>CM073474.1:31397500-33897500 GCA_037074535.1 Gleditsia sinensis | reverse complement strand
CTTTAGGTTGCGTTCAAGTAGATCAGTCGAATGTGGCTATCAAGGAGCATTTTGGAAAATATAGTGACGTGCTGGAACCTGGATGTCACTGCTTGCCTTGGTGTTTTGGGTACCAGATGGCAGGTGGACTATCATTGCGTGTGCAGCAACTTGATGTTCGATGTGAAACAAAAACCAAGGTTTCTGCTGCTTCCTTTCCGTTTTTGTCTGTTTTATGATGTTATAACGTCATTTGTATCTGACTTGAAATCATAAATAGTGGAATGAGGAGATATGGCAAGTTCGATTATATGATTTATAATTGCTTAATTTTAAAATTGTTGGTTAGTTGACAAAAATCAAGATTTATCAACTTGATTTATTTTGCATTGTTTTATTTGTATATTTTTTTAACTTAAGCTGAATGAATTTATTTATGTTTTAGTTGGTTGCTGTTAATCAAAGTTTTCATTAATTGGATTTTGAGGTGTATACATGTCTGTAATTAACTGATTTTCTGATGCTCTGCTATCTTTTCCCTGCCCTTGCTTTTATTCACTGTAAAATTTGTTTCTTTGGATTCATATTATTAGGAAACATCCTATTCTGCTTCCAATATATCATTTTTACTTAATGGTTTTCTGGAAAAGATATCAAAAATTTGTTTCACTGTTAATATGGATGTTTATCTCTTATGTGGATTGTCATGAATCATGTTTCGATATTAGATTTTGACTTTCATTAGCTTCTCAGGATAATGTCTTTGTCAATGTGGTTGCATCTGTGCAATATCGTGCCATGGCTGAGAAAGCATCAGATGCTTTCTATAGGCTTACTAACACCAGGGAACAGATCCAAGCATATGTTTTTGATGGTATGTGAAGTGATCTTTCTCGGCTACATACTTGTACTTGCTGCATTCATGGTTGTCATGTTTACAGCACTTTACTTTTTGGTGTTGGATTGCACAATTGGTTATGTTTTCGGTTGCTTTTCTAAAAGCTGCTAATACCTAGCATTTCTTCAGTTATAAGGGCAAGTGTGCCAAAGTTGGAGTTGGATTCTGTGTTTGAGCAGAAGAATGACATAGCAAAAGCTGTGGAAGAAGAGCTTGAAAAGGTGTTGTCCTTTTTTCTATAATCTCATCTCTTTATCTACATTTATCTAAAATATTACTTTTAGTATGAGATAGTTGATTAGTTAAGAAGTTGATTCAATTGTCATGTTGTAGGCCATGTCTACGTATGGATATGAGATAGTTCAGACCCTCATTGTTGATATAGAGCCTGATGTTAATGTCAAGAGAGCAATGAACGAGATCAATGCAGGTAAAATCTTCAACTGCCTGAAGAAGAAAGATTGAACTTGTTATTTGTGTAACATTGTATGTCATTATGTTGCAGGTATTTGTATTAAATTACGTTTAATATGCATGAAGCTTATGCAGATTTTACGTTTCAATATGTTTCTTATGCTTTTGATTTGGTCCGAATGCAGCAGCAGATGAATTCATCTATATCCATGTTTGCAATATGCTTTTGCTATATATGTATATAACTTCAGTCATTTAAGGATCAAAGTAACAATTTCTCAGTTAAAATACATGAACGGATATTTGGATTGATGTTTCTATAATTTTTCATTGTACTATCAATATTGTGATACTGCTACAGTGGGATAAATCTATGTATGTTAGGGGATGTTCTTCCAAGCCTTTCCTGTTCCATAGTTTGATGTATTATTGTGACTCTGGCTTTATCCTGATATCTTACTATTTTCACAAAAGCTACCTACATATGTTGTAAATTTTGATTTTATGTTGTGATTGTGGTTCTATCCTGATCCTTTTCACTGTTTCCTCAATAGCTGCTAGACTGAGGTTGGCAGCAAATGATAAAGCTGAAGCAGAGAAAATACTGCAGATCAAGAAAGCTGAGGGAGAAGCAGAATCCAAATATCTGTCAGGACTTGGAATTGCTCGGCAGCGTCAGGCCATTGTAGATGGACTGAGGGACAGCGTGCTTGCTTTCTCAGAGAATGTGCCTGGGACAACAGCTAAAGATGTCATGGATATGGTGCTGGTGACTCAGTACTTCGACACTATGAAGGAGATTGGGGCTTCCTCAAAGTCCTCATCCGTGTTCATACCACATGGCCCTGGTGCAGTGAAGGATATTGCTATGCAGATTCGGGATGGTCTCCTTCAGGCCAATGCTACCCAGAACTAATGAATTAAGCTTTTCTGGATTTGTGAATAGCAGATATTTTGTTTGTCTTTTTTATTTTTTGTTATTATTATTATTATTTTCTTTTGTGTGGAATGTTGGATTGTTAATGGTTTTATATGCAGGATTACTTGATCAAGACAATGCTTCTTTTGCCTTAAAATTATTGTTAATTACCAATTTTATTGAATAGATGAATAGTAAAATGTCTACTTTATACTCTTAACATAGAATGATCTTAATGGAGGAGAGAGAGAAAAATAATGTTTAGTTTAATTTGAGAAAAAGAAAGAGAAAATAAATTTTTATTTATTTAATTTGTAAAGGAAGAAAATATTTTTTTTTAATTTTAAATAAATATATAATAAAATAAAATAAAATTATTTTTAAAAAATATATTTTTAATTTATTTATAATTTTTTTCCTCTATCTGGAAAAAATAAGAGGGAGAAAAAGAATTTGTAACTGTTTTTTTTTATATTTTAAATTATTGAAATAAATAAAAAAAATTTAAAAAAAATCTCTTTTTTTTCCTTTTTCTCTTAATTTTTTTTGAATAAATAAAAAAAATTATATTCATGTAAAATAAAGTATTAAGGCCAACAAACTTTAACCTCAACAAACAAAAAATAGAAATAAAATAAATAAATTCTACACTTGCAAAGTTACCTAACAAAACATTACTATTATAACTATAAAATAAAAATGCAACACATAATTAGTAATGGATGGTGTAGAAGGACGTTGATTGCACGTTTGAGTAAATCCATTTTACCATATATTTACTAAACCTTTAATATTATCAATTAACTTGGTTTTCAAACTTGAGGAGCTTCATGGATTAGCATTTCCCTCCTTTAACTCTTCCATAGTAATTGCCCAATTTGGTGATATCTCTTATTGATCTTAATCATTTCTCATAACCTCCTCAAATTCATATTTGAAACGCAGGCTGATATAGGTTCCTCATCTATTGATTTATTATTAACGAACAAAAGTATATGACTTTCATCCATTCAGGAAGAACGAGAAAATAGTTTCAATACGAACGAAAGCCAGGGAAGCTGAGAATTTAATAAGACTGACTTTTACACCTCTAAACACAACAGCACGAGAAATTCTTAATCTCTCCTACACCTTGCACGAAGCTTGAACGTAAAGAATCAATAAAAAAAGACTCATCAAAATGACCACGTCAGTAAACAAGACTACCTGCCATTCCCGGTCCCACTTTGATTATTATTACATTAGCTTCAAGCACTCTTGGGTGCAAGGAGTGTTCCAATTATCCAATCATATGATATCTGGAACCCATTAGACCCACTTTTAACTATCTCAAAGGGTTCACCAATGATTGGCAGTCGATATCTGGCAATGCATACGAATTAGAACCAGATGGTTAAAAAAAAAAAAAGTTGATCTAACCCAAGTTTAACGCATTTGGCCAGCAAGTTAAGAGCAATTGACGGTTGACTGCAACGAAGAAAAATGAAAGCAAGACCAAGCAAATATCAGAGAAAATCTTAAATGACGCATCCCATGAAAGACCTGAAAAGGATAGAGCTGAAACCTTCAGAAGAAACAAAATCTTGCAAGTCAAACCTCCTCAACAATGAGCATCAATCCTCAGTTTGTCAATGAGGCTTGCAAAACTTGTCGGGGTTCAAGAGTACCATTGGTTTATGGAATCATCTACTTATTTTTTCAACGTTAAAATGCTCAAATGCAAAGCAAACACCATGAACACTTGCTTTCAAAAAGAGAACCAACCTCAAGAAAATAGATCAGTTTGACTGACAACTATACGTTCTTAATGCCTACAATGATCTTGCCAAGATAGCTCAAAATTCCTTAGGGCTTGAGAGCCAAACCTAATCCAACCTTAGCATTCTTATCAATGGCTTTAGTGTCTACCTCCCCAGAAATGGTGAAGAACGATTTGGGGCGCCACTCATGCTGGATAAGGGCACTTGCCCTGCCAAAGTTGTTGACACGAGCCTTCAATGTGGTCAACGGATCTAATGCATGCTGGGTGCCAAGTGTTATAGTATTCTCATTGGTTGAGATTTTATAAGACACTTCAGCACCAACAGCTGTGTTGGTCAAGGGGTTGACAACATGGTAGTACGAACCATTCAAAGCGTCACCTTTGTCATTCCTGCGCATAAGAAAAGCTCATCATATTACGAAACATACTCTCAATCGTTCTCAGGTAGAACCTAGTGATGAGAGTAGACAAAGTAAAAACGTATGTCTCAAGAACCCCTAGATCGCACTCAGAAGGTTCACTCAACAGATTTAAGCCTTAGAATAATAAAACTATATCACTATTCTTCCAGCTTTTTATAATCAAAACAAGCTCAAGATTCATTTTATACATGATTAAATAAAGAATAAACTACATTTACCTGTTGAAAATTACACTCACATCCTTTATAATTTTAATTTAAGACTAAAATATCGAGTTTATAAAATGTACATTTATACCCCTTAAAGTTCTAAAAAAATTACACTAAAGTCCCTTATTTCAATTTGACAAGTTGTGCCATATTCCACATAATTTAAACTATTTATGAGTTTTTAGGAAGAAAAAATAAATAAAGTACAAGCTTCATTAACTATTTGTGAATAGAGGAAACATTTTTTTTATAAATTGAAACTAGAGAAGGTGCAAGTATATGTTTCAAAAGCCTCAAAGGATGTGAATGTAATTAATCTTAATTAAAAAAAAAAAAACTATCCCGAATTCAAAGGCTAACTTTTACAGGTTGGCAAGGAATCAATGTAGATGGTTATTTCAGCAGCTCTCCTCTCAAAAAGAGAGGAGCAAGAGTTACTCACAGTGTCAATGAAGCAACCAAGTCTGACTTGGTGAGGCTCAATCCAGCATTGCATTTAGTTAAATCCCCACTTTTGGTGTCAAAAGATAAATCAGTACCAAGAGCAAAACCATTAGTTCCTATAACAGCAGAGACGTTGACAATTGGGTTTGCTGTCAACCCAACGCTGGTGCTTATCCCAGCATAGTCATGCAAGTACTGAAGTTCCACCTGTTCCACAACCACAAATCAGACAACATCTTTTACTGCCAATGAAGGATGCAAGCAATCTAGGAATTATAGTTTCAATGAGATTGCCATTTTGGATTCCAAAATTCATGCTCCTGCACAAGGTTTCCTGTAGTTATTTGACAATTCTTACACAAAAAGGGTTTATTATCTCACCTTTCCAGACCTTTGATCTGGAACTCTGAAGTTTAAGATAGCCTTCACACCAGGAGCAGGCTCATCAACGGTGATGGTTGTGAAGAGCTGGAATGCACAAACAAAAATCAACATTAGTTAAACCATCTCATATGACTATAGAAGCCATGAAATCGGAGGACTAAGCAATATAAGAATTAAACAAGTTGACATAACAACTAGGATAACATGACTTGGCACTGGATTTTATGAAAAGAATGCACAGGTTAAGATCTAGAAGCCAACAAATCAAATGCCTCAAAGAACATAGCTGCTATATTTCATTCAGCCATTACTTATATCTGAATCATGCTTAAGAATATAGGTCAATTAGATAATTCTTTGATCCTTCAATGATTAAATGAAGAGGACCGACAAAGTTCCTCCCTCATATCTGTTCAGTCAAGCAAGATCAAATAATCAATATTACATAAATTGGCACTATGGCATCTATATGGTCGTGGCTATTGATTATGGCACCATGGCATCCACCAGATTGAAAGTTGTGTAACTTTGCATATCTCACCTATTCTTTTCTCACATCAGCCACCAATGGGCTTGTGATTTTAAGGGGCATAAGGATCATTTTACCTTACTGAGTGGATATAGAATAAGAAGGACCCAGAAAAATAATGCAGAACGAACTCAGGAAACTCACACAATGCTGCATCATTGGGGCAGAAGAGAGGCATCTTTACTGATTATTTTATCTCTTGGAATGAATACAGAACATCTCGAAGAATCAAATTAATCTATTAAGTACTTTTTATCCAACATCAACTTCATCTCCGTGTGTGTGTACCACGAAAATGAAGACACACACACACACACACACACACATGTGTGTGTGTGTGTGTTCATTTTCGTGGATTCTCAGTTTCAGCTAACTTAAATTTCAGTTGTGTGAATTTTTTATGGAAATATGTGTGTGTGTGTGTGTGTATTCATTTTCGTGGATTCTCAGTGTCAACTAACTTAAATTTCAGTTGCGTGATTTTTTATGGAATAATATATTAAAACTTATTATTATCCTTTTATATGTGTATTAATGCGACCCCACTTAGTGGGAAAAGGCTTAGTTGTTGTTGTTGTATAGGTGTATTAATAAATTATAAATTTATTCAAAAAAATTCGCCTTGCCTCACTATAACAGCTGCCATGCCATCCACTATACAGCAATGGCAGTTTTGGCTGCTATAAGACATAAACGTAAGGATAGCTAGCCACAGACAGACTGATATAATGAAAAGTGAAAAATGTAGAAACCCCTTCAACTTTAGCCCACCTGTAATCACAGCCACTCATTTATCTTATGTCTATGATTTAGATTTAGAATTTTCTTTCAATAATTTTACATAAATTGACCTGTAACTTGATGTTGGCAAATTAAATAACATAGTTATTCACTCTTGTGAATTATATTTAGAAGGGCTTGAAAATAATCTCTGAAAGTTAAGGCCCATGGAAGGGGATTTTCTAGAAAAAACTAGCCAAAGCTGGGGGACTTCATAATGTTCATGGTATTAGGAAGATAAACTAACATATTGAATCTGCTGAAAACCATCATTCAATGATCGCAAAACTTGGGTTGATCACTAAAACTGGTATTGTAAGTTGTACAAGACACATAAATCAGAAACAAGGCAGGACAAGTGTCGGGTAAGTAAAGGAGTGATATGAAAGAATATCTGAAGAATGCAGAACTCACATTAGAATCTGCATCTACTTTGATATCAGTGGTGATGTTTCTGTTCTTCAATTGGGTATTAACATCAGCCAAGAACAGATCACCTTTCTTGGTTCCTGATGACGTTATAACCTGCAATAGCGGACATAAATATCAGCCACAAATTGCTGAACAGAGGTAATGTAAATAATGATCAGAATATTCAGATGGTTCCTAAGTGAAGATCAAGTTGAGAGCATGTAATGTAAGTTTGTAACTGAATCTGACATAATATTTAGCATAATTTAACTTCCATTACATCCACCACACTGCAAAGCATATATCTTGGTTAGCCCCAGTTCTCTTTTTACTAGATGCGCTACCACTTTAATGCTTGTACAAAACAGTATGTGCAATCTGAATCAGTGCATTCATACAACAGTAACATAGGCATCAAATCGTGAATTGACCATTTAATGGAAAGGGAAGCATGAATGTTAACTAAATCAGATACAATTTTGAAAATGCTTCAAAAATAACATTTAATTGGCATACAAACTGTAGTCCATATAGAATTACAGATTAGTCTTGCCATGCCACCAAAAGATCATTTAAAGAAAGTGATGCTAATTCAAACTAAAATCCAATCAATAAATAATTGATTTCAGAAACTAACAGACAACAAACCAATGATAAAAGAAAAAAACCACAAGAAAATTGACCAACAGACGAGAATTTTAATTAATTATTTTTCAAGAGTGATCTGATATAGTCTGCAACAAAACTGATTATAGACTAGCTATCCATAATTAATGCGTACCAAAAACCTCAAAAAGGAAAATGAATGAGGCAATCGAGAAACACGTTTCGCGCCACCATTAGAAACACAGATTACTTTTGGCAGGTCCCACACACGTAGCATTTATATAGAAGGAAGAATATATTGCTACCATTGCAGATTAAATATCTATGCAAATCTGTCAATAGCCCAGCTCAATTAGAACCCAGAATGGAGAAACCGGAAACTCACAACTCCATTTGTCGAGTAGGTGGTGATAGAGAACTTTTGGTCGCTGTGGTAGTCCTTATACAGAAGATCTATGGCCCAAAAACAAATACAGTAGAAATGTATCAAACAGCATAAATTAGACAGCAAAGAACACTGACAGATTACAATTCCTACCCACAAGCATAACTACATATCCAGAGAGAGGGGAAAGAGAGTACCTCTGGCTTTCTTGCCGATTTCAGTGTAAAGACCAGGACCCTTACCCATGGCTTCCTAACAATAAATGGAGATCTGAAATTTTCAGCACAAGTGGAAGAAGCAGCTCGCTGTTGCTCCCAAGACCGAAAGCCAAACGGTGCTGCCTTTCGGCCGATAAATATCTGAAACCCTAATTTCAGATTTTTTTTATTTTTTTTTTACGAGAGGTTTTAGTGACTTGTTACCCTGGAAAAACATACGGACCATTCGATCTGAAAATGAACCGGGTTAAAACCACTTGTGGCCGTCGATTACTGGACTTTCCCAATTCATATGTTCAGAAGTTTTAGAAAGACTCGGATTAATCACGGGAGACATGGCTACCAAGTCGTTATAACGTAATGGGTAACGGCGTAATGCTTGTTATTTGTTAATCAAATCATTCTCTACTCTCAAAATAATTTATTTTTCTTGTGGAAATTTATATAAAAAATCCAATAGAGTGCTATTTTATTAATGTTTTATAATTATTTTATAAAATGAGATATATTTAAAGTGTACATTTTGTATATAATCAAGAAAACAAAATATAATATATATTCTTACAATACGTGTGTGTGTGTCTATATATATATTTTAAAAAATAGTCAATTATTTTGATATATTTATGATATTATTTAGTTGAACATAAAGTTATATATGAACCAAATTGTTGAAAACTTATTTGAACTTGGTTTATTAAAAATAAATTCGTAAATTTAGTAATTAATAAAGTATTATTATTTTTATATAATTTTATTAAAATTAAATATATTAAGTTATACATAGTTAAAAATATTATAATATATATTTTTATAAATCATATACACACACACACAAATAATATAAAATTTTTAATTAGTTTAATTTATGTATACGTATACAAATATATATTATATATTATAGTATTGATCATTAACTATTTTAATTAATTTGCTTGAATATTTTAATTAAATAAATTTAAACATGCTAAACGTTTGGATCAATTCGATCTACTGGACTACAATAAATCTCTAGTTGAAGATGATTGAAGTGGTCGAAGAAAAAAAAAAAAAAAAGTAACAGGCAAAAGAATGTAGATGGCGGAATAAATTGAGGGGCAAAATTTGTATTGATTAACGACATTATGAAAAATAGTAGATGACAAAGAAGGTAGAAATCTGGGATTACTTGGATGTGAAGAGGGTAAAAAGACGAAAATAAGTTCTTCATATTCGATAAAAAGGAGTTTTTAAAATTTGTATCACCCGGTTGTCATAATTGCGAACAAGAGGGAACAATCATCGTATCCTTTGAAAGCAAACAATTAACCAAATTATAGAGTTTGATTTATTTGATATTGCGGAAGGACTCCAGTGAGAAAGAGAGAGGAATTCGCCGTATAACTATAAATCATGGAGTGTGGGTGTTTTATATGTACATAGGCAAGCTACATATTACAAACAGAGCAGAATAGAAACATACAAATGATATCAGATCCGAAGGTCATTTTAAATAGTTGGAGACACACATCATTTCGTCCTAACTTGGTATTCTATATATATATACTGTGTTTACTCTTATTTTGCAACTGTATTTGCTTCACATTCAAACCAATTAGTATATATTTAGCATAATAGCCCTTGAGAGTTCAGAGTGCTAAAAGGAAATAGTAGGCCAATGCTACTGGCATGGAAATCAGCATCCCTAGTAACACCCTGCAACCAAAACAATATCAGCTTCAAATCCCACTCAAGATATGTATGCATAACCAAAACAACCAGATGGCATGCATTGGATTATTAGTATTACTTACGCAGTGCTTAAAATGGCTGGATGCACGTTGTACTCTTTGGCAAAAACAAAAGGAACAATTCCTTGGGGTAGAGCGGCCTGTCATATGCAAATTAAATCTCATTATGTATCTTTTTATCCGTTTAGAAAAGAAAGAGAAAGATCACCTGAACAATTGCCGCTTTGAACAATGTGTCCTTTAATCCAATGGCTATAGAGGCTATAGCCATTAGAGCAGGCCCGATTAGAAATTTCAGTCCCATCGCCACCATTGCCATCCTTGTCCCACATGCTATAATGCTGGATTGTGATGCCATGAATAAGCCTGTTATACATGCATCTCCAGACGTCAGGTGTTATTTTCAAGGATTCATAACATAAAACCATTTGATATTACGTCTCTTACCCAGGCTGAACATAGCCATACCAAGGCCTCCGTTGGACAATATTACTATTGATTGGTTAACAACTGCTGGCAACTCTATTCCCCACCTGCAACAGATTCGACCTTTTTTGCTCTCAGAAATATAATAGTATCCAGCAGTGACTTGAGTTAGCTGAAAACATTAGCCATAGAGTATCTGCCTACTCTATCCCATGCTCACCTGAAGTGTATGCTTGCCCATATCAGACCTATCAAAGTTGCATAGGTGTTAGGATTACCGATTAACTTCTTCCCCACTGTAGAGAGAATGAGCAAGATCTTCATTTTCTTTTCTGTTCTAGGTACTTCTTCTTCATCTTCTTCTTTTGGTTGTACTTCCTCAGCAGTCTCCGTTTCACCTTTAAGCAGAGAGTAACAACAGAATGTGAGAAAATGGAAATGACGCCACCTGTGGTGCCTTAATGTATGTATAAGTATAATCATGGTATTGTAATTTACAGAACTAACGGTAAGCACAGAAATATTTTCATAACACCTGCAGTAGTATAAGTCTTTCATAAGAATAAAAATGACTACTGGTGGAATCTAACTGATACAGAAGAAATCAAACGAAGAGCATCTAACTGAAGCGATAAAGAGAGAAAAGGAACAGAGAAACAGAGAAATTTAAAATGCGATCAGGGCCCACTTTTGATTGTCTTAAGTTGACTGAGGAAGAAGAATCGATCAAAGTTATATATGCTTAGGACATTAAACAATGAACACAGGGGATATCAAATCTCAAGAAATTTTACATCTCCTATTTGGGTTTTGCCTTTTGAAAAATGAATTTGTAATGTGTATTTCACTCCTTCCTTAAGATGCAAAATTGCCCTATTTCTGAATGCCCACCTGAGCCTGGTGATGGTGGTCTAACAGACATGGTCTTTGCCGCATCGAGCTCATAAAGAAACAAGAGCAAATTGTACCAGATCACGCTCTGCAATACAATAACCTGGGCAAGGATAACTGCTTCATCCTGATACGTGGCCCTCAAGAGCGGAATTCCAAGGATCAAAGTGTTGGGGAGTGTTGACAAGGAGAAACCAGTTATGATGCACTTTAAACCTCCACGGGCACTGATCTTGATAATTGCTGTTAAGGCTAGAAGGGCGAGCAATTTCTGAACAAAGTCTGCAAAAATGAGTTTCAGGCTCATTTTGTAAACGTTGTTGGAGGAGATCACTTGAAATGATAAGAGTGGGACAGAGAACTTGGCCACAAATTTGTTAATGCCAGAACATTGATCTGGAGTGAAGAGCTTCCACCATTTCACTGAGATGTAGGCTAATATCATGGTCACATATAATGGGACAGTGGCTGTCACTATGTGATACACGTCGGCCAAGGTAATCATGATGCTTGCCTGTGCAAGGATTTAGGACATCTACAGCTTAATAAACTCTACTCTCTTCAATTTTTGAACGACTTAAAGGCTAGAATAATCTGTTTTAATTGAAGCTTCTTCAGAGGTTTTCTCTATTCTCATAATGACCTTCCACTTTTCTCAAGCAAAGAAGAAAAAAAAAAAAAAGGACCGGCTTTGGTATTTGGACAGTTTAGTTTCAGCCTTTTTTTTTTCCTATGTGAACTGGTCTGTGATATTTGAAACCGCCATGTGCTATCTCTGGCATTTGCAATTTGGATTAACCAAGCTTTATATTAGCGAGGGTTTTGCTACTATGCACATTTATGTTTTTTCCTATTCTATGCAGGATTTACATGGGTTACGGAAACAGTTATACACTTGTTCTTTTTTGTGTAAATTGGATCAATAAATAAATAACTTATCAACTGACATTAATTTTGAAACTTGTTAAACAATTTATGAAAAACTATCACATTCAGTAGAATACGTAACTTAACCAAACCTTGTTCAAGGTAGTAAACCCATTATATTTGTATGATGATGGAACTTGATTATCAATGAAATTAAAAAGTGGGGGTTTTTTCGTCTACATGATAGAATCCGATTTCTTCTGTACATAGTCTTTCGGTTCATAGGTTCTTTAAGCAAAGGAGACCTAGGTAGACTGGCATGCTGACCCAAACGCCCAGAGTAGACTTGAAATTTATGTCTTGGGTATTTCTATTTCTATTTCTCAATGCAAAAGAGAAAAAGGGCAATTCCGGCAACCAAAATTCCATCGTGCTATTTTACCATTCATATTCAAAGCTTTTACCTTTCTCTCTAAATAATATATATTCAGTGAGGACGATTTGACACGCTGATAATTAAGGACATAAACAAGGGGTGTGTTGTTTTGTTAATAATTGGAGTCGAGGTTTCTTTTTTATTTTTAATGAAGACTTTTTAGTGCAAAGAAGGAAGAATAAAGAAGTGAATTGCGAGTGAAGTAATGAAGGACTGAGTTAAGAAGAATGTGAAGAGGAATAGTTTCTAATTTTGGTCAAAAGTGTGAGAATAAGTGTTCCAGGGAATTTGCTTTCCAAAATGTGATTTTTTTGCCGTAAAAGACCCATCATCTCTTTCTTCAGGTTGTCTTTGTATTCGAAAACAAAACGCAATCCTTGAGATATTCGCTTTTTGGTGCATTGATGATCACAGCATTAATACTGATTAAAGTAATTGTGGTAAATTAAACATTCCCAAGTGCGCACAAGGTTGAATACATATTTCTCCAGGTCCCAACAAAGTATATTTACGGTATTCACAAACCTCCCATTATGAGTCGTCTCACTAATTCCCCACGTCGTAAAGTCTCAATATAGTATTTTATGAATAATAACTCGTTATATTTATAAATTTAACCAAAAATACGTTCATAGTTCCATGTATTTTACTTCAATAAACTACATGCCATATTAAGCAAATTAATTGTTAAAAATAAATTCACAAAAAATTATTAATTTGTGAATTGAGTAATATTGAAAGACATTATTTACATCTTAACCTTAAATTTTTTATCAAAATCCTGTCCTTCATCCCCAACTCCGTACACAGGGATTCTTCACGATTGAGCATAACAAAGCTGAGGGCATTTGTCAGAGAAAACTTATTGTTTACACAAAGTTTCCAGCACAAAATGCCTCTAAAACTTATCGGCCACACAATCACAACTTAATGGAAGGTTTTATTGTTTATGGAGTTTGACTTAATTAATAAACTTCATATTTTAAAATAAGCAGACAATAGAATATTGTAATTAAGAATTTAGTGCATGCGAGAATAAATAAGTATTTTAAAATAAAAAAGTATATAGCAATTAAATGAAGGCTTCTGCCTTTCATCCATATTTTTTATAGAATGATATGAATATGTATTGGTTTGAAGAAAGAAGCATCGAATGTGGAAAGTGGCCATTCATAGCCAGGAATCTCGGCTCTTGATCTAGTACTGTTGTGTTGTTTGAAGAAAAAGAATAGCTAAATTAAATATACACCTTGTGTGCAAAACAGCAATTTTTCTTTTCTGCTAAAGTTAAAGCTATTAGTCATCGCTAACAGCATGAGAAGCTTTTGACTAGCCTTACCGCTCATATTATTAATGCGAAAATGAGTCTTTTCCAAGTAATCTAATTACCTCTATCCTTGCTGTAATGCAGTCCTTTCTTTAAAGCCTTTTTTCTCGGCGATCCTAAACTTAAAGAACTGCATAAAAGTGATGGCTTGGTTTCATTTTCTTGCCTTTGGGCAGCTTTGCTTTTTAGAATTTTTTTTTTTTTTTTGGGAAGATGGGGGAGATTTAGTCAAGCCTCACAATCAAAATAGTATTCCTTTCCTCCCTTAAAGAATAGGTACCTGTATTAAAGAGTTGGCACTTTCTATCTACATGCGTCGCCTAGATTCATGTTCTAGTCCAAACCTATTGGGCCTATTTGAGGCCATCCCAAGTTCTGAGCCTTTATTAGATGCAAAAGCTTAGCCCATCTACCAAACCCGTTGCATCCCCTTCCTTGTAACAATAATTTTATGGATGTACAAAGTCATATATATATAATCCAAGAATAGTTTGTAGGTTGGCAAGTATTTCCAAATAGCACATCCACCCTTAAATTCCTCCAGGTAATCCCTCTGGCATTGAATTGAATCAAACGATCAAAAAGGCTAAACTTAGCAAACTTGAAAAACTGCAAGTGAAAGGAGTGGTTACCATGCATTGCTTCTCGTAACCACTCATACCCACTCTCTGCGCTCCTAAGTTTAGACCGAGAGGCCTCGATCTCAAACGGATGTCACCTTTATATAAAGCATCCCCTTGTAGCTTCTGCAAAGCATTCAGGGCAAGAGTATGTTGCCAGCATAAAAAGCTTGGGTTTTTTTTTTGGTACTGGTTAGGCAAGGTCTGATCCCTGTGCAATAAGGGTTACAAACCTATGACCTTGGCCATCCTTGGACCTTTTAAGCCAAGCAAAAGTACTCTATTGGGTATACATAAACTTTGAGGAAATACCAAAAACATATAAAGAAAAAAAACATAGGCATCGGGATACATAATGTCAGGGTGTGCCACTAAAGTTAGCTTAATCTTGTTGGCTACTTTAGCCATTACTATTCCATGCCTAGAGGCTGGCATCGGTGAGTTTGACGATTATCTTCGAAAACAATCCGAGGAAGCCCGCAGAGTAGCTCT
Organism: Gleditsia sinensis; assembly: GCA_037074535.1. Lineage (NCBI taxonomy): Eukaryota > Viridiplantae > Streptophyta > Magnoliopsida > Fabales > Fabaceae > Gleditsia > Gleditsia sinensis. The sequence goes on along the minus strand of CM073474.1, from coordinate 33,882,351 downwards.
TGAAGCCTACGAGCCCGACCCTCATAATGTTACGTCGGAGCTTAATTTACACGTTCACATGTACCTACCTACCTACACTTGTTTCTTAACTATACTATATATTTTAAAGAAAATGAAGAGTGGGGATTTTCACAAACACTTTGATGTTGATGCAGGGCGTTGCAGGGGACTAACAGCACGAGGAGGGACCTGAGGCTGAAATACAAGGGACCATGCGTGGCCACCAACCCAATTGACCGTTGCTGGCGGTGCAGGCCAGACTGGGCCTCGGACCGCATGAGGTTAGCGAAATGTGTAAAGGGTTTCGGGCGGAAGACAACCGGAGGACTAGGCGGCCCCATTTACGTGGTGACAGATCCCTCGGACAACGACCTAGTGAACCCGAGACGCGGGACTCTTCGGTTCGGAGCTATACAGAAGGGGCCATTGTGGATAATATTCGGACGGAGTATGACCATAAGATTGCAGCAGGAATTGTTAATTGCCTCAGACAAGACCATCGACGGTCGTGGAGCCCATGTGTATATTACCGGAGGTGCTGGCTTGTCTATGCAGTTTGTTTCCAATGTGATCATCCATAATCTTCGCATTCACAATGTCAAATCCGCGAGTGGTGGCCTTATTAGGGATTCCGTGAATCACGTGGGGGTAAGAACTAGGAGTGATGGGGATGCCATCTCCATTTTTGGCTCCTCAAACGTATGGGTCGACCATGTTTCTATGTCCAGAGCCGAGGATGGGCTTGTCGACGTCATCCAAGGTTCCACCGGCGTAACCATTTCCAACTGCCACATGACCCAGCATAATGATGTAATAATATAATATCATAAATCATAATTCAAAATTAACTATTTATTATCATATATGATCAATTACTTTTAATGGTGGGTGTGCGCGCATGCAGGTGATGCTGTTTGGAGCTAGTGATATATACTCCGGGGACAAGATAATGCAGGTAACAGTGGCATTCAACCATTTTGGACAGGGATTGATACAGAGGATGCCCAGATGTAGATGGGGTTTCGTCCATGTTGTGAACAATGACTACACTCACTGGCTGATGTATGCCATTGGGGGTAGCGCAGGCCCAACCATTCTTAGCCAGGGCAATCGTTTTATTGCTCCCAACGATTTAGCCGCCAAGGAGGTCACACACAGAGACTATGCACCAGCATCAGTGTGGAGTAAATGGAAATGGACATCAGAGCTGGATCTGTTCATGAACGGGGCAACCTTTGTTCAGTCTGGAGGGCCTCCGAATAAGAGGCAATTCAAAAAAGGCAACCTCATGAAACCCAGAGCCGGAACTGCCGTCACAAGGCTTTCAAGGTTTTCAGGTGTCCTTAATTGCAAAGTGGGCCAGCCTTGTTAGCTAGCAACCTCAAACGATTATATTGTTAAGAGTCGTAGAGCTCTAGCTTGAATTGCTAGCTGCCTGTGATATAGAGCATACGCCTTCTGCAACATCATACCGGATCCTTTTTTTCTTTTCTCTGGCACCAAATATTTAGTGGCCAAGTTGACCACAGAAATAAATATATACCATCTGCAAAAGCTTCCAATCATGATTGTTCTTATCTTCATTTAATTTGTTCATCAATATATACATCTATCTTACCATACCATCTCCGGTTTAACATTTAACACTTTTATTTCTTTATTTATCGTCATCCATATTCCTAAATGAACACTAGAAATCAACGCAAGCCATGGATGAGAATGAAATGTCAGAGTTTGCTTTCTGGGGATGTAAGTCAAAGCAAAATCCCTAGCTCAGTATATTGAACAGGACATAATTTGATGGTGAGGGATGCAAGTTAAATTGTATTTTACAATTTATTTGAAAGTAAACATTATGATTTAATTCCAGACAATATAGATTAAAGTAAGTTGGAAGTTATATTATTCTGTATGAAAAAAATTGGAAAAAGAGTAAAAATAAGAAGAACTTTTTTTAAAAAAATTCAAATTCTATCGAATTGCCGATTTAATAAAAAAAGAAAAGAAAGTGAATAAAAAGTTATAATATATGATGATGATATTTTAGATTACATAGTTGTCTTAAAATATAATATTAACAAAAATTAATTTATATAACGTTTAAATTTTTCTTTTTATTTTTTTTTAAATATGCTCGTCTAATTTTTCAAGTGGAACAATGGATGAGCTAGCTGCACACTAACTTGATATAATCCGGGTGGGCACGAGCTTCCTCCACAAGAGAAGAGATCATAAGAAGGCTTATTGTCTCGCCAAGAAATTACTATAAACAAATAATCATTTTTAAATCGTCTAGACTCAAAGACCGGGTCTTGGAAGTACAAGACTTAACAGTACATAGTCCATCGGATTAATCCAAAAGCAAGTAAAAGAAATGTATATATGAAGATGCCAAAGTTCCCAGCTGTTACGTAATATATGAACAGGCTGAATGAATATTATATGTAGTGTTTATCATAGAAAACATCTTCCATTGGAGATACCGTAGGGAGAGCAAACTCTACCCTGCTCCAAGTAAGATAAAAAGAAAACGAACAGTATACATTAGGCGATGGATCCAAGAACAACCTCATGCACAAAAGGATATACTCACTTTTTTGAAGTTGTCTTTTGTTTCCTGTTAAAAAATAGCCCACCCTTTATATATTCCTCCTTGAATCAGAAACAAAATGCAAGCATTCTGGGTCATTCCTGTCTACGACTAGAGACTAGTCAAACATACTTTGTTTAATCACATAAAATTTGTTGGCTTCGGTCAATCTTCAAAAGCCACTTTCGGAACTTCTTTCTTAGCCCTTTTTTCAAACCGAATAGAGATAAACTCCAAATCAAGTGTTTAACTTGGATGGATCATGAGAAACTTTTTAATCTTAAAAGTTGAATACATCATTCTTACAATAATTGGATATTGGTTGCGTATGGATTAGCATTGCCAGCTTAATTAATTAATCTAAGTCCCTTAAAGACAATATTTATCAACTTAATAATTAAACAGTAGCCATGGTGGTGGCCTTTTATTTGTGCTACATCTCGAACTGTTTACATTTTTTGTGGCAGCATACCATCAATTAGTGCCAGTGAATAGACAACAACATGGAGTTATTGACAACTTACGTATCCATACTTCAATTACTATTAAATTATCATATTTTGGGTTGGCTTCAGAAAGTTGTTGAGACATCTTGTAATTAACCTTACATCCAGCGATGTGAAGCAAATTCAAAAGTTTTGTGAGTTTAGGATGGCAAATAAGACAACATAAATTTGTCCTCAAATTTCCCCGTAATTATCGACCCCCTTGTTTCTAACTTCATTCGTGTTTGCAGAATAAAAACAAAGACATAATAGCGACAAAAGAATTACACATGCTATAAGTATGAATAACCTTGAACACATTTCTCCAAGCGAAGCAATTGCAGAGGAGAAAAGCTTACCTGATTAAGAGAAAGATAGAAGTGGGAGAACATAACAAGAAATGGAGATGATGATAAAGAGTGAAGAGAGCACAAGAAGGAATCGAATGTGCATGACAGAAGCTGAATCCCAAGGAAATCGGTGTGTCAAGAGACGACGAAGAGAGCCTGCTGCAGCTGCCCTTAATTGCAATGATAATCGAAGTCGGAATCAACAGCAGCTGCCACAGCCACAAGTTGATCAAAATTCTACCACCAACACTGTCAAAAGAAGTTCAAGATTTCGCGGTGTCAGCAGGTCATAATTAAGGAATTAAATCCTCGCTTTAGAGTTTAAAACAAACTTTAGTCTTCAAGTTCCAACTTTTTCAGTTCAAGTTGCTAATCTAAGTCAATCTGTAAAACAAACAGACATCGATGGACGGGTCGATTTGAAGCTCACTTGTGGGACAAGCTCTCTTGGAACGTAACACAGAAGAAGAAAGGGAAGCAAGGTAGACTTCTACCTACTTTGTTTTAGCAAATTAACCGTAACTTCCTCTTACTTTCCCGATTCATTTGTTTATCCTTGCTAACATATCTTTTTGTCTCTCGTCCTTTTCTTTTAAAACGTGAATTGGAATTGGTTATTGGACTACCAGTTTACCTCGGTGAGTAGCTTTGGTTATCTAGTCGAAATTTGCTTTAATCACTCTATTAGCCAATTATAAAATAACAAGTTATCTTTCAATTTTTGCAGGGGCTTACGACGAAGAAGAATCTGCAGCCAGAGCATACGATTTAGCTGCACTTAAGTACTGGGGAACATCAACTTTCACTAATTTTCCGGTATTAGTCATCACCTTTGAAAGGAATAGTCCAGGGTCTTTGCTTAGATGTTGATGATTCATCTAATGCTCCTTATACTTTAAATAAACAGATAACGGATTACAATAAAGAAATAGAGACTATGCAGACAATGACCAAAGAGGAGTACTTGGCTACCTTAAGAAGGTATAACTTGTGATCCTGTCTTTGGTCTTGATGATTTCTCTCCCTCTTGATAAGTACCTGCAGGTTTTATCCCTAGCGGTTTTTACAATACATGACAACAGAATTTCATAGGATAGGTTTAGATGCCCCGCATGGTCTCTTCACGCGTTAAAAACTCTGGTTTTTCTTTGACAGAAAGAGCAGTGGCTTTTCAAGAGGCGTATCAAAGTACAGGGGTGTTGCAAGGTGATATTCCTGACAAATATGCTGTGAATCAGCTTCTGATTTATCATTGATGAAGATGAATCACTAATACTTAGTGAATACATTGCAGGCATCACCACAATGGTAGATGGGAAGCAAGGATAGGCAGGGTTTTCGGGAACAAATATCTCTACCTAGGAACTTACGGTAAGTTATATCTCCACAACCCATCATAGGACTACAAAACTACAAGAAAACATGTACAAGAGCCAGAATTGTCTTGTAGGAAACAATAGTAATGCCTCTTTCATTCATTAGATTCTCCGTTAATCTTCTGCGAACCAAATTTATGCATCTTCCCCCTTATAGGCACCCAAGAAGAAGCAGCTCGTGCTTATGACATAGCGGCCATTGAGTACAGAGGGGTCCATGCTGTAACCAACTTTGATTTGAGCACTTATATAAGATGGTTGAAGCCTACAAGAGACAACATCCCAGAAGCAACACTTGAATCACAGGTGGTAGCAGAGGCTAAGACAGTGAAATCCCCATCTATCTATACCTCAACAGAGGAGTACAAATCCTTGGCCTTTCACAGTAATTCTCTCACAGATTACCTGAACTCTCCTCAAACGCAAGATGCCTTTGAAAACAAAACCTCTCTGACCTCGAGCAATAAGACATCTTCTCCCACTGCACTTGGCCTCCTTCTACGATCTTCAATATTTAGAGAATTAGTAAAAAAGAATTCGAATATATCAGGAGATGAAACTGATGGAGAAGACACAAGGGATCAACAGCAACAGGCTGGTGACGATGAGTTGGGTGGGATCTTCATTGATGGAATTGGCGATGTCCCATTTGTCTGCGACTCGAACAGATACAACTTAGAATTCCAAGAAGGAGACCTCCAGTCTCTTTTTGTGAACAGAGATGTGTAGATTTTCCGAAGAGCGGTGCCATGTCTCGGTGCTTTGAAATCTTAAAGAATCCACAATATCACCGATGGAAATGTATGGATCAATATTTGTAAACTAGTATGAGACCTTCAAAACCTCCCCTATTTGTGTAGGGATTAATTGCTTTAAGTTGCGGACAAGAATATAAAGATCCATATTGTTGTAAAGTTCATACGCTTCTTTGCGCTGGATTATGTCAATGGAAGCCTTGTTAGCACTATCCTGTTTAACCAGAAAGCACCTGCTGTCTGCGGCCCATCCATAATTACGTATCTCTTAACGATAAAAACAACTTATTGAAAATTTGGACCAGTAAGGTTAATGTTCTCAAAATTCACTACTGCGATGATTTACAAATCAATGTACATTTATAGGGTAACGTCTAGAGAATGCTCTCTGAAAATACCTAAATCTGTGGAGTAACATTTCCTGAGCACAGGACTGCCATGATAGCCAGGCAAGCCAGCTAATGTAACTGGAACAGCCCTATTAAATGGTTTTCTTTTCAATGGAAGCTATTAAATAGCTGTTAACAATATCAGAATAAATTTTTGCTTGGAAAGCATTGTCCTAACAGTGGGTGCCCACACTAAAATTTCTTTCTCTAGTTACAATTTAGCACATGGGTGCAACAGTATCTATATGGGGCTTAACGACTTAAAATAGGAACCCATTGGCCGCTGCACAAGGTTCCAATCCATAATAAGTCTTAGAAGGGTCAAATACCATATCATCAAAAAGAAAAAAAAAACGAGATATTTCTTTGTTTGGAACCCATAATGTCTAGAAGAAAACCTTGAAAAAGGACGCAAATTTAAACCTGATCCGGTTAAACATGAACATCTTGATATTGCAAGTCCACGCTTGACATCTCTTATTTTCGCATTCAGCATCTTAGCATGAAGTAACTGGAAGTGACCCGAATGTCATATAATTAGAAATCTCAAGATGAGTTTGTATAGCTCAGTTGGCACAAGATTCAGGATACAAGATGTGAAACTACTAAACAATTTGAAGTAATCCAGCAGCCCAATGATTAAAAACTGGAGTAATACCCTATATTGGAAGACATAGGCTTAAACTAAAAAACCGCTGAGTAGTATATACAGAAAAGCAGCTTTCTGCCTATCTTCATTTTCACTATGAATTTAAATCATTATTCAACAAATTTGGAGGTCCAAACGCCTGAAAATCTTCATACAATTGAAACACTGAACTTGACACTCATCTACTTTTCACTCGCTAAACAAAATTCAATTCAAACAGCAAGTTGTAAGGTGTAAATTTGAGATGAAGTTGAGACTTGGTTACATCAACAGAATATATGGAATTTCAGGTAATTGTTCACAACTGCTGATATAATTTATTTCGTAACATACTCCAAGCCAAAGTTTAACCTTAGTTGAAGCATCCACAGGGGTACAAATTCCTATTTGGTTTGTGCGGTAAAGCTGAATCATAAAATGTTCAAAAACTGAAAGCAAGACAATTTCAATATCCATCAACCTACTTAGGCTGCTAAAATTCATCTAGAAAGAGATCAACTATCATTATATTACTGAAAAGGTAACATAAAACCTGCAAAACAAACTACGTACAGAGAAAAAGAACGAAAGGGCAAAATGGCAGGTTGTACAGCACAGTTAATAATTTAAGCAATCTAACTAATAAGTCCATCAGCATACCTCTTGTAAAATGATAAATGTGTTTCCTTAAAAGCATACAAATTTTATTCGCCCTCATGAACATCAAAATTGCTTCCTTTTATTTCTGAAAATTTTATCCCTTTTTGCATAAACATAAGAGAAAGCAAGGAAAGCCACTGCAGAAATTGAGACTGAAGCCCAAGGAAATGGAGGATCCCTAAAGCACACAAGAGATGCCTCCAATTCTTGGGATGCATTATAGACAATAGAGTGGATGGCATACAGATCATGATCAGAAGACCTTAAGTAGAACAAAGCCATCTCAAAATCCATATGTGATAATGCAGAAACCACTTTGTCCAGCTTATACTTGAAAAGATTCCATCTCTGAATGAACTCAACATGCTGCTTTTTCTTGAGCAGATTTCTGTCTCCACCATGTGTTTCTATGGACTCAAGGACATCTATAGCACTTGATACACTGTAATTCAAGGTTGTCAATAGAACATTTCTTCTTGCTGCATCTTTCTGCGCAAAAGACAGTGATGAAATCTCTGAGAATGGCCCAAATGGAGTCTGCCCTATACTCCAGGTGTAATCCACCAAAGTATTATTGTGTCTTGGGCTCCATAACAAATGTGTTGGTGACACTCCCCACATACTCTGTAGAATTGATCCAACAAGTGGTCGCTCAAGTTCCCTAGTTTGTGTGAATACATGACGACCATTGCAGCTATAATCACTTACAGTCTGAGTGTTCTTTGTCCTAACTGCAATAACCATATCTTTGAAAGCCACAGATTGATGAAACCTATCAAGCAACACTAGTGCATTGTAATCCAAGTCAAAAACATACACAGGAATGACCCTGCCAAAATCCTCCTCAGGCACTCTTGCTGCTTTCCTAAACTCATCAGCCGAATCAGACAATATCTGATGCAGACGCTTAGAGTCCAAATACTCACTTACAATCAAAGTATAGTTATCAAACAAGAACCTCGAAGTATAGGAATTAAGCGACCTTGAAATAGCAAACGAACAAATTGGGCAGTCAGAATATTTAACCTCATAAGTCTTAAAACTCAAAGACTGGTCACCTAACAAGAGCCCATTATCATCAACCTCATCCCTGAACGTCTTCTCAATAGAATTCCAATCCAAACCATATGTGTCCTTTCCCCCTAATCCATAAACATGTATGAATTGAACTATCAACGAATTCTCAAAAGGAACTGGAATTCTTAAAGAAGGCACAAGAAAAACCTGGTATGCACTCCAAATCAATGAAGCCAAATCCGCAAGCAATGCTTTCTGCGACTTGGGTCGACCATGGAGTGCCGCCAACGGATGAAACTCGCCTCTAGGCAAAACACCTTCTCCTGATAGTGCCGGGCCGTAATCCACAGGACCTGCACCCAAGTCAATCCACACATACCTCTCTCTCCCAGTCCAAATACTCCCCAAGCACTTGGTGAAACCAGGGGAGGAATCCCCAGACCCATAACTATAAGCATACGGCCTCGACTGGGTACCTAAATTGAGCAGATATATATAAACCCCTTCAACGGGTTTTTGCTTTTCAAAGTCTTGCTTGATGATCTGATCAACGGAAGTATAGGAAACAGAGAGAAGAGGGGATCTGAGGCTCGACGGGGTTTTGGCAACTTCAGATTTGATTGTGTCTGAGAGAACGGATGCTAAAGAGGGAGAGTGGGAGACAGCGAGATGGAGTTCATGCCTGAGAGAAAGACGGTGGTTATGGTAGTCGAAGGGGGTGATGACATGGAAGTGGTTGGAAGGTTGGAAAGCGGAAAGGAAGGAGGACAAGAGGGAAGCTGAATCAGAGGGAAAATCGCCCGCGAGTCGGACATGGACAGATAGAGGGAGCGAGAGAGAGAGAAGGGAGGAAATGAGAGAAGGGATGTGAGGATGAGAGTGGGAAAGAGCGAGGGATCTCTTGATAGAGGAGGGAAGGGAGAGGAAGGAGTCGTTGGAGGCTTGAGGGTCGACATGGGCTTGATGGGTAAGGAAGGAGTCAAGGCCGATGATTGGGGTGGCAGTGGTAGTAGCAGTGAGAAAGATGAAGAGGGCGGCGATGACGGCGGCGATGGTAGGCATCTTCTGCTGAGCGGCGTGTGAACTGTGAAGTCAAGTGCCGGCGGGGAGACTGTGGCCAGCTGTTTTTTTTATATAGGTGGTACTGAAAGAACTGCGCTTCTTCTATTCATTAGAACTATTTTTAGAGGAAATAACAATACAGAGAAGATTATAACGCTTATATTATTGGTTAATCATCATCCATGGAGGAAAGTAAATTCAAGAGTAACACTTTCAACTTATAAAAAATTATTTAAAAATGTTAAAATATTGATGACACACACACACACACACAAGTACTTAATAATTTCATAGACTTCGTTAACATAAATTAAAATCTAGTTACGTAAAAAAAATTTAGGGGTTATGTTGCAAAACTAAACCAATAATCCTTTTCATTTTTATACTAAAAGGGTTTTTTTGGTGAAAAATATTTTATATCCTACTAGCATTGAAAAAATATATTAATTCAGAATAAATTGAACCGACCCGGCTAACGATTTGAGTCGGAATAATCTATTTATTTAACCCAATTGTGACTTTGTGAACTAAACAAATTAACCGACCAATCTATACATATATATATATTTTTTAAATTCTATCTTTTTCCTTTTTTTTTAATTCTAAATCTATTTATTTATATTGTGATATTTAAATAGTTGTGTCATGTTGGAAGTGGAACAGACGATGGTGCTTTCACCCTTCAACACAAATTTAAATAGTTGTTGATTTTAACTGGATATATATGCATGGGCAGAGTAAACACACTACTTTGTGCTTCCTAAAAGAATTAAGATTAGAATGTAAGAGGGAAGATAAAGAAGAAAGTTTGTGTTTTTCATTTTTATCAAAATATTAAAGAAACGTTTTAAAAGTAAATGCAAACGTCTGCAACGCATTGGTTTCAAAAAGGAAAAAGAAAAATTGAGAAATTATAGTAAAATTCACATTTAAATAGATTCAATATATTAAAATTTAAAACCGTATCATATGCAGGTTAAGTCAGATGGCAGATTTTAGCTTTGCCAGTCCTGGATACCACCAATGGGTTATTGATTTCTATTTGCATCATACTTATTTATGCATAATTTATCTCTCAAAATCATTTCTATCAACAAAATGGCAAGACTAAAAACTGACTTAAGTGATCATGTCTTGACTATAAGTATTTGAGGTATTAAAGTATGAAAGTTTGATTTTTCCACTCCCCCTCTCCAGATAATATTTTTGGTTATAAAAAATAAAAAAGCAAACAACATTAACTTGGACATATGCATGAAAAAATAAAAATAGAAATAGCATTTATGCAAATTTAAATTAATGAGAGCAATTGAACATGAAGATCATGCAAGCCACATTACTTATTTCTATCCTTTTTTTCGTTACTGTTGCTCAAATTTTTTTTTGCACTGATATAACGACAAATGTCTGAATGCAATATTACATTTGGTAGTAAAATGCTCTTTTTTTAAAATAAAAAAATATGCAACTTTTTTCTTTCTTGTGAACTCATACTAAGTTACTGATGCATTAGTAGTTTGTACGTCACAAAATAATTACTAAAATTGATTAATTTATATTTTAGATAAAAACTGCGCACGCTGAAGCTCTCTTAACATGATTATAAACTTCAGGGTTCATTCGAGGCACTAAATACCATATACTGGCCATATACAAACGTGTTAAAAGTAACAACTGTGCATAGTTGTATAGAGAGCTACATCTTATTTTTAAAAAGAAAGAAAATATTTTGATTTAATTAAATAAAAAAAGAAATTCTAAACTTCAGCCCTCGCTTCCTAGGCCGGTTGTATACAAAATTATTACGTTTCTGCTTGCGAAATTTACTGGAGAAAAACTTCACCTTTATTTTCTAGGCCAATTGTAACACTTACAGTTTCGAATTTTATATTTCGAAACGGAAGGGAAACTCTACCCAAAACTAGCAAAGAATGGATCCATATCAAAGTTTTTGATATAAAATTCTGAGATGTCAGCATATATCATGCTACGATTAGGCGCGCAGATTCAGATCATTCAACCACAGTTCATGCCGAGGTTTTCATACTAACGTTCCATTTCAGAAATGGTATGAGTAGATGAACAATTGAACCAAAGGAAAAGACATGAGAAACTTGTGCAAGTAATTAATTTAGCATAGAAGTATATTATAACCTACAGTATAGAATAGAACACCAAACTTCTAAGGAACCACAGAAAGAAACGATATTAACAGAATTAAGTTTCAGAATCTGAACTATTACCATTTGTAAGAGAATCCCAAAATTTTGAAGGCTGCTCGTCTTCTAGTTTCATGACAGGACTTGCAGCATTTTTGAAGTCCCTATAGCGCACAATTCCCCATTCTTCACAATAGCTAGCAGTGGCAATTCTACACCCATCTACAGCCATTGCATAACAGCCAGATACGCTGCAGTCTTTCTCAGCACAACAGCGAGTGGAGGCATTGGTCAAGGAATTTGTTTGTGCACCAGTGTCAACCTCCCAAACGTTAATGTAAGTATCATCAGGGCCTCCGGTAACAACTTTGTATGGATCCATGTGCAATAGTGTCACTGGTCCACAATGTCCATCCAACTCAACCATTGGCACTGGTCGATTTCTCCTAATATCCCAAAGCATTGCTCTGCAGCATCAAGCTAAGTTTTGGTAAGTGCTGATCCATTATAAAATGCCTGACTTAAGGTAACATGATATTTCACCAAGATTTAGCCATTTTCTTAGAAACAGTTAAAAAAATGACAAGAGCAGTCCACCAATGCAAATCAACTGCAACTGTAGATAAGTTTCTTCTCTCATACCTGCCATCACCGCCTGTGCAAATTAAAGATTTTGACGGGAGAATATCAAATGAATACAGCTTCGGCTGATGTACTGCTGCTGTGATAACTTTCTTCATTGTCCTTAAATCAACTGCAACGACAGAAGAACCAGCTGCGACATACAATAGTGATTCGTCGCATTTCATGTTTACAGGTGCACCAGGAACAGAAGTCATTCCCACACAGCAGGATGAACGAACAGCAGAAGATGTGGCAGTATCCCAAACCCTTACCTATTAGAAGTTCCATAATTGTTATAGATTAAAAAAAAAAGCCTCAAAAAATTAAAAGAATTGTTAAGAGACATCAAACTTTTAGCAAGGCTGATCAAAAACTAATAACCAAGAACAATTGGATGTAAACTTCATTTTAATCTGCAATTGGTTATGGCAGAATAAAAAGCCTACCATTTAAGTGAAAGAAAAGAAGCAATACAAGCACTTTCAATGGCAACAAATTTGAAGCCAGAATCTATAAATTTATAACTAATATGTATTGTCAATCAAATTGTATGTAAAGCTTCCGTACTACTCAGACAAATATGTTCAATAATTCTAAATTGTAATCAGCACCTGAGCACAAAAATGTCTCTCCTACTATAGAAAATCAAGGGAACTGAATATAGATTAGCTGAAAATTCAAAAATGAAGTAGAATGCCAAGTAAATAAGATGACTACGATAATAAATAGGAATACAAAGAGCACCTTGGAATCTCGTGATATGGTCACCAAAAGGGAAGTTTTGTGCCTGAAAATTTGAGGACGGAAAGGATATATCATTATAATTGAAGGATATGGTTAAAAACTTAAAATGAACACCAGGATTCCAATTTCCAAGAGCCAGGCATCAAACAAATATACTTAATTAGGCATTAAAAAAATTAGTAATAATGAACACACAAGAACTTTCAATCATGTCAGTTTAACTAAATATGCAAAACATCTTATATAAACAATTTTATCCTCTTAAGCATACAGTATTCGAGAACTGATGTTATATAACTTAATTTTAAATGACATCTGGAATAAACAATTTATTTTTCATTTCCTTTATGGTACTGATTATGTATGAATTACAGTATTCACCCCACCATTCAAGATATACAATTCGACAAATTTACTAGAACTTTAACAGACAAACTTTAGTCAAATATATTTCAGCCTGAATAAATCTGATCAGTCATCAGCCCAAATCAGTAACAGGAAGATTCAATCAGAGTATCAGACCACGCATGTCTGTAGAAAAACTGGCAAGTCTGCTAGAAGGCAGATCATGAAAAATATAAGATCATTCAATTGTAATTAACCAGATGCAGTCCTAAAATGTATCCATAAGATGGGAGAAAACAACAGAAAATAAATACAAATGAATTTTCTTGTGATGGAATTTGTCCAACTATCTCCCTTTAAGAATTAGAACAGGGTTTGATCTTATGTTTCAAATGCATAATAATTCTCCATGCACAAGACTTAACCAGCCAAGATTAAAATCAAAAGGGAAAGATGAAGAAATGCAATTTATTCTACATGAAGGATAACCAACACACAACATTATCCTAATATAACTTTTATGATGAGAAAGTACATCCAAAGAAAATTACTTCAACAGAGTAGTTCATACCCAGCAACTAACATCAAATTTACAGGTTTCTCATGTCCATAGAGCGTAGCCTTTAAAGCATGCTGGCCTCTTTTGCCACTACAGCTAAGGGACCAAAGGCGCACTGTACCATCTTCTCCTCCACTTGCCAATATTTTGCTGTCATCCTCTCCCAATAATTTATTTGATAAGGACAACACTGGACCATTATGACCTCTAAAGCATCTTTGGCAAGAACCCTACAAGCATAAATTTCTTAGCTTTCAGGGAATCGTAAAAGCCTGAAAGGTATATAATGCACAATATTGTCAAAGGTGAAAAGCAGTGTTGTCAATGGTGTATACTGGCCAATGGCAGCAAGCCCCAAAAAGGGCATGGTGGATGGCGTGGTGGCCTCAATAGTGAGGCAAGGAAACAATGTTGAAATAATTTAAACTGATTAAATACAACCATAAAAGATGAATAAAAAGTTTTAATACATTATATCATGAAAAATCACAGAACTAAAATATAAGTACACTGAAACAAAAACCAAACCACAAAAAAAAAGTCTGTTGGAAGTTTAAGAAGAAATTGTGAAAAAGGACCAAGAATTGAGCCTGATATTGGATGAAAGCACCAAAAAGATTATTTCGAGATGTCCTCCATTTATTTCAAGAAAGAAAATAGTCAATGAAGGTGCCCCTCCAACCCAGAAGACACAGCGCTGTGTGAGTTTCTAGAGTTTGTTCTGCATTATTTACATTTTAGGGTCTTAGTTGTATTATTTTACTCAGATAAAGCCAAACGAGTAATGATCCTTATACCCCATAAAATCACTAGCCCATTAGTTGATGTTAGAAAAACAAAAGGTGAAAAGCAGTGTTTTCAGGGACCCTCTTTGCCACCATGCCATTCTGCCATGGTAGTCAACATTGACAACACTGGTGAAAAGTGATTTTAAAGAGCTAGCAAGAGTGAACCAATGCATGCATCCTAAAACAGCTAATAATATACAAGATTACAATACAAAACCTAGATAAGCAAATTTTAACATAGAAACAAGCAAATTTTCCATACTTAAGATACTCATTAGTCAAATAATATTTGACTCCCTAATTTAGTACTATTAGTACAACTGAAATAAATCCATCTCTCTTTATTTAAATGAAATAATCAAATGACTGATGCCCGAAGGCCCGGACTACATTTCAGCAAGCCTCTTGCTAGGCATATAAGACAAGCACCTCATTAAGGCTACCTTGCCTTACCATGCAAGAAATGCTGCCATAGCACCAACACTCTGCTAAGCACCTCACTTCCCTATGACATTACCAGTCCTGCATATTTCCATCAACTTTGACATGGATTTACAAATGTCAATACAGCAACAGCTCCCAAAAAACATATAGAGATGAACAGATGTCTAAATTTTTGTGGAAACAATAAAGGTGATCTTGATAGTAATGAACTGGAATGAACATGGAAGGGATGAAAAAATCCTTTATCTCTAATTCTTGATGAAAATAAGGTGCAGATACGTTATGACAAGAGTCTAAACAAAATAAATATATTTTGTAATAAGTTTGCCCACAGAATTTGTTTAACATTATCAGAAATGAGTTAATAAGTATGAGTAATTGAGCGAAACATATTCTAATTCCTCGTTACATCTTTACATTTTAAAAGTATAGCCCAATCCTCCCATTTTCTACCTTCTCTCCCAAGCACTGTCAAGTGATAACTACAACATTCCACATTTCCTATAGAGCATACCCTAAAAATGTAGGTGAACAATATTTGTGGCATTAACCATTTGCAAAATACGTTGGCCAAAAAAAAAAACAATTTTCAAAATACAGCATGGGGGCTTCATACAAAGTTAATCAAAGCTATACCTTCCACCAGAGACGAATGGAATGATCGCAGCTTGAGGTAACCAAAACATTTTGCTCCCTTTGTGTTTCGCCTCGAAATAAGGATATGTCATTGAGGGAAAACAACCTGCATTTTAACTATTACAGTTCAGATGCAAACCAATTTACCCTTATTTTTATGCATGTTTGTTTTTAGATGGAATAGAGATTTGAATTATAGAACTCAAAATCACAGATAATAATGCACGGACGGTTGGTTGTAGCAACCAAACAACAAAGAGCAAGCCCAAGCCAATCCAATTTTGGCAATTCCAACTCAAGTTTGCATATGAAGATACTAGGTAAATCTCAAGGCTCTCAACACTATTCAGAGCCAGAAACCCTGAATTGCTATAACCATAATTTGTGACTCCGGAAATTATACAATTCTCTTGAGCATGCTATGAGAGAAGATCAATCCTAAAAGGGGATATAATTTTAGACATGCAACCATTTCTACCTTGTGCCCTGATGTCCAAGGGCTCGCCTTATGAACCTAAAACATAATTATCTGAAGAGAAAGACCATATGGTCATTAAACTCCTGAATTCAATCACATATAAGTAACCTCTTGAAACAGATCCCTATTGAACTTCTTAAGTTGTTACAACCTTTACATTGCAATCAAAATTAATATCTGATATGGAGGTAACAATGCAAGAGTTCTAACTAAATGGCTATAACCATAATTTGTGACCCCCAAAATTATACAATTCTCTTGAGCATGCTATGAGAGAAGATCAATCCTAAAATGGGATATAAGACTAACTGAGCATTTACATCTCATAATGCTAAAGATATGTGTGTGTGTGTGAGTCCACTAGGTTTACAAGGAAAAATATAAAACCATATTTCTATCTTTAAACGCTTTGAAATATGGAATCTTTAGGACTAAAAACTTAGCCTCATTCTCATCTCCAACTTGATATTTTCAAGATATTTGAATGCACAATTGAAAATATAGTAACTACTTTAACAGCTATTGATAAATAGTAACTACTTTAAAGCTTGCTCTGCATTACAGATCTTGCAGTAATCACACATATGAAGAGGGCATTGTCAGGCATCACATATGGCATGTTAGATAATAATTTATGCTCCATGCTTACAACATAAATGTAATTTCTTCTTTAGGGCCAAGAAAATATATTTCTTTATATTTAAAAATTCCATGCAGTATTTGCATGTTAAATGCACCTTTTGTTTATGAACTAGTAAGATGTTACTAAACTGGTGGCTTAAAGTTGAATTATTTATTATTAGTCAATTTAAGCATATGCTTGTACATACATCCTTGACAAACATTTGACATGTTCATCTCTACCCATCAATCTGCTTTCAAATCTGTCTGATTCATCGCTACTTCTCAATTCTGAGCGGTGATGAGCTCTTTCTTCTAGATTATATTAACTTTTTTCCCATATATGCCTCTTTTCCAACTGAGGCCAGTTGTTATATTGCCTACACGCCATTTCGTGCATGCCTACATGACGTGGAAACTATTGGCACCTTAAAAAAAAAGTATACAACAAAATTTATATTCACTTTGCAATTGGCCAATTACATTGTCCTGTGTTGAATAACATATCCAACATTTTGAACTTGTCGGAGATATTAATAAAACCAATTATAAGCCTTCACTTAATAGCTTAAGGCTATTGGGATGAAATGGTTCTTGACATATATCATAGTCTCTATGACTAAGTGGTCAAGAGCTAGATCCTTCCTCTCTCCATTCTCTTAATTAAAAATTAAGTTTTAGAATAAGATATTTGTACTTTGTCCATCCTTCAAGCCCAATGGGATTTTGCGTATTTAGGCATGTTAGAGATTTTAATAAAACCAATCATAGATTACACTGCCACAATGAGTTCAAAATATGATTAAAAGTTATTTATAACAATGGGGATATCCTATGCTTGTTTGGATTATTTATGCACCAAATACAACTCAACCATTTGCATGCATGTACACAGCATCTGCAAGCTGAGCGGATGCATATAACCTTTCTATAATTGTAATTAATACACAGCTTACAATAAATGGAATTTGAATCTAAAATTCAATGCTCAACTTTGGCAACTAAAGGGAGCAGGCTGTCAATGCACACAAAGACCATTGACAATTTTGACTTCACCTTAGCATCACTCAATAAATTCTTCAATATAATACTTTGTGGTGTCAAATGTAAAAAAGGGGGAACAAGTAAGCATAGAGGTAATTTTCAGCATTATTGAAAGAGAGAGAGAGAGAACTGCTGGAATAAAAATGAGAATTCAAATATTTCTAATTAGCAGAAAATAAATGAGAAATTCTTACCTCATACAAGTAATTCTTGCTTTATGATCACTTAAGGTAAAGGAATAATCTTTTCCAGTTTGATATCTGTCCAAATTTAGGATTTGCATCACCGAACCCTAGTTGATAACAATCACCAGAGTGAATGTCAAGATAACTGTGGACAAAGATTATGACTGAAAGAATACTCAATCTATACTCAGTTTCTAGGCAATAAACATAGAAGTATCATACCTATGGTAAGGGTGAAGGATGAAAATTAGTTATAAAAAAAACAAATGAAATAATCCAATGAGAAAAAGAAAATGCACAAATACCACCATGTACAAGAAATACCTGAGTTGAAAAGATTTCATTTTATCTCAATAGTATATGATTGAAAGGTTTATCATCTGTACATAAGTCTGAACAAGCCACAAGGAGTACCTGTGTCAAAAAGATTTCATTTTTGCTCAATAGTATATGATTGGAGGGTTTATTGTCTGTATAGAAGTCAACAACTAAAGGATCAACGAACTTAAATTTCTGAACTGCTGTACGCCTTGCCAAATACATTTCCCTCACCCCACATGAGTGTAAAGAGCTAGAAGATGGTTGTTGCCGCCAATGCTCCCTACAAATTGAATTCAAGATATTAAAAAAAAATCATATATTTGGATATGAAGAACGCATAGACTATAACTCCTTGGGGTATGTTCAGGTGAAGGATAATGAAGGAGAAGAAAAGGTTTTATCGAAGCATTTATCTTGTTCAAGAGTTGTGTTTATATGGAGGAGAGGAGAATGGAGGAATTTCAACTTACCCTCCTTTATATTTCTAATTTCTCTGATACAGAGGATTTTGGAGGAATTACTATTATATTATTCATTATATTTAAGATTATCAAAGTTGAGCAATTAAATTATCATAGTGAATTATTTTAATGAAAGATAAACTTCGAGAATTATATGATATGTAATTATTATTTTTCATTTATAATTTTCAATTCATATTCCTGATTAATTTTAAACATCCACACAAGGGGAACGAAAATCATCATTTAACTCTACACTTTGTTCTCCTTCCTTCGACTTCCCCTTCTTCTCCATTGGTTTTCTTTCCTTCCCTTCTCTTCCACTCCCAACTCCCAAACATACCCTTAAAAAGCTTGATTTATATAAGCTAAACTGCTTCACAGCAAGTCTATATATGAAAGGCACAAGTTTCAATAAATGGCACAACTAAAGTAATAATAAACATCAACATTTTAGATGCTTTGATGTAGAAACTGCTTTGAATCGTATCTACAGGCACCGGAATTTATGAATAAAAAAATTCACAGAACAAAGAAAGAAGAGAAAAGTAAGAAGAAGAACCAGAAGAAACGTTGCCAAATGGAGTCAGAATAGGCAACCCTTTTGAGATATGTGCAGGTCATGGCCAAATTGCAAACATCTTGGAGGTTGAGATAGGCAGCGGAGTGAGAAAGCGAGTCCGCATTGAGATCGGTAATGGTTGTAGCCGTCGCATTCTGGGTTCGATTGGAGGACGGCGACGGGGTAGAGTCGGCCATATTTGTGAAGCAGCTCGGAATGATGGTGAAACCCTAGAAATTGAGAGAAGGGGTGGATCATGAACCGGAAATGGGGAAAAAGAAAGTAAGGGGGGAAAGGGTACTTAACTTTACCTCTCAGTGAAGTAGGGCAGCGCGAGCAAGGGAGCAACTCAGCGTAACTCTTCTCCGGCAGAAGCTGGAGACGTCTCAACGAGCCACCTCCCTTCTAATGTTAACCAACTTTCCTGAATTTCCCGTCAGGGTTTGCATGGAACGAAGGAGGATTTTTTTTTTTTTTTTTGTTTATATTTGAGACAAATATAGGAGAGTGAACGTATTACTCCCTTGCAAATATTTTGTCTCCCTAAAATTTTGAAAATTTTGAATTTTTAAATAATTGTCATACTAAACTTTCTTAAATTATTACTTGTATTTATTTTATAATCTTTCAATTTTTATACTATAAACAAAAATCTTGACATTCAAGATGTTTAAAATTCATAAATTCTTTTTATATATAACGAAGTAGAATTATGAACTTTAAAAACTCGTTTCTAGGTACCCACGCATCTCGCTATCTTTAGATCTCAGACTTGTATAAATTCATAATTACTTGTAATACAAATGTGTAAAAATTAAATATTTTGATTTTTTTTTCAAAAAAATATATATATATCACACACTTCAAAGAAACCAAATCTAATATATCATCATAGTCATGAGATGATATATTTTTTACCCTCGGCCACAGTAATTTATCTAACAATGCAACTTCGATCTCAAGAATTTTTTTAGTTATAATTAATAAATAATTTACTATTTAAAATGAAATATCCATATGAAGGGGGGAAAAACAATAGATCTTTACATACTATCACAGGTAAATTGTTACTTCCATCATCCTGCCATTACAAGAAGTTAGTGCTCTTTAGAACCCAAGATAGCACCACAGTCGGCCGTAAATTAGGAACAGGTCAAGCACCCCGGGTGAGCAGGATGCCCATGCCGAAATGTCCACAAGATAGCCCCATAGTTCAAAAGGTTCTTGCTTGTTATGTTCAAATCAATTTGTTACCACTCAAACAGATAACTGATAAATAGATACCAACAATGTGTTGGTCAGAGTGGTAAAGACCTGGCCCTTAAACATTGATTCTGGATTCGAATCCAAACATCAATGTGTATAAAAAAAACACTGTTGAAAAAATAACCTATCCCTGTGCATTCGACAATTCTTGAAAAATTAGTTATTTGCCTACGCCTGCAGAGGAATATTTTTGATCTTGTATCAAAAAAAAAAAAAATAGACAGTTTGTTTTGGATGACTATTTATTGTAAAAATGACATATAAATTACATTTAACACTTTCAAGGCCGATAACATACTTGACAAAATTAAAATACATTTAACTTCTTTTCAGAATGCAGAAGATCAACATAAAACTATAATTTTTACACAATCTTCTAAACAGCAACCATTTGTACCAAAAAAAAAACAGCAACCATCTATCCATTGGCAACTCCGATGGATAACGCAAACAATGATTTACAGTCGATTGTCCAAAAGTCAGAAAAAAAACATATAATTTCTAATGAGGTGTAATCCAGCTAAAATATGAAGACAACGCTGTCATGAACTCTGGACTTCTGATTTTGAGCAACGCATTCTGAAATCCACATTAGGTTCCTAATCTCCTGCTCCCTTAACCTCATATATGCGAAAAACACAGCATAATGGAACTGCAAAATAGACAAAAATAGAGCAGCTTATGATGAGTGAGACTTAAAGTAGACAGAACCATTACATTGAAGCTACACGATTTAAGTGCTCTGCCTCTTTTTATTTTTATGCAAACATAAAAAGATCAATCTCTATATTAGCTAATTCTCTACTGAAACCAGAATTAGCCATACTCAAAAATCAGTTGAATACAAACCTGTTGCTCAAAAGCTAAGCAAAGCCTCTTCACCTCCTCCTCATAGAACGCCTTGTCAAGCATCTGGCTCTCTCCATATGATAACTTAGCAAAAATAGACTGATAAGGGGGGTATTTTTCCATTACACCACGAACCTACAACAGCGACCAAATATGGGATTCAAGCTTGAAACAGCATCATACTAAAGGCAATTAAGTAGAAATATAATTGTCCAATGCCCACGACAATGACGATTGACAAATATACTGATATCATAATTGTCAGAATCGCATGATTCTACAATTAGACACAATTCACCACTCGAGCGATTTTAATTGCCAGGGTGAATCAGAGATGTTCATGAACAACTTCAGAATTGCCAGAATCATGCAATTCTGGCAATTCTGAAGTTGTTCATGGTCAGATTTGTTTTACGCACATTTTTTTTGTTTGTTGATTTTTGTTCAGATCCTGAAATTTCCGATTGTTTGTAGCCATTGCACTCCTAGTATTTCAAGTTTAATCTCTTTGTGCCATCAATCATCCGGCCATCTCATTGCTCCAAGTTTCTAACATAGCTTTTCTGCTACTGCTTGCTTTGTTCAAGCCGTGGATGCTGGGGAAGATGTGCAAAATAACTAAGACCAAACGCAGCATTCTGTTCTCTTAGCAGAATCAGGATTGCGTTTTGTTTCCTATTCCTATTTTAATTAAAATAGGCAACAACTATTATTACATTATATCAAATTATCAATATTTAAAACATTTTAATTAAAATAGGAATCCTTGTAGAAATAGGAAAGCTTGCTGTTTTAATTAAGTATTTTGTTTATATTATCTACTTATTTATATTTTATATTTTTAAACTATTTTTCAATGTGTTTATGAATCTCACTATTTCATACGATTCAAAAATGAACCATCCGATTCATGATTTAAATCGTGATTTGACAACCATGACCGGGATAGATACAGACAAAACATGATAGTGAACTACACAAAGAAACTCTTAAAATGGTGGCCAAAATCAAGTATCAAATTCTGTCTCATATTTATATTCTACAGAAAGTAAAAGAGCTCAAAAAAAGTTAAGAACTCAAATAAAAATTCTCAGCGTTTCTGTCATAGAACGATCAGCCAATATACAGACAGGCAGAATAGTTCTGTAAGATGTAAGTTCAAACTCTTAACCCCACCCCAATCATGAACCCAAAAAGAAAAGTAGCCATGCAATTCACCAATGCTTAAAGCCTTAAACCATAGACATGAAAAACCATAATAGCATCAATACATCTTTAGGCATGGACAACCGTATATAACACTCACAATCTTTCACATGGACTTGGTTATCAAACACAAATCAACCACCTGGATCTAGCCTAAGTAGAAGAGAGCAACTGTCTTATATCCACTAATGGAATTGCTTAAGCAGTCACACCAGTAAGACACAATACATACCTGATCAATATCTTCACAGACAGCAAGCTCCTCATGACCATAAGGGTAACTGTTTTAAGGTAAGTCAGTCATTGCTAAAAAAAACCACCCAAAGCAGCACATAAACTTCCAATTTGAATAAATACTACATATTTGCTAAGAGCTTACAGTAAACCAAAATTAGAGTACAATTTTCTACGATCATCCCTGGTGAGCTCAGTGCCAATGCTGCCCAGAATGAAACCAATCAAAGTCAGTTACACAAATATTTAGAACAATAAAAGTTACGCAAAACCTTCTTAGCTTAGAAATACCTATTTATGGTGATATTCACAGCCCTTCTATCAGCCTCAAAAGCTAAAAGGTCAGACATGATTTCAGCAGTGGCACCACCAAGTTTCTGTCCAAGAATGACTTTGCAATTCATAAAAACAGAAAAAATGGGAAATGAGAGAGTAAATATATACAAGAGAAGAAAAAAAAGCTTCAGTGCACTAACCTGACAAAATTTGTAAAAGTCTTCAAGATATGCTTTGTAAAGTGTGTTCCTCATTATTTCAATGTTCATATCATCCAAGTCCTGGAAAGAAAGAATATTTAAGGAGTAATAGCAATCAGCAGAAGTCTGTGGTCTCAGGTATTTGACCAGAATAATGAGCATAATCTTGAACAGTTCCATAATAACATGTAAAACTAAATAGATAAAAGTGAAACTATGCAGCAAATAGACCATTAGTGCTAATACTAGAAAGGTTGGCTTCCCCTGTGTGTGTGCGTGTGTGTGTGTGTTTTCTAGGGAAAAAAAAGTAAGGCTACAAAATTTTCGTCAATTCAGAGGCCCAAAATAAGCTGCCACAGTGCCACTAATTTATTGATATTTAATAATTAATATTAACATCCCTTATAACTATTTTTATTAGAATCTACTATTGGTTATGAAGTAGGGGGTGTAGAAATAAGTAGTTCTTTGCCATAAAGTCGTTAGCACTGAATACCTTCAGTACTATTTCAAACATGATGATTATGGACCCAAAATACAGGAACAAAACTAAAGGCAAAGAGGATTTAGGTGAAAAGTCTAACCTCTGATGTAATGCACTCAGAGAAATATGGAGCCAGTGGAGTGTCCACAAGTACCAGCCTGTAAAGCTCCCGCATATTCTGAGCAACAGCCAGAGTAGCAATGCTGAAGAGAACCCCAAAAAGAAATTGAAATTCTGTGTACTTATACAGTCATTATATCAAACACTACATAGGAATTAGCACTATACCTGTCAAACATGCCCAGTGGATGGCATTTTTCTAATAGTTCTTGAACATCTCTCTCATGCAAGGTGCCAGTAACAATCAAAACAACATTGTCTATCATGTGACCATATCTGTGGGATGAAAAAAGAAAGCATATTGGTTTCACTTTTCTCCTTTCCTTTTCTTCGGCTTTATCTAGGAGAAAATCTCTAAAATAAAAAGATTGCACAAAATCTATCAGCCGAAATCTAGTCTGATTTAAATCCCACTTTCCTCAAAAGGTCTAAGTTAGTTTCCAAAATCGTAGGCGGAGTTCCTGAGTGCTTACAGGGCCAAGACTTTGTATTATGGTAGACATCATCACCTTATTATTAATATGATATGCTTATAAGAACTTTTATCTAATTGTCTTTTTTTCTAAAGCAAAGATCTAAGTATCTCTTCCATCCAAACTATGTAATAATCCTCATTATGAATTTCAAAATGACAAAGGGTACCAGGAAAAAGAAAAACAAGTGAGCAGACAGAAAAGTCAAAGTTGACATACGTAATATACTCTAAAAAGGTTGACAAGGGTTCTGTTGCTTGGCATAACATGTGTTTATAATCATCAACCAGTTTAAGAGTACATTTCTCCACAATTGTAGTTGTATGCAATGGAGATGGTTCTGCAATAGGTAAACCATCAACATAAAATATGACTAAGTTATTGAAGACTTAAAACAGTAAGCATCATGCAGAAAAATATATAAGAAATCAATTAATAAGAATGTCAGAACTCAGATACACCAAATGCTTAATTAGCTAATCAATCTAAAAATCAAAATCTTATATAAAGAGGAGGGGGGGAGACTCTCGTACTGATCGAAACCGATAATACTACTAGGATGCCATTAACAAAAAAATCCCGGATTAATTCTTCGCCTGCACAGTCGCTCTCTATGGAGTTTTTTCTTTTCTTCTCTGTCCTGCTGACTTATTCCCTACTGTTACCGTAAAAAAATTTCGCCACCTCTCCCTCTGCCTAAACCATACTGCTGAGACCCAACTAACTAATCATCTTGAGACTTAAATCTTACGAACACCACAGTAAACATATAGATCTCTAGCATTAAATTGTGAGGAGAAAAGATAAAGAAATTCAACGTACCAAAAAATTTAAATAAATAAAAATAAGGCCGAGCGTGAATCAAGATCTTAAGAGCTACATCAACGTGAAATCAAAGAAAATTCAGTTCAAAAACTAATTGTCCAACTTGAAGTTTGATTCACACAAGTTCCAAATTAAATTGAATTAATCGGGAAAAAAAAACCAGTTTGTTATGTTGGACAGAAAAATAAAATTCAACACACAAACGCACCATTTTGCAGGTGAGGGCCGTACTCAGTGGCGGAAAGATGCATCTTGATGTCTTCAAGGGTTTCACATTGGCACAAATTGTTGTAATCAGCGGCGGTGAGCAACCCAGCCCGGTGTCCCCGCACGATGGCCTCCAGGTAACCGCCATGAATGTTGAACGTAAGAGCTTCGAAGCCGTACATTATGGCAAGACGAGCACGGGATCCGAAGGGTGCAGATCTGAATTGAAGAGAAATTAAGGAAGGAAATTGGTGAAAGGATGGACGGACGGATGGGAATCTAGTAGAAGAAGGCCCCCCTCGGGAACCAAGGGAGGAAGAGAAGAAGAATTTGGGCGATCAAGAAAATGAAAACGTACTATACTACGGCCAAATGAAAAATAGTGGAAATGCAAATGTTTTTATCCATCCACGGGGAATCCAACATTGGCCCTATTATATCTTTCATTTTTTTTACCACTGGATCCCACATCAATGTGTAGTGTGTGTCTGTGGCTACGGATATGCTTGGTGTGGGGCTTACCAGCTATCAACTCATTCCGATCCAACCAAGATACAAACCAGAAAGCCCATTGAATCCAAAATTCCGTCACGGAGCTCTCCTCACTTTCCTTTTCTTTTCTTTCAGCGCGAATCATTTTCTTTCCCTTTAAAAAGTTTTGCTTATTCTTGATAAGAGTTACGATTTTCTTATTTTTGTTTCTGTTAAATTAAAAATAATTAAAAAGAAAAGCAAGATTTGCATTAAAATTCTATTTCAGAAACTTTTATACTATATATATATATGTATGTTAGAAAGAGGACGATATGAAATATTATGAAGTAAAATTACGTAATTGATTTGTCGGTTAAACACCTTACTCTAGGCCTATTGAAAGTGAATCACACTGTGCATTTTATGTTAGTTCAAAAAATAATTATGAATTATTATTTAATTAAATATACTTTAGTTAATTACAATAACTTCAAAACTGTTTTTTTTTTAATTCTGCAGGTTATTAGTTGAATACATACTTCTAGGAAGCTTGCAAAGGATCCTAAATTGTATTTTAGAATATTAAAGTCTAAGTTTGTTAATTCATAATATGTAATAAGTGCGAGTCAGTAGGGCCGACTCAAGGGTAAAGTCAGTAAAATTAAAACTTTAAATCTTAAATTTTTATTTTTATTATCTATTTGAATAATATTTTTAAAAAGGTCTCATTTTTTAAATTTATTTTAGACTTTTATAAAATTTAAGAAGTGTTGAGCCAGTAGTATCTAAGTGTTGGATTTGGCAAAGTGTGAGCCAAATGTATTTATGGAGTATGACATGCTTTAAGTATGCTCAAATCATTAAAAGATAACATTTGTGCATTTTTTTTCCAAATTAAAAAAAAAAAAAACGGAGATATCGAATCTTTGAAAACGCGATGTTTCTTTAAAGAATTAGTCGTGTGATTCGTGCTTCCTTTAAACGAGTAGACTTATATGCTCAATTGGGCATGGAGCTTTGTTTTAATTTTTATTTTGATATAGTATTGATCAAGTCTTAAAAATAATTATTTACAAAACAAAACATAGCATTTTGTAAATTTTTCATCCAACAAGTTATAAAAACAATAAATACATTAACATGCATGCCATTTTTTTATATTGATTATCAAATTTTAGTTTATACAAATCCAAAGTTTGATTCATAAAATATCATAATAATTTTTATTTCTTTTTATTTTACTTACATATATCTTTCGCCGGAGATAATTTTCCTGCGAGAATTTTATTTTTTCCGGTAACAACTTGCTCTATGCACAATGAATTGAATATGAAATCTTTCTTGAAAGACACCTAATATTTGTCACTCCTGTCAATTATTGTTGGTGATATCATAATAATTCAAGTACCACGATACTTGACGTTGACCTCACTTGTAAACACTACTTAAAAATAAGCACCGGTCAATACCCTTTTTTCCAACGCATCTCTCCCTAGTGTTATTACTTTGCTGTTGGGATGGAGCTACTGCATTAATGGCAGTCCCTTTCCCTTCACTCGGTTTCGATTAATTCCGCCTTTTTAATATATATTTTTTCATTATTTTCTCTGTTGCATGTGCGTATTTTTTTTTTTTTTTTGTGAAACTTTGTTAGCTGTTACAATTTTTTAAGATTTTGAAAATTGTTTCATCGAGTTCTTGATGATTCGATTGTTATTGGCCAACTATCTTATAAACAAATTAAAGTGGTGTTTAATGTTGTCTTTTATAGTAATGCTGTTAATATATTTGGTGTGAAATTTCTTACTTTTTTACAGTGAAATATCGATAAAAAATATAAATGAAGATTATAAGTGGGTGATAAAATAAAATTTTGGACGCCGTAGTTAATTTATTTTCCCAATCAATTGGAAGTTATTATAAGACGCATATGCAGGCGCCCAGGAAATCGAAGAAAGAGATGACCAAAAGCACAATAAATTTAGTACACTTAATTACACATGGACATGTGCCCTGTTCCGCACCAGAGAAAGATGTCCCTGCTTCTTGCATCGTACTTTTAGTTTTCTTATCACTCCGAGGGGGCAAACGACTTAATAAATTTATGGCTCGCTTTGTTTTTGTTGTCGTTTTCGTGCACAAAAATATATGCCGATTGCTGAATGGTTTGAAAACTACAACAGGCTCCAACCGTCGCACTGATATTAGATATTTTAGTAAGTTTTGTGTCTCCTAAAACCACATGGGGGTGATGCTGGGTAGGCTTCTCCTTCGCATAAAAACGTTTTGAGAGCTATGTAGTGCAATGATGTCCGTACGCTGTTTTCCAGGAACCCGGGATCCACGTCAACGGGTTCTGCAACCAACAAAAAGAGAGGGGAAAAAAAAACACACATACACAAGCACAGAACAACGTACCTTAGCCTTGGGCTTACCTTTGCTATATATTTATATGATCGTAGTCATAATTGTAGACAACATAAAAACAAGGAAATTTTTACAAAATATTAAACTTAATTAAAATATGAATTTTGGGTGGGTAGAAAACTAGAGATCTGCACCCCCAGAATTTAAAAAGAAAAAATGAATAAATAATTGGTTTTCTAATTGATTACGTACTCTGAATATAATCCTTGAAGTTTTCTTTTGCATAAACGAGTTGCAGGAGCCCCACCTATTTGCAATTTTTTAAGTTAATTAAGCTGTACATTAAAACCAAAGATTTGACTAAAATGAATTAAATTATATCTAATTAAATAAATAATATTTATAAATTAAAATACCATTTGTATAATAAAAAAGGTAAGAATAACGCGTATAATATTTGATAAAATCTGGAAAGTTTTAAAATGCGCTCGACAATTTGACCCACCCACCAAACCTCTCCAATTTTGTCTCACCAACTTCTGGAAAAGACATTGATGCAGTAAAGAGGTAGCGTCCAAAGAAATCTAAGCAGCCAAAAGAGTTGCCTATTTTTAACGCACGGACTGGGTAAGGTACGATTTCGCCACAGGCTAATGCGGCAGTCTCTAATGATGAAAATGATAAACCTACCAATACCATTCTTTCAAACATGTCTATCCACGACACCCTCTGCTGTATTTGCTAGAAACATCTTGAGTTCCCTGTGTTGACCTCCATTCTTATGTCTTTTTTTCTTTTTTTTGGACAAAGCATTCTTATTTCTCACTCAATAATATCTTTCGAAGTAAAACGTGTAAAGTACATCCAACCACGAGAAGAAAAGAGCTGTGATACATCAGAATTTTCTCCTTCGAATAAGTTTTCGTTTTCAATATTTTGTTACAACAATCATTAACGAGAAACCGTAAATTTATTTATTTATTTTCTTTTAAATATATTTAAAAATTTTATTGTTTTTCGATCTATTTTTTAAATAAATCATTTAAAAATTTATAGTATTTTAATATACTTTTATTAATAATTTTTTTTGTCTCCGCAGAGATACTTTATAGCGGTATAAATCTTTTTTAGATTAAATTTAATAAATAAATAATATAATTATCTTATTACAGACAAAAAATTTCATCTTAAAATTCAATGAATGAGTAAAATTTTAGTTTAAACAAAAAAAAAAATTATAATCAAATTTGAAAACTATTGTAAATGCCATTGATTTTTTTTTTTTGAATGAAATTTTATAATGAAAAAAGAAATAATATCTTTCTAGCGATGTCCTTCGGACTTTTCCCTGGTTTAGCAGCACCTGACAAATGCTTCTGTTTTTAATTTTTAATTTTTTGTGTGTCTAAACTTTCAATATTGTGCCAAAGACGAGGACGACATGTGCATGTGGGATGGATGTGGTCCTTTTCACGTCACTGTGAGCTCTCGCAAAACCATTGTTCTCTTTGGAGCTGGTAATTGACATATCCTGAGTTGCAATCAACTCAGACAACATAAACAATGGAATTTGGTGAAATAATGCTAGCATGAGCTGTAATTTTCACTCTCGTGAAAATCAAAGAGAGAAGAGAAATTTTAAAAAATAATTTTAGGATGTGAAATTATAAAGTTTGTGAGCATGAACTTATTATGATATTTAGTTTGACTTACACATTTATTAATCATACCGTGTTAAAATGTTTTTTGAAATATGTGTTTTTTTTTTAATTTTATAAATGAGTCACGCCAATACTTTTTTTAATTTATTTTGAAAGAATTAACTTAATTGGCTCTCAAACTCGGGACCGGGTAACGCATGCAAGATGATTTTGTTGCCTAGTAACAAGCATGATCACACACGTGTTCCCGGATTCTAAGGTTAATTTTTTAAATATACATTTGGGATAACGTGATCGCTGAATCGAATCAGGACAAGCTCGAAGGGTATCAACTGCACTGTGGATGATCCTCTCATCGAAGTTGTACAAGGCAAGGGAAACTTCGTAAGTACAAATAAATTCTAAAATATAATTAATAATACAATATTCTTTTTCCACTTCGACTCCTTTATCTCAATTTCACGATATATATATATATATATATATATATATATATATATATATATATATATATATATATATATATATATATATATATATATATCCACACACATTTTCAATTTCTTGGTTTGAATAACTGATTATTCTGTAAGCAGCTGTCTCAAATTTTGGTGTTAATATTTGAGTTCAAGGCTATATAGATTGGACTGAATCAAATTTAGTTCACACTGAGCGGTGCCCAATTTAAGAGTCAATGACCTCGCTAGCACCAGCTTCCGATCTTTACGATACAAGATGATCCATATTTTCCACCGTCTCAATTGCTTTACGAGATTTTTCTAAACTTGTTACTCAATTATCTCCGATCTCCACCTCTGCTTTCTTTTCAATGCAATTACGTTATCCGCATCTATTCATTTGACCATTATGGAGCAAAATAATGTTTTTAGGAATAATACGAAGTCATTGCATAATCCCTATTTGAATTCATTGAGGCATGCAATTAATTTAGACCCCACAATCAATTATATAACATGAAAAATTAACGCACTTGTAAGTATTTCTAAGACACCTGCGAAAAATATCTATGTGCGTGTTTTCTAAATCTTTTTAAAGCAAAACAAGTCATAATATGTTATTCAATCCACCGTATTGCATTTTCATAGATATATAATTAGTAATTTTCTTATTTCTTTCTAAATTATTCTTTTTCAAAAAAATTTAAAATTTCAACCCTTATTACCTTTTGTAAAGTTTTTGGAACTTGTTGGGAGCTGACATTATATCACTAATAACAATATAACTATAAAATAAATATAAAAAGTACCATATATATATATATTGGGGAATTGGTTGCACGTACGTGTGTGTGTATATATATATATATATATATATATATATACATCTATATTTAGATTTAAAATATTATCCAATTTTTCTATTTATGTTATTAATAAACCTCAGGCCTTTAATATGTCATATAATATGTCCTCGGTTGTTTTTTTTTTCTTGAGTAAATTCCCTTAATTAATTTTATATTCAATGTGCTAGGATTTTTTTTTTAAAAAAATTAATTTTGATGCAACAATAAAACATTATTATTCCTAACTAGGTTTGTAATGTATCCGGTACAAATGCCCATCATTGGTTTCAGCTTTTTCACATTAAAAAGTTAGTAAATGCAAACAATAGATTATTTATGAATAAGAATAATTAGCGTCTCGGTTTCTCTCAAGTAAAGTAGAACTGGTATAATTTATACGATCTGGTGGCAGGGCATGGGAGTGGCCCTGGCGCGTGAAAAGGCCAAAGATGAGGGGCAAAATGAGAAGACAAAAAGAAAAGTCAAGATTTATTAGATAAAAATCCGCTGTTGGAACAGCCCACTGGAATTTCAAGCATGGCCCCTGGTTTTCGGTTGCGCAAACCAACTGTATTTGTCTTTCAGCCAACCCTACTTCTTCGACCTCTTTTATATCACTCTTCAATCTTCACTCATCATCTACTTAATCAACAGAAATGCCAAATTTCACATCTCTGTCCTCCTTTTACCCCTCACCCTGTACAAAACACTCTTAAAAACTGTACCCCATATTACCGTATATCCCCCGTTTCCTCTGTTCTTCGTATTTCTCTGGACCATTTTGGTGTTTCGGTCGCCACTTTTCTGCACTAGCTATTTGCTGCTATCGGATTCCCTAGGTCCCTTTTCCTTAATAGCTATCCAAGTAGAGGCATTTCGCGGCGAAGGTCTCTTTTTGATTTTATATCTCGATCATAATTGTACCTTAACTTGCCTTTCTGCTGAATTTGAAATTTAATGGGGATTGAGAGGACTTTGGCTGATAGGAAAGGCAAAGACTTCTGTGGATTACCCAAAGAGACGAATACCAACAGCAAATCAAGAAAGAACCGGCGACGTCAGAAGAAGATGTTGCCGGTTCAGAAACTGTTCGAGACTTGCAGGGAAGTATTTGCCTCTGGTGGGACGGGGTTCATTCCGCCCCCTCTGGACATTGAAAAGCTGCGGTCTGTTATAGGTTTGTGGTCTAATTATGTATGCGAACTTGTTTGAATACGCTGTCTATTATTATTGGGCAGTTCTTCCAACTGGACTTGCGTCTGATGTGAAAATTAGATCGAAACGAAGCTTTTTCTGCGATTTTTATTTATCTGCAGAGTGGCTATATGTGAATTAGGGTGAATTTTCCCATCTTTCTCGCAATTATTAATCCTTTGGTTTGCTTATACGAATTTGTATTGCTGGAAGGATCGCTGATTTGTATTGCGTCTCATTTTAATTATATGTTTCTAAATATATGGATGATATTCATTCAATTTCACCTTTTACACCAACTTCTGATATTCTACAACTTTCTTATTTTTTTATTTTGGTGGTGCCGTGTTACTTTTCTTCCGTCCCGCGGGGTGGGGCATATGCTTTTGCTCTTACATGCAAGCGTGTATTAATATATATTTATTCTAAAGGTGTTGAGCTATCAAATAAAAAAAAGGAAATGCTTGTTATCATGTGCTTCTTGTTCCCTAACCCCAAGAGACATATCTGCATTGCAGGTTTCAGTTTACAATGTAATGTCAAGTCCGTGTTCTAATATGAATGAGATATCAAGCAAAGCGTACTCAATTTTATCACATGATGTGGTCAAATTATCATCTTGAAGTGATGAAGTAGCATACTAGCATACCGTTGCTTCTCTCTTCTTGCCATGTTTGTCTCATCTAGGCGTAGGAAAGCCCATGGGGACAACTTGGATTAATCATGTTCTAAATTGGGGATCATTTGGTTATAATGGGCCCTAAAACTAGTTTATTGTTATTTGAAGTCCCTATTAGTAGCCCCGAGGCCGTTAATCAATGGGCTTAATGGCAAATTGGAGTTATTTTGATAAAAATCTTGTTTTGGATGTGCTCTTCAAAAATAGAATGAAAAAATCTCTTGTCTGTGGCCCAAGGCATAATATCTAGGAGTCTAGAACCGAAACTTATCTACTAAGGCGTAATGTGAAGTACACCTTTGAAAGCTACGTAAACAAGTTGCCTTGGCCTCATGCCCACATCAGAATCTGTGCAATAATGCTAAGGATTCATTACTCGTTATTTTAACTTTTCACTTGTTTTTCTGAGTTTCATATGCTATGGCAAAGCGGGCAACTGTGCTTTCTTTTGTGCAGATGCGATAAAACTAGAAGATGTTGGATTGAAACCTAATATGCCATATTTCCGGACGACTCAAAGAACCCCAAGAATTACATACATGCATATCTATGAGAGTGAAAAATTCTCGGTAATTTTGCTAATTTCAGCTGCTTTCAGGGGGCATTACAGAGAGGCCCGGTGTTTTGATGATGGTAACTCAATTTCTATATTTATTGCAGATGGGAATATTTTGCTTGCCACCTTCCGGTGTTATTCCGCTTCATAATCATCCTGGAATGACGGTTTTCAGTAAACTTCTTTTTGGAACCATGCACATCAAATCGTATGATTGGGTGGTTGACTTGCCTCCTGACACTCCCACCATTTTCAAACCATCGGAACGTGAGTACTTTCTCTTTTCCATTTTAATATTGTATAATTCCACTATTACTTATATATATGGTTCAGTATAATTGCCTCTTTTCATTAGATGGAAAGAAGAAAAAAAAAATTACGTTATGCAAGAAGGTATCCTGTTTTTCTAAATGATGCTAATACGCATTTGGACAGAGATGCCAAAACTGAGGGTTAATTTAAGAACAGAGTTCTTAAAATAGGGGGGGGGGGGAAGCTGTGTTCTTGTCTTGTTCTCAATTTTTGTTTTCGTTTGTTTTTGTGTCTCTCTTAATTGAAATGTTATTCTTAGCTACGTTAAACTGCATTGAACTCTGACGTTTACCAATGAAGCATGCTTGGAGGGGTTAAACAAGAAAAACTAGGCATTTGACGCCCTCATTTTTTCAAGAAACTGTTGGTGTGATGAGGGAAATGTGGAGGAAATGCATTGTCAAAATGCATCTTCATTGGTGAAACCTATAATATTTTTGTGTATATGCAACGTCAATAAGAATCCCTTTAGAACACCCAAATACGAGAAGGTATTCTCTAGTTCCAATTTATCTGGACACTCATTCCCTTTTCTGAAGATATTCATACGAAATTGTGAAGATTCTCTAGGGCTAGGCCTAAGATCTTTTGGTAAAAACCTATGATGAGTATGTGTATTAGCTATGTCACTAAGAAATGCCATTGAAACATCCAAATACGAGAAGGTTTTCTCTAGTTGCAACTTGCAAATCCTTCTGATCACTCAGAAAATAGACAGTACGTAGTTCACTCATCATTTCTGTGCGAAGATGCATATATTAATGGTTTTTCTTTATTATTTTGGGTGAAAACTAAGTTCAAGATGCTTCAAAATATATAGACATATCTCTTGTTACAAGATGATTTCTCTGAGAGAAGATTGATGGAGCTAGCACTGATTGCCCAGTAATAGTCAAGTCTCTTTCAGTTTAAAATATTTCTTTTTCGTAGGTTCCTCTTCTCTACTAAGAGCAATAAAACAAAGAAAATAATTTGCATATTCAAATTATGCAGCCCAGACTCCAGAGGTGCGGTTGGCTAAAGTCAAGGTTGATGCTGACTTCACTGCTCCTTGCAACCCCTCCATCCTTTATCCTGCTGATGGGGGCAACCTGCATTGCTTCACGGCGGTGACAGCGTGTGCAGTTCTGGATGTGCTTGGTCCTCCTTATTCTGATCCTAATGGCAGACACTGCTCATACTACCTTAATTTCCCCTTTTCCAACTTTTCAGGTATATCTTGCCAGCAACATCGTTTCATAGTGTTTAGTTAATTTCTTTTACCCACTATAAAATTAAACTGTTTGAAACTTCAGTTGAAGGAATGGCCATACCAGAAGAGGAAAGGAAAGCTTATGAATGGCTTCAAGAAAGAGAGAAGCTTGAAGATATAGAAGTAGATGGAGCAATGTACAGAGGCCCAAAGATTGTGGAGAGCTAGATAATATCACCCCGTCACCCATCGTCTATGCCATCTTCCTATACCTGTGGTAAACTGCTGTCGTCAGATATCCATGCAGACAATTCTTCTATCAAGGACGGTCGGTTGGATGCTGCCCTTCTGTCCGGCAGTCAAACTTGTTTTGATCTTTGTTCTTGTACTTTTTTGTATTTGTCTTTTCATTATGGAACATGAAGCACTAGGTGCAAGTCTACAGTTTTATGTACATACCAAAACAGAAAGGGACAAAAGAGATGGTGCACCGGAAATTGGAATTAGAATGAAGGTGCAGTGAGGTAGTTATCTGAAATTGAGCCTCGTTTCGTACGTGGCAGGTCACTTCATTTTATTTACTTTCGGGTGATTTTAATCTGAAAACATTTGATGAATTCTGCTTCTATCATCGGAAGTGATTAAATTGTGTACGATGCTTATTATCCCAAAACATTAAACATGCATGTGGAAGAGAACGATGGTTCCATCTTGGACACGTTGCTTTTCTTTCATTATGGGACGCTTCAGGAGACATCGAGTGTCATTTGGATCTTTATCCAACCATGGACATGAGGTCAACTCGTTAATGTCTGTTGCCTAAGTACCCAGCTTTTTCAACTACTGGTAATATATATATATAAAAGGAGAGTAGCGCATTTATACTCCTTGTATTTTGGATAATACTTCCCCTCCTCAATTAAGTAGGTAGTACGTTGGATTACCATTTTTCCAATTCAAATGTATTGCACGTCCCCTCCTAAGCTTGAAAATGCTAATTTTTTTGATCAATCGACTTCTTTATTAATTCTTAGGCTTATTGGCTTTGTATGTGTTATCCTTAACTTGATAATTGGTATAAACATTTTATATATAAAAGAGATGATAATTTGAAGCCTCTTCATCAAGAAAATGTATGGGAGATGAGCATCATGCAACCTTCGTTATGTCCAATACTGGACACGCATTTCATACTCAAGGATATTACTATGGAGTTTTCTTAAGATGGAGTCTCTTCTTAGATTCCAGTCCAACAACTGAAGGTTTGTGACTTTAGCCAGAGGTTTGGCCTCAAAGATTCAAGGAAAAGCAGGACAGAAGAAAGAATTTTTAATCCTACTTTTGGACTTTTAGTTCTGATCAAAATAGTGGAAGAATTACATTTCTAATGGCTATGATGTCTTATTGACAACATTTCAAGAGATTCTATCAATGTGGTGACCGTGTCGATGACTTTCTTCATGTGAGAAGTGCGCCATGTTAGGACTTAGAACAGGATGCACGTTCTCGACAAACACAATAATGATTTGGTGGTTTCTTATATCAGAAAATGAGGTAGACTATGGCTATTAATGGATCTACATAACTTGAAAGATGATTGTAGTGGCGGGGTTATGCTTTTGGGTTTTGACTAGAAGTGTAGAACCTCAAGCGTTTCGACAGCAACAGTTATGATACTCCAAGTGAGAAAGGATTGAAGTAGAGTTTCTGATAACAGTTTGTTCATTTTTTTTTTTTTTTTAAATTTAATGACAAGCAGTGCCTTTGCACTAGTTCATAAGTCTAGATAATTGTAATAAGCTGCTTGTGCTTTACATGAGGATCTCGTCATAGTTAATTAGGAAAGATTTACTTTTTAAATTCGAAGTAGGTAAAGTTGTAGTTTGTATTATAATTAATGAGAACTTGCATGTTCGGCAAGTCGCTCAATTCAAAGGCTAATTCAAAACCATTGGCCCACTTCACTAAACTAAGCTCAACTTGCATAATAAGTCTTTGCCTAGCCAGTTAACGATGCAAGAGAAATCTGTAGGTCTCCATACACTGACGCATTTGGACCCTCGTAATCTAATTTTTATCAATATATATATAGGAGTTAATTAATTGATTATGCAACAACAGTTTCAAGCGTTGAATAATCTTGCAACTTAACGACTTCGATAGATTATAAGTCTATGGAGGCAATAAAAATTTATTTTCAGACCAATGGAAAGGGGTCCTCACTAGTTACTAGTAATATTTGTTAAAAGTTTTGAATAATTGTGTTTCTATTTTTTTATAAATATAATTGCATGACAGAAAGGATAAAACTGTTAAATTTCCTAAGCCTGTTTTTAAAATATTTTAGGGGTTAATATGACTCTCACCATGGATCACAATTTGAAATACAGGCTTCCAATTCCAAAAAACCAAGCATATAGTAAACAATTAATTAAGTTTGACAGCCACTGAGGTCATCACAGTCATGTTTCTAAATATTTATAATTTTATATATAAATACTATTCATTGATTGATGACCATATTGACACCATCATCAGTATTATAATCCAACAGCTATTTTCAGCTCTATAATACAAATTTAATATAAACTGAGTTCCAACTAAATGGGGTTATTGAGAGCCTCGAGTGGTTTAATAGATCCGGAGACTCATACTTTGGGACTACCAGATACATACGAGTTAGAGCTTAGAAATTATTTGGAAATAAAAGCAGTTGTGTGTTATCATAATTAAATTATATCTAAAACTGGGAGGCCTTAAGGTCAAAAGAACTTTGATATTAGAAGTCATGAATAGATGTTAACATACAATTTAAACAAGAAGCGCTTTTGTTTGAGAGGATATGGAAGAAAAATAAATATATAACAGTCTATTTCTTTAAACTTTCAAGGATATATAATCGGTTCCTTAACACTCACAATGAACTTTACACGAGAAATCCTGTTTTCTATGAACAACTTGTTCATATATATAAAAAAATAACAGAGACATGCATTAATTATAAGTTACATGAGAACCGATGCAGTAGATAGAAGTGCAATGGCGCTTGACAGCGAAACAAGGCTAGTTACACCATTGGAAAAGAGTTGGTGGAGCTGATTCGCTGCCAGGACCAACGGGTTACGTTGACTCATTAGCCATGTGACACCCTGTGATCTGTACGACTATTACAACATATACATTCTGCACTATGTAAGGCGAACTTTATATGAACCATATCCCAAATGTGTGGGGTTCAAGTCGAGAACTTTTCTATTTTACAAACAGAAGTTACAAAAGCTTAAAGCATCAAAGTTCAAATACCGATCATAAATATAAGTTAATTACACGCAGAAGGCAAAGAGTGAGGTTCCAGGAGTGAAGTTTGGAGATGCAAGGTTGACGCTATATCCATGACCCACATAAATGCACCCATCACTCACTGACATGCCACCGTACACAGTGGCTTCAGTATGATAAGACCAGAGGATTCCTCCAGTCTTAGCATTTATAGCATAAATGGGTCCTTCACCATGGGTGGATCCTACAAAGACAATTCCGTTAGCCACACTAACGGGTCCCGCCGCGCCGGCATTACTGGGGTCAGCTATAGACCACAGGATTTTACCATCCCTAGCATCCATTGCTACCCACCCACCACTTGTTGTAACCTTGTTGGATGGTACAAGCGTAAAATTTTTGGCATCAGAGTTTAAAATGTTGGTGTAGACCCTTTCCTCGTCGGTGGCTGCTCCCCATGTTCCACCTCCCGCAACACCACCTGGCCCAGCTTCCTACATATATTTATGCGGAAGTTCTTAATTCAATTCATAAGGAGCTCAAAGCTAATATTCTAATCAATTGATCTGCTTAGTAAAAGGTATGGGACTGAAGTAACTATTACCGTAGACCAAAAGAGTTCGCCATGGCTGCGATCTAAAGCCCATGCAAAGCCACTTTTCTGAACAGCGACAACAATATCTCGCTTGGTTCCATTTACATGAACAGTAAGCATCATTGGTGCCTCCCCAAAATCAGCATCTAGGTTTAGAGGTGGGGGACAATTGGGGGTTGATCGGTTGGTGCATGCAAACAACCAAACATCATAGCCTCCCAGTTGACGGTACCATTTAATTTGGCCAGAATCCATATCTAAGGCCAACATAGAATTGGAGTGGTTATCAGGCTCAATACACTCATTTGAATAAGGGGGTATCTGGGTTTGATTATTTACTCTTTCTTGGCATTGGCGGATGTGTAAAGGGACAGAGTAGAGATTCCCAGTAGCAATGTAAACATGATTTCTGTAAACATCAATGGAGGGGCTGCTTCCCCAAACAGCAGCTCCGGCATATCCTCCTAGCTTGCCGTGGTTATCTGGTAACATGAAGGTCTGCCATAAGATGGCACCCGATTTTATATCTAGCTTTGAGAGGCTGCCACGAAACGTGCAGCATTGCTCTATGCTTGCTCCTTCTTCAAAAGATGACGTTCCAATGTAGAAACCCCTGTCGAAATTTTACTTCCTCAGATATACATATTTTCCCCCGTTTTTTTTTTTTATAACAAAATAAACAACTTATGATTATGTTAGTAAATGGTACAAGAACCACAGAGGTTATAGAAATTGCTTGGACGTGTTACAATTGTTTTTACGTTAACTTATTAGAATGAAATTACATATCTAAATTCAGATAAACCCATTTAAAAATTATTTAAGTAGAAGTAGATAAATTTAAATAAAATTACATATAATTACGGTGAGAGTTGTGAAAAATTTAAGTTGTATAAGTAATATTTTTTTACCTTAACAAATTGAATCTAAAATATTCTAAAATCTATATAAAAAAATCCCAATAAAAAAGAACTACCGTAAATCGACTGTTATTAAATCATACCTACTTGGTTTGAAATTTTATTTTTTTACATAAAGAGGTTAAGGAGAAAAGAGGGAGATGGAAGGAGAAGATTATGGGGCGACGGTAAATAACACTAGGCCGTCAGGGGCGCTGCTTATTGCTTACTTGGTTTGAAGTTTTATTAATTAGTGGAATGATTAATATGCTGTATGCATAATTCAAGGTTGAGTGTGAATCAAATTCCCCTTATCCGCGTGATTGCGTAAATGGTCCGGCATCACGTAAAAAGATAATGATAAACTTCCCAATATATTTGTTGAAGAAGTCTAAGATAAGGGAACTAGGTGTCGGAAGCACCATTTTATAATGAATAATATGGGGGATGTTTAATCACTCCGAGACCACGTGTTGGGTCAAGCTTAATTTCGTACGTCAATTTTATTCGACCATTATTAATTTTGCCTTGAATTCTGAGAGAGATATATATAAATAATAGGGGAGACGAAATGGTAGAAATTGAACTAGCTAGGTAACAAAACCAATAACCAACTACTTCAATAAAAAATATTAGCGGCTGGTTTAAAGAAATATTCAAAGATGATGAAAAGCTGTCGTTGACATAATAAAACAGATATCATTAATTAAGAAAGAGGGGTGGTTTCGTATATGGACTGACCCTTTGTAGTAAGTTCCGGACATGGTGATGACACTTGCAGGGTGGAAATCCAAAGCAGTCTTCCAGACCAGCTCACCCGTTGTTCTTCGAACAGCAATAATAACGGCTGGACCATAGATTGAAATTATGAGCAAATCAGCCGCCACAGTTGGAGTAGACCTAGACACTGTCCAATTCACTTTGGGAATAAACCCTGGATTTAGGCCTGTTAACTTCTGCAAGTTCTGCTTCCACACCACAGATCCATCCAATGCTTTCAAAGCGTAGATGTAGCCATTCCAGCTTGGAAAATAAAGGGTGTTATTGAAAATGGCAGGTGTTGCAGTGATATCTTTGCCTGCATGGAATTCCCACTTTAAACGTAGGTTGGGAGCTGTTTCAGGGCTGATCTTTCTCTCCTTATGAGCGTATCTTCTGTTGAACAAGTCTCCACCATGGTTGAGCCAGTTCTGTGACTCTCGTCTAGCCTTGTCTTCCTTTGCATTACGCCACTGAAACCAAAAGCATGCAGATTAGGCCAGTTGAGAGATAAATTTTAATTTTAATTGCTAAGCAGTTTTGGGGAGAAAATTAGAGAATGAGAAATATCATACATACATTTGAGCCTGCACAGATTGTAATAGTATGGAAACAAAATAATAGCAAACAATGAACGACTAGGCCTGGGTAGTATTTAGGTGGTGCCATGGAACTCAAACTTGATATGCTCTTTATCAAGATGCGAGCTTAACGTTCAGAGAGATATCGATCACATCTGCAAGAAATTAACTAATCCTAAGTATATATAAATAGAGATGCTGAATTTCAAAATCTTCAACTTTGAATTCGTCTCTATGGACGTGTCTTCAATTTATTCTGGGAAAGAACAGAGAAATTTAAGGAATACAAAAAAAGACAGAAATCCCCAGCAAGAAGTAACTGAGCTGACTTTCAATTAATTATTCATTCTTATTTTGTTCGGCATTTTCTTTCAAGGAGAAAGTCAGAACCAAATGAAACATAATTAAACCTGAATATAAACCCTTCTCAATCAACTAAAGACTATTTTCTTTTTGAAAACCACTGGCCAAAGACTTTAAAGTTGGGAAATGAAACCGAAACGAGCTTAATTGAGTGTGTAGGCAACAATTCGTTCAATTATATATATTTATGTGTGTGTGTGTGTAAAAGTTTCTTATGCTTATTTTTTTTCCCCTTCATCTTTTTTTTTTGGACAAAATTTTCCCCTTCATCTAAAATATTAAGAACGGAAATGGGCCGGAGTGTTTTCGTCTGTTGTATAATCCACTCTCGTTGAGTTTTATCTCTGTTGCCTTATTTATCTATATGCCTCAGGGATTTTGCCTCGGTTTGCACTGCTTGCTCGTTTTCTTTATAATTGCGATGGTAAAAACGAAAAGACTTCTCACAACTTAAATTTTTTTGAAAGAAAAAATTGGCTCATCCAAGTTCTAATATTTTCAAATTTGACTTGTAAGATAAATGAATCACTAGAGTTTAATTTGCTTATTTAAATAAAAGTTCAATTTTGAGTTATTTAAATTTATTTAAAATTATATAAATATTTTTAATGAGTTAGTTTGTATCATTGTCCCGTTTGTTTGATTTTATTTTTAAAAATTATATTTACAAATTATTCTATAAAATAAATAAATAAATTTATTTGATAAATTATTTTAAAAATTGTTTTTTTTTAGTTTTTTAGTTTTTTTTTTGTATTTTTAAAAATTATTTATTTTTAAAATAATAAAAAAAATAATTTTTAAACGAATTTTTTTATTCTAAAAATTTTAAAAAAAATTATGCCCTTCTTTTTGTGTTTTTTTTTTTTGTTTTTTCGGGACTTGGCCGAAGCCAATACAATACAAACAGCCCCGAAGGATCCCACCCAAAAGAGACTCAGGGTTCCAAAACCAGATGTAGCTCTTTCCAGACTGCCTCGCTACCCAAAACCAACGAAGTAGCAGACTTCGGAAAATCTGCAGAACTATTGCTTTTTTTTTTTTTTGGACTATGAGAACTATTGCTTTATTGGAGGACCTATTTTACGTATACCAACACTGGGCTGACTATAGTGGGCCCATTCTCTATTTATTTTTTGAAAAAGGCTTTTTAAAGAGTTACAGCGGTTGGGTCACTCCTTTCCCCTCTCCCTTTTTTTCTATTAAATTTATTATTGTTATTATTATTATTTTTTTTTTATAGAAGCTTCCTTCTCCTTTTCTTAACAAGAGTATTTAGAGTTTTCAAGATATGGAGATCTTTTATTCAAATATGCAATTTTGCTCCCTAGTTCTTAATAAAAAAAGTCAATAGACCGTTAACTTTTAAAAAAAATTGCGAGATGTATTATTCTTCTCTTATTTATATTTTGATAATTGAAATTTGTGATGAAAAAAAGTAATTGAAATTAGTTTAAGTGTTTTAAATGTGTATTGTCTCTATTTTACTATATAATATTTATCTAGATGCAAAGAAATACAAGCTTGTATGTTAACTTTTTTTACTACTATATTTATACTCATATCTTAGGCTTTTAAAGTTTACTGACCTATGTGGTTAAAGTAATATTTTTTATCATTTTTATATGAATGAACATATAAAAAATCAGAGTTACAGCAGTTACCGTAATTTTTAATCAATATAGATACAATATCATTGTAGAAAATGTATCCAAAGTTGAATTTTTTATCCTAATTATTTAACCCCTACTTTTTTTAAACGCTTCACTGGCATATCTATAAATAAATAATATGAATGCATTATTAAATATCAAACATATTCTCGGCTTCGAATGATCCCAACCCAACCAAAAACTGCGATTCATTGATTTTCAGCCAAGCTTACCTTGTTATTATAAACAGTAAAATAAAATAAAATTAACAGAGATATTATTATAAACAGTAATTAGCCACTGCGAAATATAGCGAAACTTTAACAGTTAATTACTTACAGTTACACTAATTGTGTTTCTTTTCCTGGTTCTCAGAAGTAATTTTTAATAAATTAAATCTCTTACCATCTTTTTAACGTAAAATTTGGCAGATACTTCTGGTCTACAAAATCAATACTCAATAATATATATATTAATTATATTCTAATCTATAAAAGGTTATAGATCCACGATCCAGATTATCTGTAATTAATTTTACAAAACTAAAACGATGGACACGTGAAAGAATGCTAAACGCAGCCCCTCTCTCTTGCAGAGTTTGTTGACTTTGATTATAAAACTAGCCTCCAAATTTAATAAAGGAACATTTGCAATAATATATTGAATCGAGCATGTAAAAAATAATAATTTATGAAGTCCATGATTTTGTGTATAGGGTTGTGCATGGATATTTAAGAGGGTTTAATCGTATTTGTAAAAACTTCATATTTTTCAAGTTGAATTTCCTCGGGACCACAGAAAGACGACTTCGTGCCTAGTGTGGCATTTGGCCCCCCTTATAGATACATCGCCTGCACGCCAGAAACTGCAAACCGATCCATAT
This sequence comes from Gleditsia sinensis, assembly GCA_037074535.1. Lineage (NCBI taxonomy): Eukaryota > Viridiplantae > Streptophyta > Magnoliopsida > Fabales > Fabaceae > Gleditsia > Gleditsia sinensis. The sequence goes on along the minus strand of CM073474.1, from coordinate 33,838,179 downwards.
ATAGACTCTTGCCCATTGTCTTTCCCAATTCTTCCCCTTCCTTCCCTTCAATCTCTTGATTTCTCTTTATAGTTTATAACCCGTGAAGCAGCATTGGGATATTTACAGTCAGTGGAATCTCATCTGGTTCTGCTTTAAATGAAATTGCTGTATACGAAAATGGCCAAGGTCTTTCTGCTACTATGTTTCCTCCTCTTGGCGGGTTCTGGTTTTGTCTTTGGCTCTGTAAAGAAGGAAGAGATTGGAATATTTGAGCTCAAGAAAGGCGATGTTTCTTTGAAGGTCTCCAACTGGGGTGCATCGATTATATCCCTGGTTCTTCCTGATAGGAATGGTAGGCCTTCAAAACCTTAAATGTTGTCGTCGTCGTCGTTGTTTTTTTCTTTTTCTGTCTAAATTTTCATTCTTTCCGTGATTTGTCTCCAGGAAAGCTGGGTGATGTTGTTCTTGGATATAATTCAATCAAGGATTACACTGTGAGTCATTTAATTTGTACTTCCTAATTATTATTATGTTTTTCTTATGTCGATTTTGATAACATCTTTCCTAGATTTCCCATACATCGATCTGAATTCTGGAGATGAGGAAAATCTAGCATCTTTCCCAAACAATATAGGATTGATTCATACAAATTTCTCTCTCTATGGCGGCAGAATATGACTTAGGACAAACATGCCATAACTAGATTAGAAGTATAGTTTGTCGCTAGCTTGCTAACATTTTGTTCACATGATCTGACAAATTCTCACCAATCGCTTCTTAGCCTCTGCATTTTCGTTTCGATTTCCAAAATATTCTCTTATAAGTAAATATGTAAATATGTTATATATATATATATATATATATATATATATATATATATATATATATATATTTTAATAAATTTTATTTTTAATATTTGTACTTATATATTTATTTATAATTAATTTATTGATTATTTATGATTGGATTCAATCAACTCGACAAATTTACTTAGTTTTGAGTCAACAGTTTCAAATTGTTTAAATATTTGGAAGGCTGGCTGAGTAATTTTAGTCATGGATGTGATAAGGATATGTTTGACGTTTCATCCTAATCTATAGAAAAAAGAGTAGCTTTGAATAGAAAAGTACGTTTGGAAATTTATTAGATTAATTTTCAAAGCACGTCTCCTCGACGTTTCCGCTTTGACCCTTCAATTCATTATTTATTTGCTTCACCACAAATCAACAAGTGCTGTGTATCATTAACTGTTCTAAGCATTTTGCCTATTTTGAACCACTTTTCCAATAAATAATTTGCTCCCAACCTTGCATTATTGAGTGACGAGAGAATCGATGATGACTAATTTTATACTTGATATTATGTACGTCAGGAAAATAATTAATCCTAATGATAATTCATTCTCTTGCTATAATATTAATGATGACGAAGAATTAAATCAAGAAGAGGATTAATTTTAGCTTAGTTTTGATAAGTACGGAATATCATTATGATTTAGAGGAGGAAAGCAAAATTTATATTTTTATAAAAATTAAAATTAAAATTAATTGTTATTACTTATTAGACATACAGTAAGTAAGAAATTAATCTATCAATATAAATTATTATGCGAAGTTTTACATAATTGCTTGAAGAATATGACTACTTAAACATGTAGGGTCGACCTTAAATTTAAATGACTGCAAGTCTGCTTAATTTTTTTTTTTTTAAATGTCAATAACCGCATGGCCGACCTCAACTAATAAAAAAAAACTTAATTATTATTGTTGTCAATAATCGCATGCTTGTTAAGGTTGTTTGGTGATGCTTAAATGCTTCCATCGAAGTTAGAAATTATTAACTTTGTGGTTGCGATGTCACAACATTTGCAGAATGATTCAACGTACTTCGGTGCTACTGTTGGTCGGGTTGCTAATAGAATTGGAGGCGCTCAGTTTTCTCTAAACGGAACCCATTACAAAATAGTCGCTAATGAAGGAAACAATACACTTCATGGTATGTTATCCTCAAAATTTCTTTTTCTTTTTTTTTTTGTCAATTTGGTTCCACATCTCATAATGAGAGATTTCATACTCTTCCTGCTCATATGTTAGGTGGATCCAGAGGATTTAGTGATGTTGCTTGGAAAGTGAAAAGGTACCAAAAAGAAGGTCAAAATCCCAGCATCACCTTCAGTTACCACAGTTTTGATGGTGAAGAAGGTAAGCAGCATCATTATCTTCACTCTTTTTTGGAACCTATATTTCTGATTTATAAGTAATTTGGGCATCGAAATTGTATTGCAGGATTTCCTGGTGACCTCATAGTTACAGTGAGCTACACCCTAACTGGAAAAAACCATTTGACTATAATTATGAAAGCAAAAGCTCTAAACAAGCCCACTCCTGTGAATCTAGCTAACCACGCATACTGGAACCTAGGTAACCAGAATAGTGGTGATATTCTGAATGAGGTGGTGCAGATCTTTGGATCCCAAATCACAGTAGTTAATAGCCAACTCATTCCCACTGGCAAATTTGAGTCTGTGAAAGGAACCCCATATGATTTTCTTAAACCACACACTGTTGGGAGCAGGATCAACCAGCTGCCTCAAACTAAAGGTTATGACATCAATTATGTGCTTGATGGTGGAAAAGCCAAACACATCAAGCTGGCGGCCATAGTGCAAGATAAGAAGTCTGGGAGAGCGATGGAGCTTTTTACAAATGCTCCTGGTTTGCAGTTTTATACTGGGAATTTCATTAACGATGTGAAGGGGAAAGGTGGATATGTATATCAAGCTCATGCAGGACTATGTTTAGAGACTCAAGCCTTCCCTGACTCAGTGAATCACCCTAATTTCCCTTCTACAATTGTGACCCCAGAAAAGCCTTACAAGCATTATATGCTCTTTAAGTTTTCCACCAAAGCTCCCTACGCTTCTTCGCAGAGTTAATAAAACTCTTGTAGAACAGAGTGCTTTCCGTCTCTTTTGAAGTACCTTTGTTGTAATCTCTGTAGCATTTGAGTACTCCCGAGTTATCTCAAACTTTAGTTCATTTAAAAAAAGAAGATAATAATAAGAGACTTTGTGGTTACTCTTATCTGGTAGCGCTTCATCCACTTCAACCTGCTTCTAAGCAAATTCAAATACTGGTGTCTGGTTCCTTGAATTATTACTTTGCTTCCATTTTCGCTGGTTAATTAAATATAGCTCACATGGTTGATCATCTTTTGAACATCTGTAATATGAGAAACTGAAGGACTAAATTAATTTGTTAATTAGGATGATACACGATGCTTGTTTGTCAGATTAGTCTATAGGATCGTTTTGCTCTTTTTACAGTCACATTTTCATTGTTTATACTGAATACATAAAGTTGAGAGAATCAGACTTAGCATACTTAATTCTTAGTTGTTACAAAAGCAATAAAATTGTAAAAACAAAGGGGAAATATGTTTGGAGGGTATAGATTAAATATATAATAAAGTCTGAGAGACAAACAGAGAAACGAGCAGAAACTTATTTAACAAGGTGATCTTAAAATTGCTCACGGATATTTTGCGCGCAAGTAGCACAATATGATAAAGTTAGTCAACAAAGAACGAAGCCGTGTTGACCTGCAAGTTCTGGGTAGAAGCAACCTTCTATGTTCAAGTTGCTACCCAGCAGGCAGCACTGTCATACTGATGGCTCCTTCAATTCCCAATTTTTTTTGGAGGTAGAAACTTGGCACAGGTTGCTTGTAATCTATTTGTCTGGTTTCAGCACTGAAATCCTGTCAGATGCATAATCTGAATCGTCAACCTTAGAGGTAGAAGCACGAGTGGGTGGTGGAGCGTCGGTAGTGACCATGCTTCAAGTCGTTGCCGGTGGCCAGGCATTGTATGCGATAGCGCTAGAAGCTCACACGTATATCTTTACCTCCTCAGCTCCAAGTGAGAGATAAGTTGGGCAAACTTCTCTTGCTTCTCCTGTCGTAGAAATTTGAACTATTTTTTCATCAATAGCAAATTTAACAATGGCTAGCAATGATAAATAAGAAGCAAAAAAATAAATAAAGAGAATACCAGAATTTAATGAGGTTCAACCAATTATGTCTATTTTTTCGGACACCACTACAAATATATTACTCTGAAGGAATACAAGAGAGAAAAAAAAACAAAGCCTTAGAGTAGATAGAAGGCTTGTTTTGGTGTGTTTCAAACAAAGGGAGGGAGGGTTCCTTTTATAGTCTAAGGACCCTTCCCACCTTCCACTTCCAACCGATGTGGGACTTATTCTCAAAACCAACAAATCTCCACCTTAGGAATAAAGTTCCAAACAACAATTACAAAGTCTTCTCTCACAATAATATTATCTCTAGAAGTGTCTTTAAATGCACCTAGAGTGTTATCCATATGCAATTTTCACAATATTAATTAAGTTCAAACAATGTTAAAACTTAATTGATGTCATCACTTTGGTCATCATATCTGCAGGATTTTCATCTGTTTGGATCTTCTGAAGTAGTATATTACCTTCTTCCAGAATTTCTCTTACAAAATGATATCGAACATCTATATGCTTCGTGCGTGCGTGGTAGACTTGGTTCTTTGCTAAACAAATAGCACTTTGACTGTCACAATGCACCTTGATGTGCTTATGACCAACTCCCAAGTCTTTCAACAATCCTTGAAACCAAATAGCCTCCTTAACAGCCTCTGTAACAGCCATATACTCTGCCTCTGTAGTAAACAAAGCAATTGTTGACTGCAAAGTTGACTTTCAACTAACCGGTGTCTTTGCAAGTGTAAACACATAGCCGGTAGTTGATCTTCGTTTGTTCAAATCACCAGCATAGTCGGAATCACAATTTCCAACTATATATTGACCAATCTTTTTATCCTGCTCAAATAACAACCCAACATCCACGGTGTTCCGAATATACCGTAGAATCCATTTGACAGCTTGCCAATGTCCTTTACTAGGATCGTGCATATACCTGCTCACAACCCCAACTGCTTGTGAAATGTCAGGTCTTGTACACACCATTGCATACATCAAGCTACCAACAACGTTTGCATAAGGAACTTTTGCCATATATTCTTGTTCAGCATCATTCTTCGGAGATAAATTAGTACTAAGTTTCCTCTGAGGAGCAAGCGGAGTACTCACAGGTTTTGACTTGTCATTCATACCAAAACGTTGCAGCACCCTTCTCAGATATTGTTTCTGAGTTAGACGAAGTTGCCCCAATCATCTGTTTCTATTTATCTCCATGCCGAGAATCTTCTTAACTTCCCCTAAATCTTTCATCTCAAATTCTTGCTTTAGTTGAGCTTTCAGCTTGTCAATTTCTCCAGAATTCCTTAAAGCTATCAACATATCATCAACATAAAGAAGAAGATAGATAAAAGATCCATCTTGTAACTTGCGCAAATACACACAATGATCGTATTTGCTTCTTGTGTACTTCTGTCTCAACATAAACTTATCAAATCGCTTGTACCACTGTTTTGGAGATTGTTTCAATTCGTACAATGATTTTTCAAGTTTACATACCATATTTTCTTTTCCAGCAACCTTGAACCCCTCCGGCTGAGTCATATAGTTTTGATGGAAGAATGTTTCACCACTGGAGAAAAAACTTCATTGTAGTCAATTCCCTCCATCTGAGCATAGCCTTTAGCTACCAATCTCGCCTTGTAGCGAATGTTTTTTTTGTCAGAAAATCCTTCTTTCTTTGCATATATCCACTTGCATCTAATAACCTTCTTTCCATTCGGCAGACTTACTAGCTTCCATGTCTGATTCTTATGAAGAGACTGCATCTCTTCATTCATAGCATTCCTTCACTTCTCATCTTCGGAACTTTGAATTGCTTCTTGATAAGTGGTAGGAATTTCATCATTCACTATTATAGATGCATGAGCCACCATATCACTAAATCAAGCAGGTTTGTGTCTTACCCATTGTGGCTTCTTTAATGCAATTAGTTCTTCTTGTTGGTGAGATTCTTGGGTTTGAACCTTTTCTTCATTTGACTCCTCTTCTGTCATAGGAGTTTCTCCATCTTTGTACATAACTGAGTCGATTCTCCTTTCAAACTCCACCTGCTGCAGAGCACTATTGATCTGTTGAATGTCATCCTTCTTCAACATGGCAGATTCATTAAAGGTGACATCTCTGCTAAGGATTATTTTCTTTGTTTCAAAACACCAGAGGCGGTATCCTTTAACACCAATAGTGATCCCTATAAAGAGTGCCTTCTTGGCTCTCGGATCCAACTTCGATTCCTTCATATGATAATATGCAGCGGAACTAAATACACGTAAAGAATCATAATCAGAAACAGGTTTTCCAGACCAAACCTCCAAAGGAGTTTTACCACTAATTGCAGTTGATGGTAAACGATTAACAAGATGGCTTGCATATCTCACAACCTCAGCTCAAAATTGTCTGCCCCACCCAGCATTGGACAGCATACACTGAACTTTCTCCAGCAATGTCTGGTTCATGCGTTCAGCCACCCCGTTCTATTATGGTGTATATCTAACTGTGAAGTGTCTCACAATACCTTCATCTTCACAAATTTTATCAAACGGATCAATTCGATATTCACCTCCATTGTCTGTTCTAAGCCGTTTGATCTTTTTGCCAGTCTGAGTTTCAATCATCTTTTTCCACTTAAAGAAACAATCTAACACTTCATTATTTGACTTCATAGTGTACACCCACACTCTTCGAGAGAAGTCATCAACAAAGGTAACATAATAGTGTTTTCCTCCTAAAGAAACTGTCTTGGAAGGACCCCACACATCAGAGTGAACATAATCCAAAATACCTTTAATATCATAGATTGTAGTGCCAAATTTCACCATCTTCTGCTTTCCCATCACGCAATGCTCGCAGAAGTCCAGTTTACAGGTTTTCACATCTTTCAATAATCCTTGTTTCGTCAGAATTTGCAAGGATTTTTCACCTACATGCCCCAATCGCATGTGCCACAACTTAGTTGCAACTGCAGTTGTCCCAATAATTGTATTACCATCATAGTAATACAAATTATTCTTCCGGGTGCCTTTCAATATTACCAGAGCTCCAGAGACTATCTTCAAAACTCCATCTCGCATTGTCATCGTCAATCCTTTGGATTCTAGGACTCCCAAAGAGATGAGATTCTTTTTCATGTCAGGTACATATCTGACTTCTATCAAAACTCTAGTAGATCCATCGTGGTTCTTTAAGTAGACTGAACCGATTCCAGTTGTTTAACAAAATGTGTCATTGTCCATGTAAACAACTCAACCGTCTATTTCTTTGAACTCAAAGAACCACTGCCGGATATGACAAATATGTTGGTTGCATGCTGAGTCAAACAACCACTTGTCAGATCGCCTTGTGGAAGTTGTAGCGACCAGTGAAAGATCTGAATCTTCATCACTGTACTCAGCAGCACATACTTCTGCAATAGTTTTACCTTTGTCAACTTTGCCCTTATTTTTCAATTTTGGGCAATCTTTCTTCCAGTGCCCTTTCTCTCTACAAAAAGTACATTCATCTTTACTCGGTCTGCCTCTTGACTGAGATTTTTCTGTTCTTCCTTTCTTCTAACTTTGTGGTCTACCTCTAACTATCAGTGCTTCTGCAACCACCTCCGCATGCCTGCTTTCCTCCCTATTTTTTTCCTTAATTCATGACTATATAGAGTACTACATACTTCATTGAGGAACACTTTTTCTTTCCCATGAAGTAACATACACTACAAAATTTTCAGCTTTCAGCGGTGACTTTAGTCGCCGCTAAAGGTAAAAAAATCGCTGCTAAAGGGCTTTAGCGGCGACTTTTGGTCGCTGCCAAGTCGTTGCGGATACTTGCGTTGCTGAAAGTTTTCAGTGGCGACTAATTGAGTCGCCACAGAATCTAACAAATATCGCTGCTATAAGTGCTTAGTCACCACAAAAGAGAAGATATTTTTAGTGGCGACTTTATATAGTCGCCACTAAAAATAACCTTTAGTGGCGACTTAAAGTCGCCACTAAAGGTTTTGGTGGCGACTTAAGTTCGCCACTAAAGGTTTTTGTGGCGACTTAAAGTTGCCACCAAAACCTTTAGTGGCGACTTTAAGTCGCCACTAAAGGTTTGGGTGGCGACTTAAGTTCGCCACTAAAGGTTTTTGTAGCGAATTAAGGTCGCCACGAAAAAGTTTGATAAAAGTTTTGGTGGCGACTTAAGGTCACCACTAAAGGTTTTGGTGGCGACTTTAAGTTGCCACTAAATGTTTTAATATTTTTTGTGGCGAATATAAGTCGCCACTAAAGATTTTATTATTTATTTTTCAACTTTTAAATCTTAGTGGCAATCAAATAAAATCGCCACTAAAGATTATTTTTCGTGGCGATAATAAATCGATACCAAAAGTCTCAATATTCAAATTTTTTTCATATATGATTCAGTGGCAACCTCTTTAGGTCGCCACCATAGATTTAGTGCAAATTTTTTTTATTAATAAATTTATCATTTTAATTATAATAATTAAAATTTTAATAAAAATTAAGATAAACAAAATTTATGATAAAATGATAATGTTAACATATATCAAATATAGTAAATATTATACACTAATATCATGTCAATTCCATGTTCAAATAAAACATCATGTCAAGTCAAAAGAAAGTAATACACAGCTAAATATTAACAAAAACATTCAACTCGGTGCTTCATTTGGCGATGTTGGTGCTGCAGTTCTGGTAGTATTAGCTACAATAGTTGGAGAAGCACTCCTCGGAACGGTTATTGGAAGTTGTCTTTGTTTAATCAAATATAACAAATTAATATAATTTAAAAATTAATACAAACAAAACAATATCATGTAAGGAACTTTCTATAGCCAAACAAAATTGAAAAATAACATTATACAATAGTCAATAATATTATAATTATAAATACATGATTGTACCATCATATCTTTTAAAAAATGAATTGGAAGACACTATTAAATAGGAAATAAGTTAAATTGGCCAACATTAAGAGAACTATTGCAAAACAAACAACAGAAAAAGTGCAATCCCAAGATCAAATTTACTATAGTCAAGAAATATCATTGATACAGAAAAAGTAAACAAAATCAGAAATAGGCGAGTACTTCTACTCAGTGAACCCAAATTTCAAGTATCATATTATCAAAATAAGGAGTCTACAATGTACATAACAGATTCACTTAATTTAATTTGCATCACAAAATAGATAATAATTCAAAAATATATATTCCTGTCAAACTGGATATAATAGGAAGTTTAAGAGAACTATTGCAAAGCAAATAATAGAAAAAGCACAATCCCAAGATCAAATTCACTATTGCCCAGAAATATCATTGATGCAGAAAAAGTAAATAGAATCAAAAATAGGCAAGCACTTCTACTCAGTGAACCCAAACTACAAGTTTCATATTATCAAAATAAGGAGCCTACAATGTACATAGCATATTCACTTAATTCAGTTTGCATCACAAAACACATAATAATTCAAAAATATATATCCCTGTCAAACTAGATATAATAGAGAGTTTAAGAGAACTATTGCAAAGAAAACAACAGAAAAAACGCAATCCCAAGATCAAATTCACTATAGCCAAGAAATATCATTGATACAGAAAAAGTAAACAAAATCAGAAATAGGCAAGCACTTCTACTCAGTGAACCCAAACTACAAGTTTCATATTATCAAAATAAGGAGCCTACAATGTACATAACAGATTCACTTAATCCAGTTTGCATCACAAAATACATAATAATTCAAAAATATATATCCCTGTCAAACTGGATATAATAGAGTTTAAGAGAACTATTGCAAAGAAAACAACAGAAAAAGCGCAATCTAAAGATCAAATTCACTATAGCCCAGAAATATCATTGATGCAAAAAAAGTGAATAGAATCAGAAATAGGCAAGCACTTCTACTCAGTGAACCCAAACTACAAGTTTTATATTATCAAAATAAGGAGCCTACAATGTACATAACAGATTTACTTAATCCAGTTTGCATCACAAAACACATAATAATTCAAAAATATGTATCCCTGTCAAACTGGATATAATAGGGAGTTTAAGAGAACTATTGCAAAGAAAATAACAAAAAAAGTGCAATCCCAAGATCAAATTCACTATAGCCAAAAAATATCATTGATGTAGAAAAAGTAAATAGAATCAAAAATAGGCAAGCACTTCTACTCAGTGAACCCAAACTACAAGTTTCATATTATCAAAATAATGAGTCTACAATGTACATAACAGATTCACTTAATCCAGTTTGCATCACAAAACACATAATAATTCAAAAATATATATCCCTGTCAAACTGGATATAATAGGGAGTTTAAGAGAACTATTACAAAGAAAACAACAGAAAAAGTGCAATCCCAAAATCAAATTCACTATAGCCAAGAAATATCATTGATACAGAAAAAGTAAACAGAATCATTGTTGATGGCTATAACGAAACCAACTACTTGTCAAAGACGCTGGCTACACAAGCCTTAGCAGCACAAAGAACATATTGACAGTAAATGAGCAATTTCCTAAACCAACTCTACGCTAACAAAAGAGAAACTATCATTGTTGATGGCTATAACGAAACCAATTACTTGTCCACCACTAATTATCCTATCTCTCACATCTTCTTCTCTAACCTTAGCTTAACCTGCATGCTCACAGCAAGAAGAGAATATTTATTAAGTTGTAATAATGTAAAAAACAAAATCCAAGCATTGAAATAATTTAATAGCAATGCCAAGATCAAAATCTTAAGCTTAAGTACTAGATCCATATATATTCTCAACTTGAGCAAGGAAAATACCTGTTGAAGAGATGTGATTAGAGAATTCATCTGTGACTGTAGTCTTTCCTCTAATTGTGCTTGCAATTGTGCATGCAAAGTCTCTTGCAACGTTGCTTTCATTCTCTCTTCTCGTAATCTTGCCTCTTCCCGTATTGCTTCTTCTCGTAGCTTCATCTCTTCACGTAATTCTATAGTTACCTCTTCACGTATTTTCTTCTTTTTCTCCTGAAGGTGTTCGAAAGTCATTCGATCAGTGGATCTCTTAGAGGGAGGTCTAACTCCATATCCTTTGCCACGAACATACCCTGTCCTCTGACCTAGAACTTGGGTTAAGATCTCGTTGTTGCTTAGACTGAGATTGTCTTCTTGTGATTGCTTAGCAAGAATCTCTTGTAGTTGGCCCTACATATTTAAAGAGCAAAAATTTAGAGTGAGATTTAGAGTAAAAGCAATTATATAAATCTTAATTTGTAAAAAGTTAATAAAATTAAAGTATACATGAACTTCTTGAGATTTTGCATCAGACCATATAACCTCCCCATCTTTACCCTTGCGGCTATATTGTAGCTCCCAAATCCGGTCAAGTGATGCTTTCTCGCCCGTTTCAGGATTTCTCTACAATAAAACATTTCAATTTTAAAGAAACAATGCACACAAGTTTATATATAACAATAGCTACTTGTAAAATCATACTGTTAATTCTTCAACTTCGGCAAATGACCTAGAACCACATGCATGTTTTGTTGTTTGCTTTGATCTATTCCGCGCATTTTTTAAACTTTTATCCTGTAATTTACGTCATAACGAGAGGGGGAAGGAGATTTTCAGAAAAACTTGGTGGGATTGTTTTGCTGTTCTTCTGATATGGTGATGCTAGCTACGTACACCTCTAGCCAGTGACCGTTGTAAAATAATAAAAAAAGGATGATAGTTTATTTTTTTTTAAGATTATAATGTTATTAATAAAAGAAATTTAGTATTTTTTCTGTTTCTCTTTATTTTAAAGGATAAAGTTTTCCAAAATTTATTTGAATTTTTAAATGAAAGAAGTATAAAATGTGAGAATTTAAAAAAAAAAAATAAAGTTAATTTAAAAAATAGATAAAGTAAAATTAATTGAATATATAATTGTGAGAATTATTTAAGTATAATTTTCATACTTGAGAAAATATATTTTCAGGGATTTCAGGAAAATATATTTGGATTTTTTTAAAATTTGTCTTTAATTTATTTCAATACAATAATTTTTTTTCCTTTATCATTTTCTTAAATTAAATAGTTATTTTGAATTTTCAAAGATATATACATTATTAATTTGATTTTTAAAATCGTACCTTATTAATTTAGTATTTAATTAAAAATGAACTCAAGTTAAACAATTTTTGAATTTATTTTATTAGTAAATATTTAACATATTTTTTATCTTATAACTAAAATTTTATACATTTTAACTAAAATTTAGTTTTGTTAAATGTGAAAAGAGAAAAAAATAAAAATGTAATTTTTCTACTTTTCGCCACTTATTAGTAAATATTTAACATATTAGGTTTAAGAATTTTTGGTTTTTTTATTTATTTTTATGAGCAAATTAATATAGTCTTTCTCTCCTATTGACTTGTTAGTAGTTTTTTTTTATTTAGGTAAAATAAAAATGTTATAAAATTTTTTAATTCTAATTCAAGGAATAAATAAATAAAAATGGGTTGAAGGATAAAGTTTTTCAAATTTCTTTTGAATTTTTTAATGAAAGAAATATAAAATGCTATAATTTGAAAAACGAAAAAATAAAGTTAATTTAAAAATTATTTAAATTATGAATTTTAAAAAAAAATCAACAAAGTAAACTTAATTAAATATATAAATCTATAAACCAAAATTGTTAGTTTGGGTTCACCTTTATAAATAATTGTATATAAATTTGTGTAGGTAATCTCTAAATAGTGCCTCAAAATCAAGGTGAAAATATCTTGTACGATCAAGTGATAAAATTATATATATATATATATATATATATATATATATATATATATATATATATATATATATATATATATATATATATATATATTGTAAAATACAACAGTTGATGAAGACATACATAAAAAAAAACTAAATATATCTAAAATAAATTTTAAGTGTAACGATAATTAATATAGTAAAATAAGAGTGAGCCACCTTAGATTAGATAGAAAATTAAATTTCTTTTCTTTTTTATTGAAACAATCGAAATATTTTTATTTTTGAAGTCACCGAAACAAAATAGAATTATCGAAACAAAATAGAGTATTTATTAAGAAATTGTATCATTTCAATTAAAAATATTATATTACGAGATATTTCGAGAGAAATATTTTTATTTCAATAGAAAAGAACAAAATTAATTTTGAAAAAACTGGATAATTTGAAAATAGATAAAAGTAGCATCACATTAACACCCATTTGGTATGTTAGAATAGAAAGGAATCTCATATGGAAAGTAGAATTCTATTGTTTAGTTTGATGGAATGGAGCATTCTATGAAATACTCTATTCCATCATATGATGGAAAAGTGATTCCTTCCTATATGGATGGAATCCAAGATTCCATCATGAATTAATACTAATTTCATATTTTTTTTATTAAAATACTTAATTTAATTATTAAAAAATTAATTTGACTATATTTTGTAAAAATTAATTTGTAAGAATTTTTTCTTAAAGAAAATTTAATTTTTTAACATTTTTTATTTAAAAAAATTAATTTAATTATTTTATATTAAAATTAATTTAATCATTTTGTTTATCTTATCTTTCTATTCTTTCAATATCTATTAATCAAATAATAAAATATCACATTACCTAATTCTTTTCATCGCATACCAAACAAGATAATGGCAATCTATTCTCTTTTCCATTTCCTCTTCCTTTCTCCTTTCCATTCCACTGAAATTTATTCCAGCGTACCAAATGGGCATTGTTCAAGTATGGATATATATATACTTAAAAAAGTATTTTTCAATGTTATAAACTTCTTTTAAAACATTTGGATATAGTTTTGATGGAAGGAGAGAAGTGAATGGTATAGTTGTCACAGCCCCAAATGATGGAATACATGACCGGCACGGCATAAGGGTTTCCCCCTAGCCGCAAGCCTAACACATAGCATGCATAAATATCCAGCACACAATCCAAAGTACATAATAAATATAACTGGCCACATACGCCACATCCAATATAAGAAAATACTGTATATATATATATATTTCATGAATCCAACATCCTTGATTCAACTTGACCCATGGCCTCATAGTACAAACATTATTGTAAAACTTAAAATCATTTTTCAAAAAATACAAGAAGCGAGGATCCTGCCTGTAAGTTCATGGAGATACACTAGACATACACTTAAACTATACAACCAATACAACGGAGTGCCCAAACTGGGGCTCACCAATACTATATTTAGCCTCCTATGGAGCTGTAGCTGGATCAGTGTTTCTTTGACTATCTGTGGAGAGAAAACAGAAGAGGGGTGAGATTACCATATCTCAGTGAATGGATAAATCATACTATAACAGAAACAGGGCAAATTAAGCACGAATATTTCGCAATTAATTAAATAATTGAAATCAAAGTATAGAAAACATTAGACATTTAACCATAAATTATTGAAAGAATACTAAACAGTTCAAATGATAAATCAGGATTAAATCAATAACTGTAAGCAAATCAATTATGCATGTAAGTAATAAATGAAGATACATATGCAAGAACAATGATGAATGAGGTATTTTAGAAATATTTAATCTTTAAGAAAAATGCACTAATTTATTGGAGGTCTTTCCTAACAGATCTATCATCTCCCCCAAGCACACAGTAAGGGTAGGGTAATCACTGTAGGCGTAGACATAAGTCCACCCTAAATTTTGTGTCTTAGGCAGTCATATGCCCGTCACAATATCCTAGGCCGAAGCCGTAACATGATCAAGGTGCACCAGGGCTAGCACTACCTGCGGCTAGCTAACAGTGATCTAAAAGGGTCCATCCAATAGAAAACATCTGAAATATGCTATTCAGAGAGTTTAAAGTAAAACATTTCAATAACTTTACAATAAAGCTATAATTCTCCATCTAGCTCTTTTCATGCATAAAACTCTATTCTAAAATATATCTCATCCATGAATTCCTATGGAGACCTTTAAAATCATAAACTTTCCCTTTTTAAACATAGATCGTCCGTAGACATTACATAGATACTTGTCATGCATCAAATCACTTCATGGCTAACTTAGTTCATTTCTATGACTAAGTTCGCATTTCTATAAATCTAGCTCAAATGGAGAATTAATAGTCTAGATGCTTGCCCTGCATACCTAGGGTTCAACTAGGATTGAAATTTACAATTTCTAACATGGTTGGAACATATTGGTTTTCAAAGCGGTAAAACAATTTAACATACATTCCAACTAGTTAAAATCATACGAGAGTGTTATAAATCCAATTCCTAAAACATGCGCTATAGTATGAAAAACCCACTCACCGTACTAGAAGTCCAACAACGAGAATTTCACCTCGTGGTGCATCAACAACCTAGAAAATATAGACATAATATGAAAATTAGATAAATTCTAAACGTCACTATTCACGCCGAAAA
Organism: Gleditsia sinensis; assembly: GCA_037074535.1. NCBI lineage: Eukaryota > Viridiplantae > Streptophyta > Magnoliopsida > Fabales > Fabaceae > Gleditsia > Gleditsia sinensis. Next base: position 33,822,766 of record CM073474.1, on the reverse strand, counting down.
ACACTATTCACTCACAGGAAAATACTATTCATGCCGAAACCTAAAAAATCCATATTCGATTCTAAAACTATCTACGGGAAGAATTTCGGTAAAAACGAAGCCTAAAATGCAATTGGACGGAGTTTTACCTTTGGAGGTACTATTCACGCGATTTTTCGGTGACCTTTCGGCAACTTTCTGGCAAAATTGATCGATGGGTTTTGAAGTACTCGTTGCTACGAGTCCAATGGTCCAGACGGTTCGTCAATCAGAGGTCCGTAGCTCCAGATATGAGGGTTTGAAATTGAAGAGGAAAACGGGAAAATGGGGGGCTGCGTTTTTTTCCTTCTCTGGTTCTCTGGTATCCGTATGCACATATATGTGCTGATGCTACAGTAAAAAAAATATTTTTTTTTAAATAATAATAATTATTAAATAATTTATAATAAGATTTTCTTTTATAAAAATTCATATAAATTCTGTTTTTTATCATAAAATATCCTAAAAATTTCTAAAAATTTCATTTCTCATAAATCTTTAGTTAAACTCTCACATCATAATTTTTCTTGATAAAATAGTAATAAAAAAAATTTCTAAACAAATATCTTTATTTATATTAAAAGAAAGAGTATTTCTAAAAATACCATAAAAATTCAATAGAAGCCGGTATAATTATTTTAAGCAACACAATACTTCTTTTACTTAAAAATCTACTTACTTTTAACAAATCATAATTATTTCTACATAATAAAAATATATTTGCTTATAGCGCGCCAAAACATAACTTCTAATATTTTTTTTCTATGTAATAAATATACATATTTTCTACGGTTCTTATCTCTATTGTCAAAATTCTCTCTTTTATTTTAAATTTCCTTTTCATTAAATTTTACGGTTATTACAATAGTTTTGATGAAATTTTAACTTGTAAAAGTGCAAAGTAGCTTCTTAGTCATGTGAATTTGAGTTTTCATAGAGTTTTTTTTAATAAACTTTAAAAATTGATTTATGAAATAAGTTAAAATTATTTTATTAAAAATTGATAAACTCTAATAAGTTATAAGTTTTTAATATAAAAGTAGCTTATTATATCCAATTTAAAAACTATTTTTTTAACATTATATTGATATATAAGCTCTAATAAGCTATAAGTTCTGCTATCCAAATGGGCTCTTAAAGATAGATGTTTCGAAAAAATTAAGAAGACAAAAAGATAGACGCAAAAAAAAAAATTATTGTTAAATGCTGTTGAAATTTTATACATTCAATTAAGATACTAATTAAAATTAATTTTATATATTTATATTATTAATATTATATTAAAATTTTAATAAATATTATTTGAAATCAATTAAATATTTTATTTTTTTGGTAATTTTTTATTACTATTTATTTATTTATTTTTTAAAAAATCATGATATGAAATACCTTTATAAACTTATTATAAATTTAAGCATAATTAGTTATATTTAAATAAGTAGAACAATTATTTTTATAAATTTTCTTAATAGTTTATTTCTTTCAACTGAAGTACTTTAGTTTTGTAAATTGCATGAATCTTGATTATAAATTATTGTAAAGTCACTTCTTTATTACATGTATGCTCCTTTCATTCTGTTAGGGCTCAACCTAATTTTTTAGTAAAAAAAATGAATTTGCACTATTAATTTTTACTAACAGTTTAATTTCAATTGGCTAAAGAAGTATAATTATTTTGTTTATTTTTCATATTACTATGGAGAAGTTTTTAATTGATTTAACTTCCGATTTTGAGGAAAATCATGTGGTAATCAAACACGAAAAAATTAATAAAAATTACACTTTCTAACAATAAAAAGATAAAATTAAACAAAATTCAATAAAGATAAAACGATTCAGTGATAGAAACAAAAAGAAGATTAAAAGATAACATTAATAAACTTAATAAATTTTTTGCACATGTTGTCGCCAACATCAATTCTGATATCCTTCATTGTATTTAATTATTTAAAATAATTAATTATATTATGGTTCAAAACTTCAAATGTAAAGAAAATTACGAAGTCAATTTCTAATAAAAAAAAAGCACAATCAAAAAGAATAATTTATGCCTAAAATCATTAAATCTAATTAATTATTTCATCATCCTTTAATTAATTGTATAATGACTTTGTAAATTATTTAATTTAAACCCCAAAGCTGCTTCTCTTTTGGATGATTTTATTTAGACATATAATAATTGTGAGAATTATTTAAATACAATTTTCATACTTGAAGAGATATATGCTCAGAGGGTTTTGAGAAAATATATTTGATTTTTTTTAAATTTGTCTTTAATATATTTCAATAAAAATAATTTTTTTTTCTTTTATCATTTTTTAAATTAAATAATTATTTTGAATTTTCAAAGATATATACATTATTAATTTGATGATTAAAATTTTGCCTTATTAATTTAGTATTTAATAAAAAAAATTAACTCAAATTGAATATATTTTGAAATTTTTTTATTTTTAAATATTTAACATTTTTTTTATATTATAACTAAAATTTTATATATCTTAACTAAAAATATGGTTTTGTTAATTTTAAAAAGAAAAAAAATGATAAAAAGTATTTTTCTACTTTCAGTGGCGACCTAAGGTCGCCACTGAAAGTTTAACTACATAATTTTTTTTTCTTTTAGTGGCGACCTCCCACAGGTCGCCACTGAAAGTGTTTCTTTAGTGGCGATTGTTAATAGTCGCCACTAAAAGATTACCTTTCAGTGGCGACTTTATAAAGTCGCCACTAAAAGTTTGACTTTCAGTGGCGACTATTAACAATCGCCACTAAAAAAACACTTTCAGTGGCGACCTCTCGGAGGTCGCCACTAAAAATACCTTTCTGTGGCGACTTCCTGTAGTTGCCACAGAAAAATTGCCACTGATTCTTCAGTTTCTTGTAGTGATAGCTTCTATAAATTCATACTCTTCAGGAAGCGAAAACAGCAACATTAATGCCAGATCTTCATCTTTGAAGGTTTCATCAAGGTTCCTCAAATCAGTTACTGCCTTGTTAAAAGCAGTAATATGATCGTTAATAGTGGTACTTGGTTGATAATTAAACCGGAACAACTTCTTCTTCATAAAGAGCTTATTGTGACCACTTTTCTTCAGGAATTTCTCCTCCAATGTCTTCCACAGCTTACTTGCAGAAGTTTCCTTTAAGAAATAATATTTTTACTCTTTGGAAAGGCATGATCGAATAGTAACACACGCCAACCGATTGATGGTCTTCCATTCTTTTTCTTCAATTTATTCTAGTTTCTCCTCTTCAATAGCAATGTCTAGACCTTACTGAAAAAGCGTGTTTAGAACTTCACCTTGCCACATTTCGAAATGACCCGTACCGTCAAAGATCTCCACCGCAAATCTTGCATTTGGCGCAACAAATCTCGTCAAAATTGACGACGAAGAAGCTGCCGAAGTTGATGTAGTGAAAACTGTGGCTTTCTGAGTCTGCTCTTTATCATCAGCCATTTTTGCTCAAAAGTGAAAAAATTACCAATAATAATTTAGCCAAAAAAAAATGCACTAGAAAAATTCTCAAGAAAAAACCGGAGGGTCATACGGTCCCACTTAAAAATCAGTTTCTTTAGACAGAATTTTTCTAAACATGCACTTAATTAGACAATATATTACTAACAATTTTAACACCAAATTACACACAAAAAACTCAAGAAATTTTTTTTAATGTGAAAGATCAGTTAAAACCGCAACCACAGAGCATACTAAAATTTTCAAGAGAAATCGCAACCAAAAGCTTTGATACTAATTGTTGTGGAAATTTGAGTTATTTTTCCACCAATAGCAATTTTAATAATGGCTAACAATAATAAATAAGAAGCAAAAAAATAAATAAAAAGAACACCAAAATTTAACGAGATTCGGTCAATTATGCCTACTTCCTCGAACATCACAACAAATATATTACTCTGAAGGAATATAAGAGAGAAAAGAAAACAAAGTCTTAGAAGAAATAGAAGGCTTGTTTTGGTGTGTTTCAAACAAAGGGAGAGAGGGTTCTTTTTATAGCTTAAGGACCCTTCCCACTTCTCACTTCCAACCAATGTGGGACTTATTCTCAAAACCAACGTCCCCAACCTCGTCCACCTCAATCTTTCTGGACATGGACTCACCGAGAGTATCCCATATGAAATAGGTACTCTTTTCAAACTTAAACATCTTGAACTATCGTCTAATAATATTAATGGACCATATCCCTTCAGGCATTGGGAATCTAAGCAATCTGGTGACCCTGAACCTGGCCAGGAACGGCCTTTATAGTTCGATTCCATTTCCCGTGGGTCAGCTGACTAACTTAACCTCCCTGTTTATTGACTCCAATCTCATTAGTGGGTCCATCCCTCGTGAGTTAGGAAAGATGAAGAATCTGATTAAACTGGTCTAAGTGATAATAGTCAGATAGTCTCATTGGTAGAATACCACGGTAGCTTTCTCAATTATCCCAACTGGAGTATCTGAACATTTCACATAACCTAATATCTGATGTATTACCGCCTGAAATTGAAAAACTATCCAAACTCTTGGTTCTAGATCTGTCTAGAAACAGGTTACGTGGAGAAATCCCAGGTCAACTTTCAAGTTGTCTAAGCTGCAGATCTTGGTTTTGAGCCAGAACCTTATTACAGGAAGCATTTCCTCTCAGATTGTTGATCTTGTCACGCTTCATTCAATTGACCTGAGTTATAATGAACTCACTGGAAGAATACCCAATTCCCTTATTTTCCTGCGCAGTTTGAACTTGTCATACAATTGTCTGGAGGGTGATATCCCACTAGGTCTCCAACATTCTTTTCCAGTAGATGCATTCATTGGCAACAAGTATTTATGTGGCCGCTTGGCCCACTTCCCTACATGCTCCCCCTTGCCTTATGCATGTTTCTGGTTTTGGAATATATGGAAAGGAGAAGCTTATATTATGTTCTACACAATGACATTGAAGCTTATATTGTATTGCTTCTGCATCATGATTGCACGCCAGCAATCAGTCACACAGATGCAACCTCCAAAAATGTTCTCCGGAATTTAGAAATGTGGGCCTGCCTCGCCTACTTTGGCATATCTAGGCTCATCAAACCTGGTTCCTCCTACCGAACATCGCTTGCTGGAACCTATGGATATCTTGCACCAGGGGTGAGCTTTTACTTTTAAAGCTGCTTCGTCTTTTTTCCATTTTGTTCTCAGGAGGATCTATTTTTTCTTTATTTTTTTAATTAACCGGTGTTTCCGTTTTGAAACAGAACTTTCCTACACCACGGTTGTGACTAAAAAATGCGATGTTTACAGCTTTGGAGTGGTTGTGCTAGAAATAATGATGGGAAGGCATCCTGGGTAACTCGTTTCCTCATTATGGTCCACATCTACTCAATACATTCTACATAAAGATAGACTATAACTAGTGCACATCTTTACAATTACAGTTCTCTTGTCATTGTTCTCCTTTAACTATGTGCAGGTTGACCAAAAATATAAATTAGAAAAGAATAAAGAAATTATAAATAGAGATGAAGAATCGACAAAGAATTAAGTGGAACCTTGCTTTTTTAATTTTAAAAACAAACTTACAATAAATATTAATCAACGCAGTAAATAAATCTGAGAGAGCCAAGCCAAATATTAATTTTGATCCGCTGTTTTAACTTTTGGTTTGGCGAGGAAATTCCATAACTGCCTTGAGTATGATCTCAAATGCACTATTGATGCATGAATTCAATTTCTGTTCGTCTATGAAGTATTTTTGGGTCTTGAGGGTAACTCTTAGCTCTCCCATGTAGCTCATAATTGAAAAGGCAAGGCTCTGCAACGCGTAAAATGAAAAGGTATTCTGAATAGAGTAATCTTTACTTCTTTTTTTTTTTTAAGAATATACAATTACCAAGAAGAAGAAAGGGGTAAATACCTCAGGGCCACCAGCCAATGTGAAGTACAAGCCTTTCACAGGATGATTGGCCAAAGACATTTGTTGTGCTGGTCCAATCAAGTTTGTAAGTATCGTACTTGACTTTGTCACAGTGCCATGAATGTGTTTAGCTGCTGCCTGCAACAAGAAGAAATGCTTAAGCTAGCCTTATCTCAACCAAGCTTCATAATCCCAAGATGGCACTGATACGCGCATATCATGATCATCATAATTTAATTGAACCGTACCTCATAGCCCTTGAATTTACTCTCCACATCCAAAAGCATACTGGTTAGAGCGACACCCAAAGATTGTTTCTTCCTCTTCATTATATTATGTGCTTCCCAAACAAATTCAAGTGGGTTCGAAATTCTGCTATCTTCTAATTTGGGAATCGGCACATGCAAGAAGGAAATTCGATTTCCCCAAGGCCCTTTGGCCTTGGAGTTAAGCATATCATTTATTGACTGGTAAGCTTCAGCGTTTCTTGTATTCAGCAGCACTAACGCTGTGGAGTTTGCAGTCTTTGATTTGTAGTTAATATCTTGCATGTATAACCGAGTCCCGTAGAAGATTATTCCAGTTATCACATCATTTATAGTCTGCAGTTAAATTGGAAGAATAATAGGGTAATGTACATGATGTCAAATTAAACAAAGCACAAATCAAGGGAAGTACCACGCCGGCATGAAGGAGTAGGTGACAGACTAAGACTGGAGGATTCTTGTCAGTTGTTGAAAACCATAACAGAACTTGAACTGTATAACTAATTAGAGAAAGATGATAGCTTACCACTCCAAGCCTGGACTTAATGTCCTTGATATGGTCAATGGAGAATGCCATGGTTGATATGGTTATTGGGCTTGTTTGGGCTCCTCCATCTCCAGACCTTATTGGTGTTTTGTCATCTTCAATGACGCTACTCTTCAAAATGCTCCACCCAAAGTCTGCTAGAGTATTGTAGGCTGAGGACACAATCAAAGAAAATGTATTGAAGAAGGTTTTGTTGGGTTCGAGTTTTGATGGTTTGAGGGCAGGGAAAGACAAGGGAAGAGAGGGATCATCAGCTCTTTGTAAACAAGAAAGAAGTGCACCCATGAGAGAGTAGCCATCTCCAAGTGCATGGTGAAGTTTGAATATTCTAGTACTAGCTGCACTGCTTGTAGGGTAACTCACGATGTGAAGTTCCCATAATGGTCTGCTTTGTGGTAGCAGCTCTACTGCTATTCCTGACAAATAATCAGCAAAACACTCGTCAAGCGATTCCAGTGACTTGCCTTCAGGGAATAAGGGCATCTTGATATGCTCTTTCAAGTTTACTTTAACTTTCTTCCATAGTTTCTCTCCACTTTTGTCTTCAACCTGTTCTCAAACAAGAATATTGCTCCTTTAATATATAATATTACTAATAAAATGGGAAGATGAACCTGAAATTACAACTAATGCAACGTTTCTAAAATATCATTTTTTAGAATTAGATCATATTTTTCATATATCTCTGCAATATTTAATAATCCCAAAACCTACTTTTTGACATTATTACAATTATCATATATAGTTGTGAGTTATGACGTACTCTGTTTGGCTATAAACTTAGGACTCGTTTGGAGCACATAATAGGAGACATACGATAGGATAATTTATTTTATCATGTTGTTATTTTATGTTTAGTAAGTCAGTAAAATATGATAACAGTATTAGGTTTATTATTCTATCATGTTTCTTTAGTTAAAATCTGTATCCTATGAGGCTAGTTGAGTCAAGGATAGGATAATATATTTTGATGTCTCACCTCAGACTCTGAAATCATCTCTTAGAAACGCTCGTCGTCTCTCGCCACTTATATATCTAACTATATATATATATATATTCTTATCCTATACTTTGTTTTTCTAAATTTACAATTTGCTTTCTATAAGTTTCCTAGTGTATTTAGGTAAAGTTTTTTAGAAAAGACTGTATCATTAATTATGATTTACATATGGACGATCTCTTAATATATTGTTCATTTGGTTAATTTTGTCATTTTATATAATTTATATCATATTCTACTATTATTTAGTTTGCTTCAAACACAAGATAGGATAACATAATACCTATATTGGTGTGCATTAAACACTTGATAGAATAAGAGTTTATCAGATCCATATCCTACTCTATGCTAATCAGGATAAGATAATGATGTATGTGATAACAGATTGGATAAGAGTAAGATAAAATATGGATCTGATAAACTCTTATCACATCCAGTGTTTGATGCACACCAGTATAAGTATTATGCTATTCTATCTTGTATTTAGAGTAAATTAGATAATAATAAAATATGATCTAAATTATATAAAATGATAAAATTAACTAAAGGAACAATATATTAAGAAATTATCCATATGTAAATCATAATAAATGATACAGCCTTTTCCAAGAGACTTTATCTAAATGCACTAAGAAACATACAAAAAATAAATTGTACATTTGAAAAAGCAAAGCGTAGGATAAGGATATACATAGTTAAATGTAAATATTAAGAGGCAAGAGACAATGAGGATTCTCGAAAGTGAGGGACGATGAGCATTTCTGAGAGGTGATTTCGAGGTTTGGGGTGAGATAGCAAAATATGTTGTCTTGTCCTTAAACCAACTAACCCCACATAATAAAGATTTTAACTAAAGAGACATGATGAGATAGTAAACCTGATACTATTATCATATTTTACTAATTCATTGAATATAAAATAGCAACAAGATAAGATAAATTATCATATCATGTGCTCTAAATGAGCCCAAATGATATAGCTTCTGTTTCATATATCATATAGCGAAAATATATGAATGGCGAATAACGTACCTTAGATATAAAAAAAAAAAAAAAAAATAAGATAATATCAACGTAATTAGTCATTAAGGAAAAGAGAGAGAACCATGATGGAGGAGAAGCGTGGGTTGATAGGAAGGAAGAGATTTTTGAGAAGAGACATGACTTGAGAGTCATCAAAGGGTACTTGGAATTCTAGAACGCCAATGATATAAATGCAGAGAGCAGAGCTGTTGAAGTATCGTCCCATAGGACTGACTGGTTCTGCTAGTTCTTCTTTTGGGTACTGCATCGTCATCCTTTGTTTTTCTGCCATTCACGACCGCAAGTATGTTACAGCTAGGTCTGTAAAAGCCACTGCAAGTTTTTGCATGTGAGGAGAGGATCATATATAGAACTCTATCTAAAGGGAAGAGAGGAAAAAATGCAAATGATGGAGACCTGCCAGGCAACGTATATTTCCTTGGAAGATGGCTTCGCGCTCATGTGTTTTGGCTACATTTATGGACTTTTTCCAAGTGGAATGACTGGGTCCATTAATGACAACAACGCAGTTCAAGAATCTCACACATTTTGTTTTTCCAGTTCACAACACGTAAATCATTAATAGTTTGTGTGCAAGTTAAATATTTAGAATGATCATTAACTATGCAATAAAATAACCTTTTTAACTATTATATCATTTATGTGCTTTATTATTTAAAACTATATTTTTTTAATTATATTATTTAATGTAGCATAAAATAGTGTGTAAAATGTTCATTTTTAAAAACTCACCGCCACTTTATAGTAAGAATCCAAAAATGTCCCTACCGTAAAAAAAAAAAAAACAAAACCAATGTCACTGGAATAAATACCGTAGATGTCAAAATGAAAATTGAAAAAATCTTAGATGACAAGAGATAGCCAAATGTAATGGCAGAAATTAAAAGTGAATAAATAAGATTGACTATATTATGGGTATTTGATAAAATTTGAAAGTTGAAAAGTCAAGAAACGTAACAGGGTGACAATGAAGGCTTAAAAAAAGTAATAAAAATTGTCAGTTGGTGGAAGGTAGAACCGATGGAAGAGATGATGGTGGAGAATGTACGTAGAGGCAAATTGCAAGGTGAAGTGTGGATAAATGATTGAATTTGCTGGTAGTATTAGCGAAGAAAGTGGTTGAAGGTGGAAATGATTTGGAAATTAGTTGAAAAAGTTTGTCAAGATTTTTATAATTTCATACGACGCATTAATAAAGGAACGTTTTGTGTAGTGTTGCGTTAGATTATGAATGGGAATTACACAAACTTATAAATGGGGCGGGATTTGAAGTAACGTGAATAAAAAACAAGGATTAGCTCCGAAATAGTCTAGATACGTATGTATAAAGATAAGAAATAGGACAAGACAGACGCAAGGAACTGCTATAAATTAAGTTACATTTGTGAGCTTGGCTCCATTCTTTCCCGCACAGGTCATGATCATTAATTATTGAAAATGAAAACTCACAGGGGTCCTTTTCTCTTTCATTCATGAAGTAGGATTTGATCCACAGTATTAATTATTCCAGTTTGTTTAGTTGGGGAGATGTAAGAAAAATCTCTAAGACAATAGACCTACACCAAACATGCATGATTAAGCAAGCAAACGGAGAATCGGGTGAGGTGCTCTTTCCTTCAAATAGCATAAATTTTCATGTGTTACATATTCTACAATAGTACTGACGTAAGTCATTGAGAGACGATACTTAAATTTGAAAGATTCTCTCATTTAATAAGTTACTCTTTTGTATTAAGATTTTTTTTTAAAAAACTTATTTCTAACATTAGTACTTGCTTTGAAAGTCAAAATAAAACAAAAGAGAATTATACAGTGTTTGATAAGGTCCAAAGTGAAACTATTTAAAGAGAAAAATAGCTATTTAGTGTTGAGAAAATTTCAGAATGAATGTTAGGAATCAAATCCAACAAGAGATTTTAATCTAAAAAACCAATTTATTAAATAAAAATGCCTCTCAAATTTAAGTATTATCACCTTACAATTACTTTTTTTACTAATGTGAAAATTGTAATATTCCACACTTTTGAGAAGCCGGACATTCGCAGACCCATTCACTCTGAACTCTTTTCAGCACTAGAAAGTCTTTTTCTTTTTTCAACAGTTTTTCTCTAATGACGACTTCGCTTTTGATCTTATCAAATACTAAATAGCTTTCTTCTGTTTTGTTCTTATTCTCAACGGGTGCACTGATATTAAGATTCAAGTATAATAGAAGATAACAACATCAAAAATCAATTTATTAAATAAGAGAGCCTTTAAAATTTAAGCACAAACTCGTCACGTCGAAACTACAACTTCAGTTAGACATCACACAGTGCCCATTATCTTTTTCCTCTCACTGACTACCAAAATTACTCAGGTAATGCTTCTGTTAGTTTGAATTCCCGCCAATCTGGGGCACCTACGTTTTTGTTAGATCACTGTAATTAGGAATAATTATATTAGGCTTATAATCAAATCTAAACTAAACATTCTGATACATAATCTCAAATATTAATAAAAAAAATCCTAATTTTATTAAATAATAAAGCAAAAATAAATTTTGATTCTTTAATTTTACAAATTCGTAATTTCCCCCGTATTCTTATAACTTGTGTAACTAGTAATTATCCTTCCTCCTAAAACCTTCACTGTCTCTAACAGAAAACGGTAAGGTGCCAGCTGAGGGGATCTGACATGGCATCGTTGACTGGTAAATGCCGCTTGACATAAAAGTTGACCAAAAATCTTAAACTATTGTTTAAAACGCTGTGTTCCGAGAAAAATAAATAAATAAATAAAGAAGTTGAGCCAAACTTTACAGGAATGGTTGGTTCACCAAATTCTTTTAGATTTTCAAGTATATTACTTGACAATATTAAAATTTCACATTCGGTGTAAATTTAAAAAAATGTTTTTAAAAATGTTACATTCGCATAAATACAATATTCACACGAATTTTTTTTTCATTTTTATAAGAAAGAGTGAAAATGTTACAATATGTTTAAAAAGATGATTTTGTTCAACCTTATTCAAAACATTTACAACAAAAAAATGAGAAAAATATTATTCCCTCTTGTATTTTATTTTTATTACATAATATTTTTTTTATTTTCAAAATATACGCAGAATTTCTTTGAAACTAAAATATATGTTATAATTAAATTTATTTGAAATATTTTGTTAATTAATTTATTGTTTATTTATATTTTTTCATTAAAATTTTATATATAATGTTATATTATTATATTTTAATTTTTTTTATTACAAAAAAATGCAATTGACAGTGCGGTTTGTATGTTTTTTTATTTCTATAAAAACAATGTTGTTGGTTAATTGTTTTTAAATATATTTTAGTAGTTTGATAGTATAGGGTGCATATATTTAGGGAAAGAAAAATATACATATTAAAAGTGCTTTTACTATATAAACATTTGTTTATATGTTTTTTGGATTTAGAAATCAAATTTTTGATTAATTTTTTTGCAAATGAGATTAGAAACATATATATAATCAACGAATTTGAAATTTTAATAATTTTTTGACAATAAAAATATATTATGAATTTTCCTTTCGAAATATTCAAAAAATTTAAAATAATAATAATTTTTTGGCCGATGGCTCCAAATTTTTAAAATATTCTTTGAATTTTTAATTAAATTATCATAACATAAAATAAAAAATGATACGGGTTATTTATACTTTTTATTGTTAATACTTTTTTTCTCTAAATATACACAACTATTAATATTTATTAAAAATAATCTTTATACTGTTAAATTATTAAAAGTAATTAGAATATATTTAAAAATAATCAAACAATAATATTTTTGAGTAGAAATGAAAAAAAGAAGTAAAACTGATATCTAATATCACTTGCATTTTTTTAAATAAATAATAATAATAATAATAATAATAATAATAAACAGGGGTATTGTTATAAAAAAAACAGTAAAATAATGTAATAATTAACAAAATATTTTAAATGAGTTTAATTGTAGTGTATCTTTTCATTTTTAAAAAATTATGTATATATTCTGAGGATAGCAAAGATGGATGTGTAATAAAAATAAAACAGAGTAAAGAGGAAAGTATTTTTTTCTTAAAAAAAAATAAATAACGAATGAAATATAAAAATATTTATATTCTTAAAAATAGGTTTTAAAAAATGTGGTGCGATGTAGAAAGTTTTGATTACATGAATCAAACGCTTTTCAGTTCCTTGTGTCCACTCCTTGCTCGTCCATTTTCTTCGTCATTTCATGGTCAGAGACATTTACTCTTCTTCACCCGTAATCTCTTTTAGCCATAGCTTGCATTTTTCTTCCCCCGTTCAACCTCGATGATCGACCATAAGGATCGCTCATTGAAGCCATTAGTTTGTGAAGCCTTGAAGTCACTAAGCAGTACTTCCAGTTCAAGATTGGATGCTAAGGTGGCAGAACAGTCCAAGCACTAGAAATAGCCAAGGAGCTTGTTCAAGATTATGCAGTTGGACCCATTATTAAAAACCGGGTCAAGTAATCAAACAAATGGGTCGGTCTATTTAGGACGATGGTGTCCTTACTCTGTTTTGTTTGTTTCTTTTTCGGAATGGTGGGATTGTTGGATTTTTTAAATAATTATTTGTGGATTATCATTAATCACTTATTAAGAATTGTTTATTAAATTATTAAATAATATTAATTATGAAATATTGACACATTATGTTATTTGGACTAATTAATAGATTGGTATAAGCTTTGTGAATGGATTGTTTATGATAGGTTGTTATAAGTGAATTTTTAACTTAGTAATCAGACATTTTTAATTGAAGTTTTGTATTAAATTATCTAGAAACTTATTTAATTTTTTGTGAATTGATGCAAAAAAAAAGAGGCGAGAAAAAAATGGAAGAAAAGCAAGAAAAAAGGAAATCAGAGTTAGCGTTGCGATGACAACTTAGGAGGCACTCTAGCATCGCAACCTTAGCATATTAGGGTTGCGATGCCAACCCAAGTAAAGCCTAGCGTCGCGACCCTGACCTTAGTGTTGTGATGCCACTTTTGAATTTTGAAGTACACGGATCCAATGGGCCGGAAAATCTCTTTAAAAAAGAGACGTAGGCTACGAATTGAGATATACCGATGGAGAGACAAAAGAAAGGAAAGAAGATCTTGGCTTAGAAGATAGACCAGAGTTTCAATTCTATCACTAATTATTTTTCATTTCTTTCTATTAATGTTAGACTTTTTTTATTCTGAGATGATTTTATATCTTAGTATGAACTAGTTTTATTTTTTAGGGCTACAATATAGTCTAATTATGAACCCTTGCATTTTTTATTCAATGTATTGCATGGATTAATTTTTCTTAATTGATTTTTTACACTATGCTTAATACTTTTAATTAACTGACCACTAATTAGATGAGGGGTTAATAATAATAAAATCGAGAGTAGATTTATGTGTCTAGTTTATTGTATAGAAACTATAGATTGTATGTAAGATAGAGATATATTTGCATGGTCTATGCAGTCTTAATTGAGAACCATAGAACTTAATGAATTTTTTATTGTTATAATTCACATAGAGACATAGTGGGTTAACGATTGAAAAGTAATTATGTTAGACATTGAGAAATGCTAATAAAGTACTTTGATATAAAATACCTGTTTATTCGAGAGAAAGTTTGAAATTTTCATACTTAGGTTAAATGCATTGCTACAAAAATATATGTTAGCAAATCCACATATCAAAGAACTATCTGTTGGAGTTTTTGTTAAAAATCATGTTACTCATATGGGTTTGGTTAAGTCTTTTGACATTTTAGGTCAACGGGAGTTTGAATCTTATGCATTTATTTGGTTTTGGGTGAGATATGTACTGAATGACATGTCAATAATATTACCATACCTTTTATAGCATCATTGAGATGCTCGAACAATTTGTTTGAGTATTGTATATTTTGTTATGCAATCCTATATCTATAATTGTTTTATATGAAATATAAAGTTTTAGACATGTATGACATTTTATCCCTATCAAATATGATGTTCTTTATGATTGAAGGCTTTATATTTCTTTTGGACTATTAGTTTATATGTGTTCTTGGTCATAATTGATTCTTATTATAGTTATAATAATATTTTATTTATAATAATTGACTAATGATATCTAAGTAGGAGAATGTTGGATTTTTTAATAATTATTTGTAGATTAGCATTAATCAATTATTAAGAATTGTTTATTGGATTATTAAATAATATCAATTATGAAATATTGACACAATATGTTATTTGGACAATTAATGGATTGGTATGGGTTGTTTATGATGGGCTAAACTATGCATTTGCAGTTCACTTAAGAGATCTTTACTCTCATCTGATATAGCATCTCTTGTTGTCTCATTAGACAGAAGGTCAGTTTTTGTATCAGACATAGAGCAATTATCTTTTTTGAGTTCTCTCTTCAGCCACTACTTTACAGAAGAATATTGATCCCTCATTGGTGTCAGATACATAAATTTTTATTAAATTTCTTTATATACTTGTCTAAGAATATACTATACTATATATCTATATATAAATTTTGAACCAAGTAAACCCTAATTTTCCTTCAGGGACACCATTCTAAGAACAAATCATTAAGCTAGTTTTGGGGTTGGAATTGAGCAACATTCCAATTTTTTATGGACTAACGCGAGATCATCCCCAAATGATAGAGAAACAGTGCTACTTATCTTAATTATGAAAATGATGAGACCCTTTTGCATTTCATGCGACCAGAGTCATGGAGAAAACTCAAAGGAAGATTTGGTTACGGCTTCCTAGGTACCGTAGGCCCTTATTCAGAATTTGTATCGAGGACATTTGGGTGTTTTCTATTTAATTTCCAATGTTGTCGAAGACGTTTGACAATTATTAGTCTACATTGGGCTATGTTAGGTCCAATTGGGTGTCACCTCAATATTCT
The DNA here is from genome assembly GCA_037074535.1 of Gleditsia sinensis. Taxonomy (NCBI): domain Eukaryota; kingdom Viridiplantae; phylum Streptophyta; class Magnoliopsida; order Fabales; family Fabaceae; genus Gleditsia; species Gleditsia sinensis. Next base: position 33,807,056 of record CM073474.1, on the reverse strand, counting down.
CAATTAAAGAGGGTGAGAGAGTTGAAATGAAGTATTGAACATGATATTGTTAGTTATGTTAAGTTGCAGGATATTAATAGAACAAAATAAAAAAAAATAATGATCATAATGAAACTCAAAATTGAGAGATAAAAATTATTATTTTGCCAAAAAATATTACAAGATACAAAAAAAAAATTATTGCTAATCTTTAAACTACCAATAATTGACCCTAACTTATCTCAATTACAAATAATAACCACAAGAATGATGGGTTAGAAAGTAAATTAAATCCTTTTACTTGAGATTGGTTGAAACAAGCCGAAACCATTGGCTTTGGGGATTGGCTATACAGCCAGGATTATCATCTGCACAAATGCATTTCTTTGTCAAAATGGTAGATGAGTTACTATATTTTTGCAAGCACAAGTTATTTCCTTGTCCATCTAGGGCAAGCCAGACGCTGATATTTGTTTCCAACAAGTTTGGTTACCAGAGCAATCAGTTGAGAGGGTCACTGGAACCCTTTCACCAGCTGCCTTTATACACTGAGAGTTTTCACCCATCAGTTTGATTTTAAAAACTGACGCAATAAATTAAGTGGACCTTGCTTTTTTAATTTTAAAAACATACAATAAAATATTAATCAACGCAATAAATAAATCTGAGAGACCCAAACCAAATAGTATTTTTGATCCGCTGTTTTAAATTCCCGTTTGGCGAGGAAATTCCATAGCTGCCTTGAGTATGATAAAGTTAGTCAACAAAGAATGAAGCCGTGTTGACATGCAAGTTCAAAGTAGAAGCCACCTTCTATATTCAAGTTGCCACCCAGCAGGCAGCACTGTCATACTACTGATGGCTTCTTCAATTCCCAATTTTTTTGGAGGTGGTGTTAGTGTGAGTCCCTCCTACACGCCGAAAATGTTTGGCACCGTTTCTTCACCAACTGCGCCAAAGTTTTCAATAATTTTATGCGCATTTATAGGCAAGGAAAGAAGGGAGCAAAACACACCGAACCAAGCAACAAGAAGTGGCCTGAAGAGAAAGTCAAATAAATTCTCTGAAAAGAAAAAAATAGAAGAGAGTTTGATGTGATTTTTAAGAAATAGTTCATAAAAAGTGAGTAACAAAATAGTGAAAAAATACTCTTGAGGTATTATGAGAAATACTTTGTGTGCTACTATTTTGATTAAATCTCAGTTATACTATTTTTTAAATTTATTCTGAAGAAGACTTTTTTTGTACCTATTATTTTTATAGTAGAAGATTATTCGAATTTAGTCTCATGAATATAGCCCAAAAATCAAAGGTGAACCATGTTAAATTTTTGGTGTCATTTTTGTTGATTATTCTGCATTTATTCTTGCTGGTAATATGCGATGTGCCCAACAAGTGGTATTAGAGTCGTGGTGATTATTCCTTTAAAATTTTTAGTATGCTATGTGGTTGTAGTATTGACTAATCTTCTACGTCAGAAATTTTTTTATTGAAATTATTGTTGGTTAAAGAAAATTGTACATACACTATTCATACGTACGAGGTATTGTTCATACGTGTTGGTACTATTCATTGTCAAAAAATTTCAAGTTCAGTGAAATTTGTTGACTACTTCTTAAATGAAAGCAAAAATCAGCAATGATGATAATCAGACAAATACCGTAGATGAATTCAATACCGTTTATGATGAAGATACTGTCAATCTTACATTCTATAAGACCAGTTGTATGATTAACAGTGGCGCTACCATTCATGCCACACCTCAAAGTAAATTCTTCTCATCTTACACAGAAGGAGATTTTGGCGCTGTTAAGATGAAAAATGACAACTTACGAAAAGTTGTTGGCAGATGAGATGTTTACTTGGAGACAACAAATGGCACAAAATTGGGTTAAAAGATGTCAGGCATATTCCAAATATTCGCATAAATCTAATTTTCATAAGCAAACTTGATGATGCGAGTTTCTGCAACACGTTCATAAATGACTAATGTAAACTCATTAAAAGTGCCTCAGCAATGGCCAAAGGTAAAAAAGACTCAACATTATATACTATTCATGCAAAGTTCTTCAATGAGACTGTGAATGTTATGAAGAAAGAAAATATAGTTGAGTTGTGGCATAGGAAACTTTACCACATGAGTGAGAAAAATATGACATGTCTAGTCAAGAAGAAAATACTATCTAAAATTAATCAAGTACATTTAGAGAAATGTACTGATTGCCTGACAAAAAAAAAAATAGAGCAGAGTTGCTTTCAAAAGTTTTTCTCCTTCCAAAATAAAAAATGTGTTGTATCTAGTACATTCAGATCTGTGTGGATCAATGCCAAAGTCACTTGGTGGTGCTAAATACATTGTGATTTTCATTGATTATAATTGCAGAAAAATGTGGACATACACTTTGTAGACAAAAGATCAAGTGTTAGATGTCTTCAAACAGTTTCATACCTTAATTGAGAGATAGACTAAAAAGTAGTTGAAATACATGCAGACAGATAATGGTGGAGAATATATTAGACCATTTAATGCTTATTGTAAAGAGTAAGGTATTTAGCATCAGTCAACACCACCAAAAACACCGCAGTTAAATGGTTTAGCTGAGAGGATAAATAGAACTTTGTTGAAGAAAATCAGATGTTTACTCTCACATACAAAGTTACCCAAAATTTTTAGAGTAAATTTTTACTTACAGCTGTATACGTATTGAATTTATTACTATGTGTTCTTCTACAGTGTGATATACTAGAGAAAGTGTGGCAAGGAAAAAATATTTTCTATGATTATCTGCGGGTGTTTGGCTATAAAACCTTTGTGCATATCCCTAAGGATGAGAGAGCCAAATTCGATATCAAGACATGACAATATGTATTTATTGGCTATAGTTAAAATCAATTTGGTTATAGATTCTACAATTCTGTCAATAAAAAGTTTATTAGAAGCCGTGATGCTATATTTGTTGAAGATCATACCATTAAAGATGTAAACAAAATAGAGAAGGATGTTCCTAATTCCAATGGCAACTCAACAAACTTGAGATTAGTTCTTCTTACAGTGGTGCCGAGGCAAGTTGAAGATGAAAATCAACCTAATGATGCTCCTATAGAGGCTGAATTAAAAAAAGATGATGATGATGCTTACCATCAACTACCAACACCTATGCCTTCCCCAAATCAATTGAGGAAAAGTAATAGAATAAAATAATCTTCTACTAAATATCCTAATAATGAGTGTATGAGAACTTGATAGCTTGAAAAAAGCTATGGAAGATGAGTACAAACAGAAGTGGAGAGAAGCCATGTAAGATAAATTGAAATCCTTGCATGAGAACAAAATGTTTGAGCTGGTGAAGTTGCCGAAAGGCAAGAGAGTTTTAAAAAATAAATAGATGTTTAGGATTAAACATGATTAACACAATCCCCATCTGAGATTCAAAGTTAGATTGCTTGTTAAAGGATTCAACTAAAGAAAATGCGATGACTTTGATGAGATTTTTTCACATCCATTCGTATAGTGTAAGGCTTAGCAGCGAGCCTTGACATGAAAGTTGAACAAATAAATGTGAAAACTACCTTCCTTCATGGTGATTTGGAGGAACAGATATACATAGAGCAGTCAGAGAGTTTCAAGCAAAAAGAAAAAGAGGATTATGTTTATAGATTGAAGAAAAGTCTTTATGGTTTGAAATAAGCACCAAGACAATGATATAAGAAGTTTGAGTCTGTTATGGGAGAGTAAGGTTACAAAAAAACTATTTCAAACCATTACGTTTTTGTGAAAAAATTCTCTGATGAAGATTTCATTATCCTTTTGCTCTATGTAGATGATATGTTAATAGTTGACCAAAATATTTTCATAATCAATTGTTTCAAAATACAATTAAATAAGTCTTTTGCCATAAAGTACTTGAGGCCAGCAAAACAGATTTTTGACATGAGGATTACTAGAGATAGAGGTACCAAGAAATTGTGATTGTCAAAAGAGAAGTACATTGAGAAAGTACTTAAGAGGTTTAATATGGACAAAGTTAAAGTGGTTAGTTGTCTTGTTGCTAATTATTTTAAATTAAGTTTTAAACAGAGTTCCTCTACAAATGAAGAGAAGGAAGAAATTATAAATAAACAAGATTTCATATGCTTTAATAGTTGGGAGTTTGATGTATGCTATAGTATGTACATGGCCAGATATTACTCATTCGGTTGGAATAGTGAGTCAGTTTCTTTCAAATCCTGAAAAAGAACATTGGGCTGTAGTGAAATGGATTTTCAGATATTTTCGTGAAACTTTCAAAATATGCTTATATTTTGGATATACCAAACATGTATTAGTTGCATACACATATGCATATATAGCTCACGATGTAGACTTAAGAAAATCTACTTCAAGTTATCTGATTACATTTGCAGGGAGAGCTGTGTCACGGCAATCAAAGTTGTAAAAATGTGTTGCTCTTTCAACTACAGAAGTAGAGTTTATTGTAGCAACAGAAATATGCAAGGAGTTGATGTAGATAGAGAAGGTCTTAAATAAACTTGGTTTTCAGTAGAATAGATATAAATTGTTTTGTAATAGTCAGAGTGCTATTTACCTTGGAAAAAATTTCTCCTTTCATTTAAGATTTAAGCACATTGATGTGAGATATCATTGGATTAAAGGTGTATCAAAGAACAAATTACTATAACTTGAAAAAATCTATACTGATGAAAATTGATAAGACATGTTAATGAAAATTCTATCAAATGAGAAGTTTGAGTTTTGTCGATTAATTGCAAAAATGATGGAGCTCTCTATATAGTCGAAAGGGAAAGATTTGTTAGTGTTGGTCTCTTCTACACAGAGGGCCCATCACCTTGCCAAATTATAAGACGTAAGAAAGAAGAAGCAGCTGAAATTTCTGCTTGAAGAAAGGAAAAAGGAGCACGCCGAAAATGTTTGACATCATTTCTTCACCAATTGCGCCAAAGTTTTCAATAATTTTAGGTACATTCTTGCCTATTTATAGACAAAGAAAGAAGGGATCAAAAAAAACCAAATCAGACAATAAGAAGTAGCTTGAAAAGAAAGTCAGAGAAATTTTTTAAAGTGAGAAAAATAGGAGAGTTTGGTGTAATTTTTAAAAAATAGTTTCTAAAGAGTGAGTGACAAAATAGTAAAAAAATATTATTAAAATATTATAAAAAATACTTTGTGTATTATCAGTTGTAACTTCTAAATTTATTTTTTAAAAAATTATCTTTGTACTAACTATTTTTATAGTGGAAGATTATTCGAATTTAATCCTGTGAACGTAGCCTAAAAATCAAGCATACACTGCATTAAATTTTTTATTTTATTTTTATTAATTATTCTATACTTATTTTTATTGATAATAGCCGTTGCTCCAAATTGGTGGAAGCTTGATACACATTGCTTGTAATCTATTTGTCTGGTTTCAGCACTGAAACCGTGTTAGATGCGTCATCTGAATCGTCAACCTTAGAGGTAGAAGCACGAGTGGAAGGTGGAGCTAGCGTCGGTAGTGACCGTGCTTCAAGTCGTTGCCGGTGGCCAGGCATTGTATGCGATAGCGCTGGAAGCTCACACGCATATCTTTACCTCCTCAGCTCCAAGTGGGAGATAAGTTGGGGAGTCTCAAACTTCTCTTGCTTCCCCAACCTCGTCCACCTCAATCTTTCTGGACATGGACTCACTGGGAGCATCCCATATGAAATAGGTACTCTTTTAAAACCTAAACATCTTGAACTATCGTCTAATAATATTAATGGACCTATCCCTTCAGGCATTGGGAATCTAAGCAATCTGGTGACCCTGAACCTGGCCAGGAACGGCCTTTGTTGTTCGATTCCATTTCCCGTGGGTCAGCTGACTAACTTGACCTCCCTGTTTATTGACTCCAATCTCATTAGTGGGTCCATCCCTCCTGAGTTAGGAAAGATGAAGAATCTGATTAAACTGGTATAAGTGATAATAGTCAGATAGTCTCATTGGTAGAATACCACGGGAGCTTTCTCGATTATCCCAACTGGAGTATCTGAACATTTCACGTAACCTAATATCTGATGTATTACCGCCTGAAATTGAAAAACTATCCAAACTCTTGGTTCTAGATCTGTCTAGAAACAGGTTACGTGGAGAACTCCCAGGTCAACTTTCAAGTTGTCTAAGCTGCAGATCTTGGTTTTGAGCCAGAACCTTATTACAGGAAGCATTTCCTCCCAGATTGTTGATCTTGTCACGCTTCATTCAATTGACCTGAGTTATAATGAACTCACTGGAAGAATTCCCAATTCCCTTATTTTCCTGCGCAGTTTGAACTTGTCATACAATTGTCTGGAGGGTGATATCCCACTAGGTCTCCAACATTCTTTTCAAGCAGATGCATTCATTGGAAACAAGTATTTATGTGGCCGCTTGGCCCACTTCCCTACTTGCTCCCCCTTGCCTTATGCATGTTTCGGGTTTTGGAATACATGGAAAGGAGAAGCTTATATTATGTTCTACACAATGACATTGAAGCTTATATTGTATTGCTTCTGCATCATGATGGCACGCCAGCAATCAGTCACACAGATGCAACCTCCAAAAATGTTCTCCTGAATTTAGAAATGTGGGCCTGCCTCGCCGACTTTGGCATATCTAGGCTCATCAAACCTGGTTCCTCCTACCGAACATCGCTTGCTGGAACCTATGGATATCTTGCACCAGGGGTGAGCTTTTACTTTTAAAGCTGCTTCGTTTTTTCCAGTTTGTTATCAGAGAGGATCTATTTTTATTTATTTTTTAATTAACTGGTGTTTCCGTTTGGAAACAGAACTTTCCTACACCGGTTGTGACTAAAAAATGCGATGTTTACAGCTTTGGAGTGGTTGTGCTAGAAATAATGATGGGAAGGCATCCTGGGTAACTCGTTTCCTCATTATGGTCCACATCTACTCAATACATTCTACTTGAAGATATAAGAGACCCTCCACTATAACTAGTGCACATCTTTACAATTACAGTTCTCTTGTCATTGTTCTCCTTTAACTATGTTCACGTTGACCAAAAATATAAATTAGAAAAGAAATAAAGAAATTATAAATAGAGATGAAGAATCGACAAAGAATTAAGTGGAACCTTGCTTTTTTAATTTTAAAAACAAACTTACAATAAATATTAATCAACGCAGTAAATAAATCTGAGAGAGCCAAGCAAAATAGTAATTTTGATCCGCTGTTTTAACTTTTGGTTTGGCGAGGAAATTCCATAGCTGCCTTGAGTATGATCTCAAATGCACTATTGATGCATGAATTCAATTTCTGTTCGTCTATGAAGTATTTTTGGGTCTTGAGGGTAACTCTTATCTCTCCCATGTAGCTCAAAATTGAAATGACAAGGCTCTGCAACGCATAAAATTAAAAGGTATTAATCCATTAGCACTGTCAAACATAAAGTTTTTCAGAAGAGAGGGGAAGGCCAGCGAAGAGAGAATTTAACCGTGTGAAGAAGAAAGGGGTAAATACCTCAGGACCACCAGCCAATGTGAAGTACAAACCTTTCACAGGATGATTGGCCAAAGACATTTGTTGTGCTGGTCCAATTAAGTTTGTAATTACCGTACTTGACTTTGTCAGTGTGCCATGAATGTGTTTAGCTGCTGCCTGCAACAACAAGAAATGCTTATGCCTTATCTTAACCAAGCTTCATAATCACAAGATGGCACTTGTATCCGCGTATCATGATCATCATAATTTAAATGAACCATACCTCATAGCCCTTGAATTTACTCTCCATATCCAAAAGCATACCGGTGAGAGCGACACCCAAAGACTGTTTCTTTCTCTTTATTATGTTATGTGCTTCCCAAACAAATTCAAGAGGGTTCAAAATTCTGCGATCTTCTAATTTGGGAATCGGCACATGCAAGAAGGAAATTCGATTTCCCCAAGGCCCTTTGGCCTTAGCGTTAAGCATATCATTTATTGACTGGTAACCTTCTGCGTTTCTTGTATTCAGCAGCACTAACGCTGTGGAGTTTGCAGTCTTTGATTTGTAGTTAACATCTTGCATGTATAACCGAGTCCCGTAGAAGATTATTCCAGTTATCACATCATTTATAGTCTGCAGTTAAATTGGAAGAAGAAAAAGATAATTGTATATCACGTCAAATTAAAAAAAGCGCAAAACAAGGAAAGTACCCCACGCCGGCGTGAAAGGAGTAGGTGACCTACTAAGACTGGAGGATTCTTGTCAGTTGTTGAAAACCATAACAAAACTTGAACAGTATAACTAATTAGAGAAAGTTGATAGCTTACCACTCCAACAAGCCTGGACTTGATGTCCTTGATATGGTCAATGGAGAATGCCATGGTTGATATGGTGATTGGGCGTGTTTGGGGTCCTTCATCTCCAGACCTTATTGGTGTTTTGTCATCTTCAATCACGCTGCTCTTCAAAATGCTCCACCCAAAGTCTGCTAGAGTATTGTAGGCTGAGGACACAATCGAAGAAAATGTATTGAAGAAGGTTTTGTTGGTAGATTCAAGTTTTGATGGTCTGAGGGTAGGGAAAGACAAGGGAAGAGAGGGATCATCGGCTCTTTGTAAACAAGAAAGAAGTGCACCCATGAGAGAGTAGCCATCTCCAAGTGCATGGTGAAGTTTGAATATTATAGTACTAGCTGCACTGCTTGTAGGGTAATTCACGATGTGAACTTCCCATAATGGTCTACTTTGTGGTAGCAGCTCTACTGCTGTTCTCGACAAGTAACCAGTAAAACACTCGTCATGTGATTCCAGTGACTTGCCTTCAGGGAATAAGGGCATCTTGATATGCTCTTCTAAGTTTACTTTAACTTTCTTCCATAGTTTCTCTCCACTTTTGTCTTCAACCTGTTCTCAAACAATAATATTGCGCCTTTAATATATAACATGACTAATAAAATGCAAAGATGGACCTAAAATTACAACTAATGCAACGTGCCTAAAATATCATTTTTTTAGAATTAGATCATATTTTTCATATATCTCTGCAATATTTAATAATCCAAAAACCTACTTTCTGACATTATTACAATTATCATATGTAGTTATGAGTTATGACGTACTCTGTTTGGCTGTAAACTTAAATGATATGGCTTCTGTTTCATATATCATATAGCGAAAATATATGAATGGTGAAATTCACGTACCTTAGATATAAAAAATATATATAAGAAATAAGATAATATCAACGTCGTTAATAATTAAGGAAAAGAGAGAGAACCATGATGGAGGAGAAGCGTGGGTTGATAGGAAGGAAGAGATTTTTGAGAAGAGACATGGCTTGAGAGTCATCAAAGGGAACTTGGAATTCTAGAACGCCAATGATATAAATGCAGAGCGCAGAGCTGTTGAAGTATTGTCCCGTAGGACTGACTGGCTCTGCTAGTTCTTCTTTTGGGTACTGCATCATAATCCTTTGTTTTTCTGCCATTCACGATCGCAAATATGTTACAGCTAGGTCTGAAAAAGCCACTGCGAGTTTGAGCATGTGGGAGAGGATCATATATAGAACTCTATCTAAAGGGGGGGAGAGGAAAAAAGGCAAATGATGGAGACGTGCCAGGCAACGTATAGTTCCCTGGAAGATGGCTTCGCGCTCATCTGTTTTCGCCAGATTTATACACTTTTTCCAAATGGAATGACTCCGTCCATTAATGCCGACAACGCAGTTCAAGAATCTCACACATTTTGTTTTTCTGTTCACACCACGTAAATCATTAATAGTTTGTATGCAAGTTAAATATTTAGAATTATCATTAACTATGCACCAAACTAACCTTTTTAACTATTATATCATTTATGTGCTTTATTATTTAAAACTATATTATTTATTTATTATATTATTTAATGTAGCATATAATAGTGCGTAAAATGGTCATTGTTAAAAATTCCCTGCCAAATCATAGTAATAATCTAAAAATATTTTTCTAAAATATTAAATTTTGTTTCAAAATATAGTAATTTTAAAAATAAAAATATTTTAAAACATTTTAAATATTTTATATTTAAAATGTTTTGAAACGTATTTTTGAAAGATGATGATTTTATATTTATTTATTTTATTTCTTTTAGATACTTTACTCTCTTTTTGTTTCTCAATCTCTTTTTTTATTATTTGTATAGTTTTTTTTAAAAAATAAAAACAATAAAAAAAGTAATATTATAAGAATGAAGAGAAAGAGTAAAAAATTGATAAAGATATTATAATTCATGAGATAAGATAACTTGATATTAGATGTGATGTAATTCTACTTTTATTTATTTTTAGATTATTAATTTTTTTTAATTTTTAAATTAATTTAATATTTTTTATCGAAACAATTCAAAACAATAATATTTTTATAGAAAAAATTTGAAAAAAGAATATTTTTATTAAAATAATTTAAAATAAAAATATTTTATCTTAATAATTTAAAATAAAATTATTTTAATTGAAATATTCTGTAATATAAAAATTTCAATCGAAATAATATAATTTTTTAATAAATATAATTTATTTTGTTTTGATAATTTTATTTTGTGTTAAGACTCTAAAAATAAAAATATTTTGGACATTTCGATAAAAAAAAGTATAATATTTTAATCTTTTTTATAAAAAAAAATAAAATAAAAATAAAAACAAAAATCAAGTCGCCAATCAAATACGTAAGTATCACATAACCCTGTTTACCCATTTAAGAACATTTTTTTTAACACAATTTGGCACGGACGGTTGCAATATTAAATGTAATAGAAAGAAGTTAAAAAGTAGCTGTGCTTTGATTGACATTGTCGTTGATTTTGTCAACAGGGATTGTTGGTCGTCGATGTTGAGGTAGGTTTACCAATCAAATCAGCCCTCCCATGACCGTTGGTTCAGTGATCCATTGGTGGCCACCTGGCTAACTACATAAGAACTGTCATTGAGAGTTGTTTGCGAGGCCACCTTTACGATGGCACTAAAAATATTTAAAATTTTAATTTTTTTTTATAAATAATAATAATTAAATAAAAAAAAATTTAATTATATATTATTATTATTATTTAAAATAAATTTATATTATTTTTAAAAATTGTATTTATATATTTATTATTTTAAAATTTATATTCCAAATTTTGTTTTACTTAAAAATTTATATTAAAAAATTATTTAAAATATTTTTTTTATATTTATTATTTTAAAATTAAAATTAAAATATAAATAAATATGAATAAAATATAAATATATAAAATAATTTATAAAATTTATTTAATACATTTTATAAAATTATACTATTAAAATAAAAAGTTATTTAAAATAAAAAAAATAATATAATAATATAAAATTCACTTAAACAACCGTAATAAATTACAACCTATAGATACTTTTACGCACCCTGAGTCCGTTGACTTATAGCCGTGCCCTTCTTGCATGTACATCAAACAGCTGTTCTAATTAATTCGATTTGTACCATTCCGACCCTTCACACTGTTTTTTCTATTTTATATTTTATTGAGATAGATGATCTCGTCCTATAAAATAAGAAAAGAAATTCTCAATACATTAAAAAATAATTTTATAAAATTTTAAATATAATTAATTGTACAAAATATCATCAAAATTGTTAAAAAATATAATATTAAAATAAGATACAGTTTAAATTTAATAAAAATAATAATAAATAGATTACATAGAAGAAAAAATAAAATACTTCTTAAATTTTTCTCAGTATTAAATCTTTTATAAATTTTCTTCTTTTCTAATTCTATTTTATTATTCCGAATCTGAGAAGATAAATTGCAAATACACAGATTCGTACTTTGAATAAACGAAAAACTTTTAAAAGATGGAAAAGAGTGGAGAGGAGTAGCGACAGTCCCAAAGTAGGAGGACAACAATTTATGGAGAAGACGACTTTTGAGCCATAAAACACTATTTAATTTGTACACTATGTCTGGTTCACATGTGTGCGTGTGTGTAGAATAAGGATAGCAAAAAACAGGGAAAAGTATATGTGTTATTGATTAGAAGCATACAAGGTAGGTCTGGATCCGCCTATAACCTACGAGAAAAGCATTAGTCATAACGTTCGAGGCTCAATGACAAAATGAATTGAATTGATTTGCGTTCAGCCTACAAGTAATGTATACATAAACATAATTGCATAATATTAAAAAGTTCCATAAAATTTTTAAATTATACGGGACAAATATTAATCAGCTTATATAGATTGCATTTTTTTTCTTTAAAAAATAATAGCTTTATGTATATAATTTGGTTTAGGTGTGAAGTGTTTTCTTGAAGAACAAATTGAGCGTGCCACAAGCTCTCTTAAGAAAAAAAAAATACGATATGAAAACTTGTATAACTAATTATTTCTATATTTATTTATTTATATTAGATACCGTAGATGTCAAAATGAAAACTGAAAAAATCTTAGATGACTAGAGATAGCCAAATGTAATGGCAGAAATTAAAAGTGAATAAATAAGATTCATTAATTATATTATGGGTATTTGGTAAAATTTGAAAGTTTAAAAGTCAAGAAACGTAACAGGGTGACAATGAAGGATTAAAAAAAGTAATAAAAATTGTCAGTTGGTGGAAGGTAGAACCAACGGAAGATATGGTGGTGGAGAATGTAGAGGCAAATTGCAAGGTGATGTGTGGGTAAATGATTGAATTTGCTGGTCGTATTAGCAAAGAAAGTGGTTCGAGGTGGTAATGATTTGGAAGTTAGTTGAAAAAGTCTGTCAAGATTTTTATAATTTGATACGACGCATTAGTAAAGGAACGTTTTGTGTAGTATTGCGTTGGAATGTGAACGGGAATTGCATAAACTTTGTAAATGGGGTGGAATTTGAAGTAATGTGAGTTAAAAACAAGGATTAGCTCCGAAATAGTCTAGATACGTATGTATAAAGATAAGAAATAGGACAAAGACAGACGCGAGGAACTGCTATAAATTCGGGTGATATTTGACATGCAGGAGAAGGGACAAGAGGAAATCCATGGCTATCAGTAGGTGTAGGCCCAAGCAACGCGTTATCAACGAAGTGGCAGTTGTATCCATTATTTTCGTACTACTACTTGCACATTTCACTCAATTTAATAGATGTAGTGAATGATGGAACATGAATTGGTGGACCAGAAAATATGTAGTGAGACCAATTTCTGCAACTCCGGGAGTGATAGTGATTGTTATTATTTGAAATAGATATATATATCTATTTTAAGTTCATAATTGTCAGATTTATAAACTAATTACAAAGTTAGATTGATCTGTTCCGGTTCATACACTTTTAATTTCTTCTATGTAAGTTTTTATTTAAATAAATTAAATTACAATTCATTCGTAATTAAATTTTATTTTGAAATTTTCATATATATAACAAAAGAAATAATTTATTGATAAAGACTTTAAATAATTAGTAGTTTAATTCAATTTTCAATGTCACTGAGTAAAAAAGAAAATTCGGAAGTGAATAATTAATAACCCTTAATTTGGGCTCCTCTAATTAAGTTACATTTGTGAGCTTGGCTCCATTCTTTCCCGCACAGGTCACGATCATTAATTATTGAAAATGAAAACTCACAGAGGTCCTTTTCTCTTTCATTCATGAAGTAGGATTCCACAGTATTAATTATTCCAGTTTGTTTAGTTGGGGAGATGTAAGAAAAATCTGTAACACAATAGAACTACAATTATGCAAGCAAATGGAGAATCGGGTGACGTGCTCTTTCCTTCAAATAGCATAAATTTTCCTGTGTTACAAGTTCTACCTTTATTGAGACAAGTAATTGAAATTGTAGTACTTAAATTTAAAAGATTCTTTTATTTAATAAATTAGTCTTTTGTATTAATTTTTTTAAAACTTAATTTTAATATTAGTGATTTATTTGAAAGTAAAAAAAAAAAGAATTATATGGTGCTTAGTAAGGTCCAGAGAAGAACTATCTAAAGAGAAAAAGAACTATTTAATGCCCAGAAGATTCTAGAGTGAATGTTAGAAATCAAACCCAAAAGAAAAGTTTAATTCAAAGAATCAATTTATTAAGTGAATATGTATCTCAATTTTAAGTATCATTTTATAATTATTTATTTTACTGATGTGAGACTCGTAATCTTCTACACTTTTAAAAAATCAAATATATATTTTTTTTCAAACAGTTTCACTCTAATGATGATTTTGCTTTTGATCTTATCAATCACTAAATAGCTTTCTTTTGTTTTGTTCTCTCTCAACGAGAGCACTAATATTAAGATTCAAGGTGAAAAAAAAAATTCAATATAAAATATTACTTTATTAAGAGAATCTTTTAAATTTAAGCACAAGCTCGTCACATCAAAACTATAACTCCAGTTAGACATCACACGGTGCCCATTATCTTTTTCCGCTCGCTGACTACCAAAATTACTTAGGTAATGCTTCTGTTAGTTTGTTAGATTACTGTAATTAATAATAATTATATTAGGCTTATAGTCAAATCCAAACTAAACATTCTGATACATAATCTCAAAATTAATATAAAAAAAATCCTAATTTTATTAAAATAATAAAGCAAAAATCAAATTTTGATTCTTTAATTTTGCAAGTTCGTGATTTCCACCATAACTTGTGTAACTAATAATCCTTCTTCCCGAAATCTTCACTCTCTAATAGAAAACGGTAAGGTGTCAGCCGAGTGGATCTGACATGGCCTCGTTGACCGGTAAATGCCGCTTGACATAAAAGTTGACCAAAAATCTTAAACTATCGTTTAAAATGCCTTGTTCGGAGAAAAATAAATAAATAAAGAAGTTGAGCCAAAGTTTACCGGGGATGGTTGGTTCACCAAATTTTTTTAGATTTTTAAGTATATTAGGTGACAATATTAAATGTTCACATTCGGCATAATTTTTTTTAAAAATGTTACATTCGCATAAATACAACATTCGCACGAATTTTTTTATATATAAGAAAGAGTGAAAATGTTACAGTGTGTTTAAAAAGACGATTTTGTTCAATTTTATTCAAAACATTTAAAAAAAGAAAAATATTTATGCCTCTTGTATTTCTTTTAGCCATAGCTTGCATTTTTCTTCCCCCATTGAACCTCGACGATCGACCATAAGGATTGCTCATTGAAGCCATTAGTTTGTGAAGCCTTGAAGTCACTCAACAGTACTTCCAGTTCAAGGTTGGATGCTGAGGCGGCAGAACAGTCCAAAAACTAGAAATAGCCAAGGAGATTTTTCAAGGTTATGCAGTTGGACCCATTATTAAAAACCGGGTCAAGTAATCAAACAAACGGGTCGGTCTATTTAGGATGGTCTTCTTACTCTGTTTTGTTTGTTTCTTTTTCGGAGTGATGGGACACCATTGTATGAACAAATCAATAAGCTAGTTTTGGGGTTGGAATTGGGCAACATTCCAATTTTTTATGGACCAACATGAGATCGTCCCCAAATGATAGAGAAACAGTGCTACTTATCTTAATTATGGAAATGATGAGACCCTTTTGCATTTCTTGCGAACAGAGTTCTTGGAGAAAACTCGGGGGAAGATTTGGTTACGGCTTCCTGGGTACCGCAGGTCCTTATTCGGAATTTTGTACGGAGGACATTTGGGTATTTTCCATTTTCGGATGTTGTTGAAGACGTTTGACAATTATCAGTCTACCTTGGGCTATATTAGGTCCAATTGGGTGCCGCCTCGATATTCTCAATTAAAGAGGCCGAAAGAGTTAAAATGAAGTATCAAAGTGATCTTGTCAGAGCAACTCCAAGGTTGCTTAACTTCATTAGAGTTACTTTAGATTATGTCAATAATAATATAAAAGTTAAAATTTATTATATATTTTTATTATTTTTATTTAATATTATTAAAAATAAATTTATATTATTTTAAAAATTTTATTTATATATTTATTATTTTAAAATTAAAATATAAATTAATTATATTTTAAATATAAATATAAATAAATATAAATAAAATATAAAAATATGAAATAATTTATAAAACACATTTAATGAATTTTTGAGAGTTTTACTATTAAAACATAAAATTATTTAAAATAAAAAATTAATGATATAATAATGTAGAGCTCATTTAAGTAATTCTTGTGAGTTGCACTATTGTAGATGATTTTAGTTACGTAAGTTGCAAGATATCAATAGAAAAAAATAAAATAAAAAGAAATCATAATGAAACTCAAAATTAAGAGATAAAAATTATTCTTTTGCCAAAAAAAATTACAAGATACACAAAAAAAAAATTATTGGTAATCTTTAAGCTACCAATAATTGACCCTAACTTATCTATATTACAAGTAATGATCACAAGAATGATGGGTTAGAAAGTAAATTAAATGCTTTTACTTGAGATTGGTTGAAACAAGCCGAAACCATTGGCTCTGGGGATTGTCCATACAGCCAGGATTATCATCTGCACAAATGCATTTCTTTGTCAAAATGGTAGATGAGTTATTATCTTTTTCCAAGCACAAGTTATTTCCTTGTCCATCCAGGGTAGCCAAATGCAAGCCAGACGCTGATATTGGTTTCCAAGAAGTTTGGTTACCGGAGCAATCAGTTGAGAGCGTCACTGGAATCCCTTCACCAGCTGCCTTTAAACACTGAGAGTTTTGACCCGTCAGTTTGATCTGCTCTCCCTCCTGACTCCACCGACTCGCCTGCGAACAATTACTCACTTCAACTTGATTGAGCCGATCACTCGTTTTCACGCATTGACCACTTTGTGGGTGATACAGTATGTTTGACGCGGCCAACTTTGAACTTGGATCTGCATTATTAGGGAACCGTAAGTTGAATTTAAATTTCTGTAAGCTTAATCTTGATTGTAATAAGCATTAGCTTACCCTGAAGTTTCTTCAGTACAAGTTGGAACCTTTGAGGGAACTCCTCAAAACTGGGTCGGTACCATTGGAAGTTCAAAAGACCATATGACTCCCCTGTGTTAACGCGGCCTTCTCTTAGATAATAGCTACCTTGAATTCCCCACCAAGCCCAATCCAAGTCAGACCCCGCAAGGTACGCTAGAATGCAACTCAGCCATCGCTCATCAGCCTCAGTTTTTGAGATCAAGTCAATCCCATATTCACTTACGAACAAAGGAGCAGGGTTGGGGCCAGTGGTGAGGAACCCAGCTTTGTTGTCGATCTCTTGCCTCACTTTGTTGCAAAGAAAGTTTGCTGACTGCTTACTCCAATCTTTGCTTTCCCCTGAGAATGGGTATGAGTGTACCTCATACACCAACTTACCGTCCAAAGATAGGTTCAGAGGATTTGCGCTTAAAAAGCTCAGATCATTGTCGTTGTAGAGACCTGAAATGATCACCAGCGCGTTTGGGTTTGCTTGGTGAACAGCTAGTGCTCCTTGGGTAACATTTTTGTACCACCCATCAACATTTTGGAGGGGACCACGCAGTTCGTTCCGCAAACTCATTCCCACCACCTTCAAGACATTTCGCAAAATCAACTCAAATTAGTAATAAGATTAAATTTCAAGCCATCGACTTGACTGAATTGATAACAAATTACCTACATTAGGTTTGCCCTTGAGCAATTGAGCAGCCATAGAAAGGCCTTGAAGCCATTCTTTAGGATCAAAACTTTTGTCTCCAAAGAAAGCATTGCCGTCATCGGGAGCACAACACCATTTAGGCTCACTAATGTGGTTATCAGACACTACCATTATGTTATGTGCAGCAAGCTGATCAACAACGAAAGCGTAGGCTTGAAGGTGAGTCATATTCAAGAGGTTGGGGTTGTTGTTGACGATGCCCATTTTAGTGCCTGGCAAGCCTAAAGCGTCAAGAGCGTGTTGAATGGTTTGATTGGAGTAACGAGTGAACATATAGGTTGCCCATGTGAGACGCACGCAATTCAGCCCCAGCTTCGGCAGTTGGGAAACGATATCCTTTATGGGTTGCTTATCTAACCCTTCTGCCAACATTAGACTCATGTGACCTGGCCAGTTCGCACACTTGAGCTTAACGCGCTCTCCCGTGCCTGCATCAGTGATCCATTGCTTGTTTGTTGAAAGTGGAAAAGAATATGAATGCGATGCAAACAGAGTTACTGCTAGCAAAGAGATCGAGAGGGCAAGCATCAATTGCGAACGATTTCCCATTGTTGCCTTGTAGCCAAAGTAAATGGTTTATTGGGTTTTCCTTCCTTGTGAAGTTTGGTTAAATACAAGTTTCTGGATGCCTGTTGGTCACCAAAACTTCACTTGCTAATAATTGTTTGACTATTTTTATCTACAATCTCTGTTTTACTAGTTTATTAGAGGTAGATAGTACAAGACGAGGGCCACAAATATTTTGGATTATGACCTTTGTCGCATAGCCAAAGCAGTCCTCCCTCACGGGCGGCAGCGTATATGCCAACTGATGTATGGGATTACTGGTATATGTGAGTTGTCTTTATATATTTTAGTTGATTAATTATTTGTAAGGGTACAAAATTTAATTTTAATTTCATTTGCATGGAAATATGATTTGTATAATTAAGCAATCCGGCATGATAGTTTTGAATGAGAAGCAAGAGAGATCACTTGACAATTAAGAAAAGCAGGACAAGACAAGACAATAATCATTCAGGGGTTAGATTTATGTTAGGCCAGTATCTGAATGAGACACTGATATGGGCTGCCTTTCTTCTTACTCTAAACTCTCACCAAGAGAGCTAGATCTGGAAGCCATACTCACTATAGGTTGGTGGCCCAGGAGAGGTGCCTGCTATAAATTTAAGTAGCAAAAAATTGCAAACATCAAGTTCTCTGTCTTCCCAAATTGAGGCAATGTTTTTTCTTTTTTCTTTTTTCCTTTTCCCTTAACCAGAGATAGTTGGGGACTAGAATTTTGATATCTAGCAAAAATGGGAAATATTAGCTAATTATAGCAACAAGACATCAGGTTAAATTTTTTTTGCTGCATTAAATCTGAGTTGGAAAAATATCGTAGGACCAATTTCTTCAGCTCTCGGTCAGTTGGTCTATAATCTAATAAGCGTTTCCGTCCCTTTGCAATTTGCCAAACAGACTTTTTATTTCTAAAAATTCTTTTTAAACAAATCATTTCATCCCAGGTTTTTTCTTATTTTATCTTTTTAAAAACAATTTTAGTATTCTTATTCTATATTTGACAATGGAGTTGAAGGTGTAGGTAAATCATGTATGTGTTTAACCCATAGTTGGTTGAGAGATAAGTTTGGATGAAGTAATTTAAAATTCCCGGTGAAAATAAAGGTAATTTCAAGTGCACCGATTTAAATTACATGAGTTATAAAATACTCTGTTTGGATCAGGATTGCCGAAGTTAGAACTTCAGGGGAATTGTTGCTTCTTGCTTCCTCAATTTACGCTTTAGTACAGGACAAAGAAGATGCATGAATAGATACCAGCAGGCGGCAGCAGAGACATTAAAGAAGGTGGATGGAGGTCGTCAATTAAACCTAGGCAGTGACCTGGCCGTTGAAGATATGATACATAGAGTATGTTTGACAAGATAAATAAATTAGTTTATAACGTATTTAATTAATTTATAAATTTATTTAATCAAATTAGATATGTTTAATAAATAAATTTATTTAAATAATTTAAATTAATTGAAAGTTTATAAATTATACGCTATTTAAAATAGCGTATAACTTATAAATTTTTAATTAATTTATAAATTTTAAATTAATTTATAAATTAATTTTATCAAACATAATCATAACAACACAAATTCATTTGCGTTACCAAATTTTTAATTTGTATAAGACGCCTTTGCAGAGGAATCAATTGCGGACTGTTCGTTACTGTTATTTTGAGCATGGAATAGCATTTTATGGCATAGTATTACCGTTTCCTAAGTGCACATTTAAGTAGTTCTAATATTAAAAGCTGGTATTAATTGTGTTCCATTAATTTTCTTTTAGACAGCACTTCTTTCTTTGACTAAACGTCTTTTTCAAAGCAATCAAAAGATATACTAGCTTGGTTGATCGAATGGGTTCAGGACAAAATTTTGAAGTGACAATATTCTTCAAAAATAACTTCATATGTTAAAAGATTAACTGACATTTTCTGTGAACCATCCAATATTCATTCAATGTCCATGCAAGGAGACTATCAGTACTCGTGTACATTCTGCTTTATTTTTGGTACCCAAATTCAGTTTTGTTTGGAAAACAACACGAGGAGAGTAAGAAAGAAGCTAGAGAGTAAAGTGTTTTCATCTTGGCTTCTTTGATTAAATTTATTTTTTAAAAAAATGACTATTTATTTATTTTTTAAAGTAACTATAAACAAAAAGAAAAAAATGAAAAGGGAAAGGGTACTCTGTTGATTACCATTTAAGATTTAATAATTGAGATAATATTTAGTACATCGACGATAGATAATTTTTTGTTTACCAACAGTATTTAGATCATGACATGTGACAAAAATAATTTTAAAAAATATTATTCTTACCATATGTTACGATCTAAATATCGTTAGTAGATATAAAATTATCTATTATCGATGTACTAAATATTTTTTCTTAACAATTATAGAAGTTAAAACGCTCAACAATTTAACATTTAATTCAAAACAATTAGACCCACAGTAAAGCTCCACCAACGTCATGGCTTCTCCATGAATAACATTTACATTGATGGCGAGGCCTATAACTGCTGGTCTAAGAAAAAGGATGGAGGACTGAAAAGAGCTTTGGCTTTAAAACTAACTTAATATTTACTTGTCTTCCCTTTTTTTTCTCTCTCTCTCTCTCTCTTTACTCCTATGTATACCTAAGTTTCTTTAAGAAGTCAATAAATAGGACTGAGACGAATTAATGGGACGGGCGTCTCGCATTAGGACTGGGAGACGGAAGAGGATAGTTTGGGCGACATGGAGAGGCATGCAGACTATTTGGTATGCTCCTTGACGATGAGGCATTCCTTGAGAAGCCAGACTGTGTTCTGTGGGCGCGCTCCGCTAGCATGGCCTGGAATGAGGGTGACGAGCAAGCCATGTCATTGAGGTCGGCCAAAGGCTTTAACTTTTGAACAACCTCACTCATCAGGGGTCTTGCTTTTGGGTCACGGCTAAGGCAGTGAGCAGCCAACTGAAATGCCTTTTGAGCACCTTTGACTGAGAAATGACCTTCAAGTCGAGGATCTATCAGTTTATAGAATCTTCGTCTGTCCACAAGTTGCGGCCGCGCCCATTCCACCAAGTTATGCTCCCCATTAGGCCGATTTTTATCCATGGATCTTCTGCCAGTCAATAACTCAAGTAGAACTACACCAAAACTATATACATCGCTCTTAGAAGTAAGATGTCCTGCAACAAGATAGATGTTAGGCACTTTCAGCTCTTAAACACAGGCTTTTTAGATGTAGGGAATAAAAATGAGAGGGAATTTGCAAAGTAAGAGATTGTAAAGCATCATCATGCATATAACTATTTCTGTATCTATCGTACAACAATCAGACTAATAGTTATACGTACATAGATCCTATTGAATCAAATTTTTATGGAAAGAAATTGATCTGGACTAGGAAACTAGCTTTCAGCTATAATACAGCATGAATTTTCCATATTTCAACTCATGCGAGTGAAATCATGACAAACATTCTCTCTGTATTGAGGGAAACAAAATGAAGATGAACCATTGTGAAGGGGAAACATCAGGAACACTTTCTAATATGCAGTCAGTTAGCACTTAAAAATTATATCATATAACGCCTTAAATGAAGACCAAACCTATAAATAAACCAGACAATTACAAGCAACATTACTTTTGTGCTATAACTCATCATTTTTCCATCCACTTTTGATCAATGGCTTCCATAAAGCACACTCTCATGTACTCATGTGCAGGCACATTTTTAATCATCCATTTGCAAGTGTCTTGAGTTCAATACGAATTTAGAAGGCGTTTGGTGCAAGGTCTCTCAGGCACCAAAAGGATAAGGAGTTAAGAATTAAATGAAAGCTTTCTTTTGATGTTGTGCCTGGCTTTATTTTAGCTGCTACTTCTGCAATACTCTACTTTGATATATAAAAATTTAACTGTTTGTTTGATTTCTTTGATTTTTCCTTTTTTACTTTATTTGATCTTTCATATTGGATATGACAGCGTGTTACTTCCCTTGCATTGATGTTTTGAAAAACTGACTGTAAGCTTTTTAGTATATTAAGTGATCTATTAGATTTTGAAGAGCTTTAAAGTTGTTGAAAAGAAACTCTTGATTTTCTATGTCCAATGCATCTCTTAGGTGTGATGCCTCAAGAATATGCCTAAGAATCCTGGCGCATAAAGCTGATGTTTTTTCCTCTTCTTCCGACTGTAGTTGTTATCATTTTTAACTAAAATTCAGAACAATATCCAGATTCTTAACTTGCATCAACCAACCTAAGCCTTTATACACTTTAACCCTACCCTAACTAGGACTTTTTTAATCACTTTGAAAGGTTTTAAAAAAAAAACTATTTTAGTTTTAATGCTGCTTTGCAGATCAGCAGCAGCAATAGCTACAAAATGGAACTATATAAAGCGACAATCACAAAACTTCAAGAAAGTGTGTGCTCATGGGGCACAGGGACACAAAAATTCAGCCATGAGAGAGGATTATCTAGGACAGTAGTTGCAGGGGGATGATAATGCAACTCTGATGAATGAGAGAGGACATGAGGTACAAGTATATGGTGATTGATGGCACTCCCAAAGAGCCTGTGATTGTAGATTGAGGGTTGACAATGAAATACCATACTGACATTGTTAGACAGAACATTTGGTTGAGATACAATGCCAGTAGTGACGATTCTTTAACTTTGCAGATTAAGAGCATCAAGGAGGCTTAGTAATATTATCTAAGGTTATGGAGATAGGAAAGGGGAAGGGTATATTTAACAAAGGGAATTGTAGCAATATGGCTTTGACAATCATCAAAGCAAAGGGTTGGGTGTTTGAGATATCACTTCCCTTTCATATCAATAGAACCCTTTGAGAATTATTCCACCTATACTTTTCCATCTACTATTTCTTCAAATAGCTCTACCATCCCCCACACTTTTCCATTTCGCAAGTATAACAAGCCATGCAAGCAAGCATGCATTTAAGACAAGTCAAGAAGAGACAACAGATGTCAGAAAAGGAAGAAAAGCAATACTATAGCTTCAAAAAAATGAATCAGTAGGAAATTACTATGACCACCCTTTTATTTCTGAAACCTACATGTGCTCCCTTCAAGTTAAAAAATGCACTACACTTAGTACATTTTGTTGAATGAGTTAACAGAGCTGCAAACATCTATAATTGTTAATTAGACTGAAGTATAAAGCATTTTTAAAGCTGAAGGGAGGTTCATGTAGGTTTTGAAGATAAATGGGAGTTCCATGAAATTTCAAGAAAGTAGAGGAGACGTTAAAAGTAAATTGTTAGAGATTATTTATAAGTATCAAATGGATTAGAAGCAATTCTTGTTCAAGGGTTATCTGTCTGATAACAACATGAACTCATCAAAGAAAGGATGACATATTTTCTAACCATACTAACCTGTCATCACATACTCAGGAGCTGCATATCCATAGGTTCCCATCACTCGAGTAGACACATGAGTTAAGTCTCCCTCTGGACCATCTTTGGCAAGCCCAAAATCAGAAAGTTTTGCATTGTAGTCCTGAATTAAAAAAAATGTTAAAACCATGCGTCGAAAAATAGCATAAGTTGAATCACTCTAGTTACTCACCGCATCCAACAAGATATTAGATGTTTTAAAGTCCCGAAAGATCACTGGCTTTTCAGTTTCCTCATGCAGAAATGCAAGGCCCTTTGCAGCGCCAAGTACAATTTTCATTCTGATGGACCATGGAAGAGGCAAAGATCCTGCTAACAGGACATTATTATTCCCTGATGTATCCTTTAGCATGTCATAACTTAGTAGCAATTCGTTCAACTAAAAGAAAAAAAAAACCTCCGAGCACAGTTCTAAATTCTAATACATTATCATGAAACTGCATTTGGGTAAGGTATTGTGCCTGTTATGTTAGTTGGTTGAAGACAATAAATTGGCAATGCCTCAGAGATTGACCGAAGCACTTATTCTTCAATCCCCATTTTCATTAATAACCAATAAATAAATTCTATTAAAATAGAAAGGCATTTTCCAAAGTACTAGTAAACTCCAAGCTCAAATACAAAGTTACATTTAATTTGCAGATACTTATAACTTCCTTTTTGTTCTTTAGATCACGTAGAAATTTTCAATCATATTCATTTTATAATAAAGCACATCATTAATATAAATTTTCTCACATGAAGAAATACAGAAATATTTAAACTTCATACTTAATTGGTCTAAACTAGTTAGATTACCCATACCAAGGACTTTCCCAATTCCTCCACAACAGCAATCACTTCACTGATGATATTTTAAGAAAGTAATATTGGTAGGATTAAAAAATTGAAAGGAAAGTGAAATATTTTTCCTTATCAGGATAACTGAAATGACAGCTTGAGTATCCTTCTTTTTTTTTTTCCTTTTTTTTATAGAGCACCTTAAGGAAAGTTTAAATGAAATACATTCTAACAAATTTATATAACAAATCCAAATGTTCTGTTGAACCACTGTAAATACTTGTTAGCTTAGAAGACAATAAACATGCACTGATGGAAGAATACACAAATATCTTTTAAATAATAAGTTGAAAGACATACTCCTAAATAGGTGATTCTCCAAGCTTCCTCGAGGCATAAACTCATATACTAGTAGCCTTTGATCGTCCTCAATGCAGTAACCTATTAATTTAACTAGATTTGGATGAAGGAGTTCTCCAAGATAATTAACTTCAGCCTGCCATAGTGAAACAGTGCAAGACACAATAGTTTTCCTTAATCTTAAAAGATAAACAAGTAGATGTAAATCATAGCATTACTCCCTGAAAGAAAGAAGTGAAAATATATAGCTAGTACATAAAGAAACAAATTTAGGGTTAATGAGGTCTCTTACAAGCCATTCTCTATGGCCCTGAAGTCCATCATGGTTGAGAGTCTTTACAGCAACTGCAAGCCCCATACCAGGTTTTGCTGGAGAGATAACATTCTGACTAATCCAACCTTTGAATACACAACCAAAGCCACCCTCACCAAGAAGACTGTCAGGTCTAAAATTCCTTGTGACCAGCCTAAGCTCATTAAAGGAAAACTTTCGAAGCTTGGAAGAAATTTTTATTTCGTCATTTATGTTGGGGGTGGATGGAGCAGTTCCTGAATTGCTGTTGGTTGAAGACGACAAAACCGGGGGAACCAGTTTGTTTCTTCTAGTATCTTTTGTATATTTAATTTCTGCTGAATAACAGAAAAATGATATCATATCAAATCAAACAAACAAGTTAAGTTATGACATATTCATAAAGTCTAAATTTGTCGGGCTCTGAGGAATCAAACAAAATCATTAATGCCTATTTATAGCTAAAACAAATTATACATTTCCTATTAAAAACAGCGCTTATGAAACGGTATTTCACAAGAACTACCACTGACGTAGGATAGAAATAACACATAATTCCAAAGGGAGATCACACGATTGATTAAACAAGTTAACTTCTGATTGAAGCTACACAAACACGATAATAATAACAAGAAGAAGAAAAAGGGCAGAAACAAAACATCAACAGAGGAGCTAATAAGAAAATGGAGACCTAGTTGTATATCGAGGTTGCACACCAGAGCTTTTCTCTTGTTATTCCTTTTACCTGTGTCTATGCATATTATAGAAAAATAGCTCTTCCTCATTCAAGTCTTGGAAGAAGGGATGAATCTTTTATCCAATGAAACATTAAAAATGCTGAATGCGCATATTAAAAGAAGATCATAGAAAAAAATCCTTCTGTAGAACTAATACGAGCCAAAGGAACCACATAGGTCATACAGCATATTCTTCGGCCACAAGCCTTTCCATATGCAAATAAACATAATTCCCAAGGTCGATAACTCAATTTGCCATATGAAACCATTAAGGATCCTTAGACAGAGAACACAATGAAATCAGAGTTCTAGAAATCAATGCAAAGTGTTTCTTGGAAAGAAATTCACAAGGATGATTTTTTGAGGTAGTGCATTCTTAGAAGCACATCCAACACCAACCATAAGTCAATTTGAAATATCAAACCAGATCACTGGTCGTCATAGGAGAAGCAGTTTCTAATTTTATTTAAAGCAGGGCAAATTTATGTGGCTACCTGTGTCTAAGGTGACACTAAATGAGATTATGAGAGCAGAAGGCAAGAATTATGACTAAATACGCTGGCAACTCTTTGTAAGTTTGGTCATAAATTGTAATGATTTTGTAAAATTGAAGTTGATAACCCTAAATAAAGGCCACCCAGCAATTTGATACCGGTCCAACTCCAACCATTATAAGTTTCTGTGTCTTTTTGAAGCATAGAATGGCCTTCAAGAACCAACCTAATAGCCATTTGCACAAATTTTAAGAAATTAAAACCCAAAAATGTGGCTACAAAAGATGAATTATAATTTAGAAGTTCTTGGTTCTTCATGACTAAGAAACTGCAAAGTAACTACTATCAGCTGACCTTTTCAGCAGAAACTGACACAACGAACTTCGTGATGGCAAAATAGACATGATTAAAAGATGATAATATACGAAGCTAATAACACATTAATTTTTCATTAATTTTTTTAAGGGAAGAAATTAACATGTCACCTTACTACGAATAATACACGAGTAAAATGTATCATACATTCCATGTTAAATGACAACGATCCTAAACAAAACTGTTCTGTATGATTATGAACAGTGAATAGTACATATAAGTACTATTAGAAGTGGATAGTAAAGATTAAAAAATTATGTAAATTCTAACAAGAATGCTGAAACACGAAAGAATACCATCGGGTGTACTAGTGCCAGTTATGGAGCCGTCCACTTTGGACTTCAAAGACATGCAACTTCTAATAAACCTCAATTTCATCCAGCATCCCCAACGTTCAGGTTCGACATCCTTTTTCTTCCTTCCCTTTGATTTTCCCACATCCCAAGCACGAACCTTCTCAGCATCAGGACCCAATCCCATATCTTCAGAACTCAATACTAGATACACATTTACCTATAAAGTTCCATTTTATACCGTCGACAAAAACTTCAGCCCAAATTCAAAAAATAAAAATAAAAAGAATGGGAAAATGCTCCAAAGAATAGTAACAACTTATACAAAGATATTAAAACTCCAAAAAATTAAAAGTAAGCCAGCCAAATTATCAAAATTTGGGAAAGCCCTTCTTGTATGAACCGAGAGCTATTAACCATGAAAATAGAAAATGGCTAAGTCGCATAAAAAATCGAGTTCGGAATATTATATTCATTCAAATGGTTCATACCCAGATCATAAAACAGACATGCAAAACTAGAAAACCATCACCAGAGTCAATTTGTATGCAGCATAGATACGAAAGTCGCAATTTGAAGATATGGAAAGCCCAGGAGTCGAATATGAGAAACGGGTCAGTTCAACGTGAAAAAAATGCACTTTATATTCGGCATTGTCACTCTGGTTTGAGCTACCCACGCAAATGTCACAGTCAGTAAGATACAAAGACACGAACTTTGCAGAGTCTATGATACCAGCAGAAGGCAACAAGCAATGCGGGCTTTTGTACAGGGGTACAAAAATAGGAAGAGAGAGAAAATAAAGGGAGAGAAACGTGCGTTATGCGTGAAAAGGAGGAGGGAGGGAAGAGAATGAATGTTTTGAGAGGAGGATTGGGTAAAGAGTAGAGAGAGAGGGAGAGAGAGAGAGGGAGAGAGGGACAAAGTTGGTTTTGAATGGGGAGATGCTGTTGGTTACTTATTTAATGAGGCGCAAAATCAGAGAGTAAACTGAAATGGAAAATGCCAAATGCAAAAATCATAGAAAGGAAGGCATTCATCACAACATTGCTAGTCTGCGACCAAACGAGAGATTGAGCAGAGAAGAGGAAGCCCAGACAATAACGGGCCATTGACACGCAACCGAACTGATTGCCTTTCTTATACTGTAGAGGCCGAAGTCTGGATCATCATGCAAACACCCACTGCAAAAAAAAAAAAAAAATTCTGATTAGTTTTTTTAATAATTATAAAACATAATAGAAGGCCAAATAAAAAGATCAGTGTGAAGTATGTGAGTATACTTTACAATAATGTGAAACTTTTTATAGCTTTATACTAATTGTGGAAATTGATATATATATATATATATATATATATATATATATATATATATATATATATATATATATATATATATATATACTTGTTATATGAAGAATTAAAGCATATGCAATCTTTTTCACGAGAGGATTCTAAATCCAAAGTATTTTGATAATAGAAAAGGTTGTGTAGTTAGCTTGGTCAGTTTTTTTTTTTTTTTGGTAATACCACTCTTAATAACGAAATAAAACTTTCTCAGAAATTAAGTTCAGTACTTACTATCAAGTAATGATGTGAGATTATTTGGTGTATTAGTACTTAAAATAAAACAATGAAATAAAAAATATTAATTTTAAAAAATAAATCTTATATGACTAGTATTTTTAATGTAACTAAATAATTTAATAGAAGCTAATTTCTTAAATACATTTTTAGATAAATTAAATTAAAACTGAAATCAAGGCATTATCATTTTCATTGAAATTTAAAAATATACTAATTAACTTTTTTTTTTTTTGTGAAAACCATATGAAACTCTACATGCATTTAATTATGTTCAGGTCGCAGAATAATTATAATTTTCAATTATTTTGACAATAGCATTACGTAAAATTTAAATTTTTAATTTCCTTAATATTGTAAATTGGTGTCATTCTGAACAACAAGTTGTAATTAAGCTTTATAAAAAAATTTATGACAAAATGTATAAACAAATTGTTAATTGGTATAAAATATCAAATTTCACCGTTGATGTATAAAAAAGAAGGCCGTAAATTTAGCGATTCAGAAGCCCTTAAAAATAAGGCCAACATTAATGTGTTTTACTTCGTTTGAAGTTCACCATTTTTGTAAAGTTCCTGAATTTTTAAATTTGACAATCAAAAGCGAAACTTTTGAATAGGCACTTCTATCAAATTTCAAAACAAAACAAAAAATCATAACTGAAGTATTACATGGAAGTGGGACGGAAAATATAACGCCTCTAGATATTTTTAAAATTTAAGCATCTAATTTTTATAATTGAAAATTCAAGTTTAACAATAATAGTGACAATATCCATATATATATAGTCCATAGGATTTGAACTTAACTGGGTTAAATTTTAATTATTAAATTGAAGCCGCATCGTTTTAATTAGTCGATTAATTCTATTTCTAAGTCCCGAACGAGTAATTAAAACATAAGCCCCATAGCTTTGTGAATATATACCATACTAGCATTTCAAATTAAGGTTTATATAATATTACCAGGACGACCAAACATGCCTTAGCTAGGGAAGTGTGTACATTCTTTTTTGTTAGGGACGAAGCAAGAGATCTTACCAATAAAAACAGGTGATTAGCCCACAACTATTAAACAAAGAGAAAAATAGTTTATCCATGCATGCATCAAAAATATATTTAATTTATTAAATATTAATTTAATGTAGTTGACTTCTCTCATAATCATGTGCCCTTCTTCTTGAATTTAATTCTCATAAGCATCCGGTTATTGGTGTGACTTTTCCCCATTCAATCATGCATCCTGTAGAAAATACTTCTCACATCAAGATATATATAGACTTCGTTTTTCTAATATAATTTTCAATCTCAAATTTAGGCAGACTACTACGTTGCATATGTATAAATATAATTTTTTACGTCACTAGACGTGTCTACCCCAAAAGAGATATATATAAATAATTCGGAAAAAAAATCTTAAATTTAAACGTTTATTCATGTTAATAAAAAAAGGTTTCCATCATTAATAATTTAACAGCTTACCTGATATTCACCCTTAAGATTGGGATGATTATTATGTATGTAGAATTCATAATTCAGTCATAAAACTCACTTGAATTTTATTTCTGGTGCACTCTCAAACCTGGCTAATAGTGATTATTGTTAGTTACCATTTTATGCAGACTTTGTTAATTGCATGGAACCTTGGACCCTCTCTTATCCCACAGTTTTCATACAATTTTAGAACCATAAAATAGATGTAACAAAGTGCTATATGCAATGTGATATGAAAAGAAATGAGACGGCCAATCACTGGTATTTGTGAGTGAAAGATGGGTGCAGAAGATACCCAACCCCATTAACATGCTTTTGTATTATCCCCAATGATTTCTCCATCATTCGTGTCAGTTCAGAATTTCTGATGGACCCCAACCTCTTAATTAAATACAAATAATTAGTGCATTCCCATTGCTATTCAGATGCAGGATATATTTCAGCCAACTTCTTCAATGAGCTTTTTGGGTGTCTTTTGTATTTTCACTTCTCTTAGATAAAAAGCCCTTAAGCAGAGAAGCAAGTACTGGCGAGGATCATCACTGGATATTATTGTAGAAGCAGTACTCTTTTGCTGCTTAAGAAAATAGTCGTACATAACCTTACTTGTCCCGACTTTATATTTTATCATTTTTCATAAAATTATTATGTGACTGTATTTAAATTTATCTTATTCTATTTAAAAAAGTCTAAAACAATTCACTGATTTTAAATATAATAACTCATAAAAATTATAAGGCTCAGAAGGAAAAAAAAAATTACTCAAAGCATTACTTGAAAATTCTAGTTGTGCAAATAAATGTTGACTCAATTAGTATTATGGAGTTGCATCAACTGAAGAATGGGGTGATTCACTAGTTATAATGTGCTTTGTTTTAGAACTGGAACAACTAATTATCTTATTCTTAATTTTATTTTTTGTTGATGTATAAATTATAAAAAGATTAAATGTGTGTTAATTGAGTTAAATAGTAATGCATGCCGATCTAAATGGTGTGGTTTTGGAATTGGAAGTTGACCACCCTCGTTAAGATATATAGTTTGGTGATGAAATTAACTTGTCCTTCAAACGGCTATAATTCTACGCCACTAGCTAGTACTGCATCTGCATGCATGTGTCCTGGTGTTTATTACTTACAATTCACCATCCTACTCTATTTATTTCAAATATAATTCTATATCAGCTTTTGGGAGAAAGCTAGTCAGCAACTTTGCAGAAAGAGTGAGAGAGACTTTTGCTTTGGCAGTAGGTCACATGGATCTTCGAGCATAATAGAGAGTTAAGTATTAGTTTCCATTGTCAGATTAAAATTGGGTAACGTCGCCTTCAAAATTCAACACCATCCCCATTTCCTAACTCTTCTTTTTCTATCTTATCGGATAGTGTGCTCTGAAATCCCCAAACCCCACCTTCTTCTCCGGGATCCTGCCAACGCCAGCTGCTTTATAAACTCCCAACTAGATTTGGTTCTTCAACCTAAAATTGAGATCAGGTGAACTTTCTTCAAACAACTTTTATACAATTTTCCATGATAAGATCTCATGATTCCAAAGCACCAGCATGAAATAAAATATGTATACTTAAAGAATGCAAACAGAGAATCCTATTTTTATTCATGGCCAATACTACATGCCAGAGCTGGAAATCCACTTAGCGGCACATGCATGTACCTTAACTAGTATTATATTAATACCTTTTTTTTTTCAACCTAGCAAATATATATAGGATAATTGGAATAATACTTTAAAGTGTATATGAGAAAGAAGGTGCACTACTTAAAGCCCACCCATTTCCTCCCTTGAAACTTGACTAAATTTGCCCAAACTAAAATTATACACCAATCTACATCAGAAACATAAATTGGAATTGATGGAAAATATTGGTGGAGCTAACCCATAACTTTCTTCTTGTTCAATGAAAATGGTGCTGCTCTGGCCAAGGCCAGAAATTCTGCTGCTCATCAATGCTGTGAAACATGTTACTGAAGCTTTCATCTTGAAGTTCTGATCTTGATGAACATTGGAGGAGTTGGGTTATGCTTGTGGGCTTAATGGAAGTTGGAAGAAGGTTTTTGCCGTTCTGTACTGAAGATACTGGTGTGTTTATAACTAGAGTCCTTGAGAGGTCCAAGTTAACATCTGAGCTATTATCGCTTCCATTGCTCCAACAAACATCAGTTTCTTTCTTTAGGCTGATTGTTCCGGCTTCACAGCAATCTTTACCTTTTAAAACTTGTAGCTGCAAAACACCAGATAGTAAAACCATGGAGTCTAGGTGGTTAAATGCAACCATATGTCATAGGAATCTAAAACCCAGAAAACAGAATAGAAAAACTAATATCTAAATGCATATCTGAGCTCTGAACTTCTAGCACTGTCGCACTGACTCTCTCCACAAGAATGATCAACTAATCAAGCAGAAAGTTAATGGGGGAATCCATGACTTAAAAAGTCACTAATACATATGGGATCAATATCAGGCAATGATATGGACTTTTCGCACCAAAACTCCAACTCAAAAAGGGTGAGCTTTCTTACTTCAAACATCCATTTTTGGGGGAAGGGGGGAAGAGAAGTAAAATGGCTAAAAGAACCATAAAAAGTAGGGAAACTTTGTCTACGTTAATATATATGCTCAGATGATTGAACTGCAGCAGGTTAAGACGGAGAAGATAAAAATTAGGAAAAGACTAACAAGAAAGGAATTATGAGTAAACCCATTCTGTTTTCCAAAATTCGAGCATGGATCCCAAGAATGAATGTTCGGGTACTGGAGCCACAGCTTACTCTGAAGTTGTTGAATGAATAAATCAAGATCAAGACCAATCTGACGGGTACTAACCTCAAGATCGTAACTTGGAGTTCTCCATTTTCAGAAAGTACTGAATGAATTCATGTATAGGAATGAATGATCCAATTATAAAGTGTCTAGGAGTATTACCTCTGTATGTAGTTTGTGGTTCTGCGCCTTAAGGGCATCGTTGTCAGCCTTTACCGCTTCGAACTGTCTCTTGAGTACTTCATATTCCTTCTCAAGTTGCTTGGTTTTCCATCTTGCTCTCCTATTCTGAAACCATATGGCGATCTGTCTTGGCTGCAGACCTAGAGCCTTGGCCAGCTGCATTTTCCTTTCTGGCTCAAGCTTGTTCCCCAACTCAAAGCTCTTCTCAAGGGCCTTCACCTGTTCCAAGTTCAGCCTCTTCTTCTTCTCGCCCATCTGGGATCCCTCATCTGAAAACTCCTCATCTCCATGCACTTCATTGCACTTATTTCCGATGCCTGAAAATGACATGGATCGCTTCATCATGAAAGGTGCACCCCCTGCAGAATATCACCAACACTAATTAAAATATAAAAATCATCGAACTGTTTTGGAGAGAGAGAGAAAGATCAGAGCATATAAGACCTTGAAACGAGGGGAAGGCGTTGAGAGAGGTGGAAGGAAGGTGGTCATGATCTTCATGGGTTTGAAAGAGGAAGCTGTGAGAAGGTGGGAAGGCCATAGTAGAAGTGGATGTTAGTATCATTCATGCAAATGAAATACCCTTTGCCAATTTAAGGGGATCCCGATCACAGGGTTTGGCTCTCACTCTCATGGTGACAGGGTTTTCAGACAAGGAGATGATGGGTACAGAGTCTGAAAGACAGCGATTTTTAGATTGAGAGACAGACAGAGTGAGAAAACGAGAGGTGTAAATTGTGTAATATATCAAAAGATAGGAGCTTTCGTGGACCCATCCTCTGATATATATGGATCCTGTCACTTTCTCTCTCTCTCTCTCTCTCTCTCTTACTAAGCCTACAGTGTAATATCATGATGTGTATATATTGCATTAAAGATAAGTTCAAGCTCAATGATTCGAGAATTAATTTCTGGACCAAACAAAATATTGTTTATATACGGATATTTTGGCCTTCTCTTGCTCAACGAGAGTTTGGGATCAAACAAGTCTGATCTTGTTAATCCCTGTCCACACCAAAAGCTAGCTAGAAGGAAAAAAAAAAAAATAAGGTTGGGTACTTCGTGGGGGAAATCCAGACGTTGCTTGCTTGGTATAGTTGTTTTTATAAGTTGGTTAAAATTAATATGAAACAAGTCAATGGCATTTCTGTAACAAAGATACCAAATTTATACAGACCTGAAAATAATTTACAGATGCCAGAGTTTGATGATAGAAATGCCAATATAGACAACGTGCATTAGCTCGGATCTTGCCACTATTGTATAAGCCAAAGAATGGCCACTTGATTATGCAGTGTGAGGTAATATAAGTTGTTAGGTCATGTGTGAAGTGGAAACCTGGCATTTGGCAACATGAAAAATCCAGAATCCAAGGAGACGTATAATAGAAAATTTTGAAATAAAAAAGTGTAGCAGTCATTTTATAAAACATTCATCAGTGATGGAACTTGCACTCGGAATTAATTAATTAATGAGAGTCTGGCATCGGCTGGATATATTTGGCTATTTTTGTATTGAAGATACCGATCATACTAGGATTTTCGAATATATTCACTCCTTAGGTACTTCAATGTTGCCCATGCATCTGTCCGGAGAAGGCCAGAGGAAATCTGCATCGTCCTCGTAAAACATACTTGGGAAGTTTTTGATGAATCCTGAAGAATCAAAATAAGGGTATCTTTTTATTGATAAGTGGTGGCAAAGTTGCAACCCTCGAGATCACTGTTCACTTTTGCAAGGACGAGTCTTTTTATCCGTGGATGGAGATCGAAATCATTTGGTGCTTTCACTTTCCCAATGCTAAGCGTATCTAGGTGGAAGCTGAGAAACCCACCAGGGCTATGATCACAATGCACATTGGTTTCCGTGGTGGAGGGGTAGGTATCATTAGGTATGGGCCCCACTCAGCGTACCACTTTAGCCTGCCCTACAACAATTTAGCCCTTGGCAATAGCATCACTTATTAGAAGTGTTGGGGGGCAACCCCTTTGGAGTAGGGTGCGACCATGTTATTCCTTCGCCTCTCCCTCCTTCTCCCAAAAAATTAATTCATCAAAGTTCTCTGAATCTTCTCCACATGCCCACTCTGTTCCCATGTGCCCTTGCTTTCTCTCTTCTCTTTCTCTTTCTCTTTCTCTTATTTAAGACCCTCTATTAGATTCTTTCATTTTACCTACCCACTTCTTCTTCGGTTCTTCTCCCCCTAAGACAATGGTCCATCAAGAATCATTTGTTATCAATCATTGATATTTAACTACATGTCAATGCTCGAAAAAGTTTACATGCTTATTATTAGGCTCTTTGTTTTTGTTTTTCTTTTAGAAATGAAAAATGTAATATCAAACTGCTACTTCTTTATAGGTTAGGTGTTTTGAATTAAAAAATGTTATCCTCGAGTATCAAAAAAAATAATCCTTATTCCTAAATGACGCGGTATCCGTGTCTTTATGTCCGATTTCAATCTTTGTATTCTAGCCCATTAGGCTTTATAGAGTAGAGTTGTGCGAAACTACAGGCGCCCCATGACACAAAAGATGGCAGGAAAAATGAAAGTATGACTTCGTTTGTGCTTGCTTTTATCCCACAAAGTAGATGCTGCTAAAGCAGAACCTAGCTACCTCATTGGAGGCATAACTTTAGGGATAATACTTTTGTATTTTTTCTTTTCGATTCTCAAATTTACAACTTCCGCTCGTTAGCGGGAGACGGAGTTAATATGCATAAATTTTATGTAGTTAAGACATTTAAACATTGATAATATTTTGTTATAGCTGTGGGATAACTTAAAATGCTGTGTTTTGACAAAGCTAATTAACAGGGGATTATTCTCCCTAATAACTATAAACTGATCATTACCCGCACGCACTCTCTCTCTCTCTCTCTGTACTGGCTTCTTCTATGACATCCATTTCTTCAAGAACCAAAACAAAAGGCTCCCTTTCTTGTGGTGCTTGTAGTTGGAAGAACGTTCATCGACGTCGGCGTCCTCGTGCCCTGCAAGATCCCAGAAATCAGATGAAAGAAATACCCGTCAGTTTTGGTGAACCCGGCGAAGGAATGACTCACGAACAGTCCTCTTCGATTGTGATTCGTTCCCTAGCTAGAGTTCAGAAATTAGAAGTTGGTCAAAAATTATGGAAGCAGCTGAATCAAGATGTAAATTGATTTGGTATAAAATTTAATGGAAAAAAAATGGGGATCTTGGATAATTTTATTTTTCGATAGAAACAGTTGACTCAGTCATGGGTGGGATAGCAACCAATTCAATTGCACCCATCTCTTTATGCATTGGAGCGAAGGTAGACAGTCACTGTCTGAAATTCACCGTGGTCCGCACACAAAGTGCTTTGGCTCTATCATGGTCGGCTAATCATTGTTTTTTACATGCAACAAATTAATTATAACGTAAATTCTTCGATTTTAAGTTACTGTAATGATTATGCTTGTTTCGGTTTGATAATTCGTTTCTAGCAACTTTTTCATGTCTAGTTTTTTTTTTTTTTTCACGAATGAATATGTATTAATTTAAAATGTAATATACGTTGTTTTTAGGGAAAAGTAAAAAATTACTTAAAATACAGGCACGACATTTTTTCTTCCAAAAATTGGATATATCACTTTATATTTATTATAAAAACTTCACTTTAAGAAAGAGTAAACGTTAAGGTACACTAGAGGTATAGAACAAAAATAGCACAACGAACTAAACAAATAAATCCTATGTAATCATCTGGTACACTTTTTTTAATATTATTTTCAAAATGTTTTTTATTCAAAAAGGGAGTAATAATGTTATAGACTGGAGTTTATGTTAATTATTTAAGAGGTTTTTCCACAATAATTCATGACCAAGAAGAGAGAAAATGAACAAGCTTCCTTTGGACTTTTATGAACTATTTGGATTTGAGCTTCCTTAAGTACTCTGTAATTAATAAGATTAAGTCAATAAAAAAAATATTAATATCATGATAATATGATTGTGAGTTATTAAAAAATTCTTTATCATACTTACATATTCTTAATGAACTGAATCAATTTAAAAGTCTTTTTCTCTTCACACTTAACCAATATTTTTTATTTTTTTGATATTCGAGAAGTATCAGTGTTCGTTGTTTAATACTGACATAAAATTTGATTGATAGTAACTAAGTATAATTTTAGGGATAAATATTAAATCATAATGACAATTTTTGTTTTGGACAACAATCATAGTGACAATGAATGGCAAAGGTATTTCCTTTGGACATTTTGATGTAGGATGTGGACCTTTTCCCTCTGCTGGGCTGAAATGAGCCTGATCCCACATGTTGGGCATAACTATTGGGCTGCTTTTGGACGGTATCAATCAATTGAATGTAGTTTGAGAGAGAGAGACGAAGTTTAATTTTTCATTAAGAAAAAATTAAAAAATTGAAGGGAGAAGAACGCGAGAGGAAGCTTGAATATTGTGAAAAGTATAGGAAGTTTGATGAAAAGGCGTGTGGGATGCACGTTCCTCCAAAAACAGCAAAGAGATCGTAGAGTCCAAGAATATTTGTGTATCCCTTAACCAATTGGCTCATAAAATCTTCCGAGACAGAGAAGAAGAAGAAGAGTGACATACACGTGGGCTCATGCACCCCCCGATGGGGTTGGACCGTCGTAGGTCTTTGATATTCTAATCCAATTATTTGGGTTTGTTCCCCTCTTTATTTATGGTACATTCCCCCTCTTTATGTATAAACTTGATCCAATAATTTATATATACCAACGTCGTTATTAAAATACTGATTCAGTTAATACATGTTTTTGGTGCGATTATATTCTAGACACATAAAACCATTAATTGATCTGATTTTCATGCTTTTCAAAATCCACAAATCCTTTCTACACTTGAAAAAAAATAATAGTTCAAATGTTTCGGCTCTGAATTAATATACGTTGTTTTGGGTAATGAGTTGGACTCATTATTTTCGATCTTTCTTAGAATATTCCACTTGTACATATAATGTTTTTACACAAAGTATAGGTGCATCCAGAATCAAGTTGGGAATGGACACTGATGCCTATTCCTATTGACAAACTAAAACAATCTAATTATACTAATTGAACAAAAAAGAGGGGGAAAATCCCTGTATAAAGGAAAAAGGTGAAGAATGATGATGATTCGTTTAAAAAGTTGGAGATGATTAGGGGCACACTGAATTGCCTCCTCCAACAGGTGCAGCCATAATTGGAGCAGCAAGATCCAATCCCCACAGGCCTCCTTGAGAAAACTGGAAAGAACCATTGTCCACGTGCCCTCACGTGTATCTCTGTATGAAAGAGTTTCCACTTTCTGGGACACCCGTTCAACCATGGATCTAATTTCTATACTTTTGTTCTGAATTTCTTCCTATAAACCTCTCTAGTCTGAAGCCGTGTTCTTAATTTGCAACTCCCCCTCTCTCTCTCGATTTTTAGAGAGAGAAGGCGCGACAGCCTGTGTGGTTCATCTCTCGCCCTCCTTCTTTAACTTCGGAATTCAAGTTCCCATTACCTTTCATTTCTTTTCTGTTGCTCTTTCTACTTATGCTTTTCCTCCGTATCAGTTTCTTTCGAACAATTCAAAAAAGCCTCCCAAGTTACTTCTCCTGCTCCTCCTTCTTCTGCCTATTTTGTCGCAACTGGGTTGTCTTCATCTGTATGAACATGCTTCTAGACACGAAAACCACAAAAGAGGGCCCTCACGCGACTAATGAATGGACTGTGCCATCCAATTTGTCGTAGATTTGATGTAAAATCGTGTCGTCCTTTAGATGCTTCAATTGTGGAAGCTATTTGGGTTTGACAGTTTCTGACTTCCTTGTGCAAATGAATAAATACTCTTTGTCGGTTTCGGCGTTTCTTACCTATGTGCCATTGCTGCATTTAATAATCACTTAAGGCCGGGTTCTTCTGATTCATCAACTCCTAGTAATTTGTGCTTTCTCTAACTTCATATCTTATGAAATTGTTCTGGGTCTGCTCTGCTTCTTTTCTTTTTTGCTTGTAAATTCAGATTTTTAAATCATGGGTTGTGCTAGTTCCAAACAAAAACGATGCCGGCACTGCAACGCCCCTTATTCCCCACTACCAAGAAGCCACTCAATGCACGTCCACCACCCAACTCAAAGCGAAGGCGATAGCTACCATGTTGTGGGGCTGACCTCCACGACATTGGGTTCACTGAAGCTCGATTTAAGCCACAAGGTTTCTGAGAACAGTAACCAAAGTGGTTTCAGTTTTGCCACTGGCAATTTGTTAGAGAACGAGAGCAAAACCAAAGAATTTTCAATGGGGCTAATTGAGGCCAAGACATGGTCTAATAGGATCGACCAGAAAATACCAAAATTTATTCCCAAGACTCCAACCCGAACGCCTCCTGGCGAACCAGAGACAATTAACACATGGGAATTAATGGAAGGCCTTGAAGACACAAGCCCTTTCCGATCACCAAATCATTTTCGCAGCTTCTCTTTCGATGTCCATCCGCATCCATTTCCCGTCCCTACTGATCAAACCAAATCCGATTGGACAGGGAGCGGCACTTCTGCACCGAAACCTACGTGGCTTCAAATGACAGAAGATGAGTTAAATAGCCCATTTCAGCATCAGACAGTGGAAAATAGAAAACAACGGGGCATGGCTAGAAAGAACTTCTCATTTGATGTCGCTGAAGAAAAGAAAATTAATGGTCATGTTGGTTATTTCAAGCCTCTCCTACGTGGGAATGAAAAGGTGGTTCTCTATTTCACAAGCCTACGTGGGGTAAGAAAGACGTACGAGGATTGCTGCCATGCGAGGGTCATTCTAAAAGGATTAGGTGTTTGGGTGGATGAGAGAGATGTATCCATGCATTCGGGGTTCAAGGAGGAGCTGAAAGAGCTTCTGGGTGATGGGTTTAGTTGGGGAGTATTGCCAAGGGTGTTTATAGGAAAAAATTACATTGGTGGAGTAGAGGAAATTCAGAAATTACATGAAGATGGACAGCTTGAGAAATTGCTTGGTTGTTGTGAAAAGATTGATGATGGGGGTGGGGTATGTGAGGCCTGTGGGGATATAAGGTTTGTGGTCTGTGAAAACTGTTCAGGAAGCTGCAAAATCTACTATGAGGGCCATGAAGAAGAAGTAGAAGGAGAAGAAGAGGACGAGGTGGGTGAATATGGATTCCAGCGTTGCCCTGATTGTAATGAAAATGGGTTAATCCGCTGCCCCATGTGTTGCCATTAGTTCTCACTTCCCCACTTTCCAGTGATATTTAACTGAGGTATTTATTCCGAACTTTGTCTCCAGTCTTTTAGTTTCTGTTGGTGAGTTTTTGTTGTACAGTGAAATTCTGGAATGCTAGGTATTATTGAAGAGAATGGCAAGAGGAGAGTGAATATAACGTGTTCTAATAAGTTTGTTTGCGCGTTACTGCATAATGTATACATTTCGTTTTCCATTTCAGAAGAAAAGGAGGAGGCTCGTATACTATTTCCTTTATTGCAAAACTAAGAAGAAATACAAAGAGTTCAATGGTAATAGCATCACACTCTGGCAATTCGTAATTTATTTTTCTTCTTTTTTCAATTATAAAGCTACAGTGATTACACTGTGGGCTAGAATGCTTTCTTAGCCTAGAGTTGAACCTACACGGTGCTAGTAATTACAGAGTGCACTTAAGATGGTGGGGTTTATGAGCTCAATGCGACTACCATGCTTGTCCATCTTTTTGCTACCAAAATGTCGGCCTATATCATTAAAGATAAAGGTCATTAGCAAACCTTTTTGTAGCCCCTAATTCTATATTTGAATGCAATCGGTTGGGTAAAGAAGAATAGATTTTTGCAACTTTTATTTAAACAATCTTTCAAGTGACTTTGTAGAAAAAGTGTGCTTTAGTTAATTTATTGGTTCTTTGCTGTTTCCGTATCGACTTTTTTATATATTTGTTTTGGATTGATCAATGTTCGCAGCACAATACCAAGTTATTGTTAATTATAAACTCACGCCTAAGTGGTACGCAAAATAGCTACACTAGGCGGGTCCGACTTTGGCTAAGGACCTTGTGAATTGGTAAAATCCTTCTTTAAACTGAAAAACAACCGGGGAATGTGCTCACTCTCAAACGGCCTTTACAATTTCGACCTTATTATTCTTCCGTCGGTAACCTACGCAACAGTCCAAAGGAACGATTTTAAAGGTTAACAAGTTTAAAAAAGAAGACTCATTGAAGGATGTTCTGTTTGTTTTATCTTTTTCCCTTCTCCACAACCATTAACGTTTAAACTACGGGATACTCTGAAAAAGGTTTTGGAGACTGTTTTCTAATTATCATCGGTGGCTGCAGGATGGCTACCCAATTAATTATGTGAAATAATTGATCAAATCATGGAATTTAGAATTGCGTGTGGTGCCATTTGCAAAATGACGCACCCACTAAGGAACACCCAAATGATACAATAATGTGTACCAAAGAAGCTAACTTTTCTCCTTATCCACTTATCTCCCCATTTAATCATGCAAGGGATCCCTATAGGCTACACGACCCCTTTGCTATCCAATCACAATCATAAGTGGTTAGTGGGAAAGGACAATTACAGTGCATAAATAATTAAAATGGTCAATTGCTTAGTTATGTAAATTTGGGTTAGTGGCCCAAACAGATGTCAACAAAGAAGTGGATGAATGCATCACAAAGTAAGGTATGTGAGGTGACTTTCCTTGTAAACATTGCTTGCATTTTGTCATTCCTAATGGGAGAAATGAATGGTCAAATAGATAGAAAGAGACAAGTAACCTTGTAATGGCACAGGACTTGACCGGCAACAACAAAGCAGTCTTTGGGTTGTAAAGATAATAATAAATAGTTTACAACAAAATAGGTTGGCTTAGATGCCTTTACAATATAAATAGGGGTAAGTATAGTAATGTTTAGCATACGAAGACTTGTTCTAGTTGAGTTCAGATTGTGATATTGTGATTATCTTTCAAAGTATAAATGTTGTGACAAAATCAGAGTACAATTAGTTAGGTAGAAGTCAAAACAAATACTATTCTTAACAATCTGTCAATCGGTAGTATTAAAATAATAGGAAGTATTTCGCATGTTATTATGCAGACTGCTTACATTTTCAAAGCAACAACGATGTGTTATGCAGCCTGAAAGAGTGGATGCTAACAGATGCAAGTCAATTTTTGTTGGGTCATAAGGTTACTCCCCCCCCCCCCCCCTTTTTGGGGATTGCAGTAAAATCACTTTCATTTGGTCCAAGCCATGAATATGCACACATTTATAGCTCATTTAAGATAGGATGTTAATTTTTTTCAGAAGAGTCTTGGGAAAACTGTTAACTGTCAAGATACACATTTACAAATTATCTGTCACGACTTGAGTCGGTGCAAATTAACAAAGACCCAGTCCATTAGAAAATCACTTTTCAAGTTCTAGTTGTTGTTACGGTGACCCAAATCAGCTGCAGCTTTGGCTGCACGAGTTAACATATCCGAGACCCATAGAGCTCCTTTTGCAAAGTAAGTGCTGTTAACTAAGGCATCACCAGTTGCAACAGCTGCTCTACCTGTAACGGTGGCCAAGACTATTGCTGCTGTCCCCGTAACAGTTGCAGCCGATTTGGTGATATCTGTAACATGGTACTTGTCATCCACAGATTTGAAAGTTTCCATGCCTGAATTTATTGTATCAGTCAACCCAATTTTGTTGCTGACCTCCGCAACCTTGGCTGCTGCCCTATGTGATACATTATAAGACTCGTCAAAAGCTTTTCCTTCACCAACGCATCTTTCCCTAATACATATCCCTTCGCTACCATTGTTTTGACAACCTCCTGGGCCAGGGTTACTGCCTCTCCAGGGGTAGAAAACATTTTCCCCACATGAATATTCTGTCGAAGAAAAAAAATGCCTTATCAATCAATGGCGGAGCTTAAAAAAGACTCCAACAGTACGCTGAATGATGGAAGATTGTTTTGAAGATTTGGGTCTTGGTATCAGATTAGTTAGTTAGAGTAACCCATCTGTTGTCGTTAAAAATAAAGCAATAGGTAAAGCCACCAAGAAATGATGCCTCAACATAGAAAGTCACAACTAAACATTGCATTGAACTTGCCTCACTCATGCCATGGTGTCAACCAACAATGGCATAAACCATAGCATAAATTAAGTTAATCTTTTTCTATGAAAGGATTTCAGACGTACCATTGATCTTGTACTACTTTCAGGCTGACTGTTCCAAATATCGCAGTCATCAACGCAAGCTCCCCAACGTGAGATACTCACACATTGATCCACAATCATGGATCCCTGAAATAGTTGGATCAGACCAAAATATGCAGGTTAGAAAAAAAAAATCAATTAGAACCAATATCAGATTACTAAATAGCTAATGTTCAGCAACAAAAGATGAGTAATTCAATTACAGAGGCACCGATACTATACAAAAAAACCTATTTTCAATAATCACTGATTTTGACTTTCATATCAACTTGTACTTCAAAGAGAAAACAGATAAGCATCATGTATTATCAATATTCTTTTAGTGCACAATTAGGTGAAAGAGGCAAGAGCATCAACTAACTTTGTCAAGGAAACCTGATGCAAATGATGTCAATCCATGATATCCAACAGTGAGATAGCAAGAAAGCTAGAGGGAATCAGCATCAACTTACATTCAGCAACAAGGCAGTTTCGACGGCATAAGCATCCCTAAAAGTCACATATGCAGTACATACATATTCACCACAACTGTGTTATAACAAAAGAACAAATCTCCCTATTAATTACATGTTGAGCTTCTTAGAATATAAATATACAGTCAACTATCATTCTATAATTTAGACCTTGCATGTATTCAAAGCTTTCTGTCAACAGCAACGTGAAATAAAGCCAGGTAAATGTATCACAAATGCAAATGTACCAGCGTGCTAGTCATCCATTAATTGCAAAGAATATGCTCTCTGCTAATGGCATTACAGAAAGAAAATATTTTTACTTCTTCATATTGGAAACTCTATATAGTAACCCAAGAACTTCACAACAAATGAAC
Source organism: Gleditsia sinensis (assembly GCA_037074535.1). Lineage (NCBI taxonomy): Eukaryota > Viridiplantae > Streptophyta > Magnoliopsida > Fabales > Fabaceae > Gleditsia > Gleditsia sinensis. Next base: position 33,763,125 of record CM073474.1, on the reverse strand, counting down.
GAATAGCGAAGTGAAAGCTTGCAGAGTTATAAACAGAACATTCATGAGAAAATTTTATCCAAATTAACAGTGAAAAAATAAATTGTCAGCTGGCTAGATGAATATTGGAGAATTAAAAGAAACAGAAAATAGATTTATCTGAATAATATTAAAAAAAGTAAGTTGTGAGTAAATATGACAATCAAGCCAATTTTATTGCCACATTAACAGTAGAGCAATTGAATTACAAGATATGCATGTTGTGAGAGAATTAGTTATTGACATTACATCTATCAGCACAAATACTCTTGGAATTAAACTGAAAATTATGCAGGGTTAATTAATAAATCTTATGAAGAAGTTTTAACTTTAAGAAACTATATTCTTATCTGTAAATAAGGTTGGGTAAAATTACCTGATGAGTTGGACATGCTCAATTACACCACAGTATGCAAAAAAATTATGGACATCCTTCTCGGTTGCTCTAGGGGATAAGTTTGTAACTTCAGCAATGTAACCACCGGGATACATTATTGTCAAGAGACTCAAGTCTCAAATTCAATCAACCTGAGAAAAACCATGTAAATCGACTGATTAGAAAGAAAGACAGTGACCCAGTAAGGATCCTTTCGGTCACTTTGAAAATTGATAATGGGAAGGAGTACGCGCTGAGCCATTAGCAAGGGCATGAATTGTCAGAACATACAAGTAAGATATGCAACAGGCCGATAAAGGTTAGCAAAGATTATCATTTTTGGATTTTGGAGCATGCATCTTTCATCTTGTGTATAAAATTTTGAAACATTTAGTGGTACCCAACACATATCAGCCAAAAGAGAGAAGATTGAAGAAGAAAAGGAAAGGAGAGCACCCTTCAACCGAAAACCAGAATACTCAACAATCAAATAACATTTTGTTTTTAATTTTCCGAGAGAGAAACCGACGTCTACTTCATTGAAACGAACCCAAATATTCTCATTCCAAAAATGCCAAACTGTATATTGAATAGAAACAGAAATTCTTAATACTGCCTTCCAATTTCAAGGATTAAAAAATTCACATGCAGATGATAAACTCCACACAAAAAAAAATAAAATTATTTCGATTCATACAGAGGAAAAACCAATTAAGATAAGAAAAATGAGAGCCAGAAAAGATAATGGAAAGTGGGGCTTAAGTAAAGCAGAGAGATTGTTAGAAATAGAGAAGAAAGTAGAGTACCCAAGAATCTAGCAAGACCCAAAAAGGTACAGTACTTCACAAACCTGTTCCTCGTGGTTGGAGGTAAAGCAGAGAAGCCTGATGGACAGAGACGAAGATAGCCAAGCTATCCAAAATTTATTTTGAGGGCTTGAGATTGAGAGTGAGGAAAAGGTGATTCTGACTCCCACGCGCCCGCCGTTACTCTTCTGGAGCATTCCAATTGTAACTGTTTGGAGCGTGTGACACTCATAGTCTCCAAAAGAGCGTCGACTGGTTTCGTTAATGTCGTTGATAGATTTCAAGAAATTCCTTTGTCCGGAAATCAGTTGGTTAATTCGCAGCAAAATCATTTAAACGGTGGCGTTTGGCAAAGCATTTATTAGAACACAAAAAAATAAAATAAAATTACACACTGTCTGTTTCATACAAATGGTGGTTGACTGGAGTTACTACTTCTCAATAAATATAAATAAAATAGCTACGTGATATTAGTTGAAGTGATTATTATTAAGGGATTTATATAGACAGTATTCTTAGGCTTATAAATATTTTTGGATGAGTAAATTACTATTTTAATGTTACTGTATAAATAATTATTTATCAAAACACCGTGTAATGTGAGTGTAACTATTTTACTTTTGGGCACTAACCTTAGATAGAGTTAAGAGGTAAGGGGTTTTGTCGAAGAGAGGGATGGGATTATTTTCTTTTTCAATGTATAAAAAAGATAAAGGATTGATATTTGAATCAATATACATAGGCAAAAAATTAAATATATAGGATTTGTTTGGAAGTGTTTTCTAGTGTTTTTGTTTTACTATTTTTTAAAAACAATGTTAAAAAAAATTTTTAAAAATAAAAAAATAAAAATTTTATTTGAATATAAATTTTAAAAATAATATTTGAGAACGTGGTGATTAAAAATTAATTTTGATATATTATTTATAATTTTATATAATTTTTTTATTTTTAAAAAAAATTAAAAACAATTTTACAAAAAATAACAAAATAACAAAATAATATTTTTATAAAAAAAATTTTAAAAAAAATTTATAAAAATAATACGATAAAACAGATTTTTTTATTTTTATAAAATAAAAAAATTATTTTAAAAACAATTTTCAAACATTTATATATTTTGTTCAATTTTTATCAGTTATTTATCATTTGTTATCCTTTTAGAATTAACATGCCCTGCCACTAGTCTTCCCTGCAGCCTTCTGGTTCGTTCACTTTGATCGAACCAAAGTGCTGCAGGTTCGAGACCTAGTACCTGCAATATATATATATATATATGTACTCCATTCCAATGAGGTACTATAAAGTACCTCTCTTTTGGGTCAGTTAGCGTACATAGGCCAGAGTTCTAAGCTACCAGCCGTGGCCCATCTCAGAAGCCCTTTCGCTTAGTCTAGGTGTTTATAGTCTACAAATTTTTTTTTGGGGTACATTTTTAACCTTGATGGCCTGCTGAGTTGAGTTGGACTTGGATGGAAAGTTTGTGATTGAGGTCGAAAATAAACTGAACTTTTTAGTAAGTTACTCCAACCAACTACTATTATTCAGAGTATTGAATCTCAGGAATCTCTCTCTCTCTCTCTGGTCCCGCTCCCCTCGCAGCCACCCCCCCTTCTTATTTTGCTGTTTCCTACTCTTACTTTGAATATTTTTTTTTTTTTATAAAAGTTTATTCTCCTCCATTAAGAAAGTTTCTTCTTCTATTAAGAAAGTTTTCTCCTTCTATTTGAGAAGTTTTTTCTTTTTATTAAAAAATATTTTTTTCAAAAGAAATTCAGTGCTAATCAAAAGAAAAATTTACAATGTATTCTCTAGATTTGCAGCATTTCAAAATTAGAAAAAAATATAAATGAAAAAGGAGTCTTAATCTTCAAAAAAGATTGAGAGGTGTGTTGCCTCTCCTTAAATGACTTCTTTATCGTCTGACAAAATATTCAGTAATTTGTAATCTGGTTAAATATATTGTAATTTTACATTTTTTATTAGTACTAATTAAGAGGTGTGTTGCCTTTTGATTTGAGATTTCTGCCTTCTTTAGAAGTGCAGGCTTGTTTTATATGTTGTTTATTTGTTGTGTCTTGTTAAGATTTCTGTAAGTTTCAAGCTCTTGTGCCTGTTTATTAAATATTATGATTTGTTGATCCGTAAAAAAAAAAAAAGTAAGTTACTCCAACCTAACTGGATTTTAATTTGTTTAGAATTTATTTTGAAACCATCAACTCACAATAATAATAATAATAATACTAAATAATTTATTTTAAGTTAAATTCTTAAATAAAAATATTCAAGTTACATGATTATTAATCAAGTGAGAAAGTAGGCTATCACTAAATTAAAGTTTAGATTACCAGTTTATCATTAAATTAAATCTCAAACTATTGTCAGATCAGAAAATATCCTGCTCTTTAATGAGAGAGCATTGAAAATGATCTTTCTTTTTTTCATTTTTCTTTTATTGTTGTTGTTTTCTTCTTTTAGAGAAGATTATTTCTCTCATTATAAGAGTTTTTTTTTTACTTTTTATAGGAAAGAGTTTTCTTCTTTTTTACAAGAGGTGATGAAATTTTATAATTTTGCATCTTCTTATTCAGATCTAAAATATTGAAGTTAAAATCTATAACTCTAAGTTCAGATGTGAGTAGAGAAATATTATTTTTACAACTGAATTTACTTGAAGGAATATAAATAAATAGACTTAACTTTCAGAGAGAGTTGAGAAGTATGATATCTCTCCTATAAGTGTCTCTTTTTATTTTTATTTTTTAAGTGTTGTATTATTGTATATTTAAGATTTTGAAATATAATATTTGATTAATTAGTATTTGTAAGGTGTGTTGTTTTTATATTTTTTAGTTGTTAAACTTAATGTTTTGTATTCTATATTTTTAAAAGTTGCAGGATTAAGTTAATTAGGTTTAATTCATTTGCCTTTGTCTTTTAATTTATTTTTGGTCTTATGCCTAATATATTTTTTTAATAGTGATATTTCACTAATAAAAAAAAATGAACATTAAAAGAGTTAAACTTCTCGGTAGAGCGAACCCAAGTTAGAAGGAATGATTTTTTAGCAGTTTAATATAAAATCGAACAAAGATATGAAAGCAAAAATTATATATATATCCCTTTGGATTTAAATTTGAAGAAAGGGTCAAAACCAAAATAATTAACATTTATATTATATATAACCGAAAGGTATGAAATTATTGGGTTTGTGCAGACCACAAACGCATGTATCGTTTTCGAAGTGCAGAGGATGAGCAGGTCGAGGTAGAAGGTTTAGTCTTTTTCTTCTTTTATGTGGCCCTATAAACATTTGCATGACTTGTTTTTTCAATCTTACATTGTTCACTTGCAGCCGCACGCAAGTTGCCTAAGTAAAATCAAACTTTGGTACCTGTTCAAGGCCACGTTTCTGGTACAATAGTGCGGCTTCACTGATAAAGTATATAATGATAAATATCAAGACATTAGGTGTGATCCTGATCAAAGATTTGCATAAATATTTATAATGTCTTCGTTATATATATATATATATATGCATATCAATGACTAGTCAAGCATCAATAATTTTTCTATGGCCTATACACTACCACGTTTCTTTTTTGTCAATGTTGGATTGGTGCTTGGATCATATTTATATATATATATATATCCCCTATTTTATTCTAATTAAGTCGGCAGCTCTAACAGGTGGCAAACCCCATGAATACGAGAAGAGATCAAATAATAAACACCAACTCTTCACTCTCCCAAACATTCACATATTTTAGAACATTCTAGTGCTCCCATGATTGAGATAATGAGTAAAGGACATAGTGTGAATGAAATATTCAGAAGTTGGCTGATTGGGTGGTGGGGTAATGGCGCCATTCGCGCGGCAGTGGAGGGCGGTCGCTGCTTGTACAATGAGTGAAGGAATTACAAAGTTGATGATACTAATTAAGTTGCCAATGGCGTTGAGGTAACAAAACGAGAATCTACAAATTCTTAAAGCTAATATATATATAATGATGATACCGTAGTTGAGGTCGATGGCCACGCTCGACGCTGTAGCATTAATGTCGATTATCATGAGGTAGCAGACATCGGCTGACATATAAATTTGATTTTTAAGATTTAATTTGTTTTAACTTCCAATTTATAAATTCTGAAGATGCGGTTATAATTGATTAACCTCTCATATTTACCGTTTAATTAATTAATGCTTATTGACGTCGCTGCTTCATATATCATATAATAGTGATATATAGATGTGGGTAAAGTTTCAGATAAAAATCCAGTTTTAAATCATAGTAACATGGGTTACCAAAAGAGTAACTATTTAAAATCAAAGTCTTCTTTTTTTCTTCTTAATTTTCTTTTCTATATGTACATCAAATAAAATGTTTAAAAGAAAAAATAATAGACTATAAGTAACTTGCATGTCAACAAAAGCTAAGTCATTCTTTAAATAATTTTAAAGACACATCTCACCTTAGTATTAATTAGATACTAATATATTAATGGACTTGTTGAATTTAATTTATTTTGTAAATATGCAGAAATTATAACAAAATGATTTAATTTTTTAAATATTCTGATCAGTACAATACTATATATAAATAAATAGTAAGTGTACAGGTTAATTAGTTACTGTTTAGCTTATACACTATTCCAAAGCATGAATTTCAATTTTGTCTATTACGTGCGTTCCTATAATTACGCTAGTATCCACTGACAACAAAAGGGTTTTAACAAAATACAATAGTAATAATTAAACAGCACCTTTCCTTGACTAACCGCAATATTCCAAACTCTTGTTCACCTTTTTATTAATGAAATGAAGACACTTTCTGTGGGTATCTGTCTTGGCTAGTTGTCTCTTTCTGAATACTAATGAACAACGAGATTTCTATATTACAAGGATTAAGGAATTATCCAAAATTTAGATCAAATCACTTTCGTGTCAAACACTTTCTTTTATATTAACAATGTAGAAATTGAACCCAACTTTGCCGACAAAATCTCAAATCAAACATGCATGTCTATATACTCTGCCAAACAATAATTTATACATTAGCAAACTCTAAAATAAATAAATATATATATATTTATATTTTCAACCAAATATGTGTCTTACAATTCTGACATCAAACCCTCAACATTTCATACTGAAGTAGAGAGCACATAAAAAGCTTAATAAATTAACAACTACATTTGAGCCATCTATAGAAGAAACATACATATATAGCTAATCCAAGTCCTTAATTTTATTACAAAACCCTTCTTAATTATAAGTGCTTTAATTACCTGCCATATGGGAGGTACACCCCGAAATGCACTCTGGCTAACCCACCTAAAATGGAAAGTACACGCTTAAATAATTAACAAAATATACTGGTTTACTGGTTAATTAGACTCCTAATGATAGCAGCCTCAGGACTATCAGCATCAATTGTGGCCAACAACTGAGACAGTCGCTGGCTTAAATCGTCCACTTCTTTGTTTAAGCTTCTGATGTAGTTGCAGGTCTCTTGCAGGACCTTAGAAGCAGATACCTGCACAACAAAATTAGGTCAGTGTCTCAGTTAGGCATCTGCTATAAGTCACTTAAGCTGTCCTTTCCCATTAGGGAGCACAGTTGGGTGGGTGTAGAACATTCAGAGTCCCAAGTCACAAAGCAAAATGCGATTATGTACTATGCATCCTATTAAGATCACACAGCAAGTTTCATTTCACGAATTAGTCGAAACCACAGGACTGTTATAGTTTACATGTGCTATACAGGGCATGCCACTATGTTAATTAGCTTATTCCTAACACACAATAACGACATTTGAAGCTCTGTATTTAGTTTTTGGGTTCTTGAGTTGAGCAAGCTGTCAAGAATAGTTTTATAATTATTCTATCGGGTTTGGAAGTACCTTATCTGAGCGCCTATCGCGAATCTCAGGAACAAGTTGACGCAACTTGGCAACAAGTTCGATGATTTGGTCATCGGAGATCCTTGTAGACCCCGACTGCTGCCTGGACCTTCTGCTAGACATGTTATTCCTGTCTTTTTTAAAAATGCAAGCCTCTAGCTAGCTTCTTGACAGTTCAGTTCAACCGAAAACGAACCGAGAAGGTGCAGGTGATCAGGGCTAATTAACTAAAACAATGGGTTTGGTTGGAGCTAAGAAGAAGAAGGAGAAGCAAGAAGAAGAGAAGGGCTAGTGTAAGATATAAGCTAGCTAGGTATGCAGAAATGGAGAGAGTGATAAGAGGGATTTAAAGAGAGGAAAGGAGCACAAAGGAAGGGTGAGAGTACAATAACATAGACAGCGATGTTGGATGTGAAGAAAACAATTGCAGTGGAGAAAAGCAGTGGACTAGGCTCGGTGTGTTTGCAATGGAGAGAGAGGGAGAGAGTGAGAGAACATAGGCTTCTTCTTCTCTGTGTGTGTTCCCAAATTGGGGTTTGATCTCAAGTGGGCTTATAAGAGTGTGCTTGTTTTTAAGCTAACAAAGTGGGCCTTCGTGTACATGTCTCTATAAGCAGCACCATGTGATCATATGGCTAACTCATCCTCTTCAATTCAGAGAATATATGTATATTTCCTCCACTAATCACATTATTCCACGTTAAAAAGCCTGTTAGCTTCAAGAGTCATCGCTCCTATTTTTCAGTCTTCTGAGTTAAACTAGATTTACACTGCTTGAGAGTAATGACATGGCAAGCAGTAATTAGTCCACACACAAGTTGGGAGAAATAAAGGTATCACTGGGATCTGATCAGCCGATGCTGCATTATGACCTTAATGTCCTTGACATAATCATTTTAATATTAAATTACTATCTTTGTACTGAATTAACAAAAAGAATACCAAATTCAAATTGCTTAGAATACAATTAGCTGAGAAGTGTTATATTTAATTGGGGAGCAAGGAAATTAATTGTCACTCAATTTCATGCTGCGTTGTATTTAATAGTTGTTGTTCATCCTGGTTAGAGACACAAGTGCGTGAGAGAAGCCTAATCTCTGAGCATGTGTGAGGGCAGGGGTCACATGCTATTTCCCTGGAGCACACGACACGCCACGTGGCATAGAACAAAATACAATGGAAGAAGAGGTTTACCAAATGAGGCACGGATTGAAATTGCATGGTTTTGTCAAGCAGCATCACGTGCAGCTATAAACGTTGGATGACCCCTGCGGGGACCTCTTTCATAGTAACCCTCCATTCCTGTCTTTGCTGCTAATTTCTACACATTTAACATATATTTTTGCTAACAACCAACCTGCATTTGGGTTCTAACCATATATTAAACATAAAATCAGCTTGATCGATGCCCACCTATAGCTAACCAAACTCAATTAACTCCCTTTTCCCACCCTCAACTCCCAAACACAACCAATGGCTTAAAGCTGGATGGGTCATCCATATTTTCCTACTATATTATATATCAGTTTAATTAGGCTGAATTAAGTTTAAGTTGCATGAACACACGCACCTAAAATAGATGCCCATGGCACCCCCAACTCATTTATAAGTAGAGGGAGCAATAACAATTTTAAATTGTTGATATATAACAGGGAAGAAGCAGCGTACGTCTTATTAAAAGCTCAAACTTCAGGACACTGAAAATGAAATCAGAATTGAATAAGGGTAAGGGAGCATGGGTGATCTTCGTTTCAAGGTATAGCAATGAAAATGTGAGGAGAAAAAGACAATGTTTTTAGTAATATTTTGGTAGAAAAGAAAAAAGAAAAAAGGCTTACCTGCGCGCGTATGATCCTGCAGACTTATCTAAACCCGACAAGAAGTTGGAAGTTAGAAGTCTGTTGGAATTGATGATGAAGAATCAAAGTCCAAAAGGGAACCCAAGTAAAATTCAAAGCTACTTTAAAAGCTGTGTTTCGCCTCCTGATGGTAATGCATGCGTCGTTCCCTAATTTAATTAGTTACTTAAATTTTAAGGAACTCTCTTTTTCATTCAAAACCAAATTTGTGGGGAAGAATTAAAGTGTAATCCCACGCTTAAGTGCTTTTGGTCATTCAGAGACCTAATAATAAGCCCTTTCCTTCTTTATGAAAGTCTAAAATATGAGTTTAAAGGGCACTTGAATCTCCGACAATCAGTTAAATTTTTGTCTTTGACACATGCATGCGTCGTCAACTTTCTTCAATCCAAATTAAATGCATCTTTTCATGGTAATCATAGCAGATTCACCTACTGCCTCTTGAGTGTAAGGGTACAACGGATTTCGTGGAACTAAAGCTGCCATTAATCACCATTAGATAAGAAATCATCGTCTTCGTTGACCCAAGTTTCTCTTCCTTTTTCACCACCCACTCAAGTCGTTATGGGTCGTCATTCATGCATCGACTTGTGGGCATGTTTTTCTTCTTTAAATAAATAGATCAAAACTGGATATTAATAAAGATGAGATCGTTTGAGATGGAAAAAGAAACAGATCGACTAGTAAAATAATAATAAATTCAAAAATGGAGGCATTTAATTTGAAGTAACAATTAGAACATTGGGCATACATAAATATAGATCAGTGGCTCTGCTTTCCAGTTTCCACCACTATTCCATCACGGATGGCTTTAAGGCAATAAATTGTTTTTGAGACGGTCGTGTTGAAGTCTTGTTCAGCGAAAGATACTGTGCTGTATAAATAAACTTCAACATCATTCCTTTGTCAAACAATTCAACCCATATATGATTTATATAACCTGTTTTAATTACGAATAAAGTTACATTATTTAAATGTTATAAGTACGTAATGACTTAAAATTTACCCTTTATCCACTCAATTAATATACTTAAAGTCTGTTTTATTAAAACTTATCAACCATTAATATATACTGAATAAATAAATCATTTATACTGTAATTAATATTCAATGCTTGCATAAAAAATAAATAAATGAATTCAATATCTGTTCGTGAACATATTATTAATTTGAATTAAGGGTTCCAATGAGACGGGCGTTGAGTCATATATGAACGACGACATAGCTAGAACTATGATTCGCCGCAAATTTTAAATTGTTTCCAATAAACACTTGCAAATTCTAAAGCTATATGTTAAGATTAAAATGCATGCGTTGATATGGTCCTGCTTTTGAGGAGCAAAGGGTAAGTGTAATCTTAATTATTTCTTCAGGGTGGTCGTCCACAATCAGTGGAGTCTCAATCTCAGCACTATAACTATCTGTGGAGGAATGTTGCTTACTTTCTTTAGATTTTTGGTCGGGGACGTTTAAAAAGAAATTAAGATGGCAGGTTCAAATTTGAGGGTAATTATGAGTGTGTTGATTTGTGAGCTAAGTTAGGTATTTCATAACGGCAACAATATTCTGTCCTTCTGGGAAAAACTTTGATGGGACGGTATTGCAAGCATGAATGATTATATAAAAAGTTGTTCCCCCAAAAGACCCCTGAAATTATGTACTCTGAAAATGGCTTCTCACCATCAGATTTTTCTTTTCCTCCCCCCGCCCCCTAGCTCCTTTTCTGTTATTGCGGAAAGCACATTTCCTCACTTGCATTTCCTTTTCAGGAGGCTATGATTAAAGTAAAGTTGGACCACTAGGAAATTGAATACTTGTATGCCCGCTTCTGACATTAAATGTTTCTAAGATATATTGCATTCCAAAAGGATTTTTTGGTGCATTTTCTTTGTTTGCATAAGCTAATACTTGAGCCGTAAACGCTGTGGTAGCGTGCACCAATAGATAAGTATATTACATTTGGACGAGTTTAATTTTTAAAAATGCACCCTCTTAATTTAACATAAATAACATGGTTTTGGTTCATTTTCATAATTAAAATATGCCAAATTTTGAAAAAAAAAAAACAGTTGCCCTGGCATTCGCAATTAGTGTTAGGTGAAGCTATACTGCAGTTATTGATGGTGAAGTCAAATTAATTTTATTAATATTTCTAGCACTAATTAGTTATATAAATACATGATAATGCTTTTTACAGTAATAATAAAAAAGAAAAAAGAAAAGAATATCTCAATCACTATGCATGAATGAGTAATTAATATGATTTCATCGTGCAGGTAGAGAAATTGTTGTAAAGAAGATATCAAATTTTCTTTCTCTTTCTCTTCATGCACAATAATGCAAATAGGCATATGCAATTAAATATTCTGTTCACACATGGTCCCAACGTTATCAATCTAGAGACTTATCAGACCCACCTGCATAAAATTGTTCATTGCATTTGGGTTTTGTTAAGATAAGGAGGCAAAGTTAATAATTAATTAATACCCACCCCCTCCCGTTTTCTTTTTTAACTTATTTTGGCTTTCAACATGTTAAACGTACGTAGTAGCAATCAAGAAAAATACGATAAAATACAAACTTTGGTCAAAATCGAACATAAGCACCGACATCCGATTTAGTAATTTTATATAAATGTAGATTCTTTATAATTTAAAACTTGAGGTGAACGCATAAAAAAAAATAGTTATAATTTCAACGATTATAAAATGATGAATGTTTAATAAAACATTATCTCAAAGATGCTGAGCCTACGTAACGCATGTGCTGGTTCTTGTAAGTTGTAACGCAGATCTCTCTCGAAATTGTCCCAACAAAGTCATCTAGATAGTTCGAGTGATTGCGTCAATGGGGTATTGATAAAAAGTTGGAATTCCTACCAATTTCTTGATTTATCGCGAGAACCTTCTATAATATTAACTCCAATTTTTTTTTTTGTATTAATCATATTAACTTATTCTGATGATAAAATTAGCAACTTTATAAACGCCAGATTGTTTTCTATCTCATTTTTACAATACATTTGTTATTGAATAGAAAGTGTATAAATTACATCCACAATCTTTTTCTCCATTCACATGAAAAATTGTGTGTCTAATTTCTCTACAAGTTTCTTCAATATAATTGCCTCGTTGCTTGACATGAAAAATCTGTTGTCCAATTATTGTATTGATTGGCTTTGCTACAATATTAATTGTGTTTTTCTAATCCAACCACCAAGAAAATAATAAGTCAAAAAACATTGCAATGTTGTTGACAATAAACTAACTGCAAGTTTGTTAGCTATCGGGAATGTCTTGAAAAACACTTTTGATTGCTTTGAGGTTGTTGACACAGAGAGTGGCAAGTCTGTACTTGTTGATAAGTACCGCAAAGGGCAAACTTGCTCTACATTGAATGACTAGGTCATTCAATGTACACAAAATATTGAGCATAGGTTTTGTTACCTACACAAAATATAACGAATTTAAACTTAATTAAGACTATGTATGTATGTATATTATATATAGAATTGGTTTTTATTTATTCAAAGAAAAAGAATTACTATATGCATTGCATGGTTTACACCCTAATGTATCTAAGAGTAAAGCTAGCAAAACATTTGTACCAAATGATACGAATTTGTATATAGGAAATACCATGTTTTTTTAGTACATTCAACTTTATGACTAAAACTAGTGTGTGTGTGAGTTTTATCAATTTTGTCACTATAGTTTTTCCAATTTGATTGATGACATAGTAAAACTAACTTAAAAACTACATAATTTTGAATGAAATTTTTGGAATATTTATTATTATTCATATTGAAGCTGTCTAGGTTTTCTTTTCAAATTTTTTTCCTTTGTCTTTGGTGTTTATTTTTTTTTTTATGCAGCCTTCTAATATGTAAGCATGTGAAGCCCGAGTCCCATTTTGAATCCATGAAATAGTGGTGCCGTACGAAATTCTGACAGCCCACAGTGGTTAACAGTGAGACCAACGTTAAAGGCCCTACCCATATCAACTTTATTGACAGATCACTCTGTTCCAGTCTCCGGAGTTCAATGACAGAAAAAAAAAGGGTCCTCAGAGTTCACTCCAAAAAAGTACAGGAAAACAAAGGAGAGAACTCATTACTCATCCCCAGAATTTAATTTGCGAAAAAGATAGAAGAAAGAAAAAAAAAAAAAAAAACAGAATAGGACTGAACTCGAATGCAGTAGGGAAAGCCGTAACCCTTTGGTCACACCCATAAACGTAGAGATGGCAGAGCATACTATCATCAAACCAGACAAACTATAACAAACGGAAATCGGTTTTATTCATGGATTTGTGTATGAAGTAACACTTCAACCACTCACGAGGCTTCCCTGTGGGATGTATTTAAGAACTTCTGTTCATTGTAACAGGTAGATTATCCCATTTAAGTAGTAATTTTGTTAGATTAGAAATGTATTGCTATTGCTATTTTCATTGTCCACAACTGCCAAAACATACCCAACCCCCTATAACTTTGGTTTAGTCATTTGCAGCTTCACAACAAATAATAGAGATTTATGGTAATAACAACCATAAGAGGGTGCCAGAGTAAGAACAAAAGCGTCAGGAACATGTCACGATATGAGAAACTGAGACGGGTCCCCTTCTCTGGACTAAGCCACTGATCCCCATTGCTCTAGCTCGTTAGCCAGAACAGTAATTGTTTGTTGTGGTTTTTTACTGATTACCATCAGCCTGACAACAAGGTCGAATTGCAGAGTACCAAGCACCATATCCAAGCCTTGTTAGAAGGATGGGCTATCTGGAGTTTTCAGAATCAGACTGGTAAAAAATGGTAGACTCACCGGTCACTACCTTACAAAAAGCTTCTGTAAGTTTCTGGACCTGTACAATTCAAGAATCTAACTCAAATATATACAGGACCCACGCAAACTGCCAAACCCACTATCGCTACACCACCATCCCGTTTTGATAATCTCTCATATGTAATTGTACGGCATCCAAGACAGGCTGGAGTTTCACTTTTACCCACTTCGCCAGCGACAGTTCCCTATTACCCTCCACAAGAATCCATCAAGCACATATCATGTAATTCTTTCTTCTTTTCCTCAGGAGGTTTACAATTTACCTGTTTGTGAAACACAACATTACCCGGGAACCATTTGTTTATAATTGTATACGTAGCCCTTGGCTCATGGAGTCCTAATAAATTATCATTCACCAATATGCACCAAATATCATTATCTAAATGGCACACATCTTGCAGGTATACGTTATTGAGGTTCAGCTACGCGGGACTATGATGGGATGCATCAATCCTGCCAACTGCTAAATGTCTTAGATTCTTTTTATTTTTTCACTTTTCCCCTTTGTCTCGGTACTGGCAATGCATTGGAACTGCAAATTTTGTTGAAGGCCTCTTGTAGCTTTCTCCGTTTTCTGTTGTGACTGATCAAGCACGCACACGATAACATCCTTTTTGGTGAAGGTTACAAGTAATTCTGAGCAATCTCACACAGGAACTGTCCTACCCTAACTGTCGTATATGGGCCACGTATATTCCGGTAAACCGCCAGAGGGGGAAAAAAATAAACATGCTCTGTTTAGTTGATTGCCTTACATTAACTCAGACTATCTGCCTGAACTGATTGTGTCTCCATTTTGATAGAAAGAGATAAGTAGACTTCTCATTCTTGTTAGATTTCCAACAGTGCCAATAGAAAAGCTATGTTTATCTCTCAACACGTTAGAAACCACATGCAATGGCAAGAAAAGCTGTCTTTGGGTTACACTTTAATTAGTAACAGGAAGGCACATGAAAAAGTTCAAAATAGATAATATGCTTAATTATATATGCACCATTGACATGTGATTATATAATACTTGCTACTCCGTTGAAATTAGAGTAGTTTGTCCTTAAGGTACAAATCCCATATCCCACATATCTACAACTAAAAAAAGAAGAAAGCATGAGGTTTATGGGACCCAAACATAATTATCAACCCACAAGGGTTGTGTTTATGATCAAAGCAAACTTTCCTCATAGGTGATGATGTTGTAGCCGCAACAGTCTAGAATATGCTCCCTCGGGTCGGCTGATGAGTTCGGAATGGCTGCCTTGCTCTACAACGCGCCCATCTTGCACCACTCCAATATTGTCAACCCCTCTGATGGTTGATAAACGGTGAGCCACGAGAACCGTGGTACGGCCCCTCATCAGCCTCTCCAAGGCTTCTTGTAGGACACACTCTGATTCGGCATCAAGTGCACTTGTGGCCTCGTCAAGAAGAAGTATTGCAGGGTCTTTGAGAACGGCCCTGGCTATAGCAATCCTCTGTTTTTGTCCACCAGAGAGCTGAACCCCTCTCTCCCCAACTGGGGTCTTGTAACCCTCGGGCAAACTACTAACGAATGCATGCACATTAGCTGCACGAGCAGCTTCAATCACCTCTGCTTCAGTGGCACCATCTTTGCCATACGCAATGTTATCCAAAATGCTTGCTGCAAACAGGGCTGGCTCTTGTTGCACCAACCCAATCTTCAGCCTTAGGGACTTCAAATTCAATCTCCTAATGTCCTTTCCGTCTATCATGACTTTACCCGCAATTGGATCATAGAAACGCTCAATCAGTGCTACAACAGAACTCTTACCTGACCCACTTGCTCCCACAAGAGCTTGGCTTTGGCCTGCTCGGATTCTAAGATTAAGATCTTTAAACACCATCACATCAGGTCGTGAGGGGTATGCAAAGTCAACATGTCTAAGTTCTATTTCACCGCGGACTGATTCAACTTGTTCGGCATCATGATCATCAGGATCAATCTTGGTTGGGCGGTCAAGAATTGAGAAGACAGAACCAACAGCTTCACCACCTCTAATAATCTCAGGAGCAAGGCTTACAGTTTCTGCAACTGAATTAGCGGTAATGACGAGGACAACAAAAACTTTGATGACCTTTGAGAAGGTTGAGACGCCTTTTCTTACGAGATGTGCACCATACCAAAGAATGAGAGCTTCAGAGGCATAAAGAGCAAGCTGGGAGAGACCAAAGAGGAGGCCAGCAGTTTGGCTGCGGCGAAGGCTCCGGAGCTGTGGGACACGAAGCTCATGGCAAAACAGGGATATGATCTTGTTTTGAGCATTGAATGCAGCAACCGTTCTAATGTTGCTTACTCCCTCTCCCGCAATCATACTTGTCTTTGCATGAGCCTTGGCTGTGTCCCCAGCAAACCCTTTGAGGGACAGTTGCTGTGGAATTTTAATATAGCAAAAACTCAATGTCAGCGCTTAAACAACTGACACACAAGTTAAAAGTATCCAGTTCTAAAACCATGAGGTTATTTAGACGAGACTGAAATACTAAATTCAGTTTGATTTGTAGTTTTCATTTTTCCTTTTCCTTTAATTACTTGCGAATATGCCACTCGGTTAATTTCTCAATCCATGCAAGGCAGGGACCGTACTTGGGTTGAATGGACATCATAAAAAACTGTAAGTGCAACGGGAGGTCACTGCTGCTGCCAAGTTGGGAAAAGGAAATTTTGGTAATGCAACGGAACAGTTAATTCATTATTTATTTTGGGGTAGGTTCAGTGGGAAGAATGAATTCACCCAAACCTGAAACAATAGGTGGACACCTAGATTAAAAACTCATTGACAGATTGCAGAGGGACATCCCTGATCAATCAATGTCATTTTTCCACAGTATGTGCGTAGGGCCACCGCAAATTTAACACTGCTAGCTACAGAACCAACCGTTTCAGGACTTTACTCCGTACTATACTTTGAAAATGAACCCATTTTCATGAAACCGAAACAGTGGGTCGAAGGAGGTACTGTGCACTCAAGCGCAGGTTAGAAGGGCTCTGTCGGCCCCTGACAGCCTCAATAAAAAACACAAAATACCAAATGAAAAATAAATAAATAAAGCAACTGCAAAAGTATAATAAATAAAAAACACAGGTCTGGGCCCAGAAAAGAACTAACACGATCACGGGTCAGAATCCAAAAAAGCTGAAGTTCCTAGACAACAATGCATTGGTTGAATGCAGAGTCGGTGCATGCCAGAAACCAAATGGGTTTTCTGGGAATTTGATGGATAAGAAAATAAGTAAGAAATTCCTGTGTTGACTGATAAGTCCATCACCCAAAAAATTAATGACAAAAAAAAAAGGTTGGCATCGCGAGGATATTAATGAAAGTATTTTCTTTACATTAAAAAAATCATTTGCGTCGGAAAATTAGCAAAGATATCGAAAACCCATAACAGTATCTTGACTAGCAAAAGCAGAGGAAGTGGAAGAAAGCCATTTTCAGTGGCATCGAAATTGATGGATAGGTATGGAATCTATACTATCAATAAATTCACCAGAGTTAATGCACTTGACTGGGAGGAAGCACGTGCACTGTTCCACGATGGTGAGACCTTGCTGCTTTTGCTTTTGTCGTTTAATGCCAGCTTATATATAAAGTTAGATTCTGAAAGTGCAAAAGCATGTGTGTGTAGGATCTGACACGAGTGAAAATCTTTATAAAAAAAAATCTAGAATTACCCTAAGTCCTGTTCCTGGGTCAACACACGCAAGAAGATGAAGACATTTTATAAGGCCCCCTTCTTTGTCAGATTAAGAAATTTAAGCAAATTCTTATGCCATGTTAGGGTAGTAGCAAAAAATGAAAGCAACAATAAAAGAAGTCAGGAGAACTGTGAATTGAGTTTACCTGAGCAAAATTAGCTAGTACAAGCAGAGGGAAAGTTCCCAGGATGAGCAAAGAAACCCTCCATTCCACAATGAAAGCAACTATAAAAGAAGTAAGGAGAGACGTCATGTTCTGCAGAATTACTGAGATCCTCTCAGCAATAGCAGACTTGACATCCGCAGCATCAGTCGCAAGCCGAGCTGCAACAAGGCTTGAATTGTGCTCCTCCTCATCGAACCACCCAACTTCATTCTTTAAAATTGCTGACAAAATGATAAAACAAAATAAGACATTGGCATTCTTAAAGAGTGTTTGACTAGATTAATTAAACTTAGATTAAGCCATACCGGCTAGCATCATTCTTCGAACCCTTGTAGTGAGATTTTCTCCCATTATACTAAAAAAGTAATGTTGTATCAAATATGCACCGACAGCATAGAGACCAGCACCAATGTATATGAAGACATACTCCTTAGTCTTCTTCTCCATGGAAGCGTAATTCTTATAGTAAAAGACCTCAATCATATTGCTCATAACAATGGCAAAAGTTGGGCCAATGAATCCAGAAAGAACAGACCCTATAGCTCCCATGATTGAGTAAGGCCATTCAGGGGCATTTAACTTGAGCAGACGGAAGAAATATCCCTCGGGAGCTGGATTTTTCTTGTCTGTTTCAGCATTTGACATCATCTCAATGCGACCATCGGCTCCAGTGCTGTACTGGTAACTCAAGTTCCTCAAGCTTCCAGAACGAAGGCTTAAAGACTTTGTTGAGAGTGAATGGCTCAATCGTGATGAGCGAGTACGGCGAGTTGATGGATTGGAGAAGTCTCTGTTTCCTACCATTTCTTGGAATCGAATTAGTGAAGAATATGTCCCTGCCTTGGCAATAAGCTCTTCATGCGTTCCTGTCTCAACAACTTGCCCCTGCTGTATAACTGCTATTGCGTCGACATTCCTTATAGTTGATAGACGATGGGCAACAACTACAGTTGTACGTCCAACCATGAGACGGTCTAGTGCTTCTTGCACAATGCTTTCAGAGCCTGCATCAAGAGCACTGGTTGCTTCGTCTAAAAGAAGGATCTTAGGGTTCTTCAACATAGCTCTGGCAATTGCAATTCTCTGTTTTTGGCCCCCTGACAACTGCACTCCTCGCTCTCCTACCTGTCATAACACATAAAGCATTTGATTTTACACCCTTAACTAATACCAAGTGAGAGTAGTATTAGTAAAATATTTTTGTTAGATACTAAGCACTAACCTGAGTGTTATAGCAATTTGGAAGCAAGGTAATGAAGCTATGAGCATTGGCAGCAGAAGCAGCAGCTTCTACTTCAGCTATTGTTGCATCAGGTTTTCCATAGAGTATATTCTCAAGTATGGTAGTTGCAAAGAGTGCAGGTTCTTGATTCACCAGCCCAATTTGACCACGTAACCATTTCAATTGTAGTGTCTTTATGTCCACGTTATCTAGTAAAACCTGCCCTGCTTGGCCATTTTAAAAAAGGGTTAACACAACTATTAATGCAGTACCAAAACCTTCAACACTTTACGAAGAGCAAGCATGTTTAATTAGTTACCTTCATTAGGATCGTAAAACCTTTCAATCAAGGAAACAACAGTGCTCTTTCCCGATCCACTTCCGCCAACAACAGCCACAGTTTTTCCAGCAGGGAAAAAGATTGAGAAATTGCGAAAGATAAATACATCTGGCCTTGATGGATAGCTGAAAGTAACATCCTTAAATTCAATATTCCCATTGACCTCAGGCAAGCACTTCCCATCTGATGGATCTTCTACTATGGAGGGTTTCTGCTTGATTATTTCCATCAATTTGTATCCAGCAGCTTTGCCTTTACTGAAAGCCCCTAAATTTGAAAATGACTGCCCCAAACTCCTGTAGTAGCAAATACAAATGTTATAAATCAGAGGGAGACATTTTTAGAAGTCAATAGAATTACTAAACTTGTCAAATGGAGCTCTTACATGCCACCAACAATGGCAGAGAAAATAGCCGTGAATGCCTTGCCTCCATCAGTCTGTCCATTCCTGATAAACACTCCAGCATACCAGAAGACCAGAGCCCAAGACATGCAAGCTATCCCATATGTGCATCCTAGGCCCAAACCTTTAGCCATTCCAGCCTTGTATCCAAGCTTCAGTGTGTTTTGTATCGCATCAGAATAAGAATTAAGGGCCTTGCTCTCACCAACGTATGAGTAAACAGTTCGAACTTGACCAATGGCCTGTACAGATTGCAGATAACAAAGATTAATTAGGACCGCCATAGATAAACGAGTCCCTTTTAAGCCCTGATCTTTTTTAAATGAGGCAGAGGCCATTTTTTGTGTCATGATTCATGATTATGTAAAGCATTTTACTGACGAGCTCTTGCCGTGAAGGATTTATCATTACTAATGAAAATGAGGACGTTTTAGGCAAGATTTAATTTTCTTTCAAAAATTGATCATAACTTCAGATTCTGTAAGCGAGAGTAATTGACGCCTTACAAAACTATAGGAAACAGAAAAAATCAGCCATATTGGTTTTGAATATTTTATTAAGAAAGTTAAAAGTGAAGAACTTTTGTGAATGATGCACATGACAAAAAATCATTTCATTCGTTAAATATCCCAAAAACTAAGACTGGATGCAAATTCATGTGCAAGAAGAGCATGCGGTAACCGCACTCAAAATGTCATTCAAAATCCAGAAGGAGGAAAGAGAGATTTTTCTCAACCCCAGAAGAAAATATTTGTCAGAAAAGGTAGAGGAGAAGTTAGCCAAGCTTTTATACTTCCATACATAGCGTGTCTGTGTAAGTTAAACTAGAAATCAACCTCACCTGCTCGGCGATAATGCCAGCATTGGCATAGGATTCACGACTCTTTGACGTGAGGCCTGTGAGGGTGTAAGCATACAATCCCCCAGCAAAAGCAATGCCTGGAATCACCGCTACACTTAGAAGTGCCAGCCTCCATGCTGACACAAAGCCAACCACTAGTCCCGCCAGAAAAGTTGAGAGATAATGTATGAAGTTCCCTACCTGGACATACCCAAAATCAAATATTAAACAACATGTGTTATTAATTCAATTTTGAAACAATCCCGGTGAATCAAGCTATGTCCTCTGGCGCACGTTATTCCAGTGTCAGCTAATGTGCGCCTCTCTTGTTCTAGGATCAGTAGCACATGGGGAGTGTGTGTGTGTGTGTATATGGGACCCGCTTTAGTGGGTAAACAACTAGCCAGAAGGACAAGTTTTCATTTGAACCATAAAATAGAGGAAAACGAAAACAGAGAAGAAAACCCAGACGATGGCAAATTGACAGAACCTTCTCGCTAATAGCATCTTGAACAAGCAGAGTGTCTGTGGAGACACTAAAGACAATATCCCCCGTTCGAGCATCTGTGTCAAAGAACCCAACGTCCTGTTTAAGCACAGCCTCCAAGTACTTCTTCCTCAACGTGCTCACTTGTCTCTCCCCAGCATACATCCAGCATGCAATTTCTGGTAGATTGGTCGAAAAATTCATTATCATTCAACAGATTTAAAAGTAAAAAGTTTTTATCTTGGGAGCAGGGTAATTCAATTAGTATCGCTAATAGAATTATTAAAATTAATTAAACGTGTACCATAATTAATCAACGACAAGAAATTGATACTTGAGCGACAGAGACACGAATATAATTTTAGATAATGTTAAGCAGGAAAATCGAAGTGTTGAGATTGACAAGTGAAAGGGGGGAAAAGAAAGGATGACAGTGCTGCTGGTGAAACACGTGGGCTCACGCCCACTCGGCTCATGTGAACACGCTACACTGGACAAATAGTCTAAATTATGGTCTAACAAGTGCGACGGATCTTCTTCAGGGGTCAGGACAAACAAAATCTAAAAGGAGAAAAAAATAAATTAAGCTCGAACAATGAAAAAGAAAAGTCATACCCGCATAGGATGATATGCAAACCACGAGACCCAGGTACACAAAATACAGAGCATACTGCAATGATGATCAGCAGAAAAAGAAGAACTATTAGATCCCAGATCTGAGACAAATTTGCTAAAAGAATATTGATATTTAAGAAGTTCGAATGAAATTGGGTTTTTGAACCTTTGAGACTTCTTCCGTCATTTTCTTCAAATCCATCTGGTTCTTGCCAAACCCATTCACCATTTCACCGAAAAGAAGGAAAAAAACAGGCATGGATGAGCCATGGACTATGGCTCCTAAGCTCCCTGAGATCATTAGCAACCAGTCATACTTGTCTGCAAAAGAGAAGAGCTGGTAAAAGGGTAAACTCTGCTCCTTTTTCTTCTCTGCCTCGGGCAATGCTTTAGGCTCTGTAGCTTCCGCCATTAGAGCCCCGCAAAACAGAGTGTTTCAATGAGAGGAAGGAAGGAAGGAAGGATGAGCAAGTCCGACTCAAAAAGAGATTTTAGACTAAGTCGTGGTTCAATGTCATTAAGAAGAAGATTTGGACAGAGTGGAGAGGTCAATGAGGCATGTAACTTTTTCTGGGCAACGAAGAAAAGAGATCTGAAGCAGTCCCATTTCTGTTGTGAAGAACTGTGTCAGTCATTTTGGTTTGATCAACCCGAGACTACACAGTCCACGAGCCGGAGAACAGAGCAGAGAAGGAGAGTATGGGGAGAAGAGTGAGTGGCAACGGTCAAAGGAAGTGGAGAACACGAGTTTGGGAGGCTTGGTTTTATAGTGAAGGGCTTGACTGTGGTTGTAAATTACAGCATCTGATGAAAGAAAGGTTGGATTGATAAAGGAATCCTCCAGTTAACAGTGTCATGGGGTTTTGTGCCATTTTTAATTTTATATGCCCTCATCAATTTGTGTATTGTATTTTGCATGTTAGAATTCCGAGAAGCAGAAGAAAATAACCGGACTGACAGTGACAGTCGCAGAAACAGAATTGAAGAAATTTTTAAAACTGGATGGTGTTACTATTGGCAACATGTTAGTTTTTATTTTTTTAATTACGTTTTCTAGAGCGCAGGAGATGAGTGGAAGATAACAGCTAAGAATCAGAGAAATTTTTTTTTTTTTGGGTCTCCCTTGAGAATTTGATCAGTCGTCACATGGTATTGTGCAGTGTCTTTCAAAATTAATTTAAAATGAAAAATTATTTTCATGGAGATTGTGATATTTCTATGACTTGTCCTATCAGTAAGAATTCGAAGTGGGTGCTGAAAATGTTGCACTGTGAAACATTTCCATTGTGCATAAGATACACCATGTGATTTTATGTTGCAACTTAGACGGATAGACATGACATATCAACTACTATGGTTAATAATTTTGTGATGTACAGTTATTCTTATGATTATAATTAAATCATCTTTAAAACCTCGTGTATTAACAATTACAATTTGAATGTCGCGAGAAACTGTGTAACCTTAAGAGACGAAACCAAAATTAATAGTGAAGTCAAGTTTGGTGTGGATTTACTTAACATGTGTGTGTGTGTGTATATTCTTATGTGTTATTACTATTTAAATGCAACTCTAATAAAAACTCAACTACAGCTTGGAAGAAACTAAAGTTTTTATATATTTCAATTTGTATTACAAAATGTGATGGACTTCTTTCTTTCTATCATTAAAGCTATTGTTGAATCGTAAATTTAGAATTGTACGAAAACAAAAAAGAGAAGAAGAAAGGATGGCGGTGTGGCGTGGTGACGGTGTGGTGTGGTGTGGACCCAAGTTGAAATGCAAACGCATAAATGATCAAAACACATGGACAGCCATTCAGCCGAGGAAGACAATCATTCGGACTCCAAAAAACAGAGCAACCCAATTTCAACCCTCAAAACCACATAAATTCACTCTCCATATTTACCCCAACAGGACCATTTTGGGTAAACACAATTTATAATCATGTATAGTTTACTTTATTATTGATTCCTAAACCCAAACAGGTATTAAAAATAATGTGATAAATTATGCCTCCTTTCGGTATTTCTGATTTGAAACTAGCTTATATATATCCCATTCATCCAATATACCTTCTGCTATAGTTAATTATCCGCTTGTATATATGTATATATTTCTGAAGGAGCCGAGGGCGACATTGTGTGTACGTATATATTATTATGGCAAGGACATACTCCCTTGACCAATTATATAGTATATTCCTAAAAGGAGATATAGAAAGCCCCAGGCGTCGTTAAAGGTTGCAAAATCAAATGAAGCACTTTCCCCCACTCTGATCCTACCTATTATCACCTATTATTTCATTTAAGTAATAATAACATTGTCGCCATCACAGATCTTGAAAACATTCCCCCCTCTTACTTTTCAGGTCACATCCATCATTCATCCGCCCCCAACTCAACACACCTTTCCCATACTATGTGGGATTTTGGTCCACTGGACTCAACCAACTTTTTTGGGCTTAGCCCAACCAATCTCTATTGGAGGATGAATGGCTTTCTTTACTATCTAGTAACATGCTTGCTTAGCTCTAGAAGCCACGGGAATTAAAATCACAAAAGAAGAGGGAACTGGTGTGCTAACCTTTCAACGCTTACTTGTACTTTGTGTGGACCTGTTCTGCTCAGTCTATAGTTTAGGAGTAGTTGTTTATAGTCACACGGAAAATAGAAACAAATCCCAATATAGTTTTCAAAAGCTCAAAGCTGATAGAGAATGAAGTGGCTTTGGCTGTGTTGTAGCCCCTTTTAGGAACACGAGACGGTTTTGGTAAACTAATTTAGTACTTGTGTGTGTTTTGCTCACACCCTATAGAACGCAGCATGTGGCATGCTTCAACTAATGAGCATCTTATAACATATTCTTGCAATAATCAATTAAGGGCTAAAATTGTCAAGTCAAGGTCCAAATTGAAAATTATATTAGTAGCTGTAAGGTTTGGATTTCCGCATAAAAAGAACCTTGACGTGGTGATCCCTAATCATCTCACCAGCCAAGTCTAGATTGCTTTTGATTACTCACTTGGAAGGCCTCTGCCCCATTTGCTCTAATTGTGTTTGTTATACAGTTGCCACCACTTTCTTTGCTTTTCTAAGACACTCTCGAGTCTATTCCACATATTCTTTTCTCCAATGCATGGTCCTACGAAAATATATTTTCCTCCTCTTCCATCTTCTTGTATGGATGGATATAATATTCAAATGCCAATTGTTGATATGAAGCTTTTGTAACTGTAAAAGCATTCTTTTTATGAGGATGGCATTGGGTCTCTGTCTCTGCTTTTGTGATGGACTCCATCATTATCTAAATGATTTGATTTTCAGGAACAGAAAAAAAACTATTTTAAGCATTAGCGGCGAATAAAGATCAAGAGCACAAGTAACAAGGCCATGTGGAATGTTTACAAAAAAACTCGTTGCAACTTTTTATGAGTGGTTATAAAGTTGACAAGTGAGACCATGTCTGGCTGTTTACACTTTACAACCTACTTCAAACACAGACTTGTTTTGTAATTAAAACACACAAACTTTTCTTCTTTTTGAGTCAATAAAATAAACAATGGGATCACAAGGCACCAACTGAAAACTTCCAGTGCAAACTATGCATGATTTGGTTTGGTTATGCAGGCCCAGGACATAATTGGGTTGTATTTCATACACAGCTGCGTTGGGTTTGTAACTTGGAAAAGGCCCAACTCATTAAAATTGCCTGCCTCATTATTTATTGGATATAGTCGTTCTATCATTCGGGCCTAACATCTCGACATCTGCATAAGATATGGATCCATCCAGAACAGAAGCTGCTTTGGTCCAAACCAAAATAAAAATAAAAAAATCATAAGCTTCTTACTTTGCCTGGATTATTATTTTCAACGACTGTGTTAGACAAGCTGAAAAACACTACTTGAATCCCATCTAACAAATTTAAGTTATCTCTTAACATAACTAATGATCTTGATTACTGTATTAGTATAGTTTCAAAGTAATATAATCTGATTGACTAGTTCTAAAAAAAAATCATAAAAATTACAACAGCTTAAAGTTGCAAGTATAAAATGTGCAATTTAGTATTTTCATCCCCAAAAAATCTTTTTTGTTTTTTCGTCTAATTATAATTTAAAAAAAAAAAACTGAAGCGTGTGTTTATGTAAGCTTGCCAAGCCCCATAAAAGCTTATGTGTAATTTACACGAAACAACTTAAATATATGTAATAAAGTTGACTGCTCTAAAATTATTTGTAAAAGACAAAAGTGAGACGGTTCAATAATACTACTATTTTTCTTTTCCTTCCAAATATCGTGTACAGTTAGACTTGGTTATGGACCGAGTATTTTAGATATTCAATTAAAACGACGAGACTATTGGGCTAAGTTTTAGGCTAAACTCCCGAGTATACCCCCTTAGTTCTTCGACCTTTTCTTTATTGTCGAAGGATTTGCGACTTTGTGTCGTACTTCATCGTTGCCCTCGAGTCTCTTTTTTCTAAGAGTCACTTGCTACTGACAATAATAATTATCGGCACACTCTCTCACTAAAAACAAAACACCATTGCCGCACTCACCCACATCCTTGACTTCGCTCGGCACACCAACATCAAACGACACTTCTTTATATTACTGTGTATACTACAATTACGTAATTCTATCTTCCAAAATATAATATCACCTTATTAGTTTAATTAAACGATTATATAGAGATAAATCTTTAAAAGAAAAACAAGGAAAAATAGTTTTCAAAGACACCATTGTAATTTCACAAAGAATAATTGTTTGAAAAAAAAAAAAGGTAACTAGAAAATTGACATTTTTCTCAAAAGGGTAATAAGTATATAAATTAATAATTAGGTAGGCACCTCAAACTCAGGCATCAAAACCAATTCACAAATAATAATTGGGCAACCAAAAATATTTAATTTTCAATAAATATAATCAGTCGTGTCTTTAAATATATTGTATTTGAGAATAATATACTTATTACTATTTTTAATTCTTAAAAAAACGTATAATAATATATATATTTTTATAACTACTCTTCGTTGGAGAGAGAGGAAAAATGGTGACCCGTAGTTTCTCAGCGCTTTTAAAGCCTCGGGACGACGCCTACCATCGAGGTTTTCCTCCTCCTTTATCTTCTTATTCTTCTTCTTCTTCCCCGCCTCTGTCTTTCTGGTCCGTCTCTCTCGATTCCCTTCTTAATTGGAAACCCTAATATATGAGTTCGTTTGGCATCTTAACGCACCCGAAGCGAAAATCATAATTTAACTGCTCTCAGCTCGGGTCCGAATGTGATATTAGGGTTTTCTGGCTATTTCCATCACTGAATTCGGAGGTTTTCTTTGAATTAAGTGTTTGGGCGCTCTTCGAGGTTCGAATTCGGATTTAGGATCGGTTTATTTTGCTGTTAAGGCTCGGGACCAAGTTCAAGTTGAAATATGAGTACACAGAAGAAGAGGGGCTTCCAAATAGAGGCGTTTAAGCATCGGGTTGTAGTGGATCCAAAATATGCAGACAAGACGTGGAAGGTTTTGGAGCATGCTATTCATGAGATTTACAATCATAATGCTAGTGGGCTAAGTTTTGAAGAGCTTTATAGGTTTGCTTCTTAGCTTTGTACTCTTTACTAAAATGAATGCTTACAATTAATTTTTGTAGCTACCTTGTTCAGTTCGTGACGCTATTTTAGAGTTTGTTATTTGTATACAATACAAATCATAAAACACAATACTAATTAGCTTTTATTTTTTCTTCCTTGAAAATTATTGCTAAGTCAATAGTGTTATTTTTTATGTAGTGCTTATATGATTTAGCGGTATCTTTTGAAGGCTTCTTTTGTTTGTTCAAAGGTAATGTATCTGTATTATACGGCCATAAAACTTATACACAGGCTTTTTTCTTTTGAAGTTTTTTGAATCATTAAGTTCCGTTATTAATTATTTATTGTAAAATTTTTGTTATAAACTAAGAATTGCTGGCAAACTGTAGTATGCGAGTGCGTGGAGACATACACATAGACACACACAGTGTGTGTGTAGAATTTGTCTAAGTTTACACATAAATAACTATTGTAGAATACCCCCTTTTTTCCATTTATGAGCAAGTGTTGCAGATATTTCTGATCATTGAGTATGTGTTACTGTACATTCAGGAATGCTTATAATATGGTGCTGCACAAATTCGGGGAGAAACTTTACACAGGACTTGTTACGACAATGACTTATCATCTAAAAGAAATATCTAACTCAATTGAATCTGCTCAAGGAGAAATCTTCTTGGAAGAGCTCAACAGAAAGTGGGCAGATCATAACAAGGCATTGCAAATGATCCGAGACATACTCATGTACATGGATAGAACTTTCATACCAAGCACCCATAAAACTCCAGTTCATGAACTTGGGTTGAATCTTTGGAGGGATGTTGTGATTCACTCCAGCAAAACTCAGGCTAGGCTTCAGGATACTCTTCTTGAGCTTGTACTCAGAGAAAGGAATGGGGAAGTAATCAATAGGGGCTTGATGAGAAATATAACGAAGATGCTAATGGATTTGGGTTTCTCTGTATACCAGGATGATTTTGAGAAGCATTTTCTTGAAGTTTCAGCTGATTTTTACTGTCTTGAGTCCCAAAAGTTCATTGAATCTTGTGATTGCGGAGATTATCTAAAGAAAGCCGAGAGACGTCTAAATGAAGAAATGGAGAGAGTATCTCACTACTTGGATTCTAGAAGTGAGTCAAAAATTACTAGTGTGGTGGAGAAGGAGATGATTGAAACTCACATGCACCCTCTTGTACATATGGAGAACTCAGGACTGGTGAACATGCTTGTGGATGATAAATATGAGGACTTGGGCAGAATGTATAACTTGTTTCATAGGGTGCCTGTTGGGCTCATGATTGTCAAAGAGGTCATGACTTCATATATACGGGATACAGGTAGGCAGCTAGTTACAGATCCGGAAAGGTTGAGGGATCCTGTAGATTTTGTGCAGCGTCTCTTGGATTTGAAAGATAAATATGACAAGATTATTACTTTGGCTTTTAACAATGACAAGACATTTCAAAATGCCTTAAATTCTTCTTTTGAATATTTCATCAATTTGAATGTTCGGTCTCCAGAGTTCATTTCTTTGTTTGTGGATGATAAACTCCGCAGAGGGTTGAAGGGGGTTGGTGAGGAGGATGTGGAGGTTGTACTGGACAAGGTCATGATGCTTTTCCGGTACCTACAAGAGAAGGACGTGTTTGAGAAATATTACAAGCAACACCTAGCCAAAAGGCTTCTCTCTGGGAAAACTATATCTGATGATGCTGAAAGAAGTTTAATTGTTAAGCTCAAGACAGAGTGTGGATATCAATTTACTTCTAAGTTAGAGGGTATGTTTACTGATATGAAGACCTCTCAGGATACGATGCTGGGTTTCTATGCATGCCATGGTTCTGAGTCGGGTGATAACCCTACAGTAGCTGTCCAGGTGCTTACAACTGGTTCATGGCCAACTCAACCTAGTCCTCAATGTAATCTTCCAACAGAAATCTTGGGGGTATGTGAGAAGTTTCGTAGTTATTATCTTGGGACGCACAATGGTAGAAGGTTGTCGTGGCAAACTAATATGGGGACAGCGGATTTGAGAGCAACATTTGGCAAGGGCCAGAAGCATGAGCTGAATGTTTCCACATACCAGATGTGTGTACTCATTCTTTTTAACAATGCTGATCGATTGACTTACAAGGAGATAGAGCAAGCCACAGGGATACCCACGTCAGACTTGAAAAGATGCCTTCAGTCTCTGGCGTGTGTTAAAGGAAAGAATGTGCTTCGAAAGGAGCCGATGAGCAAGGACATAGCTGAGGCTGATGCATTCTTCTTTAATGACAAGTTCACAAGCAAGTTCTTTAAGGTAAAGATAGGTACTGTTGTTGCACAGAGGGAGTCTGAACCAGAAAATATAGAAACTCGGCAAAGAGTGGAAGAAGACAGGAAGCCACAGATTGAGGCAGCAATTGTGAGAATTATGAAATCAAGGCGGATTCTAGATCATAATAATATAGTTGCTGAGGTCACAAAGCAGCTGCAGTCACGGTTTTTGCCGAATCCTGTTGTTATTAAAAAGCGAATTGAATCCCTTATTGAGCGTGAGTTTCTGGAGAGGGATAAAATGGACAGAAAACTGTATCGCTATCTTGCTTGAACAGTTTCTGTTGCTGTCCCACAGTTCCAAGTTTTTTGGCATGGTACCTAATTGATTGTGTCTGCCATTAGTTTAAGAGTACGGTTCATGAATTGCTGCAAGCTTTGGTTGTTTTTAATGAATAGTGTCTCTTGCGTATATTATTGTTTTTTAAATTAAGAGGGCTTGCTGGTAAATGTCATAGAGGTTTGGCTTCCGCCTGAAGTCTCAGAAACGTCATGCTCATTTATATGGACTCTAGCTTATGGGTTCGACAAATTCTTGAGGCTGATAGGAGTTACTTCTTTTGTCTCTATTTTCTTATACTTCTCGACATGATGTCCCAAAGATAAATTAAGTTTTTCAATAATTTTGCTTATATATGATATCAGCTATGGAAACATTTTTACAATGAAAAATAAGTGGCTGGATACGTACTACATTACTTATTGGGTCATATCTTACATGTTTCGCACCAATATTTCAACCATTCTGAACTGTCAGTGCTTTGTCCATGGAAATAACTTATACCAGAAATGATAACAAACTACCTTGGGTTATAGAAAGCTAATACATATTTAAAGTCGTATAACGTGGACAGGTATTCATGCCTCCAACAAGGAGGAGGGATGTAATTTTAATCTGGAATGTGAAAATAAAGTTTTCGTTTTTCTCGTTATCATTTAATATTAAAGAAATTGAGATATATTGGTGGCTTGGCTTATAATGTCTGGAGATTGTTTAATACCGAAATGATTTGAGCAGTTAGTTACTAGGAAGACCGTGAGCTTAAATATGAATGTTACACTTACACACACAAAATATGAGAGGATCTTTATTTGAGGAGGAGCAAAGCAGCGGGAATAAAAGTAGTGCAACTAGGGAGAGTTTTTTGGGAAGGGGAGGGCTACTATGGCTGCTCTATTCTTCGTTTCTTGTTAATATTTTTATGTATTGTATGTTTATGATTTCTTCATTTAAAAAACTTGTTTTTTTAAGACAATATTTTACTTTCATTAAGGATGAGTAGTTGTGGAATTTTAAGTTTTTATATTTCATATATTTATATTTGTAATTTTGAATTCAGATTTACATTTTTATCATCCAAATAAAAAAATTTAAAATAATTAATTTCAATAAATGTTAAGAAATGATTTGTTTCTTTTAACATATATATTTGTTTTCTGCTTTTTTATAGTGATATAAATTGCATTTTTATGATATTTAAGTTATAATTTGATAGGTTAATATTTTAAAAATATATTACTTTTAATTTTTTTTGTCATAGTATTTTTTATATATATTTTCAATGGCTTATATTATTATATTTTTTTTACCATTAGGCTTTTATGTCTAAAAAAAAAAGTCTCCAAATTATTTCCGAAGTGATAGATGAGATATTGGAGGAAACTAAACAAATTAGTGATTACTACCTCAGTCTGTTTAGTGTCCTGCAATACTCACTGTATGACTTCGAAATGAGATGTTGGAGGAAACGGAAAGCTTTGTTCAAAGTGGAGGTTCAGCTTCCTACGACTCTCGCATAAGGCCTCTGCTTTGTTACTTTGACAGTGGAAGTCGGCTTTTATAGGCATTATGAACCAACGTATTTTTTTACTTTTTACTTTTGACTTTTTCTTTCTTGCCCGAGTGCATGAATTTTATGCTGCTAAACGGCCAACACGGTACATAGTACAGTACACACAGAATGTGTGAGTAAGGATGTTAATTTTGTACCAAATTTGTTGCTCTTCAGTCTTCCCTATTCTTCCTTGGTCCAATTATTGCTCAGACGCCCAAACTATCAATTTACTAATTATATTGGGAAGCTTTCCGTCTTCCAAAATTTATTGAAGCCTTTACTTAATCAACAAATTAAGTTAAATGAGAACCTTACTAGTTCAATGTAGTTATATTAAGTTATTAACTACACAAATTAATTAACAAGACCTTCTCTGTTTTTTTTTTTGTTTTCTTCTCTCACACTAGTTGTATTAATCATCTTAAAATACAAGTTTAAAAATCACTTTTTTATAGGCTTGTTTTATTAAAGGGAAAAATTATAAAAATTTCTCAGCTCTCGTGTAGTACTCTATATTATTATATATATAAAAAAAATATTTCCTGTCGTTAAATAATTGTTAATCTCACTATACAATTATTATATTATTTTTAAAATTTTATATGCACTCACAATAAAACATAGTTAAATAGTGGAAACAAACCGAGAACAATTTCTTTTAAATGTCTAAATAAAAATAAAATTTATGAAAGACCATTTGTATTCAAAATTATTTTTTTTCTCATAATATTTCTTACATACAATTATATTATTATATCTCTAGTACTAATGTTATACCAATTTGAGCGACTTTAGATTTAATTTTGACCGAAAAAAGGTTTTAATTTAAACTCAAATACAAACAATATAACTATGATACAAGTAAGATTTGTTTAAATCTTATTTAATTTGTTTTAGATTAACACATCTCGGGAGAAGTTGCTATACTTTATAGAGGTAACGATACTAAAACCAGAAGAGAGAATTCTGTAATCTAACTGACGCTAATCAAGACGAGTTAACTATTGATGGTTGGGAAGCTATTAAAGTTTCATTTTAACTTCAATTTGATGTTCATCAAGTTTGAAACTCGGAACATTAAAACCCATCTTTACCCCTATCTATATATATATATTTCTTCCTCCTTACATTAGCTTTAAAAAAAAACACTACAATACTAAATGCATAAGCTTGTGTCAACCAGTAAATCCACTGCGGATATTTCTTGTTTCTGACCATGACATAAAGATGCATTTTGTATGCAGTCCCCCATTTCACTTTGTGGAGTAACGTGCCAAGTTATTCTTCAGGAATTATAATAAAACTAGCAACCACTGGCACTTGCTGTATTAGCGAGCAGTTTAAGGTGGAACATATGACCTTGATTGATATATGTAAAATTAAAGCGAAATGACCATTTATAGACCAAGTCCTCTAATCAAGTGGGAACGCCCTATATTAGTTAGGTAGAGATATGACCGGAGGACCTATGACACAACCACAGAACTTGCAAACTGACACAGTATCAAGCCTATGGACTAATCAACTCAAACTTGTCTTCCAAACTAAACATCTGTTAGCTAAACAGTAGCTACCAGTATACACAGTAAAAATGTCCTTCCATGCAATCAGCTCATTTATACTAATTGGAGAACATGAGTAAAATCAAAAGCAAGCCAAAAATTGTTTAGTTGTCCTCATTACTGTCTTCATCATCATTTTCTTCTTCATCATCGCCATTTTCCTGCACAAGCATTACTCAGAAGTCACAACATAGGAATAAGAACATTTACGAGACAGCATTGACCATTACAAAGCAGCATAAAGGAATTAACCAACCTCGATATACGGTGTTTTTTTTTTTTGGAATTTGATGAGCAAATAATCAATTGGATTCCATAAACAGTGAGGATAGTATAATTACTTGTCTGACTTATTCAAATTAACTCAGTGCACAATTATAACTCTTGCCAATTTAGAAACACAGCAAAAACACCAATTTAGAAACACAGCAAAAACACAGGATGGGAACAGATTACTATGCTCAAACTGTTGAAAGATCAAATCATAATCTGTCTATGCTAACTTCTTCAACTTCATGCGACGGAGGTTTGCAAGCAAGCATTGAAAGAAAACACTTGTATTCGAGACAACATGAAATTGGTGGGGTATCTTAGTGATCTTCTATAAAGATGAAATGCCCATTGATAGAAACTTTCCTATTTCATGATATGCAGTCTGGAAATTGGTCAAATAAAATCTATTCCTTAACACCAATATTTTATTCCCTTTTTATTACAAAATTAAACAACCAACATTAAGAATGATTGTTTTCTTTTTGGTCCACTAGAATAAGAGAACAGTGCTAAACTCGACTTGAAGGCGAGGAAGTCAGCAATCTCCTCTATATATATATATATGATGCTATACCTACTACATGAAGTCACTTCAGGGACATTTGATATACCTACTACATGAAGGGGCTGCCAAGTCAGATAATAATATATGCACAATATTGCACAGCACATCACAGAGTTGTCATAAACAAGACAAACTTTTTCTTTATCTGTCTACCCCTTTGCTGCCAGCAACAAAAACACTTGCATATACTAGTTTTAATAAAGAGAATGAAAAATTTAATTCAAGAGTGTTCTGACATACTTATATCACCTAACTTTTCCTATCTCGTTTGGCTAGGATTCAATTACTTATTGCCTTATTGGAATAGAGTTACTCGAGAATTAATCCTTGTTAGGCTACAAATAACACCAATTGTTCTGAAATTGAGACACTTCTGCATTAGTTAATCATATAAATTTTCAGAGTTTTCTATAATCATTTCCTGTAGTGAATTCAACAACCTAGCTTACACAACTAAACTTCCAAAACAAACAGAACCTTAATCTAAATACTTAACCCTAATTCCAAAATAGAATGCAAAACCTTCATCATTATTAAACTTCATTCTTTCTCAATAACTTCCGTTAAGTATGCATTTAGCTTAAAAAATCTGGAATAGGAAAAGAGGGAAGGTGTTTGAGATACCATAAACATATTATTTACAAATTTTAATGGTTTGAATGTCCAAGTACGAATTTATGCACATAACTACAACTGCGCAT
This sequence comes from Gleditsia sinensis, assembly GCA_037074535.1. Taxonomy (NCBI): domain Eukaryota; kingdom Viridiplantae; phylum Streptophyta; class Magnoliopsida; order Fabales; family Fabaceae; genus Gleditsia; species Gleditsia sinensis. The sequence continues at coordinate 33,728,683 of CM073474.1, read as the reverse complement.
GTGCATAAGATTATGAGAAAAGTACAATTTTTGAATTTTCACTTCCTTTTCCATCTAAAATTCAAATCATAAGGATGCAAAAATGTTGAATGGAACACCTCTATTTGTTACAAGTATACAACTTGGTCAATTGATAGAAAAATGGAAAGTGTTTTCAAACCGTCAAGAATTCATATTGACTAACCTCTTCACCATCTTCATCGCCATCCAGATCCTCTTCATCAGCATCCTGCAAAAATTGATTCATATTATCCTCCATGAATCCAAGTAAAATTAAGGTGAAATTTAGAAAAATATATTTCAGTATGCATATATTTGGAATAGAATGAACAGGAGTAATAAGAAGATTACTATACACTATGAATAACAAAATGAGGGGATGATAAAGATAATTACATTGTTGAAGTACTTGAGAGGATTAGGCCATAAATCCTCTTTAATTATCTCAGCAACCTGCGACACAATTTGCACTCCATGTAAACTATTAAAAAAAAATCATAATATCTGTTTAAATTTTCATGAAATACAATATATTTCAACAAATTTATTTAATTTTTCAGTTTCATTATCCATGAAGACTCAACAACGACCTATCTATCCATTATATATGACTTATTCCCTCCAGATCATTCACTAGGAATTAAAGCTGTAAGATCAGATCAGTAGATCACAGTTCACATTGGCAAGGTTGCCATACACACACGATACCTCACTGCATCTCCAAATTTACCTCATCACTAAACTCTGCTAAATCCTTCTGCTGGGTTTCACTGAACCAACTGAAAAAGCTGCATCCAAAAAAAAAAAAGAAAAGAACCAAAGCATTTCAAGACATATGAATGAAATCATTAAAAAAAATGATACCAGCATTTACAACAAAAATTGGCCAACTATGGTTTTTCTTTCATATACTGTTCAACACTGCATTGGCAAGAATATTCCTCATGGTTCAGATATGCACTAGCGTTCATTGACACTCTTCATTAACCCACAATGACAAATATCAGTAGATCACCAGGACTCAGAACTAAGACCTCTTAACCATCGATGGATTCATGTGCTAAGGTCCATTGTCTATGTATATTCAAAACCTAGTCACAATAAAATAAATTTTAATGGCTGCAATTCACTATATATAACTAACTTGGATATCATAATGTCTCACCAGTCCTTTTGACCTTGTCTACTCATTAAATTAGGCCATACATTAGTTAGAGAAATACCTCTCACAAGCAAGGGGACGTTTGTTTCCTTTTGTATCGTGATTTACTCCATTAGCCGCACCCTTCACAAATTTCAAATTATCATCAATATTGCAACAAAAAAAAATTTGAAACGATTCAAAATAGTATTATTATAACCAAATTACCATGCCCTCCTTCCACTTGATGGTAGTACCAGTAATCTTAGTTGTTCCCTCGTCAAAGAATGTGAAGGTTTTTGTCAACTTTGAATCTTCAAAATAAGGATTTTCCTTAAAATTCTGAAAGGTTAGTAATTTAAAGGTATCAGAAACAAAAAAGAAAAAAAAATATTAAATCCATTAGCAGATCATACCATAAAATTTTATCCCAATGGAAAATAAGAGATGTACAATCCATATGCACAACCCCTTCTCACAAAGGAGAAAATAAAAAGAGAATGTTGTTATATCATGCTAAGGAACAAACAGCAAGAGTGAGAAAAGAAGCTCACAAATGTGATGGAGTACCCCAGCTTCACATCTTTGAAGTCTTCGACATCAAGTGAATATAAATACTTGAAGATCTATGTCAAGAAGAAAAGGAAAAGTATGAGAAATTGGTCAAGCAATTCCTGAAGTCGTCCACAAGAATTAGCAACTTCAGCGTCCCAAAATTTTAAAGGCGTCTTCTTTGCAGATGAAAATGTAATAAATAATGAGCAAAAGGAAAATTTTAGTCCATATGATCATTCACCAAACCTTCTGGTCATCCTCAGTCAAAAGATCACACAGTGCAGGATGACTCAAAAACTGCACAGTGAAACATGGAATGAGTCATAGTGAAGTAACAGTTTCCTGCTGCATTGTAACTTAAAAAAGAGCCAGCAAGTTTATTGTCATTTAGTAAACTGAAAACTGGCTTTTTCCCCTTTTCATTTTTATTTTAAATTAAAGTATGCGGATGATCACTAACTGCAGTTAACCAGAAGTCAGGAATAGTTTTGATGATTTCATTCCGTCTATCATAGACAGGCTTGCGTATCTCATTATATTTCTGCTCAACTTCCAAAACTTTATCACTCGCTTCCTCATTAACCTGTTAAGAGTCAAATATCAATAATGAAGCCATGGGAGAATCATACCGTGCCAATGTTGAAAAATTAAGAACAAAGGGAGTAAAAGATTGGGATAAGAAAGAAAGAGGGAAAAGATTATAGACTGAAGTGCAGTGTTTGCTTCTACTAATCAACCCTATTTATACAAAAAAGTAACTTAGGAAGAAAAATAAAAAAATTTCATCCTTAATTCCAGCACTCAATCTAGTATTAATCACAATTATCAGCATATTCCTTAATTCTAGCTAATCAATCAAAACTTCATTGCCTTCCTCAACAGGCCCCCAGTCAATAAAAAAGATTCTTGTAATATATTCTAAAATTGTAAACAGTTAAACAGTCTCAAAGGTATTTCACTAAACTGCAAGTTTGTAAGTTAGAAATAGCTTGCAGACTGCATGGGGTAGAATCAATTCAATGGCAACAAAAATACAAAAGTGTAACGAGTGAAACATGAATATACATGATTATAGCATTGCCCTTGTTCTCTATAATGGCATTAATGAAGAAGAGGGTAGGTTCAATGGGATTTCAGCAAAACAGCACCAAATAAAACCAGCAATCACTGATCATGTACAGCAAGTCAGGAGTTGCTTCAATTTCACAAGGGTTTCCATTAGCAGCTTCGGTTTTCACAAATATTATCAGGCCCAACATTTCAATTTCTTAAATTTAGCCTATCAATGTAGAAATTCTTCCTTTTTTTTTTCTTTTGCTCATTGTCAATGTTGAAATTCTCAAGTGCATAATAAACCATAAACCTTCCACCTCTATCTCTCTAATTTTAGCCTCAAACCTTCCACCTAAGCAACAACTTTTATCTCCTAGACAAGTAAAAAACAATTGCTATACAAACCCACATTCTTCTCATTCAGTCAAATAAGAGAATGGAGATGTCAACAAACTTGTTTTTTATACAGCATAAAAAATTGACGACAATGATCATCGAAATGTGGGTTTACAATTACACAAACATATACATATTGCACACGCGAAACAGAGGAAAACAAAAAGTAGAACCTTCTCGAGTTCATCCTGAACTTCCTGCAATTTTTCAATGGACAGAACGAGTTCACTGTCAAGGGGATCAGAATCAGCCTCCTGACCCCTCTCAACAACTTTGGATTTCTTTCCCTTATCAGCCACCATTTTCAGAGAACCCTGGCTTCAGACAAAGCAAAGTTGCAAACTTCAGGGATAGATGGAAGTCCGCAAGGGTTTATTGGGCCCCGGAGTCTGGAGACGAAAATTCGGCTGAGGGGTTTCTGAGGGAAAAGGTATTGTGGCCTTGTCGGGCATAGAGAGGGTTACTGCCGTGGGACCCGCAGTTCCAGCGAACAACACATTTTTAAGGTTTAGAGAAAGATATTTTGGGAAAGAATAAAGTGGGACCAGTGATCCCTACGCTGGAAAAATAAAATAAAATACTAGAGCCTAGAGACGAGAGAATACGTGATCGTGCTCATACTCCATCAAATATCAAATGAAACTAAAAATTGGTGGTTCCACGTTGATTGTATCTTAAAGTTTTGCAAATATTTTTTAGTAAATAATAATAGGGTAATCAAAACCTACATATTATACAGAAAAAAGATAATTATATAGTTCAAATTATCAATAATTCATATATAGATGACATTTATTAATTTAAACATAACTTAAACTTATTTTTTTATTATATTTTATAATAATATAATAAAATAAATAACAATAAGTATAAGTGATGCTAATAATAAAAATTGATTTATCCTTAATTTAAATTATTTTTAAGGTTAGCTTCGACTTTTTCTTATATCTCTTGATCTCAAGTGCATGCTAGGTTCCAATTAGGAATGTTTTTTTTTTCTCGCGAGACAAAATTGGAAAACGTAGTAAAACGCATGTCAAACAATGCAATAAGGTTAAGTAATGCTAGTTTCAAATGGAAATAGAAATTGAACGTCACGTCAGTACCCAGAATAATTGACGTTGGAGGACAGATTTATACGGATTGGGCGTCATCAATAGTTTAAGTTGCCGTTAATCTTGTGTCATTAAATACGGTGAGTTTCGGCTTTTCATATCCATACTCGTATCAGAGATGATCTTTGGAATTTTAAAGAAGTGTGGGATATGCATACGTAGATGGCATTTTCATTGTCCTGATCGGGCTTGAAAACAAGCCTTAACAAAAAAGAAGAGAAGATCCCAGGTCCAGTAGAAAAAATTTATATTAAAAATTTATTTGAATTAATTATAATTTGTAATATTATTTAAAAAATTTCTTATCTAGAAGTTTAAATAATTACATACAAAATACATATAATTACAGACAAATTGAAGCTACTGATGGTATTCATTCGTAATGCATTATGCATCACAGTCAAAACGATAATGGAAAGGCAATTGATAGAATGCTCCCAGCAATATTGCCAACTGCCTGAGTTCAACACAATTTATAGTACACTTTTGAGCTCAGAACTGATCGCTTCCATTATTTAATACTTACAACAACAAAACAAGGGGCATCGAAACGTGGCAGGATGGCCCAGTTTCATCTGTCAACGAAATAACAGACAGCAAAAAGCCTAGCTCGGTTTATCTCGGGATACATAGTATCCTCCATTCCGAACGTGGTCTAATTTACAGCCTAGGCATCCCACACTAGCTCATTGCAATTGCATATCTTTACTAACAAATGATAGAATTTATGCAAATTCCCAGTGCTGTTTGTTATATTGCCGTGATCTCCGGTTTTTACCTGCACATTTAGATGAATCCCCAAAGGTTATGGTTTAAGTAAAGTAACAAATATTTCCAGGTGACATGAATCAGAGTAGACGGAATTTCATAAAATAAAGGGAAATTTAAAAGGTATGTATGATCTTCCTACTACCCTATGAGACTCAATAAATGAGCAACCCAGTACAGGTAAAACACAGGGCAATAATTTTTTTTTTTTTTTCTAAAAAAACCCTTCCTTTGGAATAACTGGTGAGAGTGCCGTCTCCTTCTAACGACAATAATAACACCCACACCACGCACCCCCAAAAAAAAAAAAAATTAAGGCCACAAACTATTGAACAATTATAAACGTGTGTGTGTGTGTGTATAGAGAGAGAGAGAGAGAGAGAGGTTATGGACAATAAATAAATCTAGACGAGTCATGTAAATCGTATCAGAGATCACATTAGAAACTTAAAAAGCAACTTCGGAATAAGCGAATATTATTCCTTTGTTAGGTGAATAAAAGACCATATATGCATATCGAACTATAGTCAGGACAACAATTCCATATATTATCAATCACGATAATCCCACTTCTATATACTTAAAGAGTGTCTTCTTTTACATGTGTATATAACGGGCAATTATTTGTTTTCTAATAGCGTGCTTAGTTATTTGCAGAGACATTGTATGCATGACTGTATAAAAGACAGATCACAGTGATACCCACTTGAACTCGCCCACTGAAAATTCAGCCTGAGGGGAAGCCAATGTCTTCGATCAAGATTCCAGCAATTAAACGGCTATGACAGGTAATTTATATGTCTAAATCCTTTTTGCTCTCTTCCCGAGCTTGGTTCACATTATAAAAGCCAGATCCTCTTCAATCTACAATTATTTACAAAGAGGAAGGAGGGGACATTAGACTATATTATCCTTCGAATAATTCATACCAATTTTACTAACTCCTGTATGATAAGCATGCATCAAACATTGGTGCACTTTGGTATTTATTGATCTGTGCAGGTAGTCAATGTGTGTTGAATTTTTGCAAGCTCGGAGTGCTGATCATGAAGAAAATGCTTCACTCCTCTTCAACCTCACATAAAAAGAAAAGAAAAAAAGAGCAACACAGGAACTGGCAAGATTTGATTTTTTTTTAAAAAAAAAAATCCAAAATATAGCAGTGACACATAAGTGAGGTAAATAGATGAATATATAAGCTCAATTACCTCCAAAGTGATTAAATTATGCAGCTACTTTCTCAGACTGCTCAAGCTGTGAGGATTTTCCATGTTGTTTCCTGCATAACAGAAATCATAATTAACAGTCAGGTCAGTCAGGAATGACATAAATAACGATGACATCATTCATCAACTAATTTCATGGGGGAAACAGATGACCAAAAAACAAGAATTCCATAGTATTCACATTTTAGACATGCAAAGAAAAAAGTGAGTCTCAAACAAGTATAGAATTCACAACATGGAGAAAGACTGGGGGAAATTAAAGGATTGCTGATATTATGCCCCCATTACAAGTTACAGACATATAGTTTTATATCAAAAAGCTTAGTTTTCAGGATACTTGCACTTCCCACCCCGATCTGTTGGCCCAATTGAAATTTACCTCAGGCTATTTCAATTTGAGGACATTAGCCTATCTATTCTATTTGGGTTGTTTACAGTGTCTTCTCTAATAGCACCACCACCATTTACATTTGGGTTTATATATAAAATTAGTGGTCAAAGACAAGTGAAAAATGTTCATTTTATTCAGCAGTTTATTAGTGTAACTGGACTTCTAGTATCTCAAGGTCTTATCAAAAGATTTCGTAGTCTTGGGACTTTTGTCATTGTCTGTTGGGTTTTTATATTGCGCATTTAAGTCTAATTAAATTATTAATGCTGTTTTCACTTTATTTGAGTCATATCCTAAATGTTGTGAGTTTAGAATCCTAGTCTGATTAAAATTTCTTATGTACATTCATTTCTATCTTCAGCTTTAGTAGAGTTGGGATTTTAAGTTAGAGTTTATGAGAACTTCGAATGTTTGAAGGCTTGAACAAATATTCTTATTTCACCCTTTTAACTTCCCTATTAAGAAAGAAAGAAAGAAAAATTGTACTAAAGAACAATTCCCATGGAAAAAAAACTACCTCTGACACTAGACAAGAATTTTATGAAATGCTCCCGTCCATTTACCCCATTGCTACCACTTGTATAACACCCCCACCGTATAGCATTCAGCAACTAGAGTCTATAAGCCCCACTGATGAACCAAAGGAGATACAAAAGTGCATGCCACCATAACCAACCAGATATCTTTTGAGTGCATGCAAGAGCAACAGTGCAAATGAGATCTATCATAAAGAAACAGTTAAAGTTTGCTTTAAATAGAGTAGAGATGTTTACATTCCAGAATATAGTGAAATAAATTGAACAGTTCGATGAAGAAGGTCTACATACAGAGGAACTTACTTGTCAAATAATTTAATAAGTGACCGTGGCCTAGAAAAACCATTTTCCTTTTTTTCGGTTTGTAGTTTCACTGCAATCCTTGACACTGGTTGCCCTTCCTTTTTTCCAGCTTTTTGTTTTGGTGCATTCCTTGATTCTGGCTTCCAGTTAGCCTTGGCAAGAGATTGACCCAGTAAGTCAGCAATGTCAGTTGCCATTGCCTCAGCCTTCTTCACATATGGAAAGGTGTCTTCATTGAAGTGGTTTGACAACCACAAATACATAGATAGCACCTGATGCCTACTCTCGAGGTCCAAAAGTTCTGCATCATTCCTAGCATGACCTTTTGGCATCCCCATAGCTATATTGACAGGGACATTCTGACTGTATGTTGAAGCAAACCTCAGTAAGTGGTGCATTGCTTTTGGGTCTCTAACATTACAAGGGGCAAAACAGAAGTTAAAACGATTTTCTAGAGATAATCCTGGGACCTTATCCAACATATTAGCAATCTTCTTTATGTGATCATAACGACACATGAAGTATGACCGATCCAAACGGCAATTTTCACCAAATTTTTCAAGCAGCTGGCAGAATGTTAAATTAGGCAGTTTCCCAGCAAACAATTCAATCTGTTCACAAAATGGAAAAAGACCCACCTTTTTAATATCATCAAAAGGTTGTTTCAAACACTCAATCAAGTAATCCAAATCATCTAAATTCAAAGTAGTGGTGAGTCCATCTGGATAAAGGCATCCTCTTCTACCAGCTCTTCCAGCAATTTGCTTAACCTGTGATGCTGGAACAGGAACAATTTTGTCTCCATTGTACTTTGAAAGAGTATTAAAAACTACCCTTCTAATGTTAAGGTTAAGGCCCATTCCCACTGCATCACTAGCTACAAGAACATCATATTCATTACTTTGATCATTAAACAAGCTAGCTTGCTGTCTACGAGTTTCCGGTGGCAAGGCACCATATATGACACAACATCGGTGCTTGGTATGTTTCTCAATAGCCATTTTAACCTCAAATATCTCCCTCCTTGAGAATGCAACTACACAATCCCCAGAACGAATATTTCGAAGATCTCCTAGTAGGGTCTTTGCCTCAACTACCAATGGTTTAAACCTCTCATAATGTTGCTCATACAACTCATCCCCAGTTTCTTGGCATATCTTTTGAACAATATTCAATACACTAGGATCACCACACAGGTGTATCTCATCAGCCTCCAATCCAAGCAGTGCTCTTGTCCATGCATAGCCTCTATATGGGTCTGCCATCATCTGAATTTCATCGATAACAGCCACATCGTACAATTCATTTGTTGAAACCATTTCCACAGTACAGGCAACATGATTCGAAAATGGGACATGCTTCTTTTCTTGCCCAGTTAAGAGACTACAATAAACCCCAAGTGCATTAACCTTGTCAAAAACTTCCATGGCCAATAATCTGAGTGGGCTACAATAAATCCCCTTTTTAGCTTCCATAAATCGTTGTAAAGCATTATAAGTTTTACCACTATTGGTTGGACCACAATGATAAATTATCTTTCGTTTCATAGCCCGTGCAAATGGAAACCAAGTGTGCGGTTTTGTGAGGTCTGCTGACTCAATCAGGCTCCGGAACCTTTTGATTTCATCGGGAAAATTTTCTAAGCAATACTCGACAAATATAGGAAACAAAAACTTCACAGCAGCATCAGATGGACCAAGTGATACTAAGTAACTGGCAACATTAGAAGAGCATTTCGTGATAAAAAAATGCCGGAACTTGTGGACAGCAGTGGGAAAAAATGACAAACCAATGTAAATAGCAAGAGCCTGGTTGGATGCCCAGGCTGAACTAGCAAAGTAATGAAACACTTGAGCAATAATTTCCCAATCTGAACTATCCATCTTTGCACCCTCTTGAGCACTACGAAGCTCACGAAACAACTCAACAGGATCGCGAGACGCCACATGCGCATACTGCTTACTCTCTGCTAATTCACCAGCATCACCGTGAATTCCGCTTTTTTCCAATTCAAGAACTGTTGAATTACATGCATTACAACCCTCATTTGCATCATCCCCGCTTGCAGCCAAAGCAGAATCGCCAGCACTAGTCTCATTTTCAAGCTCAAATCCAACAGGCTTGCCAACATCCGCATCGTATTCGAAATCTGATTCGGCAACGCTAGTATCCTTCAAGTCGTCACCGTCATCCAATGACGAAAATGCCCTAGGATAGAGGATTTTTCCACCGGAAAGCTTTGAAGTTGGCGGAAAATACGTAATTTTATCTGGGTTGGCCGAGCGGGTCGAAAATGGACTAACTGGCACATCATTAGGAGAAGTACAAGAACGGCCAGAATGTGCGAAATAACTGTGATAGTGATTCAAAAGAAGAAATTTAAACCTGGAAACACTTCTCTGACGACTACAAATTTGAAAGAGAGAAAAAGCAGTGCCTCTTGCCATTGAATTGCAATCACGAAGGAAAATTCATTCAATCACTTGAGAAAATAAAACAAAAAACAGCAATTGTATAGTGGACAACATTCCAAGCTATGAATTGATGGTGAGAAGCAGGAGAAAGGGAAGGAGAGAAGGAGCGCAAACGGAGGGAAACAACACCGCGAAACAAACCCTAACATTTGGTCGGTTGATAAATTGGGCTTATCACTTTTTTTGGGCCCAAGCCCTTTAAAAAACTAAACAAAGAAAACACTATTTGTGAAGAGCTCGAGTGAGGGTGTGCAATCGCCTGTCCAAAAAAAAAAAAAAAAAGAGGGTGTGCGATGTTCATTGCCTTGCAAGACATTGGGGAAATTGTTTCTTGGATTTGTAAAATCATAAATTCATCGCCGTGGAATTCTGATTAGGTGGTTAACTAAGCTTTTTGTAGCTTCAACATTACGGAGTAAAATTGTTAAAAACAAAAAACAAAAAACAAAGCATTTCTCCTCTATATACGTCAAAGCATCTTTATTATTCTAAAATGCATTTTACGAAAGAATGCAGCCCAATCGCCCATTTTATCTTTATTAGCATTTCCACAATTCCTTTAAGAAAGAATGCCTATTTCCCTTTCAAAATTTGTTCTGAAATCGGTTGAGGAATTTTTTGTAGTAGTTTTGTGTTTTCCTATCTAAAAAATTTTGCGACTTGATGTTAAGGGAGCTCTCTCACATGATCGGTAATTGTATCTTGATGTCGTAGTTTGTACTGCTTATTAAGCTTCTTCTTTTCTTTTCTTTTTTCAGAGCTGTCATTGAATCCTCTAGCCAGGAAAAACCCTAGAGGCACACCCCTCCCGTTTTTTCTCTCTTATTCGCTAAAACTGCATTACGTGACAGCCCCTCCTCCTCTTTTCTCTTTTGTTTTTTTTTATTGTAAAAAAAAATTCTATATAAGAGTTTTTAATTTATTTAAAAAATATTTTTCTTTCTTTTTTTTATAGAAGTTTTTTTAAAACTTCAAAGTTATCCATTTTTTTATTTAAATTTACAGCATTAAATTTAAATTAAAAAATTATATCTATAACATTAAATTAATGATTAAATGAAAGAAATTTTAAAATAATTAAATTTAAAAAAATTAAAAAATATTTTTTTAAAAAAAATAAATATTATATTAACTGTATATTTAAATGTAAAAAGTTAATATTTATTAAATTAAAATTTAAAAAATGTGTTATTCTTTTTCCTTGTATTTATAATACTAAATTTGTTATTATATTTTTAAAAATTATAAAATTTATTTATCGTATTTTTATTTTTTATTTATTGATTTTAATACCTAAGACAAACAAAATTTGAAGACTTTTTTTCTTTTCTCTTTTTGGTTTGAAAATCACGAGGACTAACAACTGGTTGTTATGCAACATTCTGTGCTGGCTAATTTTACGCACACCCCGCAAGTGAGGGAATATGTGCTAAATATCATCAGCGCCCCTAAGCCTTCCCCTCTTGTTATTCCCATTTTGTTTCTCCTGTCTTTGTGATAATCTTTTTTGATAGAAAATGTTTTTTTTTCTTTTTAAAAATTTTAAGATTTGCATCTCTTATATTTAAAGTACAATTTATTTATTTGTATTTTGATTAATAAAAAAATAAAGAATGTTAACTTTCATATATAAAGACTTGAAAAGTCTATTGTTTCTTTATAAATATTTTTTTTTTGTATTTTTCTTATTATGTTATATTGGTTGTTTATCTGCAACGATGAATTGTAATTTATGATTAAGTGGTCTTAGATTAATATTTAAGAGGTTTTTATTTATTTATTTATTTGGTATTAGGCTTTATTTTGTTTGCTCAAACTTTTTTGCTTGTTTTTGTCTTCCTTAATATTTTGATGTTTATATTCATTGTGTTTAATGTAATTTTTCCATCGTATTTACATAAATGACAACAACAAAATAGAACAAGTGGTTGTCTTGTTGGATTTGTTAGGCAAAGATGTTGCTTAATTGGCGTCTTTACATTCTTGTTTCTATTCCAAAAGCCATTTATGTCTTTTCTTTTGTTTTCAATCATATATATATATATATATATATATATATATATATATATATATATATAATTAATGAAATCGTACTTCTGAACAACCTTAAAAATTATCAAATTTGGGGAATTATCGCTGCCAGTAATTTTTTTAAAGCCTTTATTCACCTTTAAATTTTTAACGTAATAAAAAAAACAAAAATTAAACGTGTCCCAAATTTTAATTCGTTTTTTTTTTTATATAAAAAAAATCTATATATGTTGCCATACTTGTCTGAGGAACATGAAATTAGCTTGCACGTGCATCCATTATCAGTTTTCATTCACTCAAATGTGTCTCTCTCCCCTTCTCTTTAACCAAGTGGCATAAGAATTGGTCTGCACATTTGCTATCGTGCGTGAAATTAGGAAATTCAAATTATATTAGAGAAAGCAAGTGCTGCAGGGTTGGCACGTGGTAGCTATATACATACTCTAAAAGGATAATAATATTAATAAATAAATAAACTAACTGCTATATTTAAATGTGTCACAATTTTATAAATAAAAAAAACATTGAATTTGCAGAGATTTTGAGATATACTAATTTCGTGTGAAAGATAGATAATGTTTTTTTTTAACAAAAAAAAAAGACTAATTCAATTGATGCATCGTGTGTCTCTATATATATATATATATATATATATATATATATATATATATATATATATATATATATATATATATATATATATATATATTAATCTGAATATTTCAGATCATTTACAAATTCTAATTATTTGAATTAGTGAAGAACACAACATTAATTTAATTTGTATCAACTTTATTTTCCGATGATCTAGAAGCTGAAGGGAAATATATATGCCATTTTATTTCATGAAGACTGGGTAGGTTATTTGAATTCGTCAGGAGATAATGGTAATTAAAAAAATTGACTGCTTCTGTGAATTGCCATCAAATTGGCTTTACAAAGACCCACTCTTACAACAGTTAAGGTTTGAATTCACGAGAGTGTAACTTACCAGGTAAGCAAACACCCAGCACCCATCAGAATCGGAATAATTCACCAAATATTCTTGCTGCAGCTTCGCATCTTTTTTTCAAATATAACAAACCTTCATTAATATAGCGTGTAAGCTGTTGCAAGAGTAGCAAATTTGATTTGTTAAAAGGTTTTTCATAATAATTTAATGTGTAATTATTCTATTATCAAAATATGATTAATTAAAATAATAATAAAACTCCACTCGCAATGAAATTCTTTTTGTTTATAATACATGCTATATTTATGTTTACATGTCATAATTGTTGAGTTAGCCATACGTATTTAACTTTCTTAAAAAAATTGAATAGGAAAATTTTAAATATGTACAATAAAAAAATCATTAATTTTTATTTTATTTTAGGTAAGACCGGAACAAGAAAATTCGAACGAGTTTAGAAATAGATAAAAATAGAACATTCACATGAAAGTAGGAAGGACAGACGTAAGATTAATTTTTAAAGAGCGAGGTTGGGTGACGGAAAGGAGAAAACCCGTCTCTGAGTATAAATCTGTGATCAACTCAATGAGACGAGCTATTTTATTAAATAATAATACTATAAGAGTATTATATATTTTGAAAAAATAGTTGAACATAAAGAAGGTTGCTTAAAAAAGACGAGTGCACTGAATTTCACGTGAAATGGCTGGCAGAGGCGATAAAAAGAAAATGAACTTGAATTCCATAAAAATCCGGTTGAGTTTAGAGTTGGGTTAACAAGATTTCACCCCAATGCACGAAATTATATTATTAGAATACTACACGATTCATAATTATGTTTGGGGGCTGATGTCCATAGATTTGACCATTGGGTTCCAAACCCTATGACACCAACACAAGAAAGGCTTTCAACGAGGTCATTATTTTGGGAAATTCCCCATCTCTGGAGCCCCCCAGTTCACCGCATTTGACCCATTTATCTTTCCCAATCTAATTGTGCCTCCTAACTTACTAGTTGCTTGCTATATAATAGACATGGTTAACAAAGTTAAGCCATCTTCTTTTGTGTAAAATTTGATAAAAATTTCTTGTGCCCCCCTGGATATGTCATTTTAGAGGGTCAAATGGGTGTTTACTGAAATACTGTTTCCAGGCAGCTTCACTGGTTAAGTGGGTATTACCGATCATTCTCAGAGTTACTAACCCAACGGAGGAAATTTTTGAGACTCATTCTAAAACAACTAGACTAATGACAGGCCACTTGTCCTTATTTGTCAAGGAAAATGAGGAATAGAAGACCCGACAAGAATGGAATAGAAACGGCATTTTTTGAATCCAGAAATTACTAAAAAAAAAAAATCCATATTTTTTCTCAAAAGGGCCCTCAGAGGAATTAGGCAGATTGAATGCTACTTTAAGCTTATTATACAGGGAGATGGATCCATCCTATAGTTTACAGAGAACAATTCAATATGTGAATTTTTTTAAATTGGGTAAAAACAATATAATAATTACGTTGGAAGCTTGCCTTGTCATTTTGTATTTGTCCATCATTTGTTGAAGATAAAAGGAGGCGTTTATGGACATCAGCAAGTGTGAAAATAGAATAATCTGTACAGAAAACCCCCGGAAAACTACTGATTCTGCAGTCTCTTCTGATCCTTATTTTGGTGTTTAACAAAACACATATATTGGGCACAACGTGGAGAAGCGAGAACTCCATTCAAAGGGTTTACTTTCCCTTGACAAGAGTGACTTCTTAAGTAAGCAACTTAGGCACAGCTTCTTCTCAGTTCTCACTGCCAAAGTCACCGTGATTTTCGTCGAAACACACACAGTCTCTCTCTCTCTCTCCATTAGAGTCATCCTGAAAGAACGGCTCAAGCTTCGGAAGAAGATCCCTTCTCAGGAGGCATATAATGGCTTTGGTCTAATTGCATTTGTACACTCGGTGAGTCCACACAACTTGAAACTGCCTAACAGCTTTTAACTTGTACAGTGCCATTAATTATGTTTTGGACTAGAACATTAATGGGTCTGGTTCAGTTTTTCAAAATTTCCTAGCTACAAAATGCTTGGGTTTTCATATATATGCATAGGTGACGCATAAATTTCACTTCTTAGAGTCAACTTCTTACAGATACCGGAGCAAGCTCTAAAATACTATAAGTCTCTTTCTCTCAGCGCCTGGTTGTTGAAGAAGAAATTCAGAGGGAAAAAGGACATGGAGGAGAGGAATGAAATGGATAAGATTGATGATGTGTTGATGCCAGGCTTTCGGTTTCACCCCACAGACGAAGAGCTTGTTGATTTTTACCTCAGGAGAAAGATTCAGCAGAAATCTCTTCCTATTGAACTTATTAAGCAAGTAGATATTTACAAATATGATCCATGGGATCTTCCAAGTAAGAACTATTATATAACAGACTGTTTTCTAGCTTTCTTTTCCCATCCTTCTTTGCTTTTTTATGAAACTGGAAAATTTCATGGTTAGATTAAAGTGCAGTCAAGTTTTCTTCTTTCGTTTATGTTGCCAATTTAAGTCAAAAGGAAAACCAAACTTAGTATATAACTATATATCACCCCAAATGGCTACTTTTTCCATTGATTTCACTTTTACTTTTTTTCCACAAGAAGAGCTAGCAAGTACTGGCGAGAAAGAATGGTACTTCTACTGTCCAAGGGACCGGAAATACAGGAACAGTGCACGCCCAAATCGAGTGACAAGAGCTGGGTTTTGGAAGGCCACTGGAACCGACCGGCCTATATACTCCTCAGTAGGAAAGTGCATCGGTTTGAAGAAGTCTCTTGTGTTCTACAGAGGCCGAGCCGCCAAAGGGATCAAAACTGACTGGATGATGCATGAATTTCGGCTGCCTTCTATATCAGATTCAGCTCCTCCCAAGAAGCCCTCAGACAAAAGCCTTCCGCTAAGCGTATGCCTTGCAGAAATTTCTATCCATTTTATTCTCCTCAACTTCTGTATTTCACGTAATATTACTAAACAAAGTGTTTTCTGTATTGGCAGGATTCATGGGCAATTTGTAGGATATTCAAGAAAACTAACTCAATGTCCATGGCACAGAAAGCTTTATCTCACCCTTGGATCACTCAGTTACCTGAGAGCATGGTATCTGATATTCTGACGCAGGGTGCAAACTGCAATCAGTTCAGTTCAGAGAACATCTCTTGCACAACAGAAATAGGATCAGCTTCAGCCAATCAATTTTGCGGTAACAAGCAGATCTCTAGTGTTAATTTCTCAGCTTCAGATATTCCCTCTTACAAGCCCATCTATAGTACAGTATCCAAGTCCCCGCAAATTCCTGTGTCAAACGGAGACATAGCTGACAACTTCATCTTCTCCACGTTCGAATCGTCAGGTCCTGCCAAGTGCGCAGTTGATGCAAGCTCCGTGCTTTTCAACGCTGGCTATGTAGGCTTTGAAGGGCCAAATCAGCAGTCTAGCGTTTTCTCAATTAGTGTACCCCAGGATATACAAGGAAACATGAGCACAGCAACAGTGGCAGATGCAGCACAGCTCAGTAACCCATGGGAAACAGGGCGAGCAATTGGGTTTCCCTTCAGCTTGCCTCCAATTCCAAACGAGGCTTGGAAGGCTCCTCTGCCATGGGACTCACCCCCATGTCCTGCTGAGATGTCCACTGGCTACTCTTCTAGTAAAGGCTGCACTTAACGTTACTTGTGGTCATTCGAGGGTGGTCTGGTATAAGCAACAGGAAGACTAGATAGCAGTTACCATTTTTTCAATTAGTATATTTACCAGTAAAATCAATACCATCAGGCACTGATTTTACTAGTAAATGTACATGGGTTATTTTTTTCCTTTTTTCATATTTAAAGGCCACCTTCAGGGAACACAAAAAAGAACCACAGATTTTATAAACTGGGGGCTGTCTGCTTCTGGGCTCCTGGATATATTGCTTACTTTGTAGCTCGTATCAGATGTATACGTTTAAAGAATTAATTTCTAAATTCTTTTTGAGGGCTTCTTTATTTATTTTCTCAATTCTCTTATACCCTTCCATATTTTTCAATCTGGGCATGAATCCTTGTCTATGAACCCAATATATAGATGTCTTGTCTGCCATCAAAGGCGTATAAAATATACAGAAAGCATTCACGTAGATGGAAGAAGGGCACCGCATAAGATGAAAGAAAATAGGAAAATAAAAACGTAGTGTTTCTCAGAAAACGAACAAAACTATTGAAATCTTTCTAAGTAAAAGTTAATGCTAAGCCCAATAAGACTGCTATCGAGAGGCTCTGGATACTCTTCAGTGGGGAAGGGGCACAGCACGCGGTGCTGTGCCCCTCTCCCATTCAAATTAAGCGACTGATTTTTGAACCAGTTGTCTGGTTGTATTTTATGACCAAGCGACTGGTCCAAAGACGAGTCGCCTGGTCTCCTTCAACTGTGGAGCACAGCATGCACCGCGTGCTGTGCTCCACAGCCGAAGATCCATTTCCCTATCGAGAATGTATACTTGATTTGGCCATTAATTCATACTAAAAAAATTAGGCTTTCGCTGTTTGAGGTGGCAGCACAGGACATGAACATGTGGAAATTAGAGAAATGCTCCGTGTAAAAATGAATTGGATAACTGATTTAAAAAGTTTATATCCGACATATTTAAAATTTAGGAATAAAAAAAATTAATAACCAAATTAACATTCAGTTATTAAATTAAAATATGGTTAAGGTTACTTAAAATGGTATCCACTTTCTAGTTTTGTTATACAATTTCAAATTAAGCACAACCCGAGATTGCCAACTTCTGTGACAAGTCTACTTGCACAGTCTCTTGCAGTAACGGCTGGGAACCTCCATACATGAGGACCGAGTAGACTGCAGTTATAGTGGGTTACCTTCCACACAGTGGGGTAGAGTTGTAAATTAAGTTCATTTCTCAGAATTTTAATTATTGTAACGCATTATATTATAGCATGACACTTTTTTAATGATTTTAAATTTATTATAATATTTTAATTGAAAATCGTTTTATTATTTATATAATTACAAATAGTGATAATAAAAAAAATAAAATGTATTTTAAAAAATATAAAAAATAAGAAAATAAAATTATTTGTAAGAAGTAAAAACAAAAAATAAATAATATAAAACAGTTTTACAAACCAATCACAACCCTTAAGTTGAGTCAAATAAATTTTATTTAAATACAAATTTTTAAAATTTTAATATAATTTTAAATTTTAAACCTTTAGACTAACGTTACTTCTAAAAATGGGCACGGTTTAATTCTTTTTTTTTAATACTAATATAAGAATAATAATAAAAGATAAAAAAATACTTAATTTATAATTAAAGCATAAATATTATTCTCCATATAGTTATAGACAAAGAAACAATATGTAGTCTCACTCTCATGAGTTATCCCTTATAACTAAAGATTATTGATATAATATATTTCTTGCAAACTGATGGGTGTCAAGTCAAGATGGCCGAGTTGGTCTAAGGCGCCAGTTTCAGGTACTGGTCCGAAAGGGCATGGGTTCGAATCCCATTCTTGACACAGTTGTTACGCTTTTATCCTCCCGTCCCGTTCGTCAATAGGTAGTATTTATATCTTCATTGCTTTCTGGATTGGCATATCCCCAAGTAGCAATGTAGCACGCAGAGTCGATGAACGTCATCAACCTTGCAAAAGTAAAAGTAAAACAGCTTGACGAAGGAAAAACCAGCTTTGAGATGTAATTGTCACCAGAAACTATCATGTCCCTAGGAAATTTCACAGTTTTATAGTGTACTAATAAGTGCTTCTAATCTTGGAATCACTAGCCATCTGAGATTAGTTCGGTGGCGAGGGATAGAATGAAATTTGGATGGAGTTGGTAGTTCGACTTTCAAGTCATATACCCAAAAACCATCTTGAAATCACCACGTGACAGATAAGAACAAACATCAGTTTACTAGGGACATATTTAAGTCCTTTTTGAGTCCTATTTGGTTTGTTAGTGTGATTTTACAGTGAATGGGATTTTTATTTGTTAATGGAATTTGTGGGTGACATTTCAACTGCTGAAGCACCTGTTATCATAACATGCCCCAAGAGATTGGTGATGCTGAACGCTTTGAGGAATGGAGGAATAGGGCTATCCACACCACCATTTGCTGCAGTTACTTATTTCCACAAGCCCAGTATAACAGAGAACGAATATACTCTTCCATTTTTTTTCGAGATACTGATAATTAGTAACTTTGGGGAAGACTGCTCGGAGATGAACATGACGCAAAAAGATGCTTAAATAAGAATCCAGAGTTTAAATTGCAGAATCATCTCAGGAAAAAATTTGGGATCTTTGGCATGTCAAAATGATTAGATATGCCCAAGAGATGAATCCATTGTAAAAATTGGCTCACAAACTAAGTTTTAATTACTTTAGTCTAGAAGTATACTAACTAGCTTATCACTTCCATGAAGATATATTTATGTTTGCAGCATCACAGCCACGGTCAAAACTGTCGGCAAGTTGCCATATATGAAAGCCAAGCAGAATAAATTTAATTTCAAGTTGCCTGTGAAATAAAACTGCCATTCCTTGCACAAATTAATTGACGAATCATCATTCTACAAATTTATAATAATTGAAGCCCTGCTAATCTATATTACGCATGCGAATGCTTTCAAGGGACTCGTCTATAAATTATTAATATAAGCTTGCTGAAAGGCAATCCAATAGATAACGGTAGCATGTAGATAACTTAAAAAAATGCATTGCAACAGAACTTAGTAATGTATGATAACACACTAAACTATCAAACACGAGAACAAATTAGATAAATTGCAAATTAAGTTCCACATTCATAGTTGACACCATCCAAAGTCAAAATTTCTTAAGACCATATTTTAACAAAAGCATTTGTTTTCATCCGTGAGCCACTCAGTTTAACTCTTTGATGCTTGCTTTTCTTTTGCCTTCTGGATCTTCAATACCTTTTTCACAATCTTCTGCTCTTCCACCAAGAAAGCCCGGATTATTCTATACAAAGTTTGTAAAACCCTCAGAAGTTACTTTAATTAGGAAAAAAATTTAAGAAAATACTTAATAATGATTTTGTTGGAAACATACCTTTCTCTGACAGCTCCTCCAGATAAAACACCTCCATAAGCTCGATTGACTGTCCGACGGTTTCTAGGCAATCTAGATCTCTTGTATTCAGCAGGTCTCAAGTGTGGAATCTGCAGATAAATTTTGGATAAGAGAAGCATGACCGAGATGGTACAGCGTTTAAGTGGAAGGAAAGACAAGAAGAGAAAACATGAAAATTACAAGGCTTGAATTCTTCAATATAGTTACATGGCAACACAAATAATGTAATGATGGGCAAAAGTTCAATATACAATCAGAGAAGACTATGAGTAAAAACAGAGAAATTTTTTTTTAAATATCAAGAAGTTATACCAAAAACAAGGTAAGGTTGTAAATAAGAAGGAAGAGTAAGAAGGGGGAAAACAAAACTTTAAGGTTGTAAGTAAGAGGGAAGAATTGCAGCGCATACTTCTTATTGCATACATTCATGACATTCTTTGATAGTTAGGCTCTTATAGCATAAATGGCAAGGCATTGACATGAGCCCTAAAGATATTGAAACCCATTAAAATGCTTTAGTTATTTATGACAGCCAACAACATCCATCGGTCTTCTTCTCAGCAGGTGCACCACATTCATTCTATTCAGATGAAAAGTAAAAACAGACAGACAGTATACAGGAAAAAAAAATAGACACATCAACCCTTGAAAGAAATTTTAATTTAGTGGATTGATTTACCCTATAATTAGATCAACATACAATGCGGAGTTACAAGGACATCAAATTGTTCGTATGAAGTTCCGATCCTTCCACATGCATGTATATTCTATAATCAACCTGGTTTAAATATTATCTCCCATTTTTTGTCTGACAGTTTTATTTGGTTATGACTTACAATAAGGCATAGGAGTTCGTGCTCGACCAATCAGCCATAAGAAAAGTATACAATAAATTGCATTCTGCACGATGAAATGCTACGTATTACAGTTTAAAGCATGTTATCATACTCCACCTATGCGCCAAATTCAGTACATAAACACCACACACAATCTATATAATTCATAAGGCATACGTACCCCTTGAATCCTCTTCCCAGTAACAGGACACTTCGGTCCGCTTGCTCTCTTCTTTGTAGTCTGATACACCAACTTCCCACCTGAAAAAATTCCAAGGAGTTAAAGACCAGACAGCATCTAATATCTAAATACAAATCAAGGGCTAAGAATCATGAACCAGTTTGTAAGACCACGCATTTTGTACAAGTTATATGTGTAAAAAACACAGAATAATTGATGAAGAATTTGAAAGATTTGCAATCATAAATAAATCAAAAAATTGGGCAAGTAGTAGCTGTGCAAAGAGGAAAAGGCATAGGTAAATAGGAAATTCGTACCAGGGGTTTTGACAACCCTGTGCTGGTTGGATTTGGTGGCGTAGCTATGGCGCTTACGATACGTAAGCCGCTGCACCATTTTGAAGTGATTATCAGCTCCTCCTCTGTCTTCGCAGATAGTGAATAAGGCTAGTGAGAACGACGAGGAGGGACAGGGAGTGTGTAAATGTAGTCTTTTTACGGGTCGAACAAACCCTAGATCTGACGGCTCTAGGGATTTCTCTTGTGGGCTTATAGAAAACCATTCGAACCAAGCCCAACATTGGATAATAACTTAACATGTTTTTTAATCTCATATGCATACTTTTGATCCAAAAGAACAAAAGATATTTTATTTTAAAAATTTCAAAAAACAATTCATTAGTAAATATTAAATATAATAACTAATTAATTTTAAGTTTTAAATTTAGTAAGGAAACCAATTAATAATATTTTTAAATATATATTATTTTCATTATTTTCCATTTCAATTTTTAAAATTGTCACAGTTAGTTGAATAATACCAATTACTTAATGAATTTTCTTAAGCCTTATCCACATAGTTTCATTAACCAGTATTCGTCCTAAATATTTCAGAATAATTTGATTAATATTAAAATGGTACTTTTTTATTATTAATTTTCATTAATTTATAAATAAAATTCATGGTAAATCATAAGCTAAGTCAAAAAGAGATTTGGTGCTATTTGATGGGTAAACATGGAGGAGCACAGGTAGAATACAAAGCAATGAACTAAGAACACGGAAAAAGTAAGAAGGATGGATCTACATGCATCCTTCCGTTTATAAAACTGATATTGTTTAGTTTATTACGACACCATGCAAGTTGATCTTTTGTTATCTTCTTCATGTGTAATACTCTCCACATTAATTTTATGTCCACTTGGGAGAAAAAGCAAAGCGCTTGATCCCTCCCGTCTTCTTCTTCATGTTTTTGCAACTTCTTCAATATGCAACTTCCGCTCCTCAATACTTCTCTCACCCTCTTTTCCTTCTGCAATTATTGATCCCACAATAACATTAAACCCCCCAAAAGAACCAAAAAACTTTAACTTAATTTTACATTTGATATGCAAAATAATTGACATTAGAATCTCACCTTATGAAGATCTGCTCGAACTTCCTCAAGAAGCTCTGAATCTTCCTGAGTTTCTACCTGAGTTTCTCTTATACCTTTAGGAGTCAAGCTGGATGTATCTTTATCTCCTTTAATGAAACGCCAAATTGTTCTGATTGATTCTTCCAATATCTCTACTAGCATATCACATGTCATAGCATCATTATCTCTCCTTTTCCTCAATCTCCCTTCATCCTTTGCCTTGTCCTCTGTACCCAAATAAGGTTCCATTGTTATGAGCAACTTGCATATATAGTGAATTTTATGCCCCGTGGGACACTATCCAAGCGGGGCTAATCAAAGTAACGAGCCACTATCATTTTAGGTCAAAGACAGTTTGTATATATATATATATATATATATATATATATATAAAGTTCTCACCCCTTATTAATGGAACTTGAAGAAGATTTCGCATAACACAGCGATTCTTGACGTAGTTTTCAACCCGTGGACCTTGGAAAGGTTCATTCTCCATAAATCTTAACAGCAGCACTTGAAACTGTTGAAACTCGCCTGCCACTTCATCGTACCTTCGTAATCCATATTGGTCAGATTCCCATAACTCCGAGGCCTTCTCGTATTCCCACTGAAGGAGTTCCCAAGAAAGGCACAACTGTCCCACATAAACTATTTCCAAATCACTGTACAATTCTTTAATGAAATTCTTCATTGGGTTCAATTCAGTTTTTTTACGTCTACAAAGGCCAAATCTGTGTGAAATAAGGGATACGATTGCAGGAGCCGAAGTCTTGCACCTTGACGACGATTGCTGTGGGTCTTTTGACTGCACAAAGCCTATAAATTGCAGTGGAACTTAAAAAACGATATCAAAATCTATGAGTGCAAACAAGAAACAGGTGATAGATGAGGTAGGTAGTGAACTAGCTAGTGATGATGATCTTGTAAGTTGAATGAAATTATCCATTAATTAAGCACATACTCTTTCAATAAACAATCTATGAAATATATACAGTGAAACTAAAAACACGGAGGCCAAAAATAAGTTGAAAAATGCCTAATAAAATTAAAGTCATGGTTAGAAATTACTGACCTATAGCGCACATCTTTTGGTAATTTAAGATATCGAATTTTCGCATTCGTTCTCTGTAACTCCTGTAAAATTTTGGAAGCTCATTTATTACACTCCCATGTTGGAATTTTTCGTCAATCTTCCATGGCTTCAAGTCTTCTATTATCCTTGGAAACTCATAATCCTCAAGAATGGTAGGGAGACCAGTGGCTCTCACCTTCTTCAGCTCCATCTTCATCTGTTCGACTAAATCTTGATGTTCCCACAGTGTATCAAACCGGTTGGAATTCTCAAGATCCAAAATTGTTGGCTTCTGAGAATTGGGTTTTGCAGATTCGTCTGAACAATCGATTGACCTTTTTTCTTGGTTATCAAATTCTTCAGGTTTGAAATTGATGCTGTCATGAAAGTTATTCCTAGATATTTTCTCCATGTCTGCCATATTTGAATTCTGCAGCTGACATTCTTCTTCTAATTTCTGAAGCTCTTCCATTGTATCTCTATCTTCTTCGTCAAAATCATCAGGCTTGTAGCCAACATCCAAAATCTCTGAATTATTATCCTCCTCTAAGTCGAAATCTTCTTTTGTTAAGTACCCTGCATTTTCTTGATCATCGTTTCCCTGCTTGTGCAGCCCAATAGTAGTTCCAAAGTCTGTGTACAAAAATCCATCGCCCGTCGAACCGTTTGATTGACTTTCAAATAGAAAATCAATGTTTGAATTGATAGAATTTGATTCGGAGCTCAAACCTATGAAGTCGTCTTCAGAAACGAAATTATCTGCTGCTGAAATTTCTGCAACTAGAGTGTTGTTATTGGTATTCTTTACTTGATCTTTCCCGGAGTCAGGTTGTTCTGCAGTTGGCGCGGCCTTGAGCTTCTCTGTCATTTCCTGTTTGTCTATTCTTCCTGCGGAAATGTCAGGTATTTCTGCATAAACAGCTCCTGCTTCGGAATTTTCTGGCACCAACTCACTCTCGGATAAGAACCCAGAATTCTTAATATCCTTTTTCTCCAATGGACCGTCGTTTGAACGAAAATATAGTTCTTTGACAGTCAAATTTAAAACCTCTGCGTCCTCAATGAAGTGGCTGAAACTCTTGGGTAAAATGAACTCATATCTGTTGGTGCTTGCAGAAGCCATATCTCTGTTGGAAAAATCATAACTTTCACTATACCTTCCGTTGAATTCTTTGCGATATTTACATGTTTGATATTGGAACTTGAAAACAAAATTAGACGCCTTCTCTTCTTCAACACCGACATTGTCAGTGCCGTTAAGTGTTTTGGAACAGGGTCTTTGGGGCTCTGATTGTGGTTGGGAACCATTGGAATGTGAAAAACTATTAAAACCAGAATCAAACCTTTCACACTTCAAATCTGTATATTCCAAACTTTTAGAATATCCTGCTTTAGACTCTTGTTTTGGCTCAGAAAAGTTTGAGTCAATTTGATAGCTTTCCGGGGAGATAGTCGAAGAACAGGCTTTATTGGTTGCTCTAGGACTATAGTATCTGCCAAAAAGAAAATTACAGAAATGGGACAAGAAAAGAGATTAAATGAATGCGGAATAGATATTGAAGCATGAAATTAATCTTGGGAGTTGAAAATCTAATACCTCATGAAAATTCTGCAGAAAACTCCCAACAGACTTTGCATGAGATTGGAGAGAAAGACACAGAAATAACTAGAAAAAGTACCCATATTTGGGTGCAAAAACTCTTTTCAAGTAAAAAGAGATGGGTTTTTTCACACGAAAGTGCTTCGCGTAGTCATCGAATAAATGCATGGATGCCTTCATTCCTTTTGAAGCAAAACAGAGGGAAGAGATAAAGAGATCAGGTCAAGCATACTCTAGTTTGGACTTTGAAATTTTCATGAAAGAGCGGATTTTGCACTGGTCTAAGACTGAGATATACGTACAAACTTGAATTTTCACATGAAGAATCCGACTCAGAGGAGGTTGAAATCTGACCTAACTAGTGAGATTCAAACGGGATTGATAGCAAAAATTTAGAAAAGAACATGTCAGCGACCTGGGCTGGGTTTGTTGCTTAGAGCCATGGTATTCTGAGTACCGTTATGTGAATAGACAAGAAAGTTTGGTTAAACTGAAAGTGTACGTCTCATTTCTATTTCAATTTATTCTACTTAAAAACTAAATCTTTCATATGATTATAAGATTATTTTTAGTTGAGCAAAAATATTTATGGAAATTTTATTACTTACCTGTTTGTTATTATATTTTATAAAAAGAACACAAATTTTAAAATTAAATTCTTATTCCCCCTTTTAAAATAATCAGTACTGAATTCAAATAACATAAATATTCATAAGACCAAGTTGGCTATATTTATTTCAGAATTCACCCGATAACATAACTGGGAAAAGGAGGAAATAACATATCAATTTCATATCTTTCCCTAGTCATTTTTTCTATAATAAGTAATAAAAAAGGAGGGAAAAAAAAGTACCGAGTCTAAAAATGAATTCGGTTGGCAAGAAATAGAAGCCTAAAAATCACTTATTAGTGATGTAATCCATTAATTGCACGAAATCAGAGAAAGTAATTAACGTGAAAAGGAAACGAATGAAACAGCGAAAATTATTTTTCGAGCAAGGAAAGGTTAAAGGTACAAAATATTTAGTTGTCAATGATATTCGGATGAGAAGTAGTAATTTTTCAAGAATTTGAACTTTCATTCCGCCAAAAGAAGCTTCCATCCCAGATAAGACAACTTGAAAGTTTTAAAAAGGGAAGTTAAAGGCGAACTATGAGTATTAGCCTTTGTCCCTTCTCCACTCTCAATCAACTCTCAAGCTATGAAATAAAATAGCAGAGATTAGTGGTTTAATTACCAAAGCAAACTAACGTATATAAGCTATAAAATACGACATGCTTTTTTGTGCGAACCAGTTGAAGGTGTGCGCATGCGATGTATACAGAGCGGTAGGAGTTAATTAGAGCTTAATTTTATGCATTACAGTGTATGAGTCACTCCCATAATTAGTTGTCGATGACTTATACATCCACCTCAAGATGCTCACTTTTAAGTTAACCTAATTCAACCTACCAACCCATGTTAATTGGCTGTGTCCCGCGCCATGCATAAATTAAAACTTACTTTTTTTTAAAAAATGCACAAAATAAAAGTGATCTTATCCTATAAACCACTAATGATATATTGTTAATATATTAAATCCAACATTGATTTTTTTTTTTTTAAAAGAATGCTTTCTTTAATGCAATGCGACGGTGACAAAGAATATGGACGCTTTACAGAAGTTTAGGTTTAAATCACTACACTATTATATATAAAAATGGAAGAAGAAAAACGCTTACTTCAGTGGCAAACATGATCCAAGGTTATCGAAATTTAACTTCCATTTATATAATAATTTTTCAAATGCGAAGCATTGTTCATTGGGCCTATCAATTAGACGAAATAGTCTCATTTTAGTGGATGGGTCAGCCCATTCCCGACTCCAGCATCATGGTTGGGCTTAGAGCTCTGCTTGAATCTCAAAGTTAACATCAACACCATGGTTTGACCCAGAAATAAAAAATGAAGATGCAGAGTTATGACCAATTATATATAGGAGAAGCGGCAACGTGTATAGCACCGTTGAATATGAGGATGTGAATGGGGGTAAAGCCACATCCTTTAATGGCTTTGGTTATCCTTTTTTGGACATCAAGCCGAAGCCTTAAGAGGTAAAAATATGGGTTCAAGCTCAAGGTTGACAGACACAGAGACCCGTGACTCCTTGCTTGTCAGGCCTAGCTCTCAGAAACACTAATACTAACCAAATGATGATCAGTTAAACAGAGCAACACACTCTGTGAAAAAATTAAAACTAACGAAAACATTTTGAAAATTCTGAGAACACAAGACGAGGCTAGGTTCATCTGCCCCCTTTTCGGCTTCTCTTCTTATCAGCTTCTGGAGGTTGTTCGGGGGGTTCGTAACCCAATTTCTCGAAAGTTTTTTCTGGGCGAGGAGCTTTGCAACCGTGTGAGCCAACCCATTCTTCTCTTGATTAATCCAACAAACCCTAATTTGTCTTCCTTCGGAGGTAAGATCCTCGAACATGCTCCTTATGTGGTCTATAGTCTAAATCTGCCTTTTCTTGTTACATACCTCTACAACTAACTTGTTGTCTGACTCTGATAACTTGATTCAGTTATAGATTGTTAATCATGAGAAAAACTTTCCATTTTCATCCCTGATTACAGCTGCGAGGTAACACTCTTGACTCTGGTTTGGACATGCTGCATATGTGTTAATTTTTAGCCATCCTACTGGTGGGTGTTGCCATATGTTGCTTCTTCCCTGATTCCCTCCACTTCTATTAGTTTCTTTTTTCTCTTTTAGGCTTCTCATTTCTACCAACTCTGAAATCATAGTTTGTGCTTTTTGAATAACTCTGACCGGGTTTATCTTTGTTTGTTCAAAAATGTGAAAATTTCTTTCCTTTCAGATGAACCACAGCATAATAAAACATTTTGCCATTTCTTCCTTTTCATCAACCCCCTGAATCTTGCTAAAAATTTCTATTTTTTTCCATAACCAATCACTTATCTTGCTACCTTCTTCTAACTTGTCCTGACTCTGAATGTCTGCTTCGAACCAAGTTGTCCTTGTCCAACTACACTTCAGGAAGATGTGTTCTAGGCTTTCTGGTTTTTCGTTGCATATTGGGCACATGGGGTCCTGAGAGATTTTCCTTGTTAGGAAGGGCATTGTGGATGATCTTTCAGAGCAAAATCTTGATCTTAGGTGCGACTGGTAAGTCCCAAATTCTGCCCCATAATTTCAGGTTCACAGAGGCAGAAGTATATGCATTCTGTCAATTGCTGGCATTCTCCCCTCTTTTAGCAACATCATATCCTCTCTTGACTTTATATAGGCCTTCATTTTTTTTGGGCCAGATGAATCTATCAGATTGGTTGGAAAGGGGGATGGGAATAGCTAATACGTCCCTTAGCTGATGTGGGGGTAGCATTTCTCTTAGAACTTCCACCTTCCATGTTTTTTATTCCTGGTTGATCAAGTCAGCTATTATTTTCAGCCTGCTATTTGAGCTGTTTTAGTTTTTTTCCACTTCTTAACCATTTGTCCTCCCAAATGTTTATCTTCTCTCCATTTCCTATCTTTCATCTCCCCTGATTCATCAGACATTCTTTCCCTTCCCATATACTCAACCAAACTCAAGAACTCCCCCTTCCTCTTCCTGCTTTTTGGAAACCAGTCTTAGAGAAATATTTTTGTTTCAGGATCTTCGCCCATATGGATTCAGGTTCTTCAAGCAGTATCCACGCTTGTTTTGCCAACAGTGCCAAATTCATGCTTCTGATATCTCTAAAACCCATTCCCCCTTCTCCCTTCTTCCTAGTCATCTTTTCCCAGTTGACCTAGTGTATTCCTCTGCCTCTTCCATTGTTATTCCACCAAAATTTTGCTATTTCAAAGCACAGCTTTGTACAAAAAAATTTGAGAAAAAGAAAGGTGGACATGGCATAGGTAGGAATAGCTTAGATTACTGCTTTAATGAGAACTTCCTTTCTCCCTTGTGACAAATATCTCATCTTTCAACTTGTCAATTTCTGCTTTACTGCCTCCATGATCCAGTTTAGGGCCTGCTTCTTTGATCTGTCCCATACCGCTGGGATTCCCAAATATTTTCCTGGATTTTCCCATATGGGCATATTTAATTCCCTTTGGACTCCTTCTTTAATCTGGTCAGTTGTGTCTCTGCTACAAATAATTCCTAATTTCTCTAGGTTTATCATTTGCCTTAAGATCCTTGAGTAGTCTTCTAACAACTTCTTTAAGTTCTTTACTTGCTGTTCACTTGCCCCTATAAAGAGGATCGAATCATCCGCAAAGAATAGATGGATCAGTTATGGGGGCTCCTCTTGCTAACTTAAAACCACTAATCTCCTTATTCCTCCTTGCTCTGTCTATTCCCCTTGATAATACCTCTGCTGCCACTATGAATAGGTAGGGGGATAATGGGTCTCCCTGTCTCAAGCCCTCTGAGAGTCAAATAAAGGGCCCAAACTCCTATTTGTCTTGATTTTATAGCTCACTGAAGTCATACAGCTCATTATTATATCTATTCACTTGCTATCAAACCCAAATATTTCCAGCACCCTCCTTAGGAAGTCCCATTCAAGTCTGTCATATGCTTTATTCATATCTAGCTTGATAGCCATGTAGTGGTTCTTCCTGGTCCTCTTTTTCTTTAATGAGTGGAAGGCCTCTTGGACTAGTAGTGTGTTATCTTGGATAAGTCTTCCACTCACAAAAGCGCTCTGGTTGGGGGAAATAAGGTCCTTCATAAAAAACTTCATCATATTCACCATAATCTTAGCAATGATTTTATACATAAAATTAGTGCAGCTGATGGGCCGAAATTGGCCCACAGTTTCAAGGTTAGGAACTTTAGATATAAGGGTAATATGAGTTTCATTAATTTGCACAGGTAGGTGTCCCTCTTCAAAAAATGTATTAATGACCCTGCACACATCCTTATCCACTACCTTCCAAGATTTTTGAAAAACAGGCCACTCATCCCATTTGGACCTGGTGCTTTCAATGCACCCAAGTCAAAAAAACTCTCTATACTTCCTCTTCAGTTACAGCCCTAAGAAGAATGTCATTCTCCTCATTGCTTATACCTCTAGGGATTAAGCCTTCTAAACTTGGGATGTTTCTAGCCCAATGGACTCAAAAAGGTTCTTATAGAAGATCTGAAACACTTGTAGATTATTCTTTCCTTCCACCCACCTCCCCTCTACATCTTTGATTCTAGTTATTCTGTTATAGCTCCTCCTCTGCAAGGTTGTTTTATGGAAGAATTTTGTATTCTTGTCTTCACATTTCAGCCATTTGATTCTGGATCTTTGAGACCAGTAACTCTCTTCTTGTCTCCATAACCGATTGATTTTAGAACAAATTCTCCTCCTTTCTTCTAAAGCTTCCTGCTTCTGCCTGTTATTTTGAAGGTGCTGTAACCTGTTTTTTAGCTTGATGATCTCTATATCTGTTCTTTAGAATTTTTTCCTCTTCCATGTCTCAAGATGCTTAGCCATGTGTTTTATTTTATTCGCAAAGCCTGCTATATTCTCTACTTCTTCTCCACTACTCCAGTCCTTCTCCACTTCTCTTTTGAACTCCTCATGTTTCATCCAATAAATTTCAAATTTGAAGCTATTTTTTATTTATTGATTTTTTGTGAGGATGAGGGGACTGTGGTCTAAGCTAATAGTTGAAAGAGTAATAACAGTATAATCTTTGTATCTATTTAGTCAAACTTCATTAGCTACATGTCTATCAATTTTTCCTTTATCATCTAAAAGTATGGCTATCACAATCACGTTGGGCCAATTTGACCTACTTGATCTCCCGAGAGTAGAACAAGTTATGATGAAACATGCGTTCTCTAAATCAACACAATCATGTACACTCTCTAAGAAGAGTGGGCCATATCTGCACAGTTGTTGCTGTAAATTAAAGAAGAGAGTGAAGCATATGCAGAAAAACAGAAAATTGAAATTGGGGAGCCCCACCATATATATATATATATCACACGTTCAAAGGCTGTGGGCCTTACTGCCTCACTCATGATGCATACTCTTCCAAATGTCATTCATTATTTGATTATTTTTCAAAGTTAAAACGTGTGAGGTGGCTTCCTTCCCTTCCACCCACTGTAATTGTTTCCAATCGCCATCTACGCATTACTCATGCCCTGCTCTTAAACCTCACTCGCTTCGCTTCATTGCCCATGCACAAAATCAGTATTTGACTTTGAACGTACCACAATCATAATAAATGAAAACTTGCATGCTTTGCAATTTCAAAATGCACTTCGTTATAATTGATTATCGTAAACAACATCAAATTTCTTCGTCACAGCTAAGACAGACAGATAAGACGTCGACCAAGGTAGACTGCTATAGCCTCCGTCCAATATCAATAATTAATTTAGAGATAAGAGAGGTGGCTCATTAATGAGAACAGGCAAAGCTTTGAATTTGCTAGAGTCAGCTTTATCTCATTTACATTAATGGCTTCTAGAGTTTAGGGACTTTAACACCAGATAATAGAGCTTTCCCGGTGCAGCCGCATTGAATGCCACGCGGTTTTGAGAGGCGCTACTGCCCCAGCTGACTTTGGCTTCCTCCATCACTCAATGCCCTTGCTGTCAACTTTTGACTCTTTTTGCCTCCCTCTTTTCTTGTTTTAAGTCAGCGTCCTCACTGCCCCCCCATCTCTTCTCACCTTTCGTTTCTTTTCTATTTATGCAGACGAAGCGTACGTTAGGCTCCGATCCTTTCCTAATACCCCCTACCAAGCGAGAGAAAATTGAAAAAGAAAAGAGAGAGACAAGGCAAAGCAGCAGAAAAAACACAAATACTAACAAGAAACAAGAAGAGATGGGAAGACCGCCTTGTTGCGATAAAGAAGGGGTCAAGAAAGGACCTTGGACTCCTGAAGAAGATATCATATTGGTCTCTTATATACAGGAACGTGGTCCTGGCAATTGGAGGACTGTTCCCACCAATACAGGTTAATTCAATCTCTTTATATTGTGATCTTATTTTGTATATTCTTTTTCCTGTTCTAGGATTTAAATGGCTTTCTGGGTTCTCACGGCCTTGCCCAAAATTGATTGCTGACTTTGTGGGAGGTTTTTCAGGGTTGGCACGGTGCAGCAAGAGTTGCAGACTTAGATGGACTAATTACCTTAAGCCAGGAATTAAACGTGGGAACTTTACAGAACAAGAGGAGAAGATGATAATCCATCTTCAAGCTCTTTTGGGCAATAGGTAATCCGAACTTATTTGAATTTGGTAGCATACGTCTTCTATGCTAATTTTTAGATAATACTGTTAGTGTTTTATTCTGAGAAGTTCCTTTCGGTTTGGACTCACATGCTAAAGTGGAGCACATTGATTGTGGTGCAGATGGGCTGCCATAGCTTCGTACCTTCCACAGAGAACAGATAATGACATAAAAAACTATTGGAATACCCATATGAAAAAGAAGCTCAAGAAATTACAAACAGGTCCCGAAAGCAGCTTTGGAGAAACGCCCCGAGGTCAGTGGGAAAAAAGGCTCCAAACGGACATCCACATGGCTAAGAGAGCTCTTAGTGCGGCTCTGTCACCAGCTGAATCAAACCCCTCCAGTGGCGGCTCCTTGTGTAGTAAACCAACCCAGCCCTTAAGCTATGCGTCAAGTACCGAAAACATAGCTCGTTTGTTGAATGGATGGATGAAGAATCCACCAAAGGCCTCTAGCACTAGCTCAGCTATGACCCAGAATTCCTTCACTGCTTCTAGCGAAGGAACCACAAGTACGTCAAAGAGAAAAAACGTTGAATTCTCTGAGACTTTTCAATCCTTGTTTGGATTTGAGTGTTTGGATTCTTCAAATTCTGAATTTTCCCCATCTCTTTCCCCCGAGGCTACTCTTTTCCAAGATGAAAGCAAGCCGGATATTGGTGCAGAAATGCCCTTCTCTTTGCTGGAGCAGTGGCTTCTGGATGAAGATAAAGCTAGCTGCGATGATACTACATCAGTTGCAGATGCCCATTTTTTCTAGGTTGGTTGGATCTGTGACATTTGAGACTCTGGAATTTCGTTTTTCTCAGTACTAGCTAGGACTTGTAGAATCTCACTTTGGTCTTAAATCCCAGAGAGGTTTTGACGAGCCCTTTTGGTGCTACAAATGTATATTTCACTATTAAGTATTAACATTATTATGTCATTCTATTAGACGCCGCGCAAATCATGATTTTGATTTTTCCACTCAACAAGCAGAGTTTAATCAATAGATATATGTTTAATTTACACTAGACTTTCTCACTAGTGAATGCCAGTAGATCAGGTTTAACGTTCCACACTAAATCTGGAACCATAAAAATTGGTCTCCAACAGATAATGCATTAGTGTCGGTTACTTTTCACAACCTGCAAATTATTTACTCTTACGTCTAAGCATATTAAACAAATATAAAATAAGCTTTTATCAACGCTCTTAACTAACTTCACAGGATATAGTCTATAGCTCGGAAATTTTATAAGAGAAGAAATTAAAGAAAATATATCACAAGATACACTCTCCTTTCGCTTTCCCTCTCATTTTTATAACAGTTGTGAGAAATATGCTAATTGGCTCTAAATGCATATATGATGCATTTTTTCTCTGTCAACTGTTTTTTCACCTTGTTTTCGAGTTTGCTTTTGGCAAAATGACTAGAAATTAGAATTTATTTATTGACATTTGCTATGTGGGTGGTCCATCCTACAACGTTTCAAGTAGCATTATTGATTTTGACAATTAGGGAATTACTTGTTTCTGCGCATACTAAATAAATAAATTTTAACTAGCCAAAAGTTTAATTTCATCTCCATTCCATAACTATCCGTAACTGAAACCTTTTCTGAGAATTTTCCTTATTTTTTACAATTAGTAAATCCACAAGTATTTTATAATTTAAAATCTTTTTTTTTTTGAAAAAGAACATTAATTATACAGTGCAAAACTAGACTTATATTCATCCTATGCAAAAGTGAAGAATTTCTGTGACCCAGATCTTCTTTTAACGGTAGAAATTTTTGCTAAATAATTAGTGTTTCTCAATAATTTCAGTATTCAATTTGTTTATTAATTTATCAGTTATATATAACTAATCTATCTAAAACAATTTATAAAAATAAATACATGTTCATTCTTTATCTTAGCACGGTTCTTAAGGCCATTGCTCTCACCCTTGATTAAATGCAAATGACCTCCAACAAACCAAAGAGTAGCCCATATATATAGGGCCAATCACGTAACCCATCTTGTTTTGTTTTTTATTTTTGTTACAATCAGGTTACCCATGTTTTAGTAACATATTTTCTATACAAAATGGACTTGTTTTTCTGGGCCAAACTTACAATATGATTTAGAACTGGTTCCAGATTAATTCGGGGAAAAAATAATTCCAGTCAATTTTCAAAATGAAATAATTGAAAAATAAACTAAATATTGATAGTTTCGTTTAGACTTTATCAAACTAGATTTTGGGTAATATGTAGAAAAGCCAGTCGCGTACGTAGATTATTAGTCTGTGGTCCTAAGCACGAAAGGCTTCTTACACCATTTTGGGCAAGACTTTTTTACGTGAAGGGAAGCTGACAACTGCTTCATATAGTATTCTGATCAGCGATCGATGTCAGAGATAATAATTAATATGTACAAGTTCCTTAATCAAATTAAAGTATAATTAACCATTTTGATTTAATTTGCATTGCCGCACATCTTTATCACTGGTATGTCCAAGTTTGCGTCAAATTCTAGCAACCAGCAAGATTAGTAAAGCAAAATTTGTGATTATAAGCAGCCTAAAAAGATGCTTTATGCAAGGACCCCAAAATCATAATGATAACTCCTTTTAATAACTGTAGATATCACAATATGGGGTTGGGTAGTTGAGAAGCAGAAGACTAATTAATCTTTCTTTATCTTTCGAAAACACCATCATACTGAATCCCTAATCAATAAATCCATCTTAATCAAATTGCCTTTTGACTCATTGCCTTCTATTAAATGGTATTTCAAATCAAAATTTTCATCTTCATACCAGTTGAGAGAAAGGACAGATACTCTTTCTCATCCTCTCCTTAATTATTTTAGTAAATCTGGTAATAAATAATTAACTAATGAACCAAATGGAGACAAGCATCGACTAGATCTGGATGTGATATTGTCTTGACACTCTTGTATTTGACTCCAACCCACAAACTGATCTTTGGAGTAAGAGGCTTCTCCTTCAATATTTGTTAAAAGTAAGAATCTTATTGATATATGAGAATGAGATATTCATCAAACTCCATTTACAATAGCCATGTGACTATTACTGCCATCCTCCTTGCTTCTCAATTATATGAAGTTCAAAAGTCAAATAATTATACGTACGTTTATATTCATACTTTTGGAAAGTTATCCAATTGGTCAAGGTTACAGCTAATTTTCAAGCCGTGTCGACCAATTACCACCTATATATATATGATTTCTGAAGCTCAAGAATGACAATTTTTTTTTCTGAATTTAATTTAATGAAGATAATGTGAGCGGTAAGAACGCAAAATTAATCATTCAGTTAATTAAAGATTCTATAATAAAATTTTAAGGAAACACTCGAGTAAAATATTAAAATGATAAATAATGGCTCAATATCAATTGCCTTTATATCTAACAATAGGAAATTAGAGAGGATATTTTTGTTTGAGCTTTCTTTATTAATTAATTGTTGTTAATTAAATTTGAAGTATTTAATGCGGACTAGGCTACCTGGAGTCATGGAGATGTCGGGCACTTTGGTTCAATTTAAGCATACAAGAGGGCACCTACGAGGCTACTGAAGAACAAAATTGGTCTCACATGGTGACCAAATATATATGGATAAGAAGGTAGAAACATCTCTTCAGTCTCTTCCATCAATGTCACTGCTAGCATTACCTAACCAAACTCGAAAAGCAGTTACAACGTTGGGAATTTTTGTCTTGCTCTCCTGCATACTTATTTAGCCGTGAAGGAGCTAAAGCATATGCCCTAGAGAGACCATCTCTCTCTCTCTTTTTGTTAGTATAGAATTGTTAAGTATAAATATATTATCAATGAAAAACAGAAAACTGTGCTATCCAACATGAATAACTAAGTAAATAATAAAAAATTCTTAAACATATTTTAACATTTATAATTTGAAAGACACAAAAAGGGAACACGTACTTAAGTAATTTTTGTTCACATAAATTTTAATTAATTAGGTAAAAGCAAATCATAGTGGGAGCGGAGAGAACCATATCCATTATATATGAAAAAATATATGTGTAGTAGTGTACCTTTAAAGCAGAATGAATTCTCTATACCTTGTATTATGTGTGCTGTAAGTATTGAAATATCAACCATAATATTGTCAAAACTGAATGAAACCTTTTCCATTACGATCCTAGTCAGAGGCACAAAAGATAGTGAACTCATTACTTGCTTATCACAATGCACATTTTCAAAAGCAGCAGGCATGCAGCAGAAATGCATCAAAATGTTTAGTTCTTCTACACATATATCTATATAACTTCCCGTCAATTAAGATGAATTCTAGCCCAGTCGTTTAGTAATTAGAAATGGAAAGCTTTTTTAGCAATATGCTTATGTCGCGGTAATACAGCGAGTAAGTGACTAACTGATGAGCAATAACAATCCAGCAAAGTATAATTTTTATTTACTCAGCTAATTATAATTAGTACATATATGTAACTACATATCCTATAAGCAAACAAAAGAATCGTGGTGATTTTTTCGTACAGGTTCGGCAAAGCTACCAATCGAGCTCACGTTTTTAGGCCAAGCGCTATAGACAAAATCTTATCGGCATTGTATCAGTGCCCCCCACAAAACTTCCTTTATACCATCATGCTAGGGGGGCCACTGTACGTATTAGGATTAAATCCAGCTTAATTAACTGCTCATTATATTCTAAATAAAACCTATTATTTATCTGTTAATTCACTTTTCCCCAATTAACCCATCACTACTTTAGGTGAAAAGAGCTTTCCAAATTAAACCCATCACAATTAAAGGTCTTCCTTATATATGCCTCAATCTTTTTGATTCGATCTGATTTTTGTATTTTCTGTTGAACTGTCAATCAAGTGGCTGGATGATATTTTAACTTTAGTTATTATCACCATTAATTGTATTTTTGTAGGGTTTCCAAGCGTAGGGAAATCTGATCAGTATGGAATAATATATAGTAGATGCACTTAAAGGTGATTATGAGCTGTTGCCAATTTATAAATAATTAATTAAGAACATCAGATTTACCTTTTATAAATACACATACTAGGGTTAGGGCTTGGCATAAGCATCACAAAGTTATAACCTGTACCCCTTTCTCTCTCTCTATCCAGCTATCAATTTTATCTCTTCCTGAAAAGATTTAGAGGGTAAGATGAGGAAGCGGCAGGTAGTAGTGAGAAGAGAAAGCGATGCATGTATGGGCGGTAGTAGCGTGAGATATGGAGAGTGTCAAAAAAATCATGCGGCAAATGCTGGGGGATATGCGGTGGATGGTTGCCGGGAGTTCATGGCCAGTGGGGACGAAGGCACGACTGCTGCTTTAACTTGTGCTGCCTGTGGCTGCCACCGAAACTTCCATAAAAGATTAATGCTCCAATCTGATGCTCCTTCCAGTGGAACTTGATCCTTCTTAATTATCTCTAAAGCTCCATGTATTATATATGTTCATTGCTTTCGATTGTTGTGATTTGGGATTTTAACCTAGTGATACGTACTGGCTTCAAGGGGAAAAAGCCAAGGTAGAAGACGTTTGTTTGTTGATGAGGCCTCCAAAATTACTGGTCGATCGAAGTAGTTTGGTTGTGTTGAATATTTTTCCTTTTTTGTTTCTACTTTCTTTAAGTAATTAGTGTAAGTTGTGTTCTGGGTTTGCTTGGCTTCTCCAGGAAGCAGTTCTCACTTTCAAGAATGATCGATGCGATATTTACTCTAAATTTTCTGTGTCTTTTCATGGGAAGTTGATTTTGATTATCTGCTCCTATTCAACATTCATTGATGCCAGAACAATTTCCACGTCATAGGCTATATGTAGCATACCAAACCTCCACTTGCCTTGCCCTCCTCCGTCCTTTATTTCTAATCTATTCAGTAACTGTTGAGCTTGCATAACAAAATGTGAAAAAGAAAAATCACAATTTTAGCTTATTTTTGGATTTCTGTGGCTAAGCTATATAGCTCAACATGTGAACCACAATTTTCTCGTCTCTGCTGAAGGCTCTAGTACTGGTTTTGTTAGCAAGCTCCCCAGTAAGCTCCTAAATCAGGTACTATAGCGCTGTCGATATTTGAGACCACTTTGAATACATGAACAGTCCGAATGTCTAATCATGTTGGTTGTTGAAATAAAGAACTTCTATTTGCTACTTATTGAAAGTTGATTCAAGCTAACTCAAAACTCAAAAAGAAAAAAGTTTACAACATTATTTAATATGCTTAAAGGGTTGTGATGGATAAAAGCAATTCATTACCTTTTTAAGAACAAAGAATATGCTAAGCTGCTTATAACCACTGTATAAATATATAGGAATTGCATATGTTGGGTCGAAACCCTAAATGCACATTTTTTTTTGGATCAGAAGAACCCTAAATGCATTTAAAGCTTCATGCATGTGTGTGTAAAGATAGTATATATACCCTTGAATATGGTCGTAGGAAATTCCATATGGCGGTGAAACTGTAAGTCACAAATTAACACCGATCTTTTTGTTATACTGACAAGCGGCTGCTGCCTAAAATTAATAAATAGAATATGTTAAGGGCAGATATTTGAATGACACTTCGGCCGGTGCCCTATAGCCAGTTTTCCCAGAAAAAGATAAGAAGGAGCATCGTTTGTGTTTGATAGATACTTTCCATGTGAGGTGCTGTAAGGAAAAGTGGAGAGTTAGGCTTTCGATCGACATGGAAGGAACAAACTTTCTGGTATACGTTAATAGTGAATCTGGTAGATGTCAATTCCGAAAATTATAGATGATCAGAAAATGCCCCAAGCTTGCCCCATTTATTGTAGAAATACATTGCTAAAGGTGTCTTCCTCCATTTTCCCTGTCTTAGAAAGAAATGTCCAAAGCTGTATTGTTGTAAATTGAATTTCTATACGTGCTTGATTCCCAAATGCAATTTGTTAAATTAAATTTTACATCCATCTGCTAGGCCCAACTTCCCATCCCTTTAATTTGGGTCAAAATTAAATTAAATATATTTATCAGAAGAATAAAAATAAAAATATAAAGGGAAAAGAACAAATATTCTACAGTATTACTACATAATCCGTACGTTATTGTCCTTGTGACCCAATTTCAATATGTGTGTGTGTGTATAAAACATTACTAAGATATATACTTACTATATATATATATATATAGAGAGAGAGAGAGAGAGATATAGGCTGCAGCCTTAACCTAGTTATGTGGTATATGATTGATCTGAAGCAGAGGATGGTGGTGGTAGTCCCGATTGTGTTGGCTTTGGCGCTTATACGGTGTGACAATTTTAGTGGCGTATAATGACTGCACTGGAGGATCTATATGACTCCTTACAACTAAAGTGATAATAAGTGTCAAGTGTATAGTAGGTTACAATTAAAGTTTTTCTTTTAAAAGAAAAATCCTTCTGAGTATACTACTCAGACAATCAAAAGTTGCACAACAGAATAATTAATATTTAACTCACCAAATGGTTTTGGTGCATATAATTGTTCCCTTTAATTTTATTACTTCGAATCACTCGTTCAACCAAACGGTTCCTGAATGGCATGCTTGCGGGTCTTAAATTTAGAAAGTTGTAAAGTTTAAACTTGTAATTATTTCATTTATTTTTAAAATGTTGAAAGAGATCAGTAAGAGTTGCTCGTAAATCTTTAACTGTACCCACTCATCATTATTATTTAAATGATCTTTTTGAAATTTTCTCCCCTGATTAATTTTTGTGGAGCATTCAAATCAAATATCAACAGCTGTAATGTTTTTGTCTAGCTTTGAAATGGTATAATATGCTTTGGGAAGATCCGATATCGAAATCCCAATGCAGGACTTACCGACTTAGTGGAGCTTCCAATATGAAAAGAAGAAGCATAGGAGAGTTATAGTCCACCAATCAGGCATTTATTGGAGACACATTGATGTGGCCAAATTTGAATTACAGACCAATACCATTTACTATGTCTCTTCATTACAATGTCCTCGATCACCCCACCTAAGCACCTGATGAATATCTATCTAAAACATCATTTTCATTCTCAAAATTTTGAAGGAATCTTATATTTTATACAGTGATTTTTAAAAAATTCATAAATAATTTGATTCAATATAACACAAATCATCAAAATAGCAAATTAATACTTATGAACATTTAAAATATAAGATGCTAGTGTAGTGAATAAATAGTGTACTTTAATAATTAACTCTTTCCATCTCTTTTTATGCATATGATCACTAACGATCGAATCAGTAATTGGAGCGAGCACAAGCAAAATAACATCAAACTTTCTTCCTTGGTCATTTGACTTTCTGGTAAATTATGAGCCAGCAAAAGCATAAGATGATACAAAAATAGAGTAATGAAAAATAAAGAGTAAAAACAGATATATCATAGCTAGACATTACAAGAGAGATTTATGGTGTAACAACAGATCGATATAGATATTGTCATTGTGCAAGAGAAATTCCTAGTAAACAGATCAATATAAGCCTACGTAAAATCCCCAATAACTGTAACTTCAGTATCACAGTAATTATTTCTTCAACTGAGCGGAGACACTGGAGAGTTAAGCACATCGATTAGACGATTAGCCAAGGGAACAATTCTCGATTGCTTGTAACAAGCAAAACCTTTGCTTAATCAAATAGGAATAACCTTTTCTTGTTTAATTTTTTATATTAAATAAAACTAATTGTATATATTACTTTTACTTGGAAGACCAAAAAAAAAAAAGGAAGCTCGCCCTAAGTTTCTTTGTTTTTTTTTTGGGGGTTGGGAGGAATAATGGGAAAGCTGATGTATTAGTGCTTCCCGCTCCGTAATCAAAATAAGCCCACTTCTTTGTTGACCCAAACCTATATGGGCTTTACCCTCGTAGCTGTAATAAATAATGTGGGCCTTGTCTATCCAGTTTTCGCCGTACATTGAATTTAACCCAAGAAAAGGATAAATGTGCCTCGGAATATATACTCCATTCTTTAATCAGTCTTGCTTGACCAACGAGCTGCTTTTACTATATTCTTGAGCCATGAGATGAGTTTGATAATATTATTTTCTAGAATATAATTTTTTATTCATATTTCATGTACAAGTTTGAAATTAAGAAAACACCAAATAAACCCTTACCATACCAAAAAAAAACTTAAAGGCAGTTAAAATTAAAAACAATCACGCTAATATATTGTACATAATTTTTGAATTAAAATTAACATAAATAAGATAGTTTGAGTAGCTGGAGAAAGCAAGAGTTAGAAAATAGAAAGCCCAATTAACGAACGGTTGCTTCTTTTTTTTTTTTAAAAGGCCATTAATGAATGGCTGTGCTTATGGGATTGGCATACGGTGTCACATGGTCCCTAATGAATCCATTAAAGTGGATAGCATGTGAGGAGGCATTATTGCTTTCCTTATTGGGTCAGACAAATGGGCTCTTTCTTCTTTCTGTCACATGCAATCAAAACTCAATTACAATCCTACAACCATTCTTCCTTTTTCTTCCCTCTCACTTTTCCATTTAATGCTTTCTCTCCTTAATTTCCCCCCATCGATGTACTTAATTTAAACCACAATTACAACTTGCTTCCCCACTAAATCGACCTAGTATATGGCTTTGTTATCATTAACAGAAGAGAAACTAATTATTAAACTCAGTTATAGGGCTTTATTACATGATGGCACCACTTTCTTTGCCTAGTTCGACAAAAGACATGGAAGTGCGAGATTTACTTTAATTTCTTGAAACTTTTTCATTTTTATTCCACCCAATCTCTTTGCAAATTTCATTTGAAGACGACCTTTTTTTTTTTGGTAAATCCAAAATCAATCTTATAATTAGAAAAAAGAAAAAGAAAAAAAATATTTATGTGGCGTAATAGGAGAAATATGCCAATCCCTATCTGAAGTTTATGCAGGGTGAGACCAGCGTGTTAGTAGAGAGCGAAAACTTATGAACTGATACAAAAGAATAATGTTAAAGAAGGAGAGATTTTTAGAG
Source organism: Gleditsia sinensis (assembly GCA_037074535.1). NCBI lineage: Eukaryota > Viridiplantae > Streptophyta > Magnoliopsida > Fabales > Fabaceae > Gleditsia > Gleditsia sinensis. Next base: position 33,686,291 of record CM073474.1, on the reverse strand, counting down.
ATAAGACCCCATAATATATTGGACCACCACATTCGCAAGTGCCCCTAATCTTTATGCTGTAAATAATTGTGTGGTCCATTATATAGTCTTACAATAACTGGTCCTTTCACATTTTGTTGTTTTTTGTTCGAGTGTTGTTTGTTTTTCTTGGTTTTGTCCCTTTTAAATTCTCAGACATGGTAAATGAAAGCGTTACGGCTGCAGTAAAATGATTACAACAATAATGCTACCAAATCCAGAAGGATATTAGAGGAGACTATAATCAACAAGCCAATCATTCAATCCCCTCCTTTTAACACGATGCTGTTTGATTTGATATACTGATTTACTACAACTAATGATGGAAAGTTTGATCAGTAAGTAATATCAGTTGCTTCAACTTTCTCTTGCAGCGTCTTTTCTCATCAATTACAAAATGGAATGTTAGGTGAAATTAATATTAGTGTGGGGAGACTCCAACGTCCGTTCCAGATGTAGGGTTGCAGCATCAACCACCACAATGTAAAAGCCTTGCTTCATGCTAGGATTGATTTCCAAGTTGGTAACTATAGATTTGGTAAAATAATCATTATGATGTTCATTAATTTCTTTCTTAAGCAATAGATCAAGGAGCTCTTGTATTGTAATCAGCAATATGTGCATGCTGATGAGTACCAAAAAAAAGTTTAAATGTAGCCCTTTGCTTTGCTGTTAAAGCTTTGATGAAAATGACCCAAATTTGTTTTGTGTATATAATTTTTAGCCACCTCGCACATGAGGTTAAAGAGAATCCTAGGCACTAGATAGTGCAGAGTGTGTTAAAAAGGCCTCATAATGACACAAAGTAGCAACGAGAATCCAATGCAAAAATTGCAAATAACCTAACCACAATGCAACTTAGCCTGTACTAATTAGAAACAGAGAAATCATGTGTGGAAATGAGAGGTTTTTTGTCTAGTATACCAATTCTAGTAATCTGATTCCTGCTTTTGAGGAAAGTCGTCCACTCCGCTTAAATTGTTACACTCGGAGCATGTTCTAATGCGCGTAACCCAATGGCACACCCAAAAGTATAGAGTCGTCATAATCTCCACCACCAAAATTAGGCTAACAGCACACGACACTAGAACATGATTTGTTTTTTCCATGTGTTTTTTCTGATTCCACTCCACACGAACAAGGTAGCAGTTGCCAGAACATATAATCATTCGCAATCGAACACTCAAATATGAATTCTAGGCTAGGTTGTTTGTTTCCCTCGAAGTTTGCTGCTAATGACCATTCACTCTGGTGTCGTAATTGTTCTTATATATTACCAAAACGACAAACCATACTTTGAAGCTATCAACACACAGTTACAGACCCCATACTCAAGAAAAAATTAAATGTCGATTCCAGATTCCTTATTATGCGTGCTAAGCTATCCACAACCACAAGGGTCGACTGCTGCTCATTCGCTTTGACCCAAAAAGGCTTCCACACTGATTAGAAGTAATGCCGGAGATGTCACTTACTCAACTCACATGCATGCGCATCAAACTTCAACACCATGCACACTATTATTGATGAAGGGACGGAAGCGTAATTTTGAATATAATAATTTCGGTGTTGTTTTGTCTGCATGTACAGCGGTGTTCATATTACTTGTCCTCAAATAATGTGTAATAATAGTCGGAACAGGACTGTCTCCGGGAAAATCGATTTGATTTGATAGCTAAAATTGGTGCCTAACCATGGAATTTGAGGCTGTAAACGAAACATGCTTTCAAAACAAACACTGTGGGGGCACGTGCTGGTAAGATTAACGTGCACGCACGTTGGAATAGCAGAGAACTTACTTTCTTCTCGAAATGGTTGAGAGTCGATGAGAATGGGATTCTTTAGGTGAACTACAGGACACAGGAATAGAATTATAGTTACGGGTAGGAACTTACAAAGTTGAAGTGTCTAATCATGTAATTCAGGGGGTCACATCGTGTAGTAGTGTAATTTGTAGAGGTAGAGACAGAAAGTTGCCTATCAACTCTGTAATCAACTTTATTGACTCAAAAAGAAGGATAACTCTCATGTTAAGCAAAGTTGCATTATTAAGATAACTGCCCTCCACCCTATTCAATAATTACTAGCTCCTTAATCCTCAACTTTCCTAATTAAAGACATAAATTGTCATAGGATAAGGATGTCGTTTTTTGGAACTAGACAAAAAGTCCACTATTAATATGTACATGCTTTTGAAATGACAGTGTTTTAGTTCAAACGAATGTTAATTGTTATTTGACCCCATATATATATAAAAAAAAAAAAAAAAAAAAAATCACACGTTTCTCTCAGATACTCTATCTCCGCACAAAGACAAGCGTGTAGGCCAGGGAGCGGAGAACTTTTTGAACTTTCTACCTTATCACATTATTGCCTTTAAAACAAAAGAAAAAACATTTATCTAACAGCCTTCATCTATTAAGACAAGTCATGTATGGAGAAGTATTTGTACCGTCCAACTTGAAGGCAATCGGTAAAAAGAAATTTTTTTTTCCATCGAGTTTTGGTTTTTGTTTATTTTAAAAAATTGGAGTAACCTCATCAAAACTTAATTATTTTACAATAAATGTAGCTGTTTCAGTAGTAATATAAAATCATTAATTTGAATCATTAAATTTAAAAGAAATAATTTGTTTTTATTCTAGATCATTTTCAATAATTCCCCTGAATTATGATAGATCTCGTGAAGATGTAAAGTTTTAATCAAGGGAGGCGAATAACTTCCCATCTAAGAATTCCTTGTTAAGCAGATTTACAGGGAGGCTCATGGAGTGGAGAATGCTTCCATCAATTTTCTGCTTTTTTATAATTCTCAGGTAACAGAAGATGGGGCTCAGTTCAACCACCAAATTAAAAATTATTCTTAATAAATAAATAAGAGAAAAGAAATAAAAATTTTCCTTTCATTATATAATTTTTCTTTATCCATTCTTGTGGGCATCGCAAGATTAAAAAATTCAAAGAAGCAAAATTGATATCAATATACAAAGGATATTAGTCAAGATTGAAGGGTGAACTGAACAGTATGGCACAGATGCACCCTTGACTCAATATTTTAAAGCCATATTACATGCAACGCATTTGGGCTAATTGGAGGGGAAAGATGACCAAATTCATAGTGAGTTACTGTTGCATTGAGTCGAAATTCGACAAAATTCCTCGTCAGCTTGTTCCAATATTCCTGATTTTAAGAGGCAATTAAAGAATAAGGACCACCACCCATACCTCGGTGGTTAGGAGCAGCAAGGGCAGCCCTCTCAAAAGGTACCAATACAACATTACTGACTTCATTAATCACCCAAAACCAAAACGGACCCGTGGAGGGGACCCACTACAAATTAATAAATAAATAATTAATAGAAAAAGTCAGCAAGGACATAACAGACCCATAAGTGGTGATCAGTACTCTGATACTGCTCTCTCCCCATCATCTCCTTCCAAACAATATTTTAATGTTATAAGCAGTAACGTGATCCATAAACAACAAAGTTATCAACTTCCCTTAAAAGGTAAGTGCCCAATCCCTCTTTCGATTATAATAATACATTTAAGTCGGATGGGATTGAGATTCCACCAAGATATAATAATATAACACATAAGCCTGAGTACAAAGCTATGCACGCTTCGTTAGAAAGAATAATTAGAAGACATAGATATATAATACGGTTTCTTTTGGAATCATCACCATCTCTCCCATCCTTCAATACTTTCGTATAAAAACTAACTGATACTATTATCATTAACAAAACCTTTTAACGCACTCCCTAATAGATTACCATAATTTAATATACCTCACCTGATCAAATTACTTAACAGAATATCAAGATTAAAGAATAACACATCAGCGGCAGCCGCACAGATTGTACAATTAGCAACCGCCTTAAACCTTGTAAATTAAAGTCTACGTAGCAACACTTTTTCTGCCTCTTTCTCTCGGACACCAGAAAATCACTATTCCCTCGCTAACCTGTACTGAAAGAGTAAAAGAGAAACAAAACACCAAATAATGACACTGCTGACTGCTGAGTTTACTGTCCATCACCACCAAAAGCCCCTCGAGCAAACCCAATCCCAAAACTGAGCTACGGGCAGTAAAAGAAATCACCCCATATAGGAGAAGAAATGAGAAACACATACAGGTGTTAGGAGGGCCGGGAGGAATTAAAATCTATTGATTTCAATAACAACCATTTAAGCAGCAAAAAGAGAATACGAACCCAGAAAATAAATTCCCTCTGGATAATAATCTCTCCCATGTTAAATATCCTTAGGCTGATTCATCATCTCATTAATAAAAACTAAACAAGAAAAATGGAAGAGAAAGGAACGACTAATTGACTGGTACCAGCCTTACTCTATCTAACATCATATTATTTTCCTTCTTATTCTCCATCAAAGATTAAGAAGATGAAGACGACCCATTAGTACCGACGTTTACCCCACTATCGGTCGGGTAGTGATTTGGATCCTCGGTGCTGCCGTTGTCGTTGTTGTTTTTGGTGCCGCTGATTTCATTGTTGTCGGTATTGGGGTCCAGTTCCAGCTCAAGAACGCTCCTATTACCATTCGCATCTCTCTTTCCTAACGTGTTCTTGTTATTGTGCATCCAAACCTTCAAAACTCCTCTGTCCACCCCAACCTCACGGCAGAACTCTTGCACCAATTCCTCATCCCTCTTCTGCATCTTCCACCCCACTCTCTCAGCGAACTGATGCATCTTATCCTTCTGATCTTGGGTGAACTTAGTCCTGAACCGCTTCCGCGTATTTGGACTCAGCGTCCCCAAAGCGTTCGCGGGTGCCGTGCTCTCCGGATGAGCTGGTAGGCCAGCAGAGAGAGCCAGAAGCATGTGGGGTGCGGAGGGGTAGTAGGAAGAGGAAATCGGAGGGGGGGAAGCTGAATTGGGGCTCCGATTCGAAGCTTGAAACGGTGGAGGTGGGGGAGGGTGGTGTCGATGGTGGGGCTGATACTCGATAACATGAGTAGTTGGAATAGGCTCTTCAGGTTCACGGCGGTGGAAATTGCGGTGGCAGCCACAGGCAGCGCATTTGATAGAGCTGGGGTCTGAGGAATTAACGTTGGGGGAGGGCATGAACTCGCCGCAACCGTCCAGCGCATGGCCTCCTAAGCTGGCTGCATGGTTTTTCAAGCATTCTTTGTAGGTGACCGCCACATGCTGATTGGCGAGGTGGTGATGGTGGTGGTGGTGGTGGTGGCGCTTGAGGACGCCGTTGGAGAAGGACAAGGACTTGGAGGTGGGTTGGATCCGGGTCGGCGTTTCAGTGTCAGGTTCTGGGGATTTTGTACTAGTAGTGTTGGGGGCGGTGATGTTGGGGATTGCGGGGGTTATGTCCATGGCTCAAACATCTAGGGTCCCCAAAAGAAAATCTTGGCTTTTAAGGGGTTGTTAGGGTTAGGCTTTTGTGTAGATTATGGTTATCACACTCTATGAAAGTGGCGGTATAATGATTTTCTGGGAAAATTAAAGGAATCAGGGCAGTGAAGCTAAGAAGGAGAGGGAAAAGGGTGGGTTGAGGAGGGGAAAAAGAGAGAGGAGGAAGAGGATGGTGTTGTCGAGGAAGGTTTTGAGTGATGACTGTTGATAATAGCAATCTGGGTTATGTGGATGTGCTTCTTAACCACATAGTTTTTCTAACCCTGGTTGTAATCCATGGTTAAGTTGTTGACCCTACTTGGGGTTAGATGTGAGTAATGAATAAATATACCCCCAATTGAAATTCAAATGACCCTACTGTTTATTACTAGTGCTGCCATTACGCTAAGATGGGGTTTTGGCTCACCCTGGTTCCCGTGTGATTTGGGTTGGAGCTGAAGGTTTTGAATGCAATTATGAGTGGGTCAGTAGCGAGTTGACTGGGCAGTGAATCCTAGCATGGAGTTGGAAGGGCCTGCAATTCTGAACCATTTACTGTAACCCATCTTAATTTGTCAAGTTGGCAGAGAAGGACGCGACAGCTTTCGCAGTAAAATCATTGAGATTTATTTTTAGGATGCAAACCCCACCAAGGTTTGTTTTCCTCCTTACTTTTCTCTTTATTAAACATTAACTCTTTGGTTAATACATGCATAAACAAGTCCTTTACTCTCTCTCTCTTTGGGGAGACACAATTGCCCTTGTGACATCTCACTAGTGAGAAGCCTTACTAAAAGGCAGTGGCAAATGTGCTATTTTGTTCATAATAAGGGGTTTGTATCAGCATTTTGTTAGCTAAATATGAAAGGGATCTCTGTCGGCATGAGAGAATTTTCGGACACTGTGGGGGATGGTGGGATGGAAACGACGACGCTTAAGAGAGGATCTGCCCGGTTAGCCCCGACAAAAGAAACACGTCCTGAAACGGTACCGTGAAAGTGGGTGGGACATTTTGGGGTATCTGGGACGGAGGTTAGGAAAAGAAAATAGTGCGCATTCGGAACTTGTAGTGCATGAAATAAGGATAACTTGTCAACCATAATCATAATTAAGGAGGCAAGGACTAATGACTTGACACGTGTAAATAAAGTGCCACTTGGAGACACGTGTGAGAAGCCATTTGTTTACTTTTATGCCACGAAGTCTACTCAGAGATCAAGTCAGTTTTAAATAAAATAGATCATCAGCCTTAAACCAAGAGCCAATAATAAGAAAAAAACGGCAGAGGAATGTTAGGGTGCGTTACGGAGTACTATAACATGGTAAATAGCCGGCACTGACTTTGAAGAGTGCACGAATCGGCCAAATAAATAACAAATAATTTTGTTTTCCATTTCTAATGCAAAAAAAAAAAAAAAAGGTTGAAACTCACCATGCGGGTCGCGGGTCTTCTTGTGGAAGGGAGACTTTTAACTCAATTTTTATTGGGCGCCTGGGTAAAGTTTCGGCCCACGTAAATAATTTTTTTCCATTTTTAAAACTAAAGTATTTATTACTCGCGAAAATGTAAATATTTATAGTTTAATCCTCCCCATGAACCGGTGACGTGTTTAGTCAGTGATGCATGCTTTTAAGATTGATGAGATCCAAAAAGCCAAAACTTAACGAGGTTGAGCAGCATTGGAATTAGACAATGGCAAAGGTACATAAATGAAAGGACATGTGGACTTTAATTAAGTTATTTGTTTCCATCGTTATTATTAAAGCCAAATTCGAAGCTTATATTCAACTCTACAATTATTCAATGCCAGTACCAAGACAACTGAGTAGGCCAGACAGTTGAAGAGTCCAATGCTTATTTTTGAATCAACAAAATATATAATTATAAAACAATTCTAAAGTGGCGACTAAACCAGATAGGGTAGCTCACTTTTATACGTACCCTAACCTCGGTTTGTTTTAAGAATAATTACTCTAATCATAGGATAGCATGTTGGTTTGTCGTCCTTCCAACCTTCTCCACCTTAGATTGCTTTATTAGGGGGAGGAAAATCCAACTTTATTAGCAGATCTAAAACTAGGCAACATTGTTCTCTCGCCCCTCATTAGATGCCCTTTTTTCTTACATTTTCTTTCCACAAATCTTATGAAATCTTCTAAATCAACCTATCCATCCATCTATCTATGTTCGTAAGAGATTTAAACCTTTTTCTTCTCAAATTTTGCCCCCTGCCTAGCCACGTTTTGAGGTTTCAACGTGCTTTTCTTGTATACACAAATTTTAATTATGAGTTTATTTTTTATTTTATTAAGTTTCTATTAAAAAAAAACTCAAGATTCAATCTCCCTAGTTGGTATCATCCTTTCTCATTTGTCTGTTTTTTAAGAAAATGATTGTGTGAATTTTGTTTCTTTTTTTTTTGGAAAAAAAGGAAAATAATAAGGTTTGAAACCAAAGGCTACCGTGGGTGATTGAACAGATAGTCAACTTGCTACACATTTCTTATAATGTAAATTAGACCCAACAATTTAATCCCATCCGTTAAAAAATTGCAATATTTTTTGTTTTTGTTTTTTTTTTAAATTCCAATATGTTTAAAGTAGAGTAAATATTATAATAATTGAACCTCTGCGAAAAAATTCTGAATAATCAACCGGACGAAATGTCATGGGATATTGGGATTGATGTGAACAGATTGTTGTGCTCTGGATATGACCGACTCTTTATAGTTCAAAATGGGAAGGATGGACCGTATTATGCTGCGTGGTTAAACGCGGGGTATTATTGTCAAATCACTTGCATATTTTTTTTTAAAATAAAAAATGGCATGCTATGGAATTTGTTTTTATTTTTAAAAAATAAAAAATAAAAAAGTGGGAGCCCCATAGAAATAGAAGTATAGTAAAGAGGAAAAGGAAATGACATGAAAAAACAAGTTTGGGGGAAAGAAAAGTAAAAGAGGGAAATGACCAGACGCAGTGGGAGAAGGAATACTCACAGTTGCATTTATACGACATGATTTGTCATCACAGCCGAACCCCATCCCTCCCCCTACTCTGGAATATTTAATTAAACACTTCCATCATTTTCATCGCTAATTCTCAAATTCAATTTCAAAAAAAAAAAAAAAACAAGTGGAGAGCAAGTTTAAGAAAAGGAGCAATCAGTTTAGGAGGAATAGACTAGTTCGATTCACTTTCTTTGCTTGTCTTGTCGGAAAAGATTAGCTCTGTAGTCCGTAGCGTTGCGTCGGCAAAAAACAATAGCATAATTCTGAATTTCTCTATAATTGACAATGGGCAGACAAAAACATTAATAACGATGGTAATTCCCTTTTGCCATTCCAAATTTACAAATACAACAATATCATACCAACTTGATAAAAATTGATTAATCTCGTTACCTTGCCCATAATTAAATGGATCAAATGAATTGAATTTGACGTTATTTTGAAAATAAAAGCGGCCGAACGGCTCCATCAATTCATGTCTCGATGAAAAAAATTAATTTTATAAAACTATTTAACAGACAGAATCTCGCTTTCTCTGAAAAAGGAAGGAAGGTGTGTTGCGTTCAAATTTTGTTTCCATCAACAATATTACAGGGTGATCGAAACTAAAAGTCTTGTTCAGAGAGATTCCTCGCTGCGATGAATATTAGGCGTAAACTACTGGGTAACTGAGTTTGAATATTAGAAGAGGGTGAATACAAATAGTTCACGCAGAGAGTGAAAGTGGGCGTTGGTTTTGAATATTTTGAGGCGGCATTGAATGAGACATGGGTTTAATGAAGTTAGGGTCTTTATCAGAAGAAATGGAAAGAGCAATTGTGAAGCAACGACCAACATAATATTTTGTGCTAACAAGTATAATGCGATATTTTCGTCCACGTACGGGGGAGTATGCCCTACCAGCCTAACTAGGCGAAGGTCGTCTCCTCGCCAAGGTTGCTTTTCAACCCAATACACCATTAATGATCGGAGAGAAATTAAGAGCCTCTCATTTAATATAGGATTGCCATGCCCTTTTCCTTATATTATTTTCCCTTGTCTAACTCATTTCATTCCCTCTATCTACTTTAGCTAGGACTAGGACTTGGACTTCCATTCTTGACCTCGTAGCTAGATACCGCGTCTTCGAGGCGTAATGGGTTGATGACAGGTCAATAAAGTATTAACAGCTGATAATTCTCTCAACTATCTAAAACAGTAACAGATGATCCGGTAGAGAGACATAAGCTTTTGAAGCTCTGAGATTAACAGTCTAAGTTATAGCTCTCTACCAACTTCATGTAAAACGTCCCTCTCCACTCCAAACCAATTAAAGCCTATCCCCTATTCCCCATCTTCCTACCCCACTTTTCCGATTTCTTAAAGCTAGTTCAATCTACTTTCCCTTTTCACTTAACTAACATGAATATGTTTAATTTATTTGTTTTTATTTTTATTTTAAAAAAATATTTTTTAAAATTTTAAAAATATCAAAAAAACTGTTTTTAAAATTTTTAATACTGTATTATAACGATAATATTTTTATAATTATTTTAAATTATATACATAATATTTTATTATTTATATAATTATAAAATAATAAAAATAAAAATAAAGTAAAAATAAAAATAAAAATCAAATATATTTTTAAAAATAAAAATTATTTTCAAAAAATAAAAACAAAAAACTATTTTATAAACTAAATGTAACCTGACATTCTATTCAACTGTAATGAGCTAATTTGATTATTTTATATCCACTTTTGGGCCTTTTTTCCCTCTCAACAGCCCAATATCTTGAATGCCTCTGGGCAATAAATATAATCAAATTCCGAAAATGTAATTGTTTTGGCAGCTGTGGGTTTGGGGCCCCATGTGTGCTAAGTTGTCTATTCAAAAGGCCCACGAAGGGTAAAACTGGGCTCTAATAACTTGTAATAATTCATTTATGCTGCCAGTCCAAAAAAAAATATATATTAAATTCATTTATCCTTATCTGACATATCCACCTAAAAGTCCTTTTCAACTGTACAAATTCCAGATAGTTGCCGTTAAAACCATCTCAAAATGAAAATTGTGCTGGAGATATCACAGCTAGTCGAGAGTGATTTTCTGGGCCTACATGCTTCTTCTGGGGCATTGCACCGGTTAACGAAAACAAATACCACAAATTCAAACAAAGAGAAGGCTGTAAATCAACCAAAGAGGTTCTAAATTATAATCACCAAGTCATAATACGTATCACCACTACAACTGGCAATTTTGTTGCTGTGCTTCCTATTCGCGATACAGAGATTGCTTAAAAGTTGCCACCACTATGATTGTTGTGTCTTAACCACTCGAATTATTCTCTTGCAGACACCACCGGCTCGTAATTAATGATTAAGATGGCACACAAAACCAAAATACACAAATATTGTTTTCTCTCAAAATGAAACCACAAATGTTTCATCCATATCTGATCTCTATCATCTGCATTAAGCAAAGGAAACTCAATTAACTAAATTGAAGTATGGTTTTGGTTTCTAGTCAATTCATCATCGGCCTGTGGGCAATTCTTTTGCATCGAGGTCCAACCCAAGCGTAGTGCAACGGACTGTAGCTCTTGGAAAAGCCCAAGAGTTCGGAAATGTCCTTTTATTGTTCATTGCAACATTTCAAAGATTTTTTTTTTTTAAATCTTATTGGGGAAGTTTATTTTTTATAGTTAAAAAAAATCGTAATTAAAAGTCTTAATTTTTAAAGTTATTTAGTTTTGAAGGATTTTTCTTTCTTTCTTTGAAATGTTTAATAACTTATATTTTAATAAAAATTTGTTATAATTTTTTTTATATTGTTAATTAAGAAATATATTATCTCTTTATCTGTAATTTTTATTTAATAAATATAATTATTTTTTATTAAATTTTTTTAATTTATGCCAATTTAACTAATATAATCATATTTGATTTGTAAAAAAAAAAAAAAAACATATTAGTTCTCCGAACGTGTATGTACGGTGCAATGCACCGACGAGACCGCTTAAATGTGCCTCTACAGTCACCGCCATATTCAATGTTACTCAACAACCCCCACACGTGCTTCATTTCAAAATTGCATAACCCAACGTTCCATCATTAATTAGTTCCCAACTAGTTCACCGAAGTTTCTGCGTTTCTGATTTATTACATGTGCCTTCCACATGCCCCCCTCTCGCTTCTTAAGGAATATCATCTTTCTCGGTTCTTCTTCATCAACTTTCCTGCTACCACACAGCCACTACTAAAACGTACAAATTCGGCGATTGAAAATCATGTTAAAAGTAATGACAAATAAATAAAAATTAATTGAGATTGTCTTTTTGAAAGTAACAAGTTGAGAATTAAGTTGTTCCTTTAAAAAGTGCTTCTGTTGGGCGGGGCATGTGCGAGCGGGGGAGCGGTGGGCGGAAGGGGCGCCTGTTTCACAAAAGTGCACAGAGAGAGAACCTCCCATTCGCCCATCATTCTCACGACTCTCTTGTCAGAAATGGCATCGCCCCCCAATTAATTACTTCGCTCTTCCTATGCATGTCATTGGGTTGTGTAGAGTTTCACAAAGGAAAATTTGGTTGAGCAGCAAGGAAAAATATTACTTTTTTGTATTAAAAAAAAAGTGTCAAAAAATGTTACTACTCGCTTCGTTGACATTCTTATCGACGGTACCTGTTATTTATATTATATATTGATGATTCCATTTTCATATAGAATCACAAATCAGAAGATGCAAATTTTACATCTCGCTGGTTGGGTCTACATAATCTTGAACAGGAATGCGTAGCTATGAAGCATAGAAGCTGCTTCTCTATTAACAATTAATTAAAGACAGTATACTCCATTCAAATCCATAAATTTAAGTCTGTATTTATTTTTAAAGTTTGAATATAAACTTTAACACGATTCATTTATAATAATTTTAATTTTATTTTAAAAAATAATTCTAAACCTTTATAATAAATATACTTGATATCTGTCTTTATTTTTTGGAGCAAAATACTTTTACTTTTCAAGAGTTTAGCATTAAATATATTTAGTTTCTTTTAAAGATTTTCTTTATATTTTAAAAATATTACAGTAAAATATGTTGACTTTCCCTAAATTTGACATAATATATGTATATTACTTCTCCATTTATTTTAAAAATATTCATAAACTTTCTCTATATTTTAAAATATACTATCATGAACTTTTTTTATATTTTAAAATATACTACTATTTAATCTGAGTTGATTTACTTAAGCCTAAATTCAGCTCAAACCTAATAAATTATTTATTTTATCAAAATTAAATCTCAAAATAAAAAAGGAAAAATATATAATACATATTTTCACACACCAATATATATATAAGATAAAACCCTAGTTTGACTCGAATTGTTTTGAGTTCATATTAAAAAGTTTGAATTCAATATGAATATCAAATTTAAGATTAAAATCTATTTTTTTTTTGGACTAGGTGAATTAATCAGTTTGCAATTAGATCTACTTTTAATTTTTTTAAATAACAAATACATTAACTATCACATTAAAAAATTGAATAATAATGCTTTTAAAATATAAAAAAGTTTTTGTATATTTTTAAAAATAAAAGAAGGTAAATAAATTTAATGTAATACAAGAAAAGTATATATATATATATATATATTATACAAAATTTAAGAAAATCTAAAATATTTTACTTCTAATTTTTGTCCCATGAGCCTCACCAAGCCACCCTTCACCCCACTGTCACAACTAACTTAACTAACTCTTAACTCTCCCCCTCTCTTCAATGCGCTGCAAAAATTTATTGAATAATAAATGCCAAATCCTCCCTTACCTATATATATATATATAATTTAGTGTAAATAATTTGTTTATTTAACAACAATTTTAAATTATGATTTATAAATAAAAATAATATCTTTTAAAAATTATTTTTATCATATATTATAATTTAAATATTATTAATAAATAAAAAATTATTAATTAAAAATAAACTAAATATCACCCGTATATATATATAATTTCAAAGTAAATAAGTAACATTTTTTACATAATAATACAAACAATTAAACTTAAAAATGTTTGTAAACTATTCAGATCTATCACTAAATCCTCTCTAATAAATTTTTACACTATTAAATATCATCAAGATGCAATAACTACTCTCCCACTTGTGTAACTTAAGCACAGCAATTTGCCAAATCTATGCAAGGAATACTTTTTGTCTAAGGATTTCATGAATTCAGCTTTACTATAAATTTTACTTATCACACAAACAATTATTAAGAAAATAATGATTAAATAAATTCTTTATTTAATAAACAACTTAAAATTTGAAAAATTTATATTGCTTCTCTCTTAACATCTGCAAATACCTATCAAATTTAACCCAACTGACAATGCAAATTATGGCCGTCTGATCAAATGGGAAGCCAGCCTTATGACCACACATCACACTCACACCGTAGTCACGTCCATTTATAACTTCTCTTACGTTGGCATCGATACGGGCGATTAGGCGTCGTATGACTCGTATCCTGGTTTGTGAGAGCACATCAAATTCTTTGTGAACGAGTACACCCAATAAAATATTGTAGCAACACCCCACCGCCAACAGGGTTGTACATATAACCTTCGTTACCATACTACGATCCCATCAGATTCAGATCCCTTTCTCCCCAATTTTCCTTTTCTAGTTCCTCTGGAAGAGTGGGCTGGGCATGGCTAAGTTTCTTGCCGCACTGATCTTGGCCCTCATTGCCATTTCCATGCTTCACACAGTGGTTGGTCTCTTATTTCTTAAGTATACATTGCTGAGATTTGGGGATGTTCTCTCACGCTTAATTATGCAGGTCATGGCAGCTCATGGTCATGGAGGCCACCATTATGATAACAAGGTGACCCAACCTCCATCTTATCTCCTTCACTTTCTCTCTTTGTGGGGCAAACAATGAATAAGGGTTTATGAGGGGTAAATGGTGATTTGTGCTGCTTAATCTTGCAGAAAAAATATGGACCCGGCAGTCTCAAGAGCTATGGTAACTAAAGTTTCTTCTACCATTTCTGCTGCTTCTTTTCTTCTCCCTGTCTTTTATATATGCTAAACTGAACCAAAAAGCCATTGCTGGCCCTTCCCTCTAGTTGAAAAGAAATACGACTATTGCATTTTAATTGTGTGGTTGGATGACCAGAATGTCCATCACAATGCTCGAGGAGATGCGGCAAAACCCAGTACCACAAGCCCTGCATGTTTTTCTGTCAGAAGTGCTGTAGGAAATGCCTGTGCGTGCCCCCGGGATATTATGGGAACAAAGCTGTGTGCCCTTGCTACAACAACTGGAAGACCAAGGAAGGAGGACCCAAGTGCCCTTGACCTTCACCTTCATCAACATCTACCTTTCTAATTTAATTTGCTTCCTTCACACTACCTTACTACTCTGCTTCTTCCTTGTCCTAACTAAATCGGATGCTCTTTGAAATCAATTGGTGTATTGAGAATGCCTTGGGTTAATTCAATTGCGGGCTTCTCTGCTGTGTCACTCCTTGGGAACTTGCCTAAAACGAGAGTGCCTAATATTACTGCTATGATCTATGAAGCTTCTAATGTTATTACTCGTTATGACCAAGTTTTGTGTGTGGACAACGGTATCAGTGCTTCCTGTTATCGTTAGAAAATTTATCCGTTTTCAACCATATTATTGATATTAGCATATGAAACACAACATTGATAATGGCTTGGGCCTCGTCATTTGGATCCAATCATGAATGAATGGCAATGGATCTAAGTTTGTGTTGTTTTTTGGGAATTTAGTCCCACATCGGAAGTTTGTTGAATTTGGGAAGGGTCCTTAGCCTATAAAAGGAACCCTCCCCCTTAGTAAACTTTACACCAAACTTTGTAGCCTTTTGACTCTTCTAAAGGCTTAGTTGATTTTCTCTCATTTGTATTTTGTTTGAGGAATATATTTGTAGTGGTGTCCGGGGACGTAGGCACAATTGGCCGAACCTCGTCAAATCCTGGTATTCTCTTTATTTGCTTTTCTGCTCTTTATTTATCATTGTTAGCCATTGTTAGATTTGCTATTGGTGGAAAAATAGCTCAATTTCCACAACAATTGGTATCAGAGCATTTGGTTGCGATTTCTCTTGAAAATTTTAGTATGCTCTGTGGTTGCGGTTTTAACTGATCTTCCACATCAGAAAAAATTTCTTGAGATTTTTTTTTGTAAAGTTGGTGTTAAAATTACTAGTAAAATATTGTCTAATTAAGTGTATGTCTAGGAAAGTTCTGTCTAAGGAAACTGGTTTTTAAGTGGGACCGTGTGACCCCTCCAGTTTTTCCTGGGAATTTTCCTGGTGCATTTTTTTTCAGGCTAAATTATTACTAGTAATTTTTCACTTTTGAGCAAAAATGGCTGATGATAAAGAGCAGACTCAGAAAGCCACAGTTTCCACTACATCAACTTCGGCAGCTTCTTCGTCGTCAATTTTGACGAGATTTGCTGCGCCAAATGCAAGATTTGCGGTGGAGATTTTTGACGGTACGGGTCATTTCGGAATGTGGCAAGGTGAAGTTCTAGACGCGCTTTTCCAGCAAGGTCTAGATATTGCTATTGAAGAGGAGAAACCAGATGAAATTGAAGAAAAAGAATGGAAGACCATCAATCGGTTGGCGTGTGGTACTATTCGATCATGCCTTTCCAGAGAGCAGAAATATTCCTTCTCAAAGGAAACTTCTGCAAGTAAGCTGTGGAAGGCATTGGAAGAGAAATTCTTGAAGAAGAGCGGTCACAATAAGCTCTTTATGAAGAAGAAATTGTTCCGGTTTAGTTATCAACCGGGTACCACCATGAACGATCATATTACTGCTTTTAACAAGGCAGTAGCTGATTTGAGGAACCTTGATGAAACCTTCAAAGATGAAGATCTGGCATTGATGTTGCTGTTTTCGCTTCCTGAAGAGTATGAGTTTATAGAAGCTATGTTACTTCATGGGAAAGAGAAAGTTTCCCTCGGTGAAGTATGTAGTACTCTATATAGTCATGAATTGAGGAAAAAAGACAGGGAGGAAAGCAAGCATGCGGAGGTGGTTGCAGAAGCGCTGGTAGCTAGAGGCAGACCACAAAGCCAGAAGAAAGGAAGAAGAGGAAAATCTCAGTCGAGAGGCAGACCGAGTAAAGATGAATGTGCCTTTTGTAGAGAGAAGGGGCACTGGAAGAAAGATTGCCCGAAATTAAAAAATAAGGGCAAAGTTGACAAAGGCAAAGCTATTACAGAAGCATGTGCTGCTGAGTACAGTGATGAAGATTCAGATCTTTCACTGGTTGCTACAACCTCCACAAGGCGATCTGACAAGTGGTTGTTTGACTCAGCATGCAACCAACATATGTGTTATATTCGGGAGTGGTTCTCTGAGTTCAAAGAAATAGACGGTGGAGTTGTCTACATGGGCAACGACACATTTTGTGAAACAACTGGAATCGGTTCAGTCTACTTAAAGAACCATGATGGAACAACTAGAGTTTTGACAGAGGTCAGGTATGTACCTGACATGAAGAAAAATCTCATCTCTTTGGGAGTCCTAGAATCCAAAGGATTGACGGTGACAATGCGAGATGGAGTTTTGAAGATAGTGTCTGGAGCTCTGGTGATGTTGAAAGGCACCCGGAAGAATAATTTGTATTACTATGATGGTAATACAATTGTTGGAACAGCTGCAGTTGCAACTCTTGATGATGAAGGGTCAGATGCAACTAAGTTGTGGCACATGCGATTAGGGCATGCAGGTGAAAAATCCTTGCAAATTCTGGCGAAGCAAGGATTATTGAAAGATGTGAAAACCTGTAAGCTGGACTTCTGCGAGCATTGCGTGATTGGAAAGCAGAAGAGGGTGAAATTTGGCACTGCAATCCATGATACTAAAGGTATTCTGGATTATGTTCACTCTGATGTGTGGGGTCCTTCCAAGACAGCTTCTTTGGGAGGAAAACATTATTATGTTACATTTGTTGATGATTTCTCTCGAAGAGTGTGGGTGTACACTATGAAGTCAAAGGATGAAGTGTTAGATTGTTTCCTTAAGTGGAAAAAGATGATTGAAACTCAGACTGGCAAAAAGATCAAACGGCTTAGAACAGACAATGGAGGTGAATATCGAAGTGATCCGTTTGATAAAATTTGTCAAGATGAAGGTATTGTGAGACATTTCACAGTTAGATATACACCACAACAGAATGGGGTGGCTGAACGCATGAACCGGACATTGCTGGAGAAAGTTCGGTGTATGCTGTCCAATGCTGGGTTGGGCAGACAATTTTGGGCTGAGGCTGTGAGATATGCAAGCCATCTTGTTAATCGTTTACCATCAACTGCAATTGGTGGTAAAACTCCTTTGGAGGTTTGGTCTGGGAAATCTGTTACTGATTATGATTCCTTACGTGTATTTGGTTCCGCTGCATATTATCATGTGAAGGAATCAAAGTTGGATCCGAGAGCCAAGAAGGCGCTCTTTATGGGGATCACTACGGGTGTTAAAGGATACCGCCTCTGGTGTCTTGAGACCAAGAAGATAATCGTTAGCAGAGATGTCACCTTTGATGAATCTGCCATGTTGAAGAAGGTTGATATTCAACAGATCAATAGTACTCCGCAGCAGGTGGAGTTTGAAAGGAGAATAGACCCAGTTATGTACAAAGAAGGAGAAACTCCTTTGGCAGAAGAGGAGTCAAATGAAGAAGAGGTTCAAACCCAAGAATCTCACCAGCAAGAAGAACCAATTGCATTAAGGAAGCCACAACGGGTAAGACACAAACCTGCTCGATTTAGTGATATGGTGGCTCATGCATCTATAATAGTGAATGATGAAATTCCTACCACTTATCAAGAAGCAATTCAAAGTTCCGAAGATGGAGAGTGGAGGAATGCTATGAATGAAGAAATGCAGTCTCTTCATAAGAATCAGACATGGAAGCTAGCAAGTCTGCCGAAGGGAAAGAAGGCTATTAGATGCAAGTGGATTTATGCAAAGAAAGAAGGATTTCCTGACAAGAAAAGCATTCGCTACAAGGCGAGATTGGTAGCTAAAGGCTATGCTCAGATGGAGGGAATTGATTACAACGAAGTTTTTTCTCCAGTGGTGAAACATTCCTCCATCAGAATCTTATTGGCCTTGGTAGCTCAACTGGATTTGGAACTAGTTCAACTGGATGTAAAAACTGCATTTTTACATGGAGACTTGGAGGAGGAAATCTATATGACTCAGCCGGAAGGGTTCAAGGTTGCTGGAAAAGAAAATATGGTATGCAAACTTGAAAAATCTTTGTACGGATTGAAGCAATCTCCAAGACAATGGTACAAAAGATTTGACAAGTTTATGTTGGGGCAGAAGTACACAAGGAGCAAATACGATCACTGTGTGTATTTGCGAAAGCTACAAGATGGATCTTTTATCTATCTTCTTCTTTATGTTGATGATATGTTGATAGCTTCAAGGAATTCTGGAGAAATTGACAAGTTGAAAGCTCAACTGAAGCAAGAATTTGAGATGAAAGATTTAGGGGAAGCTAAGAAGATTCTCGGCATGGAGATAAATAGAGACAGACGATTGGGGCAACTTCGTCTAACTCAGAAACAATATCTGAGAAAGGTGCTGCAACGTTTTGGCATGGATGACAAGTCAAAACCTGTGAGTACTCCGCTTGCTCCTCATATGAAACTTAGTGCTGATTTATCTCCGAAGAATGATGCTGAACGAGAATATATGGCGAAAGTTCCTTATGCAAATGCTGTTGGTAGCTTGATGTATGCAATGGTGTGTACGAGACCTGACATTTCACAAGCAGTTGGGGTTGTGAGCAGGTATATGCATGATCCTGGAAGAGGACATTGGCAAGCAGTAAAATGGATTTTACGGTACATTCGGAACACCGTGGATGTTGGGTTGTTATTTGAGCAGGATAAGAAGATTGGTCAATATGTAGTTGGTTATTGTGATTCCGACTATGCTGGTGATTTGGACAAACGAAGATCAACTACCGGTTATGTGTTTACACTTGCAAAGGCACCGGTTAGTTGGAAGTCAACTTTGCAGTCAACAGTTGCTTTGTCTACTACAGAGGCAGAGTATATGGCTGTTACAGAGGCTGTTAAGGAGGCTATTTGGCTTCAAGGATTGCTGAAGGACTTGGGAGTTGGTCAGAAGCACGTCAAAGTGCATTGTGACAGTCAGAGTGCTATTTGTTTAGCAAAGAACCAAGTCTATCACGCACGCACGAAGCATATAGATGTTCGATATCATTTTGTAAGGGAGATTCTGGAAGAAGGTGAAATACTACTTCAGAAGATCCAGACAGCTGAAAATCCTGCAGATATGATGACCAAGATAGTGACATCGATCAAGTTTCAACATTGTATGGACTTGATCAATATTGTGAAGATTGCAGATGGATAGCACCGTAGGTGCTTTTGAAGACACTACTAAAGATAGTATTACTGTGAGAGAAAGTTTTGTAACTTTTGGGACTTTATTCCCAAGGTGGAGATTTGTTGTTTTTTGGGAATTTAGTCCCACATCGGAAGTTTGTTGAATTTGGGAAGGGTCCTTAGCCTATAAAAGGAACCCTCCCCCTTAGTAAACTTTACACCAAACTTTGTAGCCTTTTGACTCTTCTAAAGGCTTAGTTGATTTTCTCTCATTTGTATTTTGTTTGAGGAATATATTTGTAGTGGTGTCCGGGGACGTAGGCACAATTGGCCGAACCTCGTCAAATCCTGGTATTCTCTTTATTTGCTTTTCTGCTCTTTATTTATCATTGTTAGCCATTGTTAGATTTGCTATTGGTGGAAAAATAGCTCAATTTCCACAACAGTTTGTAATTGGATCACAGTCCTGTAGCTGTATATGCTTTGCTTAGTTTTGTGAATATTCTAGCTGTAGCAGCCATAGACTCTTCTTATTTTTACCAAAAGGCCAATGCTTTGACCTCTCCCGGATCATTCACATTACTACCTCACCCCACCTCCTGCTTTGTCTATCAACGCAATAGTTTTCCTTGAGAATTTCATACTAAAAATCAAGCTCTTCAACTCGTCATCTTCCCCTCTCAAGATCTCGCCATCTCCTTTGTCAGTAGCCGTTCCCTCATGAATCACTCTTCTTGAAAATAACAATTTTCATCAATAGCACAAAAGCAATCGAAAGGAAGAAGTTCATGCAAAAACTTGTACAGTACTTTTTGAGCAAAAAAAAAAAAAAAGAGAGAGAGGGAAAAGTAGAAGATTGTATATTAGGGAATGCCTAAGCGTTTATTTACTGACAACGACTTAAGAGTTTTCACAAAGTCTACATAAACGACAGCAGGGAGCACTTATTTACATCTCTCAAACCTATTACATACAGTACGAAGGCCTGATTCAATATACAAAGAAAGTTTTAGTTTTTATATATACGTTATATTACAAAACACCCTCAAAACAAAGGAAATGAAAAGCTGGAAACACACTGGCCTTGTCTGGACAATCCTGGGGAATGATCTCTGCTAATGCCATTGTAAGATGCAGAATCAAAACTAGGCCGTCCGATCCCTGTCGTCGCCTATGAAGGGTCTACATATATATATATATATATATATATATATATATATATATATATATATATATATTAATTAAGGTAACCATTAGAATCATGAAGGCGTAAAGTAATCTTGTAGATTTATGAGAAGGGAGTCGCATGGCCATAATTGCGACTTACCGGCATTCATAAAGCCATGAGAGAATATAGAAGGGTGCAAGCACTATCATCAGAACCTGAAAGCCCATTTATCTTATAGATTATGATCACACAAAAAATTAAATGGCAACAACCACAAACATCCACTTACGCAGAAAACAGTGTGGGACGCTCTGTCCTCCTTAGATGGAGAATAGTAATACATGTCCCTCACGATCAACAGTGTAAGAAACTGCAGGTACAGCCGTAGAGGAAGCATTTGAACCAATGATAGCCCTCAAAATTATGAAAGTATTATAGCACGCATGCATATGGAAAGTAAATATATATATATTGACAAGAAAGTGAAATGGTTGATTTTCACCGCTAACCATGTTCATAGGTATATTATGGATTGAGGACATCGAATTTTGGTATAAACCAGACTCCTATTTCAGTTGCTAAAACAAGTAGATAATAAACAAGAAACCATAGAATAAAAACAACATTTCACTATTACAAGCATTGAAGTACTGAAATTAAATTAGAGGGGATGCATTTATTATATGTAATATAGTAGAAATTAATATGAATTGGTGAGCGTGAAGTCTTACGAGGAGGAGTCCAATTCCACATAAGACGCCTCGACTGGGATTTCTCAAGTTACAGTCCTGATTAAGAGCTGCTGCCACGCGATCTGTGGCCCTCTCTGCTAAGAGCAGAAGGGATTGAATTTGCGTATTGGTGCCAGGAATTGTCCATCCATCCCTACAACAAAACTCCGATTCAGAACTATAACCCACCACCTATATTAACAGTGTAATTTTGAAGTTTGTATTTTTTATTTATTTCAATTTCTTCAGACGATGCATATTGAGAGGAAGATAGCTAGGACTTGCCACATGTCAATGGCAGTGTCATCATCAGAACCGTGTTCCTTCACAGCGTAATTTGGGGCGTAGGGCTGCATATATATCCAAAGAGAAGCATCTAGTGACGATATAAATGTGAAAGGAAGAATTAAGGTTGTCAGGAAAACGACGTAAACACACTAAAAGTTCATACCTGGTGGCAAATCTCACATATGATATCTCCTTTTGCGTTGCACCAGCGCTGAATGCAACACCTATGAGCGTACTAAGGCAAGTGGGAGAACAAAGAATTTTCAAAAATGGATATAAAATTTTAATTGAAACCCCTGTATTCATTTAATTAATCTGACCAAAAAGCAACTTAACTTATCAGAATTCTTCATCAAATTTTTGATTAAGCCCCCAACCATGGAGCGATTCTTCATCATGAGAGTAGAGTTAAATACTGTGTGTGTCTTTCCTCTTTGGAGAATGATTAAATCATACATCAAATATAATACGTACATGATACACCTTAATTCTTTACTCAACCGCACGGAAGATCAGTATAATTAAATTGCTATTTTCTTTTATAAATGAAACTAAAAATAAAAATAAAAACTTCAGCATAAATAAGAAGTTTTATTTTTATTGTAGTTTTAATTGCTAATAACAATTTCTCTCATGATTATATATAGCTAAACATGTTCCAACAGAAATAATACTGATGAAATTAATTAATTAAACGATAAGTGCCACTCAATCATTAATTAACTTCAAAATAATGTCATATATATGTGTAGATAACAAAAATAAAGTAAACAGATACCATGCATATAGATATATTGTATATGGTAATATTGTACCTTCAAAGTGCCATTGCAGGAGCAGGGTGCTTCGAATTTGCAAACGAAGTCTTCTTCCTGGCAAAAGCGACATTCTCCCTTTTCTCCGGTTAAAGCAGCTTCATCTTCAGGTTTCATTACTTCCTTCATGTTGGTCCGCACAGTTGCCATGGATGCACCGATCTTTTCCACTGGGATGCACCGATCTTATATGCAAAATGGAAAAGAAAGGAAGAAAGAACTTCTTGGTTGTGATTTGCGAAAAGTAAAAAGGTTATAAGGCATGGCTGCGCTTCGGTGTCATGTTCTGGAACTAACAAACAAAACTGAACGCAGAAGTGATGTATGATTTGGATGCTTATTATTCTCCCCTAGTTTTTTCTCAGCAACCAAACACACTGTATCAAAGCATAAATCACGAAAGAAAACAACTGTCTTTGATCATATAAGCATCGAAACCCATTTCAGATCTTCTCATGCATATTGAATCATCTAAAATCGAGAGAAAATATCGAAACCAGAGCTAGAGTTTGAAACATCCCCAATTCAGATCTTCATAACGTGCATGCATGAATAATTTTAAATCAAGGAAAGTAAAGGACGAGGGGGATTCTAATAAAGCTTCAAAATCCAATTCAGATGTTATCATATTACACGCATGAACCATCTGAAATCATGAGAAAAGATATACTCAGGACATGGCTATCTGACGAGCAAACAAACGTAAAATGACCCTCTCTAGTATTTAATAAGCTTGGCAAACACACCGCTTCACAAATCAAGGAAGAAAATGACAGGGTTTCAAATAAAGCATTCAAAACCCAGTTCATGATCATAAGTCATGCTTGCACAATCTAGAATAATCAACAAAAATGAAAATTTGCAGAGCTAACAGACGAGGAAATGAATTAAAAGCCTGGAAAACCCCAGAAACAACACAGACTATATACAAGCTTTAAAGCTAGAAGTCTAGAACTGAACTGCTTCTGAGATCGATGAACCTCAAAGGCCAAAGCTAGGAGAAAGCAAGCAAATTTGACTACTAAACTAGAAGAAAGAAGAGAAATGGAATATAGAAACTAATACCATATTTTCTGAGTTTTCTTTTTTTCGCTGGGGGTGATGAGGAAGCTAAAGCAGGTAGCTACTTATACAAGTGAGTGAGAGGGTAATATGGGTTGGGTGAGCTGGCATAAAGGGTGGGGAAATCCATTTGGCAAAAGGGGGGGTTAGGCTTAGATGGGGGGTTATGCGGCAAAGGGACGCGTAATGGAGCGTCTCCGCCACATATACCCAAGGCTTCCTTGGCCCTATTAAGCCTCGCTCCCATTACCTCACTCTCCTCTTGGTCGTTTCCGTTTGCTTGGCTCATCATCTTAACTATATGGACTCTAATACCCTCCCTCTGAGCTTTATCAGGCTTTTAACATTATGCACCACCGACTGGCTTTCTTTCCTCAGCATTTTTATTTTCTTATGATTATTTCCTTTCAGATACTATGAGCTGAGCTGATTCCACATAATTATATATGTGACAAGCAAGCCCGCAATTCATTTTGGTTTTTTTCTCTTTTCTTTTTTCAAAAATTGATACTCCCAATTTGAGCATGTTTATTTTCTCATTAGATTTTATTTTACCTTTGCACAACACCTACCTCCATCGCTAATCTCTTTAGCCACTACATAGCTTATTAATTACTTACGAATATGAAGGGTTTTTACTCTTTATATAGTTATACGATATATATAAAATGGAAATAACTTAGAGCTTGCATATATTGCTTAATTGCAAATTGATATACATAATAAAAAAAATTTCAATACGAGTCTCGTATATTATTATTTTTGTGATCTGGCGTGGATAAGGCTTCGGGCATAAATTGATATTAGATTCCATTCTTTTTTGTGCCCAAAAAAAAAAACTGTATACCAAGACTTAATATTTGAGATGAAGAATTTAGGTTACGTCGAGAGGCATCATAACGTTAGACAAATATGATGCTGGTGAATTATAGCTAATGATAAAAATAAGGAATTAGATTTATATATTAAATATAAAAAATGCATAAATACTCATATACGGTAAATCCCAATGTCCAAAAAAAAAATGAATGCTTTAATAAAATAAAAAAATTTACTAAAAATAACCTTGGGTATCCCTAATTATATTTTTCAACAAACAATTTGTCTTAATTCGATCGAATATCAAACAAAATTTCTTTTTTTTTTTATGACAATATAATGACAAATTATATCGCGCTAAATTTGTTTCTTTTAACGATAATACGACGACAAATTATTGTTGAATTAATTTTGTATTTTTTATCGACAATATAATGATAAATTATAATGTTATATTATTGATTATCGGCACGTTGTGTTAAAAATAATATACATACCTTTTATAAATAATATAAACTCTGTATTAATTAATTTTAGTTAAACTATGTTTTATATTTAATTTTGTTTTTCAACTTTGGAAACATGTTACTAAATTCTTATTGTTAACACGATAGTCATGGTTCATATGGTCCATACAACACATATTTGACATAGATATTATGAGCACGTCGGCCAGCCGAATTCTTTAAGGCATTTGGGTGTACCTTGACGCGGTTTGAAGTTCATTTCATGATTTCTTCTAATTATAATATCTTGAAGTTTTAGTTCTCCACACGAAACGCAGCCACGGACGCAGGGTTATTGTACTTTCATGTTAATAATAATTTGATCAGGCAGCATAAATCCTTTATTAACTTCAGCTTTGTATTTATATGTGCTCAAAGTTAGCAATGGTTGAGGCAATGTATGTTATGGAAAAGTATCGAGAAACCATCTCCACACTCTTACAAGCTAACTTGAGAAAAGCCCAAGATAGGATGAAAGTGCAACCAAACAAGCACAGAACTAAAAGGCATTTTGAAGTAGGGGATAATGTCTACCTCAAGCTACAAGCCTACAACCATATAGACAATCTTCCATACTAATTCAAAGATTCCATAAACTCATTGCCATCTACTAAAGACCATTTAAGGTAATTGAAAGAATAGGCTCTATTGCTTACAAATTGAACCTTTTGTCCCACAATGTTTTCTATATTTCTCTCTTTAAGAAACATCATGGCTCTAAACCAATTAATATCAGTTACGTACACTGCTTCCTCTAGATGAGCAATGGAACATACCCTTGATACCAGTCAAAGTACTAGATAGAAGATTGAGAAATAAAAAGGGGCATGAAATTGTAGAGCTCTTAGTACAATGGACGAACACCAATTAAGAGAATGCTACATGGATGAGCTACTAGTAGTTCTAGCAGTAATTTTCTTCCTTTTCAACTTTCAACAATCTCAGGAGATATTTGATAGGAAGAATTTTTTTAGATTCTTGAAAAATTGAATTTGAAAAAGTTAAATTTTCATATTTAGTTTCTAAATTTTAAAACAGGATTATCAGAAAATATGGATTCTTGAAAATGATTTTTAAGATAAATTATCACCAAAAAAATTTTAGGTTGGAGGGTGGAAATCTAAGTTTTCCATGAAGGTGGAAATCCTACTAAAAAATAAAAAAGATAATTTTATCCTTCATCTCTACCCATTTTTCTACCTTTTCAACGATATATTTTGTATAAATTATTATATTTGAAATATTAACATTATACTATATATATACTATTTCTCATTTTGTAATATAATACTATCATATAATTATATATGTAATATTATATATTTTTTAAACTTTACACATCTTTTATCATAGAATAAGCACCTTTATTATTTTGAGAGGACAACTATAACTATTTTTTAATATTTAAATTTTTTTTAAAAAGTTAAGAGACATTTTTGAAAAATTACTTAAGATTCTTAGAAAATTTAAGAATAACTAAACAGAAAAATAAAAGTTGTACAGAAAATATTATTTCAAGATTTCCGCCAATTTTAAAGTCCAACCAAACATATTTTGTATATTCTTGAAAATTATAATTCTCATCAATTATGTTTTTCGGAAAAGATGATTCTCAGAAATAAAAAATTTTGCCTTATACCAAACGCCCCTTTAAGAGAATGTTTGGTAGGAGGAGTCTTTTTTAAATCCTGAGAATTTATGGTTAGGAATCTTAAATTTCTTAGTTTGGTTCAAAATTTTATTTTATGATTCCCAAGAATCATCAACTCCTGGGAATCAAATTTTATTATAGATTTCCACCAAATAATTCCTGGGAGAGGGCGTGGAAATTGAGATTCCCACGAGGGTGGGAATCATTTTATAAAAGCAAAATTACTATCAGCCTCTTATTTACGCATGCACATGGGAAGAAACTTAGTTCATTTCCATTTGCGTGGGAAGAAAAAAACAGCGTGTCAAACTCTGCACACACAGTATCACCACAAGCAGCCACCGCCACTACACTTTTCTCTGTGCAACACCCACCACTGCGAAACACCCATCTAGCGTCGCCTCGATTTGTGTGGGAAGAAGCTTGGTCTATTTTCATCTGTGCGGGAAGAGAGAAACAGCGTGCCAAACTCTGTGCACCCAGCACCACCGCCACTGTACCTCCCTCTGTGTAGCATCCACTACGGCAAAACACCCATCCAACACCACCTCAATCTGTTTATTGGCATTCCTTACGAAAGATACTCTTTGGGCATTCAATTGTAAAGGTTGATGACAATTGCACAATAGAAACAACAGTTTGTGGGTCTATTGATGACAATTGCAGAATACATATTAGCTGTTATTTTTTTGGGGTTATTATTAGAAAAATTGAAAAGAAAAAAAAACAAAACAAATCTAACTCTTCCAAAAACTCCCTTCCAAAGCAGCTTTTTTTGTCAAAGCAGTTTTTTTATATCTTTATATTATATATATTATGTAAATTGGTAAATCCATTTATGTTATCAAATTAATTAATTAATTTCTTAAATTGATTACTTATTGATATTTCATTTTTAATGGAAGAATATCATCTAAATTTATTATTTTAATATTTTATTTTTTATAAAAAAAATTAAAAAAAAAAACAAGAACACTTTTAGAATGAAGTTAAGGGACATTTTTAAAAAATGACTGAAGATTTTTAAGAAATTTAAGTATAATTAAACAGATAAATATAATATTTTTAAGAAATATTAATTAAATATTTTCAATAATTTTAAAACTCAACTAAATACATTTTTTATATTCTTAAAAATTATAATTTCTATTAATTATGTTTTAAAAAAAAATAAGATTTTTAAAAATAAAAAATTTTGTCATCTATCAAACGCCCCTTAAATTCTTTGAGGACAAAGGAACTTTTCACAATGAAATTTTGTTACACTGTAATAAGGAAATGAAGAAACACACCGTTTTACCAAAAAGGCTTTATAAGTGAAGGAAAAATGTAGTTATTGTACACCTTAGGAAAGTTAAAATTTGGTTATGGTAGTTAGTAGAGGTTAGTTAAGGGATTGCAAAAGTGAGAGTATTAAGTCATCTGAAGAAGAAATAAATTGATCATCTCTGAATTCTCTTGTTTATCTTGTAATTATCAAGAATTCGTGTTGAATTTTCCCTTTAGCAATGAGAGTAAACTATTTTCTAGTGCACTCTTTATTTGTTCGGTACTCATTTGATTTAGTGAAATGAATTTTAATAAAAATAGAAAAAGAAAAAAAGTGCAAATAGAAAAACGAATAGAAACTCATTACTAAAATATCTATTTGATTGAGTCGAATCAAATTTTTATTTTAAAGTGAGTCAAATTAATTTTTTTTAAAAAAAGAAACAAATAATATTTTTTTGACTTGAATTCATTACTCAATCTATTTTTATGATAAAATATAATAATTTCTTATTTAATTGATTTAAAAGATCATAAAAGATTAAAATATATAATTTAATAATTATATTAAATTACTATAACATAATTTTTTTATAATAAAGAAAAAAATTAAAAATTCAAACCAAGTGTAAAAAAAAACATAAACTATAGAATTAAAATTCCAATGCTTTTTTGAAGAATTTTTTTATTTATTGTTTAATAGAATTGAGTATTTTATAAAATGTCTATTCTATTCAATCAAACTATAGAATTTCAAATTCTATTCTCTATTTCTTTTTTATTCCAGTCAACCAATCATGCCCATTGATGAAGAATTCCATTGTTTCATATTACCATTAGACTAGCCCCTTGGGATGGTTTGGATGCCAATCAAAATATATGTATTGATGAAAATGATATGGTGCTAGGCCAAGAGGTTTTAATTATCCTGCATCTTTTAATGACGTGTTTCGTCATTTAGCTGTGGATTTATAATTGGCTCTGCATATCTGCTTGTGTCTTCCTCTTTTGCATGTTTAACATCGGGTGCATGCACTGCATAAGGTTATGATCATTAACTTGTTTTACCAATTACCACTTTATTTTATTTTTTTGGATATGATCACACTTGGAGGCGATGCAGAACTTGAGCTTGTGGATTCTTTGGATCCTTTCTCAGAAGATGTTGTGTTCAGTGTCAAACCACCAAAGAAAATCGGGAAGAATATTGCAAATTGATGGAGTGGCAAAATGGTTATTTCTGAACTTTGTCGACTTTAAACTTTGATTTGGCCTTAGTTAAGATCCACGTATTATAATTTTTGTCTGAATGAATATGTCTAATATTCTGGGTCCAACCTGTAGAGGCATGAATCACGATAGGACTTGCGCTTAATCATTTTCATTGTTGAAAGGACAACATTAAACTTCCGTCTTCCCCCCCTCTGAATTCGTGTTCTATTATCAAGATTCTTTAACGTGCAGACTTCGGTGAAATTGATGCTTCCTTGGGTACTTTCTATTCATTCTAGCCAAATTCCTTTAAATTATTATTTTGCTATACTATCGACTCCATGGGCTATGTGATATGCCAGATTTTAGAATTGTATCTATCATTGGGCATTATGTGAACTGTGAAGGACAGGACCAAGGATGCTCGGTTCATAATCATGAGGTAGGTTCGGTGCCCACTACATGAAAGCATCTAGTCCTGATGGTTAGTACAGAGCTAATGCTTATTTTCTCTACTACTTGCCATAGTAGGTTAATGCGTCCAACAGCTTTAGCAACAATATGTTTGAATTGGCGGATCGATCAATCCTGAAGTTTTGTGGTACGTCAAATCTGCTTGATGGATTTGTAAGCCCATGTCCTATTTGGATATATATATATATATATATATATATAGCAGATAATAGCACTAAGAGCATTACCATTAATACTGGAAGTTTTGTGGTATGTCAAAAAGCTGGTTGATGGATTTGTGAACCCATGTCCTATGTCCTATTAGTAGGGGTGCAACTGAAACATCTGAACACTTCCTGGATGCCCTTGGACTCGCCCAATCTGGTTTGGTTCAGTTTCAAGGGAGGCTCTCTTGCCTCAGGGTACACCATGAGCGGTTCTCAGAATTCATAGCCAGACTCTGCAACATCTGCTGGGCTATATGGAAATAAATGAGTTCCTTTTGAAAGCAAGCCTGCAGGTCCTGTTCTTGTTCCGGAATGATCCAATAGCAATTTTTTCATTTACTGGAAGGCCCCAGAGAAAGTGATAGTAAAATTTCCAGTGGAAACTTCCCCTGGTCTATTTTATCGAGGCAGGAAGCCACCCTCAGTTAGTGACCTTAATATAAACTCGGATCCAGCCATTGACAAAAGATCTAACACAGGCACAATGGATTTTACTGTAGGGGACCATGAAGGTAAGGTGCTTACTGGTGGCACCACAAAGTTTTTTTGCAAAGGGTAACGCTATGAGAGCTCCACTGACGTCGATCTCTCTCACCGGATTGTGCACAAATTTCAATACAGTTCAACGGTAGCTTTACTTGCTCTTTTGCAAATCTGAACCTTTTTAATGTTACTTCTAAATCTGACTATGATGAGGTGACAGATGCTTGCAATGGCAAAGGGTGCCTGGCAGATTGAACCTATTATTAAAGAGGTGAATGGTCTGGAGCAGTCTGAGAAAGTTTTGAATTTCTCTTGGACCCGCAGAACAGAAAAATATGGTTGCTTACATGTTACGAACTGGAAGTGGGTTCTTTGCAAGGCTGCCCGTTTTGTGGGAGAATATCAAGTGCTCTCCCGCCAATTTCGATAGCTAGTGTTTAGTCATGCTCATGCACAATATGTCCCTGGTGACAATAGGATCAGAGGCAAATGCTAGATCAGTTACATATGACATATCTGTCGGTGAAGATTGTCATTAAGTTCGAATCATTATATAGACATGGATTTCTAAGACATGTAAAACAATTAGAATATAAAGGGCTAAAAAAAGCGCTTTACAATCTCTTGATAATCTAGGCACAATCTTACTAAAACGTTTTAATAATTTGATTAGAAAAATCTTCAACAAGTGAGAAATACATGTATGTACGGATCTATATTTGTCAAGTATGAATCTTATCTCATGGATCTATACGTAATTCACGTAAAAAAACGAACAATTACAACTATGTAAGAGTACGTATATTGTTATGTGCCAGCAAATAAAATTTATTGGTGACCCTTCTTGAGAGACAGGAAGTGAGCAGCAAAGGAGTTGTAGTCAGGTAGCTTTGGATTAACATGACTAGCATTCACCATAGAGGCAGTATCTGCACGAGAATTTGAAGACTCTGAACTATCTGGTTTGACTGTTTTAGGAAAAGAACTGGAATGTTGCATATGCACAAGATTGGTTGAATTTTGCTTAGGAAGTTCATCCTCAGAATCACTATTATCAGAATCAAAGTAATTGAGGCCCTTGATTTGAGGCTTATTTTTTTTCTCAAAATGCTCGTCCGCGGTATCTGAACCCACTGAAGATCGTGGTAACCAAGACTTTGGGTCATAATCCAGAGTTTCATCATTTATTGACGAGGACCCTGAAGTCCCATGATTTGTACTATAGATTGGGACAGAAATTCCATGACTATAACTAGTAGCAACCTTAGGCTTGATTAGGTCCTCATTTTCTGAACTTGGGCCATCTGAATCGTCAAAAGTAACAGGCAACGGTCTTCTTTTCCAGAAGAAACTGCAGCCTTTGTCAAGCTTTCAGAAACCAAAGAATAAAGACACTGTGAAGTAGAACTTCCTTCTTTCTCATCATAAACTTTTCCAGGGATCCAAGCATTTCTATTCATTAATGGATCAATTTGTGATTTGCTTTCGCTAGATGAGAAGTGAAAACTAAATCCCTGTCCCTCGAACTTGTTATCACCGAGAAATTTAAAATCATTATCCTCCAATCCATAATCATCAAATATTACGGCGTCATAAGAAATTGTTTCCTTCAAGTTATTCTGTGCGTTTCCTTCATCAATAACGAAAAGGTCTGCCGCAGTATTGCTCCCCATCTTCTGGCTGTTCAACTTCAAAATAACATTGTGATCATCCCTTGGAGTAATAAACTGAGAATAAGAAGAGGCTTTGCTAGATTGTCTACTCATCCGTGCATCTCCAAAATAATAATTATTCTCAGTATTCATATCTCCATGCAGTTCACTCAACAAATCTACCTCAGTTCTGCTTGCTCGCTTTTTCATGCTCACTTCATGAAAGAAGTCACTGTTCTCTTGTTCAATTGAGTTATTATGAGGATATGTATAGGCCATTTGAGAACCATAGCTAAATGGGTTATCATCACCACAAGAACTACTAGACGTCAGGGAAGCGGACCAGGCATGTTTCATCGCATTCTCTTGACTATTCCTGCAATTTTAATCGGCCGCACCTACCAGGTTATCTTGTTCTCTGGCATGGATTTGTTCATTTTGCATCTCATTATTACTACTGCGGATGATGCTGTTGACTGACTCTGCAGAAACATGTTTGCCATCACGAAAAGCATATTCTTGAGGTAATTCATCTCTCAAACCACTTCCAGAAGAGCTCTGTGATCCAGTTGAATACTGCCTGGTTTTACTTTGACGGTTTGAGAGTTCTGTAGCCGATCTTGTTGCCATGCTTCCTTCAAATCAATGGGCTAGTTTCTGGAAATAATAGGAAGAAGCTCAACACAATGCTCAATCATAAGGAACTAAACTCTAGACTGCAGTATCAATTATGTTCGTTCAGGAAAACCCCCCATGCAGTGAACCCTTCAGACACACACAAGTAAGGTCTAAACTTACGATAATATCGATACACAAGTGCAAGCTTCACAAATAGTAAGGTCAAGTCCAAATTCACCAGAAGACAGGCAATACACTATTGTTGCCAAAATTCATGAATGACTATAAACTCCACTTCCTGGCAGATAAGAAAAATTAAAAATGAATTATGTTAAAGAAAGAAAGCTTATCCTCCCATAAATTGATCAGTACATATAATAAACAATGATGGCATGTTCACAAAGATGAATTTAATAGCCAAGATCTAGCAAAACGAGCTAAAACTATTTAGGTTAGTTTCAAATACTTCTGAGATTCAACTATTGTCAAGCGTGCTGCTATAATCTCACAGTATATCTCAATAAGTTCATAAGCTGCCATTGTCTTCTGTTCCCTCACAACATGTTGGCAGAACAAAAGAAAAGTCAAAGAAGAAAAAGAAAAAAAAAAGATACACAGATAAAGGAACCTGTATTTATCATATCATCATTCTTCATTACCTTCTTATCAACACATAGCCTCGAATGCATGGTATCACAGGATAATCATTTTTTTTTTGTCAGACACAAGATAGTTACTTAAAAAAAGTTATGAAGTATCCTATCATTTTTACTTTTTAGTAGCTGATGTATTGCTTTGGTCCATTGCTGAGCCACTTAAACTGCTACAACCATGTAATATTTTTGTTTTCTTATTCAAGTAGTCGTAGGCAGCATGTTTGGAAGCCAGCATATGGCGTTCAAAGTCACGGTCCCTGTTGATTAGGAAATTTTATCATCATCCACGAAAGGTAAAAATTTGTGTAGAGCTTTGAGTGGTCAATCCTGTCTCATGCATTTTGATTAAAAAAATATCCACCATTGCTAAAAGCCCATCCTTTTAAAGACAATGTTGAAAGTTGAAACTTCCTTGAAATAGGGTCAATGTTTCATTATCTTGGAACAGATTATACTTGTTTTTTTCAGGATTTAACGATAATTCCTATGATATCAAGGTAACACAACAACAAAGGTAAATTTGTGGAAAGGTGGATTACCCGGATTCTAGCTGTCAGTTCCTGTCCAGACTCAAGCAATTTGACTAATCCCCTCTTCTGTTGCTTCACCCGGGCTTCTCTTTTATTCTTCAAAAGCCTTATGCGTGAAACCGCAAGCTTCAATGCAGTTTTGCTGCAACAAGTAAATTATATTCAAACCCAACGTATTCTTATGAACAAAAAACCTCCACTGAAAACACAACCAATAAAACAGTAAACCAACAAACTGAACATTAAATCAGTTAACCAATACATGGAATCTCATAGCAACCGATTCCTCCATAACTCAAATCATCAAACAGCCATACCATTTTTCTTTCTATTCCGAGGATCAATTTCAAACACCATGCAGACAAATGACATTAGCAAGACAAGAGTAATCCATGCCATTTTGCTGGCTTGAAGCTTCCATGTAACATCTTGACTCGGAGTCTTCTATGTACCGTGCAATTCAGCAGATATATTTGGGCTTCTCTCTTTTTATCAGACTCAAAAAAACGATTTTTGCTTTCACTGATTGTACAGAAGAAGCAAAAACAAAAGTAGATCTTACAGGGGACGAAAGAGGGAATAAGGATTTATTTATTGGACCCTACTGTGAAAGAAATGGAAGAAATCTTCGTCCGTGGAACTTTTTTTGTCATTATTTATTACTAATATTTTTATCTGTCAATAATTTTTTTTAACATGAAATATTTAGATGCAATATTTTAGGTGTTTATTATCTGAATTTTTACTTAAATTATGATATATAAAATAGTTCTTTTGAATGAGTCAATCACCTTTTATGTTTTTAGTAAAAAATTAACAACAACCAACTAAAAAATTACATATTAAAAGTGATAAAGAAGAATGTAAAATTAGCATAGTAAGCGGGGAAGTCCTAAAGGCATAACAAGTGGTGTGTCCTGCAATTAAGGTAGGCTCACATGTTTGAAACAGAAAAGTAAGTTAGTTGATTTAATCAAAATAGTAATAATAAATAATGTGTTGCTTAGAAAACAAAAATATGACAGATTGTTCTGGACTTACATTCATATATATTATTTTTTAAAATTTGTTAGTAAATAAAAATGAGATCGCCTACTGAAAGAAATAATCTGATCAGACTCATAGTAAACATGTTATTACATAAGCTGTTATCAAATATCATATTACCTTTTGCAAGTTAAATCTAAATTGCTTTCTGTAAACTATTCGCAGTTTAAATTTCCCTCCGCTGATCAGTAGCTAAATATGAGCTTCATCGGCAAAAACACCACAACATAGCAATTCAACCCTCTCATCGACCCTCTACCCTAATTTGCAAAACCATAAAACAATATCGTGTGCGCTAACTTCTTTGATATGCGCATTCGCCATTTCTTCCTGCAATTAATGATAGAACCTCAAGAAGAAACCATCGGACTGATTTGTAACATCGTAACTTAGTTGAATAACAACATATAATAGATTTCTGGGGAAACATTGGAGTAATAAGACAAAAATGTGAAGTAGCTCAATCTTCTTTTAACACCATCAGCTAACTAGTTCGTTCAGCACAGACAAACTTCTATACAAACGATCAAGGACGTATATTTGCCGATCATATCTCAACGTATCATTCGAAAAACTTAAAAACCAAAAACAACAGAAAAGAAAAAGATATCCAACTTGAGGCACACAAGCTTTATGCAAGAAGTCACACTGCAAATTTGAAAGATATACTAGTTGTTTACCACGTGACAGATTACAATTTTCGATACGATCAGAAGATCAACCTTCAATAATCAATGGAACTGAAGTTACATCTTTGCAAGTTAATATTCCACTACTTTTTCCTCGGGTATGGAATATATTAAGAGGGTTCATGTTTTCTAAGATAAACTTAAATGGCTGTTTCACTACCCCACTGGCTCAACATGATGGCCAAATCCATGCCCTGTATCATAGTGGGTGCAGCTGTGCTAACGGGACACTCCTTGGAAAATCCAGCCTTCCCAGATTTCTGTACTCTCTTGAGGCAATTCTTCAATCTTTTATGGCATTTCACATGAACCATGCCTGAAAATGCATGGTTTATTAGTTTGCAATCTTGTAAAGACAAAAGGTCTCAGATTAATTTCATATTGCAAGCACTTACGACTTAAACTAAGTGCACAATAACCCAGAAAATAATAGAGGATAAATAGACTAATTAAATATGCTAGAGGGAACTGGGCAGATATATGTACTCGCAGGCTGGTGGTTTTTCCACCGAGATAAAATTAGGAACTTACAATTCTCAAAATAACGATGCACACTTCTCTGTATCTACAGTTATACGATAAAAGAATTCATGAACACCACATTAAACCAAATAAATGTATCAATGATGTTACAATTTATCGAAGAATAAAAGGATATTATATACCCTTTTTGCTGACATGCCTCATTATGCAGACAGAAAATAAGCAAATTGCAGCAATAGAATATCCAATAAGCTTTCTAGCATCCATTATATGCCAAGAATTGACTTCCCATTTGAACATTTTACAGAAATTTCATAAAAGTAACCATCCGTTCAATAAAAATACCAATGATGTTAAGTTCCACCCCAGAATAAATGGAATATTGGCTCCCGTTTTCCCTGAGGTGCCTGATGATGCAGGCAGCAAAAAGTCAAATAGCTACCGTTTCAGTAAAGAAGATAGAAATTCATGTTTAAGCAGATGTAAAATGTGTTAAGATAAATATGAATTGAAATGCTACAAAACATATTAAACTATAACCGGAAACTTTGTTTGCTCAACCTTCTATAAGTTAAAACCACCAACAACATAAGTACCATACTTGTGAATGTCTCTCATTGCATATTGTGGATGCAGATTCACGATTCATTTTAAGAAATGGCATACAATAGCCAAAACAAAATCATAAAGGGCAAAGAGAATGGAATCGAGAAAAATACCAAATTCACCAACGCAATCGTCATGATCCTTGCAACAAGCATCGAGATCGTCGCATGGTGTCTCGCCAGGACAACCTGTATAACCCACCCCGCAATACTTCCCGTATTTGATTCCAACAGCTAAGTTCAAAAACAATGAAACCTATACATTAACGATGGAATAACACGGCAATAAACAAACATCAATAAGACTTATAACTTTATCTTACTATTGCATTGCTCAGCAACACATTTCCTGCTGCATAGGGGCTGTCCTCCAAAATAAGTATAAGGTTACGTTTTTCATATGCACCAAAACAGACAACGACGGATCAAAGCCAAACATTCATGGAATGAAATAGAAGAGTTACCGTGGGAATGGAATCAATGGAGCACTGGGCGACGACGGCGAGGAATATGAAAAGGACGACGAATGCCACGGAGACGCGTGACCTTTTAAGGCGCAGCATCGTCGATCGTTTCCGGAGAAAGCAAACCGCGTCGTTGTAAAAGTCTCCTCCCGCCGGCAGTTCGTACCTTTGTGGGTGTCTTCATTTTTTATTTGCGTTTTTTCCCTCTTTAATGAAGGGAGGGCGCCGCGAAATTACGGAAGTACCCCATTCTGTTACCCAAAAAAACTAAAAAGGTAGGTAAGACGCTTTCACTTAATTGGAAGTCTCCCTCTTCCCCTTCGACCTTATCGGAAATTATCCCCCCTTCTGAGATCTAAAATTCTATTTACGCAAGACAAGTATTCATAACTAATTGTATCTAAATTTAATTACAAGTAAATAAAATCATTTGAACAGTTTGAAAAAAAATTAACTGATTATCCTATTGAGTTGATATGTTCAGTGTGTGTTTGTCATGAAATCCATTTGGGGCCTTAGCTTAAATGGTTTCAACTAGGGGTGTTCAAATGTTCGGTTCGGTTCGATTTTGGACTTCAATCAAACCGAATCGACCATAAAAAAAAAAAAAAAATTAGACCCATTCGGTTCGGTTGGGGTCCAACCAACCGAACCGAACCGAACCGCCAAAAGGCGGTTCGGTTTGGTTCGGTTGGTTCGGTTCTTTAAAAAAAAAAAAAATTTTTTTTGCCAAATTTTTTTAATTTTTGGCCCATTTAAATTTTTTTAGGCCTAATTTTTTTTTAATTTTTGGACTTATTTCGAATTCTTTGGGTCCATTTCAAAAAATTTTAAAAAAATTATGTAAAATATTTTTAAAATATAATAAAAAATAAATTTAATAATATAAATTAAATATATTAAAAATAATTTGGTTCGGTTCGGTTGGACCGTCCCAACCGAACCAAACCGAACCGAACCGGTCGGTTTTTTCAAAAAAAAAAACCGAACTAAACTGATTTTAATCGGTTTGGTTTGATTTTTGATCGGTTCGATTCGATTTTTTCGGTTTAGTTCGGTCCGGTTCGGTTTTTGTTCACCCCTAGTTTCAACTATTGGTAACGATTTTCTCACGTTCAAAAAGCGATTCGTAGAAAGCGGGGAACAGATGTGGAAGAGATCTCACGAGTTCTCCAGCCTATTTATGCTTGTAAATAATGGTTAACTTCAAGTGTTTGAATTTCCTGTTAAACCTAAAAATAAGAAGACCTTGGGAAGCTATATGAGGCTGCTAGACATGTAAGGAATCTTCATATCATAAAGTAGATTATTAGCATAATATTGTAATATCAAAAAACGATGGCATTTGTATTTCTGCTTTCTATTGCCAGTTGTAGCTATTTATATAAAGCTGCAACTGTGCACTATTTTGATAAGATGAATAAAAAATGATAGATTGACTTTTCTTACTTTTATGCTTTCCCTCGTAATTTCATCTGCTCTCTATCTAGTTACTGTACATTCTTGGATATCTGAGATAGATTACGTATGGGTTGGATGAGTACGAAAACCGCATAACTTAATGTGCAACAGAGTGATCCCTGTTAAAAGTTGTGGCAGAATTATCATTCCCGAGTACTACTACGCTCCAACTGATAACAAAACAACGCAAGGTCTATCCCGCTTCAAATACAAGGGCTTATTGAGCCTTATCAAAGTTAAACACCAGTTTCTCGGTTTTTTTTTTTTTTTAAATCCAGAATAACAAAAATTAGCTTGTAGAATGCACCACAATGCACACGACGTATAAGTGGCAAGAGCAGCTCGCTTAGGACTATTAACCACCTCCCCCCTCAAAACCCCAAAAGAAACTTTGCCAGGTTCTTATTGTCAGACATAGTAACCAGTGAAAGTGAATCCCCTTCCAACAATCTCACCAGCACAAAACCAAGCAAAGCACTCCAGACCAAACAAAGCAGCAATTCCTGCATCTTCAACCTTTAGTTCTTGCCTGTTCTTCCATAAATGCTTGACATAATCAAGCTCCTTCCAAAATGACTCGTAACGACCAGGAATACTGTAAGAAATTGAATGACATTAGATATGGCAGCAGCAGCAGCACACAGATTAAAAAGGACTAGAAATGACTAGATTCGTTATAAAAACTAAGTCTACAACTGAATAGTACCCCCATGACACTCAAGACCAGGCAGAACTGCAGGTTCTCAGAATCCACTGTCTCACCACTTAGTAATTCATTAACGATGATAGTGAAGGCACATAATAAGTAGAGGAACATAGTTAGACAAGGTGGTGAAGGCTACAGGTGCACAAATTCAGAAGACAATAGAAGCAGGCTTCAACGTAACAACTATAGGCAGCATAAGTGGCTGTGACATTACACTATTATTTTCATCAGCATTTACATCAATTAACAAATTTCTAAAGTCTCACAAGCACATTATGAGCTGTTTCTCATTCAAGTCATACAGTCAATGTGCCAAACCATGCTATATTGAATTTCTATAAAAGTTAAAAACGGCATCATATAGTGACAGCGAAGCATCTAGATTAAAACATTTTCTGCTTATAGACATTCTATTTTTCTTTGAAATTCAAAAGCTACATCTCAAGAATTCATTTTGCAGTAACAGCTGAAAAATCCAATGCAATTCCACACTCCAGAAGCAAAGAGTTGACACATAATAAAAGATATTCTTTCAAGATCTTATTTTTTTCTGAGATAAAAACTCTAGCACAAATGTTAAGAATATGAAAGAGGCAGTTATGAGCAACATTTCACTCAAACATGTTATGCTCATGTCCCAGTGAGCATTAGTTGATTCCTGAATATTCTTCCTAAGGTTCGAAAACTTCAGCAGGCAGTTATTCTGGATAATTAACAAGCATGCAATGCAAGTGCAACATATGGTTATACATACAATTGCATGCACTTTTAGTGCAGAGCACAACAGGATTAGTAAGTTGGGCATATGAGTTAAAAAATAGCACCAATAAAATGCTAATAACAAGGCACCATACACCAATCAGCATGGAAATATGTGGAGTTACACATCCTGTTAATGTCATACACAAACAAAGCACTCACAGTTAATTGGCAAAATATGCATGTCATGGAACTGATTTAACAACTGAGGAAGAATTTAGCATTAATCATCATTTCCTAACCATTTGATAAAGAACTGTTCTAATGCCAAGTTAAGATGCTTAATCACAAGACTTTTTGGTTCCTTTTTCCTGTAAGTCTGTTTCACTCCTACACGAATGCACAAGTCTTTGAAGGCCAAGGGGTGAACCATCAGACAAAATGGGAAACATCACAGTCACATAACAATTTCAACAATATTGTTCAAATCAATAAGTTCTGCCCATCAATAATGTCCAACATAAATTTCTTATACAGTGAATCCCACCATAACCGACATTATGAAAGTACAAGTACAAAGTTGAAGAAAATATAACCTAGCAAGGCGGGTATAGAGCAATTGCTTTGCCAGGAGGTTGCATTTCTCCACAGTAGGTGGCTCCTGAATGTATTGCTTGTTCTGCTCCAACAATTGCTTGTAGTAAGTGGTCCCATGCTTAGCTACAAATTGTGATGCTTGACAAGCCTTGGCTTGCAACTGCTGCAACTTTGATGCCATCAACGCTGCAAATTAGGCAAGGATAGCTCTGAATCCGAAAAAACTAAAACTAGAATAAAATAATCCTAAACAAAATAAAATTCCTGATCCACCGAAAATAATTTACTGTAATTAATTTTTTTTCCACTAAATTCTATGTAAATTCGGCTTCTCACAGGTAACATTGAGGACAAAGAAAAATGATTGAGACATGTCTATCATTCATGTAAATTGTACTGCGTAGAACAGACTATGGCCTTTTTAGTAGATTGTTAGCTTGTAAAGTTTTATCATTAAAAAGAAAAATCGCCCAACAATTTCTTTTTATGTATTTCACCAGTAACTCAAAGAGAACAAGAAGGAGCCATTTAAATAGAGAACTATTTCAAAACGTAGAAGCTTGATTCAATAAATCTGAGAATGAATAGCCTCTACCCATGGGGCATAAAGACTTTCAGCTCTATTTGTTCAATAAAACCCATTAACATAAACCAATGTATCTACAAGTACACTGAAGCTGCCGAATGCCGATTGAAGTGTGGTCTGGGTCTGATCACAACAATGGATTAAAACAACATTTCAATTTTCAGAGACGTTTTGTGCTAAGAATGCAAAATTAGTTTCTGGGTGCCGAGTCAAAACTTGAAATTCAACATTTTCGTGTTATGTATTAAAAAATACACACACGCATATTGAAGCTTCTAAAGCGAAAGCCTAGGATTCAATAGTAGGCCAAAATACAAAAGATCTCAAAAGCAAAGTTAAATCCTCAGGAACAACGAAAATCTATTATGTAGACACCAATTTAAAAAAGGAAGATGAATTTCAGCGGGCTTTACCTAGCGCACGCCCGAATGCGGATATCAGATATTATTCAGACTTGTCTCTAAGCGGCGCTGCTAGGAGACTGTGAGCGAGAAAGGTAGTGCGGAAATCGCGTGCGTTGCAAATTGAGATCAGTGGGGTTTACCTTGTGTTGTGCGGTTGTGCCCTGAACCTGTTATTTTACTTTGCTTTTGAGTTTTTTCGTTGCCTCTTTTTTTTCTTTTTTCTTTTTTAAATACAATAGATACATTTTCATTTCCTCCCCTTGCGTCTTTCTTTTATTTATCTATTTTTGGGCTAGACGCTGGATCAATTTTGGGCCATATGGATAGAACGTGGAGTGGTACAATGACCCAGAAAATAAAGTCAGCAATCCCCCATCAAGCCACTCTTATGGGCCACAGCCCCATGGATCCCATTCTTTTTCTTCACATTATTGCCCAAAGGCTAATAGTCAAGCCCAAATAGACCAATGTTTTCACACTATATACAAAGTATTTCTTTAATCAACAACAAAAAAATCACTACCCATTTTTAGAGATAAAATAGAAAATGGGTAATTACTGATAAATTTTTTTAAAGAAATTAGTTTTTAAATATTTACATAATTATTAGATTATTTTTATTGAAAAAATTAACTTAAAACGGTTGATTTTCTCTACAAAATTGCACGGTATAATTTTAATTAATTTATTCACTATCTTAGCCTTTGGTTGTAATTTTGTCTCAATTACTAATCTAAGCAGATATATGAAAACAAAGTGACGTAAAACGCATTGGTAATGTGAACAGGAAATTGGGAATAGCTAGGATCACCAAGCTAGTTCCATCACCGTGGTAGCGTCCCTCACGCCACGCAACAAAAAGCTTTGGCCTCCATTGATATATTCCATTATTCACCAACCGACTATTAAATTTGATTGGATCCGTCCCGAGATAAAAATGCGGCCTTATATTATAAGCTAAAATCCAAATAAGTAGTTGGCTTATGAGACTAGTGCATGCTTAAGTGGCACTTTTCCCTCCCCTTCATCACCCACATGGGGCTGATCTGGACCCCTCTCATTTGGTCACTTCTTGCGTCTAATGTGAAACAGTTGACTTCTTCACACGTCATGATTCACGAGTGTGGTTTAGGTGCCAGTAAATGTCAACCTGAAAGCTTTGCCATTAGAAAATAAAACAAAAATTTAATCAACCTGGTTTTGTTATAAAAAATTCAATCTTTTCATAGATCAATGAATTTTTTTTAGAAATATATGTTGTTTTATATTAAATATTTAAATATTAAAATACTTAACTTTTTAGGAGATTGAATTTTCCATAGCAACATCTTAAATTGATTACATGAAGAAAAAAAAAGGAAAATTCAAAATGCTGCAGTATATATATTTATTGTTCTTTTCTTGGTAGAGTGTGTTCCGACTGGTGAAGAGCAATGAAACCATTTAAGATTAAAAAAATTATTCGCCGTCTTTCTCCATTTTCTATCCTTTTGACTATGGGAATATGCTTTATTGCCAAACAGCACAATAAATGGTCAGTCATAACGTGGATCTACAATATTACAAGTCTTAGAAGTAAAATATAATGAAAAAAAAAATCTTAATCTAATTTTATTTTGACCACAATTGAGATTGACTATAATTAAATAATAAATTTCCAATATCCAGCTGGAGCGAAAGAAATCAGTTGACTACAATTTATTCGAT
Source organism: Gleditsia sinensis (assembly GCA_037074535.1). Taxonomy (NCBI): domain Eukaryota; kingdom Viridiplantae; phylum Streptophyta; class Magnoliopsida; order Fabales; family Fabaceae; genus Gleditsia; species Gleditsia sinensis. Next base: position 33,642,900 of record CM073474.1, on the reverse strand, counting down.
ATGAAACCATGTTTAGTGAGGAGTCGTGGTTGATTAATATGGTACGGAATAAAGTTTAGTAGGTGAATCGGGTTTCAAAGATGATAAACCATATTCAATATTCTTCGAGAATATTATAAAATAGCGATTATATTAGGGTTTAGTTGAAAACTAGATAGATTATTAAAGTCAAATCATGCTCTCAACGTAGTTACTAGAACAATTAATTAATTAATGACACCCTTAATGATAACTATGGAGAAGAGAGATAGCTTCTATATACAATTAGTAATGAAAATCTACAAATGTAGCCAATACGTAGCTAATCCTAGCAACGTGTTTCATTTGCTTAACTCGGTTTTCTTAGCTCATAATCATTTTTTGGCAGAAGGATCTGCTAGCTGCATGTAATGACATTGTATAATGAACTTTTAAGTATTATAGCTCAAAGTTTGGTGGCGAAGATTAATTTATATATTAAAGCCTTTTTAGTCAATATCTAACCCAAATTAAAGTGATATCAATCAGACAGTGTCACGTGGTGGACCATGATTTGTTCTGAAACATCATGCCCAACACTAAGAAAGCAAAACATATTATCTTATGTAATTATGTACTAATCAAGTCAGATTATCCATATAAGCATGAGAAGGCTATGACATTATAACATCAACTTTCAAATGTGAGTTAAGTGAGAAGGGTTTTATACTTATATTTTATTGCTTCCAACCTTGCCATGATGTTAAAGGTTTGGTCTCTAGCTGTTGGTTTTATATACGTCTGTAATTTTCAAACTCTCAAACTGAATTTAAATATATTAATGGAGTCATTCTAAAGTTGATTACGTACTTCTGACTGATCACAACTCATCATCAATCTCATTAATTTTATTGATATTAATTAGATAGTGACTAAGTCATACGCTTACGAAATATTTTGGAGACAGAATTTTTCATTAATTAGTATCATACAAGAGAAAATTATAGGAAACTTGCTTAAGTAAAGCAAGCAAACAAGAATTCATTTCAATTGATCAATCTGCTTTACAGTGTGTGTCTTCCTGAAATGGGTTTTGGGTGTTGCTGTCACCCAATTTAAGAATGTTAATCGAAATGGCACAACCATTTGAAAAAAAACAAAAATATAGAGATTGCTATATCTTTTCTGTCCTTTCTGTTTGTTCCATGAAGTTACGTATTCTTTCCAGTGCTACTTCCAGCGTCTGCTCACTCATATTTGCAAAACACACCCTGAACCAACCCGGTTCAGAACAATGGCAGGAAGAGCCGGGAGATATATTTAGCTTTACTTCATGCAGAATGGCATTCCAAAGCTCCAATTCACCTTCTCTTGTTGGTTTCTTCAACAGTGGACTTAGATTCATCCAACAAAACAACCCTGCATTCCCTTTCAAGCAGTCAATCCCAGCTCTTCTCAACCCATCAATGATTATTTGGTATCGTTTCCTCAGTCTCTCTCTGTTGGTCTTTATATAATTCTCTGTGAACTTCTTATCAGATAACATGGTGGCCAATAGGTGCTGGGTCTGAGAGGATATTAGGGTGAAACTGGACATCCTCCTAGCTGTTGTGACAACCTTATCGTTGTACGAATAAATAGTGCCAACTCTAAATCCCGGAAGGCCAAGGTCTTTGGAAAGGCTATAAACAATGTGAACTCTTTCTGCATTCTCGTATTGACGGGCTTCCAGGATTTCTGCTACGCTAATGAACTCAGAGGACGAGAAGGACGAGCCCGAGTAGATTTCGTCCGACACAAGATGGATGTTCTTGCGAGTCACGAAGTCAAGAATCTCCTCAAGAACTGACCGTTCAATTGTTGCACCTAATGGGTTTGAGGGGTTGGTGATTAGTACCCCTCTCACTCTAGTGTTCATGGATTCTGCTTCTTCATATGCAGCCTCCAAAGCTTGAGGAGTAATCTGGAAATTTTTTGAGCTGTCACAGTGGATTGGAATTATTTTCACCCCAGTTCTCCACCGTAGGTCTCTATCAAATCTGTAATTCATCAAAACCCCAATTAATATTGTTCTTAGTTTACCCCATAAACAGCGCTGAATAAGTTTGAACTTAATCTGAAAAAAAAGAAAAAAAACTACGCGGAGCTTACCCTGGATAGTATGGGGTTGGGACAAGTAGAGCATCTCCTGGGTTTGCAAGAATGAAGGTTAAAAGCTCGTTGGCTGCAGTGGCGCCCGCAGTGAGGACTACCCTATCTGGGTCAAATTTTGCTCTTCCTCCTCTTATCTGTTCCATGAAGCTTGCCATTGCCATTCTGAAAGATCTGAGCCCGTGATAGTCTTGAAATAAAGCATTCTCTCTGAACCCAGGTGCTCCTTTTCCCCAAGTACAGGCCTCTGAGTGTTGTTCCAAGTACTTTTCCAGCAAATCAAATGAAACCTTTACAACAATAATATAATTAGATTTATGCTTAGAGACAAGTTCATGGGACTGTGCTTGTTTAATTTGATTTCAGACTACATAATCCAATAAGATACTTACTTGATTCTCTGCCAATCCCATTTGTATAACTCCAGCTGGGTTAGTTAATTCATCATACGGGTTTTCATCATATGCTTTCCACCCAGCAAAATAAGGGGAGTTTTCCCCGTGAGTTTCAGAAACTGCAACATTTGAAAGCTCCACAGAAGGTTGCTCTTTCTTAATGCCCATGACTAGCTGTCTTGCAAAAATCCTCAGTTGCAATTGCAGAGGCCTATCTTTGAAGAAAGCAGAAAACTGTTGTGAGTGAGAGAGATGAGAGAAAGAGTGAGAGATCTAGAGAGAGAGGATGAGGAATAGAGAAGCTAGCTAGTGAAGCGTTGAATGAAACGTTGTCAAAAACCAGCCTCTATATATAGGAGGATTTTCAAGGCTTCGACAGGAAAAAAGTCCCCCTCAACTTACCTGGCTCTCTGCCAATATAAAAAAGGAAAAATATCAAACGTTGATTCTCTAGTGTAAGCAAGATATCAAAGCTCTTACCTTTTAGAGGTACACTTTCATCAATATTGTACAACTGTAGCTCCTGTCAGATCCACACCCAAAATATATATGGTAGTTGATTGGGGTTGGGTTTTTTGTCATTATAGTTCCCCTTTGCTTAAAGATTTTTCTTTATATTTTTCATGGAGGATTTTTGTTTGTGGGCTGTTAAATAAACAAGCTTCCGAGTCGTTTATTAAATTGAAGGTGGTTGGGTTCTTCGTGTCTATTTCCACACCTCAACCTATGACTAATCAAATCCTTGCCCAACAAACTCTAAAAGTTCCTATATATGATTATGCATTAAGATCTGATTATAATTATTTCAAGTGTTCTCTGAGATTAGTTAAGTTTTGATGACGTGCCAAAGATACTAAGTAACCAACATCGATATTAAGATTATGATTTGCAGGCAACTTAGACAAATTAAAAGAGAAGCTCATCGAACATTTTCTGAACCCAAATATGCATCAATAACAAGCAACAGACTTGATGACTTACTTTCAAGTTTCAAACATTCTTTTTTTTTCTTTAAAAATTGTAGGAAAATGGTTTGCTTTCCATTTACTGCCATTAATTCATAATCAACATGTTCCTACGCATATTCATAATATTAATTGTATCGATAAATTGTAGCATTGAAAATTAGTAGCAAAGAAATATTTATTGTTGGGGAAAGAATTTAGACGAACATCAACAAATTAAAATGTGTGCGATACAGCCCATTAATGAATAAACAAAAGAAGAAGAAAGAAAACAAGTGATTTGAAGGCATGCAGAATGCCTATGGGTATTTGGCTTGGAAACTGTTTTAACTCCAATAATGCATGAAGAGAGGGGGAAAACGGGGCGTGCTCCATGGTGTGAATTTTCTTTTGGATATTGCCTTGAACCAGCTTATTGTGGATCGGACTATAGTACACAGGCAAGACATTCACTCTCATATTTAAATTTAAAGATGACGACAGAAACCTATAAAATTTGGACCAAAAAAAAGGACAATCCTACAAATTAATTAACCTCTGTAAAATCGTGGAAGATTTTTTCTTTGTTTTACAAGGTGACAGGCAAGAAGAGTGAAAATTACAAAGGGAGAGAAGCAAAATAAACCAATAATGTATACATGAGAACCAGACAATATAACATCTTACAAGGGAAATACACATACCCATCATTTGATCATGAGCCTAATCAAATATATCTGGAGATATATACGTAATTTAAATACTTTGATATAATTCAAATAGCAAAATAATTAGAGAGCAGGTCTTGGTTGGATTCTTTTATAAGCTAAGAAAATCAACTATATAAATAAATAATCGCCTATCTGTAATATACTAAGTTCTAAAACTAATGCTAACAATAGTTTAAATGTAATTTATACAATGAATTATTTTACTTAAATTAATCCATACTCTGAGGATAATTAGACTTAAATGGTCTGAATATGCACACTACTCTTTATATAAAAAATGTATTTGAACTCTAAATATATATAACTCTCCGATTTGCTTGTATAATCTTATCATGGGATATTATTTGGAGAAGTAATTTTGGCATGTATATATGCATGCAAACCAACATTTAGGAGTTAGGAATTTAAGATATTTGTCAAGATTGTGTCGTTTTTGTGGATTTCGATTAACTCACCCATAGAATAATTAAGCATCTTTGAAAGAAAGGGGATAAAAAACGGATGATAATAAGATAAGCAATGATGAGAAGAATATGCTTGTCTATAGAACAAGGTCGACGTGGGGCTCTAGATCATGAATATCCATGTGCTAGAGAAGATCAGCTCTAGATTTGCAGTTAATATGGTGAATCCTAATGCAAAAAGGAGAACGTGAATGAAGGGATCATATGACGACTGTGCGGCGACTTCGGCCTGTAGGGGAGAGACAAGTATCAAACAAAGGTCTCTCACCAGATCATGGAATTTCTTTTTTTATATGTATTTGAGCGTTTTATAATGGAACTGTAGTTTTGAACAAGTTTACTGCTATTCTTCTTTCTATGGGCATTTTCTACCCAAACAATAATAATAATAATAAAAATAGCTTGATTGGCTGGAAAGCATGGAAATTTCTCTTTCATTTAAAATCTGCGTAAGAATCATTAAATCCCAAAAAACAAACTGCATGTGTTCCCATCAAAACAAACTACTATTTAGGAAAATATAATGAGGAAGTGAGTGTTAGGTGCCACAATTTATAAGAAGTATATATATATATATACACACATATGACGGGACTTGAAGCTCAATAGTGCTTAGAATTAAAGTGTTGCCATTACTATTGGATTCCAACTGAGAGCCAGCGCATGTAATGGAAACACCCCAGAAATGAGAGGCTTTAGGCTTACACATTGGGAAATTGACTACTGCTCCATTGTCCTTGCAGGAAGTTTACAAGTAGACTCTGCTTATTTTGGCTCTTAATTGTTAAGGGATGTGTTCTTAATTGTTAACAGCTAAGTGCGCGCAACTACAAAGTAAAGGGCCAATATTATATTATGTCACTTGACGTTGCTCGCTTGAATACTAATCAAAAGGAATTATATAAAAATCTTGTCTTTGCAATTTGCATGCTGTTAGCCAGTATCGTGAATTAAAGTACTGCAAGAAAGTGATCCTCAAAATAGCAGCAGACCTGCGGTTCCAGACGCAGTTATAATTTTCAATAACCCACGTCATTAGGGTACTTAAATTCATTTGGGTAACCAGCTTAAATCTTTGCCCTCCTTTAATTAATATTAGCTTACAACTGAAGTTTAATATTCCTAATCACTAATTTCCTGGGCAAAAAGTATGCCTGCCCCAAAACGTTATTTACTGCTAAAACAAACTAATTAAGTTTATTTGGATGTAGGACAAATGGTGGGCGAGGGAATTTGCGATAGTTTGTATCCCAATTAGAGAGCATGAATCTTCTGGAAAGATATAGTACCAATGGCAACACGCCACATCGGAATCCTTGTCCTAATCATGCCAGGATTATGTCTAAAGAGAGCTAATTGTAGAATATTGAGTAGGTCGGATTATAAAATATGCTGACTCTGGGCATATTAATACTTCAAGTTTGTTTTTTTCTTCTCCTGCTATTCCCTATCCTTCATTTTTGTTCGCGTTTAAATATTTGATTAATTTTCATAACCGTGTTTATATATATATTCTTAACTTACGGATTCCTAGCTAGCTAGCGTGTTCGTACACACGTTTTTGTGAATGTATATATAAACTGAACACCCTTGAGACAATCCAAGTAGGGCATCCCAATCTGCACAGACGCGCCAGCCAATTGTCTCTGACTATCTATGCAGCTTAGAAAATTTCTGTGGTGATCAATTTTTGTTATAGTTTATTTCTCTTAATGTTGGTTGCACGCTCTAGTTGTAAAGCAATAAATGTGATCCGCCTGCGTCCACATGGTGCTTTTGACTCCTAATAATACTTATTTCAAGACCGCCTTTCTGCAATAACATTTTGTATGGCATTTTTTCCAGCTCCACTTGCCCTCGTTTTTAGATCCTTTCTACGTGCTTATCCCCTAATTTTCTATGTTACTACATATGCTCCGAAGATTGCCTTTTTGGTAGCAATTTTCTATACCCGAAACCCACGTCCCTCTTCCATCAATAATGTACACAACAATTTATGGTGTAAGTTTTCCCCTACGGATCACATGGGATTTGTGACCAATGCACAATAGAATAGCTTTTTATTTTTTTAAAGGGTTCTTTCATTCCCTATGATGTGAACCAGGAAGCTCCACAAAGGCTAATCAATTGCACTTCATCCACAAATATTTGAATACACTCGTCATCTCTATCTATATCTAATATTGCCTTGAATTCCAATGCTTTCTCCACGATCGTTGTCTTCTGTTTACTATGATTTCTTCTCATTGGTTAATTTGTTTTCATGATTTTCATTTTATATGTATTTTCTTTTTTCTCCTTTTAAAATAGTATAAGTCCAGCTCCATGCCAGCAAGGCAATCTGTGATTACTAGGTCAGCTATATAACTAGTGTTGCAGTTGAATTCATATTGGAACTCGTGAAACAGTTAATTAATTACCATCCCTTACAGATTATGGAAACAATTTTGCAGCACTGATTTTTTTATAGTTCTTGCCATTGTAGAAGTGTGGGAGGCTATTTTAGGTCAACTGAGGTTTTTTTTTTTTTTGGGACAGGCAACTGAGCGTATTCACTGGGGATCTTTTGTTTTTGTTTTCTTTCTAATTTTTCTGAGCCCAATAATGCTTTTGAGTACAAAACTTCTAAAGGACCAACCCAAACACGTTTGGGCTTCTCCATCACACCAAACATGACTCGTGTGCATCCCAGTGGAAATCACAGATTCACAATGCATGTTAGACATAACCCATTTTGTGAATTGTAGGAGTTATAATATTAGTAATATATATATATATATATATATATATATATATAAGGTGAAATGTCATTTTGTAATATCAAAAAATTATGGTTTTATAGTTTTAAACTTTTTAAGTCTTAAATAAATTGTTATTATGAAAACATGGACCTCATGCTAAAGAGGTGAAGCTTTCTTCTATCCACGAATTTTTATTGCCAAATAAAATAATACAAATTTTAAGACGAACAAAAATTAAAAGATGGAAAAGCTTTCAAAAGAATTAGCGCCTGTTTGATTTTGTTTTTATTTTATTATTTTTAAAAATAATTTTGTGAAATGTTTTTTAAAAATAGTTTCAAAAAGTAAAAAAAAAATTTTTAAAATTGTTTAAATAATTTATTCTAAAAACTAAAATACAGCTAGGAGATTTAATTTTTAAACAAAATTTTAAAATTTATAATCCTAATTTTATAATTTAAAATTAAAACTTAAATTTAAAATTTGAGATTTGAACTTAATTTGAGATTGAAAGTTTAAAATTAGAGATTTAAAGTAAAAAAGTAAGAGTTTATATTTTACAACAATACTATCTTAAAAATGATTTTTTATTTTAAATATATTAATATTAGATTTATCAAAATATTATTAATAAATTCACGTCTTTAAAATATTATTACCTTGAAAATAAATATATATTATTTTAGGAAGTATTTTTAAAAACACAGTGGAAGTATTTTCTATTTTCTATTTTTAAAATGCACTCCTTAAAAAAATCAATTGCTAAATATTTTTATTTTATTTTTTAAGAATATAATTTTGTCTAAAAACACTTTTCATGTCCTTAATTTCCCCAACGACACTAGACATAAAGTTGTCCAAAGGCCAAAACTAGTATATATTATCTCAAATAGAGACTAATATGTCTATGATGACGTAAAACTACAGTGGTTTAGTCATTTTAGTTAACCTTTTTTATATGCAAAGTGGTTTTTGGCTAACTAATTCCGTGCAGCCACGCTGAAACCTTGTCCTGAAGTAACCACCAAAAAAAAAAAAAAACTACATTAAAACCCTCCGCACTAAAGTCTAAAACCCTAATTTTCTTGCCGCCTCGACAACCTTTAATTTAATTTAGTTTCATCAATGGGTCGTGGAAAGAACAAAAATCAGAGCTCAATCGGCTGCAGCAACAGTAAAATGCATCAACACAATCGCTTCGAAGATGCAGACGAAGTCGTTGAGGAAGCTGATGCCATTGAGGATGCTAATGCCATTGAGGATGCTAATGTCATTGAGGATGCTGATGCGAGCTACAATCTCGACGACTCCATCTACGAGCCCGATGGTTCCGTAGACAAAGCCACCGAAGGCTCAGTTGCCGAGCCTGTCATGGCCTTTATCGATTCGGATGATAAAACGAGTGCCGACTATTACTTCGATTCCTACTCTCACTTTGGTAATTTTTCATTTGGATGTTTTCCTTAGTAATACATATCTTTTGGATTCAAATTATTTAGTTACGTCTAATGTTCTGATTGTTTGGAGTAGAAAGAGCTTTTTAATTATCGTGTTCTGGTGGTACTAGTTGAAAATTACACTTTCAGATAAAAGAAAAAAAAAAAATTAGTAAACTGCTCGTACTTAAATTTGTTTGCTAAAAGTTTAGAGCTTTTATATTTAAGGATCTTCTACCAGGCTTAGTAGAGTATAAGCACTACCAACTTAAAGGACCACCTTACCTCAATTGATATATTTTTTAAATAATTATTTTCTGCTTGTTTGTTTGCAGGAATTCACGAAGTAAGTTTGCTCAACTTGGATGCAGGCTGGAGTTACATTTTCTCTTTCTTACTTTTTTTCTTGGTTTTTTTTCCTCTTGGGAGTTTATCTGAGTCAGAAAGAAAAAGTAGTATTTAAACTTTTGGCATTTCGGTTGGTATATTCTAAAACCACCTATGGTGACAATTTCTGAGATATTATGGATAGAAATAGAATCTTTAGAAGCCAACACTGCTCTGTGAGGTATTATTCTGCCAACTCCGTAAAGGAACTGCAGATCAAGCAATGACGTTATGAATATGATGTATCTGGTTGCATCTGTTATGCCAGTTGCAGGAAATCGATTAATGTAATGTTACCTTGTGCAAAGTTATATGTTATAAAGCATATACTAATTGTTGTTGATGCAAGTACAAAATCAATGAAAATTTAATGTCATATATATTTTAATAAAGTTGTGTTTTAAAATAAATTTCACTGTTATTTTTTTTTTTATGTTTTTGTTTCATGTCATTCTCCATTTTATTTTTCATGTGTTTTCCTTGTATAATACATGAGGATTTATTTTTATTTAAAACCATTAGCACAAAACTATATTTCTATTAATAAAAAATACTTAGTAATATTGTATTCTCTTGATACAAATAATAATTTTTTTTTTCCAAAACTTAATTTAGTCAATTTTATATTGTCCCTCTCTCTCTCCTTCGCTGGTCATTAACAATCTTATTTTTCAAAAATAATTATAAGTTGCTCTTGACGCTCGAGAGCGTTTTCTTATATATATATATATATATATATATATATATATATATATATATATATGCCTCTGTCTTCTAACCATCTTTACATTGCAGGAAATGTTGAAGGACACGGTAAGAACCAAGACATATCAAAATGTTATTTATCATAATAAGTTCTTATTCAAGAATAAAGTAGTTCTCGATGTGGGTGCTGGGACTGGAATTTTGTCACTATTTTGTGCCAAAGCAGGGGCAGAACATGTCTATGCGGTATCTGTCTATATTGCCTATTTTCTTTTAGTGTTCTAAATGACAAAACTTTTAGTGGATTATATATTTCCAATAGCATTTTTTATTTCAACGTTTGTAATTTTGGATACTCAGGTTGAGTGCTCTGATATGGCTGACATGGCAAAGGAGATAGTTGAAGCTAATGGGTACTCTAATGGTGATGCCATTTATATTTTGTGTCCAATTCATTTCCTTTAGGCAGGTAAATTAATTACAAAAGTAATTAACTGTATTTAATCTTATCTTGTTGTGTTTTTGCAGTGATAACTGTTCTAAAAGGGAAGATTGAAGAAATTGAACTTCCAGTTGCTAAAGTTGATATAATCATTTCAGAATGGATGGGATATTTCTTGTTGTTTGAGAATATGTTGAATACTGTCCTCTATGCACGTGACAAATGGCTAGTAAGTTATGCCTTCCTTTCTCTTGTTGGTATATATTTGGGTATTGATTGTAGATGCTAATAGTTACCATTTGTGATGTGTTTGTAAAAGATTAATCTAATTTAATTCAATTACAAGAGTTCTAGGATAATATATATGTAGATCAAAGATGATGCTTTCCAACTGAAATGATGTCATCCCATGCCCTTGCTTGATGCCATTGCTTGGGTTTCTGTCTATTATCCATAGTATTTTCTTTGCCAATGAGGCATAAACACCTATGTTGTTTGAAGTGAGAAGTTGTGAAGCTTCAGCTGCATATATTAGATTAATATGTGAAATTTGTCAGGATCGAGATCTTATGTGGGATTGGTGGAGGGACTGAAAAGATCTAATTGAAAGATCGGATCAAAGATCATAAGATCCCACCACTTACAAAATATATATGCTTATATATGATCTTTTTGTGTGTGTGTCTTTGTCTTTCTATCTATCTATCTATTTTGTAAGTGTAGATAGATAGATAGATAGATACACTTGCAAAAAGATCATATTTAAGCATAATACTATTAAAATCTCATCATAAATTAACAACACAAGTCAAAAGTTGTAGAAAACACCAACTAATTTCAATTCACAACAAGAAATTACTGCAATTGGATACTTATCAATACTCACAGTTACTAGAAACAAGAATTTAACAAGCTAAATTGGGAATTTATAGCTTAAGATAAAAAAGAAGAAGGAATCTACTGGGATTGTAAGATCATAGGATTGCGCGATTTGGATTGCAATCCTTTCAGGATTTTGACAGATTTCGATCTTGTCAAAGATTGGGACCGTTTTTCATAATCGCGACCTTGCACATCGATCTTTGTCTTGCATTTTTTAAACTAAGCATTTTGCTTATTGACATATGCCATTTTTCACATGCTTTTATGCCTACTTCACAAGAACTCTTTTAATTTAGAGCCTCATATGGTGGCACCACCATTGATCCTTTGGGAAATCTTATGCACAGTCAGTAAAATGTGCAGGTTTTACAGGAATTCTGAGATATGTTGATTTGCATCACTTGAAGTGCCATGTTGATGTTCATTTCCTTTTACGGCTATTTTGATTATGTTGCAATAACATTTGTTTTTAGCTTTGCATGTGAGTTGGGAATGTTATTACTTTTGCCAAGCTGAACTGCTATGCCTGCTATCAGAAAGTGACAATGCTGATTTATTAATATAGTATTGAATTTTACTGGTGTATTCGAGAGAGAGAGAGAATAGACTTCAATTACTTGATAAGGGTATAACTAGTGGAGATGATTATGAGATTTTTTCCCCTTCTTTTGGCCTAGGTGGATGATGGAATTGTGCTACCAGATAAAGCGTCCCTCTATGTTACCGCAATTGAAGATGCAGACTACAAAGAAGATAAAATTGAGTGTGAGTTTTGGACCTCTTGATTTTTTGGTATGTGATGGCGATTGAACCTAAAACCTTTTGCAAACTATCAAACCCCTCATGACACTAGACTACACCTAGTGCTTATTGTTGAACTCTTCTTTTCCACGTGTGGGATTAATGAGTTGATGTCAATTGCTGTTGTGGGCTGGTGCTTAAAAACTTCAAATATCTAGTTATAAGCTGAAAAAAATTGGCATACAAGTGTAATTCTTTTTAACTTTTATTTCTTTTAAATTATATTGCTTTTTCACTTATTATAACAGTTTGGAACAATGTATATGGATTTGACATGAGCTGCATCAAGAAGCAAGCAATTATGGAGCCACTTGTTGACACAGTTGACAAAAATCAGATTGTTACAAATTGCCAGCTACTTAAGGTGGGTGAGTATAGATTGTATGATGTTTATTATATTTAATGTCCCTTGCATGCTTGAAGTTAGTGTACATTGTATCCTGAGTTGGCCCAAGAATTTTTATTTTCACGGGGTGATGCCAATTGGTTTGCTCATCTTTGTTCAGACTATGGATATCTCTAAGATGGTGCCTGGAGATGATTCCTTCACAGCACCTTTTAAGCTTGTAGCTGAACGTGATGATTATATTCATGCTCTTGTCGCATATTTTGATGTATCATTCACAAAGTGTCATAAATTGATGGGCTTCACTACAGGTTGGTTTCTTTTCTACTTCCTAAATTCTATTTATTTGATTTTTTGGTTTTGTTCTTTTGTTTTTGGGGGACTTGAATCGAGTATGTGTTGTGACGTGTACTTTGTTCATTAGTGTAAATATAAATTTTCTTTATTCATTGAATTCTATTTTTTAGAGAAGGCTTATATTGTGAAAGAGAAGAAAAGGGTGAAAAAAAGAAAGAAAAGGGAATAAAACGATGTTAGCTATTTGCTGTTTCCCAGATGCAGCTGTTATCTGTTTTGAAATGATACTTAAATTGAAGTTCTTGAATTTCCACTTAGTGGAAAAATGTTTTGTTATTGTTGTTGAAGCTCTTGAATTGTGTGGGAGGGTCCTTTACAGTCTTCCCTTTTTTTTATGATTTTGAGAATAAGCACAGAGCATTTGAATTTTAATTATTTGTTAGATTTGTTTCATTTGAGGTTTGTATTATGCCAAACGTATGTTGATAATTTGTTAAAATAGGCGGTGGTTTCATCTCTTGAACTTTTACGCAGGGCCACGATCGCGTGCTACACATTGGAAGCAAACAGTCCTTTATCTAGAAGACGTGTTGACAATATGTGAGGGAGAGGCAATTGTAGGCAGCATGACCGTGGCACCAAATAAAAGAAATCCTCGGGATGTTGACATAATGCTCAAGTATTCATTAAATGGTCGGCGATGCATGGTTTCAAGGGTTCAGTATTACAAGATGCGCTGAGCCAGGACCATCTTTTCCTTATGCTCACCTAACTTATGGGATTCTGGTGGGTTGTGGAAGAGTTGACAACAATTGTTGCCTCTATGTAAAAAGAGGCTACTGTTTTAAGTGCCCATGACTTGTTTGCAATTTTACTTGAATTCTTTCTCACAATTGCTTCAAAATGTAATGATGAAAAGTTTTGAAATTCCATGTATTTTTTTTTTAATCATTGAAGTTTTTCTCCCATTTCCAAGATTTACCTGTAATCAATTTTATATCCAAAATATTGTGAAGGTGTGAGATGCGAATCCAGGTGGATATCATAAACTTCACCATTCTGCTAAGTATGCATCCGCCATTGTCAATCACCAACATTCGTCACCCCAAAGTACGTAGAAGTTTTATTGGATTAGTTTCCTTCCCTATAATCCTACTCCGTGTCGATCTTGGGTATAGAGACATCTAATGAATCTTTGTCGACACAAATCAAGAAAGGACTGTAGGTCTCCAGCAATCAAGACGTACGGTGTTAGCCTGTTAGGTTCTGACCTAAAGCTCCGACTTTCCTGTCTTCGGGTCCTTCAAGGTGGTCGTCTTCTTTCCTCTCCACCACTGTAGTATGTGATTGTTGACTATGTTTGCATGTTTCTTCAGAGTCACAGCTTTTTCTGCAATTCCTTTTCTCATCTTCTGTTTCCAGTCGTCGCTTTGTCCACTTTCTTTTTCTCTCAAAACTTTTCCCCGCAAGATGTGGAATTCTTCGATGATTGGTTATTCTAAAATAATTTCAATCAATATGAGAAAATATGAGAATTTCTTGGTACCAATTTTGAGGGGAAGTCATCCTCATCTTCATCATCAGCATCTTCAACACCAAAATTCTGCATGTTCATTAATTGATCCCTTGAGTACATTTTCATGCCGGGTGCTCCAGGCATTCCCTGATGCAGAATGAAATACAGTATGAACATAATGTGCTACCAGTAACAGACCGCAGCAAGTATTGTTAGGTGGCTTTGACTCAGGTGGTAAAAGTTCAGGGTTAAGGGTAGGTCCTATATTTTGCTCATCTTAAGTTCAATTTTCACTTGATCAGGTAATCTTTCTCGCATAAAAAATAAAAAATAAAATGTCAAGAGGCAAACTACCTCCATAGATTTTAATAGCTTTTCCATTTCAGCCTCTTTAGATGACTTCGGAACAAAAGGTTCTCCAGGATCCCTGTCCTGCAATACACCAAAGATCTTCTGATGAGAACTCAAGCATGTAGCTATTCAAACAATAATGTTAAGCGCATATCAAGTTTAGATAATGTCATTGCCACAATAGAGTTCTAGTATCCACATTACATAACCCAAAGAAGATAGAATGACTTTAATCGGTGGAAATTTGTATAACCAAACTTCAAAACCTGGGAGGCAATGAATTACGATTGCACATAAATAGCATCCATAATAAGCCCACGTCATATTCCTAACCACATAACAAGCATTAAAAAAAAAAGGAGGAGGAAAATACTGATTCATGCATTAACGTAACAAGCGTCTAATTAGTCATAGAGCATGTCAAAAAATTAAAAGGGAAAATACATAAAAGGACATCGTAGAGAAGTAACAGGATCCCATTCATAATTTTGTCCAAGTTCACCAGTCTAGGTCCATGGGACTTTGTATATGTATAGAAAGATATATTAATATAAGCTTATTTCATACAGAAAGCCAATTGGTAAGTCATCCTTTGCTATGGACGAGTAAGTATTTCAGGGATTGCATTGGTGCTTGTATAATTAGAATATCAAAATTTGAAAGACAATGAAGAAAGGAAAGTATTAAACAGGCAAAATCTTCTATACTCGAATTAATTATTACGATATATCCTTTACGATACTAATAAGATGGAGTACTAATAGTGCCATCACGCATACTCAAGTTGAGCATTCGCTAATTATATGAAGCAAAGGACATGCACCACAACCGGTCCCCATACATGTGGAAAGATGTGCAGAGGGTATGATACTCTCACAGTAGCAGCAGCCAGACTCAATATTATATAAAGGACTCAAATTTAATATATATCATGATCAAAGTGGATACATTAATGCATGAAAGCTATACAGCTACAGCAACCAAAAACACAAAAGAAAGGCTATATGACAGTTATAAACAGAAAACTGGAAGTATTAACTTCAGAATGAAGTCACCTTCGGTACAGGAGGTGGCTTTGTACTGCATGCCTCAGTAAGGTCTTGACAGAAATAACTGAGCAATGAATCAATATCAGGCTTGGATTTATATAGATATTCTGCAACATCTGTATCAGAATATCCTATTACCTGCAGATTCCAAAGACCCGATTCAGTAATATCAAACACCCTGCAGAGAGATTTTTGGAGTACTAAGGGTGTTTCAAAAATTACTTATACACGTGCAGAACCAACAGAGGTAGCAAAATCCAGATCATAATGATTAGTGAATGGTGAAATATCACCGAAGTGTTCTTAATCGATATAAAATTATATATTAAGTACAACTCGGCCTCGTTCTCTGTCTCTCTCCCCTAGAAAATCTTGCCATTTCAGAATGAGATCTATTTCACTGGCGACAAACAAAAGCATCCAGCATAGGCTGGAACAGTGCCATACCTCCTGACAAGCCTGTTCAATTGTCTTGCATTCAGAATTGCATTGTCCTTCAGAGACTTGTTCCACAAGCTGATACAAAAGAAAGTTGGAAAAAACAATGTCCAGGTCTTAAAACCAAGTCAACGTAACTAGCTCTTATGCTCTCATTTAACCGTTATTGCATCCAAAATCCAACACAAACAAGAAGAAACCATTAAGGTGCAAAAAATGATAAAAAGAAGCATGGAAATATCAACTTGTAACAGACTTCTGAAAAACATTTACAAAACTGAGATGTTGATCAATCCTCGTACCTCCAATCTATCTTCGTTTTCTGTAATATCTATCCGTAATATCCAATCTGCTTCGGCCTTTTTCAGATTGCAAACATTCTCTGCTATCTCAATGATCTGGTACTCCGAGATCTAACACCCGAAATCAACACAATATTTTACAGAAAACTATTCAAGTCCGCCTTCTCAGTTCTTAAACAGACGTAATGAAGCGATTTAGAGTAAACCCAGATGAAAAAAAGTATACCTTCTTGGGAACGATCTCAGCTTGCTTTTTCTGGACTTGCTGATACAACTGCTTAGCGAGCTTTTCACAAACCTGGCATTTAATGTACGGAATGTCTTCCCTTCTAGCGCTTGCCAGTGGTTTCTTGGAGCAGTGTGAGACTGGCACCCACGCTGAAACTACGAATGATACAACCACAACATAAAGTAATGCGAAATTTCATATTCCTCTGAACTCTTTTCAATCCGAATAACCAAGAAAACGGTTTCCTGGAGATCCTTTAAAAGAAGAATTTTCACAAAATTGATGCATGGTTTTCTAGGTAAGATCAAGAAAAAGGTAACAAAAGCTTGTTTGTAAATTATTTTTAAAATAATTTTTTTGTTTTTTTTTTTACGAAAATAAAAAATTTGTTTGTGGTACTATTTTTAAAAATTATTTTTAAAAATTATTTTGTAAAAGTGTATCTCAAAAAATAATTTTCAAGAAATATCATTTTTGTTGTTTTTTTTATTTTTGTACAAAATTATTTTTAATTTTTTTAAAAAATAATAACAACTATACAAAATTATAAATAATTTATCAAAATTAATTTTTAACAATAACGTAAATTATATCATTATGTTTTCAAATATTATTTTTAAAATTTATATTCAAGCAAAATTTTTATTTTTTTATTTTTAAAAAACAATTTTTAACATTATTTTTAAAAAACGAAAAATAAAAAAATTTGAAAACACTCCCAAATAAAAGCATCTTAATTTATAGGGTTTTTCTTACATGTAAAACTCACTTTTCCAGCAATGTGATTGGTTGAGAGAAGCAAAAAAAATAAAATTAAAAATAGTGGGCCTCTTCCTTTCGACCAATAAGGTGCAAGATAACACGTAGCGCCGCATTAATATTAGATTTGAAAATTTCCCCAAAAAGAAATATGAAGTAAGTGGGGCCTAGTCGTGTACACGTAATACGCAATATCCCACGTTGTCGTTCAGTTGCGGGTCAATGAACCGGTGCAACTAAAACCCGTGTTAAACCCTAGAGTCCTCGAATATTCGTAGTCGCAGAAAGTCAAGGGCTCCGCTTAGGCTACTGCGCGAGCTTGAACGGAAACTCCCGCTTGTAAGTTTTCTCTTTCCATCGTTGATCGGCATGGCTTCGGATCTATTGGAGACAACAAATTCCATAAATTTATCTAATCTTTCCCCTTTTATGGGTGAAAACTACGACCTCAAGCTTAAACAATCAATCCAAGATCTGTTAGTTAAAATTTGCGAAGAGGCCCCGAACCTTTATCTTTATGTTGATACATTTTATCAATTAATGCAAGCTAAGGCTGACCCACCCTTTGAGGCGATATGGGTCTATGCTGCCCTTAACTTCCGTAGCCGTCTTTGTGCTGAAGGTGATGCCTTGGATCGACTATCAGTCGCAAAAGACTTGTTTCAGCTGTTATCTGCATGTTCAGCTTCATCTGGTGGTTCAAAGTGTATCGCTTTACTGGTTCCTGTCGTCTTTGAGGTATACAAAGTGCTTTTGGAATTGTTTGCGAAGGAATTAAGCGTGAAGAGAGAGAAGAAAGCAATGAGGGAGGCCAAGTCTTTATTGGATATGATTCTTGGATATATAAGTGTTTGCTGTAGTAAGAATTCTTACGAAGAACGTGGTTCTGTTTCTGAGAATTTGATTATTCCTTTTACGGATTTGGTATGTGTCTGGGTAAGTCCTAATGAAGGGTTGGAATCTTTCTTGCCACTTGTGAGCGGTGATGTTTTTCGTTGGCTTTGCACAAGAGAATCAGATGTTGGTTACTTGGCTGGTGCTGTTATTATGCAAGCGTTTTTCTTGAAACTGTGTTTCGGTTTCCATTTGGCCAAACCAAAGGATGAATTGGAAAAGAATCTCAAGAGTTGGGTCGTTAGCTCTATATCTAGCTTTCAGAACGTATATTTTTTTGGTCAGTAAGGTTTTTTGTTTGGTTTAAATTTCCTGCCGTTTTTGTTTATCTGTGACAGTATGACCGTAACTGTATCTGTGTCCAACTGAAAGCATACAGTAGCAAACTTGACAGGCCAAAATGCATCAATTCTTATGTAGGCTTGTTCATTTATACCTCGTGGGTATATTTTGTAGCCCTGGAGTACTTTCTTTCTTCTTTTTTTCTTGTTTTCACTATTGAATTTAGTTTTGACAAAAAAAAAACTATTGAATTTAGTTAGCTTATGGATGAATTTCCGTGAAATGAACTTGATGATGTAAGTTCATTTATCTCCAATCATGATATCATTTTCTAGTTCCTCGTTTGATGTAAATTTATCTCATTTCAACCAGAGACTCTCATGAGGACAACCTTGGGAACGCCTTTGCCTCTGAGCTCAATATTGGTTAGTATGTCTTCCTCGTAAAGTTTGTGTTAGCATTTTATGTTAATGTTTTTTTTTTCCATATTTGCAACACATAGCTTCCCTTAGTGTGAAATTCTGTGCCTTTGCCTCTGAGCTCAATATTTGAAACATAATGTTGGAATAGTTGTTAAATATCAATTATTTGTTTCTTTATCAAAAAATAAAATTAGTTCATTGTTACTATCATGTCCATACTTGAAAGTAATCAATTACATTTACATTGTGAGGAGGGTATTATTCTTGGAATCTCGTCAGAGGTAAGCATGTATCTAACCCCCAGTTATTATATGTTCTTCAGCAGTATTGAATTTCATCTCCAGATTTTTGGATGAACATACTGGTATTATTTTTTTACGAGTCCATATATTTGAGTGTTATGATTATATATGTTCCTGTTCCTGTATCCTTCTTATGGCAGTTTGGTTTCTGTGTTTTAAGATTAAGAAGTTATCACTGTGGAATCTGTCTATGCAGAAACCTAAAGATGAATTTCTATTGAGGAAAGTTCTGTTCGATGCTGTTTTATTGGTGGAGTACCCTTTCCTTTACCTAAATGCCAAACACATAAAAGGCCTAACATTGACAAGATTGATTGTTACCCATGATGCTGTAGAGTATGTTAGGTACGTA
Organism: Gleditsia sinensis; assembly: GCA_037074535.1. Taxonomy (NCBI): domain Eukaryota; kingdom Viridiplantae; phylum Streptophyta; class Magnoliopsida; order Fabales; family Fabaceae; genus Gleditsia; species Gleditsia sinensis. The sequence goes on along the minus strand of CM073474.1, from coordinate 33,623,324 downwards.
GAATCAATTATTTTATATATATTTTTCTCATTGTACTTTCAGAATGGAATTTCTAATAGTTTCTCTTAATGTAGAGGTTGTGAGGATCAGAACAGAGCTATCTCTTATATAAAGGCCTTTTCTGCTTCTAATTTACCTTTGCAAATAATAAAATGGGTCACAAACCAGAATAGTTCGGAGGAAAAAGCAAATAGAACAAATGGATCCTCACCCAGAGCTCTTATTAGTAAGTTGCTCTAGTATTATTTACTATATTTAGGATTTTAGTCAAGGTATCCAAGAATTATAGCTGACATATGTCATTGTATTTAATCTACTTTCTAGAATGGCTGCTGACTCTTGAGGAAGATAAAGGGATTAAAGTTTTTGAAGATGATATTTTAAAAAGCCATGCCATATTAGTTCTCAATATTTCCCGAGCAGAGCAACTGGAAGCTAACTTGGAGGGCAAGGTAGCGGATGATGACCTTTTTTATGTTGATAATATGGGGGAGGAGGGAAATACAAGTGAGGAGGATAATCAAAACAAATTGGTAAGTGCTGCATTTGTGGCTGCTGCCCAAACTATGAAGCTAACTGATAATGAAACGCGAAAACGAAAAGGTACAAGTGCTGAAAAGAAGATTAAGTTTGTCAAGTATGACCTCCATCCAGTCAAAGTTGGCACCTCAGTTGCTAATGATAGTTCAAGTAGTCAGAGTGAAGTCGAGGATCCAGTTTCTGATTCAGACACACAAGCTACAGAGTAATAAGTTATCATTCGTAAAGCCCACAATCATGGTGGATCTATATTGGATGCTGCAGTCGCTCCCTTGTTACCATGCGGTGCTTAAGAGGATACTTTTCACGGGCATGCCAAACCTTCTCCCTGATAAGCAAAATATGAGAGCCTTCGGGGATCTGTGAGAATCAGCTCGCTGCCTTTGCTTCAGTTTTCTCAGCTGTATCCTACCTTTTTCTTTTTCGCTAGTTTATTTCAGGCAGGCTCTAGCAATTTTCAGGTGCAATCACATGGCAGTTGGACTGTAACTTTCTTAAATGCACAGGTTTTGAATCACGTTATATGATTAGTGTGTAAGATAATAATCTAATTAACTCTGGCTGAAAGTTTCTATAAACAAAAGTGGACCGGCGGGCCTCTTTCTGTCATGCTCTTTTTTCGAATGTTCTCTCGCATTCTTTTCCTTTGTATATGAGTAATCAAATATCTATCAATCATAAATGAGTAAATCTGTCCGGAAAAAAAAAATCATAAATGAGTAAAGAATACTAACCTCTGAAGTTTATATTCGACTAGGCTTTTTTTTTTTTTGAATGTCAAAAATAATAACTCCTGTTTTAAACTTTAAAATTATATTACAATAATACCCTTTTGGAGTTATTTTTCAAAATTTAAAAAGATCGTTTGGCCTCTATTGTCTTAAAAGATAGGTTTTTCATCTTCATAGAAGCAGTCAGTAACAAAATGTTTTCTTTTTTGCCAAATCTGAATTTGTGAAAATTTTTTTAGTGAACTTCATGACTTTTGCATACTATTATTAGACAAAAAATCGAATTAGTAGACAAAATATAAATGTATATTAAAGGAAATCACATGTGTTGAAAATATTTTTATTGCATAGGTATTTTTTTTCTTACAAGATAAGAAACCAAATACCAATTATATTATATTTTTATTAGATTTTTGTATAAACCTAAATTTAATTATGTTAACTTTTAAATTTTCGTTAATCTTACTTGGATATTTTTCAATTTAAATTTTAAACCAAAAATATTATAATTTTTTATTATTATTATTGAGTATAGTAAAATTTGAAATTCTCTAATTTAACCAGTATAATTTAAGGGTATAATTAATTTTTTAAAGGGTATAATTAATTCTCTAATTCTCTAATTTTCAAGGGTATAAATAATTTTTTAAAACAAAAAAAAAATAGTATAATTTAACCAAATTAAAAAAAAAAGAAGATAATATAATTTGTTCATCATAAATTTAGAAACATTTGCCGAACTGGCAGTATATTGACTGAAAATTGCTCATCGTTAAGCTTCTTTCTACGCTGACTAAGATGCAAGAGTCTGTCCACAATTCTATATTATAATACCTATATAATATTCTGCTATTTATGTGTTCTTCTAGAAAAAAGAAAAAGAAATTATTTCTCGAAGATCACAAAAAGATTGTGAGGCTCCTATTGATATGTTAAACCATAAGTCACCTCAAATAAACGTCAACAGCACAAAAGCATGAAAGCTGGCATATATGGAATGGACACAAAGATTGGGTGTAGCTAAGCTATCTTGAAAGATCAAAAAAGAAGCACACCACAATTGAATTTGGTTCTTGACTTCTATTTCGTTGAAAAACTGCACTGGAATATTGACAATCCCACCCTTAGTTTTCTACCCTTTTGTCCGTCCGTATCATAGACTAATAAATATATGAAAAGCAATAGGGTAGCCCAAACCAATGCAGCGCTGAGACCTGCGAGTTTAACTCTGGTAGAATTCAGGTATCATTTCCTTCCCCTTATTCAACCACATTCTTTTGTATTTTATTTTTCAGGTTACAGCACCGGCTCTAATCTTGACATGTATGACTATATTTTTCTGCTCCATAATATAGGTGCTGGTTATTTTGCAGTGCAATGGAGAACAAAACCGAGCGAGTGCATATCCCTAATAATGCAATATTGCAGAGTGAGGGTTTACTGAAGGTTTGTACAGACAATTTTTCATTGGCTTCATAGTGATTAGATATTTGAATTCATTCATATCCCACTTAACCTAACCGTAATGTAGCAGTATATACTGGAGACCAGCGTTTACCCACGAGAACCAGAGCCTCTCAAAGAGCTGAGGAATGCCACGGCAAACCACCCTCTGTAATTTACATAATTTCTTTTCCATTTTCTTGCATTCTTCAGATCATAACTTCATTTTCATGGAATTTGACTTCAAAGCTAACTTTAATAAACTTCGTATCTCTGTCTAATGTCAGGAGCTTTATGGCCACTGCACCTGATGCGGGTCAACTAATGGCCTTGCTCTTGAAGCTTATGAATGCCAAAAAGACGATTGAAGTGGGAGTTTTTACTGGCTACTCGCTTCTCCTCACTGCGCTTGCCATTCCTGATGACGGAAAGGTTTGCATAAAATTTTTTTTTCTGCTTATCTCCAATTTTTCTTTGTTATTAATTGCCTACCTAAATACTTGTCCGCCGGAAAATCCATTATTGTAGATTATAGCCATGGATCCAGACAGAAAAGCTTATGAAATAGGACAGCCATTCATTAAAAAGGCTGGTGTGGAACACAAGATTGACTTTGTAGAATCTCCAGCTCTACCAGTTTTGGATAAATTCTTAGAAGATGTAAGCATATGCTCAGCTGTGTCTCAGATCTTTTTCTAATTAGTGTTTTTGGTAAAAGTAAAACGATAGAAGACAAAATAGGCAGTGTATTTAGACTAGATATGATATGTACCTGCATAAGTTGTCAAATTTTACTCCTTGAGTCCTCTCCTTCATTCTTGATAACAAAATTTTCGGGAATGATCTTCAAGCTGGTGTTGTTTCATGTTTTGGCGCAGCCTGCAAATGAAGGAACTTTTGACTTTGCCTTTGTTGATGCTGACAAAAATAACTACTGGAATTACCATGAGAGGCTTATCAAATTGGTCAAGATTGGTGGGATAGTTGTATATGATAACACGCTTTGGGGTGGAACTGTTGCCTTGCCTGAAGAGGCAGTTCCAGAGCCCAAAAGAGAATGGAGAAAGTTTGCAATTGCTTTTAACAAAGCGATTTCAGAGGATTCTCGTGTGGAAATTGCTTTTGCTTCAATAGGTGATGGGGTCACTATTTGCAGGCGAATTATCTGATTTTCATCCCAATATTGTGTGATTATCAACAATCTCAGCATATTGCCATCATATTTTATATGTAGTAAACAGTATCAAAGTTTATTATTAAAGTAAGTTTTAAGTTCTATAAAATTTTGAGTTCTAGAGATGAATTCAATAGTCAAATAGTAGAAAGCAGAACAAAAGTATGCAAGTCTTTATGGAACCATAGAAAGATCATTTCTATCTAACATCTTAATTCCTTTGATAATAAAACCCATCCAATCATAACTTTTCGACAACTACAAGCTGTTTGGTCATTTCCTTCCATTCAAATCATCATATTTTCTTTTATGTATTATTAGGTTGCATTAATTCTTGTAGGTCGCCGTCCTTCCTACGCATGACCATGGATTAGTAGAATTTGATTATAATGATTTTTTAGGGGGAAACCTTTTGTCAATGGATTGTTTGTAGAATTCTAAACATTATCTAAGAGTCTTATTACATCATTTCTAGAAATCTAAAGAGCAATGCCAGTGCCACGAAACTTTAATCAATGTTTTGTTCCTTCACGATTTTCAACTTTTCCAATTTCCACAAATTTGGCAAGAAGCAAAAACAAATGAGCGTTCACCACAAGAATTTCGCAACATCTAAACTTGTCAAATGTCAAGTCAAGAAGCTTTGTTTAACATCCTCATTTGTAGTTACAGCAGTTTCCCAGTACACGATGGTGCCTTTAACTGTTAGAAACTACGTTTTTTTAATCCGAAGTTACGGGTCTTGCCTATAAAGGAGTAGTTCTTGGAATTCCTCTTTTCTTTCTCAATTCCAATAAATTTTAGATTATACATCAGAATAACTAATAGTTTCACCAATAACCTTGGTACCTTGCCAGATTCATCTTAATGAGGTTTGATATAAGATTCCTGTAGTTTATTACCTGCTATTGGTTACTTCAAAGAAACATCAACAACTCGAACACATTAATAACACCACACTAATGGAAACAAAGATCAACTTGATGAAACAATCCCCACCTGAAAGTTCCAAAAAGAAGAAATTCATGCTTGACTTTGCTATTGATTAAATATTTTCTTTAGAAACTAATAATAGCTGGACTATTTATTTATTTTTTTATTAAAAAAAAGCTGGACTTGAAGCCCTCTTCTGTCTTGGTTGTTTGTAGTCTACCCATTTGTCCACAACAAAGGGACAGATTCAAGAGTTACGATCCAAAATCTTAAGAGCTATGAACTGCATATCAGTACTGAACTCTTCGGTGTGATCATTGAAAATATTATAACTCTGGTGTGCCATTCCTCATCACATTCTTTTGTACTAAACTAACTACGGCCACAACATTTGCTAAGCAATAAGCATGATGTTTATACACTTGCTTCTCATTCGCGTCCAGTTCTTGAAAGGTCATCAACACTAGAGGCTAAACATCTGTGCGAAATGACAGCTGATTTGGTTTTATAATCTATTGCATGCCAGCTTCAAAGATTCCCATTACACTCTATCTCAGAATAAAAAGGAGAAATTGAGGGTTCTAGTTGAGGACTGCAGACACACAGCTACAGAAAACACTGATTTTCAACGCAAAAGGTGAAAAATGCTGTAGCATACGGACAGCTTAACGACAGAATTTAGGGTGAGATACCAGTTGTAATAAGACAGTCCGAGGAAATGAGAACATGTTTGTAGGATTCTGTTTATATTATGATGGACTTTACGATTTGGTGCCTCGAGGAATTTCTGAGAAATGGAGAGCATAGCAAAACCAGCATTTTTCCCAATCCAGATTTTAGCCCATTAGTCGTTTGTCCAACCCAACAATGGCGGTCGAGACTGGAGACTAGTTTGTTCCCTCGAGAACCAGAGCCTCTCAGAGCTGACGATTGCCACTGCAAATCATAACTAATTTAATTGTAATTTTCTGCATATGTGCAACGAAACTGTTGAGAAACTTGATTTTGACTGCGTAGCTATTATTATTTTAATATTCATTACCCTGATGCAGGTCAGCTAACAGCCATGTTTAGGGGTGTTCAAAACCAAATTGGACCAATCTGAATCGACCGAATTGAACAAAACCGATCAAAAATCGAACAAAACCGATTAAAATTAATTTTGTTCGATTTTTTTTTAAAACTGACCGATTCAGTTCGATTCGGTTGAACAGTCTCAACCGAATTAAATCGAACCGAACTAAATTATTTTTAATATATTTAATTTATATTATGAAATTTATTTTTTATTATATTTTAAAATTATTTTATATAATTTTTTTTAAACTTTTTGAAATAGGCTTAAAAAATTCGAAATAAATCCAAAAATTTTAAAAAAAAAATAAACTCAAAAAAATTCAAATGGACCTAAAATTAAAAAAATTTGACAAAAAAAATTTTTTTTTTTGAAAATACTGAATTTCAGTTTGGTTCGATTTTATAAACTCCAACCAAATCGATTAAGTCCAAATTTTTTTTTTTTTTATGGTCGGTTCGGTTTGGTTGAAGTTTAAAATCGAACCGAACTGAATCTATGTACAACCTAGCCATGCTCTTGAGGCTGCTGAATGCCACATAGACAAATGAAATGGGATTATTTACTGGATACTCGCTACTTCTCACAGTGCTTGACATTTCAGATGATGGAAAGGTTTGCGTATCTTCAATATTAATTGCCTACTTGAATATCCATTTACCGCTGCAAATTAAAGCCATAGAGACCTGTTTCTGCTTTAGTGCAGCTTGCCTGCTTTTATGTTTTGCTGCGGAACTTTTGACTTTTCCTTCGTTGATGCTAACAAAAATAACTATTGGAAGAACCTTTCACACAAAAAAGAAAAGCAAAAACACAACTCGAATTGCCATGAGAAGCTTATCAGATTGGTAGTACCAGAGTCCAAAGCCACTTCAAAGGCTTCTAGTTGAAATTGCATTTGATTCCATGAGTGATGGGATCAGTATCCGCGGGTGCATTTTCTCAATTTCATCCTTGATTATCAATAGGCTTTGTTTGATATACGGATACTATATGCAGTAGGTACTCCTTAAGTGAATAAAATTGAATCCAAGAGCTTCCATGGAAGAAGGATATCATGATAATCCACAATTCTTGAGTTTGGGACTATGTAAGTGCAAATCTAAATTTGAGGTAGATTGTAAACTAAGATTATGTAAATCTCCATTATAGTGCAGTGCCTTATTAACAAAAACAGGACTGCTTTCCTAAAAATATAATTAAGAGTATGTTTGGCAAGTCATTTCAGCTAGCTTATAGCGTATTTGACTAGCTTATAAGCTTGTTTGACCAAATTAGAGGTGTTTGGTAAACAAGCTTATTTGAGTAGCTTATAGCGTATTTTCATACGCTACTTTGAGTAGCGTATAGCTTTTAGCTTATAGCTTTTATAATTTTATTCCTTTTTTATCCTTATTATTTTATTTAAATTTCAATATTATCCTACTCATAATTTTTTATGCTATTTATTAATCTTCAGGTTTTTTTTGGGTACTTTTCTTTCTCAAATATTAACGAAAATTTAGAGGCATCTACTGAAATGAAAGAGATTCGCAACAATATTGCTAATTTATTGTGAAACGCTAGATGATATGTTTATTTTGTATTTTTTAGAATTACAAAATGAAATATAATTACTAACAAAAAATAATAAATTTTATATATGACCTTTTATGTCATTTTACATTTATCAGCTAATTTATCAGCTATTTTTACCAAACACTTCTAATTCAATAAATTAGCTTAACAGCTTTCAGCTTTCAGCTATCAGCTTTCAGCTAAAAATTAGCTTATCAGCTTTCAGCTAACTTATCAGCTTTCAGCTAGCTTATCAGCTATTTTTACCAAACATAGCCTAAAGCTTGCAGAGACATTGTTCAGAGTTATTCCATCACCATCAGTTTATGACTAGAGCATAAAAAGATTCTACACTACAATACATCCCACTCATCATGCATGAACTGATAAAAATTTCAAACAGGACAAAGCAAGAATAGGTTAATAGACCACAAAACCATATTGGAAGAACATACATTCCGCAATCCATTTCATTGATATTCATCAGTCGATAAGGGGAAAATGACAGGGTAATGATTAATTCTAGTGAAAGTAACCAAGAACCTGACCACCTACATTCCGTTTAATGGCCTCTTCGTGATCCAAAACGCCATCAGGGGTTGTAACCACAACATAACCCCACTGCATAGAGAGAAAGACAACAGCATGATGATCCTTTTCCTTTTTTTCAATTCATAAAGAAAAATAACCAGCATCTCACACAAACTACATTCGTCACATTCAAACCTTTTCCACTTATAAGCTGCAACTCAAAATACTAAACATACATCAAGCATCAAGCATCAAGCATCAAGCATCAACAGACCTGCCGTGTTGGAAGAATACGCAATTTGTAGTTTTCAATATCCCTTGCCTTGATGTCTTGTCGGTATGTAAGGGCCTTGCAATCCTTAATTCTGCCTTGTAGTTGAACTGTTATCCTCCCCACTCTATGCGGATCATAGACTTGAAAGTCCTTGATATAGCCTATTAGGAATTATACCAAATTAGTGTAATTGAAAATCGCATACACAATGGTAACTAAGAAGCTAAAATCTTAATAACACTCCATGGTTTTTAATCTAAAGTAAATGAATTCCTGATACAGCAACATACATCAGTTCAATCTCCTCCAAGACCGAACTCCTATGGCAAAGGAACCTTTAAACCATAAAAAAGCAGTAAAATGCCAGACAAAAGATAAAATAAAATTCTAAACACAAACAGAAGTTAAAAATGTTCTACACAAATTACTGATCTTCCCATGTAATTACAAACTTATGAAACCCGTAGAAATATAGATAATTGAAGTGAAATAGGAATTACAGTGTGGAAAAACCTACCTCTTCTTGGCAATTTACAAACGACCAGTACTTAAATCGCATAAGAAAAGTATACCCAGTAACAGTGGCTGAACTTATCGACAATTACTAATTACAAAGTAGATTCAACGTTGTCCTTTAAACATACAAAGAAATAAAATTTCTAATACTCAGTCTATTGCGGAAGCTTTACCTCGGTCTTTCATGATCCTGAGAAAGGAGGACATAACAGTGGAGATGGGCTTCAAATCCACACTAGCTTTTCCCCTCTTCTCTGCATTCACCATAGTTCTCAATGCGTCATTCAGTATCCTCCTCCCCATCCCTAATTCACTCTCTCCCTCGCTCCTGCTCTGTGTAGCCAAAGAATACATACAGGGTGTCAAAATAGGGTTTTTGTTGTAGGGATATTTTCGGTATTTTGTTAATGGAGAGTGTAGACACGCGCCTACCTGTACACCTGATAAATTTCTCACTCTCTCTATCAGGAATGACGAGAGAGCAAGACTACACGAGAGAAATAGAAATCGTAAGACCTCAAATAAAAAAATATATATTATCAAATAAAAAAATTAAAATCAAATAATGATTTAAAAAATGCATATTAAGTTTTAAATTAAAAGTAATAGTATAAAAATTTAAACAAATAATATTATAATAAAATTTAAATTTAAAATACAATAAACCTCAAAATGACAGAGCAAATATTAAAGTTGTTAGAGTGCAATGGCGGATCTTCTCTCAGACACGGGGGAATCGCCCCCAAAAAAAAAAATTCAGTTTATAAATAAAATTTTATAATTCAAAATAACAATAAAAAAATAAAAAGACAAGGGCCTTCAAAAGTTGAAGAGATGAAAGACATCCAAGGCAAATAATCATTATTTTTTGCTAAAAGAAAGACATATAAGATAAAGAAGAACCATTATTTGCTCTACTATAATCGAAAACATTGCTATTGCTCCTGGCTCCTCCAACACCAATTGCTCATTGCTGTAATTTTTTCTGCTTTATCATCTCTTTAACAGACAACTGTGGTACTAGAGACTAAGAAAAATCGGTTATTGTCTCTAATGCTCAAGGTATTTTTTTTAAATAGTTTCTCAATCCAATTTAGATCTATCTCTAACTTTACTTGATCATTTTCCTTTTTTTATTTCTTAATTTTTGTAGTTTCTAATTATTTAAAATTTTCTGCTTAATCTATCAAACTTAACATCCTCATTTTTGCTATAAAAAAATCCTCATCGTGAGCTTGTGCAGTTATAGTTTAAATGTTGATATTATATACTATAGTGAGATTGTGAGATTTACTTACTAGCACAATTTTATTTTTTGTTATAATTTTGTTCAATCTTAGATAAAAATATTCAAATTCTATATAATTTTCTCTTTTTTTGTCCTTTCACAATTACAGTGATTATCAAAATTCTTAAAAAAATTGTGAAAAAGAATTAAATCTTAAGAAAAGTAGGCTTGGGCGCTTGGCATTGGCATCATATGGAGAATTGTATGTGAGTGAAGAGTTGAAAATATTGAAGATATTATAAATAAATAAATAAAGAAGAATTAAAGATAAAAAAAAAATGATGATTGATGATGTTTATGTGTGTGACAAAGGAGAATAAGTGGATTTCTTGGAAAAAGCAAGCAAGAACAATAATCATAAATTCATAAATGCCCTCTGAATTATTCAACCAAGTTAGGTTGCAGTTGTGCTATTGTATTATGTATTTTCTTTTATAATTGAAGTTTAAACATTTATGCACATGTATCTTAGATGAAAATTTTCAGCCATTGCTACTATCGCACCAACTGTTTTGATTCTTGAATATTGAATTAGCTCATTCTTATCATTGAATTATCTTATCTAAATCATTTTCAGGTTATTTTGTAAGTGATAAGCCTATCTTGAAATTATATAATGGTGAAGAGTAAGAAAATTGATTCATTTTTTAAGAGAAAAGTTAGTGACAAAGAGGAAAGTAGCATATCATTGCATGAAAAGAATAATCCTGAGAATGCTCCAACATCTAAATGTGAGGAACAACCTTCTAAGATTTTGAAGAATTTGATATTGCTTCTTTGGTGCGTGACCCAAGCCAACGACTTCAAATATGGAAATATCCTGTGAATCAAAGAGATGAAGTTCGAAGGGCTTATCTAAAATGGGGTCCATACCAACATAAACTTGCAAGTTATCTTTTTATTGGAGATGAAAATTCAAGGAGATTTGTCTATAATTGGTTTAACATCTTTCCTAATTGGTTAAAGTACTCTCCTACTACAAATTCTGCTTATTGTTTACTTTGTTTTCTCTTTATTCCAAAGTCAAATGGACGTCCTAGATCAGATACTTTTATTGTCAAAGGATTTCAAATTTGGAAAAAAGTCAACGATAGAAAAAATTGTGTTTTTCTTAACCACATAGGAGAAGATCCTAGCTCATTGCATAATAAAGCAGTGAAATCTTGTGAAGATTTATTAAATCAATCTAGGCACATTAGAAATATCATTAATGTGCAAAGTTCAAACCAAATTATGAAGAATAAATTACGTCTTAAGGCCTTTATTGTTACAGCTCGTTGGTTAGCATTTAAAGCTTGTGCTTTCAGAGGTCATGATGAAACTCTAGAGTCCACAGACAGAGATAATTTTCTTGAGATGATAAAACTCTTATCATTATTCAATGATGAAGTTGCAAATGTTGTGTTAGAAAATGCACCATATAATTTCAAGTATACTTTATATAAAATTCAAAAAGAAATTTTGCATATCACTTTACATAAAATTCAAAAAGAAATTTTGCATATCCTCTCAAGTAAAATTCGTGATCACATTCGGAAAGAAATTAGAGATTCTAAATTTTGCATCGTTGTTGATAAATCACAAAGGGAGCAAATAGCTCTTGTTTTAAGGTTTGTTGATAAAAGTGGCCTTATACAAAAAATATTTTTTGATCTTGTGCATGTTAAAGACACTACAGCATTGAATCTTAAAAGAGAGTTGTGTGCTATTTTTTTTCAGCATGGTTTTGATGTTTGTAATATTCGCGGTCAAGGTTATGATGGAGCTAGTAATATAAGAAGGGAGTGGAATGGATTGCAAACACTATTTTTAAAAGATTATACTTATGCTTACTATGTTCGTTGTTATGCCTATCGATTACAACTAGTATTAGTTGCTGCCTCTAGAGAAGTTTTTTCCGTTCATCACTTTTTCAATCGTTTAATTCTCATTGTAAATATTATCTATTCATCTAGTAAATGACATGATGAGTTGCAAGCTGCTAAATTAGATGAAATTAAATATTTGCTTGAGATTGGTGGACTTGTAAGTGATAAAAGAGAAAATCAAATTGGCACTTTAAAACGACCAGGAGATACTCGTTGGAACTTTTATTTTAACTCAATTTGTAGTATGATAAATATGTTTGGTGCAACTTATTATGTTCTTCATAAGATTATTGTTGATGGATTAACTTATTCTCAAAGAGCAGAGGCTGATGGTGCTTACAATATTTTGATCCCATTTGAATTTATATTTATTCTACATTTTATGAAAGAGATCATGGGAGTAACAAATATCCCTTGTCAAGTTTTACAAGAACGATATCAAGATATAGTAAATGCAATGAATTTAGTTCATACTACAAAAGTTCTCACTCAAAAATTGAGATATGATGGTTGGCAAGATTTATTGAAAAATGTGATATTATTTTGTGAGCAACATGAAATTGATGTTCCTGACTTTAATGCTCCTTTACAAAAAGGGCGCTCTCGTCAACAAAATGAACATATCACATTAGAACACCATTACAGAGTTGAAATATTTTTAGCTACCATAGATAAGCAATTGCTTGAATTGAATAATAGATTTAATGACAAATCATTGGAACTTTTGACACTTAACTCTCATTTAGTTCCTAAGGGTACTTATAAGGCTTTCAACATTGAGAATATTTGCACTCTTGTAGAAAAATACTATCCTGATGATTTTACTGAGCAAGAGAAGATGATTTTGAAATCTCAGCTACAACATTTTATTATCGATGCTTCAATTCATCCAAGTTTGAAGAATCTATTAACAATACCTGAATTGTGTTGTGCTTTGGTGAAAACAGAGAAATTCAAAGTGTATTATTTGATTGATCGGTTGATTTGTCTCATATTGACTCTTCCAGTTACTACAGCTACAACAAAACGCTCATTCTCAGCAATGAAAATAATCAAGACAATGTTACGTAACAAGATGGAAGACGATTTTCTTGCAGATAACCTAGTGATTCATATTGAAAGAGAAATAATTGCAAGTTTTACTTTTGATTCTATCATTGATGATTTCAAGTCATTAAAAAATAGGATAGCAACACTCTAAATCAAGGTAAATTTTAATGATTTCATCTAACATTTTGTTTACTTAATTATATTATAATATTTTTTAATTTTGATATTTGATATATTATACAGTAAACTAAATTTGTGAGATATATTGTGTCTTTTTAATTTTTTAATGTATTTTTTTAAATTAATTATTAAATATATTTTTTTGCACCCCCAATAATTTTTTTCAAAATCCGCCACTGCTAGAGTGAGTAAGTCTAAAGTGAACGATAACTTGCATCCCAATTTTTTAAAATTAATACTAAAAATAAATTTGGCTCTTGTTTTTTTACTTTTAATTTGTTTCAATTTTATATTTTTGCATAATGTAAATATATAAATAAAATTAAATATGTAAATAGAAACATATTAAAATAAACATTTAATTTAATTAATATTATATATAAGAGTTCTTTAGTAATTTACGCAAGGATTAGAACCTTGTGAGCCATGTGCTATATACTCCATTTCCTTGTTCGAACTTTTGAAGAGAGAAATTTATTTTTATTTTTGTCTCGAATTTTTTTTTCTTTCTAATCTCCATTTTCATACAAGATTAAGGTGGAACAAATGTTCGAATTGAGTTTGAATTAATCGAATTATCTACTTGATTTGATAAAATTTGAGTTAAAATAAAAAAATATAAAATTATTTTATTTTTTATATTATTTAAAAAATTTAAATTAATTTAAATTAAATTATTTAAATTTGATTAGATTATATTAAATTAGTTGAATTAAATTAAAAAAAATTAAAAAAATATCATCCGACCTTCACCCCTACAAGAGAGTTTTGGAAGGATCCTCACCGATAGGTCTCAATTGTCGTCCTCACCGATAGGTCTCAATTGTCGTCCCTACTCTCTCTCACGTGCTCCAATTGCAAATATCCAATCCCCTAATATATAAAAAATATCACCTTACCTGATCTTTGATTAATCGGTCAACCTATTATTATTATTATTTTAAATAAGTAAAAAAATCACATTAATATATGATTAAATCTTAAAGTCAAAAAATATAAGACAAAGATAAAATAATTTTATAATTTTTAAAATTATAAAATAAATGATTAATATTTAGATTAAAAAATAAAAAGACAATATATTTCTTAAATTTTAATCTATTAAATTATATATCAAAAATAAAAAATATAATTAATACAACAATAAAAAAAACATATTTTTTTAGAGATAATACATCTCTTAAATTCTTTTAAAATATTTTTTATACAATCATAAGTTTAATGTTATAGATTTGATTTCTTTCAGTCAATTTTAATTTAATATGTAAATTCAAATAAATAAAATATATTTTTTAAAACTCTGACACCTCTTTTATAATAAAAAAAATAAAATTTTTCTAAAAAAAAAGAAACACTCTTCTAACATTACGTTTGGTAACTTGACTTGATCTGATAGAATGAGAATATACATTTCATTCTATTAGATTTTATGTTTGGTTGGTATAATCAACCATTTTAAGAAATCTAGATTATTTTGTGAGTGGGAGACTTCATTGTCTTTGAAAAATAAAAAAATTTACGTGGGGGTGACGTGGAGTCTGAAAAGACAACATTAACCCTGAACATATTTATTCCTTTTGGTTTCTTACTTCGAAATGTAAAATACGTGGAATTTAGGTTGATGCATTTGTTTAATTCTATTTATTTTATTTTTAAATAAATAATACAAATTATTTATTGATAAATAAAATAAAATAAATAATATTTAAATTATTTTTTAAAAATATGAATATTTTTAATAAATTTTTTATATTACTAATTATTATTTTTATATTATTTTTAAATAAATTTTTAAGTTAAAATAATTTTATTTTATTAATTTTATAGTTCAAGATTATTTTTATATTTTTATCAAATTTTTATTTTATTTTTATATTATTTAAAATATACTAAATATAAAAAAATAAGGAAGATTTTATTTATTTTATTTTTTTATAATATTTAATATTTAATTTTTAATTTTATTTATTTATTTATTATTAATTAAACGATATTTAAAAGAAAAAAATAAATATATATATATATTTTTTTAAAAAAAGTATGGCACCTATTCCCCTTGCGCGGCACTAGTTCTGCCATTATTTCATTAATTAACTCTGAGCGGACTACCAAAATGCCCAAAAGGAGAAAAATGGGCCACGAGGATGGAAGTTACTGAAGCACAGCCCAAGCCCGTTATGTTCCCTTTTTATGTTGTTTGCTGCTTCAAAGACCAAAAAAACAAAAATCAGAGTTCAGACCAAAAAGTGAGAGCAAATAAGCAATATATACATTTCGCTGACATGATACGCTGCCTCAAGTTTCAACTTATAAAAGTAGAGAAAATAAATAAGTAAATAAATAATAAACACACGGAAACAAATAAAAAAGAAGAGTGGGTAATCGGTAACGACTAACGAGGCATTTCTCCGCTGAGAGACAAATGGATTTGCTTCCGGCAGAGACAGCGCCGATCTTGAAGAAACACGGGTTCCGGTCACTGAAGCTGGTGAATGTGGACATGGACCATGCTCTTGTAGAGCAACCTGTCGGCGTGGACTATGGCAGACTTGACAATGGACTCCACTACTATGTGCGACGCAATTCCAAACCTCGAATGCGAGCTGCTCTGGCACTTGCAGTCAAAGTTGGGTAAGTTCCATGTTACTCTATCTTTTTGTTTTTCCAATGGTGCCCAGATAATTTCTATTTGGTTCTAATATTCAATTATTTTTTTGGGGGTACTATTTGACTTTGATCCACCCTAGAAATCTTGGATTTCTTCGCTGTTTGGGATATTTCAAAATATATTGATGTCACATAATCTTTTGAGATTGAGCGCTTTAACTCACTGGACAATATTGTCGAAACTCGAGATCTAAGAATTTCAGCAAAACTTGGACAATCTAATTGTGAACAGAACAGAAATTTTTTGGCTTTCTCTCTTGTACTATTTTTTTATTGAATTTACTTAAAATAAGATTTTATATATGCACAGGCAATGAGGGAAACAATTTGCTTTGTTAGAGTGAAGGGTATTATTATGTGTGAAAGCCGACCAAGTTATGAAACTAGAACTGATTATCAGTTTTAAGTCTTTCATCGATGACTCTTACGGGTCTTGGCTATATTCCCATGGGAGGACATGGCAGCTAAAAGTAAAAATCATATTGATAACAATAGGTTGTTAAATCTGATCTACGAAAGAATAAAGAGACTGTAAAGGAATCACACAACAATTGTGCCAGACTTCTATTCCGTCCACCTTACTGTTACACATGAATTCTGTATTTTGATTGAATTTAATATTGTATGTTCCTTTCGGTTAACTTATGAATGCCCCTACTACCTGAATAGTTTGGATGGATTAATCATCTCCACAGTGCATGCTTTAGCTATTTGAATTCTTAAAGAGACTTTAGATCAATTTTATGCTTGTTGATTTTATCAACAACAAAAAATTATGCTTTTTGATTGTAAATTAGTGGCTATACCAATTCATGACAGATCAGTTCTTGAAGAAGAGGATGAACGTGGTGTTGCTCACATTGTTGAGCATCTTGCTTTCAGTGCCACAAAGAGATACACAAATCATGACATCGTTAAATTTCTTGAAAGCATTGGAGCTGAGTTTGGTGCTTGTCAAAATGCTGTAACATCTGCTGATGACACAGTGTATGAGCTCTTTGTTCCAGTTGACAAGCCAGAACTATTGTCTCAGGCCATTTCAGTTTTGGCAGAATTCAGTTCAGAGGTATTAACAAAATGGCATTCTCTTATTGCCTGAAGGAATCGATTATATATTTAGTATATAAATGGATTATTCTGTTCAGATTCGAGTCTCAAAAGATGACTTGGAGAAAGAAAGAGGAGCTGTGATGGAAGAGTACAGGGGCAACAGGAATGCGACTGGAAGGCTGCAGGATGCCCATTGGACTTTGTTGATGGGAGGTTCAAAGGTACTTGTAAAATACTAGCAATTTGACAATTTTTTTATAAAAAATAATAACTTATTAGTTACGGCTGAATTGTGCATGGCTTTTCAATGATAACTGGCTCTTGTTCTCAGAGCTCTGATCCTTAATTTATTTCATTTTGCACATATGTTGTTAATTGGGATTATTAACCTTTTCTTCTCAATTTTAGCAGGAACATCTATTTAAAGATACACCTTTACCTATTTGATGAGATGCTATTTATCAATATTAAATGATTTTTTTAGATAAGCAATCAATTATAAAAAAGTTCCTCAATTTTATGTCGTTTCATGGAACACTTATTTGGTTGCAGTATGCTGAAAGGTTACCAATCGGGCTAGAGAAAGTAATCCGGACAGTCTCTCCTGAGACTGTAAAGCACTTTTACCAGAAGTGGTATCATTTATGCAATATGGCAGTGATAGCAGTTGGAGATTTTTCTGACACGCAGGTTTCCCTGTTATTTATCATTTTAGGGCTGTGTTCATACTGGAAATTTTGTCTGGTCAAGATTTCTAAATGCTTTCATTCTGTATCTCAGGGTGTAGTTGAGTTAATAAAGACTCATTTTGGCCAGAAAATTCCAGCATCTGATCCTCCACGTATACCAACATTCCTGGTTCCATCACATGAGGAGCCACGGTTTTCATGTTTTGTTGAATCTGAAGCTGCTGGGGTAAGTAAGTAACAAAGCATTATCTTCTAACACAATTTTCCTGGGTATTTTTTAGTGATTATCCAGCATGGAAGTTAACATGTCGCTCTGGATTTGGCTAATAACAGTCTGCAGTGATGATTAGCTATAAGATGCCAGCTGATGAGCTTAAGACAGTAAAAGACTACAGAAATTTACTTGCAGAATCCATGTTTCTCTATGCATTAAACCAGAGATTCTTTAAAATATCTCGTAGAAAGGATCCGCCCTATTTCTCATGCTCAGCTGCTGCTGATGTTTTAGTCCGCCCACTAAAGGCTTATATAATGACTTCATCTTGTAGAGAAAAAGGAACTATTGAGGCCCTGGAGTCAATGCTAACAGAGGTGTTTTTCAGCTTTATTTAAGGAACCACATTTTCTTTATCTCACTCTTTTCACTATCTTCTTCCATTTCCCTTCTTTTCTTCCAATTTCTTTTCAGAATTATAACAGCTATCTTTTAGGTTGCTCGAGTACGACTTCACGGCTTTTCAGAGCGTGAAATATCAATAGTTCGTGCACTACTGCTGTCAGAGATTGAATCTGCCTATTTGGAGCGAGATCAAATTCAATCAACCAGCTTACGAGATGAATATTTACAAGTAAATTGATATTCTAGATTTCACATATAATGGGTATTGGCTAATAGAAAACTGAGATTGACTTTAGAGAAAAAAAATCCTCTTTGTTCATGCAGCATTTTCTCCACAATGAACCTGTTGTTGGGGTTGAGTATGAGGCTCAACTACAAAAGACTCTTCTACCACGTAAGTTGATAAATCCTGTCATTGTGTAATATCAAATTTCTATAAAAATCAAGTTTAGAGGCATTATAGTTGAGTTGATATAAGGTTTTTATATTCTTAGATGTATCGGCATTAGAGGTCTCTAAGTATTCTGAGAAGTTAAGGACATCATGTAGTTGTGTCATAAAGACCATTGAGCCCCAATCACTTGCTGTAGCTGATGATCTGAAAAATGTTGTGAAGAAAGTCAATCTTCTTGAGGAAGAGGGTAAAATCTCTCCTTGGGATGTTGAACACATTCCAGAAGAAATTGTCATTACAAAGCCAGACATGGGGTGAGTTGGAACCTTTTTCTATTTCTTTGTATATTACATTATAATTTACTGATGTTCTCCACTCTCCAATCTGAGGCCCCCAACATAAATCAGTCCTGCTCCTGAGTGCAATTCATGTATGCATATATTCATGTATTATTATTGGTCATTCATTTAATCAAGTGTTGTTTTCTTCTTGTGTTCTATGTGCTGATATTCTTAGTTTTAGTGACTGACAGAAGATCATTATAGGTTGATAAGTATTAAACATTAGATATTCTTGTTTAACTTCTCTAGCTTAAATTCATTTGGGGAAAAATGTTCTTTTCGCTTGAACAAGTGTTTTAGTTGTTTAAGCATACTCTTCCTTTATTTTAGTCCTCCTCTCCAATTATTTTGTTATAATTACACGAACTCCAAATGAGTTTGAGAATAATAGAGGAATTTGAAAAGTTTCCTTGCTTGGTTTGGCCTATTGGACCTAATTGTTTAATATTTTAGGTATATTGGATGGCGTAACATGTAATTCATGCTTTTAGCTATAATCTTTCTTCTTTTCTTTTTCCATTTAGGTCTTGTTTCATTCAGAACTTAAAATATTTTAGAAGTAGTGAGTTAAATGCCAATGTCATCTATTTATTGAGTGGTGATTTTGCGTCTAATGAAGGGTTAAATATAATAGTAAAAAATGTTATGCAATAAAGTGTCCATCCTTAATTTGAAATTTTACCTATTCTAGGCAATGATTGTCATCAATCTGGTTTAACTAGGCCTTTTTCTTCTAGATATATTTAATAGTTTCATACTTTCGAGCTTTACCATCTTCTTGCTGTGTTCTTAATCACCTCACTTAGATTGCAGACCTTACCTACACTATTTAGATCTTATTTCCTTTTTTTTTTATTAGGAATATTGTGCAGCAATTTGAATATTCAAATATTGGAGCTACTGAACTAGTTCTGTCCAATGGCATGCGGGTCTGCTATAAATGCACAGACTTTCTCGATGACCAGGTTCCAATTCTTGTTGGCATTGCTTATCATAGTTCTTATATGCTTCTCAAGCAAACATTGACCAAGTTGGGGTATTCCTGATAACTTGTGTGGAACTTTGCTGTGTCAATCTGATTACAGTTCTTAATTCTTACATATTTTGAGGCTACTTTCTCATAGTTCTTATATATTTCTCAAACAAACTTTGTTGTGTCTATCTGATTACAGTATTGAAAACTAGTGTGGAACTTTGTCCAATTATATGATATGATCCCTAAGAAACATTAGTTGGGTTATTCCTGAATTTACTGGCATTGAGGTCAATAAATAATAAGTCAAGAGTGTAGAGAATATTGAGGATGTCTGTTGAAAGATGCAAGTGACTTTGTGAGGATGAGGAAATCGTTTAAATACCTCTAATATGGAGTAGCAAGGTGAATCAGTTAGGAGTTTTAGAGGATCAAAGGTTGATTGAGATCATGGAAGTAATAAGGAAATTGTCTGCAAGGGATGTAGTGAAGGATGGGATTCTAGATAGAATAAAGAGCACAAAAAATGTTTTAAGTTCTTAATTATGTTTTGAGGATGCATATTTGGTGCCTGGCAGTTTGGGATAAGGTTGGTAGTCTTATTGATGTGAAATTGTTTTTACATCGTGCTGGAAGGATGGAATTTTTGTGGCAATGTTGGCATTAATAAATACTGAAGCTGTAGCTATAATTTTCGGACTATATGTACATTACTCTATCAAAAATAGGTTATAATTACCTATGCATTTGAAGCACTCCAAAATTTAATATTCTTAAGGTGGCTAGATCTTATTCCAAATATTTAGAAGCTACTTTTCCATTTAATTTGGCCTTGTACTCCTACATGGTGCACTAGAGAACAAAGAATGATTTTTCATATCTGTACATTTTGGAGGCGTAGATGTCTAGTTAATTAGTAATTGGTATTGGAATGTGAACTTGACATTACTATAGTTAGTTTGATATGACCTACAACAATAGAATTTGTTATTGCAAGAATGATACCAATTTTGATTTTTGAGAAATAGATGTTGTCTTCCTCCCTCCTTAGTTGCTTTGGTTATTTGTTGTCTGCAGTGCATCTTGATGGATAATAATCATTCTTGAGAAAATGTCTCTTGCCATGGAAAGTTGTCTATTGTCCTCTGGGTTTGTAGTGTAATTTTTTATTTTTCTTCTGACCATAATCCCCCCTTTCTTTTTTATGTCCAAGACATTGGAGCTACTGTTTTATACTTGATCAGTTGCATGTGCTGTGAGTTGGGCCACAGATTTGAAATTTCTTTTCTTTTCTTTTTTCTTAACAACTTGATATTGAAATTAACATATACATGCATTTATTATTAGTTATCAGCAAATACTCAGTTCCTCGGATTGGTGTTTCAATATAAATGGTGATTCATATGTAATAATCACTAGATTGAGCATGGATTAGTGTGTATATCAGTTTCAACCTAAGCTGTGTCCCAACAGGTTATCTTCACAGGGTTCTCATATGGGGGCTTGTCTGAACTCCCAGAGAGCGAGTATTTCTCTTGTTCAATGGGACCAACCATTGCTGGGGAAATTGGTGTATTTGGTTATAGACCATCTGTCCTAATGGACATGCTTGCTGGCAAGAGAGCTGAAGTTGGCACAAAGGTTGGAGCATATATGAGAACATTTTCTGGTGACTGTTCACCTTCAGACCTGGAAACTGCTTTGCAGGTATACATAAATCAATTGCAAAATTATGTCACTAGTTTGATCACAACTTAAAGTTGTACGTAGTTGCACATTACCAAGTGCAATCATGATATAGATTAGTCAAGAACTAATGATATTTACAGAAAGATTGTAAATCATTTCAACCATTTAGAGATATTCAGTATCATATTGATTGCATGTATGATTTTTTTGTTTGAATATAATAGATGCAGAAGATTCTTATGGTTATTCTTTAAATATAATTTTTCTTCCACTGTTCGATATTGTACTTTCAACACTGTATTAACCATACAGCTCCTGTTTGTTGGTGCTAATCTGAGGTCTTTAAATTTGATGTTCAAATCTTATTGTGCACTTTCTTATACTAATGTTGTTATTTTGTTTTTTGCCAGCTTGTCTATCAACTGTTTACTACAAATTTGACACCAGGGGAAGAGGATGTCAAAATAGTTATGCAAATGGCTGAAGAAGCAGTCCGTGCTCAAGATAGGGATCCCTATACTGCTTTTGCAAACCGTGTGAAGGAGCTTAATTATGGAAACTCCTATTTTTTCAGGGTATGTATGACTATTTTCTGATTCCGTTCAAATTAAGAGACTGATTAAACTACTCCTGACTGAGTACACTTTTTGTTATACAAGCCTATTAGAAAAAGTGATCTACAAAAAGTTGATCCATTTAAAGCTTGTGAATACTTCAGCAAATGTTTCAAAGACCCATCGACTTTTACTGTTGTGATTGTTGGGAACATCGATCCTACTGTTGCACTGCCCTTGATGTTGCAGTATCTAGTGAGTTGAAATCCATCTCCCAAAAGCCTAGAGACCTTGAATCCATTCCATATCAATTGATTTCTTTGATTCTCCATGCAGGGCGGAATACCAAAGCCTCCGGAACCTATTATGCATTTTAACCGTGAGGACCTGAAAGGATTGCCTTTTACTTTTCCAACAACCATATCTAGGTACATCAATGCATCACAGACTCAAATGTGTGTCATCATAATTGTTATGTAGTTTTATGCATATGGGATAAGATGTATTTATTAGGGTTTAGTGACTCAAATGATTTATTTATTTATTTTTTGTTTCCAAAGAAAACAATGGAGTGTTCCTTGACATATCTCTAGGGAAAGAGATTGAATACTGCACTTCTATATCACATTTTTATGACATTTAGGATGCTACTATCAGTCTAGCACTTTTCTATATTATCCATTGGGCATGGATACTAAGACATACCTTAGAGGGACTCAATAATGCAGTTTCCAATTAAAACATGCTTTTTGCTTGTAGAGAAGTGGTCCGGAGCCCCATGGTAGAAGCACAATGTTTGGTGCAGCTATGCTTTCCTGTGGAGCTGAAGAATGGAACCATGGTTTTTTTTTTTCCTTTTTAGTTGCTGAGCTTGTGCAATTATCTGAAGACCTTTATTTACTTGTATTTACGAATAACTTATGTTGTATATGACACCACTTTTGCTCCCTTTTGGGTGATGGGGGCATGGTATGGCAGGTAGAAGAGATCCACTTTGTTGGGTTCTTGAGCAAGCTTCTTGAAACAAAAATAACACAGGTTCTCCGTTTCGAGCATGGGCAGGTGCATACATCACCGGCATCTTCCTTCAGTTGTCTAATATTGAACACTAATTTTTATATTCTTTTATTAAAAAAAAACACATGCACGCATACACACACTCTAATTCTTATGCAATTACCTTTGTCCTCCAGATATACTCTGCTGGTGTTTCAATATTCCTGGGAGGTAATAAACCCTCAAGAATAGGTGACGTTCGTGGTGACATTAGCATAAATTTCTCCTGCGATCCAGAGATATCTTCAAAACTGGCAAGTCTTCTGTGGTTGTATAATAAGTGAAGTTTCATCTTAGTTAGGGAAAATTACTGTCTTGCTATACTGTTAACAGGTAGATCTTGCTGTGGATGAAATATTGCGTCTCCAAGAGGAAGGACCTTCAGATCATGATGTTTCAACCATCCTTGAAATTGAACAAAGAGCTCATGAGAATGGACTGCAGGTTAGTATTGTCTTCAAATTTATTTTATATTAGCTTCATGACCTTTTTTCAGCTGCCCTGATGCAAAGTAACACCTATAGACAGACTTTTTCTTACACCCACCATCTCAACTGTAAACAATGATAAGAGTCAAAAGTTTCTTATTTTCTTTAGATTTGTGGACGAAAAAGATGGAAATGATATTACCCTCCCAAATTCAGGTTTCTTATTTGCTTGTGCCTTTTCAGGAGAATTACTACTGGCTAGACAGGATTTTGCGCAGCTATCAGTCAAGAGTCTATTCTGGTGATGTTGGCACTTCTTTTGAGGTTAGTGGTTGTTACCTTGTTTTGTGGTTTGTGATGTCCATGGCAATATATGGAGCTGCCATCTACCCATTTGCATTATAGGTTTCCTGAACTACATTGAAAGTTAAAGTTTTAGGGCCGTTGCTTTATGGCCAGGATAGAACTTTTGGTCTGAAGTTTCTTGTTAATATGTAATTTCTAAGACAATAATTTAACTTCCCTTGAATTTTCCTGATTTTACTCGAATGACTACTATTTTTCAAAATCTAAGAAGACCTTTCTTAAACCTAGGTTTGTTTGTGAAAACATAATACATACACTTAAAAACTAAATTTTTAATGGAATAACCACTTGAGTATTCACATATTTTACTAACATCAAATTTATAATGAAATAATTACTATTCAAAATATAAATCATACTTTTAATTGTGGTTATTCCATTATAAAGTGTGGCTATTCAAAGGGAAAACTTAAATAAAGGGCCAAAAGTATAGAGGCACCTGCTGGGAATACAGTCCCCAAGAGCCACTGTTGTGTAATACAGTGACTCTTCTGGCACCAACAGTAATTTACTCATAATTGGTTGCTTATAGCATTGTTTTTAACCACTGTTGGTCTTGACATTTGCTCGTGGCAGTGAGACTGTTGCTTGTAAGTTATGATTAAAATGAGTGATCATGAATTATTTTTCTTTTCGTAATTTTAATTAAGAAGTCAACAATATATCAAAGGATCTTGAAATTTGCTGCAAATTATTTACTATGGAGACTTGTAGCTGCGGAAGGCAGTGCCTCCACATCCAGCCTGGTTATAGAAAATGATGATGACAGCACAGGTTATAAATTGTTACTCATTTTCATATGAATGAAAAGTAATCAATTTTGCAATTATCCCTGCTGCAGATTCAAAATGAAGGGCGGTCCAAAGTTAAATCATCTCTAACACCATCAACTGCACAGTTGGCATTACGGAGGATACTGCCTTTTCCTTGTAAAAAACAGTATACTGTAGTGATTCTAATGCCCAAAACATCTCCTTTTAAAATACTGAAATCGGTATTCAGATCTACTCAAACTAGCTATAGCAGAGATGCAAAGGTCAGTGATATATAAGCCTCATTTTGTGGTGGTGGGGAATGCCTAATTCATAATACACATGCATCATAACATGAGTTTTTCAATTTTGTGGCAGATTTTAGCAGGAATTGCTGGCCTGGCAGTTTTGGCACTTAGTTTGTGGAGATATTCACGGAGTACCCTAAAATCATAGAACATTATAGCTTAGCAGAGCAACAAATTTTAAGTTTTCCGAAACAAATTATATGCGATTCTTCCTTCAATTCCTGAAGACCGAACGTACATATCAACATTGTAAGGGGTTGAATACATTAAACAGAGGTCAGTTAGGACTTGGGAGGCCACGTGATATCTCCATTGAGGCCCTAGCGAGGGCTCGTTTCTGTGCTGCACAGGATTGTATCACTCTTCATCCACGTCTTTACAAAGAACGGGTAAACCAAGTAATAGTGCTATATTTGTATTCTTAACTGGATAGTTTCTGGTAGACACGGTCGGAAAAGAAAATTGACCGGATAAATATGCAGAATAGCTTAATAGGACGGCTAGTGACGCATTGCGGGATCTTTGGGTCTTTATTATTTTTTTCAGAAATAAAAGTTCATTCTATTTTAGGGGAATATATACTAGGTCTTTATTGGGAATGCATGCGACCTACTTTATTGGGTTTCTAAAGGGTACTCTCTGGATTTCTAGGATTAACTTGATTTAGCAGGGTACTTTATTGTTTACTGTTTGTTTGTGCTTCATCTTTCGCAGGGTTTTTGGATCCATTTTATTTATTCGAGTTCATCGAGTTCTCGTCAAGTCCTAGATTATCAACCAAATTAAATCTATGAATATACATCCACAAAGTATGACAAATTATTTGTATACAATTAAATTAGATTATAATAAACTTTGGGGTTTCTAAAAAGTGCACAAATTTTATTTTATCTTGGATAGTATTTTCAAATCAATTTTGAATTTTTAAGTAATCTCAACTTGAAATAGAACTATTAGAAAAAAAAATATGATTAAAATAAATAAACTCCAAGGATAAATTGAAATATCTGAATTTTACAGGAGTTTAAAATGAGTTACAACTTCTCAAATCATTTAGGTGTCGCGAAAGCTAATTTACCTGATTTTTTTTGTGTGAATAATCTTAGGTGGCATTTGGTGTTTCAAATTTTTTATATATTTAATCTAAGTATTTAAATATGAAATGAATACAAAAATTTTAAATGTTTAAAAAGGTCTGATTAGTTTTAGTAAACGTTTTATGTTTTTATTTTTAAAATTTCTGAAAATGTATTTTTTTTTCGTTTTAGGTGTCGGGAAAGCTAAATTACTTGAATTTTTGTGAATAATCTTAGGTGGCATTTGGTGTTTTAATTTTTTTTTTATATTTTAAAAAATTTTAAATGTTTAAAAAGGTCTGATTAGTTAGAAAACATTTTATGTTTTTATTTTTAAAATTTCTGAAAATATATTTATTTTTTTAAAATTTTTATTTTATTATTTTTTAATTATATAAAAAATAAAACATTATTTATGCACATTATAATAATTTTAAATTAATTAAAAAAATACCATCACCTCTTCCTAAAAATGTTGAAAATGTAAATTTATCATTTCCAAAATTTTAAGAAATATTTTAAAAAAATATTAATCAAACTTATTTTTATATCTATTTTTTGTTTTAGTAAAAATAAAAACAAAAAATAATAAATATTTAAAAAACTAAAAAAATTTAAATTTTTTTATACCAAATATAAAAATATAAATTTAATTTCTATTTAAGTAAAGTTAATCTTATGCTTCTGACTAAATAAAAAAACTATTACAATTAAAAAATATAGATATAATATTTTTTTTAAGTATTAATTTATAAAATATTATAATTCAACATTATAAAAATATTAATATAACAAAAAATAAAAAACAATTTAAAAAAGTAATAAATTTTTCAACTCGTAAGTAAAAGTTATACTTGAAGTTCTAAAATATTTTTTAAAAAATAGAAGAAAATTTTCTTTAAAAAAGTCGAGCTCTTTTGAAGAAAAGAAATAAACTCTTGTATAAAAAAGAAAGAAAAAAAAAAAAGAAAAAAAAAAAAAAAAAAAAAAAGAAAGAAAGAAAGAAAGAAAGAAAGAGAGAAAAGGATGTCTCCTTGCTTCTCGGGATGCTGCGCTACCACCTTAAAGGTGTGGACCCCTTTATTAGCAGTTAAGATCATAATGGGCCTTAACACAATAGCATGGATAAGAAAAGGTATAAGGCCCATCAATATCATACCGGCCCAAAATAAGAATCGGGTACGGCTACCAAACCCATTAGGGTTTATCCTTCAAGTTCTATTTGAATCCTCCGCCTTTTCCTTGGTGGATGCCCCGGTGTCTCAAAACCTTTTCTTTCTTCCCGAGGTCTTTCCCTAGCTTGTGCGTTCTCTTTTGTTGTATCTGAATTTCCCTTTCTCTCATAAGCTTTTATGATGTTGACGTTATGGAAGTTTCGTTGTAACTCGTGGGTGACTTGTATAGGTAATAGGTCCTTGGGAAGGGTGACTAACAATGGTGGAGAAGACTAAGGGTAGGAAGGAGGAGGTGGTTACTCGAGAGTACACCATCAACCTCCACAAGCGCTTGCATGGCTGGTAATCATTTCGAACACTTCTTCCTTTCCTTATAATTGGCTTTGGCTGCTTTATGCTTTATAATGCCGATGGTTTCAATTCCTGCTTGAGGACGTTGTTCCGTGGTTTCACTAGAAATGAGATTTGGGTTTATTAACCACCGTACGTCATGGTTGTTAGAGAGTGCTCATATGCCATGATCGAATTTGGATTATAATCTGTCACCATTTGCAAATTATTGATTGAACATTTATGGTCAAGCTTACATAAATGGTAGGTTTTGTGCTAATGTTTATCCTGCTCTGAAGAAATGATCAATACTAGTTCTAGCTCAGCACCTAGCTTCTTGACAAGTAGAACAGTATAAACGGTGACTTGCATCTCATAGTGTCGCCGGTTTGTCATATCAGGGGCACTGGTAGTCATAGTTTGTGGACACAAAGCAATGACTTGATGGCTATGTTGCACGGGTACGGGATGTGGCAATTTTTTTAATATATATACTATATAAATAAAAAATATTTTATAATATATTTATGTTTTTTAATATAATCTTAAAGTTTCTATGATTTTATTAAAAGTAAATCAGTGTAATGTATGATATCAAAGTTGTGCATGCACTTGTGTGTTTACTAATTTTTCTTAATTATTGTTGATTTGTTAAGATTTAATTTCACATTTCTAAAATTTAGTTAAAATTTTGTAGTTGTACCTACAATTTGTCGAAACTTGGCTTTCCAAAAGGGGAAAAAGTTACATGATATGTATCTAGAAGTACTTAGGAGTACTTAAAATGTATCAGTATCGAATATGTATCTGGTACAGGTACAGGCTTTATAGCTTGAAGGTGATACAATGAGTGCTTGGTTCAATGAGGTTTACAATGCGTGATTGGAGCCATTTAGGCGATGCCTTGAGTAATATAACATTTTTATTTTCAGATAGCAAGAGTTTCTCGTATAGACATCATGTATTACAGTATTAAACATCAACAATTATATTATTGTGTCTCTGTTCAAATTATTCCAGCTCAAATGATGCTAACTAAGCTTGGTTGCAAGTGAAATAAAAGATGAGGAACTCATGTGCTTTTTATTACAATGTCAGAAAAGGTACAAAATATTGGCTTACATCAATATGGAGGCAAATAGTTGATTTATCCATTACAGTACATTGTATAGTCCCTTAGTGCGCAGTTTGCATTTTGTTGCTCATTGAACGTCATGATTAATGTTGAAATTTTAAGTAGGCTAAAACAATTTTTGAGAGAGAGGGTTGGTCCATATCTTATAAGTGTGTAAATAATTTTTTGTTCTAAAATGACTCGAGTTAATTTTAGAACTACTCATTTTCACAGTTGTCTTTCGTTCTCTTATTTTTCCAATGTAAGACTTTTCATTTTCTAACAATTAACATTCGTGTCTTTACTTGGTGGGTTATTTCAATAGCTGTTGCATTGCTGTACATTCTGCTAGAATGTGGCCAACGGGCAAACGGAAACTACTTGCCTAACTAGCTGGAAACTCTTTTGGCGACTGATGGTTGGGGTTGTTTTAATTTTTTTCAATTAGTGAAGAGGCTGTTGGTGATGCAAATATACTATTGCATATTTTGTCCCAATTACTTATCAATAATTTGATAATGATGAAAAATTCACCATAATGTCTGATTTTGTTCAGTTTAAATTATTGGTATCAACTGGAATTTGAATAGTGAAACTACTTAAGCTGGGACAAAACATAAATTATATGTAATGATATGATGATATATCTTCTTTGTGTTTGCCCTGTCATTATGCAAAACAGCACATTTAAGAAGAAAGCGCCTAAAGCAATAAAGGAGATAAGGAAGTTTGCGCAGAAAGCCATGGGGACCAATGATGTGAGAGTGGATGTGAAGCTGAACAAGTACGTCTGGAGCCAAGGAATCCGAAGTGTACCAAGGAGGATTAGGGTACGTATTGCTCGCAAGAGAAATGACGATGAGGATGCAAAGGAAGAGCTATACTCCCTGGTTACTGTAGTTGATACCACTCGGGAAGAGCTAAAAGGATTGGGTACTAAGGTTATTGAAGATGACGACTGATTTATCAAACATTTGTTTGGAACTTGAAGACAAATGTGTTGTTTTTTCACATTAAGTCTTGCTTTTTCTTGTTTTTCCAGTTGGGTAATTACCTGTTGGTTATAGTTAATGCGTTATTTCCTATTACTTTTTTCGTTGAAACATCGACTTCCTGAGATTCATAATGTCAGTTTGTCCTTGCCCACTCTGTTGTTTTGCGTACTTGTGTTTGCGTCAGGAATTCTAGTTTATTTCTTTATAGCGGCTAACACTATCTACATCATGGTCCGTCGAACCGTAAGCGTACTTATATTATGGTAATCGTAATGGTTTCGTTATACAGTAAAAAACCATGCGTTAAATTTTTGTTAAAGCATTTTTCTAATATGATTTAACCTGCATAACGATAATTTGATTCAGCTGTTTCGGAAGTTAACAAAAGTCAATTTAAGCATCCGGTTTAGAATGTAATCTTATGTTTTGGAGAAATTCTTATGAACAATGAATGTATCACCATATTTGTGCGTTGTCAAGTTAACTCATTTAAGTTTGCATTATGGAGCCAGTTGATGTGTAAAATTTACAAGTAAACTTGTTTTTATTGGACAACGTATAAATAAAAATAAAATACAACAATAACAATTATATATTTTTTTATTAAATGGGTATGTACAAATGAAATAGTACAATAAAAACTTTCATTTGCTTGATGGGTAGGAATGTGTCGCTGAATATTCCCTGCCTTTTGGTTGACCATCTTTTCTTGTTTAGTTTTATACATACGGAGTTTCTTTCGATCCAAGTACAAGAAGGTTAACCTTACATCCTCGTTCCCGAGTCCTGACTAACTGAAAGGAGGCATAAAGGATATATTATTAGTACAGACAAGTATGATGACCGAAATTTTTGTGTACACCTAGTATATAATACATGCAATGGTCAGCTCAAATTTGAGTTGTACATGTCTAACATATTAAACTCAAATCAGGGACTGCCATTGCATGTTCATTGTGATTAAACAGAATTTATCAGTGCGAGACTGACTTCTCTCTCATTCACATGTTTGCCCGTGAAATATATTTTTTTTAAAGATAAATTCGTGATTTTCTAACCTACTATTTTCTATATTAATACTTAATAGTTTATAACAGGAGTTTGTAAAAACAACAGATTTTCTTGCCCGCTTTATCTATCTTATATTCTAACGTGTCGTTTGGTAGTTAGAATAAACTCGATGGAATGGAAATCTTTAATCTATTCCATCAAATTTTTCGTTTGTTTGGCGGAATCAACTGTTGCAGGAAATCCATATTATTTTTTGAGTGAAAAAATACACTGCCTCTGAAAAGTGAAGGAATCCACATGAAAGAAATAGAATGGTGTGTGAAAATACAAATTTGCCCTGACTATTATTTCTTCTTTCTGATTTCACAGTTTATTCTTTTTCGGTCTTTGCTCAAGAAAGTATCATATTAAACAAGTGCATTAAGCTAGGAGTTTGTGTGTGCGCCCCTATATATATATATATATATATATGTGTGTGTGTGAAAACTGAAAAATTGGTTAAAAAAATTAAATATTTAAATTGAGACGGTGCAATATATTGTGAGTTTAACTTTTTATTTTTATTTTTAATTTAAAAATAAAATTATTTATTGATCTAAATTATTAAAAAAATTAAATTCACTTTCTAATTTTTTTAATTTATATTATTTTTAAATAAATTTTAAATTAAAATAATATTATTTTAATATTTTTATACTTAAAAGGTATTTCTATTTTTTTGTCAACTTTTTATTCTATTCTATTTCATTGCATACTAAACGTACTTTTTTTTTCAGCATTTTATTTCATTTTCAATTTTTCTTTTCATTTTTTTCTTTACCACCAACCAAACGACACCTGAGAGAAAGGAAGAAAGGAAGGAAAAATGATGCCTGCTAACAAACAATAGCTGTTTTTGTTCATTAACTGGATCCACACACCCAGTAAAGTTCCCCAAATTTCACCAAGTTCTCATTTTGTGGTCTGTTAGCATATAGGTTTGAGCATATGGCTACTTGTGCCATGATAATAATATCATGGAAGCTAGGAACAGCTATGATAATAAATGGGTTACCACACTAGCCACTCAACTGAAAAATAAGACATGGATGAACTGGTTCGCTGAATCAAACTTCAAAAAGTAAAATAAACTATTCCCAAATACAGTATCCAAATTGTTACTACCTCATTCTCACCAGAACAATGCCCTCTTCCAAATTCCACCTTTTCCCTGAAAAGAGAAGGAAATAACAACACCTATAAGTCGATACTTGATCTGGTGACTGTTGCTATCTTCAACTGATTCTTTTACCCTCCCCTGGAAGGGGAAAAGAAAGTTGGGAGAGTTAGAGAATCAATACATGAACTTATCTTGGTTCTATGCTATTGCTGACAAAACTAATAGGCTCTGTCCATATGTCTATTGAAAATACTTTATATCGTCCTTTATATTCCAAATTGCTCCCGATATCTCATTCTTTGATCAAGTAGGCAGAAGGGAAATTCTAGCTTGCTTTGTAGGCATACATGTATCCTCGCAGCTTTCTTACTTCCTCGGATGACTCAGTTAGTAAATGATCCAAATAGAGGCAGATTGCAGCTCCACTGCAGTATAGTATAGAAGCAATGTATATATCAACTTAATGCTTACTAAAAAAACAAAAAACAGATAGATAGCATCATGGCGTACCCAAGAGGACCAAATGGCAGCCAGATAACATCCCATCGAAACTTTGGCAATCTACACAACAGGTTGGTATTAATATAGAAGCAGCGCCTGAGATATTCAAGGAGATACAAGGAAAGCAACATAAAGGCAACTAGCTAAAGAGAGCGCAAGAAATACAAGATTGCAAAACAGCTTATTTAAGTTGAAACTTGGTACACCATTACTTCAAGAAAATTATTGGATAACAGAGGAAAAAAAACACCTCATAAAAGATATAACTATGCACTACCCAATGTTTATCTGATAACTTTACCTCAACATGTTATATAACCAGAAAATTGCCAGAACAATGCCAGTAAACCATGAGTACCAGATCCATCGCCTGTGATGCATTGACTCATGGAGCAGCCCTATGATGGCAAATGAGCATGCTAAAACAGCTGCCCAGTCTGTAAAAGTTCTACAATTAGTAACGTTTACATTGATAAGCCCATAATATACGGTAAGTACACGGCACATCATCAAGCCTCAATTACAAATCATTACAAGCAGATAAGAAGGTAAAGAACGGAAATTGAATACAAGGGACTATAAATACATCATTATATAGAAAAAGGATAATACAGAAAGAATCAACCAAAGATACTGCTCGAAATAAATCTACAGCTGAATTTTATGTAGATAATGTTAGAAACAGAGAGAAGTGAACCTGCTGATATAATCATCCATGAATCAACCTCCTCCATGAAGTAAGCATGATATTTCTGTTTATCAAAGGACAAAGAAAGGTCATAGCATATTCATCAAAGAAAACAGTCGTATAATCCAGCAAACGGTTAGGTCATTGGATCGGTTTGTCAGCTAATTTAAATTTCGATCCCAAAAGTAAAGAAAAAAGAACTCAGGCTTTCCAGATAAGTCAAAGAATGTTTACATAATCTCATCTTCTAGACGCATATCTTGACAGAAGTGTTGCCAGTTATTTTCATCAAGAGACACAATAGGTTCAAAGAGCTATTAATTTAACAGAGGGAAAAGGCTGAATATTACAACATAACTCTCATCATTCATATTTTAATATTACTATAATAGAATTGCGAAGACGCATGAATTCTGTGTTTTAGATGTCCAAAAAGACCCAGAAGAAACGTACCAGTTCCCATGGTGATGAAGCGTGCTGAAAGATGGAGTACAAAAGAAACACAACGTAACAGCAGAGAAGAGCTGCAAATACCGTCTACATGAAAACTCCTATGTGAGCTTAAAATTAAACTCGAATCAAGTTATATCTGTTTTTCAAGGAAAGCAATAAACAAATGGCGGTACTATATATCTGGAAGTAAACCACACCCTCCATAAGCGACTCTGCTGAGCTAGACTCCTTTCGAACGACCGAACCAACTCTTCTTGTTCTGTAGGATAATCAAAGATTAGAAACTAAAGCTTAATGGCCAAATTCAATTAAGCAACACAGCTAAAGATTAGAAATAAAATATTCCCCTCCGCTAACTTTGAAACAAATCAAATCGTTCATAGAGCTCCTGAAATCATCGAGCCCCAGTTACCGAATGACAACGAAACTTTATAAATTGAAGATTAATGGCATCGGAGAAAAAAATCGATGGAGAGAGACCTTGAGAGTCTATGGGACGAGAGTCGTCGAGAGTTGGATCGTCACGAGTAGGGAGAGAGAGTTTGTGATCTTGAGAATTACGCCACTTTCTTGCGAGCTTCTTCATTGCTGTAGTCTAACTCGCGAGGTGCGAATCCTATTCCTATTTCTCAATGCACAATCCCGGCTAACTAAATATTTTTTTTTCATCTAAACATTAAAATAAAGTAAAACGGAGTTATCGAAACGTTTGTCAAAAAAATTCGTCATTATCATTTAAATTATTATATTATAAAATATTTTAATAAAAATATTATTATGTTAAATTATTTTAATAAATAAATAAATAAAAATAACATCACATCATAATTAATACTAAATTATTTAAATTTATTTTATTTATCACTTATAATTTTTTTCATAAATCATAAAATCTTTATTAATTTTATATTTTCTTTATGACATTATTTTTTTTATTTATAAAAAAACTACAAAAAAATTATTTAAAATAAATAAATAAAAATATAATCATAATCATATAAAATAAAAATAAAATTTAAAAAATAAATTTTTTAAAAAATAAAAAAATAAATATAAAAATATTATTAATATTTAAATTAAAATTAAATTAAAACCTTTATTATAATAATATATTTTATTTACTGTATTAATTTAAATTAATTTTAATATAATTTTATATATCTATATAATTAATATTATTTAAATATTTTTTTAAATTAAAAAAAATATTTTAAATTATTTATATTTATTTTAAAAAAATTATTTTTATAAAATTTTTTAAAAAAATTATTTTTAAAATTATTAAAATAACCCTTCAAAATAAAATTTAGTATCTTGCACAACCCTTGCCTTCAATTTGGCCTCCGGAAAATATAAAAGAAATTTCTCCACACCATACCATCCCATCTTAACAATGAAAAATTTCATTTTAAAAAATTCACTAATTAGACCATGAAACAAATGAGGTAGTCGATTTTTTTTTCTTCGTACTAAACGAAGTAGTCAATTAAACTCATTGATAAACGTTTTGTGACATTGTTAAATACTTGCATAATTCGTTTTAATAAACTAAAATAAAAGATGTATTTCTCAACATTCAACAAAACTTTCTGAAATTTTAATATGTTTTTGGTGAAGAAAAAAATATGAAAAATTCCTTAACCCAATACTAATTTATAACAGGACATTACTAATGGTATCAACTTTATTACGGAAAACTAAAGAAGAAATCAAGTTTGTAGCATACCGAAAACAAAAACGAATTTCTTTTACCGATACCTACAAGTCGTGATGCTAATAAAGTTAAGGAGTCTTGTAAACAAATTTATCAACCTATCAATTTTTCTCTGGGAAGCGTGAAGGGTTATTCGTTATAGCTAAGACCAGAACCTACACGTTAAATATAACTTTCTGACATGGTCGGAAGAAATTTTCGTGCTATATATGGATGGTCATACCAAGAAAACTAAAAAACTGATTAAACTGAGTTTTCCTTCAAAAGCATGAAGTTGGGATAAAAGTAATCCAGCACGCAACTCTCAAGTATTGGCTAATTTACCTCGAGACTAAAAATCGATACTATATTTTCAAACTAAATTTCTGTATTCCATACAGCTACTTCTGCAACAGAATTGTAATAGATCAAAGATCTGCTCTGCCTGGATAACGAGGGAAGGGAATCACATCCCTAATATTTTCCAGGCCTGTAGCAAAAAGAATCATCCGTTCAAAGCCAAGGCCAAAGCCACAATGCTTCACTGTCCCATACCGCCTCAGGTCAAGGTACCACTCATATGGCTCAATAGGCAGTTCCATCTCCTTTATTCTGCAATATGCAAATAAGAAATAAAACAAACAGAAAATATTCATTCATCTAATGACTGCAAAATCCTCCACACAAGGTGAAGGAGAAAAAGAAAATGCAAAAAGGAGATAAGGAACGGCTATAAACATAACATTCTCATACCGTTTCTGGATGACGTCGTAACGCTCTTCCCTTTGGCTTCCTCCAACTAACTCTCCAACCTGAAATTATTTGCATGTTATTATTATGATAACACAACGAGCTACTATCAGTTGCCAGCCACCAAAGACACTCAAATATGCAGAATACATTGGTGTACCTTTGGTACAAGGACATCCATAGCAGCCACCGTTTTTAAATCATCATTGAGTCGCATGTAGAATGCTTTGATTTCCTTTGGATAGTTATAGACGATGACAGGCTTCTGAAACTTCACCTCTGTTAAATATCTGCATCACATCATGCCTCCAAAATATCAATTA
The DNA here is from genome assembly GCA_037074535.1 of Gleditsia sinensis. Taxonomy (NCBI): domain Eukaryota; kingdom Viridiplantae; phylum Streptophyta; class Magnoliopsida; order Fabales; family Fabaceae; genus Gleditsia; species Gleditsia sinensis. Next base: position 33,587,010 of record CM073474.1, on the reverse strand, counting down.
CCACAAATCAAGAAGAAACCATAAAAACACAAACTTAATAATACCTTTCATGCTCAGAGGCTAAGTCAATCCCCCATTTCACTTCATTCTCAAACTTTTTACCATTCTTCACAGCCTCCTGTAGTATTTCCACTGCTTCGGTATATGTAAGTCGCATAAATGGGGTAAAAGCAACCATTTTTAGGCGGTCAATGCAACCTTTATCAAACTTGTCAGCCATAAACTCCATATCCTCAAGGCAATTCTCAAGTAACCACTGACACATAAATTTCACATATGCCTCTGCACAGTTCATATCATCCTACAGTAACAATGCAAACCTGTAAACCTTAATATTTAACATCCAACAAATAATGCAATACCGCATGGGTGTAGAGGGAGGAGAGGGCAGTCCAACATTCAATTATAAAATTAACGAGTTGATAGCAGCCAAAAATTGAATATGTGAATTGCCAATCGGCAGAAAAGTATACCGCCAAGGCACCATCTACAGTGACAAGTCATATATATGAAGTGACAAGAAATATATATGAAAACAAAGTTTAGACAGGGAGAAAGTGAAGGATAATAGCAGTCCAATCCTTAAAACAGTAGCTAATCTTGATAACCATATAAAAATGGATTAGAAAAATTCAAGTTTGATGTACCTTCAAATCTGCAAATGCAATTTCAGGTTCCACCATCCAAAATTCTGCCAAATGCCTAGAAGTGTGAGAATGCTCTGCACGAAAAGTTGGCCCAAAGGTATATACACTACTAAGGGCACATGCGTAGGACTCAACTTGAAGTTGGCCTGAAACAGTCAAAAAAGCTTGACGGGCAAAGAAATCTTGGGTATAGTCAGTCTTCCCATCCTTTTGAGGAATACCGGGTTGAAGTTTGGATCTCTCCTCCAGTTTTGAGAGATTTTCCTTTGCTTTTTTGAGTTCATTCACAGAAGCACTAATTTCCTGCTTACTTGCTTTAGCAGATTTCAATTGGGAAACAACCTCCCCTTTCTCCTTAACTAGAACTCTAGCAGCTTCTAGATCAGTTTCTGATGGAGGAGGATTTTTTATTAATTCCTTCTCCAGTTTCTCTGCTTCACTGAGCAAAGTTGTAACTTGAAACATTTCACCAGCACCCTCACAATCACTGGTAGTGATAATGGGCGTGTGAACATAAAGAAATCCATGCTTCTGAAAAAAGGTGTGTGTCGCATAAGCGAGAGCATTTCGGATTCGAGCAACTGCAGATATCTGCAATCATACATAATTAACAGATGCTAATAATAAGTAAAATATTGACAGAAAAAGGATGAATTACAAGAGAACAACATAAGAAGCAGTACATGTTAACATTAACATGAAAATATAATAAAAGAAAGCAAACGAATTGAACCACCTATTTTGACTTCACAATATGTTAATAGCAAGCAGTCCCCAATATGCAATTCTACCACCTAAATACTCAAGTATGCTCTAGTATTTATAGTCTACATTGACAAACTGTATATGCCTTCCACGCTCATGTCTTCGCCAAGTCTAATATAAAAATAAACAGGAAGTGAAAGAAACAAAGTAAGAAAGAAAGAAAAAGGCAGGCAGGTAAACAAACAGACTAAACTAAAATGCAAAAATTGACAGTAACTCCACCACTCAATCCAAAGGAGAATAAGAATGAAAATCATTCCCATAATTTTATACTAGCTTCAGAAATATAAATCGTGCAGTGGTAGCAAAACTAAGCATAAAAACATATAGAATCATTTTAGTATAATAAAATCCCAGTTCAATTCCAAGTCCCATCATCAATCGGATTAGGGTCCTAATGGGTTTCTGGACATTGCTCAATCAGTCTGCCATGCAAGAATACATGCATACTTTCTAGAAACTTCGAAGAACTTGCTACACCTTAGGGACAAGAATGCATGCATACTTTCTGCCCTGGGAATGCCAAGCATGAAGGACCACTTATCCACTCAAGCGAGTGTTTAAATTCTTATAAACATTGTTCTGCGTAAATGATTTACTAAGAAAGCAAAAGAAGGAAAAAAAAAATTAACAATTAAAGGTGAGGAAACTTGTATGTAAAGTTCCACCTTAAACACCAAATAGTGTCATACCACTTGATCCTTCTTCTTTTTTTCTTTTTCTTTTTTTGAGGGGGGGGGGGGGGAATTGAAGGCATACTACTTGATCTTTCATCATGTTTTTGGACTATGTACAAAATAATTCACATTTTTTACCCGCTTCCCCCAAGTCTTTCACTTCCAAAGCTCTGCTGCACCGTTAATGTTTAGTATTGATCAACGAACTCAAAAATCAACACTTGTTCCCTAGTCCAAACAAACATTGGCTTTTTAAACTAGGTATTAAAAAACAGGAATGTATAGCTTAGACAAATCGAAAAATTAGTTATAGGTCTCTAAAGGTAGAATGTGTCGGCGGCAACCATTAGAAAGCCTGTGATGTGAATATTTTGGATATCCAAACATCATAACCCTGAAAATCACATATGTAGGCTCTTATAGATGCTTATTAGGAATTTTATCCAAATATTTGCTAAGAATGCTTATAGCAAACTATCTAAAAGGTACACATATTAACGGACACGAGAATAATAATTACCGTATTTGTTCTAGAACGAAGGTGAACAAAATCTCGCAAAAATTCAAGGGTAAGTCTCATTTTGGGTAATGGGTACTTCGCCGGATCCACAGGACCCACATGGACAACCTTGTCAACCCGAAGCTCAACCTTCTGCTTTGCTCCAGCAGGGGGAAGCTTGAGTTCACCGTCAACCACGACGCAGGTGCCGGTGGGGACCAGCTGCCCGAGGTCACCCAGAGAAGCCTCCACGATCACCTGCAGGTTCCCGGGACACGATCCGTCATTGAGCTCCAAGAAGGCGAAAGCGTCCTTGTCGGCTTTCCTGCCCGTCTTAACCCAACCGCCAACCCTAGCCTTCTGACCCGCGAGACCAGACCCGCCATCCTGTCGGGAAATGATGGATCGGATCGGGACGCGATCGGAGAATTCAGCTTTGGGAACATGAGATGATACGACGGCATCGTTGAGAGTGGTGGCGGCCAATTGGTCCGTAGGTGGCGCAGAAAGTTCCGCCATTAGTATCTTCTTCTTCGTCACTTTGCAGCTGTAGTGAAACACAGTTGTTTTAGGCCTAAAACCCTAATCGAATAGGAGTCAGTTATCCGGTGGTGGGAAGAGCAGGGCTCCCGTTGCTAGGATTGTGCACGTTTTCTAGTATCTTGAATTATGGCCCTTGTCCTAGACCCCAAAGATTCTTTTATTTATCTATCTGTATTATTTTATTTTATTTATAATAATATCCAATTTTTTTAAAAAAATGTGAATTATTCATAATTTTTTTAAAATATATAGAGTCTTGAAAAATGTGAAAAATTATTAATAAATTTTTTGAAATTTTAAAACAATTAAATAATTATTTCTTTAAAATAAATCATTATAAATTAAATTAATGAATAATTATTTATAGTCATTTTAAATTTTAAAGTTAATTGATTATTTTTTAAAAAATATAATAAATAAATTGATACATCGATCAAATTACTCAAAACAATAAAAATGGTCCTATTAATGACTGTCTTTTTTTTTGTGCGAAAGGAGTCCAAGGGCTAACAACTCATGGGCCTAAAAGAAAGCCTGCCCATACAATCATGTTCCAAAATACTTCTCAACTCCTCCGGCGGATTCTCCCGCAGATGCATCCCTAGGTCCCCTTCTAGAGCCTTCTTCGCCATCTAGTCTACCGCTAGGTTTTCTTCTCTGAGGGTGTGGCTGAAGCAAACCTTCCAATCTCTCCCAATCATCACGACTATCTGTCCCATTAGCCAAGATCCTCGTGTATTCCTAATTTCTACTTCCAAACACCTTTCAATTGCCTCCTTAGAATCTGATTCCACAAGAATGTCTTTGAACCCCAAATTCCAGGCCACACTCAGCGCCGTCTAGATTCCCCATAGCTTTGCCCATAGAATGTTAGAGGTATTGATTCTCCTTGCAAATCCTATGATCCATTCCCCATTTTTGTTTCTCAGAACCCCACCACATCCTGCCGAGTTGTTCACTCTCCACGATCCATCAACATTGAACTTTACCTGGTTTCGTGTTGGTGGTCACCATGCAATCTTCATCGTTCTTCCTTCCCTCCCATTGAGAGTCTTTGATGCTTCCGTGAGATCAGAGAAATCCCGAGCTTTGGCCAGGCACGAGAAAAAGAGGTCAGTTTTTGAGTGATTTTTCGGGTTGAAAATAATGTTACATCTTCTGGTCCATAAGCTCCACACCGTAGCTCCGAAGACTGTCTCCCAATTTAGATTCAGGTTAGTGTCATTCCCAATCTTATGGTTTAGGTTGTAGGTTAGCCACTGTAGGATGTTCCCCGAGAAGAACTCTGCCCAGAATTTTCTCTGGATCAATCTCATCCAAAGGTTTCTACTGTATTCACAATCTCTAAGACAGTGTAAGGTTGATTCATAGTCTTTTCTGCATAGTTGACATAAGCCGATGTCATCTAGATGTCTCTCCCATCTGAGCTTGTTAGTGAGAATTATGTCGTTGCCTACTAGCCATAGGAAGGTTCTAACTTTTTGGGGGCCTCTCCATCTCCAGATCTTCTTCCACATGTGGTGTGGGTTCCGAATTTCTTCTCCTCTCCTACCATACGCCGATTTAACAGAGAATCTACCATCTGGGCTGTGCTTCCATACTGGTTGATCCTTTTCCATATCATTGTGAGGAGGGCTAATTTCTTGTATAATTTTCAGAATATCCTCAGGTAGGTATCTTCTGAGTTTGGACCATTCCCACTCTCCATTACCATTAGTAAGGTCTATGACATTATCCTGTAACTGATCATCCTCAATAGGAAGTATACATCTTAACCTTAGAGGCCCTATTATGGGAATCCATTCATCCACCCAAAACTTGGTTGAAATTCCATTTCTTACATTCCAAGCAATTCCTTCCTCCACCTCCTTCCAAACACTTTTTAGGCCCCTCCAGAGATTAGACGAGTCTCCCTTCTTCTCCTTTATTGCTGGAATTGTGGTCTCACTGCATTTGTATTTAGATCTAAGAGTCTTCACCCACAGGGCTTCTGGGTTTTCAATCAAGCCCCAAGCCACTTTCATTAGAAAGGCCTCGTTCATCCTTTGCAGGTTCCGTATTCCCAGTCCTCCTTCCTCCTTATGTTTACAGATATCTTTCCAATTCACTAGGTGTATCTTCCTTCCCTCTTCTGAGTCTCCCCAGATGAAACTTCTGCTCTGTTTTTCTAATTCCTCACATAGGCCTTTAGGCAAGTAGGAAGTTTGCATGGAGTAGTAGGGTAGAGTACTTAACACACTTTTGGTCAGTGTTATTCTCCCTGCAAGAGTCAATACTTTAGCTTTCCATCCACTTAGTCTCCCCTTCACTCTTTCGGTTATGTGCTTAAAAGACCCTTTAGAAATTCTGTTGTGAAACAAGGGCATTCCCAAATAGAATCTCATATCCCCAGTCAGATGGAACCCCAAAGTTTGGCTATACTGGGTAGCTCGGTTATGGTTTATGTTTGTAGAAAAGCAACACTTCATTTTTTTCTCACTAACTAGCTGCCCCGAGCTGTCACAGAAGGATTTCAAAACAGCCTTGATCAAATTACACTGGTCGAAGTCAGCCTCAGCAAAAAGGATGATATCATCTGTAAAAAAAAAGTTAGACAATAAAGGCTCATCTTTACAGAGTCTAATTGGTTTCCATATCGTCCTCTCAACTGCCCATTCAATGCCTTGAGAGAGCCTTTCTATACACATAACAAATAGATAAGGGGACAGGGGGTCCCCTTGTCTAATTCCCCTGGACATCTCAAAGAACTCTGTTACCTCCCCATTCCATAGCACACTCATGAAACCCGTAGAAACACAAGCCATGATAATTCTCACTAGCTGGTCTTTGAGCCTAATGTCTCTTAGTGTGTCTTCCAAGAATTCCCATCTTATACGATCATAGGCCTTCTCAAGATCTATCTTAATAGCCATGATTCCTTTCTTATCTTTCTTTCTCTTCATTGAGTGGATGACTTCCTGTGCAATGATAATGTTGTCAGAAATCTATCTTCTGGGTATAAAATTGCTTTAACAAGGTCCAATTCAGGTATTCATAAAGGCTTTCAGTCTGTTTGCTATTGCCCTAGTAAGTATTTTGAATATAACGTTACATAAGGCAATAGGCCTGAATTCTTTGAGACTTTCTGGGTTATCCACCTTTGGAATTAAGACCAGTAAACTTTGGTTCAAGTTCCTGATTAAATCTGGGTTTTCGTAGACTTCTTGAATTAGTATGCATATTGATCCTCCCACTACTTCCCACTGGCTTTTTATGAAGATGGCATGTAGTCCATCCGGTCCTAGGGCTTTAAAAGCTCCCATCCCGAATGCCACTCCCTTGATTTCTTCGGTAGTAAAGGGTCTTTGCAGGTTCAACAAATCCTCCTCACAGATTTTTAGGAATCTGCCCGAGAGGGGGGAGGCTGATAATTGCTATCCTCCCCGGAATAAAGGCTTTTGAAAAACTCCCTGGTTTTGCCTTTAATAATATCTGGATCCTGCTCCCAGCTTCCATCCTCATTCTTCAAGGTAAGAATTTTGTTTCTTCTTCTTCTGCTCATAGTATATAAATGAAAGAATCTAGTATTCTGGTCTCCCATCTTTAGCCAATTGCATATGGATTTCTAGAACCATAAAGCCTCCTCCTTGATTAAGATGTCTTGATATTCTTTTCACAAAGAATCTTTGAGATCCTTGAGGTATGGGTTATCCCGATTTTGTAGGGCCCTGTCTAGACCATTTAACCTCCTGCTTAGCTCTTGCTTCTTTTTGAAAATGTTCCCGAAAGCAGTTTGGTTCCAGATCTTTACATTATCAGTAAAGGAGTCTGTTACCTCCATCTAGGTTCTCTATTCTTTCCATGCATTGTTCACTACCTCTTTGAAGGAATTTTTCAATAACCATGCTGCTTGAAATCTGAATGTTTTTTTGTTTTCATTTAGTTGTTCATTCTGCCAGATTTTGATAAGCAGGGGTTTGTGATTTGACTTGAGTTGGGGAAGTTGAATGATGGAAGTATCTGGGAAAGCTTCCTGCCAATCCAGATTGCCCAAGGCATGATCAATTCTTTCCTTAACCTCCCCGCTTTCCCACGTCTACCGGGGCCCATTAAATCCAAGATCAACCAATGAGTTATCAAAAATAAAGCTATTGAAGTCTCTCATTGCTCCCCAATTGAAAAAATTGCTTCTTGATTTTTCTCCCATGTTTTTGTAGGTGTTGAAGTCACCCATTAAGAGCCAAGGAAGGTTGGGATTTGCACAGTTTTCAACTAATTTCTCCCAGAGCTCTCTTCTTCTGATATGGTTAGGATTGCCATATACCGAAGTTACCAGGCATCTCCTCATGTCCTTCTTGAAGGTTACTTCCGCATGTATGAATTGTTTGTGCTTGATCAATACCTTCACATCCAGCATAGACTAATCCCACAATAACCAAATACCTCCAGCAAAACCATCTGCTTCCACCCTATCATTGTGTTTCCATCCCAGCTTGTTTATAATTTTCTCAGCCCTGCTTCCACTAACCTTGGTTTCAAAAAGAGCAATCAAGCTGAGGTGGTGTATGTTGATGAGGTCTTTAATGAGGAGAGGGAAGCAAAAAAATTCATAAAACAACCAAATAGGAAAGGATTGGATAGGGTCTGGCTCAGGATCCGATATCCATTTCTTTCTCCCCATTCGGGTCTTCCTTCCCAACCTCCTTATCCTTGCCTCCCTCATGATGCTGCCAGCTGACTATTGTCTGCATTTCTAAATCCGGAGGTTTGTTCTTGTCTGGGTCTATTTCCTGGTCCGTGGGCTTTGTAAGATGGGCTTCCTTGATGGGTGGCTCGCCTTCCTTCTTCGGAGGTAAGCCTTCTAGCCGTTCAACTCCTTCACGAGAGCTCCCTGGGTCGAGGTCCAAGGCGTTTAGGCCCACTGATTTGTAGGTATATTCTTCACTAGCATTTCTTTGACCTATGCAGGCCGGTTCCTTTCCTTTGTCCCAAAAGTTCGTGAGGCCCATGGGCTTCTTTCCCTGTAGTTTAAAACTGCTTCCTGAAGGCTTACGGAGACTAGCGTTTGTCTAATCCAGATGTCTTCTTGTTTTGATTACTTGTGGGCCCAAACCCATGTTTTCTTTCCCTTTCTGACTTCTTGCTCTACTTTTCTGATTTAACTTATTAGCCAACCCATCATTTATCTTCTCATATCTTCTATTGTCATCATTTATTATTGTTTTCAATGCAGGTCTAGACTCCTCCAGCTTATTAGCACTAGCCTCTGCTTCCTCCGCATTGTCTAGTAAGATTTCTAAGATACTGTATCTGGAATTTCCTACTCTAACACCCTTGCTATCCGTGATTGACTTCTGACCTTTCTCTGCTTTACTGTAGGACTGGGTTTTGGGTTGTTGGATCTGTTCTCGAGGTCTTTCCTCCCACCTTCTGACACTTTTCCTGACTAGCATCCAAGGGCCAAAATCATCTTCACCGTTTGTGGCTGCCGCCTTTATGCCGGAGACTCCAGTTTTGGGTAAGTCTGTCGTTTGACTTGAGTTTCCTACTCCCTGGCTTGCCATATGACCTCCCTCTTCTCCCCTATTGGTAACTGGTTGTTCTTTTGGTTTAGCCGCTAGACATAGGTCTTTCCTGTGCCCATATTTCCCGCACCCGAAACACACAAAGTGTAGTCTCTCATATTCTACATTGAACGTTCTTTTCCTCAACTTGAACTTAGCCACGAGTTTCTTTCTTAGATCAATCTCCACACAGATTCTTGCAAACTTCCTTCTCTCCACACCGTAATCATCTCCTGAATCTGAGCTCATTCTCCTCAGGGTATAACTATTAATCTTTAGAGTTTTTCCCACTCTGTCCCCTAATCTCCATAAAAAGTGGTTGTTTTAGTACTCAATTAGTAACCATGGGATCCTTACCCAGACTGCAACTTTTTTGAAACTGTCATCCAGAGGCCTGAAATCTGGTCTCCACCTTTGTACCACTAGATAGTGGTCTGCTATCATCCACGGCCCTTCATGAAGAGCAAAGCTATAATCACCAGAATTTGCAAAATTAGCCAAGTAGAAGTCATTGCCAATATTTATGAGATTTAGAGATCCGGATGGGTGCCAAAGCTTAAGGAGTCTGTCTTTGAGGTATCTGTACCCTATCTTCCTTCCCATGAGTTTTATGATGAGGGAGTTTTTCCATTTTTTGTAATAGCTCTTCCTTTCATCTAACGAAATTTCCACTACAGGGTAATACTCATTTCCGTCGCCTGCATCCTCTTCCATGGATTCTTCATCAGATTCTTCATCAGAGAAGCATTCCTCATCTTGAGTCTCCTCTTCTTCTGTGGAGTTTGCTATTCCATTGAAACCCAATAACCTATCTCTGTAAGAGACCAACTTCTTTTCTTCCCCCTTACCTCTGTTTGAAATTTGAATCGAGGCATCCTCTCTGGCTACATTTAAGCTTACTGGCTCTGAACTTACATTTTCAGGACCTCTTTATGTGAGCAGAGTGGGTCTTGCAGCTAACTCTTCCTCCTCGATCTCCAAGGTATCACAAGTATCTTCCGTGATTTCCATTCCCGTATCTGCATTCCCGTTAGTAGCCTTAATCTTCTTGTTGCTTCTTTGCAAAATATCTTCTTCCTCAGATGAGATTGCTGCATCCTTGGGCTGGAGCGTCGATGAACTTTCCATGGAGATTTTTTTTAATGACTATTTAAGTACTTGCCCAACACGTTTACTGAGATGGTGGTCAAAACGAAGTATTCAATTTGACTTGTCCATCATACATAGAATTACGCTGAACTCTACTTTAACCTCAAATTATTTTAGCATCATAAGTTTTCATATGATGTTTAAATTTGTGCACAACTTATAGAAGGATGTTGCATCTAATTTCATGGTTGTTTGTAATTTGCACAACTACATTCATTTTACTGATAATCATGACTTATGACGCCAACAAAGTCAAAAGACGAAAGATCTGCTCTGCCTGATATCTATACTATGTTTTCAAACAAATTTTCTGTATTGTCTGATTGTCCGCCGGAGTGATACCTATACTGTCAATTTCAATTTCTGTAGGAGACAGAAATATAAAATACTCTCCAACCAGAAATTATTTACATGTTATAACTATGATAATACAACAAGCCACTATCAAATGCCAGCCACCAAAGACATATTCAAATATGCAGAACATATTGGAATACCCTTGTTAAATATCTGCATTATAGCATTTTAACATAAATCAAGAAGAAAGTGACCATAAAAATACAAAGTTACTAATATCTTTCATGCTGAGATGCTAAGTCAATTCCCCATTTCACGTCATTCTCAAACTTCTTACCATTCTCCCCAGCAAGCACTAATTGCCTGCTTACTTGCTTTAGCATATTCCAATTGGGAAACAACCTCCCCTTTCTCCTTAACAAGAACTCTAGCAGCTTTTGGATCAGTTTTTGATGGAGGAGGATTTTGTATCAATTCCTTCTTCGCTTCTCTGCTTCACTGAGCAAAGTTGTAACTTGAAACATTTAAGCTGCACCCTTACAATCAATGGGAATGACAATGGGTATGCACACAAAAAGAAATCCATGCTTTTGTAAAGTAAGCGTGTGTCACACTAACAAGAGCATTACTGATTCGAGTAACTGCAGATATCAGCAATCAAACACAATAAACAGATGCTACTAATACATAAAAATTAAAATATTGATGGAAAAATGATAAATTATGAGAGAACAATGTGATCAGATTTTGGCTTCCCCATACATTAATAGCAAGCAATCCCCAACATGCAATTCTACCTCCTAACTAATAAAGTATGCTCTGGTATGTTAGTAGTACTCTACATTGACTAACTGTATATGTCTTCCATGCTCAAATCTTCCCTAAGTCCATATTAAAACAATAAAGAAGATTAAGAGAGAAGGATTGAAACAAAAAAGACCAACATATACAAACACACATAGTAAACTTAAATGCAAAAATTGACTATAAACACCACTATACAATCAAAAGGAGAATGAAAACGAACCTCATTCCCCTAGTCTTATACAGGCTTCAGAGATATAAATCAAGTAGAAGTGGCAAAGCTAAGCATAACAATATATATAAATAATCATTTTAGCCTAATAAAATTGTAGTCAAATCCAATGTCCTCACGATGATGAGTGAATTTTGTATTCATAAATTAAATATTTTTATCTTATCTTTTTACTTTAATTAAAAATTTATCTCTCTTATTTATTTTAAATTTTGTGTATTTTTATAGATAGAGATAATAATAAAAATAGACTCAATTGGAGGAATTAAAATTAAATTGTGATTATTTGAAAATGAAGTTTATAAATTAAACAAACAAAATAAATTCATTAAAGATGATTGAGTAAAGAGTATTATTTTTTTGTCTTTTAAGATGTATTCTAATAGATATATATATATATATATATATATATATATATATATATATATATATATATATATATATATATATATATATATATATATATATATCAATTCAATCTTGATTTATGACCATATTTCTAAAAAAATTGAAACATAAAAATTTAAGGAAGAACACCCAATGTTAAAAATTTGTTTGCTGCTTGTTTTTCAACTTAATGTTACTACAGTATTTTAGCCGTATCTTAGAAAATATGTATATATTATATACGAAATTTGGTAGATGAATAGCTAACATAATTTCATAAAACTTTCATGTTTATGTGATTAGCAAATTCAGATATCCAAAAGGTCAAATTTGAGTTAGAACAGAATATGTTTACTGTTGTAGTCCAGCCCAATCTTACTGTTGTATTTGGATCATATTTCAGAAAATACATATTAAATGGATACGAAATTTGGTAGGTGAATAGAAGATATAATTTTTTACAACTTTTATGTTCAAGTGGTTAGCAAATTCAGACACTAAAAGGGTTAAAATTGAATTAGAAAATATCACGTTTACTGTTATAGTTCAGCCTAACCTTGTTGCAGTTTTTTGGCCATAAATCACAAAATACGTGGTCAATGTTTCTCCACTTTATATGGATAGAAATATAATAAAAATATCTACAACTTTGATGTTGATAAGATCAGTTGATTCTATGGCTATCAAGGAGATATATCACGATAAATTTTGGGGTACATATTATAATACAACTTGTCAACTTTAGTGCAATTTGCTACCCACCATTTTTGTCACCTACTCCCTTTGTTTTGTCTATAAATAGAGACATTTTGTGAGCTAAAGGGAGGGGAGAAAGGCTAAAAAGTGAGTTTGAGAAAAATTTGTTAGAGTTCTAAGTGTTTGTAATATTTGTCTCTCTTTATACATTTTGTATCTTTACTTTTTTTCATAAATTTTATCATACTTCTTCATCTTTCATTTTATTTTCTTACCTTGATTATAGAGAATTAATCTCCTAATGTTAAGATAAAGTGTGAAGCTTTTGGTATAAAAATAATAATTTATCTAACTCTTAATCTTAATATTTATACTTGATGTTGTATTTATCTTCTTATTTATTTTTTTGTTATTTATTTTCTTGTGATGACTTTATTGCCTCTATGTTATTTATTTTCTTATTATTTACTTTCTTAGAGGATGGTTTTGTTGACTTTTTGTAATTTATTTTTTTGTTATTTTTCTTTTGAGAGAACAACTATGTCGCCTCTCTGTTATTTATTTTTTTATAATTTTCTTATTTATTTTCTTAGATGATGGCTTTGTTGCTCCTCTATTATTATTTTCTTGTTATTTTTCTTTTGAGAGGACGGCTATGCCGACTCTCTGTTATTTATTTTTTCGTTATTTATTTTTTTTAGAGGATGGCTTTGTTGCCCCTCTAGTATTTATTTTTTATCATTTTGTTATTTACTTTTTTAAATGATGACTTTGTTGTCTCTCTATTATTTATTTTCTTTTTTAATGGCTGGTTTTACCGCCTACTTTATATTATTACTATTATTATTATTATTATTAACTCTGTTGTTATTTTTTTTTACATATTTTTATTTTAAATTTTGTAAAGTGCGAATCTTGATACATTGTAAACAATTTTTAACACAATAAATATTTGAATCATTATTGATTTATTGTAGACAATATAATGATTGGCACAATATATATTTGAATCTATTTTATAAAAGTTATTTATAATTAGTAATATAATAAAAAGAAGGCAAATACACTTCATCTGTAAATCAAAGCGCGTTTAATATAACATATCTTTCGAATATAATCTCATTTATGTGAGGATTCTATTTGAATAATAAAAGAATTAAAATTTATTATTATTTGATATATCAAGAGTGAATCCTCTAATTTTAGTATATTTCTTTACTTTAAATACATTCTTATTTAATTTTAATATTTTAATTCTTTACGTACTCTGTTCAGTACTATTCTCATAAAATAAATATTTTGATAATTAAGTTAAAAATATTTATTTTGAATCTGAATTAAATTTTTTCTCAATTAATAATTCTCATAAAAATTATCTTATATATTATTAAATTTATACTTCAATAAATTTGTACACTTTTGAATTTTAATTAAAATAATAACACTCCACGTCAATAGGATTGGAGGTCCTAATGTACTTCTGGGCATAGCTCAATAATCAATACCATGCAAGAATAATACATGCCTACTTTCTAGAAACTTGGAGGAAGTTCTAGTGAGTTGCTACACCTTAGCAACATGAATGCATCCACTCTCTGCCCACAGGCCCTTGGGTAAGTAAGAAAAGAAAAGAAAAGAAAAATATATAATAGAAACTATAAATTATATACTAAGAAAGGAAAAAAAGAAAAAAAAATTAACAATTAAATTTTTTTAACAGAAAAATAAATAAAAAATAATATAAATTATATACTTGTTAATGAGAATATAAGTTAACAAGAGATCCAGAGAGACTAAGTTTGTTAATAAAATACAAATAAAGAATAATCTAAATTATTTAATTAATATAAATAATCTAATTGTTAATGAAATTAGATATAAAAATATCAATTTTTTCAATTATTAATATTTGCATGTAATTATTAATAAAAAAATAAAAATGATTAAATTCTTTTATAAATATAAATATTCGCTTTAAAAAGTTAATATTTTTCAGTGTTTAAATTCAACTTTTTTTTTATTGGTGTTTTGACTAAAATCAAAGTGTAATGCATGTTCTTATCAATTTAATATCTGGACCATGGGCTCACATGATATTTAAAAACTTCAGCTTATATTCTTTTTTTAAACGTTCTTTTTTTTTTTGGTTTTTTTGCACAAGAAATTTCACTGCGAGAGAACGATGGCTAGGTCCACTTGAGGTGACCCACTAAATGGCCTGAAATGAAGCCCAAGGCAATAGGAGCCCATAAAAATTGTAGTTGCTAAACCGTCCCAGGGGCGCCACGCGACACTATAAAACAAAACTCAAACCCTAATCTAAACTTCTCATTCCAGCGGGGTTATTCTAGTCGCTGCGAGTAAACGAAGACAAGGTAACTGAGCGACGCCGCCAGCAATTCATCATCATGGGTGAGTTTCAATCCTCCCTCTGCGCTTTTTGTTGCTCGGATTCTGGTCTCATTTGTTTGTTCTCGATTTCTAATTGCTTTGATTTTTGCAATTGCAGGTAAGGTTCATGGATCATTGGCTCGTGCTGGGAAAGTGAGAGGCCAAACTCCCAAGGTGGCCAAACAGGATAAGAAGAAAAAGCCACGTGGCCGCGCTCACAAGCGTATGCAGTACAATCGCCGATTCGTCACTGCCGGTAAGTTCTAAACTCTGTTTTTACTGCTTCTGTTTGGACATTTAATTTTTGGACTAACTTTTAAGGCTTTCATAATCAAAACTTGATTGCCCTAATTGCTGCTCTGTTTTTTTTTTCTCTTGGTATTG
Source organism: Gleditsia sinensis (assembly GCA_037074535.1). Taxonomy (NCBI): domain Eukaryota; kingdom Viridiplantae; phylum Streptophyta; class Magnoliopsida; order Fabales; family Fabaceae; genus Gleditsia; species Gleditsia sinensis. The sequence continues at coordinate 33,571,996 of CM073474.1, read as the reverse complement.
AATTTATAAAATTAGCACTTGTAAATTGTGTTGTCGGATTCCGATATGTTGTTTGTATTTTGCAATTGCAGTGGTTGGATTCGGCAAGAAGAGGGGGCCCAACTCATCTGAGAAGTAATCAAAGGCTTGAAGGATTTTTTTTTTTTTAGTTTCTGTTAGTTTGGAGTATGCACTAGTAGTTTATTAATTGTTTTAAATGAGGGATTTGAGGCTCAGCTCAGATCACTTTTTTATTAGTTAATATCAAGCTACCTGCATTTGCTGTCAAGTTCGTCTGAAATATACAAGTGGCTTTGCTTATTTTTTGCTGTGTTGTTCCCTATGACGTGTTTGTGACAAATCTAATATTGCCTAAAAGTGATCAGTAATTAGTTGTAGTCTTATTATTTGGCTGGAATGGATGATGAAAGGTTTCTATTGCTTCTGTCAGCTGTTTGATTTTGATCCATTCGATTAGATTACGTTTTACTTGAAATTTTCAATACATTCATGATAGTTTATGTAGTTTTTATCTTCCCAGGAGCATGTCACTTTCACGTTTTGGTAAATACCATTTAGTCTAGACTCTACCGTTTGAACTGTACCTGGGGATTTGGAAATCAAGACATTAGGCATTAGATACATTACGTAATTGAAGTTGAATGAGGCATTAGATCTTCTAAGACAGACCATAGGCAATAAGCAGCATGCTATTCTACATAGGTTATAAATTGAAGCTGAATAAATCAATTAAAGACAAGCCATATGCAATATTGAGCATGCTACATAAGCTATGAATTATCTTTGGAAAGCTTTGACTTGGTTCATTTAGCAATTGAACAGTTGAATGCTTGTCAAACTGTTTCTATTCTATTCATGGGTCGGAAGTAATACTGAATTTATGATTTGTTCACTAACTGAAGCTTGTAAAAGGGGTTGAATTGAAATCCGTTCTGTTGCCTCTCTTCCGCATTTTTGTGAGTCAATTTAACTAGATGTGTTATGCAAACAAACTGTCTGCATCTACTGTTGGACGCATTTGAAGTCTATGAATGGCTTTGCACATTTTTGCTTATATGGTTATATGGCAATTGAATATCAGATGAAAGTGGTGTGCGACATAGCGGTCGGGACTAGTATCTGACAGGAACTGAAGATAAACGTGTTCAATTTCTTTTGTCCGCCTTCACATTTTTATGCATGCACAGGCTGGCCGTTCCTATTTTACATTCCTATTTTTGTTGTCTAAATATTTATTGTACGTCCAAAGTAGTTATTATATTATTTCTAAGCCTGATGTTTCACCTTTTCGTAATCAAAATGCAAAGCACGGGTGAAAATATGGACAGATAAGAAGCAAAGGATATTGAAGGGAAAAGGCTGAGAAAGTGAGGGACTAAGAATTAGGCCGAGTAACAAATACAAACAGCAGCCAAATCCCAATTTGAGATTTCTAACATAACAGTAGAGGTTTAGATAGTCGAGTTTTAGGTATCAGTGACATCAAAGCATTCAGGAAATAGCAGTGCATTAGACCTGATAATGGCTCACCAGACTCATGATTATTGCCAGGGGTTGGGAATCCCCAATTAACTTTACGGAACTATTGAAAGTGCCCACCGTTTATAAGTTGTTTATATTTGAAAATTATGGCAGATCAGATTGGTTTTCGGGCAGCATTATTACAAGATACCAGAGTCCTTAGGTTAGATCATGCACATTTATTTATTTTTATCAACAAAAGGTGATTTGCATGTTTTTACCGACTTATTTTATTCATCTAGCTTATGATATTTCAATGCGATTGCCGGAATCCATGTCAACTTGCCACGCCGTCGGTGGAGCAACCAGATCATTTAAAGCGATGATTTGCGATATGGGTATGGAAGAGGTAGGTCGATGGAGAATTGCTTACCGCTCGCCCCGGATGAAATTGGTGACGACTTATGAAAAAATGAGATAGAAAAAATAAAGTTTCACATAAAATTTTTTTGGAAATGAAAATCTATGAAAAAATTTTGAGGGATAAAATGACTCAATTGTTGTCTACTCTCTTCTTCTTTTTTAAATAAAAAAGTCTTATTTGTTTATTTTTTATTTTAAAAGTTTTTTTATAAGAGTATTTATAAAAAAATAAATTATAGTTCTAAAAATATCTTATATAGATTAAAAAAATATAAAAAATTATTTTTATGAAAGTAAAGTGATAATTAAATATATTTTTTAACTTTTTTATATCTTTATAAGAATGTAACATTTTTAAAAATAAAATTTTACTTGAATCAAACTTTATCTAAAAGTGAAGTTATTGTCAAAGTTGTTGATTTGATTAAAGAGTGAAATACTTTGTTTATGAATCGTGGGTTAAATTTTTGCTATTTGTCATCTTTTTTTAATGTGCGATCTATAATATTACTGCAAGACTTCCGTAATATTCGTATATTTTAAATTCGGAAAGTTTCTTTTTTAAAAAACAGTTTTTTCAAACTTTTTAATTTTTTTTTAATATGATAGTGTTAATACCAAAATTATAATTTTTTTTTCCGGTCAAATGATTAGTTATTAAGATGAGTTGGTTTTATGAGAACTACCAAATTTATATTAAAATAGTAATAATTTTTACTGTTAGGGAGTCACTTTTATATTTTATAATAACTATTTATTTTTCTATTTTAAAATAGTTATCTCGTGTAATTTATATATGGGAGATCGGTTATTCATTATAAAAACCCTCGATCAATCAAATTCAGATCTCACCCAAATGGATTGATCCTATAGCACCACATTTTATTTGTTTCAAGGACTAAATTATAAAACATAGAAACATTGAATATACATTTACACCATTAATAGACTTATCTGTAAAAAGAAAAAGATTATAAACAAATTTTTTTTAATGCATGTGTTTGTTTTTAAAATTTTACTTGTTTTAAGGTTATTTTTTTTAATCTTCTATTTATATGAAGATATAATTTTTTAATAAAATTTAATATTTTTTTCATCGATTTTCAATGGAAATAATACAGGATCAATATTATCAAAATAATTTTATTTTTATTTAATCAGTATTATTTTTTTCAAACAGTTATAAATATAAAAATTTTGAGATAGTATATCTAAAAAAAATTTTGGAACGATGGAGTATGTATAGTTGTTGCATTTTTCAGATATGGATCCTCTGATATAAATCACAACAGAGCGTGCGGTGATTCAAAATATAGGATCTGTTTTCTTATTTTAAAAATTATTTTTTATTTTTAGCTATTTTTAAAAAAAAAACTTATTTAATAACTATTTTTTATTGTTATTTTGAAAATAAATTTTAAAAATAAGTTATTTTTAAAATAAAAAATTAGAAACAATAAAAAATTATTTTTATTTTTAATTTTTTTTTAAAAATAAAAAATAACATATTTTCAAAACAGTTTATCAAACGAATTTTTTTTTTTGTTCTAGAGAACAACTTTTAAATATAATTTTTAAAAACAGTTTTAAAAACAAAAAAATAAAAACAGAATCAAACAAACTCATAATTTTTGAGTTGTATTTTTTTTTAAATTTATTTTAAATTTTAATTTTGTTTAAAAAATTATTTTTCTTTAAAAAAGCAAAATGGAAATAAAATATAAAAAATAAAATAATTTTTTGAAAATTTTTAAATTTTATTTTTTATTTAAATTTTTTAAAATAATTGTTGAAAAAATTTAAAATTTAGAAATATATTAAAATATATTTAAAAATAAAAAATCTAAAATTTAAACAAATTTTTATATTTTTAAGTTTATTTTCTCATTTTTTTATATATTTTTAAATTTATTTTCAAAATTTAATTTTAAATAATTTGGATTTTTTATTTTTAATATATTTTTAAATTTTAATTTTTCAATAAATTATTTAAAAAAATTAAATAAAAAAATAAATTTAAATTTTTTTTTCATTTTTCTTTTTTAAAGAAAAATAATTTTTTTAAAAAAAGTAAAATTAAAAAACAAATTAAAAATAAATTTAAAAATAAAAATAAAAATTCAAAACGCAATCTAAAGATTACGTTTTGAACCATCGCACGTGTGATTTAAACCACAGAGGATCCATATTCGCATTTTTTCCAATAGTTTAATAAAGGGGGTTCGACAGTTCACAAAGCGATCAAATGCGCGCCACGTGGAGGGAGGGATCTTTCACTCGTTATCGACGTCAGGAAGAGGTAAAGGGATTTCCTCTTTCAATCTCCAACACGCCTAAGGAAAATAGGAAAACTTAACCAGACTGAATCACCCGTCTTTCTCTCCTTTTCCTCTCTTCCTCTCTTCCCAGATCTCGCCCTTTTATTTTCAATCCCTAATCGCTGTATCGCGTCTTCGCCGAATCTCACTTCAAAACCTAATTTTTTAGCAGGTTCGTTCGTTTTCACCATTTGCCATTTTGCGATTTTAGATGTTCGATTTTGATATACTTTTTTGCGATTCTGAGTCAGATCGATCGACGAATTAGGTTCTTAATTTATCTCATCAATTTCATGATTCTTTGTCGTGCAGAAGGGTATTGGAGTTTCAATCTCTCATAATCAACAATGTTTACCCGGATTTTTGGGAAACCTAAACAAGAAGCCAATGCTTTAACGACCTTGGATAAGTTAAACGAGGTAAGTCCGCTTTTATTGTTGATAAATATGACTTTTAGTCTTCCTCTAATTTGGAAATCATTTTTTTTTGGTTCGGTGATTATTATTTTGGATGCTTTGTGTATATCTGATAAATACATGTTCCTTTTTCTTGAAATACGCGTTAATCATATCTTAATTCAGTCCGTAATTGTATTTTCCTATTAATTGTCATTTTATTGCATGTTTGTGACATTCTAAAGGACTTAAATAAGAAATTTGCTTGTCGAGGAGAATTTCCGTTGTAGCACTCCACATCCCACTAAAACCTTCAATCGTTCTTACTTGAGATTAGATTTTTTTTTTTTGTACAAGACTTCAGATAGTACCTTTTGCTTATTTAGAATATGGGAGAGAATAGGAGATAATCTTTCTCTTGTTAGTTTTATATAGGTATCACTTTGGTAGTCTTACGGAAAATTTCTTGATCATAGCTGGAGTTATAAATTAAAATTTTAAAAAAAATTCACATCATTATCAGATTATTCTTACATTTCGTCCAAGTCAGAGCCACAGTAGCTGGCTTTTGGTGCTGTATGATTTACAGAGTGATTTGAGTTTTGAGAATATTTTCGAAGCTGTTCTTCCATTTTTCATTTCAAGTGGTGGATTAATTATCTGAAATTCTGAATTGGCTTTTTGTTGTAACTTATAAGTTATAAGATGATATTTAGAATATTGATTATATCCTTTGTGACGGAATGTTGTTATTTATTATATTGTATTTTCATACATCAATTCATTATGTAACAATGTGTGTATACAAAGTTTATCGCTCTCCTTTAATATTAAGCTCTAGTTTCCCTTTTAAGGGAGACCTTTTGACGTAGAACGAGAAAACAAAATGAAAGAGAAATCACAATTTCTTAAAACTCAAATATCTCAATATATTAATTTATCATAAGAAAGGGCCAAAGGGGTAACTATTTTATTTTTCTAAAGCCGTATATATAGGCAACTAAAATAAGAAATCTTAATCCTAAGTGAATACTGAAACAAATCCTACTCCAAATCAAATAATACGAAAAACTAATCTTAATACTAATGGGATAACAATTTTCTAGGCTCAAATGCCTTTATTGATAACTCTTACCTAACCTAGAATTACCCCTCAATTACATAATGATAAATCCATAATTATTTTAAGTACTAAAATAGTAATTCTTCTTTATCTTCCTGCATCACCTTTTTCTCAATTTGATTGTTTTATTCTTTGAATAATTTAATTGTAGACACTTGAAATGCTAGAGAAAAAGGAGAAAGTACTTATTAAAAAGGCTGCAGCAGAGGTCGAAAGGGCCAAAGAGTTTACTAGGGCAAAAAACAAAAGAGGTATTTTGCAAAACTCATGGATGCTTCTTCTAGAGGATATTGTTGGGATATATATATATATATATATATATTTGTGTTACTCTGAAGATTTATCAACTTCTGCGGTGGTCAAAATTTCACTTTCAGACTTTAAACATGTCAATAAGAATTGGTACAACTGCTATCATGTACATATGCACAAATACAATCAAGTCTGCTTATAAGGGGGGCAGTCATTAGAGTCCACGGTCATGGACTGCAGTGTTTTATTTTTTCCTGTGTGGTTCTTATTGTGTTAAAAGGGTTTGGAGTGTGCAAATACTCTAAGCTTGCTGACAAATTTGAAGTTACTTTCTTTCTTGGGTTAATCATATGAAATATGGATTTTGGTTAAATGTGATAGTGATAACAGCTTGGCCTCTGGAGTTCTTGTTGCATTTTTTATTGGATGTCTATGGATATCCTTGTCAATAAGACACCTAATCTTCAGGTGTGCATTATTATTCGATTTGGGTATTGCACCAAAGATTTATTGTGACATTGGTTTTGAATTTCTACTTCATGCAGCGGCTATACAATGTTTGAAGAGGAAGAGGTTATATGAACAGCAAGTAGAGCAGCTTGGTAATTTCCAGTTGCGTATTCATGACCAGGTTCAAATGCAACCTTGTATTTAGTGATGCTTTGGACAAATTTTAAGTTTATTGAGCTTCTTTTGCATCTTATGCTGGTAATTTGTGTTACAGATGATAATGTTGGAAGGTGCTAAGGCCACGACAGAAACAGTGGATGCATTAAGAACTGGAGCATCTGCTATGAAGGCTATGCAAAAAGCAACGTATGTGTAGCATATTATGAAATGTTAAATGATTTTTCTCTGTTGTTTTTTTTTTCTAATCTTATGTCACTTTTTTAGGCCTGTTTAGTTAGTTGACTATAAATTTGTAATGTAGAAATTTTTTTTTTGGTACTTCTCGCATTACTTGTACTGTTTCATGTTCTGGCTTATCTTTATTAATGAATTTCTGATTATGACATTGTTGACTTGCTAAATTATTTTACAGGAATATAGATGACGTTGACAAGACCATGGATGAGATCAATGAACAGACTGAGAACATGAAACAGATTCAGGAAGCATTGTCAGCTCCAATTGGTGCTGCTGCAGACTTTGATGAGGTCTTTTTCTTAACAATGTTAATTTTATTTGTGCTATGTTTTGTTGGAAGCACGTTATTTTTTTACTGAGCAGTTTGGTTATTGTATAAAGCACTGTTGTATGAAATATATCTGTGGACCATTTTGATTTTCTTTGTCTTTTCAGGATGAATTGGAAGCAGAACTTGAAGAGTTGGAGGGCGCTGAGTTGGAGGAACAGCTTCTTCAGCCTGCCACTACAGCTCCTGCAGCTCCAGTGCAGGTCCCAGCTGGGAGGCAACCTGCTCGCCCTCCTCAGAAGCGTACTGCTGAGGAAGATGAATTGGCCGCGTTGCAAGCTGAGATGGCGCTTTAAGCAGGTCCCTTTTTTCAGCAGTAACACAATTTAGTAATGTTATCTGTGTATTCTTTTTGAGTTGAATTAATATTGCAATTGAATGGCTAGTGTATGCGCCATTTCATGTTTGGTATCGACTATCGACCTACGCATCAATGAGTTCACTTATACCGTAGTTTGAAATGAATTGCCTTAGATTGCTTGTCAGAAAAATTATATGGGTCTTATTTTAGGCGGTAATTCTTATTATAATTGATCTTTCTGCTGCCTTTTGTTCTTCCAGAATTTTGCAGGCGTTGTGCTCGATGACAAATGGCTTCTATAAAGAATTGTATCCACCGTGACATGGAGAATTCTACCTCTCTCTCGCTCCTTTATCACTGTGATTTATTGAAAAGACCAGCTGATGTATATAAAGGTGTCAAAAATGAAACAGAAAAGTCCCCGCGATACTTAATTTATTTTTCACTTGAATGAGTCTTGCACCTTGTGTGATTTGTCTATGGATAAAAAATTCAAACTCCATTTTTTTTTCATGTGTAGTTCTTGATGGAATATTGATGCATTTGCTTATATATTTCCTTGTGTAACCTTGTCGAAATCAACATCAGTCGTCAGAGTAATCAATCTCTATCTCAAACTTGTGCTATAGTGGAGAAAAATGAATAAAGAAATAGTTGGTTTGCGAAACCCTGAATATAAAAGCAAGATTACTTAATTTAGATAATGAATGAATGCAACATTTTTATACTTATTAACTGAATAATCATTAATTTCTATAAGGATTCATGTGTTTCCAAATAATATGGAATTCAAAGGGTTCGATAACATTCTCTCCTCATTATCAATTCCAAACAACCTGATTGGAAATTATAGTGTTCTGAAGTCAATGAAGTTTCTTTTTGCTTTAAGGCTTCGGAAATGCAAATTAGGAAAAGTGATTGATAAACTGAGAGAAGTTTAAAAACAAAAAACAGTTTTTATTGTCAAAAATTGAAAAAATGTCTTGATGATTGATAATCTGGCATAAATTCTCTGGACAAGCAATAATAAAAAATTTGTTTCCGTGAATTAGATATCGTTGCTTTAATAATACTATTCATTTTACAGTTACTTTTGTTTCGATTCAAGTGATGTACAGAGATCTTGATTGTCATTTCACAAATTATAGTATTTTGGATACTGATTTTGGACGATTGTGTTTAGTACACATAATACAAAATAGATTTAAATATTTTTTTTTAATTTGAATCAATTTTAAATTAGGTCTCTATAAATTTATTTTTTAATTTATTATTTTTATAATTTAAAATTTTTTTCAGTAAATTCTTACCATCAACCTCTGTTATAATTTTATTAATTTAATAATAACGTGATAAATAAAATGATATGACATTCTAAAAAATTGATGTGAACTGAAATAACTAAAATATTTGTCACTTCAACAAATGTACATAATATATATATATATATATATATATATATATATATATATATATATATATATATATATATATATATATATATATCTGTGTGTGTGTGTGTGTGTGAATTTAATTTTTTTTAAATTTTTTTTTAAAAAATAAGGGTTCAGAATTGACACCCACCCTCTCTAAAACGCTATTAAAATTTTACAATTTTATTCTATCTAAACCTATACACTAGCTAAACTTAACGATATTTTAAAGTAACTGTTTGATATTTTCTTTCAACCAATTTTTTTTTATCTCGGCAGAATTTATGAATTCATGTTGAATTTGTTAGTAGAGGAATATACCATAACTTCAATCCTTTACCTTTTTGACCTTCCATGTAAGCTTCTCATAACGCTACGTAAGCATTCTACTTGTCACGTCAGAGAATAAATTGTGTTAAAATACATTGCATATGCCCAATCTTATCCCTTGACTTTTCATTTGTACCATATCCTAGCATCAAACTTCATTGTATATTATCAATTTTACCTCTGGCTTTCTTGTGTCCCTATTTCTGAGATGCTAACAAAATTTCCAAGTTGTTTTGTGGTGACCACGTCGTAGAAACTACGCCAGGCGAAAGGAACCGAAGAAGCCATTAAAAGAAAAAAGTTTCTTTTATCCTTTTCAGGAAGCCAATTGGTCCAACGAATTTAGAGGCATGGCGCCAATATTTGTTGGCAAAATGATTCTACAATCGGTCAAGTAGTAGGGGGTGCAACCAGCAAAACAGAGTTGAATACTCGTTCTTCAAGTAATAAAATTAAACAATTATGACAAAAACAAAATTTTGGGGGGGGGGGGGGAGTCGAGATACATAAATTCAAAAGAATTTCGTTGGAAGATTATAGTTTGAACATATAAATAGAAAAGAGAAGGAAAAATAGAACATAAATAATGTAGGAATTTCACAAATTCAGGTCTGCCCGTGTTTCCAAAGGTTTAATGAATGATGTAAGTAAGCACCAGAGCCACTAGCATTAGCACATAGGCAATCCCCTGATCAACTGCCATCCCTGTTCGGCAAATACAATCAACAACGAACATTTATCTGACCATTTCAGCAACCCCAAAAGAATTAAAGACACAGAAAAAACAGAGAAGGATGAGAGGCCTACCATCACTGGTGGGAGGAGGGGCAGGAGCAGGGCTCTGAGCATTGATGGATGGTACCGCCAGAGACAAAGCAAGGGCGAGAATGGCCATAAGGAAAAACTGAAGTCTCAACACCTCCATTGCAACGAAGAAGAAGAACAGAAACTCCAACAGTCTGTTTTCTTCTGCCTCTGAGGGGAGCTGAAGACAGGTTTTATAATGGGGGAGAGAGCAAGGAAAAGACTAAAGAGAAGGAAGCTCAAGCCTTGAGAGAAGAATCTTTTTCCAAAGCAGCAGACACTCTAGCTAGCAATTTAAACCATGAGAGAACAAGAACAAGAGAGACAAGGACTAGGTCCCACCCCGTAGCCGTTGATTGATGCTAGGTGTACGGATGAGGTTGTCCCCATGTTACACAGTACAGGCATTGTCGAGCTGTAGGATAGGCAGAGAGAACTCTTCCACCAAATCAATAATTGAGCGCTCGAATATTCACAATTGTTTGGGATGAACCATCAAATTTCAAAAGATGATGGAGCCGTTACCTCGTTGGCTCGGTCTGCATGCGGTGGGGCCAGAGATACAAACAATCCACGATATCAAATTAAAGTACTACGAAGGGATCGGCATCCGTTAAATAGTCGATATTTTCTATGGTTTCAACTTTCAAAAGTGGAGATAGATGCGTATGATAATATACCAATACTGGTTAATTATTAACATATCATATACTATGAAGATAAGAAAATCATCATTTAAGCTTAGGCTGTTTGTTCGCTGTCTTTACATATTTTTTGTTCTAATAAATGAAACCACATTCACACGTTTAGAGGAAAGATGTAGTAAGGTACTAAGAAGAAAAAGGTACAACGTCATGAGCTTGGTCGTATGCTGTTGACCTATTCGCGAAGTGATGCACCTCATTTTACGTAAGTGAAGTTCTTTCTAGGCAACAAAGCAACAAGAATGACAAGGTAATACAGACGATATGAGGAACAAACAATGGGAAGTGACAAAGTTTTGGGTGCCTGGAAGTTAACTAACATCCAGGTGGCCAAGTGAAAAACTAATTCATAAGCAAAGAAAATGTGCTATTACTAGACCACTAATGATAAGTTATCGTACAGACAACCTAGTCTCATCATGGTAGCTAAAATGTAACTATATGAAAGCAGTAGACTAGAAATGAACCAGAAGATAAATAATCATATTATTCTGGCAGAAATCTTCAGCTAAGAAGAAAATCAAACTCTTCAACTTAGAGAAAGCTTTTTGTAATTTTATACGTATATCTAGATCACTTTAAGGAAATGAGGATCTATTGGCATAACAGTATGGTATCATCATTTACAAGAAAATAAGGTTTAACTGAATTTGAGATATCTTCATAGGCTTAAGGAAATGGCCCGCTGTATTAAAAAACATAAAATGAGGACTAAGCAAATCGAAAACTCAAAGTTCTGAAGGCTACGGGATTAAAAAAACAACTTCACACTTCATAAACTCAACAGTTCTCAAGCTGAACCATGTAATTTTCTTCCTCTAATTATAAAAAATAAAAAAATACGAAAAATTAATCAATAAATTCACACAAGCAAGTACCCCCACCCTCCATAGTGCGAGCAACGTCAACCCCAGTCAAGATGGTGACCACAAAATGAGGAAGAAAAAGATAGGGAAACATAATAAACACTTCAGATAATTACTAAATCTTCTTAAAATCTCATGACTCGTGTAATTTGAGCTGATTATGCTATCCTTGAGGCTTTGGTCAAGACAGAGAAGTGAGGAAAAGAAAATAACATGCCATAGCTCACTATATGAGGATGGCATAAGAAATACTCAAAGTCAGCTTTACATGTCAAAAACCAGGAACCGAGAGAAACACGAGCAATAAGTGACCCTCATATTGGCTTAAAGTTCCGAATCACCAACAGCCCTGAGTGGAAGAGGTGCTAACTCCAAATAATCAAAATCATCTGTTATCCCAATCTGCATCGAGATGCAAGGTGCAAGACATTAGAGAAAAAGAGACACGAGTATAAATCACTTGACTGGCCTCAAGAGGAAGGCTGAGTTCTAATTGTGTTACGTGTAAGGATATTTATTGGGGTAAGCCTGTTAAAGTTGTCAAGTTATATTACCATCCCATTCAAGTCACTATTTGACAGCCAAAAGAAATACTTTGTATAGAGTCATAGACTAACAATTTTACTTAGGATTTAAGAATAGAGATTTGCATACTGAGATATAAAAAAACTGACCTCCTTATACATGTTTTCAAGCTGCTCCTTGGCCTGAGGGAAGTTGTTTGAACACCATTGCCTCAGGGTGAAAATGTTGTCTGGAAATATTTAAGGATTATATGTAGCACAACATAGTGTGACATTTCGTGAAACCAGACCCTCTCTTTCTCCCCTAATAACCCAATTTGTAGAAAGAAAGCATATAAAATAGAACCTGTCCATCTGTTGGCTGCTGCATGGGCAACTTCAATTGCTTCCTCTGCCAACATCGACATTAGATCATCAGTGTTCCAGCACGTAAACAATCCCAAGTTATCAAGATGAAGCTTCTAAAGTTTAAAAGTTCTACAGCTAAATCACCAAATGAACAATTCTTAACTCATTGCTTCGACGGCAGCTGGATCATTGTCTGCGTACTTTCCCAGCTCTTCCTGAAAATATTAAATATTATTTGACTACGGTCATAAAGTTAATTTAGTTCTCATCATACTTATGTGGTACCAACAAATAAACCGTAAGCTAACCTTCAGCTCATTATGCTTCAACTCAATAGCTTTTAGATCTGCTAAGGCCTCCTCTCGTTCATCCTAGTGAAAATACAATGTTAAGATATATGATGACCAAGCATTTTATTGCTATAGAAGTAGAGAGAATTATACTCTAGCAAGGGATGAAATAGAACTCACAGATTCCTCTCGTCCTGTCTTTAGTGCCTCACATTGGTCAACACGTTCTATGTATCGCTTCTTACTGCTTTCTAGATCAGATTCAAGTTTGTGGTACACACTCCTAAGCTATAGACCAATTTAATTAATGTTGTAATTCAATTACTGCCAGATAAGTCAGAAAGCAGTGACAATTATCAACAAAAAATGGTACAACAGCACAATGTCGCTTTGCCATCATCAGAACTTCACCTGATTTCCTGCACAGCTAGGAAGACTCCAAAAATACACCTGACAGGAAAAAGTTTGAGATCAATTATGTCCAATATAATCATTGAGAATAATCTTTGCCTATATCATTGACAATTTTCCCACCCTGATTATTGGAACAACAAAAGACTAGGAGGGGCAGGTGGGTGAGACAATGTACATTAATTGTTCAGGTTTTCTATTTAAGGATGTTAACTTACAGAAGTTCCTATCTTATCTTTTGAAACAAGGTCATCATCGACTAAACTTTGGACAACATCCTTCACAGACTGAGTGATAACCCCTTTCTTGGGACCCGACTTCTCAAGCTCCTTAAGCTGAAATTACTCCCAAAAAAACGTATAAATCAGTCAGCTGGTAATAGCGAAAGAAATGGCAGTAGTAACGGAAGTGAAGCTAGCAACAAGAAAATTACACAGGAAAATAACAACATATTAAAGGGCAACGAGATAAAGGTAATTGATAAATCAAGATAGTCATTCTTATTTCTTGTGGAAGGAAACATATACGGACAGCTTCTTTGACTAAGATTAGAAGGAAGGAAGCTTGTGTGTTGATCACTGAACAACATTTCAGAAAGCTTCTTGGTGTAAACATGAGAATCATCATATAAAATATTAGCAGCAGCCAGCACATGATGTCTCTGACCCTTAATTCTATACTAAATTGTCGTATTATACCCTAATACTAACCAGGAAGAAGTCTTGCGACTCGTAAAAGATTTGGAGCATCTTCTCACGCTTCTCTTCCAATGAAAGACCTCTTTTCTTGGACTGCATAGCAACGTGGAAGTAAAACACATCAATCCATTGGAAACCAAACTAATTGAAAAACAAAACTATCGGCCATTAGAACAAATACAAAAAAAAAACTTGAAAAAATAAGCGTCATTTTCACAAACATGGAGAGAGCTCTCGACTACAATTTTAGGCAACTTCTCCACATACCAGAGAATGAGTTGGTATTCGAAACATGCAATTATTTTTTTGTTAATTCGACACATTTTCAGACTCCCATCGGATGGAATCTAAATTTCCAAGGACGAAAACGAAAAGTAACAAGATGTTAAAAGGGCGCTGCAGAAGCAGGAACCAAGCAAATTCGCCATTAGTTTCAGATTTATGGTGCGGACATCAAGTAAATAGCCGTAAACCATCAAATTCAACGAAAGAAAGAAGTCACCGGGAAGAGATACGAAGAGTGAGAAAAGAAAATTACAGATGGAGATGAATGATTAAAGAGTAGGACGACGATAATGAAAGCAGCAAGTGAGATTCGGGTTTAGAGAGAGGCCAAAATACCATCGCGACGGTCTTCGGAGGAGCAGAGAAGCGAGAATCGGCTGTGGAGGAACGTTAAAAGAAGATTCCGGAATCGTGAGCCGTGCTGTATTTGGCGGGAAAAGTAGGCCAAAATAAAATAATGTTTTCAGTGATTAAATTAAATTAATATTAATTAAAGCACGCAATCCTCATTCACACTTGAGAGTGAGAGTAACATGTTCTCGCTTCTCGCAATACAATCAATGGAAGTAGTTTTTCTTTCGTATTCAAATGATTGTATCGAAATGAAGTGATTCAACCAGAAGAAATAAAATAATACCTTAAATAGACATTAAAAAAATGGACCACGTAATAAATTAAGAATACGAATTTCATAAAAAGATATTATTTATAAGACCATTCAACAATACAATAGGGGGCGGCTGCGTTACATCATAGGAAAGTTTTATATTTTGTTTGGGAATTATTTGACCGTGACAAAACATTATTGACTTGCCTGTGTAATATTCCTATTGGATTGGATTTAAGGGAAAAATAATGAAAAAGATGGATGGAAGCAACCCTACTGTCAACACATGGGTAAATAAAATTTCAAAGTAATTTCTGTTTTGAAACTTTCTTGGATAATTATGTGAATTGATTGAAGAATCAGAAATAATAAATTATAAGGACCTAAGAAAATACTTTGATAATTTATTCAGAAATAAATGATAAGGACTTAAGACAATACTTTGATAATTTATTTGATCAATCATTTGGGAAAAATGTTAAACTAGACAAAAAAAAGTATGATTGTATGTAGTCAGTCTTAAAGAGATAATCTCAAATATAACAAATAATGGATTACTATATACATTCCAACTTTGTAGATAACTAATTTTAGTTTCAAACTGACGTAGACATCTTTGATAATAATTTTTTTTTTATGTTTACTCATCGCGTAATCGTGAAATAAATATTAGAAAAGAGAAAAGACTTTTACGTATAATTTATAATAATGCCACTTGCCTTAATTTGCAGTTACTTGTTAGGTGGACTAAAGGTACAAGAAGTTAACCACATACTCACAATGCCATTCCTATTTTATGAACAGAAAAACTAGCGAATTCATAAAAAAATTATATTTAAGGATGCACTCTCTCAAATCAATATTGTTTATTTAAGATATTATTTTTATACAAATCAAATTTAAGGATAATTTTTGAATAGGCTTGACTTGACCACTTTACTTTCGTTCAAATGAAAAGAAAGTAACTGAATTATGTCTAATTAAATTGATAGTAATAAGTTGAATACGACCTACAATCATCCAAAGCTAATTCTTTAGTTCCTATAATTACTTGTCTTGGTTTGCTTCCCTTTTCATTGTCCTTAATTTTCTATTAATTAGACTTTTCTGTGGTAATAAATATCCAGAATCTCCAACTAGGCAAGTAGGTGATTATGCACCAATCGGTGGAAGCTGGCTTCTAATTTCTTTATTCTCGGGCTTCGCTGGTTTCACCATTTCTATCTTATACTTGGAAATTAAATTAAGTCCTTTAATTTTAGGTTATGAATTCTCTGTTATTCACATCAAATAATGTATGTAATCACGTTTGTGTACCATGCTACTCAATGCGCTTTCCGCTTTAATATTTCTAGGGGCCGGGGCTTCCAAAGCCAACAAGACGGACAAGTTGAATTTTATTATTATTATTATTATTGTCTCTCTCTCTGTGTATGGTTATAAGATTTAATGATAAAGCTATGGAATCTTGAATAACCAGCAAAGCATAAGGCTCTCGTATTGTTGGTGGGAATGTCGACTGGATTCATCCCGTTGCTGATGTTTTATGCTGTCGGTCTTTCAGTTTTAGTTCATGGACAGCAACAGACAGGTTAGACTTTGCTGTCTTTAAGCAGCGTAAGAATACAAGAGTCCTGCATTTAAGATTCATATTACCATTGTCCGTAACTTAACATTAACATGGAATTTTTTTTCCTCGATCTTTGCTCTTGTTTATCATATGGGAGTTCTGTATATAACTGTTGAAGTTTAGTGCTTTTATGGCTCCCACCGGTGCTTTTTACAGGCCACTGAATTTTATGGTTTCATGGGTTCTCAAGACATAAAGTCATTTTTACAGGCCATTGTTTTCCCAAGGCTAATTTGATGCGTCTTTTTGTTCAGGATTCATAAGCATTGACTGTGGTGGTCCAGAGAATTTTGAATACACAGATGATACCACTCAAATAAAGTACAACACAGATGGAAATTACATACAAACAGGGGTCAACAAGAACATCTCCTCTGAATATTCATACCCAAATAATCTCAATCTCCCATTGCCACTTTCAGATCTCAGAAGTTTTCCTCAGGGACAGAGAAACTGTTACATCCTGAAAGCTGGAGGAAGAGGCAGTTTACAATTGATAAGGGCTTACTTCTTGTATGGAAACTACGATGGAGAAGACAAGCTACCAGAGTTCGATCTCTATAACGGTGTCAATTTCTGGTCCTCAGTGAGTTTTAGAAACGCCTCAGACCAAGTCATCATGGAAATCATCAGTATGGCAGAGTCAGAAGTGACAAATGTTTGTCTTGTGAACAAGGGATTGGGAACTCCTTTCATCTCAGCATTGGAACTAAGACCCCTGAACAGTTCTATTTATAAAACTGAGTTTGGGAGGTCTGCTTCACTGTTACTTTTCAAAAGATGGGACATTGCAGCACTCAATGGAAGTGGTAGATATGAAGATGACATTTACGATAGAATTTGGTACCCTTACAGTTCCTCTTACTGGGATTCTGTGAGCACTTCTTCAGCGATAAATGCCAATAACAATGGCTATCGAGCACCATTTGAAGTCATAAGGACTGCTGCTAGACCGAGGAATGTTAGTGCTCCTTTGGAATTCTCCTGGGTCCCAAATGATCCAACTTCAAAATTCTATGTCTACTTGTACTTTGCTGAAGTGGAGCAGCTTGGGAATAACCAACTAAGGAAATTCAATGTATCCTGGAATGGATCTCCATTATCTGGACCCTTAGTCCCGCGCTACTTATTTTCAGCCACAGTATCTAATTTGAAATCCTTGATGGGAAATGAACATCGAATTTCTATTCATAGAACTGAAGATTCAACCGTTCCACCCATCCTTAATGCAGTTGAGATTTATGAAATAAGAATGCTGGATGCACTTCCAACATTTCACCAAGATGGTATGATTTGTTTTCTTCGCTTATTATCACCTGCCACTGACTCTCCAATAAGAAAACACTTCGGTGCAAATGAATCATGGTTTTATGCCTTTTAAGTGAATTCAGTTTTATACAAACACAGTGAATGCTATTATGGATGTCAAAGAAGCATATGGAATTCAAAGAAATTGGGTGGGTGATCCGTGTGAGCCGAAGAACTACTCTTGGGAGGGCTTAACATGCAACTATAGCAATTCACTTCCTCCACGAATTATATCTCTGTGAGTTCTATCTGCATATTCGTTCCTCCCTCCATTCTGAGAATTCTGATTGCGTAAACTATAAAGTGGTATTGCTTTTGTATATTACTTCACGTAATTCAACTTTGATGATAGGAATCTGAGCTCAAGTAGTTTGAGTGGGGTAATAGCTTCTGCCATTTCCAACCTCTTGTCACTGGAATCATTGTAAGTTCACATTTAAGTAAGACTTGCTTTTCACATTGTCTATGATAACACAAAAAATACTCTTTTTCTTCTCAGGGATTTATCAAACAACAGTTTATCTGGATCAGTTCCTCAGTTTTTGGAAGAATTGAGATCCCTTAAATTTTTGTAAGTTTTCAAAATTTGGTGGTATACTATAGCTCTTATATAGCATGGAGATTATTGTTAAAATAAATAATAATAATAATAATAACTTGTAGGAATTTGAAAGGCAACCAACTATCAGGTTCTATCCCTACCACTCTTCTAAAAAGATCAAGGGCAGGATTGCTTACACTGAGGTATGCCTTGCATCTAATGACCTAAAGATGCTTATGGCAAGTCTACTTTGTTTTACTTGTTTTGAAACCAACGGGAATGACTGAAAAGATATATGTCATCAAACAAGATGTTAAAACATGTAAATAATACCTGACTGCCTTGTTTTAACCACTTTCAGTGCAGATGCCCAAAATCATTGCGACTCAAATACGTGCCAAAAGAAGACGAATATTCTTGTTCCCATAGTTGCTTCAATATCATCAGTTCTAGTTCTACTGATTGCTTTTATTCTCTTTCAGAAACTTAAAAGAAATAAACAACCAGGTAATTCTTGCTTTGATGCAATGATGATAACTCCTTATATCTGATTTCTAAGCTGAGAATTGGCATAAAATAAAAGGGAAGAAAATTATTGTCCGCCACAATTTAATCACACTTTGAATAGCATATCAAAAGCTCATTGTGAAATGTGATTTATTGATTTTGGCTTAAAGAGAGATGATTTTCTTAAGTATAAGCCATTTAAGGTCTCTAGATCTCATATTTTGTATCTACATGAACCGAAGATAAGGAGATGTACAAGGCCAACAAAGAAGGAAAACTTGTAGCATCAAAGAAGTGGCAATATAGTTATGGCGAGGTATTGGACATTACCAACAACTTTGAAATGGTGATTGGGAAGGGAGGGTTTGGAATTGTGTACCGTGGTCAGATGAAAGATGGCAACCAAGTTGCAGTGAAGATGCTTTCACCATCATCATCTCAGGGGCCAAAGGAATTTCAGACTGAGGTAATTAGTAATTTGTCGTGTCACTACTCACTGGGTTAGACATCACCTTTCCAGAAAATGGAAGAGCTTTTTAACACCAGAACCATAAAAAAAAATGTATCATGGCTTGCAGGCTGAGCTCTTGATGACAGTTCATCACAGAAATTTGGTTTCCTTCATTGGTTATTGTGATGATGGTAACAAGATGGCACTCATATATGAGCACATGGCAAATGGCAACCTGAAAAATTATCTCTCAGGTAGAACCAGACTCTTCTGTAAATAGTAATTTGTGTCCATGCTGCAATTTTTATGGCATCACTTGATTTTTGAAGAGATTATTTTTCAATGTGATGTATACCATGGTTGCAGAGAGAAATTCACGTGGCTTGAGTTGGGGAAGAAGACTACAGATAGCAATTGATGCTGCACAGGGTCAGTTTATCTTCACTTTGGAGAAAGCTATTGGTGCTCTAATTGTATAGTATTTTTGAAAATTTGTATTCGAATTCTCATAGGTTTGAAGTTTTACTTATTTTCTTGTTAATAATATATTTTGTGGTGATGTTTGATGAATGATGATGTGTTTTGACCTGTAGGATTGGAGTACCTACACCATGGATGCAAGCCACCTATAATACATAGAGATGTGAAGACAGCCAACATTCTCGTAAGTGAAAAGTTGGAGGCTAAGATAGCAGATTTTGGCCTCTCCAAGGTGTTCAAGAATGATAACAGAGATGTAGGATCTTCAGTTACTAAGAATGATGACAGAAATGTAGAATCTGCAATCATGGGCACCAAAGGGTACCTAGACCCAGAGTAAGTCCTCATCCTCTGCCTCATTTTCATCTATACGCCAAGAACAGGCAGCATTGACTTGGAAGTTTACTTCCAATGGATTCGGTAACTGACACCAACAACGTTGTTCACTAGTTCAGGTACTACAAATCAAGGAAGTTGAATGAGAAAAGTGATATTTATAGCTTTGGAATTGTTCTATTGGAGCTAATTACAGGTCAACCTGCAGTATTAAAAGGCAAAGAATCAACCCACATACTTGAGTGGGTGAGACCTGAGATTCGAAGAGGGGATTTGAGCAGAATTGTGGATCCAAGGCTTCAAGGCAAATATAATGCAAGATCTATATGGAAAGCATTAGGAGCAGCAATGGCATGTACGGCATCAACCTCCATTCACAGGCCTGCAATGAGTTTTGTGTTAGCAGAGCTAAAAGGGTGTCTGGAAACGGAGTTGCCTAATCAGAGTGAAACATACTTTATACCAAGGCAGGTCTACAGGGAATTACATAGTTCATCTGAAGCTTATTCCTTGGGTGATGAATCTATCACCTATCCGTTCCCAAGATAGTGTAATTATATACATTAAAATTGAAAGCCATTGGGATTATTTGACGATGAAATGCAATATTCCTTAATTTGACGAAGTCTCGTATTCACATATTGTGAACTCAGAATTAGAGGTTAGTTGTGAATGCCTTTTGTAGGTTGTATAATTCAATAAGCACATTCATACTTTGTAAGAGACTCCTCTACAATATAGAGGCTCGAGAGTTTACTTTTGGCAGAGTGGTGCAATTAAGGGAATGGAAATACTTATTACTCGAGTCCACCAGCTAAAATAGGCAAATCAGAGTACGTCTGCGTAATTCAAACGAAACCCTTGTCATTCCAATAGAAAACATTATTTAATCAAGTAGTGTTCTGATCTGACCAAGAAGATTTCACTTTCAATCTTGACTGAAGAATTTCAAGGTTTCCCACAACAGTGTTTTGAGAACTCGCCAAAATGAAGGACAAGTGATCCACACTTTAAGGCCTTGACTTTAGAGGCCATTCTATATGGCATATTTCAAGATTGGGCCCTCTTTTTGGTCATTGTTCCACTTACAAGAAATATGCTTCACGGGAAATAAATACTTCAATTATCACGTTGTTTTAATCAGACCTTGTCTTTTATATTCTACGTTCAAATTCTAATATGTGCCCACAAGACTATGAGTTTGACTTCGTGCATCCAAATTATCAATCGAATTGACTAATCAGCGGTAAGTTTTTGACAATATTTCCAATATCATTATGTGTGAGGAAAGTGGCGCTGTCTTTGTGAGCACTACATTTTGTCTTTGAAATTTGATACATGGGTGTCTAGAAGCAGAAGACTATAGAACAAACCTTTTTTATATAGAAAAGTAAGGCCTGTCTGTTTCTTGATTTTCCTAGATGATCTTAGCCTAATTTACTTTTTACGTTATATTTGTGAAGGACTTCTGAAAGCTTATTATGAGCATTTATCTATGATTATTATGTTTAACTTGAGATCTCTAAATAAAACTCTCAATAATTACAAGTTTTAGCAAATATATATAGCTATCCAAATATAAAGTATGAATGAAATTATATTTTTATTTATACCAGTTGGATTTTTAGATTCTCAGCTTAAGAAAACTCTTCCATACATCATTTTTTTTTAATTCACTCTTCTAAATATCATAATATTAGATATGAAACTAGCTATATCCCAACAAATATCATTTTATGATTTCTTTTTTTTTCTTGTTGGGATAGTTAGGCTAAGCTTGGTAGTTGCTACAATGTTATCATATGCTAAATTAGCATGTGATATAGGTTATATATATATATATATATATATATATATATATATATATATATATATATGTTTGAATTTTATTCATAAATAATTGTCTGTCACAAAATGTTTATGCGAGGGAATATATCGAATTAGTTTTAAATTTTTAGAAGTAAAGGGTTTGATAAGATGTGAATGATTAAAGGTAGATATCATGTGGTACAAGGAGGTCCTTCGTTTCGAAGAGATTTGATTTCAGAGATGGTGAAGAATTGAAGATCCAGTAGAATATGAGGAATATGTTTAAGGATAAGCAAAAAGAGGCGACACTGTTCAATAAAAGCAGACACACAGATCCTCTTACGCACACTCGTCTTTCAAAGGGCAGATTAATTTCTTCTCGTCATTCTCGTGGAAAACGAGTTCCATAGCATTCTTCAAAACATACTTTAACATATAGTAATGAATAATAATGTTTAACTCCTAACTGTATGATGTTTCTGTATGGAACACTAGAGTTTTTAACGAGCTGCAAGAGCTGCATGCATGTAAAAAATGGCCCTACTAAGTAGTACAGACATTTCCTATGTGGTTTTAATTATTTTCCAGTAACCTAGATATCACCGAAACGTAGATGTTTAAAAGGTTTACTCCAATTTGATAGCTCTTTTGAACTTGGGAATGCATTTATTTATGATATGATCAGTTTCCGAGTTTTGAAAGATCACCGACGCAACTGTCATATAAGTAATAAATTCTCATATAGATACAGTATACCGATGATAAATAAACTCAATTAATAAAGAAAAACATATGCAGACATATCTCACTCTAACTCGTCGACATCACTGTTAGTGCGCCAAAAAAAATCTCTCATTGAATTATGATTACAGCGAAAATAACTATTAAATTAAAACCAAGCTTATGTCAAAGAACCCATGTCTGTTTCTCTTTCACCTTATAACGTGACGTGATAATGGTGGTAGTAAGTAGTGATTGACAGTTTTACGGTAATTTAATCAGAATACGATTAGATTCTATTATTCTGGAATCAGAATAGACGTCTAGTGAGGAACAAAGAAACGTTCGTTCTCAAAGAAAGAAAAAGAGACACATAGTGAGTCATGTAATTGTTGTTACATGATAGAGACCTCAGCTTAAAATCTGCACAAGGCAACGCAACTTTCAAGACCAGAAACAACCCAACAACGTTCGCTGACTGCGAGCCTCACATTCATCAAACAAAACTAAATAACATAAACGAGACTAACACACGCTTCACAAACATCTTTAAAAGAAAGTAGAACTCAAAGACTAATATGGACTTGCAATTATCCTTTTATCATTAACTTTAAAACTCAGACTTCATCACTTACATCAAACGCGCACCAGTTTAATTACTATTTACTATTACTCTTTACTTACAACTAAATGCATCCCCAACGACTTCATCCATTCTTTTTTTCTTCATTAATTTTTCCTTGACTACTGATTTGTGAAATTTTAGTTGGATAGATGATGGGGCAATTTGGCTGCTTTTGCCTTAATAAGCAAACTCATTCAGGAGATCATCATACCCAAGATCAAGCAAACTTGCGTCATCTTCAGCCTGCTCAAATTCAAACCATTTGATATGATCATTTCTTTCCACCAAGGAAGCCGAAGTTGAAACTTGCTTAGAATATGGTAAACTACTACTCTTACTGACGCTGCCGCCAGAATCTGATGAAAATCCGGATTCCATAGGCATGGACAATGCAATCGGAGTTGGTTTTGTATCCAAATTCAGAAGGCGGGGTTCAGAACAGGCTGAATTCATGTTATCAAACACAAAGGTTTCAATTTTAGGTTGAGAGGAAAAGGATGAGAAATGTCCACAACTAGCGTTGCTGGTGGCATTAATGTTTCCTGCCAAAACCTTCTTCTTTAGTTTTGTATTCCAGTGGTTTTTCACATCATTGTCTGTTCTGCCAGACAATTGAGCAGCTATAAGAGACCACCTGGTCACAAAGAAAACCAGAGCATATTCACAAAGGTAACGCAAAAGGAAAAAGAAAAAGAAATAATAGTAAAAATTCAATCTTTGTTATATATGGTTGGTTTGGACTTGCCTACTTCCGATGGTAGCATACAGAGTACAGATAATTTTGTCTTCCTCCTCAGTGAAACCCCCGAGCCTTATATGAGGCCTGAGATAGTTGAGCCATCTCAGTCGACAGCTCTTCCCACAACGCTTAAGACCTAGAAGGGTTTGATATTGAACAGAACATTTGAGGTTGGAAAACATATGGAAAGTGAGATCATGGGGATTAGGGAGAAATGAAGAGTGATACCTGCTTTTTGGGGGAGGGCTATCCAATTACCACCGGTGCCATTTTTCTCGAGGTAGTTTTTGAGGGTGGCGTCTTCTTCAGGAGACCATGACCCTCTTTTCACGTTAGCTTTGTCACAACACGGAGCTCTTCCCATGACTCAACTGAATATCACCACGAGCAAAATCAGGAACAAGAGAGAAGATATCAGAGTGGGTACAAAAACATATGGTTTAGAAAACATTAACATGGAATGGATTGCAACTTTTTTGAAAGCTTGACTTCGTCCGACTGACTAACTGACGGCGGATCTTTTCTTTGTTTCCTTTTTGGATTTCTTTTATCCGTTCAGTATTTCTTACCTACCGAGCTGGCTATTCTGAAGAAGGAACAAGGGTAAAGGGAGAACCAGTCAACGAGAGCATTCAAACAAGTACTGACATTCGATCCCTTCTCCTGCAGTTGCAGCAAATATCATCACTCCCATGTGAACACCAAGGTGCACAAAATGCTGCTGCATCTCCTTATTTTTATACTCTCTTTTGTGTTCAATATTGTCTACTTTAAGCTAAGCATCTCTTTTACGTTTCTAATTAAAGTATTCAAACGAAAACTCTGATTCTTTAGGCATCTACAAGTTAGCAACATTCCAAGGTGGAAAATATAAGAAGGAAAAAGTTCAATGAAGTACAAAAGAGTAGAATTCACACATATATTATAATTAGACAAAAGAGCAAAAATGTTCAGGTAAACCTGATATATATGGATCAAATTCACCTTACATGTTTTTTTATTTATTATTATTTGAACCTGTTTAAAAATCTATATTTATAATTAAGTTTGTAAAACAAGTTGGGATTTGGGAAGTTGCAAGGAAGACATGCAAAGTTTGATGTGTACCATCACTAGGTTGACGGTACTGACAATGGGCCCTGGGTTGGACCAGCTTCTCCTTGATAAGTTAAACTTTGACCTTCTTACCAATTTTAATTGGTAAATTATTATGCGTCTCAAAGTGCAAAGTAATTAGCTTAATTTCCATGTTATTAATTCTTAAATTATACATTAAATTTTAATTGGTTTAACTTAATAATGAATTAAAAAAAATTATTTGTAAATACTAAATTTTTCCTCTGCGCACGCTGTCAGCGATAATCCACGGGCCCAAAACTTGTAGTCTAGCCCAAAGCTAGGCATAAGAAATCTCAAGGCCCAAGGAGTATAGAGTTCATTAAACATCTTATATATATATATATATATATATATATATATATATATATATATATATATATATATATATATTCTTGTTTTTTTTTTGGACAAGTATATATTTTTCTTCTTCTTTTAATAGCCGTGTTTTCTACAAGAAATTCCAGTGACCCATCATGTATCGCGATCCAAAGCACAAGAAAGTGGTTTTATCTTCTTGGGAGTGATTTTGTCTTTTAGGATAATGTGAGGGAGTTCAAATTTCTCTCCAGGGGTAATCTCGGATGAACCAAGACGTGCATATTTTTATGAGTGCGTCCCTTTTTGTAATGTAGTTTTCTAGTCAATTCCATCAACATCTTATCTCCAAAACGCAACAACCTCCATAATCTTGTCCTTTGTAGTTTAAGTGCTATTTCATTTTATCATATATAATTAAATATATTATTTTTTAACCTACGACAATATTAATCAATATGTAATGATAGCTGAAATGAAGTCAATTAACAAAATTTAACCGATCCACAATGTGGTACCAAGTTAAAAATATCAAATTTCGAAGTTTTTTTCACAATAAAAATATAATATATAAATTATTTTTCAACTCATTTTTCAAGTTATAATTTGTTCAAAAAAAATTGGTAATAAATATTTAAATAAGTACATTTAAAATTAACTTTTAACAAAAATATGAATGCTTTTTTCTAACGTCAAACAAAAAATTGGTAGGACTGTAAAAGTAAAAACCGGTTGTCACAGAACCAATGGTGCTCCCTGAAGTCGGCGATGCTACAAAGGTCTTCGTTTGGCAACTCTATCCCTTAAGATAGCGACCTCCACAGAGTATATCCTTCTCAGACCTTCTTTGCTTTGGTTCACCTTTCTATTATCCTTTTTTTTTTTTTTTGTCTATTTCACGTAAAACCACAATGGTTAAAGTTAATAAACCATTACTTACGAAAATTAAAGAAAATACATCATAAAAACCGTCACGAGTGAATTGTCTTCATTGAATAGTGACATGATTATAAAAAAATCAATCCATACATTTAATAAAATATTAATTTTGAAACATGGACATAATTTATTGTGGTATTTTATTATAAAAATGATTTAATTTGATTATTTTACTAGATAAAAATAAAAATGATTTGAGATGTGGTTGATTTTTAAAATTAAAGATGCTCCCTTATTTTCAAGGGAATTCCTGTTGCGCACACCATTTGTTATTGAAAAATTAAAACAATAATAAAGATCGTTTGTCCATTTCACGACCTGTAACTCGCAACTTGGCAATTCTGTCCCTCGATTGAGATATCAAGACTTGTGCGTCGTGAATTAATATAATCAACAGTAAATGACTATAATGATTTCGGTGGAGAGAGATGTTATTTTGGATCAACTGGAAACGACTTGAGCGTTCGGAGGACAAAAACGGAATTTTAGTTATAGTAATCAAATTTTGTATTTGAATACTTTTAATAACTCAGTCCAACGTTAGTATAAATTCTCTGAAAAAATTTGGGATAATTCAATACAAATTTGAACCTTTCTCTATTATAAGATGCATTGAATTGTGAGAATCCTCAAATCAGTAGGTGTGATTATTAATGCAAGTTTAAATGGCTTGCAGTGGGTGTTACACTTGACCTCTGCAAATAACTCAACCTCCATACAAAATTATGACCGATACACCACAGTCTTTCCCCACTTTATTTGTTCAGAGTATTACAAAAAAATATTTCCTTTATATTACCTAATTGCAACAAGGAAGAAGAAAACATAGCTAACATATTTTAATGCTCCAAATGGGGATAAAACAGTATTTTAAATGGTGACGAATAATAGTTCATCGTATCAATCATTTATTTAAATAAATTAACTAATCAAATTTAAAAATGTAATATTTATTGGAATTGGTCACAATAAAATTTATTTCAAACTTTATTTGTGTAACTCAAAGTTCAAACTTCTAACAGGAACACTTGTCTTTTGGAGATCAGAACTCGTTTGTGAGAAAATGACTAGTAACGAAAAATAAAGAAAATTAGCCATGACCCTGAAGCGCAATTTCAATGTTATGGCCAAGTCTGCTTCCAGTGTAGTCTTCGTCTGACGCAAACCCATGTTGACATTACAGCTGCAATGCTAAAAAGGTTAAAACAAGACGCACAAATCAGCCGGTCCGCCTTCCTTTCTTATGGGGCAAGAACGGCCCGAGATCTTCCTCCCCAAGAACACGACTTCTCCAGATGACCTTTAACAAACCAATTTTAAAAATAAAATAAAAAGTTACTCCCCAGCTCATAGTTAAGCCCCGAACCTTAACCTAACTTGATGTGCCATTGCAGTCATTTGTTTTTTCTTAGCCTTTGCATTAAGGGAAGAGTAATTGGCTCTGGCTCCCTCAGGTGTGTCATTTTAATTATGCAACCTACCAACATAAACTCTAACCCCAAACGTAAACACACAGCCCAGTCCACTTCAAGGTCCTGTTCACAGAACCAAGATCATGATAATGACTCATTTACTGGGAAACAATCAAATCCTTAGCGTCACTTTTAACTCGCGCAATAAATCGTCAAAACTCGGTGACTTGTTCAAACTTCCCAACTCCAGAATAGGTATAAATCTCGGCATTTTTTAACTAGATAGACGAGGAAGAGTATACATACTGCTTCCATTTGGCAGCTAATCTTGGCAAAAGAGGGGCAACGAGAAATGAGACCTGTTTGTCAAGAATCCACCTGAAGCCGAAGCAGAGGACGAAGAGCTGGTGTAGATACATACTTGAGATTGAAACTAAAAGACCATATCTACGAAAGCTGGTCTGGGCAGTAGTCTTCGCTCTTCACTATGCACCCAAAGATCATTAAGCAATAATCCCTAGGTGGGGATCCAACTGTTACATCAGCGAAGGAACACCGTGGCCAAAAAGACAAGACGCCAAACAAGTCAATGTTAACCGTGGCAAAAGGGGGATAGCACAAGGATGAGAAAGGGGGACGAGTCAAAGACCCAACAATTTCTGCTATTCTCCGTGTATCAGGATTCAGGACTTGTAGATTTCACCTTACATAGACTTGAAGCCAGATGGAATCGTGATCAACAATTCCCCAGAAATTTTGAGATATCATATAACAAGACGACCATTAATTAAAAAAAGCAAACACGAACTTAGGGTGAACAGAATATGGATTGCCTTGAAGTCGAAAACAACATAAAACCAAGGATCACATAAATTTTAATAAAGCATCCATTACATAAATGATTTGGATAAAAGCGAGGAGCTTGGATCCTACATATCAGAAATTTGTACATTAATGAGATTAGTAAGTTGAAAGAGTGAAAAGAGACACAACAGTTAACACATGGTAATAATCCATTATCTACTACCCTATACAAAAGCTTTATATAGTTTTATCTCCCAAATCAATGCACGGTCGTCTTGATTTCCCAATAAACTTACCCCAAAATAGAGATTCTATTCTTCACCCATAGCTGCAGAATAAAATATATACACGTCTTCGACTTGCTGCTTCCAAAATAAATCTTATCCTATTCTTCTCTCTGCGTCCTCACATTCTATTCACAGAGGGAAAAATCAGCGATGACCACAAGAAACCAAAATCGCGTCGCAGATAATCAGGAACAAAATCTGAGCCAATCATCCAGAAACCGATGTTCCATATAACTCCTCTTTACTTCACCAGCTCCGAAATCCAACCAACATCAGGAGCTCCACCCGATCCACTTTGACCCGATCGATCCAGAGAGTTCTCTTTGCTCAACTTCTCAAACATCTTTGCCCGTATGTCCCTTCCAGATTCCACCCTCTCCATCACAGGCTCCTCCTCGCAACTCTGATCCCACGCATCGAAATAGCTGACACCAGAACGAGTCGGTGCCTCCGTAGGAGTAGACGGGAGGCTACAGAATCCGGGTCGCAGCACGGATCCCCTTGGAGATCCGAAACAAGGAGACCCCATGGGAACATTCCTGGAAGAGGGTAGTGACTTCACCTTTCCGAGCTGCAAATTACGCAGAGAAGCCACCATCTCATTTATAGGCCTTGAACCCAGAGAGCGGCTCAGGGTCTGTGTCATCGGCGACATAGGTGGAGATTCCGTCGGAGGCGTAGGAGGCGGGGAAATCGACGCAGGAGAGGTCATGAATGGCAGCGTTTTCGCACTAGATGACTCAATCGCCTGCCTGAGAGGAGACCCATCATAAGAGTCTGCCGAGTTGACACTCCTGGGACTCTGCTGAGGCAGCACCCTGAGTTGCTCCGGCGTGTGAGCAAAGAAACAAACTCTTCTGCGGCAGCTAGTACCGTCCTTGCATGGCTGAGTGCGATAACGGGCCGGATGGAGCCAACACTCAAACACCCCATGAGCAAACTCACATGCATCTCCCTTCTTGCAATTCCCCTTGCGAAAATCGGGGCACGCAGTACCCGAATAGTGATACTTCCTCGGGTCCCTCCGACGAGCCTTCTCGCCAGGATGAGCATAAGGACATTCAGTCCAGTCATGTGACCTGCCACGAGCGCACCTCCTCACCTTGAACTCGAACATGCGGAAATGATCGCAGGAATAGGCATCCACCGGAGAATCCAACTCTCGACCCAGAATCTCAGAGTCGGAGTCGATATCGGTGTCGTTTGAAGGCAGATAACGCTGGAGTGCCGTGAGTGCTTCTTGCAAGTAATAGGGAGAGTAATCGCCGCCGCCGGCATTGCTGTCGGAGCTGGCGGAGACACCGCTCACAGGGTAAGGGGAGTACATATCCGGCATCGTATCATCGAGGACCGGCCAAGGGGGGACGTGAACCGTCGGATTAGCGCGATGTGGCTCGCCGAGCATCATAGCGGAGGATTGTTATGGATGTTTACAGAAGCAGATGTATGGTTAGTCCGTTTATAAACTGCCAGAGGAGTGGTGTTTAACCGTGGTTAGGTTATACTTAAACCATGGTTCAATTAAAAATCAATGAACCCCATTTTTACTGCAGTTAAAGAAGTGGGGTTTTTTCCGTTACGGTGCATTAATACGACAGACGGAAGTCCTAATTAGGCACGAAGCAGATAAAACAACGAGGTGTTGTTACAGTGGAGCTCTAGATCCACATGGTAAGAAGTGATTGGAAGGTGAGATAAACAGAATGACCCATCTGTATCCCGTTTTCTGCAAGGCCCTCGTCCCGGGATGGCGGTGGAGCGAATGATACGCCGCATAAATAAAGGGTAGGCGTAATAAACTTTTAGAAAATTAAATAAAAAGAGACGGTGGAATATTGGTAAAAATAATGAATTTAAAATCGGAACATAGTTATAATCTACCGTTTTAATACGTAAGTGGGGGAAATTAGAGCCCATAGAAGTTTGAGAATCGTGAATAAAACCGATGGGGAAAGTATTGTTTTATTTGACCACAGAGTCATAGAAGTTTAATGTGCGTAAGCGTGTCATCGAATATTTTTATGAGTTAAAGACTGGGGGAGTAACGCATGCCTCGATGAGACCTGAGATTGGATTAAGCATACGAATGGATCATTTTTTATTCAATTTTATTATTATCAGCTTTTTATTCGTTGTTTAACGAAGGGAGATCCAACTTATTAATTAGGGTGATGAAAATTTAATTAATTCGAAAGACATGCAATAATTTGCAAAGGATAAGAAGAAACTGAATCAGTATTTGATATTTCATTCATCGACCCGGCTCATTTTGGTTCGCAGCGGGTTTTGGTAACATCAATTCACGCACGCGTGCGTTTCACAAAACACCCTTAAAACAACCGAATGATAGATCCTAATCTCAATTTACAATACCTTCCTTAAACTAAGTTTAAACAATGTACGGGAAGCACGATAAGAAGTAACTACTATATCCTAGATTTACTAATCAAGAGCCGTCACCATAAACAAAGTAATATTATAGACACGGAGCGCGAAATAGCATGAGGGCGTCTTCACGACAAGCTTCCACTGGGGTCTACTAGAAGTTGAGATGATTTGAAGAATCGCGAGTTGGACGGGAGAGCTTGTAATTATATATATTTATGAAAGAAAGAAAGTTAACTAAAATTATTTGATGTGGATGAATATTCAATTATAGAATTTTTCGTTTCGAGTTATATAAAATTAATATAATGGGACTTGATGGCTATCTAATCCATTAGTTGGACTTTCATGACATTAGTCATTTCATTTCACCCTCTCACCACACCCTTCTTATCGTTTCTACTTACCACTCTCTTTTTTTTTTTTTTTCTTTTTTTTTTTTTTTTGTTTTAAGACAAATACTATAAAACACCACCTTCCTTACAAATACTTAATTATTCAAAGTTTAATTTCTAAATTTTTTTATATAATTATCGAAAATGACAATTTTGAAGGGAAGTTATTAACATAATTAAGATTTAAAAAAATAAATCAAATCATATCGCCTTCGATTGGTGACTAATATGGAGTATTGTTAACCTTGTTTAGGACCACGGGTTAAACTTTTGTAAAAGCTTTAAGAATTTAGATCGACGAACCACACAACTTGTGGAGAGGGTGTCATAATCAATTAATCACAACACACTTGACCGAGAGCGAAGCCAACCATCTATGGTAGAGCATCTCGACACGTTGAAAATGATATTTTTGGCAGATAGCCAGATATCGGAATTGCTTCTGCATTATTTTGTTCCCGCTGCATAAATTCCATTTTTATCGTTTGCACATTTTAATTTATCATAAAACTGCCTCCCTATTATGGAAATTGCCCCCTCCTTAGGAATCCGATTCCATCCTCATCCCTCCACCGCACTAATTGCTACCTAGTATCCATCATTATGTATTATCACATCAATCAATAAAAAATAATAATTACATGTTATATTTTTATTATAAAATAGATAATTTAAAAATAATACTTAAATTTTGTCCATAATTTTTTTTTATTTATATTTCCCCGTAATTAAAACGAGTGTAAAATGTTAGTAAAATTTCGTATATGGCTTTTATATTCTATTAAATATAAGTAGAAATCAAGTCACTCCCCCCGGGTGGACAATGGCGGTAAATATAGGTGAATCAATGAAATTGTTATAGTTTGGTGTTAGGATAATTAAAATTGGACAGTTTATCAGATTGTAAATAACTGACTTGCGCCAAATCCCGGGCTCGTCAATATAGAGGCCTTAAAAACAAATGATTAAAAGGAGGCAGAAAAATGTTGGGATAGATAAGGGAAAGGAAGGGGGAGGTTTGCAAACGTGGAGGATAAGAAGGGGGGAGAGGGGGGGGGCACAGGGAGAATCAAATAATAAAGTGGGAAAGGGCCGTAGAGGGCAGGGCATGTGAAAAGAGGGAAGCAGGAGTGTGGGCTAAGGCTAAACTAGGCATCGAAATCTCTGCCATACTTTAAGCAGCAACCACAATACACTTGAGGAGTTGTGCCTTCACTCCCTGACACCCTTCCTCCCTGGCCCTGTCGTCTTTACTATCTCCTCTACCGTTACGCCACGCGTGTGTCTTCTTCCTTCCCTCATCTGTCCATCTCACACGTTTTCCAGCCCTTTCTGGAGACATCCCAATTTTACAGGGCAACCCAAAGTGTTTGTTTGTTACATCTTTATTTTTATTTGCATAAATAACAATAATAATAATATATATTTATGTATTTGCTACAAAAATATTTGAATGCTCCAACGCGTAAAATATATCACGTCTTCTTTTTTTTAACCAATTCGCAACTCTTAAAAATATAGAAATATTGAAAGTTCCTGTAATTTATTTATTTATTTAAAATTAAATTATAATTTATTTCATAAAACTTTTTTTAATAAAAATCAATATACTTATTATTGTTTAAAGTGTATCATTTGATTTTATTTATTATTATTTAATCATGCTGTAATATTTAAAATTTATATTTTAAAATAATAAAAACTTCACTTTGTATTATAAGACATAAATAAATTCGGAGTCAAATCACACCAAAGTAAATTATATTTTTTTATAACGTATAAAATATTGATAATTTTGATAATATTCAAATATAAAATAAATATAAAATTCTTAAACGTTATAGCAGCTTACACCTACATATATAATACTTACATTTACTCATTTTATATGCTTTTAAAATGCGATTTTGTAAAAAAATTGAGTAATAAAAAGAACAAAAAATCGATAACAACGCTGCATATGATCATTGGTGAAAATATGGTAACCTGTAGATATGACGGTGGGTTGAATTCTATAAAAAATTTCATATATTTATCAAATGTTTAAATTTAAACCTTTTTAAGATTAAAAATTAAATCCGTAATTTAACTATAATGAAGTTTGGCAGCGAGCTCACCGGAGGGGCGCCTACGGTGCAAGCCAATTTTGAAAGTAATAAGATCGAGAATTCTTTTTCTGAAAGAAGATAAATAAAATTGTTTAAAAGAATAATGGATAGCTTGACCTGGCGGTGGATAGTGGATAAGGAAGGGGGAGGTCACGTGAGCAGTTGGGAAAAGGGACACATGGCCTTAGCGAAGGACACGACGAAGGTCGAGTCTCCGACAAAATAGTGCAAATTCGCCGTACCATAATAAATAAAAAAATAAAAAATCTTTGTTCCCCGAGGCTCATCCCCTTTGATAATGACATGTGTACGGACGTAACTCACCCAGTCCACGAGTCCCTCTCTCGACTTTTGTCCTTTTCCGTCTTCCCTCTGCCTTCTTGCCATCTGTCCATTTCTTTCTTCTGCCTCCTCCTTGTCAAGATTCGCGTGATTCTCGTCACTGCCTTATTTTTTATATTTTTTTTGGGTTCTCACTTGTCGATGGGCTTGATATTACCGTAGATGCGAAATGATGCTCCTAATTTGCGAAATGCTACTGTTCTTCTTCTATTTTTCTTACACAAAAAATTGAACTTTAAATGAATGGAAAAGCAGGAAGCTAAGTTTACCGTAATTAGTGGGTAAATTTCTAGCCACTAGTATAAGTCAATTGTCATGTTGAAAGGTGAGCAAGAAGCTCCCAGGTAATCATTATTTTGTTTCTAAGCTTTTAAGCCAATCTACATGTGACCGAGCTTAATTTTTTATGCGGATTTGTTTAAAATAAATAAGTTATATTTAATTAGAATAACAACACATGGACACGGCCTTCGCGTCAAATACGTGAAAATTGAATAGGGAATATTTTGTGGCTCTAATTATTTTATCAAGCTACAAGTCTTGAATTATAAGTCTAGACAGTAGCTAGGGAGTGACAGAGACCCGCCTTTGTTAGGGTATGGACAGGTGAATTTTTTTATTTTTTATTTTAAAAAAATTATACGACGAAATTTCCAAAAATAAAATAAAATTTATTTTTAAAAAAATTAAATAATTTAAATGAAAGCTTTACAAATTATATTTTTTAATTTATTCTATAATTTTTTTAAAAAAAATCTCACTCCTAGATGGATGGTAATATGCCTTTTGTTGAGATTTTTTAGGTAAATCAAATTTATTAAAAATAGATAAAATATGGTAAAAAAAAAGTCATAAATTCGATTAAAAATAAATCATAATAAAAAATATATTTAACATAATGAAATATACTTTTTTTTTCTAATAGATTAAAATCACTTTATAAAAAATTATCATTTGGTTATATGGTCATCTTTATTCTTTATAACGGCCGACAGCCATGAATCTGCTGTGGGGGGGCTCACCTTTTATTGATGGAGGAAGGATTTGTGATCGAAAAAGTGGCGAGCGGAGGGTTTCAATCCATTGAAAACGAGAGCTCTCCTCGGGGAATCATCTCATTACCTTGTCAACTCATAAACCCCTTCATATGTATTGATTATTTTGCTGATTTTCCTTCTTCTTTTTTCCTCAAAAACCGATGCATCTTATTGGTGACCTAATGGAATTCCTTATCCATAGTTCTAATTTTTTCCTCCGGTTTTTATATATTGCTAAGATAATATTTGGTATAAAATATATTTTAAATTTTTTAAAAATTTGAGGTGAGAATTTTTTTTAATATTTGATATGAAAATAAAATTATATTTTCTGATATACAAGATTTTTGGAAATAAAAATTTATGAGAAAAAAATATTTTTTACTAAAATAAATTATTTTTACGAGGATGAAATTTTTTTTATATAAAATGACTTAATTATTTTTAAATTATTTTATTTTTAAAAAATTAATTATATTTTAAAAATATTTTACGTAAATTAAATATGAGAATAAAAATTTGATATGAATATAATAAATTATTTTTTTAGTAAAAGTGATATTACAATTAAATATATTTTAAATTTTTTATGTATTTTATTTCTATAAATTTTATTTTTAAAAATATATATATTTTTTAAAAGTAAAATATTTTGTAAATCGGGACTAGTTTGAGGATTTTGTGTCGGGGATAAGGCTTTTTAAAAAAAATGAAAATGAAAATAACATAAATAAAATGTCAAAGTAATTGTCTGTAGCATTTGGCAAAATTTCAATGGCGGAGGCAACGAGGGTGTAATATTGTGGCTGTGGTGCACTAACTTGAAAGAAAATTATCTCTTGTGTGGCTGTCAACGTTCGTGGGATTTGGGAGATCTACGAACCTGTTGACGCGAAAGCGATTGACCCAAAACAAAAAATCAGCTACGATTATAAGCCCATTAACTAAACACTGTTTATATTATTTTTGACGTTAAGCAATGTGAAACACAAAAAAGTCATTTGAGATATAATATTCACATAATAAATTTAAATATTTGAAAATGTACGAAAGGCCTCCGCAAGTGATGGGGCATTTGTGTTGAATAGGCACCTAGACGTATCCTTATATCGAGGGAGGGGGCGAGATTGTGGTACAAGGATGTGATATGTGCCCACCCGAAGGGGCAAACCCTCTTAATATGGTATGGAATATGCTTTGACCCTGCCAGAGCCACCCTAATAATACTTTAAAAAAGTTTGGTATTAGCTCAATTATGGCAACGCTCCTCCGAATGGGTTGCCACGCTATGTCTACCTCCCAGACTAGGTTGATAAACAAAAGAAGCTTCATCGTATATATATATAATAAAAAAAAATCTTCAATCAGGATTGCATGTTCAAAAATTAACTTAAAAAAAGATTGTTTAGTAAGGTCTCTTGTTTTTCAATAAAAGTAGAAAACAAAAAAAGAGAAAGCTACTCCCCCTCGGGGCGAATAGCACGAATGCTTTCATCGGGTGCAATTAGTGGATGAGGCTTCTTCTGTATACTGGCTGCACGATTGAAAGAAGTGAAAATTTCTCAGTTCCGGCGAACCTGCAAACTTTGCTGTCAATTCCAATTCAATATCGGCATTATATTTGAAAAATTATACTTAAATTGAAAAAACTGGCGCTTTATTTTGCCCTTCGGTGTCTTATTAAAAAAAAAAAAGTCATAAATTGAAAAAGATGGAATATGGAAATGTTCGTGCATTATAATTGCCTCGGAAGAAATTACGTTGGGTTTCCGTGACTACATCTGAGATGCAGGATTGCCGTGGGATGTGGCTTCAAGGGAGGAAACCAAGTCAAAAAGATTCCTTACGGGATCCATTCTTATCCGGTTTCCTCTCATTATCATTATTATTGCACGAACTTTTCACAGGGTGCTTGGGCAGAGCACAGCTAGTCAACTCTCTGGTATGGGAAGGAATTTCCATTCTTGCCTAACCAAAGAGTTTTTTTTTTTTTGGTTTTAATAAAATGGTAATATTTCATTCAAAATAAATTTTAATGATAAATATAAAATTGATAATCTCAAAAGAAAAAAAAAACTTTTATGCATCTAAATTTTACTGGGAAGAAAGAAATACCCAAATATCTTTAAAATCCTTTTTTAATGGATAAAATTGAAGAAAAAAAAGGCTCAGAAATTAAGATCCTTTAGTCACTGAGAAGAGATGCTAATCTCGGCTTACAGACAGTGCTATCTTAACGAAGCAGTAAGCACACTCCACGAATTCTTTTGGTTGTATATTATACACACGGATTGGACTCGTTCGGCGATATTTTAATTAAAAAAATTTGGGTATCTAACATTGTTGGAGAAATTTTCTCCAACAAGATTCCTTTTCTGTGCTTTCTCAATTTGTTTGATGTGTCTTATTTGTTTCGAGCAGAAAACGATATCTCAAAATTTAATTACATGAACATATACTATTTTTTTTTTATTATAGTTAGTATTATCTCTAGTATTATTGACTCGATTATAATAAATGCTTTCTTGCTTTCAATTTATAACACATTCAAATCAAATGTCCTTTCAGAAAAAAAAAAAAAACGAAGAAGAGGTATTCACCTTCCTATGTTATAAAATGATCAAAAAAAATAAAATTGGAAAATCAATTAACTTTTTAATGAACGATTGAAGCATAATATATATATATATTTAGAGAGAGAGAG
Source organism: Gleditsia sinensis (assembly GCA_037074535.1). NCBI lineage: Eukaryota > Viridiplantae > Streptophyta > Magnoliopsida > Fabales > Fabaceae > Gleditsia > Gleditsia sinensis. The sequence continues at coordinate 33,534,235 of CM073474.1, read as the reverse complement.
AACTTCAATTATTATAGTTTGATGGATTAGAAAAATAAGTAAGAAGGGTGCAGGCGAACATGAATATGGCTTGTTTAATTTCTTGGTTCGGAATACAGAAAGAAAGAAAACGACATCGCCCTAATTAATTATCATAAGAAGCTTGTGGTCAATGCTCGATGGGAGGCTCGAAAGGTTTTCTCATCGTTGAAATCCATTAAAACAGTTCCACTTGTGATCCATATATCTTGAATATAGTTTTGATATTTTACGTCCCAGGAAAGGCATATCTACGGTTTATTTTTAATTACTTTGATTACCCGGGTAGCCAGTGAACCAATATTAAGTATCAATTACGCAAAGATAACGTTGACGTGATATGTTTCCTTGTCAAAATGGTTGGTGCTTTGATGATTTCAAATATTACATATAGAATCGCATTCAAAGTGACCTTGTTATGTAGAATTGACCAAGTCTTGCGTGATTAAGGAGGGGAAGACTTGTTTATATGTGGGGAATCTTATAAAATAAAATAATTCAAGAGTTAAATGCTAGGGATAGTCCTGAAAAAGAGTTCATGTGGAACACCCTTTTAGGGTAAGGAATTAAGTAAGGTTGGGACCCAGATGCTGCCCAGTTATCAAACACACAGATGAGGGTTATTCTGCCACTTGTTCGTGCGCCTAATATTTATAATATTGCTTCAACACTAAACAAATCCAGCATAATGGGTTTCCATCTTCTTTTTAAGATTGGATGAGGTTTGAATGAGGCGTGTAGCTTTTTTGCTCGGTGCTTTGCCCTTCTCTCGAATTCAGGTACTGATTCTGTATTGGTTAGTGGGCTGGGCAGCTGGACCCGGGGTAGGTATTTGCAGTGAGAAAGAAGCATAATGTTAAATAATAATGGGTGTGATAGGACAATAATGGAAAATCAATTTTCAAAAAGTGGATATGGGCTGGACCACACCAGCGAAACAATCCCAAATTCGAGGGTAATCTCGGGTCGGCTAATTAGGATAGGGCGGCTATACATAGCCATAGCAAGCCCACACTCGTATGTTATTATCGTCATCCTAGAGGCCTGCTTCCAAATTCTAGCCTCTTTTTAGGGACACGTTTCTCAAGTATTTAAAATAAGTGGGTATTTCGACTTCAAATCTCAGCGTCATTAAAGTATAACTAAAAGGTAACAAGTAACGACTAGGAATGAGTAGAGTTGATGGTAATGACCTCCAGCTGGGGCTTAAATTAATGAGCTTTTACCAAGGAAAGTATTGAAAATAAATGGTGAACGAAGGACACAATCAATTACTGTAATGATACAAATGGGTCTATGATATTGTTAATAATTTTCTTTATGAAAGGAAAAGGTGGTGGCAGCCGCAGCAGTAGTATGGTAGTGGTATTTTCTGTTTAAGACCAAACCAATTATAATCATGAATTTCTATATCATGATCACTTATTTGCTTTACTGCTGTTCTCTTTTTTTTTTCATCGTTCATTTTGCAATTAGTTGATTATTTTTTTATTTTTAAAAAAATTAAAGATCATAAATTGATCATTCACATTACATTTATTTTAATTTTTTAATATTAAGGTGAATTTGATGTCCTAATTTTTTTTTTATACTCTCTTTTCAAAGTCATAGACCTCAGTTCACAAAAAAAAAAAGGTCAAGATTTATGATACTTGAAAAAGAAAAACAGGTGAGTAGCGAGTGTGTGTGTTGTTACCGTCATCAGAGGCGCAGCCCAAGAGAGAGATAACAAAAGGAAAGCCCAAATATCCATAAACGGGCCAAGGATCCACAATCATGATTCTGATTCTAAAAACTGAAATGGACCCAAACTGGACCAACCAGGTTATAGTAGCGTTTGTCACTATGTCCAGATTTTTTTTAAAGTTTCAACACAAAATATTGAGGTGCGTTACAAATTATCTCTCGGGAAACTCTAGCATCTCCATCTCTCACCTCCAATGGCAGCTAGCTACAGTAAGTTTGGGGGTGGCTGCGGCGACCATCCACCTCCTCTCTTTTCATTTTATTTTATTTATAAAATAAAATATTTGAATAATTTCTTTTTTTATGAATTTTTTTCTTTATTACTAAAAATCCACTTTCTTGTCAAATTTTAAATAAATTTATAACTTACTCTCTAAATATATAATTTTTTAAAATAAATATAAAAATTATAATTTTAATAAAAAATTAAAAAATGTGTTAACTCTTTTTAAAATTTCTTTACTTTTTTATAGAATGTTTAGTAAAGTGTAGTTTAATTAAAATTATTATAATTTTTTATAATATTTTTATTAATAATAATTAAGAGATTTATTGTCTTTTAATTTAAAATTTTTATATATTTTTTTATAAATACAGAGTTAATTTATATTATATTTTATTAAAAATTTTATAAATTTCAAATTTTTATATTTATTTATTGAACATAATAAAAAAATTATTTTATTAAAATTAAAATTTTATTTAATAAAAATAATTTATAAATTAACTTAAAATTTATAAATTATACGCTAAAGTAGCATATAATTTATAAATTTTTAATTAGTTTAAATTATTTAAATAAATTTATTTATTAAATAAATTTATTTATTAAATATATTTAATTTGATCAAATAAATTTATAAATTAATTAAATAAATTATAAGTTAATTTATTTATCTTATCAAATATATTTTAATTATGCTGTTGAGTGTTGATTTTTTTTTATAAGTAAATAAATCATATTAATACAATATCAATTATTAAAATTAATAAATAAATAAAAAATAGAATAGATAAAAATAGGATAGAAGTGAGAGTGCTGAGTTAAACCTGCACGTCGATGGTGCCAACTTATGACAAGAACTGTACAATTTTGTCCAAAAAAACAAACAAAAAAGACAAGAAGAATAAGTGATAAAAAAAAAAGAAGACAATTAATGCATAGAAAAAATACATTTTGTTTTAAACAGAACAATTTTTTTGAAACATAATAAAAACTATTTAAATATCTAGAAAGTACAGAACCCAAATTTTAAGATACTCATAATACTCATTGAAGGTTGATAAAGACAATATTTCAACTATAAACATTTTAAATTGACCTGACCAAATTTATAAAATTCCTGATAACATTACACGAAAACCGGCAATATAATCAACATATATTACATCAAAATAAAAGATTGACAGTTACCGACTATTAGTCAGTCAAAAGTGATAAATTCTTTATGACTTTGTCAGAAAATTAAATATTTAAATCTTAAATTTTTTTATTGTGAATAGAGATAAAAATTATAATTTTTAAAATTTTAAAAAAAATTAATCTCACAATAATATTTATAAAAATATTATTTGTTCTTCCAAAAAGAATTTGACAGTAAATCTTATTATTAACTTGACTTTTTAAAATTATTTTCATAAAATAATATATATTAAACGCACCAAAACTTATATGAAATCGATATATGTTTTGTAATGACAATTTTTTGTAACAAAAATTTAAATGATAATTAAGTCGTAGTTACTTTTATGATTAAATAAAAAAATTATATTTTAAGTAATGATAATTTTTTAATCTAATAATATATATAATTATTTTTTAAACAAACTATATTATTCAAATCTTATTAAAGTATTCAAATAAAAGTCTAAATCCAGTTTGAACTTTATTGAAGTTCCAAAAAAGATCTGAAAAAAAAAAGACTGATTTTTGTTCGAGTTTTAAATTTAATATATATATATTGGTTGAAACTAAGGGATCTACTGCGTCAGCCCATAGTAAAAGTTTCGAAAAATCTTTATTGTTGACAAATAACATGAGATTCTCAAGATCCCAATCAACGTCATCGCCGTCGAAAAAAATACATGACCACACAAATTAATGTGGGGCAACTGCGCCCCACTGACTTAGCATCATTTTATAAAAATTAAAGAAAGATATTACAAATTATTTTATATTTTTATATTTTAATTTAAAATATAATTAATTTATATTTTAATTTTAAAATAATAAATACATAAAAAAAATTTAAATATTATTTTTAATAATAATATTTTAATATAAAATTTTAAGTAAAATAAAATTTGTAATATAAATTTTAAAATAATAAATATATAAATAAATTTTTTAAAATAATATAAATTTATTTTTAATAATATTAATTAAAAATAATAAAATATATAATAAAATATTATATTTTATTTTTAAGCACCGTTGTTTAAATTTTTTTTTTCATGTCACTGTAGACAAAAGTCAATAATGTATAATGTGCCAGACTAAGAAATTTCAATAAAAATTAAGCAACTCTCGTTTGATATGGTCTTAGTGTTTTGATTACAATTTTTTTCTGTTATTCAAGTTTACCATTAAATCTAAATTTAGAGCTCGTAAAATTATAAATTATTTTATTTATTTATTTCAATCGACTACGTTATGCTCTTCGTCGTGGATGGATGGTTTCATAGAAGGTGGTGGTTGCGAACAACTAGAGTTAAAGGAAGAAGAAAATGATAAGGAGATTGATAAAGAGTGGAGTGGAAGGTCGGAGAAGTGAAATATGTGAAATTAAAAATTGAAAGGAAAAATTAAAAGGGTAATTTAATAATTTTAAAAGTTAGACTTAATAATAAAATTAGATGGTTGGGAAAAAATTATGATCAAAATAAAAATATTGTAATATTTTAAAAATTAGAAGAATCATCACAGCGACAAATTTTTTTTTTAATAAGAAATAAACTACAAAATCACTCACGGAGTGAATTGATTTGACAGATCTATGTTAAGCTAAAGTTAATGTTAACATTTATTATTGTTGATTACGTGCAGTTGTAACAGGCAGAGACAACTCAGCGTGTTTCACCGTACATATACATTTGTGTCCCGCGAGATAAGGTGTCGGGAAGAAAAATCTATGTGAGTGAGTGGAGGGAATTGCCCCTTCCGGAATCCACGTAATCCACGTACTCACTCGCCAATATCCCTTTCCCAACCTGACACACCGTACTATCACCTTCCCCCAACCGTATTTTTTAATGCCCTTCCATATCCTCATTTTCAAACTCACTATCCCCATCTTGGATATCGCCTCATTCTACCTAACTTACTTCAACTACTACTATTTCTTATTCTGATTTCATTTAATATGATATATAAATTTTAAGTTATTTATTCTATAAATTTTTAATTAATTTATAAATTATTTTTATCAAATAAAATTATAATTACACTAAATTTCTGCTTTTGTTTCAAAAACTATTTTTTCATACAATTTTTTTCCCATTATTTCTTATGCCCGAGACTACCAGTATATCTTAATCAATATCTTTATTTTTTATTTTTTGTGGCTAGAAAATGAAGAGCGTGTTTTAAATCGTCGTACAGTAAGGAAGAAGTACGGTTGGCTCGGCTCGGCTCGGCTCTGATACGTTCCCTTGTCTCCCTTTCCTTTCTCGCTACACTTTCGGACTATATAATATTGCCATCGGTATCACCCTATAAGCCAACTCGCTTATATCAAATTTTGCAAACTATGTTTTTAACCTACGAATTCGGAATATTACTTATCTCCTCCACTTCACCCGTCCCACGAGCTAAAGAAATTGAAAAGAAATATATTTAAAAATTAAGAATTTGTTTTTATTATATGTAAAAATCTGGCTTCAAAATTCGAATGTCACCCGACCGCAGTAAAAATATCTTACCGTATATTCAAGCAACATGTGATTATCTTCTGACAAATACGACATATTGCAGATCAAATCAACGATAAAATTTAAATGCATCGTTGACATCACACAACACTCTGTCTCTACTGGCATCCCATCCTTGTCGGTAGGGGCCACCATAGCCTGCTGAAACTCGTGTTAATATGTCTTCCACGTCAGCCTGACTCACCTTAATATCTTACTACGTTTGTACCTTTTGTTTCCACTTGCATAGTTCCCCCTCCACGAACCACATATTTCTTTTACAACCCCAAATTATTAAATTTGCTCATTTTTAAAAATTAATCACATAATTTGCAAATGTATTAAATCAAAAAATAGGATAAGAAAGTCTCAGTAAATAATTATAATTCAAGTATATATTATCTTACTTATACTTATCTTTCTAATAATATTTGATTATTACATTCAATCTATTATTTTATATTTAAAATTGTAATGTATAGTTTAAGTTGATAAATGACTGAAACGAAAATAATATTTATTTATTTTAATTAATATTTTTAATTTTAATTTTTGTAAAAAATTTAAAAAAATATAATATATTTAATTTATATATTTTATTGTAATAAGTATTTTATTGTTTAAATATTATATTTTTAAATTTAATATTTTAATATTCATATATATATTTGTATCATTCGACTAATTCAACGCGTGTATTATATACGTCCCTGTTTTTCTCTTTTTTTTCTCTTTCAGTTGCTATTATCTACCACGGGAGACATTTTTTCTTTCTTTCTATCTCTATTCTCCACTGGGTTACAAGGACTTACGGAATCTATGTCTCTAAATTTCTATAACAATCATGTAAAATTTTCAGAAAAATAAGTAAAACTTTATAAAAATTAAATAGTATAGTTTTAAATTCATATACGTCCCTATAAATAAATATATGTTAAATTTTATTGATAAAAAATAATAATTATAAAATTGCTAATATAAATACATGTATATTAAAATAATTAAATAAATTAAAATTATTTTAATAATTTTAATATAATGGGTCTTCACTTAGTAGAGGTATATAGTCTCCATACCATATTTCAAGTGAAGAAAACTTTATCTCCGTCCACCACCCTACAGATTGTCATCTCTATACCCTCTCTACAAATTATTTTTTCAAATTAATATTGAAGTGATTGAAAGTACAAGTTAATAAGAGAAGAAATATACTGAGCTTTTTTTATTAACTTAATAGTACAACTATCACGTACGTACAAAATGAACAATACAATATTTTTTAAATTAATAAAAACTAAAATAAAAATAAAATAATTGCTATTTAGAAATGTGGTCTACGTATTAATAAGGGTTAGCCCAAATTATAAAGTGTTTAAAATTTTTAAACACTCTGTCTTAAATAATTCTTAGAATGACGTGTATTAAAAAAATACTCTTAGAAAGGTATTCTATTTTTGTAAATCCAACCATTGGATATTTTTAATATTATATATAAAAAAATTGGTCCACACGTGAAACAGACGCGCAGGGAAGTGCCTTTCATTCTTTTAATCTGTTTTGGTGAGACATGCCTCGTGGGAGATGGTTGGTATTATTTTGAGATTTAGTTTTTTTGGTTTCATTGAGGCTTTAAAAAAAAAAGAGGATAAAATAAGTACGGTTTTAGGCTTTTAACATCCAAGACTCGAGATTTTTTCTGTTTTTCAAGTGAGGACTCCAAGCTTCCAAATTCACCCGCAAGGACTTTTCTGCCGGACTGTCCTCTATATATACCCCCTCGTCATAGATTGTTGTCATAAGCATATCTTTTCGTTTCTTTTCTTCTCTGCTTCCTCTTGATTATTTGATTTTCTGGCGTTACGCGGCTTCTGTAAACAATAAAATGACTATCCTCGTTGAGCAGCCACAGCTTGGTATATATATCATACATAATTCTCCCCTCATTCTTTGCTTCCATTTGGATTTATTGTTGGGTGCATTATAGCTAATATACAAGATCAAACTACACTTTCAGGGTCACAGCTTCCGGATGATAATGTGCATTCCGAGGAAATCAATGAACTTGTATTGGACGGTGGATTTCCATTGCCAAAATCTGTGTCTCCGGATGAATTTATAGCCCCAGAAATCAATTCATTTGGTCACTCCTTCAGGTTTTAATTCTATTTTCTAGTCAACTTTTTTTTTTTTAAAAAAAAAAAGTTTTTGGGATGAGTTCAACTCTGGTTCATAGATGGGCTGCTTCTTATGGGCCTCTGACATGGGCAATTTTTGGCAGAGATTATGATGCAGAAAGTGAAAGGCAGAAAGGTGTGGAGGAATTCTATAGGCTACAGCATATCAACCAGACATATGACTTTGTAAGCAAACTAAATTTTATGAAACTGTATGTGTTTACAGGAGAGGAACATGCTGACCAAATTTGAATTAATAATGCAGGTGAAGAGAATGAGAGAGGAGTATGGGAAGTTGGACAAACTTGAAATGGGGATCTGGGAATGCTGTGAACTGCTCAACGAAGTTGTGGATGATAGTGATCCTGATTTGGATGAACCTCAAATTGAGCATTTGCTTCAGTCAGCTGAGGCCATCAGAAAAGACTTTCCTGATGAAGATTGGTTGCATTTGACTGCTCTCATTCATGGTACAAAACACTTGCAAACATTTATTTAGAAACTGATTTTCAACCTCAAACTGAGGGATTAATAATATTTGGCTGATTTCAGACCTCGGAAAGATTCTTCTCCTTCCAGAGTTTGGTGAACTTCCTCAATGGGCTGTTGTAGGTGAGAACGGTTACTTAAACCTTAAATTTCATCTCCTCAGGATTCAAGATTAGAACTGAAAGATTAATGCAATTTTGCAGGAGATACATTTCCTCTTGGCTGTTCTTTTGATAAATCAAACGTTCACTACAAGGTAATTGATATCTTATAGGAAAACTTACAGATGGCACTAAGTTGTGATCTTAAATAGTCAACTGACACAAGTTTTATTCCTTTTGCAGTATTTCAAGGACAATTCAGATTACTATAATCCTGCTTATAACACTAAAAATGGGATCTACACTGAAGGTTGTGGATTAGACAACGTAATGATCTCTTGGGGGCATGATGACTATATGTACATGGTGAGTCTAGATGTTGCTCATCATTCTACAAATGTTCTGAAGTAATTTTTTTTTTTCTCTTTTAGTAGCATCTTATTCAAGATCTAATAAAGGGTACACTAAAATCTGCAGGTTGCTAAAGAAAATGGGACTACTTTACCTCCGGCAGCATTGTTCATTATCCGATATCACTCTTTCTATCGTAAGAAATAGCATTTTTATCAATTTCTACGTTTTTCTTTCATAAATATCTGTGAGTAAGCATTCTCTGTCCAGCAAATAAAACGAGCAATGACTGCAACACTTAATCTTTCAGCTTTACACAAGGAAGGAGCATATAGTCACTTGATGAATGAAGAGGATTTTCAGAATTTGAAGTGGCTCAAAATATTCAAGTAAGCTTCTGTTTATATCTGTTCATTTCTACACATATTTAACTATTCATTGTATCTGATTCTGTTTTACTGTACGATAATCTTCTATATAGCAAATATGACCTGTACAGCAAGAGCAAAGTTCGAGTTGATATAAAAAAAGCTAAGCCATACTATCTTTCGCTCATTGAGAAGGTGAGTGGTGATTAGTTGGTCAATATGGGCTTTCTCTAATTTTTTCCTATCTTGCAACTTATTTTCTTTCTCTTCTTGTTTTTGCAGTATTTCCCAGCAAAGCTGAGATGGTGAACCTTGAAGATATATAAGATATCAAGGTCTAGGGCGTGCAGAGGGTTTATAGTTAATTATTCTTTATTGTAAAATATATTATGCGATGAAAAGCGCTGTTGTCATGCTTTCAGTATGCAGTTCAGTAATATTGTATTGCATTTATGTATTTGTGATCGGTAATAAATAATTTTTATTAGATTCCTATTTCATTGATTATGGAATTCAAAATATCCTTATTCTTTGTTAAGTTCCACGTCAAATAAGTCATTCAGAGTTTTTGCCAAACATTTAAATTTCGTTTGGTTCATAAAAATAAAGAAATAATAGAATGAATGAAAATTTCATTCTTTAATTTGATTACTAAAAGTAATAAAAAATATAAATTCCATAAAATATTGATTATTTTTTACAAAATAATTTGAATTATCTCTAAAAACAGATAGATAATAAATAGTACAAGAAAAAAAAATAAAAAAAAATATTTTTTATTATTTTATTTATTTATAATTTAAAATATATATATTTAATTAAAATTTTCAATATTATTTAACAAAATTTAATTTAAATTTTTATATTAATAGTAATTTATTTTATTTTTTATTTTTAACATTTAAAATAATTTTTTAAATTAAAATAATAATATTATAATAATTTTATTTTTAATAATAATTTTATTTTATTTTATTTTATTATCTTATTCAACTTAATTTTAATTATAATATTTTATTTTATTCTCAACTTTTATTTTTTTTCTCTTCTCATTAACTAATGTTATGTTTGATAACTTGACTTAATCTGATAGATTGGAAATAAACATTCCATTTCATCAGATTTTATGTTTGGTTGTTATAAACAACCATTCTAAAGAATGTAGATTACATTGTGAATGGAAGAACTCATTACCTCTGAAAGTTGAGAGAATTCACGGAGAGGTGATGGAATGATGCTTAAAAAGATAATATTGACCCTAATCAATATTTATTCTTTTTGATTTCTTACTTCGCGATCAAATCGTTGGTCTTTTTTTCGCTTTTAGTTCTTTCTTTTTTTTTTTTGCATTTCATTATCTATGCACTTGGTGTTTCATTTTTGCTTTTTTTTTTCTACACTTCTGATTTTTTTTATGCTTCTGGTTTTTTTTTTGTGTTTTTGATTTTTTTTTTCTACACTTTGTCTATGCACCTATCTTAATCCTGAAAAAAAAAAAACTTTCCAAACACCAAAAGCATAGAAAGTGGCTTATTCTTATAATCATTTTTTGGTTAAGAATATTAAATTTCTGTTTGATCATTTATGTGAAATTTTTTTTTTACAAATTATAAACTTTTTATTATTAATAAATAAAATAGAAAAATAATATTTAAATTATTTTTCAATTTTATTAATATTTTTAATAAAAAATTTATATTATTAATTATTTTTTTATTTATATTATTTTTAAATTTAAATAATATTATTTTATTTTTTTTATATTTTAAAAATATTTTTATTTTTTTTTATCAATTTTTTATTTTATTCTTATATTATTTAAAATATATCAAACATTGAAAAGTGATAAAAATTTTATTCTTTTTATGTACTAAATATAATTTTTTTACAACATTTTATTTTATTATATTTTTTTTTATTATTTCTTTTACCACCAATCAAACCATACTTAAATGAAGCCTCAAACACGGAACGGTGTTCCTTTTCATTTCAAGGACATTTTATCCAAAATAGATCTGGCTAAATTCATTTTTTCATAAAGCCAAAAAGACGAATTCTATGACTCGCCGGCAACTGGCTCACACCGTGGACAGTGTTACGTGCTTGTGTTACTAATGACTACCGGAGGACAGGACGCGTGTCAAGACGGAGTTTTTATTGATGCAACGAACAGTTGGAAATGTGAAACTGTAGTTCTAGGGTAACATTAAATGTTCGAACACGTGTTTTTAAAGTTCGGGACTTTGGCGGCGTGGGTTGGTCACTGGGTATTTGCTCAAGCGAAGTCAGCGGTGATGGCTACTAAGGAATGTTCGGTGGAATTTTTTTTAAATGTTAAAAAAATTAAATTTAAAAAAAGTTAAATTTTTTATAAAAATTTTCACAAAATATTTCTCTGAGACAAAAATTCAATTTTTTCGTGTCATAATTTTTTTAAAATATAAAATAATAATATTATTATTTATTTTTTTTTCATTTTTTTCTCTAATTTGTTTTTTTATTATTTTTCTCATAGTTTTTTTTTCATATTTTTTTATTTTTTATTTTTTTCTCTTTATTTTTCTCTCTTATTTATCATTTTTTTTATTTTTTCTCTCTCATCTTAATATAAATAAAAATATTTAAAAATAATAATAAATTTTTAAATTTTTTTTTATTACAACCAAATATAATAATAATATTTTTAAATAAATATTTAAAATCAATGAAATACATTTTATATATTTTTAATAATTATTATTTTTTAAAAACATATTTTTTAATAAATATAATTTTAAAAAATATAAAATCTTAGCGCATAACAAAAGTTTTATATATGCAATATTTAACGACCCAAACAAGTTTTTTTTTAATTGTCCAAAAAAAAAACGATGGTTTTAAACTATAATCAACCTCCACTTAATCTCTGACGTAATCTCTGACGCAGCATAGAATGGCAACTTTAGCAGCACAAAGTTCAGCCAACATCAGAACAGACACGCAATCATTCGGGCGGCTTTTGTTTTGATTTTCTACTGACGTGGCTCAACGTGCAATGCTGACTTTTCGTACCATTGCTCTTATCGCCACCTGTTCCTGGGTGGATGGATCATCCCTTTGGACTCGAGATTCAAATTTCCATCTTGAACCATTAACACCTTGACACAAATATGATAGAAAATAAGAAAAAAAATATATATTTTCGACGTCTCCATGGGACATAAAAAGAAGATAGGATGTTAACATTAATTTTAAGACTCTCAAATTTTTTGAGTTGAATAATTTAAGCTTATAAATATTACACGGCGCCTACTTCTCCAATGAACTATATATACCCCCTTCCACAATCTTCGCAGCCATAGGGATTTGCTTTTCTTCTTTGTTTCAGTTGATTTGTTTTCGTCTGTGGAATCACGCTGCTGCTTCCTATATCATATAAGAGAAAATGACTATCCTCATCGACCAACCAGAGCTTGGTATGACCACGTTACTTTCTCATTCTCTGCATGCTTACCTCATTGGTTTGATTAAGTTAGCAAAAAATGATATCACACTTTGCTTTCAGAATCACAAGTTGAAGAGACAGGAGAACATTCTCAGGAAACCTTTGAGCTGGTATTGGATGGTGGGTTTCCATTGCCCAAACCAGTGTCACAGTTCGGATTTATAGCCCCAGAAATCAATTCATTTGGCCACTCTTTCAGGTCTCTATTCCATTGTACTTTCAATTATTCTTTTGTTCGACTCTTTTCATAGATGGCCTACCTAACATGGCCAGATGGGTGATTTTTTACAGAGATTATGAGGCAGAAAGCGAAAGGCAAAAATCAGTGGAGCAACTGTACCGACTGCAACACAAGAACCAGACATATGAGTTTGTAAGCAAACTTGCTTCCATCGCATAATATGTGGAATGCTCTGCTACATTAGAATACTAATATTTGATGGTAATGCAGGCGAAGAGGATGAGGGAGGTGTATGGGAAATTGGACAAAGCTGAAATGGGCATATGGGAATGTTGTGAGCTGCTTGAGGGAATTGTGGATGATAGTGATCCTGATTTGGATGAATCTCAGATTCAGCATGCATTGCAGTCAGCAGAAGCTATTAGGAAGGACTATCCTCATGATGATTGGTTGCATTTGACAGCTCTTATTCATGGTACGTACAAGCGCTAAGAAACTCTCTGAATCTATTTTGCATAAGATAGGTTGATTTAAATTGTTTATTCATGTATTTCCCCACACCTTTCTACTTGGAATGCTTGTAAAATGAAGAATAATTTCGACAAAAAAGCCATGTACTTATATTCAATCTTGGTCGGTTTCAGATCTTGGAAAGATTCTTCTACTTCCAAGCTTTGGTGGGCTTCCTCAATGGGCGGTTGTAGGTGAGACTGTTTTCTTAAATCTCATCTATGCAACAAACTTCTGACTGATTTATATAGACTTTCATTTTGATATTACTCATTAATCCTTTCTTCCCTTTTTTGATTCTTTTGAAATTTAAACTATATAGGGAGATTAATATTATATTAAAATTTAAAATAAAAGAGTCTCGAAAATTAATTTAATCGATTAGATCGAATTGTATTAATTAATTATTATTTTAAAATTAGAATATTTTGTCTAATTATTAAATTTTTTATCATTAAAATTTTTTAAAAAATAAAAGTAATGAGAAAACTTTTTAAAAGAAGAGAAGATTTATAGTTATGTAAAAATTCAAAATTAAGGAAATATGCGTCATGTAGGAGATATATCTCTAAAATTTCATCAAAACTTGAGGAGAGATTTATTTAATTTAATTTTCATTTGTTTGACCGAGACATTCAATTGACAATGTTGCAGGAGATTCATTTCCTCTTGGCTGCGCTTTTGATGAAGCAAATACTCACTACAAGGTATCAAGCTATCAATTTCCTCTATACAAGCCTTAGGACAAGGTAGCACTTACTATGTGATCATGAATATTCAGCAAACAAAAATTTGTTCCTGTTGCAGTATTTCAAGGACAACCCAGATTCTAAAAATCCTGCTTATAACAGTAAAACTGGAATTTATGCTGAAGGGTGTGGACTGGAGAATGTAATGATGTCCTGGGGACATGATGACTACATGTATTTGGTGAGTCCATTTATTATTCAACAAGACAATGCTATTGGTGCAACTCCGCAACCATAACTGAAAATAACCATCTAACTCTTTTTCCATAAAGCTTAAGCAGATTCATCTGTACTAGTTATTTATATAAAGAATATTACTCGGTAACTTTCAGTTGTCATAACCTGTTGTTTAACCTCTAATACAAGGTACTCTAAAATCTGCAGGTTGCCAAGGGAAATGGCACTACTTTACCTTCGGTAGCATTGTTCATCATCCGATATCACTCATTTCATCGTAAGCACTTTTACCTACTTTTCTGCTGTAAGTAAATGCTAAGTTTTCCAAGTCCAACGAATGTTTTGCTGAAAAAATGTATAACCTTGCAGCTCTGTACAAGGCTGGAGCGTATAAATACTTGTTTAGCGAAGAGGATGTTGAGAATTTGAAGTGGATTGAAATATTTCAGTAAGCGTTAATTTGTTCAAATTTTCACTAGATTAGTTTTATTTCTTCACATTGACTGCATCAAAGAAAGTGATTATATTTTTCCATTCTGCAGTAAGTATGATCTCTACAGCAAGAGCAATGTCCTAGTTGATGTTGAACAAGTTAAGCCATATTATCTGTCTCTGATCGAAAAGGTGGGTGCTCAAATTTATATGATATTTACTTGTTTTTATTCAGTCCTTCTCTGTTCCTCTAAGTGGGTAAGGGGTACTTACTTCTTTCTTTCTTTCTGAGATTGCAGTATTTCCCTCCGAAGCTCAGATGGTGAAGCTTGAAGATGAAAGACACGACCTCACAACTGTTTTAATTGTCTTGTTTTAAATTGTAATCCGTGAATAAATGTTGTATTACCCTTGATGTACTTTCTGTGTTCCATAATAAGTTTCACTTAATTTACATGTCATTCAAATGTTCAACAGATATTTTATTTACCGCTAAATCCCCCACCTTTTTCCACGCTAGATAAATTTTTTTGGATGCCAAAAAAGGCAAATTTTATGACCTTTTTTTTTTTTAAGTTTGTCTGGATCTGGATGCATTAGGTTGAGATGTAGATTGAAATCTTTTAAAATTTTTTAAAAAATTTATAAGATAAATTAAAAATAAAATAGCATATTTGAGAATTATATATAAATAAATAAATTTTATGTATTTATTAAATATCAATTTAATTAAACTGTATTTTTTTCTTTAAAATTTATTCTAAGTTAATTTAAGAGGATCTTAAGAAATGGGCTATAAGTACAGTTTATGGGGCGGGCCCATGCTTGGGTGTATTCTTCATTTTATAATAATCTAAAACTCAAGCCCAGCCCATTCATCACTAATGACGTCGGGGGAACAAGACAAAGACGAGAGTCAACACAGTTTAAAACGGAAGGAGAAAGCACACGTGTGCTTCGCACGTGGTGCCATCCATCTGAGCTTCCCTGTAAGCATTCTGTTGCTTTTCAGCCCTGCCATCCTTTGATACCAATATCTACTTTCCCAGCATTCTCTTCTCCTTTTGAAATCCATAAACGACCCTCTGCTTCTTCTTCTTTGTCTTATTCTTCTATCTCAAGTCTTCTTAATTCTCAACCTAATTCCTCTCCCAAAACCCGTCTCCGAACATCTTTACATGCTGTTTCACACAACTCGTGTCCTAAGAACCCTCCTTTCCATCCTCGATTTAGGCTTTGAGTTTCCTCTGAAACCTGTACAGTTTATACTTATTGACAATCACAATTCATACTCTGGTTTTTTTTTTTTTTTTTATGGCTCGCTCTCTTTATGGTTTCCGATCATTCTTTCGATCCATCTTTCCCCTTTTCATATTATACTTTAGTTACTGTGTTGCTTTAGACGATAAATACTCGATTATAGGTTCGGAGATTGACCCATTGTATAGCGATTATACTCCTCCGTCTCCTCCTCCACCTCCGCCGCTGCCTCACCCTCCCTCTCTTTCGTGCGAAGAGGACCTTAAGGGAATTGGGTCTTTGGACACCTCGTGTGAGCTCAATTCTAGTTTGATTTTCGACAGTGATGTGTATATAGAAGGAAATGGAAGCTTGCATATACTTTCCAGAGTGAGTTTGAGCTGCCCAGTGTCGGGTTGCTCAATATTGATTAATATTAGCAAGGAATTCAGTTTACAGAGAAGTGCAGCGATAATTGCAGGGACAGTTTTAGTGGCATCCCAAAATGCGAGTTTGATTAGTGGGTCAATAGTAAACGTTACTGGATTAGCAGGTGAACCCCCGCCACAGACTAGTGGCACACCATCAGGAACTCAAGGTGCGGGTGGAGGGCATGGGGGAAGAGGTGCTAGTTGTGTGACAGACAATACAAAGCTTCCTGATGATGTTTGGGGTGGGGATGCATACTCGTGGTCCTCACTGGATAAGCCATGGAGTTATGGAAGTAAGGGCGGGACTACTAGTAAAGAAGAGAGATACGGTGGGGAAGGAGGTGGTAGAATCTTGTTTAATATAACAGATTCCATTGAAGTCTCTGGGGATCTTTTAGCAAATGGAGGTGATGGTGGAATCAAGGGCGGAGGAGGTTCTGGAGGCAGCATTTATATTAAAGCTCATAGAATGTAAATATATCTATCCTTTCAACACTGCATTTGTATGTTCATTTTTATGCTTATTCGTCAATGATTGAGTAAAGTAATCCTACTGGGGTCTATGATTGTGAGTATATACTTTGCCTTTAGTGTTTGCTGGCCCGTTCATAAGCTCGTCCTATGCTATAGTCGCTGTTAGTTTCTCTTGCTTAAATGCGTATAAAGATTGTACTATCCTCTATTGGTTGCTCACGTGATTCTTGTAAGTTCATTTGGCTGCCGGTGGGCATCCTTATCTGGGATGGTGATGTGTTGGTAGATACAAGAATCTGAGGGAAGTTAGTTAACATCCACAAAACTTCGTGGTTTGTGATTCTGTGTTAATTAATCTTGGAAAGTTAGTTGCTGATTTTCTTTTTTCTTTTTTTATTTTCATTTTTATGTTCGTGAACAATCCTGTTGGTGGGTTTTGCTCTCATTATCTTGCCCTTCACTCTGGTATTTAAAGGGTGAGGAGGCGCTGAAAGACCCAAAGGTCATCAACATCAGACTCAAGTTAGCCACTTTTTTGTTGTATACTGTATTCAGTCATAGAATGTGTTGAATGGTTCATGATGGTATTCTGAAAATACAGCCTTTATTGATGTAATACATAATTAGAAAGGTAACATCAACATTTTGATATGACAAAGGAGCACAAACTCTTGTTACTTACCCATGAATCAGTAGTACAAGTGCTTGTAACATTTGAGATCTTGGTATTAAGCAGATCATTGTGAAGCCAGTCCTTGAAAACCAGTCATTCTCCTATCTGTGAAAAGAATTATCTTTTTGGGACCTTTTAGTTGCTATGAATAATTCAGCAGTCATGGGAAGATCCGCAGGAATTAATAATATCAATTTTTTGGGATTGTGTGGGATATCAAGGGAATGTTTGCAGAGCAATTGCATGTAATGGAGTAGTCTTTAATATACAAATATTAAATCAATGTAAGGCATCACTTTTGTGAGCTACTAGTATTTTCTAGTTCCCTATGTAATACCAGAATGCTTCAGCTAATATAAGAGTTTGCAACTAATAGTCTCCTGTTTAAAGTACAGGACTGGAACGGGCAAGATCAGTGCTACGGGAGGTGATGGATTTGCTGGGGGTGGAGGTGGAAGAGTTTCAATTGATGCTTTCAGCAGACATGACAATACTAAGTTCTTCATTCATGGTGTGATATAGTGATTTTTCCTTAACATATGCAATTTGCACGGTCTCTTGCTCTCCTTAATTTTATAAAAAAATTCCCTTTTTTCCTCCTTTCTAAGGTGACAAATTAATTCAGGTGGAAAAAATAACATGTTCGTAATGCAGAAAGTTTATTCTGTATTTTGTAGGAGGAAGGAGTCTTGGATGTTCTGGTAACTCCGGTGCTGCAGGGACATATTATGATGCTGTTCCTCGGAGTCTTATTATTTGCAATCATAACTTGTCTACACAGACAGACACACTTCTGTTGGAATTTCCTAAGCTGCCTCTTTGGAGAAATGTTTATGTCCAGAGTCAGGCCAAGGCATTGGTTCCTCTATATTGGAGCCGTGTTCAGGTGATTGAATTAACAAGCCTGTTGCCCCTTATTGAAATGAAATAATGCATTATGTTTTGAATAAAAGAAGAAATTTTGTGAAGAGAGAAAGAGAGAAGAGTAACAATAAAAGGGCAAGATATCCTCCAAAAGGAAATGCCAATATATGATACAATGAAGAAAAACTATCAAAATAACAAGGCTCTCCAGTATCAGTATATCCGTTGTTGAAAATTTCTATGAGTCCAAAAACAGAACAAAGCACAGAAGCTGTGTAAAAGAATGAAAGAAGGTTTTAATATATAACATCTTTTTCATGAGTCATAAGAGGGCTTTAGTTAATAATTTCGTTTCAGGATGCCATGACTTTAAACCATTTGTATGCCAGTCTATAGAAAAACATTTGGCCAACTGTAGATTTCTCTTTTCTCTATTGACACTTGTTAATGTTGAAGAGGTATAGGACACCATAGAGTGGGATTTGGTAATTTCTTCACGTGCATTAACAAAATACTGATTAATATATTCCATACACCTGAATACAAATCTGCTAAGGATTTGCCTTATGTGGCTTTGCTTCTTGTTAGGGCATAATACTCTAAGTTGATGCTTATTTACATAGATCAGAAGTTTATGTTAGAAACTTATAATTACCTTGTCACTAGGAGCAGGCTAGTGGTGAGGGCTTTGGGTAGTTTGTGGGAGGTCTTACGTTAAAAATTCATGCTGTCAGTATACCCAAAATGGTAAAAGGAGCTAGAATTATCCAGGATGGTAACGAAAGCTGAGTATTTTATTTATACTGATGTTATGTGTGCCATGTTTGATAATATTTTTCACCTCTAATAATGCATAATATTCTCCACCTAGTGGGAAAAAACTTAGTTGTTGTTGTTGTTGTTGTAATAATGCATAATATTGTGCCAATTGTTTTTCAAACTTTTTTTTAGGAGAAATGTACTTTCAAGAGTGTGAAAGGGTATTACCAGGATCTGGTTGACATTAGACAAAGCAACTTTGAAAATAATTAGATATTATTAGAACCTCGAAGGAGTTTCAGGTTACTTGATTAGGAGGACTACATTTTGTGGTTATTCACTTCGTCTTTCATATCATCCCATTGAAATTTGAAGGGTAGCTGAAATAATGTGTTTTCATTAACTGACAGGTTGGTGGACTAATTCGTTTGACTTCCGGTGCTGTTTTGACCTTTGGGCTTGCTCATTATGGTTCATCAGAGTTTGAGTTAATGGCTGAAGAGCTTTTAATGAGTGACTCTGTGATAAAGGCAAGTAGAAGAAACTTCCTTTTTTAAAATCGGTATTTTCTCACTTGGATTCTGTTGCTTTGATATGCTTCTTCCTGGCCCCAAGAATTGTCAATCTCAGGACATTTCTCTCGTGAGGGGGTCATTTAACATGTTTCTGACTAAATTGTCTTAGATTGGAAGCACAGCACTGAAAATTTCTTCCAATAAATGCTTGAGAGAAGGATGCAGTGGGATTAAAATTTGAAACATGCAGAAGATTTCAGACCAAAAAAATAATAATAATTAAAGGATTTAACATTTTACCTGTTTAGGATTACTACTGTGATTGCCTGTTGTTTTCTCAATCCTTTTCCAAACCGAATTAGAATTGAAAGATATAATTCTTTCTGGGGGAATCTGTATATATACATTATATTTTGTTTATTGCCATTTTGAGGGAGGGAGGTGGATAACACTGACCTATTTTCTATTTTTGTTATTCAATGTTTTAGTATTGATATTGAATCATTGTGTCAAATAACAAAATATTGATTGTCTTCACATTCTTTTTCTTTTTCTTTTTCAATTTTTTTAATTTGAATTAGATATATGGAGCTCTTCGTATGTCTGTCAAAATTCACTTGATGTTGAATTCAAAGATTCTCATAGATGGAGCTGGTGATTCAATCGTTGCAACATCCTTACTAGAAGCTAGCAATTTAGTAGTTCTCAAGGTAGTTATTCTCATTTACTGCTGAACTCTAACTTATATAACTTATTGTTGTATAACATGCTTGTCCGTGTGGTGATCAGGAATCATCTGTTATTCATTCTAATGCAAATTTGGGAGTTCATGGACAAGGTTTTCTAAACTTATCTGGACCTGGAAATCTGATTGAAGCCCAACATCTGATTTTGTCATTGTTTTATAGTATCAATGTAAGTTGAAGGCTCGTCATGTTTTCTTAAGCTTTACTGTTTCTTAACAACCATTTAAACAGCTATGCTAGAATGTCCATCTTCTTTCTGTTGACATAGTAGTTGAAGACATTTTTTTGTAACATTAGATCATGACATAGACATGTGGGTGGGCTGTGATGCTAGTTCTTATAGGAAAAGCTTACATAAAATTCAAAGTTGCAATTTTAAGTTTTTATGGCACCTGTTGTACAATTTAGGGTGGCTGCAAAAAATATTAGAGATTTTCAAGCAAGCTTGGATTAGGTTAAGTGATATCTGTAAAGGGTTAAAATCATGGTGGATTGAAGGTTTAAGGTGGATAAGTTATATTTGGGGTTTTGGGTGCTGCAAAGTGGCACAAAAAAGTTGATTCAGGGTTTAATTGGTTTAGGGCAAATTTGGAGATGGATAAGTTATATTTGTGTGAATCAGAATGTATTAACATGCTTGGCGTAGGAAAGGGGTCTGAGAAAAAGCTTTTAATAGAGAAGAATTGGAACAGAAAAAGAGGAATATAACAAAGGGGAAATAACCTAGTCTTTACAAATAATGTTCCTTAAGGATTTCAATGTGTTTGATTACATCATATGACCAAGAAGGGAACAAACCTTCTCAGAAATCATAATAATGATCACTACACTTAACACTGTGTCAAAAACAAATTGTTGTAACATTATAAATGGAGTTTCTAGTTACAACTTTTGTATTGATTTGGTATTAAAAACCATTGCCTTGGTGGGACGGGAAAATCATTATATCATTTTTTTGAAAACTAAATACCCTTTTAAATAAAGTGATTAGCAGTAAGGAGCCATGAAGACAACCGGTGGATGAAAAAGTAGGAGTCAATGTTAGGCCTTTCTTTCTGATGAACAAAGTTTTGACAACTTATGTTAAATGGAGTAAGACATTTTATATAATTAAATTTACTACAGGGACTATGTTGAGACTTAATACATTTAAGCTATTGCATCAAGTGCTGGTAACTCTGCTACTTTTACCTTTGATATTTGATTGAGACAATAATATACAGGCGCATTCACATGCTAGGATTGACATAGATGACTCATATGCTGTTACCTTCGCTGTATATTTAGATGACTTGGGATTTTGACACTCTTCAAATTGATATCTTGGCCTCAAGTTTTCCTCCTCTGGTATTATTACTGTACTAATACAATGAATATTATCCTTGAAATGCAAAGGTTGGGCCAGGATCTGTTCTAAGAGGTCCTTTACAGGCTGCTAGTGATAATTCTCTGTAAGTTTATGCAATGATTAGTATTAAGCATATAGTTCTGTATTCGATTTTTTAATTTATTTTTGGAAATGGCAGGACACCACAACTTTACTGTGAACATGCAAATTGCCCAGTGGAATTGCTACACCCCCCTGAAGATTGTAATGTTAACTCAACATTAGCCTTCACACTTCAGGTTTTTTATTATCCTGATTCAAAACTAAATCCTTAAATGAATATAATTTTTATATCAAGGATTTAACCTTTGTTTTCCTTCCAAATAATTTTCTTGGATTGCTGCTACAGATTTGTCGGGTTGAAGATGTCATTGTTGAAGGCAATATAACTGGCTCAGTTGTGCACTTTCACTGGGTTAGAAATGTAGATGTCCACTATTCTGGAGAAATCAGTGTATCTGGGCTGGGTATTGTCTTTGCCTATGGATCATCCCCCCTCTCTCTCTTTCATTTCATATGTCACCTGATAGTTTTGGAACTTTTCATCATGTTCTATAATATCCTTATTGGAACCATTTGCAGGCTGTACTGGAGGGTTGGGTAGAGGAAGGTATTATGAGAATGGTCTTGGTGGTGGAGGAGGACATGGGGGAAATGGTGGGGATGGATATTACAATGGCAATTTCATTGAGGGTGGTACCACATATGGGGATG
This sequence comes from Gleditsia sinensis, assembly GCA_037074535.1. Classification (NCBI taxonomy): domain Eukaryota; kingdom Viridiplantae; phylum Streptophyta; class Magnoliopsida; order Fabales; family Fabaceae; genus Gleditsia; species Gleditsia sinensis. The sequence continues at coordinate 33,511,744 of CM073474.1, read as the reverse complement.
TTGATTTGCCTTGTGAACTTGGCAGTGGCAGTGGAAATAATAGCCTAGCAGGTGCAACTGCAGGTGGTGGCATTATTGGTAAGAGCTGAATTATAATTTGGCTATTGCTGAACTGGATTTTCATACCAATTATTATTGGGCAGAAGGGTGCTCAGATATATTTTTTTATTGACTTTGACAGTTATGGGTTCATTGGAGCACTCGTTATCAAATTTGAATCTGAAAGGTTCACTTAGAGCTGATGGAGAAACCTTTGGAGAAAATATTAGAGACCAGAATGGTAGGTTCATTTCACACCTTGGTCCTGGTGGTGGCTCTGGTGGAACAATTCTTTTGTTTATTCAGTCATTGGTGCTTGGTGACTCTTCGATAGTCTCAACTGCTGGAGGACATGGTAGTCCTAGTGGTGGTGGAGGCGGAGGCGGTGGAAGGGTTCACTTTCACTGGACTGATATACCAGTTGGAGATGAATATGTTCCTTTAGCAAGTGTTAGAGGAAGAATTCATACTGGGTTTGTATACGGAAAATGCTGCTTCTTATTTATATCTTTTGCATTTGTTTTATGCATCTAGTGTCTGAAGAATTATTAGATTGACACAATTACAAAGTTATTATATATTCTTCTGGTGCATGGTGTGTGGTGTGTAATATTTCAGTCTGTTATATTTGATAAACATGCTCTTATTTCCCCTTTTCTGTAATGATGTTTGATCCTTCAAGTTAGGAGCAGTTTCATGACACTTAAATTGATGTTAGGTAGGAAATTGCGAGATATGGGTATTGGATATGATCCATTATGAATTATGATCATTTACAAAGCCAACAGGTCACTTCCACAGCAGATCATCTAATGCTATTCTTTCTGGAATGATACTTACTGACCCAAGTAAAGTTCTTCGGGTGATATGATATATTAATGGTTACTTGAATAGGTTGCACTGTAGGAGAAATAAGATGGATCCTTTTAGTTATTTATTCTCCTTTTTAATTAGGGTATGAAAGAAACAGATCTTTCATGTAAGGAAAGAAGTTCAAGAGCAAAATTGGCATAAACACATTGCTGCCATTTCTATTGTGTTCCCTCTCCTTCCTTTTCAAATCTTTTTTTAGGTTGTTTTTATCTGCTGTAAGCAGATTTGTATCATGTGTGGCGTGTGTATGTATTCTGAGTCTTCATTCTGATTCAGGGGAGGAATTGGTGGAGGTCGGGGTCTTCCTGGAAAAAATGGAACTATCAGTGGAAGGGCCTGTCCTAAAGGGCTTTACGGTATCTTTTGTGAGGTAGATTTGCAATTTATGAGCCTTCACGATTTTTGATAATATATTTATGTAGTTGGAATAAAATTTAAAAAGTTAGGATGCTTGATGCCATTAACTTTAGTTCTATGTAATTTGTTGCTGTTATACATGTATGACAGTATGAAATTTGTCAGATCCTGCATTTATTTAGTTGAGATATTAAGTATCAATTTTAGTTGCTTCAATTTGGTTGCTTGTACTTAACTATGCAAAATTGCAAATTGTGTTGTAGGAATGCCCTGTTGGTACTTATAAAAATGCCAGTGGATCTGATAAAGCACTTTGTCATAATTGCCGACCTTATGAGCTTCCACATCGTGCTGTATATGTTTCTGTTCGAGGTATTGTTTTTATTACTATTATTTTTGCTTTCATGACATCTGCAAGGAAAAGGAAAATGTAAATTTTTCATTTGCACAACTTTGCTTGAGAGGTTTCTGGAATAGTAGTTCTGAAGTCTTGAATCCTTTGGTTTGTGAAGGTTGTAATACTTGTAAATTTTCAGTGTGTTTCCCTCTGCAATTTTTTTTTTAAAATTTAATTTACTATCCTCTTCAACAGGTGGTGTGACGGAGGTTCCTTGTCCATACAAGTGTATATCTGACAGATATCACATGCCAAACTGTTATACAGCTTTTGAAGAGTTGGTATACACTTTTGGTGGGCCATGGTTTTTTGGTCTTCTTCTTTTAGGTCTCCTTGTCCTGCTAGCTCTAGTTCTCAGTGTTGCAAGGATGAAATATATTGGTGGGGATGAGTTACCTGCCCTTGTTCCTGCTCAACATGACACTCGAATAAATTCTTTCCCTTTTCTGGAATCATTGAATGAGGTCCATTACCAGTTTTTTCCTTGTGCAATTCATGAATTCTTCTCTCTTACTGTTACATGTGCAAACACCTATTGGGACTTTTTTCAATGTTTCTGATCACCTTTAACATCATATTCCTGCCATCTTTCAGATTATTGAAACAAACAGAAGTGAGGAATCTCAGAGTCACGTGCATAGGTTATATTTCCAGGGCCCAAATACTTTCAGCGAGCCTTGGCATTTATCTCATTGTCCACCGGAGCAAGTAAAAGATATTGTGTATGCTACTCATTCTATTAAATATGAGAAATTCTTATTTAGTGGCAACATTATTTGTTTATGTACATTATATGTGCAAGATGCTTTCACTTTGTGTTACACATTAAAATTGACCTTTTAACCGTGCAAGTATGTTATCTATCTTGCAGATATGAAGATGCCTTTAATAGATTTGTGGATGAGATTAATACTTTAGCTACTTATCACTGGTGGGAAGGATCTATATACAGCATACTTTGCATCATTGCTTATCCCCTTGCCTGGTCATGGCTACAGCGGTGTCGGAGAAAGAAATTACAACAACTTCGAGAATTTGTTCGATCAGAATATGATCATGCTTGCTTGCGTTCTTGTCGTTCACGAGCACTTTATGAAGGGCTCAAGGTTCATCTTCAGACTTTATTTCCTGAGTTTGTTTTCATACCGTCAATAAACCTCATCTATTGACTTTCTAAATTTGTGTTTTTAACCTTCAGGAACTTCCCTAGAGTAACAACTTTGAATCTATTCTTATGATTTAATATCTCTATAGTGAACTGGACATGAATCCATTTGATATTGTAGTGACCTGATTTCTTCAATTGATCTTTTTTTTTTTACTTTTTTTTCCTGCTTTTTAATATGAAATCCTTTTTCTGACTAGACATGGCATCATGCCTCTGTTTTGCTCTAATATTCACCTTAACAAAAAAAAGAATAAAAAAATTTCAGAATCAAGTTAGCGGTATTTACTATTATTTACTGGTGTAGTTACTTTATCATGTTACAGGTAGCTGCAACGTCTGATCTGATGCTGGCATATCTGGACTTTTTTCTTGGCGGGGATGAGAAAAGATCTGATCTACCTCCTCATCTTCATCAAAGGCTTCCTATGTCTATAATATTTGGGGGAGATGGAAGTTACATGGCTCCATTCTCTATTCATAGTGATAATATTCTTACTAGCATCATGAGTCAGGTTAGTTCAACTCAAAAGTCAGCTTTTATGTGAGCTGAACAATGTTCTGTAGATTTGTTCGTGGTTAACTTTTATATTTGTCTTCCCTCTAGTCTGTTCCACCGACTATATGGTATCGATTAGTGGCTGGTCTCAACGCTCAACTACGCTTAGTTCGCCGTGGACACCTAAAAATAACTTTGGGACATATTATCAGTTGGCTTGATGTATATGCAAACCCTACTTTGAGTACATATGGTGTTCGTGTTGATCTTGCCTGGTTTCAGCCCACAGCTTCTGGATATTGCCAGTTTGGACTTGTGGTACATGCTACTGTGAATGAAAGCATGTTGCTATTATTGGAAGGTCATGATGAGGAAAGAATAATTGAAAAGCAATCATGGTAACTATAAATTTCATTTATTCTATTTCCATATTTATAAATGTAAGGTTAACTTTCTGTGCTTTTTTATTTGCAGTTTCCTCAGAAGTCACAGGAATCCAGAGTACCATTTGACAGGCAATGAACATCGGATGATGCCTAGAAGGATGTCTGGTGGGATGTTACATGTGAAGAGCTTAAGAACCCTTAAAGAGAAGAAAGCCATATATTATCCCTTTGCTTTTATAATCTATAATACAAAACCTGTTGGCCATCAGGTATTAAAATGCTTGCCATATTCAATTTTACTTTCTGTGTCTTGTAAGTTATGGTTAGTCTCTTCATACTCTGTTCTGACTCTTTTTGTGATTGCAGGATCTAGTTGGTCTATTTATCTCAATACTACTTCTGGGAGACTTTATCTTAATACTGCTCACTTTGCTTCAGATGTACTCACTGTCGCTACTGAACTTCTTCTTAGTTTTGTTTGTTCTTCCTTTTGGTGTACTGTTTCCATTTCCATCTGGAATCAATGCTTTGTTTAGTCAAGGACCTAGGAGATCAGCAGGCCTTACTCGTCTGTATGCTCTGTGGAATCTTACATCCTTAGTCAATGTTGTAAGAAGTTCTATCTTTTTATTTTTAATTTTTTGTTTGTGTCATCTTGACTTGAAAGCAACAATTCACCAGTTTAATCATTTTGGTCATAGTAAGTGGTATTGCTGAATAATTTATTGTAGATATGTACTTGGAATGTATTTTGATAGTTATTATTTTTAAGACTGAAATTGGTCTATCTTCGCTCGTAACAGGTAGTTGCCTTCGTTTCTGGATTTCTTCATTATACAGCCTATTCAAATAAAAAGCATTCCAACTTTCAAGCGTGGAATTTTAGCATGTAAGTTGCTTTTGCCGACTGCCTTGTAGAAGATAATGCAACTGATTGATTCTGCAGCGGAAATTATCTGACACTATTATGGATGTGTTTTTGCTTTGCTGGGGGGAATGCAGGGATGAAAGTGAATGGTGGATGCTTCCTTCTGGTCTAGCCCTGTGTAAAATAATCCAAGCACGTCTTGTGGATCGCCATGTGGCTAACCAGGAAATTCAGGATCCCTCTTTGTATAGCAGCGACCCCAATGCTTTCTGGCAGTCTTGAATGTATTTTTAGCTATTTTTTCAGTTCATTTTCGCTTTTGTATATCTATAGAAAGGAATACAAGGTAGGTTGAGAGTAGTCACATGGTTTGGGGAGCGTTGTAATGTGTAAACAAAGGATTGTGTAATGAATTTGTTGTGTATGGGTGAATGTTGAGATAACAGAAAGATAGAAAGAAAGTCTTGCTATATCAGGGCAACCAATGCGTTAAAATACTTCACCGCTAAAACCGTGTTTGGTCTTGGACATCATTCATATGACAACAAGTCTTGCTCCTCCTCTGACCAATTATGCATTAAATTTTTTTTCTTGCGTAGTTATTGAGAAAAATAGAGACAACATAATTGTAATTCATAATTACTATTTTAATTAATTCATAAAATAAGATAATAATTTCTTTTAATTAGTTAGTGTACTCAAATCGAGTGTATTCAGAAATGAAATTCGCTATTGTAATCAAACTTTTAGTTATTGAAATATCAAATTTAATCTGTTTTTTTCCATCTGGATAAGTTAGTTATCCCAATTTACATTAAAAAATAAAAAAGGATAGTGAAGGGGAGGTTGAGTGCCAAACGAAGCAACCAAAAGATAAGGAAAATAGAATTAATATTCTAAATACGTTTCTTTCACATTTTCTTTATACATTTCTTGTTTGCTAACGTGATATATTGAAAGAAGAAATGTAAATATTATTTTAATCATATTTCATAATCATTTTGGGTGTTGATATACTTTCTTGTTCTATAAGAAAAGTTTAGTTTTTTTAACAAGTTAAAACCAATTACAGTATAGGCTAATGGTAGGAAAAGCGATTCATAATTTCAATTGTATTGTTTCGCATTTTTCGTTTGTTTTGTGGCCCAAGGAAAGGTAAATAAAGAAACTGCGAATTTATTTATATTGGTTTAATTAATTACAAATTTCTTGGGAATCTAAAATATAAAAAAAATGCAAAAATTATGAGAATAAGTGATTTCTAAAGAGAAATATGTTCGAATGCTTTATGCATCAAAGAATATGAAATGTTGAAGGAAACCATTGGAAGAAAATAACAAAGCTAGTTTTCTTCTTGGGATTTTGCACGAAGAATTTAAGATGCAATTACCTTCTAGCCTTACCTGAGGTGAAGAAGCAAATACATTGTAATGGTACCATTCAAATCCTATCCATCTAGTAATATTTTAAAAAAGCAATTTGTAAATAAGACTAAAGATCACATTGCTTTTCTTTTTGGAAATTATTTTACTTTATTGACGAAAATTAAATGTAGAGTTTCTATAGACTACTTCTAGTTATTTTGAAAAGTCCATAATTATACCGGGAACAATATCTTTTTTTTGGGGTCAAATAGTTAGGTTAAGGTCATTAATCATATATTCCCATCCAATCTTGGGTAGCTTCACCAAATCTTATCTAGAATATCAATTTTAATATACCCTTTGTTCGGGACAAACTTCTCATCTTTGGGATGGTTCCTCAAAAATAGTCCACGTTCTCATGGCTCTTGAATTGTGTCCACAATATGAGGTAGGTACAGAAGTATGGGAAAGGTAATCAATCCCACGCAACGGCTGCCAACTAAAAATCTGAGGTAAGTGTAGAAGTATGGGAAAAGGTGATTCCACACAAGGGCTGCCGCACTAAACAACCACAATTTTTGTCATGACGTGGCACCAACTAAAAATCTGAATATTATTTTGAAAATATTGTAGACATAAAATATTAGTCAGACATCACAATATTTCTATAAAGCAAAGATGAAAAAGAAACTTGTTTTTTTTTAAAAAAATTCGACAATTTCAATTCTTAAGGATTAATTACTTTGACTTTTAGTTGGGAGAATACCTCAGAAAAAAAAAAAAGGTAGAAAAAGAAACACACACAAAATATCTGAAGGGGAATCAGAAGAATAAAATATCCAATCAGAAAAGAGATGCAGACGAAATTGGAAGTGATGGGTTGGCCAAATGATGTAATACACCGCACGACAATGATGTATATTACAATAATAATGGAAGCTTAGTTGAAATCGCGGATGCCCCTCCGAAGGCCTTCCAAACATTCCGCATTCTTTCTCTCTTCCGCTGCTGAGATCTCTCTCTCGGAGCACTCGCCACAATGAAGCCCAGCATGGAATCTCCTCTACTGGGAAGTGATGGGTTGGCCAATAAGAAACGGAGCAGGATTCTCTTGTTCCTTCTCGCTTTCATGGCCGTCACAAGTCAGTTTTCTCCTATTCTCCTTCTGATTTCATTTTCCCCACTCATACATACTAAAATAGCTTTTACTGATCGGCTCATTAGATTTGCTTTTTCTGATAAATGAAGACATAATGGTACTTCTGTTCGCTTCTTGCAATTTAATATCAGATTGGGCTGTAATCATTCCATCATCCACTTCTGTACAGCCCTTCTGGATGTTAGTCTTACTCCACGTAAACAGGCAGCCTTAGTTACCGTTCGTTATGTTCATGCCGGGGAAGGTGAAGAGAAATCATTTTATCTGGGATCATGACCTTAGGCTTCAAAGTATTCAGATGATTAATTTTGGGAACATTCTATCGAAAATAAAAAGTTAATTTTGGGTAAACTCTAAAGATTCGGAACTTACCAATATGACTTTGTACAGACATCATTCATTGAAAAAGAGCTCAAGTCCCATAGTTCTTATATTTTGATCCTCTTCACAATTTAACTTTTATGTATTTATACCTGGAAAATCTGGATTGCTTCTAATTAGAGAAGACCAAATCTGTTACTACTTATAATCACCTCAAAGAATCAGAAAAATAAATATATCGGATAGTAAATGCTTAAATGGTGGCAGAATCTTGTAAAGACACAGACCCGATGCTGAGTGGTGTATTTGAACTGTTGTGCCAGAACCTCTGCTTCACACTAAAGCAATTTGATTGACGTATATGCTTACTTGACTAAATACTTGACAATATTGTTTTCCAGTTGTTGGGTTTCTAGTCAGAGGCAACATAAACTTCTGGGTACTACAACCGGCGCAAAAACATAGTATGGGAATGAAAGCCAATCAGGAGGATATCATTGAGTCAGATCTGGGAGTTGTTGCAGCCGATGATAGCCGTTGTTCTGAAATTGGTGCTTCGATGCTTAGGCAGGGTGGGCATGCTGTTGATGCTGCAGTGGCAACTGCACTATGCCTTGGTGTTGTTTATGCAACATCAAGTGGCATGGGAGGTGGGGCATTCATGGTTGTCCGATCTTCTGCGACTTCCCAGACCCAAGCGTTTGACATGAGAGAAACTGCTCCTTTAGCTGCTTCAAAGGTTGAGGTCAACTCTTTCTGTGAAACTATTAGTGCTGTTAAACCTCAGATTTCAATAGTGTCTATCGCTTGAAACTATTGAAGCAATTGGAACAAACTAATATGTGCTTTGAAGATATAGGCCATGCTTGATCTAGGAGAAAATAAAAACTAAAGCAATCAAGTTTGGCATTTTGTCACTGTATACCTTCCCGAAGAGACACTGCCATTTACACCTCATTCCTCAATTGAATTTGATCATTTTTCCTTCACAAAAAATGTCACTTACTTTTGTGTAATTATGTGAATGTCAACAAACAGAATATGTATCAGAACAATCCCCAATCTAAACACTCAGGTGCCTTGTCTATGGGAGTTCCTGGTGAGTTGGCTGGCCTTCATGAAGCTTGGTTGAAGTATGGACGCTTATCATGGAAAGCTTTATTCCAACCAGCTATAAAACTCGCTAAACATGGCTTTGAGGTGTCTCCCTATCTTGGAAATTACATTGCTAAATATGCAAATAAAATAATAAATGATCCTGGGTTGAAAAATGTATATGCTCGAAATGGCAATCTGTTAAAAGAAGGGGAGATGTGTTATAATGTGGAACTTGGTCACAGCTTAGAGGCGGTGGCAGGGCAAGGCCCGCAAGCTTTCTACAATGGTAACATTGGTGAGAAGTTTGTGAAGGATGTCAGAGAAGCTGGTGGGATTCTAACTATGGAGGATTTACGTAATTACGAGGTGGAAATAACAGAGGCAATCACTGTGAATGTGATGGGATACACCATATATGGAATGCCGCCACCTTCAAGTGGAACACTAGTTCTTTCTCTGGTGGGTAGATTCCTATCTCTTCTTTTCTTTTCCATATTGTTTTGTAGAAAGTAAGACACTCTGCTGCCTTTGATGAGTCTGAAACTGCAAATATGAGCCTGATTCTAATCATTCTCATGAGTAGACATCTTTGTGGTTTTGGTTCAGGGATTGCTGTTATGGTTTCTTTTTTTCGTTGCGCTTTTAGATGTTTAATTATTGCTATGAACAGGTTCTAAACATCTTCAGCAGTTATGGAAGTTCAGATGCTGCAAAGGGAGATCTGGGTCTACAACGACTGATAGAAGCTCTTAAACACGCGTTTGCTGTCCGAATGAATTTGGGTGACCCGGACTTTGAAGACATAACTAGTGCTGTATCTGACATGCTTTCTCCATCTTTCGCAAAGAATATACAGCAAAAGATACTTGACAACACTACTTTTCCCCCAGAATACTACATGAACAGGTGCAGTCCACTTATTTTAGGAGTTCAAATGAAAACTTCCCCTTCTGCTTGAGAAGTTGCCGAGTCTCATAGTTATTGATATAATATGCTGGGCAGGTGGAGTCAACTTAGAGATCATGGAACAAGCCATTTCTGCATTGTAGATGCTGATAGAAATGCTGTATCAATGACAACAACTGTAAACAGTGCTTTTGGAGCTGGTGTGCTTTCTACTTCTACTGGTATTGTGCTCAACAATGAGATGGATGACTTCTCCATACCCACCGATATATCACCTGAAAAACTCCCTCCAGCTCCAACAAATTTTATTGAACCAAATAAGAGACCATTGTCTTCCATGACTCCCATCATCGTGACGAAGGTATTTCTTGCAGCTTGTTCACCCTAATGACTGCAATCTGATAGGCGATGATTTTTTGGTGATAAAACAGTCTTTTTCCTATTCAGATTACTTCTTAGCTTTTCAGAGTAAGAACTGTTATACAAGAAGCTTTCTCTTTTGATCCTATCTCAGGATGATCAATTGGTTGGGGTTATTGGCGGCAGCGGTGGAATGAACATCATCTCAGCAGTGATTCAAGTCTTTCTAAACCATTTTGTCTTGGGAATGGAACCTTTGGATTCAGTTCAGAGCCCAAGGATATATCACACGGTTTGAACTAATTTTAATTCAGACAAACTATGTGTGTATGATGCTACAAACTATCATCTAAATTGGAGTTTTATCTCGTGCAGCTAATCCCAAATGTGGTTCGCTACGAGAACCTGACAGCTCCCGGTGGTGATCACATCGAGGTTTCAAAGGAAAGAAGGCATTTCCTAAAAGAGAGGGGTCATCAACTGAAGGAGACCTCAGCATTGGCTATCACTCAGTTTGTGGTCCAAACTCTCCAAACCCCCAAGAATATACATAGAAAGACAGGTAAAGACACCAATTCACATACAATGCTTGGCACTCTAACAGCTGTAAGTGACCCTCGAAAGGGTGGGTGTCCGGCAGCCATCTAATTGCTCATCAATTTATGATTGAAACAAAGCAGAAACATAGAGACGCTTTGTGCACAGTGCTTTCTAGCTTCTGCCGTCCTAGTGTCCTACTTCTTCATGATTATTGCATAGTTGTGTATATATGTAAATTTAATAAATCTGTAACTTTTCCTTCTTTCCATACAAAATAACTTATAAAATTGCATGGTTCGATTTTTATATAATATATTTTTGTTTTCTGTTATGTTTTCTCCCTCTGCCTTCCGAATATTGCTCATCCTATTAGCTCTAATACCACGTAAAAACAAAGATTTTTTTGAAAACAATATGTTACCTAATGAATATAACCAGAGAATGGAGAGAAGAATAAAATAAAAATACAAGCTTTCATGTTTTCATTTATAAAGAAAATTGGAGGCTAATTGGTGTGCTAGCCTATTGTGCACAAAAGGAAAAGGCAACAGGAGTGAGAGCACTCAGATCAGATGCCAATAATAATAGAGAGGTCCACTAGCTGGCTTTTGCATATGGATCGGGATCCTCTTCGACTTTACCTCCAAAATTTTCAAATTTTATACTTTTTGTAGGATAAAAGTCGATAAAAACACTTTTGCAAGCAAGCTCAAAACTTCATATTATTTCTCCTTCTTAACTAGGTTAGACTGCACATTTCAATTTGGATTATAATTATGTTTGAGAAAGACAAATTTAGAAAATATATCAAGAGATAAATTTATAAAGCTTTTGTAATATTAAGAGTTCAAGTTCATAAAAAAATATTTGTAAAAAAAATAACTTTAATATTCTGAACGAAATTAATTTTATATTAATATTCTTATAAACAAAAAAAAATTAAAATTAATAACATAGAGATTCTTAAGCATTTAGTATTATCTATTACCCCAAAAAGAACAAAACTGCAGCCAAGTCCTTGAAGCCATTCTATAGCAATAAAATATTATAGTTTTAATGAAGGGAAAGAGTGAAAACCATTTCTTTTACACTAAAACAATTTTTTATTTTGTTTATTTATTGATAATATTTTAATGTGAAAAGTAATCATACATTACCTTTTACTTATGAAAATTTGGGCTTTTAAACAATTATCATTGGACTAATTATGAGTTGATGATCATAACTTTAAGTTAAAATAAAGAAAATCTTACGGCTTAAACATGCTGGAAGCCAGCACATAGAAACTACTGCTAAGTATCAGCACTAATGTAGAGCTTATGGCCTGAGTTTAAACTTCATATCACGAGGTTACCAGTTTAGCATGGCATATATATTGGCGGCTAATAATTCTAGTTATCTTCACAGTTCACAATCTAGCCACCAACTTAATAAAAGATTTCCGTTTATCTCGTGCTTTAATGGAAGTTCGTGATTTGAAACGGCAACCTCACTTTACCTTTTAATTTTTTTATCGCTGCACGTAGCAGTAGCAAAGATCCAGTGGCTTATGGAACAGCATCGATTAATTCATGAAGATGTTTTAAGAAAGAGCCGGTAATAAAGCTATTTCTGTGTATTTGTTCAACCCAAAAAAAATTGTAAAAGTCCCCTCTTCAGTGTTGGATCTAAAACATTTATAATAGGCTGCTTGGAGCTTGTCTCAAGTTTGTTTAGTATAATTAATGACATCCATACTATTATTTGAATAGCGTCAGCTCTGAAGGATTAATAGACATGCACAAGTATGGGAGAAATACTAATTTTGATACGAATGCTGACTATATAGCTGTTATTTAATGTGCCTTTATCGGCTTCCGACCTCCAACCGTAGCACCTTCCTAATTCTCTCCTCTATTATTGCTCCTAGCTCCATCGTTGTTGCAGAGCAATGAGCACAGCCAAGCCCAGCATGGAATCTCCTCTACTGCGAGGTGATGATGGGTTGGCCAATAAGGAAAAATGGAGGGGGATTCTCTGGTTCCTTCTCGCATTCACGGAGTCAGTTCTCTCTTATTCTGATCTCATTTTGGCAGAGTTTAACTAGTTTTTAGCTTCTAGTGATAAGCTAGCTGATCTCATTCATCATAATGGTTGACACAATTGTTTTGCAGTTGTTGTTGGGCTAATAGTGGCACGAAGTCACAATGAGGATACGAAACTCGATCGCGATCCTACATCTGTGTCAGAGCTAGGAGTTGTTGCAGCTGATCATGAACTTTGTTCTCAAATTGGTGCTTCGATGCTTAGGAAACGGGAGCACGCTGTCGATGCTGCGGTGGCAACTGCATTATGCGTTGGTGTATTTCATTCAATATTAAGTGGCATAGGAGATGGGGGCTTCGTGCTTGTCCGATCTACTTCAACCAACCAAACTCAAGCTTTTAACAAGAGGGAACTGGCTCCTTCAGCTGCTTCAAAGGTTTCAACTCACTCTCATTTTTCTGCCAACCATTACTGCCCTTGTCACTTACTTTTGTGCAAATATGTGGAAGTCAACAAACAGGACATGTATAAGAAGAATCCCCAAGCTAAATACTTAGGTGCCTTGGCCATGGGAGTTCCTGGTGAGTTAGCCGGCCTTCATGCAGCTTAGTCCATGCACGGACGCTTATTATGGAAAGATTTACTCCGACCAGCTATAGAACTTGCTAAACATGGCTTTGAGGTGTCTCCATATCTTGGAAAATACTTAGCTATATATACAAAAAAGATCAAGGAAGATCCTGGGTTAAGAAATGTATACGCTCCAAATGGTAGTTTGTTAAAAGCAGGGGACAAGTGCTATAATGTGGAACTTGGTCGTACCTTAGATGTTGTAGCAGAGCAAAAGCCGCAAGCTTTCTACAATGGAACCATCGGTGAAAAGTCAGTGAAGAATGTAAGAGTTGCTGGTGGGATTCTAACAACGGAGGACTTGCGTGATTACAAGGTGAGAATAACAAATGTAACCCATGTGAAGGTGATGGGACAAACCATATATGGAATGCCGCCTCCTTCAAGTGGAACATTTGCTCTTTCTATGTTGAGTAAATCACTAAATTCCTATTCCTTCTTTTCTTTTTCCTTTTTCCTCCCCTCGTTCTCTGTACAAAATAAGACATTTTGTTCTGCTGCCTTCGATAACCCTTCCATTGCAAATAGCCAAATATGATCCTAGGCATGTTTGGTTCGAGAGTTGCTTTAAGATAGAATGCCGCAAATTGCTCTTTATAAGCTTATTGATTATTTTGGATGTTTAATTATTGTCATGTGCAGATTCTAAACATCCTTGACACTTACGAAAGCTCCTATGCTGAACAGAGCAATGTGACGGAACATCGACTGATTGAAGCTCTTAAACACACGTTAGCTGCCCAAATGAACCTGGGCGACCCCGACTTTGATAACATAACTAGTGCTGAATTTAACGTGCTTTCCCAAGAACTTGCGAAGACAATTCAGGAAAAGATACATGACAACACTACTTTCCCTCCGCACTACTATATAGCAGGTGTGGTCCACTTATCATAGTACTGGTAGTTCAAATCCGAAATTCCTCTTCTGCTTTATATGATCCAAATAAAGGTGTGTTCATGTGAAAGGGTTCTATGATCATGATGGACAGGTAGACGCAACTTGCAGATCATGAAACAAGCCATTTCTGTATTGTAGATGCTGATAGAAATGTTGTATCAATGACCACAACCATAAACTACCATTTTGGAGCAAGAGTTCTTTCTGCTTCTACTGGAGTTGTGCTCAACAATCAGATGGATGACTTCTTAACCCCAACAAATAACTCCTCTGGAAAACTCTATCCTGCTCGAAACAATTTTATTAAACCAAAAAAGAGAACATTGTCTTCCGCGACCCCAATTATTGTCACAAAGGTTTTTCTCGTACCTTGCTGGCCATGTGTAATTCAACAAATGACTGCAGTTTGATATGCAACAACAGTTCATAGCTTACAGAATACTTCTTAAATAAATGTCATTACAAGCCTACTAGCTCTTGTTTTCCCACGGAGATTCTTCGCTTTCGAATTTTGGCCCATGAGCTTACTCCTTCGATCCATTGCAGAATGAGCAGTTGGTTGGGGTTATTGCAGCCAGCGGTGGTTTGAACATCATTGCAGCTGTAACTAATATCGGGAATGGAACCTTTGTATGCTGTTCTGACCCCGAGGTTCTACAACAAGGTTCTAACTAGCTTCTATGAAAATACTTCATGTACGTCTGATGCTCCAAACTATAATCTAATTTGGAGTTTTATCTCGTGCAGCTAGACCCAAAGCATGAACATGGGATTTAACTGGAGGCATGACCCTCTAGCACGAATGAAAGGTCCAGTCGTAATTTCGAAGTCTATTTTAACATTCACGCATGCCCTGTAGTTGGACTGAAATACAACACCATACTCTTTTGTTTTTTGGGTTAGATTTTAGTCTACACATTAGAATGAAAATCACCCCATTGTCGTGGATTTGCATCTAAGGCCTCATGTTGGAGTATTCCCTATTCAATTATAATGGAAAAACCCCTTGGGAGGAGCCATGCCTAAAGAATTGAGTTCCCTTCTATCTTCAACCATAACGTAGGCAGTTTATCATGAGATTAACGTCGCCATGAGCCGCAGCATAACTAGTCAGGTCATGTATGTTAGGGGCAGGAAGTCCCTCATTGGCAGGATATGAAACTAATGTTCAAACTATTAGGGGTCAAATAACAAGTACCAACAAAGGAATTTTAGTTTTTTCAATAACATAATCAACAGTCAATACAACCAGAAAAGGGAGAGAAATATCAAACAAATTTAGAAATTTTCACATTTTCATTTAAAGAAAATTGAAGACTAATGTCTAATTGTGCTAACCTAATTTATAAAGAAAGCAACAGCAATGAGAGCCACTTATAATACAGAAATCCCCGAGTCAGCTTTTTCATACTTCTTTTTAGTTTATTTTTTTCACGATGTTTTGTCGATCAGCTGAATAGGAGTCAGAATATTTGATTTGCTTGTCTCCACAATACAACCATTCATGACCATTTCCTCCAACATAAAATGTGCCTTTTCTAAATGGAACATGATATCTAGCTCGCACTGCAAGTTAAAGTGGACAAGAGACAACAACAATAAATAAAGACATCTTTACTAGAATCTACTAACAGAAAATGGAGGGGGAGGAGGGGAGAATAGATATTTCAAAAGTGGGAGGGGGGAGGGGAGACAAACTAGGGAATTCAAGGCATAAAATCCCCCAGATTCCAATCACTGGAGGACGTACCACATTGCCAAAGTGGCGATCCATGGTTTCAACTAAGAGATGTATAAATTCCAAAATAGCAAGCTCATTCTGCAACATTTACCACAGAAGGTAGGTTAAACACACCATAGACAAGGTAAATTTTTAAGACATTTAATTTAACAATACTAAACTTTAAGCTTTCTTAAGACAATCAAGTATCCTTAAGAGGTAGATCACATTTGAACCCATGAGCACTAAGTTCAATGCTAGACCATTTCACACAATTATTTTTAAGTTATGAGGAGATCAAGTATTAGTATTTACATTATCTACTTGTTTCGAATTATACTTTGACTTTCTATGAACCAATTCAGAACAAGGTATATAGAAAATTATTTACCTCATCATCATCCACTCCAACCAGGAAAAACAAGGAAGCATAACGCCTATATACAATTTTGTAATTGCGATGCTCAACAAATGAACACTGCGTCCATAACAAAAATGTATTAGCAACATACATAAATCAATTGCTAACAACAACAATAAGAATATAGGACACAGAAATTGCCACTTCCAATTTTATTTAAAGAATAGTGAGTTCATAAAGTAAGTAATATATTAATAAGAATATCAAACACACACACACAAACACCATAGCTAAAAGTCAACGATAAAATTAGATAAAACGTATACTTCCTTGAGAAAAAATTGAAAGATATTTTTAGGCATCCAGGCATTCCAAGTGACTCAACTGCAGCTTCTTACAAAGGTCTCACAGCATCTGCTGAAGAAGAAAATCAGAAAGCACTTGGCGAGGTAAGTACTTAACCCCTAGGCATATTTTTAAGAGTGATATAAAACGACCTTCAGCTGATAAGACTCTGCAGCCCGCACTATGTTAAGCACTTACCTAAACGTGCTGTATGCAATCACACAGCAACTACTGCTAAGCATCAAAAGTACTTTATGGCTTGAGTTTTAATTGTTGTAAGAAGGATGTCAGTTCAGTGTACCTTATCTCTACATTGGCTGTAAATTCTTTCCATCTTCAGTTTAGCCACCAATTTCAAGAGAAAATGCCTCTTAATGCTCCCTTTGCAACTATACATCTAAGCTCGGACTTCGGAGACTGCCTTCAGCTAAGGAGCTTTACCAATAAGTAAGGAATACAAGGTAAAACCTTATAATCCATAGACCATGTTGCTAATGTTCCTCTGACAATGTATCCAAAAAGAAACCTCCAGTTTCATATTATCAACTTAATCTCGTGAACTAATCCTAATCATTTATAATTTCTTCAGGAGTTGAGAAATGATCCTTATAATGATATTGTTGAGATTCTTTACTACTTACTACTCTCCTTCCAACAAAGACGTAGAAAATAAAAGGTTCCTGATCGATTAAAAATGATATTGTGTCAAAAATCAGATGGACATGTCTCGACCCTCTCATCATATGCATATTAATGTACGAAAAACACAGAACAAAAAGGTGAACAGAACACATCAATCCCCTTTCGTTGGGAGGGAAAGAGGCTAACCATGGACACCTAATAAAGGACATAAAAAAATATTAAAAACTGAACTCGTTTAAATGCTATATAAATGACATAGATAGACAAGAACAGAAAGAGAAGTAAAAACCCACTTAGTTCTCAGATATTACCGATTGCCAGAATTGCTTTCTGAATTCCTTATAATTAAAATAGAAATTTTGTATGTGCAGCTGTCCAGACTATAATTCAAGTTTTGAAATTTCAACATCAGAGCTCCTTTCAGTTGTTGATCTGAAGTTAAAGTTACTTGTAACAAACAAACAAATATTACACCGTAATTAGTAAAAATTGAATTAGAAGACAGGAAGGGAGGAAACCTGTTGCTCAGTCCGGGCCAGGCATTTGCGAACGATTTCACCTTCAAGGGCTCGCCTTTCTTCGATAGTAAGATACTCGTAGTATTGGGCAAGACGAGTCTGGCCTTGCTTGTTCACCATCAACACGAATCTGATCCCCATCCCTCGCCAACTCGCTTTGCACTTGCAGGGACACACAGATTCTGATCCTTAAACACACGCCGTTTTGGTTCCATTCAACACTTTTCAGCACGAAAACGGCGTCCCTTGACCCCAAAAAAAGTACGAAAACAACGTCGGTTTGACACCGTGATCCAAAAACACGCATCGTTTTGGTTCAATTCAGTTTTTTTTTTTAAATTAAAAAAAATTAATTGATTATAATTTCTTTTAAATTAAGTAAAATTTTAGTAGAAGATGATAACTAATTTGAAGAACTATTAAAATTCATTTGCATATTTAGTCATTATGATTTTCAATAAAAACATAGTTCGATTCTTCTGATGTTAATTTTTTTTTGGATAATTAAATTTTGAGTGCAAATATAAATATGACAATATTAATAAACTATCCTTAGGATATGACAACATGTCTGCCTCTCTTGGGTATTACATTATAAGTGATACATATTAACTTTTTTTATTTGCGTACATTATATATATATATATATATATTTGTATGGTAAACATATCTTGAACTTAATTCATAATTAGCATTTAAACTCAAATAATTAAGATAAAAATCCTATTTTCTTAAGCCAATTCTTTAAAGTCACGTTATATTCTTTTTCAAGTCTAATTGGGTCATATACTAATTAGTAACGTTTTCTGGATAGTATAAGAAATAAAAAATGCATTCGTGGCAGATAAAAGCAGAAAGCAGAAACCCTTCAAATTATTAGCTGCTAAAACAAAACTTGATAATGAATGTGTTGATGATGTAAGATTTGCATCATCTTATGAGTCAAAAGGATAACTCATGATTACTACTTACAAGCTACAACGCAAGAAATTGGATAAAATTAAGGGCAATAACATCTACGTAGCATTATGATTAATTCAGCTGATTTCTGGGATAACCAAATTGCCAGTTGAACAAAGATCACCATCAATGTCATCCGATGGTTCTTCCCCCTTGTCTGCAATGACATCCTTAACACTCAAAAAGCTGGGCTGATTTGTTGAAGATAAAAGCCTAGCCCACATTCTGTCAGTTATCACAACATAGTTCGGTCTCTCAATAATTCTCTGCAGCAGCAAAAACCAACCACCATCCCCAAATTAACCAACAAGACTAATGGGTATAATATTTTTCCCAGTACTGCTTTATTAGTGGAGGAAAAGCAAGAAGTGGGGAAAATTACTCCAATTTGAAAACAGTTAAAAAATCTTTAAAAACAAAAAAGTTCGTGTAAATTGAGGAATGAATCCAACAAATAGCAAGTGGGTCCAATGAACTCACATAAAAAGGTATGTAAGTTTGTCTTCCATTGACGAGTCCACTTGTAAAGCCAGTATAACCTGCCATTGCTCCATGAACAGCACTTTGAGCAAGAAGTGTGCAGTATACGTTGTCAGAAGCATTGCTTGGAACAGCTCTGATCATATAGGTTGGATCTGTTGAACACAAAACAAGAAAATGCGATACTTGATATTCTAGCCATTGCTCCTTTTAGTATATACACAATCTCACGAAGTTGTATATATATTAAAACCTATATATTTAAGAGTTATGGACAATGTCTTCTGTTTGGCAAAATGATCCTGCAAGTCAAAATAGTTCTATCAGCAGCAGCAGCAGCAGCAGCAATCATAGCAGAATCAGCGAATTAAAAAGCATATTTTGTGGCACCTTGATCTTGTGGGATATCCATAGGCCAATATCTTGAAGAAGCTTATTTCCAGAAGCATCCTGCTTGTCCATGGATTGAATGCTCTCAGAAACAAGTTCCTGTCCTGCTCCTTCAGCTATCACAATAACCATGTGCCCATTTTCTTTGAGCCTTCTCTCTATAAATTCATAAAGTCCACCAGGACCTTCAAGGTAAAAGGGTGACTCCGGAATTAAGCAACAGTCCACATCTCGACTAGCAAGAGTAGCATACATTGCAATAAATCCTGCAACCATCAACCAATGTCAAGTTTGCTTCTTTGAAGGTCATTTATTAAGCTGATGAGTGGAGGATACTCACCACTGTAGCGACCCATCAGCTTCACAACGCCTATACCATTCTCAATGCTTTCAGCTTCAACGTGTGCTGCATTTATAGCTCGTTGAGCCTCCTCAACAGCTGTGTCAAACCCGAAGGACTTATCAATAACCTATTAAGCAAGACGATCAAAGCACATAATCATTAACTGGGTAGTCATAAATGAATTCGTAATATATAAGCTGAGTTGGACCCCAAAATGTGCAAGAAACAAGGTGTACCATGATGTCATTATCTATGGTTTTGGGAATTCCAGCAACTGCAACTTTCAGACCACGCCTTCTAATTTCCTGCATGGACAACCAACCAGCATGCGTTGCGTTATCAACAAATTGCTACTTGGATGGAATTAAACCCACAAACGTCGTAGATACCTCAAAAATCAAAGATGCTCCTCTCTGAGTTCCATCTCCTCCAATTATATAAACCTGAGATTAAGAGAAACATTATTAATCTGATGTTGACGCCTGTAAATAGAAGGAAAGACAGACCTGATTGATTCCTCGATCTTGAATATTGTCAACTATCTTAATGGTGTTATGTCCACCTCGTGATGTACCAAGGATAGTGCCCCCACGTTTATGTATATCGTTCACATTCTTAGGATTTAGACTAACTGTGTTGCGAGCGTAGAAACCCCTGTATCCTCCCTTCATAGCAACACATTCTCTTTACTTGATGAAATCAATATAATAGCAATTGCTCGTCATTACAGTTATCCATCTTAACATCTACTTACATCGATTCCCAGAACTTTCTTCACGCCATACATGTGGTATAAGCCGCATACTAATTCCCTGATGACGGTGTTGAGCCCAGGGCACAGACCCCCACATGTAACAATGGCTGCCTTTACTTCATCTGAATCGAAATACACCTAAATATCCAATTTTTATAAGACCATAATCACAAGGTATCTAATATATCAATTATTCCGGAGACAGATCCACACATAAGGAAACATACCCTTTGACGAGGTCCTGCACGCCGAAAGTGTACACCTCTAGGACTGTCTTTGTGAACAACAATCTGTCAGACCAAAAAGGGGAAATTACCAGATGACACGGTACGGTAAATAATGTAAGTTATGCAACTGTGTCGAAGTTTCGACTAGCATTCCACCAACTCTACAAGACAAGAACCTCTTCAACCAGTCAATTATGGCCACTGTCTGAAAGAATGCATCATATGACAAATACCATTCCAGTGATTTGGATCCTAGGAAGTCCATACCTGGCATTGGAGATGCAGAACCTCCTTAATGTAGTTATCAGTTAATGGCTAATGCTTTGGTACCGTCTCTCCAATCAAAGACGGAGGTGATTGGAGGCATTTATGTTCAAGATGGGCCTTTCAGGCTACTTTAAATCTAGTTACAAGGTAATTGTTCCAGAGAAAGGGAATTACATCAAGAAAATACCAACCTTTTGAGGAACAGTATCATCTATATCCACGAAATACTGCCTGCGAAATCGCAAATAAGTTCAATTTATCATATAAGCAAACCAGCATAGCATAAAGAAACGACAACACAAACTGTGAGAGGAAATAAGTAAAACTTACTTAACTACTGAATAAGCAGGATTGTTTTGCAAAGGATTCGAATATGTCTGTGGGGACACAAAAATATAAAATTATGTCTTAGTCATCGTCAATGATTTTATTTCCTTCAACAAAATAATGCTAATAAAAATTGGTGACATTGGGATCCGGAATGCATAGCAAGCTACCTTTTGATATACGAGCTGTATGACATGATTTCTGTAAAATTGATTTTAAAAAACGAAAAGCAGATACAAATTAAAAAAAAAAATGCCAGGGTCAATAGTAATATCGGTTATCTGAATTCACAAAAGATGACTAAACTAAGTCGTTTGCCTTGTTCCAAAACCCCAAAATTTCCACGGTAAAAATTTCCCAAAATTCTTCTACTTTTCAGAAATTTTCCTGGACTGGGCAGCTCATAGTTTTTCCACCTTGACTCGCGTTTGCATCGGCAAAACGAAGGAAATATGTTTAACGAAAAAACATTCTAGAAAGTATAGGAGCATGATCAATAATATAAACTGAACTGTCTAGAGAAGAAGCAGCTGATAATTGGCCGTAACAAAAAGACATAAAGAGAGGCGAGAGAAACGACGACGTACAGGAAGATTAGGAATATAATCTGACAAATGTGGAACATCTTCGAGGACATAACCTGCTATGCCGTTGACAATTTTCGGTTTGCTATTGAAACAGGAACCCATCACGACAAGAGACCACCCAACCTCAGAGCCAAAAGGAGCAGAGTTTATGATGGTGTTGGTGGAGGAGGAGCTGTTGAGATAATAGATATCAAAGAGCGTAAGAGGAGGCATAAATAGATGCCATTCAACGACATAATGAGTGGATCAGAAGAGGGTCATATTAATAGTAAAAGAAGTTGACCGAGAGAATCGAAGATAGGAAACAGAGAGTTCCACCAAACTAGAAAACAACGTCCCAAAACGCAGAGCTATCCGCTGGCTTTGGGGAAAAAAATATAGCAACTTTTTTTTTCACGGTTCAATATTTCGGAGCATAGAAGAGTGAAACAAGTGGGAGAGCATGGAAGTGCTTTCGTCTTATTTTCAAGATCTAAGCTTTGCACAGAGTATGAAAGAAAAGGGCAATGTGGAAACCAGTGGCTCTTCTATGGAACAGATTCGTGGTATTCTTCGTCTTTAACAGCTAAATACACCGAGAGCGGAAATGCCTGCTTTCAAGAGCAAGAAACAGAGCCGAGCCTCTTCTTGCTTTGCACGTAAAATATTCAATTATTTATCTAAGGGTCCAAAAAAAAACCTTTGGGTCTGAAAAAAAAAGGGAACTTGAACACTTGGCGTCCTTTGTTGAACAGACTCCAACAATTTTGGGGCTGCCGTTAACACGAGTGGGATAAACTACGAAGAATACTGTTTTCCCTGAACGAGATTTTAAAATTATTATGATTAAGAAATAATAATTACATTACTTTTTATATATTTTTTATTTATTCTGTAAAATCATTAAGGTAATTTCATTACACAATGGTGTATGTCATATTTGAAAAACCCGTATAAACAGTCTCATTTAAAACTCAATTGAAGTTTTTGTGTGAAGAGTGAGAGGTTAAAATCTGCCATACTTTTAGGGAAGCTAATGCTGTTACAGACAAATTAGCTATTCTGAGCGTCTTATGTGATCCGGGGTCGCATGTCTGTGAGCACCCTACTGTAGGGGTGTCTGTACCCCGCAGAGTTGCTTTCTAGTTTCTTTTGCGTTTTTGGGGCTTTTACCTTGGTTGTTCCCCACACCCCCCCCCCCCAAAAAAAAAAAAAATCCTCAATTGAAGTTGATTGAATTCGGTTACTTCTTTTCGAGCTTTCTTGCATCGGTGGTGGTTAAGGAGGGAGTTGTTTTAAAGGTAGTCTTCCTCTCCTTTTCACCTGTTATTTTTCTTTTTCCTTGCAGCGATAGTTACTTCTTCGTAGTTGCCCTCCCTTCATAGCTTGGGAGTTTGTTCTCTTTTTATTTGTGAAAGTTTTTTCCCTTCATTGTCAAGTTCTGCTTGCATTTGTGTTCGGTTTTACCCTTTTTTTAGAATTGGTTTTTTTTTTTTCAAAATTTTAATCTCTGTTTTACAGAATTTTTTGAATTTTTTTTTTATTAAGTAAAATGTCGTATCTTTCGTTTAAAAACACAATTGGTTGAATTCCATTTTGCTTGCCCTTTCCCACTTTTTATTCCTATATGTTGACGGTTTGACACTTCCTTTATAATTTTTTTTTTTTAAATATGGTTACAATAAACGTTTTATACAATTTTGACTTCACTACGTAGCATAATAATATTGAAAATTTTAATTAAAATTGGCCAGAAAAAATGAAATCATGGTAATTAATTTTGTGTGTGTGTGTGTGTGTATTTTAATTCAATGTTTGTATGCTTTCGTAGAATCCGACGAGCCAAACCGCTGAAACCAGTAGTCGACAACCGTTTTGTTCTGTTAAGGGTGTGTCCAACGGCGATTCGGCCAATGGACTTCCAAAGCCTTATAATTTTGATCCCTTTTGTTCGAATCCGATTACACACTGCAGTTAACTAATGTATACTATTTTTTTTTTTAGGGAGAATACAAGACAAATAAGGAAAATGCAAGGATTGAATTCTATCCACTCCATCAACTAATGTATCCTATAAATCAATAAAAAAAATATTTTAATTGAATTCTCGTCATTTTCTTGTACACGAAATGGGAATCAGAACCTCTATATGTCACATTAATTTTCTTTTTTATTTTAATGAAGTTAAGACTCGTAAAAGCTGAATCAAAATGACGATCAGTCAAATAGGACAAGGAATAAGTTTCTAAAGCGTGATATAAGTTTTTAAAATTATAGATGATCATTTAGTTTAAGAGTATGTTTGAAAAATTAAATAAATTAGTTTATAGCGTATTTGATTAATTTATAAATTTGTTTGATCAAATTAGAGGTATTTGATAAATAAATTTATTTAAGTAACTTATAACTTTTTATCATACACTACTTTAAGTAACGTATAACTTTTAATTGATAGCTTTTATAATTTTGTTTTTTAAATATTTTATTCAAATTTCAACACTATCTTACTCACAATATGACATTATTTTTATTATATTCGAATAACATTCAAATTATATACCCCGTGATGAACTTCTAAATATTGTTGATAGTGACAAAAAAAAATGAAAAATTTAAAGACATGTATTGAGATAAAAGATATTTACAATACTATTGTTAATTTATTGTAGGACTTTAGATGATATATTTATTTTGTATTTTTTAGAATTATATAATAAAATGTAATTACTAATAAAAAATAAAATTTTTTATATTAATATATTTTTTTATGTCATTTTATATTTATCAGTTAATTTTATCAAACACTAATAATTCAATAAATTAACTTAACAACTTTCAACTTTCAGTTAAAAATTAATTTTTTAATTTTTAATTAATTTTTTAATTTTTAATTAATTTTTTAATTTTTAATTAATTTATCAGTTATTTTTGTCAAACATAGCCTAAACTTCTTGAAGACATTGTTGTTATGGTATCAAAAATTTTATAACTAAATGGTTAAAATTTTGATGATTGTTATTAATTTTTTCAATTAACAATTTAAAATTTTATATGAAAGTTGATAATACATAATATAGTTGGCCTTATGAAACCAATCAAATATATCAACTAAGAATCCTTTGATTATTCAATTCTACTTGGCTAACTTTTTTGCAAACATCCTAAGCTCATATCAACTTTTGATAAACATAGCTCTAGATTATTTTAACTTTAGATAATAAAAATATTACTCTATAAATTATAAATTATTTATATTATATTAGACTGTCAATATAATAATTTGATAGTAAAATTTTTTATATGAACGTAACATACCACTATGTGTACCATATCAGTATAATGATTTAACAATAAAATTTTTTATATAAGTCATCTACCTACATAAAATTAATTAAGAGTTTACACATATCAATAGAAAATGACTATATCTTTGATTTTGTCTATAAATAAGGCCTAATTTTTTTTAGGCATGAATATTTGGCATAATTTTACTTTGACTATACGAATATATTAATTTAAAATTTTACACTACTCACAAGATTTTCTTTTTACGAAACCACACTATACTTAGAATAATACAATAGTTTTAATTCTATTTACAAGATTTTCTTTCATATAATTTTTGTCAAAATTGAATATTAAAGATAATATATTGTAGGCCTTTTAATTATTAGGTGATTATCGCCAAAATAAAATAATAAAGATAATAGTACGAGTTTCAATAATAAATTATAGATCGAAGAGTATTTTATGATCACGATGTTTGACAAATAGATCTCTATTACCAATACAATATTTGATGCCCTTTACAGTCCAACAATGCGGCCATGTTTTGATCACTTTAATAGAGAAACATTATTAAAGTTTTTCAGAAAAATGAAGATGGTTTTATTAAGATAGGAATAAAATATGGATGCAATTGATATAGGGTGACCATTATTTCTTCTGCTACAAAACAAGGTGTCAATACGTTAGAAATTTTAAGAATAAAAAAGTGACTCACACGAGTGTATATAGGTCACGCGGATCCAATCTCACACGTGTCGGACTCTTGCCGAACTCAATAGGGCCGTCCTCTTCTGGTAGTCTCCCTCGGCCTTCGTCCAGACTCCCAGTGCCTAACGGAACCCAACTGTCCCTGCAAGATAGGGTTTCAGTCCCTGAAGCCTCAATGGTCATGTACAGACATGCAGCCTCCCGCCTCAGGGCCTTCAGGGTTAGTATGCTTCTTACTCGTGTTAAACCGTACTTTCTTCACCTTTATGTGATCTTGTTCCGCCATTGATGTTCTCGAGGGTTCTTGCGC
Source organism: Gleditsia sinensis (assembly GCA_037074535.1). Lineage (NCBI taxonomy): Eukaryota > Viridiplantae > Streptophyta > Magnoliopsida > Fabales > Fabaceae > Gleditsia > Gleditsia sinensis. The sequence continues at coordinate 33,485,651 of CM073474.1, read as the reverse complement.
TCCAATCAATAATGCTGTTGAAATTTATAGTCTCTCCGTGCATTAGATCTGACCATACTTCAATTCTAATTTCTTAGTGCCTGCCTTTTGCAACGTACTGTTCGGTTTGTTAGAAAATATTGTAATAACAACAGTTTGGATTTTATCGTTGGCTTAGTTCATACATTCAATTTATTTTTCCCGATACACCCTTTTGGACTTGTAGCATAATTATTGCCTCTGCATTTTTAGTGCAATCAACTCACGGTCAATACTTCTCTACAGTTGTGGTTTTTGCTATATGATTGAAAGTTACATATTTCGGCGTTAGAAATTCCAACCTGTTACCTCCGGTTGTTTAATGCACATGATAAGCTCTGAAACTGGTACATTAAGGTTGGCAGGAAATTGAACAAATTTGCCTTCCGGTGTGACTTTTATCTAGGATCCTGTTTCCGCATTTTGATCGTGAAAATTAGAAAGGGAATAAAGCTTGTTGCTTTTTTAGCTCAAATGTTATCACCTGGTTTACTGAGCGTGAAGTTTTTTTCACTTTTCATTTCAGCATTTATGTTTAAAAATTTAAAAACGTTAAATTTCTGATAGTTTGGATTTTTCTTATGGTTTACCGTCGAACCATGAAATTAGGCCCGTTCATGCAATAGGGCTTCAGCCGGATTTGCAAGTTCAAGTTCTGTTGCCACCAAACAATCCTCTTTTATCTTGGGTGGTATATTTGGATGGCTCGCTGGAGAGCGATCTAGTTCTTTACCACCTCTGAATTTCACACTTCCAGGTGTCACACTTCCACCTCCACTGCCTGATTATGTTGAACTCGGTAAAACTAAGATTACTACACTCCCAAATGGTGTCAAGGTGGCCTCTGAAACATCAGCGGTATGGATTGTTGGTTATCTCTAATCTGGTCTGTCTGCACATCAATATTTTCTCTTATAAAATTTTGAAATTTCATGTGCTGACCATATTTCTGTTTATTCTGGTGGTTGTTTAGACTCCTGCAGCCTCAATAGGTTTATATGTAGATTGTGGTTCAATCTATGAGACACCATTATCATTTGGGGCTACACATCTGCTGGAACGTATGGCCTTCAAGAGCACTAGAAATCGTAGTCACTTTCGAATAGTTCGCGAGGTAGAGGCAATTGGTGGCAATGTGCAGGCCTCAGCTTCTAGAGAGCAGATGGGTTATACATTTGATGCTTTGAAGACACATGTTCCGGAAATGGTGGAGCTACTTATTGATTGTGTGAGGAACCCTGTGTTTCTTGATTGGGAGGTCAATGAGCAGGTACCTTTCTATATGACTATACCATTGTTGAAGACACCTTAAAATGCTTTTACTGGCAGTTCCCCATATAGCTTGAATCAGTGTTGTCAGAAGCGCAAGGCAGCATAAAGCAGCTTGAGGCGTTACCCCCAAATGACAGTGGCAGACATATCTGTGAAGTGAGGTAGCCATTTTGAAAAAATAAACTATATAACTAATAATCATGTCACAAAAGTAAAACTTCAATGGAAATTAAGTCATGTCATGACAAAGTATCCAAAACATAAAGTAGTCCTAAAAGACATATCAAAACAATGTTATAATCCTCAATTTAAGTGTACCATAAGCCTAGGTGGTGGGCTTTTACATTGAACCAATGTTGGCTTTCAAAGAAAGTAGGTGTATGTGTTTAACTATAAAACCAAACGGGGGGCTTGTAAGTTGAAATATAGTAATATACAACAACTAGAATAATTGTTGACAGAACTAGAGTGCTAGTTTTGGCTCCACTTGGCGGAAAAAAGAAGGAATAAGTTTTATCTGGGTTGAGGAAAGCAGGGAGAGCAGCTTAATATTGAAACTCAAAATGTCCAGAAATTCATCTGAAAGATATCAGCAATCTCTGTTTCATCCAAGAACTCAATCTCCTCTGTAAATGTTCATATTTTCTGCTCTAGAATCTGGATGGTCTCCACATTATTCATTTACAGTCTATCCTCACAGACTAAACTGCTAGCCCTTTCATGGGTTCTACTTTTGTTTGATTGCTTCAGATGAGCCCTTTTGGTTAAGAGTCCCTTCAATTTGTATATCCATGGATGGGTTTGTTGTTTAAACAGGGATAAATGGGTTATCTTGCTATAACTTAGGTGGGTGCCACAAATGCATCAGGTCCCTTACTACTTCAGCCAGGGTCGAGAGTCTTTGCTTCGCCTCATTGAGGCTACCTTGCTTGGGGCTGGTGCTTCAAATGCCTTTGACAACACTGGCTTGAACATATCTATTTGGCTAGATTTATAAATACCTTAATTGTGTGTTTTGAAAAGAAGGTTGAATTCAATGATGTAGTTTTGAGTTAGAAGCCTCATGTTTGTCCTTTGTTATTGTTAGGAACCTGGATCCCAGCAGAAATTACAGAAGAAACAAAAAGAAAATAACAAAGAAAGCAATGGAAACTTTTCCTAGAACTTCAAGGATCTAGGGTCTCCCCACAACCATTATCCAATTTCTGCCTCCTTTCACCTCTGCTCCTCTCCCTTTTTATAACTAAAATCCTAACTAACTACTCCTATTACAATTTACCATGTGTCCCTTCCCAAAATTCCTAAAATAACCTTTTATTTTTCCCTTTAACCATGGGGTTCTATCAGTTATTGTCTAAAAAACTCTATTGTCTCGTTATAACTTTTGTAGTGGCTTCTAACTTTTCTCTTAGAATAAAACTGCATACTTTTGTAGCTGCTGAAGTGAGTTTATTAGAGCCATGTTTCAGAGTGAGTAATCCTGGCTTGTGGGGCAGTGGTTTATAACTGTGACTTATTCATGCCTGCTTATTAGTTTCATGAGCTATGAAACACCAATATTTCAAAGACGGAGACGTACACATATCAGATATGACACAATATTTTAAATTGTATGTAAACACTAAATATTTTATCGTATTACAGTATCTTGTATCTTGTCGTATCCTGTATCTGTAGTGGTATCCATGCTTCTTTGTTCGTGAACTTCTGGAATTTGCTGCTTTAATTAATATTACACTATATATAGCTTCTGAAGGTGAAAGCTGAGATTAGTGAAGCTTCCAAAAATCCTCAAGACTTGCTTCTGGAGGCTATTCATTCTGCTGGTTATTCTGGTGCTTTGGCTAATCCGCTTTTAGCCCCAGAATCCGCAATAAATAGACTGAATGGTACCACTCTGGAGGAGTTTGTTGCTGTAAGTCATGAATTTGATACTTATAGTCATAAATATTTATATTTTTTTTCCATTTACTACCTTTGTTTCTAAACTTAGATATTCTATGAAACATCAGGAGAACTATACTGCACCTCGGATGGTACTTGCAGCTTCTGGTGTTGAGCATGATGAATTTTTGTCTATTGCAGAACCTCTATTATCTGATCTAGCCAGGGTCCCTTGCCCAGAGGAGCCAAAATCAGTGTATACTGGTGGTGATTATCGATGTCAAAGTGAATCAGGGGTATGTATTACAAATAGGAAATTGAGCTTTTGGTTCTGTCTCTCACATGATAACATCTGCCTGAAATTTCAAGTCTAAACTTGCCTTGTCCAGATGACCCATTTTGCTTTTGCCTTCGAACTTCCTGGTGGCTGGCACAAGTTGAAGGACTCTATGGTTTTGACTGTTCTTCAGGTCTTGATAGTGTTTTATTTTCATTTCCTTTTTGCGCTTGAGATTTCTTTTCCTTCTTTAGTGGGTTGCCCCCAATGTGCCTAAGAATGCACTATTTAGTTAGCTGCTTAAATTTTGTTTACCTTGTTGCTTGGTTTCTAATTCGATTACTTTATACAAACATATAAATTTTGGAACTGTACTGTATAACTACAGATGCTATTGGGTGGCGGTGGATCATTCTCAGCTGGCGGACCTGGTAAAGGAATGTATTCACGACCGTGTAAGTTATCTCAAAGTATTCAAGTCTCTTATGGCTATGTTATTGAAGCTAGTAAGATAGAATGGAAGGACTGATGCTCATTTACATTTAAGAGCCTAGTACATGACAATCACTTTATTTCTACTGATCAGGACTTGTATAAAATTGCTCCACATTCCACAATTATTTTTCTATGTCACACTCTTGCACCATTTCTCTGCTACTATACACTTTATGCTTTTGCCCCTTGTTTTTTTGTATACCTATATCGTATGTAAATTTGGTACCTTGAGATTCTGGCTTCTATCATTTGCAGATCTCCATGTTTTGAATCAATATCCACAAGTTCATTCTATTTCAACATTCAACAACATTTACAATAACACTGGCATATTTGGTATCCAAGTTACAACAGTAAGCAATCAATGCCTTTGCATTACGAATTATAGAAATTGAGCCCTTTGGGTCCTTTTAAAAACCTTTGAAACAGACCAGAATAGAAATTTTAGAAGGCTTTCAGCCCTGAGATATCTTGACGACTCATTTGGTGTTATTTTACTAGGTTAATTTCTGGAATGTTGTAAAACACAGAGCAAATGCTTTCATGCCTCTAATTTGTTGTCATATTTTATCAGCATACTATGAACTGTTCAGATTATCAAATGCTTGTGAGCCACCAGTGGTAACTGTCACTTAAAGCTGTATTATTAGCTTTTTTACCAACCTAAGCAAGCATTGATTCTTATCGTGGTTGGTAGATATTTATAACTCCACTTGTTCTATTTATACCTATGAGGCATAAACATGGACATGGGACAAGACATGCTAAGACACGTGAATTAAAAAAACAAAGATTTTATATATATATATATATATATATAATTAGTTGCATGTTAAGCTATGAAGCACAGAATATTGTGTTTGCTGCTTCTTGAGTGCCTAATGTTTATTGTGTCTACTATTTTCCACTAGCCCATTACAGAAGCAATTGGCATCCATCAGGCAGAAGCAATTAATCACAGAAGCCACAAGTAAATGCATAAAGTAATTAATCACAGAAGCAATTAATCACAAGTAAAATTCATAAATCATAGAAGGCTGAAAAAAAAAGCAGCAAGTGAATGGAGACCAACATCATTTAACAAAGCAACTTAGAACATAACCTATGAAGCACCGAATAGAACATGGAGAAGTAAGCATGAATAGAGCATCATTTAGACACCAAGAAAAAAAGTAGCAGCAGCCAGCGAGTGAATGGAGACCATATATTAATAAGGCTAATCCATTTCTATTTCCCCTCTTAATACATTTTTTATTTCTCTTCCTAATACATTTTCTTCTGTCAAAAAAATCCTATCCTAGAGCAAAACCAAACCAAGTTGATTGAGCAAAAACAAGGGCCATTTCCTAGAGCAAAACCAAACATGAGGAAAGAGAATGGAGACCAGGCAAGGGAAACAATAGAAAAGAGATAGCTGTGCGAAAATGAAATAGAGATACTTGAGAGCTCGGCGTGAGAATGGAGCAGAGTCACTAGAGAATGGAACAAAGCCGCACAAGAATGTAACAGAGCTGCGTGGTGGCGGAGACTGAAGAACCGCGATGGAGGATGACATAAACAGAAGAGGTGTAGTGACACAAACATGAAGTGGCGAACAAGAGTAGAGGTAGAGACAAATGTGAGAAATCTGGAAAGTGATCTAATTGAGTATTGGGTATTACTACTAGGACTCAATTGATTAAAGGCTAGACTTTTTATGTTTAAATATAGTGTCGGACACGTTTTTTTATCGTGTCCGATCCATGGCCTTTTTTAAAATTTTTTAAGATTTGAATACGTGACACATGTCTGACACGTGTTCGAAGCATGTCTGTGTCCGTAGAGTATCCGATACATTGATATGTCTCAAAACGAAGTGTTCGTGTTTCATAGATTTATACCAAAATATACAATCAGCAGCTGTAGTAGAACAGCTCTCAGATCCCATCTCTCTTCCTTTTACAATATAGCACATCATATGAGACATGCCATGCATAGATCTTTGCACAGCCTTGTGACAAGAGTATACTTATTTATTTCATGTTCAAAATGTCTGGGCTAGTAGAGCTTAAATATGAGTGGTTATTAATTTGCTGGATATAGCCCCGTGGATCTATTCCTTTTTCTGGAATATGGTTGTCTGAACAATCTGAATTATTGTTCCTTATTATTTTTCCAAACATATGACAATTTATTCGCTTTTCTGTATCAGGGGTCGGATTTTGTATCCAAAGCCATTGATATAGCAGCTAATGAGCTTCTTGCAGTTGCTACTTCTGGACAAGGTATGTTATCCCGCTTTTCACTTGACTAGTATTTTGCTTATGATCGCTATATGTAGGTTGATGGCCTTCCACTTATACTTTTGGTTTCTGTCCTCAGTTGATCAGGTACAGTTGGATCGTGCCAAACAGGCTACCAAATCAGCAATTTTAATGAATTTGGAATCAAGAGTATGTAAATTCATCTCAGACGAAAATTTACTTTGATATATCATAAGCTGAATTCTTTGCTGTGTAGCATGGACTTTCCTTCCTTTTTTTTTCTCCCTCTCTTTTTATTTGTAACTGCTATCATCTTATGGTTGAACTTCATTTTTTTTTTCAGATGGTTGTTTCAGAAGACATAGGAAGACAGATTTTGACATATGGTGAAAGGTATGGCCTAAGTATGACATTTTCTAAATTTGACATTAATTGAAGGCTAATATCGTTAATGCACTGATAGTTTTATTTGTTTCTGAATGAATTACTGGTGAATGCCTTTGCTTGCTTGTTTTCTGCTTACTTTCCTCTTTAGCACTTCATCTTCTTATAGTTAGTTCCTTAGTTTGTATCAATTCTGGTCTGTGATGTGCAACTTGCAGTTTAAGGATGTAGATATGATGGTGCTGATATCTGCTAGAATTTTAGCTGATTGATGTTAGTAATAGAAATCTTATTTCACTATAGGAAGGATTAGCCATTGGCATTGCTAGTTGTAGTAGTGTGACTGATGCAGCAACGAGCTCTAGAGGCTTAATTTGAACACATTATTACTTGCACGTTGCCCCTGTGTGCTGCTTCAAGCTCCAACAAGCCAATCTGTTCCAGAATTTTGGTGTAAACATGGTACTTCATAATTATGTCTTCAAAAAAAACCAGGGGCGTTAGATGTGGTCTGTTTCATGGTTTGGTTTTCAGCATTACTCTGCACCTTAACCATCGATGTCTTCTCACCAGTATCCTATTACAATGAAGATGCCATTTTGAAGTATGAATGCTTATGCATTTAGAAGTTTTTCCATGATGAATATGCACCAAGCTGTTGGTTTTAGTATCAAATTGTACAATTTTTGCTTGCGTTTGTGTATGCTTGGAAGGCTACAGTATCTGTCACTTCTTAAAGGATGTCTTTTCCCCTGCTCAGGAAACTTTTGGAGAATTTCCTGAAGGCAGTGGATGAAGTAACTTTGAAGGATATTGCTTCAATTTCTCAGAAGCTCATTTCTTCCCCGCTCACAATGGCATCATATGGAGATGGTAATTTTTTCCTTGTCCAGTTAGAATTTGTCCGTGATTGATTTTAATCTTTATGGTAGTAATCTTGCCTCTGCATGTTCTGCAGTTATTTACGTTCCAAGCTATGAATCAGTGAGCAGCAAGTTCCGTTCAAAATGAGGTTCCTTTCATCCATAATATTTGGTCGTTTGAAATACAAGCAAGTCTTGTACGGGAAAAGTGTAAAATCAAAATCCGAAATATTTTTGTGGTCATGAATTGGTGTTTATTCGCAAGCAGCATTGATCTACATAATTCATTGACCTGAACGGGCTTTCGCATCAATGTATTGATGTTACACAGAACTCAAACTTATGGATTTGTTTTTTGGATTGGATCCTATACACTGAATCCAAATTACAAGGAGCTCATTTAGAATTACAAGCATTCAGTTAAAATTTGTGTAATTGCTTATAGATCCAACTTTCTTTGGTGACAGCATTTATAGGGCTGACAGCTGCTGACTCAATCATGTTACTGCGGCTGTTAATGATGTATTCGGATCTTTTTTAGTTTTCCAAAATAATTGTCAATTTGCATGTTTTGAACCTTGTATTCCCGTCATCCCCAAGAAAAATGACATGGAAAATACAGCATGATCTAACTTGGGAATATGGAACAGCCTTCCAAATGCAATAATAGATACACATCTGGATTGGTATAATTTAAGGTTTGTTTGATTCTGTTTTTGTTTTTTTATTTTTAAAAATTAATTTTGAAAATTATATTTAAAAACTGTTCTGTAGAATAAAAGTAAAAAAAAAATTGTTTGATAAGTTGTTTTGAAAACGTGTTATTATTTTAAAAAAAATTAAAAAATTAAAATAATTTTTTATTATTTTTATTTTTTTATTTTAAAAATAATTTGTTTTTAAAATTTATTTTTAAAATAATAATAAAAAATAGTTATCAAATAAATTTTTTTATTTTAAAAATAATTAAAAATAAAAAATAACTTTTAAAAATAAAAAATAAATAGATCTTTAGTATTCGAATATTGAACAATTCTCCTCATACCATATAATGGGCGTATGGTAGGATAGAAACTTACTGTTGTTTACATATTACAACTTGGTAATAAATAGATTGAATGCCCATGAATTTGAAATAACTGTTCTCCTTATATCCCTGAAATTCATTCAATTCTAGTTTTATATCTGTCATCTGCAATAATATAGAAAAGCCTTTATATTTACCTATTGTTATTATTCTGTTGCCATGCTGTAGTTTTTCGAAATAAATATCTTTTAGACTTTTACAATGTAATTCTGTCTTTAAATTAAAGAATTGTGGCATGACAAGTGTCTGCAAAGACCTGTGACTCAACAAAGACGAAAAAAATGTTTTAAATTTTATCACTTTGTACAGATATTAATGGCGCCGTTTGATCCATGTAGCCGACCCCACTTAGTGAAAAAAGACTTAGTTGTTGTTGTTGTACAGATACTAATGTTGAATCATCCAAGATATATGCTCAGCGATTTCCTGCCAAACATGTCAAGGCCAAGTTTTGCTTGCATTTGTTGTTTATGGACTAATTGAATTTTTTTTTTTCTTCTTTTCTGCTGTGACTTGTTGGATCCCCAGCTCTGTCAAGAAGGTAGCTTGGCTTCAATGGTCAAAACAATGTTTTGACGAGTAAAATAGAAGAAAGAGCTCTTATCCGATAAACTAACATCAACATCAATGTTAACCAAATTATCCAGGGTCATACCCACTTCTGTACTTACCGTATCCCTTGCTCATTTTTTGGGTGAGAGTCATAGTTACTCCAACGTTCTTCCGCTTTGACAATTTTTTTTAAAATTTATCGTTATCGTTTCTTTTCACCATCTATTTTTCTTTCCTCATTTTCTAAACTAATTATTTCTGTTTGCCGTTAGAAATGAGTACTTCATCAGCTCAAGTGAAGGTGGGTAAGAAGTAATCAATATTCGATCCCATATCCTGAACTAAAGATGACTAATTGAGTGCTTAATCAGAAGATGGACTTGCCTCTCTAAATTTTCTAGCTCATCTTACCCACCAAAGTGATTCATACCTCACAAGGAACGTTACATGGAGAGTCCCAAAAGAAACGAAAAGATGATCAAAGTAAGGCTCCTTTTTAGAAGAACTGAACCTAAAATCTTCTATAAGCTACTCATGAAATCCTTTAGATCACCTAGTGGTTTCCCTTGAAGAATTTTTTGTCCATCGTCTATGTCATGGGGTGTTGGTATCCCTGCACAATGGAAAATAGTTGTTCAAGTGCTCATAACAGTGCGAGAAGTACGTCACCTCTATCTCTTGTATTTAAATATACATCCCACCTATTTGGGCAAATATAATACTTCGGATGATGGTGAAAACTACTTGACAATTTTGTCCATTTAATATCAAGAAGGCCCTGGGAATTCAGTACTGTATACTTTTATTCCATAAAGATGGGGAAAGTCAAGTGTTATGGCCTATGGGATGGGATATGACCATCAGATGAATGTGTCCCCTTAATTTGCTGCCTTAATCACACCCTAATTACTTTTGTACTTATTTAATAAAAACCCTAATGATGCCATTTTTGTCTCCCATATTAAAATGTTATGTGAGCCCTCATGTCTATGTTTTGTAATCCTTCTGTGTTGATTCGATCGGTAGCTGAAACTTGGGTCTTTGGTTATATATATATAGCTTTACTCATATTTTTATATATGATTGATAATAATTCTATTAGTGATTATGTTAATTACAATAAAAATGAATACACCAACAAAAGGGAAAATATATCGCACTGTGCAAGAAAGCTAAAACTAATGTTTAGTGGCTAGATCTTCCTCTGCACTCTGGAATTAATTTAAATAAACACCGTACCAACAATTGTACCCTCTCGGAAATATTCTTAAAGATGTACTGTGCAGAAAGAGTATTTTCGAATATTTGAGTGTATAAAACTAGATTTCTTTTTTCTTTTTGTTATTAATCAGTATAATTAATATTCCTCGATCGGAACTGTGTCACTCGAGCATTTATTATAAGTGGCAAATCTTATAAGCAGTGGAAAAATTTAGAGTGTGCGTATGTATATGTACGTAAATTTGTATATATATATATACATATTTTAGGTAGGATCCATGGGTTGATTAGTCAAAGGTCAACTTAAAATGGATAATCAAAGCAAATTGATTCTCTTGTTTTTCTTTTTTTCTTATTGGTCAGAGACGAAAACTTGAAAGTGATGCTGTACAAGTTGAATGTTGTTTTGGTCCTATGCTTGGGTCCAAGTTTCTTTCATATTATATTCTGAGGATATAGGACGTGTTCCTTAGGTGCGCGTGTATGATACTTGGGCAAATTCTTCTACTCCTTCTCAGATCCATTAAATAAATTCAAAGGTTGGGGTAAACAAAAAGAAAAAAAGACAGGAGACAAGGGGACAATCATAGCCATCTATCTATACTGCAAACATCATTAGGGAGCCTCCATCATTTTTCTCTTGACTGCTCCAAAGACTGTTATAAACGTGAAGCCTAACCATCATCTGATTAACATACTTTATGGGGGCCAAAGATTTCAAAGCTGGACCCACATAGTGGGGTGGCTCTACTCCTTCCTTCTTATATGTGAACTACATAATTTGTGTGCGGGTGACGAATACTTTATATATACACTTTCTGAATAGAAACGACACAAAGACACAAGTAGAAGACAAAACGAAAAGAAAGGGAAAATAATAGTAAACCCAATAAATTATAACTATCTAGTGTCTTTTATTTGCTGCATTGATCTGTGAATCGCTCCGTGCTTCTGGTCCACGTTTCATAGATTTTTTGCGTTTTCAAAATATGATTTAGTATAAATTCTAGTAATTAGAAGGGGTTGTGGTGGTCCATCAAGTACACTGCTCATTTTCCTTGCTAATCAAGCAACCTCCTAATACCCCCCGATCCATCTCTCTCTCTCTTTCTCTCACTGTGTGTGCCAAACATTCATGGCAAAAGCATCATGATCAGCACTCCAGCTCAAAACCCATGTGAGTTCCTATCATACCTTTTTCCCGTATTGAAAATCTGGGTGTCTCGCTCTTTTCTCCGAATTTTTTTGGATTTATTATATAAGTCTGACGGTAATCTGTTATGCAAAAATAATGAGACAGTAATTTTGCCTGATGTCGTTTTTATTACTCAAAGTTTCAATCTTTATGACACGTAATAGCAGGAACTTGGTTTTTAACATATATTATTCTATTGGGTTATCCTGTATCTTAATTAAAAGGAATTTAATTGAAACTAAAAGGTTTTTTTTCCCCCTTCGACAGCATAATTTTTATTAGTATAAGTAATTAATACACAAATTAATACGGTTGCTCAGCTTTTGAACAAGTGCCTTAGAAACAGGTGTGATAGGCGTTTTGTGCCTTTTGCTTTAGTAGTCGGTAGGAGAGAGGGCTTAGAGCTTTAGAAAAACCAACCGGGTTTTCTTTCTATCCTTTTCTTTGTTATCTCTTTCTCTTTCATCTTTCTCTCACACAAACCGCCTGCATACATGCGCTTCTTAAATTAGCAAAGCCTTAAGGTGCTATGTGCGTTTGAAGCAGCCACCTTTTCCTTTATTTTTTTTTCTCACTGGCTTCAGTTAAAGTAGAGAGAATTCTGGTGTTTTCTGTGGTTAAAGCAGGTTTATAGCTCAATCCTACTGTGACAGTTTCCTCTTTTCCTTCTCCTTCTTCTTCTTCCTCCTCCTCCTCTCTTCTTATCCTTCTTATTTCTCATCTGGTGTTTTGCAGTTTTTTTTTTAATTGATTTCTAGTCTGAAATATTTACATGCTTAAGATTTGCTATTTTCATCTACTTTTGTTTTATATTGGTGTTCTTCTCTTTGCTTATTGATTATGTTGATGTCTTCTAGCTTCTCAATCGAACCAGCAGCAGCTCAAGCATCCATATCTTGATACTTCCGAAAATGATTAGCCAAAATCAACATGTTCTTTTTTTTTTATTTTCACTCCCAAGTCACTGAAAATGATTGAAACACACCCTTCATCCAATTTCCTTAGTTCTTTTTGGAAGTTTTAACTCTTGATCTCAATTGAATTCTTGAATTTTCCTGGAATATAGGGAGCAAACTTGGACATGCTCAGTGGTGAAGAAAGATAGCCATGAACAAGATCAACAATTTGAGCTCCGTAAACAGTTGTGATCTGATAGATGCGAAGCTGGAAGAGCATCAGTTGTGTGGATCCAAGCAGTGCCCTGGTTGCGGACACAAGTTTGAAGGGAAGCCGGTACGGAAATATCTCATAATATTCTTTTCTTCCACCAAAAGCCTTTGACAAACATACAACAAAAGTATATCATATGCTTATGCTTATGCTTGTTTTATCGTTGGACTATTGAAATTCATCCGGTTTTGCTTTCCTTTTCCCCGCCCAGTTATTACTAAAGTTTAAGTATTAATTTGTTAAAGGCTTCATACTCCTCTTTTCTCTTTCTTTCACATATATTCTTCTTTCTCTTCTTATCTCCCTTTTGCTTTCGTTTTTATGATTTGAATTTTAATGGAGTTTGCAGGACTGGCTTGGTCTACCAGCAGGAGTGAAGTTTGATCCAACAGACCAAGAATTAATAGAGCATCTTGAAGCCAAAGTGGAGGCAAAGAATATGAGATCGCACCCTTTGATCGATGAGTTCATTCCTACAATTGAAGGAGAAGATGGAATTTGTTATACCCATCCTGAGAAACTTCCAGGTTTGAGAATATTGAATTTGAAATCCTCTCTCGCTCTTTCCTACTCTCAGCCCCTCACTCAGGGTTTGAGAATATTATTTTTGAATTGTCAGTTAGGTTTTACTATATATATATATATATATATAGAACCTTTCTGGGTATCAGAAGAAATTTCATATACTCAAGGAAATAAATTTTTTTTCTCTACTAATGAATTTTGTGTTGCAGCTCACCTAAGTCGACCTAACTTTGATTTTGGGTGTATGCTTCCCATATGTGTTGCAGGAGTAACGAGAGATGGCTTGAGTAGGCACTTCTTCCACAGACCTTCAAAGGCTTACACAACTGGGACAAGAAAGAGAAGAAAAATTCAAAACGAATGTGACTTGCAAGGCGGAGAAACCCGATGGCACAAGACTGGTAAGACCAGGCCAGTGATGGTGAATGGTAAACAAAAGGGATGCAAGAAAATCCTAGTGCTCTATACCAATTTCGGGAAGAACAGAAAACCCGAGAAGACCAACTGGGTGATGCACCAGTACCATCTGGGTCAGCACGAGGAGGAGAAAGAAGGAGAACTTGTGGTGTCAAAGATTTTCTATCAGACGCAGCCAAGACAATGCAATTGGTCTGATAGAAGTGCAACACCTGGGGAAGGAAGTGGTGAGCCCAATAGCAGAAGAGACAGTGGAAGTGGGAGTTGTTCTTCTAAGGAGATAATTACTCACAGAGATGAGATGTCTGCTGTTGGCGTCCCTCCCATATCAAGCTACGCTGCCTTGGATATTCAACACCTAAAATCCGACCATTTCAGCTTCATGCCATTCAGAAAAACCTTCGACGAGGTACATATCACGTTCATTTGGGGCACTTGCTTGTTTAGCTTTCTTGATATTGCTGTTTTACTTATAGCCCATGCTTATATATCAAATATCAACCAAAGGATTTTAACATTATTCAAGAACACGAAAGTCTTAGGGTAGCTGTTGACATAACCATTGCTTGCATAAACCGCATGACCCCTCATAAATCAATGTCAGCTAACCACCGCTTGTAATTTACCCCCCAAAAATGAAAAAAAAATGAGTTTGATGATGGAGAAAGGTAGCTAGTAATTAAATTGGATGATATATAGCATTACACCTAGATTAATGATGGAAAATATTGCAGGTGGGAATAGGAGAGGCTTCGACGGCAAGAGAAGTGCAAGCAGGAGGGTCATGCGTAGAAGTTCATGCAGGGCAGCGGCAACATCACGTGGCTCATCATCAACACCAACACCAACAGATTGCAACTACAGCCTTCCATATCAGTAGGCCTTCACTTCCCATCTCTACCATTATCTCTCCACCTCCTCTCCACCATGCCTCCATCATTCTCGACGATAACTCATACCACGTCTCTAGAATTATGCTCCAAAACGAACATTTCCAGGTAATCACTCATACCCCATTTCTTAGACATTCGTAATTTTTTTCCAGGGTTGCCACTTGGAAGAGTGTGTGAAACTCTAAGATGGACCGAGTCTGCATGCATGGTATTGTGCATGAGGCAGACTCATAAACAAGCATGAAACTGTCTTTTCACCTTTTAGTCTTGTTGTTCAAACATGATGATTGAGATTTGTGCTTTGAATTTGATTATTGTCCTTTTGAAATGCACATGGCAGCAACAGCAGCAGCAACATCATAAACTAGAAGCAAGGTCTGCGTCTGGATTGGAGGAACTAATTATGGGGTGCACTTCAACTGATATTAAAGAGGTAACTAATAACTTTTTGACTCTGAAATTTATGAACTTTGTGTGTCATAATGCCCACTAGAGAGAGAAACAGAAAAGAGGTCAGAATATCTTTGAAAAAAAAAGGAATAAATATAATTTTTTATTATTTTATTTGAATTAAAGATTAGAAGCCCTTTTCATCTTTATCTCTTTATCTCTTCTTTGCCCTTCTTTTATTCGTTCTCTTCGTGTTGGCATATATATCTGGACAATGGAATATCTCTTTCCCGCGAGACTTTTAAGAGTGGACAACATTGATGAATTTCAATGGAGAAAGAAAAGAAGTAAATGAAGAAGAAATAGACACAATATATGATCTTACATAAAGGGAGGCACATATAGGATTTATTTTTACTTAATATGTTCCTTTCCCATCATATCAAGAAAGAAAAAAAGCCGGAATATGAGACCTATAGAGGAAGAGATCTTCTGAATATTTTTGAACTGTACTTATAATAGAAACTTCTGCTAACAATTTTCCATCCCCTTGAGAAAAGACTGCTCCTAATTGACATTTAATACTGTTCCAAATATTATGTTTTTTTCCTTCTTAAGCATGGGAAGATTAAAAAAAGATGATTGTGACTTATAACCTTTTCTCATGCCTGGCCTTGTTAGAAATAGTGGCCTTTGACATTTGACCGTGAGGTAGAAAAAGAGATGGTTAATTTTTTCGTTTCCTTTATCTTCTGCATCCTTGTTGAAATTATAATCCATATATAAACCCTAACCCTAATCCTTACATGTTTATATACAATTGTCTTGCAGGAATCATCCATCACAAATCCGCATGAACCTGAATGGTTGAAGTATTCTTCTTACTGGCCTGACCCTGACAACTCGGATCATCATGGTTAGGACAGAAAAAAAAGAAAGAAAATAAACAAAAAATACAGACAACGTCATTGTCACCAATCACCATCATTGGTACCCGAGGCCTCCCTCAAGTTTCTTTTCGATAAAAGGCCAAGAAATCATCCATGGTTTCCTCTTTTTCTTTCTTTTCCAATGGGGGTCTGTAAGTTTAACCTTTGGTGGCTCTCAACATAACCGAGAACAACGGACCAAGCTGCAAGGAATATGAAAGAAAGATCAAAGGGAAAGAAAAGGCAGAAAAACTATAAAAAAAAAAAAAAACCAAAGAAAGCCTGATCTCCCTTCTGACACATTGTGGGAGCCGGAAGTAAATGCATCCTGCATGAAAATCATCACTATTATCATCACAATATATATATCATCTTTGTTAAATTCATATTATTTTATTGTTTTGAGATGTTTGTATAATTGATCTTTTCTAGCTTCTTTATACAAGAAATATACCAATGAGTTTGTGCAAACTGCAAAGGACCTAGCTAGTTACTTGTGCTGTAGTTAGTCTTATTTTGTTATAGTAAAACGTGAAAATGATTTCTTACACAGAAATGAAATGTCATGAAGAGTATTTCATGTTGGGTCTCAATAAGTACTGGCCACTTCATTTGACATTTTTGAAAAATTTCAAGTATCAGAATTTTCTCTTTTAGAATTGTTATCGAGAACTTTACGTGGAACCGATCGGACGTTGGATTTTAGTCAGGAAATAGCTATAGATAGGTAGAATTTGTATGTCTTTCATTATTTAAAATAATTTAGTACAAAAACTCGTGTCGTGCACCTGATGTGTTAATTATATATCATATATAAGAGCAGAATTTAACTATGGTTCTGGTCAAGAAAATAATAGCTTTAAAACATAATTATTAGCTTATTTTACAATTCAACATCTTATAAATTTTTTTGCTAGTAAGATATATATGATCATTATTTGTATATTTAAATAACTTATATATACTTGCTCCAGTTAACTATGTACGTATTCTTTCTTATTTCATTGTGTTACTAAGTTAATTTATGTTGAGGTAAGGATAATGCAACCAATTAATTTTGTATTTCCAGTTAGGTCTTAAACATTCACTACTCTATCTAATTTAATTACGCCGTGTACAATAACATCCACTAAATGACAGCTCTCTCTTGGAGCTTTTGTTGGTGCCGATGTTTGTCTGATAAAAAGAAAATATACTTTGGGAGATGAGTTTCGAGAAAATCTTTTCGTTTTGATGGGTCCCCTAACTGATGAGAGACCTGTATATGGGTTTGAAACTTAACGTTATAATTTGTACATGAAACTAATTAGCTTTTGATGATTTTGCCAGCGTATACTTTACTTCTTTAAAGGCATATATCATCTGGTTTTTGTCTGTCATAATAAAAAGGAGGGAAACGAAGTTCAAATATCTTACTGAATCTTTGATTTTAAATAACAACATAGGTTTTGGTTTTGGTTTTTAATTTGAGGGGTGAAAGTGTTACTAGAAGACAGACAGTCCTTTATTGCTTTATTCTGTGTTAGATTCGAGCTTTTCCTGCAGTATTATTAGAGTATTGATGTGCTTATCCCATAACCCATCTCAGAGAGAGAGAGAGAGAGAGATTGTAACGTGCATGCCATCTTTTATTTCATGGGACATGCATGCAATAAAGCTAAAATCAAGATGAAGAGAGAGCAACTTCATCGTAGTTTCTGAAGGGAATAAAGAGGGAACAGGGAATAAGAAGACAAGAATAAACTTTTTGGTTCTTTTACTTCTTCTTTTTTTTTTTTACCTTTCTGGGAATCGGTATATAGCGTAGGGTTTAGATAATTACGGAGAGAAAGATCACAGCATCGCATACTAAATATGAAATATAAACGGAGGTAGGTTTTTAATTTGCAATATGCATATCTTATACTGAAGTACTGCCTGGAGAATCTCAAAACTGTTTCTAAGTGTATATAATCAAAGACAGAAAGAGATGGTGGGTTGGTAATATGAAATTAGGAAGAGGAAGAGAGTCTTTCCACACACCGTTTAAATTCTAAAGGAGGCCTAAAAAGGTGATATTCAGTTTCTTTCACTTTTGGATGCTTTTGAAGGGAGCGTATATGGAGCATTAATTACTATAGTGAAGTAACTAATCAGCAGTGGTATGGTTTCTTAGTATGCAGAGATTTGTTCCCATAAAGAAGTCGCAGAGGAGGAGGAATATAACATGGCTGTAGCCACCTTTTTTGGATTCTTCCAAAAGGGCCCCCCTTCGGCTTTTGCTTTCATTTTGAAGACCACCACTTTAATGAAACTGCACCTTCCTTCTAACTCCAAATTAATGCTCATATTAGCTCTCTAAGATATTTTATTCAAAATATTTATATTGTATTCATCACTGTGATCAGTTGTCATTTAGGTTCCAAACTGCATCTAATTGGGTTTGTGAGTTAGCTAAGTTACAACTGACTTACACTATAATTGCTGACTAATAGCAACCAATTTGTCATTTCATACTCTCTTTTTTTTGGGGGGTGGGACTGGCCCATGGCCGAAGAAAGGGACACCGAAGTGACATCTAATTTTGAGAGTCTAACCGAAGGGAGCCGTGTGTTTGGTGTAAGCTGTATAGGCATACTATGAGGCTGCTCCGTGCAGGCCCATCTTAATGGTCCCGTGAGCCAACTATAAAGTCTTATCTCCAATTAATCAGAATTTTGAATTAAACGAACAGGTCACAACAGAAAATAACATGCAAACCTTCTTGTGTAGGTCTGAGTACGCGGCCCAACCTAACCTGTCAATTTCTTTGGCAACATCTGATTTGATAAATAAGAAGGGGCCTTGGAAAATTATATTAAAAAGAAAAAAAAGAAAGGCTTCTAGTTAAAGAGCGGTCTTTGCTTTGTCTCGTGACTTCAAGTGCCTAGCTAGCATTTTATCTTCTGTTCTCCTGCTGTGTTCGCCAGTTTTATGACTTATCTGATGCTTTGAAAAACCAGAAAAACAGAAGATGTGATCAGTTTATATGATTGGTCATTCACACCTGCCCCACTCCCTACATAAAGAAAGATTTATGTACGTTCTCTCATTTCCCGCAATACGACTTCACCATCGGGGTGAGTATCCCACTGCATCAACTACTTTCACAATTGACTATTTATTCATTCATCTATTATTTAAATAAACGGCCCAAAGAAAATAAAAATAAATGTAAATATCTTTCTCCAAAGGTAGTTATTGAAAATCAACGCTAAACTATATTCACTTCGTTTTTTAAAGTTCAAAAAAAAAAGTTACACATTTTTTTTAATTTCAAAATTGAAACACAATTTTTTTAAAAATTTTGCTTATATTTTTTCAAATTTTTTTAAAAAAATACAAATTTATCTTGTTTAAATTTTTATTATTAATTTTTTGATGATTTGTATTACCTATTTATATCTAATTATTAATTTAAAAAATACATAAAATATAAATTTTATTATCAGGAAGCTTTTTATAAATCAAAATTAGAAAAAATATGAATATAATTTTAAAAAAATTTATTGGAGTAATTTTCTTTTGAAAATATTCAAAAAAAATTACTTTATCAATAATGATCCCGTTTGTAAAATACTTATTCTAAAAATCAAATACTCACGTTGCATTACTCAGTTAAAAAAAGTAAATGCCATACATTCAATTAAAAAAATGACTAAATATATTTTATGAACAATTTTACGATAAATAAATCCTTATTTATAAAAAATCCCATTCTACGTTACTTGCCTACCCGATGAAACAAGGCTTTCACTTTTCAGCAACATTTATTGTTTGGGTAAAGTTACAATCAGTACCGAAGAATATGACATTGCATGCATCTGTTATTTCTTAGGCTTCGTGACATGGACGTACAATTAAATAGAAATTATAAGTTCGGGCATAACCAAATAAACAGGTGAAAAACACAACCACTTTGATCACTTAACTTATTTAGTCGAAAAAGAAGAGATATGCCCATGTCATAAAATAACGATGACAACAAATTATGAGAAACGGTATTTCAGGCGAAGCTAGAGCAGCAGACAGCATCTGCAAGAACGCGCAATTCTTATAGCACGGCGTAGATAAAGGTATAAAAATCAGGCACTAGAGTTCTATATCAGTAAAAACTGGTGATCTTTTGGTCCCCACCTCACATTAGCGGTGGGTTTACTGACACGAAGGTATAACTTATTAAGAACCATGTAATAGTTACTTCATTTACAAAACAAAACTATACGAAAAGTAATTTGAAATCGATGTACAAGGAGAACTACGAGCCATTCCTCTTCACATGGAACGCACCTTTAAAATATCCTCCCTCCTGTCATTTTTCGAACACATACTCTCTTCATGTAACACAATTGTACCGACATCATTGGAAAATGATTAAACTTGATTTATCTCCATTAACATCTACTGTACAGGACACCCGCTGGACATGTCCATGTCAAGCTGGCTTAGCAGGCACGTGCCTCTGAAACTGGCAGCCGCCTGACTACTGGTGCACTACTACCAGAAACTTTCAGGGATGCAAACAAGCAAGATAGTCTTGCTATCATGGGCTTAGCCTTCCGCACTTTGGGAACAATGGCCAGCTCCATACCAGCATCACATGTGTTATGGTAACCCTCAAGGTCAGCTTTCGTTATAAGAACTGCATCACCCGAGGGAGAGGGTGGAGTAGGAGATGGTAGATGCATGCTATAGTTTTGAACAGCCTGCTTATTAAAATCATTAACACGCAAAGATTATGTAAAAACTGAATGCCAAGAAGAGATATGATTACTCCAGTAGAACGAAAATGCTATACCTTCCACTGTGATGGTGCTAGTAGCACCCTAGGTCTACGGGACCGCACATATTCCAGGGCGGCAGCAGGTGTCATGTGCCTGTGTTCAACCTACAAAACATAAATGGACCATGAGGGAACCTATCAGTAACTTCAAGATTCATCTGATGCTACAAGCATAACCATAGGACATGAACATTACCAAATAACAAAGAACAATTGTCGTACTCCTTCCCCGACCAGCTTTACAGTGAACATAAGTAGTTTTACCACAAGAGGCATTCTCTGCACAAAAATAAAGTGACACAAAAAAAAATATACTACATTTCAGCCAAAAAAATAGAAACCAATATAAGCAACCTGATTACCCTATCTCTCTACAAAGCAAAGAAAACTACTCACGATAAATGAATTGCACAGCCCTGCTGATGTCCACAGATGAAGGGGCAAAGAGATAATCTCTTGTGGGAATCACTAAATGATCAATCCCATGAGCCTGAAATGCATCAAGAAAATAAACCAAGAAAATGAGAAACGGTTTTGAACGAAACAAATACGCCTAAGAGATTGTGAAAATGTTGTTCCTATTCACACAAGCACATACTCCTCATGGCACATCAGACTCTGCGACTTTCTAATACCCAGTAGATAGGCTTTCTACAAACCATATTTAAAAATGAGAATGTCAGTAGAGAAAATGGTTCACACTTACATGATATAATGATGATGGTACTAACGTTTCATAAGGTTCATTCAAAGTAATTACACCACCCACACCGAGCTTCTTCAAGCGTGGGACATCTTTGGGGAATGGAACAGCGCCCAACAATAAAAACTGATAAGAACAATGAATAAAAATTAATAGACCAGATTTAATTGTTTTAATCCAAGCAAATGCAGAGGAGTGCCTATAAAAGAACATTGTCCAGCTAAATTACAGTAGCACGAGAACCTCACCTTTCACGGAGTAAATAATTAAGGGAAGGGAGGGGGGGGGGGAGTTTTCAATTTTCAATGTCTTCCAAAGAATGTATCAAAGAAAGTATCCAATTGCGGCAATATGCTTAAAATTTGTTAAGTTAATAAAACTATCATGAAAATTAAAAGTAGATAGTGAGAGCAAAACCTCATCGACTTCATCCCACCACCTGAACTCAGCTTCAATCTTGTTACGAAGCACATTATACAAAAGAGTCGGGTAAAACAGTATCCGGGCACCTGCCCCAACTAACGCTCTCTTAGCGTCAACCCTCACGATCTGGTTGTCATAATTACCTTCGTCCCTACTGGAATCGACATCGTCCAATTCCTCAATCTTCATCCCAAACAGCGAAATAAAAAAACCCTAAAACCAATCGCTACAAATTTCTAAACCCCGATTTCACAGAGTGGAAGTAGAATGCACAAAGAGCAGTTAAAACCAAAATTGAAGAGGAGGTGGGGGACTTACCACTCGCTAAGGAATCAAGTAAAAAGAACGATCGAAAATTGATAACAAATCGACAAGATCAAGCAAAAGAAATCTGGAAGTGCAATTCAGGGGATCAATGGTGTAAAGATCAAGATAATGTTTATCAGAATCGGGAGTGAGTAATGGATAAGGATAAGAGAGTGAAGCGTTTGCAGAAAGTCGATGGAATTGTAGCAGGATCAGACTAAGTCATGAAGTTCACACGCTAGAATAAAGTTTACGAACTTAATAGTCAAATACAGAGAAGAGGGACTCGTATGAAATGCCCTTGGAATTAGGATTTATCAACAAAAACACGTACGGTGCGACGAGAAAGGAAAACGTGCTTTTTGGTAATTTTGTTATCGGTCCATGGCCTAAATAAGGGAGAGTGTCTTTGTAAATAAATTAATTTTATAATATATTTAATTAATTTATAAATTTATTTAATTTAATTAAAAATATTTAATAAATAAATTTATTTAAATTATTTAAAAATTTAAAAATTATATATTATTTTTAAATAATATATAATTTATAAATTTTTAATTAATTTATAAATTATTTTAATTAAACAGAATCAAAATTTTTTTTTGTATCAATAATTGAATTAATTGAATGTAAAATTTATTTTATAAATTTAGTTTATATTTTTTATTATATTAAGTTAATTATATATAATTATATGTAAATGCTCAAATTTTAATATAAATTCATAATTATTTATTATTAATTTAATTTAAATTTATACATAAAATTGTGTGAAAAAACATAGATTTGGCCTGTCTGATTTTATCGTTAAAAATAATTTGTTGCTTTTAAAATAAAAAAAATTTCATACAACTAATTTTTCATGGTTTTTAAAAATATTTTTATTTTTCCCATTTTAAAGCAGAAAGTACTGATCACTTCAATTTTTAATTTTTTTTATCTTGAAAAATGATAATAATTTTTCACAATAAATTTATTGATGACTTAAATAATTATCTATACTAATTATTTTACTACATATTTCAATATTATAAATTATAATTTGAAGTTAAGATTTAAGTTTAAAATTATTAAATCAAGTTATATGGAACATTTTTAAAATAATTTTAGGAACATTTTCAAACAATTTTTTTTTATTTCCAAAAAGCATTTGTACAATGTTTAATTGATAATTTTTCTAAAAATAATAAAAGGATAGAATCAAACATAACTTAAAGAAATCCGGATAACGAACCTCATAATCTCGGCAGGGATTTCCATTTATTATTATAATACTTCTATTGTGATAGACCAACGATGTTACATGCTGGACCCCAATATTCGGATTGAGACTTAAAAGAGAAGCAAAGGCAATGGAAGACAACGTTTATACAGCAACTACTCCAAGCACAATAATTGGGCCTAAATCAAACCCATGTTACAAAAATTACATAAGGTGACCACGCCACATGCCAGTTAAAAAAAAAAAAAAGACCAGATCATGCCTAACACTATTGGTGAAACTGAATTGCTGAAAAAGAAAGCTGAAAAGTCAGAAACAGAGAATGAGCAGATTGTTCATATCAGAAACTCCACGGACGCTTATTCTGTCAGGGTCATTTTATTTGAAGGTCAAAGTATTTGCCCAAGATTAACCTCAACAGTTGCAGCAAATTGTGGGATTCCCCAGTCAACCAACCTTATCATATCCCCCAACATTACATTGCATTGGGTCACTTTCTCATAGGTGAATAGGCTCGCTTAATTTTCTTCAAGTAAGGTCTAGAATGGTTTACGTAAGAGATTAACACACCTAATTTATGTACCATTCGATAGACTTGTGCGTTCGCGGGTTGGTCGGCAGCACTACCGTTATAAAATATACAGGGGTTCTGGTGACTAAGCTATGAATATGCATCTACTTAGAAGCACTTCCATTTTTGTTGTACAAGTTGAATCTCTCTTTTTCAATTACCTTTTCATCTTCCCACTATCTTTTCTAAATAGGAATATAATATTATGGTCATCCATGAAACTTGGAAGCTAGCTGCTTTCCAGTACTAGTGAAAATGGCGTGCCCTTCCTTTTCACACCTAGCTCTCTCTGCCTAATGATTGAATTTTGGACCACGCTTCCATCATTTTGAAAGGGAATCCAACACTGCGTCTCACTAACTTTTGTTGAACTTTAGAAACTGCGGTGTAATATAGAATGGAACAAACTTATTTTGAAACAAACATAAAGTAGAGCAACCCTGCATTTGAAATACAAAAATAACGGAAGCTGCTAGTCAAACTAATTTGATTATTCTATTCATTTTATCCAAGCTCATATAATATCAGTTAGGCAATGTTTGGTTAGACTGTTTATTGCAGAAGACCCATTTGTCACTGAGGCAAGTTGAGAGCTTGGAAATGAAGGCCTCAACTTCAAACATTTCTGGCGAAGCCATGGACCCGGAACTCAATAATGAATTAGCTAGTAGCTACTATCTGGCTACCACTTATTAAGAATTAAATTTCCTCTACTAGCTCCATAAATACGCTTTTTTGCATACTGGTACCTGCTAAACATATCCGTAGTCTGAACATCAAGTAGCTCTTGTATTTTTGTTTTCACCTTTTCGGGGTTTACCGGCGTCAGGTAGCTTTTATCAATGTGATTGATACTCTTTAATTACGACTGCTCAAATCTTCTCTAGATTGTATGGCTAAGTCCCGTACCATTATCTTGTCTTTTCTTTCTTCGAAACTGCGCAAAAATAATAGAGGCCTGTAGCTATGGATATCGTTCAAAGCTCCCTATACTTAGCAGTAACATTAAATGAAAAAGTGATGGGTTTTTTAAGCAGCCCCACCAACTTTGTATTCAATAATTTTTTTATTGTTTTGTTGTGGTGTGAATCATTGAAAGAATGCTAGTTTATGGCCCCTAATTAACCCGAAAAAGATATTAGAGAGTATAAATTTTCAGCCAACAGAAGTCAACATGTGTACAGAAAAAAGTAGTATAAAGCTAGCCCAAACGCATTACATAAACAAAAAAGAAAATTGATGAATGAAAATAGGGAAATTAACCCCACAAGTCCACCACTCTCGCTCTTCAATGCTGCAACCTTATTTGGACAACCTTACAAGCATAACATCAAATAAGCATCTTGCTCTTCTCATCTCAAAATGGAGAAGACCTGGATACTGGCTATTCTCCTTCTCCTTAACCTCCATTTAAACGCAGTAAAAGCAGCCCTTGGCATCGGCGGTGGTATTGGTGTTGGTGTAGGCGTTGGCATTGGCAATGGTGGTCGTGGTGGCGGCGGCGGCATCGGCGCAGTGGTTGGGGTTGGTGGCGGGAATAACAGCCCAGGCCCCTCTGGATCTTCAGTGCCAAAGCCAGACAAAGCTTACACGGCTCTCCAGGCATGGAAATCCGCAATTACAGACGACCCATTAAGGATTTTAGACAGTTGGAATGGTTCTAACGTGTGTTCTTATAAAGGAGTCTTTTGTGCAAATCCTCAGGATGAAATGGCTGCATCAGCTGGCTCTGTTGTTGCTGGAATAGATCTCAACCATGCAAACCTCCAAGGGACTCTCGTCAAAGAGCTCTCTTTACTCACAGATATGTCTCTTCTCCACCTCAACAGCAACAGATTTACAGACACAGTTCCTGATACTTTCAGAGACCTTTCGTCTCTGGAAGAATTAGACCTCAGCAACAATCAACTTTCAGGTCCTTTCCCCACAGTTACCTTGTCAATGCCTAGTCTCGTTTACTTGGACCTCAGATTCAACTCCTTCTCAGGACCCCTCCCCGGAGAACTTTTCAGTAAGAATCTGGATGCAATATTCCTCAACAACAATCAATTCGAAGGCGAAATTCCCCAAAATTTGGGCAATTCCCCCGCTTCAGTCATAAATTTAGCCAACAACAAATTGAGTGGAAGCATCCCATTTGGCCTTGGTTTCATGAGTTCTAAGCTAAGGGAGATTCTCTTCCTCAATAACCAGTTAAGTGGCTGCATTCCTGAAGGAGTGGGGCTCTTTACAGATATGCAAGTTCTGGATGTGAGCTTGAATTCACTTATGGGCCATTTGCCAGACACGATATCTTGTCTGCAACAAATTGAAGTCCTGAATTTGGCGCATAACAAGCTTTCTGGGGAATTACCAGACGTGATCTGCTCTCTGAGAAGCCTAGTAAATCTAACTGTTGCCTATAATTTCTTTTCTGGGTTCAGCCAGGAATGCTCAAGGCTTTTCTTTCGGAATGTGGGTTTTGATTTCTCAGTTAACTGCATTCCCGGGAGGGACATGCAGAGACCTCAACCAGAGTGTTCCGTGATCCCAGGTGGTAGCCTGAGTTGTCTGCGGATCCCTGCTCCAAAGCCTCTTGTCTGTGGTTCGCTGGCTGTAAGTACCTTCAAGCACACTGATCCTCCCAGTCCCAGTTCATCTTCCCCTTGATGGTTACCGTATAGTTTAAAGGTTGGTCGTGGCAGTTCCGTTATTTAATGTTAGCAATTATGATTCAGACTGTGCTAATTTAATTCTTCATGGATTCAATAATAAGTATAAGTAAATTTACTTGCCCTGTACGTATAAAGATATGACTACAAATTGAAGGAAAGGGATTAGCGAGACTTGCTACTATATTGACCAACGAAGCAAGATAATTTGTGTCACGTGACATGCTTGTTTGTTTTGTTTAATGTGTCCTTCATATTATTGTGCCCTCAGCCCCTTAATTGATAGCTTGTCAATAAGGAAACTTTACACCTACTGAAATGCTTTAAATTACACAAACAAAATCATAAAGATTCCTCAAATTACTAGGATTAGTTCGCCTGGCAGCGAATGCCCCTTAAATCATACAAATGAGATGTGGCATTGAGGAAAGGCTTGTCCGTAACAAGGAGCGTAAATAAACAAACATAAAATTCAATCCAAGTGGTAAAAGGCATGGTTTTGGCCTAGAAGTTATGGAGCACAAGAGGCAATCAAGGAATATAATACATTGGATTTGGGAGTTTAAAAGACCGGGTGGCCATAGCATAACCCAATAAATCGCTCCACTGATCTCCAGAGCTCCCATGAATTCTGTAACCCTCATTCAGCAACTCTGCTCTCTTCTCAGATTTGTAAGTAGCTGCTGGTTTTTTCTGGTCCGAAGAGCCTCTGTTTCAGAAACAAGGGATATCAAGTTATAATTTTGCGGAACAAGACCCTGCTCCATTTATACAAGGCAAAGGAGTTTATGTACCTCAAGATAAGCCTCTCCCAGTTGCGGTAGTCTGAAAATAAAAGGTTTGCCTCTGTGGCATCCCTTTGATACTCACTTCTCCCAGTTAAGAGAAATATTTTGAACCCCAATTGCTGAAGTTGGTAGTACAATCTCAAACTGGCTGATAAAGCGGGGGCCTGAGCCAAACTCACCCACTCATCGAAGGATGTCTCATTAAATATCTCTGACCTGTGTTTGAAACAAGATGAGCATAAAAGGGGGTGAACTCGGAAAGAGATTAACGATTTGACAACGAATCAATCCAATAATTAAGGATGTGGTCCAGAGTCCATGGAAAATATTCTAATTGTTAATATTTTAACCCAAAATAACGATTTTGCAGGGTACTAAACTGAACAAATTCAGACCTGCTCTTGTTTCTGTCTTCAATAGTAACCTATTGAACAGATCTGGGTAGTAACAAGAAGCAAAAAGGAAAATGTATTTATAACTAATAACCACATGACTTGTAACAATTCGTTATTCAGTATTGGGGGCATCATTTGTATTTGATCAACTCCATTTCTATGCTATTCACTCCCTTTTTCTTCTCAGATTAAGCGTGTACCCAATATAGACAACAAATTGAAAATCCACAGCTTAAAAGTTAAAACCACGGCATTATACCATAGAAGAGAAGAAACAGACGTGGATCTTTGAGTTCAAGTTCTGGAACGAATAATTTTACTTATATAAATTTTATATTCAAAAATATAAATTACCCTGCAATTAACTCCATTTAAATTTTGTAACATAATTTTTTTTTTTCTTTTTTTTTTACTTAAACCATTGCATTTCGCACGTGATGCCTCTGTTGGACGTGGACCGTGGTAACTTACTTGCATACACTACGGTCGGTTTGGTAATGTGCAAGTCACATGCCCCCACGTGCGTAATTGCCCATCAACCAACAACCTTTACAAGACTCAATAAATAAAAAAAATTATTTTGGGACAAGCTGATTAATTCTCAAATAATTAATTTTGTTTGATAAAAATAATTTATAAATTAATTAAAAATTTATAGATTATATGATATTTGAAATAATGTATAATTTATGAATATGTTTGATAAAATAAATAAATAAATTTATAATTTATTTGATTAACTTATAAATTTGTTTAATCAAATTAAAAGTGTCAGATAAATGAGTTTATTTAAATAATTTAAATTAGTTAAAAATTTATAAATTATATATTATTTTAAATAACGTATAATTTATAAACTTTTAATTAATTTAGAGTATGTTTGATTAGTTTATAAGATTGTTTGATCAAATTAGAAGTGTTTGATAAACAAATTTATTTAAATAACTTATAACTTTTTATCATATACTACTTTAAGTAGCGTATAACTTTTAGCTGATAGTTTTTATAATTTTTTTTTATCTTTATTATTTTATTTAAATTTTAATACTATCATATTCACAAGATGACATTATTTTTACTATACTCGAACAACATTACATACTACATGATGAGCTTTCAGATATTATTGATAGTGACACAAAGAATAAAAATTTAGAAACATCTACTGAAATAAAAAAGATTCGCAATAATATTGATAATTTATTGTGAAATTTTAGATGATAAATTTATTTTATATTTTTTGAGATTATCTAATAAAATATAATTACTAACAAAAAATAATAAATTTTATATAAATATATCTTTTTATATCATTTTATATTTATCAATTAATTCAATAGTTAATTTTGTCAAATACTTCTAATTCAATAAATTAATTTAACAGTTTTCAATTTTTAATTACAAATTAAATTTTTAACTTTCAACTAATTTTTTAATTTTTAATTAACTTATCAATTATTTTTATCAAATATAATTTTATAAATTATTTTTATCAAATAAAATTTATAAATTTTTAATTAATTTAAATTATTTAAATAAATTTATTTATTAAATATATTTAATTTGATCAAATAAACTTATAATTTAATTAAATAAATTATAAATTAACTTATTAATTTTACAAAATACACTTTAAATATTTTTTTTAATTTTTAAAGTAAATTGTAGGTTAATTTTCAAATTAATCTTGTTTACTTATACCATTGCATTTTGCACGTGATGCCTCAATCAATAATTTTATCTGATCTTTATTTTGAAAATTAAATTATTTATAATAAATACTTATTTTATTTAAAATATGACTATTGTATGTACTCTCATTAAAAATATAATTGGTTATAATTACTAAATTCAGAGAATTTTTTTTATAAAAAAGAAAACATACTTATCCAGTTTTGGCTAAAGTACTAATAGAATTGAAATTTTTTTTTAAGCAATAAAAAGGATTATATAAAACACTAATGTTAGAAGATTCTAAAATTAAAATTAATGTTTAAAAAAAATTAAAGGAGTTAGAAATTTTAAGGGAGGCTGATGAAATGATCCCCGTATCGAAGGGCTGCAAATGTCTATGACTTACCCGAATCCGTTGATCGCGTAGTAAGGCAAGTTGGATAGCAGAGTCTCGTCGATGTCGAATACCCAAGCGTCCCTCCCGTCTCCCCCTAACCTCATATTA
Organism: Gleditsia sinensis; assembly: GCA_037074535.1. Taxonomy (NCBI): domain Eukaryota; kingdom Viridiplantae; phylum Streptophyta; class Magnoliopsida; order Fabales; family Fabaceae; genus Gleditsia; species Gleditsia sinensis. The sequence continues at coordinate 33,455,794 of CM073474.1, read as the reverse complement.
TTCGCAAAGGCCGACGAGAAATTCGCGATTACCTCGGAGTCTGACAAGTAACGCTCACCGCTCATGTACTCCTCCACGAACTTTAGGCACCTTCCCGGAACTCGTTGCCAGATTCCGGCGTTGTTGGTCTCGACGGAGAGTCTCCAGCTGTCGCAGTACACACTATCATCCACCCGAACCTTCCGATTCCCTGACATATCTCTTTCCGACGGGAATTTTATGATTGATTCGGAATAGATGGGAAGGACATAACCCATCGTTAAAAGGACTAGCATCAACAAGCCGGACCCCATTGCCGGAAAACAGAGGAACCCTCGAAGGGAACTGCTTTCCGGTTTCTCTTTTTTCTTTTTCTTTTTCTGGAATCAGAAGGAAATCATTGGAGAAGAAACGAAGCTCGGGTACTCAGATTTATTCAGAATATTCAATCTATAATTATATTGTTCTTTTTATCTTTCGGGTTTCGTTGTTTAGTTTACATCCAAGTTTCTTTATATTTTTATATATTTTTTTTCTTTTAATGTGCAGATCATTAAAAGTTTCAGTATCAAACTTCATTAATAGCATTTATCTGTCAACCACAACCTATAATTGCCTTATTTACGTTGGGCTTGTCCTGGTCCATCTCGATCGATCGTGCATTTCATGTGGCAGGGGAAGCTCAACAGTAGATAGAAAACACATTAAATGGCCCAATTATAAATTGTCAAGCCCAAAGTTATTTGCAGTTTCCCTTTTTTTTTTTGTGACAAGAGGGGCCCAATGGCCCAAGAAAAGAAAAACTACAGAATTCCAACATTCCTTTGAATTAATGAAGATATATGCAACGGAAATTGAATTAAAGAAATTAGCAAACGGGGATGATCCATATCCATCAACTTAACAAAAATAAAAAAGAGAAACAATTTCAGTTTCGGTTTTTGATGAATATGATAATGATGATGATCAAATGTTCCGAAATAAATATATATAAATAAACATTTGCCTTTAATCTGTCTGTACAGTTGAAATCGTCTCCGTTCAGATTTATACATCCAAGTATGAAACAATGCAGTCACGTCACTCTCCTACTGTAAACTGCTGAGACTATTAAAATAAAAAACCATCAACACTGTGTGACTCTTAGAAGGAGCAAATTGGCGGAGCTAAGCCTAGGACCCTTCACATGCACTCTCCAAATGAAGGCCAAAAAAAAAAAAAAAGAATCTTCACAAAATCAGCGATTAGGAATGAGAAGATGGAAAAATCTGGATTGCAAGTATATCTCTGCTCAAACAGATTTTCTGACTCTCGAAACATTGCAGCGGAAAGTTACTAGCAAGAATTCGCTTGAAAGCAAGTCATGAAAAGGAATCATTTTCGTCATGGCAAAGCTCCTTCCGAAGTTTATGGGAGAAAAGCCTGCAAGCATCCATGCTAAGATCAATGGCAGCCGAGAGAGCAATGAACAGTGCAGCATCAGCCATACATGTCACATGCTGTGCTCCAACCTGTACAACGGGTTTGCTGACTTTGCCTTCACCCTCCACAGTTGAACCCATCACAAAACCTTTCCCTGGTAACCTCGAACCCAACCCAGAATCCTTCATCACTTTGTAATCAATGCAGAATTGGCCTCCCTTTTTGACGCTCAATGTGGCTTCAGCAATAGGTATTCCGCTGACAGGTCCATTCTCGGTCACAAGTTCAAACTTGTAGCCCAAGCCATCTGTAGGACCCCTTTCTCGCCATGCCTCTAGACGACCCCATGGCTTCCAGCTACTGACAGAGGCCCCGTTAGGGCGGAGAATGAGCCAAGCACCGGGGTTTGATCGGGAGACGCGGTCTGAGCCTGGGGAAGGGACGAATGGAGTGATCATAGAGGCAGCAGCAACTGGCGAGCCAGAGAGATCATGAACCATTATCATCCAACCCTTTCTCTCCCTCCCTTGACGCTCCCTGTCTCCTGTAAAAGTTCTTCTCCATTTACTTGAATTGTTGGTAAAATCTGATGGAAGAGACCTGAAGAAAAAATAATAATGAACAAGAGGTATGATTAACACAAAATAGTATTATAATTTATTTTTAATTAGATAGAACGTCAAACGTGCTAAGATAATCAAGTGATAAGAGATTTGAGGGTGCTGCCAGATACGAGCACATGGCAGGGAATCCAAGGTAGTTATGTTTCACTGTTTGGGAGATATCATCTTGTCTGCTTGACTATCTGAGTATGCAGCTAAGGATAGCTCATTTAGTATTATTTTTTCTAGGGCGTTCAAACAGAATTATGGATGATGATGGACTTCATTTGTAAAGAAGAAAGAAAAGATAAATATAAGATAAACAGTAAAAATAAGGTGAAGGACCATTGACGGATTACTTCATTGAAAAAGAAAACCAGCTAAGCAAAAACGGGGTCTTTAAGAGATTGGCTAAACCTATGGTCACTGATGTTTTAGATTTGGGAAGAATCGTTTCATTTACGATAGTGTCTTTTTCGTAATCCATAAGTTAATAATAAATACCTTCAACTTTTTTAAAAACAGAAAATTGAAGACAAAATAATTGATGCATTGGAAAACATGAAAATTCTGAAACTGACATAATATTTGTGAATAGGAAAGTGACAAAGGTTATGTGAATGATGAGATTGAAATGTGAATTAGTATTTCTCAAACTGGAATTGCCAACCCATGAAATGTTCGCGGTACCACTGCCATTTTCATTTTTCTTTCACCAGAGGAGAAAGAAACAATTAAAGCTGACGATATCCATCAAATAAGCACAAAAGGATAACAACTAAGCAACGAAAGTAACATGAATTGAAGTTGGATAAGATGAAACCCGACTTCGCATGTGATGGTTTTGTACCAGCCGATGATATAGACAAGCCAGCCCACATGCCTAAACCTCACCTTAATCCATAATTTCACCCCCCACCTTATCTCTGTATTAGTCCCACTACTAAACTCATCTTGCTCAAAAGGTAATTTCTCTCCGGAGAAGGTAAAGTTAAAGTGAAATCCTTTTTGGCCCCCTCGCTCACATTAGCAGCTACTGTGATCCAAAACTAAAATAACCCAGGTAATCAAAGAAGAAAAAGAAAAGGATAACTTACCGGGATCTGGAGTTCCGATCTGCACTGAACTTGCAGCTGAAAACGGGTTGTCTGATATTACCCTGAATCTGGAAAACCACGGGGCTACACTCCGGTTCACCGCCAAACTGGAAGACGAAACGCGGGTCAGGTTCAGACCGGACCACCAGGTGAAGCTGGCTTGATGGCTTGCAAGGTTCGTTCTTCCCCAGCTTAAGCCACCCATTGTGAAACGCATGGGGACGGGACAGAGCAGCTGTTAAATCAATGCTGACGAAAACACTACCCAGTAACTTGGCGCTGGTTACGCCACAGGTGCGACCCATCCGGCCCGTGTAAACGGAAACACGGAGAATGACGGGCTTACCAGAAAGACGACGGAGAGCGGCGGCATCCAGGTGGAAGCCAGGGGAGGAAGTGGTGGAGTCCGTCGCAGAATCGCCAGTTGAAGAACAGAGAGGGAGCAGAGCAGTCTGAGACGGAAAATAACCTATCCTAATTTTGCAAAAGCAGGGAGTAGTCGATGGGTGAACCCCCGAACCAGGTGTAGGTTTAGTTGCTAATGGAAGTTTGAGAGCCAAGGATTCAACCATAAGCCGCACAAAGGGACAGGGATCCATTGGTCCCCGTTGTTGTTCTCTATTTTGGGTTTATCGGAAGTTGACAGTGAGAGCGCGAGAGAAGTCCGTCAGCAGAGAGAGTAGTGGGAGAGGAAGCCAAAGAGCTTATAAAACATGAACCTTTTATGGGTGTCGGCTCGAGCGTTAAAAACGATTCGACGACTTCCTTCCACTTCTCTCTCCTCGGGGGAATTTATTTTCCATTTATGTTTTTGGCAGTTCGCGGGAAAATGACGGGGTGAGAATACGATGATGCATGGTGGCAGACAATACGATAAGGGAAATTTATATAGCAATTAAGCCATGGTAGACCATTATCTCTCTGTGAAAGTGGCTTTGGTTCATGGTATATCTATCTGTTGACTGATAAAATTCGCAATGGTAAATATATTTTGATCCGTGAATTTTAAAACTCGTATGGTATATGGTTTGCTCCACTCTCTACTTTCCCATTTTTTTTCACATCAAATAGTAGAAATGCTATATTATAAAGACATTTTTGGAAACGTTGTTGTGAAAAATAGACAGATAATATCACTATCAACACAAGATAAATATCACAACTAGCCAGCTGAGAACTTCTCAAGGATATATGACCGATTGTATTATTATTTGTTAATCGCTGTCTCAAAAACCGTTGGTAGTATTTGAACGAAATCAAATTTACAAACAAATTAATTCCAATCTTATAAAAGAATTCAATTTAAATCTTATTTAATAAAATCTTATATTTACAAAATTTATAGAATTCTTTTTATAAATGTAGAATTTATTGTTTGGTATATATTTAAAGTCAATTTAATGTTTACTTTACGATAAATCCTTTATTAATTATCATTTTTTCAATCTGCGCACTTTACAAAGTTAAATAAAACATTATTCCAAGTTTCCAACTAATATATATAGGTTTCTAATATAGAAATGCTGAAATGCAAAGAAACTACATTTAGTGTCAGAATAATAGATTAAATTGTGCAATAATATCTAAGCATTATTAATTGGAAGTAATAATTATTAGAATAAAATAATAATTTAATTTGAAATAATGTCTTAATATTTCAAATAAAACTATGAGAAAATAAACATTTAAAAAAATAGTTAAATCATAATGCATTTTAAATAACTCTATTTTTTATTTTTTTAAAAAAAATTCAAACTCATTCAATTCATTGCATTTGGAAGGGACAAACACAAAAATAAAACAATTATCCTTATATGAGAAATTATCGAAGATTGTTTCTTTTCAATATTGTATATAATCTTACCTAATTAATGAAATGATTAATACATTCAATTATTCTCGTTGCTAAAAAAGCATTATTGTTGACGATATTCAATTTAGCATTAAAGTTTTTAAAATTAGAGAGTTGTTAGGGATCACATGCACCTACGCATTTTGTAGAAAAATAAAATATTGTGTGGTATATATATAAGATTCGTGATTTAGAAAAATATTGGTTTGAAGTAATTAATTAAAAACTCAAAATCAAAAAATAAAAAGCTCAGCTGAATCAAGGAATGGAATTTCATTATTGTTTATATTTTTATTACGTGTATTATTATATTTAAAAAAACGGATATATTGTTTTAATTTTCCTCAAACATCCTGAAATAAATTTTTACCCTGATTGAAAGAATTCAAAAAAAAAATAAAAAAATTATCGTTCAAACTCGAGAGAGGTGCATGATCCCATCTGATCTTAATCCTACTTCTTGTACTGCTAATTACAACTCGTACACAAATTCTGATGCAAAGGTGAACGAGAAGAATCACGTAGATTCAACCTAGAAAATGATCGAAGAGAGATGAATCCCGGTTGCTTGTAATTTGATACAATGGGGAGAAAATGGGTGGGGTCGATCGAAACAGCTGGATTAAGGCTGTCATCAAGTTGTAAATGAAAGAAGCCAGCATAGTTGGAATTTTTTTATAGAGATTTAGATCAAAAATTAAAATTTAATTAGATAAGATGTGGAATTGCACTTTCTTGTTTATTTGTTTTCATTTTTGCTCCGTAAATGAGAATCCCATGCAATTTTCCATAACAGATGGCACATACCTACTTTCTTTCTTTTTAAATGTCGAGAAAAATGAAAACATAACTTGTCTCTTTCCCTGACTTTTGATAAATATTTGAATCCAGCTCAACTCAAGTTTAACTATGATAATCTAATGAGTATATATGGAATTCAACACCTCATCTTATCTAAAAGAAAATAGGACTTTTGACGACGGCGTGCATTTTATTTTATTTTACATTTGACGAAGGGTTTTTCTATTTTACAAAGTGGTTCGCACATATATTTTATACGACAAAACTACAAGACAAAAACCAGTCTACAATCTGATGAATAGTTTAAGGATAATATTTAATTGTTTTAAAATTTTATTTTGGTATCGAAACTTTCGGTAACGGTTTAACCACTCAGTCGCTCCCACAGATACAAGTATATATATTCCACTTTCTATATTTATTTGGATATTTTTGAAAATCATACGTGGGCGAGGGAGAGCTCTCAAAATTAATGTTAATTCAGTTTGGAATGAGTGGGTGGAAAACTTAATCTAAGCATGCATTTTGAATTAAGTGGATAAGAAATTGTAATTAAAGGAAAAAGAAAAGATGATTATGTTAAAACTGTGCGGTTTTAAATATATATTGAGGGGGTGATGTTTGATGATGGGGCGGGGCGAGGGAAGGAAGCAGTGGGAAGGGGGGGGGGGGGGCTGTATGAAGATATGCATGATAGGAGCGTGGGGGGCAACCTTGTTGGTGTGCCATCCCTATATGGTGTTTGTTTTGTAGCCACCCCCCCAATGCATTATGCTTGTTGCCTTCCTACGCTACCAAAAATATGCATCATTTCCATCTCTCTTTTCTTTCTTAAAGACACTTTGGCCACGACACGGAGCCTTAATCATGCAGGTGAGTTACAACAACTGTTAAACCTATCATTAGTAACAAATAAAGTCATCTTACCGTGTCTCCAAGATCCCACCTTTTTTTTTCCTTACAACTGGATTTGTTTAGTTGGGTTTTAGTTTTAAATGCGTAATTGATTATGGGCCTTCCTTCCATAATTTTAGGGGTAAATTACCCTTTGTTGTTTTTTTTCAAATTTTATAATTTAAAGCGTAATATTAATTCTGTTAAAATTAAAACAAAAATAACATAAGAGTGAAAAGAGACTGGTAGAAATCATAGTCGCAATTGAGATAGGAGATGAACGTGGAGTGTGTAGTGGTAGTGGGGGAGTAAGCATGAGAAAATCCGAGAGAATAAAGATGTGTGTGGTGGATCTTAAGCAAACCAAATCTGGCATGTGTTGTTAACGTCGCAAATGGGAGAAAGGGACGAAATAATCAATTGTAGTTTAGCCTCTATCCCAAATAAGGGCCGGCCCCTCCACAAGGACACACCGGAGCGTGCATCTCAGAAGACAGGTAGGCAATGGGAAGGAAGCAAGGTTGGTAAGGAGACAGTCCATTTGGGTTGTACTTTACAATTTGGTCAATAGGATTGAGATTTGATTGGGTGTGGTCCAATACAGCACATCCCTGTGGACCCCCCATTGGTTTTTGCTTTGCTTTAATTCCTTTAATCATTCACCATTAACTGCGAGATACACAACAGTTTGGCACTGAATCAATTGCAACTAACAACACACCAACCATTATGACGCTTTAAAGCCATGATTACTATTCCTCCAACTCCAAAACACGCCGTACATAAATCATCTCTCACTATTAATATTTATAAAACTTACCTGCGCTACACAGTTAATACTCTCATAAATTCCCTTTCACTAAATAAATTATTTCAATCTCTTCCACAAAAAATTAATGAAGGCTTCATTTTTACGCAGCTATCTGTCTAACATTTATTCCTTATCCCAAACAAATCCAATTGATAAATTTTTAAGGCATTGGACATACCTTAACTTTTGATTAAATAAAAACAACCATTCAATGCCTTTTACTATACAAAAACCAAGCTCGGTCCTTCATAAAAGAAAAGGCTGACAACCCCATGTAGTATGGACGGCAACCGGGATGATATTGGGCCAACCCACACTATATCTGGGCTTTAGGTTGACCTGAGCGGTCTCGGTTCAAATTGACTAGAAGCTTCCATGCTCATCAGGGTGAATTTGTGAATAGGTTGTTGATATGGAAATGATGCATTCCCATATTTAGTGCAATAATTCTTTTTTTTTATATATATATAGAAAAAATCTTTAAAATGTTAAATTTTCATAAGACTATTTTATTCATCATTATCTTAATAGTTGGTACACTTCTAAAAATAATATAAATATACAAGGCTTGCATATTACGAAGATAATAGTAATTATCATATCTTTATAATAGAGATTATATTTTCAACTGTAATTTTTATTAATAATTGAAAATTAATAACAAATACTTTCACTGTGAAATAGGAGTCTCGTGAAACCTCTCTAAAAAAATTGATTTTTTTTTTCAATTACAATTTCGCAAATCCTTAATTCAGTTATTTGCACAAGGATATACTTGGCATAGATGTTGAGAGTCAGCTAAGGCCGTGTCAAATAAACAAATATGTAATTTCACGCAAAGCTCGTGGGGAATGAGGAATATGACACGTGGCTAGGTGTATATAATTAATGTGTAAATAATATATATTAGAGGATGAGAAAGAAAATAGAATAAGGGTCCTAAAATCAAGGTCAAGGGTGGAACGTGAAAGGCACCAATTGAATCGAGCAAAAGGGACGGTGGAGCACCGATCCTCGCATATACCTTTGGTGGACTGGAAGCTCTCGTATTTACACTCCCCCCATCCCTATTTAAAATAAAAAGGAATTTTGAAGCTCACAAACCCGAACACGCACTGCGAGAAGAACAACAAAACGAGCGACCTCCACCTCCATTAGCGGATCGAGATATCCAAAAATGTCGTGGCAAACTTACGTAGATGACCATTTGATGTGCGACATCGACGGCCAAGGCCAACACCTCGCCGCCGCTGCCATCGTCGGCCACGATGGCTCTGTCTGGGCTCAGAGCTCTACCTTCCCTCAGGTCCAACACTTTCTCTCTTTCTGCATTTCCATTACTTCGCTCCGTTCACGGATCACTCCTTTTCTTTTGATTTGATTCAATCTGCTATGTCTTGATTTTATCTCTTTCTGCTTCGATGCTTGTAGTTTGATCTGGTCATTCCTCACTCAATCACCGAGTGTTAATAATCACAATGTAGTTGCATTCTGGCCTTTCATTGTTTTCAAATCGAGTATATCGTTATTGTTTCGCTCTTTGCGTTAGAGGATCCCCGGATCTACCTTCATTATTGCATTGCCATATCATTTTCCTAACAAATCCTATGATTACGGCTTCTTGAAGTGGATCTTCTCCTTTTTATGTCTGGTGGTGTGGATTGTAGTCGCCGATTTGTCATTTGTACTCTTTTTTTTTTTTAACCAATTCGAAACTCACGTATCTCGTTTAGATCATTTCGCTGCAAGTTTTGACGAATGCGGATGAAGTTATCGATTTTTCTGTATGTCAAAATTTACATTTAGGTTCTAAGAAATGCATCTTAGCTTTGACTTCCATGTTCCTATTTATACATGGATGATGTTTAGAACGGTGCATGTACGAGTTATATCTACATTACTTTTCAGCAACCTTGCATACTTCATGTTATCATTAGAAATCTTAATGGTGAACTTATTAGATGTTGTTGTGTTTGTGAAAAATCTTCAGGACTCATTCGTTTGTATGGAATTTAATTTCTTCTGACTGATTGTGCAGAATTGAGTTGGTCATATTTTTGTCTTATTGACAAGTTAATTGTTACTTTCTCTAGTTTCGTAATAACCGAACTTTGAAGTTCTGATCCATTGTAATACCTTTTTTCAGTTTAAACCTGACGAGATCAATGGCATCATGAAAGATTTTGAGGAGCCAGGTCATCTTGCTCCAACAGGCTTGCATCTTGGGGGCACCAAATACATGGTTATCCAGGGAGAACCTGGAGCTGTCATTCGGGGGAAGAAGGTGAAATGTCTTGCCAAAACTATTCAATCTTACGCAACTTCGTGTTTATGTTTTAGAATAAGATCTATGGTTGCCTTGTTCTTACCACCTGGTGGTTGGTGGACAATTACTCTGGAATTGATGAATGTTTCCAGAGCTTCTAAAGTTGCCCAATATTATCTAATCACTGTTTTGACATTTCCTCTGCATGTCTTTCAAACGCAATTTTCATATAATTGTCCTTCCATGAGATCACATGAAAGTTCATGTATCATTTCTCCTTTCACCTTACCTTCAAAGAATAGTTTGGGGTCATTAACTGTGTATATGAAGCTTGTTTCTGCAGTTACAACTATTAGTTCTCAGCAACCACTCGTTGAACTTATTTACCACAGGAGCGAGACCGCCTGTTTTCTTTTGAAGTGAACTTTCTCGAAACTTAAAAATTCTCTGTTTTGCACCGCTTTCTTCCATTAGTATAAAAAGAAAAGGACAAAGATGCAGTTGGATTAGGGAATTGCTTGTTTTCTAACTATTCTTGTTAACTTAAATTAGCAGTTGTACTTACATGTCTATTCTCTTGTTCCCGAGTTATCTTCAAATTTTCTGTTGTGAACATCTAATGCAATTTGTGAAAAATCCGGCTAGATGCTTAGTAATTTACAGTTTGCACCTGATCCGTAGCTGAAGCCTTTTCTATTTCTGGTTTGTTTTGTTTTTAAATGGAACTGACTTTTGTGCTTGTTTGGATAGGGATCTGGAGGTATCACGATAAAGAAAACTGGGCAAGCTCTAGTTTTTGGCATCTATGAAGAACCTGTCACTCCTGGACAATGCAACATGGTTGTGGAGAGGTTGGGAGATTACCTCATGGATCAGGGCCTGTAGAGCCGGATCTGTCATGATTTGAACATTCCTTTTTTGGGTACTATACTTCTTATATTTTCAATTCCGCTCAGCATCTTAATGTTTACATTTCATCCCTTAATTTGGGAGTTGTTGCAGATAATAACTGTGAGAATTTAAACAGTTATTTGTTGTTTGGATGTTCAAATTTTATTATTCTGATTCTGATATTTACTACAATTCTAAATTCTTGTGTACATTTTCTGTCACTGAGCGTCCCCTCCCCCTGCTCGCATCCTGTCTTCCTCTCCCTTGCGCGCTAAACTCTTAGCACGTGTGATTAAATTTCAGAATCCTTTTTGGCTCCCCAAATTACTCTCTCTTTCTCGTGGTAATATATTTATTTTCTATTAGAAGGACTCTCGCTTTATTACAATATCCTATCTTTCATTAAAAAAATATACATAATTTTTTTATTACAGAATCTTAAAATATACATAAATTATTTTAAAAAAATAAAAAATACTGCAACTTAACTTAAATATGTTATGCTTTTTAAGAAGAAAAAAATAGATAAATAAAATATTAATCTCAATTTTTTATAACTAATTTAAAAAAAACGTAAAGAAACTCTAAATAAATAAGTAAGTTTTTATTTGTATATTTACTCTTTCATCTTAACTTGGATTACACTATAAAGATAATTCAAAACTTATTTTAATAATATGTAACTTCAAAACCTAGAAATTCAATTAAGGCATGGGAACTAATAATTTTGGTTCTCTCAGTTCCATGTGTAGAACTGAGACACACAAGCATTTGAAACATAGACGGCTGTAAAGATAAGATGGATAGAAAGAGCTGGTATTTCACCAACCTTTTTCTCTGTCAAATTTTTTTTGGTGGAAAGAGCTGTTCTATCAACCACTCTTTTCAATTTGCCTCTTAATCATGAAGTGTTACTTTCAATCATACAAAAAAAGAGTACATATGATTGCAAATCAAGAGCAATTTCAATGAGTAAGCACATGCGACTACACTCACCAAGCCTTTCCTTTAAACAAAATTATTATATATATATATATATATATTTATTTATTTATTTAATAATGTTCTAATAGTTTATTCAACAAATATATATGGTTTCGTATAACATGCATAATAACACAAAAAATTGTACATCTTCAAGTCACAATTTATCATAAATGTCCATATTTAATTTATATGACTCGAGTAATATTGCATGTACGTAAACTTCACGTAACTTGTTTTAGGAAAAAAAATATGTTCTGATAATAAAACTACCAATAATTAAGTAAAATCTCAAATTTTTACTAATTATGAGTTTGGTCCACGCCATTCGAAACTGACATAAGAATCTAATTAATATTATAAAAACATGTACTGATTTCATTTAATTAATTTTTTTTTTATATTAAGAGCTTTCAATTTATGTGCTTTTCTTTTATGATTGATGTCTTAAATAAGATATGATATTTTCAAAATATATTTTTGTTCATAAAGTTAATGGTTCTTTAAAAACAATTTTAGCTTTAGTTCAAAATTAAGACAGAAGTAATAATTTTTCAAACTTCTAGTCAAGCCTTGTGTTTTTTATTTTGACCCAAAGAAATATTTACATACATTTAATGTATAAAAATAAATCAAACTTAAAAAACCTTGTCTTTTTATTTTTAAAGAACAGTTCAACCCATTTCATTGGTTAAAAAAAATACAAATAATAATAATGATAAAGATAAAAAGCAAAAGAGAAAGTTAAATTATCTGCAGCAAAATGACAACTTTGTTTGAAACGGTTGGCCAATATATTAGAGGTCCGAAATACCGAGAATAAAGGTCAATGGGAAGGCTATTATGGTAATTCAACTTCAGGTAACCCAACCCCATCTTTACCGATTATAGCTCCGTGGCCTCGACGCTCCTGCTTGGAGGAGAAACAGAGCTATAGCCAGAGCTCCCCATTTTTTCTCAGCAGCCAAACACACAGAATATCGAGAAATCAAGGCCTTGTGTATGACCCAAAAAGTTTTAAGAAACATGATATACTACATTAATTTAATTATGTAAGCATTACCTTGTGTATGATAATTGATCAAAACATATATGACATATCCTTTCCAAACCTTCACTTTTAGTCTTGTATTCCATGCTATGGCATACTTTTGTCCATGTCTCCATGGATTGCATATCAAATGCTAGATAAATACATGCATATTTACATGGACACATTTGTACATACCGGTGGAATAAGTGTCATATATGAGGATTGTCTGATAAAAATTGTTACCTTAAAACTCAAAAGGTTTATATATGTCTTTCAAGTTCTGAATTCAGTTGTGGACCATGAACATATATTGGTCGGTTTATTTTTCAATATGTTGGATAGATATTCTCTTCATGCTGGTTTTTGCCATTATGGTTATGTCAGCCATTTTCTCCATTATTTAGGGTCCTGGTGTGGTTACTGTCAAAAAGACCAATCAGGCCTTAATCATTGGCATTTAAGATGAACCAATGACTGCGGGTCAGTGCAACATGATAGTTGAAAGGCTTGGTGACTATCTCATCGATCAGGGTCTTTAATCCTCTTGTTATGTCTATCGTGCATATTTTATAATATTCATACAAGGTTTTGCATCGACCTGCCGTGGGAATGTTGATTGCAGTGGAATAATATTTATGGGTATCAAAAGTCATGGAATCTGCGTGTGGCAAAGAAGTGATGACTAAATTCTCTGTCGTTGTACTTTTTAGTGGGTACCTGTAAACATGACAGTGGTTTTCATGCTATGGTATTAATGATTGGCATACGTTAAAATAACTTCATATATTGTTATTTATACGGCAGGAAGCCTTCATATTTGTAACTCTATCCTTGTCTGCCAGCAGTAATGTTGGGGGACGTGGATCCTCTGCTGTGGTTCAAACTATAGTAGAGGGTGCGGTGGTTTAAAATGTAATTTTTAAGCTGCGTTTTAATTTTTTTTTTTAATTTAAATTTTTTAAAAAATATTATTTAAAAATATTTAAAAAAAAAAAGTAAAATGGAAATAAAATATAAAAATAAAATAATTTTTTAAAAATAATTTTTTGTTGAAAATTTTTAAATTTTATTTTTTATTTAAAATTTTTAAAATAATTTGTTGACAAAATTTAAAATTTAGAAATATATTTAAAAATAAAAAATCCAAAATTTCAACAAATTTTTATATTTTTTAAGTTTATTTTCTCATTTTTTATATATTTTTAAATTTATTTTTAAAATTTAGTTTTAAATAATTTGAATTTTTTATTTTTAATATATTTTTAAATTTTAATTTTTCAACAAATTATTTAAAAAAATTAAATAGAAAAATAAATTTAAAAATTTTATCATTTATTTTCATTTTTCTTTTTTAAAGAAAAATAATTTTTTGAAAAAAAATTAAAATTTAAAAATAAAAAAATTCAAATTATTTAAAACTAAATTTAAAAATATAAAAAAAATGAGAAAATAAACTCAACAAAAAATTATTTTCAAAAAATTATTTTATTTTTATATTTTATTTCCATTTTGTTTTTTTAAAGGAAAATAAATTTTTAAATAATATTTTTAAAAAAATTAAAATTCAAAAAAAAAAATTCAAAACGCAGCCTAATGTTGGCCTGTATCCATTTCGTGGGAAATCCCTATAATCATCACAGTTCTAGACGATAGCTGTTTTCATGTTATAATTGTATACCTACGGTCGAATTGGACTTCTTGCAAACGCGGAAATTGTCGGATTAAGGATTGTGGTTGTATATGCGTGCCCTTCCTGTCAGTCATTAGTGTTTCATGGTACGGTGAAAGATGCAAGGCTGGTGAAAAAACAAATAAAACCCGACATTGAATTGTTCCCCAAAGCTTTGAGCTTGCATTGGCATTTCCTTCTTATTTGCTTCACATCCGTCAGTCCTGAACTGCGTTTGAGAGAAGAAAACCGTGTCGTATGAATAAGGCAGTTTTATCTCAAAGAGGAGAAGAAAGGCAGGTGTATTGGCCTCTTCTGTGGTATTCTCTTTCATGACAGTATATGGAGCACTCAACTTATATTAATATTGAATAATTGTGTATTTTTTTCTTCAGAAGTTGAAGAAAACCAAATAACTTGTTTTGTAGTCTCCTCGCCGTGACAGCATATTGAAAATTCAAGCAAGACATGCTAAAATAAAGTTTTATTTTTTTCTTCAAAAGCGGTTAAGTTGTTAGAAATCATAGTTGTGGTCAACAAGCCTTTAAAGAACCAGGTAATATTGCTTGATCATGTGTGACTACTAGGCTCATGGCCTTGTGTCCCGAGGCTTACTGGAAAATCACCCTCCTAGTTACCTGTAGTCTGATTCTGGTAGGAGGAGGCCCAAGTGGCACACTTCTAAAAGTCTAATCAGTGAATGCAGGTTTAGTTATCTGCGTCGGATAATCAGGTTATGATTTGAAGGCTCCCCCTCTACTCCCTCTTGCAATTGAGACGTTATATCCAATTGAATGTAAATCCTTTGTTTCTTCCTTCTTTCTTTTTGGTCAAATTCCACAGTCAGCCCTTTGGTGTACATTTATCCAAAAAAGAAAGGCATTCTTGCGGAGCTTTGTACAACCTTGTTACACTTGATTCAGTCTACACAAAAAAGTATTTTACCCCGTATGTAGGATAACTATCTATCTGCCGAAGGAACACCACATCCTCTTGGCGTAGAGCGTGACGAAGCACTATAAATTTGAAGGTTATTTCACATATCCTGTTTCGAGACTGATAAGAAGCTTTACCAATTGAATCAATGGGAACCATTCTTACCACTCAAAAAAGGTGAAAGACGAAACAGTTGACCCGACACTCATCAATCGAGCAACAATGTAGCTGAAACTCGGACAAGTTCAAACTAAAAAAATTGGACATAAATTTACACCCTGTAGTAGCTACGAAGACTAAGTTCAAACTACAAAAATTGGACTTAAATTTACACCCTGGAGTAGCCGACACTCGTCAATCGAGCAACAATGTAGCTGAAACACTTGGATAAGTTCAAACTACAAAAATTAGACTTAAATTTACACCCTGTAGTAGCTACGAAGACTCTAACTTCCTTCCAAAAAAAAAAAATGTAGCAACGCCTTACATACAAAATTAAATTTATCAGAGATGTCAGTGCTTGCTAATGCTACTTTCGGCCTATCACTCGGCCCACAAAACTAGGACTAAGACTGCTCTTCAGCTGTTAAATCATTTTCTTATAACAGCAAAAAGAAAACAAAGTTTACAATTTTCTGATGCATAATACAGAAAGATCTCAAATCATTAGCTCCCCTGCAAGTCAAAAGCAGCACACATCTCAACAGGGCAAAATCAGGCTGCGCGTTGTATTACTTGCCAGTATTCAATATAAGGAAGAGAAATGTTACAAGAAGAAAACTAGAAACCCACGAGGAAATTTCTTTCTGTGAGGACGATGGAGTTGAAGATATCGCTGTTGTATTACTTGCCAGTGTTTTGTTATTTCTGCACAAACACGGTGGAAGGCCGCCATGTCAAATTTAGAGTCTAATAGCAGCTCATCTTAGACAATAATAATAAGGAAGGAAATGTCGTCTCGAGTATTGAACTTACCCATTTCTCATGTAGATGCAGTTGTCATAGCCTGCAGAATTGATAACAAATACTTGTTCAATGATCCACAGAAGAAAAGATCTAGAAAAATATTTTCATATCAAATAAATTCCATTGTCTGCACTCTTTAGGAACTGGACACAAACATATACATCAAACACATCCTACGTTTCTTCTAATGATATGGTTTTCAATATGACTAGCTTACTGGGAAACATATCAAACATGCTCAGTTTTAGTAACATGGATATTTCAGTGAACACTTATTAACAGCATTGCAGACCATATTTTCAAACGAAGTACATTATTTCTCTGTATTATTTGTGGAGTTAGACACAGCCAAACAGACACACAATGTATATACCAATTTCAACTACTGCTGTTGTTTTTCAATTTGAGTAGCTTTTTCATTACCAAGTCAGACACACCAAGTATATGCATGTGCACAAAGACATAGGCTTCACTGAAACGGGTATAATAATGGTTTCTGAGAAAATAAATATACTAACAAAGCAGACAAAAAAGAAAAAACAGAATTGGTGGTGGATTGCGATGAACATACTTGGATCCTTATCAACTTTTAGACCTGTCCCTCCAAAACTACAAGCAACATCAGAAGCCCCATTTTGCTGGTAATAGCTATTAAAAGCATAAGATGCATGAGAGGCTAGGTTATCTGGCTCAAAACAAGGCTGGCTAGGCTGGATAGCAGTACAGTCCACATTGCCAGGACCACAAGCCCAATCTATGGCATTCTGCAAGTCCATTTGTGAGGCCTTACTGGAAGCAATGCACCAAGTTGTTCCATTTGATCTGGTTACATTTGCCTCTGTCGTCATATCAACAGCACCTCTTCCAGTGAAATCCAGGTTATACACACTTGTCTGGTCTGGATAAAATAATCCCCAATTCCTCTCAGATTCCAAACCAGGCTTCCTATTTTCATTGAACAGTGAGAAAATGTAGATATCTAACTCCTCTCCAGGCTTTGCAGGAGTTCCAGTGTCATTGATAACATGCCTTATCAGATTGGTATTATATGTCTGAGCATTATCAGGAGTTGCAGCAGTCTCCTTAGGTGAGCCTTTGGAGGGCCAGCCTGTTTCAGTGACCATGACCTTAATTGTTCTGAAATTTAAAGCCATCAGTGCAAAATAGATAGCATCAATCTGAGCATCAAACATGTTTGTGTACAGCAAACCAGTGTTTGGATCAATAACTTCGGACGATGATTCAAACAGGGCATAATCCAAAGGTACTTTATTTCGGGAATCTCTGTAAGCATAATAAGGATATATATCAATCATAAAAGGTGACTGATTCTCAGCAAGAAATTCCAGCATTGGCTTCAGGAAATATGCATGACTACTATTAAAAGCCCCAGCAGAAGGTGGGAATGATCGGGATAAAACCCCGAGGGAATGGGTACTGGAAACCTTTATCTTTCTATGTAGGCCAGCTTTCCTGAGTGCTGTAAGGACATTTTTCATGGCAGGTACTACGAATACAGAGGCATTATTAGGGCTTTCAGTGACTTCTGCACCAACAGTTATGTATGTGATCTTTGTGGCTGGGTAGTAAGGAAGGATGCTGTTTCTCAGCCAAGTGTCTGCATTGGATTGGAACTGTGAGAAGGGTAGTAAATCTGAATTTGGAATCCCAATCATAAGTTCAACTCCAGTGTTTGCAAAGGCCTTGAGAACCTGTATATTAGAATCATAGATTCTGACATATTTGATGTTATGAAGTTTAACCAGCTGTGCCACCTTATCAGGTGTAGGGAGGTCATCGGCATTTCTTCCATAGCAGACCCCAATAAAACTCCCAGAGCAACAATCTGACTCAGCATTTCATAAGATTAAATCAGAATAACAGATTGTACCGTGAAAGAGAGCTGATCATGTCTGTGAGTATGTGTATGTGAGAGAAAGAAAGAGCTAGCTCTACTAGTAGTAACTGCTAATCAAAACAATCAATTAGTATTAACCAGAAGAACCATATACATGTTTTTAAAATCAACTGAATTAAGATTCACATGTATATACTTAAAAAAATGAGCTTTACAGCATCACACTAATCACGTAATCAGCTAATAAGTAATATTTACACATTCACTGCAAATTATGTAATTTAAGCGGTTGGTCAGCTGGACATAAGAGCGGTATCACAGCAAAATAAACTGATTACCCACTTCAAGGGATTGATGTCTAGGCAGTTCATAGACTATTTCCTCCACCTGATGCAATTATATTCTCTAATTTAGATATTTGGACCTCGTCCTTATTACTATAACTAAAAGTTTTCGGTCTTCCTCCTCCATATCCTTCCCCAGTTTGTTTATACATTGGACCTCCTTCAAATACAAGCAACTTTAATTAGATTCTTACATTACAATGTATATAGGAACACCGGCCAAGGGTTACGGATATATCCTCTATAAAAGATATATCTTATTGTTCAAGGCCTAAATCATTCCAGTTAGCAGCTCATTTCATAGAAAATCCTTCTACTATATATAGAAAGTGTAGCAATGCCACCAAACAAGGAATCTCTACAGGAGAGAGGAGCGTTTAAGTCTCAAAGTTTTCTTTCTTCTTTTTTCTTATAAAAAAAATGCATAATCCTTAAGCAATAGATACATTCAGCATAGATTACTCAAAATTTTCTAAACTGAGCTGAGCTGAGCTTCAGAAGAAAAATGTCATAGCAAAATCAGGCAGAAACAAAGGAGTTCAAAAAAGGGGGAGGAGCACCGACATTCTTCCATGCAATAGTAGAAAACTTAAAAAGCTCCTCTTAGAAAACACGGGTCACTGCTCTGATAAAATGGTGATCTAATTCAGATAGCAAAGAGTAATCGCTCCAATAAGAACCCAGAAAATGAACAACAGCATATGCAGGCTAGAACCAAAAATATTACTAGCCGACAAACAAAGACGAGGCTAGAGACAGAAAGAGAGATGTAGATGCAATGAAAGAAGGCATAAGCACAAACCCAGAAGCATTAGCAAAAGGGAGGCCGCAAAGATGAGTCTGAACCCCCTCGGCATTACTCTATTCGCTGGCTTGCTACCTCAAAATGCTCAAACGGGAAGTTCGCCTTTTCTCCCTCCTACTGTTTTAACTTTGCCAAGCTCTAACGTTATAATGCTCAGAAAGCAACGGCCGCTGTTCTTCTGTCTTTTATTCTAGAAGTGGGTTGGAGAACGGAGAGCGCTTATTAGCTTATTAATTAGCCTTTGGTTGCAGGCGACAAAGGCCTTGCCTTGAATTAAGTGACAGGAGCTCAGAGTGTCAGACTAAAGCACCGGACGTCAGATTTATTTATGAATTTTAGTTTAGAGACGTTTCTCGATTCCGGAAATTTGGCATGTCTGTTGTGTACCGTATTGTTTCCCACAATTTCTTTACGATCAGCCCGCAGAAAAGGCCAGGGTAAGAAAAAGCAACCAAAAACTATTGTAATATCCGAGGTTAAACATGTTTTGTTATCCAAGTAGGTCCCAAATTTTGAGAATCTTTTTTTATTTTTTTATTAAATAAATTAATATTTAATTTATTATTAATTTTTGAATTATGATATATAATAAAAATAATTTTAAGAATATTATTTTTATTATATATCATAATTTAAATATTATTAATAAAAAAATTATTTAAATAGATTAAATTATTTTTTTTAAATAACATTAAATTATTAACTTTATTAATTGTGGTTGGAAGAAGCTTTCTCATAAATGCCCTACCCTGATAACTTAACTAGGGTATAGAATCTAAGAGCAGCCACCAAATATTGCGAATGCCAATTAATGCCAATGATGTCCAAGTCAAAACCTTTCTTGAAGGCCCACCACCTTACAGCTATCGGCCACTCAATCTTGTTTTATGAGGATCTCACTTTCACATTTTCTGTTTCTTATTAAAACTAGAAACATCTCTCTTTTTATTTCAAAATTACACAAAAACTAGAAACACTCACTCAACCTCTTGTCATCGTTTTAGAGCATAATGGGCAATGTTGGAAGATGAAAGTCCTTAAAAAAATGATGAAAAACTTGTAGAGGGCATATATTTTCAGTGTATGAGAGATTCTTTTATTATTATTATTATTATTTTGGTGAGAATACAAATATTTTTCACATGTAATAATATTATGGAAGAAGAATGGTTCTTTTTTGTCTTTGTCCCTATTTGTCGTCTTTTAGTCCTTGCTGATCTGTTTATTTTCAATTTATGATTATTTATTTTTACCTCTTATTGATTTTGTTTCTTTCATTCAAGACAAGATATTCTGCAAATATTTCTTTTATGTATCCGCCACAATTGTTTTTTTTTCAGGTGTGGAAAAATCCTTGGGCCGTTTATACCTCTGAAATAGAACAGCCCAATAGTTGTTGGGCCTGATGTAACTGCGTATTCGTTTTACCAGACGAGCCCGGCTAAATACATCAATTTTCTTGTTTATTCTACATTTAAATTTATATATTTATTCTCTTAAACATTCACTTAAAATTCCCCCCCCCCTCAATTAAACACCTTTATTTTTTATAAGATTACTTTAAATTTGAACTTCTTTTTAAATGATAAATAATAATTCCTAGTTTAAAAAAAAATAGCTTTACACATTTATTTTCCATTTCTCTTATGCCTCATTTTTTTCTTATTAATTTCATTTTAGTAAATGATAAATAATAATAAAATATTAAGAAGGTGTTAAAATAAGTAAAACAAGAAACTCGATCTTAGATTCTCAAAAGTTGAATCACAAGAAACGGTCTAAATAAAATAAAAAATTCTGACAGACAACAATTCAAAAATATAGAAAGTTTATTTAGGAGTGCGCGGCCTACATTTTTTGAATTGATTGTTACAACTTTAACGACTATTTCTCTCTTAAGAGATCTCGTTCCCTCCTTCTCTCACTGTGTGAGAATCGGCCATCCTGAACCCTAGAGCACAGAAATCACTGAACCAGAACTACACTGCCAAGAAAGATGAAGACCAAGACACCATTAAAGCAACTCAAACTCGCAGTTCCTGCTCAAGAAACCCCCATCTCCTCCTTCCTGTAACTTACTACCATATTCCTTTATCCCTCGTCTTTCTGTCTTTGGTTTACGATTTCATTGTCATCTTCTTTGTTTAATTACTCGAGCCTTTTAGAAAATTTCTAGTTTCTTTTTTTCGGCTTTACAAATTCTTGGGTTACTTCCCCTATCGATGCTCTATTTTGTTGTTGACAACAAGCGAATTTGGAATCTTTCAAGTTACTCATTGCGAACTCTAAGCATGTATAGAGTGAATGTGTTTATTAAAGGATTCGACACCCTTTGATCTAAAACAGCTAATCTTGAGTTCTTATCATCCTTTGGGACCCAATCTAACCACATTCCCTATTTTAGTTATCCCCCCATTTCTGGATTTTGAATTAATGGCGGTCAAATGACTGAACTTAAGAACTCTCTTTCCTCAGAAAGTGAAGAGTTTAGAATTGATTTCTTCTTTCTATGATGTCGATGTTTTTTCATTTACGGAATTAATCTAATTATCGTCAAATTTTCAGGACGGCAAGTGGCACGTTTCATGATGGAGATCTGCTCTTAAACCAGAAAGGATTACGCCTCATCTCTGAAGAAAAGGAATCGCGCGTAAGTCTACTAAGTCACACCCCAAATTGTTTCTATCATATACTTCATTCTTCATAAAATGTGTTGGGAAAAATGGATTATTTTCTTTGTAAATGAAAATTCAAAAGTGATAATGAGAAGATAAAAATAAAATTGAATGAATGAAAGGGAACCAAGCATGAAGAAGGCATGCTGAAGCCATATTTAATGGAATAGGGCGGTTTTAAAATGGCTTCATAGCCAGCCATTAATGCACGCGGATGAAGGAAAACATGGAGCCACGGTTTGAAGGCAGAGTTCACACTATACAGAAGCTCTATTTGAATAGAGGTAAG
This sequence comes from Gleditsia sinensis, assembly GCA_037074535.1. Classification (NCBI taxonomy): domain Eukaryota; kingdom Viridiplantae; phylum Streptophyta; class Magnoliopsida; order Fabales; family Fabaceae; genus Gleditsia; species Gleditsia sinensis. The sequence goes on along the minus strand of CM073474.1, from coordinate 33,433,620 downwards.
CTTTGTTCGTTTAGAAGAACAACGAGGATCATCTCGGTGAAGGATGGGAGAAGAAGCAAGAACATAGAGAGAAGCCTGTGAGAGAATTAATGTGTAAACCCCAAGAGTGTAGGGTGTGGGAAATACACCAAGAAGTCTGCAGAATCTTTTATGTCTAGTTCATTGATACAACCTAAATAAATTGAGACGGATAAAACTGGGAAAGTCTGAAGAATCTTTTAATACTACCAACCCACCAGTTTTCCCAGGCTACTGATTATTCTGTGATGATTGAAGGAACAACTGTTATGCTTTTTCAGAATGTAGAATAGTAATAGACTGTTCACCGTCAATCAAGAAGTTTAAGGATTATGTTTCTTTCTAATTGTTTCCACTCTGCATGCAACATTTATAAATTCATTACATTTTCCTGTATTCGCTTCAAGCATCTTATCTTCAGACTTACAACCTTCTTTTTTTCTCCCCTACTTGCCTTTCTGAACAGCCTTCTGATGATAAGGAACTCGATTTTGACTTCACACTGGAAGACCTTGAGACCATAAAAGTAATTGGAAAGGGCAGTGGTGGCGTGGTACAACTTGTTCGCCATAAGTGGGTTGGAAAATTATTTGCCTTAAAGGTTTGTTATTCTTATAAAGCATAGTTTTCTATAACATGATTAATAAAAAGGTATGCACTTCAGAAACTATATAGCAGTGCTGGTTTTCCAGTTCCTTACAAGGGAGTGGTAATTTTCTTAGGATATGTTGATATGAAGGAAGCTCTATTTTAAACCTGAGTGCAGTAAATCTCAGATGACACAAGTGCTTTCGCTTGAGTAATTTAGTAAATTGGCAAGCCTCGGTGTAACTTCATGTCACCAACGTATTGACAAATTACGCTACGTAAATTACAATAAATTTTTGCCATGGTTGCCCAATAGCCATAGTTGAGACTCGAGACAAGTGCAGTGATTTTTTTCTTCTATTTTTTTTTCCAGTATTTGCTATCTTGATCTGGCAGCTGTTTTCACAATCTAAATTTGAGACTAAGAGTTAACGAGTTGGAAGTATGATAATGGAAAAGACATGCTGTCACATTTATGTTCTGGGCGGATCAATGCTAAAGACCTTACACTAGGTCTCTAACTTGCTTTAACATCTTTCATCAAACAAACAATGACTTTGATCTTGAATCTTTGTTAGGCGGGACCTTTTGAACAAAGCATAATGATTTGAGAATCACTTTCAACCCAGTTAGTCAACTTTTTGTATGAAAATACTTCTGTATTGCAGGTCATTCAGATGAACATACAAGAAGATATTCGAAAACAGATTGTACAGGAGCTGAAAATAAACCAAGCATCACAGTGTCCACATGTTGTAGTTTGTTACCACTCCTTCTATCATAATGGAGTTATATCTCTTGTGTTAGAATACATGGATCGGGGTTCTCTAGCAGATGTGATCAGACAAGTTAAAACAATTCTGGAACCATATCTTGCAGTTGTTTGTAAGCAGGTATGCTGGGTTATACTTATATTGCTGAACTGAGCATAATCTAATCCCAGTGACAGTTGAGGCCATCTTTCTATTTCCTTGTGAATCATTCAAGTCCATGTTTCAGGTCTTGCAAGGTCTTGTTTATTTGCATCATGAAAGACATGTAATACATAGGGATATCAAACCGTCCAATCTATTGGTAAATCACAAAGGGGAGGTGAAGATTACTGATTTTGGTGTTAGTGCTATGCTGGCAAGCTCAATGGGCCAAAGAGATACATTTGTTGGAACTTACAACTACATGTCGGTATGTAATTTTTCTTTCTTAATTCTTCTTCCATAATCGCCACGAACTGGTTACCAGCTTATGTCCCCCTTCCCTTGCAACAACAGATACAGAATGTTATGATGATTAATGCATTGGTTACCTTGCTTAGCCAGAAAGAATCAGTGGGAGCACTTATGATTATAGCAGTGACATCTGGAGTTTGGGCTTGGTAGTACTTGAGTGTGCCATAGGACGGTTTCCTTATATACAATCTGAAGATCAACAAGGCTGGCCTAGCTTTTATGAGCTTTTGGAAGCAATTGTGGAAAGCCCACCACCTTCTGCTCCGCCAGATCAGTTCTCTCCAGAGTTCTGTTCATTTGTGTCATCCTGGTAATCTATCTTGTTTATACATACTCTTTGTGCTTGCTCTGTTACAATACCAAGTTTACTGCGATAAGGCACTCTAAACATTTTAAGTGTTTTGTTAGGCTGCATTATAATTGATTTTTTTTTTTTTGGAGTTAATTTTGTATTTTGGTTGCAGCATACGAAAGGATCCTCGTGATAGATTGACATCCTTGGAACTTCTGGTTAGTAAAATAGCGCATTTTTCACTTTTAATATATCCACACCAATTAAAACTCCCTGAATGCTGATTCTTGCAATCTCATTGTACTTCCAGGGTCATCCCTTCATAAAAAAGTTCGAAGACAAAGATTTAGATCTTGGGATTCTGGTAGGCAGCTTGGAACCTCCTGTAAATTTTCCCAGATAATTTGTCTTATAATGTATTGTGTAAAATTTGAATGTGTAAGCCACATGTTAACGGTGACAGATCAGTGAATTTTCCTTTTTCACCGATGCTGATACTGGAAAAAAATGTAATACCAGTATCGGTCTTGAGCTTGTTGATTCCATTGACAATTTCTCTGAACCCTAGTTTTGTAAAATAGGTGTTTTCACTTAACAACTGGACCGTTTAATTGGTTTTTCCTGTTATTTGTGAGAACCTCCTACATCCTTTAGCCAGCGCTGAACATAATTTAGTTACTCTGAAATGAAAGAAACATGAGTCGGCAATAAAGAGGGAGACAATTAGCAGGATATTCATCTGAACCTGTTGATTTTCAAGCTGATCAGCGTGAACATGACCGAGGCCTGAAGAGATCCAACCGAGCCTCTTTTACAGGTCGCTGTTCCATAGTTTGATGGGTTTTGTTACCTAATCAGAAAGAGTGGTGCACACCCTGAGCTGACCCACGTAATAATAAGCATTATTGAGGATTGCATCTTAATGGCAAATTCCCGGGGATGGCATTGGCAATAGTGTTTTCCAGGGAATTATCGATTTAAGATAATTATGGCCGAGTGTGCACTTTTGAGAGGGAACCAGAATAGATGGGATCAAGGTCGACAGGCCATCTGGGTTCCATCCAATTAATGGGTGTCCATAGTTGAAAGTTGAAACCAGTGAATTTGAATACGTAAGGGTCGTAATCCAACCAGTGGGGGCACTGATAAAATATTACAAAAAAAAAGCTGCAAATTTTTTAAATAAATTATAAATATAAATATGTCAAACATAAATTTTATTTTAACGAATGCTCATATATTTTATATGATTAAGAGTATATTTAACAAATTTAATAAATTTATTTATTTAAATAATTTAAATTAATTAAAAATTTATAAATTATATATTACTTTAAATAATATATAATTTATAAATTTTTGATTAATTTATAAATTTTAAATTAATTTATAAGTTATTTTTATTAAACAGAATTTAATTTTATTTATTTATTTTAAATATATTAAACATATTTAAAAATTTAATTAAAAAGAATCAATCAACTTGATATTATAAGCCCACCTGCCAAAAAAATAGCATGTGGTGGCTGTTTGATTGCCCATCCAAATACCACCCCATCATGACTAGTGCCCAAGTCAACCTCCTTATCCTCACATCTCACATCCTTCTCGTACCAATCCAGCTCATAGACGATATATCTTATAATAAAATTATTATTTTTTTTAAAAAAAGTGGGATTCTAAATAATTATGTTCTTTTGGTAGACCTTGTTTCTATTATTAATTTATTCAACAACGAATATCATAATTTCCCTGTGTGTATATTCTGGCACTTTTCACAAAATTTAAAATTTGTCATAATAAAAAGATTCCGAGCAAATGTATAGTAAATGTCGATAATTTTTTTTTCTTAAAACATCATTTAAAAAGATTTTATTGTTGAGCATTCACGACAGTTTGGGTGACTGGGGGAAAAAGTCTTACCGAATTGAAATTGCCCAAGGATTCTAATCTTGGGGAAAAAGTTGGTACACCACGTGGGTAGAATCCTTCGGTAAGAAAACTCTTCGTAAAAATGTGAATGGGATTTTTTGGGTCAAATAAGCAAGCAACACATGAGTAGGAGGCAGAAAAAAGAGACCCATAGAATTTGTCAATTCAACAGAGATATTTTTCGGCTAAAAAGAGAATACTGTTGTTGTTTTATGTGTACCAGTTGCAAGGAAGGCTAAAGGAGTTTTGATATAAAATGTATTTTAAAAATAAATAAATAAATAAATTCTGCATGCTATCGATAAGATAGGAATGTGGATTCAGCTCTATACAGGGTGAAGCCTATCTTGTAATCTACTTTTCTCATATAAAAACCACACTAGAGGTTCTCCAAACTAACAGCAACCGTATATTAATGATTTAATGTGCTATTTTGTTTTATTTTATTTTTGGTAGAAGATTTAACGTACATTTTACCGTGAGGCACGAATAGATTAAACCCACTCTTTTTTTCTCCTTTTTTTTTTCGGTGATAGTCGATTTTTCTTCTGATTCTTCTGCTTTTTGGTCAAAATTTATACGGCCGATATAAAGGCTGCATTAAAAGTTGGGAATATACCAATCTGCCATGGCTTTATGAAGCAAAGTTGGCCAGATGTTGACCTCAGTTTCACCTCAAAAATTAAAACGGAAAAAAAAAAAAAAGGAAGACAGTGCATGACTCAGGATATGGATGTCCTCAAACTTGGATCTTATCCTCTATCCTACTAGTCCCAGAGAAGCTACTAATTTTACACCAGATAATGGCATCTGACAGTGAGAAATTTTAGGATGAAGAATTATACATCAAAATAAGTAACATTAAAATAAAATAAAATTGGTCAATGTTATCCAATTCTTAATTGATAATCTTATATACAAGAACCCCAATATTTATCTGCAAAACATAACTGCTCCACACACTTGATAGAGAATCAAGAATGTGGAATTTACAAATAGACATGCTGCTCACTCACTAAAGACCCGTTCCACTCACGAAGCAGAGAAAGAAACATCTTTATCTTCTTCTTCTTCTTGACAATACAGATCAGAAGGCAAAGTAAATCTCTCTAGAAATGAACGTTAAGGCAGTGGACGGTAATGAGGTTGGATACGGCAACTGGGTTGTAAAGGAGGGTGGCGGTGGTGATGATGGTATTTGTGATTCAACATCTATTGGATCCATCTCAGAAGATTCAACCAATTCTGTGTGTTCATCTTCTTCATCAGAAATGGCCGAGGATGCTTCCTCTTCAACAACTTATCTCTCAACTTCATCTTCATCATCTCATTCAAATGGGCCTTTATATGAACTAGCCGAGCTCATGACCCATCTACCAATGAAGTATGCAATTTCCTTCCCTTTATTCAATTTCCTTTGTGTCTTCTGAAATTTCTGTAAGTTAGTGTGTTGAATAGTTCATGTTATGCGCAGGAGAGGGCTGTCTATGTTTTATCAAGGGAAGGCTCAATCTTTCACTTCTTTAGATAGGGTGCAGAGCTTGGAAGATCTTCCTAAGAAAGGTAAGCCTTGCCGTTACAGAAAGAAAATAAAGTCATGCAAAAGCTATGGAGGAGGTTTGGATAGCCACAAAATATCACACACTCCAAAAGCTACAATATCAAAGAAAGCTTCAAGATCTTCTGTATCCTTACTAAATAAAAGAGGGAATTTCCTGGGATTGTCTAGGCCTTCCATTGCAGCTCAGAAGAACTTTTGAAGTCCAAACCGACCAGGTAGTACCGTGTCTTTCTTCTTCTTCTTCTTCTTCTTCTTTTTACAGATCCGTTGCTGATAACTGATAAGAATCCTTTATTTGATTCTCACGCCTTCAGCTAATTCTTTGATAAGAGTCATACTATTAATTAAGCTTCTTATGATTGTTGCGATGCTTTAGATGGTGACCCCTGTCTGTTTCAGCTATTATTCATTAATAACTAACTATTGAATAGCTTGTATCCGGAGATAACATCGTAATAATTGAGAAAGAAATTTATGAAGAATCTATTTGGAAACTGAATTCACCCTATTATTAAACCTGAATCTAAGCTGAGCCTATATTTTCAAGTTTGATAAATTATTCACCACTAACTTCCAAGGTCTCCACATGAAGTATGATTATATGAGCACCCTTCCTTCTCCTCTTTTTATTTTTATTTTTTCTCGGAAAATCATACGACAAAGAATTGGCAAAGGAAGATAACGTCCACGCTGTTTTTGCAGAGGTGAGCTGAGAGCCAAGAGTAACCAGCTGCGCTGAGCCAGCAAAACTCAAAAGTATCTCAGATTATATTTTTCTCAAAACAAAGAGAATATCTAACATACGTACTTCTAAGCCGGAGTGTTATATGTCATCTGAATAACTGAGGATGGGTTTGTAGTTGTCTATTTCGATAATATAGTTTGCTTCACGTACTGGGTTCTTTACATGGAAAAGTATTCTCCCATGATCTTCAAATAGAGAAAAAGGTTTCTCTCGTCCCCAAGCAAGTGATAATGGGGAATTTTCAAAGGAAAGCAACTGTTCATGAAAATTATGCAATTGTCGGACTAGAGATTAGTAGCCAAATAGTCCCTTTTCAGTTTTTCTTCTGGAGATAACAAAGTAGATCCTTGCAGAAACTGGGTGGATGCTTAACGCTCAATTTATCACCGTAATTTCACTGGGAACAGAAACTTAACAGAGCAAAAAATACAGTGATGAGCGGCCTGCCAAATGAAATTACTATGCTGTTAACAATGTACCAAGGCGACAAGCACTAATAGTCTTGTGTGTTTCCAACTCATGTGCACATAACCTAAAATCCTATCCACTATTGCTACTTAGATTGTGAATGAGAATGACATTCTGGTACAAGTAAAATTTGAGAAAATTTTATGCTTGAAGGACGGATCTCGATCAGCTGATAACCCAACAGTAAGAATATCTTTAGATCATTAATTGACACACTGGTGTACCCTGCAGCTTAGAGTAAGAAATGGAGAGCCATTGATAAACATAAGTACTACAAGCATGGTCCAAAGAATCTTAAGCATAAGGCAGCGTATCCCTTGAAGAAGCCCCAATACAAACACACGTGATATATTTTGCCTGATAGCACCACAAAAATCGGACCATGGTTAAATGGGCAGGATCAAAAGACCCTTGAAAGCCAAGCGGTGCTCCAATCCAAAGAACCCATGCTTTATCGGTGAACTCATATTACAATTAATAATAGTTAAGTGCTTGTTGGGAGTGTAAATAAACAGCAGTATTATCCTGTTTCGCAACAAGGTTAGGAGTGTAAGCCATGGATAACAGTACAAGTGTTAATTTTGATGGGGATGAAGAGAAAGTTGGATAATCGCTAAAATAAGTTCAATAGGCCCAACTTCTCAGCCGTTTTCACAACAATAGTTCTAAAAAGTAAAGGAATACCCGGTTGGGCATTTGGCAGGACAAATCACAAAAAAGGGACCTCATCAATACAACTCTGTTTTTGTCTTGATATATTTTATTTAGCACATGTAATAAGAAAGCGAATAGTGAACACTTGTATTTACCAATCAAATTAGATTAAAATAGGTACATGCACTAACAAGCTTAATCTGGCAGGATTCAATGGCACAGAAACTTCCATGCAAATAAGGAAGAAAGAGAAATCACATCAATGACAAAGCATAAAGTAGGCGTCTAATACTTTACCACGCTCAATAACAGCAGTTTTACAGCGAACAACCTCGGTGTTTCCCATCTTGCCCCAGAACAATACCAAAACCCCATGGGTCGCTTTGCAGAGCCATATGTCATTTAGACATCAAAGGACAATCAACTAAGGATACTCTCTGCAAAACAGTGACAAAAGCAAGTAATAAAGGGAGCTTGTGACAATAAATTATAAGATATACCTTAACTAAACTCCCGCAATCTTATTATGTTCCACAAAAATGAAATGATGCGTGTAACCTTTTTTTATTTCATTTATTATATGAGTTTATAGCATCAACCTGAAGCTGAAAATTGCACAAAAACTAACTACATATCTACATGGCAACATTGTTAAGCTTGAGAAAACTACTCCCACTCTAAAAAACACCAATTATCATAGTTTGATAATAAGAAATTGAGAAAGGAACAAGTGGTATTTGGTTAGGTGTTTAAATACAAAAATGTTTTGTAGAAAACTATGTTATTACATTGCAATAAACATTTTAGTTTGTTACTAAAGAAATAATATTCTGATAATCAACCTTTTATCAAAGGCACAAATTAAGCATCAATTAATATTTTACTGCATACTAAATGCTTTAAATCTTGTATTTAGTATTATCATTAAAAGTCAGCTTCACCGAGGGTGAAAATGTCAAAGGCCTTCTCCAATCTCCAGCTATTGAAATCATACAAACTTGAAAATTATTAGTGGCAATTAGATCGGACGGTCCCTCGCAATTGCGCAAGACCACCGAAAATTATGGTGTTTGGCCAAACATCCAATCGATGTGGATGGTTACAGATTGTGTATCGGATTTCCCAACATCGTGGTCTCACATGTTCCTCACCGCATATTAGCATTCCCGCACGATCGTTCTTATCCGACTACTGCCTTCCTCCAATCACATTTTTACACACGCCCACAGGCTCGCAGGGGAAGAAATTATAAACTATTGAATCAAATTCCCATTATTGCCCTACCCTCTTTCTATATAAACCCCAACTTGTGATTCATACATCACTCGCTCAGCGAGAGCGTAAGGTAGAACCCCGAAGTGAAGAGTGAAAGAAGCCAAGCCACTACGAAAATGAAGGACGCCGGAAAGAGCCTCAAATCAAATGGGAAGATGTCGACGGATATGAGAAAGGATCGGAAATCGGCGACCGGGATGAACGGATCGCCGAAGAAGCGGGGCCACGGAGGCAAATTCACCTGGATCGGCAACGGTTACTCGCAGGTCGAGATCGGGCTGGAGCATGAGGTTGTGGATGCAAAGGACCCAAACTTCGAAGATCCAGAAGAGGTCGGCACCGTCTGATGCCGAGGAGGGCGGTGATTTTGGGTCTGTTTTGTAGTACAATCAAATATGTAAATATTAATGGTGAATGATGATGGTGCATGGGTTCCGGGTTTAATAAACTAAAGCTGAAACGTTTTGAATACGTTTCTCAGATCCTGGATCTGCTTGATATTGTAGTACTTATGTTGCTATTTGTACATATGATCAACTAAAAGCAAGAGTTGTGGCTCATTGGAGCTGCCATTAACTCCCAAACTATCAATGAAATTTCTCAGTTTCTTCGTGGGTTTTCACTTTGTTGAGACGATTATGTAGATTGAAAAAGAAATATACCAAATATTTAAAAACTATATATCATCTTGAACATTCCCCTTGCGCCTCGCAAGAATTACCGATGAAGACAATAAAACTTGTATTCATATTTTATAAATGAAAAATTAAAAATTATACTACTTTTTTTTAATTTTAAATGTTAGTAAGTATTAATTTAAATTTTTGATAATTTATTTTACATTAATTTAAATTAAATTATTTTAGAAAGTGTAATATCAAGGTGACAATATCAGTTAATTAATATATATTTATTCATTTATATTGTTAAATATGACTTATAAAATGTTTTAAGTCTTGGTTCATTGCATAATTTTAAACTAAAATTTTAAAATACAAAATCGTCCTCCTGAATAGAAACTTAAAATATTTATTTTATTAAAACTCTCATTTATTATATATTTTTATTTATGATTAAGACATACTTAATGTACTCTTCTCACATCTAGATTACCACCTATAGTGGCTTATTATATTATTATGTTTACAATCAAAATATATATTAACGCTTTAAACATAATTAATTTGAAAAATTATAAATTCTAGATTCTAATCCATTTATAAATGCAAGGATAAAGATAGGTAATTCACTAATTTGGGATCTTTATACATTTTGAACCAAATAAAATGGAATGATTTTTTTTTTTTAATGTGACGAAATTTTTAATTATTTTTTATATAATAAATTTAAGAGTCAAATAAATTAATTCATTTATAAAGAATAAAGACTCACAAATTTATGATTCAATTTAACTTATCTTATTAAGAGTCTTCTACAATGTTAATAATTTAAGTTTATAAAAAAATATTTGCAAGAAAAAAGAAATTTATTATTTAAATAAAATTAATTTTATATTTAAATAATATAAAAATACTCTTGTCAATACTAAAATAATAATATTAACAAAAATAGTAATAAAAAATGAATTACCCGTAGAAATTAAACAAAAAAAATATTTTCATTGACAAAACTCAATTGAGTCTATTTTTATTAGTTTTTTAATTATTTTTTAAACAGAATAGTGAAGTACATAGTAAAATTCAACTAGTTTTTTGGGTTTTGATTTATTTTATTTTTTTATTAGAAATAATTCAAAGTGATAATGGATGAAACTTTTAATAAACTATTACTAGTTCAATAGTATTTTTTTATATAAAAAATTTAATATGAACAATATAAAAATAAAATAATAAAAAATATGAAGCTTGACATGTGACATAAGACAAAAAAAAGGGCACATCACAAATTACAAGGAAGGAACATACCAAATAATATAGGGGTATTTCTCTTAATAATATTTATTGAACTCACTTATATCTCTCTTTTTTTTCGGCCAAATGTATTTTAGACGAACAATAAAGAAATAGAGTCTAAACAAATACTATTAGAAACAAATAAAAAGAAGCAATACAACAGGCAAGAGGCTAAAACACAGACAAGAAAATAAATCAACTAACTCTTTCACAAATAAAGAAAGAATCACCAAACAATATAGATGTCAGCAAGGATGGGGATGATGACGCCCAACCTGCTGCCAAATTTGCGTATCAAGGAATGAAGGAATCCATCTAAAGGTCACCTGTTGAAAATTAATTTTGAGAGCAAGAATATCCTCCAAAATAGTGGAATTGGCCCCATCAATACCGAAAGTCTCTTTTTCAATAGCATTAATTAAAACAATCAGATTCTAAAACCAAATTATCTAACTCCAAGTCCTTAGCCATACAAAGAGCCAAACATACTCCTTCAGCCTGTGTCATAAAAACAGAAGTGGCATTAACATATAAACAATTTCTATGTAAAAGATTGCCATAATGGTCTCCAAAAATAATTCCCACACCAGCTCGTAGGCCATCCTTAAGGAAAGAACCATCTGTATTTATTTTTATTTGCCTCTCTGAAGGAGGAAACCATTTATGAACCAAGGAATCCGAAGACTGGCCCAACTGAAGAGGCTTTTATCATAGGTTGAGGAAAGGCACGACAAACTTCCCTCCAAGAAGCGTCTGCCAATTCCTTAGTGAGAATTGGATTAACTTCTTTATGTTCAAACACCCAAAAGCACTTGTTCTTCCAGATAATGTCGCCAAGGACTTCAATTTAGAATCAAGCGCCAACTCAAAATTAAACACCTTATCACACCAAAGATCAAGCCTGGAAATTTCATATCTACCAACTTTTAGAGTTAAAGAACGAAAAAATCATACAGCCTGAGCCCATGTGCCAAAAAAAAAAAATGATGTTCCACCGTTTCTGGGTTCCCTCTGACACATGGGACATAAGGAAGAAAGGCTGCCTTTTAGCTGGAATAAATTTTCTCTTGTAGCCAACGAGATAGTGCAAACCCTCCAACATAAAATGGCTTACTTTAGGAAGAACTTCCAACTGCCAAAGAGAAGGCCACGAAGAAGCAGGGGCGTGAAAAGAGGAAATGGAAGTAGAAACAGCAGCATTATGTTAAGAATTGATTTCCCCCAGTGGTACCTAGAAAATGACAAAATAAATACCATTCCTATTAAAAACCCAAATGCACTCATCCTCTTTATTAGTAGCTGAAATAGGAATTTGTTTAATGGCATGTATTCATATTTAGTGACCCATCCAGCCAAATTAGTTAGGAACCATCTATCGTTTTGGATAAATTCGGCAACCTTCATAGTGTCATAAGTAGCAAATAAAGGCTCGGGCTTCAACTTATAACTAGGAAGAGAAGGAACCCACGAATCTTATTAATGTTAACACCATTACCAACCCTTCAACATATTCCAACCTTTAACAAATCCTTTCCCTCTAACAAGCCAGACCAAGCCCAAGAAGCTCGATCCCCTTTCTTTGCATTGAGAAAAGAGTCGTGACGGAAGTAAATACCCATAAGAATTCGGACCTATAATGCATCTGGTTCATGTAATAACCTCCACCCCTGCTTAGCAAGAAGTGCCAAATTGAAGGATGAAAAATCTCTGAAACCTAAACCATCAATTGGCTTAGCCTTAGTCAAATTACGCCAAGCCTGCCAATGAATGTTACCACCATTTTCTTTTTCACCCCACCAAAATCTAGCAATTGCCCCATCCAAAGATTGATATTATCCTCTTTGGGAATTCAAAACAAGACATTGGAAACGAGAGAATTACATTAGCTACAGCTTTAAGGAGAACTTCTCTCCCTGCGTAGGATAGAAGGGAGTATTTCCAACCTAGTATCTTACTAATAAATCTATCGAGACCGGCGGCATTCAAGCCACCAAGTTGATGAGCCGCCAATTTAATCTTTTGTGCAGTAACTAGGCCTACAAGGAACCTGTTTTCCTCATCTGAAATGACAGAATTTACAGACTGAAGAACAGTAGAAACATCTCTTTGACTCGAGTGACAAAAGATGTCTGAGAAATAGGATTTAAAACAATCTGCAGTGCCCTTCTCATAATCAATCCACACGTTATATTCACTTCTAATTGTGAGGATTTTATTTTGAATTCTTCTCTGAAAAACAGTTGAGTGAAAAAACATGGCATTTTTATTCCCTGCAGCAAGCCATTTTATTCCAGAAAGCTGACTTCAACATTTTTCTTCCACTATTTCATTAGCTTTTTCCACTTTCTCCTGAGTTAACCCACTGGTGTTACAACGAGTTCACTTATTATATCACGTAAAGTTACATCATGCAATTTGAAAAATAAATAATATTTATGTTTATTGGTATTACTCGTTATTTTTATTATTTTTTTTAAATTCAAATTCGTGTATTAAAAACTCTCAAATCATTTTTGTTACTTGATTTTTGAGGCAAATATTACTTAATTTGCATATATACGTTTATTTTTTGTGTTAATGCACCTTTTTTTTTTTTCCGTAATGAAACGAAAAGTTTACTTAATTGCACTGAAAAGTGAAAACCTAGGCGATCACTGATCAACATAACTTCCCCCGAAAACAATATTACACAGGGACTAGCACTGTTCCAAATCGTAGCATTCGCGTCTACGCCAATTGAACGAACTGCTTCTTTGGAACCGTACGTGAAATCTGCTTCCCACTGTTATGGGAAGGGAAGAGTTCCATTCCCCCAAATCTAACCAAAACACCTAAACATATTTATTCAAATTACGTTCCCGAATCCAGCGAAGACGATCAGTTGGGGGCATCGTCTTCTCCCCCATCACGATGAAAGCTCAGAACGAAGGAAAATGAAAAGTTCAGAGACTCTGATGAAGATTAGTATCCGATGGGGAACAAAATTGCGCGCACAACCCAAGTTTCGGCTTCCGAGTACTACCTTCATGACCTGCCCTCCACTTACAATCTCGTCTTGAAGGAGGTTCTGGGTCGAGGCCGTTTCTTCAAGTCTATTCAGTGCAAGCATGACGAGGGTTTGGTTCTTGTCAAAGTCTATTTCAAGCGTGGTGATTTCATCGATCTCAGGGAATACGAACGCCGTCTTAGTCAGATCAGAGACATTTGCCGGGGCATTGACCACGCTCACGTTTGGCCCTTTCAGGTCCTATTCTAATAGTTTTGCATTATTTTCTTACATGATGTCAAAAAAATCTTATGCCATGCTCGGTAACTGCGCAATTTTAATTAAATGAAATAAAAATGAATTTCAAAACTTTACTGAGGGCCTCAAAGCAGAAAGATTTACGTAGTTGAGATAACTAGACATCTCAATTGAGATAAGAAAACAAGAAAGGATGGGGAAGATAAGAATTAATTAAAATTTAGCATACCTAGGTGCTTCAGTTCGGAACATGTTACTTTTGGTTTTTAAGTACAGTATTATCGTTCTAGGTTTTAAGAAAAGGAACGATTAGAAATAGTGGCCTTCTTTCAGCCAAAGGGAATGCGCTATATATTTAAGGAGAAAATGTGAGTAAATGCTTAAATGGGTTGAAATTTGGGGGTTTCAAGGTTGATATAGGGAATCTTGGAAGAATTTGGTATCGTTTTCCTGTTAATTTTTTGGGCACCGGTGTAGGGCAATGTACTTCAAATTCCTCATGTGGTAATGTCACCTTGCAGTTTTGGCAAGAAACAGATAAAGCAGCATACCTCTTGAGGCAATATTTCTTCCATAATCTGCACGATCGACTTAGTACTCGACCTTTTCTCAGTCTGGTTGAGAAGAAATGGTTGGCTTTCCAGGTCGCCTTCTTCACTCATCCTATTTCCTAAAATTTTAAGTGTCTGATGGTGGTGTTATATGTTTGAAAATATTTTTTTGGGCAATATACAGTTGGTTCTTGCTGTGAAACAAAGCCACGAGAAGGGAATATGTCATGGTATGTCTTGATTAAATTGTAGACTAGCCTCCAAATATACAGAAAATCAGAAAAGAGAGAAAATGATCAAATACCTGATGGTATTTTGTCTTGCCATAGTTTGATTGGCAACATGTTGACTTTTTTTTTAATTTGCATTTTATAAGGTGATATTAAGTGTGAGAATGTGCTGGTTACATCCTGGAATTGGCTTTACCTTGCTGACTTCGCATCTTTCAAGCCCACTTACATTCCATATGATGACCCTTCTGATTTCTCTTTTTTCTTTGACACTGGTGGAAGAAGGCTCTGTTATCTAGCGCCTGAGGTTGCTTCTTTTTTCATCTTTATGTATTTGCCTTGTTTGTATCTATCTTCCTTTCTTTCATTTGATTGATTCAATTAAGATACTTTTGTACTCGTATTGACTTAGTTGGATCTTACATGTTGCATTTTTATACTATAGCATTTGATATTGCTGTTTTTGGTTTTTTCTTTTTTTATTTAATCAATAATCAACTTTGGCAACATTATGTGAGTGCAGTGTCGACCAGATAACCCTTAAATTAAAGGCTGAGTAAATTCATAGTGTGCTTGATTAAACTATGAGCATATGACTCTCTCTCTTTTTAAATTCTTGTCTATCACATCCCTGTAAAATATAAATAATACAAATCCGTGCTTGGGAATTGAAACTAGGTGAACATAGTATCTGTCATGATCTTAGGCATCCGATTACAGACTTTGTTTTGTACATTAACTATGTTTATGTTTATTGCAAAAAATTCCCAGCACTCAGATAATTGTTTTTTGTTTATCTGATGTAAAAACTGCAATTAGTAAGGCAAAGTGTTAAGTAACCTTTCTAGTATGCCACTATGGATGTGCTTTTTTTTTTTTTACTGGTCTTCATTTCTTATCACGATTATCTTATTATCTTTCTTTATATTTGTTTGGCTGTCAGAGATTTTATGAACATGGCGGGGAGGTGCAGGTGGCACAAGATGCCCCTTTGAAGACGTCAATGGATATATTTGCAGTTGGGTGAGTATCCTTTGCCGCAATAATCTCAATCTTGGAGAACATGTTTTATCTTTCAATTATCCATTTGTTGGGTTTAGAAAAGGAACATACATGCCAAGAAACTGACTTACCACTTCAAGAAAGAACAATTTTGTATTTTTCATTTGCATGGATATGATCAATAAAACACAGTTGGAATTCTTTTTTCTTTCTCCCTTTAACCCTCACTTAAAAAAAGAAAAAGAAAAGAGAAAAGAGGCTGGGTAGTTTGTTTGTCATATCAGATATGTCATACCTCATGCCAAATTTGATCCAATGTCTATAATACATGTGAGACAGGGGACTTTATTTCCATCAACTATTTCTATGGGTACCTAGTGCTTGGGTCTATTGTCTCTATAATGTGAGACAGGCTAAAGGGAAGGATACAAAGCTAAAGGATGAGTGAATAGGTTTAAGCTGGAAAGTACTTTGTTATAGTTGAACGATCGAGGAGGTTATTTACATAGGGGTCAATGTTCAAGGTTGAAGGGTTTAATTTGTTATTTAGCCTAATAATTTGCAATAAGATGTCTATTCAAGTTTGCTAGTATTATTTATTTATTGTTTTTATTATCAATATACAATATCACTTGTAATGAATTGATACCACCAGTTGTGAGAAAAACAAATTTGAAGGAACTCAGCTTAAAATACTCGTTTCTATGGAATTTTTTTCAATTTTTTTTGTTAATAAATTAAATCTGAGGTATTCTTGCATTATGTGACACTCTTAGTCTGAACTACTATTTTTCCCTTTGGAGGGGGTTGGAGGGAAAATGTTTACTGGGTATTGGGTTTGTCATAACAGATCATGTCACCTGTGAACCAGTTTTTTTTTTTTTTGGTTTGGAGCAGTATTAACAAATTTATGTTGTATTTATATAGTGTCTTAATTTTTTGGCTCGGGGTAGTAATAACAAACGTATGTTGTATTTATATATTGTCTTACTGCTGTTCATGTTAATTTTTATGTTCTCTTTCTTTTCTGAGGTGCACATATCATTTTACTACTTCAGGTGTGTAATTGCAGAACTTTTTCTTGAGGGACAGCCACTATTTGAACTATCTCAACTTCTTGCGTATCGCAGAGGACAGTATGATCCTAGCCAAAATCTTGAGAAAGTATGCTTACTATTTCTGAGTGATTGTGTGGGTGTATTTTTTTTTTCTTTGGCCTTCCTATCCATGAGGATACTCTTCCCTTTCTGGACCCCAACCCTGGCCCCAAACTTTATTTTTTTAAAAAAAACTGTATTTCGGATTCAGTTTTTTTATTTTTTTGGATATTGCATGCCATATGATTGCAGATACCAGATCCTGGAATCCGTAAAATGATACTACACATGATTCAATTAGAACCAGAGTCACGACTTTCTGCTGAAAGCTATTTAAAGGAATATGCAGCAGTTGTGTTCCCAACCTATTTTTCACCATTTCTGCATGATTTTTACCGCTGCTGGAGTCCCCTCCATTCTGATATGAAGGTATATGGCTTTACTGAAATATTTATTCCATATTGATTTGATGCATCCTGTAACTCATATTTTACCTTGCTGCTGTGTGATTAATCT
The DNA here is from genome assembly GCA_037074535.1 of Gleditsia sinensis. NCBI lineage: Eukaryota > Viridiplantae > Streptophyta > Magnoliopsida > Fabales > Fabaceae > Gleditsia > Gleditsia sinensis. The sequence goes on along the minus strand of CM073474.1, from coordinate 33,416,308 downwards.
GTGCAGGTTTTATTATGTCAAAGTGCTTTCCCCGAGATACTTAAACAAATGATGAACAATAAGTCACCTGAGGAGGTTATTTCTGGTGAACTTTTGGAAGAAATGGTTGCTAAAGAAAATGTCAATTTCATGAAGGACTCACTGATAAAGAGAGAGGAGATAGGAAATGGCTTAATTCATGATCACTATGAACTTCTTGGTGATATCAGTAGCCTACTGAGGGATGCTAAAAAACGTAGTCATTTATCTGGTCCCCGGCATGTAACGGGAAATGCACCCACTTCTACCTTTTCTGAAAATCTAAAAAATTTGCAATCTCCTGGTGAGCTACTTCAAACTATTTCCAATGCATTTTGCGGAAATGATCATCCCTTTCTGAAAAACATTACAATGAATGATTTGAAGTCATTAATGTCTGATTATGATAGTCAATCAGATACTTTTGGAATGCCTTTCTTATCGTTACCCAAGGACAGTATGAGATGTGAAGGCATGGTTTTGATTACTTCTTTGCTCTGCTCCTGCATTCGCAATATCAAGTTGCCACACCTGAGGAGGGCAGCTGTGCTCTTGTTGAAGGCTTCTGCATTATATACTGATGATGAAGATCGTTTGCAACGTGTTATCCCATATGTTATTGCAATGCTTTCAGATCCGGCAGCAATTGTGCGTTGTGCTGCTTTAGAGAGTTTGTGTGACATTCTGCCCTTAGTCCGAGATTTTCCTCCTAGTGATGCAAAGATATTTCCCGAATACATACTTCCAATGCTTTCTATGCTTCCTGATGATCCAGAGGAAAGTGTGAGGATATGTTATGCCAGCAATATAGCTAAGCTGGCACTAACTGCTTATGGATTCTTGATACACTCAATAAGTTTGAGTGAGGCTGGTGTACTTGATGAATTGAGTTCACAGAAGCCATTGATATCATTGAGTCAGACCACTGGAAGATTGCAGAGAATAAATGGTGATGTGCAACTTTTGCAGCTGAGGAAATCAATTGCAGAGGTTGTCCAAGAACTTGTTATGGGTCCAAAGCAAACTCCAAATATTAGGAGAGCACTCCTTCAGGACATTGGTAAATTGTGTTATTTCTTTGGTCAGAGACATAGTAATGACTTTCTCTTACCCATCCTCCCTGCTTTCCTTAATGATCGGGATGAACAATTAAGGGCAGTATTCTTTGAAAAGATTGTGTATGTCTGCTTTTTTGTGGGTGAAAGAAGTGTAGAAGAATATCTTTTACCTTACATAGAGCAGGCTTTAAGTGACACTATGGAGGCTGTCATTGTTAGAGCCTTAGATTGTTTGACCATTCTATGCAAAAGTGGGTTCTTCCGGAAGAGGATACTGCTTGAAATGATAGAGCGTGCATTTCCTTTACTGTGTTATCCTAGTGAATGGGTACGGAGATCAGTCGTTTCTTTCATTGCTGCTAGCAGTGAGAGCTTGGGGGCAGTAGATTCTTACGTTTTTCTTGCTCCTCTTATACAGCCTTTCCTCCGCAGACAACCTGTATCTTTAGCTTCTGAGAGGGCTCTTTTTTCCTGCTTAAAACCTCCTGTATCAAGACAGGTTTTTTATGAAGTATTGGAGAACTCCAGAAGTTCAGACATGTTAGAAAGACAAAGAAAGATATGGTATAGTTCATCATCACAATCAAAACTATGGGAAATGGATTTGCTAAGAAAAGGAATGGAGGAGTTGGACTCATTAAAGAGCTGGCCTGACAAGCAACAAGATCCTGGGGGTAAACAATCTGTTGACACTGGCATCCAACAGCCAGGGCTAACTAATTGTGACGAAGCTGACACAAAGTTGAGAAATATGGGGGCCTTTATGCACAATGATTGCAGTATGGTAGGACCTCGTGATCCCCAATGCCTGGAGAAGTTACAATTCTCTGGATTGATGTCCCCACAGGTTAGTGGCATGAATAGTTTGACATATGAAAAGTCATCAGATGGCATTCCTTTATACTCTTTCAGCATGGACAGGCGGGCTATGGGAATTCCTCCTGCAGCATCTGATTCTCCACTGCAAATGAATTCTCTGGGTATCAGTTCGTCCTCCATGCCTTGGGTTAGTCCTGTTAGTAAGTCCTTTAATTTGGCTAGTTCAGTTCCAGCACCAAAGTTTGTTTCAGGTTCTTTTAGCATCAGCAATGGTTCTAAACAGTTCTATCGAGTGGTGCATGAACCAGATGGTAGGGAAAGTGAAACAGGATATGTTAATAGCAAAATTCAAGACGTGGGATTATCTGCTAATGTCAAAGGTAGTACAATTGCACTGGAAGATGCAACCAACCAAACTGATCTATCAGGATTTCCATCTTTTTCTCGAACATCCATTCCTGATTCTGGTTGGAGGCCCCGTGGGGTGTTGGTTGCACACCTCCAGGAGCACCATTCATCTGTCAATGACATAGCTATTTCCACTGATCATAGCTTCTTTGTGAGCACATCTGATGATTCTACAATCAAGATATGGGATTCTAGAAAGCTGGAAAAGGACATTTCATTCAGGTCAAGGCTAACCTATCACCTGGAAGGAAGCCGGGCGCTTTGTGCAGCAATGCTTCGGGGTTCTGCACAAGTAATAGTTGGAGCATGTGATGGATTAATTCATATGTTTTCTGTCGATCATATCTCTAGAGGTCTAGGAAATGTTGTTGAGAAGTATTCTGGTGTTGCTGATATCACAAAGAAGGATATCAAGGAAGGTGCCATACTCAACCTTTTGAATTACCCTGTGGATAATTATACCATCATGTTTAGTACCCAGAACTGTGGTATTCATCTGTGGGATACTAGGTCAAATTCCAGTACATGGACTCGAAAAGCTACTCCTGAGGAGGGCTATATTTCTTCACTGGTAACAGGGCCTTGTGGTAATTGGTTTGTATCAGGGTCATCAAGGGGTGTTCTTACTCTTTGGGATCTGAGATTTCTTGTACCTGTGAACTATTGGCAGTATTCTCTTGCCTGCCCTATTGAAAAGATGTGCCTCTTTCTTCCTCCAAATGCCTCTCTATCTTCAACAGTGAGACCCCTTGTTTATGTGGCTGCAGGAAGCAATGAAGTTTCTCTTTGGAATGCAGAGAATGGTAGCTGCCACCAGGTACATGGTTACTGTTTTGTGATTGTTTGTAGATAGTATAAGCAATATGCACTTGAACAAATCCAGCCTCAATAGATGTGCCTGAAAAGTTCAAATTTCATTTTATCAAGAGAAGAGATGGTTCTCTATTTAAGTCTCCGACTTGAGTACTATGAGAGATTGTATAATAATTTATGATAGTTGGTTTGATAAGGCTTGTAATATGCACCTGTTTCCTGATTGCTTATCACTGTGCCGAAGCACCTTAGGTTTACCAATATTTTTAATTACAACATCCTGATCATGTTCATCAACTTGTAACAATTATTAATTCTTCTTCCAGGTATTGAGGGTGACCAACTATGACAATGATGCAGAAAAGTCTGAACTGCCTTGGGCCTTGGCCAGACCTTCTAGTAAGGCAACTTCTAAACAAGATCTGAGACGAAATGTCAATCCCAAGTACAGAGTTGATGAGCTAAATGAACCTCCTCCCCGTCTTCCTGGTATCCGTTCATTACTTCCCTTGCCAGGAGGTGATGTATTGACTGGGGGTACTGACTTGAAGATACGTCGATGGGATCATTACAGGTTTTGTGTTGAACTTCATTCTTGTTCACTTGTTTTACTTGTGATGATGGTCTGATTGAATATATCTATGTACTTTTGTTGCAGTCCTGACAAAAGTTACTGTATTTGTGGACCAAACTTAAAAGGAGTAGGAAATGATGACTTTTATGAAGCAAAGTCTAGTTTTGGAGTGCAAGTTGTACAGGTAATTAATGTTCTAATAGAATGTTGCATTCCTGGTTTTCATTTATTGTGTGTGGTTTTTGTTTGTTTTGGGGTGAGGTTCTCATTCAGCATAGGTTCATGGGTGTATATGTGGTTCATACAGGTAGAATCAAATATAAATTTGGGTAATTTAACTGTGGTTAATATGAGACCTTGTTAGCTTGCCTTTGGTTGGTTAAGCTTAATTGATATTGTCTTCTATGTAACTTTTTCTGGAAACCGAAGTGGATTTGTTCCAATTACAATGAATCAGCAACATGATTCCTTGCAAACAAGTGCAAGAAATTTGAGACATATCTGTGCTTTTGTGTACTTCGCTAGAAGAACTGGTTTGCAAGGATGCTTATCTTCTTTCTTGTTTACAAAATTTATTCACTCTTCCATCAACTTAATGGTGACCCCTCCTCGCCTTCCCACTATTTGCCCCTTAAAAGGCACTAAAAGATGAAAAGTTATTGATGCATGGAAACCGTTCTCTTTTTTGGAGGTCAGTGTTTTTATTATTTATTCCTTGTAGAAGCTATTGATTTATATTTCTACCTGTGATTTAGAAAACTGAAAAACTTGTGTATGATGGGGCGACAGAAATCTCAACTTCATCCATGCATATTCACTCAATATTGTGTCTTCTGATGGCCAAATCTCCTGTTATTGTCTCTGAATGTTTCATGGATTTAATATTTTTGGCCCCTTCGTAACTTTGTTGGATCTTGCCTTCTCCTTAGATTGTTCATTTTCTACTTAGGATTTTCATTTCGCCAACTTGTTTAGAACATAGGCAGCTGAGACTGCACTTTTGACTTCTGTAAACAGGAGACAAAGAGACGTCCTCTCACAAACAAGATGACGGCAAAGGCAGCTGTCGCAGCTGCTGCCACTGATTCTGCAGGTTGCCACCGTGACTCTATTCTTTCTCTGGCTTCTGTTAAGTTAAACCAGAGACTCTTATTATCAAGTGGTAGAGATGGGGCCATTAAGGTTTGGAAGTAAATTAGCAAAGCTCATTACGGAATTGTTGTACATATGCAGTGTCAATTCTGTTTAAAACTGTACATTAAGTATAGGAACTAACCCATCTAGTCGATGTGAAAGCTTCTCTTAATGCTTCTAGTTTATCAAATACCTTGATCTGTACAGCAGGTAGTATGAACATTGAACGGGAGTTAAAATAAATTTTATTAGTAGTTTTTTGGGTACATCTGAACCTTTTCCTGGTGCATCTAAGCGTTTTCCCTCTGCCTATGGATGTGTGAACTCTTCAGAACTGTATGATATTGTTAACAATAAATGATATTGAATTGAGTCCAACGGAAAAAAATGTGGAGATCTATGGAAATTTTTCATAGAAGCTACTGTGTGGAAAATTTCTTTTTTGAGTAAAAATGGAGCTTCCACTCACACAAACGAGTTGTGCGACTTAAAACCGTGTTAAATTTTTTGCAAAGAACATATTCATAATCAATCGGTTCCGGAGTCATTCATGCGTTTTCCTTATATATAAAAAGAAATTGAGTGGGCATGTACTTGATTGGTTGTTCCACTAAATTAATGTTTGCCCAAACCTTCTTTGTGAGTGTAACTGGAAGAGGCAATCATATACAGATGGAGTAATTCATAATTGATCTTTTGGTTGGAATTTTTTGGACTTGTGCAATCACGGATCCCTTAAACTACTTGTCTCTTTATAATCGCTTCAATCAACAGTCAGCACACGTTTAATTACTTTTTCCTTCCGAAGTTAAAATTATGAGTCTTATCTATCACTTTAGCTCGTGTGCGTTCTTAAATGTTTTAATATAGTTTGCAAGTTTCTCGGCATCTTTGGAAAAATGAAAATATTACCAATAAAGGCATTATAAATAAAGAAATAAATAAATAAGGATATCAAATAAAGAGTAAATAATAAATATACTATAAAATTTATAGAATAAATTAATTAATTATAGAGTTGGATTGACTTAAACCATATCCAATTTAACTTTAAAATTGTATAAATCTAATGTTTAGAGGTAAATATGAGTCAATTAATTCCAAAATTGAACTCATTGAGTTGTGTGAATTATAGCTATAAAAGCATAGACTAACCTTGTCCAAGCCCCTAACTTGCTTCTCCCCAATGATGTAATTTCAGAGCTTTTCATTAGTGTATTTATGTCATGTTTTAATAATAGTTATTAATTGTGTATAATAATAATTTTTAGAGAGAAAAAAAAACAAGGCAAAAAAGAGGAGGATAGTGGAGTCTAGGATAGGCACCGCGCCACCTTGAAACAAAAGCAAAGAATAAAAGAAGAGGGGGATTGATGGTAGTATGGTACCCAAAAAACTAAAACACAAATAAAAATACTACCTCTACTGGCCTACAGTTTCCCTGCAAACTAGCAGAGTTCTTTAACGTCACTCAGGTCATAACTCTGGCAAGTCCTTATTAGGAACCCAGAGAGTTTCTCTGATTGAATTTATAATTGGGAATTAATCTGAACCATTAGAAGTGGTCAAATAACACTAATCAACTTAGCAACAGTAAGAATCAAATCACATTTTATGAGGATCCAATTGTTGCACGGTTGTGATTCAAGGCATGTGTCCCTATCAGCCTCCAATACAGCAGCCGTAGAAAGTTGGGTATGAATATATTTTTAGCACAGGAGCACAACCCAGCCCCATTATCCCAACAAGAATATTTTCACGATCACACACAAACAGAAAGAGAGCGACTCACGGGCAACACCAAACAACAACAACAAAAGAAAAGTGGCCAAAAGTTTTTAAAGAGACAGCGTTTTTATATACAAAAAGTGCAACCTGTCTTGTGGTTTAGATTCTTCCTCATTCTCTTTCTACTTGGACGCCCATACATACAACTGTGGAACCACCCGTGAGTACTGAGTCTGTCATTGATTCTCTGATTCACCTCAAACAAAGTACTAACTAACTTGTATATAAACTCCATGACACAACCCAAAATCAATACACCCTCCAGTTCCAAACATCAATGCCCTCTTCCCCTTTTCTTCTTTGTCTCACATTCTCGCTGAGAATGTCAAATTTGCATTGTGTTTCCAATGCTTTATTAGTTCTTCTTCTTCTTCTGATGCAAAACCCCAGTACAATACTGTGCCATACAAAGGGAATTCGATCCAGGCGTTCTCCAGGGATTGCGTTGACGACTAATATGACCCGAGTCCAGTATTCAGAAGAGCAGTTCATAAAATGGGTCAAGTTTGTTGGTAGCCTCAAACACTCTGTTTTTAGGACAGCAAAAAATAAGCTTTTTCCCTCGTACACTTTGCACGTCTCTAAGAAGGGGTCTGCTGGAGGTTTCACGTCAATTCAAGCAGCCATTGATTCCCTTCCGTTCATCAATCTTGTGAGAGTGGTGATAAAGGTCCAAGCAGGGGTTTACACGTGCGTAGCTGGTCCTTTTTCTTTGTCAATTTACGATTTGTTTTTCAAAGACGTGGAGTTTGGTATTTGTCTATATTCGTTTTTTATTTTTAAAATGATATTTTTTTTGTTTGGAGTAATAGAGGAAAGCTCCAATAGCATTTGTTTATTCCTATGTCTTTTCCCTTGTGAATCTTAATTCGTTTCCTCTAGCTGTCTCTTCTTTTTCTTGTCCATTTCTCATTTTTGAAATTTTTCTTCAATGTCTGATTCTCATTCCAAATGTTGAAATGGATTTGAATGAAACTCTCCCTAATTCTCTCGTTTCTTTTCTCTTTTCAGGGAGAAAGTTGAGATTCCTCCTTGGAAATCCTTCATAACCATACAAGGAGCAGGCTCAGATAAAACCATTGTTCAATGGGGTGACACTGCTCAAACACGAGGGCCAAAAGGCCAGCCACTGGGAACCTATGGTTCAGCAACTTTTGCCGTGAATGCACCTTATTTTATTGCCAAAAACATTACATTCAAAGTAAGTAAAGAACCCCCCACCCCCACCCCCTTCTCTTGTTTCAATCTAAAATTTTCTTCTCTGTTTTTCACAAGCAAAGATTGCGAATGCAGAACACTGCCCCTGTTCCTGCACCAGGAGCAGTTGGCAAGCAGGCAGTGGCATTGAGAATTTCAGCAGATACAGCAACATTCCTTGGCTGCAATTTCTTAGGAGCACAGGACACTCTCTATGATCATGTGGGTAGGCATTATTATAAGGATTGCTACATTGAAGGCTCTGTTGATTTCATTTTCGGCAACGCCCTCTCTCTCTTTGAGGTTAGATTTTTGCATCCCTTGAATTACTTGCAAAAATGAACAGAGCAAAATAAGCAATTAGTGAATTGTGAAAGCGAGCTTATTTGTGAACATGTGGATAATTCAGAGATGTCACGTGCATGCGATAGCACAGAATATAGGGGCCCTAACAGCTCAGGGAAGGAGCAGTTTATTGGAAGACACAGGGTTCTCGTTTGTGCACTGTAAGGTCACGGGGTCAGGGGCACTATACCTTGGAAGGGCTTGGGGTCCCTTTTCTCGCGTGGTCTTCGCTTACACTAATATGGACAATATCATCATTCCCAAGGGCTGGTACAACTGGGGTGACCCTAACCGGGAAATGTATGTTCATCTTTCTTCTCTCTCCTTTCTCTGATCTTACTTTCATGCTCACACCTAGGCACACATGCATATAGTTTAATTTTTTGCAGAAAAAAAATACCATTCTAATTACAATGTCTAGCTGCCATTGATGCCAATGAAGCTGTTGGCTAGTAGTATATTCCCCAGAGTAAACTCCGTAGACAACGTTGACCCACATAAGCCCCTTTTTTTCCTGTGTCCCCTCTTTTCTTTCAGAAGGAGATGGTCCCTATATGTCTCAGATTTTACGGGTAAAATATCATTTTATCTGTCTTATTCTAGCAAGAATTCCATACCACCTACGTCTTGGTAAATACCCGTGTGCAATGTTGACAATGGGGCAGTACCACTCTCTCTTACACAACCTGCAGTTTGAGTGAGTCCTGACCCCCAAACTACATGTGTATGCTTGGTTAACATGAGCGGCATGCGCATTAGGGTGTGAAAAGAGCCTTAGCCACCCACCTAATCCCGTAGCGCATGTGGTTAGGTGAGTAATTTTTGTTCTGATGTGTTGTGTATAATTGGAATGGGGTCCGTCCACAGGACCGTATTCTACGGACAGTACAAATGCACGGGGCCAGGAGCAAGCTTTGCAGGCAGAGTATCATGGTCAAGAGAACTCACTGACGAGGAAGCTAAACCTTTTATTTCTCTTAGCTTCATTGATGGGTTTGAATGGATCAAATTGTAGCTTCATATACATTCCCAGTTTGTTTCTTGATTTCTTTTTAAGTGCCAAAATTTTGATGTATAAAATATTCTTACAATTTGATAGTGCATTTCAGAGTTCCCCATCTCTGACTGACTTACCCAGTTAAGCTAAATCCGAACCACTTCTTGCAATTGAAACTCAAATTGATCGATAATTTACTATGGAGAGGAAATGGAGAAACATGCCCATGCCACCCTTAACATCCCAATCAAATTTCCTTTTTTTTTCTTAAAATAAATAGATAAAAAAAAATTTTAAAATTTTACGACCCACTAACTATACGTACACATCATTCAAGAGAGAATCAATTGATATCAATGTAAATTATGATAAACTTACACAATTCAATAACTTTAGTAAAATATAAATTTCATTAATTCAACATTTAGATTATAAATAACAATATTGATCTTACCTGTTAAATTTAATTAAAATAGTTGAATGTTTAGGATGTTTATCATGCAAAATAATTTTAAATTAATATAAAATTGTATGAATATGAATATAATTTTTTAAAATATAAAAAATAATTATGAATATTTAAAATATATAATCCTTTTGAAATAATCCAAAACTTTATGCTTTAATTAGCACTTTCCTTGCATGTTGATTGTTTAATCATCAACTGAGACTTTAAAACGAAGCATGTTGCGTGACGAGACAGTGTTCTCCTATGGTCCTACAATCCTACTTACTGCTTTTTATTAACCAAACATGTGAGCCTCATTTTTATCGCAAAACTATAGATAAGTAGCTTATAACTTTTTTTTTAACATCGCTAAAAAATTTGATATCCCTAAACCCTAGTTGGACTTATTGGTCTCCTGTTAAACCCATTAACCTTCATGTTCGGCCCATTCTTTATAGGCGTATACGAACAAACAGCTTTACAATTTCATTTTTACCAACCCAAATTATCAGATGTCAAGCTAGATTGATTAGTAATAGATGCAGCTATATAAATTATTAGTTTTTTAATTTTAATTAACATTTACTTTAAATTCTTTGGAATCTGAATAGGATGAATAAAAAGGAGCTTCTACAGGATGAAATATATGTGACTCAATCCCCATTGATATTAAGTACCGTTTGGTAGCAAAAAAAGAATAGAAAAAAAAAATTAAAAATAGAATGAAATAAAATAAAATGTTATAAAAAAAAATTATATTTAGTATGCAATAGAAAAAAAATGAAATCTCTATTACTTTCTTATATTTAATATATTTTAAATAACGTAAGAATAGAATAAAAATTTGACAAAAATCAAAATATCTTTAAAATATAAAAATAATAAAATAATATTATTTGATTTAAAAAAATTATTTAAAAATAATTAATAATATTTTATTTTTATTAAAAATATTAATAAAATTGAAAAATAATTTAAATATTATTTTTTATTTTATTTATCAATAGTTAGTAATTTGCAAAAAAAGTAATACAAAACTATTCTTTATTCTTTATTTTTTAATTATTTTAAAATGTTATAAATGAAAAATAAAATAAATAATTAATAATTTTAAATTTTAAATCAAATTTTATAAAATTAATAATAATAATATTATTAAATAATTTTTTATTTTAATAATATTAACAAATACACACAATATACATAAGGAATGGATGATGAACATGTTTGACCAATTATTAATAATAATGATGCTGAACCAACGAAGAACCAAAAAATAAAGGAGCAAATGAGAATCTATTCTTTTCTTAACATGCTGTGCAAGAGAAAGGGGGAGACCGAAGAAAAAAATAATAGAAGGCCAAAATAATTTTTTCAAATGCCATTCAGTTTCTTTTTCAGCGTTGTTATCACTTTTTAGAATCAGTACCGTTTTTTATTTAGAAGATAATCTGGATTGCATGTCACATTTTATTCTGTCAACTAAAAAGACTATACGATGAAATAGAAATCTCTATCAGGTAAATTTCGACTAACGTTATTTTTCAAGACAAAATCAAACATTGTGTGGTTTTGAAAGTAAATGAAAAATTATATATTATACATTAATGTAAATTTGTGCACTGTTAGTCAATTCGTCAGAATAATTGCGTACATCCATTAGAGGTCAGAAACATCAAAACAAGAGTACAATATTGAAATGGACATGAATCAACTTGCAGTTAAAAACAAATGTACCCAGAAATTGGAAAAAAAAATTTAATAGATGAGGAGGAGTTGATAACGCAGTTAGCAGTAAAAGAACTGATGATGGCAGGAGATGCAGGAGGGAGAGGTCAATTTTGCGGTGCCCTACGACATTAAAGGCTCATCCCAATCAATCAAATCAAATAAATCTCCATCACTAGTTCTTAATTCTAGTTGGGAATTTAAATGGCCGAACAATGACTGATTATATGCGAATCCATCCATGGTTGGAATAAAACCCTCACGGGCACGCCCCCAATAATTTATTTCCTAACCCATAAACCTTATAATGATAACGGCTTCGCTTTCAAGAGATACAAGATATACTTTTTGTGTTACACAATGCATCTGAGAGTTTGAGCCAATTTTGTAGCGACAATTACACTCTTTTACTGCCCCTTTTGTCTCCTCTTTTTCCTTATTGTTTTTTCAGGGAAACTAGTTTTTAATCTTAACACTCTGAGAACTAACTGTATCCACCACCTTCGACCTACAATTGAGGTTTAATTTCAACTAATGAAACAAGCAATTAGTACAGTGGCATTTCATTTCATTGACACCATATGAAGATAATTCCATCACAAGAGAGATGCAAATGGAGTCTACTATTCCACCGATCACCACCTCTTCCGCACATAGTTTCTATCCGTCTCCCTGCCAAATTCTGCCGACTTCTCAAGCTTACCCATTACAGCATTCTTGAAACTAATGACTTCCTGAACCTGCGAGCAAGACCTCTGCATTCGAACCCCACTCAAACTACTTCTGCACTCCATCATTTCATTCAGGGAAAGCCTCTTCTTCGAAACGGGTTCTGGCCTTTGCTTCGGAGCACTATGAGATCTCAATTTGGCCTTGAAAGACTGAGTGCTGGCCATGTAATTTGGAAAATTGCCGTATTGCCGGAAAAGGCTGTCGGCGCAAACGCTCTTAGAAGGTGTCACCGGACCAATAGAATTGGTGAACCGTGGAGTGCTCTGCGCTGTAGAATACCAGCATTCTTCCCCCGTTAAGCCCCAATCTGAGTCCTGCAGATTCCGGCGATAATCCAGTATGGATAAACGAGCAGGGGTACGAGATGGGATTGGGAGAGGAGAGGAAAGTGCTTGGAATGGTGGGTCATCGCCAAAATCTGAGATTGAAGTATTAGTCCTGCGAGACCTTGATTTAGGCCTGCCAGGGTCAACTTCCACAATTTTTGGACTTCCATCAACACTGTTAGTGTTATTAATCGCGGCATCAAAAGAAGATGATATCCTTCTGCTGTGAATAGGAGCTGTGTACTCACTCCTAGTGTCATCAAATCTCTCCTGCAAACCAATATGGCAAATTTTAAAATAGTATGCAAGAGACACAATGACAGATTTACTGCATATAAGTAGGTACCGTGGATCTTCGTGCTCGGGCTTCAAATCTATAGCATTCCCTGTCCTTGTTCATGAGCTGGCGAGCTTTCTGAGACCTGATTGTGGCTTGAGCTCTAATAAGAGCCTGCATACCATGCAAGGTTGCTGTGGCTTGCTTCCTCACTAAATAGCCTCTGACAAGTGCTTGTAACTTCACCAATCCTTTTAAGGCTCTCAGTGCCTTCCTTGCCTGTTTATAATCCAAAATGAAAGAGGCACATCAAAACTAGATGTGTTATTGGACGTCAAAAAGCAAAGGTAAACTTACCAAGTAACCCCTAAATACTGTTTGAATCTTGACAGCAGCCCACCTCTCGTGTCCACCACCGAACATGGTGCCTCTGCCATGGCTGGTGAGGCGAACCACCGCAACGGCCGCCTGCGCTGCTGCTACAGCAGCATCGGCTGCGGCTGCGGTGGCCGCAGCCACAGCAATTGCGTGCTTGCTCTGCTCCTTCTCTGTTTCTGTGTAGAATGATTGTAGCCAAGCAGCTTCTGCAGGGGAAATGTTTGGTGGAATAGTAGCTGGATTATGGCATAAACCTCTGGGATCTCTCTCTGAATGAGAAGGAGTAGACCATTTCGTGTCTCTTAGGTCCCCGGAATTTGAATGTTTTCCGGCTCCGTCTCTCTTTATCCCAAACAAGCTCTTCAACCACCTGGTGGCTCTTCCCATTTGCTCAGCAAGAATTGAGTGAAAAGGGTGTTGGAATATTGCAAGCAACAAAAACCCACTCACGGCTTTTAGACAAAAGGAAGAAGTGTTAGAACTTGCAGCCCATAATTTAGGCCTCTTTCCATTTCGCGGAAAATGGTGAAGTAGAGTAGTTAAAAACTACATCCTTTAAAAACCTCCAAAAGAAACAAGAAAATATAGAGAAGAAGAAAGAAAAGGAAATAATGAAAGACAGAGTAAGCGATTTTCTTTTGCCTTCGTACAAATGGAAGAAAAAATAGCAAGAAAAGAAACGGAAAAAAAAAAACTCTGTCAATACCCCGTGAAAAATCTGCGTTACATGACAAAACACATGCCGCTGGAATGGAACATGCAGGGGTGCTAAGCAAACTCAAAAAAAGAGAGAGAACTAAAAGATAATTACTTAATGGAAGTTGCAAATAAACTAACCCACCTTGGTAGAATCAGATTCTCCAAAGAAAAGCAATTAAAAAGTTTCAAAGGCAGGCAAAGCGAAACCCCCGAAAATTTCCACTCGTCCAATGGGAAACTCAGAAAAAAAAAAAAAAAAAAAAGATGTGGTTTGAAAAATCAAAAGACGGGCCACGGTGAAATCCGTATGTACATCTGTCACCCATTACTTTATGGAGCGACGTGTCCTCAAAAAGGAAGATACCTCAGTGTCTTACCATGCCTGACACTCTCGTGAAGCATTCCTATTTTATCTCTGCTTCTTCGGTGAGTTCTACCTCGCAACATTACACAACCCATATGTCCCACACATCCACCGTTGATTTACTTTGTTTGATCTCAGCCGTCGGTTTCCATTACCGGTGACCCAATAATCCAATATTTTATTTATGTTGTTGTTGTGAGTAGGTTTCTTATCTAGTCTATCTACATCTTGTATCACAGATCAACTTGCTCTGCTCTCTGCAACTGCTTTACTTCAGATCTCGCAGCGAATGAACGAAGTTGTATCATTCTTGCTCGCAGGAGCAGTGTTTCACTCTTCAGCTCCCTAGTCTCGAAACCAAACGAACTGGGTGTGATTAGCTTCTTATCTCTTAAAAAGAAACTGAATCATGTATTCTTCTCTGCATGTTGGTCTGTTTCAGCATACCTTAAAGACGAGCGAATATTTAAAAAAAAAAAAAAGCATTTTTATCTGGCTGAATAAATACTGTTCTTCCGTCTGCCAATGGCAAGCAAAGCTGGTGCCTGCAACCTTTTTAGTCTCTATCCTTTCTCTCTCTTTGGGGTTTGAAAAGATCATTCAATCCGTACCAGCAGCATCTAGTGGGAATAGAGTTCTCTCTCATTGTTCTTTTTAACTGTTTACTCAATTATTTGCGTACTAATTTGAACTCTCCCCTTTGTTTTTTACTGTCCTTGTTTCTGCAACTCTGAAAGCACGGCTTAAAATAAAGAACGATAATATGGCCCCTCTTTCTACGAATGCGCTTTAACACCGCTCCTCGGAACATCGGAGACAAATCGCCTTTGGTTATCATTAATTTAATAAAATTCACGAAATGTTTAAAATTAATTAAATTATTAGAATTTCTGTGTGCAAGGAATTAAATTTCTTTTTTTTTTCATCGAAACGATCGAAACGTTTTCATTTCCTGAGTCACCGATGCGAAACAGAGTTATCGAAACGAAACGAAGTGTTTATTAAGAAATTATGCTATTTCAATTAAAATTGCTATGTTTTGAAATATTTCGGTAGAAATACTCTTATTTTAATGAAAATTTTGGTGAAAATACTCTTATTTCGAGTTGTTTCAATAGAAATACTCTTGTTTCGAGTTGTTTTAATAGAAATACTCTTATTTCAAGTTATTTCGATAGAAATATTCTTGTTTCGAGTTATTTCGATAGAAATACTCTTGTTTTGAATTATTTCGATGGAAATACTCTTGTTTCAATGGAAATTTTAGTGAAAATACTCTTATTTCGAGTTGTTTCAATAGAAATATTCATGTTTCGAGTTATTTCGATGAAAATACTCTTGTTTCGAGTTATTTCGATGGAAATACTCTTGTTTCGAATTATTTCGATGAAAATACTCTTGTTTCGAATTATTTTAATGGAAATACTCTTATTTCGATGAAAAAGTACTAAACTAATTTGAAAAATAAAAAAAATTGACAATATAAAAGTAGATAAAAATAGCATTATATCATATCTAACACTAAGTTACTTTCTCTCACAAGTCACAACACTTTTATTAACTTCATACTCTCCCCATTTATTCTTATGACATTATTTTCCTTCATTATCTTTATTTTAAAGATGAAACTACAAAAATGATACAAAGAGATATTGAAAGGCAAAGAGAGAAAAATATACCTAAAGATAGAGATAGAATTATGGTCGACAAAAAAAGAAAGTTAAATATAAATATCACGAAAGAGTTAAGAAGAAGATGGAGAGATAGATGCAATAGAGAGATTGTTGTTAAATACTATTAGAATTTGAGTTGAAGTCCCTACTGTAGTAGTATGTTTACTTACTATTTAATTATAGACATTAATTCAAATTAATTTTAATATAATTTTATATATCTACATCATTAATATTATGTTAAAATCTTTTAAAATTAAAAAAAATATTATTTGAAATTATTTGAAACGTTTCTTAAAAAAATTTTTATTTCCTCGAAATTTTTGAAACGTTTCGAAATATTTCTGTTTTTAGAGTCACCGAAACGATATTTCGAAACGAAATTTAGTACCTTGCCTGTGTTTGAGATTGAGATGTGAATCTGGGCAGCCCAGAGACCGTGGGCCATAGCCAAGAAAACTTAAACCAAGTAAATATTTCTATTTATTTATTTTGATTACAAAAAATTGACGCATTTATAATGGAGTTGTTTTTTTTTTTTTTAATAATTTGACACTGCGTTTAAAATTTAAAACTTTAGAAGGAGGATGATGCAAAAGCGGGAGCACTGAAAGGGAGAATCCAAGATGAGGTCACGAAGTCATGATACGGTGAAGGAACACTCGAACATGGCTTTTGACTATATTTTAATCCACAATTGAAGCGCTGTCCCAGGGAGAGAGACGGAGTCACGGGACCCCCTTTCATTTCACTGCTCAAAAACCTCAAATCAAAATCAAAATCAAAATCAAAATCATCGCAATTTACACTCCCCGTTCAATTACCCATTTGCCCCTCATACTCCTTTATTAGCCATCGGCGACAAGACTGCCAGAACCAGAATGATAATTCTGGTCAGATTGTAATTTCAATAATTAAGTCCAAAGATTAAAAAAAAAAAAAAAAGCTTGCGTGGAATTTAGACTAAGGAGTCAACGGGCAATTGAGTTTCATGGGTCACGCCTAGCTTAGCTTTACTCTCGCCGTACTACCCTGGTACATCTCAGAGATACAAGTAAAAGATTTTTTGAGAAAACAAAAAAAGAAAAAAAAAATTACTTTTGCACACATGATTATTTAATATTATAATTAACTCTTTCTAATTCTTTGTTTGTCAAAGATGTGACAGGAAGTTGAAAACACATAATGAAATTAGATCAGACAATTTAGAACAAAATTATTATTTACCAACTATGACGAAGTTTCTAAACAAAGTTTGTTTTTTTAATTAAATAAAACGTCAATTTATGTCCTTGAAAGTCGTGTACCATGCAGTAAAAACCTTCGAAATTTTCCTGATGATAGATATTCCTTTAATCAAATTGAAAATTATGATATTTAATCTAAGAAAATATAACTGTTCATTTTTAACAATTATTATTTCCTTCCTTTTCTCTCCCTTTTTAATATTCAATCTTTAGATATATCTAAAATTCAATAAAATTAATTATATTTTACCAAATATCAGCAAAATGCGATCAGGCTATTCGTGTCCGATAACAAATAATGGACCATTAATGACTATTTTGCGGTCAATAAAATTCATTGACATGATTTTTTTTTTTTTAATAGCTGCTCAATACATCTTTTTCAAGAATCAGCTCTGTCCTTCTTGTTTTCGGTAAGCAATAAGACCGAATGCCACTATTGTGACCTAAGAAATTGGTATAAAAATTCTCTTCATCCAACAACACCCCGCCTCATATGACACTGAATTTTGGCTTTCCATGGCGTTGCAAGGCTCTGACATTCTCTCAGCGTTATTAAATTTATACCAACTATGTCAATCAACAAAACCACGGTATAAATATGGATACAATAAAAGGATATTGGGATGCCACAAAGATTAAAGATCTCAATTATTTTAAAAAATAATAATTATTTTTAAACTCAACAGAAAATGGCTTTGTCCCCTCGGTGAAATGGGATTTCCTTTCATACCCTGACATTGATGCACGGACCGTATTCCTTTTATGGTAAGGGTTGGATGATAGGCATGTGCCTACTTATTCACCAATAGCCGATTGATTGCCGGTTGCTTCTGTTCAAAGTTTTTTTTTAAAAAACAAAAACAAAAATATTTCCGAATTAGACGAAGTTTGCATAGCCACGCCATGCCACCCTAGGCAATTATGACTATCTCTCTTGTTTAAGTTTATTTTAAAAGTTGATATTTAGTGAATAAATTTTTATTTATAAATAATATTTAAATTATGATATGTGATAAAAATAATTAAATATTAATGTTATGTCAATAGAATTTAAATTTCTATCAGCAATGTACTAAAAAATGACAACTATCATTTTTTTTTTAATTTAATGACATTAAAAATAGACAAATATTTATTTGTCTAAAACACTTTTATTTATATACTAAGATCATAAATATTTTAATTATGTAAAATTAAATAAAAAAAATCACAGCATTCAAGTATATTCCAACTAAACCTGATACTTTTTATCTCTTTTGTTTGACCATAATTAATTATTAATTGTCAAATAAAGGAGGATAATTTTTCTAACATACTAAAACTTTTTTTTTAAAAACTACAAAAAAATGTTGAACTTTAAAAAAATTTCAACATTTCCGTGAATTTAATATTTGAATTATTTCTTTTTACAAAAAAAATGTAATTAAATTTTATCCTTATTCCTTACCATCTTATGAATTCTTAAACATAAAAAAAATGATAACAATTACATAAATTAAATAGGCAAAATTGTAAGAAAATAATTTCATGTACAAATTAAATAATTAAAAATAGTTCTTTTTCACATCAAACTATTTCATGAATGTCTCTCTCCTTGTTGAATCGCAAAGCATAAAATAATTTGATAAAAATTAAATAATTAAAAAAATAAACTCATAATACCTTACATTCATATGTAAATGTTACTATATATAAATAAAAGTGTTTTGAGTAAATAAACATTTACTTCGTCATCTATTTTTTAAAAAATAAATTAAAATTAATAGTTGTCTATTTTGATGTACTGACAGTGAAGATTTAAACTCTACCGACAGTGCATATAATATTAACTTAAAATAATTTTAAAAATTATTATTCTTATCACATGTCACGATTTGAACATTGCTGATGTATAAAAATTTATCCACCGTCGAAGTACGAAATATTTTTTCTTCTTTTAAACATTATTCCATCAAATAGGGAGCCACCTAGCCCTGCTGCCCCATCCCCCATCAAATGAAAACCAATACCAATCTCTCAACATTATTCCTTTATTTTTTTTTTCCCCTGTTTAGGCTATTGAAGAACCGATTGGAGGTCCATACCCTCAATTTTCATACTAGTTTTCATTACCTTTTTTTTCTTCTAAAATATATTCTCCGCGCAACTCCCTCCTCCTTTTTGTCCGTCTCAGGCTGAGCATCTCAGATACACTCTTTTAAGTGTGTTTTGTAAGTTCTCAAGAATAACAAGCTTTGCATGAACCCTATAATAGTGAAGGGTCTGCACTCTGCAGATTGCAGGCCTTTGATTATTTTTGGAAAAGGAAAAAAGTAGGGAAATTATGGTAAAAGCACATAATACATAATCGGACAAGCCCATTATTTTTGGGTGACGTTTCGTAAGTATGGCCTAAAATAAAGGTGACGTTCGTAGCGTCTATCGTAAACAAAAAGAGATCTTGCTGTATCTCCAGTATGACTTAACTGCATTGACTCTTTTTTTGTTTTCTTTTTTGCCATGGGACAAAGTGATGAAAGTATCACTGAGCAAGAGCACCACGAAACTTGGACATCAGCATAAAAATTTCAGATGTCATAACATAAATTAAACATCAAAGCCGAAAAAACCGAGACTTAATCTCCAGGTTTCCTGTATATTTGTTCCTTTTTGTCTTCTTCGCTGTGTGCTCCAACCTGGGCCAAGAAAATTATTGGGAGCTTGACAGGGGTGAGAGAATTTTTGGGCCTAAAAATTGTCGCCCAATTTATAGTATGGGCTTTGGACTCTATCTCAAGATAATAAAGAGATTCTCTCTTCATCTCCAAAGTGACATCTTATGAAGGCAAAAAAAAAAAAAAAAAGACGAAAGAAGGCAACAGCTTGGGCCATCTTTAACAAAAGGCATTGTCTCGAAGAGATTAGCAACAGAAAATGGAAATTTAAGTGCAAATCCCATTAAAACAACCACCATCGCCAGAAACCAGCTGCCACATTGAAACGTACGTAGCTCCTGGTTAAAGCAATGTCGACGTATCAGTTTGATCATTATGCTGAATATGCTCCATACTTTTCCCGAACCATGTATATATATTTGTTATGTTGTTTTTACTATAACTTAAAATTTAACTTGTCATGTTTTTATTAGGTGTGTTTTGTTATAGTTTTCATGTATGGTTTGTTAATTTACATTAGAAGTTTGGTGGGACCTAGGAAAATATCAGGAGGGGAAAATATTATTAAAAGTTATCCAAATCTCTACAGTGTACCCATCGTATCACAGGTAGAGAAAAAAGAGAAAAGGAATAATGGAGTGCTAGAAAATGGATGTTTTGTTGGTTCTTTCACGTAGCACCAGTGCAGAGTGGGCTTATAAATGAGAGAGGGGGTACTGGTCCCGCCAAGTGTCGACCTCAAAGGGGGTAGAGAATGATGGGTGGGGAAGTGAGCCCTAACGCTGCTACGACTGTAGATGAAAGATAGGCATTGGTGGCACACAAAGGAAATGAAAGGCCATGTGTAGAGAAGAAGGATCAGCTCCTCGTGAGGGGGACATGTCAAGCCAACTTGAGAAATAAAAGCCACTGTTGGTTGAGCAAATCATGGAAAACTAACCCAATTAATACCCCATTTACATAGCTTTTAGCTATACAGTGAAAGGAGAATATTCCAAGCCCTGTGGGTTTGTGGGGGTTGTTGCTTGCAGGGTGGACAAAGGGCATCCTTATGCCTATTACTCTCTATCTTTCAGGGGCAAAGGCAATAGGGTTTCTTTCAAACACAGACAGCCATGATGGGGAGGGGAGGGTGTGGATGGTTGGTGGTGATCCAATTTGGAGAAAAGGCTGTTTTAATTTTATTTTTATTTTTTCTTCTTCAAGAGAAAATGAGATAAATAGACACCGAGTATCGATCTTGAGAAAGGAGACAAGGAAAGTGGTTCAAGATATTGAGAGGATTGGGTTGGTTGCTGAAAAGGGTAGCCATGTGAGAAGCATGATGGTGCAAAATGATGTTGTCTCTCTAGCTAGTTATGTTTCTTTCTCTGCACCACAAGGGAACTGTAGCTAGCTAGCTAGCTAGCTAGCAAGCAGTTAGGTCCTCCAATCCAAGCTTGTTTTAATTCTTAGTTAACTGTGATTGTGCAAATAATTGAGCAGCTTCCAAACTGTGCCCAGCTAGCTATAAAAGGAGGCACTAGGAAGTAGGAACTTTGCCTTTTTCATCATATCCAGGCCTATCATGCAACCCATCCATTTAATTGGATAATACTTTCATGTTATTTAACTTTGAAATGAACTCCGATGTTGCCAATCATACAATGAAGCGCATTTAAGCTATGTGCTTTTCATATTAATTAGGGGCGGGCTATAGGTTTCTAATTTCTATTGTATACTGTTTAAAGTTTCAACTGGGAATATCGCATGTTTCTGACGTCAATTGCTAGACATCAACCATGTAAATGGCGCTAATGGTCCCTAATACTTGGCTATACAAACTGCCCATGTGTGAGCACATGACTTGTCCCACCAATATTAACGAGATATTAATAAATTCTCAAAGAAAAAAAATTATTAATAAATATCCTAGATAATACACTTTTTTAATGAATTTTTTACACGGTCAATTAATAGGACACCACTTTAGTACGAATATTTATAGGTCGGAAGACGCCCACATAGTTCTTATCCCTTGCATATTTTTTTCTTTTTCTCTCTGCGAGTGACGGAAAATAGTGGTAAGCAAATTATTGCTAATTAACAAGAAAAAGAAGAAGTCGTCTTCAGTTTTTATTTCCCATCTCTCTTACTATGTGCACAACCTCTGACTAATTAATAGCTGAAACTTGTAATACCCATGATTAATTGACAATATCTATCTTTAAGCGAAAAAAAGAAGAAGATAAAATTAAACAAGTGATTGACTTTCGTCTTCGTTCTATAGAGAAGGTTCTAGATAACAACAAAAGTAAGTAGACAAAACAGAATATTTGTCCCAAAGGTACGTGCCTGTTAAATGTCGCAATGCATCGATGATACTTGAGTAACTATTCTTCTTGGAGTAATTCCATTAATTAACTGACAAGAAAGTTATATATTCTACGTAAACAAATGCAAGAAGTTGTTTAGACGTGTCACCGTCATAGTAGAGCTGAAAATTTGTATTAATGGATTTGACATGGAATTGTAGATTTTTCAGGTTGACTATGATGGTCATATTGGTGTGATTAGTCGAAGGCACAGGCGTTGACAAAATACCATGTCAAATAGTCTGTAAGCATCATCCATTCTCAAACCCCAAATTAGCCAACGTAGTGTTGTTGTTGTTGTCTTTAATTAAAAAAAAATACACAATCACTATCAGTGCATGTATATGGGCGGTTTGAACAAAACTCAAAGTCGCTGTGACTCCCATATAAAATATGTCAACTTACGCTGCACCTGCATGCATCGGCAGGTTGTGGTTGGAGCATTTCCTCAAACACCAAACTAGCATTATCCAGGTGATCCAGCTTTTTATCTGTCTTCTTCCTCTACAAGATCCATGCTTTTCACAAAACCCCACTTATTTCTCCAAATCTTTTCGGAATGCCATGATGTCACTGCCACGAATATATAGTCCAGTTGAAATTTTCTTTGTCCCTTCGGGAGTATTTGATTGCTATTAGCATAGAACGTTATGTCCAGAATTAGACCTTTAATTTACAAGGCATTTGATATACGTACATGAAAAAAGCAAGATATATAAATGGACATCTTAAATATAGAGAAAAAAATCAAAGTTTTGTTCTTTCATGGTTGGTAATAAAAAGTTAGATTCAGACATCTTGAATCATTAGATATTTTGTGGAAGAGTGCTATATATATACATTCCAATCATAATTGATTCGGCTGACAATGAACTAAACAGGGAATAAGTACCTGTTAGTGGATGATGTGCAGAAAGAAACAGATGAGGGAACTTAGTTTATGGAAAGTGATGGCTGAGCGAGGGTGGGGTTAAAACAATTGAAACGAAGATGATAGATAGCGATGCATCAATCAAACTTAATTATGATCTGTAATTAAGATTAATTAAGGAGGGTTAGGGTAAAAATGAAGATGACGTAGGGTTTGGAAACAACAAAGTGGCCACTCATTGATATATAAGCAATCTGGAGCGCTCTCTGCACAAAAAGCTCATGTTGCTCAAATAACAGACAACACCCTCTTTTGTTTGCCTTCCATTGCCCCTTTATGATCAATTGGTCTCTTCTGAGTAGAGCTTTTCTCATTATAGCCCCTGTTTCCTTGCTGGCCTTCATGGGGACGCAAATCCAACCACTCCTTCTTCTCCATATTCTCCAACACTTTCTATGCCAAAAAATAAAGGTTTCGGACATGGCCCTATGTATTGGAGTACTCCATTCTTATGGGACTATATATTGCTTCTTCTTTAATTCTTTCCTTTTTTGGGTTGGAGGGTAAAGAGAAGTTACCTGGCCAAAAGTTTAGCACTCATTAAGATTACAAAAGAGAGTGAAAGTACTTTTGCTTTTGTAGAGAAGATAACGCAACAGAGGGGGTGTGCAGTGTGCCTGCTGCTCAATGCTCGCTGCCAAACGATAAGTTGAAACTTAACAGGCATCTCCTTCAGAGTCAGACTCACAGTACCATGCATGTTTATTTACTTTTTTTACTCCCCTTCTCTGCTGGGCCTTCCAACAAGCCATGTGTCACCTCTTTAGTTGCAGGACCACGCATTCTCTCTTCCACCTCATAACACTTCTACTTTATTCTTTTCATTTTACTTAGCCGTGCCAACAAAACCAAAAGAAAGAAAAGAAGAAGTTTGTGAACGAAGTTTTCAAGAATTTCTATCATACTCTGTTTAACTGTAAGCCATGAGGCAGAGTTTCAAAATATGGTCTTTTAAGTGGCCTATTGCCTTTTTTTTGGGATACGAGGAGACGATAACTATTGTCCTCAGAAACCACGAGGGGACTTTTAGATCGTTCAAAATGCCGACGCATTTCTTATATGCAATACTTTGAGTGACCGAGCAATGTTCATTAGTGTTGATGTCGTGTGGAAAGAAAATAAATAAATCCAATAATATGTGGCAAAAGACACAATCAATCTCCTTTATCCTCTCTCTCTCTCTCGCTCAGAAAAGGGCAAAAAAATTAATTCACAATTTAAAAAAAAATTACAAATATGAAAACAAAATCGGATATTAGATCTAAACTTCTTCTTTGAGTCGGTTAATCAAGACGAAGAGGTCACCACTATGCTCATCAATGGCTGCTTTTCACCGTCCATTTCCCCACCACCTGATCTGTTTTCTGAGTCATCAATGGACGTCAGTAACTGGGACCGGCTAGCTTGATAATCCCAATCTGTGGTCCCGATCACATACAACATTAGCCCTGCGCAACATACCTGGGCCGACAGCAACCCCAGCCATAGCCCACAGAACCCAATATCCACCCAGAACCCAAGCCCAACAGCCACGGGCATCCCCACCAGATAGAATGCGCTCAGGTTCACGTTTGCTGCCATGGTCGGTCGTGCAGTCCCTCTAACGACACCGCACCCTACAGTCTGTGGACAGTTACCAAGTTCGCACAGCCCTAGGATTGGCAATGCTGCCGATGTCAGCCGTAGGATCTCCTCGTCGTTCGTGAACAGGCGGCCCCATCTGTACCTCATCCCTGATGCGAACATCATGGCCGAAAAACCCGTCATGGACGCGATAAACACAGATATCACCGCCGATAACTTGGCTCGGTAGGGCTGATCTGCTCCGAGCTCGTTCCCGACCCGAGTCGATACCGCAAACCCGAGAGACGATGGAAACACATAGATCAACGACGTCGTTTGGATCAACACCCCCATGGAAGCCACGGTTGCTTTGGGGTCCACTAGTAGCCCACACAAGACGATCATGATCTCGTACCACCACCATTCCAAGCAAACCGATACACAGCTCGGCGCCGCGAGTCGAAGCAGCGGCTTCCAGCCTGTTAAACACTCTCGGCTTGGCGCCGTCCATGTTGGCTGGTGTATCCCGGTCATCCAAATATAGGCGACAAGGAATAATAGAATGGAGAAGTTGGAAGCTGCAGAGGCGGCGGCGACGCCGGGCACGCCAAGCTGGAGGTGAGTGACGAGGAGGATGTTGAAGGGTAAGTGGAGGACGGTGCCAGCGAGGGACGCTAACGTAAGAGGGTGGGCGATTCCCTGTGCGCGAAGGTAAATGCGGATTGGATGAATGAAAGAGTTGGTTATAAGGTCGGGGAGAGCAAAAAAGAGGTATGTGTGAGCCATGCGGCTGATATCGGGTTCTTGGTGTAAATAGAGAAGGATTTTGGACATGTTGAGCCAGAGCAGTGAAATGGGTACGGAGCAGACTAGGAGGAAAATCACACAGCGATGAAGGGTTAAAGATAGAAGCTTTGGACGTTTAGCTCCGAAGGCTTGGGAACAGAGTGGCTCCATGCCTAGAGCTAGACCAGAGAGAACTGAATAGCCGGTGATGTTGGCAAAGGCGATGGCGAGAGAACCTGCAGCCAGTTGGAGGTCACCGAGGTGTCCGAGGAAGAGCATGGAGACGATGGAGCGAGAGTAGAAAATGAGAGCGGTTAGAGCTATGGGAAAAGCGAGGATGAAGAGGGATTTGACTTCTGTGATAATCTCAGAGATATTCGTGGAATATGCCAACCATTGTGTTTGCTTTTGTGGGTCAATGAAGGTGAAGGGAGGTGAGAAGAGATCAACTACCATATGGGTTTGCGACTTTGTCGGTGTTTTTTGTGTTCCAGACATGGTCTTCGTAGGCTAATATCGATATAGTTGTGGCTTTAGGATGATGAACAAGTTGAGGAAGGGTATATACGAATAGCTAGCTAGGATGAGAAAGAAGAGGTTACAGTTTGTGGTTTAGTGTTGGGTTGGCTCTGTTGAAGTGGTGGATCAAGGCACAGCACAGCAGAGATACTCTCGTAATTGAGAGGACTCTGTTTCTGTAATGTGGATTTCAAAAATGGCCAAAGTGGCTAACAACAAATAGTGGATAGATAGATGGACTTGTTACAGCGTCTGCGTGTGAGGATGTGGGAAGGAGGGGTATGTATAAATAGAGCATTTCAAGCGTGTTTCCCTCGGTTAAAAAATTAAATTAGTCTTCTTTCTTTTTGCAACTTTCAATTCATTCGAGTGCTTGCATTGGGGCATATTCATATATCAACTTGTGCTTATGCATTGCTCATCCCTCCTCATTTTTTCTGAAAAAAATGAAAGTTAAAATCATAATGTTGTTACCCTTTTTTTTTTTAATTTAAGGGGCGAATAATTAAAAATGAAACTAAACAGACGTCAGATAATGTCAGTATACACTGAAAGGTGCAATTCCCAATAACGTAAATGTTCTCTTTACGAGAGAGGGAGGGAGAGAGAGAGAGTGGGAGGAAGATTACGGCTTGTGATATTGATCAAGCTGCTCTTTGCTGAGCTTCAGCTACTATGTGATATATCAAGCCTGGAGCTGTCTTCTCTTCTCTAACTCCCTCCTCCTTAGCCTACTTAGGCAACTGCCACGCCATTAATTTAAAATACCATAAACTTCCAATTCATTGCTTTTTGTGTGTGGTTTAGGTGCTACCATCAAAACTTCTCATCACTGAGGTGCATGTGCCTTTCAAAACTAACGCAGAATTAATGTAATATCTTTGGTTTCTTATGAGCTTTTCACTTTCACTAATAAATCCAAGAATTGATGTTTTTGACTTTCTCTCGTTAGATTCCTCGTAAATTCATTAACCCAATAAGGGGTTACGTCCAGTGGTTAATTATAGTTAATTAATGGAAAGGGAGAGTACGGACTTATAGCAATTTGTCTATAAATATTTTTTTCATGTTAATTTATCTTGTACGACTAAATTAGCATTTAAACTCTACGTTCCATTTTAAAATATAATATACGACAAAACCTTAATCAGAATTTCACTCGTAACAATCAATTCTCATTTGAGACAGGTTTTTTCACAATTTATGTTTGCATTAATTTTATAAATTTTTTTTTGGTAAACTTATATATTTGCAGCTTTTTTTTTGTGGCAAGTTGTTTACTTTTTTGAACAAAAAGTTGAAATGAAATTATGCGCTAATTGGTGGATTAATATCTTATTAGTTGACTTGTTTAGGGCCTTTACGAATTTTTATTTTTTTTCATTCACAATTAAAGCAACCATTTTTTTTAAAAGTAAAATATAACACAGAACGAGATAAGCAGACACGTGAGGGTCACACGTGGTGTTTCAGACAGTAGATTCTATTCCTAAACTGCAGCTGCAGGAGCTGTACTTTGTTGGGAGCGGCCCGGGCCGGTCTACTCCATTGAGCTGCTGAGACCGGAGCCGTTGAAGCAAGAGAGGCTTCCCTTTCGAGTATATAATTATACAACTTGTCACTTTTAAAACACTTATTTTATATCAACTTTATTAATATATGTAAACATTTACATTGATTTTAGTATTAAAATTTATATGTAAAATTCAAATATAAAATTTGTTCACTTGAATTGACGTCATATTCTCATAAAATATTGTTTTGGAAATATATAAGGATTTTTTTATTTTACATTAATAATTAAGATTTACATTCACATGATTTTGATTAAATGATTTTTTTTTTTTTTTTTTTTGCTTTTATGAAACTGAAATGCAATTGTATCCGTATTCCGTAATTATGCCAGTTATGTAACGTTTCCCCTTTGGTGATGCAGGGGCAGCGAATAATTTCTCAAAAAGTATGGCAGTTTCGGTGATCTGATTGGCCAACTGGAATTTGTGTGGACGCCAGTAACAAGTCAAGAAAAGCACACGTCAGCAAAAGCAACCGAAACCTAAATCTGGAAGATTTCTGCGTCAGTCTCTGGGTTTTGCCGTCCAAAACACTTTAGTATGTAATTGGGTAAATCTCCCAAACTGTAGTTTGACGTCGCTATATTCGTCACATCTCACAAGCCCACAGATCGTTCCTCTTTTGGTTTTCCTTTCTCTTCAATTTTCACATTCCTCTGCAGTAAATTCCCATTGAGAAAGTCAGCAACTTGGAGCCTAAATTGTTGAAATTCAACATGAGTGTGATAATTAGTAAGAAAAATAATCGTGGGTTATGATTAATTTTGGTTGATTAGTGACAGTGGTAAAGAGGAAGGAGGAGGGAGAAGAAATGTGGCTTGTTCCCAAGTGTTTGTAAACTGCGGTGTCCAAGTTCGCTCACATGGGTGCGTGCGCAATCAACGGAGACTAGGCTGCAGCCCGCTCCCATTTTCACAAACAGATGGTTGGGAGGAAACATGGCCCGTCAATTCGCTATTTAGTACTATTCACTTACCTTGTTTCTCTTTCTATCTGTCTCTATCTTGTTGAGTTGGTTTAATTAACTGTTGTTGTCGTTTCCACGGCTCTCCAAATGTTTGTGTTTCTGCTGTGTCTGTCTCCCTGAGTATGTGAGAGTGAGAGAGAAATGGAAGAGATGGTGAAGAAGGTAAAATTTTGTTGTAGGGAATATGACACACATAAATGCAGTCCCCACCACACCCATCTGACACCACTTAACAGTCTCATACTTGGGAAGCACCACTTCTTCTTTTTGTTTTCTACTATAAGGGGAGCGACCTATGCATATAATGCACTCTTTGTTGTGTTGTGCCTCATTACTTCCTTGTCCCACTACCCAAATATCCACATCCTTTCGGACCCTGCGCCCACATAATGCCATGTAAACTGTTTAACCACTTGTTCTTTCCAATTCAAACATTTCTGCTTTTTTGGGTTTCGTCTCAAAACCCACCCACTCCCCCTTTTTTTCTTCTGTTCTTGCATGCCAAGCTAGTTTTGGTTAATTTTATACGCCAAGTGCTTGCTGAATTGCCTATGCTAGTGCAAAACCATCCCACTAAAACAAAGTTGCCAATTCAGGGCAAGATGGTCTTGAGCTGCCAAACGCCTATCTGCCTTAGCTAAGATTGGTGCAAAAAGGATGAAAAAGATAACTTAATTATTAATAATAAGTGAATATAGCTTTATCCCAAAAGATTCTGACCCTATCACATTAATTATAATGAATGTGACTATGTTGATGTGGCAATAGAACTTTAAACTAGGATCATAGCAGGTGTTAAACGGGTAGACACCCGAGAGTTTGTGTTAGGGGGACAGGCTCATTCTTATTGGACAGTGGGTGGGTGGGACCCTGCTTCAGAAGTAATAGTGGGGCATCTTTCTTGGGTGATGAGGAGCCACGGTGTGGTATGCATAGCTACTTGATCATGGAGGCACATGATCATTTTTCCAAAATCTCTGCCTGCATGAGTTGGGGAGGTGTGTAGGATTGAGTTCTCCTGCCATTTCTGACTCCTCATTTGAGCATATGAGCATAATCAAACTGTGTTCTTTTTAGTTTCTTACTGCTGTAGTTTATTTTATTGGGTTTTTTGACATGAATATGAGTAGATATCGCACATAGAAAGGAAGAAGATAACTACTAATTATTGGCAAGTGCTACTAACTCGTGGATTTACCAATATCTATCTTGATGTTCACTTTGTAAAAAAATTAGCTTTCAAGTGAGGGTGTTTAGATATGCCCTCATATTCCCTTACCCTGAGAATGACCTTAGAGAGAAATTAAAAAAAAAAAAAAGGAAAAGAAAGTCATGTCCCTAGAGAAATGTCAGCATACCTTACGAGCAAATGCTATAAAATTTTGAAAAGGGTGACCTTCTCAACCGAGATGAAAATACTAAGAGAAAATTGCTAATCCATACCAAGGTCAAATTATGAATTTCCAATCACATACATTCAGCTTTTTCATTAAATATACATTTTCCTGCTGAAGGAGGGACACAGAACTCAGATTTTATTCCAGCACTGATTTAAATGGAAGATCGCCAGCTTTGACTGGTCATAAATATTGAATTATATAGTTTATCTATTGGCTACACTTCTCTACTTTCCCTGTCCTGTAGCAGAATGTGTATATATAGATGTAGTACAGTGGAGAACAATCAATAAGATACACGTACTAAGTATTTTCTCCTTAAACTGTTGTGTATGGGGTCCAACATGTATTATTTGAAAGCAGATAACATTAATAATTCTTTACATACCTACGAATTGACTTCACTTTTCGTTGCTTTAGCCTATAAATTTGACATTTTGTAACTTAAAATGGTATTGGGAACTTTTCTTTCTATTATCCTTTTGTGGTCGAGTGTGGGATGCAGTATCAGATTTCATGTAATTCCAAACAAAACAGAATTGAATACCTATGGTAGTACACTTGGCAGCGCCCCCAGACATAGTAAAGATAAAATAAATAGAAGCTTTGATGACCAGATCCCCTTTTCATTCTATGAGATTACTTTTAGGACTCAGCTCGCTTTGCCTAAAAGCTTTGCACAGCAAAAAGGTATAGGAACAAAATGCACACCACATTTAGCTAACCTAAATTGTCCTAGAACGAGGAAATATAAAGTTAGGGAGGAGCGAAAGGTTGGTCTCAACAGCTACGCCAGGAGTTGTGGTTTATAATTATCCTCTTCTCTTTAGGACCATCAAAAGAAGGGGAAAAGAAGAATAATTCAAAAGTGAGAAGACTTATGGCACATAGACAGGAATCACAAAATAAAATCTTTAAATAACCTCTCAAGGTTACTAGGGGCCAATTGCAGAGATGTTTTTAAGTTTATCAAAAAATGGGAAACATGGTGCTGATCATAACTATCAAAATTCAAAAAAGGCTATAAAGAAAGGAAAATAGGCACGTGATCTATGAGAGGATGTCTTTACAGAGCCAGCTACTTGCCTCACACGCACAGCTCATCTTCAGACTCCATAAGGCTCCAACCCAAGAGAAAAAGGATCTCATATCATAATTTTCATGTACACAGTCATATACCTCAAAAAGGTACGGTATTGCTTCCTCAGCTTGCAGTGTACATGCATATTTTTAATCAACATTATTTGAATCTCCTTTGTGTATAAATAAGGTTGATTTTCCTTTTTCTTTTCTCACCTACCTTGCTTGGAAACTATGGTATTATAGATGTGCTGTATCTTACCAAAATTATCAGAGAAAAGAAGAAAACAGAACCACTTAGAATTAGAGACCCACACGCATGTCATATCCCACGTGGGGCGCATTGCTGCACATGGCTGTGAGACATTAATGTCTAAATCACAAGACCGCTGAACTTTCTTTAGTTTTCTCAGCCAAGTCAGACAAGCTCACCCTTATTGAGCCGGGTTGCTAATACTTCAATCTCTTGGCTTGTCAGTTGTCATCCTCTCTCTCTCTCTCTCTATATATATGTGTGTGTGTGTGTATGAATACGTTTATGCATCTGTCTCTGTGTGTGTATATTGGGGAGTGCTTTTCTTATACCACTTGGGCTGAAATTATGTGTTTTTCTATTGCAACCAATAGGCAGTTTCAAGTTTGACCACCAATTCTCCATTGAGGTTAATGTTGGAACCTGATTATTGAGAGTTTATAGTGGCTTTGCCTCCGACCCAACCATACCCCACCCAAAGAAAAGACGGAAAAAGTTACTATGGAATCCATGTGGCATTTCTCTGTACTGCCATGTGGGGTGGCTTTTGCTTAAATTCAATATCCTGCTTCTCCCAAAGAGGTTAATTACATAAGCGTGGGTTCCTTAAACTCACTGTATGTAGTGGTCCTGCAGCTTGCAAATCAACGTTTTTCTGTGGTAAAGCAGACCATGACGAAAACATTGCTATATATTATTAATGTTTGAAGGCTTACAATGGCCTGTTTCTTAGATTAAATTTCTAGAGGCATAACGTTCTATAAATGGGTCAAATGATAAATAGGACTAAGTCAACACCATCCATTATAACAATGGAGCATTTCAAAGATTATCTTGTGTTGACAAATTAGATATAGTCCTATAGGAATTAGTTTAAATTTTCATAGAGTGAGAGAAATTCAACCTCAAAACAATGCGGGAATGATTATAGTTAGATACGGTTGGATTTTGGGGGGTCAATTTTTGTTGCAGCTGTTCAATTGATGAGTCATTACTAAATCATTCCGGTTGAATCCCATGAGTTCATCAAAAGGTCACAATCACCCTCCACCTAAATATGGAACACAAACACAAGTCAAAGGATAGTACTTTTGTGAGTGATTCCCGCTTATTTGTGATCGATCTTGTGATTACAAACCTCTTTCAAATTGATTTTTTTTCCCGTTGATGCCGACTGAATATATAGTCCATCTTGACCTCAAATTCCACCGCACAAAGTAGTAATAACTAAAATAATTTCCTGGAATGTTGCCCAGAATACAAAAAAGTTGCCTGATTAGTAACATCGGAGCAAGTTGTTAATAAGGTCAAAATATGCTAGCTGCGGAATCTTATTGTCATGAAAACAACTTGGAGATGTTTACATCTAATTATTAGACTTGAAAATATAGCTTGAAAGAGAAGTGTTAATTGCATATTAAGTTGAGGGGATTGATATTTTTGGTGCTTGACTTGACGACATAATATCAGTCGCTCTCGCCAAGTTGTTTATCTGCAGTCCACAGCTTGCATTAAGTACAAGTGTGACCTGCACCTCCTGCCATCAACAAAAGTAGCATCTCACTAAACCCAGCATTATCCTCATTCCTCTTTGTCTTCCATACAATCCTAGTTATTCCATGACCATTTGACTTCTGTCTAATCAATTTCAGTGTAGGGAGAAAAGATGATATCAATGGTGGGTGTGAAAGAATGATTGCCAAATCCTCAAAGTTATATTTAAATAAAATATCTTTAAAAAGGTGGGCTTAAATGCAGTTTTATTAGTAGCCACACATTTCCTGTGAAGAAGAAATCTTAAACTTATACAACCCCAATAATTGCTTTTCTTTTTGTTTTTTGGTTAAAATTATTATGAGTATAATGAAGAAAATGGTAACTACCATTTGTTTATTTTAAAATAGTTGAATAATACTAATAAATTATTATTCTGTTCAAGAGGAATTGAGCCCATAATAATATAGTTTTGAGAAATTGGCCTTATCTTTTAAAGACTACCCCACAGCTCTCCCACAATCATAAAGAATAGGACAGAGGTGAAGGTGGTAATAACATTTTTTAGGATTAAATATGCAATTGCAGAATCTCTTGATATCTAGCTTTCACCCAAGAACATTAACAAAAGAATGCCTAACTGTTAGGTGGTGCATTCTCCGTCCTTTCCATTTTGTTGATTATTCTAGTACCTAAAGGTGGTTGTTTGGTGGACATAGACACATCATTGATACATCCCTTCATTCTTTTTCTGGTCCGGGAAGTGGGAAGGGATTACCCTGCATTCCTAGGCAGAAGCCATGTGAACTAGTATAGTGGTTAGCACCCAGAATATTTACTGGGTTCGGTGTCCAACCCAATTATTTATTTTTAAAGAAATGAAATAACAAGGCCCTCATGAAAAAAAAAAACGATCTGGGCCTCTCATTTTTAATTCCAGCGGCCATGTGTTTCATCAAGCTCTTACTTTTGCTCTGTTTTCTTCGTTTTTTGTTTTTTGAAATACGAATTTCACCTCTTAATATACTCGGACTGATGATGCTCGCTTAAAGTTGAGCTTGCGCCTGTTAATCTGGTGGTTATTAAAGAAGATCATGGAAACTATACGAAACATTATGTTTTATTTTTATTTCTCCTTCGTGTGCTTTAATTTTTGAGAAAAATTATTATTGAACTAAAGACTTTGGTCGTAATGCTTAATACTTGTTGATATTTCACAGTTCATCGTGAGAAATTAAACTGGATAAAGTTTCTTTCTTTCTAATTATGGGATTTTTATTATGATATTGGGGTAACTAAAGGGTTTAAGTGTTTCGTGACACATTTCTGGACATCGACAGGTGTTTTAATCCTAATGTAGAACGCGAAATAGTTTCAAGATTCTCCCTTTTGCACCTCCGGTTCCTCTTTATGACTATGGTATACTTGAAGTTTTGAAGTTGGTAAGTTCTGTTAAGACTCATGACTAAGGCTATCCTATGCTTGGACATCTGCTAAAGGAGGAAAGGAAATATGGGTTCTACGAGAATCCATATCTCTCTTCCTTGATAATCCCAATTCCCAAGTGAAAAAGTATAATTATTCATAGATACAAAGGTGCCCAGATTAGTTTCTCTTTGAATCCTGCACCCTATTTATATGATAGAAGTCCTTATTGTGACTAGTTTTGGTGTGGTATATCTTATGCTTCGTTAGGTTTTATGCTATAGGATTAAATAAGACTTTCGAAATTGTGGTGTTCAATAACTATATTTGTGTGGATATCATCAAAGAAATATATCTTAATCGTCATATCTCTGCTTACAGGATTCTAGCTCCATCTGATGCAAAGAATGACAGGGCTGCAGCTACAGGAAGTGGGGTTGCAGATAAATATTTATATGTCCTTAGTCTATAGTCTTCTCCTTGTGATATTTTATATTAAAATTATTTAGCCATATCTCCACTCGATCTGTCATGTGCAAGATCCTGTGGCCAAAACCAGTGGGATCCATTTCAGGATTCGGCAGGCCAAGAATTTTGCAGTAGCCCAAGCACGACTAGATGGTTGCTCTGGAAACTGCAAGATCTTTGATCTACCGTTCGGCAATTTTCTTGTGCCTCGAGTTCCAAGTCATGCAGAACTTGCCCAGTCATTCTTGGACTGGTACGGTTCCTGATTTTACCATGTCAAGTTGCATGGTCTTAAGTAAGTCTTTAAACACACTTGGAAAATGCCAAAAACATTCTAGAAGTAGATGTTCCCAAGATTCCTCTTGGATGCTAGCGTAGTTATTGCCTTATAGGACGCATGATTTGACGGTATGGGCAGATAGATGTGCCTCTCAGACACTTTGTAGCCATCTGAATTGATTTAATTCAAAATTGATATGTCTTTCTGCCGAATCTTATTCCATACTTATTTTTATGTGTTAGGATTAAGTTGTGAGGTGACTCTTATGAAAGTAGTCAGATAAATTTTCATTTTTATTCTGTTTCTGGGTTAAGATAAGATAAGCTGACAGGTTAAAATACCAAGTTAATCTGCTTCTGACCTGGTCTTCTGACACTCAATCTTCAATGAATCCTCCCATGGATGACAAGATGAAAGTATCTGAAATTCTGTGAACTGCACTTGGAGTGAAGGTAGCAGGCTGTAGAATTTTCTGTAGCAATTCCATTGAGGATTTAAAGAAAATAAAAATAAGGAAATTGTTGAAGAACTGTCACTAGAATCATAGAGATTAAAGGGTTCTTAAGGTTATGAAGATCAGCTTTCTTAACTCAGTTGGAGGATTCTCAAAGATGAATATTCCTTGTGGGCCAGGGACCATAGTGTTAGGTTCACAATTAATTAATGAAACTCCTACACCCGTGACCCACCAGAAGCAAATCGATGAACTGGAACATTAGGTACATTGGTGGGACAACCTTAAAATGGGAGCTAATATGTTCTGTGGAATGTGGGACGCGATGAAAGACCTAGAATATTTTTTATGAGTCTACTTATTGGCAAAACATTCATTGTAGACCGCATAATGTGAGTGTTTCATATTCCATGGTATGCGTACAAGATAGACAATCTCCTTGTGCACCAGATATGCTTACATACTTACGCTTCAGAGACTGTGATAATCATATGCTTGACGGGAAGGTCAACTCTTTCTGCAGTATTATACTCAGAATACAATTGGCAGCTTTCTTGAAGCTGCTCAAGCTAAACTTTGGTGGATCCTCTACCCGTGAAGATTTTTTTTTTGTTCTCAGAGATAGTAATGTTGAGTTGTTGGGTACAGAATAAGTTTTGTAGCTGAATTTCGGGCGAGTAACGATTGTTTTGGCAAATACTTTGCCCATTCAAATCCCAATAGAGACTAAATGCTGAAATGGCAATGGCTTTCAAACCGCTGCAGCACAATCCCCTCTCTGCATTGCTGTGATTCATTCAAGATGGGGGTTTTGAACCATTTGGAGTTTTAGATAATGAACTTAAATAGCTTTTCATTGTGTTCTTTTGTTTTTGCTATCTATGTTGGTTGCTAAGAGATCCTTTTAAAAGAATAAATTTGAAGTAAAAATTGACTTCATTATGAGTTGGGTATAAAAGTTGTTCTGTAAGATCCTGCATTTGATGTACTAACAAGCACAAGCTGCACAAGATTATCTTGGGGTCTATTGAGTTTTAATATCTTCTTGTGTAAGGATTTCCGTTCTTTCACACAGAACAAAAGCACTGAATATCCACAGAGGAATTGCTCCCCGGTTCTATCTCAAGACGAATGGTATGTGGAAGCATAGAAAACTCATTTCCAGACAATATTTGAGCACTATCACTAAAGATAATGAGAGAGAGTAAGATTCCCAGAGCAACAAAAGAATCCTTGCCCTCTTGAAAACGATATTTTTGTTATGCCATGGAAACAAAACATTAATTAGATATGTGGTTTTCTGAACTGAAAATGGAGGTAGACCCAATTCGGGCGAACCCTGTACGCAAATGATTTGGTTACACTCCTAATCAGAGACTGACTGCACCTCGCCAGTGGAGAGTTAAGCCTAACTTCTTAGCTAATTGGTTAGTTGAATGGATAAGTTTTAAAACATTTTATTTGTAAAATTTATTTTATTTTTATTATTAATATTTTTTAGTGATATATAAATATTATTGTAAATTTTTGTTAAAACTTGTAATATATTTTAACTTATGAATATAATTTTTTTTTTCACTTTAAATATTTTTATATCAAAAATAAAATAGTTTACCTTTTCCCATGGTAATTATTTGTAATAAAATAATAATATATAAACATTTTTATTGTAAGATGTTTTTTTAATAGTTAATTTTATTATTTGACGCGTATTTTAATTAAATTTTGTATATAATATCCATATAATTATTGAAAATATCATTCATTTAGATTGTTATATGTTTTTATGAAAAATAAATAAAATCAAAACATTAGTCAATTTTGTATGTTCAAATATTTAATTAAATTACAAAAAAATAAAGTCATTTATCGATCAAATATCTTATAATTTAATAAAAAAAGAACTAATGTCATGCGAAGCACTAAGAACTTGTTTAAAAGTGTTTTTAAATAATTTTGTTTTATTATTTTTTTAAAATAATGTTAAATATTTTTTTTAAAATAAAAAAATTTATTTGAATGTAAATTTTAAAAATAATATTTGAGAATGTAATAATATAATTTGTGTGGTGACTGAAAATTAATTTAATAAATTATTTATAATTTTGTATAATTTTTTTTATTGTTTAAAAAAATTGAAAACAGTTTTATACAAAAATAAAAAAAAACAACAAAATAATATTTTTAAAAAATTATTTTTTAAATTATACTTTTACAAAAAAGTTTTTAAAAATAACACAATAAATAAATTTTTTTATTTTTATAGAATAAAAAAATAATTTTTAAATAAGACATAAATTTCTTAACAAATTGTCAGTTTGTGAGTTTCAATTGTAAATTAATTAAATAAAAAAAATATTGCAGCCGTTGTATTTTCAGAATATTGTTGCCTGAGATACATTAAGATAATGAGTATGTCTACGCAATTCGTCTTACATTGGTCAAGTCATAACAACAGTCGCAAGGTTAGAAATTCAACTCATAAAGGTGTTAGACTTTATTTGAGGCATTTACGACTATTCCTAATGACAAAGTCATCAACAACATTTGAGGTTTTGAACATAATAAGCAAGTAATATTCAGGCAGACAGTGAGATAGTTTGACAAAATTTAATCAGAACTTTTTTTTGGATAAAGTGTAACACCACTATTTATATATCAAGAAAGCACTAAAATTAATAAGTAAAAAATAAAAATAAAATAAATAAATCTTACAATTTTTAAAGACAAACTATAAATAAACTAATACTATGATTAAAGAATACAAAAATAACACACTTTTTAAAATATAATCTATTAAATATTAGATTTTTATATTTTAAAATATAGTTATTATAATATATTAAAATATATATATATAATAACAAAGAGACAATACATTTTTTAATTTTTTTTAAATATTAACACTCTTTAATATTTTATTTTTATTTTTTTGTAAGAACAATATTATAGTTTTGACTTTTTATATATTTAAATTTGAGTTTAAATAAGTTGATCTGAATCTAATATTATAGATATAGACATAAAAAATATAAACATTCAAACTTTTAACAAAAGAAAGAGAAAATTTGTTTGGTGGAAGAGAAAAAGTCTCTTGACCAAAATTTTTTTAAAAAAAATAAATATAAGATAATTATAAAGCAGAAAAAAAAAAAACAAAGCTGATATAAACGGCAACGACCGTGCCTTATCTTCTTAGCTACCCACCCATGCCATAGCCCACTGTTTTATCTTATGGCCCAGTTCTTTTAAAAAACATGGCCGCCAATTCCATCGCTTTCACCTTCTTATGGGGATGTTTGCTATACGGAATTTTCTAAGATTTACGAGGATTGCCAATGTATCTGCAATATAAAATATTCATTAAACCGTATAAGGAAAGTGAAAACAACTGAAAAATTCAAACGTTGAATTTAAAATCATGTCATTCATTTTACAACAATTTGAAAGCCAAGTCATATGATATGACCAAACATAAAGAATTGGACGGTTCACTGAAATTCAAGTGTCGGCCTCCAACTTGGAGCTTTGAAAATCCAAGTTGGACCCTAGAAATGGGCACAAATTCCATTCCAAACAACTTGCTTGTCTTAAGAAAATCCAAATTGATTCGTCCATTACCACCAACTCAATCCAAAACCAAACTAACAGCCGCCTCATTCCCCCCCCCCCCTTCCCAAAAAAAGAAAAAAGAAAACCTCGGGGTTACCTTACCAAGAGATCTAAAGTGGCTACCAAAACTTAATTGGATCATGAGATTGTTACATATACTTCCGAAAGCAAGTAAGTTTGGTTGATTAAACTATCAAGGAATCATGATTCTTCTTATTAAAAATTTTCAAAAAGAAAATTTGATTTCAGGTAAGATTTAAAAATATCTTTTATCTAAATATTAAAAAATTGATAGATAGGTATTAATAGCTAACTATGATAAACTTTAATTGTCATAAAATAAAAATAAAACGCAATGTCTGCGCATCATGTTCGGATAGATATAGGAATTGACATCCGATAGGTTGTATCGTAATAATATCCAAAGCACATGTCTTTATTCTTGACCTCGTATTTTTTCTTGGTCTATATAAATTTTTCATCCATGCACACGATTTCATTCCATTGACTTTCACTTGGTTTTGAAACTAGTATCTTTTGCGAGAAACCATGAGAGACATAAAAAGAAAAGCAGTAAAGTTGTAAAATCTTAGCTTTTTCTTTTTATTTGTCATTTTTGCATCTTATTATTTGCGATACGACAGCTAGTTTTCCAAAAAGATTCGACCAAATTTAGTGTATATTTCTCAATAATTTCACTCTGATCTAGGGTTTTTGTATTTTATTTATGTTTTCCCCTCCTTTTTACTCACATTCCCTCCCCTCCCCTCCCCACCCAGCACCCCTAACCCCACTGTCATTTTCTGACCCTCTTGAAGATCCATGCACAGGAATAAGAATATTTGAGCTTCCAAGAGGTTTTCGATCATAGTTCGGATTAAGCCCATAGGCATTTTCTTCATTTAAGGAAAAGTTTGCGACTTTGTGAGATTTTGATCGATTAAGTGGGTGGCTGTATCCTTGTCATTCCCGTGGCTGAGGACTTTGATTGGTAGTGATGGGGAAAGTGGCAGTGGGAGCAACGGTTGTTTGTGCCGCGGCTGTCTGTGCCGCGGCAGCGCTGGTGGTGCGCCACCGGATGAGTAGCTCCGGGAAGTGGGTTCGTGCCATAGCCGTACTGAATGAGTTTGAGGAAAAGTGTGGGACCCCAATTGGGAAACTTAAACAGGTTGCTGACGCCATGAACGTTGAGATGCACGCGGGTCTCGCATCTGAAGGTGGGAGCAAGCTTAAGATGTTGATCAGCTATGTCGATAATCTCCCATCTGGGTTCGTAAATTTTCTTCTGGTTCTCTTGGTCCCAAAATAAATAAAATCTCTGTGACACGTTTAAATTTAATTACCTTAACTCGAAGAAATATTTTAAAAAATTTATATAATAAAGAGGGCCAATTGATTGAAACGCGCAAGGACAAATCTTCGTCGTGGATTTAAGGGCCATCTGTTTTTCTTTCACCCAGCTAAATTGTTTTGGTATTTTATTTCAAATGTTTAATAAATTTTTCTGTGACATTTTTTATTTATTTATGTAATTTTTATAGGTGCGAATAGAAAGTTCCGTCTAAAAAAAAGCATCGATTGCCTTTATTCCGATCTTTGAATCATGTATTTGGTGTTTTGATGACCAGACCTTGGTGTTTAATATTGTTGGGTGTTGGCACTTCAGACTTATACATGATTGAAATAGGCGGAATTTACTGTAAAAAAGCAGCTCTTTTGCTGGCTTATCTTTCTGTTTATTCAGGTTATACTCTTTGTTGGGCAGGCTTTCAAGCTATTTTTATCTGGATCGTTTTAAATATTTGTTTTTTTCAGGTCTTTTACTATTTTCATTTTTGAATTCCATCTAGTCTTTACTAAATGGAGATTCTCACCTTTTGTACTATCAACACATCTCCTGCCTTTTGATATAGTTCTGATATCTTCTGGCGGGGTCATCTTCTATTCCCTTTACATCTGATCATGTGATAATTTGTTTTGACTAATAAGAATTAATATTTCTTAGTGAGTTAAGTAGATAAGATCTTTCATGCAAAGTTTCTACATGCTTGTTATGCATCATAACAAGGGACAATAATCATTTATTCCTTAAATGTTTTGGGCTGAAACGATATAATAGAGTTTTCAAGGCCGTAAATAAATTTAGGCTTGTCCTAACTTATTCATTGAAATTGAGTTTTTCTAGTAAAAAAATAATGATTCTGACATTGCTGATTACTTGACTGGATAGCCATATGTGACCCCTTCTTTTTTATTTTGGTCACCTGTACAACAATTCTTTGTTAATCAGTCATCGTAATATAACTATTCACTTGTTAATGGATCAGGTCCACTAGATGGCAAATGGTTTACTCCTAAAGCATTTATAGTTTTGATATTGCTGTGAAGAGGAAGCCTAAGTAGAGAACATCAATGATAAAATATTGCATTGTATTCCATTTGATGGAAGGAATATATAAATCCGTCATATGAACTTGTAATTTTTAAAGATTCATTCCTTAGTGGGTCATCCCTCACTTTTTTCCCATTGTTTTTAGGGATGAAAAAGGAATCTTTTATGCATTGGACCTTGGTGGGACGAACTTTCGAGTCCTTCGTGTACAGTTGGGTGGAAAAGAAAAAGGTGTTGTCAACCATGAGTCTGATGAAGTTTCAATTCCTCCTCATTTGATGACTGGTTCTTCAGATGTAAGTCTTTGATGAGGAATGCAGTCAAAGTAATCCTGCTTACATGAATGATATGTTAATTTATGTCATTACAGGCATTATTTGATTTTATAGCAGCAGCTCTTGCAAAATTTGTTGATTCAGAACCCAAAGGTTTTCATCCTCCTCCTGGCAGACAAAGAGAACTGGGTTTTACCTTCTCATTCCCAGTGAGACAAACATCAATTGCATCTGGGACTCTAATTAAGTGGACCAAGGGATTCAGTATTGAAGATGCGGTGAATCTTGTTACCTTGACTTTGTTGTATTCAACTTGGTTTTTATTACCATTCTTGTTTGTAGTCATTTGTGTTGATTATGATTATGGTTCATAACTCTGAGACATGCGTGATCATTCTCTCTCTGTTAGAGACATCAACAACAGCCTTTGCTTCTTGTTTTATTGATTGATTCTCTTTTTTTATTTTTCTCTTCATTTCTTAGCTCTTCATTTTTTGAGAATTGTACTCTGATTGTTATTGATTTATGGGTTCTGTTTGACTTATTGTAGGTTGGAGAAGATGTGGTGAGAGAACTAACCAAGTCCATGGAAAAAATTGGCTTGGATATGCGCGTCTCAGCTCTAGTCAGTCCCTCTTCTCTCCCTTCGGGCTTTTTTTTTTTTTAGTCAGACTTTGAGAATGTTGATTTGCAGTTCTGACAGAAAATTTGGAGTTATGAGGTTTTATATTTTTAGTTATTTTATTATTCGTAATTTAATATATTGGACTGGAAACAAAATATAACAGTGATTTGATGCAGGTTAATGATACCATTGGAACATTAGCTGGGGGCAGATTCCACGATCAGGATGTCTTTGCTGCAGTGATTCTTGGTACTGGGACAAATGCAGCATATGTAGAGCGTGCAAATGCAATTCCAAAGTGGCACGGTCTTCTGCCAAAATCAGGAGAAATGGTAAGTAGGTTATGGATATTTGTTGCTGTTAATCTCTTGTGTGATAGACCTATATTTACTAAGAAACTAAGAGGCAGGTAGTGGTAAGTTGGTGTTGAATCACGTTCATTACTTTTTAATGCTACAGGTTATCAACATGGAGTGGGGTAATTTCCGGTCCTCACATCTTCCTCTATCAGAATATGATCAAGCCCTAGATGTCGTGAGCCTGAACCCTGGAGAACAGGTAACAATCATCCATCATTGTTCTGAATGACTAATGTGCATCTGTAACACTTCTCCACTATTATTTGCAGATATTTGAAAAGTTAATTTCTGGTATGTATTTGGGGGAAATTGTACGAAGAGTTTTATTGAAGATGGCTGAAGAGGCTGATTTCTTCGGAGATACTGTTCCTGCTAAGTTGAAAATTCCTTTCATACTTAGGTGCAATAATTTATCCAATTAAACCTCTAATTCTACTTAACTAGGATGACAGTTTATTTATGCCACTATATGTTCTTTTTGTTTTTGGAGGTGTTTCATTGTGTGTCTAGGCCAGCAATGATTTTGATACTTTATTGTGCTTATTGGTTGCGGTAGTCGCATTACCAGATTGGAGGGTCTCAGGGTGTGATTGGTAGTTGGTGGGAGAGTTGGAAATAGAAAGTGGAATTGTAGAGTGATGGAAATTTTTTTACAGTTCTCTTGTTTATGCGTGGCAAAGAATGCAAAAAATGGTATTATTGAAATTATTTTCATCACTCTTGCTTGTTATAAGCGGAAAGCATAGTGGAATGTTTCCATCCCTCTTACTTGTTAAGCAAAATATAGGTGAACAACAAGAGCGGTTCTGTTTTGTTTGGTTTATTAACATTACATATTCTATCTAATATTTCATCCAAATTTGTGCTGTAAGAATTGTTAAGAGTGGAATTATAGTAATGTTTACTCCATTTTCATTTCTTCCTTTATATGTCTTATCAAGCAAGCATACAAATGGCTTTCACTTCTCATTTCTTTATTTTCACTCCCTCCATTTTCATCCCTACCAAATACTTCGTTACTGGTCTTTTGGACATTTAAGTATGTGGTTTAAAATTATTTTGAGAGGGAGGGTACTACAGGACAATTGTACAAAATGGTGAGGGCACAGAAACTTGATTCTATGCATATCAGACTTGTGGTCAGTCATATTTGACTATTTGATCATCCTGTTTTGAATTGTATAAATCTGCATTACAATTTGTAGCACATGTTTTGTGGCATGTTAGAGCTTTAAGAGTTCTCACATATTTGTTTTATGGGATGTACAGGACACCGGACATGTCTGCCATGCATCACGATACATCTTCAGATCTGAAAGTAGTTGGAAACAAATTGAGGGATATATTGGAGGTATGTATGCTCTACTGAGTACTGACAATATTGGATGTAGATATCATCCTGTGAACTGGTTACCTAAGAAGCGGGAAATTTGATGATAAACTAGACTATTAGCCATTAGGATCTACTGTTTATGATCTGTCATTTTATGTAAATCATGCGCACAATGTTATTTTTAAGGGCAATAGAAGTTGGCGTTTTTTAAGAAAAAGTGGAGAAACTCAGTTAGTTATATTTTTGCCAGATCTCAAATACATCCCTGAAAATGAGGAGGATTGTTGTTGAACTCTGTGACATTGTGGCCACTCGTGGGGCCCGCCTTGCTGCTGCTGGTATTTTAGGCATCATGAAGAAAATAGGAAGGGACACAGTTAAGGTTGGGGAGAAGCAGAAATCAGTGATAGCATTGGATGGAGGATTGTTTGAACACTACACTAAATTCAGAAGTTGCTTGGAGAGTACACTAAAGGAGTTGTTGGGAGATGAGGCAGCTGAGACCATTGTGATTGAGCATTCTAATGATGGCTCTGGCGTTGGAGCAGCACTCCTTGCAGCATCTCACTCCCAGTATTTGGGAGTTGAGGAGCCCTGAAAATTGTGATTAATGCCAGGGTGAACAAGTGTGTATTAGTTTCATTTATTGTACACCTAATAGATCAACAGGTTGAGGCAGCGAAGCCATTGTTACTACTGGTCCTGCAGAGCTTTTTAATCAATGGACAGTCCAAGTCCACTCTGAGAGGGCTCTGTTTATTTTTGCTGCAACCCTTGATGGCTGCTATTTCTGGGGGCATTATCTTGGTTGCAGGAATAAAATGGGAGATGTAAACCACACATTTTGCAGGAGAATAAATGGAGACTTGTTGTATTAACAGGATGAAAGATTTTAATTCCAAGCTTGTCTGAGTTAAC
Organism: Gleditsia sinensis; assembly: GCA_037074535.1. Lineage (NCBI taxonomy): Eukaryota > Viridiplantae > Streptophyta > Magnoliopsida > Fabales > Fabaceae > Gleditsia > Gleditsia sinensis. Next base: position 33,371,569 of record CM073474.1, on the reverse strand, counting down.
AGTGTGTAGTCGATCATGATTTAATGCAACGAAAGCTTTATCTTATAGTTATCTCGTGCGAAACCCAACAAAGCAGATAGTTTGAACAGTGAATACAGCTTTCATGACATCTTGTATTGTTTGATGCATTAACGACCGTAGGTTGCATGTTTATAATTTTTACTGGAGTTACTATTATCTTTTACAAAATTACAAATATAGTATATATAAAAAAAAATTGTCTTTTCCTGTCCCCAACATCGATCACAAGATTTGGAAGTCACTTAAAAATTTTGTGAAACGTGAACGGGATGATCTTCGATAAGGGATGCAACCAAAAACCAAGTGTAATATAAAATGACTTCTTACATTGTAAACAAAAGTCAACACAGATTCCCGGAAGAAAGATGTCACGACATAAATCACCATGGAATTGAATATAAACTGTAAGAGAGTTGCATTTCCGTCTTGAACGTTTTGGAAGGCTACCATTGTCTTTACGTCAAGCACTACAACCGAAGAAGAAGAAAACAGTTTAATCGAATGAAATATGGAATGATAGTGATACAATAGTCAATCATCAAGCAAGATTCAAAACGAAGCCCCTAACAACAAATTAAATAACTCCTCAACATATTAGCGCTCCTCGAAACCTAAGCTCACTTGAAATCGATACTCCCCAAAGCTTCCCTCCCTCGTGCTGGGTTTGTCACCCTTCTCTCCATCGAACCACCTCCAAACCATGATTTACTTTTTGAACCCGAATCCGAAGGCCCAGTCAGGGGCGGTAACTGCTACGTGGGATTCCCCGTCATGGGTTCTTCAATCATTATAGGCAGCGGTTGCTGTGTGGCGAGGACGAATTTGTTGAGCATGATCCCAGCTCCTTCAATCAAAGCCAACAAGACGCCGCCAAACATAGCCTAGCGAGCGGATGCTCCCAGTCCCTGGCGCAAGGATAGAAAGCCCCCAGTGGCACTACCGCCTATGATCGAGTTCCATGGATCCTCCTTCTAACGAACATATATACACCATGGCGCAGTCGAAAGTGGAAAACAATCCACCCCATACGGCGAAACTACCAGCCACACGCGTCGAGCGCCCTTCTGGGAATTGTAGATGCCTTTGAGGAAGTGAAAAGCTGAGCCGCCCACGGCCCCCATGCCGAAAGGGCCGCCAATGTCATCGAGTATGAAAGAGTGAGTTCCCACCGGAGCTCGCCTCCTTTGTGTGGGAACAAGAGGAGGAGACGACGGTGCTAGGTTATTATTATTAATAATTTTTTTTTAATAGAAAAGCGAGGCTAACGCCCAAAAAACAAAAAACAAACATGACAATAAATAAACGGGGTAAAGGGACACTCCTTAAATCATCAGAAAGCAAAATACTCAAACCAGCAGGAGGAACTCGGAAGACCACCAGTCCTTCTCTGAGAACGAGGCTCCAGTTAGCAAGCCAATCGGCGCATCTCTTAGACTCTCGGAAGATATGTTTGACTTCTACTTCCCAATCTTTGCTGAACCAAAAGGAAATGCGTTGAATCATATGCAAACCCACCATGGAGTTATGGGTGTAAGTAGAGATCATATAGACCAGAGTAGCAGAATCGCATTCAATCTGCAGCTTTTTAGCTCCAAGTTCCAAGACATGATCCCAACCTTCGGCCTCAAGCGCTCTGGAATAGCCAATATCAATCAAAGCAAGGCAGTACGAGGTTATGATATTACTGTTATATGAGGGCACTAACGTAATTATCCCACGTACCGGGGTCGCGCTTCCATTCTATTTGAAATGACGATCAATTATGCTTGAAAATATCACATCCTCCCGTCACGTGTTTTTTCTTCTTCTTTTTTCAAAACATATTGAACGAAAAATCTTATAATGGTTAGAAAGATGGTAAAGGAGTAATGGCAAGATGCAGTATCTCATTCAATCAGGTTTTTGAATATCGAACTATATATTCGTGTATGGCGATTCTAGAGGAGATTAATTATTGATGAATCAACATATGTATGTATATGAAAAGGTGATTTTGTGATTTTTCAGTTTGCTTTTAGAGAATATTTTTATTTGAAAGTTTTTATTTTTTAAAAAATATATTTATTTTATGAAGTTAAAAATTTATTTATACTTATTTTAAATTTAATTAAATATAAATATTATTTAATTTTTAAATTTATTTTTTATAATTATAATATTATTTTAATTTTAAAATAATAAAAATGATATTAGTTATTTTTTGAAAAAATATATTTTTTACTTTATTTTATAAAATATATTTTTAAATTCTATTAACCACTTTTTTAATTTTATTTTTTATTTTTAATAAAAATAAAAATAGAAAACACACAAATTAAATGGACGTTTGTTTTCACATCTTTAGCGTATAAAACGACGTCGTTAAAATCACTACCAATTGACGAATCGGCAGCCTTTACATTGCCCTAATACCAACCAGCACCGGGGCTATCATCAATGGAGTGCGGATAAAATATTTTCATGGTAGCTCTGAAACCCCCCGACTCCGAGGTCAGATAGACGTACGTTATTAGATTCTCCTTATATTTATCGCCTTTATCAGGCTTTGAGATTCCTCGAGCTTTACCATCGAAGTTACAGTTCTTTTCTTATTTTACACAATGTATACCAATCTGCCCAAAGCTCAGGCATTTCCACTGGCTGCTAAGATTTCTTGGCAACCCAGATGCTTCAAATCATCCCACACCTTAAAGAACCAATATTTACCATTTTGCTCTGCTCTAAAATCCTCTCAAAACCCCATATTAAAGAACCCCACTTTATATTCACATGAGGCCAGGAATAAAATTGGAAGCTTCTATTTGATGAAACCAGTTAACTATTCAACGGGCTCGCAGCATGAAACCTTGGAAATGGGAAAGCTAGCGAATCCCATGCATGTCTCGTACGGGCTGCTGCTAAAAAGTGCCAGACGACATTGTCTTCTATTAGGGGCCAGAAGTCTCTCGAGTTCTTATGCTGGAAAAATTGATGAAGGGAGCAGTGTGGGAAGAGCAGGAAAGCAACTTCCTTGGTTACAATCAATTGAAGTTAAGGAAGCTAAAGGGTCGGAGAAAGCAAAAATGACTGACATTAGAAGCTCCATTCAAAAAGAATCAGCGAAGAAGGTAAAGAAAGTCAGTAATAATTCTTCTGAGGAGGAATCACTAAAGAGGTCGGGGAAGGTGAGTTACAAGTCCTCTTGGGAAGAATCAATTCAAAGGTTAGATGAAGCTACAGTTCCTGAACCAGGACATTCTTCTTTTCAGGCATCAGCGGCAACCTTTTCTACAAAAGGTGATATTTCTGGAACAGAAAATAAAGAAAGTAGAAACAGATTACTTAAGACCGTTGGAGAACACACAAGTGATTATGGTGGTAGCCATGGGAAGTTTGATAAAAATGATGAAGGAGGAGGTGATGATGAAATGGAGGAGGTTATTGATGATCCAAGGTGGTATAACATAAAGAATAGGTTCAAAGGGATGGTTGGGGTAAGAGCTGGATCAGAGAGACCTGAATTTCGGAGATGGAATAAGCAGGAAAGTTGGGGTAAGAAGACATGGAAAGAGGCCACACAATCAACTGTGCCTAAGATTGTTGGTGAGGGAATCTATGGGATCGGTCCAGTTTTGGCTGCATTGTCAGCTGGAAGAAGGGAATTCTATGCATTGTATGTGCAAGAGGGATTGGATTTGAGCAGCAACAATAGGAAGAAGAAGGACAAGAAAGGATTTGAAAAAGTTCTAAAAATTGCTGAAAAGGTTGGTTTAAGTGTAAAAGAAGCATCAAAACATGATCTTAATATGGTGGTTGATAACCGCCCTCATCAGGGTTTGGTGTTAGATGCTTCACCATTAGAGATGGTGAAAATAAAAGAACTAGAACCTGTTTTGGTTAAGGAAGGGAAGGATTCCCTTTGGGTAGCCTTGGATGAGGTTACTGATCCTCAGAATTTGGGGGCAATAATTAGGTCTGCCTATTTTTTTGGAGCTTCTGGGATAGTGTTATGTGCAAAGAATTCTGCCCCCTTGAGTGGTGTTGTGAGTAAGGCTAGTGCAGGCTCACTTGAATTAATGGAGCTCAGATATTGCAAGAATATGATGCAGTTCCTAGTGTCCTCATCTGAAAATGGTTGGCGGGTTCTTGGAGGTTCTGTGTCCTCTAAAGCTATTTCTTTGGATGAGATTGTTCCCGGTTTGCCAACTATTCTTGTTTTGGGCAGTGAGGGCACTGGTTTGAGACCTTTGGTTGAGAAATCTTGTACTCAGTTAGTTAGGATCCCCGGGAATATTCTTGTTGAAACTTCCAGTGAATTTGATGGTGAAAGTACTGGTTTGAATTATGAGATCTCTGGTAAAGAGTTCCAGTCATTTTTGGCTGTGGAAAGCTTAAATGTTAGTGTTGCAGCAGGTGTACTTCTTCGTCACTTAATCGGAAAAAGGTTAGAAGACTCAGTGCCACATGGGTATAGACAAACTGATGGACTTGGATGAGACTTAGGGGTTCCTGGATGCATAGATTGATTTTGTTTGTTCTGCCCTCTTAATTTTTCTTGATGCAGCCTTGTTATTAGTCGAAATTTATCTAAAACTGAAGTTAGCTCACAATTCTGAGAAAGTGTTACTTAAATTGAGACATGTTTCTGGCCTCTCACAGACTATGCTCATGATTAGTTTCATTAATATTTGCAACACGTTTATTAATATGGCTCCTGGTAAACTTGGTTATAGAAGTTCTAGTATTATGTAAGATTGATATCTATAGAAGTTCTGATACCATGTTAATTGAACACTTCAACTTGAAAGTTTAAATTTTTAAATGAAAGTCCTTGATTAGTTTTATTATAAACTCTAGTAAATAACATTTGACAGTCAATCCTTCTCATTGGTGTATAGGTTTACTGTTATTGCTGGGTTTATCTGCTTAATTATGAGATAGCTTTTTTTCTTGTCCTGAATTTTGGTCCTTGACTTCTTGCTTCCATAAAACATGAAATTAATGCTCTGCTTTTCATCCTAAAATTACTTGGGTGAATGTCTGCGGGTCCATGATCACATCAGGCATGGTTTTCTGTGCATTTACCTGTTCAACTTTTGTGTTTCGTTTATCATGTCACACCTCTTCTTTTTTGTTTCAATTAGAGGTTGCGAAGGAGACTCTGGTTTATATATGCTACAAATTCTGTTCCACTAACTTTCTTCATATTCGGTTTTAAACTATAGCTGTCTCTCTTATTCTTTTGTCTATGCTGGGAAATATGTCAAGCAAGCCATTTGGTAAGATGGACCGTCATTAGCTGAATTAAAAGGTTCAGCTTGCTCCATTACATTTTTTTGATTTACTTCCTAATTTAACGTTACATAACTGCTGCCTTTAGCTTCACGATTGTCTTATATTCATTTTAGTTAACTGCTAATTGTGTACTGTCATTAAATGTGAGGAGAAGTGACTTAATAACTTGAAAAAGCGAAAAAAGGAAAGTCTTCGTGAATAAACCAGAGAAATAGAATTACAATGTAAAAGATTAGTGTAGTCATGGCTCAAGACAAGGTGCAATTAGATCACACCGAGCAGTCCTCTTAATAATTTCGAATTCTTTTTTTTTTTTTTTTCCCTCGTGGATGCATTCAATATTCAATTCAAGCTTTTTAAAGCAGAAAAAAAAATATAGTAAATCAAATTATTAACATTGCCGTGTGATTTTTTCTTTTGTGCCTAGATATTTTAGTGGAATTCAAAATAACCATATTTGGTTTTAATTTGTTTTTTAATGTTATAATTATCTTTTTCAGTGTTTTATGTCTGATTGTAGAATATTTTATAGAGCACGAAATGAAAAAAGGAGCACTTAATTTTTAAAATTTATGCGTATTCACAACAAGAAACTTTGCCATTTAATCATGCATTGTCAGAGACTCAGTTTGTTATTGGCATTATTACAACGGGTCTGACTTGATTAGGCTGGGCCACCCTATTTTTTAGGCGAACTACATCTTTTTCAGGAGCTTTGAGTTTGAGTGACCCTTTCTTTAAACGTAGGTTTCAGGGCCTCTTGATTTATGAAATTCGATTTCTCTTTGTCAATTTAATCAAAAAAAATTTATGCTATCATTTCCTTTGGTCCGAACTCCGAACCAAACGAGCCAAAAACGGTCCATTTGCTGTGACCAAAAAAAGATAAAAGAGCGAATTAAGCTAACACCTCTTAAAATTTGGACTTCCCGCCCACCCTCATTATCTTCAAAATTAAAGCGCCACCCTCTCACATTGCTCAATTATTTCATTATTTTGTGTCTCTGCCCGCGCATCCTTCTCTCCCACTCTCTGCCCGTCCATCGCACAGCCCCGATGCCGACCAAGCGCAGAACGGGCTCCAAAGCGGTCGATGCTTCTACCTCTAGCGAACCTTCCAAGAAGTTAAAGAAAACAAATGAGTTGAAGACTCAGGTAGACCAGGAAGTTGTTTCTTCAAAGACGTTAGCTGCTGAAGACAACGGCGGTACTGATGATGAGCTTGCAGCTACGTTTATCGGAGAACCATGTCCCGACGAGGAAGCGAGGCAACGCTGGCCCCACCGCTACCAGGGCCAGGTATTTTTTGTTGTAAAACTTGTTTTTTTTTTTTTCGTTTGTTTGTGCTTTTGGTTGAGTTGAATTCTTGATGATTATCATGTGATAAAGCCTTCCTACTGAACAAACCATGCGGGAAATAAGCAGGGTTTGGTTAATTCAAAAAATGAAATTTGATATCTTTTCCTTAACGGTAATCTATCTATTCTTCAGAGCTTTTCTATTGCAAATAAAGCTTCGTGATGAATCTTCAGTTCCTCCCACTATCAACGTTTTAATTTAAATATAAATTTCTTATTTTCAGAAGCAGAAGCAGTCCTTTGGATCAAACTCAAACTGGTAAGTTGGTCGTTATACAATATCAACTTATGCATTGATTTGCCAATTGTGGTACTACTTCCATCTTTTGGTAGAGTTGTCACATTCAAATTTTTGTCGCAATAACTCCTTTGACTTGTTTCCCATGCACAGTAAAGATGACGAGGAGATCATTCAAGCTCGACGACACTACACGCAGGCAGAAGTAGATGGGCGTACTCTGTACAAACTTTATGATGACGCCCATGTGAAAGTGAGTTAAAATTCTTAATGTTATTTATATATACACTGGGAACGTATATGCTTCGCATTGTCTCCATGTTTTCGGTTGAAAATTTGTGGTCATGACATGCTCGATTAATTATATGTGAAATTTGGCCATAACCAATTTGATATGGGGATTATGTATTGCATCAATTTGTCCTCCACCAACATTTCATAATTTTGCGGCATGTCTCAGTTTCAGCTATGTTGTTGAGATACATGGTTGATTTAAGAAAAAAAATGGCACTATAGTAGGATATAGGGAAATTTCAGCATGCTCAGACTTTCATATATTTTCTTTCACTATTGAATTTGTAAATAAGCAGATGTGGTGGAATTCATGTATAATTCAATTTGTTTCCCCAATACAAGCTTCATAATTTTTTTATGACTAAATTAGTTATGATATGATTTATATGTTTTGATTTGTAGGCCGAGGAAGAGCAAGACAGTTATATTTGCAAAATTGTTGAAATGTTTGAGGCCGATGATGGCACATTGTATTTTACAGCACAATGGTATTATAGGGCAAAAGACACTGTAAGATATATTTTATTTCTTATCAAATAGGATGCAAAAAACTATTGTAATTGAATGGTAGTTTACTAGGTTTGAATAATTGTTTTTTCTACTTTTCCAGGTTGTCAAAGACCTTGCATATCTTATTGAGCCAAAGCGAGTTTTCTTTTCAGAAGTTCGGGATGATAACCCCCTTGACTGTCTTGTTGAAAAGCTAAACATAGCCAGAATACATCTGAATGTACATTAGCATGTTGCAGTTCACTATATTTTTTGTTTCTGCCTTTTTTTTTTGAAGTTGTATGTTGTAATTATTGTACTTCTAGATGTAATCATTGTGTTTGTTTTCAGATGGATTTGGAAGCCAAGAAGGAATTAATTCCACCTTGTGATTATTACTGTGATACGTTGTATCTGCTCCCATATTCCACATTTGTTAACTTGCCTTCAGGTTTTTCTTTTTTACCTTTATCCTTTTATTTATTAGTGTTATATTTGGATTGCTTCTCATATTTGGTACATAAACTCAGAAAGTAGAGAAACTGCTAGTGAGACATCATCAACAATATCTTCCGAGGTTGATGTAAATGGAAGATCTGAGCTGAATTCTCTGCTTGAGGAAGCTTCTCATCTTGAAGATAATAAAGAAAAAGAGGTGAAATTACTAGATTTATATTCTGGTTGTGGAGCAATGTCTACTGGTTTATGCCTTGGTGGAACTTTGTCTGGTTTGAACCTTGTAACTGTGAGTTGTCTCTCTACTTAAAAAGCAATGGAATACATTTTTTTACTGCTTATTGTTGTTTTGACTTGAACTTAGCTTCTCTTTTTCAACAGAGATGGGCCGTTGACTTGAATAAATACGCATGTCAAAGTCTTAAACTGAACCATCCTGAAACAGAGGTATCTATGTGTGTGTTTGTTTGTATGCATGTATTTAATTCATTTATATAGTGCTATAATGTTCTTGTATGCTGACTGTTACACCACGTTACCTTCCAAATCAGGTTAGAAATGAATCAGCGGAAAATTTCCTCTCATTACTGAAGGAGTGGGAGAAGCTATGTGATTACTTTTCTTTGGTCGAAAGCAATGTGCCTCATCAACAGTATGATGATCTATTTAGTGCAGAAGATGACAGTGCTGACAGTGAAGAAAATAATAGTGATGAAGAGAATGAAGAGGATTTTGAAGTTTCAAAAGTGCTTGCTATATGCTACGGTGATCCAAATCATAAAAATGAGCAAGGGTTGTACTTTAAGGTATTCGAAATGTACCTTCTATTTGTTTTTTAACTGCTAAAATCAATACTTTTTCGCCACTTCCTTCCATTTTCCTACCTAAGGCTAAGATGATAAAAACATTTTTGCTTTTTATATGTTCGTACAGGTCAGCTGGAAGGGCTATGGTTCTGACGAAGACACTTGGGAGCCAGTTGAGGGTCTTGGGTAAGCTAAAAAATATGAATTAGCTTCAAATCACCCATTTGCCGTATATGGTTATTCATGTGAATGCATGCAGTGCATATTGCAATTTAAGCAAGTAAAAGATTATAATTCGATTTGAGTTTGAGGCTAATGGCATTTGATAGTTATGGTTAGATTGAATATTTGAAATCCTAGCACTACTTATGCGAAGTTAAAATTTAGCTGATTTAAGCATATAAATTTATGCATTTTACTTTTACGGAATGACGAGTTGAATTCCATATAACCAGTCACTTTACGCGTGGATGCACTTTTGTTTAAACAAGTAATTTTTCTGCCCAATAATTAAGAGATTAATTCTGAACAATATTTGGCTCAACGAGTTTTGATTTTTAGAATTTAGACAAGCCTAGCAATGCCAAATTGGGAAAATTTTTTTTGGGAAAAACCTATGTATTTGGCCATTTTCTGGTGCTTCCAAGGTTCTATACTAAGTTTTAAGTATGGTTTATGCAACAGCAATTGCAAGGAAAGTATAAAGGAATTTGTCACTCAAAGCTTCAACTCAAAGATCTTACCTTTGCCTGTAAGTTTGATTTGAATTTTGCAAAAGAATATGCCGATATAATTGTTCTCAGAATTTAACTTTTTGAATTTATCATCACATTTGGTATATAGGGAGACGTTGATGTGATTTGCGGCGGACCTCCATGCCAGGGCATTAGTGGTTTTAACCGCTTCAGAAACAAAGAAAATCCATTAAGTGATGAAAAAAATAAACAACTCGTTGTTTTTATGGACATTGTACAGTATTTGAAGCCCAAGTTTGCATTGATGGAAAATGTCGTTGATATCGTAAAGTTTGCGAACGGATTTCTTGGGAGGTATGCACTTGGTCGACTTCTTCAGATGAACTATCAAAGTCGGATAGGAATAATGGCTGCAGGAGCGTATGGTCTTCCCCAGTTTCGCTTGCGTGTTTTTATATGGGGAGCCTGTCCTTCTGAGGTACGTCAGAAATTGTGTATGTTTTTGTCCTTAAGTTTATGTTAACTGGGATTTATTCACTTGGTGCAGAAGCTCCCCCAATTCCCACTTCCAACTCATGATGTTATTGTAAGGGGTGTTATTCCTTTAGAGTTTGAGGTAAGTGTAAATTGACGAAATGTTTATAACCTTTTTTTTTCCAGATTATGTATTTTTTGAGCGAGGTAATTTGCTAGATCATATGATATGCATGCAGATAAATACTGTAGCTTATGATGAGGGACATAACGTCCAGTTGCAGAGAAAGCTTTTCTTAGAAGATGCAATTTCTGATCTTCCCCCCGTATGCTTTACTATTTTTTTAGTGTTGCTTTGTAATGTCTGTTTACTAGTTCATTTGTTAATTGATGCCATTTTACAAATTTTCAGGTTGAGAATAATGAAAGTCGTGATGAGATACCCTATGATAAACCTGCCCAGACTGAGTTTCAGCGATTTATTAGATTAAGCAGAAGTGGTAAGACTACATCAGAAGGTTAAGTAATTCAAATATAGATGCAGTTGCAGAAATATAAACTATTGAGATCTGTAATTTGTTTGTGTCTGCAGAAATGTTGGGTATTCCCGTAAGTTCAAAATCATTAAAGCCAATTCTTTATGATCATCGTCCACTTGAATTAAACATGGATGATTATCAACGCGTGTGTCGGATCCCCAAAAAAAAGGTTCTTGTTTATCGTACGCGCGCAATTGTTGCAAAATGGTGTTATTATAAAGATTTTTAAGCTTAATTTTTAATATTAGTTATTTGTCGCAAGTAGGGTGGAAATTTCAGGGATTTACCAGGTGTTCGTGTGCGACCGGACAATAAGGTTGAATGGGACCCTGATGTAAAACGCGTATATTTAGATTCAGGAAAACCACTGGTAATAAAGCTTTTTGTTTTCTTGTCATTCATTTTCTTATGATCTTTATTTTATAACGTTTGATATGAATGTCACTACTATATTATTTCAATTGTTACCACAGGTTCCGGATTATGCCATGTCCTTTGTGAATGGTACATCATCCAAGTAAGTAATCCTATGATAGTTTGGATTTAGCGTTTTGATTGTTGTTGCTGAATGTAGACAGAGCTAGTTTGCAGAACACTTTGATCTTGAAGCACTTTTTCTGCTTTATATTTTTAGACCTTTTGCTCGGTTATGGTGGGATGAAACTATACCAACTGTTGTGACAAGAGCGGAACCTCATAATCAAGTATGTTCTTACACCTATAAATTGTCTTGTTTTATCCTTACTCCTCTCCTTTATAAATAACAGCAACTATTCTGTGCCGTTTTCTGTCTTATCATCAACTTTGGTACGTTGAAAATATTTTTGCGTAGAATTCCTAATTTGTATGCTTTAATAGGCAATTGTACACCCTGAACAAGATAGAGTATTGTCAATTCGTGAAAATGCAAGACTTCAAGGTTTTCCAGATTACTATAAGCTTTGTGGACCCGTCAAAGAGAGGTGACTATCGTGTTGATTTTATTTTTGGTTTTAAGGTTTACCTTTGTGTTAAAAAGTAAGAAAAACAATGAGCAATTTAAAGTCATTTTTTGATGTGACTATGTTTTTTAATAAATTAAAGTTCAGTATATTATGTAAGGAGAATCAGCTACTTTTTAACTTCAAATCCCTCACCTTCTCCTTCAGTGATGCTGATTTCACTTCTGGACTCGGAGTGATCTTAATAGGCTTAGTTAAGGCACATATGACAGTGGTGTATACTTGAAAACTTCTGCCGTCTAAACTGTGATGATAACAAAATGAAGAAAAAGAATTAGAATATTGAAGATGCAATTAGCGTTTGTGTCTATTATTTTTGTATCTTTCCATTAACAATTTCTTTGACTTATAAATACTGCAAAAGGCTCTTACTTAACTCATCTCTTTCTAACAATTTTCAGTGCCCTATTTGGAGTCTATGAGCATGCCCATTCTTAGAAAGAGATGAGTTAAGTAAGAGCCTTTTGCAGAGTAAATAGTCTTATCTAGTATGTCTCAAGAGTGAAATACTTTTAGAGCATTCCGTAGTTTCATTATAGTTGGTAAGTTCTTTTTCTAAAGAATAACATTGCCCTTGAGAACCGGATGCTCTCAGGGTGTTTAGTATCTTTTCCTTCAAAGGTTAAATTTCTTGGAAGAATCAGTAAACGTGGGTCCTGCTAAAAGAGATTCACAAGGTGCCCATTAGTCCTAGTCTTCTACTAAGAGTCGACTAGCAGAGCGCTTGGTAGATCATATTTTCAAGTGATAAATCTTTTTTGAAAAACAAAAGTTCCTCAACTCGTTCTTAAGTAAGATTACGAGATTCAGAGTTGTGATGGGATAAGATCAATAGTTAAGCAAAGTCTTGAAGGTTAAGGAAGTTGTAAGTGGGTCATTCCCAGGGCTCAAGCCTGATCCCACAAGCAGCATAGCGTTAGGTTGCCTTCACTGCCAGACAAATAACCCTTTGGTTAGGTTTGGTGTAAGATTAAGTATCTTTTGCAGTACCCCAACTTAGATAAGGTTGGGAGTTATGTGAAGAAGTCATCATTCTCCTTTCACCCTAAGAACCAATCATTTGCAGTGGCTTGGTAGGATTGAATGAAGGCTCCCTTATGTCAAGATTGCTTGCACTATCACTTAAGAGCCAAGTATGTGCACTGATTGAATAAGCTTATCTAAACCTTTTTAAGCAGTTAATGAAGTATTAGATTCCTATTTTGTCATAAGTCTACTTAAACTTATGTAGGTAACCATTCTTTATCCATTTGGCCTTAGTCTCTCATCTTTTTTTAGGGATTTACTACATTTCAAGCAAATACATCATTTCTCAAGATACTGCATTTAATGCAAAGTATCAATTTGTCTCTTCAGAATTTGAGAGATCTTAGTAGAATTAGTGATAAGTTCTGTTTGGGTCCTTGATTCCTTTGTGAACAGAAAGAAACTTCAGTTTAGAAGGATCGACTGCATTGATTGTTCACTTCATTCATGCATGTTGATCCCTGTTACTGCTGTTTGTTAAGTGATGGAACTCTGTGGTTATGGGGTTTAGGGTTTGGAACCCCTGCGGCTATGGGCTACAAGGGACGCATGACAGTTTGGAAAAGAGACAGCTGTTGGGTGCCGCGGGGGAATGAGGGAGTGAGGTGCTGGTTTAAGCAGGGACACATGGCAAATTGTAATAAGGGCAGGTAGTTAGGAATTTAGTTATAAAAAAAAGGAGGAAAGGGCAAAGGTGAGGATATGGAAAAAATATGGAATATGCTTGGGAGAGGTTGGCTGCTACAGTGCTTGGGAGAAACTCTAGCTTCTTGAATTGCTAGGAGACTATCTTTATTTTTCTGCATGTTATTTCCTTGTAATTGTTTTTCTTGTTTTCTGGTGCCATTTTGGCTCGGTTCTGGTGTATTTCTTCTACTTTGTTTCTGGTTATGGAATAAAGCCTTTGGTCCCCATCATTAAGCCAGAACCTAAAATGATTGGGGTTTAGAGAATAATTCGCTAAGCTTAGTAGCTTACGCAGTTCACACTATTTAAAACTTCAAGAGATGTTTACGACCATTTAAGATCTATTTAAGCAATATAAATCTTAAACGCAAGCTATGTCACTTACTAATTTTCTCTTTTTTGTTTGTTTAAATACTCCATTTTTCTTTGATGTTTTAATCAAAATTCAGTTTAAATTTACAACAATTAAAATAAGGCACTGAAACTTGTTAAATGTCCATGTCAGGATCGAGATATGAATCTTTTCATTTTTTGTTAAATGAAGTTATTAATCCATTATGCTTGCAAAAATATAAAATATATAGTTGGATGTAGCCATTTGGACAATATCTTTCCTACAACAAATACACATGTCTAAATGGTAGTTAACAATGATATTAAAATCTGATTGATAACTTCTAAACAGTTACAAGGTGTTTCAAAAATGATATTAATGCGCCATGAAAAGATGAAGTGCAACCACTATTAAGTTCCCCCCTCTATCTTGGTGTCTCTAAGGCTGCAATTGGTATTGTTTTAGGTACATTCAGATTGGCAATGCAGTTGCAGTTCCGGTGGCACGAGCATTGGGATACACATTGGGCCTTGCATTTCAAAATTCTGCCGGTGATGGACCATTATTTAAATTACCTGATAAATTTCCCATGATTAGGGAATTGATTTCTTCTGAATCATCTGAAGATAATGCATAACTTAATTTTTTGTTGTATTTCTTAGACTAAATAGACCCTAGGCCTTGCTTTTGGAGGATCTGGCAATGGTGGACCATTATTTAAATTAGCTGATAAATTTCCCTTGATTGGGGAATGGGTTTCTTCTGCATCATCTAAAGATATTACTTCATGATTTTCTTTTTCATTTTATTATATTTCTAAAACAATTCATTGTTGATTCATCACATATTCCCGACTAAAATTGTATGATCAGAAACATTCCTACGTACTATCTTGTTTATTGATATATTTATGAATTTAATCATTATTGACTAGTAATGGTTAGTATTTGGGAAATAGATTTTTGCTTCGAGACATGACATAAATCTTCATGCATGGACCACTACTTTAAATCTGAAATTCTTGAAGATATTATTGTACGTCTTGAACAGGACATAAATTAAGCTGCTGCCCTAACGAGTATACAAGGTTTCAGCTCTTTGATTGCTCCTTGATGTATTGAGTTGTCAGAAGTTTTGATGTGCTGGAATTAATAGCACTACTAATGATTTAGACTCTCCAAGTAGTGATATGACATGTCATCCCTCATTGACCTGTCTGCACTCTTGTAGAAACCATGGGGGAAATCATGGTATTTGATTTTTGCTGAATTAGTGCTAATATTTTTAGTTACAATTAGGTTTTGGCAGGTGACATAACCTGGCACCTACTTCCAATTATTGCTACGAGCTCCTATAGTGTCATGCAAAAAAGATGTTAGCTTGTCTTATGGCGTATATAATAGTGTCTAAAGAACTTGTTATCAGTTTCCAGGTACTCTGCTTATCTGGGCATGAGATTGAATGAATTGTCTCCATGGCTGTGCAAGGGGGCAGAATTATTAAAAAGCCCTTCAAAGTAATTGCCTCTTTTTTTTTTTAAGAGAGGGGGGGGGGGATTCTGAATGGGGGACAGATCGACTACACAGTTGAAAAGCTCTTCCACTGGATTCCAATTGAAGGACAATGCTAGTTTCTTTGCAAAATGTGTACATTTCTTGTGTCATCTTCGTGATTCCATTTGGTCCCTACGTTCCGAAGCATTTCTATCCAAATCTGCAGCAACAATTGCTCAATTATGGGATAGCGTAGTGAAATTTGTTCTGCATTTTGTTAATAAATGACACTCGCGATTTGAAAGTATATGGCTCTTCCTTGTTATAGTCTTAATTCTCTTACAATCAAATATTGATGCCAGCGTGTCCCTCGGCACAACAAAAATACAGAAAGGTTGAGAGTGAAGTATAACTCAGTCTAGACTCGAGGGTAAATCAAGACCTTTCATTTCACTCATTATTTATTTTTCCAACTTCTCCCTTTTCACTTTCTATACTTACCATATCCCTAGTAAACGTCCTATTCCACAGTTCAATGCAAGCATGAAGTCAAAAATACTGGTAGGTTAGAATATCTTCCCAACTTAGAAGTACAAATCACGTCAAGAGAAAATGTTGAAAATCAATTGCAATGGGCCAGACGGTCAGTGATATCCAAATAGAACATGGAAAACAACAGCTGGCAATAACCCTGTAAATGAGGTGGCGACAGACGCATGTGGTTAGCAAACTGTGGGTCTTCATTTGGTCCATGCCTTAAACATGTCTTTAAGCATACAAAGAGGAATACAATGTTCCAGCTTGTGGTTGAACCCACACTACAAAAATCAAACTCAAATTTCACTTTTCCTTAATTGTAGTTTTTGCGTGTGCATGTATCTCTCTTACCAATAGAAAACTATCATCCCTGTTTTAATGTTTGTATCATAATTTTAAACAGTATCTAGATTCTTGGACAGGAATATGCTGCATGGATCCCCACACGCACATGGGTATTCAATAAAACCAAATTATGGGACAAGGTTTTTTTTATTCTCGTTTGTTAAACCCCATAACTAGATTGTTTAGTCACATTTGTCGCTCCAAAGTCCCACATTATGACATTCTAAGTTTCTACCATTCTACATAAGTGCTACATTCTTCATTATGACCCAGCAGCGTACGCAGCTCATATAGTTTTAGTACCTTGGTGTCTTTTTTATCTTCTGATGTGATTGGGTAACTGATGCAATGCAATGTTTCAGTATGAAAGACATTCTATTTGCTAAACCCTCTTGTATTTTTCTTCATAAATCTCCTATTCATATCATCAGCGTAAGATTTTAGTGTTTTTGTAGTCTGTATCATGACGTTCTAAGCTACTTTCACTTAATATACATCTCACACCGTCTAAAAATATAAAAAATTGATGTTCTTTAAATTTTAATTTTTATAAAATACTCTTTGCAATTTTGAAGTATCTTGAATACTGAGTATACAGTGAGCGATCATTCAGGAATTTTGTTTATAACATACACTATTCTGTAAAAAAAAAAACTCCATACTATGAATACCGTAACAAACAAAATTCTATACTAGGAATAACAGTCTTCATGGAAGATGACAGCTTAATATGGGAGAAAAGAGGCTGCAATGATCAAAAGAATCAGGTTTTAAAGAGGTAATGGTTGAGATGGATGAGGCAAGCAATAAGCCAACGGATAGAAGGCATGTGCAGGCTGCGTGCAAAAAGCTCTTTATTTATTGGAAAAGTGGGGACGGAAAATGAAAGATTCGGAACCTCAGAAAAGAATCTTTTTGGCTCCGAATCCGCACGTGACACTTGCATGCTCCCATCGTGAGCCTAACCACCAATCCAAACGGTCACTCCCTGCGCAATTTTATTTATTTATACCAAAAAAAAAAAAACAGAGATTGATAGAGAGAGAGAGAGTATCTGTGTGGTCAAGTAGGGGCGATAACGTCTTCGAAATATAAATTTACGCGGTCTCTCCCACTTAACCTTTTTCCAATTTACTCTCTTCCCGTTCTCTCTCTTTCTCTCCTGCTTGTGTTTCTCAAATGCCGTTCACGGCGATCTGAGGTGGGGAGAGAGAGAGAGAGAGAAAGAGATACACGCTCGCGCTGGCTGCCATTTAGGGATTATTTTCTCGTCGCCGTTTCTGTTTCAGCATCCCAAGCAACTGCATTGAGAGATAATCATATACAATCATTCCAAGGGTTCAATCACAAGATAGAGAGAGAAGGGTTGTAATGCCTTCCTTGGGGTCTCTCGATTTGTTTCTCTTCTCTCTCAGCAGAGCCTTTTGCAGTCCAATCGCCGTTTTTTTTCAGATCCAGGTTTCGTTTTTCTTTCGTTGTGTGTGTGTGTGTGTGTTTTTTTTTTTTTGCTGGTTTGGATCCAGGTCCGTTTAATTGTGCTGAAATGCACAAACGGATAGTTTCAGCTTTTCCCGTGATTGTTTAATTCCGCGGAAATGTTTAACAAAATGAGCGTAAGAGGAATTCAGTTTAGCTGCTGTTGTTTGGCTCAAATGCATTTTTCTTTTTCTCTACTAAAACTGTTTTCTCTCTTGGGCTTGTTGATAGTAAAAGCATGAATCAAAATTTATTATTACTTTGCTATACATTTTCCCAGCTGTTTAATTTTCGTTTCCCATCTTCTGATGAGTCGCGGGTTTTGGGAGACGTATGCACTACATCTATGTCACTAGAAAAACTTGCTTAACCTTAGGTTGTAATTAATTCTGGTTAGAGTAGATAACTATCCTTTGAATTAGAAAGTCCAGTTTAGGGCAATTGCAAGGTGCATGAAAATATATTTTTTCTCTCGGTGACAAGTGATATCGATTGTACTAATTGCACAAAGAGGATCAAATGGTTACGCTTTGGCTTTAAACATGCTGCCTTGGTTCCAAATATAAATTTTGGCTTCCAAATTAGTATGATGTGGATGTGTATTTAACTTTCTTTGAATGGGTGAGATTTCGCTATACAATCTTTGCTTTCTCCAAGGAATTTTTTCTCTCTCTATTTTTACCACATCCTAAAATTTGATCCTAGTCTAGGTATACTCTTGCTGAGGTTTCTCCCTATATGTAATGTTCACCCATGGTTTTGAGTTGTGTTGATGCAATTGCGGGAAAGTGTGGAGAACTATGGCCATTTCAGACTGCCTTCGGGGCTTGATGTGGTTGTGGAGCCTATCGCAACAGTAATATTGCAGACTACAATTGTGCTTGTGGACTGCGATTTAAAACTTTCACAAATTTGAAATCCATAATCCCCATATTTGAGAAATCTAGGAGGCCTTGATGCCAGATGAGGAATACACAATAATTCAAACAACATTCTGGAGATGGGAAGTTTGGCATGTGCTTTGAAGAGGATTTTTTTTTGGAACTTTTATTGATTTGCTGAAGCCTAGGTAAGAAGAGTAGATCAAATAGCCGATAATCATAAATAAGGAGAGATTAAAGAAAATAATAAAAAAAACTATTAAGAATGATTTAGAAATTAATAATTTCTCTATTGACCTCATTTATATTAGGACTCTTTAACATTGTTTTATCTATGTGGTCGATTTCACTTAGTAAAAAGAGATTTGGTTTGTTGTTGGTGTTCTTGTTTTATTGATCTGACTCTAAGGCTTAAGGCTGTCTAGCTGCTGGCAGTTTATATAGTAAAATGTTCAGTTATTGCAGTTGAGGAATGGAAGGTGAACTAACAACAAGCTTCCACATATTTTATGTCACTCTTTAGCACACCTGGGTGGCCTCACTTATATTTCTTAGCCTCTTAGATACCAACCAAACAATATAAGAATGCTGCAGTTTTTGTTTGCTTGCATTACGTTCGTTCTCTCAGTACTGATCAACTAGTATATTGTGCATGCATTTTGTGCATCTCAATCTAAATATTACCGATTAAGAGCAATTATCGTGATGTAGTTATAGCATATTAACATGGCTGTTGAAACTGCCTTTGCTTTGAGGTACTCTTTAATTTTTGTATGTCTTAAAAGTTTTTTTAGAGTGTAAGGACACATCAAATTCAACTTGTGAAATTGTATGCTTGTTGAACAAAATGGAATTGATAAAGGAGGTAATTCAACCTCAACTTTCTTGTACAGACTTGATCTTTGTGTATTACTGGCACCATCAACAATTTAATGATATACCCTTGCCTTTCAGTTGCATCATTGCATGATATTTATTTGCATAAGGTGCCATGAAAACGTGTTTTATATTCCTCCCCCTTTTTTTGCTTATGATCAAGTCTACCATGAAAGCATGTCATACAATCCTAAACATTACATTTCCTTTGTAGGGATGTGTGATTTGCTTACTCCTTGCTATTGGGTGGGCTTGTGCTGCTTATGTCAGGTAATAGTTGTCATTGATGTTAAACAGAGTTAAGAAATGTCAAGGAGAAATTTACGCCATTTTTCTTACAGGAACAGAGAGATAAAACAAATGAAAGATAGTGTGCGGAATGGCAATAGTCTTGCTTTCCTTTATCACGACATCAATGAACTTGAGCACTCCAATCAAGTCAATCTGCCAAGAGTAACAGTGATTATGCCTCTAAAAGGGTTTGGTGAACACAATTTACACAATTGGAGAAGTCAGGTGAGACATTGTATGAGATACACCATTAGACCTTATTTGATGATACTGTTCTTAATGAAAAATACTTTTTTTGGGTCTTTCATTGGTGCTTAGTTGGCTCTTTATTAACACCAAGTTAAGACTTGGGAATTTTGACTGAGTAATATGTTTTATTTTTGTTTTCTCTGTTTTTCCAAATTTCAGATCAATTCACTACAGATTGGGATAACCATTTTGTTTCTTTTTCAAATTGAAGTTGTCTTGGTATTGTGAATAATAATTCTCTTTGCTCTATAACAATTGGTGTTTGAATATCTTTTTGAGCTTGTACTTGAGGTTTCTTTTTTTTTTTGGTTGCCCTCCGTAGTTGTAGTATCAATATTATTTTTGTTTGAGCTTCAATGTTTGTTCATAGTGGTTATGCTCTTTTACAAATGCAGATAACATCTCTCTATGGTGGCCCTCTAGAATTTCTTTTTGTGGTAGAAAGTACAGAGGATCCTGCTTATCACGCTGTGTCACGACTTGTATCAGAATTTGAGGTATAAATTGGTCAAAAAATTCTTTTTAAATTTCTTCCCATAAATATAAAAATTTTATATTCTGCACTATTTTGTATGAACTCATTTGATTTAGTTTTTCCTCCCCATTGGCCTCTCTTGAACAAGGGAAACGTCCATATTGAGGCTAGATTATGTCCCTTTTGTGTCATTGCATGTCTCTAATGCTGTTTTGAGCATTTTTTATTATTTATATTCCATCTATTGCTCACCAACTTTGATCATTATATGCCTGTTTAATGCATGCAGGATCAAGTTGATGCTAAGATTGTTGTAGCTGGTTTGTCAACAACTTGTAGTCAGAAAATTCACAATCAATTGGTATGTACTTTTGTACTTATATTTTAGAAGACTTTTCTAATGAAAAGTAAGGCCATGCTATATTGGGAACTTTAGTCTTGTCTTCCTACATTTAATTGAAGTCAATATGTATGTATAAATTTATGGTGAAAAATGTGATGCGTTTTAGTTGTTTCATTGACTAGTTGTTGGAAAATACTTCCCTTTGCATACTTGCTAGGAAAATGCATGTATAAAGGAGTCACCTGCATTTCCTCATTTGATATGGAAATGTTGGGGCCATTTTTGTTTTTGGTATTCTTTTAGGTTTTCGTTGCTAGAAGCTTTTTACCAATTACTCTAATAATTCATAATGTGGGCATCTGGGCAGGTTGGGGTGGATACAATGCATAAAGACAGCAAGTATGTATTGTTTTTGGATGATGATGTTAGGCTACATCCTGGATCTATTGGAGCGCTCACTTATGAGATGGAAAAGAACCCTGAGGTATAACTTAAAATTTGTTTTTTTTTCCTCCTTTTTGGTTCGTATTTTAGGTGTTTGATTGGAATAATGATGGTTTCACTTGTCTAAACTAATTGATTGTTTTCTTAACTGTTTTAATTATTATCAGATATTTATTCAAACTGGATACCCGCTTGACTTGCCATCTGGGAGCCTAGGAAGTTATTGTATCTATGAATACCATATGGTACGCAATTACCACTTGCTGTATATCTCCAATGTCTGCAGCTTGTCTGTGAATAAGATTGTGTGTTCTCTTATTTGCCATTTTTTAAAACCTTTTGGCTGCCGATTCACTATTTAGGAAGCTTAACTAAACAAATTTGCCAGAGTCTTGGAAATTATTGGATACTTCATCTGTATGCTAGTAGTACGTTCAACTATGTTGTTATGAGTATAACTTGTTGTTAGTGATGGGCCTGAAGGCTTTCATCAGGTTTATTTTAATATCATAATATATATTATACTTATTCAACTCATTTGTTCCTTTTTGTTTTATTTAACAGCCTTGTTCAATGGGCTTTGCCACTGGTGGAAAAACTTTCTTTCTGTGGGGAGGGTGCATGATGGCAAGTAGCTTCTACCATTTTTATAATTTGGGTGGTGCATGAAAGAACTTATGTTCTAACTGTATAGATTGTCTGCAGATGCATGCTGATGACTTTAGACAAGACCGATATGGTGTTCTTTCAGGACTTCGAAATGGTGGATATTCTGATGATATGACTCTTGCAGCTATAGCTGGTATATCCTCAATTTTGTTTTAAATTTTTTCAACTTAAATTCTTGGATCATTATATATATTATATAGCAGCTATGTCAATATTTTGCGCTGAAATAGGTGATTAATGATCCATAAAGCAGCTGGTTCTTTATAGTAGGACATTACAATCTTAAGAGCATTATTCTTGTTCTTGCTTGCTGTTGATTGATGCAAATTTTGTAGAAAACGTCTGCTCCTTTGAAGTAGTTTCCGTTGGTGATATTTTCTTCAGTAAAGTAATTGCTCAGGAATCTGGTCCTTATGTCGATTTTGGTGCAACTCTTCTAATAATAGAAATATCTATGATTATCTGTGATGTTTATCAGAAGGGAGGTTCCATGAACTTCCAGTAATTCAACTAGCATGGACTAACTTGCCTTTTTTTAATATATATTTTATTTTATTTTCTCAGTTGTTTATTATCTTGTATCTTTCAGGGGCTCACAAAAGGCTCATTACGTCTCCTCCAGTTGCTGTCTTTCCTCATCCCCTTGCAAGCGATCTTAATTTTGGAAGGTTTGTGATATTTACTCATCTTAATCTGATATATCATTGGGAAATTTTTTGGTTACGCATGGTTTGGGCCCCACCAAGTAGTATTTCTTAAACTAATTACCTGTTCCTATTGGTCCAGTGTACAAACTGAGTCATGCTTCATGTGTATGGAAGAATCTCTTGCATCTTTGTTTATTGTATGTTTGAATTTTTAACATGTGCAGGTACTGGAATTATCTGAGGAAACAAACATTTGTTTTGGAGTCATATACAACAAAAGTTAACTGGATAATGAACCGTGCATTATTTACTTCCCACTGCTACCTGTCATGGGGATTTGTAGCACCATATTGTATGGCAACAATTCATGTTGCGGCAGCACTGAGATTATATGTTAAAGGGTACTCACTTGAAGAAATGACCCACCCTTTTGTTGGTGAGCACTTTACCTTTTCTTTTTAAGTAGGTAGTTAGCGTTGATTTATATGTAGTAACCAATTGTCAGAATTCTGACGCTGAATGAAGGGTGCTGTTAAAGGTATAAAGTGTTGGGACAGTGGTAGTTCATAATGAGTCTCTGAGGCTTTATATACAAAATCACTTACTTTTATAAAATAGACTTATATGGAATTCAAAACCATATTTATTTATATGCTTCATATTTAGGTCATTCATGTTATTATTTCATGCATTTCACTGCTGCAGAGTAAAATATATAACAATAACCAAATCTTTTTCCACTAGAGTAAAATATATAACAAGAAAAAAAAATCAGGTTTGCTATTTTTCTGTGATCTAATGGGGTGGATTATTTGTTCCCAATAATGCAGAGAGATCAAATATGAAATCTAATTTCTATGAGGACCTCCTCTTCCCCATTGTTAAAAGTTGCATTAGACAAGAACTGTGAAAAAGAAATGAAAAGTGGGAGGAATGCATTATTTAGATGAACCTTTGTTTTTCTTAAAACAAAAAAAGTTTGGCATATTCAGTCCTTGCATTTTGATATATTTCCTTTGCCCAGGGTTATCACTGGTGAGCTTACTTGCCATATGCACTATTATAGAGCTTCTTTCGATGTGGAACTTGACAAGGATAGAAGTTCAACTGTGCAACATGTTGTCCCCAGAGGCACCCCAACTTTCTCTTGCTTCCTATGATTGGTCTCTTGTAAGTATTTCTCCTATCTTGCTTTATATGTGTACGGATATGGGTGATGTTTATCCCAGAGGTCTTATTCATTTCTGCTGTAATCAAAGCCTTTTGAGTAATTTTTATCTGCCTTTTTCACCTATTTGTCGGATTTGATTGAGATGATTATATTTCAATGTTGACAGCAATTTTGTGATTTACGAGTTAAGACTTTAAATTAATAAAAGAAAAAGAGTTTATGCAACAATAAAAAAAAATTAAATTGAATATAATTTCATAAAAGAGCAGGTGAATATGAAAAATTGACGTGGGTAAATACTTGAGATGCATGACACAACAGGCTTGACGTAAACGTGTTGACATATAAGATCAAGTATAATATAGAACAAGACATGCTTGGACTTGTATCAATATATATATGGAGAAGTCACATAATACGCCCAATTGCCTAGGGATGTGAATTGTCTGATTAGTGGTCCACTGGTTGGTGAAGTTATAAATTGATTTCCCTTGAGCAGGTGTTTATTGCATTGGTGGTGGATAATTTTCTCTACCCTATCTCTGCAATTCGTTCTCACTTTTCTCAATCTATCAACTGGTCTGGTATTCGGTACTATTTGAAAGACGGAAAAATAAGCAAGGTAAGTTGCTCAAGGCTTTATTTCAATTTTAGTAAGCATTATATTCTGACTGGCCTATTTTAGTCGACGCAGAATTTTGTGTTAGTCTGTGTTGAAGTTAGAAGGACTAATTGAAATGCTGTTCTCTGTTATATTAGCATAACAAAGAACTTGGGAGGGGCTTAGAGACGATTAACTTTCCTTGATAACTGTTGATATTTCTGTTTCCTTTGTCTCTGTCCCCTCTCTGTTGAAATTAGTTGTTTAGAGTTTCTTGTTCAGTTGAAGGCGATGACATATTTTCTGGTAGTTAACATAAGTACATGTACCAAGGAGGATGGAATAATGTGCTTGCATTTCTAAAAATAAAGTTGGAATTATGAACTTCTGCAGCTGTGTTTCTCGACCAAAATAATTTTGTATATTCTGCAGATTGAAAGAACTCAGAGAAGCAAGGACATGGATCCAGTTTTCACAGACTTGGGAGGAAAACATTTATACGGCAGGAAAGGATTACCAACGAGAATCTCATTCCTCAGCTCTTTGTCCAAAAGTTTGGCGCAATGGCGTCAACCCAAGAAATTTGATAACTAGGAAAGGGATTCAATGTCTCTCTCCTCGTATTTGTTTGTCCCACCTTTTGAGGTTGTATGGGCTGCGTAAGCTTCAGAAGCATGGATGAGATCAATTGGTCCTCTTTATTGTTTGGTGCATTCATGATTGATTGATTGATTTTTTAAGTGGGTTAGCCATCCTAGTTCCATTCTTTTCATTACCCATTCACTCGGTATGATTCTTCAGCCCCAGTCCCTTCCCCCTTGGGGCTGATTTTGTAATTGTAACAATTCAGTTCCTTAAATATTTTACAGTTCGCTCTCCTTCAGATTTGTTGCTTCTGAGTCCTCGAATATATGCTGTTGTCAAGAATATCAAAACTGAGGACAATTTGCGGGTTTTGACGTTCTAATTTATTTTCCTTCTCTTCCCTCTTCACAATAGTTCACATAAGTACATAACATAAATTGCCGCATGCTTGGAGAACCATAGGCAAGCATTGAGGAGTGAGGACAATGGTTAAGAAATCCGTGGTTTTTTATCCTATTTCAATGTCAAGGGAGGTCAAAAAATTTTATATTTAATATTGGTATTCAAAATATTTAGAGCCATAATGTTTCAAACCACAAAAATATCATGAGAATTTCACATTTATAATTAATACTTACGCAGAGATACAATTTAAGCGTACTTTTCACTGATTTTGCTTTAGTTTTGTCTCGGGTACATAATTACCCAATCAATCCTAACAATGTGTGTGTTTTTTTTAAAGCATTTGTCCAAAGTACAAGAACTTGAATGAATACAAATTGTTTTCTCCACCTTTCTCCAAGCAATGTCTTCTCAGCATTCTCTCTTCTTGAAAACTTAGTTTTTGGATAAATATAATAAAACTCCGTAAATACTTTGCACTTGTTTTAGTTTGAGGATCTCATGCATAAAAATATATTAGTTTCATGTTTCGGTCTTTTATGTTATGTAAGAGACTAGTCTCTAAAAAATTTACCTTTTAAGATTTGGTTGCCTTAGGATGATATTAGTTATCTCGATTGTGAAGTATACTTTTTCATAGCATTTATGCTGCTCATTAATTTGTGGTTATGAATCTATTTCTTTTATTATCATTTCTCAAATTGTTTTTAATGATTTTCCTCATACGAATTATGATGTCTAATTAGTATGCAATAATTAGTAAATGGAGAATAATATTTTATTCTTTATATTAAATCCTTATAATATAAATATTATAGAATGATCTCAAAAATTTAAATTCTTTCCAAAAACAAATATAGAGATGCTTAATTTGTATTTTTTAAAATTACATAAAATTTTGTAACTTATAATTATTTATTAAATAAATAATATATTTATTATTATTATTATTATTATTTTCTTAAATAAATAAATTATTAATTAGTATTACTTTATTTGCATAAAATATTTTAGTCATTATAAAATTTGATTCATTTTACATATCCATTAAGTTTAATTATTTTCTTATATTTTACTAAAATACTAGTTTAATAACTATAATTAATTTATTAAAAATTTTAAGAAAAAAGTAATTTATATCATAAGATAAAATTTATTAAATAACATTATTTTTCTAAAAAATATTTTAATACATGAAATATTTAACAGTATAAATAAAATATTATTTATATTTAATAATTATTATATAATAACTAAGGCTATGTTTGGTAAAAATAGCTGATAAGCTAACTGAAAGCTGATAAGCTAGCTGAAAGCTGATAAGCTAATTTTTAGCTGAAAACTGATAGCTGAAAGCTGAAAGCTGTTAAGCTAATTTATTGAATTAGAAGTGTTTGGTAAAAATAGCTGATAAATGTAAAATGACATAAAAGGTCATATATAAAATTTATTATTTTTTGTTAGTAATTACATTTCATTTTGTAATTCTAAAAAATAGAAAATAAACATAGCATCTAGCGTTTCACAATAAATTAGCAATATTGTTGCGAATCTCTTTCATTTCAGTAGATGCCTCTAAATTTTCGTTAGTATTTGAGAAAGAAAAGTACCTAAAAGAAACCTGAAGATTAATAAATAGCGTAAAAAATTATGAATAGGATAATATTGAAATTTAAATAAAATAATAAGGATAAAAAAAAAATTATAAAAGCTATAAGCTATAAGCTATACGCTACTCAAAGTAGCTTATGAAAATACGCTATAAGCTACTCAAATAAGCTTGTTTACCAAACACTTCTAATTTGGTCAAACAAGCTTATAAACTAGTCAAATACGCTATAAGCTAGCTGAAATGACTTGCCAAACATACTCTAAATGCAAGTTCATGAGATGCTTTTCTTAAAAGAAATACTTTGGTAGCGTTGGTTCTTGAGAATTGGATTATACAGAACAAGTTGAAATTTTTGAGAAACAAGAGAAAAAAAAAATGTCGCCGCCATCGAAAATCATTTCAATGTAAAAAGCGAGGCCGTTTCCTTCTCAAAATAAGGTATTAATGGTAATGGTAACAAGAAGTATGGACTTACGCTTCCCCATTTAGCAAACGCCGGAACGACGATCTGTGCTCGATGGAGGAAGAGACGAAGCTAAGCATTTACAGAGCAGCGAGAACCATTAAGCGGAGAGAAAATACTCTCTATAATGCATTGAGATCAATATACGAGGACTCCATTTTTGTGGGGGAGATCTATCAGCTATGGCCCGACCTCCCTCTTCTTGCCAACCTTCGTTGTGGCCTCTGGTACTCACCCAAATTCCACTCCACCTGTTACTTCAAGTCCACTGATGGCCACACCAATAACTGGTCCTTCAATACCTCTCGCCTCAACCTCCATGTTGCTCATCTTGCTGGTACAAATTTCCCCTTTCTTTCTCTCTTTTCAAGTACTGTTTGGTTGCATAGAAAATAAATTTAATAATAATAAAAAAAGACTTTTTGGTTTTCGACATAGATGTCAAACATTTCACTGAGCTTCAGGTTGAATATCTTGTTGAGAAAATGTTTCTCCTTCCTTCAATATGAGAAGTTCGTGTGTGAGTTGATTAATTTTCTTTCAATGCTAGTTATTAGGTCTCATTTTCATTAATAATTTTCTTTTGTCTTTCAGTCAGCTGTGTTTGATGGTATTGTAACTTTGTCGCCCCCATTTAATATGCATATGTTTTTGTTTTTTCGGCCCTCTCTCTCTCTTGTTGGCCATATTGATTCGGTAGGACAGAAGAGAGGGTGTATAATAGTTGATTCCACCCGAAGAGGAAAGCGGTTTCCAGATAGCATGTCAAAAACAATACCCATTTGGGCGTGTGTTTTGAATCGGGCTATTAGCAATTACAGGAAGAAATTTCAAGATAGAGATATCTCAACCAAGGGGGTAAGTAATTGTAACACTTGGTGCGATTAAAGTAATGGTGCTAGTAGTCTGTTCTACTTAAAAAATGCTAATTATCTGCACTCCAGCTTACACATAATGCTTCACGCAAGACTTGGTTGGTCTTGATTATAGTATTTGCTTTCCTCCCATCTTGCTTGTTATTATGGTATTGCTTTGAGAAATCTTGTTGGCAATGACTATTACATCCCTCATCGTTCCATTTTGGTTTGGTTATTCATAATTTTGGTATTTTTACCTTATATATGTCAGCTATATTGTTATCTATATGTTACCTCTCTACTATTTCTGTATGTTGCATTGCCTTCATAAACAGGATTCAAATGGCTATGATCAACCTAATGAGATTACCGGAGAGATTTCATTTGATTGGGATTGTTCCTTGCATCTTCCGCTGTGGGTTTCTAAAACGGAGAAAGCTTCCATTGAGGAACGTCTAGAAGAATGGACTGAAAGATTAAAAGCAAGCGGAGCTGATATTGCTTCTCTTGCAGTGTGCCTGAAGAAACCCTTACGCCCTCTGTGGATTTCACAGAAAACTGTCATCTGGTTAAATGAAGTGCCCGACCATGATTCCTGGGATTTTACACCCATTATACTTGTGTCTGCATCTTCCACAATTGGCATAAGTCAGCATAGGACTTCCTCTGAGTTTAGCTGGAATTACATACCAGGTGCCGGAGATGATGAAGAAAGCTGGGCTAGGGGTTTATCTCCGAATCTTTTTTGGAGTCATGTCTATGATATCATAAACTCCAGTCCTGATGTGTGTAATCAGAAGGTTGCAGATATAGTTGAAAAGAATAGAGTGTATTGTGCATATAGAGGAGAGAATGCTCCGCAAATTACAGTCAAGTCTCTCAAACAACATGAAGAACTATCAGTGTCTTTTGATATTTCAAACATGAATATTGACATGATGAACTCTTCTAATGAAGATTCTGCAATGTCTTGGCTGGGTTTAACCAATCTTTCAGTTGGTGCTACTCAATTCGGTACGCAGACTGAGTGCACTTTTGAGGGGATGATAGAAAGCACATAGGAACATACTTTTGTTGCCTTAGTTAATCTACTTGTGTTCAGCAACATCATTCAGCGGTAATCTTTCTTTATAATGCTTCTCTAGCTGACTGTTCAGTGTTCATTTTTGATGCAGCTGTAGATGCGCCTCATGTTGATTGCATATTGAACTGCGATCGTGAGTCCATCTCTGTCTGTCTTGGCAGTGATGAAGCATATTTGCATCTTCCCATAGTGGTGAGTATAAAGTGGAAGGAAAACTAGCTTCTGTTATATCATATTAGGATATTTTGCTCATCTTAGTTTTCTGATGGCCAGATATCAAAATTTGATCGATTTTCCCTATTAAACAATCTTCCTTCTGCGGTGAGCTTCGCAAAGTTGAATCTTAGCAAAGGGAAAAGACTTCTTGTTTGTTGTTATAATGGTAAAGGCGCCTCTTAAATTCTCTCTCTCTCTCTGAATAGTTTTTTTATGTTAGAGGTATTAATCAAACCATTTCTGGGTCATCCTTAATCAAACCATTTCTAACAGCTTAAGATTTTGGGATAGGTGATTCCTTGACAATTTATTTACCTAAACAAGGATTTGTGCAAAATGAGATGCCACATTATTCCATTTTGTGTGTTTAGGATTTGAGAGCAGCTTAGCCATCCTTAATAGCGTTGCATCTAAAATGTAGTTTGTGACCATTCAGAATAGTATTTGGTACTCTTTTCAATTTTTATCATTCTATATTTCCTCTATCGTTAGGTTATCTTTTGAATCTCTGAGGTGACCTTTATCTTAAATCACCCTGGTAGATCTATTTATAAGCATATCATTATCTCTATCTGTTCTGTGATACCAATATGCCCTACCTTATATGTTATTTTTCTTTTCTTTCCAGGGGAAGATATCAGTGTATGTGTTTGTTTAGCAATCTTGACATCATTATACGATGAGGAAGGTACATATCTGTACTTTGCATTAGATACCTAAGATGAATTTTCAAGTTCATCTCTCTTAGTATAGAATCAACACATTGCAGTGAGCATTTTCACATGTATTTATGAGACTCTTATGGTTTACAAGTAATTAAAACATATAAAATTGATGTATGATCAGAGAGAAAAAGAGGAAGAATAAAAACCAGTGAGAAGACGAATAGAGTAGTGGGAGAAAAGATGCCGATACTTTCACCCAGTACTGAAAAATTGACTGTCAATTCTGAAGTCCAAGCCTAATATAAGTCTTCCATACCTTACTATTTCTCTATAAAAAATATTCTTAGGGTGTGAATCACAACAGGCTTCGTTACTTAGAAATTATAACAAGTATATTACTGTTCTTTTTATTATTTTATTGCAACAGCATAATTACATAGGTAGATGATGTGATTGTTGTTTTTCCTTTGCTTAGACATTTGCCCAGTCTAGTACCCCCCTGAAATGTAATCTGGCCGAAGATCTTTGCAGATTATATGTTATTGCTTTATTGCACAAAGCATAAAATTATAAGCAGATTTGTGTTGTGTCTACTATCCTGATGCATAGCTGATGTAAATTCAGTTTGAGAGCTTAACATAAACCATCTTCAAGGTGCTTAAGTTAGCCACTTGGCTCTTTCCTTGAGAATCCTGAAATTTATTATTATGCTGTATTGGAAATGATACTTCCTCTTCTGTGCTTCTATTGTTACTTTGAAGTGTGTCAGTGTGAATCCTGTAAAATCATTAGGCTTGAAAAGGTTTTGACCTGGTTGTGCAGTTGGATGGATAGGTCCCAAGAGATAACTCATAAGGTGGCATGATGTTCTAAGGTGGAGATGATGCTTCATGGGCGCGAGAACAGTTGAGTATAATTTGATGGGCGGAAAAATCTAACAGTTATCTGTGAGAAAGATATGTTTACAAAACCAGGGGGCAGTTAATTGCTGAAAATAGGTTGATAGGCAGCGTAAGCAAGCTCAAAGTAGGTTTTTAATTAGCTGAACACAGTTAAAATGATACAGATATATAACTGCTGAAAGGAGGTTCTTGGAAGCAAGTAGACAAGTGATCCTAAACTGGAAGAGAGGAGGTGGCATATTGGCATTTTCTCCTTATATCATTTTATTTACGAGAAGAAAGTAGCATATGTGACCATGATGTAGGAACCTGCCGACTTTGAAGCTTTCTGGTTAAGAGGGTCATTGTTAGAAGGACATAATTAATCAAATGCAAAATCGCCAAGCAATAGACTTGCCAACAATCCTTTGCGTATTTTATTCTCTTCCCTCCAGCCGGCCTTGAACAGTATTATGAATGGACCCAACTAGTCTATGTTTGTCCCAGAAGTTAGTAGTTAGCCCATTGTTAGCATGCCATTAAGTCACTTTATTTTTAAAATGCTTGCACACTTAAAAGGCAGAATGTTGCTTGGGGTCATCTCAAGTTCCATTGTTTTACAAATTCTCGTTTCCTTTAACTAACTTGTGCCAATTCATCTATTATGGAGGTAATAATCATATCTATTCAAAACTTTTTACTTGATGGATTCAAGGTTGATGTGTATTAATATCATCGTTACTTCAATTACTAAGAGTCTGTTTGTTTTCTATTTTTTTAAATTATTTTTTATTTTTAAAATAAAAAAATTTGTTTGATAATTATTTTTTGTTATTGTTTTGAAAATAAATTTTAAAAATAAATTATTTTTTTAAAAAAAGAGAAAGTTATTTTTCTTTGTGTTTTTATTTTTAGAACACAGAAAAAATAAAAAATAACATATTTTTAAAATAATTTATCAAACATTTTTTATTTATTTTTGTTCTGTAAAATAATTTTTAAAAATAAAAAAATAAAAAAAATCAAATAAGTCCAAATACTCCCTCTTATCTAAACTTGATTTTTGTGTAGGTAACTTCGATGATGGAAAATCCTTCAATAAGACGCCCATCACTAAATGGGAGATGCGAAGGCGGCTAGTGTATATCTGCAAGTTTGCTACCAATGCCAGACCATCCAGGGGAAATTTGAGGCAGGTCTTTAATTTTCTTCTTAGTGAAACAGTTGTTCAACAACCGCTTCCAGACAATGCAAGATGAATTCTCAACATCGCTACCATTGGCCATTTCAAAGCTGGGGTATACATACCCCAAATTATTACTGTACCAGTCTCTGGTGTTCAATTGTAAATTATTTAAAATATATCAGATATTGAGTGTCTTTCTGGCAGAAAAAAAAGAAAGATATTGAGTGACTTTTTTAACCAACAGTTTTTTAAAAAAACAAAAAACAAAAATGGATACTGGATATCACAGTATGTTAAAACTATGATTGATCAAAAATCCATTTTTGGATATTTATTTTTGCAACAAATAGCTTGGGATTGGATACCAGATAGTAGAGTATAAATGGCTCGAAATTCTTTACTCATATTGAGTGAACCATCTCAATCACACTTTTTTTTTTTTTAATGCGATGATCTTATTCATACTTTAAAACGCTGATTTTGCGTAATCATGATGCGGTAAACAGTTAAAAAAATTCAAAAAAAGAGAAACTAAAGGTGAATAATTGAAGTGGGTAGGAGCAACCTCATATCAAAATCCCACTTCCCAAGTTAATTTAATGATCTGAATGTTAAAAGGACGGTGGCATTAGCCTGCTGCACTAATCAAGTCTTTAACTCGATCTGCTTTATTATTTAAAATAATAATATCATTTCTTTCAATGATATTTTACTAATCATTAAAGTTATTCTGCTGCCAATCAAAACTAAGCGACAAGTTTGCATTAATAAGTGGTATTTAAACTTTTATAAATTATTTCATCGAGTGACCATGCTTGCTGCTGCTGTTGGACTTTTAACTAACCCATAAACTCATTTAGAATCTTCACGCGACACTTGTATTTATATTTGATCAAAGGACATCATCATTCTAGTACGTATCAAATTTTATTCTTAAAAAGAATTAAACTGAAGAAATAACAACCATTCTTACTATTTACTAATCCTTTTGATAATTGCCCAAACTCCTCAGCATTATAGGATACGCTTGAAGTAGATAATCATTGTTGGCACGTTTTTTTATGGATTGGAAATAAAAAAGAAGTAATAAACTCTAAACAAATTGAGTAGATTAAAACGTGCGTCATATATAGACCAACTTTAAATGACAAATGAAGGGTAAAGCTAGCTTTGGTTAAGGTGAAAGTGTGAGGGTCAGAAAGTGAAAATTATTTGTTTCTTTTTTAATATAACGCTGTTAAATGTTACGATGCTTAATGATTGAACCTAACCTAAGTAAAGATAATAGAGGCAATTAAAAAACCGCATATAATATTGCAAATTGTGCTATGTTTAAGCCGAAAATATCGGCCATGCTGTTCTTTTTTAGGTTTTTTTTTTTATTATAAACAAGTATTAATTAGCGACATATAATTGTATAATTGATCTTTGATTAATTTTATAAAAATAAATTTTAATTTTTTTTTGTAATAATTGAATTGTGATTGGTGAAAAAATTAAGATTTATCTGAATTAAAATTTATATACAAATATATAGTATAACATATTTTTAAATAAATATATAAAAAAATTTAGTAAAAAATTTGTATATAACTAACATCATCGAGAGATTTATGGACTCCTTTAAAATAATAATTGTAAACAAAATTCAAAAAGAGTACTTACTTTTTATTTTATACATAAAATTTGTTCTATACTTAATAAAATAATAAGAGAGGTTAATATCTCATGTAAATCATAGACAAATAATTTAACTTATTATAAACAATCTATTTATAAAATTTATTAACTAATCCAAATAACATAATTTGTCAATATTTCATAATTAATATTATTTAATAATTTAATAAATAATTTTTAATAATTAATTAATATTAATATATAAAGAATTATTAAAAAAAATACAATACTACGATTAATTTGTGAGGGCTAAGTTAAGAGAGCGCCAATTTAAAAACGCGATTTTAGTTTCTCATAGAGATGAGTCATTAATCTGAGATGATTAGTCAAAGTATCATTAGTCTTCCTAACTTTGTCGTGAGCTCATTTCTTAATTAGGGTTTATGCTTTTAGCTCAAAGCTAAAAAGGCGTCGTTCTGTAAAGTTATTTTTTTGTGAGTGCTTGGAATATGCGAAGCTCACACTTCAGAATAATAAGGTGAAGTTCATTGTTCTCTTGCACATGCATGTATCAGAATTTAGGAGACAAAAATAGCCTTGATTTCTCAATAAAAATTTTTTTCTTATAATTTATTAGTTTTCGGGACAAATTCATCCTTCAATTAATCTAAAATATTTATCTCCACAATAAATATACTTTTTTTTATGAACGGTTAATTTGATAAGAAATTCATAACGTGAAAACTGGAGGAGATTATACGGATGATCTGGAACAGAGCAAGCCACAATGGAGATCTTGTTAATTTTATCAATTAATTAATTAATTTTAGATAGAATTTTTATGATTATATAATTAAGTAAATTACATTATTCAAATGAAAAATCTCTTAAATACAAAAGGCTATATATATATATATATATATCCTATAAGTAAGACACTGTAAAATAAAATAAAATAAAATAAAAAGAAGAAAAAAAAAAGGGCGAGTCCCTTCTTAAATTTTAACTATTGAACTCACAATTTATTTACTTGATCCTCTGTTGTACCAAATCCCATTTAAATATAGGTTAGGTACTCTTAAAAAACACGTGACGGTTTACCTTTTGGCGTGTGATTTAATTCGTGTAAGTGGGCAACAAGAAAAAGTTTAGTTTACTATACTTAGTAGTTACAAAATATTCATTTTGCTGCTTTGGAGAAGATCATGAGGTTGGAATGCACTAAAATGTGTGTTGGTAGATCTCATACATATATAGTTTGATACATTTATTTTGCCTTTCTCGATCGAATGAGATATAGCCAGATAGATATAAAGGTGTCCATAATATGCCTTCAAGAAAAAGACAAAGCCGAGTTAGATGCTTAGAATTAATTAACATAAAATAAATAAAAGGAAGAAGGAAAAGCCTGAGACCGCTGAGATGTTGGCCAAACAATTGTCGGACAAAATTCGATGTTGATGCGATGCTTAAACAAGAATAAAGTAGAAGAAGTGCAACAGCTAGATTCACTGTTCATACGAAGTAACGAAAAAAATATATGTATGTATTAAGGTGGAAATAGACGATGATTTGGTAATAATTAACAAATTAAAGAAAGAAAAGATGACTCAAAAGCGATATACGATTCAGGTCACAGATAAGCATCAGTATATAGTACGGAAGATATATGAATATTGCCATGTGGGAAAATATTGGGATAATTAAGGGGCTAATTAAAATTTTACAAAAGAAATTATGCTTAAATTTGGGGAATATTTATTATTTAAATTGATCAAACAAAGATAATCTGCATATCATGTGTTAAACGTGTTGAATTTTCGTCGAGGAGATGCTGTATAAATCATGTATTTCATGGCGATTACATCAAATCCCAAAAATAATATTATTTGCTAATTAAGGAAGGAACCTGTAAACAGAAGAGCTCTACTGCGAGCCAAATAAGCGACAGGAGTTTGATTGCAATTTATAATTAGGTAATTGTCATTCCGTAGAGCCATGCTCATCCGCGATATTTTTAGCGTGATTGGGTTTCTCGCTAGTTGTGCTGTAGAATTTGTGTAAGGAATACCACTACTGCGAGCACATTTGTTTGAGAGGGAGAGGTATCAAAAAGAGCTATATATTAAAATGATGGAATCTTAAGAAATTTGATCCGTGCATGCAACCTCTGCTCTGGCCACTGACTTATTAGGAAAAAGAGGAATATGCTGTGTTGGGATATCTTCACCTCTCCTTCTGAGAAACGCAAATTCTCTTTCTAACACACATGCAATATCGATGGCCTAAGTTTGTTCCATGATGCACCCTCTTACAAAGAAAAGGAAATTAATGAATAACGAGTTGAGTACTTGGAATAATAATAATATAACGCATACTCTTATCCCTTTCTCTCAGATTTCTTCCTAATATAATATTAGCATTTTGCCAGAACTAAGTCAGGAGAAAATGGATCTAACAACCAATTTGTGACCCACATGGACCACTACTCTAATACTTAATATTCAAGTCCCTTCAGGAGAAGGAACCATACAACTCGGAGTGATTAATAAAAAAGCTACAATATATGCGCAAAGCCAACCTCACATCAAACTAAAAAATAAATAAAGGAGAGCAAATACTATATATATAATGGCAAAACCTTGGTAATAGCTAGTCATCTTCGGAGCAGTGAAACACCTTTAACAACCCCACAAACCCACAAAGTTCTCATGATAATATTTTTTGCAGTGCTTTATTTAACTATACCCCTCAATTCAGCTGACACGTCCATATGTCCACACATATATAAGCATGCTTAGGATATCAAAACTTGAAATCATAATTTCATCTCTGATCTCTTCTTGCTTCTACATTGGCAATCTGAGCGGAATGGGTTCCTTACAGAAGGGAGAGAAGAGAAGAAAAGAGAGAGGTTCTATAGCCATAATATTCAGATATGCTGATTGGATTGATGCTGTGCTCATGTTAATGGGTGCTTTGGGAGCAATAGGAGATGGCTTGTGTACGAACGTATTGATGGTATTTGTTAGCCGTATCATGAACAGCTTGGGTAACGGGAATAATCAACGAAGCAGAGGGAATTTCATGGCTGACGTTGAAAAGGTTGGCATATGTTCACTCCCTCATTCTTTGTTCACTGTTTACGTACTTACGTTTCTTCCTCTGTTTTTCTTTCTTTTGGTTTGTTGTTTACAGTGCAGTTTGTATTTTGTCTACTTGGGCCTTGTAGCCATGGTGGTGGCCTTCATGGGTAATTCCAAAGCTTCTTCTATTTACTTTAATTTTTGAGGAATGTTTTAAGACGGCATTTAGCTACATTATTATTGTATGCCACATCAGTACTACAGTTTTAAAAGAAGAGCAACCAACAAGAGAAGCCATCCAAGAAAAGGACTGACTAAATTTTCTCAAGATTAGATTTTGAACAATAAAATCAATAATAGGAACTCAAGAATGCAAGATATCTCGAGTCTGAATCAGTAATTGATGCTTGCAGAAGGATATTGCTGGAGCAAAACTAGCGAGAGGCAGGTGTTGAGAATGCGTTACAAGTACTTGGAAGCTGTCCTCAGACAAGAAGTGGGGTTATTCGATTCGCTAGAAGCAAAAACTTCAGAAATCATTAATAGCATATCAAAGGACACTTCTCTCATCCAAGAAGTTCTAAGTGAAAAGGTCAATTATACATACACACAAACACATTCATACATATATTATCTGTTCTTTTAGTTTTATTACAACTTAATTACATACGTAATTAATTAGCTCAACATCTTTTCCCCTAATCCATTTTTGTTTCTCAGGTGCCCCTATTTCTTATGCACTCCTCATCATTTATATCCGGGATTGCATTCTCCACGTACTTCTCTTGGAGGTTGGCCCTAGTAGCATTCCCAGCGTTGCTTTTGCTCGTTATTCCTGGAATTATTTATGGCAAGTACCTTATCTATTTGTCAAACAAGTCTTATAAGGAGTACGGCAAAGCAAACACCATCGTAGAACAGGCTCTGAGCTCTATCAAAACAGTATATTCCTTCACTGCCGAGAAGGGAATCATTGAGAGATATTCAGCTATACTGGACAGAACTTCAAGGCTAGGAATCAAGCAAGGCATAGCCAAGGGTCTGGCTGTAGGAAGTACAGGTCTCTCTTTTGCAATATGGGCTTTTCTTGCTTGGTATGGAAGCCATTTGGTTATGTACAAAGGTGAAAGCGGAGGTAGGATCTATGCAGCTAGCGTTACCTTCATAATGAGTGGACTGTAAGTACTAATAGTTTCTTGTATCTATCTCATCTCCTTTCCTTTTCGTTCAAGTTTTTTGGTTTTCCATTTTTATGTTTGAGTCAGGCATAATATTTAGCGCGTAATAGTGACTGATGAAATTCGTAGCAGATAGATCACAGTATTTTTATAAACAAATAATTAATGAGACACCAGAAATTTTAAGTAAGCCATTGACACGGTGGGAAAAGGAGGTTTAAAAATAATTTCATGATTGATGTGCATTATAAGACCGGAATCAAGTTGATATGCATAATCTTTATCTTTATGCATGATCTTTATCTTTATGTATTTGCGTCTAAAGAAGCTCCCACTGTCCCACATGTTTTTTTTTAATTATTTAATTTGTACAAACTGTCCCACATATTCTATTTGCACATAATGATCTTTTGGACGCCAACATATACTTTTTGGCAGTCTCCAGTACAAAAGGCATTGACTTTCCTTGAGATAATGCCCTTCTTTCACACAAGTACTGCTCTCTCAAACCCTTCTCATGAAGGCATGGGTAGTCGAAAAGGAAAGGTTACAATAGTGGAGTTATTTGTAGTCGAGAGGCCATGTCCTTTCACTGGGTGAAGTATCAACCATGATATATATCTATCTCCAATTATTGCATTATAGTGTTTTATAATCGACGCAGAGATTCTTTCAAAAGCTGATATTGCACCAATTGTTCTGAACTTCTGGTCTTCACTAGTAATAATTGCTTGTCGAACTTTGGTATAATATTCATGCTGTAAGCGGTTGAAAACAATAATAACATAATTAATTGAGAAAAATGATTTTATCAACGGGTGGAAGTCAATTTTTTTTTATCATGTGTTCAAATTATGACATTAAATAAAAGTAATATTTTTTAAAATTATTTTTATTATATATAACGATGTGATTTGTTAATAAATAAAAAATTATTTATTGACGATAGATTAAATATTAATTAATTAATTAATTTTGTTTATTTAATAATTTTAAGTGAAAAAAATAAATAAAAATAAATAAATCAAATCAAGAGGTTGAATAATTAATTATAATATATATATATATATATGGTAGTCAAAAGGACCATAACAAACAATGCTAGGTGTCTAAAATAATTAATCTCAGATCTTATTAATTAATCAATCATAATGCTCAGCTGCATTGGCAGCAATTGTGATTTTTCACTACTTGAATTAATGGTAAGAATTTGAACCAGCCAAGGCTTCAATTCACTAGTTTTACGATATGCCATAGCACTAAGAAACCTTTCTTAGTCCTTCATGTGTATATACATTTTTCACGAAGGTATTATTTACGGTGCTAATTGGTGAAATGTAATACAGATCCCTTGGAGTGGCACTTCCTGACCTGAAGTACTTCACAGAAGCATCTGTTGCTGCTTCACGCATATTTGACATGACTGACCGGATACCATCCATTGATGGGGAAGACACAAAAGGATTAGTGTTAGAGCGCATAACTGGCAACATAGAATTTGAGCATGTCAAATTTACATACCCTTCACGTCCAGATGCTATTGTACTTAAGGAGTTCAATCTCAAAGTTGAAGCAGGGAAAACTGTCGCTCTAGTTGGTGCCAGTGGAAGTGGTAAATCCACTGCAATAGCATTGGTACAAAGATTTTATGATGCAGACGAAGGTGTTGTGCGGATTGATGGTGAAGACATAAGAAGCCTACAGCTGAAATGGATAAGAGGGAAAATGGGCCTTGTGAGTCAAGAGCATGCACTGTTTGGGACTTCTGTAAAGGAGAATATCATGTTTGGGAAGCCTGATGCCACAATGGATGAAGTAGTTGCTGCAGCCACTGCTGCCAATGCTCATAACTTCATAAGGCAGCTTCCTGAAGGTTATGAGACCAAGGTAAGTTTTAGTGTCAATTATTCAGTTTAATTCCAATGACAGAATGTGAAAAATGAAGTCATTATTACTCTCAATTCCTAATACGGAATTCCAAAATGGGTGAAAGTTTTGATTCTGTATTTGTAATATTTGGATGGTATGTAAACCAGATTGGAGAAAGGGGGGCACTTTTATCAGGTGGACAAAAGCAGAGAATAGCCATTGCAAGAGCCATCATAAAAAATCCAGTAATTCTTCTACTTGACGAAGCAACTAGTGCTCTTGACTCTGAATCGGAGTCATTGGTTCAGAATGCCCTTGATCAAGCTTCCATGGGAAGGACCACATTGGTAAGTACAAAGTAATTTATTGGATAGTGAATGAACCGACTTTACTTGCACCTCCCTTCTCTAATATTTACTGAACATGAACAGGTTGTTGCCCACAAGTTATCAACCATTCGAAATGCAGACCTCATAGCAGTCGTCAATGGCGGTTGTGTCATTGAAACAGGTACCCACGATGAACTCATGAACCGCCCAAATGGCTTCTATGCAAAATTAGCAAAATTACAGAGACAATGCAGCTATGATGACCAAGAACAAAATTCAGAACTGGGAAATTCTTCAGTCGGAAGAAGCAGTACCGGCCGATCAAGCACAGCTTGGTCAAGCCCTGCGATATTCCCTAAGTCACCGTTGCCTCATCATACCCCATCTCTCGCGTCTCACCCTTCACCTTCCTTTTCACGTCTTCTGTCTCTGAATGCCTCTGAATGGAAACAGGGTCTGATTGGAAGCCTCTCAGCTGTAGCCTTTGGTTCAGTTCAACCCGTATATGCCTTAACCATTGGGAGTGTGATTTCAGCATTTTTCGCTCAAAGCCATGAGGAAATGCGTCGAAGGATCAGGACTTATTGTTTGATTTTCTCTTGCCTCTCCCTTGCTTCTTTTATTCTCAATCTCCTTCAACATTACAATTTCGCTTGTATGGGAGAGAAGTTAACGAAAAGGGTCAGATTGCGCATGCTGGAGAAGATCTTAACCTTTGAAACTGCTTGGTTTGATGAGGAACAAAACTCTAGCGGAGCCTTATGCTCACGGTTGAGCAATGAGGCTTCCATGGTGAAGTCACTCGTTGCAGACCGAGCTTCCTTACTAGTTCAAACCACTTCTGCAGTAACAATTGCAATGATCATAGGACTTGTGGTGGCTTGGAAGCTTGCTCTTGTTATGATAGCAGTGCAACCACTTACAATCCTCTGCTTTTATACGCGAAAGGTTTTGCTCTCTACACTTTCAGCCAAATTTATTAAGGCTCAAAACCAAAGCACGCAGATTGCAGTGGAAGCAGTTTATAATCATAGAATTGTAACCTCATTTGGAAGCATGACAATAGTTCTGAAACTATTTGATGAGGCTCAGGAGGCACCAAGGAAGGAAGCGAGGAAGAAATCTTGGCTAGCTGGCATAGGAATGGGTTCTGCTCTGTGCCTAACGTTCATGTCATGGGCTCTGGATTTCTGGTTCGGTGGCACATTGGTGGAAAAGGGAGAAATATCATCAGGGGATGTGTTCAAGACATTTTTTGTATTGGTGAGCACTGGCAAGGTCATAGCTGATGCTGGAAGCATGACCTCTGACCTTGCCAAAAGCTCAACAGCAGTGGCATCCGTGTTTGAAATCCTTGACCGGCAATCACTAATTCCCAAGGTACGCACTTTCATTTGATAAGTTCCTTCCAATCATGTTATAAATTAATCCGCACACATGTGATTCTTGTTGTTTTAGGCTGGAGATGGCACTAGTAGTGGGTCTAAGTTGGAAAAGATGAGTGGGAAGATAGAGATGAAGAATGTTGATTTTGCATATCCAAGCAGGAAAGAGGCCCCAATATTGCGCGAGTTTTGTCTGGAGGTGAAGGCCGGAACAAGTATTGGACTAGTTGGGAAGAGTGGGTGTGGAAAATCAACAGTGATAGCCTTAATTCAAAGATTCTATGACGTTGAGAGAGGGTACGTGAAAGTGGATGGCGTGGACGTAAGGGAATTAGACGTTCAGTGGCACAGGCAGCACACAGCACTTGTTAGCCAAGAGCCTGTGATATATTCTGGCAGCATACGCGACAACATTTTGTTTGGGAAGCAAGACGCTCCAGAGAATGAAGTGGTAGAGGCTGCAAGAGCTGCAAATGCCCATGAGTTCATTTCGTAAGTCTTCTCTACATGGTTTTCACTTTTCACAACCATTTGCGAGAACTGAATCAATTCAAAATGCATACTTTTTTGTCTGTCCTGTGATGTAGATCACTGAAAGATGGATATGAAACGGAATGTGGGGAAAGAGGAGTACAATTGTCGGGAGGGCAGAAGCAGAGAATAGCAATTGCAAGAGCCATAATTCGGAACCCAACCATACTGCTACTGGATGAGGCAACAAGTGCTCTGGACGTGCAATCAGAGCAAGTAGTGCAAGAAGCACTTGATAGGATTATGGTTCGGAGGACTAGCATTGTGGTGGCACACAGACTTAACACCATTAAGGAGCTTGACTCAATTGCCTATCTTGCAGACGGCAAGGTTCTGGAGCGAGGAACCTATGCCCAGCTTAGGCACAAGAAAGGTGCCTTCTTCAAACTTGCCAGCCATCAGT
Organism: Gleditsia sinensis; assembly: GCA_037074535.1. Classification (NCBI taxonomy): domain Eukaryota; kingdom Viridiplantae; phylum Streptophyta; class Magnoliopsida; order Fabales; family Fabaceae; genus Gleditsia; species Gleditsia sinensis. The sequence goes on along the minus strand of CM073474.1, from coordinate 33,329,027 downwards.
CCTAGTCTTAAGTAATAGGTATTGCTACTGTTGTTTATTTTGAAGAGGAATATGCAATATGGTACTCACTGTGCCAGTTTGCCGCATAACAGTCAAGATATAAGGCCCAAGCCCTATTTTCAGCTATACATGGCTCTACTCTAAGGGCCGACATTGTGTTTATGTTGAGTAAATACAAGCTAAGGGTGCGCACCCAAATTCAAAATGGATTTAGTGGCCTTTAATGAACAAGTTTAAGGAGTAAAATAGCTCTGCTACATCAAACAAACAAAAAATAGCCAATGCTCTATTTAATTTTGGGGAATAAATAAGTAAATAGAGAGAGAGTATTAAAAATAAAAATTGATAGACAGAATTGCAAGTTAAGAAGGTTGAAACACTGGATCAGCGGGGAACTTTCTATTAGAAAACAAAAGGCAAAGGAACACAAGAATGAGGGTAGCTTCCAATTCAGGGGAATCCCATTCTTCTTCACTTGGGGCGCTCAGCTGTCTCGGATGGCCCAACTTGGCGCAGCAGCTGCACGTCAATTTATCATTTTTATTATTATGCGTTTTTGAAGCTGAGTTAGATCATATACGTGTAAGGGAGCGTGATTTGAGGAGAGATGGGGAAAGACCTGAAAGTAAGGCTCAACTTTGAGCTTGAGATTTTGCTGCTCTACCTTCACCTGCTCAAAAGCAGCTATTATCCTGCGTAGAATCATGCCTCTATCAGCATTCAGCAATATATGCATGGCCACAAAGCATCATACCTGTAACTTGTCTCACCCTTCCGAGTTGTCGTCTTCCCAAAATTGCCTCATCTTGTTAACCTCATCCAACATCTTGAGAGCGCCAAGACTGCAAAAGTTAAATGACATAAAATCTAAGAACCAAAGAAAATTGTTCAATATCCTTTTAGGGGAAAGGTACCTGATTACGCTTCCCTTGAGTCGGTGAAGCAACCTATCTATGCTGTCCTCTTGTTTGCCTGGTTCTTGGTGCCTGTATACACTCATTCCTTCAATTACAATTGGTTTTGATTGATAAATGGGATACAAGAATTTGCAATATATGTATAATAACATGCTCACAAGTTTTTCTCGATCTCAGCGAACTGTCTAATTGTGTCCCTGAAGAACAAGGCAAAAATATCCTCAACAAAGTGAGGATTTTCCTTATCTTGCAGCTCCTCCAATTGTCGAAATTGGGTTGGACTCAAAAATCCCTGTAACATTTGCCACACATTATCCTTCATCACTTGACTGCTCATTTGGATTGTACTTTCAATATAAATATGAATTTATAGATAACTGCAGATTTTATCTGATAGAACTCTATGGAATTTCCAATATTAACTGAGCTCGTTGGTTCCTCACTTTTCTCCTAATTAGTATTGACAAAAGAAAAAGCCTACATTCAATTATTAAGAAAATTAACAACGAATTAGAAAGAAATCTCCAGAGTATAATTAGTATTTCTTCTATCATCCTTATCTTTTTTCAAAATGATATTGAAATTGGCCTTCACATCTTATATGTGATAACAAGCTTGGTTAGCTTCAAGTAGCAAATGCATGTCAAAAATGTATGTCAGAAGAAAACAACAAAGATGTAAAGCAAGTGAAAACAGGACTATCAAGTCCATTGATAAGAGAAGAGAAGAACCTCATCGAAGAAAGACTGCTTCATCATAGCAATTTGGTGCTGCAAGGGATGACTCTTCATCGTCTCAATAGAAGGCTTAGATACCAAAATGGTGAGCAAAATAGCAGAATTTATATGAAGAGAAAGCAATTCATGCATTAATTGTTTTCCTAAAGTTAGATTACAAAATCTTACCAAGAGAATTAGCAAATGTTGTAGCCATACTATTTGGTAATATGTAATCCCGCGGCGCACTTGGAATTATTAAAAACGTAAATAAATTAAGTTGAGTTGTAACTATTTCATATTTAATTTATTTAGTTCTAATTATATCAGACGTTAAATAAAAAAAAATTAAGCTCAATTTATTTAGACGAGTTCAAATAAGTAGAATCAAAATTTAACAAGTTTAAATATATTTTTATATTAATAGTTGTTTATTATACTCAAATTATTCAGGGCACTAGATAAAATATTCAAATTTATTTATATGAGAAAAAAAAGACTCAAATTTGAAATCATTAATTTCCAAACCTGCCTAAGAATTGTTGCATAGATTGGGGTGACAATTTTTGGACATACACTCATGCAAAATCAACCTATAATAAGTAAGAGTGTGAATAGAAAAGCATAGCATATTCCAACCAAAAAAAAAAAAACAAGCATAGCGGATATGCAAATTTTTGCACTAGATCTTGAAATAAATAACTAGAGATTTTTAAATTTTTTTTTATAGTTTTCGGCTTAATTATTGTATTACAAAACACTATATCTCGTGAGATTTTATTTTATTTTATTTTTAATTTTAAACCACGATGTTTCGAAATGATACCAAAAAAGCAAAGTAATATATCATTTTAGAGTATCGTACTTCTAAAGATATAATATTTGACTAGTAATAAATTTCATCTTTCTCTAAAGAAGACAGTGATGCGACCCCTTAACTTTTAAATTAATAAAAAACAAAATTCTAACTCTAAAATATTTATAATAAAAAGAATTAGGTAAAAATATATTCTTTATTTCATTTCTGAAATATATATTTTTAATTTTATTTCTATTTTTTTAAAAAATGGAATATTATCTTTTATCTTAATATCATTAAATCACTAAGCTTTCAATTTGAGTCATCAATTTTTTTTTTCTCTTTTCTCTCTTTTTTTTTTTTTTCTTTCTCTTTCTCTCTCTCCCTTCCAAGCTGCTGAAGGAGTACCAAAATCAGAGAAGAGATTACCAAAATCATGTTTTTTATTTAGCTTTACGATATGTTTTTTACGAGAACACCGTTGAGAAGAGCATTAAACCAGTCCAGAGCAATCATTTCACTCCACACACATACAAAAAAAAAGGGTCAATTTGCGGCGTTTTAACCGTTACTAATTGTACTCTTCCAACTGCAGTTACTTGAAACGTCGAGAACTTAGTAACGGCGGTTAAAAGCAATCGCTAGTATAAATCGCTGCTAATTGTTCAATTAGCAGCAGTTATACTCGTGTTTTCTCTGATTGTGAATATGCTATCGGTTACTCTAAATCTTTCTGGCCCATTGCAGCCAGGTTATCTTGGGAAGCTTTTACCAGATTCTGCTCCTGAGCATCCTGAATCATTGCAAGATATTATGGGTGGTGGTGAGATTTCTCATTTAGGGTCTGTATTCTTCCTATAATGCAAATTTTACTGTTCTGATCATGCACATCAATTTTCTTTGTTAGAGCGTTATATGAGCCAGAGCAGCATGCTATTTTTAATCTAACACACAGATTTCTTTTTATTTTTCAAAAATAGCTGAAATAGATATCATATTTTAGATGTTCAGGAAAAGAGGGGTGACACATTGGCAAAGCCCAGACTATTTTGGATATTTTCCTTCAAACAGTAGCATAGCTGGATTTCTGGGATAAATGCCGAGTGTTGGTCTCAACATTGCGGGTTTCAGCTTGGATAAGTTCTCTTGCAGCGACTCAACTAAAAATGATTGTTCTGGACTCGTTTAATGCTCCTTTCAACAGTATTCTCATCAAAATCCTGTCGTAAAGCTAAATAGATAAGAAGGCAATTTCTTTTTCAGTATGGTGAGAGACGTTTGGATTTTGCCTGATATTAGCCTATTTATTTTTAGTTTTTAAAAATTGTTTTTTATTTTTAAAATAAAAAACTTTGTTTGACAATTATTTTCTATTATTGTGATTGATATCCGACAAATAAGAATATTCCGTCAAATGATGAAAAGAACATTATTAAATTTAAAAATATATATATAAACAAAATTGAATGAAATGATATTTTAAACAAAATTAAATATTAAATTAAAACTTACAAAAAAAAATTATTTTTGCCTAAAAATTAACTCAAATTTTATTAAAGATTTGAAAAGTAACAAAAAAAATATTAATATGTAAAAAAGAGATCGTTAACGCTAGTTTTATCTTAATACTACATATTAAATGGCGGATTTTTTTTTTTAACTTTACTCATAAAATTTAGGAAATCCATGTAGATTTGAAAGGATTATTTACTAAATCAGATTTTTTATAGTGTTGTAATTACTATCTTAAGTGAGATATGACAATCAAATTATCATATTTTTAAAAGCATTTATGTTATTAATCTGTAGGTTTTCAGTTTATAATTCAGATAGCATATAAAAGTGTATGAAATTTAATAAGATCACATATGAAACAAGTAATTTTTGTGTACACTTTTATATGTTTTTTTATCATTGAAATATGTTATTACAAATACAAATGCTCGGGTGAAATAAAAAATTTTAGTGGGATAAAAATCTTATTACAGCTCACATTTAACAAGACAAGCAGCAATAAATAATTAAATATGAAAAAAAAAGACAATGCACAACTGAAAATATAATAAAAAAGGAATAAAATTTACAAAGTATTTCTACAGAATTATGACTATAAAATAAATATATTAAATAGATCTTTAAAAGACAATTATGGAATACAATTTCTACCCTATCATATCTAAAGATTTTATGCAAGTCTTCTTTTACCAATATCTGCTTATTGTACAAAGAGAAAAATCGAACTTCTTGCTATAAAAACAAACTTCCAAAAGGAATAAAATGACTTGTGTGTGACGAGAATTGCCTACAAAAGAAAGAAATGACAAGGGTGCAGCAAAGAGGAAAACAAAATTGAGAGGAAGAGATGAGGAGCGGCTGCTGCCCCCAAAAATCAGGGGGATTAAAAAGAGTAGAAGACTTTGCGGCGGTGGGTGAAAACCCTAGTGTAAACCAAGACAACCTCCCCTGATCTTTTGTATATAATGAAAGCATAAATTTTCAAAGACTTTCTACTGAGTACTCAAAATCATTGTCATCGACCCCATCCTGAAGGCTTCTATATAATGATGATATAGTTATTATATAACCTTTTATACATTAACGGTATATAGATTATATATAGAATGTTAATTCCTATACATTCATGGAGTAAAATGGAACAACGTCTTTTTAAATCTTCCCTTGTGGACTAAACCAATGAAAACTGAGGATTAATCTATACCTCCATTACCCACAAGCAAATTCTAGCTTACTTGTCATGAAGCGAAGTGTTTTTGGTGGTCAGCTGTGCAGAGCTGGTTGAGAGAACGAGTTAGAGGTGCTGTGCTGCCAATAATCAGCTACAACTCCATTATCATCTCTGCGCCTCCTCATGTCTAAAGTCCAAAAGGATGAAATAGAATTGGGGTTTTAGGAAATTAAAGGAGGCCTTTGCTGACGCTTTCTCTTTGATTTCAGATCAACAACTATGATTGAAATATTGTCTCTACTATGTCTACTATATGCTATCTCAGTGAGGCTATCGGCAACAACTTGTGCAGGTGAAATTTCTTCCATTGACAAGGACTTCCGACGCCTTCTTAGAATATGGCGTGCAACTTCCCCAACCTCTGCATTCGTCATTACATCCCAAAGCCCATCACTTGCCAAAATTAAGCACTCATCCTCGTCAGTTCTCGTTGTAAGAGTTGTCTCAGGCACTGGAATAATCCATGGCCTCAAGTACCGATCACCTGAAACATCGCCATTAAGCAGTTCATATATAATATGAAATACAAGCCCTTTAGGTTCGCAAGCATGATCGAAATTCTCAGTTACTATGATCTCCAGTTATACTGGCGTCAACCTTTAAATTGAAAGATACTCTCAGAGTAATTAATGTTCAAGAATCACGACCAAACTACAGATTGATTAAGAAACAAAAATGTCAGAATGAATGCGAGATGACCCACCTTGCCTGTCTGCTTGTTTCTTTCAAGTAGAAGATAACTAAAATTTAAGTTGTTCCAGTCAAATGGAAAGTGAACATAGTGTATCTAAATCTATTTATTGCAGGCAAGCCTCTTGAGAGCCAATTTTCAGGCACCAAATCATTTTAGCAACAAGAAATTAGTAATAGTTTCCGGCATCAGTAGGTTAGGGACAAAATGAAGGGAGATAAGAATCTGAAGTAACAGATAACGTTATTAAGTTTTCCCAAAACCGTGCACACATAATTTTAGAACAATTCGCCTGGTCCAACCTGGCTTAAGCTCCACAATATATATGGAAACTGCCAAAATATATAATTCCTTGGTCACAATGGAGTAGGGCTTTCTGTTACGTGCAGCTCACAAAATTAAAACACACAAAAGTCTAATCTTCTGAATATCGACGGCACTAGGAATCTTACAGAGACATTACTAAACTGAAAACATGACAATACAAACCAAGAATTACATCTACAAGGAAAGAAAAATTTAAAACAAATGTTAAAATGTCAGGCAGAATATGAATAAGAAAACTGATATAGTGAATCAAAAGTTAGAGCAACCCGTTTATGTTGTTCGATTTCATATTAAACAACGCTAAATGAACATTAACAGGTACGAAAATAAAAAGACAACTAACAGTTTATATATCTTCCTGATTTTTTGCTCATCCTCGATAAAAGCATTCTTGTTCTACTCTTTTTATCAGCTTCCTCCTTCTCTTCTCGGTCTATTCACTCCTCCCCTTCTCCCTCACACACTCATTCTCATTGTAACAACGTTCATTTGCTACTAAAATAGGAGGCTTTTGATACATTGCTCATGTCACTTCCATCTGTTCCATTCACCTCTCTCGCGTAGACGGGTATTCAATGCTACCTTATAGGCAAACACAGGCTTTTAAAAACTTCATGAGGTTCAGGCAACCATCTCAGTAGTGAGCTAGTGATACATCACATTTTATGATTGTCATAGTCACGATGTTTACAAGGTATAATTCATTTTGAGAAGCATCCTCTAATCTCAAAGTAGTTTTAAGCTTACAGTAGAAAGAGCATTTACCAAATAATGTTGAAAGGAAATATGATGCCTTAATCAATAGCTCAAGAGAAGAAAACTTTACGCTGACTTTTTACCCAAGACTGGATATGAAGAGGAGAAATCAAGGTACCTATGGCCCTGGACATGGCAAGAACTCCAAACACCCTAGCTCCATTCCAGTTTATGACTTTTCCTCCTCCTCCTTCAATCCTCAACAGTTCATCTTGTCTATCAGGCTGTACAAGCAAGGATAATGGTATCTTAATTTTGTTAAAAACAAATATATAACTGTACTTAAGGAAAAGATCTAATGTTTGAATGGCTGCAAAAAGGAAAGATTACTCCTTGGTTTTCTTATCACCCCTTCATCGGTTGCAAGCATCTCAAACTTCAAAGGTGACACAAGCGTATTGTTTTTACCTTCTAATTTACATAATTGTGAGCATATACTTAAATAATGCATGAACAGAACAAACAAGCCCTCTTCTAGTAAAATGAAAGTGCATGCCATTCAAATAAAAAAGGAGCATATAACCAAATACATGTATCTTTTTTTGTTAGGCCAAACCAAATGCATGTATCTATATAAACATATAGAAGAGAAAGGGCTGAAATAGAATCTCAGAAGACCTTCTGATCCACTGTTAAGGGGATTGTTTGAGTCCCGCGGTAAAGAACTGCCCTTGAGTCACCACAGTTAGAAGTAATTATTTGACAACGAGATAGAACCACCACAGCAGCAGTAGATCCTACCATTTCTGGAGCAACTGCGCCTGTTACGATTTCACTGTCAGTCTTCTCAAAGCCACTAGCAAAAACGGCTTCCCACTTTCCCTGCCATTCTTTGCCATCAGTTATTTCTCGATCCCACTCTTCTGCTATAACTTCATGCATCCGCTTGGCACAAAAATTAGCCACCTACGATTGAACCACCAAAGTTAGGAGAATGATAAACTACTCATCAATTCATGATACATTACCTCTTTTCTAATACGACATGATTTCTCCGTGTTCCATAATCCATATTATGAAGGTCAGATATTACTGACAATGGGCGAATGAATTCAAGAAGAATCTAAGCTAGATGTAGTTTACATAGAAGAAATTAGCGATCAAGGAAAAAATTTGAGCACAATTCAACACCAAAATAACATCTATCTATAACAACCTCCGCGCCTCGCATTTGGGACAGGTTTGATTTCTCTCTTGTGCTGGGGTAGTAAATACAGAGTTCAGAGGCCATTGACCAGATGTAGATAGCCAAAGAAGGGCTCAATGTAAATTAATACGTGAAAAAAAAACAAGACATAAACTTTTTTTTTAATTGAAATACGGGGACAAAGCCCAAAAAGAGAACACAAAACATATTATTAAATGGAAAAGAAATCTTAAAAAAATTAAACATTCACATATTTGACATATCACGCTGCACCGTCTCATCATTCATAAAACATCTTTTACATAAAAATGTTATCTATAAATCTCCTTAAGTACTCGTGCATTAACCTATTAATTTCACTTACTCGGGACGCTAATCCTTGGAGATTAATATGTTACAGGAAGTCTGCATTTTATATTCCAAAAGTTATATGAATAAGATTGCATGATGGCGATGAATTTTTTTTTTTCTGGAATTATATTGGTAGGTATGTATAGACGCTGCAGATGCTCTCTCTAAATTTGCTTTGGATTGTTATAATGATTGGTGTATTTTGGATCATCCTTCACCCCTGCATGGCTGGATATTTATCTTTTTTGATTGTGCGTGGGCTCTTAGGCGGACTTATTTCTTCAGTTTAATGCGTTCCAACCCATGATATTCTGTTCTACATTAAACTTTAGATACAAGTGAACGATACCTACCCACCTCATAACGTAGACATGCCCCCATTCATCTCGTGATTCACACACACACACACACACACACACACACACACACACACACATATATATATAGTTGGAAAGGAGGTCGTCAAAGAGTTAAAGAAATTAAAAAGCATGAAAAAAATTGCCTTGCATGATAGAGCCAGATGGCCAACCACTGATCACCTTGTACGTTATATATATATATATGTATACTGCTCTGCCACTATAAATTCAGATCAAGCTACAAATATAATTATGCAAAAATTCAAAAGACAAAAATTATATAAATAGCAAAGCTTTCTGTCTATGTGAGCTGAGCGAAAGCAGAAAACTTGCCTAAAACAGAGAGAGTTCAAAACAAAGTTGGTAGTTAGGTTCTCTTTTCTGCCTCTTCTTTTTTTCCTCTAGTTCCCCAATAAAAAAAAAAAAAGTTGGAGTAAGTAGTTAGGACCATAACAGACCACAATCATCCTGTAAGTTGGAAACGTGGTGCCGACGCACACAATGAACCATTGGTCCCACGCCCTACTCCTACCGTCCTACATATTAATACCTTTTTCCCTGTAACAAAAGGGAGACTCGTCCCTCCACGTGGCTCTCCCTGTTCCGGCGCTTGAGAGACCCTTGCAGAAACTTTATTGTAAATTCTTTTTCGTAGAATCTTTATTTTTTAAACGAATCTTTATATATAACTATTTATTTATGTATGCAAAAATGTAGTTATAAACGCTATTCCATTTACAAAAAATTTAAAAGAACGTAAAGAAAACTAAACGGGAATTCCTGGTTGGCACGGCTGCTAGTGATAATTCGTCTGTGACGAAAGTCGGTGACGCTAGAGTATATTTTAAATAAAGCAAGGCGCCCGTATCACCCCGGCCCCGAGATGAAAAGTATTTGTACGGTCATTGTTACACGCGTCATAACAAGAAACGGAACGGGCCATGAACATTCTCAGTGTGGACCACTCTCTATATACCACGTGGCCCTCCTATGGAAACAACCCACTATAGCTTTTAAGCCTTGAGAATTCCGCTAATGAATTAAATAAACTATTAGGCAGATGCATAACACTTTTCCCGATCATTTCTGTTCATGAAACTCAATAATATGCAGAATGTCGAACTCCCTTTTTCCCTCTCTCGCTAGTTTTCTTCAATATTTAAAACATCAAAACCCAAGTTCTACTATACTATTCACGGATGACAATATTAAACTGCAGAGAAAGAATGCGGAATGAGGAATGAGGAGTTGTACCTGAGATCCACCGTGGCCGTCGTAAACGCCGAAGAAATGAACGGGCGAGATCTCGCCGGAGGATTTCGAGCCAGGAGCCGTACAACCGCCGGTGTGATCGCACGTGAGGGACATGAACCCCGGAACAACAGCAATAGCGTCCTCCATCTCTCTCCTTCGCCCAATCACCGACGTGAATCCCCAACGCACTTCCTTCTTGTTCCTTCCCACGCACTTGTCCCTCGTCGCCCTCATATTTTCCGACGGAGCAGGGTCAAGCAACCGAGGCGACTGCACTGGCTCGGAGACTAGAAGCCCCGAAATGTTGCCGGAGCCGGTTCTAATAGTGGAAATGTCGGCGGAGCTGGTGGTGCTCCGGGAGCCTTCGGAGCCAATTATAAAGGATATGCCGGAACCGGAGCCAGAACTGATGAGGGCCAACTCTGAGCGGACTCGGTCGAGTTGCAAGTCCTCCGAGTCCAAGGGCAGGGGTTGTTCCATGATGTAGGGGGGGGTAGAGAAAGAGAGAGAAGAAGAGGAGGCCAAGGGAGCGATAAAAGCAAAAGAAAAGACAGGAAAGAATAGGACACGTGTAACAAGATATAAGTCGATGGCACACGCATCTGTAGTGAAATGGGAAAGTAGGGACCAAGGGAGGCATTAATTGTAGTTTTACTGTGTTTCAATACCCATCTACAGTGCACCGAGAAGGCTCTTGACTCTTTGCTGAGTTGATTCCTTGATCTGATCAATAATTTAATCCCATTTTTTGTTGAGTTAATTATGATTAAAATTTGAAAGCGAACCTATAATTTAATCCATCTTTTCTTCGATGTCGTACTCACTTCTCACGCTGCATCTCCACGTGTCTTTCTTTCGTTGCAAGCTCACACGCGGACCTTGCGCTTTGGCTCCAGACCCAGTCATTGCTCCAATCAGTAAATGAGGTTTATGAAAGCCAGGTGACACGGGAGTTTCCACATGTAATCATCGTACCACGTGTTTCCTTTGAACAATAGGAAAATTATTTATATATTTTGAAGTACTATTTTAACACAAGGAAAAAAAATACTTAATAAACTAATGTTTTATGCACATTACTACTCAACTGAGCGCTGATTTCAACCTTTAAAATGATTAATAGACTCTATTTTTCCATTTCCCAGTCATAAACCGCCTGTTGTCCCAATTTTAGCACTGCACATTCTGTTTTCCTTATAAATAAATTTTTATAACTGAATTAAAAAACAAGCTAAGTTTTATCATAGAATTTGCCTGAAACTTCGTTAGCTTATAATTCACATGCGACATACACGTTTTTAGTTAATATAAATTATTAATAAAAATGTGTCAAACTTGTATAATTAATACAAACAAAGTTAGTGTAACTTTGATCTACTGAGTGCCTAGGATTATAAGTTTATAACCGCATACCTTCGGTTTCATTTAATGTGTCAAACTTGTATAACTTTGACATACACGTTTTTAGTTAATACAATAAATTATTAATAATATAACAATTTAAATTATATTTTTTAAAATAGTATTAAAAATTTTAATTAAGAAAATCTTAAAAATAAATAAAATAAAATAAAAAATTTTATTATACTGTCGTTCGTTTTTATAAGTAATATTAATTTTTTCATAAAATTAATCAATATTTCGCAAAATTTGTATTTTTTATCAATACAGTGGATGAAACGGGAACAGAACGAAAATTTTCGTTTATAACTCCAATTCCATCAATCGATTAAGCTGTCCTGCCAGCGAAGCGACGGCATGATTGGACCGTGTTAAAGTATGAAATGGAACGGAACGCGGAGAATAATTGACGGTGCCCGTGACGGGCGAGGAACCTATGTCAGCAAACTCTATTGTTCGAGTTTAGGTACAGAGCCATGGAGACACGTTAAAAAGAAGTAGGTGGGGCCCACTATGCGATAAAATTGGACAACTTTACTGTATGTGCTGATCTGCCAAGTTTAATCCGTCACGGTAAAAACTTGGGTTGAACACGTGGAGATTACTTGCGCCAGAGACCAACATCAGACGGCCCAAATATCTCGAGGAGTTCGTTGAGTGTAAGAGACTGATGGTTGTTTTTGATGATGCACCGCAAATAGTACGACATCCATGGCACGTAGAAAAGACGGGTACCCATTTTAGGTTTGGATTCCATCAGAACAAACGAGGAGGAGCAAGCTGTCGGTCAACACGTGGAGTTGTGAGTGCTTGGTAGCTTTCCGCGAGTCTTGGGCGAGAGGGCCGAGACAAAGACCTCGAGAGCAGAGATTCCGTTCGATTTAATTTAGAAGTTAGAACGACGGTTTTGACCCTCTGTCCCAGTTTCTTTTGTCAAGTGAAAACACACGGATTGATTTTAACCGGGGAATCACGGAAGATTTTGATTCATTATTATTATTATTATTATTATTATTATTTTGTTGAAAACGGGGTGAAACTCCCTTGACACCTATAATTGAGAAATTTTTATAACGTATTAATTTATTATATAATAATAAATATTTATTTAAGTTATTGTATTAAGAAATCAAATTTTTGAATTTAATTAGCTGATTTGTTATATCGGTCTTGTATAATTATATTTGTATTATTGGTGATGCTTTGAAAAAGCTGGAGCCGATTTTAATGTAATTAAATTAGTTAATCATAAATCAGGAACAGTTTGACCAATTTAATAATTAAAAAAAAATTAAAATAAAGTAATAATGTGTGACTGATTGAGTGTTTGTAAATTAATGAGTAGGGTAAGAATGTCATTTGAGGGAAGGATATATAATTAATTAGTTTGATTTGTTGAATGTATTGTTTGGTGAGGTAAGTAGGTTCGGAGACAGTACTCCTTTTGATTTGGTTTGGTGGATTAATGGGATTAATAGTTATTTAAACGAGGAATTAGATGTAAATCCGGAATATAATAATAATAATAATAATAAAATGATTACGAACATTCGGTAGGGAGGCATTTGGTTATTGGGTTTTGCCACGTGGTTTAAGATTATTCCCCCACGTGATTACATGCCTCCTACGGCTACGCATCCTTCGTGACTTTTAAGTGTGTTATAATGATTGGGGCAGGGTGTTGTGATCAAATATTTTGCAAGGGGAGGGAAGTCAACTCTACCGCACACGCATATTAACCCAATTCGATTGCCTTCATCGACTCATTTATAGTATACTATTCTGATAACACGTAGGTTCCCAAAGACCTACACTTTTAATTATATATCGGTCTATAATTTAGATTGAAATTTCAATTTAATTTTAAAAAAATCTATTAACTACGCGGTCATAAAAAAAATTGATATTAAATCAACAATCGCTTTCTATTTTCAAAATTTATGTTTTCCAAGAGAAGAGAAGATCCGTATGTACTAATTGTGGATATGCTACGTCGTGCATTATTATCCTATAAAATATTTCTTCAACTTTTGGATTTTTCTTTTAATGATTAAATATGGAAGTTACATCTTGATTTCAAAGAATTCGAACAGATGTTTAATTAGTACATTATGATTTTTTTTATATTATATTTTAGGTAATATATTATATAAGATACTATTATATTTAAAATTTTAATATTCGGACATAATATAACAAATGAAACTCTTTATAAAAATTAACAAAATTAAAAATGGTACGATATGTTTTATTTAAAAAATGATATGATATAAGATTTTTATAGTTTAATTTCTTTAAAATGGAAACACGACAAATAAAACATTTACCAAATTAATATTTTTAAATAATAATATATAATACATAAATATTTTAAATGACGATCTAACGACCAAAAAAACACCAAAATCAAATGACAGAATAATAAATGCCGCTAAATATATATACCACACGTCACACTCTTCTAGTATTTTGATGCATTACAATTGGCAAGCACAGGTAATTTTCTTGTGTGTTAGGGGACCGTATTTGATGTTTCAGGACTCCGTCGGTTTGTTATACTGGGCTGGGATGGGGACCCTCCTTTGCCAGCAAATAATTGCATATCGTGTGGCCCAAACGTATTGAATTGTGGCCCAAAGGCTGGGATGGGGACCCTCAATATTTTCAAGATCCATCTTATAAATTGTGCCCGCAATAACATTTGATTGACATAAATAATTGTTTATATATCACACGAAAATCATTAATGTCCTGACTGAATTTTAATCAAATTTATACTCTTACAGACGTAGCATTCAAATATGTTTACACGTATTTTATTTTTGGGTTCCGAATGTATTCTAATTGCTTTTGCATGGGATTTTTTTTTTTTTGAAGTTAGTCATTATAATTTTTTAGTATGCAGTATTATTTTTTTGTAATAGTATTGGTAATATATAATAAGTAAAGTTAATATCAAATATAAATGTGTAATAAATAATAAGTAAAGTTATTATTATTATTTTGTTTAAACTGAATATTTATTGATTAAAATAAACCTTAAACTCTTATATTTTGTAAGAATCCCAATCTTTTTGTTATATTTATGAATGAAATTAAACTAGTTTTGGAAGGAAAAAAAAAAAGAAATTTAGGTTACGGCGAAAGTAATAAATTATATCTTTTCAAGTGTCAACGAAAAAAGAAATTATAAACTTTTGAAATAGAGTAGAATTTGTAAGATGAAATTATGGAACATAAAGAATTGGTGAGGAAAGCCGACCAAAATATGAGGGAGCCGCTTGACTTTCATAATTGAAAATTAAGTAGATATCAAATTAATTTAAGACATAATCTTACAAAATTGAGGTTGGTATTCTGTGAATTATCAGTTTATTGGTTATATAAGTATGAAATTTGTTTAAAGTTTGTTGTCTTGGAAAGTGAATTAAAGAAAAATTAAATATTGAACTTAAATATGTTATAATTATTTTAATCTTAATTATAATACTAATATTATGTAAATTATTAGCTTATTAGAAAGTACTATTTATTTTAAATTTAAATAGAACTTTCACTTATAAATTAAGTAAATGATTAATATTATAAACCGTGATATATAATAATAGTTGCATTTTATAGGATTTTTTTTATAAATAAGGTCTTTTAGATTATTTTTTAAATTCTTTGATAAATTACAAAAAAAAAAATTTAACTGACAACTAAAAAAATCACTATTAAAATTAATTTTTAATAGCGACATTTTGTGGTGATCATTTAAAAATTGTTAATTATTTATTATTTATAATTTTTCATGGCGACGCAATGTAAAGTCGTCATTACAATTTTTTGTGAGTTGCGGAAACTTAATAATTGCCATAAAAAAAAAAGATACTATTGATGTTAGGAAGATCTTAAAAGTATCTTCTTCATTTTTCTGCCCCAAATTCATTGTTCTTCCATTCTATAATCATCAACGACCAAACATCAAAACACTTTAACCAAATAATATATTTGAAGATCGGAGGATTTATGGTAATAAAATCTCAAGAAAATAGTAAAAAACCAAAGCTACAGTATTTTCACAACCAGCTAAAGTAAATTTTTAGAAATCTTATAATTTTTTGTGTCTTAAAAAATTTAGGAATTTCAATTTCACTATAAGTAATTTACTTTACATTTATCTATTTTTTTAATTTATAAATTATAATTCTAACTGCCAATCAATATATTTTAAATTATCTATTAACCTTTTTCGAAATCTAACATAAATACATTTCAGATGCTAATCTACTATATCTCTATATGAATTTTAAAAAAGTAAAAATTAATTAAATTTTATTGTTTTCAATTACAACTGTATAGACCATATAAATATATCTCTATCTTACATGTAATCCATAATTAATTACGCAATGAATTAGACAAATAAATTTTATTTTAGTTTCATTATAATTAACCCAACATCTAACTGGTGATCAGGTAATTAGAAACACTTAACAAATATCTATTGTTGAATATGACAAAAAATCACTACAAGAAAAATAAATTTTAATGACAGTTTTAATCGTCACTAAAACTTTTAACGACAGTTACAAAAATCGTCGTAAAATTGATGATCTAACAAAAGCTTTGAAAACCACGGGTAATCCTTCACTATATTATACTTAACGAGAGTTTTAGAACCGTTCTTAAATTTATTTTTGCGTTGGTGTTTTAGTTGCAATTTTTTAACAACGGTTCAAAATCGTCACTAAAATTATCATTTGCTTTAGCAACCGTTTAAAAATCATCGCTAAACTCTTTTATTTATTCTTTTTTTAAAACAAAATCCATCGACAGTTTATTTTTATTTTGATATTTTTTAATATTCTTATAATTATATCTAAAATAATAATAATATCTATAAAAAAGCAATTCAACATAAAAAATTAATTGAATTTTATTTTTAAATAAAGAGAAGATGGGGGAGAAGTATTGTTCACAATAATTTGAATCAATGTTTCTTTGTACAAAAAAATAGAAAGAAAATGAAGGAGAAGTATTGTTCACAAATGTTTGAATCAATGTTGTTTCTTTGTCCAGAAAAATAGAAGAAAGATGAGGAATAATCATTCTTCACAAAGACTTACATTATTATTGATTATTCGTAAAAAAATAAAGAAAAAATATAAGTTGACAATTTTAAAAAATCACAAAACTAACAATACTCAACGACGATTGATTAAAAAATCATCACTAAATAGAGACAATTTTTTAAAATTCGTGATTAAATTTTATTTAACGACGATTTTTCTAAATAACTTTGGTTTTAATAACTATGTTTCTTTGTACAAAAAAATAGAAAGAAGATGAGGGAGAAGTATTGTTCACAAACGTTTGAATCAATATTGTTTCTTTGTATGAAAAAATAGAAGAAAGACGAGGAAGAAACATTTTTCACAAAGACTTACATCATTATTGATTCTTCGTAAAAAAAAATAGAGAAAAAATATAAGTTGACAATTTAAAAAAATCACAAAACTAACAATACTCAACGACGATTGTTTAAAAAATTATCACTAAATAGCGACAGTTTTTTAAAACCCATCATTAAATATTATTTAACGACGATTTTTTTAAATAACTATGGTTTTAAAAACCGTCGTTATTTTATGTTTTAGGAATGAATTTTTCTAACTATTGCTAAAACTTATTTTTGTTGCAATGAATATGATAAAAAAAAAATTTAAATACACATCGGCCTTAATCAAAGTTGCAAACTTAATTCTTCTTAAAATTCTTATAATTAGTGATAGAAACACTTATATAGTAGATTTTTATTGTGTTATCATTAACTAATTTTGTTTGTAAATAATTTTTTTTTCTTGAAATGTAATTATTTACATTACTTTGAATATTTGTATTTGAACTAATTTTAATTGAATATAAATTTAAATAAAAATCTCAATTATTTTTATTATGATTTTAGTAAGATAACTAATTTGTCAATTATATTTTTTTAAATTATTTTGTTTATCGTAATTAATATACATAAATTTTAATAATAAAGAAATTAATATAAAATAATTATATTTTAAACTTTCAGTGGCGATTAAAATTGCTATTAAAAGTGTTAAATAATGTATAATTTGAATTTAATGATGATTAAAGTGGCCACTAAAAACCTATATTTTTATGACAATTATATAAAGTCGTCACTAAAAATAAATATTTAGTGACGACTTTTATAATTTTTAATGACGGCTCTAATTATTATTAAAATAAATTTTTAATGACAATTTTAAAAATTATCACAAAAATATTTACAGATACATTTATCAATAAATAAAGACATAGTGACGATTAAAAATGTTTAGTGAAGACTTTTGAAATTGTTGAAAACCTATTTTGTATATTAATTTATTCCATATAATATGTTTTCTTTCTTTTATATATATATATATATATATATATATATATTTAATAGTTAAGAGAAGGGGATGGAGGCTATGCAATTGAGGCAATCGTTGACAAATTGATTTTGATTTGAAAGTGAAATTTAATATTTTTCAAATGATGTCAAGTTATTGACTTAATCTATAATAAGTGAAGGTTCTTATTCAATTCACTTAAAAATAATAAGGTTATGTACATGTGTGTATATACAAATAACGTTATTTATATTACTTAATTATTGATCCAAAATTGCACAAATTATTATAAAAATAATGTCATATAAATTTAATTAATGAAAAGTAAACGATATGAATTAATAAAACTCGTGTATATATATATATATATATATATATATATATATATATATGAACTCGATGTTATAATATATAATGTCATAATTGTAAAATGAATTGGTTAATTTTTTATTTGACCAAAGTAGTTTATTAACGAGGTCAGACATATTTAAAACAGCGAATATCTTAGTTGATGTTAATGTATCTCTAAGGAGGCGGCCAACTACTTACACGGTTACACCCAGGGGCGGAGGCTAGTGGTGGCTTAAAGCTCCCCCAAAAATTTTTAAATTTTTTTAATAATAATAAAATTTTTAAAAAAATTCTTAATAATAAAAAAATAAATTCTTATTTAATTTCTCAAAATATTTAATTAATATATTATTTTTAATTTTTTTTCTTCAGGCCCCTCATAAAAATTGTTTAGCTCCGCCCCTGGTTACACCCATACATAATTCACAACTTGACCAGTCATGAGCATACTCTTGTTTCTGTTCGTATAGATATTATATATATATGTGTGTGTGGGGGCGTTGTCCACCCTTTAGTTTTGTGTTGGAAAACTAAAGCAGTTGCATTTAAGGCGATGGATAACGTTCGAGTTTCGGAATCCCAGGAGCTGGCCATGGTTTTGGAGGCTTTCGACCTCGACCAGGCTCTCGCTGCGGCCGATGAATCACGTCGCCGATTTGTGGCGTCCAACTGTTTCGTGTCAAACTTGCCGGCGGTTCAACTTCCAGACTCGGGCGATCCCGATGTTTGTTCGGTTTGCATGGAAAGGTTTGATCATCACAATTCTGAGGAAAACAAACGAGTACCGTGCGGCCACGTGTACCACGCTACCTGCATAGCCGCCTGGCTATCTCACTGCAACTCTTGTCCCCTGTGCCGGTGCCACATCTTCCTTCCTCCACTATAATTACCTGCTTTTCTTCCTTCATTTCCCCCTTTTTTTTTTCCCACATAAATTTCTTACCTGGTTGGGTTTTGGTTTTCCTAAAATCTGCTTTCATCTATACAATTAGTTGCTTAATTTCCCTTTGTTTTGTAATGGGGGCGTTTCGTGTTCAATAATTACATAGCTGGGCATGGATTAATAAGATTTCGGCTTCAAAAAATGATCACTGATTCCGTGGAGGAAGTGAATCAAAATTAGAAGGGTAGATTTGGTTGACCAATTTGGTTTTTAATTTATACCTGACTCTGAACTTGATGTGCACTTTAGCTGTTTTAAATCAGTCAATAGGTCACCATTGACTAAGCATTTGCTTACTATGCATATAGAATTAACGCATGACGACGACCATTTTTTTTTTTTTTTGGGGTATAAATTAAGGTCTCAATACAAATTTATAAATTTTATTTAGCGGCATGGAACACTCTTCCATATATTTGATTTTATCCTTTCCTTTTCCAATCTTAATGGAAAAGATTTTCTAAAAATATATATAATTAAGCATACAAACTAAAAGTGAAAATAATGATTTTAGAAGAAACGAAAAGTTCAAATTGAAAATTACTTTGTCTTTCTAATTTGGAAAACAAACAAATAAACAAACAACAAACAATTCAGAAGAATAATATTTCAGCTAAGCTAAATTTAATCTGTTGAAAAAATTAAAAGAAAATGAAGAATTTAATATCCACCTCTCCAATCCTGACATCCACCAATCCATCTATTCACTCAAACACGTTACTATTTTATGTCTTATAGTAGTAGTCCCGGATTAGACTGTTACAGAACTTTGTCATAATTTGCCGGGATCCTTTTGGCAACAGATGATGTCCCAGGTCTTATAAGAAGGCAACATATATTTTGAAAGTAAAGCAACTTAATGGGGATGAATTGCACTCTAAACAAATAAACTCTTCTTCTTCTTTTTTTAAGACAAAGGAAAAAAAATATATGTAGAAAATAAAGAGTTTGGGAAAAAAAAGCAGAATGCATATTTTTATCTGATTCTGCCAAAAGTGGGTCTATATTTAATCTCCTTGATTCTCAAGTGATTGTTATCACTATTAAAACTTATTTTCACTAAACTACAATAAACAAATAGTTTTTCACTCACAAAAATGGTAAACACTAGTTTTACACTCACCAGAAATGATCGATACATACTGATTTTACATTTGTTCACTAAGAATGAACACTTTTCTATACTTCCACTCATCAGAAAGATAAGAAAAGTGTTACACAAATATAATAAGAAGAGAAAGAACACCTAAACAATTTAAACTGCATTCAAGTTCTCAAAGACTCTCTCAAAAGAGCTGATATGCCAGTGTTTGAGTAAAGAATTAAACAAATCACAGTTGGACACAAAGATATTGCACTTGATGCTTAAAGTTTTGCTTCCATGTTAATTGGCTTTCATTTATAGCCTTTAGAAGTTGCTAGTCGATGCTAAAACTGCTCCTTGATAGTGTCGGACCTTTGAGAAAAGATTGTGCTGAATTTGTATAAGATTAAGATACTACCTAAGTTGAGTTGAGTTAGAACTTTTGTAGCTGACTTGAAATCAGAACATCCAAAAAATCTTCTTCACTTCGTGATTTATGCCACTGGCCGTCGCGGGTGATGTTCTTAGCGTTGAGAGACTTTCTCCTTCAGTATAAATGGCGTGTTTTAAATCTAGTGTTTGGTTTGAGAAAAATAAAAGGGAGAGGAGAAGAAGAATTTTTTTAAAAATTATGCTCTTTGTTTCAATAATTTGGAGAGAGGAGAATGAAAAAATGGAAGAGTAAAATTATTTCACTCCCTTCGTTTCTTTTTTTTTCGAAAATAGAAAGATTTAAAAGAGAAAAAAATTATGGGATAGTAAAAAAATAAAAGTGTTTTTACTAAAAAAATTTAATATCTAAATTATCATTCTCTCTCTTTTTTGTTGTATATTAGTTTAAAATGAAAAAAATATAATAATTATTTTTTTTCTTGTAAATTAAATAAATAAAATTTCTTTCCTTTGTTTTCTTTAAACTAACTAAACAAAAAAACAAAAAAATTCTCTTCTCTTTTTGGTTGAACCAAACATTCTCATATATAATTTCTTTCTATAGCGCTTTTGCATATTTAAAACTTTGAGAAATTTCATTTTGTACTTTAAAATAACAACTAATTTAGAGATAATTAATATTGCACAGAATCTGAATTAAATGCCCTAAGTGTTTTATCTGTTAGAAATAAGAGATTTAATATTAATTGCTCAACATGTCAAAACTTTTTTTAAAATAAATACTTGCAACGTTGGGGGTTAACATATTTCTGTCCATTTTACAAATATTTTACATAATTCAGAACATGTGTATTTTTCTTATTGCAGATATGCAAGGACAGGGATGCTAAACCTCAGATATGGGAGGATGTGGCGCCATTGAAGGGTTGAGCCCCTGTGGTACTGTAGGATTGGGGAGGGTTTCAGCTTGCATGCTTTTGTTCTATATTACTGTATGTTTTGCGGTATTCGTTTTTCTTCTTCAATGTGACATTTTAACTCGAGTAAAGTGGTGAAAATTTTCAGACACACACCCTTTTATCTTTCATTTGAAAATTTTGAGCCTAACGTCAAGGCCAGGTTCAATCTGTCCATGTGGCAGCATCGCAGCACTCCACAAACATTTTAACCTAAGTAAAGTTGCAGTTTTCTTCCTAAGATAATTTATTTCTGAAATTCAGTTCATTTTTGGGCTGCAAGATATCATGTATTATACACAATTGGTTTGCAAAGACAAATAGTTTGCTGCAAGGCCTTTCATATTTAAATAACTTATAATTATGTCTTTGATGGTTTATGTTACCAGGGCATTTATAGTGAATCTTGGAGACATACTGGACCGCTGGAGCAACTGTATTTTCAAGTAAGAAACTTCTACTGCTATCTATGAACCCTGTCCAAGTCATATGAGTAATTACAAGATTATTCATTTATACTTGTATTTGATGCAAGTTTGATTTGTCTGCGATGTCCCAGCTTGTGGACCGTGTTTTGCTCTGTTAATGTGGTTCAAGTCATTTAACTATTATTTGTTGCATGTCAATTTGTTGCTCCTTCTTCACTTCTAGAGGTAGCCTGAGTTGAACCATGAAAATACCCACTCATTTAATATTTATAAGGGCTCTCATTCTCAAGAGACTTTTCATAGAGTTATGATGTACTCTGTCTTTCTTTAGCTACTGGAATGGAAATGTAGGTAACGTACTGATAGACAAAACCAAAGCTGAGAATCATAATATTGTGGTCTGGCCTTTATGTCACTTCTATTTTTAACTACTGTTGGATGCATTTGTTAGGGTCTCTTATCAGAGCATCCTTTTTCATTTGAATTTCATTCATTGCTTAATCAACAATTTGCTTTGCATTTACACCCTGGTCCACATTGCACAGAGTCATAGGAAATGGTCAAGAGAGATATTCTGTAAGCCCCAATTCTTCTTCCAAGTTTAACTTTGTCCTCTTTCTTTTCTCGTTTTTAACTTAGTTGCATTGCTACTTTGTTGAATATTATCATATTTGCCTCTCTTTTAAGGGCCAATTAGTTGTCTTTTGTTTGAATTTTCTTGCATCTTGTACATGTTTATCCTATTGCCAGCAAATCAAAATTTCAAGCTTTAGCTTCTTGTTCTCCTTTGTCTTCTGCTAATGATGACATTCCCAAGGATAAAGACTTATTAGGGTTCGTTTGATGAATCTGATAAAGAATAGAATAGGATAAAATTATCCTATCTCACTTTTATCTTATGTTTGATGAGGTAATAGGATAGAATAAAATTATCATCTTGTATTATCTTATCCTGCCTCTAAATGAAAAGTTATATCTCAAGAAAGATATTGGGTTACAAATCAACCAGATAGGATAAGAAAATATTTTCTTCACTCACCCTCACCCTCACCCTCGACCTCATCGTTCCTCATCCTCGCCTCACCCCAGTTTCTCCAAAGCATATTGCTCCTTCACCCTCGCTCTCAAGCACATCGATCATTTTCCTTCACCCTCGCTCCTAAGCACATCAATCCTCTTCCTTCACCTCGCTTGCATCTTCGTCTCCCTCAGCCCTACTTACATCTTCGTCTCCCTCTCTCGTGACTCTTCTCCCTCGAAAAGCATTCCTTCCCTCACCCTCCCTCGCGACTTGTCTCCCTCACCCCGCAACATAGTTTCCATCTCCCTCCCTCGTAACTCGTCTCCCTCGAAGGTAAGCTTTGATTTATTTCCTCTCACTGATTTCTCCCATTGTCTCTGTTTTACCTTATTGCATCCTCATGCCTTGCATCTATAGTTTTTCACCTCTGTTTTTCTCTTTTTTTTCTGCTTGTATCTAGGGGTGAACAAAAATCGAACCGGACCGAACCAAACCGAAAAAATCAAACTGAACCGAACCAAACCGATTAAAATCGGTTTCATTCGGTTTTTTTTTTTTAAAAACCAACCGGTTCTGTTCGGTTGGGACGGTCCAACCGAACCAAACCGAACCGAACCAAATTATTTTTAATATATTTAATTTATATTATTAAATTTATTTTTTCTTATATTTTAAAAATATTTTACATAATTTTTTTCAAATTTTTTGAAATGGGCCCAAAAAATTCGAAATAAGCCCAAAAATTAAAAAAAAATAAGCCCAAAAAAATTCAAATGGGCCAAAAATTAAAAAAATTTGGCAAAAAAATTTTTTTTTTTTAAAAAACCGAACCGAATGGTCCAATTTTTTTTTATGGTCGGTTCGGTTTGGTTGAGGTCCAAAACCGAACCGAACCTATGTACACCCCTACTTGTATCTGTTGATTTTGTTGGATTTGAAGCAATTTCATTGTAGAAATTGCATTGCAGAAATTGTAGAAATTGCTATCCTTGAATGTGCTTGCATTTTTTCCTTTTCACCTCTGTTTTTTTTTATATATTTGCATTTGTGATTTTTTGCTGTCCCTAAATGATGCTGTGTTTTTACTTGTTGGGAAGACTTCCGCTTTGACCATGAATGTAGATGGAGTGGTGAAGGATTGGTTGTTGATAGCGTTCTCCTGGTCTGTGATAAAGGATTGTCACACCCATCAACGGAAAAATATTTTTCTTGTTGATCTATCCATACCACAAAATTGTAATCCTAGCCTTTTAATTTATTGACAACGAAAATTGCTTTTGTGCCTTGAAAGGTACTGCTAACTTAGGTTGATGCAGAAGTAACTTGGGTTTCATTCTTTTGTTTATTAGATGAGCTAAGGTACATGAAATATATATGGACTACAAACAATGGAAATTAATGATTAGATTTATGGTAGTTTCTGATTTGATATGTAAGTACTAGTCTTTTTCTTGAGTATTGTTTAATTGAAATGAAATTTTGGCAATTTCTTTAAAGAATGTAGTAGTTGGAACTTGGTTGTTGAATATTTCGATTATGCTCTGGGATCCTTTTGCTAGAATATAAAGTTTTTCTTATTCCTTTGTTTTCTGACATTTCATGAATCAGGGTTTCTTTTATAAGCATTGGAGGTGTTGAAACCATGAGCAACTCAACTTGTTTCTTTTCCGGAAGATTTTAAACACAATTTATTGTAGCAAGAAGTCAGTCAATTTTTGCTTTTTTATTTTTTTGAGTTTATATGTGGTGGTTTTACTGTCTACTTGAAGTAAATATCCTCTAGTGAAAAAAAAGTTATTTGAAAATTTAAGTAATAGACTTTGTTGTTAATTTTTGTTGCAGTGTTCAAATAGTCACACCTTATGCTCAGGTTGCAAACCCAGGGTCCACAATCGGTGCCCTACTTGTAGGCATGAACTTGGCAATATCAAATGTCTGGCATTGGAGAAGGTGGCTGCATCTTTGGAACTTTCCTGTAAATATCAAGGTTTTGGTTACGTGGGCATATATCCATACTACAGCAAGCTAAACACATGAATCTCAATGTGCATATAGACCTTATAATTGTCCGTATGCTAGTTCAGAATGCACTGTTATTGGTGATATACCTTACCTGGTGGCCCATCTGAAAGATGATCACAAAGTGGACATGCCTAATGTTGTTTTTGGGTATTGATTTCTGCTTGTTTTAGTTGATTTACATATCTGCATGTATATGTAAATCACATGTGCTTTAAGAATGTGTTTTTGGAGAACATTGGTTGTATCTTTGATGATTGGAGGATTTTCTTACGATAGAGTTTAAAAGGCTTGGTAAGAAAAAGGAGGCTAACGCATTGTGGCTGTGTACAGTATTTGTTATGTTATGGTGTATATAGTTGTAGAGGAACTTTTGAATTTTTAAGGGTATATCTATGCCTTTGAAGATGTTATGAGATATGATAGTGTTTGTGTCCTCAACTTAGTGTTCTACTCATGGTTTTCTCAAAGGGAATAGTAATCTTGAATTTGCAAAGAAATTAGGCTTCTTTGTTTTACTTTTGATTTAATTCTTTTTAATTATTGTGCTACTTAGTTTTCTATTTTCCATTTGGAGGATGTCTTATTCTTCTATTTTGTTACTATTTTCCATTTAGAGGATGTCTTCAATTATTGTGCTACTTTGCTTCACTCTTGGCAAATTTTCAATTCCCTTGTATGCCATAATGATATTTGTTTATTTATGACGGCTTTTTGTTTGTAACTGAACTTAGTGTTACTAAATCTGTTAGTAGCTTACTTGCAAAGATATGTTGGATTAATAAGGACGTATCCATTCTTTTTTTTTGGTGTTAACTTTTTGTTAGTCTAAAATTTTATATAAATATTTTCTACTTATTGTACTATCTGATCTAAAAACTTCATTTGATTAAGCATTTTTATTTACTAACAAAGAACGTAATGTAAGTACAAACTAAATCAAGTAAAATATTTATAGTTTATATTGTTTTATTTTTTTATATGATATATTTAATTTATAGACATTATTTTATTAATTATATTTTTTTATATAATTTAAAATTTATACCAATATATAAAATAATTAAAAAATTATATTAAAAATAATTTTAAATAAATATATATGTAATTTTATTATAAAAATAATTTTGTTATTTTATATTATTTATATCATATCTTATCATTATTTGATTTATTTCAAACAGAGATAAGATAACATAATATCTATTTTATTGTTCAAACAGAGGATATGATAAAAATTTATCAGACTCATATCTTATCCTATTATACTATTTATTATCTTATCCGTCTTTATCCTATTTTAACTACTAAACAAATCTTTATAGGCTATAGTCATCTTAACGAGAGAGTGATGCTTGCCTTGTGTCTACCAGAAATTAACTTGGCATTACTATGTAACTGGTCTCTCCCATTTCTATAACCCATCTTTTTCTAACTTACAAGAAAAAACAAATTTTTTGTCCTTTTTGTCAACTTTTGAATTTTCTCCATGCTATTCTTTGCATGAATTCATACTCCTGCAATATTTGGCGCAAGCCCCAGTTTTGGAGTTTTATGATTTTCCTTGATTTTGCATCTATATTTTAAATATCACTTTTAACGTACAAAGCTAGTAAAAAAATCAATAGTGATTTTTTTTATTACAATATTATTTCCTTGGACAGATTGCATATTTGGAGCGTAGTCACGATTGTGTAGTGGAGTGTTTTCAAACTTGCATAGCAGAAAGTAATCCTTCCAAGTGAGTGAAGAACTCTATCTAATATGAAAATGTTCCTTTTTAATAGTCCCTTAAAAAACTCTTAAAACATTCCTGCATGAATCTATTTTGCTAGGTTTCCTCCTATCTTATGCCGAGTTTATCTAAACCAGCGCTACAAGGATACTCATGCTGAGTATATACAAGAAACAGCAAGCTTGAGTTGCCATCTGCGCAGACTGTAGTTTTATCATGAGCATTACTTTTGGTTTAACCCTCCATTTGGGAATAAGAGTGAAATATGGGTAAACTAAATTGAGCAAGCGCTGATAGGACGTTAGTATCCTGAATGAGTTCCAACGTGACCATTCTTATATTATTCATTATTATAACGCATAAACCACCGCAGGGATAATAACCAGAGATTCATATTTCCTCTTGGCAAAAGCTCCTAAAACAC
This sequence comes from Gleditsia sinensis, assembly GCA_037074535.1. NCBI lineage: Eukaryota > Viridiplantae > Streptophyta > Magnoliopsida > Fabales > Fabaceae > Gleditsia > Gleditsia sinensis. The sequence goes on along the minus strand of CM073474.1, from coordinate 33,301,817 downwards.
ACGGCGAAAAAACTTGGGCCATAAGGCTTCCTCAAGCAGTTTTGGAGCCCAGTTTTAACACCCCTTGACATGAAATAAGAATTTCACAATGGAAAGCATATAATCACTCATTCTGGCATAATCAACATAAAAACACACCATATGTCACAGACCTTTATTACAGCCAAGAATTAGGAGTGGAGAGTAATTTGATCCATCATTCACCGATAGTTGCGGTAGACAGGGGTATACATGCAACTCTCAGCATACTTCACAAGATTCTGAGGACGAGGGAGATGTGTAGCCAAGCCTACAACGAGAGTTAAATGATTTTCTTTTTCAGTTAAAGACCCAAAGTGAGAGATTACTGGTATGTATAAAGAAGTTAAGACAATAAGAACACACCTAGTTCGTATGCCTTGGCTGCAACATTAGCAGCTATATTAGCTGAAATTTGTCTTATATCAGAGAATGGTGGGTAAATCAATCCATTTTTGTAGTTCTCCTCCGTCACTTGTTTAGCCAAGGCTTCCGCTGTGTAAGACATGAGAAGGATGTTGAGCATTTCTTTGTCAGTTATTCAAGATCTCAAAGCCTTGTTTATGTCTAGGTTTTGCGAAATCGCAAGTAGATATTTTCTTGTGGATTTCTTCCCCATTACAAAGACATTGTGAAAGAATTGAAGGAAATATGCAAGGAAAGAAGTTAAATAAAGAAGCTAGATGGAACAGTGTAGGTGCTAAATTTGTCATCCACTTACAGGCAGCTAGAAGCATATCGTCATGTACACGAATTGCCCCCGAGATCACTAAACCCAAGCCAAGGCCTGGGAAAATGTAAGCATTGTTCGACTGGATTGACAGGGAAGACAAGAATATAATTCTTCGATGTCAGACCAATTAAAATAGAATCGTATATGAATTAGAAGGGATTGTGAAACCTGGCCAGAAACATAAACTTTGCCCTTGTATTCAACAGGATCAAATGGACTCCCACTAGCAAAAATTGCGCGACCCTTTGTTATGGAAACAAGCAAGAATTAAAACACTTATTGTAATAAATTAAGAGCATCGAATATCATTTGCAGCCAAATACTTCCAACCAGGACTGATGATAGATATAATTATTTATCTTACCTCACTCCATTGATAAGCTTCTTCAGCCGTACACTCGGACTGTGAGGTTGGATTGGAGAGAGCCATAACAAGAGGTTTCTGTAGTCCAGGCAAGACAGAGATATAGTTCCTATTGATGATAATATATCCAAAAAATACACACACATATACAAATATTCAGGCACAACGTAAGAGAGATTTAGAGAGGATTTTACATCATTGAATGAAGCTACAGCCTCAATTACTTCCTTTGTAAACGTTCTTCCCACTCCTGATGATCCAATCAAAACCGTAGGCTTGATTATCTGAATATGTAAGCTAAATAAGTATCCAATACCATTCTAAAGACAACCATTTGTCAGCCATAAAAAGACATATTTTCACACCTTAACAGCATCTAGGAGACTGTTAACAGGCTCATGTTCATGAGCCCAAGGCTTCTTGAAGTGTTGAAGGGAATTCTTTCGTGAACTAACAATCAAACCCTGCAAGAGAAATAAAAAAAAAATCTTAATTGAAACCAGACTAAATATGAAAAGAAAAGAAAAGAAAGCAAATGAATGTTTAAAGAATATTTTTCCAAGAAAAATTATCAAGCTTTCTGCTACCTTTGAGTCTACGAGCCATATCTTCTTGCGAGCCTCTTCTATAGGTGTCTTTGTCTGTAACAGACACAATACAATTGAACATGAGAAAATCACCATTTGTAATGTAAAAATTCACTTGGAAAACCAGTTTGAATATTCATAAACCATAAATAGATTATCACCTGCTTGGACATCTCAAGTGCTATTAGCTCTGCTATACCAGTTCCTGCCTGAAAGCATGGCAGAAAATAAGTAAGACAAAATAACTTGTTAAGTAGATTACAACAGGTGGTATTTGTGAGCAACCATTAACTACAAATTAAAGAAGAAACTTTAAAAAGTAAATAGAAAGATATATATGTGTGTACTATATATATATATGAAATTCTCCAAAGCTATATGTAACTTGTTTAATCTTTTGTATTACTTTGCTCGTTCCTCTTTACTTCAACAGGGTGGAAAGAAGCATTGATATTAAGCCAGACAGAAATTAAGTAAAAATAAGGAGTCTTTACTTCTCCAGCGCCAAGGAACAGGAATGTATGCTCAGCCAGGGTACCACCGATGATCTTCAGTGCTGCAACAATCCCAGCAAGAACAACAGCTGCAGTCCCCTGATGCAATAATTAAGACATTATTAATATGAACATAACAACTTTCCAAGAACAAATGACAGTCTTCAAGCAACTAGGTACCTGTATATCGTCATTGAAAACAAGATTAGTTGTGCCATATTTTGCTAGCAACTCAAAAGCGTTGTGGTTAGCAAAATCTTCAAACTGCAGAATTTATTTAAAATAGTTAGTCTAAGAATTGGATGAATGAATATTGATCCGTAAACCTCATAAATGATGCATGAAAGTTTTAACCTGTACTAGAACTTTTTCCCCATAGTTTTGCTTGACAGCACTCATGAACTCATGCAGTAGCTCATAATATTCCTAAGAAGAAACCACCACAGTTGCCTCAGATCAATGCCAGTCACTTGATGCAGATAGTAAATTAGGTTAAATCAATCTTGAGTGAAGCATATATGTTACACAAACCTGCCCAGTTGCCCTCTTTTGTCTAAGCCCAATGTAGAACTCATCGTTCAGTAATTGCTGATTGTTGGTCCCCACATCAATTGTTACAGGTAAACACTATCCCCGGAAAAGAAAAAAGACAAAAAAATATCATCTCAGGATAACTTTTCTAAATGTTGGTTCTAGATTGCTACAAAACCTAAATATACTATTCTAATAAATCAAAATTTATCAAGATTTCAAACAAAGGAAATGAGCCATATAATGATATAAGGAGAAGAAGCGTGCAATAGGCGTAAACTGCTTACAGCGGAAGGACGAACTCCTCCAAGTGCTGTGTACAAAGCCAATTTACCAACAGGAATTCCCATTCCCTGAAACATATCCAACATTATTATGTGAAGGCTTGCTCATCTACTCTTAGTTACCATGACTATATCTGGACTGGTTTAATATCATTTTAGGTAAAGGAATATGATTCTCCCACAGAAATACCTGACATCCAAGATCCCCAAGTCCCAAAATCCGCTCACCATCAGTTACAACAATCACTTGAATACTCCTCTCAGGCCAGTTTTTTAATACCTCAAGGATCTTCCCCCTGCAAAATGCCAACACCTCTATAACACTAAATCAAATGTAGTCCAAATTGAATATAAGAGCAGGAAAACCGAAATCCATACTTCTCTTTCAAACTTATGTAAAGACCCTGAGGACGCCTGAAGATGCTTCCATATTTCTGACAAGCCTCCCCAACAGTAGGAGTATATACAACTGGAAGCAATTCCTCAACATTATCAATGAGAAGTTTGTAAAACAGCCTTTCATTCCTCTCCTGTACACCATAATCATATGCAATATTTATATAAGAGACATAACTGTCACAATTCACAAGTAGAGAAATATAGATTTTTTTTTAACGATTTTGATTCTCTTTTTTGAAGCTCAATAGGCACCACTAAGAGAAGAAAGGACACCATGAAACAAAGAAATAACATATTTGCAATGACATACTTGTTACAAAAATCATCAATTATGCGAGAGTTAGAAATAAGTTCAAGAAAGTATTGAATGCACAACATGTTACTGCAGATCAAGAGGTCACCGGTTCGAACCCGGTTGGGCCCTCAATAATTTATATTCATTTTTCCACAAAAATGAAATGTCTAAATGACACAAACTTATCCTCAGATTTTTATTTTTTATTTTTAAATGAAGAGCAATGTAATTATAGTGAGGTAAAATGCGAACCTGAAGGTCCATCATTGCCATATACTTTTGCAAGGGAACCTGATATTGTCGGATGCTGTCCATGAGTTTCTTCTCCTGTGGACAGTAGAATTGTGGAATAAGAGAGAAAGTAGATCACTAACAATAACATCATTGAATGCAAACCTGAAGTTGTTGCGAGGAAACTATGGGAGGAAGGAGTCCACGCAAATAGTGTGCATCCCTCTCTTTCTCGGTGAAAGCAAGCCCTTTGTTGTACTGTGGATCCCTCAGCAAAGAGTACCCACTGCATCACACAAAATCAGAAAAATAAAAACATAAATCGCTAAGAATTTAAGAAAAAATAAGTGAACTCCGGGGTTAGAAAGACCGAGTTATCAAGCAATCCCAGAGTCTGAAGCTCAAGTAAACTGAAGAAAGGACTGACCTGGCAACTGAGAAAGTCCAGGGGGTGACAAGTTGGTCCTCGGTGGCGCGATCCTCACCGTAGACATCCTCAACACCACCGCTGACGGTGGATCTTGGGCTGAGGTCCAGCACCGACTCTCCATCTCTCAAGGCCTTCAGTGTGCTTTCCATCTTTGAGCTTCGATCAACCACCACTCTCTCAGATACTTTCTCTCCGGAAGGGATTGAAATCCCGCGCCCCTCCTACAGAAATAACTATGATTTTCTTGACATGCGTCACAGTAATTAAACAAAGTCAATGCAGGACCATTACGCAAGTGGCTTTGTCAATTTTCACTTTGTTTTATAGCGAAACCATGTGGATGACACCAATCGGTGCACTCGATAACGTCCTTTTGCTTTGTTACATAAAAATTATAATCTTTTATTGTGAAGCGGAGGGTGGCCCAGTTTCAAGTCTAAGCATTGAGTAAAATAATAAATAAATAAAAATCTGCGGGGGGAAGAATTAATTAATTTACCGTTAAAGAGGGTTTGTTAAAGGAGTTCGTTATGATAAAAATGGAAAATAAATAAATTAAGAAATTGAACGAGAGGGAAAGAAAAGACAGAGCGAGAGATAGAGAAAAAGAGGAAAATTGGGAGAGCGGCAGTGTGGTGGCCTCTCTGATTACCACGTGTATGAATTTGTGTCCCTGCTGCCGCTAAAGTCTAAAGTCGGTGAGAAACTATAGAGGGAATATTTAATGTCTAGCAAAGGATATTCAATAAAGAAATTTCTTCTTTTAAATATTGAAACTTACTAACCAAAAAATGGATAAATGTAAAGTAACTTTTTCCCTATATATCTATATATATATTAATTGAATTTTTTAAAAAAAATAGCTGGTATTAGTTGTTAAGTAAATGATAAGGCAAAGTTAGAGATAATGAATCAAAATTTATATAAATTAAAAAATATTATTTATATTTAATTCAGTTAAATTTTTTTATTTAAATAAATAAGTAATAATTTTTAATTATTTATTTATATAAATTATTATAGGCTGTCAGCTAAATAATTATATTCATTGTGTTGAACTTGGAACAGTTTGGTGTAGGACCTGGAGTGAATATCATTGTCGGTCACTCTATTACATTTCAGAAATTTTGTCCTGATTCTTTTTTTTCTTTTTTCTTTTTTGTGGGAGATAACGTTGTCTAAAGTCATAACAATGGGAACGTGTCATCACAATCATGGAACTCATCCGCAGATCATGATAGATATTGGATAGATTCACGATTGTCGTGACACGCCTTTAAGTTTATGTCTGTGGGGCTAAGTGGAGGAAAAAAAAAGGCGGGAAGACTTTGCAGAAAAGACATAGTTCATGGCAATCATTTTCTTTCTGGTACAACAGGCAGCCACTGTTGAATGTTCTCTTGCTTTGAACAGGAAACCAAACCAGTCAAAGAAACCCAATGAAGCCGCGATCAACAACAGAATGGCTGCCCTGATTAGAGAGTCAAGATTTGATGCTTAGTGATATAGGGTCCTCGGCGAAAGGCGGTGAGTATGATACAACAACCGCTACGATGCCGTTTAGTGTTCTTTTTTATGTATATTAGAGGCCGTACCGGAACCCAAACCCAACGGCAACAATGAAAGTAATACAAACTCTTTTGCCTATTTCTGAGTAATCACGTGCCAAAAAAACAAAAGGCCTTCGACTTTCGTCTTCCTTGATTAGAGTGAAATGGTTAGGTAATTACACGATTTTTTATTGGAAAACATTTTTCTGTATTGAAATTTGAGGTTGTTAATTATTCTCCTCTATAAAATTGTTAGGTACTTCTTTCCTTATTAAATATAACCCCAAATGGGAAATGGCCAAATACCAGAAAAGAAAATGTTCATTGTTCAGCTGTCAAATCAACTTATCGCGGGGCACATTTTGTTTTTTTAATTTAATTTAATATGGGTGAAGTTGAGAAACACAATCTTGGGAATGATTGAGAACTCGCCGCCATTGGATAAGTTCTGCAGGTAAGGAAGTATACCTTTTTTTATCGGCTACGAGAGAGCCGTGAAATTTACAATCTCTCGACTTCTACCTTGAGCCACAGTCCGAAATTTCTTCAACTTATTCATGGTGACGCCCATCTGATTTAAACTCTTTGCTTCTTTTCCACGTGGCACACAAATGGATTATTCGTACCGGTCGGTGAGTCAACTTTCATACTCCAAGTCACCCAGGAAATAGCAAACGAAGCACTACCCGAATCCGCCGGGTCCTATTATATTGAATCGATTGCATTGATCCATTTGCAATAGCTACCATTATCAACTTTCCTCTGAAACCTATCACCCTCTTTATCTGTTTTATGCGAACTTGGCATCTAGGTTTTCTCAGAAATGGCGGCCATTAAGGTCGAAATGGAGGTCGGAAATGATGGGGTTGCAGTCATCACTATATGTAACCCTCCCGTAAACACCTTGGCTATTCCAAGTGAGCTTCAGAATTTCTTTAATCTTCGTTTTCGTCGACTGTTATTTTTTCTTCCATTTCTTGTGATCCCTTTTTAACTTTCTGGTTTAGTTTTTAAGGGGTTGAAGGAGAAGTTCGATGAAGCAGCGAGAAGAAATGATGTGAAAGCCATAGTTTTGACTGGTAAAGTTTCTCTGAATTGAACATATGCCGTTTATTTTTTTCCAAAAAAAAAGAAGAAGAAAATTAAGCTGAAGGACTAGATGAGCTTGGAATCCATCCTCAAGGTGGTTAATGGGACATTGAGGACAAACATGGCCTTCAACTGGTCCCTCACTCTAAAATAACAAAAAGAAAGAAAACTGGGTGACCATTTGATTGTCAAAGTAACAAAATTGATTTCTCTGAATTTCTTTCAGGCAAGGGTGGGGAGTTTTCTGGTGGATTCGACATCAGTGTAATGCAGAAGGTTCAGCAAACTGGTGCGCTATTATTAGATATCTGTTGTGAATAATTTATTTACACAGAAAAATTAGTTAAATTCTGGTTGGGAGTATGACCCTTGATGGTGGGATAATTGCTGTTTTTCTTAACAGGGGACATTACGCTTATCCCTGATGTGTCTGTGGAACTAGTAGTCAATACAATTGAAGGTTGTGACTATTCCAGAAGCCTACCAAGGAAACTTACTTGATGGTTTTGTTAATATTAATCATTGCAAAATTATTAATACTCTTGATAATTACAGATTCAAAGAAGCCCGTTGTTGCAGCCATTGAAGGACTTGCTCTTGGAGGTGGCTTAGAATTGGCCATGGTTAGTCTTTGTTATTGAGCAACCACAATGTTCCCTTTTATAGGCATTGTCATCTAAATATCTTCATGACTGTGTGAAATGTAACATTGTGTACAGGCATGCCATGCACGTATTGCTGCTCCAAGAGCTCAACTGGGCCTTCCAGAACTGACACTTGCTGTGATTCCCGGATTGGGAGGTACATCCACTTATGCATATGCATGTCTTCAGTACTCGAGTAGAAGTTATGGATCTTTATTCATTTAATGTCTCTCACTAAGTTGTTAACCAAATTTGTTAATTTATTAGGTACACAGCGTCTTCCAAGGCTTCTAGGGTTGTCTAAAGCTGTTGAAATGATGCTGGTAAGATGTCTTTCCTTTTAGTTTTCAATTCTTTGGAGCTTGCATATAATTTACTACATTGCGGTAAAATATGACCAATATTGATCAACTACAAAGAAAAGGAACAGGTAAAAATGAGAAAGAAAACTCAAGAGCTTATGTTTGTGGTAAAGTCTTATAAGCTATGGCACCACTCCCTAAATTTAACAGATTTATACTCGGTCTTATCCTTGGGTCTTTATTGTTGTATATAATTATGTTTGGAAGCACTTAAAGTTGTTAGATGTGGCTTTACTTATGCTTCAAAACTTTGACAATTGAATCAATACACACAATCATATATACTATAAAAATGTTGTGGGAATATCGGAAGCTACAAATTTACATCACCTACTTGTTAATGCCATGTTTCTATTGCTTGTTAGCTTGCCCATGTTTTGTTTGACTTATTCCAGGGGAATGGCCGGATGGGTGTAATAAATAGTGAGCTGTACATATGGTACTGATAGTATCAGTTTTTAACTTATCGATACACTATATTCAGTTCAATATTACACTTCCTGCAGACATCTAAACCAATCATGTCTGAAGAAGGAAAAAAACTAGGACTTATTGATGCTATTGTGTCGCCTGAAGAGTTGCTGAAGGTATCTCGGCTCTGGGCTGTTGACATTGGAGAGAAGTACAAACCTTGGATACGTTCACTTCATAGGACAGATAAACTTGGTTCCCTTTCTGAAGCACGTGAGTTATTGAAAATAGCCAGACAACACTTCAAGAAGACTGCTCCCCATATGCCTCAGCACCAGGCCTGCATAGATGTGATTGAGCATGGAATAGTTTTCGGAGGCTACAGTGGAGTTCTAAGGGTATTGTTTGTTCTATGATTATCTTTGTTCACAAGGAAATGCACGCTCTTTCATCATTTTCATTGTCATCTTGCTTTGGGGACAGATGCTGCTTCCTGTTTACTGGATCTCTAGCTTGCTTCATGTTCACAAGTATTTAGCCACTTGTTTTGTGTAACTTGTGATAACTTCACTTATATGCTAATAAAAAAAAATTAATTGCAGGAAGCAGAATTATTCAGGAAGCTAGTCATATCTGACACCTCGAAATGTCTAGTCCATGTCTTCTTTGCCCAGCCTGCAACATCAAAGGTATTAAGCTAAAAATGACCCTCCTCTACGGGTAGTGGAATTTGAACTGATATGTTTCCTCACAAAGAATTATTAGACAACTAAAATAGGGGAACTCCAGCCTTTGCTTTCATTTTTGTTTTTTTCCATGAAACATCTGTGCTTCTTGTGTTTGGAATTTTTGTGGGTCGATTTGGATACAGTACTTCCATTATTCTTGAAGCAATGCAGTTCTAAAAGTATACCTGGTGTTCAAGAGTTGGTTCATCTTTCTGCTTGTGGACAAAAAACAGCATGATAAGCCGAGGGCTATAAGATTTGGGGGTGTGTGCAAGTGGCAAAGTTCGCTCAGGATCTGGCTATGTATAATGCGTTCGTGTGTGTGTTTCTTGATTAATTCAAATTGAGGGTCTTGTTAACTTTTGGGATTTATAATAATTATGTATGTAGACAGTGATAGTTATTTATAGAGATAGAATTTCTGTGATACTATATTTTGCAAACTTAATTCTTTGCTAGTTTGGAGGGTGTCAGGTGATTCCGTGCCATGATTTTATGCTGTGCCAGAACCTGTTATTTTCCAAATATTTGAGAAAAGAATATATTCGACAACAAATTCCATATAGATAGTTTTCCTGTTAAATCATAGCAAAGGATATATTGACGTTGTGTATGGGTTTTATGCTTTTGATGTGGATGTATCATCATCTCGTTGTTGGACTTGAAAAAATTACAGTTAGACTTTGCTCTCTTCTTGAATGTGTTCTCTGGCTTCCAACTTTGGCAGGTGCCGAACGTAACTGATATTGGACTAAAACCAAGAAATATAAAGAAAGTTGCTGTTATTGGGGGAGGTCTAATGGGTTCTGGCATTGCTACAGCTCTTATACTAAGCAACATACATGTTATACTAAAGGAAGTCAACTCTGAATATCTTCTGAAGGGAATAAAATTGATAGAAGGTGATTATTCCAGTCATTTGAATGAAGTAGGACAAATTGGAGACAGAATGCTAATTGTAATTGGATGATTTTATATTAGTCATAAAGAGTTGTCAGTTTGCTAGTAATAGTGTCTTTGGTAGTTTGGGATTTATATTTACAGATGGTATTATCTCAGGACATTTTTAATATTCTCATCATCTGCTATCTAACAGTTTCTATTGGTGATTGCAGCTGTATGTGCAGGGCCTTGGCATAAATAACTAATTGCCAATCTATAGCATATTACTGCTCTAATCTACTTGAATTATCTATAGCATATGCCTTGTATATTAAAAAACTTGTTATTACAATTATGGCAGTATACTTTTCAAAGGCACAAATATAATGACTCAGGTTCAAATTGCTCCCTGATAGACTTCTGCTTAGGATGCAAAGAAGGCCTCTATTTAACATGTTGGAAACATGTAAACATCCACAACTACTAAGGAGGGATGTGACATATGTAATGAATTTTTTTAAAACAATGTTTTGAATTTTAATTTTGTTTTATCTTATATGACAGCAAATGTTCACAACTTAGTAGCGAAAGGAAAGTTGACAAAAGACAAGGCAGATAGGACACTCTCACTGCTTAAAGGTGTTCTTGATTACTCATAATTGAAAGATGTGGATATGGTTATTGAGGTTGGTTGCTTGAAGTCTTATCTATTCACTGTAATATGGATATTGCAAATTAGGGAAGTCCTGTTTCTTCTAATAGGAAGATAGTTGACTTGGTTTGAATTGGGTCCTTTATGGATGTTTGATAAGTATGTCTGTATTTCACATTCACTCATTGTTCATCTTCTCAGGCACTTGTGTTTGTATCATACTGACTATCTTATAATGGATGATAACATGTCATTGATGATACTGTTGGAAGTCATTAACATTGCTTTTCTCAATTTGCAGGCTGTAATTGAAAATGTTAGTCTTAAACAAGCTATATTTAAGGATCTTGAGAATACCTGCCCTCCCCATTGCATTTTAGCGACAAACACATCTACTATCAATCTTAATACCATTGGTGAAAAGACCAGCTCTCAAGATCGCATTGTGGGAGCTCATTTTTTCAGGTTATTTAACTTACTTCTCTTACTGCCTTTCTTTTTATAAGAAAAAAAAATTATATTATTGACCAAAGCAAGGGAGCTGTTGCTCTGGGAATAACGAATCATAAATCTATAGCTTATCACATGCCATATGAGAATGTTTGTCCTTTTAAGTTGTCTGTTTTGCTTTGCTTGGAGGCAGATAGGCAGTTAATTAGACATTGTTTACACGTGCTTGGCATCAATTGTAGTTATCAGGAGAAGGGATAGAATGTGGAAATTGTCTTCCTCTGATATTTAGAACTTCTTGAAGATGACTGAGTGTGGAAGTTTTGTATGAATCGTATTTGTAGCTGAAAATGCTAGCCCCCCCCCCCCCTTTTTTACTGAAACTTTCAATCTCCGGCAGCTTGTGTAAGTAATTTCATGATATAATTGATTCTTCGATCATATGGGTAAAGTAAGTAGTTGGTGAAGTAATTTCATGATATAAATGCTTCATCATTCACCAACCAGCAGAATTAGCCAGGGTTTGCATATTATTGATCTAGTAGATTACACTGGTCCTCTTAATGAAAGAAATATGCAAATATCTTATTTTAGAGAGATTGATTAAAAAATGAGATGCTCTTGAGGCTGCAAAGATCTTTAGCTGTTCAAAGTTTTGTTTATTTACTAACTATATATTATGCTGCAATGTTTAAGTGCGCTTCTGTTGTGTCTTTGTGGCCTATACTTTTTTGGGTTTTTCTGGCTCTAGTGAAACCATTTCTTGCATAAATATGAATGACTAAGAAGCAATGTATATGAGTAGTAAGATCTACAATTTCTTCTGTCAGAAAAAGAAAATAATAGAAATTATCCATTTTCTATACTTCAAAGAAATCAGATCTGTCCAGATGACGTATTTTTAGAGCGGAATCTGATTTGCCGAGAATCTGATTGAGCAACAGGTAGAGATAGATCATATGGATGCTAATGAATTTTGGCATACATGGGTAGTGAATATTCTGACATGATTTTTTGAGGCCTATTATTGTTGAAGCTATGGTTATTTCATAATACATGCCTTTCCCTGGAATGCAGGATCATGTGCTTTTTAGTTAGTTCAGCATCATGTATCATCTCTCAGATATTTCTTTGCTATTGGGGCATTGTTATTCTTGATGCATTTTACTATATACGCTGTCCCTATCATTGAGCTGTTTCTAAGTTCTTGCAGCTAATGGCATGAGAGTTTTGCATTGAGATTACATCTCTGTCTAATATTGTGTTCCTGCTGTCATTAACTATCTCTACAAAGAGACATGTTATATGGAAGCTTTCTGACTTGATATTCTTAATGTACAGTCCTGCTCACATTATGCCTCTTTTGGAGATTGTGCGCACAGAAAAAACTTCTGCACAAGTAATCCTAGATTTGATGACCATTGGGAAAATCATAAAAAAAAGTACCTGTTGTGGTTGGTAACTGCACTGGCTTTGCAGTTAACAGAACATTTTTCCCGTATTCACAAGGTGGCCATTTATTGACCCACTTGGGCATGGACATCTTCAGAATCGACAAAGCAATCAGCAATTTTGGCCTTCCAATGGGCCCTTTCCAGTAATTTTCTTCTCTGAGGATTTTTTGTATTATCATCATATATTCAATTTAAATGTATTTCATCTTCATCTATTTTCTCATTAATATTTCCCCAAAAAAAAATCCATAATCTCATAATCATGCAAATGTCATTCGAAGTTAACTATATTATGGCACTATATTGATGTTTCTGGCTCAATCTTGAGCTATTATTTGTATAAATTTTGGTTGAAGTTGGTGTGACATTTTGAAACATACTCCTAAGCCACTTACAATATGCCAAAAGAAAGTGCTGGGATATTGAAAATTTTAATGATTAAGCCATGAGGATATGAGGCACCATTTGCACAAGCTTCACACTCTGGCAACCTAGTTGTGTAAAGGATAAAAATCTGTTCTCTAGTTTAAAGTTGATCATTTTGTAACTTGCAGGCTTCAGGATTTGGCAGGGTATGGAGTTTTCCTAGCTGTTGGAAAAGAATTTGGCAGTGCATTTCCTGATCGCACATTTCAATCTCCACTGGTTGACCTGTTGGTCAAAAGTGGGCGAAATGGTAATGCAGGATCTGTTACCTTTTGTGTAAATCCTGCTTTCTTTGTTCACTACACATTATGCCTGGTTGTACCTAATGCTCTCTCCTTGGCCACCTCTGTAATTTTGTTTAATCAGGTAAAAACAATGGGAAAGGATACTACATTTATGAAAATGGCAGCAAGCCAAAACCTGATCCTTCAATTCTACCAATTATAGAGGATTCTAGAAGAATTTGCAATATTATGCCCAGCGGAAAGGTATTTTTCTTTTGCACTGTCATATGAAAAATTCCATTTATATTAAGACTGCATTGCTTTGAATTGGCAGTATTGACCTACAAGTAGCACTATAATATGAACTTCCTCTCTTGGTGATTTATAGAGCTGTCTCTCAAACATTGGATGAATTGAAACTAATTGTTCACCGTTGCTTTGCAGCCTATATATGTTACTGACCAAGAAATTGTAGAGATGGTACTCTTTCCAATAGTGAACGAGGCATGTCGTGTTCTAGATGAAGAAATTGTTGTTCGAGCATCAGACCTTGACATTGCATCTGTTCTTGGAATGAGCTTCCCATCTTTCCGGTGGGCTTTTCCTTTCTTTGTTTTTTTCTAGGCAATTTAATTGTACTAAGCAAGGAACTACGGGGGTATATCCAAGTGCAATTTACATATAGAATGCAATCAAAATGTGGAACAAAAAAAGGCATTTAGGGAACATCAACAAAATTGAACAAGAAAAAAAGGAAAAGGGGGGTGGAGTGGTGGGCAGGCAACGAGATAATGGGCAGTTGTGGGTCATTTTTCTACCAGTCTGCTCATTTTGATGTGTATGATGCGGCCTATATGCATTTCTGCATGCATATGAGAATCTGTCAACCTTTTCTGCTTAAAATTTTGTGCTTAGTGTGCATTGTACTCCCCATGTCCATAATATTCATAACCTTGAAGGAAGAACCTAGTGCATGAATGAATTAGGCTGTTATAAAATATTGTGTTGCTGTGATTAGAACCTATTCTTATCTTTATCTGGGTTTCAAAATGTAGTTGTTTATCTCAATCAAGATCTTTAGAAGTGTTTTATCTTTTTCTCTGCAGAAGGTAGAATTGGCCGTCCTTGTGTCCTATGTAGTTCATCCAGCACTTACGTTTTTAAGCACTTTACACTCTGTACGAGCGAATATTGTACCTTAATTTCTATCTCATCACAATCATTTCATTTGTGGCAGGGGTGGCATTGTTTTCTGGGCTGATTTTCTTGGGGCTAATTATGTATATACACGTCTCAAAAAATGGTCAGAGTTATATGGTAACTTCTATAAACCATCGAGGTATTTGGAAGAAAGAGCCATGAAAGGCATTCCTTTGGTAAGACTCTAGTTCTTTATCTATTCAAATATCATGGACTTCTGTTTCCTTATTCTTCTCTTCGTGCTTCATGGAGGAGGCCTACCAAAAAATGAAAGTTACAAATTAGTGATTTTTTAGAAACCATCAAAACAGGATGTATGCTGGCATTTTCATACAAGTATGTGAGGCTGCTTACATCTAATGTGTTGGTTTCATATTTGGAAATGAGAATATGAGACATACCAATCAGGCATCATGTCCCTTTATTCTTGGGAAATATATGGGTCTTCAACATACATGGAAACCTTGGATATCTAAACAATTAAAGCTAAGAAAGTACAGTTAAAAATATGAAATTGGCATGGGTTGAAACATTAGAAGTATATTACTAAGATAACTTGCAACTATTATAAATTTAGAGGGAACTGTATTTCTACTTAACGTTGCTAAATAATATATTCCGGAATGAAATCTTGAAGGAGCATGAAGGCTTCTTATTCATAAAAATATCCCTCTCTCTCTCTCTACACGCGTTTCATTGAGAAACAAGAACAAATGATTGACATTATGTTTTGTATTGGCTGCAGAGTGCACCTGCTTCATCAATTCCAAGGTCAAAGGCTCGCCTATGAGAGGAAATACCGCCATGACTTCCAACATACTGGATGTTCTAGGAAATAAAACTTATTTGTCTAGCTTCCTTCTATGCATATTGAAAACGTCAGATTTAATAGGATTTGGTACCCCAAAATACAGAATCTTACCCCCACCCCCAGAAAAGGAAAAATAAAAGAGCTGAAAAGAAGTAGAGTGCCCTATTTGGTTCTTAGTTGCTATGAGATTTTGCCATCTGGATTGTAGTTTTTGAACATACTACCGTCCACGAATGGTGGTTGATCCCCTTTAAAGTTTGATGTTTGCGTGGATTTGAGTAGTTTCAATGGTTAACACTTAAATCTGTCACATACTATATAGAAGCTAGTATGGCTTTGGAACTGATATTTTCCTACCATAAATTTTGACTGCTGTAATTTTAAGCACATAATTTAAGACATTGGACTCATCTTTTGTCCATAAAGAATATACCATTATCTGTATATTTACACCTCGAACAATGTTTTAAAAGGTACAACTTTAGTATTCACACCTAAGTGAAGATGACTTCAATTAGCTTTTTTTTATTTTTTTTTTCCACCCATATTACGATCTTTTGAGAACTCTTTTATGCGCTTGGACTCACGTTGACGTTATTCCTGGGTTATAAAATTCAATTAATAAATAATATAATCATCTCAAATTTCTGATGAGGATTGAATATGAACACTCCCGCGGAAAATTTTGAAAGCTCACAGACGTGAAGAGTGATAGACAATTAAGAATATAAAATTAGTTATTTTGAAAAATATAGATATAAATATATTCTTTGGTAGTGAACTATATATATATATATATAACATATTTTAAGGATATAGGCCACTATTTGTAGCCTGTATCATAAAAGAAAATCCGAGAAGAGAAAGAGGGGAAGGCTTGATATAATCTGATTCCGCTGTTGCCCTTTCCGTGCTTATAAAATCTGAACAATTTTGCGCCAACAGAAGAGAAAAGTAACAGGTGTTGCACTCCTATACTTCTATTCTTTCATTGTGTCATCATATCTTACTTTTCATCCATTTTTAAATCTATTTTTTTCTTAATTTACGTAAAAGATAAATAGATTTTAAATTAGCTAAAATTCAAATGCTAATACTATCTCCTCTTCCGCCACATGAATCGATTGAAAATTTACACTTTTTCCGTCTGTTAAAAATAATCATACAAGTAACTTTTTTTTTCTTTTTTGTGAGGATCAATATTCTCACAAACGTTTCTGATAAACTAATTCCTTTTAAACCTCAAAACAATTACAATTTTCAACTTTATCCACAGTATCATCACCTAATATTCAAATCTTAGTCTCTTTACAAGGTTATAAGCTGCTTTTAATTCGGACGAACCAATTGTGTGTGTGTGTGTGTGCATATAAGTAACTTTTCTATTAAATCATTCTGATATCCAGAGATGATAGTACAACATATCCCAACATATAAGCCTGCTCTTACAATGCTTTGGGTTCTAAAATCTTTGTATTTGCATGATCACCACCACCGAACTTATAATCCGACTAAGCAATCGTAGTGTCAAGACTTTTCAAGAAGCCCACTGCCCCGTGATAGCTAACTTCCAAGAACAATCATAAGAACAAACAAGCCAAAAAAAAAAAAAAAACTTGCATGCTCTCAATCATTACCCTCTGACAAAACTAGACATCAACACCATTATGCAATTTTATATCCGTTGACAACAATTAGGCAATTATCTTTTTCAGCAGAATGGACAACACAATATTAAAATCTAAAATAACGCTTAAATGTCGAACAGTAGTCAAGATAATAAAATTGAATTAATCCAGTAGCACATATTTTAATTGTTTATCTTTCCATTTTGAATCAAATACAAGTACCATGCCCACTTTGGAGAAAGTAATTAAAAAGAGCATATATAAACTGGAGAAAGTATGTCAGTTGAATTGTAACAAGACTACAATTAGAGACAATTTTATGTAATGTCCTCCAGGTCAGACTGTAACATTGCTTCATTTATTTGGTCATAGTAAAGAACAAAGAAATTAAAAAAAAAAAAAAACCTGGAGTTTGAAAAGAAAAATCTAAATTACAAGTTATGAAAATCATTGGAACGCAAGTTCTAAATGATAATTTATGAAATTACAACTCTGCAATTTACAAGCTTCGTAATCAAACTATGTTGAAGCTAAAAAATTAATTTAGATATGAATGACGAAAGTAAAACTAGAAAAATTGGTTAAAAGAAAAAATTGATCCTAGCTCAGCTTATGGTGAGGCCTGTATGATTATCTCAATGCCCGGGCAAGAGGCATTCGCTTAATAAACCACTAGCCCAGGCCGAGGACAGATGCGCCCAACCATGATGACATGAAAATCCCGATCAAGAAAATGAAAGTTATGGAAGTTACGAATCCAAGACCTGACCAAGAAGAGTTAGCAAATAATGTTCACTCATGTTCAACACGGTAATCTAATGATAATGAGTAATAGACACAATAGCCCACCATCTTTTTCTTTTCCAAATAATCACTTGCACCAGTTTTGTTGCCCTATTGTGCATTTCTACTTTCAAAAGGGTTAAGAATATAGAATTACTTTTTTATAGTGAGCTGAGAAAATACCCGATGAAAAATGGAAGTAAGTGAAGATAAGCTTCCAATTATAGATTGGACCAAAAAACTTAAGCCAATGATTTAGGCGAATTGATAGAGCTGTATTACCCATGAAGAAACCCTAGATTTGGAGATCCAGAAGGGGAGAGAGAGTACTTTTTACCGATTTGACTGTGAACTCAGAAGACGCGAGAGAGAGGGTGGGTCTGTTATCTTCCTCTTCAAATTGGCCTATAATGAGAGTACATAGGAAAAATCTCTTAAACAAAATGTCAGCAAAAACACTTAAAGGAGCAAAAATTTGAGAGTACAGAGGAGCGGAGAAGGGAAATGGAACGGGGTCTGCGATGGCGATGAAGGAGCAGAAATCACCGGAAACTCAACTGGTAGACAGACGATGGCAACGAAGGCAGACGAAGACGATGAGGCACGGGTGTACGGGGATCCCTTGCGATGAGATGGTCTCGCGGGAAGGAGCCAAGATGGTCTCGTCATTTCAGAGTCTCGCGGGAAGGAGGAGGGCTGACCGAAAGTCTCCTGGAAACTGTTATTCCCACCCTCACTGGTGGGAATAAAAATTTCCCAAATCTTTCATAATTTGTATTTCTGACAATAAAACTGTCATTTCTGACAATTTGTATTTCATAACTTGTAACAAACGTGGAAATATTTTTTTTTTCAAATTTTATTGAAAAAATTTAAAATATAACCTCAACCAAACACTACCTGAGCATGAAACTGTCTTCGTAAACTCCACATATTTTGACGGAAGCTTATTGATATTGAAAACTAATTCGTTCACCCTATTTCCGCAGATATTCCAAGGATAACGCAGTAGTTTGATTTGATGCTTCAAGATATTGTTCTGTTTTTGTGTTATGTTACTACTATTTGTTGCTTAATCTTATTCGTCGAATGTCATCTAACGTTGTTTGTCCGAGGAAGACACTGTCTGGGCGGGCTGAACATAAATGCAAGAAAACGGCACTCCCGAGGAAGGGTACATTCAGGTGCGTCGGTACGTGTAGAAAGCATAATACATATGAAGATTCTGTAGCACACAGTTTGAGTCTTCTATCTATTCATTTAATAAGTTTTAAATATCAATGATATAGATTTGTTATTATTTATTCTTTACTATTTATATTATAGAAAAAAAAAATACTCTTTCTCCTTCTGTAATTTTATTCTTACTACACGATTTTTTCTTTTATTTTTAAAATATACACAATTTTTTTAAAAATAAAATAGGCATTATAATTAAAAATATTTAAAAAAAATTTTTAGTTATTTTGAAATTTTATTGTTTACTTATGTATTTTATTTTTAAAGTACTTTCATATGATGTTATATTATTATATTTTGATTTTTTTAATACAAGTAATATTAAATAACAATTTTGTATTTTTTTTATTTTATTAAAAAAAATATTATTTCTTAGTTGTTTTTAAATATATTATAATTGTTTTCAATAATTTAATAATATAAAAATTATTTTTTATCAATATTAACTGTTGTATTTGTTTGAAAAAAAAGTGTATAATTTTTTTTAAAACAAATAATTTGTACTATTTTTAATTTTATATAATAACAATACAATTACGTATCCCAAAAAATGCCAATAAGAAATTATAGAGCCACTCGGTGAATTTTTAAAATTTTTTTGAATATTCTCAAAAAATCATAAAATATTATTCAAAAATTAGAAATTTTATAGAGACGCAGGTCATATTTTATTATTTTACTAAGCATCCCCACAAAAAATAGCGCAAAAATTTCATTTTTAAATTTCAAAATCATATAAACAAATATTTATACATTAAAAAATATTTTTAATATTTATACTTCTTTTTCTTTAAATAAATACACCAATAAAAATAATTAAAATATATTTAAAAACAATGAAACAATAACCTTATTTTGAGTATAAAAAAATCTTTATTTAATGCCTTTTTTGTTTAGAATGAAAAGAAATAAAAATATACTAATATAATATTATATAAAATTATTTTGATAAAAATAATATAAATAAAAAGTTAAATAATGAAATAATTAACAAAAAAATATAAATGAATTTAATTATAGCAAATTTTTTTATTTTAGAAGTTTGTATATATTTTAAAAATTATAGAGAATACCATGTAATAAGATCAAAATACAGAGGAGGAAGAATATTTTTCTCTTTATATTATTATCAAAGATAGACTAACATTCACATTTCCATGAAAGAAAAACAGTAATTATGGCGATCAGAATATCCAGGTTGGTAAAATTTGGAGAAGTACATCTATTCCAAAACACCAATGACAAAAAATATAGCTACAAGAAAGTCAAGTGGAGTATAATCTCTGCATTGGCAATTGCCCTTGGAATGTGATTTTGTATCTACAGCTGCGTTTCTTCCAATTTGAATGTAATAAAGGCGTACCAAAAGGAAAAAAATTTAAAAAGGAGAAACGGCGCCTGAACTAAACAAGCAATTATCAATCCAAACATCATTTCCACCGAGTGTCTAGACAAAAAGAAAAGCATCAGCCGGTGGAATCGTTCAGCATCAGCGGATTCCGTTTTTCCTACCTCCAACCTTCAGTAGTTTCTCAAAGATTAGCCAACGACAAAAGATAGCTGTTTGCTTATTACCATATTCCATTTTTGGTTTGCATAATGGGAAATTTGCTGCAGCATTATCAAGCCACCACAAGCAGCTAAATTGGCTAGGTACGCTTGAAAATACAGAGTCAGGAATATGTTAATACCAGGCACAGGCCCCAGAACATCAAGATACTGTCATGGTAAAGTAGGGTTAGCGAGTCCCATGGATACTGCAACTTCTCTAGCAGCCAAATCATCAGCTTGTTCCTGCATAGGAGTCAACAGAATTTGATGACGATAAGCTACCAAAAGGAATAGAATTATCTTGGTTGTTTGCATTAATAATTGGTCACAACCATATTCGATAATTATTGCAATCAGCTGAACATCTTTACCTGAAGGCGATGTAACAGATACATTAAGAAGAGATGTACAAACACCTGTGTGCAATTTCTCAAGGTTAGTAAAAGGATTCAAATCATTTCATGGTATATCCTATCCCAGCTAATTGACTTATTAAACACACAATGAACTGATCTCACCAAATAGAAAAACAGAATAACTCGGGCTGTTGGATACCGCCAGAGAAATCTTGTGGCCCTCACAGCCCCTGAATCTAACAGTTTCACTGCCTTCTGCAACTGCGTAAAGCATGTCAAATACAAAGTCAAAATTAATGTGGAAAACGAGAACTAAAATGACTTGCAATATGTTGGTAACATGTTATACCTGAACACTTGCACCAACCATATGACGGTGATGTAAGGGAAGAGGCCTGCAATTATTTATTTTATAAGATCATTTCCAAATTCCAAAAATGGTAATGAAAACACAGATGAGACTATCATATGGAGAGACGAGCATAGAAAAGAAGCATAATCAAATAAAAGAGTTAATTTAGAGTTGCAATGAATGAATTACATTTATTACTCTACCATTGACTGAACAAACTAGAATAAAAGAAGAAAATTAATGGAGATTTCATATTGAGATGTAAACAAATAAGTTATGCAAGAGAAGAAAGCATTCTAGCTTATAGTTCTTAATATCTAGAGGAGCAGGACCCAAGTTAAATAGGCCAGAAGGAACTTCCATCCCTACTGGCAGAGCGCATGACGATTGAGTCCAAAGCCTCTAGTCAGTTCCTTCAAATACATTGCAGACAAACAAGATGGATGCTGACATAATAATAAGAATAAACATACTCGAGGGTCTTTATTTCGGAGTCTTCTACCCAGGATGAGGATGCCCGACGGGAAATTCTACTTCTTTCAGCCTCTACCTGTTCAAATGGCAGTTATGTCAACTCCAGTGTGGAGTGAACTATTAATTATGCAGTCAAATGCACCTAAGCACATACCTGTACTTCTTGAAGACGCTTTGTTTCCTTCTCCAATTGAAACTCTGAGGCAGCTTTTTCACTGGCCATGGTTTCTAACTGTGTTTGTTTGTAGTACTGAAATAAAGACAAAAAGATATATATAACTCAAATTATTTGAACATCACATGTTATTGCATGAAATTTAACGAAGAATTACCAAAAGGTCAGTAAGTTCGCGATAGCGTTTCTCTAGCTCCATATGCTCCTGATAAGAAAATATAATAATGCTTAGTACAAGCAGTATTCCAAACTTATCACAGCCCATTGATAAAGTAGAAATGACATACTCAAAAGTCAAGGATCATAATTTAATCATGGCCCATTCTCTAATTCAAACAGAAACATATATAACTATAGATATGCATAAATAGTATAACTTTGAAGGGGACATATCTATTGTAAGTATGAACACGGTCTAAAAGCAATGCTCATTTTATGTGTTACCTGACGTGAGTAATGCTCAGCATCCCTCTTCATGGCAGCCATTTCAACTCTCATTTTTTGCAGCTCAGCCTGAAAGCAAACATATAATAATTGACAGCAAACAGATTTTGACCCAGAAGGTGGGAAATTAGCATCTGATAAAAATAATTAAACACAATTAAAAGCTACTTGCCTCCAAAGAAGAAAGCTTGTTTTCAGCCTCTCTCTGACCCTGGCGCGCACGCTCCACTTCTTCTTGCCATGCCTGCATCTAAATGTATGAAACTTAAGTGATTATAAAGTCCACAAGGATGAATAACTAATACTATCATTATTGCCACTACAGAAGAACTAAATTTTTCTCTAATTTGTATTTGAATAGAAATATCACGATATCTACAAAAAGTTGATATTCCCAGTCTGCACTTACTTCTACATTATTGAAAAAATAGAGGAGATAGTTCACTTCTAAACACAAAAAGTAGCAGTTCAAATATAAAATTGCAGATGTAAAAGTTTTAATGTTGGCCAATACATATTTTGTGTGTTCATCAGTTGGGAAAGAAAATATATGCTTGGCATTTCTCATACGCCTATTGTAATGACCCTCTAATATGGGGTCCACACATGTGTACATCATACTAAATGTTGTCTGAATAAGTTCAGGCAATGAACCAAAAAAGATGTCGGCTCTTTAAACATGTTGAGTTATCAATTATAAGTTTATATCTAAGTAGAAGATGATGTTCAAGGACGCCTACTGCAACTACAGAACAGCCTACATTCTACTCAGTTACCAGACATTGTGTAGATAAATTATTTAACTGATGAAGAAAGATGTTTAATTAATACCTGAATTACTTGATTTGCCTCTTCTGGTGACTTTTTTTGTTCACGGCGAGCGCGGGCTTCCATATCTTGCAGTTCTTGATTTAGAGATGCACATTCAACCTGATAACAGATGCTTTGAGAAAATGATTACTAGATGTTTATTTCAGAATAGCAATCAGCCACTTAACATTTTTAAATGATAATTAACTATTTCTCTTTGTACCTCGAGAAGTGCCACCTTCTGCTCAAGTTCAGTGGCCTTAGCTGTCCTCTCATCTGCTATTCTCTGAAAAGAGAAGCAATAAACTAATCAATGCATATGGTTAACCTTGATGTCAGTAATAGTTCTACAATCCCCTACAGCTTATAATGGGGAAAATAGTATCACCAGCCTTATTAACACAATCATAAATAAATTTATTTTAGTGGGATTTGCAAATCATTTTAAAATTAAATACTGATAAGTGATTATATTACCTGTATCCTTGCAAGGGCTGTAGATGCCTCAAGAGCTCTGTGCTCCAGCTCCACTTCTCTTTCCATAGCAGCCTGTTTCACCAATCATGGAATAAAAAAATTACAACGCAAAATACAAAAGCATAAAAATTAATAACTCTAGCTACAGACCATTTTGGTAGCATTATGTGCAGCGCGCTCCTCTTCTGCTCTTCGTTCAGCAGATGCTAGCTCCTCTCTTAGAGCCTATGAGGATAACAATTTTACAATGCAAAAGTTTTATCATATAAATGGTAAATATCAATATAGTTAAAGGAATCTTACATGCTATGGATCTTCTACTTACCTGCATCATTCTTGTCTCCGTAAGTTCTCGACTTCTCATCACAGATTCCATGCTTGCCTGATTAATTGTAATTTGGTCACCGGAGCTAAAGACAATTAATGTAAAACTCCAATGCATGTATATATGTGAGGTACAGTGTAAATGGAGATCCAACATAAAAGGACTAAATTATTGAACGAAACTGAAGTAGGTAGGTCACCATGTTACTCAAAATAGTATATTAGCCAATGATTTTCATTTACTGTAAAAATACTCACAGATAATATCTAAATGAGTAGATTCTAACAGAGACCACACATGCACACACAGAGTATCCAGTAAATGCAGCTTAGCTATTATCCTATAACAAGGACAGCAGGTCATATTATGTTTGGAAGGGATTATTGGTCTTTCCCTTTTGTATGCAAACCAGATACTTGATCATCATTTCTAGCAAGATATATCTATTGAGAACTTCTTGGTAGGTCATGAAAAGTATATGGGTAATCTTCTTACTTTTATATATATAGCGCATACTGTAGAACATATAGTTTAGGTTGAGCCAGTAACTGTATAAAAGAACACAAGCAAGATTACACTGCCACAATTCAAATATGAAAAACCTGCAGAGAAGCTAGATTTCCTTCTGATAATGCAGCCTGTCTTTTAACTGCATCCATTGAACTGACAAGTGCCTCAATTTCAGCATTCTTTGCCGCCAAGGCCTCAGCCATATGTGATTCTACTCTTGTTACTTCCCTTTTACATTCAGACAAATCTTTCTGTAGCTGTTTTATTCGAGCTTCATAAGATTTACTCAGTTCTCTCTGTAAAGTAAGCATTTATTAGTTATACAGCAATGAAATTGTTTCTACTTCAGGCACATGATTAGACCTAGTCCGTCAAACATGAAATATAGTAATTTTGCTTCACCTCTGCACTAAGAAGTTCCTCTAATTGTGCATTTTCAGATTTGTATTCTTGAAGACGGGATGATAGTCCAGCACATACCTGAAAATCAATAAGCCAAATGTCAACTAGACATTAAATCAGCAATCAGGAAGAAATTCTTGTTAAGTTCCCAGAACCAATCTACAGTATATGCCTCTGTAATCATGCTTCAAGGTGGCCTTGGATGACAGAAATGTTGGTTAGAACACATTCTTACCCGAGCTAACCTTGCCTCTTTAGATTGACCAGTAGATTTTGCTGTTTTAAGCAGTCCTCGAGCCTATGTACCAACTAAAAAACTAGTCAGAAGAAACTCTAAAGAAGATATGTATTTTAAGTAATAATGTACAAACTTCTCTCTTATAATAAATATGTTACCTCATCAAGTTGATCCTGTACTTTCTTGGAAGAAATATCAGTTTTATGATCCTCTTGGCTCTTTCCATTGTCAATAGATTCAACTTTTATATCAGTATCTTTAAGTATAGTGTCACTGTTAGGAGCAGCATCAGAAGTCACAGATTCAGATCCCTCTTGATTCTTTTTTAAATCGGCATCCAAATCTCCAGAGTTGATAATTAGGCCAGCATCAGTGGATTGATTTTCACTGGGGCCTTCAATACCTTTGGAAGCTGGAAGGGGATGCTCATCATGGATATCTGATGCATTCTCTTCAGTAAGTTCCACATTTGTTGATTCAGTTGCAGAAAGAGTGGCAGGTTCAACATCAGTATCACTTGCTAAGACTTCCACATTGTCCATTTCAGGTTTATCCACATCATCAGTTAATGTTTCCGTTAATGAAGTGCCTAACAAGGGCGATGTTGTGTCAATAAGTTGCTGCTCCTCATTTGCTTGGTTTGTAGAAATAGATGCGCTCTCAATGTTTTCAGTTATAAGGTTAAGATCAACCTTATTACTCGGAGTAGTTACGTCTACTAGTGCTGCTGGTGTGGCACTTTGCTCCTTTGGGGTATCACTAATTATAGGAGATGGTATAGATTGTCCCTTTTGAGCCTGTAAAGTAATTTTTCAATAATACATGTTCAGTGTGCACATTTTTAGAACACTACTTATGGATTTTAAAAAAAAGGCATACCTTAGGTTTTGATTTTGTTCTCTTGCCTTGAGATCCTTGCCCATTAGAAGCTAATTTTCAGAAAGGTAAAATGGAAAACAACTGTAAGCACATCTGTCTTATTTTTGAAAAAAAAAATGGACTCATTACTTTATAGCTGAGTTGCAAAACATGAAATTATTTTGGAAAACTGAGCTTTTTTTCCCTGTAGTGAACAGTTGCACTTCAATATTCCTCTTGGCACATCTATCCGGTAAATTTTTATTTATGGAGATTAAAGATGAGAATGAAACTGACATTGCTAACTGCCAGGTGTTAAAACTTTAACCTTTCGAATAAATATACGGTACACCATTATGGCAATGAACCTGGGATTAAGTTCAGGTCAGGCAGTCACTACTAAGACATCAGAGCATGAATTGATTGTCCTATAAGGTAAATCAAAGTCAAATGTAATAAAATCTAAACCTGGAGACTTGGAATCAGATTGCCCATCTGCTAACTCGTTGACAACTAGCTTGGCCCTTCGATCTACAACTTCAAATAAATCTGATCCATTAAAAAAAAGTATATGTCAGATTTAACTTCAAATTGAGCAGTACAAACAGACAAGGATGGGGGTTGGGATTGAGAAACTTTCATCTAACACTGCAGCAACCCCAATAAAAGCAAGTGATACCATCCCCCAACCAAAACAAACAATTTCTTAAAAACCAGGGGGGGGGAGGCAATTGACCAATAAAACTTCATAAACATTCCTCCAGTTTGACAAAAAAAAAACTGTAAATGTGAATACACATAGATTTAAACTTCATTTTTGCTCTTCAAGAAGTTGCAGAAGATTTACTGGCGTGCAGTGGACTTGAAAGAGGTGTTGATTTTCTTTCGGATACCCTCAACAATATTCATAAGTTTGGGCTTAATATTTGAAGCAGACATCTTTATCTAGTTAACAACATCAACAAATCAGCACTGGCAAGCTATTTGAAGTTTTATAATCAAAGTTGTAACCCATGTTGAATATCCAAAATAACATGGTAGAATTTCACTAAATGCTTCAACAATGAATCAAAACACACTAAAGTCTAGCAGCTAAATACTCACATCATAACGCAAAATATTCAAAGGAATCCAAATCAATCTCAAATCCCAGAAACGCTAAAGGGCTTATTAATTAAATCAGTGACACAATAGCCCTGGAATAGACCCAAAATACAAATAACCAAAGAGAAACGATCAAATTAGGGGAAATTCAAAATGTAGAAGGATGATCGATACCTTCGGCGGCTTTGAACCAGGAAGCCATTTGAGAAAAAACAGGATTCGGATCTGAAAGGGGTCGAGTGCTGCCGTAGGACTAGAAGCGATCGAGGAATGGAGGTTCCATGAAGGAATGGAAGAGATGATACGACGTCGGTTAGATTCAGAAAGCTCGGACAGAAAGCGGAGAATGCAGTGATGTGTTTGGAGAATCGCGCGAGAAATAAAACCGTTTCTTTGGGTTGGGTGTATGATCCAGCACTTCAAGGATTCAAGCAGCAAATCATTAATCCCTGCCTTTGCAAACGTAACTTTACGCAAATCAACGAACGCAGTGGTTAGTTTTGAGGAGGTTGGTATTGTTCAATTGTGCTACGAAGTAAAATTGAAGCCATGTCCACGTTCATTACCTAAGTTTCTTATTTTCGTCTACACAACTCTATAAGCAATAACAATTTTCCAGAGTTGCATTTAAATTAGAGAAAAATAAATTAAACCAATACAAAAATCATATACATATATTAATTAATTTTTTAATTAAATGCATTCTTAACACGTGCATGTGATTGTTTATATGGTTTAATATATCAAAACTTAATAAACTTGGTTCATACAAGAAATATCCTTTCACAAATTTCTCTCACTCAATATCACAGCCAAAATCATTTCATTTTCTTTGGTTTAATGACAATTGACAATTCATTTCATTTTTAGCCCATTAAAAAAAAATTCCTTTCTGCCTGCCTGGGTTCTCGTTAAATAAAAACGGACAACATGGAAATGGATTGGGCTGGGACAAGGCCCATAATCATGCAGAATTGCCGTGTTCCCCCTACCAACTTTAATACTCTTGACAGTTGAAGGGTCCCACCGAATGGGCCTTGGACCAAAATGGAAAGATCTTAAACTTGAATGGGCCGAAAGCTTGAATCAATGCCTTCTGGACTCTAGTCTAGCTATGAGTCCAAAAATAAAAATAAAAACAAAGACTTGTGAATAGAGCTATTTTATTATTATATATTTCTTTTTCGATATTTTGTTAATGTATTTATAGTTTGATGATTAGCAAATCGTGCGCGGACGTGGGAAGCGAAGGAGGAAGTGATCCTGCCGTAAAGCCGCCATTTACTGAAGTTTAATTTGGGTGAATAATTTATTTAAATATTTATAAAAAAATTTATATAAAAAAATTTTTATATTATAAATTTTTTTTAAATTAAATTATTTAATATTTGAATATATACTTAAAAAAATATTTAAAATATTTAAATATAATTTTGATAGAAAAAAGAAAATAAAAAAGAAAATTTTAATTTATAAAAATATAAAATAATTTTTTAATCATATAAATTTAAATTTTTATAAAAAAAATTAATAAACTTAAAATTTTAATTTATAAAATAAATTAAAATTAACTTATTAAAAATTAAACTCTAATAAATTATAAAATATGTTGTCTAAAACGAGGCTTTTGTTGAATGCCAAACATCAGACGGAGACCCTTCTCATCTTTAGGCTTCATAATATATCCATAAAATCATCAATCTGCGCCTCTACCACATCTAAATATATAATTCTTGTGCATTCTTTTTTTTTTCTAGACAATATCGTGTTCTAATTTTATTTATAAAGAATAATTATGGCATAAACTATTTCCAAAAACGTTACCAGTAGAATCGAATGATTAAGAGTTCGTTTGGTTTGTGAAAACGTTTTCTGTTTTCATTTTCTGAAAACAGTTTTTATTTTTTAATTTTTATATTTCTGAAAATACGTTTGGTTTGTATTTTTATTTTTACTATTTTTTAGTTATATTGTTGTATTTTTATTTTTATTATTTTATAATTATATAAATAATAAAACATTGTGTATATAATTCAAAATAAATGTGAAAATTTCATCATTGCAATGTACTATAAAATTGAAAATTCTGAAAACGTCTTTTTGGTATTTTCAGAATTTCCAGAAATTCAAAAAATATTTTTTAAAAATAAAAACAGAAAATAGTAAATAAACGCGTTTTTATGTGAAAATGAAAATTGAAAATAAGCAAACCAAACACAACCTAAATATTCTAAAACATTAGATCTCAACATCAAATCTTATAGCAACTTTTTCTCGTGGACATAATCAAAGTGCAACCTCAATTTTGGTTAGATTTTTTATTTTTTACATTATAGAAAAGTAAAAGTTTTTAAACGTTAATGATATAAATAAATATTATATAATTAGTGAAAGAGAATTTCAACCGAAAGCCTGCTTTTACAGAAAAAAACAAAGCACCGACCAAACGGTAAGGTTAGTGGCAAGTGATAATAACATTTTCAAATTTTGCTTTTGAGTTGATAAGGATTCCTTTTGGTGTTTTCTGCCTTAGAACTTCCACCTACCATCTCTTTTGATCTTCCTCTGTACGTGGGATAACCTTAGCACCCTCAAAATAAACTCTTTAAACTTCACTTTAACCATCAGACATTTAGATAGGATATTCTATAACTAATAATATATATGTTACTCATCCACAATGTTTAAAGCTATATATACATATATAGTATTGTTATCATTTTTCTTTCAAATAAAGTAAACAACTTTCAAAGTGTGTATA
The DNA here is from genome assembly GCA_037074535.1 of Gleditsia sinensis. Classification (NCBI taxonomy): domain Eukaryota; kingdom Viridiplantae; phylum Streptophyta; class Magnoliopsida; order Fabales; family Fabaceae; genus Gleditsia; species Gleditsia sinensis. The sequence goes on along the minus strand of CM073474.1, from coordinate 33,272,081 downwards.
GACATGCACATCCGCGTATATATATATGCTTTAATACAATAATAATGCTCAAATTCAGATATACAAAGACCATAAGAGTCCCTTATATATATATATATATATATATATATATATATATATATATATATATATATATATATATATATATATATCCCGTACATTATTCCTACCTAACCTAACGAAGCAACAATTATTCTTGGGTGAACCCCAAAGCACCATTGCTTTATATTGATACGTGTTTGAGAGAAATTGGTTCAACCCCCGCGCTAGCTTTTTGGGAAGAGATAGACAACAAAACCCCACCCATTCACCAATTAAAAGCTTTTGTAAATTCAGCGCCATTGCCCCCCACGTCTACATTATCTTCCCAATCACACCTCCACGCTAAAAGCTTCCTTATCCCTCTCTCACTCTTCTAAAGCGTTTGCTTAGATTGCGCTCAAAAGCATATCCTTTTTCTACAAGTTTAAATATTCAATAAAGTAAAAGTTTATGACTTTATATTCCCTACAGCTTTTTACTCGTTTATTTTCATAACAAGTGTATATATGAAAAATAAGTAATAAATAATTATGTAAATATATTAAATAAGCAAACAGTTTGTAAATAATTTTGAACTGCTAAGTTAATGATGACTAGATAAATAAGCAAACCAAACATATTTTAATAAAATTGTGACCCGCGGTAATATTAGTAATTATTTTTTATAAAAATAAATTTACATAGGAATTTATTTATATCAAGACACAACAACAACAACATAATATGTCACTAATTTGCGGTGCAAAAAAAATCAAATGATTCTCGTCTGATAATTAACGGATCGAATGGTTAATGCCCTGTCACGTGTCTCGTATGGCTTCTAAAGGTATCAATATTAACTAAAATAAATAAACGGAAATAACAGCCACAAGGGCAAAAGCAAAGCGCATAGGGCAAAGCAGGCTTATACCAAGTACTATTAATTAGATGTGATGGGAGAGGAGAAAGGGGTCCCCTTTAGTGCTTGAGATGGACGCTGCTGCTTCAATTATAGAGCACTACTTTCACAAATCTCACACCTACTCTTCATTACAGTCTTTTTCTTAACTACCACCTTCACCTTGCTTCTTTTTTTTCCTTTTTTTTGGTTGAAAAAAGTATGACCTTTCTTCTCAAACCCTCTGTGCGTGAGATCCTAAATCGAAATCAATGTCAATGTCAAGGATAGTACATAAAAATGCATTCTGGATTAGTTTAGTATATAAAAATGCATATTATTGTTTCTCCAAACTATATAATTCTTCGTAGATAAATTCTTTTAATTTAGTATTTCAAACATCAATGTCACCTTTTAATTTTAACGCAAAACTTAATTAGTAGTTGATATTCTAGATTAGTTTCCTGTCTTGTGAATATAATTTGACACTCACAAGCTCAATCCCTAAGTTTTCAATTAAAATAACCTTAACGAGAGGGATATTGATCGGTTTGTGAAAGTTGCCGAGGTGTACGAGCTTCCCTCTAATTAACACTCTTTAATTACCTCTCTGTTTCCTACATGGATCGCGTTCTTTCCATCAATCAACTCGGTAGGCAGAAACTTCGGTTGTTGGACGTTTTATCCATGCTCATCGCTTGGTGATCAGTTCCAAATTAACCACACACATAGAGACTAGAAAATTGCAATATTAATTATCAGTTAAATTTAAGTTAAAATTTGGATATATTGTAAGTACTTTTTTTGTATTTAGATAATTAAATAAAAAAAATATTTGAAAAAATTTAATTAAAAGTTTATCTATATGTTATAGATAAAAAATGGGCCTATTTAATTTACTTGTTTTCAATTTTTATTTTTACTAAAAATAAAAAATAAGTATAAAAATGTGTTTTTTTTTTGTTTTTTTTTAATTTTTTCAAATTGAAACGTATTATAAATGTAGTATTTTTATAATTATTTTAAATTATATATACAATTTTTTACTGTTTTTAAAAATTATATTTAACAAAAATAATTTATAAATTATACACTATTTTAAGTAATATATAAATTATAAACTTTCAGTTAATTTAAATTATTTAAATAAATTTATTTATCAAATATTTTTAATTTGATCAAATAAATTTATAAATTAATCAAATAAATTATAAATTAATTTATTTAATTTGTCAAATATATTTATAATTATAAATAAAATAAAATAAAAATATAATTATATAATTAAAAAATAATAAAAATAAAAATATAAACTAAATATATTTTTAAAATAAAAAATAAAAATATAAACCAAATCAAATATTAAACCATATATACTAGCAGCAAGTAAGAAAAAGAGTCCACATATTATATATTGTCCCAAAATGATTCTCTTGAATCCCAAGACCTCAAGACCTCAATCTATTGTGAGCACTTGTAACTTTCTTGATTTCATAACTATAATTAATTATAAATGCGTTACATCAACAATAAAGCGCTACATGAACAAATTACACTTAGCATTGTTTTTAACCGCATTACCAGTAATTGACTGATTTGAAGGTTTGAAACAGAAGGCATAGTATTTTATTACTAAATTATTAATCAACAAATCAATTAGCCACCGCATTGGTTAAATTATTCGTCAAGTTTAAGTAGATGCCGCGTGTCCTTGAAATCGAAGTTACGGGAATTGTCAGATTATCGTAATGCCCAAGCAATATGCAAAAAGAAAAACAAAAGAAAAAAAGGGAGAGTGAGACAAAGGAAATAAAGATTATTAAATAAATTAGAATATAGAGTGCACATAGATATTACTTTAATTAGATATAACTTTTCTGAGTGATGATTATCCATAACAATGATTAGTTAAGAGACTGACACATAATTGGAGTTACTTAATGAACGCAAACTAACACAATTACTCTTACACACATCATCTTACATCCCTCTAAAACTTAAGGATGCTGCATCTACAACTCTGAGATCGACTTTCAAAATAAAAAAATTGATTAAGAGGTAAAGGTTTAGTTAAGATATCAACTAACTGGTATTGAGAGAAAATAAGCAAAACGTCAATCTTTTTTTCTTTTTTTTTTTGACATGGCAGAACAAGAATTCTTTAACCCATAAGCAATATTAGCAAAGTGACCACTGTAATTTCTAGCACTAGTCCCATCAGACTGATTAAAAGGTCTAGATTGAGAATTATATTAAGAACATTGTAGAGCTACATATATAGCCTAATTAACTTGTTACATAGCTGGTACTTATTAAGCTGTAGATTGACCTCGGGATCCACTAAATTTCCATTTCTCAGCCGAAGCCTCGTATTGAAGTATTAGTATTTGTGGTAGAAGATTGAGATGCATGTGGGAATTAGATAGGATTGTGAGTTTGAAGGTAAATGAGTGGAAGGCACAGTACTAGTACTGAAAGTAATAGACACTTGTGTATTAGGTGCACAATGTGCTGATGATGTTATGTTCTAAATTTGAGTAAAGAAGGTTTCAAAATTATTCCAAATCTGATAGGAGCTAGCTTTTACTACTGTCTACCATTTTAGTCAAGACTTTTTCTGACATTGGCGATATAACCAGGATATCAGAAGTCTATTTTGCCTTATCCAATCAAGAAATTCTAATTTAACTCTTTTCAGAATTGCATCTTCATGTGATCTAAACTTTGGTGGGACACCTCGATCGGATCTTCCAGAATTTTTTTCAGACTGTGACCAAGAATTGTTAAATATATTTGTTGTTTCAACACTAGGAAATTCTGTTCATCTAACTTCATGGAGAATGAATGATTGAAAGTAACCGGATGACATTTTTGTGTCACGACTGAGTTGCATGACAATGACAATGAAATCTCCATTTGAAGAAGGCTTTAATATACCATGTCAAATGACCATGATATTCAGACAATATGCAGCAAGTAATTAAAACAAAGAAGATGGAGAGAGAGAGAGACAAAGGAAATAGATATGTATTCAAATGAATTAGAATATAGAGTATACATGGATACAATCTTATATAGAAGCTGTCTAAGTGATAACTATGCATAACAACGCTAACTGATTAGTAAGTAAACTGACACATGCATCGCTGAATTTTACTTAACAAATATATATATATATATATATATATATATATATATATATATATATAGGCACACACACAATTAAAATATATACCAGGAAAATGAAATGTATTCTTATCTTATCATCCTTCTAGTAAAAAAGTATTATTATATTATTGTATTTTCATGTTAGTTTGCAAAACATAATGGATTTATATATAAGGAGGGAGATAAATCAAATGCTCATTTTTTTTTCTTTTTAATTGTCGTTTTTATTATGTTTGTATGTTAATTAAGATATGTTTAAGATGTTGTGTTTACTAAGTTGACATTGAAAATGTTTAAATTGAATATATAAGATATCATTATTTTGATATATCATCTCATATTAATTATCATAAAATTATAAAAATTTGATATTATAATTTTTTTTATATCTTTTAATAGTCATTATAAATATAAGAATTTAATACTTAAAAAATATAAAATTTTAGTTTACGAAACCCATTTAAATTGATATTAATGGATACAGAAGCCATCATTAAGTCAAAAGATCTCAAAGCTCAAGTCACTTAGAATAATTTACAAGTTAAAAACTTAATACTGTGTAAATGAAGTACACCACTGGAACTACCACCATAATGCAGAGCGACCAAGAGACAAGAGAGACTTGAAAAGGAGCTAATAAAGCCAAACTCCAACTCACCAACCTTGGAAAGCTGTACATTAAATTTCTATCCATGACCATGGACAAAACATAACCCTCTTGCTTTAATCCCCCTTTATCGTCCAAAGTCGTAGTAGGTGCGTCCTTTATTGAAAGAAGAGAAATTCCTAACCCGCTAGAGTAAGACAGCTACAATTCCATTTTGTGCTATAATTTCTTTTCCTTTTATTATCCACATGAACGAGGGACCAACCCAAAATACACAAGAACAGTGTCAAATCAGAAGAAAAAAAAAACACAGGCCAAGATCACAGTGTGAATTCGAAGAAGATTTAAACATCTAGGCAAGCACCTAGCTCGCTTCACCAGCAGCCAAACCAAAAAACTGCTACATCTCAAAGTACAAGTCACATGATCAATAATAGTCACGCATTACTTTCAATTGCAATTCATGGATTCATGTACTGATCATGAGACATAGCAGAGAAAAATAGAAGGGGCTTTGTGAGATGCAGCTAACTACAGCCATGCATGCGATGGATTGAGGCCCATTTCACCTGTCCCACAAGTACTTATGGTAAGGTGAATCGAGAACGGGCATTGTTTTCTGCAAGTTGAGGTCTTTATAAAACTTGTTAATGAATTCTTCAGCTGCCTTGTCCACTTGGCTATCCCCCTCATCCTTCAAGGGGAAGGGCGAGTCAGTGATTCTGAGTTGCCTGACAGCGGGACTCTTTCCAAACCCTGGCAATGCCACCATCGGGGAAGCCTCCACCTTGTCATTGTTCAAGTATATCTCCAGCACCTTCTGAACTGCATTGAGGGTAGAAACGTCGTCGCACTTATATGACTTGTTAAAAAAATGGCGGTGCTTGCGTTTAATGGCGTGGACAAAGGGGTAGGCGGGGCTGTTGCTGCAGCTGAATTCGTAATCGCGGGGGGATATGAAGGAGAGGTGGGAGTCGTGGTGGTGGAACATGAGATTGTTGGCGAAGGCCTTACCGGCCATCTTCCCACGTTTCAGCAGCAAATGGAGCTCTAGCATCATTTTGCTCTTGGCTATGCCTTTTCTTAACATCACCAACACTAAACGTACTATGTTCCATACTTTCTTTGCTACCACCGGTGCATTTGTCCGTGTTTCCATTTTTTGTTTGGGTGGAGAGAGTGAGAGGGGGGGAGAGAGAGAGAGAGAGGAATTGAACTAGAAACTGATTCGATATGCAATAGGAGAGGGGGAGATAGGAGGTATATAAAGGGCCGCAAGATAGTTATTTAATTATAAAGCGAGGGACTGAAATGAAATCCCAGTTTCAATTGAAGCGCGTGCGAGGTTAGATTGATAGTCAGAAGGCACGAGTGCTTTTTTCATATACGGACAACAATGATTTGGATTATTATTATTATATTTAATTGTCAGATTGTTGGTTTGCCGTTTGTGGTTTACATGCAAGTTGGGGTTGGAGTTTACTAGAAGGTCTCTATGATGGGAACTAATATTTGCAGAGTAATAACCCCAGGGTTCAATAATTGGAGAGATATTTGGGGATGGTGTTCCAATGGTCAAATTTGGATTATGATTTGGCATTCGCCGTGCACATTCAGCTGATTAATACATCAACTCAACCGCGTTACCTTTACCCTTCATTATTATTATTATTATTATTATTATTACATTTTCTATAGGAAAACATTTTTTTTAAAATGTAAAATACTTTGTACACGCGGCACACTAATGGAAGCCTAAATCCATCCACAACACGAACAACCCGTCGCCTCCGCCACAGCATGGCTGTGGGCAGTGGCCACTAATGCCACTCTTTCGTACGAAGGCTAGGACAACTGAGCACACGTTGGAAAAGTATTTACTTGTTTCTTTAATTTTAAGACGAGAAATATAATTTTAGAAATACTGGCTAAAATTAAATTGACAGCTAAACATATAAATGTTTCGCAGAAAAAACATAATTTAATATACAGGCACGTACGAGGAAATTAGCCGCCACGTGTTGGTCGCGTGACAGGACTTGACAACAGAAGGGAAGAAACTACAATTTGCCTCATTTTAGTTTCAGGTAAATAATTTAGTGAATGTGATGGGCAGCCCTATCTGCTTGATTACATTTATTGGTCTTTTTCCTTAGTACAAAAAACCACACCATCATGAATTTTTAACTTCCAATTTCAAATTATTGAAAATGTGTTCTATAACTTAGAAAAAAGAAAAAGAAGGGTTTTGTTTAATATTGAAGGTTTGTTTCTAAAAACCGTATTCTTATAAGAGGGGTGTGTGGAGGAGAACCCTTCATCGTGTTCTTTCCCATCAATTATTAACTAATATTAATTTTTAATGCGACCAAAAAAAAAAAAATACTTTCTTCCACCTTCTCTTCTTCTGGCCTGTTTGCCAGGGTATTTGGCTGTAGCTGGGCCATGAACTCGAAAAAGCTTTGTACAAAGCTTGCACTGAATGATAAGCATCCAAGGCTACTGGGACCAAATGCCACCTGTCTGTAAAGCAATGTTTGGAATGATTGATATATTGTCTGCATAATCCTACAAATACTGGGGGCAAAAAAAACAAAACCACTTCCGAGTTTATGCAATTAATAAAACTAGAAGTATGGATCAAATTTCAAAATAAAGAGTTTATGCCTTTTTCATTTTTGCTAAAATTAAGTAACAAAATCATAGTACGGTTTATTTTTAAATATTATAATTATGAGTGTTCTCGATTTTTATTCACAGCTCAAATTTAAAATGAAGAGAGACTGGGATCCTGAAAAATAATTCTTTTATTTTTTATTATTAAAAATGTGTGATATAATTGATGAAATTTTTTTATTTATGAAAGTATCTTTACATATTATTACTAATCTCTTCAAATTCTATTGGGACAAAGAAATTTTTTTTAATAAATATATGCTCAATAAAAAAAAGAATTAAATTTGTATTATTATTTTTAAAATATAGTTCACTTATCAGAATACTCAACATTTGTTAATACATTTAATTCATCTATATGTACGTATCTCGTAACATTTTAAAAATAAAATTTATTAGAGTATAATATATTTATTTTATTTGCAATTAATAAAATATTTGAAGATAAATTTAAATACACTATGTGCAAATTTAATATATATAAATTTATTATTTATTATTAATAATTATATTTTATTATATAATCTTAAAAAATATAAAATAAATATATTATTTAGAGTTATACAATAAATTAATAATATTATTATAAATTTTTTTATATCAATAAATATCTCTAAATTTATATTTATTTTATTATTATCAATAATATTTAAAAATTTATTACATAGTATGTAATTTAAATATTGTTCAAATATTATAAAAATAATATTATTAAAATTTGAATAAAATAATAATAAAAAATTATTAATTAAAAATTATATACTATTTATAATAAAAATTTATAAACTATTTAAATAAATTTATTTATTAAATAATTTTAATTTAATTAAATAAATTTATAAATTAATTAAATAAATTATAAATTAATTAATTTTACTTTAAAACTTTATATTCTTTCCGGTCACTGTTTTGCTAACCACGGGAAGTAAAGTAAAAGAGAAATTAAGATAGGAAGAAACTAAAATTTCGTGGGAATCGTGCTTTGACCGAGGTTTCTTAGCAATAGCATCCTCGTCTAGTTCCCGCAACGAATAAGAAATTCCCATAAGGACGCGCATTTGCACGAGTTTAAGAAAGGCGAGACCATCCAAAGCATTAATGGGACGGGGCACTATTGGTTTACTTTTTGAGTTTTTTTTGTTTGTTTGTTTGTTTTAAATAACTAGAATTCATTTTTCTTAAACCGAACCCTTTATTTATTAGACTGCATATCCTATCTGCATTCCCTTTCAAGACAAACATATTCGCGATATTGTTCATCTCCCACAAATTGAAGTTGATGCATTATCTTCGAGACGAGTTCCATGAATTTATATCCTCTATATATATATATATATATATATCAACGCTGTCGTTTGATAGCTCTCTCATCAATTTGATTAAATTATTGGTGGTCCGGCACGGGACATGTAGCTTGGGGTAGTGATTTTCTTGTCATTGTCTTTGCTTTCCAAACTCTTTGAATATTTCACCCATTTGGCTTCCCTTCTCAACCTCATTATTGAAGCCACTTTTATTTGTAATGCGTCTACTTTCTATAACTCAACTTCTTTCTTCATAATTTATTGCTTTTTGTATTTGCTTCCCACTCGTCCTCTCCTCTTCGTCCTTCGCATTGTCCACATCACCCATATAAAACGCTCCGTCCTTATCTATAAATAATTAATTCGGAACATTTTCATGTATTATATTATATTTGTATATATATGCCGGTAGTTTCCAATATGAAATGTATGTGGCATGCCATGTCTCTTCTTAATTAATAAGATGCATTTAAAAAAAAAATATTTTTTTGGTAATCCCTTAAAAAAAATTATTTTCATCAAGTTGCACAGATACTTAATTAATTTAATTGTAACGATTTTTGTTTTAGTACGTTTCCGAAACCTTTCTCGGTTATTTAATGGTTCATAGTCCCATCGCAAAGGGTCACTTAGAAGCTACATCACATAAATTTACAACTCTGGGCCAGACATAGGCCCATATTACTTGTTAATGAGAGGCCCAAACTTTGCAGCTCACCAATCTTTGACCCAAAAACCCAATCCAGAATTTTCACTTCTCAACCTTTAACGACAAAGACAGTGAAATTCAACAATAATCTTGATTACTTACTATTCTGTCAAACGAAAATCAAAACGTTCAATCAAGCATCTCAATATTTATTCATTTGACAAATTGAAGAAGAAAGGTGGCGATTGATTTCAAAAAAAGACAGCGGAAGCTAAAATAATAAAATCGAATCGGTTGCTTGCACATTTGGTATTTGAAAGTTTATCTACAATTCAAGTAATAATTTCGCAGTTTTAATTGCGGATCGTGGACTTTGTGGAGTCATTTTCAGAGAAAGAAGGAGAGAGAGTAGTTTGTCAATTGCTTGCTCATTGATATTTTGAAATTTCTATTAAATAATTTCTATTTTTTTAATGCCCACGACTAATGGGTCACGCAGTCTTAAAAATTGCCACTACAACGTCAACCAATAAGAGGAATATCAGGGTGAATTGTATTTTGAAATTTGAAAATGTATGAATTTTTAAATGCATTTTTTAATAAAAAAATATTTTTGTTTTTGTTTTTTTTTCTATCAAATCCCAATCATATGAAATCATCAAATTATTAACAAAATCATATGGTAGCCGTCTAATAATTTGCTGAAATGATATTTAATTTTAATTAAAAAACTTGATTAATTCCATCTATTTTATAATTTTAATATTAGTTTGAATAATTTTGGGATTTATAATTTAATAAAAAAGAAAGAAAGGAAATCAATCTGGAAGACGCCATAATATTTGCTTTTCCGAATTGCCCTCGGAAACCTGGATATATCCCCACTATTTACCACTTGTTTGCCTCGGGGAGCAGTCAAGTTGATTGAGAATGTCGGGGTATTTTGGAGATCACAAACAAAAAGCAACCGCTGCTTTGGGCATTCTCAACGACTCTACAGTACTGCCAAGGTACTAATTTTGATCTTATTTGAGAATTTTTGAAAAAGCAGACAGAACAAAAAGAGCAAGAAGACAACACTAGAGAAGAAGAACATCACCCTCTTCGCCAACCAAAGGTAACCCTATAGTGTTTGCTTTCTGGTTGAGAGTTCTTGATCCTCACTTATTCTGTTGAAATTTGTATCGCTAAGTGGTTGTTTGATTTGGGATTTTTTTTTTTGACCATGCCTATGTTTGTTTCTTGGAATTCTAGAGTGAGGTGAAGTTCTTGATTCCTGTTTGGTTGCTGAGAAAATGTTGGTCATCATATGAATGAGTCTAATCTCAAAATACACTAATTTTGCTTGGATATATTGAGACTAGAAATGCCAATATGCTAATTGACCTTATATTTGTTACGCCGGACGGTTGCTCTGCTTTTAATTTCTTTCTTTTTTCCTGTTAATTTAATTTTCAATTTTCCCTTTCGATATTTTGGTGAAAAGATTATGGTTTGCAGTTTGCAAAGGGAATAAGAGTTTTCTTCCATGTCGTTTCAATGAATTGGGTCCACTTCTCTTATTTGAATATTTGATCTCTCAGAGACTGTCATTATGGGTTAGAGATGATCGGAAAGCATAGGCGAAACCAAAAGTCAAGAACTAGGCCTTCTCGAACAATTAATTCGGATTCTTTGCAATCAAATTTAAAGGAGCTTTGGTGCTGCTGGCGCTGAACTTGCTTATGATTTTGTTTTTCCTAGCTGATTTATCAAATTTCTTCTATATTGTATAAAATTGGATTTGTTCTTGTCTCCGGCTGGTGCTGCAAATTTTTACATTTCTATAATCACAGAATCAACCTACGAAAGTACCCACTGGACATCTTTTGGGTTCTTCTTCCTTAGAGATTGTTTATTTGATTATTGACAAGAAATTTGAACTTGTTGTACCATGGGCAGAATGGACTCTCAGTTTTTGGGAAGGCAGCAGAGACCTAAAGGAGCTAACATGAAGCAGGCATTGCGGGTGATGTTGCTCTTGGCTGTTTGTGCCTGGTTGGTACACCAGATCAATCACTCAAGAAATAAAACAGAGAACTATGGTGGTCAACCGAAGCTTGTTGAAGAATATGGGGTTATATCACTAGGGCGTAAAGGGACACCATCACGGTTTGATGTAAGAGCTATTCCTAACTCAGGAAATGTACATTTCGTAGAGGCTAGAAAGACAAATAGAGGCAGGGATGATCTGTCTGATGGAGCCATCGAAGACCAGACTGAAGAAAAAATTGGGCATATCGATGAAAAGGAACTAGAAAACCAATCTAAGAAATCACCCAAGAATAATTTCAAGGATACATCCAAAAAAAATTCTGGAAAGGTTCAAGAAAGATCAACGAGAAGTGAGTCAGATCACAAAGGGCAAGGCAATAAGGAGTATTCAAAAACACCAGTTATCAATGACGAGGAGCCAGAACTACAAATCAGAGAACCCCCAAATGATGTGCAGAACAGAAAGAACACCAAATCAGGTGGCTCCGTTAAGGAGAATGAAGAGGTTGAAGACCCAAAAATAAGTGAGAAGGAAGCCATGATGCAGGAAAATGTAGTGGATAGTGCCACAAACATTGGCGAGAATGAGAGAATAGGTGGGGTCCATAGCTTTCATGATGAAAATGGTGTGCCGCCTGAAGTCAATGAAACTGAGCCAATAGGCAGCGATGTACACAATCTGCATGAAGAAAACAAATCAAATAATAATAAGGAAAGTAGACATAGAAGAAGCAACATTTATGAAGTTACATCTGCTTCTGCAGAAGATAGCAATGTCGAAATAACATTGGAAGGCTCAACAAGGGATGTAATAGCTGATCCAGAAATTAATTCTCAAAGTCGTACTACTCATGTTGACACTTCAGGCATCAATCACAATTCAGAAACTAGTGAAGGAGATAGTTTAGTTTTGTAAGATTCCAAAATCTGTTTCTCATCATTGTAAATAAAAATTCAGAGTCACTGGTTGTCATTACAAGCAAAGTCAAAAAGCTGTAGGAGAGATGAATTCTCCTAGGCTCTATAAGATCTTTTTTCACCCTACATCCATAACTATGTACTATGAATGTAAATTTTCATTTCTTTTCTCTGGAAGAGGCCAGGGACTACATAGCTTGATGGAGGCTTTTTGCTTTCCACTTCTTTTTCCATGTAGTTAGGCGCTGGCTAGGATTTCATTTAGTTATCATCATTATTGCATCTAGTTTCAGGGGTAGCTTTTATTCATTTTCAACCTTTTTAAGGTAAATTATAATGAGGATTGTTGGCCAATCAAGGAATGGCTGATGTATGATGGGAGACATACTAGCATGAAAAATTATTAGATAAACTGGGTTATAACTAAACTGAGTCAACCACAAACAAACATGTAAGCATGTCGATAGAAGACAAGCTTACATATGTCTGCATAATTTGCTTATCAACTTATCTTTTCTATACCAATTCTGCTAAGAATCTCTTGTTGGCCGGTAAGGTTTCGCGTACTCCTTCAGAAAGGCAGACAGACATTTGATAGCTGATGATACCCTGGTATGGGGCAGCGTATCTCTAAAGAAGAGCAAAACAAAGTTCGCTGATTCAATTGCTATGGAGAGCTTTCAAAAACCATATGTTTGCATATGCATTCATAGAAAATCATAACTAGAAAATATATATTATGAAATAGGAACTTCTGTTAGCAAGCTTCAAAAAATGCCACACGAGGAAAACCATCGTATCACTTTTATGGAAAATACAAAAGAGGGGACTCAGCTATTTTTCTTTCCACATTTACGATAACTTTCCTATTAAGTAATTTCGCATTGCATTTGGACTTCTCTGTCGAACTTAGCATCTTCCTCAGCTTCTGTCGCTATCTGTCCTGCTAACAGAAAAATGAAATATGCTTTGCTCATCTTGTGTGGAACTAAATGATAATGAAAATAGACCATGAAACAGAAGAAGATAAGGAAATGCAAGCCACCGCTCCAGTGGCGGTCCAACAATTGAAAAGTTGTCCAATTGGTCGGCAGCTTTCTTAACATGAACTCATTGTTCACAATTCAGTTAGCCAATAGGGGGACCACTATATTTCATAGGAGAAACAACATTAACTGGGACTCTTCACGTGTCTACCCACTCGTTACAACATTATTTGGGGCTTGGGAGCTTCTTTACTGGTATATTAGTAGTGATAGATACACAGAGGGAGTGAAATATTGGTAGACAAGATACAGCTGGCTACCTACAAAATATTAAGAAACCAGTATGTTATGAAAATCTGGTGTTTGCTTGTGTTTGATGAGGAGGAGAATACTTTACCTCCACGTGGATACCCCAACTTTGCCAGCAACAAGACAATGGCGAGTGGTTCTGAAAGCATATGTCTATGAACATGAGAGACTTGTATGGGATTGGCTTGGGAAACAAAAAGAGGAGGAAAAAGAAATTAAAAATGAATTTAGACATATATAATGCATTATTGCTAATGTTTATTCCCTCAATTTTCCTTTTTATTTTCTAAACAAAGGTGTAGGGTCTTGGCAACCACTTTCCCATTAGACTTGATAATGGTTCAAGCCACGAGCTGAGTCTGAAGTTCAATAAATTTTTATGTAGGTGCTGCATCCTGAAATGAAAAATAAGGTTGGTATAGAAATAAGTGGTCAACCCAAGTATCATTAACGATCAATCGTGAGCATACTTGTGTTGGGGCGGCCTGATGATTTTGCCTGCCATTTGAAGAATGATGCATTGAAAAATGCAGTTAATGAATATGAAACATAAATAAGTGGGAGAATTAAAAGAATGAGAGGTTGCTTCAAGGTGAGATATGAAGCAGCAAGTTACGGCCAAATGATCCTAACCTCATTTGATTAGAGGAACCAAAATAATTTATCGCAGCCCAGAAGCACACAAGGTCTTTTGGTATATATTATTGACATGTAAGAATCATTGGCTCCTTGAAGTTGAACATTTTATGACCATTCTTCATTTGATGAAGTCTCCCTTGTCAATGATGTTATGGGCTCCCCACCACACGTAGTCCTATAATATCCACATATCCATGAAAACAGCTTGTCCTACCCCTCCAATAATATATCCCGGCATCCCAAATTGTTCGTTTCTATCTATAAGAATTTCACTCACCGCCACACAGAATCTATTGGCTGCATCTTCGAAGTCTCCGAGGGGACGAGAAAGAGGAATTGTACTCATGTTTCGTGGATAATAAAGGATCAGAAACAGCATGAAACAGATTAAGGAAATCTAAGCCATCACTCTACGCTACTGTTGTTTCAACTTTCACATCAAAGGAGAAAACTGTCTAGACATATATGAATATGAATTTCTGGTATACAATTTAGCCAACTTGAGAGGGTATCACCATCTGTTACTTTCAGGTCTGTAATTTATTTAAGCATGATTTAAAGGCTGACGCTTGTCAATTTCAGAGAGAGAGAGACTGAAAGAGACAACACATTAGCGAGTGTATATATATACATACTATATAGTATATATATATATATGGAGAGTCCTCCATCTTGTTCATATATCTCATTAATTATAGTAATATAATAAAAGCTAAGAAAGCCTGTATATTGCCAATGATAATTTTTTGTTGGAGCAATCAATTAAGCCTGCCTGCCATACATATGAAGTGCCTGAGTCCTTAAAACAAACATTAAGATAAAACAACAGATGAGAAGTGGCAGCCATGTATAATTATTTTGAAGGATGATTTTTCTTTATAGTTCAGTTATATGGCATTAATGCAGCAAATTGAAATATATCAATGGGTGATTCCTAAACTCTTGTACGAGAGGTGCTAGCCGCAAACTCTAGTCGCCATCTCCCAACCTGACTTCAAATTAATTTTATGATCCGTCTTTGTATATTGATTTGGGGTCTGGCCTTCATCGATCAAAGCCAACCAGAAAAATGATAAAATTTGTTTAACTAGCTCACTGGGATATTGAGGATAAGCGCTGGGTCAGTTTTTCCCTTGTGTCCACACATATGCATGCAGTAGGTGCTATGTCTCGTACCACGGAAGATGGTCGTAATGGCTTGGAATTTGGAAATGTAAAACATGTGAGTAATGGGATAGTGCCACAGATTTGACAGCAACCCAAGATTAATTAAGATGTATGATTTGAGAATATTAATTTGAGTAAAATTGTAATTTATTTAAGTCGGTAGCCATCCCTTGGTCAGAATTGATGATGATGACCCTATTGAATTAGGCTCTAATTTTTATTATTGATACAGTGACGTTACTTTTAAAAATACAATAGTTGAGTGTGGACTTTTGGTGAGAGTTCCGGTCATGATAACTATTGGCCAGAAAAAAGAAAAACAAAGTCACAATAACTATTTTCTAAGATACTTCAAAAAAATAATAATCAATACACCACTATTTTGCTTCAAATTAATTTAAAGGGACCAGATATATATCTTACGTACATTTGCTAATATTTTAAATAATTATAATATAAATACATACATATATATATATATATATATATATATATATATATATATATATATATATATATATATATATACATATACACATATAAGGTATAAAATAATATGGTATTTAATATATCAATATTTAGTATAAAAATTGAAAATTGTAAACAAATACTATTATTATTTTATAAAAATTTATAATAAAGTTAAAACAGTCATGGATGTGAAATCTCTAGAATTTTTAGGATACAAAATATCATTTACATCTAGATAACATTATCAAAATATGCAAATGACGATCAGGTTATACCAAATTACTCCAAAATTAGTATGTTACATATATAAGAGTAATTAAAGTGGAGAGGTGGTGGTAATGGCTTGGAATTTGGAAATGTAAAACGTGTGAGTAATGGGATAGTGCTAGCTGAACCATCGTCCTAGCAATATCGACATATCATGTCAGAAGTGGCCGTATCTTGATAAAATTAGCAGCACGATTAGAGGATGGCACAAGCCTAGCTTAGATTCCACAACCCCACAATTATCACGTGTCTCTTAACAAGTCACTAGGATCGATCGGTTCTTCAATATAAAACCATCTTTACCAGCTACCTCATTTGCGTGGGATTACAGTTTATTTAATTACTTTCTACTTGATACTACGGACATGGAAGCTAGTCACGGAAGCCAAGCAGCAAAATGGAAGGGGAAGGCCAAAACGGAGATAATAGGTCAGAAAGCAGAGCAAATATGGCCTCTTGTGGCAGACTTCTTTGGCCTTAACAAGTGGTTCCCAACTCCTACATGCATTCCTGTTGAAGGCATCTCTGGGCAACCTGGGTGTGTTCGCTTCTGCGCAGGTTTCAAAACCCCAGTGGACGCCGATGGCAATGGCAAACAAACTGTGAATTGGACCAAGCAGAAACTGATGTTCATAGACCCAACTGGTATGACATTTAGATATGCCATAATAGATAGTAACGTTGGGTTTTACTCATACATAGCTACATGGAGAGTGGCGCCAACCAAAGGTGGATGTGAGGTTGAGTGGGAGTATGAAGTTGAGCCAGTGGACGGGTGGAGACTGGAACAATTGGATTCCTTCGTCAGCTCTGGCTTGCAAGTGATGGGTAAGAGGATGGAGGCAGATGTCAAAGCTATGGAGGAAGCTCTCAGAGCTTGAATCAGATACCCAATCATTCCAGAGTTCTTGAGTTTCGTATGTCATAGCTCAATAGAAACCGAGTGTGAGTGTGCGTTAAAACTTGTGCTGTTATGTGTCGTGACTTTTAAGAGGGTGTTATTCTACTGTATAATTCTGTGAGATTATAAGCGTGCATGTGATTGCCAGTGATATGCTCTTTCTTTATCTATCTCATCTTCCTTGCTGCTTCTTCTTCTTCTTCTTCAATTTTTACTCGGCATTTTAGTTTTCGCTGTTGAAAATTAAAGGAAAATGAATTAAAGAGAGGAAAAAGAGAGAGAGAGAGAGAAAGGATGAAAATTTTGAATTTAAATAATGTTTTCTTTTCATCTGATTAGATAATTAATTGAAAATTTCACATTTTTTCTTGTATTCTTACAAACAAAAATCCAGAATCAGTGAATCACATTGGGTGAATCACATTGGTTAGATTTGGTCAAAAATTTCATAAGAACATCTTAATGAAAATTCTTAAACTCTATTATGAGTTGTTGAAGCTAGACTCAATCCACATAATAACAAAAAATAATAAAATATTTAATCAAATTTAAATACTATTGTTTATATAAATAATAATGTTTAAAATAAAAAATATTTTTTTATTATATATTTATATTATTTTTAATTATTATTATTAAAAATATTATTTAAAATAAATTTATATTATTTTAAAATTTTTATTTATGTATTTGTTATTTTAAAATTTATCTTAAAAATTTTATTTTATTTAAAATTTTATATTAAAAATAATATTTAATTTTTTTTTATATATTTATTATTTTAAAATTAAAATATAAATTATTTATATTTTAAATTAAAATATAAATAAAATATAAAAATATGAGATAATCTGTGATCTATTTAGTGAATTTTTAAAAATTATACTATTAAAATACAAAATTATTTAAAATATTATAGAGTTATTTAAAAAAAAATGATGATATAACACATATAAGATCCACTTAAACAACTTAATTAAATATCATTATTGATGATGCTCTAAGAGCCTAATTAAATAATGCCAATGTTTAGTTATCTGATGTCACCAAAAAATAAAAAAATAAAGAAGCAAAAATGTCAATGCTAGTCTAACTTCATCCTAAATTTATCATTAAATGGAGGGTTGCGGGCAAAGTTTGAGCCTGGTCATGTCTAATCCTATACAAATATATAGGGATATTTTTCTTCAATTTTTGACAAGTAAATAATATCTTAATCTACAAATGAGCCAAAAAAATAGTATACAATCAAATTAATATTGCTTTTATAAATAAGGTTTTTTTTGGTCCAAGTATTCAAATACTGATAATGTGTAATTTACCTGAAACATTAAATTTAATCATTAAAATGTAGAAGACAAATAATGCATATGATATAAAGTTTAGAGAGAACAAATTGATTAATTAATTTGTTACCCGAATTCAATAAAAAATGTATATACTTGATATTTGTACTAAAATTTATTAACATAAAAATAAAATTACTGTTACGATTCTCTGATAAGCTACAGTTTGTTATTACGAAATTAAATTAATTAGAACCTGATTGAAATATAAATTAATTGAACACTCACAATCAGAAGTCTTAAATGAGTGTTAGAGGTGTTTGCGGTAATTCAATTCAATTTTTAAAACTCAACAAAATTGAATTAATTATACAAAATTTAATAAAAAATAGACTTAATAATTTGTCTAAGATTTAGAAAACTGAACTAAATCGACCCAATTAAAAATGATTCAATTTAGTTCAATTTTTCAATTTTGTAAACTTATTTTAATAGCCTTTATGCTTATTTCAATAGTTTTTTTTGTTTATTTTATCAATTTTTTTTGACTCATTTTACATTTTGGTCTGCCAATTTAAAAAAAATTATAATTTTTGATGTTCGTTATAAATTTTTTTTTTGGTACAGATAAAAGCCCAAGGACTATTCCAAAGCAGATCGGAGAACCAAATTACCCCTAATATCATCTAATAAGATCCCACCCATAGGTTTAGGTGGACAGTTTAGGATGTGGAGACCCACATCCTTCTTGTGAGTCTCGACAGCCAACCAATTCGTCGCTTTATTTCTCTCTTTGAAAACATGTTGCACTTCAACTCTCCAATCTCTCAGCATAAACTGTCTTATATGGGTGATTAAACTGAAATCGAACTAATCTTTACATAAATCAAAAATAATTTAAAATCTAGATGGTATAGCGGTTTAGGGTTCGGTCCAAAGTCACATGAGTGTTATATTGCATTGACATTTTGGCACCTCCTTAACGGATTTCACAACCACAACTTTTGTTACATTGGATCGTGCTGGGTCTCCTACAAAATGGAGGTCACTTCTAAAAGATCCACCTCTTGGGTGAAATTCATGGGCACCTGTCTGCATGAATGAGCACTCCTCCACAATTATCCAATGCGGACAACAGGCATCAACAACAATAGGCGTCCAAGGATGGAGATACTCCCAATGTAGATCGAGTTATTTGCCTTACCACAAATGATTCATCTAACAAGAGTCCTGGCATCATACGGTTACATGGTGCTCAAGAGGAAAAGTATAATTCTAATGGAATCTTGTAACAAAGTAATTAGACATGCAGCTGGAAAGGAATACTCCAATAGGGGACACTATGATATTCAATAAAGAATACAACTTTGAGACGGAAGTGGTACCCAGATGAAACAACCCTATTTCACGTCCTTAATCATACACGACACTAAAAAATTTAACGTTTTCTGGCATTGCATAACTGTCTTTGACAAATTGCAGACACTGCACATAGGACTAGTTTTCTTGAAAAATATAATACTTATGTCATATTAGGCTTCCCCCACCCAATGTCATCATTACTAGTTACACACTAGAACTAACGAAGGGGAAAAATGAAGGAAGAAAATCAAACAGTAGGTTCTCAGTTGTAACATTCCACAAAGATGCCAGGTCAAAGATGAAACAAGAAGACCCGTAAATTTATATTTTGCCTTCACTGTCTAGGAAGAGCAAGGTTGCAGCAGTCTCCCTCTTGACTTCGTCAAAGAAATTAAAATTTATACCAGTTGTATGCTCTAAAGTTCTCACAGATGCTAACCATAGATATTCAGATATATATACATGTGACAAACAGAAGAATCAATCAAAATAAAAGTAAACCACAACTACAAACAGTTTATCCGTTCTATTTTGAGCATGAAATAACTATCACAACAAACGTGAGATAGAAACTATCATAGGAGAGATACAAACATGTGTAGAGAAATTAGTGAGAACAAAGACAATCACATAGCCTTATCCGAAACAAATGGCAAAGAAGACATGAAGAATCGCTAATTATTTTTGAAATTTGATTTATAAGTAATATATATCGGAGTTAGCCTCGGTAATCAGATGCAAAAACTGTTGTAGAAATTGAGCTATTTTTCCACCAATAGCAAATCTAACAATGGCTAACAATGATAAATAAAGAGCAGAAAAGCAAATAAAGAGAATACCAGGATTTGACGAGGTTCGGCCAATTGTGCCTACGTCCCCGGACACCACTACAAATATATTCCTCAGACAAAATACAAAAGAGAGAAAATCAACTAAGCCTTTAGAAGAGTCAAAAGGCTACAAAGTTTGGTGTGTTGTTTACTAAGGGTGAGGGTTCCTTTTATAGGCTAAGGACCCTTCCCAAATTCAACAAACTTCCGATGTGGGACTAAATTCCCAAAAACCAACAAATCTCCACCTTGGGAATAAAGTCCCAAAAGTTACAAAACTTTCTCTCACAGTAATACTATCTTTAGTAGTGTCTTCAAAAGCACCTACGGTGCTATCCATCTGCAATCTTCACAATATTGATCAAGTCCATACAATGTTGAAACTTGATCGATGTCACTATCTTGGTCATCATATCTGCAGGATTTTCAGCTGTCTGGATCTTCTGAAGTAGTATTTCACCTTCTTCCAGAATCTCCCTTACAAAATGATATCGAACATCTATATGCTTCGTGCGTGCGTGATAGACTTGGTTCTTTGCTAAACAAATAGCACTCTGACTGTCACAATGCACTTTGACGTGCTTCTGACTAACTCCCAAGTCCTTCAGCAATCCTTGAAGCCAAATAGCCTCCTTAACAGCCTCTGTAACAGCCATATACTCTGCCTCTGTAGTAGACAAAGCAACTGTTGACTGCAAAGTTGACTTCCAACTAACCGGTGCCTTTGCAAGTGTAAACACATAACCGGTAGTTGATCTTCGTTTGTCCAAATCACCAGCATAGTCGGAATCACAATATCCAACTACATATTGACCAATTTTCTTATCCTGCTCAAATAACAACCCAACATCCACGGTGTTCCGAATGTACCGTAAAATCCATTTTACTGCTTGCCAATGTCCTTTACCAGGATCATGCATATACCTGCTCACAACCCCAACTGCTTGTGAAATGTCAGGTCTTGTACACACCATAGCATACATCAAACTACCAACAGCGTTTGCATAAGGAACTTTCGCCATATATTCTCGTTCAGCATCATTCTTCGGAGATAAATCAGCACTAAGTTTCATATGAGGAGCAAGTGGAGTACTCACAGGTTTTGACTTGTCATCCATGCCAAAACGTTGCAGCACCTTTCTCAGATATTGTTTCTGAGTTAGACGAAGTTGCCCCAATCGTCTGTCTCTATTTATCTCCATGCCGAGAATCTTCTTAGCTTCCCCTAAATCTTTCATCTCAAATTCTTGCTTCAGTTGAGCTTTCAACTTGTCAATTTCTCCAGAATTCCTTGAAGCTATCAACATATCATCAACATAAAGAAGAAGATAGATAAAAGATCCATCTTGTAGCTTGCGCAAATACACACAGTGATCGTATTTGCTCCTTGTGTACTTCTGCCCCAACATAAACTTGTCAAATCTTTTGTACCATTGTCTTGGAGATTGCTTCAATCCGTACAAAGATTTTTCAAGTTTGCATACCATATTTTCTTTTCCAGCAACCTTGAACCCCTCCGGCTGAGTCATATAGATTTCCTCCTCCAAGTCTCCATGTAAAAATGCAGTTTTTACATCCATTTGAACTAATTCCAAATCCAGTTGAGCTACCAAGGCCAGTAAGATTCTGATGGAGGAATGTTTTACCACTGGAGAAAAGACTTCATTGTAGTCAATTCCCTCCATCTGAGCATAGCCTTTAGCTACCAATCTCGCCTTGTAGCGAATGCTATTCTTGTTAGGAAATCCTTCTTTCTTTGCATATATCCACTTGCATCTAATAGCCTTCTTTCCCTTCGGCAGACTTGCTAGCTTCCATGTCTGATTCTTATGAAGAGACTGCATCTCTTCATTCATAGCATTCCTCCACTCTCCATCTTCGGAACTTTGAATTGCTTCTTGATAAGTGGTAGGAATTTCATCATTCACTATTATAGATGCATGAGCCACCATATCACTAAATCGAGCAGGTTTGTGTCTTACCCGTTGTGGCTTCCTTAATGCAATTGGTTCTTCTTGCTGGTGAGATTCTTGGGTTGGAATCTCTTCTTCATTTGACTCCTCTTCTGCCATAGGAGTTTCTCCATCTTTGTACATAACTGGGTCGATTCTCCTTTCAAACTCCACCTGCTGCGGAGCATTATTGATCTGTTGAATGTCATCCTTCTTCAACATGGCAGATTCATCAAAGGTGACATCTCTGCTAAGGATTATCTTCTTTGTTTCAAGACACCAGAGGCGGTATCCTTTAACACCCGTAGTGATCCCCATAAAGAGCGCCTTCTTGGCTCTCGGATCCAACTTTGATTCCTTCACATGATAATATGCAGCGGAACCAAATACACGTAAGGAATCATAATCAGTAACAGATTTTCCAGACCAAACCTCCAAAGGAGTTTTACCACCAATTGCAGTTGATGGTAAACGATTAATAAGATGGCTCGCATATCTCACAGCCTCAGCCCAAAATTGTCTGCCCAACCCAGCATTGGACAGCATACACCGAACTTTCTCCAGCAATGTCCGGTTCATGCGTTCAGCCACCCCGTTCTGTTGTGGTGTATGTCTAACTGTGAAATGTCTCACAATACCTTCATCTTGACAAATTTTATCAAACGGATCACTTCGATATTCACCTCCATTGTCTGTTCTAAGCCGTTTGATCTTTTTGCCAGTCTGAGTTTCAATCATCTTTTTCCACTTAAGGAAACAATCTAACACTTCATCCTTTGACTTCATAGTGTACACCCACACTCTTCGAGAGAAGTCATCAACAAATGTAACATAATAATGTTTTCCTCCCAAAGAAGCTGTCTTGGAAGGACCCCACACATCAGAGTGAACATAATCCAGAATACCTTTAGTATCATGGATTGCAGTGCCAAATTTCACCCTCTTCTGCTTTCCCATCACGCAATGCTCGCAGAAGTCCAGCTTACAGGTTTTCACATCTTTCAATAATCCTTGTTTCGCCAGAATTTGCAAGGATTTTTCACCTGCATGCCCTAATCGCATGTGCCACAACTTAGTTGCATCTGACCCTTCATCATCAAGAGTTGCAACTGCAGCTGTTCCAACAATTGTATTACCATCATAGTAATACAAATTATTCTTCCGGGTGCCTTTCAACATCACCAGAGCTCCAGAAACATTAGAAAAATCTCATCTCTTTGGGAGTCCTAGAATCTAAAGGATTGACGGTGACAATGCGAGATGGCTAACAATGATAAATAAAGAGCAGAAAAGCAAATAAAGAGAATACCAGGATTTGACGAGGTTCGGCCAATTGTGCCTACGTCCCCGGACACCACTACAAATATATTCCTCAGACAAAATACAAAAGAGAGAAAATCAACTAAGCCTTTAGAAGAGTCAAAAGGCTACAAAGTTTGGTGTGTTGTTTACTAAGGGTGAGGGTTCCTTTTATAGGCTAAGGACCCTTCCCAAATTCAACAAACTTCCGATGTGGGACTAAATTCCCAAAAACCAACAAAAACATGGTTGCAAGAAGCCTTCTCATTCTGATTGCAGTTTAAAGTTCATGAAAAATATCCTGATCACAACTGGAATGTTCAAACTTAAAGAGTGAACTAGTAAAAAAAAAATATTCCCAAGAATTATAATAGAATATTTCTACAAGCTATGATAAAATAGAAAAACAAAATCATGCTGGGGGGGGGGGGCACTAAAGACAATATTCATATACCATGTATGAACATAGACAATTGAGGAAGCATAAACAGAATGGAAACACAATAACTTCCCTCTTAAGTTGTTAGGTCAATTTTTTTTTTCAAAATCCCTTTATGGCATCTTGAATGTCCACTTATTCACAGCATGATTAATGCGAGAGAGAATTTAAAATTATAAAAACAAAGTACTCTCACCCACTTACTTGTGAGCTACACACCTAACTTCAAACCCCCTCCCATCCCGGTGAGGGAAATATCTTCTCTTTATTGAGCATATAGCTCAGAAAAATTCAAATATCTTCTCTCTTTTTTTTTGTCATTCAATACGAATTAATGAATAGTACAAGCATTATTGTACTTGATCTGGAAAATTCCTAACCTCATAAATAGATTGTTATTGGAATTTCAATCTGAATTTTTTGCCAAGCTATAGGCAGGAATCTTAGCAAGCCTTCTCTGCTTCATGACTAATCTTATTTGCTCCACGTGTTTCCACAACCCCTTATTGGCATAGATATTAGACAGCACCACGTAAACCCCATCATTCCAGGGTTCCAATGCTTGCAAATGCTTAGCTACCCACTCTGCCAGAACCACATTTCCATATTTTTCACAGGCACCCATCAAACAACCCCACACTACTGAATTTGGCTCCATAGGCATCTCCTCCACCATTTTTCTGGCATCATCGAGCAATCCTGCTCGACCCAGTAGATCCACCATGCACCCATAATGTTGCAATTGGGGTGGTATGCCATAAACTTTCTTCATCATACCAAAGTAATATCTTCCTTCTTCAACTGTCCCACCATGCACACAGGCACTCAGTACTCCAATAAACGTCACATGGTTAGGCTTCACGTCGACGTCTCTCATACACCGGAAGCATCCAAGTGCTTCTTTTACATGTCCATGCATTGCATAACCCACAATCATGGATGTCCATGATGACACATTCCGTTCTTCCATTGCTTCAAAAACTCTGTATGCTAGGTCCATCCTGCCACACTTTCCATACATGTCTATCAGTGAATTCAACAATAAAATGTCTGTCCGATCTGTGGCTTTGGCCTGGAAAACACATTTGTGGAATTGAAGGGCCAAGTCCAAGTTACCAAGGCTTCCACAAGCAGATGTCACGCTAACCATTGTCACACCATCTGGCACAAATCCATTTTTCCTCATCTCCACGAACATTTCTATTGCATTCTTAGCAAGCCCGGCTTGGGAAAGGCCCCCTATTATAGCATTCCAAGAACCCAGCTTTCGATCAGGATTTTCCTCAAACACCTTATGGGCACTCTCAAATTCTCCCGCTTTACAATATAAGTTTAAAAACCCACTTTCGCAAAATTCATTGGACTGGAGTCCAAGCTTTATACCGACTGAATGAATCTGCCGTCCAACCCCAATGGCGAAAGATTGGCACACCGCCTTCAGCACGATCGGAAGGGTGTAGCAATCGGGAAAAATTCCAGCTCGCAACATCGCCACATGGACGTGAATAGCCTTGCTTGGAGCCTCTAGCCTAGTGTAGGATCTTATGATATTATTCCAATGAAATGGAGCAGAATTAAATTCCAAGTAGTGGGTTCGCATAATATGGGCATATGCTATGTTCAATTCTAGTATATGACTACAACTCGTCAAGTGGGTAGCTATATCCATTACGAGATCGTTTCCAGAATGGAGCAATGATGGACTTGTGGGGGGCCGGTGACGGTGCTGGGCAACAAGAGCTAGTGTGTTTGTGGTTGAGAAATTTGCATTGAAATGACGAGAACTGGGCAGAAAAAAAGGACCTTTGAATTTGAAAAGCCTGAGCATTAAAAGACTAACCAAGTAGAATTATTTATCAGCTCGCGTTTTAACTTTTAACCTACGTCATTGAGAAAGAAGCACTGCCGCCGCACTGTTCCGAGGGAAAGGACGATGAAAGAAGCGGGGTACAACGCCAAAACTCAAATTTGATAGGATATGAATGTTAAGATTACAAGAATGATGTGAAAAACGATGTTAAACAATTAAGCGTTCATAAGCTCAGGGAAAATCGTCTTAGCGGGAAGGAAGGCTGGGGCTATCTCTTCTTTGCTTCCTCTTTGCCACGCTGATGCCCTGCACTTCTTTAGCTACTGACTTCAAACATTTTGGTTCTCGTAAATTTTGGGTTAAGATTGAGATACATGCTGAGATGGGGTTGGTTGGTTTTATATCAAAGGATTATTTGGTTGTCAAAATGCAAGGGGTGGAGTACTCTGGATTAGGATGTGTTGGAAATCTATAACCAATTTATCACAGGCATCAATTTTAAATTTCTCCAAATTGATAATTTTGAGACTGGTTGTGAATTTACTATTCTTTTATTTATATTTTTATTCCTTTCATATTTTTTTATATAAAAAAATGCATATAAAAGTAATATTAAAAATTTCATTTTTTTAAAAATATCCATTTTATTAATAAGATGATAACTTTTAAATAACAGGAATGAGTTTATCATCAATTTTTTCATTGAACCTTGAAATAAAAAAGTACAAACTTTTCTCCCTTCACTTCATTTCATTTCATTAATATCCATTCCTCTTCATTTTCATCCAAACTCCCAAAACAAATCTCCATTTCTATACTTCAAATTTATTCTTTTTTAATCTTTTAATTTTAATATATATATATATATATATATATATATATATATAGACTAATTTTATTTAAAACTAAATTTTAATAGAATTTTTTAATAAAAAATAATATGTAAATAAATTTTTTTAAAAATAATCAGTTATATAATATGAAATTATAAAAAATATTTTGTTATTAAAAATGTAAGGACAATTTCTTTCAAATTTTTTTATTTATTATAGAATCTGAGGACAATTTCTTTTAAAAATTGCATCTAAAATTTCTCCCAATACTAATAGCAATTAAATTATATTTTAAACCTTGGTTGTTTGATTTATTTCATGCAAAAAAAGGAAATTCTTGAGTGAGAACTAAAATACCAATTAAAATCAATTTTATCAAATCACATCTTCAAATACAAATTTTGTTCAATGATTTTTTATCTATAATTTTAGCTTGCAATGCAATTACCAAGAAGCCCTTTGCATCGTTTAGCTGGACTCCTGGCATCTCAATTCCTACGCAGGACAGAATATAACATAATAATCGAGCCCGAGGCCACGGCGTGCCTCCTGAAACTATCCATCTTCCCGACTCAGATATGGACGACGGAGTCCAATCACCAGCGGCTCGGGATCCCGATGCTACGGATCTCATTATTGTTCAGGACGATCCTTCATCCACCGTCCTTGATATTACGAGTTATCAACTCCATGATCTCGACTCGGTCGAGCTGCCTCCCTATCTCACCGAGTTGGACCTCACTTCCAATCGCTTATCCAGTTTGGACCCTCGCATAGGCCACCTATCTAATCTCAAAAAGCTTTCACTTCGTCAAAACCTCATTACTGACGCTGCTGTTGAGCCCCTTTCTGATTGGCACGCTCTTTCGGGTCTTGAGGTAACTCAAATTAATGCTTTTACCTTCAAATTGCCCCCCTCCGCTCTGTTTGGTTTCCTAAATGTACCAGGAAAATCTGTCATTATATTCTCAATGCGTTATGACGTTTTGTTATCCCAAAGAGAAAGCTCTACCCTAAATGGCTGATTCCTAGTTCGGTCGCGCTTGTGATCATTAAAGGATTTGTTGGGCGTGTTGTACAGTTGTAGTGAATTTTATTTTTCATTGCTGGAAAATTGCTTGCAAATGAGAAGAATCCGATGTTTTGATTGTTAAGATCCCTTGGGGAGGTCCTTTGGGAGCCAAATCCGAATCCGATGTTTTGATTGTTAAGATTTCTTGTCAAGGTCCCTTGGGAGCCAAGTCCAGCCTGTTTGTGTTTTCATTTAGTTACCTCTCCCTGCCCCACTTCTGGCCAAATAAAAGAATCGAGAGTAAATTATGGGCTCTAAGTCTAACAATACTCAGTTAAAACTGTAAAACTTGGATATGAAAGTAATCAATTAACAGCTCAGGGAGGCATGACAACGCAGGGAGGTTCACCGGACATTTCTGATGGAACTTAATGTCTTAAGCGAGTCCGGGCCAGGAGTGCGTTAAGGAGTCGCTAGTGTTTCTTTCATACTCTTCAGCTATATCAGTTGCTTTTAAATTGTAAGATATGTAACGGACGATTTATTTCCTCAAAAAATTGAATCTTTGTAATTTGGTATACAAGGAGAAAAGAAAATCTTTGGACCTTGTTTGCTAGCTTTAGAAGAATTTTTCATATTCATTGATTTAGCTAACAGACAACTAAGTAGTAGAAAGTCTGTAGGATGCTTATCATTAATGACTCTGTCACATGTGCATGTAATATATTTTAATTTTTATGTTTTATATAGCTAAGCTGATGACAGGCTGATATTTATACAGGAGCTAGTTCTACGGGATAATCAATTAAGGAAAATTCCTGATGTCAGCATATTCAAGAGACTTTTGGTTTTTGATGTTTCTTTCAATGAAATTACTTCGCTACATGGGCTGTGCTGGGTCTCCAAGGCACTGAAAGAGCTCTATGTATCTAAAAATGAAGTGACAAAGATGGAGGAGATTGATCACTTCCATGAACTGCAGATTCTTGAACTTGGTTCCAACAAATTACGGGTTAGTGATCTAGTTTGTTAGAGGAAATCAATCATATGGACAGATACAGCGTTTGCAAATGTGATGGCAAGTGTATGATTGTCTGCCCTGTGAAAGAGAGGGCAGGAGCTTTGCTTGCTATAGTATCTAATGGAGGATGGTATGGATTCTGATCTGTTTGCATTTCTGATTCAGGTAATGGAGAATTTGCAGAACTTGACAAATTTACAGGAGCTGTGGCTTGGACGTAATAGAATTAAAGCTGTAAATCTATGTGGGCTAAAATGCATCAAGAAGATTAGTTTGCAAAGCAATCGTTTGACTTCAATGGCAGGATTTGAGGTATGTTATCTACCAATATTTTAATATAGTTTTTCCTAAAATTCTAGAATAACCGTCAAGGGAAAATATTAAACAATCAATCCAAGTCCTTGCATGAGATGTAGGTTGTCCGGTCAAATTGATTGGAACTCCTTTTCTCGTGGGGGGATTTTCTACATATTTTCAATCCATATTAGTATTATTTATAATTACAACTCTTTTTTCTTTTTGTGAATACAGAGTTGCATAGCTCTAGAAGAACTATACTTGAGTCACAATGGTATCACCAAAATGGATGGCCTGTCATCTTTAGTCAACCTCCATGTTTTAGATGTATCATCAAATAAGCTAACATCTGTGGATGACATTCAGAACCTGACACAGTATTTATACTCATCCATTTCCTACTCTATGGATCATTTCCTGCCTTATGTTTCTAATTCATTGCCTTCTGTCATCTATTACAGATTAGAAGATCTGTGGCTCAATGACAACCAAATAGAATCACTTGAGGGAATTGCTGAGGCTGTTGCTGGTTCGAGAGAGAAGCTTACCACTATCTACCTAGAAAACAATCCATGTGTATGGTTATTTATGAGCATTACTAATTTTGGAATTTTTCTTAAAATATTCCTCTCTGGAGATTGGGCTATATGTTTTGATTGCTGAGGTATTATGAGTTTTGTTTGCTTTTCGTCAGTTTTAACCGTTATTTGAGATTTCCAAAGAGTTACATGAGCCTATAGTGTGGATATTGTTACAATGAGCTTTCATATAGAAGGTAGAACATATTAGCCACAATTACCACTAGCAAGGAGCTCAAGTACAAGCCACATAATCTTGTTGTGCTGCTAATTTATGCCAATATAAGTTTGTTTTTATGCCTTGGAGCATTCTCTACTATTCATTTTTGGATTTAGACAGAGAAAGGTGTGCAAGGCTTTGTAAAAGTATGACCTGTTTGTTGGATTGTCACATATTTGGTTAGAGACAATGCCAGAGGTTTTCAGCACTGATTTTTGTCTGCAAAACTTTTATGAGGTGTGATTGTTTTCTTAGCTGGTTCCTTTGAATCTGCTGAGTTGTAGTTGTATACAATGACCTATAAAAACATGCTTTAACTAATTTAAATGGTTTTTATGTTTCCAATTTGCTGAATTAGGCTAAGATTCCGCTTTGGTTTGTGACCTTTTGTGATCCCCAGATGCAATTAATTTAGAACTTTCTGATATTTGGTTATTTTAGTTTATTGCTTTTATTCTAGGTTCTGAATAAAGGAGAAAACCCTAGGATTATGCATATTCATTCATTCTGTTACTTTCATAACTCCTAATTTAATCCTGCTCTATTCTTTCAGGCCAGGACGTCGGAGTATTCTGTTATATTAAAGCAAATATTCCCCAACATCCAACAAATTGATTCCAATATATTTGCTTAGAAGTGTCTTGACGTCAGCTTTTGTGAAAAACAATAGATTTTTAAGCTTTGGCTTATCATATCCTTGTGTAAGTTCTCCAAAAAATTTGTATGCTGTTATCATTCTTAATGGAAGTGTTTTAGATTGCACATCAATAAACTTCAAAATCTGTCATGCTTGCAGATTCTGGTTTGAGATTTGGAGCTGTCCACCTGATGAAAAGAATAGGCTGTTGGACAAATTTTGTGGCCTGACTATTGGTTACTGCTCTAAAGAATGTGTTTTTAGCTGTTCTGTTTCTTGTTTTGCAGATCACATTCCGTTTTATTTATGTTTTCTTCTTTCCCTCTTGGCAAACTTAGTTTTTGAAGTAACGCTTTCTCCTGCTGTATAATGACATTTGCAGCTACCTTTCTGGTAAGCAAACAAGAATGTTGTAAAGTGGTCCGGCGAGTTAGATTAATGGATATTTGTATTACTGACTTGACTTTCGGAACAAAGCAAAAATCTTATCTATAACATCATCAATGAGCTTTGCAATTCTTCAAACCATCGCCCCTCTTGCATGTCTTTACACTGAGGCTGCATCATACAGCATGTCAATCTACATCTCTAATTTAGAAAATGTAGTGATGTAAAGCGATGTTGTATCATTCCCCTAATGATTCATGAGTAGCTCAGAGCACGGGGTGAGCGAAGGTGGACCATTAAACCAAGTGGGAAAGACCTAGCAGAATAGTAACCACTTATATTTTCTGACCTGTATCAATTGGAAATATTACATGTCAACATCGTTTTTTTTTTTAGTTTTATAGTTCCATGTAAATTACTTGATAACGTGGTGGGAATCACCTTGTATTGCATCAATTCAAATGTAACTGGACATGATTGAGGCTTCATTTCGTGCTATCTTTCCCTATTGGAATTTGTAGGCAATGGCAGACCTGACGATTTCGTTAATAGCAACCAGAAAACAATTGTTAATTAGACATGTGCTCTCTTTTTGTCCCATAGGAGGAGAACAAGACGCAGGAAAGGTACACGGACAGCGATCCAATTTAACTACATTGTACCTTGTTTAATAAGATCGCAGGCTTCCGTATCATCATTCCTAAGGGGACAAAAAGACTAAAATAATTTATTTATTATTGATAATAAAATAAAATAAATAATATTTCAATTATTTATTAATATTATTAATATTTTAAATAAAATTTAGTTTAAATTTTTATACTATCAATTATTTATTTATTTATAAAAATATTTTTATTTTTTTATTAATTTTTTTATTTAATTATTATATTATTTAAAACATATTAAACGTAAAAAAAAATTAATTTTATTTTATATCATATTATATGAAATTAAAATTTCACGAAATTTTATTAATATTCCGGCGGAGACAGCTACGTTGTCTACACTGGTTCCCTTGATTCTGCTGGGTGATATTCAGGTTGTTCCTTCTTTAAGATTATTTTATCACGTTGTCCGTCAGTTCCCCTTATTATTATAGCTGTCAGAATATAGTGGCGAGACTAGATTGATTGCATAGATGTTCCATTCTATTCAATAAAAGTTGATGGCAAGAAAAGTGCTGATATAGCATTCACAAGTAGTTTACAAACGAGATACAAAAACAATCATTTCAACAACTAAAAGAAGGGGATATAGAAAGCGACTTGTAAACAAAACTACATCATCGCGTACAGATCGACTTCCATCCAACAAGCTAAGCCACCACAATGGAAACCCAAGTGAGAAATATGCATCGAATGACAACAGGCCACTTAATGCCCTCTTTCAAATCCAATGCGAGTCCTACCAGAGCCTCCTTCATGCCCTTCCCGCATTGATGATCCAGCACTTGCTCTCATAGTTCCTCCGCTACCGACTTTTTCCATGGCTTTCTTACCCTTCTTTACCTCTGTCAAGAACTGATCCAGACCAAATGGATCAGCTTCTTCATTCTCAAATTCAACCGGCCTATCCCTTGGACCTGTCCTTTCAGAAGTTCCAGCAAATCCTTTGTCAGGTTTAAAGCGATCAGTCTTCATAATCTTTTCCAATTGCTCGTCTGCACCTCCATAAGCATCAGAATCAATATCCTTCTTCGGCCTGTACAGGGTTGATAGCGTTGGCTGAGCAGTAAACAACCCTGACTCGTACACATTATATTGATCATCAGTGGCAAACCCAGAAGACATTCCTTTATCCTGGTTGAATAGCCTTTCATCATACATAACTTCTGTCCCTGACTTTGTAGAAGCCATGCCAAGGGCAACTTTCTCACTAATATCACGATCCCTATCTCTTGTAATCTTGCTTTTCTTTCCCATTGCAGCATCCTTAGCCTCTAATCTTCTCTCTCTCTCCCTCTCTCTCCGTCGTTCCTCACGAATTTTCTCCCGTTGCAGTCGCTCCTCCCTTTCCTCCCTTGTCTCCTTAGGAAAATTCCTCTCCCTTTCCCGTGAATGCTCATAATCTATTCTCATATCAGCATCTTCCATGCTGCTCTTCTCAGAAGGGATGGGAACAGCAGCTGGGGGTGCCACACCAGTTCTCTCTGAACGTGCTTTTTGAGCCAAAGCCCTCAGCTCCTGCTCTTTCCTTTCCTTCTCCTTCAGAAGCATCTCCTTCTGAACCTTGGACCTCATTGCAACTGCTTCTCTAGCCTTCTGCTCTGCAACATATAACGCCTCTGAAAGCTTTGCAAAATTATCGTTAATTTGAACCTCTTGAAGGCCTCTCCCATCAGCCGCAAGACGCTTGTCAAGTGGGATTGTGTAACCTTTTGGATTCTTCCAATTTGAGATACAAGGGGGTATCTTCCAATCTTGCTGATCTTTCACAGTAACAGGCCTAGGAGGAGAATGCATCACTGGCACAGGAGGGGAACCAGAAGCCTTTGGAACTCGCTTATGCTTAAACTTTGGAGGCTCAAGTGGATCCACTGGCATCTCAACCATCCTAATAATCCTTTCTTTTGCCCCAGAATTGAAAGCAGCAGATTGCTGTGAAGGTTTGTATTTAATAAACTTTGCATCGGATGACTGTTTGGGCACATTTTTTGGCTGTGCTGCACTCAATCTCACATTAACTATCTTCTCAAGTGCAGCTTTTGTTTCCTGAGTGGTTTCTTCAATCTCATCTTGCATCTCCTCGTCATCCATATGTTCTTCTTCATCATTCTTCAAAAATTTTGGTATCAGATCTTTCTGTTGGGAGTAAACAATTTTTTTAGCATTCTCGTTCTGCTTCACTATTGCATCATATGCTACATTCCCCTGGGCATCAACTGTCACGGGAAGAATCTTTGACCCTGGTTTTGACGATTTCTCCCTTCCCATGTCAAGGGGGTACTGAGCTATGTGGATCTCAGGAAATGATCCACCATCCCCAAAATCCTCTATCTTCCGAGGAACAAAACCTGCACGCTTCAAATAAGGCGGCACAGGCTTATGCTGTATAACAGTGGATTTTTCAGCCTCAGATGTGGTGAATCTCTGCTTGAACCACGGATCACTACTGTGGTCATAATATGTGGTTGATGTTGATTTCGCAGGGGGGAGAAGGTCTTTTAAGGCCGCCATAATTATAAATATTTCAGCAGCCCTCAATAACTGTAAGAGACCTGAATTGAACAAAAGTACACTGCAATGAATTACTGAACGCACCCAATTAAATGGGTATTAAAAATAAGAATACCAAAGAATGATAACGTTACTCAGGTATAAGACTCTGACACAAATAATTTCAGTTTTTTTAAAAACAACTAAAAATTCCACGCATAAACAGAGGAGCTTGCATGTGAAGAAGATTATTTTTTTTCAAGGTAAGAAGTCCCTAAACTCAACTACTCACCGACTCAGTCTCACAGTTTGAATCTTTATATGCATAATTAATACTGTTATTAATATCTAAATATCCTAATTTACAACATATGCAGAACAAATATGATTTATTTTCTAACCAAGCAGGGCATAAGTAGTCGCAATCAATAAACAAAACCAACAAGCCATAGAGAACTATTCCGAAAATTTGATCAAAGAACAGAATGATGACAGAGAAAGTAACAAGGTAAAGAAGGCGAAACCCTACCGATGAATACAAAGTAGAAGGAATATAGAATATAAAAAATAAACCCCAACCTAATTCAAAGAAAAGTTGGTGGAGAGAAGCTACGGAAAAAGATGAACCTGGAGTGGCAGCGAAACCGCAGCTGGGTTCAGGGGTGTGCCCTTCAGATTGAATCAGAGTCGACAACAACGATTATTGCAGGAGGCGGCGGAATGGGATAATTACAGGCATAAATAGCGCATTTTCCTTCGTTCACGTGGTGTCGGAAGTTGGGCTTGTGGGCTGGACCTCAACAGGTAATGGATTACTTGGGCCCTTTTCTTTTATGGGCTGTGGGCCCTTAGGTTGCAATTAGGCAAAAACCTCGATCACAGCCTCACTCTCAGTCACACTCCTTCTACCTTCTTCCCCCTTCCCTTCCCCTCCCCCCTTGGACCTCAACTTGGCCGTCAATGGCGGCCTCCGATACTTCCAACGGAACCTCCGTTGGGAATGCTTTTGGAAATGTCCTTTCGTTCTTTATCTTGCTTCTGATCGGTGTTCTGGCGTTCTCAATCCGACTTTTCTCCGTAAGTCCACATTTTCTTTTAGTTCCATAGATCTGATAGCCTACTTTAATTTAATATGTTATTTTTCTGCGTTCTTCTGCTGCTGAATTGAGCGGAAAGAATAACTATTTAATTGAAGCATTTCATCGTATAGATAACCAGCAGAAATGTCGTAACATCTATAATTCGCAGTATGTAAGTACCATTTTTGGTTGATGAGAAAGTGATAGAAACAAAGGACAGTGGAATCTGGGTGACATAGTTATTACTTATTACTATTTCGAAATTTTGTGTAACTTGGACTGGGGCATGTTCATTCATCAGCTTGCTCTGAAGGTTATTTTCTTGTTATTAAATTCTTTATTTTGAAAATTTTTAGACCAGAAAGTTCTTTTTTCTTCCTATTATTTTTAATTTTTTAATAAGCAACAATGTAGGCTATAGATTCTCCCTTGTTTATCGCAGTTGTTCTAACCGTCCATGCATTTTCCATGCACTGATATACAGGTTATAAAGTACGAGAGCGTTATTCACGAATTTGATCCTTATTTCAATTACAGAGTCACTCAGGTGAGCTTTATGTTAAGTGGAGCTGTTTCCCATCTAGCACATATTCTTGGGAGGCATCCCTCATGCTGATGTTATAGTAGATTTCCTTTTATCTTTTCAGTTGCCGGTTAATTGCTTTAGAAATCTGGAAAGTTTCCGTTAATGTGTGTAAAATTTATTTTGCTAAAGAAATAGATCCAATGACTGTTTTAATTCACTTTGTTACAGTGGGATATCATGAATATAAACAAAAAATGACAGGCAGGTTTGTTGTTTTCAGTATCTGTCTGAAAAAGAACTAAATATATGATTTCTGGTTTAGGTTTTGGAAAAAGAATCTAGTGCATGCATTGGTTCACTTAGTTGTATTGCAATGCCATGAAGACACACTGAAAATGACAGACACTTTTGTTGGTTTCAGTATCTCACAAAGAATGGGATATATGATTTCTGGAACTGGTTTGATGATCGAACTTGGTAAGAAACTGGAGTATGAATTGAAACACTTTCATTGCCAATTAATCTATTCATTTTAATCAAGCAGTTGCTTATTGTTTCTAGACTAAAGATGTGTCTGACCCTTCCCTCTCAAGGTATCCTCTTGGTCGTGTAATTGGTGGGACTGTCTATCCTGGTTTGACTCTGACAGCCGGCACCTTATGGTGGTAAGGATTTGAAAAATACACTGTTAAAAATATTTCTTTTCATATTCTCTAGTTTAACTATGGATGTTAGGCTTCATGTTGATAAATATATAGGTTAGCAATCATTTCAAAGTTTATTTAAAGGTGAATAACATTTTTGGACCATTTCCTTCTGGTATCAGGATACTGAACTCTTTAAACATCCCTCTCTCCGTAGAGACAGTCTGTGTATTTACTGCACCTATATTTTCAGCCTTTGCTTCATGGGCAACTTATCTTTTGGCTAAGGTTTCTTCTTGCCTAGATTGTGTTATGTATATTTTGGTTGTTATCAATGTGTTTCCTAATTTAGTGCAGCTGCCCACTTTTGTAGGAAGTTAAGGGTACTGGGGCTGGACTGACAGCAGCGGTGCTTTTGGCTATGGTGAATTTCTCAACTGGCTTTGTGACAAGGAGATTTTCATTGTTGAAATTTTGTCGAACACTTTATAGCAATAATGATGACAAAAACCTTTTGTAGCCTTTTCTTTTGTTCGAGTATAAAAATATTTTATGTGTTTCTTTTATTAAGTGGCTGTCTAAGGAATATGTTGGTTTGCCGTGCTATTAATTTTCTGTTTTAGGTCTTTCCGTTTTAGTAGTGCAAACTAAATCATAAAATTATAAATCATGCTATTGTTTGTGTAATTCCTTACGAGTAAGATTATTTGATGTCTATACTATTTTTCTCCTCGTCTTGTCTTAGTCTTGCCATGTCCTAACATGTGTGCTGTATAATCTACTAAAGATTGACTTATATGTTCGGATGGTGGAGCTGTAATGAATTTTTTGCTGTTGGTTGTTGAACTGGTCAAAGTTGAGGATGTAGGCTTGCAAGGGCTGTTGTATTAATTTGATAATTCAGCATTCTTAATTGGAATGCTTAATGAATGCATACAGTTAGTGAAAGCAGTGGATACTCATTGAATGACAATTTGTATGTTGATGTGCTGCTTTATCTGTAAAGTTATGGTGGTCCAGTCGATAGGAACTTTGTTTTTTTCTGATAGAATATTGTCTTAATTCTGTGTTTGTAGGTCCCCTCATATATTTCTCGATCTGTGGCTGGCAGCTACGATAATGAAGCTGTTGCTATATTTGCTTTGATATTCACTTTCTATCTCTATATAAAGGTTGTCCTCTATTAAAGTCAGAAACCTTACTTTATTTTGAATGGTCTTGTATTCATTTCTTTCAAAATTTTCTTAGGGGCTATCAGAATAGTTTATTATGTACTATATTGTCCATGAGTTGACAGATTATCATTCATGGACGAATAGTATGTATTTGAGTGTTCTGCATGAGTGGTCACTTATGTACCTGTTTATTCTCCATTAAGTTTCTGACTTGACTTACATGTCATGCAGACACTAAATACAGGGTCCCTCTTTTATGCCACTTTGAATGCCATATCATATTTTTACATGGTAAGCTTTGTATGATACTGTTTCCTATTTATCAATGGCTATTCTTCTTTGTATTTACCTTTTTTTCTGTCTTTCAGGTTTGCTCATGGGGAGGGTACACTTTTATTATCAACCTCATTCCAATGCATGTGCTCTTGTGCATCATGACTGGTCGCTATTCTTCTCGGCTGTACATTGGATATGCGCCTCTTGTAAGTGTGTTGCTATACAGTAATGTTAGAGTTTGGATAAATTCTTAAGCTTTTTTAATTGGAAAGTTGGAGAATAAGCGTTACTTTTGGAGTCTAGCTTGAGCTTGAAAAATTAAACTGTTATTTGTATAGTGTTTGAAAAATATTTGGGAAAGTTTACAGATAAGTAAGATGTGCCACAAGATTTTCCTTGCATGATTTTTTGAGTCTGAATTTTGCCTCTTATCTGATAAGAGAAAAATGTCATTTATTTCAGGATATGTGTTTGTTACTACTCCATTATTTTTCAGTCTGCAACATATATAATTCTTACTGCCTGTCCTGCATGCATTTTTATTCACAATTGCATGTCCAGAGGTGTTCTCGGGCTGGACTTGAATTGTATATTTAAAATTGATCTCTGAATCAGCTTAGCTTGTTTCTGTTTCACATATTCAATTTACTCAATGCAGGTTGTTTTAGGCACGCTATTGGCCTCCTTGGTGCCTGTTGTTGGATTTAATGCTGTAATGACATCAGAACATTTTGCATCATTTCTGGTGAGTTTCCCTTACTTTTTGGACCAAGACTGATTACAGGCTGGTATAGTTAGTATTGTAAATAAATATTACTTATCATCTGTATTTAAGTTGAGCTTCTATGTTTGACTTGCTGCAGTTATTTCCCTTTTTGTTTTTGAAAAAATTAATATTCTATTCCTGTAAGATTTTGAAAATAACTAGTAGTTTAGAATGGATTTTTTCTTCCGAAACTTCTGG
The DNA here is from genome assembly GCA_037074535.1 of Gleditsia sinensis. Lineage (NCBI taxonomy): Eukaryota > Viridiplantae > Streptophyta > Magnoliopsida > Fabales > Fabaceae > Gleditsia > Gleditsia sinensis. The sequence continues at coordinate 33,233,281 of CM073474.1, read as the reverse complement.
AAAGTTTTCAATTTCATCCTTGGACTTTAGATTTTTCTCCAATATGTCCTCAATTAGATAAATGTGGATAAGATTGACAACATATTCTATAATCTGAAGCCTGTATTTTAAGTCAAAAACTGTTAATGTGAAGCCTATAATGTACTTAAAAACAGTTAAGTTATTCATTTGTATCATTTGATATAATGCTTCCCTAAGTTAAACGCGAATCATGTTTTATCAAGCATATGCATGATCTCATACTCAATTTGGAGCAATAATGCATTATACTGGAAAATATTCAGTAATTTTAATTTTTTTTTTTAATATGGACGTTCTCAAAAGAAATATCTTTGTCATTTATATTTGATAAGAATCTAATTAGGGATGAAATTGACACTGATTAAAAATCTTATGTATGAAGTAGACAATTAATACTTTAAATACAATAACAACAACTAAATCTCTTTCCATTAGGTGTGGTCAGCTTTCGCTTGTACAATTAATACTTTAAATATTAGGGAAAAATTGAAACTTGCTTTAAAGTTTAGGGACTGAAACTTTATTTTAGCCGAACTATTATGACATGTTTAATTGGTTTTTGAATGGAATTGTTTGCAATCACAAAGAAGTTTTCTTTGATAAGCGGTAACCTACTTGCCCTTTGTTTTTCTTTTATTTCTTAGAAGAGGCAGAAACAGGCGTGCTTAGTTTTTCATACTTGAACCTAGTGGATCATAAACTGGAAGAGTTGACAAACGTGTTGAAATTTTTAAATGTATTTTTAATGGTCAGTGCACAGTCTAACACATTACTAACTATAAAATTAGCTACTTCTATCTCATAGTCAACCTATGACTTCTTTAATACAATATTTATTATTTTTTAACAGAGAAGAAATTTGGATAAATAACCTCAAATAACAAGATTAGAGAGATCGAGGTCTAGAAATCCTCCTAGATGCAACCTCAATACATCCAAATAAACAAGAGAGGCTATTGATCCCTCTCCAATCCATTAGAGACTCCCTCCCTTAAAACATAGGCCAATTCCAATGGCCCTTACGCTCCTTTCACTTTCCAAAATGTTGGAAATAAATAGACAAAAGAAAAGAACCTGGACATGATATATATAATATTACTGTTCATAAAAAAATATCCCTATTCCATAGCTGCTAAGCAACCTAGTGATTGATTGGTTTTTTTCTATTTTACAGCCAAAGCATCCTAAGTTACATATTAATTAATGGAAAAATATTGGAGTGACAAAACTGTTGTTTAATATGTTTTGGCTATTTTAGTCAAAATGTCTTAAAGTTACGAATTAGTTAATGCAAATCATTGGAGTGACAAAATTTTTGTTTCGTTATTGATAGAGTTCATCCATAGCACTGCTCTTCTTAGCAAGTACACTTTGTCTCTTGGAGATCGCATCAGAACTTCCAAATGTGCAAGGAAAGATCTCCAAGGAGATTGATCAGATTAATTGACATCACAAAAACTTTTATGAATGTAAAGATAAGTTTAAAAAAACCTGCTTTCAATGTTAACTATTAGTAGGTTAAACCCAAACCATTATGCATGATGGATTGTCAAATCCCAAGGTTGTGGGCTTTGCATCAACCCTCTTTATTGTTGAGAGTTCAAATACTCTCTTGGGGTATTGCCTCTTCATTCTTAAAGAGGAAGTATATGTTTATCTGGTTAAGTTTTGAGGCATTATGATGGAGACCAGCTACCATTACCCTCTGTCACTAAGGTTTATACAAGAAGGGGGCAGCCCAAGAAGAGTGAGCAGGGCCTAAGAGGGGAAGATTAGCCTAAGGTTATTGAGCCCAAGCACTTAAGGGTGTATGAAAGGAAATGGAGAGCACATGGGGAAAAAGGAGGTAGTTACATGAGAGGAAGCGTGAGTGAGGCGAAGGAGAGAGAGAGAGAGGTGATTCTATTATGGGGAGAGATTGATAAGGGGAGTTGGAGGGTAGAAGGCAAGGAAAATTTTGGAGGAAAGCTAGGGCAGATGATTGCTTATTGTCAGGCTTGGGATTGTGCTAGCATTCCTCATTTTTGGGGCTAAGCACGGTTTGAGTTCAGATGAGTTAAGGTAAAAACTCAACTCGACCGAGCAATGGTCGGGTTACAAAATCTCCATTCGAACTTGACCATAATCTCGGGTGATCCAAAGGTATCGGGTTCAGTGGGGTCTTATATGTTTAGGCGAGTTAGGGCGGGTCACCCGAAAAGAAAATAAAACCATCTTGATACACATTGCACAAAAAAGAAAGGGGAAACCCAGAAAGGGTAAAGGGAGGTGAAATACTAAAATCAATTTTCAAATATTCAATACTTAACAGATGAACAATGAAATATTAACATTTAACAATAAACCATAATGAAAATTCAACCTCTAGGGTAATATAATTCCAATACATCATATAAAAAACAGAGAACTAACCAAAATAAGAAAAGTGGCTGATCAAATTCAGTGATTCATAGCCATGGCTTACCAGAAGCTAACTCTGTCCAGCGTGAGGACAAAGATAGTTTCTTCGGAGGTGCCGAGGAGAAGATATGATTAGACGTAGACGAGAGGCAAGAGGGAGAGGTTGAAGCTTGAGGGATGATGGAAAGAGAGACCAAGGTTTTGTGACTCGATCCATGGATTTGCGATGAGCTAATGAGATTGAGGAGGTGACCAGGCAAGATTTGCGGAGGCAAGGCAAAACTACAAAAGATGGAAGGTCGAGGGTTTCTAAAGTGAATGTCCTTGTATACCCAACAAAACGCCATCATTTCGATTTTTAAAATTTTTTGGTCAAAAGAATGAAGAGAGACAAGATTGAAGCCCGTGACACCATAGCAAAATTGTAGAGCTTTCACCACTTAGCCTAAGCAACTCTAGCGTAGTTTTGCGAAGATAAACTCAATTTTTTTTTACAAAATTTCACCTGATTAAATTTGTCAACCCGATTTAACTCACATGAAATGATTATTTTTTATCGGGTTTGAGCGAGTTTGAATGGGTGAGCCCTTACTCGTTTTCTTTTTTTTTTCTTTCATTTTGCTAGTTTTGCTATGTGATTCTCTATATACCTGGAAATACAACCCTGTTTCTGGTTCTTATTTCCAGTTACTGATATTTGTATTGGACTGTTTTCTGAGTTTGCATATTATATTACTAGTTGAGTTCCATTGCATTATTTATTATGTGCCAACTCATGCTAGGGTCTGTGTGGTTGCTTTATTGGTGTGAGCTGTATACACATTTGTGAATGAGGCAGAGAGAAAGAGCCCGGCTTCTGGCTACTAGTAGAGTCTAAACTAGCTTGCTAGAGGAAAAGGCTTACCAGAAAGGGATTGAATGTAGTTGGCTGACTTTTAATATAGAAAAGTGTGGAATTTAATATGAATAAATTTTCTAGTTACTACTGGTGCAGAATTAGACATTGGTGGTCTAACAAGCAGAGGCTAAGAGAGAAATTTATGAACTTGGCCAAGGGTTGATGAGCACATTTTTATTATAATGTTATTTGTGAGTAACATGGTTATATCATTTATTTTAATAGTTTGGAATCTATAAATATTGCAAAACCCATGTAAGCTGTTGATTTAATTATATAAATAATTGTACAAATGCTATTTATTTTCAAGTCTACTTATGGTTTTACACTTATTGTTCAAGTTGAGATCATTTGAATGCATTTGGGCATATTTGTGATTCCTTATTTGAAACCATGGTGCTTTTAACCTTTTTCCTTTGCTTTATCTCCTTCTACTTTCTATATTTCGTACCTTATTTTCTTTTTTCTCATTTTCCTTCTTCAGGTTTTCATTATTATCCATGTGGTTGCTCTTGTATACTACATTAAAGGAGTTCTCTCGCCAAAAATGTTCAAAGTAGCTGTGACACTAGTTGTATCTGTTGGCCTGTGAGAATCCTTTTGTATGGTTTAGTCAACTGTTCAAAATATCAAAGGCGTAACTGATCCCCTTGCGCGTACATAATTTTGCAGGGCAGTGTGTTTTGCAGTGATAGCAGTACTTATAGCACTGGTAGCTTCAAGCCCAACAAAGGGATGGAGTGGACGAAGTTTAAGTCTACTAGACCCGTCAGTGCCTCATTCACAACCTATTTTATTTGATTAGTCATGTTAGAATACTTCAATAAAACAATTATTAATAAAAATAAGTTATTTTTAGCAGCATAATATGGTGTTTTGCAACCATTTACTTTTTGCTTTAAAATTAAAGTCTCTATTGGAGGTACTTGTTGGTCCCTAAATTTCATTCTGATTATAAAATTTTTACCAAGCATGGCTTGAAGGATCTTTTATCACTTCTATAGTTTTGCATTTTTGGATTATGGATTGGCTCCCTAAAGTTGTCTGCATTGTGACAGTACATACGCAAGCAAGTATATACCAATCATTGCTAGTGTTAGTGAGCATCAACCTCCTACCTGGCCTTCTTACTTTATGGACATCAATGTCTTGGCATTCTTGGTTCCAGCTGGCATTATTGTAAGTTTGTAATTTTTGTATTTCTTTTCCCTTTCTTGGTTTTTTATATGAGATATGCCATCTTGTTTATTACCTGCTGTAGGCATGCTTTTCGCCTCTGTCTGATGCAAGTTCTTTTGTGGTACTTTATATCGTGACAGCAGTATATTTTTCTGGAGTCATGGTAAGAATAATTTTAAGACTGCATTCTCACCATATACTGCATTTTTTGTCTATTATTTTATTCAAGTTATTATTCTCTTGTCCAAATCAGGTTCGCCTGATGCTTGTACTTGCTCCAGCAGCATGCATCATGTCTGGGATTGCTCTTTCTGAAGCTTTTGATGCTTTCACACGATCAATTAAGTTTCAGTTACCCAACCTATCAGGTCATTCTCATGTTGATGTAAGCATTTGTCCTTTTTTCTTCACCAGATTCAGCTCTGCTTTAAATTCTTCCAGTCACTTTATGAGCTATCTTGTTACTGTGCTTATGATAATCAAGGCAGGGGATGCTAGATCTGAATCTGATAGTGTTGTAGCACTGGACAATGTGGCAAAATCTGATAAAAGTGAGGAAACATCAAAGGAACGGGCTTCAAAAAAGAGCAAGAAGAAGGAAAAGGAGCCTGTCGAAAAGCCTCTTAGTAAGTCGCAAGTTAAGAGGCTTTTGGTTTTGCCTCTGGAAGCATCCTTTATTGGTATTCTCTTGCTTGTGTTGCTGGGTGCCTTCTATGTGGTAATTTAACTTTCCTTCTCTCTATATTGTGTGAATGGAAAAGCATGGCCTCATTCATTAAAAGTTTACTAGTTTTTGAACCATTACTTTCTTCAGACTATCTACCACCGGCGAACCATGTAAAATTGATATATGGTTTGTACCAGTGTTTATTCCTCTTCACCAAGAATTTACAATATATTTCTTCCTTTTCATCCAATCAATATATTTTAAGTTGTGTGACTTTGCAATCTGCATTGTATGTTAAATGAATCTCAAGTTTCTTTGTTGTTAAATATTGTATGATTCTGCTGGTTACTTCTCAATTGGGAACTCTATTAATGTTTTATTCAGTGCATCCTTTTTTATTATTTTGTCCTAGATGAAGCTCTTTTATTTAAAGTGACCTCACTGTATTGACCTTTCTTGTAGGTTCATAGTGTATGGGCGGCAGCAGAAGCTTATTCAGCCCCTTCTATTGTTCTAACATCATATTCACATGATGGTCTTCATGTATTTGATGACTTTAGAGAAGCTTATGCTTGGTTGAGTCATAATACAGAAGTAAATGATAAAGTGAGTTTCATGGCATTTCCTGGCTAAAATTGTTGTTTTTTTAATTATTTGGAATTTACCATGATATTTTAGCTTGCATGAGTTCCTATGTTAATAATTCCTGAAATTTGTGATAATTTTTTGAAATTCAATAAATTTCTCATGACTTTCAAATTAAATTGATGAAATATGACAGTTGATTTTTTGTTAGTGGGGTGCTTTTTTTTGTTTTTTGTTTTTTTTTCCCATTGAGGTTTCTGATGATGAAGATTGACTCTTTTTTTCGCTATGTTGATGTTATGAAATGTAAAATGCAAATTGAGTTATGGTAATTTGTTAAAATTCATATAATAGATTAAAATTGGGGCATAATCTGCCTTTTTTACATTTTTTTTGGGGTCCTGTGATGATTATTCTTCCTAGAATTTGATTTGTAAAAGTGTGGGTTTTTTCAAATTGTCTGTGAATTCTATTTTTGATAAAAGACCTAGTCTGCTATATTTTGATGTGTATGCAGCCTCTTTTTTTAATAAAAAAATTAAAAAAGAACAGAAGAAATTCCCTTTTCCATTTTTTTATATGTGGATAGTTGGTGGCTATAATGGAAGTGATTAGTTTTTATCATATCTGGATGGATGCTACGTCCCTTATTGCTTTATATTATTAAAAGATAATTTTCTTCTAAAGGCACTCAGTCTACATACAGCTTCCCTCCCCCTCGTGGGTGCCAAAGCAAAGAAAATAAATTTTGATTACAAACATTTATTGCTTAACAATGTTATGAGATATTGATGCTTATATAAAATTTCTTGTAGGTGGCATCTTGGTGGGACTATGGATATCAAACAACTGCCATGGCTAACCGAACTGTCATTGTTGACAATAATACCTGGAATAACACACATATTGCCACTGTTGGTACCGCCATGTCTTCCCCAGAGAAAGCAGCTTGGGAAATTTTCCAGTCGTTGGATGTAAAATATGTTCTTGTTGTCTTTGGAGGTCAACTTCGTTTCTCTTTGCTGAGATTATGTTAACAAAATCATCCTGTTCTGATTTGATACTTTGCTTATTAGGATTGGTTGGCTATCCCAGTGATGATATTAATAAATTCCTGTGGATGGTTCGTATTGGAGGGGGTGTATTCCCTCACATAAGGGAGCCGGATTACTTGGTAAGTCACGTGTGAGCAATATAAGTTGTTCTATCAAGACTTGACACTTTATTTAGGAAATTAGATGATAATCTGTCTCCTTTAATAACTACTTGGCTTTTGATGAGTGTTGGGTGCTAATTATTCTTCTTTTGTTTCTACTCTTTTTTTTAACTCTATTCAAAAGAGGGATGGTCAGTATCGAATCGATTCTAAGGCCACACCAACAATGCTGAATTGTCTCATGTATAAACTTTCATATTTTAGGTCTGTTTTGCTGTAAATTTGGTTGGCTGTTAATATTCTATTTTCAACTGTTTAGGCTATTTAATACCCCTTGTCTATTTTTGCTACAGATTTGTGGAGACAGATGGTAAAGGCTTTGACAGAGTTAGGCAGACAGAAATTGGGAAGAAATATTTCAAACTTACCCATTTTGAAGAGGTCAGATTAATTACTAATTTGACAGATATTGTTTCTATTTATCAAAACTGTGGAAAAGAGGGTGGGGTGAGTGGGGGTAAGAGTAAGAGCTCTAGGCTTGGATGAGTTAATCACAATGACCTTCTTTGAGGTTTGCTGCATTTACTCTAAAGACCTCCCCATCTTTGTATTTTTCTTTGACAAATACCTCTGTGGTACAGCCTTCTGTACAGGTGAAAATACTAAGACAAGGGAAGTTAATATAATTTCTGAAACTAGAGAGGTCAATGTAATTTCAGTAAACCTCAAGGGAGGTTAGTGTAATTTACCCTTTTAACTTCATAAACCTATCAGGAGCTTCATTTGGGTCGCTGAAACAGGAACTAGTCCCTTCTTTAAACTTATTTATATATGATTTCCTCGATCTAATATTGGTGCCTCCTATGATAAATTAGTTACTGAATTAACCATGAGTTTAAAATTATTCCCTGCCCTCTCTTTAGCAGGTCAAATAATATATAATTTCGTCAATTATAAAGTTCATCCTTCTGTGTAAGAATTTGACTTTAATACAGAATATTTGGAAATTTGTAAAACACTGTCATTAGTCCAGAGTACCTCTATATTTTGTCCTCCTGGGCTGAGTCTTACATTCCTATTTATAAATGTCCACATGATATCCTTGGCCCTTTCTCAAACCTCTCTTAAGTGCTGTTCTCCAAATTAGTCATCCTTTCGCTGTTATATATTTGTGTTACAAAACTAGGTATTTAGATCCTCTCATGTGACATGATGGCCATGTGAGGATAGAGATAGGCACAAAAATTATGTCCTTTTGTAATTAATTGTTCTGTCTATCTCTTTCCTCTAATAACCATAGTGTCACATGAGAGGATTCAAATCCCAAAACCAGACATGGGTAGCTTTTGTTGAAGTCTTATGTTTTTCTTGGCTTAAAGTGGTTTTATCTCTTCATGTTATCATGCATCTGTATGTAGATCCCCATCTCTGCTAGAGATATGCTGTGTAATTCTTTCACTCTAGGATATTTGTGTTACAATACCAGAGATGGATAGCCTGTCAAATAAATTTCGTTTAATTTACTTTATTTAGAATAGTTTAATCTCTTAATGTTACCATTCATCCATCTTTGGATCCTCATCCCTGATAGTTTTATAACAGCATATTGGAACGTTCATCATACCAATAAGATTTACTATTCTGCATGTCTATTTATTTATGGTTGACTGTTGCATCTTAATTTCTTTTAGTATATTGGTTTAGTATATTATTATCTCGCACCCATCAACTTTCTTCAGACTTTTGGCTTGCCCGCTGCAATCATTAAATTTGTGTTCTCTATCTTGATTTCCCAACTTCTCTTTGCACTGCATAATTTCTAGCCATAAGCAATCCTTGGTCTCAAATAGTAAATATCTGCTGCAATTATCATATATCTGACAGGTATTATAGAAAACAATCTTGTTAGCTCTTTCACAGGAGCAGGACGGAAAAAAGGTTTTATTATTAGCATTGGAAATTAGAAACCATTAAATATTGTTTTTGCCGATTTATTTTTTAGTTAACACTGATTTGGATCAGACCTCAAAATTATCTCTGTAGCTTCCTCCGTCTACATCAGTTCACAACTTGGATACACTGATTGAACTTTACATAGATTTATAGATAGATAAATCATGGCAGCAATTAATCTTTTGATCTTATGTATCGGGAGTGATCATTCTCGCACCCATTATTGGTCTTCTGATTCGAGTCATGGCTTTTAATGCAATCAGGTTTTCACTACCCATCATTGGATGGTACGGATATACAAGTTGAAACCTCCAAAAAACAGGATTCGAGGAAAGAAAAAATCAAAATTGGTACGCTATATGGTTCTCTCCTTGCCTTAAATTGCATGTCGATATTTTATCTTAAATCACTCATCGAGCACTAACTATTCTTCTGATACTCTTCCCCCTTTTGGTTTGGCAGAAAGCAAGCTCATTAACTAGCCCAAAAGTAAGAGGAGCAAGAAGGAATCCATTTTAATAGTTTTTCATTTCTTTTTTAATAGGTAAACATATTTATTAGGCAGTATTCTATATGCATGTACAAGGGCATGGAAAGATTTTGCCGGCTATGTAGTCATTCTCGAGAGTATCCGATATCATCAAAGATTTTGGAAACACATCTATTGCTCTAACTAAATGATCTTGATCTCAATCTTTTTATTAAAATGCGCAACAGAGAATTTATTTATTTATTTTTTTCTGTTTAGATCTTTGGCATGGTCATTTATTATGTTTAGTGACTAAGGCTAAAACAATAAGCAAAATAAAAGAGGAAGAAATATGAACGAATGAGCGTCAAAACTAATATGTATCTTGTTTTATCCATTAAGCTATCGAGTTCACATGGACAAATGTTTACATCTGATCCAACAAACGGCATTTCATATAACACAGCCCTTCTCGAGTCTGCCTTATTGCTCGTATTTTGATGGAAGCCAATAAAGATAAAGCGCGTTGCCTTATCTCATATCCAGATTTTGTAGATCATTATCAGGTTATTATTAATAGATATCGAGAAGGCAGTTGCCACAGCTCATTAACAGGTTGGTTGCCGTTTGTTTAGAATAATCAAATGAAATTATCGTTTATTCACTGTCAACCATTTTTTCTAGTTTTCTAACATTTCATTTATTTATTCTTTTGGTACCAGCTAATATTCATTTAATTGAAATTACCCATAGCATGCCATGCTTTCTTATTTCAAGTTAATTACAATTTATTCTCTTGTATTGGGCCCTTAATTAGTATGTTCTTTGCATAGTTTGTTATATAATTATTTGTTCACTTGTGATATTTTTATTTAAATTTTAAAATAATTACATAAATATTAAAATGGTGAATAATTTTATTGTTAAAAGCATGTTCTACTTATATTTTAAATTTTATAATATTATACAATTATATAAAATAGAAGTCAAACAAACTTTTAAATGAAAATATTTATTATTTTAACATTTATATGATAAAATTTTTGAAGAGGTTTGAATGATACATTTTATAAATTGTGAGAGTAAATTAATTATAATTTATCTTTTTAGTTCACCTGGTTGTGAAAATGATTTTTTTTTTCAAAGTAAGAATATATATACACAGAAACCGGGGAAGGTCCAGGCTGAAAATGAACAATTAAATTGCATTTCATTTAACTGAACAACCTGAGTCATCTAAAAAATAACATGCGGGGTTGAGATATTAGATACAATTCATTTCAAGACTATCAAAATCAATCACTAGGGATAAATACCAAAATCTAACCTCCTTTTCGTGTATAAGTGAACTAATCAGAAAGCCATAGCATCCCAGCATCTCACCTGCACAAGGCGTCTATATATATATATATATACGAGGCACATTGATTGCCTCGGTATACAACTCCACATATTACCTTTAAACGAGAGTACTATCCAGCCACCTATTACCTCGATCATAAGATTCTCAGAAACTTAAAAAGTAAGACCTCTCAAACGAAGCAAAGGAAGCCAATTCGGTATATGTACAGAATCCATACTTCCAATTTGGTAGCACCCACAAATAAAGGCTCCCCCAAAATTTAAAATTTAGTAGAAGAGCCCGATATATCAGAGGTTACTTGAATTTGTGAATTGTGATTGTGATCATGCCAAATCTGTTAGAGTTTCTTAGGCAAGTTGTAAGTCTTCTTCAGGAACTTGCCTGCTGCCTCATCATTCCTGTAACACAAAACCCGCAGAAGTGTGTTTGGTTCTCTTGGACTCCATTGACCTGAAGTTGGAGGTATTGGAAGCCGGGATTTGGCAGAAGAACCATACATCTCCTTAGTAAGTTGACTGAATTGCTCAATTAGGCGCTCAGTATCCATGTGAAACAGGGGTAGTACACCTCTAACAGTAGTAGAAAGCTTCCCTATCAATTCAGCTGGCAAACCATCTCCATTGGACCAGAATAAATCAGTCAGAAACTTGAAGTCTTCCTCTATTATTACGGAATCTTGCATAGAGAAAGCACGCGAGGGACCTCCAGCTAGCAAAACCAAAAGGAATCCATCAAAAGATGCTTTCATTAAATCAGTAATCACACGGGTTCTCACTCTATCATGAACTGTTGATGATATAATCTCCAAAAATTGTTCAAGCTCCTGAAGGAAAGGCTCAATCCTAGCAGAAGAGACTTCCCCAACATACAGACCATCCCAAAGAACATGACATAGGTCGCGGAAAATGACCTTGTATGCTATAGTCTCACAGAGTTCTTGGATGCCTTCCACACAAGCAGCAGCAGAAAGCTCAAACTTCAAGCCCACCCCATTTGCTATTTCACCCTCGTGAATGGATTTAGAACTCCCAAGATGGGCAACTGTCCTCTTTTCCAAAACCCCTAACTCCATGCGAATGCGCTGCATAGTATTAATGCGAACACAAAGCTGGGGTATCCCCAAAGAGTTATCTCCATTTGTAGTTCCAACCTGTGATTTCTTCCTGTGAATCATTTGAGACTTTTCTTTTTTCTTGAATACACCATGAAATTTTGATCCTGTTGAACACCTAGTCAAAGCAGGCATAGTTGGTAAGAAAGTATTTCGGCCCCCTGCATATCACAAAAAAGTAAAACCTGGTCATCATTGGGATTGATGAACTCTTTGGTAATTCAAATGTTATGCATTTAATATATACCACAGCCAGATTTGGCCTTTGAAATGTAGCGTTCAAGAGATTTGTCAAGACCAAACATCAAGTCAGGAAGCAAAACTGCATGGATGGATATTGGCAATAGAAAGAATGCTTCCAGCGTGTCATCTATGATTCGTAGAACTTCAACTGCGGAAGGAGCAAAGCACTCCTTATTTGCTCTTGGATTCCATACCTATTGGAAAAAGGATGGGGTGATTAGGTCATCGGTTATAAGTAAAAGGACAAGTTTCAAGTCAAAAAAGTACATTAGGTAGCTGATGTCTGGTGAAAAGCACTATTGAGCTTCGGAACAAATTTGTTCGAATAAAATATACTTGAATACCTCCATACAAAAACAAAAACTCCCCGTGAAAGGAAAAGATGCTGGGAGATTAAACAATCGTACATCGTGAGAAATGCTAAAAGATGTCTGAATGGCTTACACCTACCATTAACCATTTCCTTTTGTAGTAAGAAAAAAAAAGGGAAGAAAATATCCCCAGATTCATAATGTTGATCGACTGAGTCCTACTATCAATAAATTCTTTCTTTTCTTTCCTTTTGAAGAACCTCAACAGTTCTTTCAAGAGTTTAAGTCACACGAAGAAGACAGTGCCAAAAATCTATGGTGGGTTATTATGCAGAAACAAAAGATTTTTTTTTTTTTTTTTGTGCAGCTCCATCTTTGTATACATGGTAATAATTGTTCAAATAATACCTTAAAAAAATTCATCTTTAGGAAAAAAAAAAAGGAAGATAATAAATGATATTATTCTTCTTCCTTGACTAGAAGATTGGCGAGATTTGGCATACCTCTTGTTGCAGATTTCTGTCAACCCATTCCTCCAGTCTATCTACTCTGATCTTTATCCAAGACTTGACCAAATTGGCAATTACAGCTTCAGCCTCATAAGGAGGCATTTCCCTTATAATGGATTTTCCACCATCTTCGCTGTCAACTGAATCTTCCACAGCTATCTGTACAAGATTTTTCTCCAATTTGTCAGCAGCCATCAGCACTTCTATAGCATCAGGGGTCAACTCAGTAATGCCCCGGACATATTGCTTCAACTTGTTCCCATAACATGCATGAAGAGTAGCAGCAGCAACACCAGCAGCAAGAGGATGCCATATCTTGAGTATGGGACTATATATTGCCTTCTCATTAAAAGTAAGTTCAGTAATATCTTGTGCAAGGACAGAAAGACTGGGAAAGGCTTTATTCTGTTTTCTAGATACATGTTTTTCAGGGTCCAGTTTATCCAATTTCTGCCTTAGAAAACAGATTAAACAAAGTTAAGTTGCATTCTTGCACCAAAATTAGGGAACTAGAATTGTAAAAATGGCATGAGCTTTCAATCATAAATGCCAGAGAGCATGCAAGTAAGCCAATTGTAAACTATCCTTGCACATTACAGAAGTTTCCAGAAATCTTGAGCTCCCGTAACAGAAAAAAGTATTAACAGAAATTTTTTAATCAGAAAGGAAAAGTGGAAACCCCAAGAGCAAAGGTGTTTTCTGGAATATAACACCATAGCAGAGCAAAATAGCCGACTTTAGCCTATTTCAATTGATCATTGCACCTGTACAATCATACTTATTAATAGTCCATATCATCTGCAAGAGAGTATTCTTATTTAGAAAGCTTGAATGATGGAACTTGCCTGAGCAAAAGCAGCACGTAGTGATGATCTAATATAATTGTCAACCCTGCTGCAAGCCACATCAGTTTCTTTGCTCTTCCTATTGTACTCATGAGAGTTATCTTCAGCCAACATTTTTGCTGACAATACTGCTAGAGAAACAACACTTCGCATTGATTCAATATTACCATTATTGAAGGTATCGTGATATGCAAGCAGCCTTTTCTCTGCCCAACTTAATATCAAACTCAAGGCAGAGCTCAAGGTTTTCGAGTAAAGAGGATCTTTTCTGGCCTCAGCATCTTTTTCAAGTTCTGCTAGTAGATTACTCGATGCAAACAGCAGATCATTTTCCACTTGGCCAGTGGCAACGTACCTATGGAATAAGACCCAAGTAAAACAAAGATTATGCAGCATGTCGTTCATTCCAAGCATAAGCCAGGTCTTCTTAATGAGCTCTAAAACCTCATCAACCTCTTCAATCACTGAAGTTTCTTCATTAATATCAAAGCATGCTTCTAAAAGTGTTTGGTAGATCCTGAGGTTCAGAGGAAACCCATCAGCCCAGTGAAATGTCTCAGAAACAGACCCATCAGATGATCTGCAAGCAAGAGACATAACAGCACTCCGGAGGGCTTGCATTGATTCACTGCTCTTTCCTATGTCCATGGGTTTCTCAAGGGCTCCACGAATGATATACCGGAGCTGCTGAGCAGAAGTGTCTGCCTTATTTAGTGGCAGGTGAGGATGCAAAAGCAGCCCTGCTTCAAGAACCTTCAAATTTTTCCTCAGCCAAGCCTCATACTCTTGTTGACTGGGAAAATCTGAACATTTGAACTGTTGTATTAGCTCAAGTGGGAGAACCATTGACTCCATGCGTCTTCCAAGCTATTAAATGAACAAAGAACTAGTAAGCATCATACGTGGATTTGACAGATGTAAGGAGCAATTTGGTCCATATGTTTCAATAGCAATTTTTTCAAAAGTGAATTAAAGGAAGTGTAACCGTTTCAGTGGCAAGAAATATCATCCCAAACGTATTGATCAACAAACAAACAAACAATATATATAAGTAATATGTAGATTCTAAACTGTATAACCAAAGGAAAGCACCAAAAAAGTTGCCAGCAGTTGATGTTGATTAGCTTCTTTTTCTTCTTCTTTTTTATTTTTTTTAATCATAATGATTTATTAAATGTCTTAATAAAATTGGCATTCAATATATTTACTTTTTAAGCACAGAAAGAGGAATATGAAGGATATAAAACTTCATTTTTCTGTTCTGTTTCTCTGGCCCGATACAGAGATAATCTACCTAGAGAAATAAACCACCTCTGCAAATTTCAATTTTCGAGCACCAATGATTAGACAAATCCATAGTTCCGTAAGGGGCGTTGCGTGGCAGTAGAGAAACCAGTAGCAAGCATAACAACAACAAAATCGTTGAACTACAGGTCGCATTTCAAACACGGGAATACGATTAAGTAAGATAATAATAGGAACAAAACGAAAAGCTGTTAGCTTGGACAGTTCTTGCGCTTCCAAAGATGAAGAAAGAAAATATAGGCAACGCTATGCCAGGCTATAGAGCTTGAATAAACAGATTTATCCTCTCTCTTCTTATGACAGTCAGCAAGTGGTTGGTTCTTTAAAATCAAACAAAACAAGTTGAAATCACCGAAACAGAATTATCATATCTCTTTTTATGCCTCCCACTATTTTTATTAAAAATTTCAATAATGATATTTGGGGAATCGAAGCCTCCTCGCTTTTGTAGTTCCTTCAATTTTCTGAGTAACCAATCAGGAGTTCGAATCAAGACGCCAATAAAAGTATACAATATAGCCCAAAGAAATTAATTCAAAAAGAGTTTGCAGTTTGCACTAAACAAAGTTCACACCTGGCCTGCCGCTACTCTCAGGAGGGCTCGCCTAATTCTCGTATCAGTCTGCTCAGAAACCCTCATCTGCATCCTCATCAACTCCCCAGTCGTCACCGCCCGTTTACTCTTCACCTGACTCCCTGACTCACCGCTCCCCTTCTTCTTCGACGACGACGTTTTGAGACCGAGAGCTTTCTTCACCTTGCTAGCCGCCGTCGAAGTCAGCGACCTATGCAACGAAGGCGACGGCGACAGCGCCGAATTCCGATCCCCTTTCTCGGACTGGGAGATGAATGTTAACGGCTTCCCCCCGGAAGTCCGGCAAGCCCCGACTAAGATCTCGTAAGCGGTTTCCCGGAGCTCTGATTCAGATAAATTCGAATCCGGGTCGCCAAAAGGGGAGGGAAGGTCTTCAATTGGGTGTATTGGCATGGTATTTTGCAGTGGCTGGTGTCTCTTGGAACCTCCAAGTGCTCTGTCCCTGAAGCTGATAGACATTTCTTATAGCAAAAAAGCTAAAAGAAAAAGAACCCAGAACAGAAATTGCAATGCTTTTGATGTAGTGTGGTACAAGTTGCTTTCTTTGGGTCTGTGATGTCGATTTCTCTCTCTTCTGCTTGGGAGTCAGAGAAAGTGAGGGCGTGAGGAAGATTGGGTTGGTTATTCTTGCTTGACTTTTAAGGTAGCAACATGATGCTGTGGGGTGGGGACAAAGAAAAGAGAATTTAGAGAGAGAAAGAGAAACTCGTCGACTGTAGTAGATAGAGAAATAGAGAGCTTACAAGTTGAAAATGAAAAGGGAGTTTGGAGGGGATGGAGAATGAAGATCGGAGGGGACAGACAAAGAACGAGGGAATAAAAAATATACTTTTGAGCGTTAAACAGAATTTCTTAATTATTTATTTCTTTTTCTGTGCATTACACGATAAGCGTACTATCAGTTGTCCAGGTTACCAGTGAATCTTACGTACTAGGCTTCTGTCATTGCCTTAACTTTGATCTATTTATGAATTTTATTTGGTCTTGCTTGTCTTTTATTCCCAATGTCAATCTTCCTTAGGTACCTTAGCAATTAATCAAATTTATTTATTCACATAATTGTTTTAACTATTTAAGATTACAATTATTTTTTAGAAACTATTATTATTAGTAACATTGAACTAAAAATATCTGTTCTATTCTGACAGCAAAACTTCTGATACTCGGAAGGCAAAAATATCTTAGGGTGTGTTTGTATACGCGGTGGATACTCTCAAAATTATGTTTCCACCGTAATTTTGCTAAAAGTAACAAAATGTTGCTTCTATAAATTCTTCAAAAATTACGTTTGCGTTCAAAAAAAAGCTAATCTAAATACACACTTATTCTGTAAGAGGGATAGGGCGATGTATACGTTCTATTATACCACTAAATATATAGCAGAAAAAGTATTGTGTGTGAAGTAAATCAAAAAAGCTTTATGCTATAATGATTTCTCGTGTCCTTTGCCTTGCCTTACCCAAAATCTATGAAAGGGAGACTGGGTCGTGATTAGATGGTAAGTTTTGTTTTTATTAAATTTAAAACTTGCAGAACTTTGAAAAGGTTAGTTAAAATGCTTATTTATGAGAATAGAGGAATAGTACTTTTTGATACTGTTCCCCCTCGACTTGTACCTGTACATGACCTAACATAATCAAAAAGGTCTTATTGATCTTCACCTGTATCAATATGATTCACCCTATAGAGCACCAACCAAACTAGCTATCAGGATCCCCATTCATTGCAGCTTTAACCTCTGGAATAAATTAAGAAACAAAGGAGAGAGAGTGAAAAAAAGAAAAAAAAAAAACAGCTGCTGCAAGATTTTTATTATTATTTAATGCAGAACTGTACCTTTTAAAATGACGAGAAACTAACGTTAATATTTAGTAGTTGGCCAAAGAAACAAAACATTAGCATTTAGATATAACTCAAGGCGGGCTGGAAAATTCTCATTCTTCCGTCAGTTGAAGCGTCGGCGGAATATATTTAACGTTAATACATGGGAATTCACATTATAAAATGGCTAAAAATATAAGTTACATTATTGACAGCGATAGGAGATGGAGATGTTGTCCTATTCGTTTTGTGGGAATTTGACTTGCATGCACATTTTCTCGAGAAAATAACAAACGGAAAATGTCAAAATTCACCAACAAGAATGTGGAGGAAGCAAATGGCGTGCGAGCAAAGGTAAGTCTTTGCATGGACTACGAAAATTTAATTTGTCATCGACGTCCAATACCAATTTTTTGAGGCACCTTCATCCATATGCGAGGCTTGATTATAGATTGGGTTAAGTTTAAGTTGTGAAAATTTATTTTAAAAATTTAAAATTGAACTTTGACAAATTTCCATTCTATATGCCTGAAACAAGCTTCATAAGAAAATTTAACAATGTTGAATATGATTTGCACTTTTTTTTTTTTTTGTTGAGCTTCGATTGGAATTTATTTTTTAGTTGTATGTATCAATTTGAGCAATTTATCATGTATACTGAGAGTGTGTTGTTTAAATCAGGCATTGGTATGTTTAAAATGAGTATACAGCATTTCTCAAGTGTGAATTACCCTGACAAATGATAGCAAAGAGTAAATTAGGATTCAGAGAGTTAAACTACAACTACCCCACCTTATTTCTACAAATGCAATACTTATGTCTAAAGTGGCCAAACCTACCAGCAACATTTAAGGATATTGTGTGATGGATCATTTGGATATGTATATTATTATGCAGTTTATGTTTTTTTTTTTTTTAGTTTAGATATTTATTTATTATTTATTAATAGGAATTATTATTATTTTAATAAATCAAGTCAGCCTGCCCGGACTCAGATTTGTGACCAACTAATGGTGTCTCTATTGTTCCATAATATATAGGCAAAGACGGAAGAAAGAAGCCCAATGGATTGGGTAATCTCCTTTGTTGTGAAATAGAGCTTCCATAAAACCATGGTTGGGAAGTCCAGGCCCAGACTCCGCACTGAACGTCACGCTCCTGCCATTCTCGACGAAAACGAAGGGCCTTCAACTTGAAGCTCGCCTGTGACCGGTTATGTTTTTTGGCTAAAGACATGACCACTTGCAGACCAAGACCGGAAGAAAAGCCTTCTCCGGAGCAGACAATAGCAACATCGAAGTTGATTTTGATCCAACCTGATTCTGGTGGGGGAGGTAAGCAAGCCAGAAACCAGATGTGATGGCCAAGCAAAAGCTTTGCCAAGCGATAGATACTTTGTACTCTCGTGGCTCTGTAACTTCCGCGGCATATACTGCTCTTGTGATTGATTGTGTTCGAGCCAATGACGTCAATCAAGCCAAGAGATTGCAGTCTCACATGGAGCTTCACCTTTTTCAACCCACTGACTCCTTCATCCAAAATAAACTCCTCCATCTCTATGCAAAATTTGGAAAGCTTTCCGATGCTCAAGACCTGTTTGATAAGATGACCAAAAGAGATGTGTATTCTTGGAATGCGATGCTTTCGGCTCATGCAAAGGTGGGGTTGGTTGAGGATTTGTGTGCACTATTTGATCAAATGCCTTATCGTGATTCCGTTTCATATAACACAATAATAGCAAGTTTTGCTAACAGTGGGTGTTCAGGAAAAGCATTGGAACTTTTAGCGAGGATGCAGGAAGTTGGGTTTGAACCCACGGAGTACTCCTATGTGAGTGCGTTACAGGCGTGTTCTCGACTATTGGATTTAAGGCATGGCAAACAGATTCATGGGAGAGTTATTGTTGGCAATTTGGTGCAAAATGTTTTTGTGTTGAATGCTGTGATTGATATGTACGCCAAGTGTGGTGATATTGGTGGGGCAAGGTGGTTATTTGATCAAATGGCTAATAAGAATGTTGTTTCGTGGAATCTGATGATCTCTGGGTATGTGAAAAAAGGGAATCCTGATGAGTGCATTCATTTGTTTGATGAGATGCAGTTATCAGGTTTGAAACCTGACCAAATTACAGTTTCAAATGTTCTCAGCGCTTACTTTCAGTGTGGACGTGTAGATGATGCGAAGAAAATGTTTGGCGAAATAACAAAAAAAGATGAGATTTGTTGGACCACAATGATAGTTGGTTGTGCACAAAATGGGAGAGAGGAGGATGCCTTGATGTTATTTGGTGATATGCTACATGCAAATGTTCGACCTGACAGTTTCACTATCTCAAGTGTGGTCAGCTCCTGTGCCAAGTTAGCTTCTTTGTATCTTGGTCAGGTCGTTCATGGAAAAGCCATTCCTATTGGTGCTGATGATAACATGCTTGTTTCAAGTGCTCTGGTAGATATGTACTGCAAATGTGGAGTCACTTCAGATGCTTGGATAATTTTCAAAGCTATGCCTACTCGGAGTGTGGTTACATGGAATGCCATGATTAGGGGTAATGCACGAAATGGGCAGTTTTCAGAGGCCTTGGCCCTGTATAAAAGTATGTTGCAGGAAAACATAAAACCTGATGATATTACTTTCGTGGGTGTCTTATCTGCTTGTATCAATGTTGATATGGTTGAAGAAGGACAGAGGTATTTTGATTCAATTATTGAACATGGGATGACACCCACTTTGGATCACTATGCATGTATGGTTACTCTCCTTGGTCGGTCAGGTTATATCAATAAAGCAGTCGGCCTGATCAAAGCTATGCCGTATAAACCAGATTACCTGATTTGGTCCACTCTACTATCTGTATGTGCCATGAAGGGCGACATAAAACATGCAGAGTTGGCTGCTAGGCATCTCTTTAAATTGGATCCACTCAATGCTGGACCTTATATCATGATCTCCAACATGTATGCTGCTTGTGGAAGATGGAACAATGTAGCTGCCATAAGATCTCTCATGAAGGCCAATAATGCAAAGAAATTTCCTGCATATAGTTGGATTGAGATTGAGAATGAAGTTCATAGATTTGTTTCTGAAGATCGCGCTCATCCAGAAGCGGAAGAAATCTATAGTGAACTGAGCAGACTGATCACAAAATTACATGAATTTGGGTATAATCCAGATACAAAGATTGTTCTACATGATGTGGGGGAGGAAGAAAAGTTCAAATCCATCTCTTACCATAGTGAGAAACTTGCTCTTGCGTTTGCATTAATCAAGAAGCCCCATGGTGGTGCACCCATAAGGATCATAAAGAATATACGTGTTTGTGATGACTGTCATACTTTTATGAAATCTGCATCCATGACTATTGGACGGCCAATCATACTGAGAGATTCTAACAGATTTCATCATTTCTTTGGAGGAAGCTGCTCTTGCAAGGACCGTTGGTAAAGTCTTAGTCAGATGCTGACCTGCTGAGCTATAATTGTATCTGGAATGATAGGTGTTACAGATTTAATGTGCAAAGGAAAGTGCCGATGTTACATTTCTGGAGACACCCTCAAGGATAAGAGTGGCTGTGCCGAGCATGCAAATACTAGGTGAGAAGAACTGCATTCCTTTTATGAATCTTTCTTATTACATATCAATGTGGCATAACATGTTTTGGAATTTGGACTAGAGAATAAGTATAATTTTTTAATTAATTTATCAGTACTAAAAATTAATTGATTAGGCTGAGTCTTGGACTAGGCACAGGGCCCAGAGGTAATTATTTGCTTCTTAAGATAGCTGATATATCAAAACCAGTTTCATCTAACGGTTCCTGCGAAGTAGGAGAGGGTCGTTGGGAGAAAAACAAATTATTTTTACATAGTCCAATAACATGATAAAAGGTAAAGTGGTATGATTTTTATCCAAAAAAATAAAAAGGAACCAGTTGTATGACAACGTTGGTGAAATTCCCCTAAATAAGTTCCTCTATCTTAATTGTACTATTTTTTTCTTCTTTTGCTTTCGTAGTTGCTCATTTATAGTTTCCATTGTACATTATTGATCAGACTATGTGTTCTTTTCTTTTAACTGATTTTATATTTTATGGCTGATCGTATGTTACTGCTACATGCTGATGGTATATATAAGTTGCTATTATACATTTTGATGTTTGTCATAATACTATCACTATCTTATGAGTGGATATTTGTTTCTATAAAATCATTTATCCTTTAAATAATTAGATATAACATCATTTATACTCTGATTGGTTTTTGAAAGATCAACTAGTAAAGGAAAACTTTAAAAAATTCCTTTTGTGTATTTGGGAGGGCAGCGTGAAGTAAATTTCTTACATAGACAATTTGAGGGCATTTATCTACCATTCTTTATTTCCGTTTCCACTGTAAATAAAAGGAAAACTTGGTGATTATTTTATCAGGGATGAAGATAGCACCACTTAAGCATGAGCGGACCTTAATTCCTCATAATTCATCTCCAGCTCCTGTGCCTGAATGAGTTCACCAACAATTCCCGGTTCTTGCCTTTTACCTAGGGTTCCAGCGATTTGCGTCATGAAATAGGTCTAGTGAATAAAATAAGGTCCTTAAAGCTCTTCTTGGGTACCTAAGGAATGAAATCGTTTCAAATTTTAATCTCTTTCTTCGTCAAATAATTCTTGATTTATGTATATTTATTCTTGTTGAAGTGGAAATATATGCTTTCGTAATTGACCATGTCATGTTGATTGTGCTGGTTAAAAGGTTATTATATACTAGTTGTCAACTTGTCATGCAGTTTCTCTACCTGCAACCATATCTTCAGTCATGGTGTCTTTTCCAGCCAAGGTTCTTGGTGGCAATACCCTGCTTGTGCTCTTCCAGATTTGTTTGCTAGCGGCCTCTTTTAAGGTTTGTGTATATGGTGTTTATGCTTTTTACTTTGCTATGAAATACCTGATTATTTTGTTTGGACTTCTCTACTAGTTAGTAATCTATATGCCTATAGCTTTTGTTGGGGAGTTGAACAATTTTGTATATTATGTTAAATAATTGCTTATTAAACATACTGCATGTGATTTATGCCATCTAGAATAAAATTCGGTATTTGAAAAATGTTGCAGAGAGAATATTTTCTCCTTAAAAAAATGGATCTTTATAGGTATGGGGTTTAGCCAATCAATCCATTGTAGAAGCTATCTGCAGGCCATCTATTTATCTATATATCATTAAACCACAGCCACATTGAATCAAAGATCTTGCAGCTTTTCTTCCTTGCCAATTATGAATACTATCTTGTAGGCTTCTTGTGTCTACAACCGAAGGGTAGAGGGTCCATCTAGTAAAGTTATACGTTATTTCATATCCACTTGGTTCGTGCCAGTGCCGGTGCCACCTTAGTTGCTAACTGATAAGCATGTAACTGCTGGTTGAGTTCCATAGATAAATTACGTGTATTATATATAATTGCGACAGGATTCCAAGGTTAGTTACATTTTTTTAAATAATTGAATCTTTTTTTGCTTTCCTTATTTTTGACCTCCTTCTTTTTTTTTTTTGTGGATTGGAATTAATCTGTCTCTCAGTTTGCCCAGTAGTTCATGCTATCTCAGTATAATCTATGTAAACCAGCTTCAGGAGCAATTGCCTAATTATAACCAGACACCACTAGTACAGGTTTATCTTACTAGAGCTTTCTTTGCATTTTGATCCAGATTTTAAGATATGCATTAATTGTTTTTCCGCCCTATACATTGCTGCAGCTCAAAAGTAGGAAAATTCCTTTTGGTTCCTCAGGGAGAGGGAGTACTGACGATACCCGTACCTTTTGAATACCGGAGGGTTCAAGCAAACCTTTACAAGGATGTGTTGTATACTTTATTTATTTATTTACTTTTAGTAATTTGGATACTCGGATGTTGATATGATAGTTCATGAGCATGATGGAGTTCACAATGGGACAAAGAGATGACGATATGATCTTTACTCTCTTTTTTCTTAGGACAAATGAAAAACCACTTAAAGAAGAATACATAAGGCATTAAAGTCAATAAATAAATAAAGAATAAAAGTAGATTAAATAAATTTTGCAACTTTTAAAAATATAAAAAATGTATTATAATTTAAAAATATAGATGTAATATACTCTATAAATATTAATATATCAAATATTATATTTTAATATCTTAAATACATAATCAATACCAAAAAAAAAAAAAAGACACGTTCTAAATCCCGCATGGAATATGATCATTACTACATTGATGATAAGTGCTAGGAAATGCGGCCTAGAATATGAGCCCAGAATTGATCTGAAATAAGTTTTGTTGGCCCTTCCTCTTTCTTGGCCTATTTCCGCCCTTGTGGCCACTCTCTAATTTCTATTTGCCTTGGCTTTGTTTACTCTCATTCTTGCACTTCGCTGGCATAAGGAAGAGGAATGGAGGCGTTGGGGCTAATACTTGCTTTGTAAGGAAAAATACAATTTGGTTTCTTTCAACATCGTACTATAATTCTTAACGTTTCAGTAAACAGCAACCGCTTCGTGAAATTTAACATTCAACTGACTATTTTCAAATGCTTTCGAATAGAATATTTATTATTGATGAGAGTGAGTGATTGTTATTAAAAATTATAAAGTAAATATATAATTTAATTATCAAATTTATTAAATTTAAATTATTACGTAATTTAATTATTAAATTTGATAAATATTAAACAATTTAATTATTCTTTTATTATTATACTACCTACTTGTGTGATCTATTAAGTGTTTACGTAAAATGTTAAATGTTAATTAATTATGATATATCAGTATTTATTTAATTTAAATATATATATATATATATATATATATATATATATATAATTTAATTTTTAAATTTATAAAAAGTTAGACAACTTAATTTTTTTATCATCTCTATATTAACTATTTGTTATAGTAGTTTTTTAAATACTTATGTACAAGGGCGGATTTAGAAATTTTAGTTGGTGGGGGCAAAAAATAATTTTTACTAAAACAAATTATTTTTGTGGGGGCAATATCTAATTTTTGTGAAGAAAAAAAAATACCACATATATTAATTAAAAAAAAAATTTGTGGGGGCAATTGCCCCCACACCTTTGCATGTAGATCCGTCCCTGTTTATGTAACATATTAAATATTAACTAATTATGTTATATCAACACTAATTTATCTTTAAAAATTTCAAAAAATCATTACTAAAATCTCAAAATCTTTTCATGTTGCACAAAATACGAGCAAAAGACTACTACTAAAGTCTTATTTTTAAGACACTATAAAATTTTGTTTTTTTTTTTATACTTGATAACCTAACCTTAGACTCAAAAGGTGAGGATTATTAAAAATATTATTTTTCTTTTTTTTTATATATATTACATCGGTTCATTAGAAACAACAAAAAAAGTGCTTTAACTTATATAATATATTTCCACTATGCTAATAAATAGTTAATTGAATGAATAAAATTTGCATTAACATGTAAATACATTTACTATTGTCTCCCCTTTCTTTGATTATTTTCACAATTTTTATTACTCACAAAATGAATGTAATAGTTAATTTAATAACTTTTGTGACAAACAATATTGTATAAATTTGAGAGAATAATTTTATTTTAAAAGTTTATAAATAAATTAATATTAATGTGGCATGACTAATTAGTATTTAACATGTCATATAAATACTTAACAGATTATATCAATAAATAATTAAAATAAATATAATAAAATAATTAAATTATTTGATATTTGATAAATTTTAAAAATAAATTATATAATAATTTAAATTTAATGACTAAATTGTAAGAATTAAATAAATTTAAATATTAAATTATAAAAATTTAATATATTTAAAGAATTAAATTGTGTGTTTATTTTTTTAAAAAAAAATCAATATTGATGTGATATAACTAATTAATATTTAATGTGATATGTATGCACTTAATAGATCATATCAATAAACTATTAATATGAAGATAGCAAAAGACTTAAATTATTTAATTTTTGATAAATTTTAAAATTAAATTATATAATAAATTAAATTTATATATTAAATTGTAAAATTTAATAAATTTAAAAATTAAATTATGTATTTAATTAAAATTATAAATATAATTTTGTGTTAAATTGTCACATAAATTTAAATATAATATTAAAATTGAAACAAATTATTTATAATAGTGATTGCTCGTAATTTTTGAAGGCAGTGTACACAATCAAACAAAATCAATTGAATGAATCATTTTAAAATTAAAAAAAAATTAAATAATTTAAATTAATTTTTTTATATATAAATTAATTAATTTTTAATTAAATTAGAATCAATAGACGGTTATATTTAATATTATATTTTATTAACATTTTTTCACTCTGCAACTGTGACGCATTTGACACTTTGGTCTAAGAAGGGGTGCACCTACTATTTATGGCTGCTGACATCTCTCTAACATGACTTTGTACTTTTTTTTAAATTAAGGGAATGCTCCGAAGCCCGCTTAAACTCCTCAATGTCATTATTTCACATCATGGCCGATGCAAAATTCCAATAAAAATTCCTGCAATGTTCAAAAAAAAAAAACAATTGGGATTTAAATCGATGTGACAAGATTGGATAAAGTACCATCATGGCTAAATGGCCTTAATATGCTTTTTTAAAAAAAATAAAAATTAACATCTGGTCCCTCTCCGAGCCCGACGGCTGAAACCAACTTGCTTCTCGAGAGCCAGAAAGAATACAATTAATGGGAGCAATAAGATAAGGCTCCGCCCGACACAACCTTAAAAAAAAAAAAAGAATATCTAAATTAAACTAAATGGAATTAATTTTTTGTTCAGTTTTACAAATTTTAATCAAATCAAATAAATTTATTTTTTTAAAAATTATAATTAATTCGATTGATTTACTTGAACCTACAAAACTTATAGAATTAAACCAATGAACAGCATTGTAATTCTGTTAACCCGATGAAGTCCCGAAGAAAATGTTAGTTATGAGATCTTGGGCCGAAGACCATAAGCAACTAAAGCAGTATTAACTATTTATTGAAGTCATAAAAGAAACTGATTGTAGCACATTCTGAACTTGTTTTCAATATCATATTATCAAACTGATGAATTCAGATGTCACAGAAGTATTTACCAACAACATAATAAGATATTATTTATAAAAAAATATTTAATTTGATGATGTTAATTAAATATGACATTAATACGTTAAAAATTTCAGAAAATATAACTTGGATGTTTCAAATTTCGAAGGATTTATAAGTTGACCAACAGGGCTCAACTTTTTGTGTGACACGAAGTGGCGGTAGCGGATACACGATGCCCTTATTGTCATCATCCAAAGGCGCCCCGGATTCCACATATGTTGGGTTATGCATCTTTGTCCAAATACAATGTCACCGAATCATACACGTGGGGCAAATTAAACACGTGCGGGGAGTGGGACCCTAGACGCCGCAAATTCAAATGACGAAGCCAACCAAGGTACAGCTTTAACACCGCCCCACCTTCTGCTGCCATCTGTCCCCGTACACCTTTTTCTCACAATTTGATTTGGTAGTCGTGTCTTTATTCGATTCCTCGATACGTATCGGCACAGTCCTATTGGGGAACCTGATGGTCCCGCCGGTCCTCTGATGGCGACACGTGCCCCCTCCTCACCTTATCTTCAATTATCCCGGTGGTACTCGCTCGCTGATGGAACTTTGCTTTTTATTGGACAAGAGTATAATCTGTGGTGGACCCAAGCTCCCAGAATCGGCTCCTTTGTCGGCATAATTTGTACGTGATTGCTTAATTCGGATTTATATAATTCATGCTTCTAATCAAATTCCATCTTAGTATTACTATTACAAGGTTTGGTGAGTACGAGTTTGTACAAAGTTATTGTAGCAACTTCTTGGTATAAAAAAAATCAACATTTTTAAAGAAATCAACGATTTTAAAGACACAATTTTATTTTATTTTTTATTTTTTTGAGGATCACTATAAGGCCCATCTAATATTTAAGTTTCTTAATTATTATTATTTTTATTTTATGTATCTCCAATTGCTTCTTTAAAAAAAGCTCGTTGGTTTAAATATTAATATAATATTAAAAAAATAAGTAACGACATTATTTTTAATTTTCATATTATTTAAGATTGAATTGGGTATTCAATTTTTTTTTAAAACATAATAAATTTAGATGAATTAAATTATGAGAATTCACTAAAGTTAAGATAGACTTCTCAATTTAAAAAACGTTTATATAAATTGTTTGTCAATAAAATTCTCATATTAGTAATAAAATTTAAACTCCCGTCTTTATATTGAATAATTAAATTTAAAACACAATTACTTGACAAAAATATAAAGATAGCAAAAGTATTCAGTTCTTTAATAGTAGAAGAATATCAAGAATATTGAAGCGTGAAAGTTGTAAGAATAATTGAATAGGGGTGCACTTAAATTTTAGTAGGAGTAATGAGATTGGATGATGTAGGAGAGGGCTTAAAAGCAGTGGGTGTCGGGGGATCGAATGAATAACGTGGTTGTATGACTAAGAGAGGGAGAGAAGAGAGGACCTAATATAATAATGATGCAATTGAAATATAATTAATAGAAGACATATCGTCATCATTATCATCCTGAAAGCTTAAGAGTAGGAAAGCTAAAAATTAAAGTGAGTAGAAGCGCATAAGCAGACAAAACAGAAAGGACCCAGTTTGGGCCCATTGTTAGAAGAAAAAAATCTGAGTGGAGCCCAATACCATATCTATTATTGTATCTACGTTTTGGTTTTGGACCTTGGAAGGCCGCAAAGATTGAAAAGTGAGAAACACAATTGAAAAGAGAGGAGCAGGAAGAGTAAAAAAGGAGGTGGGACCAGAGGGCGAGAGTCAAAAGGTGGGCACGTGATGTGATGAGACTGGAATGGAATGGGACGCCGAGCCGACAGTGGGCGTCCATCGGTGAGAGTGCAGTTTCTATTGAAACAGCTGAAGAGCCACGGTTTCACCGCCGACGCCGTGGCCTTGCCCTCGTACACTCGTATATCTGAAATAGGCAAAAATTAAAACCCAAAAAAAAAAAAACTTTCAAGTCAAACTGTTGAATTTGACAGATAGAATAATGGAATCATAAAGTTTGTGTTGACGTCGGTCAACAAGTATCAGAGGGTGGGCATGGCGGTGATTTTTGCTTTCTTGTCCCTCTTAGCGTGTGGGGGCAGAGTAGGCGTACGAGGGGTGGGTGCTTCAATAATTTTCCCATTTTCTTAAACAAGCGGTCTCTACTTCTCTTTAATATTATTAATTTGAGTCCAATCATATATATCTTGCTTAAAAGCAGGCTAATTTTTCAACTAAAATTCCATGCAGAAAATGCAATCTCAGAATGCCTACATACATAGCTATCTTCGCCTTTTGTTTAGAATGGGAAAGGGGATTTGATGTGATGAATTTGCTTTAGCTCTAGATCATTGGACTTAATACAATGTTCCATTTGGAAATTTGGACCCACATGGGGGAATGCAAATGGGAAGATGTTACTGGCTAATCCGAGGTTGGTAAAATTCCTCTGTACACTTATAATTGCACTTCCTTTCTGGTAAGACAGTGAATATATTATAACGACGTTGTTTGAAAGTTTCATTAGGAAAAAAGACAAATTAGACTCACGCAATTAGCCAGTCATTCAATCCAATCATCTGTGAGACACGTTGGGCATAATTTAAAACCTACAATATCCTAGTAATCATAAGAGAAGGACTGACTAGTGCTAAATTCATTGGACGAGTGGCTAATTAAAATATTCTGTGTCAGCCAAAACAAGGTCAATTTCTCCAGTAAATGGAGGGTGGTGATCAATTGCTTCTCTCTCTCTCTCTACCTCCCACCTTTTGTGTGGACCATGACTGCTCTTACAGATATCACCCATTTGGCTCATATCTCACACGTTGAGGTGTGAAATTGTAAACGAGCAGCAAGTGTGCTAAAGAGTAAGAAAGAGCATGAGTCTTATCAATATATAATTCTTGTGCATTCACTGTTTTAGGAACTCATCCATCATAGCTACATCATCGTATATATGAAAAAAGGAGATGAGTGAGGGGAAAGGGAGGGATAATAAAAAAGCTAAAACAAGTCATATTTCTTTTTGTTAATGACATGATCTTAATCTTCTTTGACGAGAGAGAGTATCGTCAAAAACAAAAGTTGCAGAAAGTGAACAAGTAATTAATATTCAACACACGTCCCTTTTTCCAGACTCCTTGGGTCTCAATGAAAATCACCTTACTCATTGGCCCCTTGTTAAACAGACAAATTAAACACATTGAAGCTTGGAATTTTAATAACCGCAAGATAGATGGAGTATTTTTCTCTCTCGTGCCAAATATCTACCTACTCATGATCGTTACTCCAGCTGCCCAGCAAGTTATTTATTTATCTGAAACTACGCATCTCTATGTTAACTTAATGTGGGAGGTAAATTCGATCTTTTCCTTTTCTAATTGATCATCATCTTCCAATACAGACTTCAGTTTTACAGATTATGGATAAGGGTCATAAAGTGCCATCAGTGTTTGCATTAAGCATTAGAAGCAAGTGCATGGATTGACTTTTCTAACCTCTCCACTCAAATGCAGCACTGAAAAAGTAAATAGTTAACAGAGAGTGGGGCCTGTTTGTTGGACTATCTCTGCAATCTGCATAATTATAAGCTCTAAAACAATCCAATCTCCTCAAATATGCTTCAATGATTGGAATCCATAAAGTAAATAGAACTTGCTTCTTGTTACTTTCGGGGTTTGTTAATTGTAGGACCCTCTGAGGAAGCTTGTTTCATGACACTAGAATATTTTAGTGTCTGCAATAATGCTAAAAGAGAAGCCTATCAAGATCGACCAACGACAAGCACAAAATTTTCTTACTCAGACTTCCAACGTTCAAATCAATAACCATTCCCTCACCAAAAAAAAAAAAAATGAAGACGACATAAATTCTCCAACTTTGCTTGATCTCTTTGTATAGTAAATAATTGTTACCGTCATCTAGAAGACATACAAATTACAATTTTAAGTTTCCTGAAAAAATGTTTATAAATAATTAAGTGGGAGCTGAGGGGACAATGACGACACGGTACACTCTTGAGATGCTTGCACGTGGGTGACGTGAGATTTGATCTCCACGTAATTATTTCACTTTGATCATCCACTGAATTAGTCTCTATGATTTGCCTCTTTTTAAAAGAAGAAATATCCTTCCCTTTGTGATCCTACTGTGCTACTAAATATAGGTTCATACAAAAATACAATTGTATACTAAGATGTTGCTCCTCTTTTGGGCAGGTTTTGGTGCATTCAAGACTTGAATTGGGCATGTTATGGTTTTAATGTTCAACACAAAGAATTCCGGTGTGCTCACCGCTATTTGAAGATATTATATTCTTTGTCTTGAAACATAAATTCTGATCCTAATATTATTATAATAATAATGAGTCTAGTTAATTACTATTTCAACTTCGGTTACAGATCTATCTCTTGGTATGTACTATTTCTTAGTTAAGTCCCCAAAAAAAAGGCAGTGGACGGCAGGAAAGTTAAGTGTGCAATTTTAGGGAAAGAGAGGCATTAAATTCAAGCTACTTTCGTGATATGCCATACACAATTACAGAGAGAGCTAGTACCAAAATTTCAATATGCGATTGTTCTTCTGCTTTGAGCAACAGAAAAAGCAACTCCAAATCCATATTCTTTTAAAGTCTTTGCCTCCAATTTATATTTTTAATATGATAGTCTTATTGTTACAATAGAAAAGGAGTTTCAAAACAAGCTCGTTAATTAATTGATTAGAAATCGTAGCTTCGCTCTCATAAACAAAAGTATCCCAAAACTGAAAGAGAAAACAAAATAGAAAAAGGGGTAAGTTCTTATTCTAGTGAGCACATGTAATTTTTGGTTTTAAAGTGGGTTGAAGCTGTTAAAATTGGGGAACCCCTTGTTTGGAATAACTGTGGCCCTTGAACCATCGAAGCTGACTTGGTATGTTGGAAGTTAATGAGACAATAACCTTGAATAAGCATAAATGATGAATACCCTAAAGAACTGAGAACCAGAAACTCTCATTTTTCGCTTTTTGGACCACTTTGAACGGAGACGTACAGAGGCCTCTTTCTTCTTAATAGCTAACACCAAAAGAAACTGCTGGCAAATTAAAGAAGGTCGTTGAGCATCAATCATTCGTTTACCAATAATTTGAGACTCCCATTTTTTGTGGTTAACCATTTAACCCAATACAACTTCCCATTTGAACGTTAATTTCCTGCCAATGCCATTTTTGTTAGTTTAAGAAGCTTCAATCTTCAAGCTTGATAGCAGAGGAAGATGATGTTCAGACTATTCTAGCTCATCTCACACTTAACCAAAAGAAGAAAGAAATCAGGGTTCTATGAAAACCATGAGTTATCGCTGTTGGCCAAAGTGTCTTATCTGCCAAGATATGGCCCAGAATCTGATTCAGTCGTTGGAGTCGAAGACTTGTCCTAGAGGAAATGAGATTGCTTCACCCTCCCTAACAGACATAAATTTTTTCGAGACATGCATCTCTGCCCTCTGGGGACTCTCTCATTTACCTTCACTGCAGACCATTTATATAAATAATATTTCCTTGAAATATCTTATCTTCATGTCCTATTATTGTGTTTGTGATACTTCTTCTTCCCACGTGATTTCTAGGGACCAGATTTATACCATATTTTGACCATAACTCCTTATTAATTTCCTAATGTCACTGCTGCAAGGTTCACTCATATTAATTAGCATCAAATCCAAAGAAAGAAAATTTGTGGAATGAAATTTTTAATTTGGGTTTGGGATCAAAAACTAAAGCAGTTCCATGTTGAACTTAAAATACAAACCAAGATCTGAGTAATTCCAATTAGTCTGTTCTCTGTTGCCTTTGCTAATGAGATATAATTCCTATGTTACTAATTAAAGCAAAAACATAGACTTGGTCTCGTGGAGCGCCTGCAACGCTATGCAAAAGCATGTGACCGTGGAATCCAAGTGGTAACTTGAATCGCAGTGATTAGGATTTTATCAGGAAATAGAAGATTACTAATAAAAAATGGTTAGGTGAGTGATCATCACACCCATGGCCAACAGCCTAATGTGGAACTACTACATTTAAACAAGAACAGAGGATTAGGTGGGAACAAGCCCCTTTTTAGTTGTAAGTACTAAAACTGATACGAAGGTGCTCGTTTTATGGTAAGTTAAGCACTATAGCAATCATAAAAAAATAAAAAATAAAATATTTATGGGGGCACACCATAGCAAGCTCTTAACTTAGTTGAAATTCTCAAACGAATTCTTTTATTAATTAGAAGTCAACTTTAGAATTAAAGGGCACCTGCGACTTGATAAAACATAAATCTAATTGGGTCAAAAAGCATCAACAAGCCAGTTATTGTTTGATTTGTTGGCACAATCAATCTTAACATAACTAAAAAATTTGTTGGTAACATCAAAGGCACCTCATTGTTTCCGTGTATCGCTCAATTCTCAAGGGATCCAGCCTTTTTTCTTCAAAAATACTCCAAAAAAAAAGAAAAAAGAAATTCATTTTTATTTTTTATTTGAAGTTTTGACTATGATGCATATAGGGCCTTCACACCTAATACTAATCATAATTGGCACAGAATAAGAAAACAGGGAATATCTCCCACAAACTTACGAAGTTTCTTGATAATTGGTTATTTTAAGATTAGTTTAATTTAAATCAATCTAGTTGCTAATTTTAAGATATTCCCACATGAAAATAACACCCCTAGATGTAGAGTAGAAGACAGAGATGGTAAGCAAAGAAATGGGTCCTTTGCCTCACATCTTACAGCTATGTATTGGGGTCATGTAGTTTTGACTTGTACACTATTTGACTGATATATAGAAATGAATTGATTTAGGTGGGGAGTGAATTGAAAAAGTATAAGAAAAAGAGTTTAGGCTTCTTTTCTATTATTGAAAGTGAAGTCACTCTTTTTGTAATGCTGTCCATCTACCATTGGGTTTCTTCCCCATAATGCCGTGTTAGAGGTGAGAGAATGAATATAAATTATATGTACCACAGAAACGAACTTCTCGGGGACCTACATTTTGCACAAACTAGAATTGCATAGTAATTGGTGCAAGTACTAGGAAATTAATGGGGTTCAAGACGGTGACAACTTTTATAATTATAACAAATTTCAGAGATTGTAAAATCAATCTAGTTTATAAAAATTAATTATATATCTAAGTACGTTGAAACTGAGTTTTATTCGAAATTATGCCAACATATTTACTTATAATTAAATTTATTTTTTTATAAATTAAATCTATTTCAGAATTTTCAAATGTACATATGTTTTTTTTTTAAAATTTTTCTTTCTTTCGTAAGAAGGAGGGAGGGAGGGGGGGGGGTGGTGGTTTCTACCAGTGTGATCTGAATGAATTGTCTGCAACTTTAGAGTAGAAATCTTCATTCTCACAATGATTATACCACTGGACCATCAGTTAATAACATTTAACACGGTGGACGGTAAACTGCTCTGATAATTTGGCAGCCGAAAACACAAGAATTTGAGCATTTCTTTTCTGCTAAAAAGGAAACCACTCCCTCCAAATTGAGATGATGAAGAGGAGCATCTTCTGCTCTGTTATATGGTTATTGTCTCTCCCTTATAATCGAAAGATGTTTTTTTAGAATATCTACTCAAGTAAGCTTAGGATTTCTCTTAGGATCCGGAGTTTGTGAGGTGTTTCCTAGTTTTATGCATTCACATCCCCACATGCACTATCGAAGTCTAAAACGACCCTACGGTAGCAGTATATATGTGGTATTTTTTAATTGAATAAAAAAGACTGTTATAAATGTTAATTTCAATGATCATAAATACAATGGGTCTATTCTGTCATGGAAAGTTGAAGGATTTTGAGTAGATGCTAAAATTTAGAGAGCACTTCCACATGTGCACATGTCATAACAAGGGCAAGCTTGTTATGTAATAGTACCGCCCACAACACGAGGGAGGTATATATAATATTAAATAAAGTTAAAATGAAGTATTAATTTTGAACTTTTAGCTTTAAACTTTTTAGCGACAGATGGAATACTGTCTAATTAAAGATTAAATCTCAATTTTTGACTTTGCCTCCATTAGCTAAGCATGTAATATTTTGGAGTTCACCAAAACGCAAAAGCCAACATAAGGAACCGCGTGGCGTGTCAACGAGTTCTCGCTAGCTGTATGTACGAACCATGGTCAATCCAATTCAAAGCTTGTTCCAGTTTGGCACATTATACAATTAATTGATTCATAGGACGAAGAATTGGAATTTTGTTTACCATCTTGTAAAATAAAATCCATTTTTGTAAGTGGACCCAAAATGGCTTATGATAAATAAATTTAAGGAAAAAAAAGGAAGAATGAGCTGTAAAAAGGAAATAGAATCTCGCTTTAACCTTTATTCTTGTCAATGAAAAGCAGCACTATAATGTAAGCTTTGCAAGGCTTTCTTGTACATGTATATTTCATCACTAAGAAAGATTAAAATTTGAGCATCACCAACCTACTAATTCTAAGGACACACGAGTTTTGTAACTGAGGATCTCACAAGCAGAGAAGAAGCCAAAGTGGGAGAATCATATCATCATGCTACCTGAGACATAAGAAACGTATTCGCCCCTCGAGACAAAAATTGAAAAAGGGCTCCCATTGCCATTGAAAAGTAAACAAAAATAACACGCCAATGGGTGACATTAATGTTGCCACAGCGAACCCTCAAATCCACACATAAGCAGACTCTCTGTTTCTTGCATTGATGTCTCGTCCCCAAGGAAATACCCCCCACAATACTTGTCATCATAAATGCTGTGATAACACGGCTGAGCATAGAGCCACCCGTCTACCGGATCCAAAAACACGAAATCATTGCTCGACTCGAAACTGGTTCCTAGAGGCGGTAGCTCAACTATCTCCCCCAGTTCCTCTGGGGTTGACGGGTCGGCGGAGGACGATATTGCCAATGACGAAGACGAGGAAGACTGTGACAACGAAGATGACGAAGAGGAAGACGTCATTGGGGGACCAAATATCTCCATGGAAGCGGCCTTCGCAGCCGCAGCTTGAACATCTCGGGGCGCGTTCGAAGCGGGTCGGGGCAGTGAACCCGCAAGTTCCGGGAAGTTGAGGATGGCCGAATTGCCTTTAATACTGAGTGCCGCCACGTCATGGGCACGGGCGGCCATCTCCGGCGTGGCAAAGGTGCCTAACCAGATCCGATTTTTCTTCCGGGGCTCTCGGATTTCGGATACCCATTTGCCCCAGGTCCGCATTCGGACTCCCCGGTAAACCGGGTGTTTGCTGTTATCTCTTGCCCGTTTGAGCTTCTTGTGTTCTGTGGGTGAAGGCTTAGAAGTGGAGTTCGGTAAACAATGAGATGATCCAGATAATGATGGGTGGTGTGCGGACCAGTTGCTGCTTATCTCTGTTTCTGAGCTGGGTAGCTCAGCCATTGCTATGGAGGAGAACTAACTTAGTTGCGAGAGCTACGTCTGGTTCAGCTCAGTAAAAGTCAGAAGCGATTTTTGCTCTGCTTTGTACACAGAAAGTTCAAAATGGCTGGTTTTGGTTTCTGCCTCTTAGTCGGGTGCAATACACCAGAAGCAGAATGAGAGCTTAAGTGTGTGGGTCTGTGTGATTCTAGAGCGAGTTAATGAGAAAGAGAGAGAGAAAGCTTAAGGCAGGGAATAGGCAATGTGAAGGTTGGAGAGGGGAGATGGGGGTTATATTAGAGCGAAATGAAAGAGAAAGGGGAGGGATAATTTGTAAGTGACCCCCACACGAATGGCTCTGCTTTCAAACACACATCATGCCTTAATGAAGATGCATATGCTTATGTACATGCACATCTTCTAGTGTCCATATTAAAAATTTCTCTTTTTTTGTAAAAAAAAAAGAGCTTTTTTTTTTTTTTTTTGAAAAACACGGTAAGATCTAAGATGGGTGGTGAAGAGGTGTGGAGAGAATAACAAGGTTCAGTCTCCCTAAATAGCTTGACCGGATAGGCTAAAGGGTTAGAAACAGGCTGGCAGAGGCATCTCTGAGGGATTGGTAAAATGTGAATTTTCTGTGGCATGGGCTAGGGCTTTCCTCGTAGTTCGACTTCGATAAAATCATCCTTGCTCTCTTATTCACAGTTCAGTCAGTCCGAGAGTTAATCTTCCTCTTTTTCACCTTTCTCTCCTCTCCTCTCCTCTGTGCCGGTGCATGATTAGGACAGTAGGAATGAATACTGTTCTTGTCCCATCCTCCTTTTTTTTTTTTGAGTTAACTATGTCGACACTTGGCAGACTAATTTGCCCTCGTCGTCAGATGGTTCTTTCTATCTACCCATATGAGCTGCCTCTTTTCTGGTTCCTGCTGCTTCTGCATTTATCTTGTTATAATATTTAAGTATCTTAATTTTGTCATCTTGCGAAACAAAAAATACTTTTTTCAATCTGGGGTTTTTTTCATTAGATTCACTTTCCACCCTTCTGATTTCTGGATATGGGAGAATTTTTTTTTTAATTTTTCAATGACATTGTAAGAATGAGCTTGTTTTAAATTTCTATTAAATAGTTCGTGAATAGTGGATTAGTATTGTTTATCAATTTTTCTCTGAAAAATGAAAAAAATGACAAAGCAAGGGTAATATCTACCTTTAGGTTTCATCGATTGACCAGGATTTCTGGGTATAGAATTTGACATTAATAATCTCTAGTGGCATCTAGTGTTTGCTTGGAAGACGCACTATTCTTAGAATGAGAAAATTTTGTAGATTGCGGAGGTGGTGACATTATTGATGAGCAAACAGAAGAAATAAAGATCCTTTTTCTTTTTGCTTCTGGAAATCTTACTCACAAAAGTTTATTTTTTTTTCTTCCAGGAAAAAAAATTATTAGATAAAGATATAACTGTGACTAGTCATGGATTCATGGGATATTAAATATTTTCCATCCTCATGTGTGTGTCTCATTATCCAAACAAAAACCTTGATTCTTCCTGTGAATATTATGAGTGACGGAGACTATAGCAATATAGAAACATATTATTCTGAACTTATATAGTTCTATAAATAGTTATGTTTGGAGAGACATTAACGAAGTTCTGAATGTATCTGTACTATTATTATTCTAAACACTGATAAAAGGACAAAAAGTCCCTTGGTTTGCAAAAACTACTATGATTTACAGCGGAATTTTTATGGCATTGATTTCAAAAAAAAAAAAAAAAGAGAGAGAAGAGAGAGAGAGAGAGAGAAACAGAGTGGAAGAAATGAATGAAGGAAAGCAAAAGAAACAGACTTAAATGAGTATATATGAAAGATCAGAAATGCAGTTTTCTTGAAGTTGCTTCACGTACAATGAAGGGCCCATCTTAGCCGATTCCATTAATTCAATTAGACTGGGTAATAGAAACTTAAAGACTGAAGCATAATTTATTATTCTCTTTATAATTAACAACCCAGGATCCTATCAATGCCAGTGTTAGTTAATGCCTTATAATGGTTTCCCTTCGAGCAAAGAATTTTAAACTGTAACTTCATCCACTACATCTACCATAACAAAACTTTTTTTATGCAGAAAATCCAGTCATTTCTGTACAAACAGTTAGAGAGAAATGAACAATGGAGCCCCAACATTAATGTCTTTTTCTTACGTACCAGAGTACAGACACCATCGCTTCCAATCTTCCCTCAGGCTTCCATTTTGCTGTACAAACGAATATCAAATTAACTGGAGCTTCTGATGCAGATGTGAGATAAAATTGAAGAGCAAATCTGAATTTTGATCTAAATTTACATTGTTGTGCAAATGAGCATTACTTTCCCGCAGGTTGCTGAAAAAAATAATCATTGGACGGATGTTGAATTTACAAGGGTACCAAGAAGCAAACCACATTTGTGGCAAACATGCTTATTGTGAAGTAAACTGCAAAATTTATATGGAAGTGAGCTTACAGTTTCTGATGTATAAATCTTTTATACTTAAATGTTTTGGGATAAAACAAAAAACTGGTTAGAGCAAAATTCAAAGGACATGTTCATTATGTGATATGGCCTGCAGGTAGGAAAAGTCTACTACTGCCTAAGGAGTTAAAATAGGAATGCCCTATGAAAGTGCATTTGAGTTAGGAAGCTATTAATGCATGCTTAGTAAGAGATGAGAGGTGGCACTCTCTAATTACTACCTCATCAAAGAGAACCTCCTATTATGTGAGCCAAAATTTTCTATCCTATTTAATGACGTCCCATTTATTTACAATATCTGCACATTCATTACTAAATTTGGGGAGGAAGGCTCAAGATCTGATGGGAATTGTTTGTCCAAAGTCATTCAAGTTGTGAATGAGATGTTACAGAGATGTTAGTTGCTGAAATCAAATCACTTGTATTATTTTATAATTTGGAAAATGTTGTCTTTCCTAGTGATGAAGCAACTAATGGATTGGAAATAGTATCAATCAATCCCCCCCCCCTTCCCCTAAAAAGAAGTTTTCAATAATTTGATGAAAAATAGCACAAAAAAATTATAGAAAAAAATGGATTTTATGGTGGATGCATTAGCAGTTGCTGGTACCACAGAGAAGGGTCCAAAGCCTATTTAATGAGTGGAGCCATCCATTTTTCAATATAAAATTGACTTAACAAAATTCTGGAAAAAAAAATGAGATGAAAATACAATGGAAACAATGGGAAGAAGACAAAATTTAATCATCTCGCTTGTTCACATCCTCTATGAATGGAAAAGTAATAATTCTATTTCGTTTTTCAGCTTTGCATTTATTTTAA
This sequence comes from Gleditsia sinensis, assembly GCA_037074535.1. Lineage (NCBI taxonomy): Eukaryota > Viridiplantae > Streptophyta > Magnoliopsida > Fabales > Fabaceae > Gleditsia > Gleditsia sinensis. The sequence goes on along the minus strand of CM073474.1, from coordinate 33,193,986 downwards.
TTTTTCTTCACAAGTGTGCCATATATACTATCCTCTCCACTGCAAAAAATATAAAATAAATAAATAAATAAATCTGTCGATGTGATTATTGGTCCAGAAATTTAAATATGATCAGCATTGGGCAATTGCTGGTAGCTACAGAGCTGGACCCAAAACACACTTGATCCATTAAATGAGTGGAGCCATTTCTTTTTCTCGATTTATTTTGAAGGTATATTAAGATTATATATCATCATACTCACATGCACTTCAGGTGCCACCCATACTCAACAGTTTTGGGGTCTGGGAGTAGTACTGTTGACGCCAGCTTTAAGCCTTTAACTTGAAAATTTTCTCATGACATATAAAATGAATAAGAAAAAGTTTCCCCCACCTGGAAAACTACTTTATTATTTTCTCTTACCCTCAAATGCTTGGCTAGTGGCTACCTCGGTTCTTGGACCTTGACATGCCCGAAAGTCATGGGTCTCCCAGCACCTGAATACTGCAGATAAATGGCAACATTGCGCATCATTAATGTTTATGCTGGAATCTTCTTCTTCTTCTTCTTCTCTGTGATGCACTGTTTTTACCCCTCAAAGTTTATTGTAATTTTGCAAAAGAATTCTCCTGGAACATAAACGTTATATGATTAGCATTAGTTTTCTTATTCATTATCCCTCAGGTTCTGTTCATTCTGAAACAATCACCATTTTCAAAGCAGCTTGCTGTTTTAACACACTCATTTTCTCTCCTCTCTCTCAGACCAATTTTGTGCATTGGGCATCTAACGTTATATGATTAGCATTAATTTTCTTATTCATTATCCCTCAGGTTCTGTTCATCCTGAAACAATCACCATTTTCAAAGCAGGTTGCTGTTTTAACTCTCATTTTCTCTTCCTCTCTCTCTCGGACTAATTTTGTGCATTGGGCATCTAATGAATATGTGAAAGGTTTAGTGCTCATCCTACCACAAAAGGTCAAGGGGATTTATGGGCTCAACCAATTAATCATAGTGCTAGACTAGGCAAGACGCACATTATTGGCCGAAAAAACATCTTGGAGAGAATGGGTCTTCAATGTTCCCTAATCACGTCTGTGAAAGCCCCAAATGCTTTGGAATTTGTTTGGACTTCCTGCTTCCAATGCCAAAGTTTAACAGCCCCAAAATCAGATAAATGGAGGCCAGAATAATCAGAAACCAGCCACCATCAAATGCTCCTTGTATTGTTGCTTTATGTGGCCGAGTGCTTATGCTTCTCACTGTGAATGGTATAGTTCTACTTTTGGCAAATGCAACTACTTATTTGGGTGCTTTTATTATAATGTAACAGACTGCTTTTGGATTAACGTTTGACAAGGGTAATCACATAGATTGTACATGTGTGTTGCAAGCAACCAAAGAAAAACGAAACAGGAACCACAACCATGTGTTTTATCACACTCTAACTTGCTCCACTTGTTTTATTTGTCTTGCCAAGCTCTATAAGTAGAGTCAATAGAGCCTCACACATTTCACAAGCTTCAGGCTGGGTAGGATTTTTCTTGTTTGAAGAGTAGACCATCCAGGCATGGTCAAGCTTCCTGTCTGGTCTTACAACAATTGAGCCTGGAACTTGAGCATCACAGCACGTGACTAGGCCATCGCTCTTTTCTCCATACCTGAGCTGCAAGTGAAGTGCACAAACAGCCATGGCAGCTGATACAGGAATCACTACAGGAACTTGGCATCTTGATTCAAGAGGGAGCCAGGGAAGTTGTGCGTGAGCTATGTGGGTCATTGTTGCAAGAACACCGGGGGCAATGCTAGCTTCTGAATGGAAGGAGATCAGAGGAATGTCAAGTGGGAGCTTGTGCTTCATGATGAACTCCTTTCGCTTCTCATATGTCAGATCCTCCAGTGCCCTTATGTCTCCCTTAATTAGTTTGCATATTACAAGTTCCACGATCCTGCGGCTTTCTTTGTCCCCAATTTGGCCTTCCCGAAGAATATCAGAAGCTATAGGGGTGCCACCATATGGACTCTGAACCAGCGCCAAACCAGCAACTTTGTCTTTCAGGTCCGACCAATACATAGACAATGAAGCTGCAGCATCAACTCCACCCTTACTGTGTCCTAGTAGCATCACACACTTCCCAGAACCCCAATATAGCTCCTCAATGTATAGCTTCAGTTCCCAGGCATTGTGTTCTACTGATGCCTTTAAGGTTAAAAAAAGAAGGGAAACTAAGACACCAGTACATTACAATTTTATGATGTATTATTGGGGAAAAACTGAATATTAATTACCTCACTATGAACTTTTGCAATGTGGCAAGCTAGACCCATTTTTGAAAAGAATCTCTTAGTGGCAACAAAATACAAGGGTCCATGATTGCTGAAGAGACCTGTAACAAGTAACACATGTAATCTAAACAAAATAGAACAATAAGTGGATCTAACCCACACAAATAAATTATTTATGGATTCTGTTATACCAGGAATCAAGAGATAAACAAAGGAGTCGGGCAGTGAGTGCTGTCCATTCCTGTGGAATTAAACCCAAAAAATGGCATATGTAATTCTGAGATCACCAAAGAAGAAATTCTATCTCAAGTTCTGCAACAGAATACGAAATGTGGCAAATGAAAGAACTGACTGGGAAATCATGATATTCAGAAGGATAATGAGAGTTGCATAAATAAACATACAGTGAGGTCGTCTTCAAATTAAAAGTTATAATAAGCTATTGTACCTTATGTCTGAAAGCAATTCCAGGAACCTTGCAGTGCCATCCTTAACTGGAGGCATTCCGGAAGCATGTTGCAACCATCCAATATCATCAGAAGAACCACGCAAGGTTTTCGTCACACAAGATGAAATTCTGAGAATGTCAGTTAGTATTGCTTCGTATTAGTACTCAGCAACAAATCTATAAGAAAAAGTAATACCTACAGAGTTTCTTTTTTAACTAAAAGATATTATCAATAGACCAATAAGAATAAATTGAACTAATTGTTACAGTTACAACCAAAAAGAAGCAATCTATAATATTTGTAACCTACTTCTTTTACCTATGAAAGTGAACTTGAGCATATCTAATGCCTGAGAAAAAATATCTCCATGGGGAAATTGCCAAACTGCAAGCATATTGTAGACCAACTAATGGGAGTGTCAACCTGCACCGAGTAATGTAAATTACGAAAAGTTTATTTTCAAAGCATTAACATAGCATTTATATATTTAAGTCTAAGTGGAATGTTAAAAAAGTATCGATCATTCCTCTTCACCTAATATAAACATTTAATAAGAAAATTTTAATTTATGGGCAGAACACAGGCTTGACTTTACTGTAAATTTATGTATTGCCATTTGTTTGTAGTGTAATTAAGCACGAGGGAGTAAATATTATTACCCTTTTAAAAATAAAGGAACAGCAGCAGAAATATAACTGGCATTTAAAATGACAGATCCTGTATCTACAAGCAGCTCTTTACTACTATCAAAAGCTCCTCTTTCATAGAGTCCCTGGTTTGGACCACCATTTTGTGGTTGTAGAGATGAGCTGCTAGCATAACTTTTCGTATAGTGCACTGAAGAAATAACCACTGGATTGACCACAAAATCTTCTTTCCATCTATCTGAATCTCTAAGTACAAGATCCTCTGTAATCTCGGCATCATGCAAAATGTAGCTATATTATGCTTTACAAAATAAAACATTTTCAAACAGCAGATAATACTTGAAAAGTCACGGCTTTTACATTTTTGGTGATTAGCAAGAACTCACCAATAAATTGTATAAATCGATCACTAATAAAACTTGTCAATCTCAAAAGATTGGTGAGTATGTAATCCATCAATTAGAACAATCCAATCAGAGCATTGACAAGGCCCTAAGATGAACAGCCCTGTTTTCAAATCAAACAAAAATGGTTGCAGCATTGGTAGACATATCAGAGTGACAAATGTTCAAGCTAAATAAGATCTGGGTAGGAATATGAAAAGCTAAATACTTCAGCTATTTTCTTTCATCACAGACAGGAGCACATAAGACATGGGAATTAAAACTGTTGTATCTCAGCATTTTGAGTTGAAATGACTCTCTGAGATTCTGTATAGAATGAAGCCGTTCTAGTCTTACATCTCTTTTGATACCAAAAATCATCAAGTTACATAGAAAGGGTAAGGTATCAGTTTGCAACAAACTGGCAAAGCCTTCAGAATTTTGTTGATCATAATCACATAGGAAATCAAATTTCGGACTACAAGAGAAGCAGTCGAACAAAGACAATCGTTCTTGGAGATGACAACTACGACCCAGATAAAGGGAAAAACAAAGATTTGGTTTTGTGAAAGAAACACAGATTGATCCAAGCATGCATGGGGCTAATTTCAAAAGAGAAGACAAAATATTGAATACAGATAGAGTGGCTTACACCTTATAGTTAAAAATCTTCCCAATAATCAAGAGGGAAGTATTCTGCAAACTACAAATACAGACACGGGTTTCCTCCAAAAATGGAGACGAAATTTATAGTTGAATAAATAAAAAAGAAGGGAATAAATGAATATAGTGGAATACAATTAAAGTTTGGAAAGTGAACTAACCGAATGAAAATCAAGTATGGTGTGGTTGGCAGGAGAATGGAGCAATCGCTGATGGTTATCCGCTGGCTTTAATTCAGTATATCAGCTTTTTTAGCGAGCAATCCACGAAGACAGATGCACTTTCTCTGATCATACAAAAAGCAATTCAATGGGTTGTCTCGTTTTGGCAGCTTTCCTGAGACCAAGATTTCAGCTTTTCTACCACTGTAAGTTAGAAGCAGAAACTCAGACCCTCAAAGACAAGGACTGCTCCGGTAATTTGGAGACAAACAAGAGCTTGCGTACATGATTCTTTCTACGAATAAGCAGGAGAGGGGTCTGGGACCCACAAATTAGTAGTAAGCTCAATCGAATGGATAGATCATAGAAGTGGGGTTGCCTCTGACTGTGAAGAAGGATGGGGGCACGTTGAGTGATGGGGATAAATACAACTGACGTTGAATAGCTTAGCTTCATTTGGATTTGCTAAATTGAAGCTGCCTGCCTTAGTTGGTTTAGATTGATAAACTGATTGGGCAATTTTGAGTAACCTCCAGAAGGCGGCAACTGTAGGTTTAAAACATTGGATTTTTATTTTTATTTTATCTTTTTAACAAAGATGTTAAATAAAAGATAAGAATATAGAGTTTATGATGGTAGAATAAATTATTACATATTCGCTCTATCATTTTTGGAGGAGTATTATCGATGACATATACTCTAGGTTTAAAAATTGAACTCCCTTTCTTTAATTCCTATCCCCATCACATTTTAATTCATAAATTATATCTGCTTCCCTGGAGTTTGAGGCGTTTTTATCTCTGTATCTTATTTATTTAGATTAGCAAGAATGATTCAAAAAAAGGCCACTCGTAAATAATAAAAAATTACAGTTATTAGAGGTTAGTTCGAAACACTAAATTTAAAACTTTTAATTTTAATTTTTTTGTTAATAATTTTTTAATAGATAATTTTATAAAAGTGTACTGAAATTTATGATATATGTTGATTTTAAAATAAAATAACCTCTTCTTACTCTAATTTTTTTCTAAAAAAATAATTCATATTTTTTTATAATTTAAAAAAATTGAAAAACTTTCATAGAATGAAATTAAAGATAAAAATTTTTTTTATTAAAATAATGAAATGATAAATATTAATAATATAATTAAAAATAATAATAATAATATTTGATTAACTAAAATTATTTTCAAATATTTTATAAAAAAATTTAAAATGAAAATTTTGAAAGAAGGTCAATTATGCTCACATTAAGTTAAACCAGGCAGATCAGAAATGAACTTATTTTTGCAAACAACAAAACGACGCCGCTCTGCTAGCTCCCGAAAATACCCCTTTTGTCTTGTGGGTAGCATATGCATTTTGCACTACACTTGTGTGCTCAGAAAAATGCGAAGCGATTTATCATCTCAATTATGGCTCTGAAATTGGCAATTCGGTTGCCTCTCTTCGCGCCATTGCTTGACCCGAACCCGAATTCTAATTCGACCCTGCAGCAGCAGCAGCAACAGCAACGGCCATCAACGGAAGTTCGGTTCTCACGGTGGAACAACGCCAACGCCGAGAGATTCAACCGGCGCCGAAGAACACAGCAGGAAATCGAAGATGAAATCCGCCGCGAGCGCCGTTTCGAGTCCGCCAACAAGATAGCCAATATGGGTGACGCTTCTTCCCCTACTTACGCCGCGGTTGAAACATTCAGGTCCATTGGTACACCTTCCGCTCCTTCGAGACCTTCTATCCCTGGGAAAAAATCCAAGTACTCCAAGAGCCCAAAACCGAGTCTTGAACCGCACCCTGCATTTAAGTTTTCCAATATATCCAATTCGAGAGATAGACCAGTGCATGCACCAACTAATGTTAAAATAGGTGAAGATGGAGTCTCCTATGTGATTGACGGTGCTCCATTTGAGTTCAAGTATAGCTATACCGAGACCCCGAGGGTGAAGCCGATAAAAATGCGGGAACCGCCGTTCGTGCCTTTCGGACCAACCACCATGCCGCGTCCGTGGACCGGACGAGCCCCGTTGCCCCCGAGCAAGAAGAAGCTGAAGGAATTCGATTCGTTCGAACTACCGCCGCCGCATAAGAAGGGAGTCAAGCCGGTTCAGAAGCCCGGTCCTTTTTTGCCCGGGACGAGCCCCCGGTACGTGCAGTCGAGGGAGGAGATATTGGGCGAGCCATTGACACAAGAGGAGATCGATGACTTGATTAAAGGGTGCATAAAATCTAGCAGGCAGCTGAATATTGGTATTTTAACACATTCTTTAGCTTGGTTGAAATAATGGGAAAAGAAAACCGTCTTTGGGGGAAAAAATTGCTGGCAGTAAATGAAGGGACAGTTAATATTTCAGACTTAGGCTGCATGTTCTCGATTCTTTTGTTTTCTCGTATCAAACCATTGATTTATCTATGATAAAGAGGTTCTAGGTGTATAATTTGTTATACTAACATACACTTGTGCTTTCTTGTATATTTTTAGAAAAGATAGTTTTTGTTTGGGTGATGACTGAAGTTATATATTAAGGTGGAAGTTATTTCGTAGTTATATTCATTTCTTTCAAATGGAAAAAATTTGCAAAACCTTATAGGTAGGAAGTCTTTACATTGACTGAAGTGAGTTAAGTAATGTATCTAATAAGTTAGAGAACATGAGAGCTAAGGAGATAACTTTTATCCACTTATCTTAATGTTGAGAATAAAAAATTTACTGTATTATATGCTTTTATGTCTCCTGTTTTAGGTAGAGATGGTTTGACGCATAACATGCTGGATAACATACATGCTCTCTGGAAGCGACGGAGGGTGTGCAAGATAAAGTGCAAAGGTGTGTGCACTGTCGATATGGATAATGTGTGCCAGCAGTTAGAGGTTGGTTTCCATGCTTATAACCTTTGATCCTTCATGCTTTGCTAATACTATTTCATCTTGGCTTCATGTATGCTATTCTTATACTATATGACGTTTAGGAAACAACAATTTCAGCTTTGCATCTTGATTTTTTTGATTTGTCTGTATAATATTTGCTTCAGTTATTTATCTTTTTCTCTGTTACAGCTCTTTCTGATGAAATGTTGAGAATTTACTATTGAGTGCTAAAGAAAAATTTGGTCTACATTTCATATTGGAAAAATTTCCAATCATGTTTCTTTGGGTTGTTTGGAACGGTTTATTAGGGGATGAAAGACATTTTGGGTGGATTTCCATTCATTCTCCTTTTGCTCATTGGCAACTTCTCTGGCATCTCTTAACGATCTAAATTTTGAACTTTGACTTCGTTGCTTTTTCTCTATAACTTCCCTACTTTTTTGTATTGCCAATTTTTCAAATGAAAACAAAAATCGATTGTGTTTTTATATTTGATTCTTCTTACGTCATGTTATCTGTTTTTCCAGGAAAGGACAGGGGGGACAATCATTTACAAAAAGGGTGGTGTGCTGTACCTTTTCCGAGGCAGAAACTACAATTACAAAACACGCCCTCGCTTTCCTCTCATGCTGTGGAAACCTGTGCCTCCAGTATATCCTAGGCTAATTCAGCGAGTTCCTGAAGGTCTAACACTAGAAGAAGCAACTGAAATGCGTAATAAGGGAAGGAAACTGATACCCATATGCAAGCTAGGTACCCTCTAATGAACGTTCATTACTGTTTAACAGGTAAATAAGAAGGGAAGATGATTCTTCTTTCTTCCGGCTCACTGACATTTTGGCTTTCTTTTCCTTGCTACAGCAAAAAATGGTGTTTACTGTGACCTTGTAAAAAATGTCAAGGAGGCATTTGAAGAGTGTGAACTAGTGCGTATTAATTGTCAAGGACTGAATTCAAGTGACTACCGAAAAATTGGAGCAAAGCTCAGGGTATGAGCAATTTTGCATTTGATTCTGAAGATTATTTGGGCTGTTTGGTGATGTGTGTTTATTCACGATGCTGTAGTAACATTTTTTATATGTTCTTTGACTGTAGGATCTGGTTCCCTGCGTTTTGCTATCATTTGAAAATGAGCACCTACTTATGTGGAGAGGACAAAATTGGAAGTCCACTTTACCAAATCCTGACAATGGCGACAAGGAAGCCAGTAAAAATTATGTTGACAGTGAAAATTCCAGTAAATTTCCTTCAGAAGCACAAGAAGTACATGTGAGCAATGAACCCATTGACACAAGCATTTGGGGGGATGGAAGTATACAGAAGGTTGAAGTGCCTCATCCCACAGAAGATAGTAACCTATCTGTGTCTGGAGTTACCAATGCAGCTTCACTAGTTAAGAGAACCGATGGAGGTGAAACCGCAACAGATTTCACAGGCTCCTATGGTGAGCCTGATCCTTGCAGGAGCCCTAGTCCGATTGTGACCATATCAGATTATAATGAGTCCACTGAAAGTCCCTCGGATGCTATAACTGATTATAATGGAACTGGAGCCATATTGGATAGTAGAGGCTGCCGTGATAGTCTTTCGGCTTCAATTTTGGCATCCGATGCCGTGCTAGAAACTGGGGACAATTCTGTTAATGCCATGGTAGATCCTGTTGCAGAACTAAAATTGGTAGATGGTTCAGGAGCAAGAGTTATTTCAGCTGCGCCTTGTACAAAAGGTATTCTATTACTGTTGGAGGAAGCTGTTGAGAAAGGAAGTGCACTTGTTTTAGATGATGAATCTTTGGATGCCGATAATATTTATCGAAGGACAGTTGCTTTAGCCAAATCAGCTCCACCTGGGCCGGTTTTTAGGCTTCAACATAGAAAAGATGTGGTTCAAAAAATTGACAAGCAAGAAGGTTGGAATTTGGATACAAAAGAAACGACTACTGTCTCGATTAAAGGTAGGGAGAATAGTTCTAACATTCGAAGAAAAGAAGATTTTGATGAACAGTGTATGAATGTAGTACCACAAGGAACATTGGGAGTCGACGAACTTGCAAAGCTTTTAACATAATACCATCGTACATGTTACATTTTTTAGCAACGATCGGATTTATTGTTTTATCCAGCTGCTATTTTTGTATCCTTAGCATTGTCTTTGTTAATCTGTTTGTTGATATTTCCTATATTTTATTCCTCTTTGTTCGATAACTCATGAAATTGAAAATGGAAAAATAAAAATCTTCTACTATAAATAACTAACAAATCGTGGAAAACACTCACGAATTTTATTAGATAAAAAAAATTATTACAGGTAAAATATCTATATTAAAGACCAAAAAACAAAAACAAAAAAATCTAATCCTACAATAGTTCTCACCGCTGTTTCAGTACTACCTCGAGTCATGAAACTGGAAATTTTTTTGGCTCTCTTCCGCTAGTTAATGGACCACAGACCACCGACTGGAGACTTCATGGTCTCCCGTGGCCGGATTAAGCAACTAAATGTCGGCGTTAGTTTTTCAGTGAACAGATCACATGGAGTCTTGTTGAATCCATCGATGACTCGATAGACCACTTCCATTGTCATCCGAAGATAAAAGGGTCCCTTGCACTCCTCAATAGTTTCTAATGTTTATTATTGACATCATCTTAAGTGAGTTAATAGCTAGATTTATAAATCTTAATAGTCTTTTTCATAACAAAATTTCATCTTTTTTTTTTTTTTTGGTTTTAGTCGATGCCTTAATATGGTCCCCTGCTGTAGAATGCTGATAGATGTTCTGCCACACACTAGATTTTTTGTTTTGTTTTTTTTTTTTCAACAACAGGTCATCGTAAAATTAGAAGACTATATATATTTGTTTCGTCCATAATGAATATATTCGGCAAATATCAAACCGACAAAATAAAAATTTATAAAATTCTCATTGACATCAATATAAAGCAACTATAAAAAGAAGAAGAAGCAATATGCCAATAAATTACTGTCCATTTATTTTTCTTGATGCAAGGATGAAATAAAAAATATATATATAAACTGCATAATCTCTCTTAAACATCTACCGGCTTGGCTTGGTCCCTTTGTCCCACTATATTCTTCCAGAACCAATGGTTTTCAAAAAGAAGATAAATCTCTTCAATTGGAACTTTCTTTGTTTCGGGCAAGAGGAAGAATACAAAGCAGCTCATGATGATAATCAAGGCCGCAAACAGCAAGAAGATTCCATACTTGAGGTGGCAAAGTGAGACGAGGAATAATTGTGCTACAAGAGCTGTGAAGATCATGTTGACGCACACCACAACACTCTGTGCGGATGACCTTATCTCTAATGGGAAGAGTTCACTAGGAACTAACCACCCTAATGGACCCCAAGATCTTCCATACGCTAGGACGAACAAGAAGATCACTATCACAAGAAAGATACTGATCCCTCTTGACAGTTCTTTTCCATGTCCAAAATCCATAGCCAAGACCACAGCCACAGCCACCTGCACATCAAAAAAAAAAAAAATATGAGTACTTTTGCATTTGTCTAAAGGAACGAGTAGTACAAAACACTAGTTACCATGAAGCATATCATCTCTGCACCAGCTTCCAAAAAGAAAGCTCTTCGGCCAAATTTATCAACCAGAGCCATTGAGATTAAAGTGGCAACAAGCAGTGCTCCACTGGTAATGAGAGACGAAAAGAGCGAAGCCCCAGACCCAAAACCCAAACTCTGGAAAATGACAGGGGCATAGAAGAGGATGGAGTTATTCCCAGTTAGCTGCTGGAATGCCGGAATCCCCAAGGCTCCTATCAGAAATTGGGGCCTGTATTTTTTCTTGAGGAGGTTACGAAATGGGCTCTTAATGGCTTGTGCTTCTTGACTGGCGTCCATAAGATCTTGAAATTCGGCTTCAATGTTCTTGGTACCCCTGATTCTCTCCAATACTATACGTGCTTCTTCTTCTCTGCCTTGCTCCACAAGACTGTTTGGTGTCTCCGGACACATAATTCCTCCGATAAACATTAGAATAGCTGGAACAGCAGCCAACCCCAAGGATATTCTCCATCCATAGGGATGGACCTGGTCAGTAAAATAATTAACTACGTTAGCTATCAAGATTCCGAAGCAGGTTGTGAATTGAAAGAGTTGATTCACTGCTCCTCGGATTCTTGCTGGAGCCATCTCAGAAAGATACAAGGGAACAGCTTGATTGCCAAAGCCAATGCCAGCTCCAAGAAGGATCCTCCCAATGATTAGCATTGCAATGTTCTGGGCAGCCGCGTTGAGGATAGCCCCTGCCAGGAAGCTAAGGGATCCAACAATTATACTGCCTTTTCTTCCCTTCTTTCTGGTTAGGTGGGAAGCTGCAAATGTCATCACTAATGCCGAGAAATACAGAGACGATGTAAAAAGTGTCAAAATCTGATTGTCGTATTTACAATAGTCTGTCTCTGTCAGATGCATGTGTTTCCTTGCGAAAACTTTTGGGAAGAATTCCTTCAGGAAATCATCCATAGATGTTACTCCCCCTGAAAATACCAGAAAACGTCAACTTTTTAGTAACCAAAATAAGTTTCATAACTTATTTTAATTATTATCATTTTTATTTTACTTTTTAATTGATCTCTTTCAATATAAATACGAGTCATGAAAGTATTATTTAAGCCAATCTGCAGGAAAAGGAATAAAAATATGCATGGCGATAATTTTTATTTATTTACAAAAAATTTCTTAAGACGTCACTTGCCTACTAAAAATATAAATTCATGCAACCAATGAATCCTTGATGAGAAGAACTAGTCCTTTTTTGCTGCTGGCCAATATGGAGAACTGACTTTTTATATTCAAAAACAAAATTAAAATAGAGAAATAACTTCTCCTCCCACAGTGTACAGACAAGCATCTGAGCCAAATTGGTCAAGATTTTTCTCAATTAATAAAAAATAATTAACGTTCGTGTATTATAATCATTATCATAAATATGAAAACATCAAGTTCAACTAACAGTGAGGACCACAAATAGAAACAGATCGCATAGAGATGACATGTTAAACATTATCTCATACAGAAGCTACTGTGTAACATTTTGAATCAACACATTTGATACACCTAATAATCACTGATATATCTTGAGATGAGAAGTTATATCCAGATAGTCAGGCTCTTCTAGAGAGAAGCAATGCAAGGCAAATAGTCACTGATATATCAGTGTGTAGGATTAATTATCAGTTGGTTTGGTATAATGAGTACCGGAAGAAGAGAAAATCATGTTGTTTCATTTCCCCAGAACCACTCTCTAATTCATTTTTAAAAAATTACGCAGACATGCCTGTGAATCCTCAATGCAAATCTTACCCCAGTTCTAATTTTTTTTCCTTCCAAGGTGATCATGTTCAACATGACAAAGAAACACGATTATATAAAATCACATTGGACAGAAACAGGTCGCATAGAGATGACATAAAATTGAATACGATGTAAACAAAACGAGGCAGATCATAAACAGAGCACGAAAAAAGAACCGACCTGAAACACCAAGATCGTAACCGAAAAGAGAACCCCCGAGAGCTCCAACACAACAACTGAAAATGAGATAGCTAGTAATGCTATACTCGTAAGACTCGGCCCTTTTGCCTGCGCCATTTGCAAATCCTCCACCTGCCATTGCTCTTGGTCTTTCTGCTTTGAACGCCCCTAGAGTTGGAACTCGGAGAGTTATATAAAGAGGCAATAGGGGACTCACCTCATCAAAATATATGTATATCGTATCCTATATATAACAGATTATAATATCCTATATATAACAAATTATAATAATGAAAAGTGAAAATTAATAAAAATAAGGACTTGGTTTATCCGATCACGAAATCAAAGGAGAACAAAAAAAAAACAAACAAACAGAAAGAGGATGACAACGGAATATGGATTTGTGATGATGAGGCATTTAAAGAGATAGATATCAAAACCTTTTACCAGCTCCAACAAATCCGTAAAAAAAGGTTTGGACAGTGATATAATTAGCGGATACTTAAAACTGCTCCTTCCCGTTTTTAAGGTATATACACTTGAGATGAGATGTTATTCCAAGAGTCAGCGCTGACTATGATACTTATCTGGATATAGAGACAAAGAAAACAGGTAAATCTGACTCAGTCTAACTTAGATTGCAATGGCAACTCTTATCCTATTAAATTAAATAGTAATTATATTTGTCCATAAAAACATCTCCTTAATTACTTGCCTCCCCTAATTAAATATATCTAATATTATGCTGAGCTGGCATTAAATTCAATTTCTTATATCAATTAAAATAATACTTCCCATGTCTATATATATTTTTCTCCTTGATAAGAAACAATATATACATAAATATTAATTTTTTTCACTAAAAAATATTAAAATATTAAAATGAAGGCATTTATTATCTTTTTTATGCAAGGAATTTATTATCTTTAAAAAATAATGCTTTGTGCAGAAAAAAAAAATGAATAAACTATTATCTACGAGAGTTAATAACAATTATTTGAATTTGAAATTAAAAATTAAAGATTAGGGAAAAGAGAAAGTGAAAATATGATCCAATCTATATATAACAGTGATTGAATTTAATTTATTATATAACTATATATTGACATGAATTAAAAAAATTAACATAGTAGATATCGCATCAAAACTTGCTTTATAGATTGAGATTGGCATAATCTAGTTCAGTTAATTAATAGTTACGTACATACATTGTTCTTAATTTTTAAATTTAAATATTTCTCAACAAAAATTTGATTTAAAAAGATTAAGTGGTTGTTTATTAAGATATATACAGTCATAGGATAATCGTTTGATCAAAATATAAGTCAGGTATATATATATATATATATTGATAAGGAATATACCTTTGTCTTTTATTCAACTGAAAGGAGATCTTGAGAAAGTACAACAGCGAGGAACTCAGGAGGCTCCTCAAGCCAAAGACAAACATCAGAAATAGTTAAACCAAAAGAAGAAAAGACAGCAAGCAGCAGTATTTGCTAGCTTTTCTATGAACCCAGCCAACTTGGGTGTTCCTTAGCTTTTCACGACGACATTTGAAGTCATCCTTGAGCAGACCCAGGGGAGATAAATCTGGAAATTTACAAGTAGAGCTCCAAAAGATGAGTTTTCTCCATATATTGGTCATGGATAATATTGAATAAGGAATTAATAATAGAAGTTCAACATTAGCATATATATTTTTGTGTGATTTATTTGACTTCTGAAATTTGAACTCGATCCTTAATTAATCCAGTACCGGCGAGCATATTGAAAAGTTTAGATTTAATTAACTATATTGTTCTTGCTTAATTTATTTATTTTATTTTTTAGATGACAAACAATATGTAATTATAACTTTTGGATCATTATATGTCCAAAATATGTACACACAAAAATTATAATTGTATTTAATTAGTTAACTGTTTTATATATAAACTTGTATAAAGCCTTATTATTTAATATCATGTACGTACATGTTTAGTTTTTAAATATTATTTTGCTTATAATTTGTTACTAAAAATATGATAATAATTATAAATTTTTTGTTAAGTATAATAATAATTATTATAATTTTAAACTAAACATTAATTTTCAGGGTTTAATCATATTTCCACACATTAATTCTATCATAAAAAAATAAAATAAAATAGTGTTGGAAAGGATTTAATCAAATTCCTTAATTCATTTTAAAACGTATGAAAGAACATAATTTCAATTAAAAGTAGCATTATCTGATTAAAGAAAAAAGTAGCACCATGGACCCCATGATTATGATGGCAATGAGCAAATAATGATCTATGACCTCTTACACACAGCTTATAATACTGTTGGTCACTAAAGCATACAACATGTTTTTACCCAGGCAATATATTAAAGGCAACAATGATTCTAACTTCTACTTCCCGAATCAAATTTGTTGGCTCATATCCAATGAAAAAAAAGAAAAGAAAGAAAACATATTATGTGCCTGAATTCCCTGGCCCGTCATTCTACGGGTATACATTAGAAACAATGTTGGGGTGGACTTCTCCAACTATTTTCTTCCAGAACCAGTGCTTTTCAAATAGAAGATAAACCTCCTCAATTGGAACTTGCTTTGTTTCCGGCAAGAAGAAGTAAACAAAGCAGGTCATTGTCACTATCAAGGCAGCGAACAGCAAGAATATTCCGTATTTGAGGTGGCAAAGTGAGACCAGGAATAACTGTGCTACCAGCGCTGTGAAGATCATGTTCACGCACACCACCACACTCTGTGCAGCCGATCTTATTTCTAATGGGAACAGCTCACTTGGAACCAACCAACCAAGGGGACCCCAAGATCTTCCATATGCCAACACGAACAAGAACATCACTATAACAAGAAAGATACTGATCCCTTTTGACAGTTCCTTGCCTTTTCCAAACTCCAATGCCAAAATCACAGCCATTACAACCTGCACTTGAAGAAAACCTCCAATCAGAAATGAAATGAGTTAGCAGTACGTGGTTTCCACTTGGTATCAAAGAGTAGTTACCATGCAGATTATCATTTCTACACCAGCTTCCAAAAAGAAAGCCCTTCTACCAAACTTGTCAACAAAAGCCATTGAGATGAGTGGAGCAATCACAAGTGCAAGACTGGTAATAACAGACGAATACAGAGATGCCCCAGAGCCAAACCCCAAACTCTGGAAAATGACAGGGGCATAGAAGAGGATTGAGTTATTCCCGGTTAGCTGCTGGAATGCTGGGATAGCCAAGGCGCCAATCAGAAACTGGGGCCTGTTCCTTCTCTGAAGGAGGTTCTGAAATGGATTCTTAATAGCCTGAGCTTCTTTGCTGGCCTCAATAAGATCTTCATATTCAGCATCAACATTGGAGGTGCCCCTAATCTTCTCCAATATTTTTCTTGCTTCATCTAATTTGCCCTGTTCTACTAGACTGTTGGGTGTCTCAGGGCACATTAAACCTCCAATAAACATTAAAGCTGCTGGAACAGTAGCTAAACCAAGCGATAATCTCCATCCCCATGGATGGAGTTTCTCAGTACCATAATTCACAAGATTAGCAATTAAAATTCCCAAACAGGTTGTGAGCTGAAATAGTTGGTTCACTGCTCCTCTCACTTTTGCAGGAGCCATTTCGGAGAGATACAGGGGAACAGCCTGCACAGTTTGAAGAAGAAAATTATTAAATGAGCACTAGCTCTTGGTGTTGATTATGTGTTTGCAATCACATACTTGGTTACCAAATCCAATACCCAGACCGAGAAGGATACGGCCAATTATCAACATTGCAATGTTGACTGCCGCTGCATTGATGACAGCGCCTATGAAGAAGCTTATGGATCCAACTGCGATACTGGCTTTTCTGCCTTTGTTTTTGGTTAGAGCGGAAGCACCAAATGTGGAAACCAGGGCAGCAAAGTACAGAGACGAAGTAAAGAGTGTTAATATCTGGTCGTCATATTTACAGTAGTCGGTCTCTTGAAGATGTGCGCGCTTTTTCTCATACACTTTTGGGAAGAATTCTTTGAGGAAATCATCCATAGAAGTGACCCCACCTGAATATATTCAGATATATATGTTATATCCTGGTGAGATTTTTGGAAGAAGCAACATCCAAAGAACTAACCTGAAACTCCAAGATCATAGCCAAATAGAGAGCCACCAAGAGCTCCAACGACGCAAGAAAAGATGAAAAACCCAGTAGTCTTGTACTGGTAAAGATGAGCCCTCTTGAGGGACGCGGCATCGCTAAATCCTCCACCTGCCATATTTTTTCAATATTCTTTATGCTCTCTCTCACCCCTTCTTTGGTGTGCCTGCCATGCACTAGAACATTATTGGCACAAGATATGCAATGCAATGCAATGGTAAGAGTTACAGTTCTGGAGCGAGACAGGGGGAAGGGGAAAATGCAAGATAATGAGATACAACTTCAACAACAGAAACAGACAAGGGAACTGGGAATCACAGTATCCACTCCATTGGGTTAATCTGTATGTGAAGACAGAGCAGACCATAACAAGTGCTTCTTGATTTTCCTTTTATGTTCCAAGGCTTACTTGATTTAGGTGGTTGGATTGGAGGCTAATAATAGTGGAGCAGTGCAAGCCTCGCTCAAGCATCCAATGGGAGGCCAAGTATAGCAACCCATGCCATTAATTAATATTTGTAAGGAGATTAAGGTCATAATGACGACACTTGACTAATTCTTTGCCTTAACTTCATAATAGCTGGTCATCTTATTCCACTTAAAGCGCCGTCTCTTCTCCTTTGACTATTGCCCGGTCGCGCTCTCTTTGCCCTTTTTCTTTTTTTAATATAAAGTTATTGTTTTATGAAGAGTACAAAGGCATTGCATATATTTTAAATATTTATAAAACAAACTATTATATAACATATTAGACTGGATGTTGCAGAAAAGGATAAAGCCATTCATGTAGTATTTATTTTATTCTGGGACACAGCATAGCATAGTACCTTTCTATTAAAGTCAGTTTTTGTCTGATCTCCCTATCCTCTTTGGAAGATAGCTTTTCCCACATGACACATTGGCGTTGTTTTCGGAAAAAACTGTGCAAAAACTCGCATTATCCACGTGTTAGAACGACTTCTGTCTCAAAAATTTGAGATTTTTCATTGTTTAAAATGAAGGGGAAAATAAAGGTTGAATGTAAAATAAGTACACATCTAACATATTTAATTATATTGTGGTTTCGATCACCTTTTAATGCAGCTCGGAGATGGCCACCAAAAAGCACTATTAATTAAGCAATTAATGGGTAATAACCCGAATCGATTTTCATTTATTTGGTACTTAAGGAATAATAGACATAAATAAATAAATGCAAATTTAAGACCAAATAAATATTCAATATATTTTCATTTAATAGAAAGTGTAGGGAAGTTTGCAAATGCTTTAATTCTCCAAGTGCTAAATCACCATATACTTTCAGCCCTTCAACTAGTTTTCTATTTTTCTTTTTCCATCATCAATTATTGTGGCGTAATGAAACAGGACTGATTCATTTGATGAATAGATGTTGTGAAGGATATTTTTTTTTCAAAAATAAAAATAAAAATCTCCTATATATATATATATATATATATCAGCCGAACCAAACACATGATGGCTGTAATAATCCTGAATTGCACTACATAAAAGCGTAATCCATGTAAAAGTCGATTGCTTCAAGAAAATCTCCATTCCCCTCGAGAAATAGAAAAAGGTGAAAATGGAGGAAGTTAAGAAAGAATGGCAGATGATGCAGATAATGAGGGCAACGAGAGATTGGCTGAGGAAGTGGGAGACAGTTTTTCTGATATGACGCAGAATGAAGGGGGTGATATTGAGGAACGCGAAAGGCAAATGCAGGATATTGTTCTACTACCGGAAGAAGTTGCACACTGTGGTTTTGCAAATGGTGGGTCTCTCGGAGGCTATATCAAGGTTCCTGAGAAGCATAGGCTAGCCTTGAGTAAGAGAGATATGAAAAGGTGCATCTTGCCCCTCTCGAAAACACATGAAGGCATTACAGCTGGAATTCCAGTCACCAGATGAGGTATCTGCAGGTTTGGCCAAATGGAGTCTGTGCGCTACATAAAGGAAGGCACTCTTTCTTTCAGAAACAAGGCTTGCAAATTCAAGATTTCATCCAAGTGAGGCTGTTTCGCGTACGCCACGTTAAATCCAATCCTACTCTCCAATTTGCTATTACTGGGTGTCAACCTCACAGCACTCAAGGCCAAGAAGCCAACAACGAACATCGGAATTAATACTAGTATTAGAACTGACAATCTTTAAAAGTCAGATTTATGTTTATATATTGCTGTTTGCATTTTTAGAACGATCGTATGTGGTTGAGAAAGTCTGTAAATGTGGGCGTCTTAGTATTATTCTCTAGGCTTTTTATGGTTTCTTGTCAGAATCGTTGGTATTCCTGATAACATAGGTTTCTTGTACGGCTTCTTCTTGAGTTAAGGATCGAGTGTGTGTTTCCTGAGCAGGTCCACGCTGGAACTGATCTAATTAGGTGACCAGAGTTTGCCTTCCCTGGAAGTTAAAATTCACTTGTACTCACCAAAGATCTATAAGGATGCTTGGTTTAATCCATCTGGACCTGAATCCCCCATGTCTCATTCCTGATAATTGGCCATTGCATGCTGTTATGTTAGCCTAACATGGTAGTGGGCCTTTTGGCCCAAGTAAAAACAATGAGTTAATATAATATGGATATGTACATATTTTTTAACAAGAAAGGAGAGGAATCTATTACCATATTATTCACTTTTTCATTTTGAATCATTTATAAGATTGACATTTAAACCAAATGCTTTGGCAGCTAGTTTTGTTTTTGACAACCTAACGTAATTTTCCTTTGTCATTAACCCTTTTGATGTGATGTAATCTGCGGTAATAATGCCCAAACCCAACAACATAAGTTGGGTCTACATACGGACCTTCCAATTATTGGGTTGGGAAGCAGCCCAATGTCGTTTCCATCGTAAGTGTACATACGTGACCCAAATAATAAAAATGATAAACGATTCGTGTATTCAGTTCATTAACAACCATTTATTTAAATCCTCACTTCAATCATTTGAGCTAGTTGCATGTGATTGATGTTTATCTTTTTCTTTTGAAAAAAATGTTTATAAAGATTTGTGAAGGAAAAAAAGTGAATTTCAAATAAGTATGTCAAGGGATATTTGATCTAACTCTATCACCTGGAGTAAAGGGTGAAAATACATTTTGTCATTTCTTTTAATTCCAAATTTCCAATCAAATTCTTTCTAAAATTATATAGGGACGACGAGGAATTGAAAAATAATTTTTAATTCCCTTTTTTTTATAGAGAAAGAAGGAAAATAATTCTGTTATTTTATTAGTTCTTAAACTAATAAACAAGATAAACTTAAAAGAAAAGAAAGAAGCACGTTTAAAAATTTGGATGAACTTTGTTAAAATTTGGTAGAAAGTGGAAAGTCTCGGAGAATACGGTGGAAACTGGAATATTGAAGTTCGGGAAGGGTAAAAGCATGAGAAGCACATGCGCAATGTCGATAAGTTTTTTTTTTTTTTTAATACTATCCTAGAATATGTATATCATCCTTCGAGGAGTTCTCTTTCCTCCTTCTGAGTTCTGTCACCTTCCTCTGCTCTCCGTACAGAACAACTGTACCTAGGGTTGATTATTCCTATTCCAATTCTTCAGGTCACTCTTCCTTTTCTCTTTACTATTGCTTTTCTTCGATTCAATTTGTTTCAACTTTTGGGCATATTCTGGATATGTTTTTCTGCTTCTTGTCTGAATGCAAACGACTCTTGACTTTTGTTGTTGTTGTTAATTTTAGTTCTGAGATTCATGGTGTGCGAGCTTATTGCTTATCTATTTGTCTTTCTTTCTCATGTACTCACTTTGCTTGCTTGATGTCAAACTAGCCAGATCCGGGTACTTTGCTTGGTTTATGAGAAAAGAGAGAGGCTTTGGGGGAGCAAAATTCAGGGACTGATGTTGTTTGTAGGTTTTGACCATGATTTAGTTGAAGGGAGCTGCCTAATTTTAATTTTCTTTCAGAAAGTCATATAGGAAATTCTAGGGGATTAATTTTGGTTTTTGCTATCGCCCCACACCTCTTCTGCTGTTTGCTGAATCCTGGTTCAATTCTTGGATTTCCCCAAGTATGCAGGTGGATTGCATTCTTTTTTCATAGTTTCTATTTTAGCATTCTGCAGGTACATGATCGAAAAGTTTTGTTGGGTTTAGTTTGAATTTAGCTCTGCTGTTTCTTGATAAAATCTTTTGATGTCTTCTCTTTGAAAGAAAATGGAGGAAATCAATGGCTGATGCTGGCAATGAGCAATCACAAATTGTTTTGCCACTCAAGAAAATAACTGGCATTCTGAAGATTTTGTGTTTCTTTAATTTTATAGTATTTAACTAATTTTAATTATGTCCAATAGCATGGATGGAAACTATGGCTGTGTTATCACTTTCGTTATGTAAGCCTATGCTAACTGATATGGCTTTCCTTGTTTGACTTTAAACTGAATAAAGCTATCTGAGGATGGTTACCCCTTCTAAAAAGGTGATGTCATGAGGGGTATGGAGCATTTGATAATCAAGCTGGGAAGAGATTATGTCTGATCTATTTTGATAAACTCAAGATATTGCAATATGGAGGATGATCATGGGCTTGAACTCAGTTTGGGTCTATCTTGTGGTGGCTCGTCTGTCATACCCAACAGTAAGAATGGTAGCTCCTTGGACACTAGGGCAGAAGTTGGTAGAGGTGGCAAAATGGCTGATGATTTCAAAAACTTTTTTAATGCTGGAACTCAAAGAACTGATCCCTCAAAACCTCCGGAGAACTTCTTTAATCACCTTTTGAAGCCGAAAGAAGACAGTGGTTCCATAAATTTAAATGGGAGAGGGCTTTGGGTTGCAAACAATAATAAACCTGGTGAATTTGAGGAAGATAAACGATTAGAAACAGGAAGTAAACGAAAGATGTTTTTTGATGAGATTAATCATCAACAGAAGCATGAAATTGAAGTTCATCATGCTGATTTACATGACAGGGCAAGAAAACCACGCATCTCTATAACTGAAGATGGCTCAAATGCCCAAAATGAAGATGTCGCAGATTCTGAAGCTGAGAACTCAACCTCTAGGCCTATCTCACTCCATGATGATAGTACCAAAAGACTCGTGAGAGTCGGTGGTTCTTCTGATGCTCCAAAAGAGGTTTGTAAAGTTCCTGACTCTAGTGCCACTGACTTAAATGGGCAAAAGAGGTTTATTGGTTCATCAGAAAAAGGTTTGAAGCTTGCAAACTTGACTTATGGTGCTTCCTTCCCTGTCCAACAAGTAAATTTAATGAATTTTCCTTACCCTTCACCTGTAAAAGAGTCTAACTCTGTTGTTGCACCAAGCCCTCAGATTCCTGGAGTGATTCATGCAATGCCTATTGCAACTAGTGAATGCTCAGGAACCCAACCTGCAAGTAATGGGAACTTGCCAGTGATGTTTCAGCTTCCAATGGTGGATAAAGATAACTCATGGGGTTTGGTTTCTCATCCTCAACAGTTACACCCTTCTTTTACCAGCAGGGCTCCTCCAAACTCAGGTAATTACGAGATGGATGGAATATATATATAATATTAAACAATTCTTCTAATTCAAACTTCTGAGATCAAAGAAGTTTATCATCACACTCAGAACCAGGCTGCAGTTAATACTATATTCTTGTAATAACTATGAGAAAACCTAATAAGATTTTGTTGCTCAACATTAGTTTTAAAAGGTTCTCATGTATAGCCTTGTTCTGTTTTGTTAAGAATCTGATAATGTCCTTGTCTGAATATAGCTGCCAAACATGTAATCGCAAGTAATTTATCCGAGGTAATGCCGTTTGAGGGAAGGCCATTAGAACGAACCAAAGTAGATGGAAAGCAGCATATCACCCTAGAAAGATCCTCTTCACAGGTTGAAGATGTGAAAGGAAGCAGCACAAACCTCAGGGCAAAAGATGTACCAGATCAGTCAACAGGAGAAGGTTTCTCCATTGATTTTTCAGCTATTAAGCCGGGTCTTGCTGCAGATGTGAAATTGGGGGGGTGTGGCTCCTATCCAAACCTACCTTGGGTTTCCACCACAGGTTCGGGTTCAAATGGTAGAACAATATCTGGTGTTACTTACAGATACAACAATAACCAAATCAAGATTGTTTGTGCTTGCCATGGTTCTCACATGTCCCCTGAGGAGTTTGTTCGGCATGCAAATGAAGACACTGGTAATCCAGAGGGTGGTGCAGTTTTGGGGACACCAAACGGCAATCCTCCTGCCTCCGCTCACAGCTAATCTTGTACCGTCGTTAGTTCAACTATACTAAGATAGTTCTCAACAAGAGAATCAGGGAAATGGAGCTTTAGATTTTGTATACATAAATGACACGCCTCCCATTTTTCTCCTAGTTGTCGTAGCTGCTACATATAAGACTGCAGTTGTATGTAATAATGCCCCGCCATTAATTTTTTCGAGTAACTAAGCTCTTGATTTTATGCTAGCAGTGTTTTTTAACACAAAGGATTACATAGTAATGTCTTGGCTCTTCCCAACTCTTCCAAAGATTATGGGCACCTCCTCTGCATCTTCAATTATCTGCCTATATCTAGTTTCAGTTAAATTTTCTCTAAGTTCTTTCGTTCTTATTGCCCATTCCTGGAACATTACAAGGCCAGTGAAACGGGTATGGGCAAAGATAACTCGTAGATGCCTCTAGTTTTCAAATGGAAATAATGACCCTACAGAACTCACTGCCACTATGCTCAATTTTCTCGATGTCCAAATGGAGCCTCACCGATTGCCAAGCACATTAGACTCTCGTACTGTCAGAACTAGAAAAAGAATAGGGCCGACTAAGTTCTGTCTTTGTTGACTTGAGTCTGCATGGAAGACTTCTTCAAGGCTCTTCTTTAGTATTTAAAATATATTGATACTCGGTCTCAGTTATATTATTATTAATTATTAAATACATTAATATATTTTTGGTGACGTTGTGGAAAGTTGAATTTTTTTACTTCTGAATTAATATTTTTATTTAGAAAATTTCATTTGTCAAATAATTGGAAAATTTTAACTTCCCCAGAAGTTTAGTTTTCTATAACAAGGTTTTAATTTATTTATTTATTTTTAACTGGCAGATGTGAATGGACAATATTTCATCTAATCCATAATGCATGGTTATCTGCACCGCTCACGCCGTCCCAGTTAACAATTGTATGTGTTCATCATTCCTCCCAACTTGATTTGCCAACCACGAGACCGAACATGTAAGGTAACCTTCTACATGTTTGCTGCAAACTCAAGCAACATCGCAACTTTCTCTTGGCAACAGCAACACACACGTGTCCTTTGTCAGTGCATACTGTCTGACGAAATCACGAAATCATCGTCCATTTCTGATAATATTGTTTATTCCTAACAAAGATACATTAATCCCATCTTCAATCTGAACTTTGGGAAGTTCGGTAATTTGATCATGGCACATTTGAAGCGTGTGGCCTTTTAGCAGGTTTAAAATCCATGCGTTGATAGTTAACTGCCAAAGCATAAGATCAGCTGCTAAGGTACACTTAATCCAACTCCTTCACTAACGGACATGTGCTAGGACAACAACCTTTGACTTTTTTTTTTTTTTTTTACTGCCAATTCAAATTTATTAAAATTAAGTGTGACTTTTTAGGAGAAGATTTGGTTTTGAACAAAACCTGAATATTAAAAATAAAAATTAATTATCCTGTATTTAGACGATTTGAGATTTTCAGAAAAACAGAGCCCATTTCTAGCCGAAGTTCAAGTCAATACTTAAAAGTGAAATAATGCAAAAGATGGCGTCAGGATAGAAATTGTAAAATGGGCAACGCAATATGTTATTTCTTCATTCATTGAATCGCCTATCAAGGCAAAAAACCAGAGTCATTTACAATTATAAGACTCCTCAACTTGTCACCACTACTTAATTCGTAATGTTTAAATGACAAATTTTAAAAGCGAGAATCAAATTAAGACGCAAAAGACAGCTTAAGTAGAAAACAAGAAAACTGACTTAATAAAAAGGTTACTATTTGGGGGAGAAACATACTAAAATGCCCATGCACACCAACCCCATCCCAAACTGCCCCCATTAAAAATTTCAAAGCTTTCAACCCTCGAATTAGCATTTTTGCTTCAGAATCAACCATGAATCAACTGGGTTTTCGTCTTTCGGTTCTCTATGTCATACTATTCCATGCCAGAGCACAGACTCCAGACGGTGCAGCATCTTCAATTGATGCCATCTCTAATTTCCAACCCAGCCTAGCTGTTGTCATAGGAATCCTCTGTCTCATGTTTTCATTGACTTTCATTCTTCTCATGTATGCCAAGTTCTGTCAAAGGAGAGCTTCAGCTCATGTCGACCCAGAAAATCGCCCTCCACTTCTGAGATCAACGTCTAGATTCTCAGGAATTGACAAGACGGTCATAGAACAACTCCCCTTCTTCAGATTTTCTTCCCTCCGAGGGTCAAAGGAAGGGCTCGAATGTTCAGTGTGCCTATCAAAGTTCGAAGATATTGAAATCCTCAGGCTCCTCCCTAAGTGCAAACATGCTTTTCATATTGATTGCATCGACCATTGGCTTGAAAAACACTCGAGCTGTCCTCTTTGTAGGCACAAGGTTAATCCTGATGACCAAACTATGTTTACGTATTCAAACAGTTTGAGGTTCCTCGCTAACCAGTCAGAGCTGGATCAGGAATCCAACGTAGAGCTTTTTGTCCAGAGAGAAGAAGAACATCACGGGTCATCCAGATTCAGTATTGGAAACAGCTTTAGGAAGATTGAAAAGGATATTAAGGAGGAAGAATTGCCAATCCAGAGAGAAGCAGAAACTAGTTATGGTGATCATAAGTTATATCATAAGCATAACCACAAGATTACTGTATCTGATGTCGTATTCAAGCACCGTTGGAGCAACGTGACCTCTTCAGACCTCATGTTCTTGAACTCAGAGATGCTTATTTCTATGCCAAGTAAAAGATTCAGTAATTGGGAATCAAATGCTGACCAGATGCCAGCCACGAGGGCAGTCGAAAATGAGCAAATCATCAACATAAAGGAGGAGATGGAGAGGAAGATTTCCTTTGAGACCAAAGTCGGTGCACTCAACAAAATTAACTCAGTTTTAGAGATTAGTGCTCCTTTTACATCAGATTCTGCAGGAACTTCTAGTCATACATCAAAATATGTGAATCCGGGTGAGAAAAGATCAATGTCCGAAATCACTGGTGTCTCCAGATTTGGAGATATGGGCATGAAAAACAGGATCTTCAAAGAAGAATCTTTGCTTGAAAATAATGTTAAAGAGGAAAGAAAGAGGCAGCTATGGTTGCCAATCGCGAGAAGAACCGTTCAATGGTTTGTGAATAGAGAAAGAAGATCTCAGCAATATCAGAATAAACAAAAGCCATTAAACGTATAGTCCAGTAATTATCACCTTCCCAACAAGGTAAGGTGTGTTCTTTTTCGATTAACTGCACATGTTTGGTTTAACTCCTCCATCAACAGCTTCATGTAGATTAAATCTAGTTTTTGTCGTAAAGTAAATAGTTCGAAAGAAGCAGGTGCTCATTGTTGTTTTTGTTTCCATTTATTGTTCTTTGAGTTCTGCATAAGCAATCTTTACACAAAATAAAATTAAAGATTCCCCGGAATCATAGAAACTCTTAAGTTCTCAAAGTTGGATTTTTTTTTATTTTAAAAAAAAGTTTGATAAGTTAAATATAATCTTCTTGGGTCATTTTGGAGATATTTTCCATTGTCTTATGCTTAAAATATAAAAATTATACAATATAAACAAATGAACTTAGGCAACCAGTAGCTGATAGCATGGGAACCTGGTTCCGTTAATCGAGCAGCTTCTTTAATTTTTTTTTGCTCCAGCTTTTTTAACAAGCAAGAGGGGAAAGAGCAGGTATCAGAGAAGTTGTGAAAACCAAGCAACTTTAAAAAACTAAAGTGACAATCGATTAGGCATGTTAATTATAATTCCTGAAATATTTTAATTCAATCCACACATTAAGGATCTCTTATGTCGTGTGGGGAAATTTACGCTTTTCTTAAAATATTAATTTTTAAAAAAGCAAAGTAACAAATAAACAATTTAATGTTTGGCTAAATCCGACACTTATAGTAATATTATTTGAGTGGAGGTATTTATTATTCTTAAAAAATATTTTTAAAAAACTTATGATTCTACAAGAAAAACTCTAATTCATCGTTTCTCTTCCATAACGAAAATAAATAAATTACACTATTATTTGAAAGTAATTTTTTGTGTCAGCTAAATACAGAACGCAACCGCCCCTGGGGAAGTAGACGTAACGGGCGGTGATAACTTGCCAAATGCCAATCAGCTTCAAGTCAACCAAAAGACAAATAGACCAACGTCTCGTCTGCATTTTATATTATTATTATATACGTAATTTCATGATGTTTTGCAGACAGAGTGTAGTTTTGGTCAATTTCTTTTGCCTTAAGAATGCATTATTTCATGGCTCCAGATAAATAATATAATTATATACCTGACGTAAACGATGGCTCCTCTTCCATTAACCTAATTAATGTGCAGAAGAAAGGAGTCCATGTTCCATGTGTGACCACCTCAGCTATTTTATTCAACAGGTTTTACGAACTTAAAAACAAGCTGGCTGCCCCTGCCATACTTTACTCATACACATCTCTAAAATCCGCTAGCAAGACGAAAGTGCGCTTACATAATCCAGGAAAATTTAATTGCCAACTGAGTTTAAACAACCCTTTTTTTTTTTTAATCAACAAGGACGACTGTTATATCGTCATTATAGACGATTATTTCATATAATAGTGATTATAGTTCAGTTGGTCTGTCTGCCGTCCTTTTTCAATATTAAATAGAACACCGATGAGAACGTGCGTACTAAAAAAATGCATGTGATGACACGATGATGCTAGCCATTTTGCCGAATAGTCAACATGCATGCATTTACCATAAGCAGTTGGAAAGGAAAATACGCTCAAATTTTGATAAGTTTGAATGTCATAATCAAAGTTTAAGCATGTCATAATCGCGTTTTTACGGCAAAATGTGGTTAAGCTCAGGCCGAAAGTTGGTGATAATTCCCTCCCAAACAAAATTACTATTTCAACAAAACTGTACCATCATCTTCTTCTGAATTTGATAAACAATATTTAAGCAAGGTCACTTATACTGGTATGAAGTCGGTAAAACTGGGTCTACATTTGAATGACTCAAGCAGCGAAAAGATCAAGTTTCCAACTTTTGATGACTCAAATACAAGTTCCGTAAGTGCATTAAGTACGCATGTATTGATTATACATGTGAATGTATCAATATAATGCCCCTACAGAAATTCAGTCAGTAGCAATACAGAAAATTGATGCAAAGCTAGAATTTCACTTCAAAGTGGAAAGAAACTCGCTCATCTACATATATATGTATTTACACAGGAGGGAAATTAATTAAAAAAAAAGGGAAAGGAAGGAAAAGGTGGAGGAAGAACCATATATAACCTACACTATCCATTGAACTACTTCAACGAACAAAAGGAGCAAGGAAATCCCCAAGAACAATTGCTTTTCCAGTGCAACCGTTTAATCGTGTCACCAAAAAAATTGAATTATGTGAAACATTTGGATCTATTGGTTTCTTGGCAATTTCCTTTTAATTGTGTGGATCTATGCTTGCTTGGCAGTTTCTCGGATTGCAAGTGTTCCAATGAGCCAAGGTCAATTTTGGTGCAGGGCCAGACATCAAAATGTTGCAACATGGATTCTAAATCATTCTACTACCAGTCCTCAAGCCATTCAGGAGCGTTAAGTTCTTCTACCTCCTGCGATGGGGAACCTTGAGAAACAGTGCAATCCTCAGAATGAATTTCCAAGTATTGAGCTATACGAGAAGTAATTTCTGGAGGAACAGGAAAGGTATGGTTTCTAATCCCATCCCATTCAACACCATTAAACCAAGGATGACTTTTGATTGAATCAGGACCTTGGCTACCAAGTCTAGTGTTTTCCTCACCGTCAAGTAACTGATCAAATTAGTCAATTAAAATGAATAAGTATGTGAATATATTCTCATTTCTGCCTCATGTGCGATTAAGCAGGATAGAATGAGAGAGAGAGAGAGAGAGAGAGAGAGACTGTGCCGTAATTCTTGCAGTACCTTAGTGATGAGATCAATAGCCTCAGGGCTGAAAGTTTCTGGAAGGTTTAGCTTCCGTTTTGCAATTTTAGCAACTGTGTCAAGCTCGTTCTCTCTCCATGATCCAAAAGGCATCTCACCTCGTAACATAAAATAAATCAGAACGCCCAATGCCCACCTACATAATCATGGTCAAAGTTGGTTAGCAGCACAACTTTCATAAAACATAGTCAAGGCACATAGGACCATACCCATAAATCACTTGACATTCTAATGATTCAGAGCTATCCAAAGTCCTCCGACATTTTATGTTAAATACCATTCACTACATTTTTCTTGATCTTAAGGTTATTGGGATTCCTTTCTTGTGAAACAAGACATGACCATGAGAACAGCAAAAACTCACCTAAGATTGAAAAAAAAAAGTATATATATACACACCAATTATGGCTGGCAACATGAATCTTTACTACAAAATGGTTGGAATTATCCCGTTAGCATGTTAAATAAACTCTTAAAAGAATAACTATAATGAATGGGTTCTAATGAATATTAACAAATATTCAAGGACTTAGTCATGTGCCATGGCAACATGATAATCACAAACCATATGAATAATGAATTTTTTTTAAAGAATAATGAATTTACCTTTGGTAAATAAATACTTTGTCTAGGTTATCTTGGCATGATTTTTTAGGGTCTAAGGAAAGCACCAACTGACAAGAAAATTCAGGGTTTAAAGTAAAACAATGGTCATACAAGCTTTATTATACCAGTCAGCAGGGAACCTATGGCCTTTTCCCAGAATAATCTCCGGAGCTAAAGAGTCTGCCATTCCACAAATTGTGAACGTTCTTTCACCTGAGAGCTTCTTCCCAAATCTGAAGTCCACTAGCTACAAACAGTGAGACGTAGATAAGCACAGGTGTACATAGTTTTCTCCTTTTCATGGGTATGTGCTGGGAAAATTTGTATTAATGCATAGTGACATAAATAGAAAAAAAGGGGATACAGTGCAGCACATTGAGACAAAAAACTTCCTGACCTGTATAGCTCCAGTTTGGTCCAAAGTCAGAACATCAGGTGACACACCTCTGTAGAGAACACCATTCTGAAATTCAAATAAGAAAGGAAGGAGGAAAAGAAAGAGAACATTGAATAAACGTAGCTGCAATTCAAAGAAAGAAAAAGCAAAAAGCAAAAGAATTATATCCAGACACTAGACCTTATGCAAGTCTTCTAAGGCAGTAACAACAGAAGCAGCACAAAATCGTGCTGATGATTCACCAAAAGGACTTGTAAGGATGGAAGACAATGGGCAAGCAAGGCGTGTATTTAGTAGTATCCCAGCATATACTCGATCAGCACAAGTGCACAGAACCTGCGGTACACAAGCTGAAGAGCTCATGCTCTTGATCAAATTTTTCTCTTTCAACACTAGCGCTTCCTTTCCCAGCCTTTTCACCTTTGGCTTAGAAAATCTCTTCAAAGTAAGCAAATTTTCTGCTAGCCAAACATATTCATACAGCAAATTACATAAGTAAAAGCCAAGAAACTTGTTTTATCACTATATTAAATGCTATAAGTAAATAAAAGAAAAGCCACCCTAGCCACCAAAGAAGAAAATTCTATGGTAGGATAAATTAACATGCAACTACGGAAAGAAAACAATTGACAGCATCAGAAAAGAGAAATCTACCTGAGTCTCTTAAAAGTGTAAGCCCGACCTCAGAGCAGTCAGTGGTATATACACTCTTTCTCCACTCCTACAAAACAAAGACCATAAGCTAATTTGAGAATGTCATATCTTGGGCATAATACATTGGAAGACAGTCAACCAAGGACAGAACGCCCCTTACCAAATCTGAGAGCTGGACATTATCAAGGGACGAAAAATTTAAACTTTTAGTTGAGTCCTTGGAACAGTCTGATGAATTATCCCTTGACCTGTGGTCAAATTAATGGTATCAAGGATATGAGGTTATCTTTTAGGTTCAGCATATAAGCTAATAAACAGAAAGCAAAAAAGTTCTTGATTGATACACGCACAAAATGAACATACTTCTGATTTTCCTGAGAGAGCTTTTGTAAGGGGCCAATTACTGATTCAAATTTTTCCTTTGTTAATACAGCACATACAACATCACCCACAGCAACAGCACTTAAGGAACCAATATTTTCACCAAGAAGTGTCCATTCACCAAAATAGCTTCCTTCTGGCTTCTCTACTGACAGTTCTTTTCTGCTCTGTAAATCATCATTCTCACTTTGATTGTCAGGCTTCAGGCTGCAGGCATTTGGACTCCTCAATAAATCTGCATCAAAAGTGATTTTCACTTGTCCCTTCTGGATAATGTACAATGCAAGGACTTCATTCTGCAAAGAAATGCTCAAGAAGTATAAGTAAGAAACACAGAATAACTGGGCTAAAATAACTGAGGAAAAGCTTACTTTATCAATTATTGTCTGTCCATTTGAAAAGGAAAGTTCAGAAAGGGAGTCCAAGATCTGACTGAGTTGTAATATTGTCAACCTTGAAAGAAGATCTATAGACCGAAGCAACTTCAAGGATGCTAAGTTTGAGAACTTCGACATCAAAATTCCTCGAAAGTCTTCTCGCTTTAAAGCCCAGAGTGTTCCTTCTGTTACAGCACGTACAGAGGCTTGGAGTGGTTTATTATACCTGTAAGGCCACAAATTTCAGAAACAGACAGAAATCTACAAGGCAAGAAGCTATGAATCATGCTTTCCACCTAATACAGCGCACCCAACCAAAAAGCCATAAGCCACATAAATCCAAGTGTGGCAATTTTCAACTGCATCTTGACTGCCCTACTAAAATTTGAATGGCCACAATCATGCAACTCATTAGGTTTGGTAGTGTCAGATAGGATAGCATTTCTCAGAAACTAGATGTTGAAGTTGCAGCAAGAGATGAAAAACCCTAGGTACTCAGTGCTTAATTGTGTGTTAATGTGCCTGTTAATTTTGCATGGCAATCCTCAAGAAAATTAATTCCTCAACCTGAAGAAAGTTGAATGAAAAGACTTTCTTTGCATCACAAACCATATCAGTTTAGTAGGAGGACCATGTGAAAAAAAATAAGGTTAGGAACTAACATTAGAGCAAGTTCTCCAAAGCAAGATAATTTTTCAGCCGTGTAGCGCTGCAAAACCCTAGGTACTTCCCCATTTTGCTCTTCCTGCCATTGTGATATATGTGAACAAGCAATCAAACACATCGCATTGAAAATAAATCAACAAGCAGGAAGGTTAAGAAATTATCAAGTAAAGCAACATCCATGGAATCGGGATCCCTCACAATACTGTAGGGGGTCCCATAGGAGAGAGAGAGATAGAAGAGATGGGACTCACATGAGACCCACACAAGTGAACCCCACCTCCTCTCTTTCTCTCTCTTACAGGACAGGGTGCAATACCTGTTCCACATCCATGTTATAACAACTGGGCAATCAAAACATGATTGCATCTGGAGATTCTGGACTGTACAATGGGTGGAGCCAAAATATTAATAGTTGGAGGAGGGGGCCAGATTTAAAAAGAAAAAAAAGGTAACAATTTGAAAAGCTTTCCGAGACATCTTAATTGTAAACAAATGATGGCATGAAACTTAAAGAAACACTTAGACATTTCAAAGGCTTGGAAGCGCCATAGCCCTTGCCAACACCCTCTTACCAGTACCTCTAACCAGGATAACTAATATGCATTTGTGGCTGAATTGTCTCAAATTGGAAGATTCAATATTTCATGAAAGAAAAGCTGTGGCCATCACATAGATAAATGGAATTCTCAGTGAAACCAAATGAAAAAGATTATAAACCTGAGTTGCCAAGACCTCAAATTCTCCACTACCAACAACATAGAAACAGTCACCTTCACCACCCTGCAAACTATAACTGTTATCAAACTTATGAATAATTTATAGACTTAGACCATATAAGTAAATAACATACTTTAAAAAGATCTAATTTAAGTCCCATTCAAGAAAGTAGACTCTTCCATTTTTTGCCAGAAAAATCTACATGCAATCTTTGACAGGGCTTTTATAGTGCGAGAAGAATATCAATATGGGGAATATCAGACATGGAGGTACATGTAATAAATGAAAAGAGTTGCAGAGGAACCTCATGCAGAGACGAACTTAAATTTTCTTGAACATTACTGCTTCAGGCAAAAATTATGTATCTACAACAACAATTCTTGAAAACCATAAACCTACCTAAATTAACACCTTTGATAGTTATGTACCTCCAAAAGGCTCCATAACCATAAAAGCTTGCAGTCATTTGTAAAAACTGAAGAATTATGGCACTCGAGTTTCCAAGTAGAATTAGAACCAACCTGTTTGACTATAACATCCCCAGGTTGAACCTCAACTCTTTGCATGCAATCCAATAAAACATGACACTGAGAATCAGTGAGTTTTCTGAAGAGAAAATGATCATGCAATGCCCGCTCAATGTGTGCCTGTAGCATACGAATATGAAATGCCAATAAAGGTTCATATATTGAACTTGCAAATGGAAGTAATAATGTATGAATTTACACTAACATAACAAAATTCATGCCAACTGTAACTAAAAAAAATGTAAAATAGAGGAGTTAGCTCAAAAATAATGGGAAACGGCAAAGTGGGGTTTACTTCTTCCTCCCATGTCTTCCTGTGAGCTGAAGATGGAGGAACCCAAGCTTGCCCATTCTCTAGGGAATTTTCAATTGCTCGGAGACGTGCCCTTGATAATTCATGCCTTGCACGATGGTTCTTGGAGTTCCAGCTAAAGGTGGAAGGAGATTCTGATCCCGTCATCTCAACAACTTGAGGCATCAAAACATCGCTATAACTTGCCAATTGACCAATGGCAGGCTAATGTGAAAAACTAAATTAGTTACTGAAAACCAACAAGGGAAAATACAAAATTCCATGAAGATTTCCATTTTCCAATAATGAATATACTTAAATAAAGGAGGGAGGGGGAAGAAAAACTCCGTACATCGGTGAGTCCATTAACATGAACAACAATGACTGTAATGTCATCTGTACGAGTTTCATACTGTAGCCAAAGTCGATAAGATTCAGCCACAATTGCAGCACAAGCATCACGAGGATCTTTGAATTTCGCAACCTGCAAACATGATGACAATATTTGACTTATTTTAAAAGTTAGACTAAATTTTAGGTTCGTAATAAGTTTTTAATTTTAATCAATTCAACTCAGGTCTACAACCAACTGCTGCAACCTCAATCTGAGTATGTACATAAGAAATTTGTGAACAAGCATCTATTAGTGAAGCATCTCACCAAAGATAAAACACCATGACACCAGAAAAGTGATGTGTTTGGGGTATCTTTTGAGCTTGTGGATTGCAAAAGCCAATCGTACTTCAAACAAAAAAGGAGCTTGATTCTAAAATGATTTTAATGCCCTCTCTCATTTTGTATAATATCAAAAAGTTTCCACCGTCCTAGTTAAACTAGAATATTTTTATATGCCTCTTTGGTAATTTGGCAATTTAGATTGATTTTTCCAGATAATACCAAAACAAAAAAATTTCACTTGACAGTTTTCGATAACATTCCTAAAACATAACAACATTCTTCCAAAATCAAATCTTGCAAAATTGATTATTTTCAAAATTTAAAAATCTCACCCCAATCTCAAATACACTCATTGTCTTTCTTCAAATTAATCACAGAACATAAGAAATCTTACTTTAACATTTTACAATTTGATGATAAAACCATATAATTCACCAAAACAGAAAAAATAGGAAATTGTAGTGATCAAGAAAGTGTTAATTTTGCATTCTTCTGATTCGTTTTCAATAAAACATATTTCAAAATATCAATCATTGCATTAAATAGGTCTGATGTTAAAATACCGCTGTAAGGAGATTATATAAGGAGCACAAACATAAATGTGAAGAACTAACTTGAGATATATTATGATGACATCATAATTCGCAAGAATTAAAAACAGAAGTGTTGCACTTCTCACACATATAGACAATGGGAAAGCGGCATTCTTTTTCTTTGGTAAAAAAGAAATTTATCAGCAGAATAGAAATACCAAAGGATGCAAAAATGGAGGTCAAGATACCATCTTAAACATTAAGGTAAAAAGGAACAAACGATGACTTCATATCCATTAAAGAAACGTGTTCAAAAACAATGCAGAAGACCAAAAAAAAATCTAAAAAGGTATTAGAACATTTTTAACGGAAATAAATTAGAATTTACCGTACTTAGGAATTATTACATCAGCAAATTCACAATTTAATTGCATCCAAATTAATTTATTATATCCACCTTTTTCATGGCGTTAGATGAAAGAAATCTTAAGACCCAATCTACCCATGGTTCAACTTATCATAACAGAAAGTCAGAACTCAAAATATAAAGAAGTCTTTTTTCCTTGGCAAATTAACACCAAAAAACTAAATTTATTGGTGAATTACTCTAAAGTACCACAAAGATAATCGATATATATTTCATAAGTCATAACCATTGCCACTTTATTCCTCCGTCGTTCGTGACTCAATCACAAAATACATCCCATATAAGAGTATCAAGCAATTATATATGTGTCTTTGGAAGTGAAAATGTCATAATAACCTTGACAAAAACTTTCTTTTTTCACCAGACCCCACAGAAACTTTGAACAATTAAGAAGTAAAGACAAGAACACTTGCTCTTGCGTTAGAGAGAGTTGATTGAGCAACTACATAGGCTCTATATTAGCTTTCTATAGAAAATAAGAAAAAGGAAATCTTACCATTTCAACCACACTCTGGCTAGATAGAAACTCAAATACACCATCGCTGGCAAGCACAAAGAAAGGGTGATTTGGTGTGAGCTCGAAAACAATAATTTCAGGGGTAGCAACGACCCCAATAGTCTCGGCAATTGAATCACCTATGCTTCTCGTGAAAGCTGTACCAGGGTACATCCCATTCGGCACCCACAATCTAGGTGGGTCACCATCATCTCCTTCTTCTGTGTCCCAACATTGAACATCTGGGTTCTTTAGCCCTTCAATCTGATCCAGTGTAAGAACTCTAGCTCCACAAAGCTTGACCCTTTCTAGTTCATCTGGCCTAAAAGGTGTTTGATCCATGGATAAGTCCACTGCCACAATACCGTTCCCTCTCCTCTCTGCAATCACTGCCCTAGAATCACCGGAATTAGCTACGTATATAGTCCTACCCCGAACCAATACTGTAATTGCTGTAGTACCACTCATGCTATCATCTAAAACATCAGCATGCAACTGCGAGTTTGTAGCCAAGAACGCTGCGTGACAGGCCTCCAAAGCATCTACACGAAATCTACTATTCCTAAGCAAATTCTCACATAGCTTTCGCTTCACGAACTGCGAACACTGGGTTCCAAACTCTCCATGCCCATCGAAAACTCCAAAGAAATGGTCATCAGGGTTTGTACCAAACGGGGTGTGAATGCAAAAACTGTCTTGGTTAGCCTTATCAAGAGCATCGGGGTAATAACCTCTCTGAGACAAGTACGAATAACGCAATTCAAAGTGTCCCGAAGGGACCTTCACGGTTCGCGAGCCATCGGGAGGTAGGAACTGCGCCGAAACCCTAGATAGCCTTGTGATGCCTACCTCAGAGTCGCCGGTTAAGGTCAATTGATTTAACTGGTCTCTAATTTCACCTTCCTGAACACCTGAGGACGCAGGAGAGAACAAGGGAGCCTCACTGGTTCTCGCATTTCGGCCTTCATTGATCCTAGAATTTCTTGGAGTATAAACCTCCCCGATGCAAACCCTTGAATAAACGCAACCCATCACTGAAAGAAATAACTTGAAGAAAATCCAGATGCTTGAATTGCCCAAAAATTCATGAGGCTGAAGAGAGTTCAACAGCTTCCTAAAACAGTGAGCCGCAATACTGCCCTGTGGCAGCGGCAGTGACCTATCTGGCCTCTGAACTTTTCTTCAGCAATAACTAACTTAATCCCAATTATTTATGCAATCCAAAACCCCGCACAGCAAATGGGCACGTAACCAGAGGGAAGCCGGGAAAGCGTACCAGAATATGCAAGAAATTAGTCAGATTTCGGTTCAACCTCTTTCAAACTCTACGCAGTTAATTGCAAATACAGGAATTAATGAACCAGCTTTGCAAAATTCCAATTAATTCAAGGATCCAGAATCCAGATTGTTGAGTACTGTACGAACACAATTTGAATTACGTAGCTGATCCACTGTGTGATGCACAGTCAGATAAACTTGAGAATATATTCAATAACTAAAATGCAAAGTACTATATTATTGATTCTTCAAAAAAGTAGTGGGGATGGCAAGCAAATACTCGCCAGTTCTGATAGATATGGGAAGAGCTAGAAAGGTCAAAAGAAGAAACAAGGAAGAAAAGGGCAAAGTGAAAAATAGAGTGGAGCTGCAGAGGAAACACAGTGGTGCGGTGAAGACTAATGGGAATGCAGAGGGGCAGCAAAAATAGTACCTCACCTTTGGTAGGGGTGAAAATGGTGGGATTGTGTGGATTAGGCGTGTAGTTTTGAAAGCGAGAGTGGACTAGTGATCTTGGGTGGAGACTTATCAATGCATGTGTGATAAGGTCAGTCACAGCTTTTGTGGGCTGTGGCTGGACGATGAGAACGCGTTTAACGCTTCACGCGCCTAATAAGTTTTTGATTTATCACACACAAAAAACACTTATACATTATTTTATATTACACCCAACATTTCATTATTATCTCGATTTTTAAAATAATAGATAAATTCTCGTGTCATCGTTATATTCTCGTTTCCTGATCATTTATGGTTGAACGGGGAAAGAAAATCCTTAATTTGATTATTTGGGTGGTTCAATATATACAGATAAAACAAAAGTTACTTGCTTTAATTTATTATTTTTGTGAAAGAATTTTGTAAACTACTATTTTATTTGATAAAAATAATTTATAAATTATATATTATTTAAATTTATTTATTTATTAAATATTTTTAATTTAATCAAATAAATTTATAAATTTATTTATTTATCTTGTCTAACAAATTTTATTTAAAATAAGCAAAAAAAATTTAATAAAAAAGAACATAACAAGTGAAATATCCCATTGATTATTTAATATTTAAGAGAATAAAGATTTAAATAAAAAATGGCAAGTCTAATTCTTTTGTGTATAAAAAATAAATATAGCATTTTAATTGTAACTTGTAGAAGGTTTTAAATATAGGCCGTGTGTATCGTGGCTATTGCCTTTGCGTATTGACCAAAAACCATTTGCGATTAAGGAAATGGGTTGTTAGATAATGGCGGTTTGTCCTTTGAAAAAATTGTTAGAATAAATTCATATGACAATGACATGCCCCGTGCCGCAAACACTCCAAATTTTGTGCATTGTATCTTTCCTTCTCTTTTTTTTCCTTTGTTTTGGAAAATTGTGCATTGTATCTATCTATTGCATTCACTTCTTCACAACAATAATTTACCCTCCCCCGGAAACAATCTACACATGCCCAGGATGATTCTTCATTGTAGCATGGGCAGTGAACTGCAAAAATAACACAAAATGAAGTGAGACAGAGAATAGAGAAGGGCACCCCACGTTCGTTCATTATCACACAAACTCAGCCTCCCTGGGTGGGTGGGTGGGTGGTCCCGCCCAGGTCTCAGCCTCGAGCCCATGGGTCCCCTCTCTATCCTCCAACCATATTATTATATACTTCCTTGTCATTATACATTTATAATCATAGATGTGACCATATTTATTAATACACTATTATTGGATTCTCAATTCATTATCCACTCATCCTCTAAATTCTAAATTTCTTCGTCTTCATAACCTAATATTTCATTATTTATTTTGACTTTTACTACACCTTGTAAACATGATGTAAGATTTTATACTATTTTTTAAAAACATTACTGATCTTAAAAATTTTGTGGAAAACCCCTCATTTATCTGAGCTAAATTTTCGTTTCTGTTCACTTTCTTCCACTTATTTCATTACAACTTCTACTAAACACTATGTTCTTGCAATTGCCTTTGTCTGAATGAATCTTTGGAATTTTTTAGAGTAAAAATTTAGCTGCGCAAACTACTAAATTCTCCTCACCGCGCACTAGACCAAACTCTTATAGTCTATAATTAATTGTTTGTTTTATTTACATTTTAAATTTGAACAATAATTTGCTCTCTTTTTTTAATAATATTCATAACAAGTAATAGCAAATTTACCTATCTTATTATCCCAACAGCTATAATTTCACCCACAGCGTTTTTATGACACTTTGAATATTAAACCGAAGTTGGAGATAATTCTAAACACGAGCTTCATTTTTTCTTCTGTTTCTGTGTGTACAAAATTTGAGCAGCCATCTCATTCCCATATACATTGAAGGAGCCAGAAAAATAGGTTGTCAACTTGTCCTTAGTACTTGGTAGCTACTAGCCAGTGAGAGCAGAGAGCAAGTAATTGGAAATTTGAAACTTTTCAAAATAGGAGCATGCTTATCCTTCCCAAACACAATGGGACAGCTATTGCAAAACGACAAAGCAAATCAAGCAGGCGCATAGAGGGAAGCAGGTCGAGATTGGGAATTGAGGGCGTAAGAGACGCCACCCACGAAGAAAAAAAGAAAAAGTGGAATTCAGATTAGGCCAAAACATTCATTCAGGCTTTAGACATTTTCACAAATACATGATGGCGTATTAGCGTGTCATTCTGCTACCGACTCTACCCTTTATTTATTCATTCGTCCAAGTCCCATCACCTTCGCACAATGCTCGCCCCCATCAATCCCAATTCACAATATTTCATGCTTTGCGCTTAACACCTCTGCTCCATGCACATCGATTTTGCCTCTAGGCCTCTTCATTGGTTATTTGGGTCCAAACTCAGCAACAGT
The DNA here is from genome assembly GCA_037074535.1 of Gleditsia sinensis. NCBI lineage: Eukaryota > Viridiplantae > Streptophyta > Magnoliopsida > Fabales > Fabaceae > Gleditsia > Gleditsia sinensis. The sequence continues at coordinate 33,153,882 of CM073474.1, read as the reverse complement.
GCTTCTTCACCTACCAATCTAGGAAATATGAGGATAAATCTAATTTAATAGCCACCCTGCCCATTTACGAATGTTATTATATTATGCGTATTAGTAAGAGAGAAAACATAGAAGGGTCTATAATTCTTATTTTTAAAAATAAAATAAAATATTATCTATTTTATTAATTAATCTATTTATTATATAACTTTATCTTTTTGTTACAACATAATATTGTGCCAGGAACTCAGAGAGGTATCTTTAGCTGATAAAAGAGCCAAATACTTCTGACCTTATGACTTATGGGGTTATAAATTATAATCTTGCTTTGACTTTTGGCTTTAAGTTGCATGGAATTTTGGTCCTCAAAAGGTACGACTGTGATCAGAAAGATAATCTAATGCAATATAATCTTCTTTGAGGGGAAAATTTTAATCACTGCAACCCCATAAGGAAAAAGGAAGAAAGCAAAACGACTGTCATTGCATTGAAACAATTCATTGCGTCGTTTATTTTCGTGGATTAGGCGAGTGTAGTCTAAATCACTTGCAAAAACGAGTGCATACATATATATATAGTGGAGAGAAAGACATGGTAGCTAAAAAATGTGAAGTTATATTACTGAAATTATGCATGTAGCAAGCAATCTTCCAAGATGGAAGGAAAAAGTTAGTACGCTTAAAACTTATACTGTTTCATTCAAGCTTAAAACCCAACATTTCGCTCGTATGCTAAATAAACACACTTAAGGGTAAGATATGCAAATGGCTACGAGTGAAGAATTTGGGTCTGTTCTGTAAGAATATTAATATATCTATTTTATGCTATCAAAGTTTCTCAGACTGTTTAATCGCAGTTTAATTTTGCGATCCTTCTTTACAACTACAAATCAATAGCGCAAAATTAGATGGGTCATTTTCTTTACATTTGATTTTAAATGATATTCTTATGAAAATGTGCATCAAAGATGTTAATAAAATTAACACAAACATTTTCTTAATATAATTTATCTTTTCGAAATAAAATGATTCTTGACATTGACAACAATCAAAAGATAAAATATAATTCTACGTTGATCATCCGTTAAAATAAGTTTTTTGTATGCTAGTTGGTTTATACTTTACAACACTTTTCGTGAAACACTACCATGTCTATTAGACCATGGTTGGGTTAGTAGAAATTTAAGTAGACTATTAATTTGATTCTCTTCTTCTTCTTCTAATCGTCTTGAAGAGTAAGCTCGTTTTCTGAATTTTGCACAAATATATCTATTTATTTTTTTATTTTTATTTTTATTTTTTTGACATTACACAATGGCCCGAGAGAGGGTCACTCCTCGCACACATTGGGCTACGCATTTGTGATGTTCCATCCGTATGAGCCCCACTGAAAAGCCTAAACTTGTTGCTTTAAATTCTGATTGGAGTTTTTGACCCAAAAGACAACAAAAATTGATTCGAATTCAGTCCATGACTTTATACAAGTTTAATCAAGCTACTGCTGCTCTCAAAAAAATCGGCTCTTCATTGCTCTCCTCCAGCGCCGCCGAGCATAAATGAAAAATAAAAAATAAAAAATTTGGTGCTGCATTTTGGGGGCACCAACCCCTTCCTCTCTTATCTTTTTCTTCTCCTTAATTTTGTCTTTTTTAATAATGTTTTAATTTTACTCTTGTAATTTTATTGTCAGTTATTTTTGGTATGGATGTTATATTTTTTTTTTATATTTCAGTTAATACAAATTAAAAAGTGTGTTGACCCTTTTTTTTTTCCATTCTTCAAAAATAAAAACTTACGTTTAGATTTTCCTCTTGTGCTTTTTTAAAATTTCTAGTAAGTTTGAGACTTAGCTTGTTTATCAAAAATATGAAAATTTTACCGTACAAAAAAAACTAGTGCTTTTATGATTGGCTATAATAATTCGGCTTATAATAAAATTTAGGATAAAGTTTTATTTTACTTTATTAAATTTGTAATAAAAATTAATTTAATATTTTAATTTTTTTATTCAAATATATTTTTAACATTTTATAAACATATCTTTTTAATTTTTAGTGCTAATTTTATTAAAAATAAAAAATAAAAAACGCTGACTTAACATTTTATAACGTTTTCTCAGTAACATTTCATTCCAATTTGTCCTTCTCAATTCTGTCTGTCACTGAACATGCAACTTTTTCTTTTTTGTGTTTTGATTGTTGTGAAAATATTCAATATAAAAGTCAGTTAAGTGTATAGATAGAGTAAACTTTGCCGGTTGCAAGAAAGCATTTTACAATTGGTCAATAACTTTTAATAATAATTGGACAAAGTTAATATTTTTAAAATTAATTTTAAGAATTAAAAATAGAAATTTTCAAAATGGGAAGGCTATATTTAAATCACAAAAAAAAAAATTAAAAATTAGATCAAATTTTTTTACAAATTTTAAAAATTAAAATAAAACTTTGCTTAAAAATTTATTTAATAAAAAACGAATGATTTTATATGAAAAAGCGTGAGCCCGAAGCTAAGACCGTAGAGCGAGGATAAAGGTCCTATAAACAAACACACACAGGAGACTCTAGAGAAATGTAACACCGACACGTTGGATCGTACGGCGATCAAATCCATAAACACCTCCTTCATATATTCGCAATTGGTAAAACGCAACCAAAAAGAAAATACTTGAAAGAGAGAGAGAGAGAAAAAAACAAAAGTAGCATAATTACAGTAAGATCGCATCAGTCTCACTGTGCGCTCCTTCTAGGACACAGCTAAACAGAAACAGAAGAGAAGATTTCCGGCTACCCAGAGGCAGAGAGATGGTGAGAGTGATTCCCATGGCGTCTTCGATTCGACCCTCTCTCTCCTCCTTCAAGTCAACCGGTGGTTCTCGTTTCTTCCCTTCTTTCTCTTCCTCCAACCCTCCTCGCCGTCTCTCTTTATTTCATCTTGGTAGCGGTAAGCTCTGTCTATGACCCTTTAGGAATTCCAGTGTTTCAATGCTAATGTTCCTTTATTTTCTTGGATTGTCTAATCACTTTGCAAATTTAATCTTTATTTGGTAGTACATCTTAGTCAACAGACGGATAACTTGTTATTTTGTGACTTTTACTGTTCAATCACGAATCAATTTGGAGCTGAAAATTTTAATACCCCAGTTTGCAATTTCATATTAAATATAAAATCTGGCTACTTTTTAAAAATTAATTGTTACTATAACAAAGCTTCCATCATAAGATTACTCTGGGGAGAAGTGGAGTTGCATATTACTACTGCTATGATCAGATTTATGTTAACGGTGTCTTGTCAATTCCTTCAATTCCATATATAGGTGTCGTTATGTTTGAAATCATTTGCCGGTATGTTTCTTGCATAAGACAGAACAGATAAGTCACTGTCCCCCATATGATATATGCAATTTAAACCACTTCGTTTCATTGTTTTTCAATTGCTGCTAGTCGACTCACTCAACTTCAACTGTCCCCGACCATTTCAGTGTTTTCTCTTATTGTTTTTACCCTGGTGTCTGCCGTCATTGTCAGACATGGCTCTTTCACATGTCCACTGAATTGTTACTACTATTCACTTTCTGACTGAGTGACTCTGACCCGGAAGCTAAAAATTAGGAATTTTTGGGGAATTTCATTATTATGTATTGCAAGTTAAACTATTTTTGGGGAATTTAGTTGTTTGCATTATTTCAAAATATCCAATGATTTACATCTTCATTTTTGTAAAACTATTTTGAATTAAGTAATTTGTGTATTTGCAATTATCTGTCTCTTAATACATCAATTTCTAAATAGTTGTGGGCATTTTGCTTCAATGTCAACAATCTCCTCGTTGAGGAGAGTAGATTTTAATGTTGCAGCATTGGAAACATTGTTAAATGTTAATTGAATAGTACTGTCTATTTTCACGAAGCATTCATAATTGAATAGTATTCTAGATTTTCATGAATTGAAATTGTATTGGGTTGTAATCCAGCTATTCCACAGTCACGTAGTTTTGGCCAGAAAGCACCCAAGCTGTTGAGACAAGATGGTAATTGCATGGGATTGATGGCCACAGGGATTGTGTCCCAAGCAAGCACAGCAGCTTCCCCAGAAAATGTACTTGAGTGGGTCAAACAAGACAAGCGAAGAATGCTTCATGTCGTATACCGTGTTGGCGACTTGGACAGGACCATAAAGTATATCTAAATAAAATACAACCTACTCATCTCTAGAATCTAATGTTGTCTTCGATTGAACCAAATTTGTGGTGTAACTTTTTGAGGGAAAAGAAAATCTGCTTGGTGATTTCAGATTTTATACAGAATGCCTGGGAATGAAGCTGCTGAGAAAGCGTGACATACCAGAGGAGAGATATACTAATGCCTTTCTTGGATATGGGCCTGAAGATTCACACTTTGTTATTGAACTGACGTACAGTAAGTTTCTTGCTAAGTTCTTGATATGCCTCTTATAGTGTGAACAACCCGAACTTTACAACCTGTTCTGATTATAATGATGCTTTGCACTTTATGAAGTCAATTATATCAGCCTGTGCGGTAGAAACCTTCCAGTTTATATTCATTTTCATTTAACAATGTTTCAGATTATGGGGTTGACAAGTACAATATTGGAACTGGATTTGGCCATTTTGGTATTGCTGTTGAGGATGTAAGTTTGCCAAACTTTTATACCCACTACTGTCCTTTGTAAACATCCCTACTGGGTCCCTTTACCCCATGTATGCATGCTACCTTGTCCATAATTGCACATTTCTTTCTCCTATTGGCTACAATGGGAGCACAGTTTTGGTCATTAATTAGGATTTCTTAACATCTACCTAGGAATTTCTTTATTCTTATGATGATATTATCCTTTGTTAGGTTGCAAAAACAGTGGAACTCATAAGAGCTAAGGGTGGCAAAATAACTAGAGAGCCTGGTCCTGTCAAGGGAGGCAACACAGTAATTGCATTTATTGAAGATCCTGATGGTTATAAATTTGAACTTCTGGAAAGAGGACCTACTCCTGAGCCTTTGTGCCAAGTAATGCTTCGAGTAGGTGATCTTAGCCGTTCCATTGAATTTTATGAGAAGGTGAGGGTCAATGCTATTTTTTGTTGCCTTATGGTCTAATTATTTCTTTTACACTGCATAAAGTCATTTATGTGGTTGCTTGCCATTTAGGGTTTTGGTATGCAGCTTCTTGGGACACGAGATAACCCAGAGTACAAGGTACCATGCCATACCTTTCTGTTATGCGTTTTGAATGCCAGATCCCATTATAAATAACATGCCTAGTACTCAAAGATCATTAAAATTTAAGGTCTATATCAGAACACAGGCTTTTATTGTCTACACTATCAAATACCATATCATCTGTACAGAAAAATTAAGCTCGAGGGGAAGAGATAGACTATTGTTTAAATAAAACAAGAGAAGGAAATTCTTTATCCCTTTTAAAGCAAATTATTTTCTGATGAATCCTCCGAGATGCGATTATTCCTTGCATGGAGTCATTCTGCAAGAGTACCATTTTTCTATTGATGTGCATGCATTTTAATTTTTTTTTTATTGAATATATTCTGTTTGTGAATTGATTCTGATAAAATATGCTACTTTAGCTTCTTTCCTATTGTTTGGCGGTGGTGCAGGGGAATATTGAACCAAAACTTGAGTAGAGTGTTAGACTCTTCTCAATTCTTGTTTAACCAAATGTCAAATTCACCCTTGTATTTAACTATCCAGAATCTTACATCAGAGGGGGTAGTAGTCAATTTAATATAAATAAGATTGTTAGGTCAACATCTGGTAACCATGGAAGATTGGCTCCATTTTTTACCATCAAGGTCTTGTTGCAGCTAGTTTAAAATGAACAGAAAGTATGGTATAAGTACCTTATGTTTCATGGAAAGAAAAAAAATGAACAGAATATTGTTGTTACACAGGAGATTTTCTGTGTCACCACCTCTAATATAATCCATCTGTAATTTGATGCTTTTAGATGACACCTACAGCATGCTTATTTACCCTATTGGCCTAAGATTACATATGAAAAGGATGGATTCATCAGCATACAATTTTTCCTGTGAATTGATAAGTGACTGGAAAACCTCAGGCACCTTGCTTAGGGAATTTTGTGTTTTCCAATATGTTTAACTTGAAAATGTGACCTTTCAACATGTTTTAAATTTCTTCTGGTATGATATGATTTAAATCTTCTGCAACTGCAACTGGCCTCTGCTGCTATTCTATTCTGATTTATATTTGATTTGAAAATATTTGTATGCTGAACTATGCTTCTAAATCTAGTGTTTACAATTCTCGGTTCCCATCCTGCTTGTTTTCATGGCTCCAAATTGTTTGTTATTAACTTATTTGATAGTTTGGGCATGTATTTTCTTTTTCCTCACTTTTGGTCCTTTGATTGCTATATTTGTAGTATACCATAGCAATGCTGGGTTATGGTCCAGAAGATAAAAATACTGTTCTGGAGTTGACTTACAACTATGGAGTCACTGAATATGACAAAGGAAATGCTTATGCTCAGGTAGACAGACCTTTGTGTTTTTTATTCTTCACATCCTTTCAAATCTTCTGAAGAGGTTTCTACTGCTGTACTTAGGATTATAAATTTTGCATTCTGTAAGGACAAGAACTTTTGATATCAGATTTTTTAAAATATATTTTACGTTGTGTTCTTTCTTAACGGTTTCTTTACCTTTCATTTAACGTTTATTTTCTTTATTTATTTCCCTTTTCTTTTTCTACCCTTTTTAGATTGCAATAGGCACAGATGATGTGTACAGAACTGCAGAAGCTATTAAAATTGTTGGGGGAAAGATTACCCGAGCACCTGGACCATTACCTGGTATCAACACAAAAATTACAGCATGCTTGGATCCTGATGGTTGGAAGACGGTATGGCTCTTTGGAATTTTATGGCTTATTGTCACAGAGTACGGTTTCTTTTGGCCGTTTTTGACATGAAATTCTTATTATGATACATTTAATGGTACCATGTGTATAAAGTATAAACACTAGTGAAAGTGGTAGTACTTTGAGATTGGTGAAAATATCTTGGTATAAATATAGGTCTTGTGACATTAAGTTTCTCTCTTTAATTTTTATTCTTTCATTGAATAAATCAATTGGGTTTGTGTGATGGTTACTACGACCACTTTGCACGCTAGATCAGTCAAAATTAATCCAGAAGATCAATGTTGTCTAACTATATTTATTAATCGCCAGTAATCATTGGTGTGTATAGTAATTTGCACAAATCACAACACAAGGTGAGGAAGGTTTGCCTTTCTGTTTCTGGTGTTTGAAGGGGTCCCTCTTGTGTAAGAACACCAAGCTTACTGTACTTATCTCTCTGGGAACAATGTTGACATGAGCCCAAATAAATTAATGTAACTTAGATCCACTGTTGTAGTCATAGACAAATCTGAGGCTTCAACTCTCGAGGTGGATAACTTATCAGTCCAAAGGTGTGCCTTAAGATGTCATTCGACGATCAATGCACTCAGTATTTTTCTACACTTTTGCCACATGTTTACTTAAAATAGTCCCAACTCCCAACTGATGATGGGATCCTTGCATCTATGCTGAAGATGCATCTTGAAAATGCCATTTCTTATTGTCCTAGTTATGTTTTTGGGGTCTAGATGTTTGCCACATTTTTAGATTCATTCCAGTGACTATCAGGTCTTAGGTCAGAGTTTGCAGAATGGCCCTATTGTTATTGGACTCTCTTTGTTTAAGAGAAATTGGCTTTATACATGATAATTACCTGCTGATAGCCTGATAAACTGTTCTCATAGTTTATTGTAATTTCCCTCCCCTTTAAAATGAAGATGTACATGCAAGGCATGTGAGTTGAAAATCCAAAAAATTGGCAATTTGCTGTTTTTGAGTGGTATTTGGCTCCATACTTGGAACCTGGTGAAACTTGATATGTTTTGGGTATGTCTGTCTTCTTGGGCCCTGAAGCAACACTAGCTCCCTAACTCAAACGGCAATATCATCTGTTCATTTGTTGGCAGAAGTTTAGCGTCCTTTTTATTCATATATTTCTGATAATCATTCACTTGTGTCTAACTCGATTTTCACCCCCCATGTACAGGTGTTTGTAGATAATGTCGATTTTCTCAAGGAGTTGGAGTAGTGTTTAGGCATGTCATCATGGCAATCGTGTGAGACTGGTTTCAAATCTCTTGCGAAGAAGTGGTATGCTTTGTTGAAGCTGTTGTTTGCAGCAGAGAATGTATCATATTCAAATCCCATTTTGTAGATAATGAAATCATGACTATAGCAATTACCATTGTAGCAAAAGTCTTTATCTTTATACAGGGAAGCAATTTTTGAGACTGTCCTTTTTATCTCTTCATTTTCTTTCTCCTTTATGATCTGGCTACAGTACGAAGTGTCTCGGCTTCCGCACTGGATGTTTCAAAATTGTGTCAAGGCACTTTTATCTCACGGTCCATGCCACCATAATCAATGTAATATTTGCATTGAGCAAGTCCAGTTATCTTAAGGAATCCATTGGTTAGTTTGAGCTCCAACATGCATATGATAAAATGCACCAGATAAACCAAGTGGCACAATTGCATGAGTTGTTTGCCATGGTAGCATTATTTTTCTAAGGTAGCTTTGAGGTTCCAACGCATTCATATTATAACCTCGTATTCACTGGTAGATAATGTTACTGTATATAGTTTTGTACTAGGTTTACAAGTACTTCTAGGATTCCCCCCTTTTTTTTTCTTAGTAGTAGTCTCCCAACAGTTCTTCGTATCTTTATTAATTCCTCTTTGATTTAGTTGCAGATAGACCATTTATATTGAAATTAAGAGATTTATAAATAAATTTTTTGTTAATCCGGCTTTAATTTTTTTTTAAAATAAAGCAAGTTATGTATATTTGTGAATACTAAAATTGTATAAATAGCATCATTCAAAGTTAATTGAGAGAATTTAGCTGAAAGTAAAGTAAAATAAGAGAAACATAAAGAATCCAAACCGACCACATACCAGATTAAAATCCCCTATTATAGTGAAGAAAAGAAGAAAAGACATTCATATTTCCAGCTAAAATCTAAATACGTATTATTCATTCAAAAAATTTAGAAACACGTACTACCGTAATGGTATTTATATAAATGTTTGCTACACTATTTAATTTTTTTGAAAAATATTCTATCATCTTTTCTATATTCCTTTTATTATGAGGTTTTTTTTTCTATTTTTAAAAAATATATAAATTTTTTCTAATATTAAAAGATGTATTATAACTAAATTTATTTTGAATAGTATGTTAATTGACTATTATTTTATTAAAAAAAAAAAAGCAAAACACAAAAACTGTCTGAAAGGAATTTCCATAATGCAAACTGTTTTCTTTTTTTTTGGTTGTTTAAGAACTTGGTTTCATGTTCGGTGTGTTTCAGTGGGTGATCTAGAATTTTATTTAAGTTCCCATATTGGCAGCGAAGAGCAAATCATTTTAGCACCTTTGTCCTCCGATCAACAGGCCATGTTTACGGGTTCACTAATGTGAAGAGCCCAAAACTAAGACAAAATTTGGTTCCCGCACACAAGAAAAATAATCTTTTGCACAGAATGCTGCAGTCCAGACACCAGGCAAACGGCATTGCTGAGAAAGAAAGTTATACCTGAGTTTGCAAAACGATGGTGCTAAGCACGAAGATCCTACGGGTGGCGTTTATTTAATGAAAAATTCTATTTTCGTTATATTTTCAAGAATCTCTTTCTAAAAAAAAGTTAAAAATATATATTTAATTATTATTATTATTTTTTTGAAAAATAATTTTTTATATTTCTATCGAGTTAAATACAATTAAATTATTTCAATTCTTTAAAATTCTTTTATTATTAGTCTCTTTTTTTTATAAATTTTTATTTTTCAAAATTTTTTATTTCTAAAAACAAATTATTTTTTTTTAAAATTTCACTACCTAACTCTTCAATTAACTTATAACAAAGACTACTAAAGCTAAAAGTTGAGGGTATTGCGGAGATTTCAGAAAAGAAACAACATGAGTAAACTGCGGGCATTGGTGTTTACTATTACTTATTAGAGCATTTTCTCTATCTTTCAAAACCCTTAAAACCCTAAACACACCTCCCCACCATTCACCGAGGCTTCGAAGGAGGAAGAAGAAATTCATGGGGAATAATGCGAAGGACGAAGCTGAAAACCAAAGCCAAAACTCAGTGAAGCACAAGAATAAAAAGCGTAAGGAAATCTACCCCTACGGCAATTACAGGAATTACTATGGCTATCGAGTAATCTTCTTCTCTTATCCCTCTATCTCCTATTATAACCCGATTTTCTTACCCTTTTTTATTTCCTTCTTTTCATTTACTAGTAGAAAGCATCAGAAAATTTGGCACCGTTATTCTCCTGCTCCTTCTTTTTTGTTTTTGTTTTTTTTTTTCTTATATGTAGTGATAAGAGTATTAAACCATCGAAACATGGATAATATGAGCGACTCCTTTCGTTTTGTTTGCGTTGCATAGAGCATGGGTTAGCTTCTTTTTTATTTTAAAGTTAACTGATTTTTATATTTCATTAATTTGCTAGTTATTTGATGTTGCAGATAGGTCAAGACCTAGACGAAGATCCTCGGTTGAAGGTCTTCAGGAAGGAATGGTTTGAAGACAAGGATTGTCTTGATGTTGGCTGCAACAATGGGATAATCACTATCAATATCGGTAATATTTCCCTACTTTTTCTTTAATGCGCCAGATTAAACAAATTATACTTATTAAGCTTGAAATATTGTTGCTTTTTGTTATATTAATTATCAATGCATATATTTCGGATTTTAAGTGGAAATAAAATTAACAATTCAGTATGATGGTACATTGCTATTGGTACTTTTCCCCCAAATTTCAAGCTATTTTTCTTAAGAAGTTTTCTCCAAATTGCAATTAATAATCTCTCTATTAATTTCATTTATAATAGATTATTGTCGCGTCTTTTAATCCACGTAACTGATCACATTATAAAAAAAATGCTTAGTTATTATTATTTTTTTTTTTTCTTGATGCCACTATGCACCGTTTGATCCATGTAGTCGACCCCACCTAGTGGAAAAAGACTTAGTTGTTGTTGTTGTTGTTGTTGTATTATTTTTTCTTGAAGTTGAATAACCTTCACGCTTACATGGGCTTGGTATACGTTGTGACATTGCGTAGGTGACATATATGAAGTGGCCAAGTGGGGCTTTGTTTGATGTAATTGATAATTGATAATTCCAAATATGTTCTTACCTATAAATGTGTATATATTAGTAAACCAATGCATTTGTGCATTATAATGTGAAAATGAAGTGCAGATTATATGAGCGTGTCACTTTCAACATGAAAAGTTCAGTTGCTTCTGTTATGGGTTGTTGTCACATGATAATGGTCAGGACTCAGCAATTTGATCATCAGAAAACAGATAAAGTGGTGACTTGCTTATAAGTTTATTAACATCATTTTTGAGGTAAAACATGCCTGCTGATCTATGCTTATCATCCTTTTGTTTGCAAGGAACAATCTTTATTTCACTCGTACGTTTTTTTTAGTGCTGTATTCTTCCCCCTCTCTTCTTGAGTTATATATTATCATGTTGGTATCCTTCCACCTAACAGTTTTAATAAATATATTCAATCAGGAATTATTGAATTGTTAGGATATTATTGGCTGATGCTATAATATAGGTAAAAATTGACAATGAAGCTTACAGTTTTATGGGGGGCATGAGGTGTGCTTTTTTTTTTTTAAGTTTTGGGCTGCAAAGACTATATTCTATATAATAATTTTCATTTCTGATGTAATATTTATCATGTTGATCTAAATGTTCTCTTTTGCCCCACAGCAAAGAAGTTTCGCTGCCAGACCATTCTTGGAATTGACATTGATTCTAGTAAGATTCTTATCAATCCTTATGTTTGTTGCTGAATGGTATACTTTATGTTAAAAATGAATTATGGCATAATGCAGAAGTTGATTTTATACATCTACTTATTGGCATTGTGTTCATTAGGCTGACGCAAGTTATTGGTGAAACATCCTTGTATTCCTGTTTTTCCAGCATGAATAGGTGGCTGATATGCATGATTCCTTTTAATCAAGTAGCTTTCAAAATTTGAACATAGAATGAGAATCAATTATAAATATTAATTAAACTGAAAATTGTTGGATGCTTTTATAGACTTTATTATTCTGGTGGAGTTCAGTTTGGATGCTTAATAGGAACTTAATAAAGTAGTTTACAACCTTACATTAATTTGATTCATAAATTTATCAACAGGTGCTAGGAAGTCCTCAAGTTTTGCACTCTCAAATTGGATAGCATCAACAACTGTTTAGGTTTTACTGATATTTTTCTTTTCCGATCCGCCAGATCGAGTTCAGGATGCATACTGGAATCTGAGAAAAGTGGTCAAATCAAGATCTTCTGGGAAGACACCTGCAAAGGCCTCCAAGCTACGGGTTGAGGACCATGCAGATGAAAATTCAGAACACAGTGTTACTATTTCACCAAATGAAGAGACAAAAGATATTTCAAGGGAGCTTTCTTTGGAGGAGAGAGATCTGTTTCATGTAGTTTCGTTCCAAAGAGAAAATTTTGTTAAGAGTCAGCATCCACCAGAGAAGCACTATGATACGATTCTTTGGTAAATTGTTGTTTTTCCTGTTATTTATTACATGTAAAACAAAGTTTAATATATTGGAGAAAACTTCCTTGGGCTGGAGGGGGGCGAGGGGGGATGCTTAGAAATTTGTCATTCCTGACATTCTGCAGAATACTTAATTCCTTTTCCAAACTACATTGTGTCAATTATATAGGAAGAGAACATGAATGGTGGCCTTTGTTTTTTATTTTCTTTGTCTTTGCTGGTCTTTTTTTCCTTGAATTTTACAAGATAGTGCTATTTTTTTTATTCATTTGGTTCCAACTAGGATCCTCAGTCCTGAAGACTACCGCATCACCACTGAGCCAATTGGCTCATTGGTAGATCGTTGCTATTCAAATGTATCACTTGCTTATTGTGATTTTGTTTGCTTCATAATAAAAAGATTTTGTTGCCCCTGTACTTTTATAAATGAGTGCACTTCCCTTTTTGTATACTGAGCATTTTGCTATTTCCAATTATGATACTAAGTAAGAAATTCTCAAGTGTGTGTTGACTTACACCTGAAAAAATCTTTGGTAATGCAGTTTGAGTGTATCAAAATGGATACATCTTAATTGGGGAGATGATGGCTTGCTTACATTATTTGCAAAGACTTGGAAACTGCTCCGCCCAGTAAGTGTCAGCTCTTTGCATCAAAATTATAATTTTACTCTTCACTCTTGGATTTTCTCAACTAAAATTGAAGTTTTGTTCTTTCTTGTTCTTTTTTTTTTTTTCCTTCTTTTTATATAAAAAGGAGGTATGGCACTGTGAATTTGTGATTTTTTTCCATCCTCTAATTCAGACTTCAGAGTCGTATATGAAAACACTCATTTTTTTTCTTGTGATCAGGGTGGTATTTTTGTGTTGGAACCTCAGCCATGGAAGTCATATGAAAGTAATCGTCATGTCTCAGAGGTAAATTAGCTTGCTTATTTGCTTATCAATGTTTTAAATCATTCAAGCAGAAGGGGTGCTGGAAACCTATATAATTTATGGCAAGCTTACAAAGTTTAATATATAGTGTTTCCTTAAACCTATCTGATGGTTCTTCTTCATACTTGATTTTTGGTTGATGTTGTTGGGGTTTGTTTGATGTCAACTTTTCTATGAATGGTCTGGAAAGATTTTCCCCTAGATCTTACATTTTGTTCTCACATTTTCTGGTCAGCGGAGCAAAATTATATTTTAGTGGAGGGATGACCTTATCTGTCTAATTTCATTTTTAATGTTATTTAATGTTAGGCTCTTCTTTTGACAGTCGCTGGGGCTCAAGAAGGGTTGTTAAATGTTCTGTTATTTTCATACTTAATGCATACCATTTTTTCAATATTTCAATTATGCTCTTTACTATTTTTGTCTTTAGCAGGATATCACTCACCTATTGTAAGAAAGAGAACATAGAATCATTTTTTTATCCTTTCGTTATGCAGACCACTGCTATCAACTACCATAATATTATGTTTCGTCCAGAACAGTTTCAGGAAATACTATTAGATAAGGTTTGTATTAAATATTCCTTTATAGCACAAGTTTCATTTTTTAAGTTGGTTTAATAAATAACAAGTTCTCCTGTTGGGTTGCTTATTTGTTAGGATAAATTACAGTTTCTTTCCATGTGGTTTGGCCTATTTTCCTTTGCCACTTTTTGGTTTAAAAATTGTCTTTCTATTCGATGTTTGTTTTGTTACTACATAAACAACCTGTGCTTTTTGTTCCGTTCATTTTTCTAAAAAATGCTCGACATTCACATGAATGCTAAACAGCACCGTTTTACAAATTGTGAAGATGTTTTTTGTTTAATGGGTTCTCTCCCTCCTACTCATCTCATCTCTGTCACTCTTCAGCAATGCGGAAACCCACAGGTATAGAATTTTATAGAATAAACCAGTAGAATATTGATGAATAGGTAATGCTTTGTGTCCGTACTGGTAGCAAAACAAAGGAAGTTGATGAGACTTCATTAATTGAGATTGTTTAGCATACATATGACTGTCACGGGCATTTTCTTCTAGAAAATCAACGGATTATGTGTGATGAAACAAGATTGGTGACGCATGCGAAATCACAGGCATTTTCTGCTTAAAAATTGACAGAAAAAAGCACAAGATGTTTATGTATGATGAAACAAAACTAGTGACGCTTACGAAATCACAAGGTGGCAAAGCTAAGACAGACCAAACCATGTAGGAAAATTGTACTTTGCCCTGTTTATAATTATTTCATTAAAATTTTAATTTCTGATGTTAAACATATTTGTAGATTGGATTCAGAACTGTACAAGATATTACTTCTGGTTTGTCAGGGAGCAAGGCTGGTTTCAATAGACCAATATTGGTGTTTAAAAAATGAGCCATACAGAAACTCGGGTAATCTTATTCATGAAGTTATGAGCAATTATCTTTCCTCTATTGAGAAGTTCAGTCGGTCGTATATTTTGAGAGCCATATTAGTTACTTGTAGATACCTTTGCAACCTGTTCCAGAAAGAGGAAATTTTTTGTGTGAAATTGAGTGATTTCTGAAAACAGCAATGATGTTTGCTATGTAGCTCGGAATTCACGACCATGACTTTCATATGCATCCTTGGTGTAGGGTCGCAGTGGTAGCGAATTTTGGGTTTGTAGGGGGACCTGCTGAATATAGAATTACATATTTTGTCAATTGGAATATTTACGCAGTATGAAAAATCGATGGAGTTAATGTAATGATTGCGTTGTACTCCAATTCTGCATCAGCATGTATTACACACTTTCTATTTGGGTTTTGGCCCTTTGTTAGCTGGTAAATGAGAATTTTCCCGCCATGTCCCCACCTTATATTATCTTTCTGTGTCAATTAGACGTTGAAGCCTCAAATAAGTTTTATATGGTTGCCAGTCCATGTATTTTACATGTACTTCTCCATTGTGTCTGTAACTCTGAAGGTTCTCGAGTATGCAGCAAAGAAGAAAGCAAACTGACTGCCAATAAACTTCGTATATGGCATCAGCAAGTAAACTTGTCTGTGAAGCATGTAACAGAGGGCGACAAATTGACGGCTCAGAAAAGGCATTGATTATGTGCATTTAAATGTTATAATTTTGTTAAATGTAATATTTTTCAGCCATATCCGTACTTCAATCAAACAAACATATCCGATTCCAGCCAAACCTATTCCTATTTACTTCCTACGCATGAACATGCGTGTGAGAGAATGGGTGGGGCTTATGGGGCCCCATTGAAACTTGAAAATCATGATAAAGGAGAACATATACCTGCAAAGCCGGCAAAACCACAAGTCAAATATGGAGAAACAGCAGTATGCTGAGATGGGGCTAGTTACCCAAAAAATGAAGTAAAATAATAAAGAAAGACATCCCTTCACTCAAATTTCTAAAACCAGGGTCCTATTAAATTATCATCAAAATTTGTTAATTACTTCTACTTTCTTCATTTTCTTCATATGACCTGTTAAATTATCGCCGTTACGACTTGAGGGGACTGATTTCCTTAAGTATAACAACATCAATCGTTCTTTCAAAATGTTCCTCACCAATGGATTCCAGATAAAACTCTTCCATCAGCCTCTTCCCCTCTATAACCCCAAACCTATTTCAGCAACCTCTGCTCTTTGTTCTCTTCCATGGAATTCAGCGAGCTAAAGAATGCGAAGGCTGATACAGAAAGTGAAGCCTCATCAGGGGATTCTGAAGTGAGTTTGGATTAGTTATGAATGATAGAAATGCAATGAAGAAAATTGAGCTGCTACCTGCAATGGTTGGTTGGGGTTGACAGCACGGAACCTGCGAATGTGCTGACCCATGAGAGTTCTCAAGCACCTCAAGAGCTTAACCCAGTATTAACTACTCAAATGAAGATAAACAATCTTACTTCTCCAATCATGGCCTTCAGCGATTTTCTTACTCGTCGAATGAAAATTTCTTTAAATATGTCATTTAAGTAATTAACACCTTGATTATCTGCTTGTAAAAATTTTCTCTTTATTGATTTTAATTTCCTTTCTTTTGTTTTCTTCTTAAGTAATTACAAAAAAAAAACCTCGATTTTGAATTTTGATGTTCAAGCAAAATATCTCCAAACAAAACACTGTCATCTCAAAAAACCAAACAAATTTGAGATAATAGCTATAAATCTAAACATTTAATTATACTTTTAAATTTTTCTAATGTTTAGTAGAGCAATTTAGAATGTGAATCTTGTTTTTTTAATCTATTATTGAAATAATTTAATTCCTTTAATTTCAATCAAAAGCAAAAGAATTGACCCTCTAATTATGTTTCATTTTTTTTTCTTGCATAATGAAAATGTTATTGTAGTTTTTAATTATTAATTTTAAAAGCACTTATGTTTAATAATCAAAAGAGCAACATCGCTATAATTAAAGGTAAACATACTAAATTACATTGATAAATATATTAGAAGGACAATGTTACTTAGATTGAAAAGACAATTATTTTAATGAACATTAAAAGTCCATCAATCTTTAAATACTTTAAATTGTGTTAGTTGCTCTTTGAAATAATTTTCGAAGGAATGAGTTTAAGATAAGATCACTTATTCATTACGTTTTTCAAAATGAGGCCCAATGCTCTCTTGCCGTGTCTTCTAATTATAATTACTTTCAAATCTTGATTGCAAATAATGTTTCATAAATAATTTGCTTCATACACACACAATAGCTGAAGTGTTTATAGATATATTATTTTTAAGTTTCTATGAGCGCAGTATAAATTGTATTCAAATATAAGCTATAACACATTAATATATCCATAGGAACTCAGTAAATGAGAGCTGTTACGTTATGAAGTTCGGAAATATATGGTAATATATATCTTTAAGAACGAGGAACATTTTGACATTCACCAGCTGATTGACACCTCCAAGGAAGGGTCTTTACAGTGGAGAGGAGCTTCAAATGTCCATTCATACACAGCCAAACCATATTAACGAATATATAACTAAATACTTAAAAATTCTGGCATGTCAGAATTCGAATTGGTATTATTTACACAACATTCTGCTCAGTATACATCGACCATCTGATTCTGCATACTTCTACTACTATGTCCATGCTTTGCTGGCATGTCCCACAAAAGCAGCACAATTTATGCAAATGCACCTCATCGATGCAGCAATCGTAATGGTTTTAGGAACTTGTTCCATTCACCTGATGACTGCGGAGGCATCTATTACATCAACATATTTACACAGATATGTATGTTACCTCAGTATTTTGGATACAGATGTCTGAAACAGACTTGGAATCCAAGATATTCACATTCTTGGGTATCTCGTATATTTTAAATGATTTTCTTGAATTCAGAGTATGTGACGCCAGAATATTTGACGGTGGGGTATACCAGTGTGAAAATGGCAGTATACCAATGCCTCCAGAGTCTACATGTTTCTAGCTTCGTCACAATATCAATACTCTCCATCTCAAATGGTCAGTCTGCTGCTAGACAAAAATGCAAAACAGGAAACACCAATTAGTCAACGGTAAGTGATTATGTAAACCTTGAACAGATAGAAATTGAACAGGCATCATAAAGGATAGAGGTTGTCTTGCTTACCAATGGTACCCAAAATATCATCTATCCCATTGGAGTTTAGATTATTCAAGCCACATTATTAAAGCCAAAACTTGCTCAGGATAAGGAAGCTAGCTGCCTTCAAAGGCATTGTCTCTATATGACTATATCATTGTTTTCCCTTCAGGAGAGCTACCCTGAATCGGCGTAAAACCCAAGAATAAGCATAGATCTTGTCCATCAACTGAAAAATAAAACGGCAGCCTCTGCACAGAAATGTTGAATGGCAATCAAGATGTCTGTTCTACAAAAGACCTTTGTCAGCCAACACAATTATTCAAAGCAGCTCTCATTTCAAACTCGTTACAAAGCCCAACTAGTCCAAAAGCAACACAGCTTGCAAAGCAATCTATTATTCTTTCCTCTTACCCAAAAACTGTCACAAAGAAAATCCATCTCAACAAACTTCAAAGGTCCAAAACTATCAACTTTTCTTACAACATCCAAGATACTTTGAGAACAATAACATAACTTGTTTCACAGAAACCAAAAAGATGGGACTGTTGGACCTTCAAATTGAAGGTGACATAGATATTTGACTATTTTAATCCCTAATTAATAGTATTAGATCTATCCAATACCAGGCAAAAAAGAGTTTTGCAGAACTTACTCAATGTCTGATACTTTATACAATCTAGATACCAAATTATAAAAAGAAATGAATATAACTCATCCTTCTATTTCTTGTCTTTAGAGACTTCAGCAAGCTGCTACAATCCAAATTCATATCACTACAGAGTTGAGCTAGCACGTATAGTTAAATCCATCATTCTTACATTAGAGCATCATCAGGTAGTTTCCCAGCTGCTACAATCCAAATTCATATCACTACAGATTTGAGCTGGCAAGTATAGTTAAATCCATCATTCTTAGATTAGAGCACCATCAGGTAGCTTCCCAGTTGCTACAATCCAAATTCATAAGAAGCCAAATGATAGAAATGCTAGAGTCACTATATCTTACTGCATTTTCACCCAAGGTGTGGTTAAACAGAACTATTCATCAGAAGTAGGATCATGCAGAGGTATTCTCTTGTTGATAGTAGCATCCATAAATGGCAATTTTTTGTCATATTGTCCTTGAGGCAATATTGGTTGGAATAAAAAGACTCCTGCAAAAGTAAAAGTATGAACTGGATAATTGAGCAGCCTATTTGCAATTAGTTTTACCACATGAACATCAAATATGCAGCAGTTCATCCAAACCTTGAACCAGACTGAAACAAAACCAGATTGCACTCATTAATCCCAAGAATGAAACTGCAAATTAACCTGGCCAAGTGCCAAAATTTGTGCTACCTACAAGTAAAGAAGTGCTTCTTGAGCATATCACAGTTGTACCGAACAAATTTAGAGAAGATAAAATTAAGTTAAGAAAATCAAAGGTAATCTAAAGTGAGAAATCTCGTCTTTCCAACTACTGTTGACAATATAAGTTATTAAATGTGAAACTGGCAGGTTGTCAAAGAAAATTTGTCCTTGAATTAGAACATCACAGTTTGGACGAAATGAAGAAGTTTCAAAAAATGAGATATGGCTCTGAATAATATAGTTATATCATTGCCCTAATAAAAGATCATACCATTATCATGTTGGAAGTGTAAAATAAAAGTCACCAAGAACAATCTTTCATATTTATAAAGAAATTTCGTGATAACCTGATTGAGAATAATTTATCTTTGTGATGACCTAGTAGCTAACAAGAAATTGTAACTTACCATCATGAAAGGCAAATGACGTGATGAGGAGAGAAGCAATCAAAGAAGAAATAATTGATACAGATGAAACTCTTCCAGTTTAAGCTTCCCCCATTCTAAGAATCTAATTTATGGATGCTTCATAACATGATATGTAAGCAATAAAACCACAAATATATTGTTTCTTATTTAGAAAGAGTAATTAACATGATTAGGACAAAATAAATGAGTAACAAAGTCCAAAAGCTGCGATAAATTATATCATAACAGAAGAAACTGAAGATACACCTGCAATTCATAATATTGTCAATCAATTTAAACCAAACTGTATCGCCACTTATCACATGGCACAAGAGAACTTATCATCAACAAAGAAGGGAAAAGGGGGCTACTTTCACACATTAACATTACAAGGAAACATGAATACATAAGATTGCTGTGTGCCACATTTGACATCTATGTACAGCACAGGAGCCAAGCTTGGGTAGTCTGTAATTTATACCAATCGTTTTTAGTCACCTTGGGAGAGAAGTAACACAATAAGGCCTCAGAGGAGGAGCTGCGCAGTTTATCAACCTTGCAGCAAATTTGCAGTCTCTATTAGTAGATCACTGGAATATTCTTGATCAAATACACAGGAAAAAGATGCAAGCAAACCACCACATGTAGAGCTCCATCACGCGTGCATACTGAGAACTTTCTTGATCAGATACACAGCTGGAGATAAAGCATAATATAATTGGTCAAGGATAAGGCTGATAATAATACTCGCTGCATAACAAAAAACAAGACTTCAAATGAACTAGAAAATTACCATATAGGTCACTCATTTGGCAGAAGATATGCGCTGCAAAGATGAAAACCAGCTACTAGAAGGACCAATTTTACTGCCTCGCTCTTGTCCAGAATTGGCAGCTTCAGTGGACAAGACAGGCTTCAAGGAGTTCCTTTTGGAGGTACCAGAATGCGTATATGAAGTAGATGGCATATTTTCCTCTCCAAAAATCTACAAAATTGAATGCTAGGTAAACACTGATCTATTTTATAATTTTGTAACATAATATTATGCAACCACAAGATTTTGACTTCAGAGTTTGCATCACAGTCATGGCAAGAAAAAAGAGGTTAAACCTAAAACTCCAAATAAGACGACTTACATTTTTGTTGAGAGGATTATCCGATATCAAACTTTTGTCCACTGGTGATTTAAACTGCAATTTAACACCAGAACCAGCAGCATTGCCTGATCTAATGCGCTCTGATACATCCCCTGAATAAGCATTAACACCAACCAATTAGGTAATAATGAACAAGTTGAGATATTGGCTTCTGTTTAAAAAAAAAACAATGACAACATAGTAGTATGAACGCACATGAAAAGTAAAATGTCACTTCATCCATCTTCCAAGATTTACTGAATCATATTAAAGTCGAATAAATATACACATTAAAAGATATTAAATTTTTTGTTAAAGATGATAATAAAATGAGATTACAAAGTAGATTCGTAAACTAAAGGCTGACCTTGATGGTCGTCAACATCCATTGGCATTGCACGGCTGTTGCTTGCTCCAGTAACGGGCTGTGGTATGTCAAAATTCAGTATTTTCAGAAGCATGAAAACATATTCCAATTGCAAACTATCAGTACCATGCCCCATCTTTCCCGGGGGTGGATTTTGGCCCAATGAGAATGTATACTTACAAGTATGCGCAGTTGAGCTCTATTTTTTTGTGCCTGCTGATACTTTAAGATGGTCCAATCATATACATAGTCCGATTCATAACCTGTCATACACCAACAGGGGACAACAGGAAAAAATTACCCTAAGATAAGAACAAAAGCAATTATAACAAACTTCACCAAAATGAATATAAAATTGTGTGATGAAGAGTGCATGTGTCGATAAAACAAAAGGTCCTTTTGACATTTTCTTCATGTATTGGGTATGATTATTCTAGATTAGTGCACAACAGTAAGCATACATACACCTAGATATAAAGATTACAGAATTATGAAAAGACCTATTGTATCCAGAAATATCAGGAAAGCATAATGTATTCTATAAGCAGTGTATCTTCTGAAGAATACATCTCAGTGTAACCCCTTTGATCTCCGAATTAGGCATTTAAATTAGATGACACATCATAGGTACAATATTGTTCCGTACCCCAAGATATTACTAAAAAGATATATCAACACAATTCTGTGATTTATCTGATTGTATATAATTCAAAGGATGAATAGAATAAGTACCTTCTCGGGTAAATAGGTCCCGAAATACCCGCCTCAAGAATCCATAATCAGGTCGCTGATCAAATGTCAGAGAATGGCAGTAATGAAAGTATGAAGCAAACTCTACAGGATGAGATTTGCACAGGACCTTTGGAAAACAAAAATCAGACAACTTTCATGATTAAAAACCATTAGCAACACAGATAAATGGCCAGAAATTCACCTCAATAGGAGTTGATAATTTCTTCTCACATATTTTATCATACTTTTGCTTCTTTGTTGCAGCCTTTAGACCTTGCCAAGGAAGGCTAAACACAGATATTTAGTCATTTAAAAGATTATAATTAATAATAGGGACAATTAACTTGCACTAAAATAGTAGCTAGAGAAGAACAGTATACCTTCCTCTAAGGAAGTACAAAAGAACATATCCTAGTGACTCCAAATCATCCCGTCGACTTTGCTCTACAAATCATAGAGCAAATGAAGAAAATGAAAATTTTGCTTTGATTTAGGATACAATGGTTAGATAACTTCTCCTGACTTACCAATTCCAATATGAGTATTGCAACTTGCATAACGTGCAGTCCCTGTTAAGTTTTTGTTCTCCCTGAGCCGTACAAATGTTAGCATTGGAAAAAATATTAATAATTTGATAAAGTTATTCAGTATCATTTCCAAGAGGAAAAAGAGGAGAGAAAGAAAAGGAAAGAACATCTTTCAAGCAAAAATATAATGAGATTTGAAAACTGACGAAATCCTCTAACCTGAAAAGGAGGGGTGAGGGGGGGGGGGGGTAAGCAAATAAGAGTAAGCATGTGTCAATGGAATAAATTGAAATACCTGTAAGGGATGTGGCGATTGGTTGTTGAGTCCCGATATCTTTTCGCAAGGCCAAAGTCAATTATGTAAACCTGACAGGTAGATCACAAAACACACATAATGCTCCATAAAACAGTCAATAAGTGGAATGAGGGGAAGGCCCATCAAATCTAAATTATATATATATATATATATATATATATATATATATATATATATATATATAAGGCAATCACAAGTTAGTCACCTGGTTAGCCTTCCGACCAAGTCCCATAAGAAAGTTGTCAGGTTTTATATCCCTGTGTAAAAATCCCTTTGAATGCACATATTCTATTCTGCTGATCTGGAAAAAGAAAAAACAGAAGTCATTATACAGCCAGCAGCACAACACGAGAAGAATTGTAATGCAAGAACATGATAACACTCATGACATACTTTCTGATTCCATGCAATAAAGATTTGCAGGACCAATAATAGAAAATTGGCCTTTGAAGGGGAGGGGGGGGGACATAAAGAAAATCCACAAAGAAAGTGGTGAATTAGCAAGCAACATCATATTTAGAGAAATTAGTGCACTGATAATTCATCAGTGCATTTACATGCATCTGCTTTAGTGAGTAAGTGTGTAAGCGCCCATCTCCAGACAAGAAAATGTGATGCTAGCTTACCATTTGATCAGCCAACATTAATACCGTCTTCAATGAAAACTTCCTTCCACAATACACAAACAGATCCTCAAGACTCGGTCCCAACAAATCAAGAACAAGCACATTCTCCTCCCCATCCACGCCAGACCATTTTATGCTAGGAATTCCACCTGCATCATAAATATTAAAGAGTAAAAAAAAAGCCAAAATTTCAAAACTCACCAACTGTCTAACACACTCCATGTAACAAACCACTCACTCACAGAGACCAACCCATAGAAAGAGACTAAAAGTTTAACGCTGAAAAACACATACTTCCTCCTTGAAGAATATTGTACAGTTTTGCCTCATAGAGCAATTGCGGATGCTTTGTTTTACTATTCTCCTGCGACACCCAAAAGGACAAAGAGTTAGTTTATTGAACTACTGAAAATTCTATTTTGCCACCCACCCTTGATTATAAATTACAACAAGCTAAAAACATACTAATTTGCATGCGAATTCATGCATAATTAGATACGTCATCTCCAACTTCACTTCACTAGACCCCATAATATTTACACACTAGTACACACAGACAAGCATATAACATCCTCATTCCACAATTTTATATATATCCATAGGCATCGACTAGAGCAATCAGCAGAGACTTACGATCTTAACAGCGACGATCTCGAAGGTATCAATATGCGTAGCTGGAGGTAAAAAAAAAGAAAAGGAAAATTAAGGAAGATCAATCAGTTTACAGTAACGCAAAATTAATGGTTCTATAATCAAGAGCATAATAGAGAGAAAGTTGACCAAGATAGATTTCGCCGAAGGATCCGCTTCCGATCTTGCGACCAAGCTTGTACTTGCCGCCGACAACTCGTTCCATGACGAATGTTACAAAGGAAATAGATTGGGAATCTACCTGAGCATGAAAGAAAAGGTAGGGTTCTGCGACTCTTCGACCCGAATCTGAAAACAAGCAGAGAAGATTGCAAAAGGTTGTGCGTATATGGGACAAGAGAAACCAAAGCCACAGGGAGACTTGGGAGCGAGACAGATGCGCAATTGCCCGGTGACAGCGAGAGGCGAGGGTAATTTGGTCTTTTGAGGTAATTCACGATAATTTAGGGTTAAAGCAGAGGGTAAATTTGTAACTGTACGGATGTCTGTACGCAGTAACTTGATCTGTAATGTACGAGAAGTATCGTCTGATACATTTCTATCTCTCATTATTTTCTTTTATAAATATAAAATAAAATATCGGAAAAAAAAAAGCAGTAGTGAGATATATTAGCCTTCGGAATCTTATAAATTTTTAATTCTTTTTCAAAATTATTAAAATAATTTACTTATTCATAAATAGCACCATATAAATTATTTGAGTAATGGTAAATGAAAATATAATTTTATTTATTAATAAATAAATAAAAGAAAAATTATTTATAATAAAAAAAAAGGTACACATAATTAAAAGTGGACGTGACAAAATACGGCGACAGACGTTATGGTGTTAGGTGCGTGTTGTCCACTGCTTTCTATGATAAACTGAGAGTTATATTTACTTGTAAAGTGTAACTAACAGATCGACTGAATGAAACTGAAAGCACGGAATTGCCAAGAACGCGTTTGGTTAGATGAATAGAATTAAAATGAAATATTTTTGTCTTCAGTAGTAATTTATAAGCCAAAATAAATATTTTTAAAATCCCATTCTATTAAAATAAGTAAGAGTGAAGTCCTTATTGCAATTTTTTTTTTATAATTCTTTTGTATTACTCTTGCAATTGACGGTACATAAACATATATAGCATAGTTGTTTTTGGTAAACAATTTTAATTTGCTTCATGGTTAATTCCAATATGATTAATTTACGAACGAAGTAAAAACATTATTTCTACTACTACCTTATTTTATTCATGGAACAAACGCGGCCTAACTCTTTGTAACGTGTTCGGGAAGATAACGGTCAATTTTCTCTATGTAACAAGGCGTACTTGCCACAGCCCCCAAGGCAAGTTGCAACTGTCGTATTCGGACCCCATCTACCAACCTGTAGCTTATTGGGAACTCGTCGTGCTACTCTTACAAATTACATCGCATAAAAGGCTTTCTACAAACTTCTTCGGAATATCCCAAGACAAGACTTGTCGTTTTATGCAGTTCACAACTTTTACTAATTTTTATTAAACTTTTTTATTTAATATTTTCTCGTGAATGTTAGAATGAGTTTGGTTGAGTAATTTTTTTAAAATTTTTGAAAATATGTAGTTGAAAATATTATATTATTGTATTTAGTAACAATTTTTATACCATAATTTTCAAGAAACTTTAATTTTTAAAAATATAATTTAAATTTTTTTAATAAAATAATCTTTAAACAAAAGGTAGAAATTGGAGATTTCTATAAAAATAAGATTTTTTTTGAAAAATAAAATAATTATTTTATCTTTTACTTTTAATTTATTTTTATCTACTCTCTTAATTATGTTAAAAACTCATTTACATGAAAAATATTAAGAAATATTTTTTAAAATTTATTAAAAAATTTTAAAAAATTTAAGTATAAAAAAATAAAAAATTTTAAAAAATAATTATTTAAATTTTTTTAACAATTTTAAAATTTAACCAAACACATTTTATATATTTTTAAAAATTATAATTTTTATTAATTATATTTTTTAAAAAATAATTTTTAAAAATAAAAAAATTATGGTAACTAAACATCTCTTCAGAGGTATTTGATATGTAATAAAATTTTTTATTTTTATAAATTATATAATTTTAACAAATATATTTTTAAAAAATAATTATTATTAAAAATATATAAAACGCATTTAGTTGATTTTAAATATTTATTTAAAAATATTTATTATTATATTTGGTTATAATAAAAAAAAATTAAAAATTTTAATATTTTTTTAAAAATATTTTTAATTGTATTAAAATGAGAAAAAAATGAATGAAAAAATAATAGAGAAAATAAAAAATAATAAGAAAAAAAAAGAGAGAGAAAATATGATAGATATAAGAGAAAAAAGATGAGAAAGATAAAAAAAAAAGTGATAAAATATAACATCATTATCTTTTTGTATTTAAAAAAAATTCATAATATGACAAACGTAGATTCTCATTCTTTACATAAAAAATTTTTGATAAAACTTTTTTTAAAAAATTATTTTTAATAATTTATATTTTTTGAAAATTTTATTTTAACATTTAAAAATTAAATATAAAAATTTAATTTTCTCATAGTTCAATTTTTAAAGAATTCAAAAAAAAATTTTTTTTTTAGACAAGTGGAAAATTACTATTGATTACATCAGGTATAAAGTCAAATTACAGAAGATAAAAATAGGTAAACTAAGTCGAACAACTTAATCTCGCAGCTTCTGACAATACAGAATATAAAATAACAGATTTTACGCCTCACATCCACTAGATTACCCAAACTTACATTTTAAAATCCTAAATATACAATAATATAACATCTAACAAATATAAAGAAAATGAGATACTTATAGGAGAAGTAAAACACCTCTCAATCTTTTTTAAAGGTCAGATCTCTTCAATTTCTTCCTTCACGTAAATTTATTGTTGCTCAAACATCAAAATTGCATATTTGGACAACGAAATGTAGAATCTTGAAGTTTCAACACTTCTCTTAAAAGAAAGAAAAAAATTTTCCTAATGGAGAAGAAAACTTCTCAAATAAAAAAAGAGAATTTTTCAGATAAAAAAAAAACTTTTTTATTAAAATAAATAAATAAATAATAAATAAATAAATAAAAGAGAAGGAGGCTACCATTGACAGCAACATTCCCAAGGTCTGCGACTATTTCCTCTCGCGGCGGTCTGCTTGCTGCTAGGGTTTTTTAAAAAAATTTCTATTAAACACCCGCTTTATGTATTGGTCTAAGTGCAATGGAAGCTCGGTCCACAATTCCTTTGTTTATGTGGGCCCACTTGGAACTGTCACTCTGGTTCCTCAAGCTGAAATATACAATGGGCCTAACGAAATATAAGACATTCAATCGGGGCCCATCTAATGGCCCAATCCCACCAGTAACAATGCCAAAATTTAAAAAGAATGCCGTTTTCGTCTTCAACTTTTCCAGTGACAGTGAGAATGCTTGATGATGAGCAGCATGGAGCTCAGCAGAAGGAGACGCAGAGCATAGATGGTAGCTGATATAGGACACAGTGACGAGCTTCACAGTGGTCCTCGTATGGGACGCAACAAATGTCATCACGCGCCGTGGTGCTTTTCTCTAGGATCAAGTTCTCGAAACATCTTCTTCATCAAAGCCGCTTCCCCCCTTCCTATCTTCACAACTTCCCTCGAAAATTTGCTCAAACTTATCCAATCTGGCAGTACACCGTATAGTTTTCCATAACCTTTCGGCTTCCGTGTTTTATCTTCCCCTGTTTCGCTGGCTTTCTTGTCAATAATGTGACGACGCTTGCTGCACTGCTGTGTTTGGTATGTCACTCCTGAAAGATACTCATATGGATCGCGCTTTGTTGGTACGGCTCTAATCGTAGTGGGTGTTTGGTTTTGTATAAAGCTATCATTTTTGTTCCATTTTTGTTTTTTATTTTTTATTTTTATTTAAAAAGACGAGTTGAGCCGCATAGACTGTGTACTTGGTTGATAAAAATTGGATTGAATTCATGTTTGTTTCCTCCTGTTGTTCCTGCTGTTGGAATTTGTATTACCTGGGTTGGTTTGCAATTGATAATTTGTACTTATTTGATAAAAGTAGAATTTAATTCTAAATGTAGACTTCTGGGATTTTAGCTTATTCACTATATGATATAATTAGTTTATCTGTTTAGTTGCCCATATATAAAAGCCAAAAAAGGTTAAGGAATCAATTATTATTGTATCCGGTCTCCGTATGCATGCCAATATAATCTCTCCTCTCTCATTCTCTCTGTCTCTCTTTTAAGGGAGATTCATTCTACCATTAACAAATATAGATGATGAAAGGATGAGCGAAAAATACATATTCAAAAGAGAGAGGAAAGTAAAAACCCCAAATATATCCCGCAATACAAACTATGGAAGTTATCACTTATCATATAGTCGAGAGATTGTTTTTTACCTTCTTCTTCATATATTTAGGGTCACCTCATAAGTGATAACTTCTCTTTATTGACTCTGTTTGGTATCTTTGAGTTAGTGCTTACTTTGGGACACATAATCAGCCTTGGGGAAGACAATAGTACATATGGACATTGAAATTCTTATCTAAACTAGGCCAGTGGTTATTGAAATTTACTATTTGATAAAAAAGATGATTCAGCATACAACATGGATAAGAACCCGAGAGCAAGGAATACCTTATGAAACAAAATGAGTTGCAATACACAGAACACTTTTATTCCGTTCTCAGTGAACAAGAATGAATTCACCAAGATTGAAACAGAAACAGAAACAGAAACAGATGGGACAAAAGCAAGAAAAATCAAAATTTTCAGCTTTCGTGCCATATCCTTATGTCTAGATTCTAGATTTGGTTTTTAAAACATTCAGGAGGAATCTGCCCCTTGAATCTATTGGTATCTCTGCAGTAGTCATAGATCATGTAATTCTTTCTGACCCAATTCAACTGCCGCATCTGGCCGTAAGTCAGCTGGTTGTATCTGGGATTAGTCCACCAATTTGCAGGGATATTGGCGGCACACTGACTAATGCTGACTGGTCCATTCCACTTGCAAGCCCTTGCTCTAAAACGACGAAATCTGGCTATGAACGGGGCACCGCTCCAATCAGTCTTAACAAGCCCACCTCTGGTTGCCCAATCGTCTGCATTCCATAGGCTGGTATAAACCTTCATTCCTTGCTTGTTTGGATAAACAATGCCTGCTTTTTCATAGTTCCGGAAAATCCGAAGCGGAAGACCATCAACATACCACCTGAGATAACAGCATAAAGGTGATCAATTATGCAATTAGAAAGGTATTATTCTTTCTTATAGATCTGAGAATACTTAATAATTTTGTTGTGGTAGAATCTATCAACTTACACAATTTCAGTGGGATTCCAGTGAATGGTGTAATTGTGAAAATCAGCAGTTGGATCAAACCAGAGGTAAAATTGTTGCTCCCTGTTTCCTTGTCCTTGTGCATATACGTTTGTATGGACAATATATGGTTGTCCTGAAATGTTGCCTAAGAACTCAAAATCTATCTCGTCATGCTGGCTTCCCGTAGAGGATAACTACACACATTTTGAGTAATGAAACATTAGCACTTTCCATCTCTGTGATCCATGTATTGTCAGTTCAATATAACATGAGGATGATAGATTTGGTTGTTCTACAGTTAGTAAATCTTCAATTTTTCCGCTTCTTTTTGGGGATAAAAAAAGAAAAATTGTGGGTATTTATGAGACTTCTTAGCTCCAGTGAACTTACGTAATAGGCTGTAACTGTTCCAGCGGAGTTACCAGGTACCAGCTTGATTAGCATTTCAATACTTCCAAATAAAAATGCTCTCTTTGATTGAGCAGCAGATCCTGAAAACCAAAGGCAACCACATAAATACTTCAAACAGATTTATCTGATGCTTCGGCATTTATACTTAAATGCAACCTGATTAAAACATTATGCCATTTTTCTGGTAATATTCAATTGCAACATATTGAAAAATGCAGCATGCTTGCAAATCTATATAATTTGTTTGCTCTAATATGAAAATTTTCTCTCTTGACAAAGATATTAGCCTGTTGAAATCTAAATTGATATTTGAAAACCACTTAGTTCAATCATTGCATCCTTGTAAAGCATAGATGTTCCACCTGAAGTTTTATCCAACACAAGCTGAAGATCATCACCATTGCCCTGAATTGCCGCATGTTGAACACCCCAGGTGATGTACATGCTCCTGGAGATATTGGCATCCACTAGAGCGGGGTTGAATGCAACTGCAAGGATGAACAAAGCTACTAATATTTTATCGAATTTTGCCATTCTAACTCCAGCGAACTTTTGCTTCTGTTTGGTGTTGTATAGAGTTGGAAGCTTGGATTTTATATATTGGTTTGTGACGTCTTTATATAAGTTACAACTGCTTGAGAATTTTGTGAATTAATCGGTTCCTATATTGACCTTTTCATAGGATTTGATATTCAGAAATTATTGTTTCTGAATGGAGGAGCCTACAGAATTTATGTCAGGTTTCATAAATAAGTTTGGCTCCTGATAGTGATAGGGTACTAGTTTTTGAAATCTGGTGCTTTTTTTTTTAAAAAAAAAAATCCCTTTTGTCTCTGATATAAATAATAATAAATGTTCCAAAATTAATATTCGGGAGAATTAAAATAAGAAAACAAATAGTATTACAACTACAAATCAAGTGAAAAAACATGTTATTCTGATATTCACGTGGTAGGATGAACGGGAAAGTAGGTGATAGTAATAAAGTCTGACTTGGCTGGAACGCGGAATGTCGTGCACAGGACTATAGTGCAACGGGGCTATCCGGCATTCCAGCTATTACTAGTAATGACCTAAGGCATTAGAATATCCTTCTGTGGACGTGCACCCGTGACTGAGGATAATGTTATAGTTAGCTTCTAATTCAAATATCTTGTGCTGTATCTACGCAGAGTATTGATGGTTTCATTTCCCTAGATTCATTACCGGTCAATGTATTTTTTTTATTGCAGGTGCTGATGAGAATGAGATTGAAAGAGGTAGAGAAGGAAATGAACAAGACGAATTCTCCATTTAGCAAAGGAGGGTAAGGTTAGAGCCACTTTGATGTTTAGAAATTGTATTGGGAAAGAATCAAAATACGATTGTTATTCTAGTTATGGTCTAAATCACAAAAATAAAGTAGTAATGGGCTAATCACAAGTGTTTGTTAATTTTATTTTATGTTTGGACAAGGGGTTGTTAATTTGATTTATTTTGTTAGCTAAAAAAGCTGATATTTTATCTGGGTTTTAGGGCCCAATAGCTAGTATTCATACTAAGCTTAGGAGAGGGATGCGCTATCAAAACTAAAAAGCTGACAAAAGTGGAAATAGGCTGGGGTTCTCTGACTTTTTGTTTGAATATGCGTTATAATGGATACCTTATAAAAGTTCAATGTTTTAGTAGGAAAAAAATGAAGTTTCTCTATACAAAGAAAGATCGGAAGACTCAGTTTAGTCTCAAACGAGGGTCAAGAATTGATGATCATCTATCCATCTGCAAACAGGATATACTGTACAGAGACCAGGTTGTTAAATGACTACTTAATTATTTATACTTAAACAGAAGTGTTTAGTTGGAAAGTTCGGATTTGTTGAGTTCTTAACCAATCGCTTTCAATCCGTTACATCAACTAATTAATCAATAACATATTTTGGATCACTTTCTTCTTCTTCTTCTTCTTTTCCTTACATTTTAACATCTGATTTATAATTAAGATTACTTGTCCTTTTCTGGTAAGTAAAGATTAAAAAAATAATAATACAAAATGAAGGGATGCTAATTGCTCTGAAAACTGCATCCCTAAAGAAGACACAGCAGCTGGTTCGTTAATCCATAAGGAATTTGGATGTTTTAAAGTACAAAACAAAAAAAAAGTTTAATAAAATTAATATTTAATAAATAAGAAAAATTTATTAATTTAAATATAAATTTTATAAACTGTGTTTTTCTTTCTCTAATTTTATTTTGTAAAGTTTTAGAATATCTTCTTCATCTATCCTTATGCAAGGCAAGCACAATAATAATAATAATAATATAAATACCATATATATAAAATTTTGAAAGAATGAAGCGTATATTGTTTTATATCTATGACATAATAAAGAACAAAAGAAAGGAAGAATAAAACTACAGACTTCAAACAGAGACAACTCGATTGGTAGAAGACGTTCTTATTCGAAAAGAAAGCTTTAGGGGCCGATATGCACCCACATGGCTTTGCTAGGCACTCCACGGTGGACGACGAAGAGCATGTAGAATCCAGGAGGAGCAATGACACCGGAGGGCGGGGCGGCCGACTGAATCTTGTAAACACCCCCGGGTTTATTGCTGAGTTTGCGACTGGCTAGCACCACCTGTCTCTGACTCATGGAGAAGCCATGAGTGGTGAAGGGTGGAAAATACATGGTGACCTTAATGTCATCCTTGGTCAAAGGAGTGGGATCCATGACCGTGAACAGGGTCTCGAATTTCTGCTTGTACTTCAACTTATTTGCGGAGGAGGCCTCGATGATCTCCGGGCGGAACATGTCCAGAGCAGGGTCAAGATAAGGAGGAGAGAAGTTCTCAATTCTGGTCTCAGTTGGGAACTTATCCACGTCCTTGTAAGTGTCGTGGGTGTTGCTCCCCCCAACCCAGATCTTGCCAGTAGGAAGCACTGCGGAAGAAGAGTGGTACATTCTGGCAATGAGGGAATTCTGGAGAACCTTAAACCTCTCACCTTTAGGCTTGTGAGGGATGTAGAGGACGGGGTTAAAGTTGGGATCGTCGGCGTCCCACCATGCAGCGGTCCCCTTCTGGGCGCCGTTGATGAAGAGGAGTTGTGAGTTGGGAAGGATCAACAAGTCACCCATGGTTCTTCTGGAAGGCATGTCCTCCACGTCCCACTTAGGGCTACGTTCAGTGATGGTCATTCTTCCGCAGTCTTGAAGAGCTGGAAGGAATAACTTTTGGGTCTCGGCGAGGTGGAAGGCGTCGGGGGTGTTGCCACCGCAGACCATGACCTCGGCAGGGATGGCTTCGGGGTTAGCGAGGTTGTTGAGGTTGATGGGGAGAAGAGCAGACATGCCGGAAGCAGGGTAGTTGCGGGAGCCGCCGGGAAAGATGGGGAGGGTGCGGACGATTTTGTTGGTGTTAGGGTTGAGGAGGAGGGAGCGGTTGTTGGAGAAGATGAAAAGGTTTCCATCGGTGGAGAGGTGAACAAAAGGGTAGAGATTATTCTCTTCAAGGTCAGAGGTCTCATAAAGGAATGGGAAGAAGAAGGGTTTCTGACTCTTTTGGCCTTCCTGAGGAACGAACTCGTAGCTGAAAGCTCTGCGGCCTCCGACCAGAATGAAGTTGCCTTTGGGAAGTATTACTTGAGTTGCGTACCATCTATCTTCATTCAAGGCGTCCTCATATTCTCTCCATTCACAGTCTGGGCAAGTACCTATGTATCTGACAACTCTTGTTCCACCGAAAAAACCACCACTATTGACGAGGGTACCATCAGGTGCAACCCCTCCAGATGAGCACCAGGGATCACTGGTTACCTGTACGTACCATATACGTGCCGTTCATTATAATAATCATTATATTAATGAAGCCACAAAAGTAATTATTATAAGATGGAGAGAGATGGGACAGATTAACCTTGAGGGGTCTAACTTGATTTGTCACGGTATCATATTCCATTGCGTGAGCCCAACAATCGAGTTGCGGTTGTTTTTGGGCGTCTTCGAAAGGAAGACAAGGTGTGTCCGGAGGTAATTTCAGCCTGGACACACGGTAGATGGTGGTATCGAACACAATGATCTTATTATTGGATAGCAAATTGATCTGCATGGCGTTCACACCAGAGTCAGGATTCACCATTTCCCAACTCCCAAGAAAAGCTGTGTCGAAATCAGGCTTAGCAGGGCCGTCCTGGTTTTGACCATCATTGACAATAGTGCCAAAAGGAAGTGATGGATTGGATATATCAAAATAAGGCTTAGCAGGCACGTCCTGGTTTTGACCATCATTGATGTTAATACCGAAGGGATTTCTTCCGTTGCTTAGAGGATTGGGCATATCATAATCAAACTGAGCAGGCATGTCCTGGTTTTGACCATCATTGGGATGAAAGTGATTTATAACTTTGCTTAAAGAATTGGGTACATCCCCTTCTAATGACAAGCCTAACTTGTGCTTGTTTTTATGCTTTTTCCCTTTGGCATCCACGGCAAGGAACAAGAGCGGGAGGATCAAAAGAACCTTGTGTAGGGCAGCCATTATTGACCCTCTCCCTGGACACACTGTTCGGTATTTGAACCCTGCCTATTTTACCTGAATCCTCCCCATTTTATAGCCCTACGTTTGTTAAGGCATTGCCAAAGTTAGTAAATGGTTTACCCTTGTTTGGAGCACACACAGCGCTGCAATGTCTGGTAGGGAATGACAAGGCGCAGGGTTTTTGAGCTCAGTAATTACAGACTCAAATTGAACCAAAAGAAAAAAGCTTTATTCAATAAAATTATAACTTATAAAAGTTGATTTTTAAAAAAAAACAAAAGAATTTCCATATATTTTTTATTGAAGAGTATAAAGACTTAAAAGAGTTAACCCCAAATTAGTCTTGTGCAAATGCATGTGTGGTAATGTATAACTACCCAATGAACAGGAATGCATTAAAACTTTTTTCCAAATTTGTTAATATTTTGTAGTCGGACCAAAAAATCTAATTGACGGGTACCTGAAGAAACAATGAACGATTACCCCCCCCCCCCCCCAAAAAAAAACACAAATAATCTACGATACCACATCGATAAATATAGGCAAAACTTTTTTAGCCTATAATTAAGTCAAATGGCTTTAGTTAGACCTCTGCTTCTAATTATATATTCACTTTTTCTCGCTTTCACACCTGTATTTCTCTCCTTCAGAAAGTTTTCTGCGGCCTGAAGCTTTTTTTCTTATAAAACTAAAAAATGGGCAGTTCATGGTACAAATCAAACAGTTTTATCCAATCTCCTCTTTGTTTCCAAAATATTTTAAACTATTTTGAAACAATCGACATGACAATCATGATGACTAACTCAGTTTGCAGTAATCAAGCATAACTAATCAGCCTTTGATTCACTTTAAATTGTCATGACAAGGAAGGATAAAAAATGATTAGCTAGGGTAATTGGGAAAGTTCCTATTCCATTATTTATCCAATGCTACATCCCGGCCCAAAATCAACAGTAGATAACACTGCCATCTGCACTTAATAAAATTCTCCCACAAAATATTCATTTGACACACAGGTCATGAAAGGCCGTGTGTTTTGTATGAAAATGTACACGCTCACTTCATTTATACGCATTTTTTAATGTTTACACATGCGAACTTCACAAAAACAAAAGTTTTTATAATTATGTACTTAATTAAGAACAAAATTAATGTTAAATTTAAAAATTGAGGACAAAATTAAAATGAGAGAAAGTACATTAAATGAAAATTTTTCTTCCAGTTATAAAAATACAAATTTTCATGGAAAAACTGAAATTATATCTTCTAATTCAACTTTGATTTGCATAGGGATATTTGAATAGTATTTATGCACGTCGGGGAAAGTGGAAAAATGTCATTGGAGATACCCATCTTAATTTCTTAAACAAGTACAAATTATAACAGTATATATCACGTGTTATCTCGATAGTAACTTTGCTTATATTTTATTGTCCATGTCAAAATGATGTTGTAAAGTGAAGCATAAGATAATGGTTCACATATATGAAAAGCAGTCCTGCATAAAATTGTTATATATATAACTCTAATCCTCATTAAACGTTTATATCTTTCTGTTTTCAATCTTAAATTATGTACTTCCTCAACTTTTGTAAGTAAGTTTGATTTCATCGATCACCCATATGTTAATTTGTTTCTATGTAATCCTTTAATTAAGTTTCATATGAGTAAGCTCATTTTTATTCCACTTTAAGTGTTAGTATTTTATGCCAATTTTTGTAGATATATTAGATGAAAAGACAACATATATAATATGTCCTTGTCAAATCTAAATTATTGATAATTTTAATATCAAAATCAAAATAAATATAACAATTATTCAAAGAGGAATAAAATTGAACTAATTTATTACAAAAAATTGAAGGATGCAATTAATAAATAAAAATAGAAAGACATTACAAACATAAATAAACTTTATTGGAAAAAGAGAGATTAAATTATATTTTAACCAAAACAATTTATAAATAATTTCCTATAAAGATGGTTTGACATATTGCAAGTGACGGGAGACAAGGAGACATACATAGAAGCGATCGATAACTGATTGGCTATATCATTTATCAACAAAAAAAAAATTGTAAACCTTTATTGTATATATAATACTTTTATATATGACAATTAGCATGTAAAAATAATTCTCGTGTTTTAGTATTAAACCTTTTCATCAGTATCTTTCCAAAATTAAAGCTGAGGTGAAAGCAAAATTTAAAGATCAGTTAACCATATATTTTGTGTCAGCACAGCGCTGCTGATTAATTCTTTCAAATATCGCTGAGATATGCATTAATATTGATTCAAAATTAAGTTATCGCTGCAATATCAATTGGAAGATACCAGGCGATCGATTATCATTGATGTCTTGTTTTATCTAGTACCATCCGTTTGGAGGGATCTCTATTAACTATTTTGTCTGGATTATTCTTTTCGCTGATTGACACTAATTAATACAGCTGTTTTCCCATCATTTGCCTCTGGAAGTTGATTAATTGATAGCTTTGACACTGTGTATATACATATATATAGTGCGGGCAAATTGCAAAAGAGCCAACTTTATTTAAGTGGGGATTAATGATTATCCTAGGCAAATGATAGGCATCAAGGACTCCTGCAAAATCCAGCTCTACTAATGGTACTGACAAGACAAATGTCACCCACTCTGGATATTGCACATCGCATTGCAACTATATTACGTATCTGAAGATTAATTATAAATATATCTTCTTCTTTTCTTTCTTTTTATTTTCTGAATGAATCAGTCAATTTTATCTAAACTAGACACGCACAAAAGGAAAAAAAGAAGAAGAGAAAAACCAACAAACTATTGAAGCTGCCCTTTATAAAATTCTCAAACAGGCAACAAACGGCAGAAAACCTAGCATCCTTCTCTTTAAATAAAGTAACACAGAATTATAATTAAGAAAATTAACTTCCTAATATATTTGACGGAGACTTTCAACAGTTAACCACTATACTAGTAACTCGTATATTCTTCAAGTGGCGCTTTCAAACACTGTTTCTGCTTGAGCTTTTACTATTGGCTGATTGTCTAATTTGACTGGTCATGTCACTAAGGTATCTTCAATGTATGCCATGTGAAAATGAAATTATTATTGGCTGCTATAATTCTAGAACATACTCTTTGGTGTGAAATTAGAAGTATGTCTTCATAGAATTTA
This sequence comes from Gleditsia sinensis, assembly GCA_037074535.1. Lineage (NCBI taxonomy): Eukaryota > Viridiplantae > Streptophyta > Magnoliopsida > Fabales > Fabaceae > Gleditsia > Gleditsia sinensis. Next base: position 33,116,116 of record CM073474.1, on the reverse strand, counting down.
GTTACGGATTATGTGTAATTGATTTGTCATATACAATACGTGTCTTTGTTCATGAAGGTTGACAAATGTATCTGATCCATTGGCTATTAGTCGAAACTTGATACTTTTCAGTTTTCATAAATTAATGAACCCAAAAACCATCTAAAAAATTTGACCCAATTTTCTTATTAATTAAGGTAACTTCAAAAGCATTCAGTATAGTGCTTTATATCTTAAAGTAGTCCCTTTCAGAATTGAAGGTAGCGCCGAGACACGACCCTTTTTTTAATATAATTTTTATTGGAAATATGCAAGAATTAGGTAGTTCAGATAACAGGTGAACGTAGTGGAAAGGTATTACGACTATGCAAATCCTCTATAGAACACAATTTTTTACCAAACCAAACAAATTTACAGGGATGGGGCGTTATTATTTTTTTCCAGCCTGGTTTATATTATTAATCTAATTAATACTGCTCCTGGTTTGTTAGACTACAGAAAGATTGTTTTGTCCTGCTCTATGTATTTCCTTGCGCACCGATATCAGTTTTTTTATCTCTAATGTTCCTTCGTAGTAAATCAGCGCAAGGTTTCAGCAAAATCTTGGGATATTGAAAATAAAGAAATTCATAGAGCTTTTTTGATTTTTGATTTTTTTTGTTTTTAAAAATTGTTTTTAAAAATCATGTTTAAAAATTATTTTACAGAATAAAAAAAAATTCGTTTAATAAACTATTTTGAAAATGTTATTTTTTGTTTTTTATATATTCTGAAAATAAAAATAAGAAAAAAAAATAACTTTATTTTATTGTTTTAAAAATAATTTATTTTCAAAATTTATTTTTAAAATAATAAAAACGATTAAAAACAAAGAGACTCATAATTTTTAATAGTTTATTAGTTAAGAGGTTCGTCTATGTCAGTTTTCATTCTCATCTCATTTTTTCCGGAGGAAGATTGTATATACTCCAGTTTTTATATATATATTGCTTCTTCACTATCATAAATAAGGTGGTTTTGTGCATTACTTTTATTCCTTCCATCGGTTCCAAGCAAGCACGTCATTGGTGTACTTACCTCTGAAAAATACCAGTACATATTTGCCCAGTTAATTCAGCTCTTGACTAGAGCTGTTAATTTCGATCATATCTATGTACAAAATGAATGGTAATGAACAAGTAATCGTTTCTTAGTTCTTTATGTGGTCAATTTTGACAACAACTACAGCGTAAATTCTGACCTAAAAATGAAACAAATGATGCGGTGCAATTTAATTTTGATTGGAGAAGATAAATTCATGCATTTCTGTCAGGTCTTTAGTTCTTTGATGCAAGCATTAATCGCTTCCCTCTATCAGCACTAAGAGTCTTCTAAATGGTACAGAAGGTAGGCTTGCCGGCCTAACACATTAACAAGATAAAATTTCTGAATCAATGCAAAGTTGACTCTATACCCAAAAGCTGTGTGCTAATTATAAAGTAAGACTAGAGAAAACAATCACTTCTCATGCATTTCTTTGAGAATTTATGTAAGGGAGAAAATTTTGCCTTGTCTTATGAAAAGGGTCAATCTATCTACCATTACACATGGGCATATCTCCAAATGAAACTTCAAACAAACACATTGCATGGCTTGCTCAATTTTGTGCTTCATTTAGCAATCTAAATTGTATTGAAAGCATTACAATCATGAGAGTCGTTTCTTTTTTTCAGTAGCGGTGAATTGCTGATCAAAGAGATAATCTGAGTTCCAAGTCTAGCTCTTGAGTGTCACTTGATTCAGAATTCTGACTACTTGAGCCCAACGATCCACTTCTAAGCTTCTTACCATCTATGGGTTGTGAGTCCTGATTATGAACAGAAACAATAAAAGATCCGATATTAATGTTAGTGCCAAGTGTGTAGATTCTCAAATTAGACACATTCCTGAAAAAAAAAATCCTTACGTATAGGTTTAGAAAGGGTCTTGTGATATTTGGTTGAGCAGAAGCTTGGGTTTGGAAGATGGAATTGGCATTGTCCCATCTGGTTTAAGATAAAGTTCACATATATATCAGCAATATATAAATTCATCCTGATAAATAACAATAAACCTGGGAAAAAACAACCATCTTAGAAAACACTTCTCTTTGCTCATCAATGACAACAATCTCAGTGCAGGAAGATTTAAGTACCTTGCTGCATTAGTTGGCTGAGAATTTCCATATCTGATGTTTGTTCTTTCATATTCGGGTAGGCCCATCTGCACGAGCAAACAAAAACAATTATGTCAAATTCAGTCTTCTCCAAAATCACACTATTCTTATTTATACTAATACTATTAGGTGGAGCTGTGAAGGTAATGCTGAAGATGACTTCAAAGAGGTTCTTGACTCTTCCCACTTTATATGATTTTGAAGCAGAACAAACAGATACATTCCTCATTGTCTAGGGTTAGGACTGTACTCTTGATGAAAGTAATAAAATACACTTTCAAGTTCATTTAAACAAAAAGGAGAGTTGGTTCAAATTCGATACTAAGATTGCTAGGGTTGTTCTACGAACTTTTCAATTACAAAAACATACAAGTGGGTCATATGAAAAAAAAAAGAACAAGGACATCACCAGGGTTCCTTCGTGGTAAAACTGCCAACTTGCATAGATTGATTTTGCAGTTCTAGTTACAGAGTGGTCAGAAACAACTATTGTGAAATATAGTACAACTGTATAAGTAAATGTGTAGAACTACTTGGGATTTAATGAAAACCAAAATCACACATACCGCAATGTTGGGTTGGAAGCAGTAAGAAGGTGAGTATGAAGAGGATGAAGATGAATAAGAAAAAGATGATGATGGTATTGATGAATATGCTGTTTGCCCTCTTGGATCCTCCTGCATGTCCATGAGAGCCAAAACTCCATTAAATTCCCCAAATCGAGGCAAAAAATTGCTAGTTGAAGCAAAAGGAGTGAAAAGGAGATAGGGTTACATTGTTAAAATTAGATGGGTAAGGTGCGTGATGAGGAGGAGCTGGGTGATGATATCCACAATCTATTTGGCCATGTAATCTGATTTTTTCCAATTGAGCAACTCCAAGACCTCTCTGGGGTTGCTTTGGCTTGTCCGAATTGCTCTTCTTTCCTTTCCTTGAAGAAGAAGAAGAAGATCCACTTGCTCTTTCACTTCCCAAGTTTGGCTCTCCAAAATAACTGCTACCCATCTTTTCTTTTTCTGCGCTGGCCTGTGTGAACTAGACAGAGAGATAGAGAGAGAAAGCTTTTGCTTTTGCAAATCCCGGAACTTCACTCAGAAAACTTTCTGGCAAGGTGCTGCCGGGAAATCAGAGATCTCCAATGCTCTTTTTAAGCTATTTTGCGCCCCAGCAACTATTGCATCGCTGGACCAGATTATGTAGATTTAAATGTTATATATACCTAGATATTATGCCCTCTACCTCTCCTCTCTTGCCTCAACTTTTCTCAGAAATAAATAAATAAATTATTGTAATATTAATAATGATTATTACATTATTAATTCATTTTTTACTCATTAGTTTTGAAGACTTTGGATGCTATCTCTGAAAGTGATTGTCTCTCGTTTAAAATATTAAACAAGCTGTGCCGGTAGACCATAAGCAGCCACGCGCCACAAAGTAGGCTGCAATTGTATATATTTTTATATATAATAGTTTTGTTTATTAAAATATTGCTCGCTGAATATTAATGTTGTTTTATACATGTTTTCTCAAGTTTTTTTTTTAATTTAAAAAGTCGTATTGTACATTACGTTATATATATGCACAGAATATTGATGGGGGTGGCGTTTCTCAGTGATTTCTCAGCCAATAAAATTATACAGTGACTTCACAAAGGTATTCGTTGAAAAAATGTTATAAAAACGTACCTGTGTCTTTTTTTTTTAATTTGATTAACATTTTTTCCTTATATTTGATCATTAACCTGATCATGTTGATAACAATACCTTAAGTGGGTTCCACTTTGCACGTGGTTCCCTAGTTCTTGGTCAATTTGTCTCAGCTGATAATACTCTAAAAAAGTCCCAGCTGTGAAATTCTATAATTAAGCAACTTATTGAGAAAGGAAAGTAAATATAGTAATAATTTAAAATATTCTTAATTTAGATCAAATCATGTTTGAATTACAGATCCCAAAAATATCTTTCGTTTGGAGTTTCAAAATGAAAAAGGATTTAAGGGGAAAACAATATATAATTTCTGATGTAGTTATATATACGATCCAGAAATTTAAGTGTTTTGTAAAAATAGAGTGAGTAATATTGCTTAATTAAGAAGGATCAATATGCATTTCAATAATTAAATTGGAGTAATAAATTATAATTATACATTATTATTATAATATAATGATAATAATGATGCTATAATTAATTGTTAAATTAATGTTAACAAGACCAAATCTAATTGATCTGTTTCCCGCAGGATTTGTGGGTCATATTTTATGAGTTGTTTGTGTGGTGGAAAGTGAGAATCCTCCAATTTGTTAGCCAGACATGTGAACCCATGCAATTACAAGAAACCCCACTAATCCCAACAAAACTATGCCATTTGTTGCTTAAGCAGAGGACACACCATAGTTGTATATATATATATATATATATATATATAGAAACTATGAAATATTTTATATTGTGAAAAAGAAATATCGTATTATGATGCTTCGCATAATTTGGGGATTTGCTGCCTTTCCTTTCATTATTTCTTTTTATTCTCTCTTTTTAATTCTTCCTTCTCTTCTTGATCTTTTTTTTCTCTTCCCTGCCTTCTTTGTTTTATTATTACTTTTATATATAAGGACAAAGATTAAATTTAAAATCTCACTCAATTTTTCCAAATTTATTATGATCACTAGATAAACCTTGGGCTGCGGGGTTGCGGATGAAATTGCTAATCAGTTATCATAATAAATATGAAGGAAACCACATACCCATATTTGAATTACTTTAACAAATTGAGGAACGAAAATTATTTGTCTTTCTGTTTTAATGCAAACAAGATAAGGCAGCAAAAGTCAACAAACATAGCTTTTTTTTCTTAATCAATCAAAGTTTACAAGCTATAAACTATGGGCTTTCCTTTCGTTATATTATTAATGTCTCATCATTTCATCTAAAATAAAATTAGGCAGTTATAAACAGGAGAATAGAAAAAGTAGGAATTCGGCGAAGAGTGTGTGTGTGTGTGTATATATATATATATATAATGTTGCAAACTATTTTATTTTAAAGTCGTCATATTCTTCTTTGTCATCCGCATTGGGGTTAGGCTGTTTGGTTGATAAAAGTTCGTAGCATCATACTAGCTAGTCTATGTTGCGCATGATGCAAAGAAATGAGATAAAATGCATTATGATTATTTAACATAAAACGTATTCAATCCAATCGTGAAACAGGTGATTCCAATATATAAATACAAAAGATTCTCCTAAACCAAATTCCCTCCTATGTACGTTGGCAGGGTTATACTTTCCTAGCATGAAAAGGATGTGATTTGTCCTAGGGCTAATAGAATCATGCCACATATATCTAGTTCCGACATTAGGTACTCTTCGATGATATAATAATTAATGTAACAATTCACAAGTTTAATTATTGACATGGTCATCTTTGACTTGTCTAGAATTTGAGGTTTGGAAGTGATTAGGTATCGTGCAATAGTTTTGAATAATTTACATGACATTTTAATTGAACTTTGGTACCGCCATATTTGAAAAGAAAATTTATATAAGCTAACACATAGTCTGATAGTCATCATTTAATTTGGCAAACATACAATCATCTCATTCTCCATCTCACTAACTTCTGATTTAAGGTTTTGAATTTTCTAAGAAACATATATATACTGTCGCGCCCGACCTAAATATATGAAACTGAACAAGGTTTACGAAAATGGGGCGAAACTGGTTTTACTTATGATCTTCGTCTTTGAGTAAATCAGGGGATTGTTTATTCAAAAACTGGTGGCCACAGAAAAATTAGTTTAAATATAAATTTACATTTCAACTGTGTCGTTAGTTATACTAGTTAGTATATGCTGTATAATTCAGTTTTACAACATAAAATAATATGACGTACACAGAACATTTTAAATCTCACTGTTCTGTGTAACTCCTTTATATGAATTACTAACTCCATAATAATATGTGCATGAGTGAGGGCTAGAGATTATTACTTAGCTAGTTAATTTTGCAAAGCATTAATCTAAGACTCCACGGTAATTAGCTAGTTTTGTACGAGAGAAATATTTTAATCTTAATTAAATTATTAAATGGTATATATTAATTAACTATATATGTTTGGTTGAAAGTTATAAAGAAATGAAGAGAATTAGTTACTAATACAATCTCAGTACTATTGGTTGGGATGATCTGCAGCAGCGGCTACCCTTTCCTTTTCTCCCCATTGTCTCTTTTTGCGTTCAAATATGTTGCCGTCTCTAGTTACTAATACAATCTCAGTCCTCCTGGTCGGGGTTGCCCTCCTCCTTTTTTCTTTTTCTCATTTTCAGTTTTTGCATTCAAATTTGTCACTGTCTCTCGTCGTGAGATTAATTTTCTTCCCGTTGGAGGCTTGATCTTTCCTTTTTTGAATTCTCAACAATTCTCTTGTAGATCTAGTAAAAATAAAATTGACAAAAAAAAAAGTAACTTTTACAGAATGTTGAGAGATTCACAACAATTATATACTAGATCTAAAAAGAAAACTGTTAGAAAAATTAATCTTCAAACAAAGTTGATAATTAGATGGTTACTGATCAATGAACAAAGATCAATGACTCATTATCTGATTTATCTTTTCAATCGATAGAGTTTGCAAAACTCTTAGCATCTTAGTTTTTCCTACTAAACTTTCCTAGTTGGGGTTTTATAATGAGGTTCATTCCGTTACAGGTTGTGTGTGGGGTTTGTCCCTTTTATTGAGACGTTTATAAGATTTATCCATGTATGCACTTTAATATTATTTTGTCTTTCAAATTTTTAGTTTACTATTTTTAATGTAGCTGTTTGTACACTTTAGATTATATCCTGTTTTTGCTTGTATTGGAGTTTATGTCATCTCCTTTATTTTTTTATGAAATTATCTATCTTTTTGGCAACAACAAAAAATGTTATAAAGAACTGGATGATATATATGTGGATTGTTAGGCAAAATATCTGTAAATTAAACTAGTGTGTAAAATATATTTGAGGCGCAGATTTTTTATGTCATAAATTGAATATCACTTTTAACGAGAAAAACCTTTTACCACAAATAGCATTTTTAACTTTTTTGATACATGAAAGAAATGAAAAGAGAAATAAATCATTAACAATATCTTATGGATAATAATGATACTGATAAAGAAAGGATGAAAACAAGGGATTATGTTTAGTGATAGAGATAGCGATATACACTAATACACAACTTGAAAACAAAGACAAAGGGAAGTGGAAAGAGATGTAGAGAATATATGGTATCTACTGTAGATTTATGGGCACATGCACACTTGCAGGGTGCATCACTCCACACGATTTGCAAAGCAAAACAATCCCTTGGAAAACGCTGTGTATTGAGAGAAGCTAAATAAAAGCCCCACCACCACCACTTCCAAATCCACACAAATCAGCTACAATATCCGATATTATATCAGATTCTCAACATATTTTATTTCATTCTGATCATACATTATATATACACGCGGGGACTTGAGCCTAGCTCTCATGGTTAAGGTAAGACTTAATAAGATAGACGAGGTTCTCTCCCTGAGTTTGTGTTGGGTACAAATCCCTCTGTTACATACTTCTGGAGAAAAGAAAAATGTGGGAAAAGAATCTTCCAAGATTCCTTTTTTACTATCATCGACCCAGTGTCAAATCTGCCCTGGTTGCCTGCTCCGATAAGAAAATGAAATTCATGAACTCCTTTTCTGGGAATTCTCTAGCTGTTTTGTTTTTTTTTTTCCTTAGGTATTATTCAAATGCAAAGCTTTGTATAAGAGGAGTGGAATAGAGCATTCAAAACTTCAAATCTTAATAATGAATGAGTTAAAGGATTAAAATCCAAATTCTGCTTAAACATAAATGAGCAGCTTAATTAATTACATTTATAGAAAGTAATATTTTACTTAATCGATGGGTTCAATATATGCCCCAATATTTGCAACCAATTGGATTTTAAGCAGCAGGGTAGAAAAAAACCAATGGTTTTGCTCTTCAACAGTTTGCTTTCATATATTGAAGAGAATTCTCTTCACTAGCTAGAAACTAGGAATTAATCTGTCAATGTTAAGATTTTGCATTTCTATGTTAATGATAAAAGATAGCATCCACAATGCTTTGCATGTGGTAAAAATGCACGCTGTCACAATAGCTATTCTTAATTTCAAAAGTTCCCGATGTGTCTAACGGGGATGCCCTGATCTTTAATTATAATTAAAATGCATAATTGCTGTGTCCTGCAGTTTAAAACTTGTGGGTACCTTATACCTAGATCTCCATATCTGAAGATTCTCAATCAATATATTGATACCCATGAATCCACGTTTTGTTTAGTTGAAAGATTTTCTTACATTATAAAACTACAAGAAGCCTCTATGGATTATATAATAATTAGGACCGTGTATTGGCACAACTGGAAGGGACCTTGGAATCTACAAGGAAATGGTCCTGACCCACATGTGGAGAAGCTGCACAACAGTTTGGCTTACCTTTAGATATGGAAGGCCTCATTATTATAAAAACTTGTAGAAGTCCCAGTGATTACTTGGAAACGTGGCATTATCAAGGGAAATGATCCTTCTTGTCTCGGAACCTTTTATAATTGTTTATAACTTAGAAAACCAACATCCCTAATTATAATCTATCTCTTGGATATGATTTCAATATGTCACTTGATTTTGAATTCAATCGTGATAGACTTATATCCAATATTTAATCCATTTGTTATGTCCAATCTTATGGCTTTAGCTAGGGCTTATATATGTCCATCCATGATCCATTCCCGGTAGTACTTGATGAATAATAGAATAAAATTTATATTTTAGATAATATTATTTTGGTGTGCTATATATGTACTGCAAAACTAGCATGATCTAATTTCATGAGCGAATTAATTACACGTGTTTATCTTTTTTTGTTTATTTTAATTAAATTTTTTAAGTTGAAGTAGCATTATGTTAGTAACCTGAATTCAGCTTAAGCAATTGATTGAGTAAAGATTGAAATAAAAATCTTAACGTTGAAGCGGGACACTCCTAATTAACGTACAAGGGAAACTTTAGGTTAAATAAAATGCATATATATAGTATACCTATATGTCAATGACAATATTTTTCGCAACGCATTGTATGAATCTATGTGTTCTTGAATTGACCTATCCCAAAACATTGATAGCTTACGAGTTAATGGCATGCATATATTTGGGCATTGTTTTAGAGATGAAAGAGCATTCACTCATTCTTCTCTTGGACATATTTATATGCAATTTTAATTAGTTGAAGAATAGTGGTTAAATTCCATCCCATTTTCTTTTTTAAAAAATTTGTAAAATAGCTTTAATTAACTATTTCAGGTCTTGATGTATGATATCATGGATGACATAATATGTGTCTCCTTTTCACGTGTCATTGAGATTTTGTTAGAATAATATGGCTGTTCTTGAATAAAAGAACTACTTTGCCCATAAAGTTCAGATTAAATAAGAGAGTTGGTACATCACTTTATTAAGTTTATTTGAGCACACCGATGATGTCATGTCCCTCTATATACTCATGAAATTTTTATTTCTAGTTCCACACATGCTCACCCATTACTTAATTTATGATTTCCATGTTTGTTGAAGTCTTGTTTGGTACCAACAAATTAAAACCATACAAGAGTTGCTTCCATGCCCGAACATTGTGGCCTTGGTAGGTTCACATTAATGTCTCAGCGAAGAAAGTCGCGATTTTCAATACTTATTATATATATATTTTGCTTTGGCAGTAAAAATGTAGTTCGATGTACGTAAATGTAATATTATATTATATTTAATGAGGAGTACTTTTCAGGTAGATGAGGTTTGAAATCACCAGCTCGTGTTTACACTAAGAGCACATTTAATTTGTCCTGGCAATTGGGACATGAATTTCAAAAACTAGCTGCATCCTCTGGTTTCTCGCATTCAGAATCTTGTTTCCTCTGATTTCTTCATGTTCAAGGCTTCAATGTTTCAACATTTGGTAGCGACTAACATATATAGCCCACAATGACATTTGAAGGAAATATCTAGTTACTACAAATAAATTAAACAAATAAATAAGTTAATATAGGCAAGGTTTTCAAACCGAGACATGAGAAACCTTTTCAACCTTACTAGCATGGATGATATTGAAAGAATATATATATAAGTTAAATAAATAAAGTCATCACGTATCCTTTTAAATATTTCCTTCTTATTCTCATTAATTATTTGTACTCTTGTCACACTCTTCTAATAAGTGAAATAGGTGACAATGCATTTTCATACAATATAAGTCTAGATACATTTGTAATTTTTTTTCACATTCTCATTTTGACTATCTAAACATGCGTGTGTGTGTGTGTGTGTGTGTATATACACAGAGAGAGAGAGAGAGAGAGAGAGAGAGAGAGAGAGAGAGAGAGAGAGAGAGAGAGAGGAAATAGGTAGATATATCATGCATATGAGGTTACACGTCAATCTCAAATATAAAACTCGTGGTGCCAACTTTTTATAAGATTAAAGGGGATTCAATTTACAATAATTATTTAATTCATAACACAAAATAATAATAACAACGAAGCCAAAGATCTAGGCTCTACAAGATTTCAATGGCTTGCATGATTGTACAAAAATGAACTAAAATGATCAAACCAAATCAAAACTATCAAATTTTTTTAAAAAAATAATATTTTTTGACAGTTTAATTCAATTTTTTTATATAATAAATTAATTAGTTTGATTTGATTTTCGATTGAAAAAAATTGATTATCAAATCAAACCAAATCAATTGCTGTATTTTTTTAATATATTATTTAATATTAAATTTTAATGCCACTTATTTCATTTTTACTTTCTCTACGGCCTGTACCCCCCAAATCTACATCTCACTGTCCCATTGTCTTCGGTCAAACTCCTATCAATAGAAACGCATTGCTCTTCCTCTTTGACGTCCTTGTAACTTGTATGCCCTACCCTGGTTGTCTGTCTCTTGAAGTCTTGGCCCTCGCCTCACTCGGCGAACAACCTTACAAGTGATGTCGGCGACCAAGTACCTCAACCCCTCCCTGTAGTGACTTAGAAGCAACAACCCAGAAAGAGAGAAAAAAAAAATTGATGAGCCGAATTAAATTGAATCGATTTTTTATGACTCGGTTTCAAAGAACTCAACTAAAACAAAAAGATTTATTTTTTTCAAAATTTGTATGATCAGATTAGTTTAGTTCATTGTAAAATGTGATCGAATTGAACTTTTGTAGACCTCTCATGATTTATTGAATTCTTAATGGAATCTTTTTTTGGACTGGCTTAAAGAAACAGTCCACCCACAGGTGCATACACATATAAAAAAAGCCCCCAACAAAGCCCAAAGTTTTATTTTATATGTGGGCTTAAAATGTCTTCCTATTTGGGCTTTAAAGATCCACTGTTCCCCATTGACTAAGCCGATTGGCCTTGCTCGACCAGCCTGCGCCGAAGACTGTCACCTTGAATTTTCTATCTGCGGCCAACCCAATCCCTCATAAGATAAGGATTTAAAGCCACGCCTCTCATTTCCCTCCTTCCCCCGTTGATGAGGAGCCTCTGTCGTCAATCAGGAGCTGGCTTCCAAAATGAAAGCTTTCTGGCCTTTTAGTAGTTTTCAAAATTGCAAACGTAATTCTATGAAAATTTTGGCCTTTTGAAGCTTCTAAGGTATAGGTTCTACTTTAAACATTAATGAGTCTTTTTTTTTTCATGCCGCTTCGTGTTAATGTCATTTTTCCAGCACTCTGCTGTCGTCAAATAGTTGAACTTTGAGCTCACGTACTGTTACCAACTCTTTTGGAGCATTGATGTTTCATTCCGAGCTTGAATTGGAATAGAATGCTTCCTTACAGCTTAATTCAGTGAAGTTATTTTCCCTTAAATTGGAAAAAGTAACGAATTGTGAAAAAGGACTCGTGGGTTTTCATGGTCACGGCAATTATCTGTATGATTGGAGCAGTGTTCATTTGAAATGCGCTTAAAAAGATTTTTTAAGCCTGATTTTCTTTTAGGATATGTTTTATAATTTGAGAGATTTGGGGGGAGGTGGGAATTAACCAAGCTGTCGATTTCCTGGTTGTAATTCCAGCATATGGTTCTTATGGTATATTTTGTATTATGATGGAGATGCCTCCATTCATAGGGTTATTCTGGTTTTTCTGCTTCCCGAGTTTATCTTCGTAATTTGTGCTTTTGTTATGATGGAAGAAAGGATAATAAATCTAAACCACCAGATGATTGAACTTTCTTACACAGTTCATTTTCCAAAATATTATATTGGATTTCAGCTACTCAATATAGTTTGTTTGAGTAAAGTAAGGGTTGGAGCCTTGAAACAATTATAATCATGCATGAATGAAGTGATAAGATAAGATGAAAATAACCAATCATGCCGTAGGACTGCATAAAGCCATAAACCATAGTGGGTTTATACTTTCATAAACAGCATTTCTATAGTTAATTATCTTGGGTATACTAAAAGCAATTCTTGATTCACAGTGTACTGCTAGCATTTGTCATGTAACTAGTTGCATTGACTATTTATGTCAGTAAAATAAATATGGGGATAATTTTAATGGAGACATGTGAGATTTAAGTAGTTGGTGTCTATATTTACTGATGATGCACAAAAGAATTGGCTATGTTTCCTTTTGTCCTTCCAAACCCCAGATTTGCTTGTGTGGACACACTAAAAGAGATATAATTAAAAATGAGTACATTAAAGAGAAAGTCGGGGTAGCATGTATTGTATAGAAGATGGTGTAATCTCGCTTAAGGTGATTTGACAATGTGTGAAAAAGATCTGTAAAAGTCTTAAGAAGAGTAGATCAGATGGAGAGTAGCCTAATAGTTAAAGGTAGGGAGAAGTAAAAAAAAAAAGAAGGTGAAATTATTAAAAAAAATTTAACAATTAATAATTTATTTATTGATCTCATTTATAATAGGCTATTGTAACGTCGTTTTATCTATGTAATTGACTTCACTTAATGAAAAAAAGTTTGATTATTGTTGTTGTTTTTGTAGTGGTTACCTATGTACCTTACTTGTTATGTAAGCTTGTTGTCACGACCTTATTTTTTTTTTTTTTAGTATGAGCCATGCGGCACTTAGTTAGGACACTCTCTTTTATTGCTAACTAAGTCAGTATTTTTCAATACACCTCTCAAAGAAGATTAAAAGACTAAAACTAACAAGTGAGCAAGAGAAATGACAAGAAAACTTGAAGAAGGCTTGAAAACTTTTTAATACTCAAATGTTTTGTGATTCTTGAATTGCTTACAAATGAGAAGGTGAGGAGTTTATATAAGTTACCTCCCCCTAAACGTATAGTTAGGATCTATTTTATTTAATGATTCATAATACTTCTCCAGAACTATTAATATTTACAAGAATTTTCTACACTTTTTTAGAGAATTCTAAGACTTAGAATGTACAAAGTGTCTCTATTACATTTTAAAATATTCTACTATATTTTAGAGTATTCTATTAAATTTTAAAGTATTCTACTATGTTCTAGAGGCTTTTAGAATGTACAAAAATTACTTAGAAAGTTTTAGAGTATTTCAGAACCTTTTAGATGCTTGTATGACAAAGTTGCTTACTGAGCGTCACATTGTGTCCATGTCGTGCCTATGTGGTGCTTATATGTCAAGACGTAACATTGTGCTGACTTTTCAAATCCTCGGTATGTTCTGTGCAGGTGACAGGAGATGAGCTGATACTGCAATATAATAATTTTTGCTTTTTAAGCCAACATGAATCCTGTAATACCATGCTCTGTGGGCAATGTTTCTCATATTCCTGGAACTGCATTTTCAACAAGGAAGAATAATTCTTTAACAATACTCAGTTTGTCAAGGAAGTCTGTAAATCATGGATCATCAACTCAGAGGTTATTCTTACCTCAGTTTGTGTCCATTGGACTGTTTTCACAGAGCAAAAGGAGATGCTCTTTTCATGAAAAATCTAGAACCCCCATATTAGCCACTGAAACAGAAGTAGCAGTAGGAGAACCAGATTCATCTGTTGCAGAAGAAGATTCTACTGTAGCCTCTGAAATTCCTTCAGATGAAGTTGGAATAAGTGAAGAGTTGTCTTCAAAGTCTGATACTAGTCCTGCTTCAGTTAAATCCAGACGTTCAAGATCTGCCAGGAAAAGTGAGATGCCTCCTATAAAGAATGAGGATTTAATTCCTGGGGCAACTTTTACAGGGAAAATAAAATCTATCCAGCCTTTTGGTGCTTTTGTTGATTTTGGAGCCTTCACAGATGGCCTTATTCATGTTTCAAGGTTGAGTAATAGCTATGTTAAGGATGTTGCAAGTGTTGTATCTGTAGGACAAGAGGTGAAGGTGAAGCTAATTGAAGTGAACCCTGAAACTCAGCGTATTTCTCTCTCTATGCGTGAAAGTGATGACATTAGTAAGCAGCAGCAACAGAAAGATGAATCCATCAGTGCAGAGAAGGCTGGACCTGGAAGGAGGAGTACTTCAAAGTCCAGTACAAAGAAAGATGATGTGAAGAAAAGCACGAAATTTGTCAAGGGGCAAGACCTAGAGGGTACAGTGAAGAATATGATCCGTAGTGGTGCTTTTATATCTCTTCCTGATGGAGAGGAAGGATTTCTACCCATATCTGAGGAATCTGATGAGGGATTTGGGAATGTTATGGGGACCTCTTCACTGCAGGTTGGTCAAGAAGTCAGTGTACAGGTTTTACGTATCACTAGAGGACAAGTGACATTGACTATGAAGAAAGAGGAAGATAATGCAAAGTTAGACTCAGAGCTTAGCCAAGGGGTTGTTCATGTTGCAACAAACCCTTTTGTATTGGCTTTTCGTAATAACAAAGATATTGCTACATTTTTGGATGAGAGGGAGAAAATGCTGAAAAAAGTTGGAAAGCCAACAACTGCAAAGCCTTCAGAAGAATTCAAGGGAACTATCAAGCAAGTGGAAACTGCATTGGATATTCCTGACGTGCAGGAGGAACCAGAAAGCGGCAAGAAGTTGGTGGACAGTGTTCCTTCTGCAGTAAAAGATAATGCTGAAGATGGTATTTCTGAAAGTGCGGCAAGTGTGGGAACCAGCACATTGGATGCGGCCTCAAAAGCTATTGTCGATGAAACAGACCCAGTAAGTAATATTTCTAGCCCAGTGGCTCCTGAAGGCAATGTATCCCCTGCAAATCAATTTACGGAGGAGGCAACTCAGACTGATGCCATAGCAAGCAATGTGAAAACTGATGCACATTTTGAAATAGCTAACAAAAATGTAATAGAAAGTGAAGTTGATCATATTGTTGCAGAAGATGAAACTGACCGTATTGTTGTGGAAGATGAAAAACCATTACAAACTAATAATGAAGAGGAAAAATTTACTACTGCAGCACTGACTGATAACGAGGGGGTTGAGCCTAGCCCTGATAAGAATGGCAGCGTTGCAGGGTCTGATATTAAATCAAGTGCACCAGCTTCCCAAGAATCTACAGGTTCATAGTATTCTATCTCACACTCTCTCTAGTCTCTTCTATATAAATCCCTACGTCTATTTTTCTGTCTCATTTATATTTGCATATGGAAATACTGATACTGACTGCAAGTCCACATCCAAAATGATAACTAAAATTGAACATAAATTTTTTTTGGCATTTTTTTGGTAAATTGCATATGCGAGTCTTTCATCTAAATTATAAATTAAAGTTTCCTCTGAATCCCAAGTAGATGACAAAGTGGAAGCTGTGCTTGGGGAAAATGGCGGTGATGCACACACAAGTGGACAAATTGGAGTGTTATCTTCTGAGGGTAGATTGAATACAGGTTGTGCTTTGACTTCTTTTCCTGCTTGCCAGCTTTAATTTTGGCTAATCAATCAAAATCGGGTGCAAGAAGACTTTTACAATTGTTGTTAATTTGATCTTCAATATAATCATATATTACTACATATTGCATGGTTTTCATTTCCAAAGGGATCTCAATCACTTAGTTTTGTGTAACTGGAACAATTGGCCTCATTATAGTTAGCATTTTTTATATGTGCAGGAGTATTATATTCAATTCTTATAAGTGCAGTGTTTCTGAAACTGTTAATTCTCTTTCTACAGATGGAACAGAAGGTAATGATCAAATCCTCTCTCCAGAAGGTTATTCTCCTGAAGCTGTAAAAAATGTAGTTGACAACCCCAAAGAAGAAGTCCAAAAACGAACTACTGCCACTGACAATGAAAATTCCTTTACAGCACAAGCTGAAGATAAAGACACTGGAATAGCATCTGAGAAATTTGCTAGCTCATTCAATCCAAATGGACAAAGTGGCAGTGCTGCTTCAGAGCAAGGCCTGAGTAAAGGTAAATATTTCATCTTCCCTGCCTCCTATTGCATTTCACATGTTTAAACCAAACATAAGTAAATATATTCAAAAGACTTGAATTTTATATGTATTTTGGTTTATACATTTTCAAATAACATTGTTGAGACTTGATGGATGAAATGGAGCTTAAAATGGATAGAGGAATACATGTTTCAGTAATTATGTTGTAATATAATCGTGTGATATATGAATTCCAATTTTCTCATTCTTCCATTGTTTTATATTGTTTGTTATTTATATAACACTTTGTTATTGGCTATATTTACACTGGTTCTAATTGGGAATTCAGACCAAGTAATTTAGCTAATTGAGAATTTGTCACCAACAATGCTTTATCTTCATTGATATTCGTTGGTTTTCCGGCCTGCTGCATTTTTTTTTCATTCATACATAGCATTGGGAAGTCTCTAATTGTAAAATGTCTATTCACTTTATGGATTGCAGCAAGTATATCGCCAGCTCTTGTGAAGCAGCTTAGGGAAGAAACAGGAGCTGGAATGATGGATTGCAAAAATGCTCTATCAGAGACTGGAGGGGATATTATCAAAGCACAGGAGTTCCTTAGGAAAAAAGGCTTAGCAAGTGCAGAAAAGAAAGCAAGCCGCACCACAGCTGAAGGAAGAATAGGTTCTTACATCCATGACAGCAGGATTGGTATTTTGGTAGAGGTGAACTGTGAAACAGATTTTGTATCCCGAGGTGAAATTTTTAAAGAGCTGGTTGATGATATAGCGATGCAAGGGGCTGCATGCCCTCAAGTAGAGTATCTTGTTGTCGAAGATGTTCCTGAGGAAATTGTGAACAAAGAAAAAGAGATAGAGATGCAGAAAGAAGATCTATTGTCAAAACCAGAGCAGATAAGATCAAAGATTGTTGAAGGGAGGATAAGAAAAAGACTCGAGGAGTTGGCATTGCTTGAGCAGCCCTACATTAAGAATGATAAAGTGGCAGTAAAGAACTGGATCAAGCAGACTATTGCAACCGTAGGAGAAAATATCAAAGTTAAGAGGTTTGTGCGGTTCAATCTTGGAGAGGGATTGGAGAAGAAAAGCCAGGATTTTGCTGCTGAAGTGGCTGCACAAACTGCAGCAAAACCTGTTCCTACACCAGGGAAAGAGCCGCCTGCCATTTCAGAAGCCAAGGAAACAGAGCAGAAGTAAGTAGTTTTAAATAAATGCTTACTTACCATCTATCTAGGTGACTTATTGCCAGTGGTACAAGGAGCCATTGTTTTGGTAATGGCTTCAAATTTATGTCTTTAATTGCATCACCTGGCGATGTACAAACAATTGGAAGCAATGGCCAGTAACTTATCATTTATTTCCTTTTCTCATTTTCACATATCTTACACTCCTTCCAAAAATGATGAGAAGACAGAATTTTATATAAAATCTCATTAATGTGAGCGATGTCAGTGTTGTGCGTCCCAGACTTTTACAAGCATCTGCTCTCAACCTTCCCCTGCATATTTATATTTATTTACTTTTTATGTTTAAGGCCAAGAAAAGAATATATCAATTTCTTTGCAAGTCTTGCATACTTCTAATTCTGCTGAAGGCCATCATTAATAACAGTCTCTGCTGCATTGATTTGCTTTTGAGGCCCAGAAAAAGAAAAAATCTTTAATTTCGTTGTAACTTGTAAGTCTTACATAATTCTAATTATGCTGCAGGTCATCAAAAGTAACAGTTTCAGCCTCACTGGTAAAGCGACTACGAGAAGAAACTGGAGCAGGGATGATGGACTGTAAGAAAGCTCTTGCTGAAACTGGAGGCGATCTTGAAAAGGCCCAAGAATACCTGAGAAAGAAGGGTCTCTCAACTGCTGAGAAGAAATCTAGCAGGATCGCAGCTGAAGGAAGAATTGGTTCATACATTCATGATTCACGCATTGGGGTTCTAATTGAAGTGAACTGTGAAACTGACTTTGTTGGTAGAAGTGAAAAATTCAAAGAGTTGGTTGACGATCTTGCAATGCAAGTTGTGGCCTGCCCACAGGTGCAGTTTGTATCCATGGAGGATATTCCAGAAAGTATTGTGAACAGGGAAAAAGAACTTGAGATGCAGAGAGAGGATCTTCTTTCAAAACCGGAGAACATCAGAGAGAGAATTGTTGAGGGAAGGGTCTCAAAGAGGCTTGGAGAGCTTGCTCTTCTAGAGCAGCCTTTTATCAAGGACGACAGTGTTTTAGTGAAAGACTTGGTGAAACAAACTGTAGCTGCAATTGGAGAAAACGTCAAAGTGCGACGTTTTGTTCGGTTTACTCTTGGAGAGACTGCTGAAACTGAAACGATACCAGCATAAGATGAAAAATGCACTTAAGCATGAATAACAACAAGGGAATCCCTATGCACGTTACAACAGCATATGATGAAATATGGAACATGCGACACCCTAATTTGGAAATCAGCTGTGTCGTTCTCAATAATTATCCAAATGTGTTGTCGGCATTGTCCTGTTTTACTAATCTGTATCTATCTGCGTTGAGGTACACGAGGACTTTTTTTCTCTGCGGTATATAAGCTTGTAAGTCAACTAGTTGATGCATTTTTGAATTAATAGCACAATCAATTCTTGACCCAATATCAGTCAGAATAAACGGTGCCCGTAATACTACTACGTTAATGTTCCCTCTTTATTCCTATAGAAACGTCCTAACCCAGTAATTGGTCTTGCTCTTTTGGGGGGAGGGGATGAGATTCCTCGAACAACAGGGATGTGGGGAACATGTGAGAGTCACCCGGTCAGAAACTCAGAACCAACTGTTATCGGTGCAAGCATACAGACTAATTGACCTTCAGCCAAACATAGTTAATTATTGGCCTGATATTAGAGGCTATTTGCTTTCTGCTCCTTCTGGGACCCTTAAAAGCGTTATTGTGATCACTAGTATGACCTTTGTGCCATACATTCCACTCTTCTGAAGTGAGTTCATATTCATGGACCACGTTGTTGCCTTTTAAATTAGCCAAGCTTCGTGTGTCAAGTTCATTCAATTTGTCATAGGATTATGGTAATTATATCTGAGGTGTCTGGGTCTAATGGAACCGACAGTCTACAACAATAGTTTCACAGTAAGACATCCCACCCAAGCCCAATCAAGTAAGATGCAAGGTAGATTTCATACAAGTAACGTACAAAAGCTTGAAATACTTTTTACCACAAACTTTGATCCGCAAATGGTACTATACTATACACAAAATCATCATTGCTCTTTCTTATGTCTCCTTGAGGAGAGAGAAGAAAGCAAAAGTAGAAAAAAGAAGCTCAATTACTTGTTTTCACCGTCAATTGTATGGCAGTCTGTGTCCACACGACCACACTATGTACGTCTCTGCCTTGAGGACATGCAGTTACAAAACGCCAGAGGTCCACAGCAAGATCAACCTCCTTGTGAAATTTGTGTAGTTGTGGTACATCAAATCAAAGCCGTCGAAGCAAGATTACAAATTCAATTTAAAAAATAAGGCAGGTCCAGGGTTACCTCTTAAAACACTGAAAAGAAATAAATAAAGACAGATACTTCCAATGGAAAAATTTGGGTTTGGGACTTGGGGGCAGGTCAAAGTTAAAACTGACTTATGTAACAATTCAAAGCGTTGAATCAATCCGGAATT
This sequence comes from Gleditsia sinensis, assembly GCA_037074535.1. Taxonomy (NCBI): domain Eukaryota; kingdom Viridiplantae; phylum Streptophyta; class Magnoliopsida; order Fabales; family Fabaceae; genus Gleditsia; species Gleditsia sinensis. The sequence continues at coordinate 33,095,917 of CM073474.1, read as the reverse complement.
TGTGGGTTCAGGGATGAGGGGTGTAAGTTCATATTTACTTGAGTTTGGCCAGATTATTCTAGAGTGTCATGTTTAGCTAAGTATTTTTAATGATAACTGGGGACGTTAAACTAATTTTATTTATAGTTTGTAGTTAGTTTATTTGGCTCAGGATTTATCAGCACTAAGCACAAAAGAGGTTATTTTATATTTGAGACAAGAAAACGTAAAGGATATGTATTTAATGAAAAATGAATCAAATGCAGAAAATATGAAAAATGTAAAGAACATGTATTTATCAGATTAAAAAAAATATGAAAAATGCAGACAGCTTCACTCACCTCGCATAATAAAACTTCAGCACTGCCAGCATTGTAATCTCTCAAGGCTGCGAGTTTCACATGCTGCAATGAGAAAAAAAGTTCACATTATCCCGTAAAAAGAATCCTCTTATGCTGTTGAGAAGCCATATCGTTTACATCTGAACTCTTGCTTTTGCATTGACAAAAATACAAAACCAAGCAATCAATGACAAGAAATAAGGATAGGGTGATGTCAAATACAAGATATCATCTTAACATTATACTGGCAAGTAAACAGGATATGCACTAAATTGAAAAAGTGTATTATTAGAAGATTGATGTGCTGTCTCCAAAAAAATAGTAGGAGGTGAAACTATCACCAAATATTATGATAAAATTTCTGTAATTGTTAATAAAATTATATTATTGAAAAAGTTCTTATAAATCTTTTAGAGATATTTGAATTCAAGATTTAAAAAAAAAAAAATCAAAAGATCTCTCATAAATTTCACATGTCGAATTAATGAGTGTTCTCAAAACACAAGAGCAAATAAGAGTGTTAAAGATAAGAAAAAGTTATTGAGAGTACCTTTTATGTACAAAAACAACAAGAAAAAAAAAAAAAAAAAAAGCAAAGGTAATGGTGGTAAGAAAAAATACTCATATTGTAGGTATTGTAAAAAAAAATTACATATTTAGAGAAATTTTGTTGATGGAGACTTAATGTTATGTATAAAAATTAAGAGAAAATGCATTTTGCCACCCTGAAGTATTGATGCAATTGCAATTTGCCCCCTTTTTTTTTAATTTGAACAATGTCCCCCCTGTTCTTTTATGTAGTTATAATTCACCCCCCGCCGTTAATTTTTGCTGTTAAACTTAATGTCTGGAGGTTCAAAATGACCAAATTAACCTTTAATCTTTAATTTTTTTTATGAAAAAAACCAATAAATGTTATTTTAATTTTAAAACCCATTAGCTCGTAATCTGATAAGAGTTAATGTGCCAATGCCACCAGTTAAGCTTCGAAAGTGTATTGGGGACGGAAACTTTGTGAGGTTGAACATGAATAGCAATAGGCGGAAGTTTGTGAGCAAGGGAGAAAGAAAATTTTTATATCTAGTGGACGTAGAAGTTATAGGAGAAATAGAGACAAATCGAAGCATGAAGGACAGGATCAAATGCAGTCGGTCTTTGAGTCTGACGAAGATGCGTTTGTCGCACAAACAGCACAACAGAAGTCCAAGGATTCTTGTGGAACAAAAGAATTTAATTCCAAAATGATTGAAGAGGCTATGTCAGACCCATGCGATGAGGACTGGGGGAGAATGGTGGCCGTAAATTTCTGGTGGGTTGTTTGTGAAGATGTTGGCCAAGTCACAAGACTCACTCACGGTGGCGTCGCGGCGGTGGGGGTGTTTCAAAGACTGGGGAACGCATGGGTCATTCGCTGCTGCTGCTGTTGCCAAAGGATAAAAGCAATGCTTTATTTTTATTTAAAAATTGTAATGAGTTTTTAACATTAAAATACCATTTCTTTTTTTTTTAAAGAAAAATTAAATATTAAGGGATAATTTGGTCATTTTAAAGCTCTAAACGTTAGGTTTAACTACAAAAATTAACGGCGGGAGGTGAATTGTAACTACATAAAAGAACAGGGGGGATATTGCTCAAATTAAAAAGAAAGAGAGCAAATTGCAATTATACCAATACTTCAGGGTGACAAAATGTATTTTATTCTAAAAATTATAAGCAAACAGAACATGTTGCAAAGGTATGCGAACAAAAAAATAAAGATTGTCAACTTTAACAAATACAAACAATTGAATAAAAAATTCAAGAGAAGAAAATATTTGTTGTTACATATTTTCACGACATGAACACTAACCACACTTGACTTATTATTGATAGTGGATGCACAAATCACATGTTATTTGATGTAGAAATATTCAAAGACCTTGACAAAAGCTTTAAATCAAAAGTGAAAATTAGAAATGAAGATCTTGTGAATTTGAAAAACAAAAGCACAGTGAAGATAAAATCTTTTGCAAGTGTCAAAATTATTACAGATGTGTTATATATGTCTAAACTTGGTCAAAATTTATTAAGTGATTGGCCTTCTCTTGAATTCAAAACAAACAATTGCATTATTTTTTATGCTTATAACAATGAATTACTATATGTAAAGATAAAAAAAAAAATTGTTGTGGAATGAAACGAGATTAAAATTGTAACAGATAATGATATATCTAAAAATGAACTTGTCAACGTTACAAAAGCTTTGTAAGATATATACTAGTACAATTTTACTATTTTAAAATTTAATAATTTTTCTAAGGCAAAAGTTTCACTAATTTAGAGAAAAATCTAAGAGGACATTGAAATCATCAACAAAAATGAAATCAAACTTTGTTTCATAGCAAGACAAAATACATCAAAATCAAATATAATTTAAATTGAGAAGTTTAACAATCAAACGAGGTGATCCTAGTTTCATGTAAATCTAAAGATTAGCTTGCAGATTTACTTATAAAGGCATTATCTAGGGAAAGATTTGAAATTCAAAGAGAAAAGATTGATGTGTGTCACAAAAATGTCAAGGAGAAGTGTTGAAGATGGCATTTTAATTTCAAATTTTTAGTTAAAAAAATTCAGCAAAAAATCTTTATTTAATTAACATTACCATAATTTTTATTTAGTTAGAATTAAAATTATCTGCTATTTTTAAATTTTCAATTTGTTATAACAATCCATTAGATAGACATTAAAATAGGAAAGATGTTATTTTTATCATGGTCTAAATTTCTGCTATGAATGCAATAAAAAATATAACCATCTTCCAATTTTTCTCTTTTTAAGTTTCTGTTTTGCTGTTTTCAATTTTTGAACCCAAAAGAATCCACTCTGTGAGCCTATTTGTGCAAAAGTGTCAGGTCCAGACAATGACAATTTCAAATTCATCAGAGACAGTTCCCGTAGTTGAAGAATTTAATGTGCTGAGTGTGATTCTTACATCAGCTCAGATTTAGCTCGCACACAGAGTGAAAAGGAACGAGACTCAGAAGAAGGAACATTCACGGAAGGTGCAAGAAAGTGAAAGAAGGGAACGAAGCAACTCACTGTGCGCTTAAAAGCGCAGCTGCAACACCTAACGTACCACAACCACATCCCAAGTCAGCCACTACTTTGTTGCTCATATCCCCAAAAGAGTTCTCTGCCTGATTCAATTCGATGCATTTAGTCATATAAGAAGCAGGATTTTGAATCATATCGGGAAAAATTGTATGTATCTGTAGACCTTATGGAAATTTATACGCACTGGCGCACCCTTAAATTTACTAAAATACCTACCATCCCCATGTTTCCCTAGAGTATAATATGCAACTTGTCAATAATAATTAAAGCACAAAAAACAGCAAGCAAATCTTTGAAATGAGATCTTAAAGCCAGCAACTAGTTCAGACTTTAGTATATTAATAGATACTATAATTTAATTTAGTTGCTTTTGCATTATACTGCGGCTAACTTCCACAAGTCAGCTTCCAAAATAAATGCCCAATAACTTGAGTACGGCCAAAATGCTTGGCAACTTAAGATGAACATGGGTTAAGACAGAGTCCATCTTTAGCGGAAGAAAAATGTAGCAACTTCGAGAAAAGTTTGAAGCTATAGAAAGAGATAGATGAATAGGGAAAAAGTCATATCTCGTTGAAGCGCGATAAAGTGACATTGCGGGTAAGAGAGCAATACAGTGTAAAGCAATATGGGGTCCAGTTGGGTACTGTTCAAGTTCCACGTGCAACAGAAAAATGCACCTCATGTATCAACAAAGTGATTCAGAGACTTGGTGTCGGAGAGAGACCTTCGGGTGTGGGAACTGCTGAAGACCGCCAAGGAGGAATTTATTTTAATTGCATACATTGTCTACCAATATTCACAAATTAGTGATCATCACCTCTACAAGTGAAGTGAGTGGACATGGTTAAGGGAAGATGCTCTCAATACGACTTAGGTTTTATTGTTAATATGAAATGTTAATAGAAGACTTTTATTGTTTAACTTTTCTGTATGACTCAGTTTTTATATGTTCTTAATATGATTATTAGAAATTGAGATGAGCGTATTTTTCATTTTTTGAAAAATTTTATTCTTTAATCAAAATTAAAAAGTGATTCTTTCACAAGGAGAATGTTTGTTAAAAAATTTCGTCCAGTTTGCATTTGAAATTTCTTTGTTTTTTTTTTTTTGTCTTTTTGAGGTCTGTCTCGTTTTCTAACTAAAGAAAAATTAAAATGAATTAAAATTTGAGTTGAATTTTTATCTTTATCCATATTCATTATTTTTCAAATAAAATTTTTTTTAATGCAAGTAACTTCACATATTTAAATATTAAATTAACGAAAATAAACTATCATTTCTAAACATAGTATGGCTCACAATATAATCTGTTGAATTGATCCTAAAAATCAAAGAAATTATGGATAAAAGATGTTCATTATTTCATATATCCAACCTGCTATTTCTTGAGCACCTTGGTAGAGAGTTTTCAAAGAACAAAATGAACTTTGGTCAGTGGCAGTTTCTTTCTGTCCGCTTTTCTAACCAAAAAGAATTAATTACACAAACTAAAAACTTTCACCATCCAAAGAAACTCCCTAATACACAGAGTCGTACTACACCATGCTTGATCTGCCAAAGGCTATGCTTATCATTAGAATATGTTCGCAATAAACTCAATGCTACTGTTAACTCATTGACTGCAATATCTTGTGGGAGAAACTCGTGTGAATGACTGGGATGAAGCTAACATAGTCATTGGGCCAAGTTCACAGGGCCATTTGAGCTTTGCTTCTGTGTAGAAACGTGAAGCCACATTTGCAAGGACAAGACATGTCTCCTAACTACCATACCCTCATTTTTGTCAACTGTACTAGGAAAACAAAAAGGATAATGATAGGCCACACAACCAGATCATAAATTAGCATCTCACAAACCATATCTGCTTTGTTTCGGGGATATCGTCCACACGATTATTTATGTTAAATCAACGCTCGGATTGGTTTATTTTTCTCATAATATCTCAAGAAAACACCATTAAGTTCCATATTTCGGTTTTCATTGCTATAGAAAACAGGGTGCCCACTTACGTTAACTTTAATAAGGAGAGAGAGAGAGCCAATAAGTTGCTAAACAAATACAAAATTTACATACCAACATAGCCTTAGCCACAAGAAGTCAGCAAGGACGATGACTAAAGAGAAGAGAAATTGAACAAGCCTTAGATACTTTAAACCTTCCTACAACAATATATCTTGCCTACTTAGAAGTTTAGTACACTCATATCTGTCATTTCTAGAATTATAATTATACATAAGCAAGGAAAAAAAAACCCCCAGCTAGTGCCCCATCTTTGTATATGATCCATCCATACCAGTAGCTTTACACTAGTTGCGGCTTCTACACTTTTCCATTGCTCTTGGTGCTGCATTAGATGAATGCACCGGTTAAGACAGATCTAATAATTGGATAGAAGAAGAAGAAAAAATGTTTAAGAACGGCTCATTTATTTAAAGAATAAATATGCTATTTGTGAGAATCTTTCTCACTAAAATGATAATTCTGAGAAGCATAGTTAGTGGACAGGAAAATAATTTTATCATACTGATATTCTGGATATAAAGGAAAACAGAAATTATTAAAGGATAATAATACTGGCGCCATACCTAACCCAATTGCTTCAGAACTCTTCATTATCCTCAATCTCTTGCAAGAGTTGGTGAACATCCTAGAACAAGAACAATGAGATAATATCAGAATGATGTACTTAATTAACTTGTTCTTTTTTATTATGAAATGTTAGGAAAAGGTATATAATTTCAATTTATGAAAGTCTAATTTTAAGACGCTAGCAGCATAGTCATTATGTACTTACTCCCAGGGCACATCACCAACTAGCATCCAATCACCATCCTTGTCTTCGTAGGTAAGCACATATTCTGAACCATGAAGGAGATCCATCAAACTACTCTGGCTCAAATTATCATGACTTGAGACTCCATGAGATCCACACTGACCTGAACTTGTCATGTACAATAACACCATCATCACAATCTGTAACACAAACATGCATGTATATGCAACAACGGAATAGACCAAGTAGCTAGGCAAGAGGGAGAAAGAGAGAAACTCACTGATTGTAAAACAACTAAACATCTTTTCCAGTGCTGAAGACAGTTGCTGGTAACTGGCAAAGTTTTTGAGATCAACTTTCCTCAAGTAGGGGGCACCATCCATGCTGACTTTTACATAAAGACATCCACACTTGGCTTCTGTATTATCCTCGTTCTTTTGAGGATGACTAGTCATGGAGTTCTTCCTGAAAGAACGGATTGGTGGCCATCCTACAACTTGTGCCCTGATTCACATAACAAGAAGATATCACACTTTATAGTCGGCTGCATCGCCTTGTGCAAAGACACCCAATAGAGACATGATTTTTTTTCTGTGTATAAGCGAGATTCAAAGAACACAGCAGAAGGGAAAAAAATATATAGGCATCAAAAAACATGGAATACGAATTTAGAGGCGCTGAAAATTTGGAGCTCAACCAAGATGCAAGAAAATAAGATGGAATGACAGAAAAATTACCTTAAAGTAACAGCAGTTTCTCGTACATCAGAGGCTAATAGGAGAATATATTTAGCAACAGGAAAAGATAGAGTGCTCAAATTTTCCCACGGAAAGATTTTCTCCCTTCCTTTCTGGTTAAATATACCAACTAAGAACTTACTAGTATAGATTTTTTTAAGAAAAAAAATCATTCTTTTTAAGTATTACCTCCCTAATTACTTAACAACATGAGAATAACCAACGTAAGTGTAATTTTCTTCTTGCTTCCAACATTTAGTGAGCGCATACACACACAAATTCACATTTAAAAAAAATTATAAACAGGGAGAGGACAACTTTAAAAATTGTCAGACCAGAGAGTCAACAATAACCAGCAAAATCGATTAATATCATGCCAAGGAAAAAAATAATGTAACAAAGAAGAAGAAAAAATAACAGCATAATTTTTTATTTTCCAACAGTAAACAGGAAGAAGGGTGAAATCAAAGAAAGATGATCCTACTTTGCAGAGAGAGCAGACATCTGGGGCTTCTTCTCATGCAATGGCTTTGGCGACTGTGGGATACTATCTTTCACGACGGCGGCACCCAAACCCGTTTGTGGGTTACTGCTTTCAGGACCAGTAAGAGCCTTCCCAGCACTGACACCCCTGGGAGAGAACAAGCCACCATCTTTACCCAAACCCACCTCAGATCCACCATTCCCTGACAGAACCCACTTCCCAGAACCACCATCAATGGTGTCCGAGAATCCCCTCTTGGCCCCAGACACCATAATCTTGAGCATGCTTATTGGGTACACGTTATTGCCCTCCCCAACACCACCACCACCACCACCACCATCCCTATCTGGTGACTCTGACCCAGGTAGGCCTAGTCTGAGCTCGGTAGCCTTGAGGTTCAAGCCACTGCTCCTCTGAGAAAACTTGTCAGAGCTTTTCATTGAAGGAAGCTCTGCCAAGTCTACATAGTCGTGCTTTAATGGCACAGACATCAAACCTTAGCTAATAGTACTAATGATTATTAGAAACCACAAAATGGGCAAGAAGAAGAGGGAAACCGAAACTGGGATTGAAGAATCAGAATTTAACAGTGGAAAAAAGATATGTTAATGAACAGAAACTTCTCGGAGATTTTGGTTTCCTTGTTCTCTGTTGTGTTACTATATAAACTCTGCACGCTGGGAACTAAGAAAAAGAAGCAGAATTAGACTAAGAATGAGGAGCTTGTAATTTGCAAAGAGAATAATACGGAACGGTTTTTTTTTTTTTATTCTTCCTTTTAATTTTTAAATTCTTTAAGGATTGTGTTTTCAGTTTTTTAATATTTATGAATCTTAGCGGGCAACCATTCCGACAAGCTACAGAAAGTCCCTCGCAAGCTTTTTTAAAATTTATTTAACTTTTTTTTTAAAAAAATATTTTTATTGTTTGTTTATTAAAAAATATTTATTTTTTAAAATAAATAAATTATTATTATACATGATAACACAAAAAAATTATTATAATTTTTGAATTTTTTTAATAATTTTTTAAATCTTAAATTTTAAATTAATTATATTTATATCAAAAAATTAATATAATAGATAATTTAATGATTTAATATAATATAATTGACTGAGTTTGTGACGTGTCATTTTAAATAAAAAAAATTATTTTTTAATAATATGATTTATAAACAATTTTTGTGAAATATTTAATTATTTATATGTGGCTTTATATTTAATTAAAATTTAAATATTGTAAAAATTATTAATTTATTTATTTCTCATCGACCCCAAAAAAATTAATTCAAAATTTTCTTATAAGTCCCATAAAAATAATATTTTTTGGAAATAACGTAACTTAAAGAATCAGGGAACGAAAGGAAATAGATGAGCGAACGGAGGAAACAACCTGGCCAAAAATAAAATTAAAAAGAACAGAGCAAACTGAGATTCAAAGAAAACAAAGGGACTAACACACACTCTCAAAAGGCCATATTTTATCGGATTTCAGGCAAATACAGAAAATCACTGGCAACAAAAAGCCGGAGTTTTTCAGGGTGAATATGCTGCTTGGTTTCTCAGAAAAAAAAAGTTAGACTAGAAAGGAAAAAAGAGATGATAAAAGATCCACTCGCAAACGAACATTAAATTAATCTTCAGACTAAAAGAAAAAAGAAGGAAACGAAGAATAATCGAACTTGGAAAAAAGAAAAATGAAAAGAAATCTTTTCTGGTTGTAACAGAACTGACTCTCAAACCAGTGTTTGTACGAGATGCCTTATTTGGTTCTCTGAGTTGTTCGGAATTTTTAGAAATTTGCATGAGCATCTTTCAAAATGTTACACAAGAAATAGAAAGACAAAAAAAAAACAAATAAATCGCAAACACAAGTCTTTTGTTTTTGTAAAGATTTACTTTAATTCTCATTATTACCATTCCGTAAATTTATTTTTTTTAGTAAAAATGACGAAATTTTATTAAAAATAAAGTTTAGCAACATTTATTATTGTTATAAAAAATATTTCAAATTTAATGATAGATTAATGATAGTTATCTTATTTTATTTTTTAAAATTTATGTTTTTACCTTTTAAGGAAGTCGTGGATTGGTTGGTGGGAGACAAGACGCCGTTAGCCCGTTACGCAGAGAAGTGGATGGATTGACCCCATGACCATACCAAGAATCTGACCTTTGCACTATAAAATTCCGTTCTCAACTTTTTCTCCTTATATTCTTGAACAAAAAAAACACTACGATAGTGGGATTAGATTAAAGATCTTACATTTAATTTTGAATAAAGAAGCCAACTAAAAAATAAATGAGATTAAAAGCAAGTTTTAAGTTTAATTTGTGTATTTAAAAAGTATACAAAAATTCAAGTTATTATGTAGATTTTAGGACTCGGGATTGCGAATTGATTCATTAATTAATCAACTTAGAATGATGATAATTTGTGGGAAAGTGAAGGACCACATTCATAAAAAATTGTTTTGAAAAGCACTTTGATGTGTGTATATATATATATTATCATTTTAGACCGTAGCGAATGTCACAAGATGGATAATGAGGGCATTGGTAAATTGTTCCCTTTTTAACACGGAACCTCCACTTGTCATTTTGCTTACAAATTAACATAATAGTTATCATAAACAGAAAATATTTTTGGAACTTCACCAATATTTTAAGAATAAAAAAGAAAATTCTCTTTATTTTTTTTCTGTCATTTTCAAACATCTCTATTATTTTTGAAAAAAAAATTTAATCAATATTTTTAAATATACTATTAAATTCTTCAATAAAAAAATAACATCAATCATACAAGATTAAGTTATAAAAAATGATTATATGTCATATTTTTTATTATAAAATTTAATAACAGACAGTAAAAAATATAAGTAAATAAGAATAATAATTTAAGTATTATATATAATTTTAATAATAAAATATCATGTAACGAGTAAAGAAAAATGTTAAATGTTGATGGATGAGTAAAGTCACGTAATTTTCAATTTTTAAAATTAATAATAGAAATATTTACAAATGATTTAAAATTAAGAAAGTATTTACCTTTTTTCCTGAATCATAATTACTCGTCCCTCACTGCCCGATGAGACTACCCTATGAAAAAGGCCGCAATGAATAAAAAAAGAGTCATTAACAAGACAGACTTCCTTTTGACTACATACATGTTAAGGACTTTTGCTTAAAAGAATAAGATTGGAATTTGCAAACGACATCACTCTCTGGCCAAAAAAAGGAAATTGCGGGGCGGCAATGTGTCCTTATTCCCATAATCAAGACTTTGAACAGAGAATCCAAAGAAAGGACCCACCTTCCAAAAAGTGGGTCCTAGTGTCAAAATTCTCTCCTCTAGTTGATGGGGCCCCCAACAACAGCAGCGCCAGCATAGCATTGTTATGATCTAGCACTGCTTCTTCCTTCCATCTCTCTTTTCATTTTTCTGTTTTTTCTTCCTCCCTCTCAAAGAATTATTATGGCCACTCCACTCTATAAATATGTATATATAATCACAAATAAAAAAGTAAAACATCACTTAATCATAACTAACCAAAAATACATAATAATAATAATAATAATAAAAAGAATAACAAACATTCTTCATTACATTACAACCGACCAAATTTCTGGGAGGCTTTTTAGTCCTCAATTTTAGCTTCGGATACGTTCGGCCAAGCTCAACTATACATCAAAATGAACCAATTCGATGTTGGGTGGGTGTGTCAATTTGTGGGTCCAATTTACCGTGCACTTTTGCTACAGTCATCCCACCTAGCTCAAACGATATTTAGGTAAGTCTCAGCTTTTAACCTCCACACTCATCAGGATATTAATCTTTTGTACTCAACACTCAAAGTATCATATCCATTTGTGCATGAAATATAGAATATTGAACTCCAACTGTTATTCTTCATCATCGGTGACTTTTGTTTTTCATTGTAAATAATTTCTTTTTTTGGATAGGCCTTGATCAAATCTGTCTCCTGATAAGGGGATTCGTTTTTTGCATTAAATTTTCATCTGTTTTCTTATGATTTTTGCAGGACATTAGAAATTACTAACATCTTTTAACTTTATTAATCTTCTTTTATTTTACCAAAAATTTTGCTGTCGCTAGAATTGGTGCGGAGCATACCTCTCATCTCAACTAAGAAAAATGCTAAATTGAGGTATAATGTTTATCAAATGCTGTGAGTATTATTTAAGTGTGAGATCCATAGTTCAAATTAAGTTATATGCATTAAAACTATTTAACACAAAATAAAACGATTAAGAAGACTAATAATTAAAGTATTGACTGTTTGATTATCCTTTTCTCCATATTTATACAAAGTTTAAGTTTTTTTTTTTTTTCTTGTCAAAAAGAAAAAGAAAACTGACAAGGGCACACCAAATTCCAACCAGAGCAGGACAACGCCTAACAATAACAGCAAACAAAAAGTGAAAAAAGAATTACTGTAACCAAACAGGTACCTTAATAATGTCCAACTCCAACATGTGAAATGGTTGTCATAATCAGAACAAAGACTTTTTGGTAAGGGAAAGGAGACAGCATGAATCTTCAAAACAATACTCTATTGACTCCATCAGAGATTTGATTAAACATCAAGTGGAGTCGCAACTTCCTTTAAAAAAAAAAAAATTTATAGTCCCAAATGGACTATCATGGTCCTGTATGAATAATAGCACAGTCTGCACTTCTTAGTCTTACACATTTATCAGTTATCAGAGAGCTTGGGACCCACCATTTCAGTTGTTTGCCCAAGACTTACTGAACTTTATTTTAAGAAAATAATAAACAAACTCAATGTCATATTCATATAAAATAAGATTAACTTCACATATGATATGATTAAATATTTATTAATATTATCTTTTAAGAAAATAATATACCAGATTAACCTGATAATTATTCATAGTCCAATCATCAAAAAGACAAGAATCATATTTCGTAAATATAATAGATATAAGATAGTGCAAGTATATAAAATTCTACATTAATATCAACAAAAACGGGTATATATACATAGTTATTATATATATAGCTGTAGAATTACTCAATGATAATCTAGCTTAATTAAACTGGTATCCATCTTTTCTCTCCGTTGTCAATCAGAGATCGCATCCTTACTTTTTATCTGTATCCATCTTTTGGTTTGTTTTCTTCTTTCAAGGGGGAGGGATACTCTAAATTAGAAATCATAATCTTAAATTAGGAACTGTTAAAAGAATGATACCCCATACCTGTTTATATTAAGGATACCAGGGATTGTATGCATACAAACAAAAGGAGCAAAACACGGACCAAGTACTTTAAATAAGGTCACTCGTACTATGTTCGGTATTTGCTTTGGTTTGTATTGGTCATTTTGGTAATGATCCTTAAACCGGAAGGACTCTTGAGAAAAAAACCATCAAGACGAGAAAGAAAAGCATAGGAATATAAGAAATTAAGCATTATGAAATTATCATTTGATGACCGAAGTGCAGTTCAAGGAAACCATTACCCCAAGTGTTGTTCGTGCTCAATGGAATGCCTATTCGTTCATACCTTTTACTGGTGCGGTGTCTTATCAACGTCCATAGGGCAAGAATTCAAGCTTGTCATCTAGCACAGCTATTTAGTGGGATACTGCAAAAAAGCCTGCAGGTTTTAATGTATTCCAACTTGCAATGCAACCATTAAGGGGCCCTGCATCAGAGATGAATTATTGGCACTCAAAGGGCCCTGCATCTCACTTCATGTACTATGATTTAACTTCAAGTTATGGATTACCGCAAATATATACCACCAAAAGATCAGAAAATGGTTATTTCATAGTGCTGCCATAACCCTTTTCACCTGGACCCATTAGTTTGTTTCTTTCAGTAACAGTGACTGATATGCAATTATGATCTTTTGGATTTTGGAAATTACAATATTATCACAATGAGCTTGAGGAAATGAAGAACATAAACAGAAAGAAATATGTTGCTCGTTTACGTGCATCCTCTACCTTGTTATGCTAACAACCACTTAGTATACTACAAATATATACTAAACTAAGTTTCTGTGAAAATAAATTTTTTTTTCTTCTGAACTATATTGGTCCATGCAGTGAGATTTTTAACCCACATTTTGTTTGAACAATCAATTTCGTTGTTGTTTCTTTTCATTAATTTCGCTTTATTAATTGGCCAGTTCCGCCGCATAGCATGAAGCCATGCTGGGACAAAATTTCAGAGCCCTTGTAGTCCCAGAGACAGAGCCTTTGCTAAGACAATTAGTTCAGACGCAAAGACATAAGACAATGAAATCTTTAATCTCAAGTTGATACAAAAAGAAAATACTAGTTCTGACTCTTATTGAGATGGAATTGTAGATACCCAAGAGGAAATAGCTGAAGCCTATTGTATTGATGATGCTATAAAATTTGACGGACTAAATGTCATATTAAACTTGGATATATCAAAAAATGATGTGGAAAAAATAATGGCACGCAATACTCTTATTACTGGTGAATTAGCTAGGCGAAACACAGAAAGTTTTCCAACTGCTAAAAGATCACAAGGGCCAATACACTCAACGATACACATGCAGGGTATGGTAATGCCAGCCAATATTTTGGGCATCTTGCTTAAATGTTTTCAACAATATATCATGATCTGACACTATTATTCGTAGATATCTCTTTACCTTTTATTAGACTCTTGTCATTTTGTGATAAGAAAAAGTAAGATTGCATTATAATGTGCAGACCCCACTAATAAAAACAGGTTCTCATGCCAAATTTGTAGGTGAATGGTGAGTATGACAGGGGTCTTACATTCACATAATTCTTTAACAAATATTGCAAAGGAAATATCCTATGGAATAAGTGTTGTAGTTAATATCAGAGGAACAGCAATGTAAAATCTAAACCACTATTAGAAAACAAAAACAAGAAACTTGTAATTGCACCAGAAGACTTTTAGCTCACAAAGTTCTCTAATAATAATTATGATTCATGCAGCGAGCATGTGAGGCATAATGAAAAGTTGAATGTACTATCAATCAACCACTATGGAATTAAAGTTGATTTGATAGTAGAGAGAGTGGGAGAAAGGTAACCTACCATTTCCAAAGTGCACCTGCAGTGGCTCATAATGTTTGCAATAGCATGCATGATTATAACCATTCTCCAAAACAAAGGAAGAAAAAGAATCTTTAACACCATAGTCCTCCTCTAGTCGTCCAGCTATGCAATGAACAAACAACCAAACTGAGAACAGATTGACAATCATTTTTTGCATATGGTTTTTGCCTTTCAATGAGATCTGAAAAGTTTAAACAAAGAAACTAAAAAAGATGGCAATTATAGAATTTTCAGCCATGCCCATAACCGTCCTATATAACCTGTAAACATATAAATGAAGGGCTACCACTTTGCCAAAACAATTTTGGCTTTCTGCCTATTACATGGTCACGAACATGTATCTACAATCTATATACATGGACACAGTAATCAGAAACTAAATTCAAACTTGGGTCTCGACTGTATCATTCAGTGGAAATCCATAACTCAGAACTCCAACATCGGCAAGAATTTTAAACTGTAGAACGCTTTTAATGCGAGTGGAAGTGTGGAATATCATAAACAACTCTATAGAGGTAAGATTTGTAGGATATCGCAGGGTCACAACTTTTTCCTTCAGATGGCTTAATGTGTTTTTAATGATATTTCCAGTACACACACTTGTGAAGAGGACATTCACAATTCTTCTTTTCTTAAAAGTAAACCATATTTCTAACGGAATTTAGCAATCATTTGGTTGGTTGCGGGCGTTATTCTAGGGTCTTCTGTTGAAGATTACAATAGGAATATTTCAGAAGCAGCGATTGACATGCTGATGCGAAAATGCGAGCACCAAGGTAGCAGTACTACATTCATCTATTTTCCGGGGAGTGAAAACCACAATAGCTATCCTTATTGGAAGACTTTGAGTGTCATTTGAACATGGAAGTTTTAGCAAGTACTTGGTGGGATATGACTTTGGTCTTCGGGGACAACTAATATACACTAAAATGCCATCTATGCAATATTACAAAACAAGGAAGAGAGCAGAAAATAAGAGTTACAAGTGGTACTAATCATCTTCTCATTCAAAGAAGCTTAAGTTCGAAATACATAACCAAAAGCAACTTAGCCGTGAAACACGATATCTCGAAAAGGAGCGCAGGAGCGATATGCCTCCTCTATCTTCTGTGTCCCATAGAAAGAACAACATAATGAGAGTGCCATATTGAGTGAAAGATCAATATTAAACTAATTTGTTATATAAAAAGTGAGCTTAACAAAATTAGTCTCAGTTAGAATGGGAGAATTTCAAAATAATAAGTCATCAAGTCATCATTGGTGTATGAAAATCCCACGGTACTATACTACTATTGATGAATGATGAGTGTATATTCCCCACATAAAAATAAGCATATTTCTTATGACACACAATTGGCACGCTCTACTCTACTCATTGGCTGATTCACAAAGAGAAACCTCTACAGTAAGAGTTGACTTGATATGAGTACTTGAGTAGTCCACCATAAGTTAGTAGCTAAAATATTTCTTCCTATTGATTATTTGTTCTTGGAAAATTTATATGAAATCCATCTTTTTCAACTTGGAGAAGGTTCTCAGTTGTCACCTTAATTTGCTTCAATTTGATCAATGAAAAGCAATTATGGTTGTTTTGAACTCGTAGGTTTAGTTATCTCACAACTTAAAATCCTACCAGACAGACAAAAAGTGAAACAGTTGAAAGCTCTGAATGGTCAACTCAGTTTAGAGCCATGCAAGAACACAGAAGCTCCATTCTTTCAAGAGTGTTTCACGGAATATATATGAACTTTATTTCATCTCATCGACATAA
This sequence comes from Gleditsia sinensis, assembly GCA_037074535.1. Classification (NCBI taxonomy): domain Eukaryota; kingdom Viridiplantae; phylum Streptophyta; class Magnoliopsida; order Fabales; family Fabaceae; genus Gleditsia; species Gleditsia sinensis. The sequence continues at coordinate 33,079,616 of CM073474.1, read as the reverse complement.
AATTAATGGGCTGCTCTTTTCACCTCAATCATTCAATTACTTTCTTAATAATCACCAAGACAACAATTTTATTGTCATGAGTACGAGTTGTGCTGATCATTTCCTTCTTTGTGAAATCCCAATGAAAAAAAGAAAGAGCAAAAAAGGTCTTGTGCATTGTTAAAACTCACCTTTAAGAGAGTTAAAACACATTTAAGAGAGTTCGTAAAATAATATTGTGATAATTCGAAAAAGTCAATAACCAAATTTATAACGATGAAAAACAAAATAAAAGATACCAAAGATTGGGAAAAGTAATTAAGCCTTCCAATAACGTGAGAGAAGAGAAACATTGGAGTTCAGATTGAATTTCAGAAGACAATATAAACAATGCATGATGAATAGAATATATAAAAGAGGCTCAAAATTTCATTATAATTAATTAACGTAAATCAACTCGAGGGTCGAGGTTAATGTAAACAAACCTTGAGACCTCATCCTTTGGAGAGTCTACTGAGACCACGAGAATTTGTGGGAAAACAATGTGGTGCTAATTACAAAATCAGCGCACTGACAATAGCAATGGCAGAATAACACTCTCATAAGACAGTTTATTGAATGGCCAAAAAAAAAAACACAGTTTATTGTCTCCAGAAGCTAAACTGATTGGCAAGCATAATAATGTTGGGAGTCAAGAAACAGCAAAAAGCATGCAAGCATTGACAATCATCATTTCTCAACAGCTTATATTGTCTTCAGGATTCGTAATGCAAATCGAGGATTTTAGATTTATGCCTGCATCTATGGTTAACAGCAAAGGATCTAACAGAATTTATTACTAACAGCACATTTCAAAGTTACAATAAAAATTTAATACGTAAAACTTTACAACAGAAAAGGGAAATGCCTTCACCAGTGTATATTTTGAAAATTCTCTTTCAATTTTGAATGCCTTCACCAGGAAGAAATGATTCTTTCTGAGGCGGCAGCTTTCTGTAGTTATTCCAAGGTAGCTAAGTTTTCCCTAGGTTTGTTTCTCTAAATTCCTAGCCTTCTTCCTTCGGAGTCTATTTTCTCCCATCACTGAATGAACGAGTCTGACATTTCTAGCATTTAGAAGCTGAAGAAAACCTTCTCTGCCTGATTTTGGTAAGGCCAACGATGATCCCAATACTCCTTTTTCGAAGTCATCTGATATGCTCTAAACCTGTTTTGCCAATTGTCAGAAAACATCCAAAGCTAGTATTGGCACGCAAACCTTTCTATATATAAGATGCTTCGGACAGAACAACGAGATGCCCCTTTTAGTCTGTCTTTGCATGTAAGCCTCTTGGGTCAGATAGTTTAATTTCCTAAATAAATGGGTAACAGTGCGGATAATTAAGAAACCAAATCGCCCTCAGTATTCCAGCCTCACAGGTTTAATACTTCCCAGGAAAAAAAATTTAATTTTTAAAAACCACCAAGGCAGCAGGGAGTTTTAGAATGACTGCTGTTGTTAATCGCCTATAGTCCTATACCACTTCTGCCAGTTCAGCTGTCCTATGAATATTATTAACTCAAAGCAAGAGACAAATACGTTTTCTTCAGCACAATATAGGCTTGTGGCAATTATCCTAGTTGGTCCTCTTTTCAGAAAACCACATAGATACAAGCCCTCTTCAAGTAGTGTAGGATCCCCTGGAGCACCCAGCACTCGACCTCAACGACAAAACTTCACCAAGAGATTATTTATAACGCCCATTGCTAAAGCACAGTGAGACAGTTAGCATGCACATATTCAAGTCAGGAATATATTCCCAACACTTGGTATACTTTTTAACTGAGCGTTACCCAGAATAACACCAAAATTAAATTATTAAACAAGTGTGCTCTAGAAAAATAAATGTTTTAACTAAAGTTGGTATAAAAGAATAAATGCAGAACGGAAATTACAAACAACTTCGCGTCGTTCCTTAGAGACATTAGTGATGACCCAATTGTAATGTATGGGACTTGAGTTCCAGTATAGAGCTTTGATGTGGGGGATGGACTTTGGCCTCTTGAGAATTTTTGACGTAGGTTTGAGCTCTTCAAAATTTTTGAACCAGGTTCATATCAGATGGAATCACTCCCGAACGTTATAAGCTAAGTAAACTGATGGTGTGAGAAACCCCTAAAACTTAAATACCACTCTCCACCCCAGCATTTAGTCAACGTGGAACTTGTAACAAAGCACTGTCCTAGATGAGCCGACATCCACGACGATTGAGGCTCTACTAGACAGATCCGACAGTGTTACACTTGCCATAAGAGTATCGCATTGATAAAAATACTGGTGTAAATGGAGTATATAAGTTCAAAGATTCTCTAATTTTAAAGGTTAACTTTTAAGGTGTAATTCTCTCTTAATTAAAAATACTACTAACTGCCATGAAAATAGCTATCTGACAAAAGTAATCGAACTCAATAAAAAATGTCTGTTGTTGGCAAAGATGATGCTGTCGGACTTGTTTGAATGTCAGATCGTGGATTTCGTTTTATTCGTATGGATGTTATGTCACACTTCACGAGACTCCCACGTTGGTACAAATACTGACTAGTATATAAGTTTAAAGGCTCTCTAACCTTAAAAATTAATTTTTAAAAGTTGATTCTCCCTTATTTAAAAATGCATTGTAACGTACGGCCACATTCGCCATGCCCAACAACGGACATTACTGTGTCCAGTTTACCCCTTCACATGTAACCATTTTTGCAGAGGCCAACTACCTGCTCTATACCATTGTTAGAGGGTATTTAAGTCCCGAGGAGAATCTCATCCAAAATCTAACTGCTGGTGTGGGAGAGTTTCAACATTTAAATACCACTCCCCACACCAGCATTTAGCCGTGAAACTTGTAACAGGCTCTCCAAAAGTTCGCATCATCGGGGAAAGAACAAAGAGAGGATCGGAGGAGCCTTCGAGGACTTCTCAATTCTCCGGAAGGATAACACCATCGGTATCCTTCGACGGACAGACGATTATACGGCGGCACAATACAACCAGTCGGCGACGGCATTACGTGAGAGTGAGAAAGAGAGGGGCGACTATGGGCCCACAAGCCTACTTTCCTCATTTGGGCTTCACACAAAAGTAAGAAAATTGTTTGGGACTGGCCCATATGTTCAATTACTTAAAACCCACACAAAAAAGTAGTCGGCCATGGGCCAGTCCCAAACAATTTTCAGATGCCTATATATAAAAGAAATTTACCCTTATACCCAAAAAATTTACATTGTTAGTGAATATTTATATTCAACTAGAAAATAATTTGCAGTTTTAATATACAAATCATGAAATATGTTTATCTTGTTGTCATTGCGAACCTTCTTTATGGATGAAAAGTAATTTCATTTGGGAAATCAATAAAATTTTGTATAAACTCAATGAACATGCAATTGAATTGAAATTACTTGACTTTTTGTGGCAATATACAATGTGCTCTACTTTTCTTTCCATGTAAAAAAATTACTAGACTAATATGGTGTGGCAATTAATTTTATAATAAAATTTAATTAGTTGGAAAGTGTAGTTTATATTAAAAAAATTATTAAATTTATATATATATTTAATTATTTCAAGTTAATAAAAGTTAGACATATGGTGTGGCTATTAAGTTTAGTCAAGAAAATAATATAAGTAGGGATAGACTAAATAGAAAAGGGATTTGAAAGTGAAGCACTATAAATAAAATTGGTCAACAAGAGTCCTCGAGTGGCGGTGACATACGCAATGGTGCACCAAGTGAGAACGAAAATCCAAGACTACCAACAAATGATTAAACTGATGATTAAGATGAATATCAACACGCTGGTATTAAATCTTCTTGTTGACAATGGGATTTACTTGGCATTGAAGATGGGTAAGCACCAAGCAACTAGTCCCTTTATTCTTCTGTAGATTTCAATGACAAACACTGCGACGACGCGCGACTCCACACTAATTTAAGCATTCGAGTACTAAATAACAAATGCAGTGAATGTAAACTTTATATGTTGTTTTTTAGCAGTTGTTACGTAGTAGGTGGATATATATAGATCTAGACAGAACATTTTTAATGTTGCTAGGAAAAAGATCAAATTTGTTGATGCTGTAAATTGTATTTTTAATGGATAAGCACGGTGAAACACAATTATATAGAACGAATTAATGTCTGATAATTTTGCAAAATACAAGGTCAAATTAATCAGCACTATATTAGAGCGAAATATTAGGCATAATTTTCAGATGTAAGTCAATACAAATTATAGAGAAAGAAAGTGAGAATAATTAAGTGAAACATTTGTGTTAATTAATAAGCAATAGAGACTTATTTATAGTAACTCGATCAATGCAATGAGCTTTCAAAAGATATTTAATAATTCTCCTAAGAAAAATAACTACAAGGCGGGTTAGGCCATCTTTTTGAGTTTCATGCTAGAAGAACCACTATATATATAGTTATGACAATGTTGATTGACTTGCAAGTTAATTTTTGCGTAGATATGACGTTCCAAATTGAGAGAAAGTGAGAATAATTAAACAAAAACTTATTTATAAAATCATTAGACCAATGAAACACTTAATAGATATTTAAGTATTTTCGTATGTTAGAGTGAGAAATTCGTCATTAATTTTAAATGTCAAGTCAATATAAATTATAAAAAAAGAAAATGAGAATTATTAAATAAGACATTCGTATTAGTAAGTCATACAAAATTATTTATAATTACTAAACCAATAAACTTTCAAAAGATTTTTAAGTATTTTCATAGGATAAACAACTACAAGAGTTAGGTCACTTATTTGAATTTCATGTTAGAAGAACTAAATGTTTAGTGACTTATAAGTTTTAGCGTAGTTTTAACGTTTCAAATTGAGAAAAAATAAAAATAATTAGGTACAAAATTTATACTAGCAGACTATAAAATATATTTTTATAAAGTTATTAGATCAATGAATGCTTAATTAATAGATATTTAAATATTTTCATATGTTAAACAACTGCAAATAATTAGGCCACTCAGTTTATATTCACGCTAAAAAGAATCAACCATTAAATACAATTATGCTAGTGTGACTTAGTCATTATAAAAATATTTCTTGACTTGCAATTTTTTTTTTTTATCAAACTCCTATTTAAGCTTGTTAGAATGGGTGGATCCAGTAAAAATGCTATCAAGTATATTATATTTAATATATGATTTTAATGTTGGAAATAATAATTATATTTATATTTTTAAAAAATTATAAATAGTTCATATTTTTTATAACCATAATTTGAAGAATTATCTATCGAAACGATTTTCTAAATTTAAAACATATATGCATTTTTAAAAAAATATTGAAAGGAAATTATTGAATATAAATTTATAATTTTGACAAAGAGAAAAAAAAATCCACAAGATTTCTAAATGGCATTTTTGTGGCTGAGGAGTGAGGAGTAGCGGGAGTGGGTTTGGCGAAAAGAAAAAAGGTAAAATGTGGAAGGTGGAGTTGAGTTTGTAGTTGTGAACCACAAACTAATTTACCCAAAGAGTTCAACTATAATGGCAATTATGTCATGTTCGGTTAGATTCTGAGGCGCATGCGCAACACACTTATTATCATCAAAATCTTCATTTTAAAGACTGCCAATTGGTTTAACCCCCATTTGTCAATTCCCAAATTCTAATGCTTGCTCCCTTTTTATGTACACAGACAGCTTCACCAAGTTTATCCACTCATTGAGAGAGAGAAAGAGAGAGAGACACACACACACACAGAGCATGCCTCGTGTAATTTGATATTGAAAATGCATGTGATCTACATTAATCCAACTAATTATTATTTTTTTTAAAAAAAATTCTTAACCCTCGCAATAGAAGAGAGGGATTTTGAATTCTATTAATTTTTTGATTCATCTTGACTGAATTAAAACTTGATTAAGAATTGAATTTTAATTTTCACTTTTATTAATTTTAAACATCAAACTTATATTTTAATAAATTTTCATATAAAATAAACATTGGAATTAAAAAATTTCCACCATAACGGGAGCTAGATACCCGACCCGTGACACGAATCAGTTCTCAACGATCCAGAAGAAATTATTCCATGTCACATATGACGTATGGATGGCGCAGTAATTACATGTTTTAAATGAATTTTTATATTAATTAAAAAAACGTGTAATATAATTACGATGTGGTCCCGACGCGACAGAGAAAAGTAAAACGATCGAGGGGGGGGGGGGAATCGGTGTTTAAGGGAAGGGAGGCAAAGCGGGCCATGAATGGGGCCCACCTTGTAAAACAGTCCAAACACTTTATGTCGCTGTCGCACATGAAAAGCCCAATCAGAAAAGAGTTCTGTTTGTATAGAACTCTTTCTCACTTCCGATCCAAAAAAAAAAAAACCTAAAGAAATATATATATATATATATATACATATAAAACTCTTCCCTGCGGAACTATCGCAGCTAGCCCGGGCCCACAAACCGCCTCTCTCACCTCCTCGACTACTTTTGGCAGGTCAATAGACCATTTCTTCCTAGTCTTTAAAATAAAAAAATAGACCTATCCATTTTTAACCTTCAGTTATTTTTTAAAAATAGTCTTAAAAAAAGTTATTTTTTGCCTTGCTTATTTAAGAAATCAGTATAATTAATTAATTTTTCACATCCAACACCAGGCTGGGTTTTTCAGCTTAATAATTAATTTTATAATGTATTGTTCTGATTAATTATTGTTTGTAAAAAGATAAATATGTATAATAGTAATATTCCTCGTATATCATACAGTGAAACTTTATTAAAAAATTACCAAAGGCATAACAAAGAGGAAGGGTTTACGAGATGAGGGTCTCCAGTTCAGTCATTATTGTCAATCAACGTCAAATTGTCATTTTCCTCGCTTTTAGTTATATCAGAAAGCAGTAGGTCTACAAATTCTTCTTACCACAGTTTTATTTTTGTAATTGTCTAAGTTTTTTTAACTTGTTTTCCTTGGGACAATGAGTTGACCCTTTACATCGTCCTGTAAAGTCCATCTTAGTGTCAAATTACACCCTTAATTAACTTTTGTCCTTGAAAATGACAATTTCAAAATATTATATATAAAACGACTTCGCCAAATCCTAGCGAACAATAATTTCATTTAGTGAATACTTTTCCTCTTTTGAATTTTCATACGTGACTCCAAATTATTCATGATGACTGAGGTGGTCCATTTTTGAATAAGAAATGAAATTATTATGATAAAACTATTATTTCAATAAATAAAAAAATTTGTATACGGAAGAAAACAAAAATAGCGTATTTCTACCACGGTCGAGGTACATGTTATATATATTCAATTAATTAATACCAAAATTTACAGCACTATGATATATGTTGTAGGTTTTTTTCTCTTCGTTCATATAAAGAACAATTTATTCTCATAACAATATTAATATTTAGTGTAATTTTTTTTTTTAAAGGCGGCGAATGTAAAGCTTGTGTACTACAAAAAATTTAAAATAGTAGACCCATCCGATATTTTGGATTTGTCCTCTTGTGTTTTGGACTGGACATTAGGCATAAAGTTCATCTACTGGCAATCAGACTGCACGTGATGTAGCACGTGACTTAACACTTCCTTTTATTCTCGTTTTCGATTTAAAGATTTTTTTTTTGTCTGGAAATTAAATTTTGCATAATGTGTTTTAGTTATATAATTTACATGATAACACGAAACACATTTAGAACTATCAGATTGTTGCGTATATATATGTATATAGGAAATTGCTCCACGGTGTTAATTAATAATCAAAATGAACATTAATTTCTGCTCGTGGTTTCATCATTGCACCATGAATTGGACCTAGCAAGCTATGGGGATGTATATAATTGAATGGTATAATTAGTGCTAAAAGATTAGTTCAAATGATTTTTGCTTATTTAATTCTTCTCTCATTTGACTTTCTTTCTCCCCTAGACACATTCACTTTCGACACATGGGATGCTAGAAAAAAGCTAGTGCGAAAATAAGAACCCTTCAAATATTTAAATAGCCTGTGTATATTCTTTAATTTCGGGTGCAATTAAAATATAGAAAAGCGAGAATTATTTTCCATATCGTATATAAGATGACAAAAGAACTAGAGAATGCACTAGAAAAAAGTATGATGTGATCACTGTTGGTATTTTTTTAAGAAATAAATGAAATATAAAGACAAATATTAATTATCTAATGTAACTATCAATTCCTATTGAGAAGGATTGATGGGTTTTTTTTAATAATCAAATGAGATATTGCCATTTGCTAGTCGGCCAACATATTATCCATGTTTCGCATTTTTTAAGTTACTAGAAAAGTGCCGTAATTGGATTGTGAATTCGTTTTATTGACAAGTTCATCTCATCAAATAAATAATATAATAGATGTTGTCATTATCATTATGTATTGGTTAAAGTATGGATTTGGGTTTAATTTTTACCGAAAGTATTCAATGAATAAGCTTTTGAATAAAACGAATTGGAGTGCACTTTTACAATTATTTTTTTAAAAAAATTATTCTCAAATTTGATCCCCTTAATCATAATATTAAAATTTTGAACAAAATATTGACATCGATATTTACTTTCTCTTAGATTGCCTTAAATCCTACAAAAAAAAAAAACAAAGTTTTTTGAGCCAAATTGTAGAATCCATCAAGTTTTTTGTAAGAAGCATGAGGTCATCATATTTGTGTATTTGCAAAAAGAAAAAGAAAAGCACGAGGAAAATTAATGCATTATGCATATATAGTTTAGCATAATAAATAAATGAATTTTAATTTAAATAGTATTATTTTGATATTTAAGTATCGGTGGACATGAATTCAATTTTACATTCTTTCAATATCATATATCTACAATAAATAAATAAATAAACTTTGCACAGTTAATCAGGACAGATTTAGAATCCCTTGAGGAAAGGCAAACATTAGGAAGGATGGGCAAAATTAAAACAAAACCATGTTTGGATAAAATTGTTTATTGGGTGCCTTAAAATTCGTGCACGAAAAGCCAACAACCCCAAATTAATTTATTTGTCAAATCAAGTTATAATGGAACCAAAATATAATTTACCACTCCCGTTTCCTTGACCCTGAAAAGAAAAAAAGTTGACCACAAAACAGCTGTGACAATTTCCAATTAATTATTCTACCAAACAAAAAATCCAATTAATTACATTCCTAATTAAACACCTCGATCGACAAATAGTTCACTTTGTTGACATATGATTCTATAGGATAAATATTTAGCATTATTACGCATCGATTATATCTGTCCCATTCATTAAGTTTATTACGTGTTATTCACTTTCAGTTCAACATCGGAAAGTATCACTATTGATGACTTGATTTCACCTTAAACTTAGTACTACTAAATGGGTTTCATGTTCCTCATCTTTTCCATGCCACAGTTGCTTCATCCATGCAATAATAAGTTAAAAACAACAGAAAAGAAGAATGTCTAGATTGTTGCATCTCTTTTGAAAATGATGACATTAAATAAAAATGAAAACACATATTCGAAAATTAACCACACAAATACACAAAATAAAGAGAAGCCAAAGAAAACTTATTCTGATAAAATATACTGAACTTTTAAACTGATTAACACTTCAAATCAATGTAAATTTCTTGAATTGCATCTTTTTTTTTTATATGACAGTATTTATGTGGAGTATTTAACATAATTGTATGTATTCCAAACTATTCAATATTTTTTAAATTCTTTTTTATGATAGATTGGAGAGAAGTGCTTATCCACAGATTATATATGCATTAAAAAAAAGGAGGAAGAGTTAAAAATATATATAACTCTCAGTTATTCAAAGGAAAATGACGGATGAACTTTTTTGATGATCTATATATATATATATATATATATATATATATATATATATATATATATATATATATATACACACACACACACACACACACATACATATGTGTGTGTGTGTGTATTATAACTCACTTAAAATATAAGGCCAAGATAAAGATGGTAATTCTTGAGTTTAATCTTAAGTTCGTGGTCATGATTTGTGCCTAACTTAGCTAAACCACCATCACTTCGAGCTACAAATTTTTTGGTCCACACAAACTTAAAAGAAAATTGAAGGAGATCATATAGTAGTGGAACTCCTATAGGATAGCACAATAGAAACGAAGCGATAGGGCATGCATATTATCATAATATCATAATTCCATGCTCTTGTCTTTTGTTTCTTACCTAAAAAATAATTAAACTTGTTACATTCCCCTTTTAGCTATCTTTTTGGTCCCCCTTAATTAAAAGGGAGGGAAGGGGGGATTTATAGGGTTGTCCTTTCAATTAAGAAATAAAAAGAAGGAATAGGGCTATACTTCTAGCTGTTGTGGATGTCATAATTCATAAAAAGCTAAATTTAGTTTATAAAATAAAACGTCTTGGGATCATCAAGAGGGTATAATGAGATTAATTTGTAAGGGAATTCTAAATGCATGTGACGAGGAATCCAATGAGCAAAGTATTGAAGCAAAAGCACACTCTTTTATGGGTTAATATTCTTCAGGCTTGAAATAAACGGCATTCCGAGTTTCAATATTGTCGTTTGTATGTGTGACACAAATAATTACACATTTTTGAATCGTCAGTACAATTGTTATCTAAGAACATGATGCTGGTCATGCCATATTCAACCTTGTGTCGGCAGTGGGCACCTCATATTAATTCTTCCCTTGATTTTGTGACGAAAAAAGACAAAGCAAAGGACACCAACATTAACACGCTTATTAATGAGTAAGGATTAATAAACAAAATGTAATAGAAATTAACAATTATCACAACGTTGAAACTACCAAATTTACGGAATTTTTGCTTTATCAGCTAACTTGCCATGTACTTATAATGTTTAATTGAAGTGATCCGGACTTTTCAAGTGGTTTCTGATTTTTTTTCCCCTATCTTCTTAATCATATCATACAATTAGCAACAAAAAAAAGGGTCATGAACGATTGATATATATAATTAAACATAATTCTTAAAGTATATATACGGTTCATTAAATCAATTATACATATTCTCTTGATAAAGAAATACACTATCATGCACACTGCTAGAGAACTTCAAAGGCCAATACTACATTTAATTAATTTTTGTTTTAGAGAGCAAACTACATAGATACAGAAATGCAAATGAAAATGGCATCAACTTGGGGAAATCAAATTACACATATTCAGCAGTAACCCCATTAAATTAAAAATGCCAAGAAAATAATGAACAAAAGAGGCTAGAGAGGAGGAATAAATGAGAAAGAGGGTAAGGACAAGAAGGTAAGTGTTGTTAGGTGGTGTTTGTTTGTGGGGTGGACATGGAGGAAAGCCAAAAAAAATAAAATAAGAAAAGGGTTTTGGGGGGACTGAGAAAAGGTAGGTGTGCTACAAAAGACACCGCGCCTCCGACAAAGGTTTGGCAGTGCGACCACCAAAAACCCATCCCTTCTAGTTCTCCCCTTTCCTTCCTTCCTTCCTTTCAATTCCTTGATATATGAAAAATGAAGATATATATCCTTCCTTGGTTTTTGTTTGGGCAGTGTTAGCTCGAGATTTAAGGGTTTGTTTGTTTGCTAGTAACCTCAAAATGCGGTTTAAGGGAATGTTTGTCTGTCGAATAATTAAGTTTATATATATATATATCATTTATTAATCTGTGCTGCATAGCTAGCGAATTAAAGGAATGATACCATCATCGTTTTCTGTTGAATTCATTAGAATTGGCTCTCTGATGCCCAGAAAAAAATAATCCATAATTTGATTTTTGTACATTTAAGTATCGAGGAAAAATTCTCTTGGGAGATTATATAAATAATACCTAAATTTGAAATTTTTTCAAATTACGAGTTAATTAATTTTGTGTTATTGGTCCTGGCTAGTTAATTAATTAATAAGCAACTCAATAAATCATCTTTCATAGTTTTCCTTTAGGGCATAAGAATCCAACTGTGGACTGTGGCGCCCTAAAACGAATATCTAAAAGCTGTATGATGGTTTTTTAATTCTTGGAAATTGGTAATCATTTTCTCGGAGAATACATGCCCTACATTTTGACCTCTTGGTGAGTGTGTGGTATCAGTTGGTCCTCCTCAGTCTCTCATCTGTCTGCATTCTCACTCCCCATCGTTATCCTCTTCGCTTATTTAGCTTCGTTATTCTAAACACATATATAATTTCAAAAAAAAAAAGTTTTAATAATGAAGAGTTTAAATAACTTACAAAAGAAAAAAAATCTTGAGGTTAAATCTTCGAGCTGTCAAAAAAAAAAAGCACTGCTAATCATATGCATACCATATCTTAACTTATATTGTACGGTGGTTGACAGCATTATAAGTTGCGTTTCATTGGTCACCATAGAATTGTTAATAAAGTAAGTTCGTTGACTTTTAAATGAATTTGGCCTAATAACGCATTAAACGTACAATAAAACGAAATGGGATGAAAGAAAAAAGAACAAAAAGATAGAGAATTACTTGTCAAGGATCGATATGATTTCTTCAGGTAACCCTATTTGTTTTTCCAATATATAAATGTACTACTATGTTCGATTTGTTTTGTATTTAACTTATATATCACAACTTAAATTTCTTCTTGCGTCTAAGATTCTCCTGGCTTTTCCTTTTTTTAATCATGCAATTGGAAGCTGTGCAATTTTTATTAGTGCGTATATTTTTTTTCTTTGGGTGTATATTGACACATTTTATATCGTATATCATGAATACATGTGTATATCTAATGCATTACTCTAAAAACTTTAAAAAAGGGTCAATACTTATTTTTTTGAAAATTAAATATTTGAATAATAAATATCATTTTTTTATGTAGGATTCGATCAATATTACTATATATTGAAATTTAAGTCGATGTAAATAAGTTGAAGAATATTATTGCACATAGAGAAGGCCGCCACACGAATTCCCCCCCCCCCCCACTTTTTTTAGGGACTTTTTATGTCTGAAATGACAATACGTTGTTGACTCAATTTTTTTTTTCAAGTTGGAGCATATTTTGAATGATTTCCTTTGGTAACACTTCACTTTTCACGTCATTGTTGATATATTTAAGTATGAAAGAACCGAAAAATAAAAGGGTGAAATGAGATCCGTAACAGCTGGAAGGAGATGTTAGTCACTCTTTTTTATTTTTTTATTTTTCATTTCTTTACTTTCCATCTCAAGCAAGTAACCATTGATCTTAACCCTTATAATTACTTTAATTAGTCTATTTTAATTACATCCTTAAAATAGTTTACCCAAAGAAACTACAATGAACTGCTCAAAGCTAGGGTTTGGACCTAAAATAGGGTTTTGTGTGTTAGATTTTTCTTCATGCCAATCTATGCATGAAATGAAGACCATATATTTGGCATGTCATATGGTTTAATTTGGTTACATATCTCTATAACTCGATCTTGTTATCATACCCAAAATTCATATAAATATGGCTTAATCAACCACCAAATTAACAACGTTATATATTCTCAAATAAAGAATTAATTTTATCAAAGCAAACAATTCACAATTCACAACTAATTAACTAGCCTTTAAACTGTTCACATCAAAATATGTAAGACACTGACTAAACCCATTAACAACCACTTTTTAGAAGGGGTAATGAATTAAGTCAAGCATGGATTTGAAATCCTTTTAGTGTTTCACTAAGATAAGTCAAAATTCCAAAATTTTAGACATTGCAAAAAAGGCTTTGTAATGAACATGCCTCATGAAGCGCCACGTGGCTACGTATTATAGAAAAATCATGCACCCGAGAGTGAGTTTGGTGAGATGCATATTTTGGATTTCTTAATTATGGGAATTGCTACCACCTTTTCTGTCCCACTTTAAGATAAAGCAAAAGCGGGCGAGGGGAAAATAGAAAAGCAAGGAGGAAAATAAAAACATGAAAGGAAGGAAGAAAAGCAAAGCAAAGCAATAAAGAAAGAGAGAAAAGAGGGAAAACAGACAAAGGCTCTCAAAACTCCATGATTATTCAAATCCTATTAAAAATATAGGAGCAAGCAGCAGTATTTCTCCTACTTAATCAGCAGCAAGAGGAGCTCTCAAAGTTTCTTCAAAGACCCCGTTCCAGAGGGAAAGAGAAAGAGAAAGGAGAATTTCTTTTTTTGTGGAGAGAGGAAAGAAGGCATGAATAGAGGTGTGTTGCAGAGCCCACCGGTGCAACAAATGATGGCCGGAAACCCTAACTGGTGGAACATCAATAGCATGCGACCTCCTGCTCAACAACCCTCTCCTTTCTTCTCCACTCCTTCCAACTTTCAAACTCCATACGCACCCACTTCTTCATCCACTCTTCCTCTTCCTTCTTGGCATGATTACAATCAAGAGCTGCCAGAGTCATGGAGCCAACTACTCATGTCTCTCTCTCTCTCTCTCTCTCTCTCTCTCCAACATACAGTATTACACAAACACCTTTATATGGCAGGCTGCATGATGAAGCATGGTGTATGTTTTCTTATTGGAGGATAAAAATCTAATTGCTTTTAGCTAATATATTTTGTGGTTTTTGTTAAAGGGGTGGATCGGTGGCTGAAGAAAATAGGGGAAATATGGGCCAGTTTCAGGCCAAGAAGTTGAACTGGGATGAGCAAATGTTCAGCCAAGCTCCAAATGCTGCGCTCGTAGATATTAAACAAGAAAGCTCAATGAACAGCTATTATGGACATGGAAATGAAGAATTTCAGGCAGCAAAACCCGCTTGTTGGTCTCAAATAGCGCCAGCTTCTTCCCCCAAATCCTGCGTCACAAATTTCAGTAGCAACATGTTGGATTTCTCTAACAATCACACTGATGCGAGGCATCCGCTACCAGATCGATCTTCTGAGGTAAGAGAGAGATTCGATTCCATAGCACTCGCAATTAATTAAGGGTCCTTGATTGAGTCAGAATCTACTACCGTTTTTCTTTTCTTCATCGGTATGAGTTACATACAGAAACTTAATTTTATAGAGCTTTACCTTTGAACTGGAAAAGCTAGCTTTCATGTTTAAGAATATCAGAAAATTACATTTTCCGACATATTTGTGGGCTAAGTGCAAGGGTTCTCCACCCTTCTTTTTATGAACGAATCAAGGATTTTTTTTTTCTTTCTCTTTTTTTTTTGCCTTGGATCAACGAGTGCTACTATACATGGTCCTAGTTTTAGGTTGTGAGCCTCAGACAAGAATAGTCATTTTTATTTTTATTTACTTTTGAATTTTAATTGTAACCAAAATTTCTTTGTCAAGTGCAACAGCAGTGCAGCTGGTGGGGCACTCAAAAAAGCTAGGGTTCAGCCCTCTACAACTCAGCCTACCTTCAAGGTAATGCAAACAAGTAGGCAAAATTTTCCAAACCCCAACTCTCTTTAGCACAAACACAAACATCATGCGTGTGGAAATTGTTGTCTTTCTTCGTTGTCTAATTCCCAATCATGGTGATTCTTTATCTTTTTCTTCCTCAATTTATCCCGCAAGAAGAATCATGATCACCCAATTGAAACAACAAAATATAACTAACTGTCAACCACGTGCCTGTCCGACTCAGTTTTATTCTTCTCAATTTCAGGTTAGGAAGGAGAAACTGGGTGACAGAATCACAGCCCTTCATCAGCTAGTTTCCCCATTTGGGAAGGTAAGGCCTAGTTTTAATTATTCGATTAAAAATGTTCATAATTTTTTGTTTATATAAAAAATCGGAATAAAATCTCTTTATGAGGAAAGGAAGAAACCCATAAAGAAAAGTATACCTATCTCCGCAACGCCAAGAGAAGAAAAGGGAAAGTTAAAAAAACACCTTTTTTTTTTCTCGTCATCTTATATTATTCAACCTAGTTTTTTAAAGCAAAAATGTAAATTTTAAGCATTATGGAGACGACTGGGAGTATAACAGTGTAGGATTGATGCAGTATGGAAATTTTCACTTTTGCAGACTGACACAGCCTCTGTCTTGTTAGAAGCTATTGGGTACATCAGATTCCTTCAGAGTCAAATCGAGGTGATGTTTCTTCATCCTTTTTCCAAACAACCATGAGTCAGTGATGGCACGCTGTTAAAGGTCCATTTCACATTGTTCTTTCAATACCCTTTTGTTATTGAAGTTCTAAATATACTCTCCTTTTTCTACCCCTCGGATGCAGGCCCTTAGCTTACCATACTTGGGCAGTGGATCCGGAAACATGAGGCAGCAGCAACAATCTGTAAGAAATAATATAAACCCATTTCCTGTTACCACATAAATATAAATTATAAAGTCGTTTCTCACCTTCCAAAGCAAGAGCAGTCACTCTCTATCTTCTTCCTTCCTGATTCTTCTTCTTGCATGTGAACGAGTTTTTTTTTTTTTTTTAGCCTTAATGCACGAGTATACTAATTAATGAATAACTATGTGATACTAATTTTGAGATGAATAACTGTAATTGTTCATTGTTAGGTTCAAGGAGAGAAGAATTGTATATTCCCTGAAGACCCTGGTCAGGTATGCTTTTCATTGGATCTATTAACCCTCTTAAAGGGGTCTGGGGATTTTGCATTTGGAAAGAAGCTACCAGTTTAACTTATATCTTATTATTAAATGAGGAAAGTAGGTAATTAAAGAGATGTGCCACCGGCTTTGTCTGATATAATAATATACTAAAATGAATCAAGCAACTAGCGTCTGTCTTTTACGGCATTAATAAAAAATAAATGTTAAATTCAAATTCTCATCTCATTTTATTTTCTGGCTTTAATTAGCTGGTGAATGAAAACTGCTTGAAAAGGAAAGCAGTTGGGAAACTGCAGGTAATTCTTCCCGTCGGTGTAAATTCTTGTTTCTTCCTATTTTTTTCTTAATGGATCAATCATTTGATGTATTTCCCCCTTGCAATTTGAATGTTGGTAGGATTCTCAAGAAGAGCCAGTGAAGAAGGACCTGAGAAGTAGAGGCTTGTGTCTGGTTCCAGTCTCATGCACAGTACAAGTTGGGAGTGACAATGGTGCTGACTATTGGGCTCCTGCTTTCAGCGGAGGCTTTCTGTAGATGGATGCAGCAGCACACAGAGAGAGATACAAGTTCATGGAAATTATATAACATCATGAGCAGTCACTCTGCTAAAACATCAAGGCTGATTGCTCATGATGCTATACAACATTATCCTGAATAAAATTGCGTGCTGTCACAAGAATTTACTGGCTATCAAGCTTTTATTTAATTTCATTAGCTTAACTAAGATGGTGGTGGTACGATCCTAGGTTTTAATGTATATGCAATATTTGTATGATTAATCATTTGAATGCTACATTTTGAGCGGCATAACTTCATTACCATGATGATAATCATTCTCTCTACAGCGCTTGAATCATTACTACTGTTTTAGTAAAATATCTGATGGCCGTTTCGATCACTACGAGAACTTGGGAAAGATAGCGCTACTCTACGTACGCAGATCCAAGAATCTCATACATGCCCACGAGACATGAACCGATAGCTAGGAACCAAGTTCAGAATTCTGTGTCATCCATATTCTAATGAAAACTGGTTTAGATTTATTCGAGTGTTTTGAAACTTTTATAGCACAAGTAGTGTTCACGTACACTTGGTATAAGAAACTTGCACCATTTATATAGGCTCCCTCACATGCAGCATATATATATGTGTGTGTGTGTGTGTGTGTATATATATATATATATATATATATATATTAACCTGCAGGCTTTGCTACTTTCATTTATATTCCATTAAAGAATTCTTCGATTCGAATTAAAGCGTAGAAGAACTCAAACAATAAAAGTTATATTATAGTCACACAAGAGCCAAGTGGTATTAATTTGATCAAATATATGGCGTGAGAAGCCATACCTTATTCTCAAGCATACTACGCCGATCACTTTCCCTTTTTTTAAAAAAAAAAGAAAAGAAGAAAAAGCAATTGGGGTAGCATTCGGATCAAGTTCTGTATTCCCTAATTGGAACGTAACTTAAATTAACTAATATTATTTTGAATTTCCTAATTAATTATAATTGAAAAACAAAAGTCTTTCTTTTGATGTACCCAATTAGACAAGAAAATAAAAATAAACACAAGAGCAACAAGACTAAAAATATCTGTATTTATATATATATACATGACAATAACGAGATCTAATCCATGGGCAACAGAATCTTAAAGGACAGTGACAGGAAATCAAAGTAGCATCTTATAGCTATCATGTCCCAATTTTCAAAATATCAATTCTAATTCTTGGAAACTGTTTTTTTTTTTCTGACAAGAATTGTCGAAGAAGAATATATTGATGGAAACTCAAACGTTGGCCTTTCGAATGAATAAAGCATGAGAATAGCAGCAATCATGGCCTGCATGCATACATAATCGGGTGACAATATATTAGAACCAATTATCCCAACCACGCCACCCCAAGTCATTTCCATTACCCCATTTATTCTTCCTTTCAGATGTTTCGTGATGTGACCTCCGTCGTCCACCGTCGTTTCTTATTCAGACTTTTGTCCCTGCTTGTCGTTTCAATGTCATATTTTTTGTCTTGTGATCTGTCTTTAGGGGTTCATTTGTTGTCTTATGATCATTAGCTTAGATTTCACTTTCTGATGCTGCCATTTAAAAAATTATTAATCAAAAACCAAAAGGAAATTTTTTTACCATGGGCTGAGACTTGAGAGAAGCTCCAAATAACATCATTAGGCTGGCCTAGATGCCATGTCTAGGCCTATAGTCGTGGCTCGTGAGCCCAGGTTCGACCTCAGACACACTCGAACGAAAGTCTTAAAAAAGTGAAAATAAACGATAGTCCTGGTCCCATGGTGAAAATAAAGGAGGGAAATTGGCTATATGACAAAATTTATCTGCTATCTCTAGAGTCACCATATCTTATAAGTGTTAGGCACACCAAAATCTAGGGGTGAGCAGAACCCGTAAAATCCGTCCAAAACCGTTTGAAACCGTAAAAAGATTGCATTTCGGGTTCACATTATCGGGTCTGTGGGTTTAAATGGGTGGGAGAAGCTGGAAGTTCGGGTTTGTTCGGTCGGGTCGGGTTGATTCCATATCAACCCGCATAAACCGACCCGCCCGAAACTCAATACTCCATAAGCTCATACGTCATCGTTTTATCCTGCAATCTACCTTTGCTTTGCATCCATATTTCTTCGGTTCCCCCAAAATCCCAATCTCTTCACTCCTCAATCTTCACCCATTCACCCGAGGCCCGAGCCAAGCCCTAGACCACTCCAAGTCTCCAACTCCGTCCCGGTGTCCTGTCTTCCTCTCGCCGCACACGGCCACGCCTCACGAATCACGATAGGAAACGAAGCTCCAACTACCAGAAGCTCCAGCCACCAAGCCGTTGGGTAGTCAAACCAATCGATAAGGTAAGTTTCTCACCCTTTCACTTTCATTTTGCTAAATTTCCTTCAAATCACTAAATCCCTAAGCCTAATCACGATTGTGCCTGCCTAATTGTGTATTCTGTTCTGTCTATTGCAATTATACGGTTCACTTAGTTTGGCTTGGCTTGAAGTAACTTGAAGCCCTAATCAAGTAATTGTGATTCATGGCCGAAATTCTGAGTTTTGCTAATTTTTGCATCTCTGTGAGACTGTGACTGACTCTGTGGAACTAGTTTTGTTCTTACTTTACTTATATGAAAATGATGATATATATTTTTGGCTGTTTAATTCGTGAATAGTCAAATAGGTAGCTGAACTGATTCAACTGAATGCCCATTAATATTTACCTTTTTTAAAAGCATCATTTTTTGTAGCTGAAGGTCCCCTCCAACTCTAATATCTCTAATATTGCTTTTTGATGTTTGACACTTGTGAGTTTGGGTGTTTGACACTTGACAGCTAGTATGGACTCTTCAAAATCAAAAGAGCAAGAGACAATTGCATCTACAGCAAAATCACCCTCAGCCACAGTTGAACCAAAAGGAAAAGACAAAGTAGGAACTTCAGTTGGCACTGAAGATTCTAATATTACTCCTCCTAAGCGCCAGAAAAGAAAACCCCCTGCAAGTGGATCTCGAAAGTCATCAGCAGCATGGGAGCATTTTACTAAAATATTAGATGCTTCAGAACCTACGGCTGAGTGTAATCATTGTGGGAAGAGGTATTTGTGTAATCCTAAGACACACGGCACTTCTAATTTAGTCAGTCACATGTCTAAATGTCTTAAATATCCGCATGCTTTGAATGATCCTAAACAAAACTTGATTAGTTTTGAGCCCAAAAAAGATGGTGCGGGAAATAGTATGGTAAAAGCCTCACAAGTTTATAATTTTGAAGAATGTCGAAAAGCTTTAGCTCTCCTTATTGCTACAGATGAGCAACCATTTAAATCAGTTGAAGGATATGGATTTAAATATTTTTGTAGCAAGTTGCAGCCACAATTTCATATTCCCTCTCGTTTTACTGTTGCTAGAGATTGTTATCAACTGTATTTAGATGAGAAACTGAAGCTTAGAAGTTTTTTACAGTTAAATTGTGCTAGGATATGTCTCACTACTGATTGTTGGACTTCAGTCCAAAATTTGAGTTATATGGTTCTCACTGCACATTTTGTTGATAATGATTGGAAACTTCAAAAGAGAATTCTTAACTTTTGCCCTATTCCTAATCATAAAGGGGAGACAATTGGAAAGAGTATAGAAAATTGCTTGAATGATTGGAGGATTGAAAAAGTGTTCACGATAACTGTGGACAATGCTAGTTCAAATGATGTGGCAATAGCATATTTAAAGAAAAGAATGAAGGCAATAGATGGTTTGATTTTAGAGGGTGATTTTATGCATATTAGATGTTGTGCACACATATTCAATTTAGTTGTTAATGAGGGATTGAAGGAGATGCATTCATCTATTGCATCTATTCGTAATGCTGTGAAATATGTTAGATCTTCTCCCTCTAGGCTAGCAAAATTTAAATGTTGTGTTGAACAATCAAAAATTGAATCTCAGAGCCTTGTATGCTTAGATGTTCCAACTAGGTGGAACTCTACCTATTTGATGTTAGAAGCTGCTGAGAAATTTCAAAAGGCATTTGAAAGGTTAGAGGAGGATGAAGTTGGTTATATTAATTATTTTGATGAGAAGACAATTGGTCCTCCTTCTTCTGATGATTGGAATAATGCTAGATATTTTATTCAATTTTTGAAAATTTTCTATGATGTCACTTTGGAGTTGTCTGGGAGCTTATATGTTACCTCAAATGTGGCCTTTCCTCAACTTGCTTTAGTTCAAAGTGAGTTATTGAAGTGGAGCTCAAGTGATAACTTCTTGTTAAGTGGTATGGCAATAGAAATGAAGAGGAAATTTGATAAGTATTGGGGGCAAGTTGAAAACATGAATCCTTTATTGTTCATTGCCAATGTGCTTGATCCTAGATACAAACTTGCGTATTTAAAATGGTCATTTGATGATATTCATGGTTCAACTTTATCTTATAATATGACTTGCAAGATCAAGGCTGATTTACAAAATTTGTATAATTGTTATCGTCAAGTGTATGAGCCTAGCAATGCTTTGAATGAGGAAAGCCACTCTTCAATATTGATGGCAATAGACCAAGATGTTACAAAGAAAACACCGGCTCAAAAAGCTAGAGAGGCTGCTTTTAAATCTCATTTGAGGGCTAAAGATTCAATTGAAGCAAAGAATGAAGTAGAAAGATATTTAGCTGAAGTTTGTGTGGATGCAGATGATTCTTTTGATGTTTTAGATTGGTGGAAGTCAAATGTGTCTAGATTTCATATTCTTTCTATTGTTGCTCGAGATGTGCTAGCCATTCCTATGTCTACAGTAGCTTCTGAGTCAGCATTTAGTACTGGTGGACGTGTACTAGATATATTTAGATCGTCTCTCTCTCCAAAAATGGCCGAGGCATTAATTTGTGTACAAAATTGGTTGAAACCAAATCTTTTGCAAGTTGATAGTCTTGATTTTATTGAACAATTGCAACAGTGTGAGAAGATTGAGGCAGGTAAAGTATTAAGTTTTTATTTTATATATTCTAATTTGTTAATTTATAATATTCAAATAACTCAGTATTTATTTATTTATTTTGTAGAACTTGCAGAAGCTTCCTTCAAATAGCAACAATAAGAGGATGGATAATTGTGCTGTTTTAGACTTTTGGAAACACATTTGAGGCTATTTCTTTGTATGTCTGCTTACTAATTTAATGATTTTAGGTTGATGTATTTCATGTATGTTTTTTTTTTGTTTTTGCAATTTATGTTATTTATGGTTTAATATTTTTGGAAACATAGGCATTCTTGCTGCCTTGCTGGACTGGATTGATGGATTGCTGGGTCTGGGTTAACTTGTTTATGCCATTCTGGACTCTTGATGGCGCATAGGCATGCTGGATGGGTTTTTCTGGCTGCATTCATTTTTGTTAATTATATTCATGTTTGTTAATTATATTCATGTTTGTTAATTATATTCATGTTTGGAATTTGAACCATATATTCATGTTTGTTAATTATGTTTAGAAAGTGTTATGGTTTAATGTGATTTCTGGATTGCTGGGTTAAGAATTTAATATGATTTCTGCTTTCTGGAAATGCTGGATTGCTGGATGGGTTTTTCTGCATTCATTTACTGGTTTATTTTTCTGTTTTGGAATTTGAACCATATATTCATGTTTGTTAATTATGTTTAGAAAGTGTTATGGTTTAATATGATTTCTGGATTGCTGGGTTAAGAATTTAATATGATTTCTGCCTTCTGGAAATGTTGGATTGCTGGATGGATTTTTCTGCATTCATTTACTGGTTTATTTTTCTGTTTTGGAATTTGAACCATGCATTCCTAAACCTGCAAAACAAAGGCTTCTGCCTTCTGGAAATGCTGGTTTAATATGATTTGGAATTATTTTGGAAATGCCTTCTGGAAATGCTGGTTTAATATCTGGAAATGTCTTCTGGAACCATGCATACCTCTTCTTTTGGAATTATTTTTAGGAAGTATTTATGGTTTAATATGATTTCTGCCTTCTGGAAATGCTGGATTGCTGGATGGATTTTTCTGCATTCATTTACTGGTTTATTTTTCTGTTTTGCAATTTGAACCATGCATTCCTAAACCTGCAAAACAAAGGCTTCTGCCTTCTGGAAATGCTGGTTTAATATGATTTGGAATTATTTTGGAAATGCCTTCTGGAAATGCTGGTTTAATATCTGGAAATGCCTTTTGGAACCATGCATACCTCTTCTTTTGGAATTATTTTTAGGAAGTATTTATGGTTTAATATGATTTCTGCCTTTTAGAAATGTTGGATTGCTGGGTTAATTTACTTCTGGAAATGCTGATTTGATATTGGCGCATAGGCATTCTGGTTTTGGATGTGTTTATGGCTTAATATGAATTCTAGAGAGGGTGTAATTTGTTTGTTATTGCCTGAACCCGCAAAACCCACATGAACCCGCCCAAAACCGCATGAACCCGCCCAAACCCGTATCCCTCGGTTTAGTAAAACTCACGGTCGGGTTCGGGCTGAGTTTTTGTGGCCCGACGGGTGGTCGGGCGGGTTGGATTTCGGGCCCAACCCGTCCGAACCCGACCGCTGCTCACCCCTACCAAAATCCTTTATGATGTTTCAAATTATTGTATAAATAATATGCTTATTGAGATTAAATTGATATAATTTTAAGTTGATTCCTCACTCCTTTTTTTTTTGGCATTTCACATTTCTATTTCCTGAATCATATGCATCTTATCTAATATGAAAAAAAGAAGGTAAAACCAAATTCCTTTTGTCTATTATTTTTCTTTATATCTCATTTAAAAAAAGAAAAAAAAGGAGAGAGGGGACTATGGGCTAGACTTGTATGACAAGGTTAAGGATTGAACATGATTGGGCTGTCCCAAACGCTGATTCATAGAAAGGCATGATGAAACCCGAGTTTTAGGTTGGGTCTTCTCATCACTTCGATATATGGGTTGGAAAAAATAAATAAATAAAAAGAAGAACCCCATAACAAGATAAGACTGTTGGCAGGACTTGTAATTTTTTTTTTATTTAAAAAAATGGAAATAAGATATTAGTAACCATAGATTTTGGAATGCTAGGGAAATGGATATTGGATGTGGGATTTAAAATCTATACTAATTTTGTGAACAAAGTATCCGATTCAAGAATTTATAACAAATACCTTTTTATAATATAAGTGAATATTCCAATTACGAATGAGGATGCTTACTGACGATTTTAGTTTGATAGAGACGTCAAAATTTTAATAACGACAACAAATTTGACGTTTAAAATAAATTAAAAAGTTTAAAGACAAACAATATACAATTGTTGAACAGTTGAGAGAGTGAATTAGAAAATATATAAACAAACAAAGAGAAAGAAAGAAATGTATCGTTGATAGGCGATGAGAAGACGCGTAGGGAAAGCTGAAGAAGCAAAAACAGAGGGTCCAAATGGAAGCAACCACGAAACAGAGGAAGCAGTGGCGTAGTATCATGGAGTAACTGAGAATTTAGGGAGTCGCGAGTAACGGTCAACCAAGCCGGCTGGGCGGCAAGCGGGTCCCGCTCCTTTTTTTTTTCTTTTTTTGGATAGTCACGGGCCAACAATTTTGCCGCCAAATTCAAAGTGAATGGAATTACCAAATTATCCGCTCATCTGTCTCTTTTGCCATGTTGATGTGGACCGTATTGATTATTTGATTAAAATTTAACCTCAATTCCAACAACGAATAAAAAAAAAGCCCAAATTCATCCAACAAAGAACTTTGAAATTATTAAACAATTCGGAGTAAACATTAGACATAAAAAGGGCCGACTCTCAACGCATGGGAACAATTAAGTAATATAAACAATTACAAATTAAAATTAATTTTCATTATAGGAACTGTTAATTTGAAAATTTTGAGATGTTTGGTGTTACTTTACAGCAAATTTTATTTTTTAGTGCTCAAGTTTAATCATAGTTCTAGCTTTTGATTTCAAAATTTTTGTTTGAACCCAAGCTCAACCTCAATAAAAATGTTTGAACTCAATTTCGGTAATAAATTGAAGAAAAAAATTAAAAATAATTTTCTTACTTGTTTTTTTAAATTTATTTTTTTAAAAATTAGATTAGCAGAAAAAAATTTATTTTCTTAAAAAAAATACAAAATTTTTTATGTCAAAAAATTCTAACAAAAGAAATGGAGCCTAATAGAATTTTAATCTAATACTATGAAACAAAGGAAACAATTGTTTTTTTGGGGAGAAATAACTCAATCTTTTGCTGTGGGGAGAAATTGGTCGTTTCACAGTCGGCCGTCCAAGACTTTTCGCGCCAGCAAATAAGCAGGTATTTCCGTTACCATGACAACCCCACCAAAAATGACCCAATTTTTCGCTTCCTCCAAAAACCCACAACCAAAACCCCGTCTCTCACTGCCATCACCACCGCCATGACGATCGCCACTTCAACTCGGATTCTTCGGCACACCACCGACTTCATCTCCGACGTTCTTTCCCAATCCGAACTCCGCCGCCGCCTCATTGCCACCATAATCCGTGAGACTTCAATTTCCAATCAAATCACCCTCAAACACCTCAACCTCGCCGCTAACACTCTAGAAAATGCTATTTCCGTCTCCAGCCCCACCATCCGATCCTCCTCGCTCAACCTCGCCGAAAAGCTCCTTCTTCCTCTCCCTGAAACCCCCATTTCTTCTTTCCTTCTCTGTCTCATTTACAGCCTCTGCAACCGTCAAATTGAAGCCGCCTTAAGTCTCCTCCGAATCTTCGACTTAAACCCTCCGTTGGCCCGATCAGAAATTGCGCCTATTCTTTACGAGAAGCTATTTTCTCTCCACCTCCTCCCTGTTTTCCGACGCTTCGATGAACAGAGAGCAAAAATACTGCCATCAACATCGGCAAAATTGGCAAGTGATACTTCTGATTATTCAATTTCAGACGAATCTGTAGTCTTACCCTCCTCGAAATTATTGTCTCGGATGAGCGAGGATCAAGCTTCGAAGCTAAGGGAGTTGGAGAGAAACTATGAAGAGGCTCTTGATGACAACTGCAGGGTTGTTGCCGAGTACTTCAAAGAAGTTTTGGTAAATAGTAATGGAAACCCATCAATTAATCCCCCGCTTTTGATACTGAAGAGCAGCAGAGAAGATGAAAATATGGAGAACATTCAGCAGGAGAAAATGGAAACAAAATTGCCTTTGTTGATGAACGGACGGTATAATGTAATGTTGTATTTACTATATCTTTTTTAGTTGTATTTATTTTATTTTGCTTTTTCAGATGTATTACTATTTATCTTACACACACACACACATAGGCTATCAGTTCTTTGATCAATTTGATAACCCTGATTTCATATGTTCACGCTTTAGGTAAAAATTTCCTCATTATTACTACAAGCAACTAGGTTCTTATAAATGTACATTAGTCCTCTTCAAAAAAAAAAAAAAAAAACAATTGCATGGTTGGGGTCACATTTAATGAAAACAAGTGACAACAATAATTAACGGGTCAATCCTAGGTTGGAGAAGATTTTTCTTTCCTGCATAATGAAGTTGATGATACTTTACTATATGACATACTAGTCTTATTAGTTGTACTGGAGCCACTCAAAGTTGTCAGCTGTACATGATATCGCTATTTTTACTGCAGCCAATATGGGCCAAAATGGAAACATCTTTTGAACATTCGAGCAGCAGTCTCAGCAGCAATTCCTTGCATGCACCGTTCTATCCTCAAAGAGTCTCTCCCAAAATCCTCAAACACCAAAAACCTTCTGAAAACCTGTCCATGCCATCATCTTCAAACTCAGGCGCTGAATTTGAGTCTTCGTCGAATGAAAATTTACCTTGTTTTTCTTCAGAATCTGAGGCAGAAAGTAAGGTAATTGATACTTACAAGAGGAGGAATATCCAATGCGGACTGAATTTCCTATGCTAGTTATTTTAGTTCTTTAAATTATGAAGCAGTGAAGCTGTGTCCTGTAGGAAATAGACAAAAAGATGGTCTTGTTGGAGCCTCGACGACGCCAAACCCAAAAACCAATGCAAACCAATTTTGCAGATTCCCGGGGGTAAGCCATAGAAATATTCATTCATCATTGTTTTGTTTCTGCTGCTTTTTCTCAAACTTGGATCCTTTCTGTTCCTAGTTCCCCAGATTATCCCATGGCGGATTATGATAACCAACCGCATGGAAGTGGAAAGTTTACGCCTCCCAAGGACTTTGTCTGTCCAATAACTAGCAATCTTTTTGATGATCCAGTGACTCTTGAGACCGGGCAGACATATGAACGTAAAGCTATTGAAGAATGGTTCAATAGGGGGAACTCAACGTGTCCAATCACCCGCCAGAAGCTGCAAAATACCCAATTACCTAAAACAAATTATGTGCTCAAACGACTAATTGCAAGCTGGAAAGAACACAACCCCAACTCAATCCCATCGCCATCTGAGAGTCCATATGCTGGAACTGAGGTAGCAGTCAAGTCAATAGTGCCTTCAACTTCTCCTAACAGTGTTATATCACAAGCCACCGTTGATGGGATGATTGGTGAGTTACGTCAGGCAATTAACAACCTGTATATGTCAGAGATTCTTGAGGAATCCGAAATGGCTGTGCTTCAAATTGAGCAGTTATGGAAAGAAGTAAATTTAGGTGTGGATATCCAGAGCATGCTATCAAAGCCTCCAATCATTAATGGGTTTATGGAGATTCTTTTTAATTCTGTTGATCCTCAGGTGCTGCAAGCAACAGTTTTTCTTCTGGCTGAGATGGGTTCTAAAGAAAATGCTGTTATTCAGACGCTCACCCGGGTGGACTCTGATGTAGAATGTATTATGGCTCTTTTCAAGAAAGGGTTGACGGAGGCTGTTGTATTGATTTATCTCCTAAAACCTTCCTCTACGAGTCTTGCAGAAATGGCCATATCGGCGTCTCTCATTGCAGTTTTCAATAAGAAAGAGGAAGACTTGCTTAAGATGTGCATAAATCCTAAGACAGCTGCGGTTCTTTTACTGGCACAGATTCTTGGAAGCAGTGACGAGAGAATTGCATCTTCTGTTGCCAAGAATTTGATAACTGAAAAAGTAATTGGAAGTATTGTGGGCAGTTTAGGAGCTGAGTGGGCAGAGGAGAGGATTGCTGCAGTGGAGATCTTATTAAGATGCACGCAGGAGGATGGGACTTGCAGATACACCATTGCTGAAAAAGCTGAGCTGTCTCCCATTCTGGAAAGCTTCATTGGTGCAACTGATGCAGAACGTTTCAATATTGTTCAATTTTTCTCGGAGTTAGTCAAATTAAATAGGTAAATCTTTTTCATAGATGTATCTTACATTATTAAACAAACTAGTTTACCTTGTAGTTGCTGACATTGATCATGGGCTCCTAAATAGGCTAATTCAACCTTTTGGTTTCCTCCAGGAGGACATTCAATGAACAAATTCTCCAGGTTATAAAGGAAGAAGGTGCTTTCAGTACAATGCATACTCTCCTCATTTATCTGCAGACAGCCCTTCAGGACCAATGTCCAGTCGTGGCTGGCCTCCTACTCCAACTTGATCTTCTGGTTTGAATCTGTCCAATTAACCCCCCCCCTTTTTTCTCTCTGTGAAATTGACTTTGATATTCACCAAATATTTAAGATTATTGAAAGGAACAACGACTGCCAGATACACAGTCTTTGCTTTATTGCCTTCAAACTAGAGATGCTGAAATGTTGTTTTACTTGTACAAGAGAGTTTATAATCATAGTGTCATTTGTAGGTAGAGCCAAGAAAGATGAGTATATACCGCGAAGAGGCAATAGATACTCTTATATCATGCCTCAGAAACACTGATTTCCCTGCTGCCCAAGTAGCAGCTGCTGAGACAATTGTGTCATTGCAAGGGAGATTCAATTTCATTGGAAAGCCTCTTACCAGAGAAGTCCTTCTTATACGTGCTGGCCTTGACAGAAGTTATAAAAATCTTGTTCAGATGGAACAGATCAGCAATTTCTGCGGAGAATTTGAAACGACTCCTGTATAGTTCTTTGAAACTGTAGTAATGTGTTTTGATTTTCTGATATTGGCTTGTCAAACATTTTTTTTTTTTTGGCATCCTGCTAATAGTGATATTACGATTGGTTTCCTTATTTATTTTTGTATTTCTAATTGATATCAACAGGAAGAAGAGAAGGCAGCTGATGATTGGGAAAAAAAAATTGCGTCTGTTCTAGTTGGCCACGAGTTTGGTCTACTTTTTGAGGCTTTAGCAGATGGCTTGAAGAGCCGAAGTGCAGAACTATGCTCAGCATGTTTTATATCAGCTACATGGCTCACATACATGCTCAACATTCTCCCAGATACAGGAATACAAGGAGCAGCCCGTGTCTGCTTGCTCAAGCCCTTCATATCTATATTTAAATCTGCCAGGGGCACGGAAGACAAAATCCTTTCTATGCTTGCCCTGAATAGCTTTCTTCATTACCCTGGTAAGTTGCACAAACCATGGTCATTTATTAGAACCAAAAGTTTTGTTTAATAAAGAATAACAGCAGGTTGGTTCCACCTGGAAGCCGGAAAAATTAGTCAAAAACAAAATGAAACATAGATTCATATCAGACATAAAGCTAGAAGCCTTAAAGTAGATAAATTTGTTTAAACTGTTTGCCGATTAACATATTAAGTCTTAGATGTCATTATTGTGCAAAGTTCAGAAAATGGTGAGCGTATTTGACTTTGTGGATTTCAGATGGGTTGCGTGATCTAACTTCCTACACCAAGGATGTCTCAAAAGGTTTGAGAGAGCTTAAGAGATCCTCCCCCCTTGCATCTCAAATGCTTAAAGTTTTGGTTGAAGAGAATGAATCTAAAGCAGTAAGTTTGCTGCATTTTAAAACTATTTCAATATAGAGCAAATGTGATAATGAAGTTAACGTTCTTGATCGGAACAGGACATCTGGATGCATAATGAGTTAATCCAGGTAGATTGCAGTGAGAATGGAGAAGTGCTGTCTGTCATTTGCTTGAAGGATAAAATTTTTTCAGGGCATTCAGATGGAACTATCAAGGTAACGAACCTAATGTCACACGTTTTATGATTTACTTCTAATGGCTTTTAACTCAAGTGCTGAAAACAAAAATATTATTATTTATTTCAGGGTGTAAAAGAACTCAAGTTTGATTGTATCAACCATGAGTATCATTTTTCTTAAATAACTGAACTGATTATTGGAATCTATTTTAATGCTTGTTTCAACCAATCTATATGCGATCAAACTACCAACATGCCCTTGTATGCTAGTGGAAGTGTTGGGTGCAAGCAAGACCTAAATATGTTCAAATATAGATATATGTCTAACAAAAAGGAACGAATTAATAAGTGGTTCCTGCGACATGCTTGATAGATTAAATAGCTAGAAAACAACAAGGACTCACCTGAATCTGGATAAATACAAAATACTATGGTCTTAGCTTCATCTAACACTTAGGGTAATATGAGCTTATTGGAAATTTCTTTCTAATCTTAAGGTCTGGACAGTAAAGGGTAGCTTATTCCATCTGATACAAGAGACTCAAGAACATATGAAGGCTGTCACAAGCTTGGCAATTTCAGAATCTGGTGACAGGCTATATAGTGGTTCACTAGATCGAACAACAAAGGTAATGTCCTCTGCAATTCCTCTAAATTCAATGTTAGGCTTCAAGTTTAACTTTAGTATATTTTCTTTGATGACTAGGTCTGGTCTATAGGCAAGACATCAATACATTGTGTACAGGTGCATGATATGAAAGACCAAATTCATAATTTAGCTGTAACCAATAGCATATCCTGCCTCATTCCTCAGGGAACTGGTGTCAAGGTACTCAATGAAATTATGAATTCTTGCTATTCTTTCATTGGAGGGGGCAGAAGCTGATCTGCGACCCCTTTGCATGCCAGATTCCAAAATAACACTAGTCTCATTTGTTTTATTAAGAAAACCTTTGTGTTACACATAGATAATCACTCTGCTTAGTTAATTGCTATGAGCTGCATGTTGCATTGTTTTCCTTTTTCTTTTTATTATTATCTGATTCTCTTTCTTTAATAAGCAAATCCCAAGGTGGCATAGTTTTTGCTCTTGTTAATTTTTGGAACAGGTTCTGCTACTTCTTCCCCCTAATAATGAAATGCCTCACAATTACTTCAATAGTATTAGTAAAAGAAGCGGAATCATTTATGCGTATAAACTACCTTCTACTTCTTTAGGTTCAATCATGGAATGGAGAAGCGAGGTTATTAAACTCAAACAAACATGTGAAGTGCTTGGCTCTTGTTCATGGGAGACTATACTGCGGATGCCACGACAACAGCATTCAGGTATCAAGTTTTCAGAGGTCTGACAGTAATCCAATGTAATTTTTTCTCACCATTCTAGTAATAATACTCGTGTGAAATTTCAGGAAATAGATTTGGAAACAGGAACAGTCAATACCATTCAAAGTGGTTCTAAAAAATTACTTGTTAAAGCAAATCCTATTTATGCACTGCAAATTCATGGGGAGCTTATATATGCAGCCAGCTCTTCCTTGGATGGAGCTGCTATAAAGGTATCTTTCACAAGAATATAATTTCATGATTTATCTCTACCATAATCTAGAGGAAATAAAAAAACAACTACTATCGTGTCCGGAATTAGGGGGTGTGCATAGATTTCCCTATCAATATGATTTACATTGAGTACTTCGTAAATATCAACACGTTGCCTGATGCTGAGTTTCGTAAGTATGTTCCAAGCATTGACGGAGTTGTGTAATTCCCATTATAAACATCAATCATTGTTTGCAGAATGTATTCAATTGAAACTGACTAGATGATGAAATTTAATTAGTAGTCACAAAGAGAAGAAAGCTATATTTTCCCAATTTCGTTCGTAAAAGTAATTGCCGTAAAATTAGTTTAGATTGTTGGAATAATGGACTTCGAGCACGTATAGAGTTCTGTAACATAACAAAGACTGTAAACTAGTTGATGCTACTTCTGTGGATGTCGTCTGTAGTTAGTTATCTAATTCTGCTTCATGTTTGTATGCCAAGATATGGAACACTTCCAATCACAGTATGGTTGGATCAATGGTAACCGCATCAGAAGTGCGGGCGATGGCAATGAGCTCAGAATTAATTTATTTGGGGTGCAAGGGAGGAGCTGTGGAAATTTGGGATAGGAAGAAGCAGAATAGGATTGATACATTACACATGAGTACAAACGGTAAGATTGTTTGCATGGCTCTCGATGGCAATGAAGAAATTTTGGTGATTGGAACTTCTGATGGCCGAATTCAGGTATCTCTTTTTGTTTGAATTTTACTCGGATTGATTACATTTCTTTTCTTTTCTGACTTCAAAGTTTACACATTCGTGACATTTACACGCCAAGTAACATTTAAAATCCAATGGAAGAGCAACTTATATGAATAAACATTAGTGTTCGATTTATTTTTTGCTTTAACAGTTACCAAACCTCTGATAATTTGCAGGCATGGGGAATAAGTTGAAAGGGGAGCTCAAAATTTTGCTGCAGGAAGTGAAAGACTAACTTATTTAATTGATATTAAATTCATTGAACCGTGGGAATGCTTTCATTTGAGATTTCTTGTAAGATGTATAGAGCTCAAAAGTGTACGAGGACATCTCTGACGCAGCAGAGAGGTGTAAGTATACACGTGCCTTGCACATGAACCAACTTTCAACATAGATAAATGATTATTCTTTGCTAAAATATTTTGTATCAGATTGCCGGTTGTCTTCTTTCTTGTTCTCTCTCTCTCTCTCGCTCTCTCTCTCTCTCTTTTTGAGCCTACCAGAGATGTAACTGGCATTAAACAAGAGAGGCCACCATTGACAAAAGTTGTAATGAAATCACAAAACATATATTATTCACTCCTAGCACATTCTTTTCCAATTTAACTACGCCCTCTCTTATTACTAATATTTTTAAAAATAAATTAAATTTGCGACCTTTTATTCAAATTCTTGTCCTCAATCACTGGCATCTTAACATAAGATCAGAACATAAATAGAGATTGACATGAGCAAGGAAAGAATCATTGGGTTCACGTGATGTTCAAATTGTAGTAAATTATTTTATTGCCAAGTGGTTTTTCTTTGTGGAACGGATACTTCAACAATTAAATAAGAAAAATTATGGTACGAAAACAATATTAGGGGTTGCAGTCCTCTTTTATGAAATGAAGAGTTTCCTATTCAATGTCAGGAGAGAGTTTAATTATATTCTCCGCGGAAACCGTTTTGACCATTTCTTAAAATTCATCAACCAGATTCAAAGATGTTATAATAATTAAATGTAACGACTTGCCATATTATATCAGCAGCTCGATCCACATATGCAGATTAAATGTTGAACTGTTGGAAGTATATAAACGTAATGTATTCAAACAATTTTCTTAAAATGCCACCGGGCTTTTTTCTTTTTTATTTTTTTGGGGCCCCATACAACAGTAATAAAACAAAGAAACCAGCAAACGCCAAAATCAGCCGCACGAAACAGGGAAACTAAACGACAAATCCAGAAACTAGAAACCAGAAGCCCCCCATTGATAACTTTCAATCCACTCCAGCCCGGGCAAAAGAACAATCAATCTCCAGAATCATAGCCAACTAGGATGGGGGTGCTCGGTCCCAACCTAAGGACTACGTTCTGTTCTATTTGCAGCGGACACAGCAAGCCAATCGACCGCCTTGTTTGGATTCTAGTAAACTCAAGACCAGGAACACACAGAAAAGGAATTCTGAAGATTCAAAACGTCCTCCAAAAATAACTCCACACAATAAATTCGTTAGCCGCCAACTCCTTCCGTTGCAAACACAAACTTAATCTTAACACATGAAGAAAGGACGTCGTTACGTAGATGTGCAATATTTTTAAATCAATATGTCTTGTCTCATCTATTTCTACTTAATAAAATAACTCCACACAATAAATTCGTTTTTTTTTTTTTAAATTATCTTACTTATTAAATATAAATATATTAAAATGTAAATTCGTCCTTCCAGCTGTGTCCACTAGGGAGTACTGAAGATCTGCTTTTCTGGAACTCTCCGCCATCGCACCTACATTTCTCTATTTTAGCAGACATGGCTGGCGTCAGTTCATTTAGTAAAACCGCATCAATCGTACAGAATAATTATAAAAGATTTTCCATCCATAATACGATTTTCAATTTTTTAACTTCATTGTTATGATAATTTTTTTTTTTTGGTAAAGATGATAATTCTTTGCTTTTTATTTCAACACATGGATCCTTACGTGGCATTACTCAATTGGATGAGCTGAAAACGACTGACAATGACCCTTAAGCCATCTCCCATAAGAGTTGTTTAAGCTTGATTGACTATGGACATAAAATTTTAACAACCGTCGTTTTTATAAATAACTATTTTTAAATTAAAATAATAATCTTTTATTATATATCTTTATTATTTTTAATTAATATTATTAAAAATAAATTTATATTATTTTAAAAAATTTATTTATATATTTATTATTTTAAATTTTATATTAAAAAATTTATTTTATTTAAAATTTTATATTAAAATATTATTATTAAAAATAATATTTAAATTTTTTTTATATATATTTATTATTTTAAAATTAAAATATAAATTAATTATATTTTAAATTTAAATATAAATAAATATGAATAAAATATAAAAATATAAGATAATTTATTAAATTTATTAAATTAATATTTAAAAATTATATTATTAAAATATAAATTTATTTAAAATATTATAAAATTATTTATAAAAAAAATATGATACGACGTTTATAAAATTTACTTAAATAACTTTAGTGGATGTCTCTTACTACTTCGAATTAGCCACCGGACTCCACACAAATATCAAATCCAGCTTGGTATTGATTGAAGGATGGGAAGAGCAGAGGTTCAGCTTATATATAGCACCCAAGTCTGCGTCTTTCACATGTTCCTCTTTTTAGCTGTCTAATACACACCAACACTCGAGTCATCTTCCTCAACCCTAGATCAAATGGCTCCGATTGCAGTGGGACAAGTAATTCCAGACGGAATTTTGTCCTACTTGGATGAGGAAAACAAGCCTCAAACTGTGTCCATCCACTCACTTGCCGCTGGTAAGAAGGTCATCATTTTCGGTGTTCCCGGTGCCTTCACTCCCACTTGCAGGTATGCCTGTGCAATTTCTCCAGATCTCTCTTAATTGGTTGCATAGAAAGTTTTCGATAAGAAAAATAAAAAATTAGCTCCCATCTTGATGGGGGTACTCAACGTAAGTCAAAAGGTATACCGGAGAATCGCGAACTGGGGTTATCAAAGTTTGCTTCTTTGTCCCATCCTAGTTGCAATCTTGTTTGTTGCTTTAAATTTTTTATTCCATATCCTTTTGATGGAAGTTTATCGGTCGAATCGGTTGAGTGGATATAGCTCCGTGCGGGATAATTTTGGGGGTACGATTGAAGTTACTAAATTGTAAAATTCTGGGGCTATATTTGTTGGCTGATTTAAAAGGCTACAACTTTTTTCCCAATTGGGTAATTGCCCTTGTAAGCTGTAACTCTTGATTTTTGTGGAACTTGGGACTCTGGTATGTTTGGATTATTTGAATGAGTAATAGTTCTGATCCAACTAGAATTGAGAGAGCTTATAAAAGTCAATAACACCTTCAGCGTTGTAAGTCTAAGTCAAGTATACCAGGATAATTCTTCAAGAAAAAAAAAAAAAACTATACCAGCATAATTTCGTTTTGTACTGTAGAAGAGTAACTTTCGAAATAATGTGATTCTATCCTACATATTGTAAATAGGATATGCTCCTTCACTACATCATTGTGTACCGTGAAAAGTTCCCTTTTTTTTTTTCGTGATTTCTAATTAGTATTACATCCGTTCCTGACTAACAGCTTGAAGCATGTGCCTGGCTTCATTGAGAGAGCAGAAGAGCTGAAAGCAAAGGGTGTGGATGAAGTTATCTGTATCAGCGGTATATATTACATCTTAATCTTCCTTTCGATGTTGTTTTATTACTAAACATATGTGTGACGTGTCTTTACCCAAAAGATGCACTAGTGAATATCTGAATTTACAGTTCCCAAATCTTTTTGCTTTGCTTAATTCGAGACTAGTTATGACTATGTGCCTATTAATTAGCAGGTACATAATTTTTTCTTTGCTAACATCGCATTTTAATATGCCTCTAAAATTACGTATGTGGTTTATTCAATCTGACAAAGTCAAAACATTATATTACAGGCTTGATGCCTGATACCCAGTCTGCTTGATCTCTTAATTTATTCATGGTTTGATTCAAAATTGTTAAAAAAAATCTGATAGATCAGTTGCTATTTATCCATAGAACTGAGTACTCTTATTAACCATTATAAGGTTATTGCCCCGAAATTCACCATCATGTTTACATCCTTTGAGCACAAGAAGGACACCTCCAACACCGTTTAATCTGGGGATTTTTTTCAGGTTGCTTTTTGCTTGAATTTTAATATATGTGCTGAAATGTTAATTACTTTGCCGGTAGATATACCTCGTTCTTTAACATACACAACCGGAGCACCCATGTGATTCGTAGTTTATATAATGATGCTAGACCATTTCATTATTTGAATAGTTTGTTATTGAATTTAATTTTGCAGTTAATGATCCCCATGTGATGAACGCATGGGCCAAAACTTACCCGGAGAACAAGCATGTTAAGTTCCTTGCTGATGGTTCAGCCAAATACACCCATGCTCTCGGTCTCGAGCTTGACCTTACAGAGAAAGGTCTTGGCACCCGCTCTAAAAGGTTTGCTCTCTTGGTCGAAGATCTCAAGGTTAAGGTTGCCAATGTTGAAGGTGGAGGAGAATTCACTATCTCCAGTGCTGAAGAGATCATCAAAGCTCTCTGAGTTTGATGAGCCCTTGCGATGCTGTGTCTTTAGTCCCTTGGCTCTTTTAATGTCTTTAGTGTGTATACCCTCACGAGGTACATGTCTGAGACATTTTGGCTTAAATATGTAATGTGTGCTGTAGAGGGGATCTGAGAACATGCGTGTGGAAATAAAACTGCTGTTTCTTGTTACTACTAATGCTGGTTTTCCGCGTTGAAATGCTTGTATTGAATTCACTAGTCCTCCTAATAATCTAAGCCGGAGGGGAGTGGTTAAGGCGCATATCCAAAAGAAAAGCTTGGTTAAAATGCCGGGTGACGATTCAGACAATGTTTTTTGGGGTCATTGAATGCATTTTGAATCTGTTACGGGATGCGTGTTTTTCATCAAAGCTGAGGATCACGGTGACCTCAGACACGTGCGTCCATTGGGTCCATCCATTCCATCCTTCCGCACGTTGCATGAAACACTGAGCAGAGACAACAATTCAAGTTTCTATGTTCACATTTGTTTAATTAAAGGTCTATATAACATTGTCCTCTTACCTCGTTTTTCTCACTTCATTCGAGCTCAACATAAAACAGATTAAGAACCTAATTAAAGAAAGTAATCCCTACATTTTAAAGAAGCTATTATAGTTCAGTGGAGGATCATGTAAACTGTTAAAAGTGAGTATTTACAAGATTGTTTCCTTCTGCTCTGTTTGCATGCAGTTTTTAGTGTACCAATATTGGGGTTCTTCTATAAGTTGCCCAGTCAAAGAGTTGGGATTGCCAAGAAAAGTTTTTCTTGTCTTTAGGCACCAAACTAAAGATACATGATGCACCACCAGATTCATTTCCGTCTAGGAGATATATCAGATCATATTCTGTCTATCGTGGTCTTCTTCTATATGGAGGCTCAGTCCCCAAAAACAAGGTAACAAAACTTCGAAGTAGATGGTTGGGTGCCGATTGGCCCTTTTTTTTTTGGATATAAATTGGCCCATTTTCATATGCTAGCATTGATCTGCCAAGCATAGACACAAGTCATCCGAAATATTTTTAATAACTTGTCCAACTAGTTTTTACAAACATAATACAGAAATCATAAACAATCTACAGAAATAGAAATATGAAATTATTTATATTTTCAATAAACTCTTAAAAGTGTTAAAAAATTATGATAATTATGCTATGAAGAATAAACATTTATTATGAAATTAGTATTAATACAATTTATAGCTTCAAAATGATTATTCATTCAAAATAATTTTAAATATGTATTTTGTAGAATTAACCAGGCATTAAAACCAATTTTTTAAATTGTAATTACATTTTATAAAACACTATTCAAATAATAATTAAAAAAATACAACTATAAGTATTTATTAAAAAATAAATATTCATAAAGTACTATTATAAAATCTGGTGTTTTTTGCGATATCACTCGTTTAACTATAAGTGTTTTTTGCGATATCATACTGGTCATGTGAGTATGATTGATATCTACTTCCCCGTCTCTATCACTACGAAGTGTAATAATATTATTTATTGTTGCCAAGAGCACCTTGATATTAATTTTCAATACTGCACGATTATTGGAGGTTGAAGCAAGTAAACCCTTAGGGCATGTTTGGTACAATGGAATGAATTTAAGTTAGAATGGAAAAAGGAATGAAAGTAAGAATGGATAAAAGAATGGAAACGTATTTACTTTGTTTGGTATATTATGGAAAAGTAAAAAGAATGGAAAGATAAAATAATACAAAAGTCCATATTATCCTTGATATAAAAAAAATTTACCATTTAAAAAAAGAAAAAATCAACCCCAGCTTGAACAAATCAACCCCAATTTTACCACCATTACCAACTCTTTCTCGTCAAATTTCCCATTTAGTTTTGGGTCCACTGCATCGAGTATTCTCCCTTTTTTGTACTTCTCCCACACCCAATCTACCAGAACCAACTCTTCTGGAAGAGCCTTGGGCTCAATGGGTTTGCGACCACATGCAACCTCCAGCAAAAATGCACCAAATGCAAACACATTGAAGCAACGCCCTTTGATAATAGAACCCCAAACCAGTTGAGTTGAGATTGAAACCCACGAATGGAGCACGAAGACAAACCAGAAGAAGAAGAAGATGCTGAGACACGAAGACGGACCAGGAAAATTAAGAAGAAAATGGAAAAAGAGAAAAAAAGAAAGCAACCCGCGAAAATAAGAAAGCAACCCGCGCACACAGGGTCAAGTTTGTCTTTTGCCCGAGGGAATACCATATTCCATTGCATTCACGGAAGAATGCTCTTTCCATTATTTAATGGAATCTTGCATTCTACAGAATAGACATTCCATTCAACCAAATCATGGAAAGATACATTCCCACTCCCTCCCCCTTTCCATTCCATCAAACCAAACACCCCCTTATCGTTCGTACCTCATCCCTTGTTCGGAACTCAACGAGGAGGTGGATATAATGGCTACAGGGTACCGTTTGAGGGAGGGGCCCATTTGTTTAATTCAAAAATCTCTCTGTCGGATTTGAAATTTATTGAGAGGGACGAAAAGTTGCAGCGACGCTATATAACTACGAACAAATTACAATCTCTCTCATATTTGTTTAGTTTATTTATTGAAACCAAAAGAGACCCGTTTGTTGTTTAACACCTCACCCTTCCATATACCCAGAGACTAGAACCCAAGCACAGTCATCTTTCACTCTTCCTTCGTATCCTTCGTCACTTTTAGGTCACAGTCGTACCACGTTAAAACCGAGTCTGTAGTTTTAAGTCCACCCAACATTTCAGAAGATGAGTGCCTCAAAGTTCATTAAATGTGTTACAGTTGGGGATGGAGCTGTTGGCAAGACCTGCATGCTCATTTGCTACACCAGCAACAAGTTCCCCACGGTAACTCTCTTCAAAAATTGGATCCCATCTGTCAAAACTTCTTCCTTTTCCCATAACATTACTTGGTTTATTTTATCTTAATGGCGTTTATTTATATAAGGATGTATTATAAAAAAGAAAAAAAAAATTGGGCCTTCCTCTGTGGATAATATTTGTGTTTAATCTCAATTGCTTTATAAGTGTAGGGCATTTGTTCCATATACTGAGATGTTTCATTCTATGTGTTTCGATTTGGTTTAGACTCGCATTTGGGAATGTTTTCCTCCTCTTATACCACCCTCGCTCACGCACTGTTTTGTTTCTTTTTCTTTGGGTGACTTCTTGTGTGGCAGGACTATATACCCACAGTATTTGATAATTTTAGTGCCAATGTAGCCATGGATGGGAATATTGTCAATTTGGGGCTCTGGGACACAGCAGGTACTAGGTTGTCTCCTGTGCTCTAGCGCAGTGGTTCGGTTCTGCCTCTCTTTATTCTTGATACGTTTGTCATTCTGTTTTTATAAAGGTCAGGAAGACTACAGCAGGTTGAGGCCACTGAGCTACAGAGGTGCAGACATATTTGTCTTAGCATTCTCATTGATCAGCAGAGCGAGCTACGAAAATGTTCTCAAGAAGGTATAGACTTTTTAAGTTATAGCATATCTCTGCTTCCTCCAGCTTTACATTTTCGGTTGTTTCAAATTTTAGCTCCAATTTACTAGGAAGTGGGTCTTTTTCCTTTTAAAGTCTGCTATTATTTTTTCTGCATATAACATTTGTGGAACTGGATTGCATGCTTGTTTTCAGTGACGGAACATTCCCATCACCAAGGAGCATTCATGTTATTGAAATTTAGTTTTTTCCCCTTCCTAACTGCAGCTATTAATTTCAATTTTCTTTCATTCCTATACTTCAGTGGATGCCAGAACTGGGTAGATTTGCACCTAATATTCCAATTGTTCTTGTTGGCACAAAGTTAGGTAAGGAGCAGCTCATAGAAAATATTGTAATTCCATTATGCTAATTACTTTGACTATAAAGAGGGAACAGGTACGTGACATCAAATACTTAATTATTCATTCCAGATCTTCGTGAAGACCGGGGATTCTTTGCTGATCATATGGGATCTAATGTTGTAACGTCTGCTGAGGTTAATGTTCTTTATATTAGCTCTGTTTAATAAATAAGCATGAAGCACTTTATATATATTAGTAAAGAAAGGAGCTGATTCATCAGTCATCATTCATTGCCAATAGGGGGAAGAACTAAGGAAACAAATAGGCGCTGCAGCGTATATTGAGTGCAGTTCCAAGACTCAACAGGTAGTGGTTCTGAGTTTGATAATTCGAGGCTACTTAATAAAAAAATCCAGAGAAATATTTGAATTTAGATATTTCATATTTGTTGGTTTGTCTATTATGCTGTAAACTATGACACAAAATATCTGATAATGATGTCTTTTCGTGGTTCAGAATGTGAAAGCAGTTTTTGATACTGCAATTAAAGCTGTTCTCCAACCTCCAAAGAAGAAGGAAATGGAAAGGAAGAAAAGGGATATAAGGTCCGGTTGCTCAATTGTGTAAGTACCTGACTTTATTTGCTCATATAGTCTGGATCATTTACTTAAAGGCGTCGCCTTTTTGCATTTAACAATGATTGCCGTATTCATTTGTAGTTCATTCAAAAGTTGAAAGCATAGTTTGAAAACTGTAAATACTATCTGCAATATGTCTTTTGATTTTTACTAGTTACTGTTCCATGAATCTTTGATATGCTAAATGCAAATTCCCGTGGCTTTTCACTGCTCTATAATTTCCTCCTACACCCATGAAGTTCAAGAGAATTTTAACATGTATCTTTTACTGATTGACAGAAGTATTGTGTGTGGAGGCTGTGCTGCTTAATACACGTCAAAAGCATCATTGCCCACTTTTGATATGGATGTTATTGCTGGTGTAAGATAGTACATGTAGTGGTCAGTTCACTTAAGGGCGATTAGAGAGTGGAGGAAATTTTTCATTCTCTCATTTATTACTCAGCTATGTCGTGTATTATATATCACAAATTCGTTTAATTATGAGAACCTTGATTTATTTCATTATTCTTCATGCCTCTAGAAAGTTCTTCTGAGGACATGATATATTGATTGTTCAGTATCCTAAGTTTGCCTTGCCTTCCACTCTTATCAATAAGATCTGTAGGAACTTCATTGTATATTGACAGATTCTCTCTCCAATTTAGAAATCTATGAAGAAGAAGCACTTTTACTCCCTTTTAAGGACAGTTCTTTCATTTGTGACTTGAAGATATGGTAAATATATCATGTGGGTTTGACTGCAGTAGCAGGAGTGTTAGCAAGGAGTTTTTAAAATATTGAGTATTCCTAAAACTTTTTTCTTAGCAGAACTGAAATAGTGTATTAAAATGGGGGTAAAAGAGGTAGCAGAGAGTTTAACGCCCTCTTGAAGCTCTTGCTGTTGCTGCCCTCTAGTAGTATTGATGCGGTTGGCTTCATTGCAGGAGGAGTAGGACCTGAGGGAGCATGTGCCATTACGATCTAAATAACCCACAAAACTTCATCAGTGAATAGTAATGAATGATGTTGCTATCCAATATTAATAAGGTAAGGAAATGATTCGGGAGTGGGGAAAGGGAAAGGAACATTTCATTTCAGAAAGCGGGGGGGCTTTGGTAATAATCATTTTCAGATGACTAAAATCAAATCAGTTATGCTAAATTATCATTTTAAGGTATTGGACAACTCAACTGAACTGTATTTATTATAGAAATTGGAAAATTTCCTTCACCTATTGCTCATAATCCTTTAACGAAAACTGGGACAATTTTAATTTTAATTTTTTAAGTTCATAATAAAATTCAATTTAGTAACATTTTATAAACTTTTTTTAATTCTAATGATTAATTTTATAAAAAAAAACTATTTTAAATATTTGTAATATTTGATGAGTTAAATTATCCATATCAATAGTACAGTGAATTAAAAACTTTCATATCATTTTAAAATAAGTGTCTGAATATTTTATATAAAATTTATTATTAAAAATAGAATAATTAAATATTATCGATTTAAGATAATAATAATTTTTTAATTATTTAAACGAATAAATTAACTGATTAGATATTATATGTTTAAGTTATTATTTTTTATTATTTTTTTATAGAATTAATTCTAAAATTTAAAAAGAAACTTTTATAGTGCGTTATTAAATATATTCGAATTAAAAAAAAAATAACCGAAAAAGTGAAGACTTTCAAAAATTTGATAAAAGACAGAACGGGAGGTAGACGAAGGCGTCGGTCGGGCTTCGTTCGGTTTATAAATCCAAAATAAAGATAAGAGGAACCAAATCACTTGAGTCCCGTCGTGGTGGTCTTCTATCAGTTTTTGAGTGTAGAACTCTAGAATCTGACAACAGCCTATTCGGACATGGACCCTCCACCGAAGAGCTGGAGCATCCATACCCGAGCTGAGATAATCGCCAAGTACCAAGTCATGGACCGGGTCGGCTCCGGAGCTTACTCCGACGTCTACAGGGGTCGTCGTCTCTCCGATAACCTCATCGTCGCCCTCAAAGAAGTTCACGACTACCAATCTGCCTTCCGAGAAATCGAGGCCTTGCAGATCCTTCAGGGCTCCCCCAACGTCGTCGTCTTGCACGAGTACTTCTGGCGCGAGGACGAGGACGCCGTGCTCGTTCTCGAGTTTTTGAGGACCGACTTGGCGACGGTGATCAGAGAGTCCAAGAAGGAAGCCGGGGGTCTCAGTGTTGGGGAGATTAAGAGGTGGATGATCCAGATTCTTTGTGGGGTCGATGCGTGCCACAGAAATATGATCGTGCATCGGGATTTGAAGCCCAGTAATTTGTTGATTTCGGATGATGGAACGCTCAAGTTGGCTGATTTTGGACAGGTAATATACCGCTCATAGTTTGGGCAACTACTTTTGAGAAATTGAAAGAAAATTTTCTTGGATTTCTCCCGGAAAGGTAAAACATGTTGATATTGATTGAGAATAAATCCAAAGATGGAATTTTCTCTACTAATTTAGTCTAGGATGATGAGTTTTCTGAAACTGTCGGATAGCTTCATCGTT
Source organism: Gleditsia sinensis (assembly GCA_037074535.1). Lineage (NCBI taxonomy): Eukaryota > Viridiplantae > Streptophyta > Magnoliopsida > Fabales > Fabaceae > Gleditsia > Gleditsia sinensis. The sequence continues at coordinate 33,035,732 of CM073474.1, read as the reverse complement.
TGATCCCTGAAGTAGGAGACTTACTTGTCAATTTGGTTAGACTTGTCAATGTGAAGTTTACGAACTATTAGCATTGCGATCTATTTTTCATTCTTCCAAGAAGCGATTGACAGGCCATTTATAGATTATTGAAATTTTGTCGTATTAGCATCTTCTAAAAGTTGAAAGAAGTATTACAATGAGTTTTATTTTTTGATTATTTGTTGCTTGGCTGCTCAATCTGCTTGGAGTTCTTTGCCATTAACTACTGACTGACAGCACTGAAGTGTTATATTTTTGCTTAAGTCTGTTGTCCTCTGAAACAATTTGTTGTCTCATCTATTTTTATACCCTCCATTTAATATTTTATTTGGTTCCTTTTTCAGGCGAGGATACTTATGGAGCCTGGATTTGATGCTGCTGATGAGAACCCACAGCCTTATGAACATGATACTTCGAATCATGAAAGTTCCCTTCGACATCCTGCTGTTTTTCCTCAGACAGACAGCGTAAACCAAGAAGGGTACGGAAATGAAGAACAGGGAACTGTGAGTCAAGAAGAATATTTCAGAGTTTTAGATGAGCTGAAAACCAAGAGCTCCACAGATGACATTGATAAGGATACAAACATCCAAGATGGAAATACATCTTGTCTTGCAACATGCACCACAAGTGACATTGAAGATGATCTTTTGAAGAGTTCATTTACGTATGACGCAGAGGAGGGGGAAGGCGATGAACATGGTAGTCTCACATCATGCGTTGGAACACGGTGGTTTAGGGCTCCTGAACTACTTTATGGATCCACTGATTATGGGCTAGAGATTGATCTCTGGTCATTGGGTTGTATCTTTGCAGAGCTCTTAACTTTGCAGCCGATATTTCCTGGGACAGCTGATATCGATCAACTCAGCAGAATTATTAATGTTTTGGGCAACCTCAATGAGGAAGCTTGGCCTGGTTGTTCTAAACTTCCGGATTATAGAACAATCTCGTTCAGTAAGGTGGAAAATCCTAGTGGGCTTGAAGCCTGCCTGCCCAACCGATCCCGGGATGAAGTCTCACTAGTAAAAAAACTCGTTTGCTATGATCCAGCTAGGAGAGCTACAGCAATGGAGCTACTCCATGACAAGTACTTCAAAGAAGAACCTCTTCCTGTACCTATTTCTGAACTGCGGGTTCCTCTGACCAGCAATGGACAAGACGAAGATTCCCCTGGTGGGTGGAATGATTACAATGAGATGGGGTCTGATTCTGATTTAGAGGACTTTGGCCCAGTGAATGTCACCCAAACTGGTACTGGTTTCTCCATACAGTTCCCCTGAGCTCAAAAAACTCAAGGTGCATCATATTTTTGGGACGGCAGTTGCATTGTTGTTGTTTGACTGGTTTTTTCTTGGCTGAACCTCACTACCTGTAAAATCTAGGGTGAGAATTTTTATATGAAAATCTTTTTTCTTTTTTAATTGCTGAGCAAGAGGATGAATAATTGAAAAGTAAACATGGCAGATTTATGTGTTACAATGGTGTCCTAACTTTATATGATGTAATTTTGTGATGGAGGAGCATCGTTTAAACGCTAGACTATGACCTATTTCTGAATGAACAAAAGCAGCGAAGTCCAGTATCCCAGCTTTATAAAAAGCCGAATGTTCAACTATATACCCCAAGCACGTTAACTATTGAAAGTTAAACGTCTTAAGTTCCCTAACGCATATTAACTATTTTTGCTGCTTTACAAGCCAATCAAAACGGGAGCTAAAAACCAATAAAGTTAATTGTGATAAGGAACCACGCTCTCAAGTCTCTCAACAGAGTTTAAGGAGAATTAATCTTTAATAAAATTTAGGAAGAATTAGTTTTAGCAGTAGTTAGACCCCGTTTGGATAGTAGAACTTATAGCTTATTAGAGTTTATCTATCAGTATAAGTATTTTTATGTTAAAAAAATAGTGTTTGGATAAGTTTAAATAATAAATTATCAATTTTTAATAAGTTAATTTTAACTTATTTCATAAGTCAGTTTTTTAAATTTATTAAAAAAAGTCTCTGTAAAAATTTAAATTCATGTGATCAAAAAGTTATTTTATACTTTTACAAGTTAAAATTTCATCAAAACTATACCATTCACCTTTCTCCTTTCATCAAAATTATATCTAAATATTTTTAAAAAAATTTATAAATTTAAAAAATACTTTTTTAAATATATATTCAAACGTTAAATAACTTAATTTAAAATTTTTTTTTTATAAGTGCTTTTTATATAAGGTCTTATTCTATAAATATTTAAATAAATTATATATTCAAACTGAACTTTAATCTATGAAAATAGTGGACCAAGCGTTGAGTATCTTGATTTAAATACACTATGCGATCTGGGCGCAACCTATTGTGAATCGTAATATTTTCGGTTCAGAGGGGAAGAACTGAGTCAATTGTAGATTTTCTGACCGATACATGGTTCTACGAATATCTCTTCATATTGATTCAATGGTCTTGTCCACTTATACAGGTCTATTAACTGTGGACAATTTAGTGCTCTTTTTTTTGCTTTGTGAAAGCCACGTAAGACATATAACAATGGGTTGAATGGCTTCACTTTAATGTGCTTTTAGGTCACGCAACGTATCAAGTTGAACGGATACCAGACGATTTGATTTTTGCAGCTTCGAAGCGATATGTGTTTTTCTCTTGCACATGGTTGAGTAGACTCAGTTTTCGGTGAGAAGAAAATATAGATGTCATATAGTATTAGTGCATCCAATTGCGACACTGCATTTTAGCCCGTAGGTAGCATTTAAACCAAACTATATCGAACACTAAAATGCACTCGGCCATTGGAAACAGCCTTCCAGTAATATGAGGGGAAATCTACACACATTGCGGAGGCTTACCCCATTCATAACGGGCAGAAGTATCAGAATCCAAGTATCTGTTCGGCCTATCATATTTTTTTCACTTTAATTAGTTTTCGTCCCGTTCGTCATTTTTTTGCTCTTGGACAGAAAATGATATGCAAGACTCCCTTTATCAGTATCCAATATGAACAAGAGGTCAAGCAAGCGATCAATTTTTTGGGTCACATAAAGATGTAGACAAAATATTACATACCCAGTACATTTTGATAGCTTATTGGGATACATCGATTTCCCTTAGCATCGGCCTAACATCAGACATTCCACAGCCCCAAAAAACAAGAGAACACTGGGTAGCGTTTTCAGCTGCATATGGAGCACCTACTCAATCACCAACCAGTTAATAAAACAGCTTAGCCTCTAAATCTCAGACTGAAATAATGCATAATTCCTGCCTTGAGCTGCTTCTTGTTCTATTAAGGGGATGAACCACAGTTAATATCTACCAGCCGCTCATATCTCATATATGCGAAATTCCAGGGTTGAATGCAGTACCATAAGAAACTCTAGTCCTGTGGAAGAAGCGCAATCTCAATTTCATGAAGTGACTTCCCTTTGGTTTCCACGACATTTCTCTTTACGAAAACTACTGCCATCATGCAGAAGGTAGCAAAGATGGAGTAAAGCAGCTGTGGACCAAGTTGCTCAAGCAAACGCAAGAACAGTAATCCGACAAAGAAATTTATAACCTGCAAAACACTCAATCACGAATGTAATGAGAAAAAGTTTCCATGAGAGGTAGCAGTTTTCTTCTTATCCTTAGTCATCACGAGACTAGATATTGATACAACTTCAGTAATTTGCGAAAACTGCTGGGCACAATTGTTTATTTAATTTTGACATCTAAAAGTTTGGCCAAATTATAGAACCATAGTAAGTAGGCTACCAAACTCGTCCATACTAAAGGGTGGCACTACCCAGCCACTATAACCAACAGCAGTTTATAATAGGACAACATATATTATAAATGAAACAAGCAGAAGAAAATTACCCAATGCACTGACATACAGACAGCCATTGCTTTGGCTCTAATTCGGCCAGGAAAAATTTCTGGTAGGAGGAGACCTGGAACTGGCCCAGCCCCAAGAGCAAATGTAAAGACAAACCTGCATGAAAGAAGTACAAGTATCCATATTCCAGCATGTCATACATTTAATTTTACCCATAATTACCAGTATAGATGCATCTACCACAAATCCATTTTCATAGTTAAAGAGGCTTACATTAACATGCCACCAACAGATAAGTACAGAGCTCCCAGGTCTGATACAAGAAAACTCGCTGCTGTGGCTTGAAGGACCATTGCTATTGCCTAAGCAATACAAAATATAACAAACAAATTTATTGATTAAAGGCCAACTTTATTTTGTTCCAAAAAAATCCTGATACAAGAACCAAAAAAAAAGTGCATGCTCCTCTAGTTTGTAGTGTTGTAGACTTGAACTAGTTCATATTCAAACACTCCCTCTCTTTCTTTCCAAAAACATCAATGTAGAATTCGGAAGAAAACTCTCCCATAAGTCCCATATAGTCTTGGGCATGATGATCAACTTTAATAACATGATGATGATATGTTCCCACTGCGATACAAAAATAAGTTTTAATACATAATTTACCATGCCAAAGAAGCTCCAAAAAAGAAGCACCTTCCTTCCTAGCTTATCCATCAAAACCATCGAAATAATAGATCCTGATGACAGCAGAATCAAAAACAGGCATTCAATAACAGAGCAACACAGTGATACTGCTTGCAACCAAAAGGTGAATCTGTACCTGACAAATTAGCAATTCCTATGCAGACATTTGCAAGGTCTGATGGCACTCCAGCACTTTTAAAAACAGTTGAAGAGAAATAAAAAACAGCATTTATACCAGATAGCTGTTGTAAAGCAAATAGGGTTGATCCAATAAAAACAACTGCAAAACGAACTCATGAATAAAAGAGAACTTTTGGAAGCGTAAAGAAACCAGTGACAAGAGAACAACGAGGACAAATATTCTGACATTTCAGAGATTAAACAAGAAAATTACGTACCTTTAAAATGGCGACCATGTAGCAATTCTGAGAGCTTCACCGTATCAGTCTCATCTCCTCTATCTGCCTTGGATAACTCTGATATTGCAAATTTTGCTTCTGATGCTCCTAGAAGCTTCTCAAACTCAGCTGCAGCTTCAGTAGTTCTTCCTTGCTATATCACAACAGAGTAATAATCAAGGGCAGGCCTTATGCATAAAATATTCATACAAAATAGTTCTTTCAATTGTGCGACTTTTGGGGGAAGCTGAAGTAAATAATAATAATAAGAAGAATGATTGACGATGACAATGACGATGACAAAGGGTGGGACATTGGATCGAGGTCAATAAAAGGGGTAAATTCCTCCTGTATAGTTGTTTAAGTAATAGACATGCAACATTGTTGAGGAACGTATGTAGTTGTTTAGGAAGTCTTGAGCACTTTCACTGGGGAGTTTTGCTTGTCTTGAGTAGTGGCAGAAGAATATATCAGTAAATCCTTCAGAACTAAGGAATTTTCAATTTTAGAAGTATTGTCATAATTCATTCTAGTAAATTATTTTCCAAATGTTTCAAAGAGTCCCTGTTAATTTTCCTGATTGCAGGCAAAGTGCATAGATTAAGTTTTATGACTTTTAAGTTCTAACGCTATCAAGAAGAAGTATCAGTCTATCATTCATGAGTGCAAGCCAACAATAAGAATATCAACTCTCAAGAGAAAGAGCTTCATACAGTGCATATACAAGCACACACGCCACAGGTATAGCAGGTATGAGGTCAAAGATCCATAGATATATCGTTCTCTACTGAAAAAAACTTGAAAAAATAAAAAATTACAGCAATTTACTGGCCTTTATAAAGGAGGGGAAAGAGATGTATGGTTGAACATTCATCATTAGAATTTAGAAATAGCTGCCATTTTTAGTAGTAGTGAAGAACTACAAGCACCAGTACTATAATGGTACTCATTGTCTTGCTAATCAATGATAACTGAAACTAGTTTAAACTGTTGAATTATGTCTAGCAAGGCTAAAAAGAAAACCAGAAAAGTTTTTGATCAAACTCCTAAAGTCTTCTGTCAGACATCAATTCTTTAGGCTTTGTATGGTGGAGTTTTTAATCATTATGATTCAAAACCAAGTTTTCACTCAATTGTCGATAGTAAAAAAATATATATATACAATGTAAGAGGGAACCTTCCACAAAGTGAATAAACTATTTGGATCATTAACATAGAAATTCCCAGGACAGAGACAAATATGGCAGTGATATGTCGCAATTAACACACTGATAACATCTCAAGACAAAATAATATTAGGAGTAAACCTTGTATAACCAATGTGGACTCTCTGCACAAAAAACCATAGCAAGAGCAAGTATGGCAGCTGGAATGGTTGATACCCAAAAGCAAACCCGCCACCTGAGCAAGAAATTCAAGGGATATTTTGAATAGATCAAACATGAATAATGGAAAGAGTCAATTTAAGAGTTATCATACCATCCAGAAATTTCTTTGACAGGGATTCCAATAAATAGAGCTCCCATTAGACCAAGACATGTTGCAATTTGAATAAAGGCTCCATAGGTACCCCGTACAAAAGCAGGAGAAACCTAATGAGGACATTTGAAGAGATTAAGCACATCAATAACCAGGAAAATTTTCAGCATAGTCAATCAGAAAAGGATGCAACCATTTGCATACCTCTGTCACATACAGGGAAGCAACTGGGGGGCCCAGACCCAGGCCAGTCCCAACAAATAACCTTCCTACAAGCATGCCAAACAAGTTGTTTGTTGCTGCACTGAAATTGTAGATTTTTCCCATCAGAGCATTAACCATAAGGATTCATATTCTAAAACTTAAGAGGAAAACAACTGACACTAGACCAAAGTGAACTCCCAAATAAGGTAAGGGGTATCAGTAAAAGACCTTAAATAACATACAGACTGTAGTATAACAAAAATAAAATATGTTATCCCCTTACTGTAGACAGGATAGGCTCAAAGCATATAAGAAAAAAAAGAGCATATATTCTTTCTCTAAAACAGATGTAACGTGAATTATAATAATGGGTAAACAGCCTTGAAACCACAAGGTTCATAATCATACAGGCAGAAAAGAGTATAAAGAAAATGTAACTAAGTAGTATTAGAGGACACAAAATTAATCTATCCAGAACTTCCAAAGTAGCCCACTTATAAACCTTTAACACATAACAATACAAATATAGAAAGTCAATCAATCAAAACCAACTGAAACTACATCAATCAATTGATTTAGCACTATTAATCTAACCAGTTCTGTAGACCAACTTATACCAACTTGCCATTCCATCACATGGATGCAAAATAATAATTTATGTTAGCTACACTGTGTGAGTATGAGTCAAATCGACAACTTCCTTCCTGCACAGAAGTATTTTAGAGACTAATACTAATTATCCTCCTTAATTATAAAGGTAAAAGAGATGAATTTCAATTTATAGCATATGTCTAACAAGGAAAAAATTAAATGCAAGAAAGATAAAAGTATTTGTGCAAAGAAAAGTTCCAATTTATCCATGAAACAAAAGAGTCAATTACACAATATAACTTTGATCTAGAAGTACAACCTCATAGAAGCACCGATTATCATCGGCAAGGCACATAACTGGAAAGCCCTACGACGCCCCACCCCATCAGCAATCCAGCCGCTCAGTAGACATCCAATCAAGGCACCACCAAGACATATACTCACCACCAAACCTAAATTTGAAATTAACAAAATGAACTCTAATTTAACAGATCATAATCAAGAAAATCAAATTAAGAAAGTACAAGGAGAGGGTAGAAATCTTCTGTGTCACCTTCTGCCAAGGTATTACCACTGAAGCCAAGATCCACAGAAATGCTCTCAAGTGGTTCATTGACTACTCTGAATAGAACAAGAAAGAAGAATCAAAATTGAAGTTATTATTACATTCTTAATCAAGGCCAAGAAGCCAAGAGAGGAGGTTGTAAAGAAGAAAACACCAACCCAATATGGTATCCAAATAAGAACGAAGAAATGGTTGCCACGAGTACGTGTGGGAAAGAAAGCTTCCATGAAGGATTAGAACTTTCCTTATCCAAGCTATTCTCTACGAGGGCTATTAAGCATGGAACACAGTAAGTTTAGTAGTAAGCAGGATTGAAGATCTTAACAAAATTTGCACTATATCATTGATTAAACCAGGCCATGTTACTCAGAAACAAACATAGAAATGAGAGAACTCAATCAAGATTGAATAGTTTTTCGTTTGCTTTATAATATGAAACCATGAAGGATTCTACTGGAACAATGACTGTAGTTTCACAGGAAGGAAACAGTTCATGAGGAAGTATTAAGGTTAGATTCTATATTCCACTACAAGGCGAAACTAATTTATAGAAATTATACAATCAAACATAAAACTTCCAACAGTTCAATAAAGGGAGCTACCTGAGTTTTCTTCCATGTCAACCATGTTTGGATAATCTCTTGAAGACAATCGCTTGTACATAGATGAAGTCTCACAAAGACGCCCCCGCATGCCAATATATGACTTGCCTGCTCCCTGTATCAGCAGATATGAAAACTTTCAGTATACCGTGTGTTGTGTGAATGTTATATTACATAGAAATTTCAGCAAACTGGAATAAATCACAATTAGTAATGCAATAAATTGCAAGGCACTAACAATACTGTCTAGTTACTATGAAGTGAATTAAAAATTAAGCAAATCCAAAAATGTATTACAATTCAAGCAAGTAACACTGAGTACACATAGGCAAGTCATATTATCAAATGGCCCAGAAACTTAAATTATGTAACGATTCAACCTTGTTGTGGAGCAAACATCTGATAACTTGCAACAACTACTAAACTATTCTGCATTGTTTATATTGCACTAGACAGATTCAAACATAAAATAAGATCTCATTTAAGTAATACAACTTCGTAATCACAGTGTATTTGTTCAGCTGTTAGGATTCACATAAACGACTAATGATGGTCGGCTACACGCCATTGAACAAGCAGAGACAAAAGCCAATAGACGATGGCGAGGTCCAGATTTCCAAGCGCCGTGCTAACTGCTGATGTTAGCAACTATTGATCGAGGCAATCATCCAATTTATACATTAAAAAAATCTACGGCAAAGATCTGATCTAATATAAGGAAATAACATGATAATATAATTTCTTCTTTTATTTTATTTTTCCTCCTTCTGATTCAATTCAGATATATACTGTGCTCAGTAGAGCACACAGAGGTAATTTCATTAAAACCCATATATTCTAAAATATATCCTCCTCAAAAAGGTTCCCCTGTTTTCTAGGCAAAGCAAGCACGAGAGAGAAACGAAGAAAGGACAGAAAGAAGAAAAGAAGAAGAAGAAGAGGTAAGAAACACGAACTCTGCACAAGACCAAGTTTACTGAACAAACATCTGAAAAATGGACAATGAAGTAAAATGGAATTCCATGAATTTGATTATCAGTTTGGTTTTCATACAGCCGCGCGTAAGTTAGAAATAAACAGGCCGAATACGCACCAATCATTTCACGATCAACGAGGATCTGAGATGCAACTGAATAACAGAGAACTCGATCACGGAGCTCAAGCCACCGAGTTCCGTGCCCTCTGTTTCTCTCTGAATTGTCCAACTTAAACCGATACAGGAAGAGAAATAAGAGATGAAATCCGAAATTCTCAGAGCGTTTGGCTAAAGCTTTTAACTAAAAAGTGTGACGAAAACCGAAAGTGAAGGCGCTATGGTGCGCCGTGTGCGACGGTGTTGCTGTAACAGAGCTTGCTGATTTTAAAAGAAAGAAAAGGAAGCTTGCAACCAAACCAATCAATTGGGTCGGGGGGAAGGCGTGAGAAAACCACAGAAACAGAGTACTGATTTATTAAAAGACTTGGAGAGTAGTTTCGAGAGATTGAGTGGACGGTTGTCAGGGCGCCACGTGCTGGTTACAAAAAGGACACGAATCAATTCGATGGCAGGATGGGGACAATAGGGTGGAACTTTAATTATGAGGTGACCAGGTAGGGCCAGTCCCTATTCTAAATAAGACCCTCGGTAGATCTTGTTCTTTTCTGTGCTTTTCTAGGGCTTATAGTTCGACAAAATTACCTGTTTGTCAGTGTTTGCTTCCATGAATTCAAAACTAATAAATTTATAATATAATTTTAAGTTTTATGATATTTTAGATATTTGATATGAAATATTATAATATTTAAATTTATTAAATTTAATAGAATAATCGAGTATCGTTATATAAATAATATATTCAATATTTTATAAAATTTAAAAACTGTGTATAAAATTCTTATAATTTATATATATAAGATATTATTTAAAATTATATCATAAATATAATATTAGTAAATTAAACATGAATATTTAAATGACACTCATATAATATAATATCCAAATTATATAAATAATGTTGATAGTATTTTACTAATTTTTATTTTTATTGAAAATAAAAAATAATTATAACAATATGTTTGATTAATATTTTTAAAAAATATTGTTTGAATTTCTCAAAATTTTAAAAATGTTAAATTTATATTTTAAAAAATTTAAATATAGTGGTAACATTTTTATAAATAACTCAAACATATTACAGTGTATATAAACAATATTTTATTGTTCGTATAATTAAAATATAGTTAAAATAAAAATATAAACTAAATATATATTTTTAAAAATGTAAAAAAATATTTTTGATAACTAAATGGGAGTGACATTTGTAGTGACTGCTTAAGGTAAATAGTAGTGGTAGACGATGGCAATGGTAATATTGTTGTCAATTGTACATTGTTAAAACACAAGCGCCTTTGAGTTATTCCAAAGGTGCTCCCTAAATTGGTTGCTAAATTGGTGCAGGGCTCACAAAAATAGAAACACTTTATAAAACGGTATGCTTTTAGCTCGATCGAGCTATAGCCTTATTAAATAAAATTTTTCCTTGCTCTATTAAAAGAAAATTAAATTTAAAGTTATTAGATTAAAGTGAATTGGTCCTTCGACTTGATCAACTAATATAACATTTTAAAATTTAAGTTAATTTTAACTTTATTAAAATATTTGACATAATTTGTAAATAATTATAAACATTAATATTTTTTAATAAAAAAATTTATAATTTATTGAAAAAATGGTTTAATACGTTTTTTTTGGGTTTCATGATGGCCCTGCACTTTGCTTCTTTCTTTTTTTTTTGGTACAGAATATTTTGCTTTTTCTCATAATAGATTGAGCTAGAAATCATCGGGAAAAATCCTTCTGCCAAAAGACCATTGCTGGCCATGTACGTGCACGATCACGATTGAGATGATCGGCGCTTGGGACAGGACAGAATTGGAGCTAGGAATGCATAAGCTGAAAGCCTGTAATAACGAAATATATATGCAGTTGTGCATGCGAGATTTGTTGTAAAGACTTTTAGTACTGCCTCAGTAGTTTGAACATTAAGGCAACGGAATGAGAAATATTTCATCAGTGTTGAACATTAATTGTGTTGCATGCATGCGTACGTGGAATTTCCGTTTTGTTTTGTTTCTCCTTCCATTGCTTTCTTCAGGTGTGTCGTGTCGTCCGTCTGAAAATGATAGTAAATTAATTCCGACTCCCAAACTTCTTGGGAAACTGATCACTAAAAAAAGAAAAAAGAGCCGCGATTATAATTGACCTATAGATTTAATGATATGCTCTCATTATTGGACTAATCATATATCCTCGCGCTTTTAAAGATTTATAAACGTACGTTCTTTGAATTCAAGGAACATGGTAGTTATTGATATAGTTGAAAATATGGTAACACGTAGAAAAAAGAATTGTAGATTTCTATCTTACAGAAATGGAACTCGCGTTTGAAATGTGTTGATTATTTTTAAGACAAATTGTTTCCCTAGCCGTCTAAAAGATCGTGGAGTAGCTAGTAGTTTTCCTACAAAATCAAAGAGAGGTATCCTTCCTCTAATTTCTTATATTCCCTGGTATTCAGGTTTTCCCCAGGTTCCTGTCATGCGGTGAGTCGGCGAGTGCACAAACCATATAAAACTTAACCCGTCCGAGTCAACAACCCCGCTGGCACCCCTTTATTTTAGCGCCATATTCTTTTTATTTTCACTTTTAAAGGAGTGGAGACAGAATCTTTAAATAAATAAAAAATCCCTCGTTTTCACCCCTTGCGATTTTATGTCAGCTACCCAATCACAATTCCACACGTAGCCACCATCCATCGCTTCGAGATGACACTTCACACGTGGCTTCCTGTAACTGAAAATCTATCCCTTCAGTGGTGCTTGTCGCACTCGATCATTGTTCATATCGGACAATTCAACTAGTGGAAAATCTTTTTTAATCGGACTCAAATCCAACGGTTTACAAGGCAATGTCACTGACCCTTCTATGAATTTGCACCCTCCGATAGCTTCTTTCATTATGAACCGTCCGATTATGGAGCCAGAGAGATCTGGCCGTTCAATATTTACAAAATTGAATTTCAAAAGCTCGGAAGAGAGAGGGAGGAGGGGGCGAAGAAACAAAAAAGTCCCTCTCTTCTCTCCCCGAAGTGTCTCTCAGCTCCTCCCATTTTTCTTGCCACTGCTTCTTCAATCGCAGTCTTTTTTGTTTTCTCATGCTACTATTTCTGTAATCTCTCTCTTTCTCTTTTCTTGCTATTGGTGTTTGGATCGAAGTCGCTTAAATTGTGGGCACTATTCGCCGAACTTGGCTTTGCATTCCCGAGCTGCATAATCACGCGGTGTTGTGTGTTTTTTAAATACTGGGGGGGTTTGAGACTAGGTTTTCGATCTGAAAGTCAGTGTATTTGACCTTATTTTTTAAAACTTGTCGGATTATTGAGGGAATAATCGGTGGGTCAGTTGATTTTTAATGAGAAAGAGGAATTTGGAATTTGCGGTAAATTTTTGATTTTTGCATCTCATGGGGGAACGTGAGGAGGGTGATTGCCCTTCGAAGAATGTATTATCGGATGCTGCTGTAGTAGCGTTGCCGTTGGATGTTCCCGCGAAGAAGCTGGCGAGGCAGCTCGATTTCACAGGTTTTGGTGGGGTGTCGGCGAGTGTGGCTTTGCCGGAACATCAGCAATTGCAACTGCAGCCTCAGGGATTGACACAGCAACCCGTGGTCGTGATGCCGGTGCCGTCGCAGGCTCCTCATTCTTCAGTGAGGGTTGGGTGAGTTGGTGAAATGTTGACTGTAACTCGATTATGTATTTTTATTTTTTTCATTTCTGGAGGACATAGTTTGTGCAACCTTAACTATGTGTTTCTGTGGCTAAACTTATAGTTGCTCAAAAAAAAAAAAAAATGCGGCCTTTGGAATTTCTTTACTTGGGAGTTCATATTTTTTTTCTTATGGTTCTGCATAAAGTTCCTTTTCTATCTTGGTTGGTTTTTACTTATCAAGTCAATATATGGCTTTATAACGAAAATCACATTTTTGTATGGAAGATTTGATATTTCTGTTTGAGCCTCTAATGCATGTGCCATTTGCGATGTTTTGGTTTCAATTAGCAGTTGTTCCATGCACATTGCTTTTTTGTTTTTTTGTTTTTGCTCATAAACATTTTGTTTATTACTTATATTGATCCATTTTAATATCTCCTTCATCTGGGAAAAAGATAGTGGATGAACTAAACTGCTTCAACGGGCTTAAATTAGCGGGGTACTTTAAACAGTATATGTTGCCTTTCAATCACAATGTATATAGTTTTGTCTTTGAAATATCCAACCGTTCCTCTGTTTTCCATGGTTGGGAAGTATAAAATTTTTCTAGAATTATTCTTACGTTCTGTTTAATTGATTATCTTTTGAAGCTTTTAGTAATTTTAATCCCTATCCTGAGATCTGGTAAACTTTCTTCTGGGATTTGAGGGGGCAGGGATTGTGGTCACTTCGGCTCCGGACATGCTGCAAATAGTTTTCTTCACTCTTGATTATATTGTTACCAGGTGAAGCAATTTTTTTTTCCCATTCACGATATGCTTCCATTTAGAAAATTATACTGCCCACCCAAAACTTTCTCCGTATTTACTTCTATTCCATCAAGCTATGTCTCTCTTTTTTTCTTACATGAGACTTCCTTTGTTATTTCCCTCTAACATGAGGCAGTCATTTCCTAATGGCGCCCAAGCTAATGCTAATTACTAGATTGAGGGAATTGTTACTTCTTTCTTCTTGTAAAATGATTGTGAATTAATTATGTCAGTAATATGCTATAATGATGAATATTGATGTTGAGTATCTTCATTTATTGTATGTTTTGATAACCTTGAACTTATGGATCTGTAAGTGCATAAATTGATAATAACTATTAAGATATCTAATTTAAGGCAATTGCAGATATCTTTATGTTAAAGCTCTAGCTGCATTTTTTGGTATTCAATTAACCTACATTTTCTTTATTCAGGAAACCAGAATCTCCAAAATCAAGATCAAGATCCAACTTTGAAATGAAAGACTCTACTCCAAAGAAGCAAAAACAGTGCAATTGTAAACACTCAAAATGCTTGAAGTTGTAAGTAAAATCCTAATTTTCTCTTTCTCTGTTTCCCTTTCTGTGTACATGTGCCTGCAGATGTATAAATTCCTGTTTGTGTTTGTTTGTATGTGTTGGCACATTTGTGATAGTGAATTGCAATATTGGTCTCAACTAATCATCCTCAATCCTGTATGGGTATGCGATCTTATTTTGTTTTTTTACTATCTATGAGTGTGTTTCTATGGTCGGCAGTCCATTTTTCCTTTCCTATGAACAAAATGGAAATTATTTAAACAACTCTTCATTTTTTTGTTTATGTATATGCTCAAGATTTTTTTTATGTTGAGGCCAAATTGTGAAAATAGAATGCATCTTGCTAATCCCCAGCAGTTTCAACTTTCAAATTAGGAGTTGTCTAGCAGAGCCTTAATATTACTGTTTTGTGTGTGTGTCTGTTTGCGCGTGCGAGCGCGTACATCCATACATACATGTACGTATGTGTGTATGTCTATCTATCTTAAAGTTGTGCTTCATTTCCTATCAAACCAAAGTATAGAGAGTATAGGTTCCACAGGAGGGAAATTTCATTGAACAATCAATTTATATCAATTTCCCTCCCCCTTTCTTTTGACCACTCTTGTAGTTTGAAAATTAATCATTGGAAGGGCTTCATGTAGATAAAATTTTTATACATTAACGATATCTTGTGGCTTCATCTTCAAATTCACTATTGAGTACGTGCATGTGCGGTTTCAAAGTCATTTGTTGCCATGGTAGGTTGGTTATCCAAAAGGATCAGTTTCATCTGAATAATAGTGGTCCAACCATATATTTTTCTTCAAAGGGGTGCCAAAAGAGTAGTATTTAGCAACTTTTTACGTTGACATTTTATATATTTTTCACTCTGCACAGGTCATTGTATGTTTACAACTGCTTAACCTCTATAAGGTGGTTTTACATGTATGAAGCTAATTTTTGAAATGTCTTGAGCAGATACTGTGAATGTTTTGCATCGGGTATACATTGTGATGGGTGCAACTGTGTAAATTGTTATAACAATGTTGAAAATGATGCTGCTAGACGAGAAGCTGTTGAAGCTACTTTAGAGCGCAATCCAAATGCATTTAGACCGAAAATTGCAAACAGCCCTCATGGAACACACGATAGCAGGGTATGTAGGTCCAATAATGGTCCTGTTATCTTTGTTTTATTTTCTTTTAGGTCATTGGGCTGTTGGGGATCTTCCTGCAAAAATAATTTTATAATAACTTTTTTATAATTGGAATTTCTCATATTATATCTCCAATAATGAAAGTTGCTATTCTGATAGTTGCATTATTCCATACTCATGATTTAAGGCCTTCTTCTTATGACTGAAATAACAGTTTCTCGGTGCTACAATTTTTTGAAAATTTAGTTCCTTTGATATTCAATATGCTTATTGATTGTGTTGCTTGCCTCCATCCCTCTCCCCTTCAATGTTTCACCGAGTCATAGTTTTGATTGATAATTTCTTTTTTGGATGTCCTGAAATTTTTTACTTTTTGGTGACACAAATGCATTTAATTGTTCAATTTACCTTATTTATTTTTTCCTTTCATTCAAAAGGAACATGAGAATAGAAGTCAATATAAAATGCTATAATTTGATTCAAATTAACTCAGATGAGTAATAGTTTTTCAATCAAGTGTCTATATAATAAATTGTGTCTGCACAAGAAGTTGGAATTTCAATGGTTTGGAATTATGTAATGAGAGAAATATATTATTAAAATACCTGGAAAATGCCTTTGCGATATGCTCTCAAGAAATGAAAAATAAATGTTTCTGATCTTAGTAAATTTTCTCATTAGCACATGTGTTGAACAATTCATTCTTGTATACTATAAACTTCCTTTATTTATTTATATTTTATTGTTGACTATCTGAAATTCTTCAAAAAAAATGTAGGAGGAGACTGGGGAAGTTCTAATATTAGGAAAGCACAACAAGGGTTGCCACTGTAAAAAATCAGGGTGCCTTAAAAAGTACTGTGAATGCTTTCAAGCCAACATTCTTTGCTCTGAAAATTGCAAATGCATGGACTGCAAAAATTTTGAGGGAAGTGAAGAGAGACAGGCTTTGTTCCATGGAGATCAAAATAACAATATGGCATATATTCAGCAGGCAGCAAATGCTGCCATAACTGGAGCTATTGGATCCTCTGGTTATTCATCCCCTCCAGTATCCAAGAAAAGAAAAGGTCAGGAACTCTTCTTTGGGCCAACAGCCAAGGATCCATCCATTGGCAAGCTTGGGCAATTTCAACAGGTAAAACTGGCTCTTGACATGAGTTGTATATTAAATCGAAGATTCCAGTTATCATCACAATTTGTATTTACCTAACCCATAAGTGACATTTGTTATGATTTTTTTTTTCAAAAGATGTATTTAAACACAAATGAGTCTTACTAAATTGAACTTGGTTGCCCTCAAGCTGAGTCTGAAGTGAAGACTTCAGTTTCAATATCATGGTGACTTGAACAAGTGCTCTAAATCTAAAAGCTTATCCATAAACTAAGTTGCTAGTTCATTATTGACTCTCTGCAGTTTACAGTGAGTGCTCTCATCAGATTTTTCAATGCTTGATTTATATTCAGTATTGCTATTATTTATTTTAAATGTTTACCAGGTAAATCTTGTCAGAGGTCCTGCACCCTCCTCATCCTTGTCTTCTGTCACTGGTGCTCGTACTGGAAATGTCACATTAGGCCCTTCAAAATTTACGTACAGGTAAAATTGGTTATGTTCATGGAGATGAGTTTAAGTTTACTTAATTTAGTTACTGACTCAATTATTGTTGTAGGTCTCTTTTAGCAGACATCATACAACCACAGCACTTGAAGGAGCTTTGCTCAGTTCTAGTGCTGGTATCAGGACAAGCTGCAAAGACACTCTCAGGTATATTGACATTTTAAATCACCAATCATGCTATTAGTTTCAGAATGACCATTATGTTTTTATGCATTCTTCCATGTATGAATGCACTAGTAGAGCTGTTTTTTATGTGCTCCAGTGTAGCTTTTAGAAGTTTCAATAATTTCTTTTCCTGTTGTCTGAATGGGATGGTTCAGTTGAGCTAAACTTCTTGCCGTAGCTTGCTCTGGTTTGTACATTTGACCACCTCTTTGTTCTTTTATAGAATGATAATGAGATATGCCTTCTTTTTTCACAATACTTTATGCCTAGGACTATTGCCTGGCTTGAGTAACCTTGTCAAGGCACAGCATTGATTATTTTCCTCTTCTTACCAATTATTGATATTAATATGATCAGACCAGAAA
The DNA here is from genome assembly GCA_037074535.1 of Gleditsia sinensis. NCBI lineage: Eukaryota > Viridiplantae > Streptophyta > Magnoliopsida > Fabales > Fabaceae > Gleditsia > Gleditsia sinensis. The sequence continues at coordinate 33,017,980 of CM073474.1, read as the reverse complement.
ACAGGAATGGACAAACATAGTGAAGATCAGACAGAAACTTCCCTTGCTTCTTCAACTCAAGAGCAATTGCCAAGTCAGAAGGAAATTGATGTTAAGAAAACTATGGCTGATGATTGTTTGAGTGCAAACCAAACTGATAAAATCAGCCCAGATGATTCCAGTTCAGATGGTGCAGATGCCCCAAAAGGGAGGCCAATGTCTCCTGGAACTCTAGCCTTGATGTGTGATGAGCAAGATACAATGTTCGTGACAGCTCCCTCTCCTAATGGTTCAATGGCCCATGCCTGCAACAAATCTTCACAGTCTCCTTATGGACAAGGCTGGACAGAGGTTCATGCAGAGCAAGAAAGGATTGTATTGACAAAGTTTAGAGATTTTCTAAATAGGGTTATCACTATGGGAGAAATAAATGGCAAGTTAATATTCCCTCTTCTATAGCTTTAATATTTTTGAGGGAACATTCACAGAACCCTCCCTCCCCCACCTCACCAAATTATGGGGCTTGGACAAGTAGACCCTCAGCCTTCAATCTCAGCAGTTAAACCCCACAACTTTGAAAAACGTCTTGATAGCCTCTTTTATCCATTTTCTGTTAGTTTCTGTTTTCCTTACTAGACCCACGACCAAATTTTGTTACAACCTTCTATATGTGTTAAATTGATTTCTTAAGAGTTTTATGCTTAGAAACCACACCGTCTAAAACTAGCCATTTCTCATGAACTCAAAGTAGCGCTATTGAAACTTTTCAAAAATTGAGTGGTTTGATTGCCAAAATTAAAAGTTGAGGGGTTTATATGCCAAATCCCCAAAGTTGGGAGAGGAGGTGGTTCTAAGCATTTTTCCCGTTGAATTAAAAGTAAACTGTGAAAACGATGGGTGAACTATATGAGCATGACATAAAGGTGACCTGATAATTTAAACAAAGAAAATAATTGTTTCTCTGCAGTTGGTAAGTTTACATCATTGCAAATAGCCAAGCTGTTAAATTCTTCATGCATTGTCTGGCATAATTTATCTAGCAACGTTCAATGAATTAGTTCTAATATGTCTGATGGCCTTAGCAAAGAAAAAGTGTGAAAATATATCTCAGGATTCTTGTACTAACTACTTTATTGTTAAGAATGACTAATTTCTTTTCTATTCTCAATTTCAGAAACAAAATGTTCTTCATTAGCCAGAAGTGAATTAGAGACTCAAAAGGACCCAATCAGCAATGGCGTTGGGAATGTAAGTACTGAGACAGCACATCAGCAGGGAGCCACCAGTAATGGTGTTGCCAAAGCTGTTGTCCCTCCCATGGCCACAAGTATGAACATGATAACTTCAGCAGCTTATATCCCTAGTAATCTTGTTACCGAAAACGGGGAATACAAGCCGAAGATTGAAAAGGAGATATGAAAAGATTCTAATGTAGATGAGCTGAGAATTCAGTGAAAGAAATATTAGAAGAATATTGGGAAGGAATGCTACAACGTCTTATATTATTAACACTGCCATTCTTCATTTTCTGGCTTCTCTTCGAAGCGGGCATTGAGATAATCATACAGGCCTCACCATAAGCTGAGCTAGGATCAATTTTTTCTTTTAACCAATTTTTCTAGTTTTACTTTCGTCATTCATATCTAAATTAATTTTTTAGCTTCAACATAGTTTGATTACGAAGCTTGTAAATTGCAGAGTTGTAATTTCATAAATTATCATTTAGAACTTGCGTTCCAATGATTTTCATAACTTGTAATTTAGATTTTTCTTTTCAAACTCTAGGTTTTTTTTTTTTTTTTTTAATTTCTTTGTTCTTTACTATGACCAAATAAATGAAGCAATGTTACAGTCTGACCTGGAGGACATTACATAAAATTGTCTCTAATTGTAGTCTTGTTACAATTCAACTGACATACTTTCTCCAGTTTATATATGCTCTTTTTAATTACTTTCTCCAAAGTGGGCATGGTACTTGTATTTGATTCAAAATGGAAAGATAAACACTTAAAATATGTGCTACTGGATTAATTCAATTTTATTATCTTGAAAAGTCTCAACACTACGATTGCTTAGTCGGATTATAAGTTCGGTGGTGGTGATCATGCAAATACAAAGATTTTAGAACCCAAAGCATTGTAAGAGCAGGCTTATATGTTGGGATATGTTGTACTATCATCTCTGGATATCAGAATGATTTAATGGAAAAGTTACTTATATGCTGCACACACACACACACAATTGGTTCGTCCGAATTAAAAGCAGCTTATAACCTTGTAAAGAGACTAAGATTTGAATATTAGGTGATGATATTGTGGATAAAGTTGAAAACTGTAATTGTTTTGAGGTTTAAAAGGAATTAGTTTATCAGAAACGTTTGTGAGAATATTGATCCTCACAAAAAAGAAAAAAAAAGTTACTTGTATGATTATTTTTAACAGACGGAAAAAGTGTAAATTTTCAATCGATTCATGTGGCGGAAGAGGAGATAGTATTAGCATTTGAATTTTAGCTAATTTAAAATCTTTTTATCTTTTACGTAAATTAAGAAAAAAAAAGATTTAAAAATGGATGAAAAGTAAGATATGATGACACAATGAAATAATAGAAGTATAGGAGTGCAACACCTGTTACTTTTCTCTTCTGTTGGCGCAAAATTGTTCAGATTTTATAAGCACGGAAAGGGCAACAGCGGAATCAGATTATATCAAGCCTTCCCCTCTTTCTCTTCTCGGATTTTCCTTTATGATACAGGCTACAAATAGTGGCCTATATCCTTAAAATATGTTATATATATATATATATATAGTTCACTACCAAAGAATATATTTATATCTATATTTTTCAAAATAACTAGTTTTATATTCTTAATTGTCTATCACTCTTCACGTCTGTGAGCTTTCAAAATTTTCCGCGGGAGTGTTCATATTCAATCCTCATCAGAAATTTGAGATGATTATATTATTTATTAATTGAATTTTATAATCCAGGAATAACGTCAACGTGAGTCCAAGCGCATAAAAGAGTTCTCAAAAGATCGTAATATGGGTGGAAAAAAAATAAAAAAAAGCTCATTGAAATCATCTTCACTTAGAAGGTGTGGATACTAAAGTTGTACCTTTTAAAACATTGTTCGAGGTGTAAACATACAGATAATGGTATATTCTTTATGGACAAAACATGAGTCCAATGTCTTAAATTATGTGCTTAAAATTACAGCAGTCAAAATTTATGGTAGGAAAATATCAGTTCCAAAGCCATACTAGCTTCTATATAGTATGTGACAGATTTAAGTGTTAACCATTGAAACTACTCAAATCCACGCAAACATCAAACTTTAAAGGGGATCAATCACCATTCGTGGACGGTAGTATGTTCAAAAACTACAATCCAGATGGCAAAATCTCATAGCAACTAAGAACCAAATAGGGCACTCTACTTCTTTTCAGCTCTTTTATTTTTCCTTTTCTACGGGTGGGGGTAAGATTCTGTATTTTGGGGTACCGAATCCTATTAAATCTGACGTTTTCAATATGCATAGAAGGAAGCTAGACAAATAAGTTTTATTTCCTAGAACATCCAGTATGTTGGAAGTCATGGCTGTATTTCCTCTCATAGTCGAGCCTTTGACCTTGGAATTGATGAAGCAGGTGCACTCTGCAGCCAATACAAAACATAATGTCAATCATTTGTTCTTGTTGTCAATGTAACGCGTGTATGAGCATAGAGAGAGGGGGATATTTTTATGATTAAGAAGCCTTCATGCTCCTTCAAGATTTCATTCCGGAATATATTATTTAGCAACGTTAAGTAGAAATACAGTTACCTCTAAATTTATAATAGTTGCAAGTTATCTTAGTAATATACTTCTAATGTTTCAACCCATGCCAATTTCATATTTTTAACTGTACTTTCTTAGCTTTAATTGTTTAGATATCCAAGGTTTCCATGTATGTTGAAGACCCATATATTTCCCAAGAATAAAGGGACATGATGCCTGATAGGTATGTCTCATATTCTCATTTCCAAATATGAAACCAACACACTAGATGTAAGCAGCCTCACATACTTGTATGAAAATGCCAGCATACATCCTGTTTTGATGGTTTCTAAAAAATCACTAATTTGTAACTTTCATTTTTTGGTAGGCCTCCTCCATGAAGCACGAAGAGAAGAATAAGGAAACAGAAGTCCATGATATTTGAATAGGTAAAGAACTAGAGTCTTACCAAAGGAATGCCTTTCATGGCTCTTTCTTCCAAATACCTCGATGGTTTATAGAAATTACCATATAACTCTGACCATTTTTTGAGACGTGTATATACATAATTAGCCCCAAGCAAATCAGCCCAGAAAACAATGCCACCCCTGCCACAAATGAAATGATTGTGATGAGATAGAAATTAAGGTACAATATTCGCTCGTACAGAGTGTAAAGTGCTTAAAAACGCAAGTGCTGGATGAACTACATAGGACACAAGGACAGCCAATTCTACCTTCTGCAGAGAAAAAGATAAAACACTTCTAAAGATCTTGATTGAAGATAAACAACTACATTTTGAAACCCAGATAAAGATAAGAATAGGTTATAATCACAGCAGCACAATATTTTATAACAGCCTAATTCATTCATGCACTAGGTTCTTGCTTCAAGATTATGAATATTATGGACATGGGGAGTACAATGCACACTAAGCACAAAATTTTAAGCAGAAAAGGTTGACAGATTCTCATATGCATGCAGAAATGCATATAGGCCGCATCATACACATCAAAATGAGCAGACTGGTAGAAAAATGACCCACAACTGGCCATTATCTCGTTGCCTGCCCACCACTCCACCCCCCCTTTTCCTTTTTTTTTCTTCAATTTTGTTGATGTTCCCTAAATGCCTTTTTTTGTTCCACATTTTGATTGTATTCTATATGTAAATTGCACTTGGATATACCCCCGTAGTTCCTTGCTTGGTACAATTAAATTGCCAAGAAAAAAACAAAGAAAGGAAAAGCCCACCGGAAAGATGGGAAGCTCATTCCAAGAACAGATGCAATGTCAAGGTCTGATGCTCGAACAACAATTTCTTCATCTAGAACACGACATGCCTCGTTCACTACTGGAAAGAGTACCATCTCTACAATTTCTTGGTCAGTAACATATATAGGCTGCAAGGCAACGGTGAACAATTAGTTTCAATTCACCCAATGTTTGAGAGACAGCTCTATAAATCACCAAGAGAGGAAGTTCATATTATAGTGCTACTTGTAGGTCAATACTGCCAACTCAAAGCAATGCAGTCAATATAAATGGAATTTTTCATATGACAGTGCAAAAGAAAAATACCTTTCCGCTGGGCATAATATTGCAAATTCTTCTAGAATCCTCTATAATTGGTAGAACTGAAGGATCAGGTTTTGGCTTGCTGCCATTTTCATAAATGTAGTATCCTTTCCCATTGTTTTTACCTGATTAAACAAAATTACAGAGGTGGCCAAGGAGAGAGCATTAGGTACAACCAGGCATAATGTGTAGCGAACAAAGAAAGCAGGATTTACACAAAAGGTAACAGATCCTGCATTACCATTTCGCCCACTTTTGATCAACAGGTCAACCAGTGGAGATTGAAATGTGCGATCAGGAAATGCACTGCCAAATTCTTTTCCAACAGCTAGGAAAACTCCATACCCTGCCAAATCCTGAAGCCTGCAAGTTACAAAATGATCAACTTTAAACTAGAGAACAGATTTTAATCCTTTAAACTAGGTTGCCAGAGTGTGAAGCTTGTGCAAATGGTGCCTCATATCCTCATGGCTTAATCATTAAAATTTTCAATATCCCAGCCCTTTCTTTTGGCATATGGTAAGTGGCTTGGTGGCTTGGGAGTATGTTTCTAAATGTCACACCAACTTCAACCAAAATTTATACAAATAATAGCACAAGATTGAGCCAGAAACATCAATATAGTGCCATAAAATAGTTAACTTTGAATGAAATTTGCATGATTATGAGATTATGGATTTTTTTTTGTTGGGGAAATATTAATGAGAAAATAGATGAAGATGAAATACATATAAATTGAATATATGATGATAATACAAAAACTCCTCAGAGAAGAAAATTACTGGAAAGGGCCCATTGGAAGGCCAAAATTGCTGATTGCTTTGTCGATTCTGAAGATGTCCACGCCCAAGTGGGCCAATAAATGGCCACCTTGCGAATATGGGAAAAATGTTCTGTTAACTGCAAAGCCAGTGCAGTTACCAACCACAACAGGTACTTTTTTTATGATTTTCCCAATGGTCATCAAATCTAGGATTACTTGTGCAGAAGTTTTTTCTGTGCGCACAATCTCCAAAAGAGGCATAATGTGAGCAGGACTGTACATTAAGAATATCAAGTCAGAAAGCTTCCATATAACATGTCTCTTTGTAGAGATAGTTAATGACAGCAGGAACACAATATTAGACAGAGATGTAATCTCAATGCCAAACTCTCATGCCATTAGCTGCAAGAACTTAGAAACAGCTCAATGATAGGGACAGTGTATATAGTAAAATGCATCAAGAATAACAATGTCCCAATTGCAAAGAAATGTCTGAGAGATGATACATGATGCTGAACTAACTAAAAAGCACATGATCCTGCATTCCAGGGAAAGGCATGTATTATGAAATAACCATAGCTTCAACAAAAATAGGCCTCAAAAAACCATGTCAGAATATTCACTACCCATTTATGCCAAAATTCATTAGCATCCATATGACCTATCTCTAACTGTTGCTCAATCAGATTCTCTGCAAATCAGATTCCGGTCTAAAAATACGTCATCTGGACAGATCTGATTTCTTTGAAGTACAGAAAATGGATAATTTCTATTATTTTCTTTTTCTGTCAGAAGAAATTGTAGATCTTACTGCTCATATACATTGCTTCTTACTCATTCATATTTATGCAAGAAATGGTTTCACTAGAGCCAGAAAAACCCAAAAAAGTATAGGCCACAAAGACACAACAGAAGCGCACTTGTACATTGCAGCATAATATATAGTTGGTAAATAAACAAAACTTCGAACAGCTAAAGATCTTTGCAGCCTCAAGAGCATCTCATTTTTTAATCAATCTCTCTAAAATAAGATATTTGCATATTTCTTTCATTAAGAGGACCAGTGTAATCTACTAGATCAATAATATGCAAACCCTGGCTAATTCTGCTGGTTGGTGAATGATGAAGCATTTATATCATGAAATTACTTCACCAACTACTTACTTTACCCATATGGTAGAAGAATCAATTATATCATGAAATTACTTACACAAGCTGCTTGAAAGTTTCAGTAAAAAAGGGGGGGCTAGCATTTTCAGCTACAAATACGATTCATACAAAACTTCCACACTCAATCATCTTCAAGAAGTTATAAATATCAGAGGAAGACAATTTCCACATTCTATCCCTTCTCCTGATAACTACAATTGATGCCAAGCAGGTGTAAACAATGTCTAATTAACTGCCTATCTGCCTCCAAGCAAAGCAAAACAGACAATCATCTTCAAGAAGTTATAAATATCAGAGGAAGACAATTTCCACATTCTATCCCTTCTCCTGATAACTACAATTGATGCCAAGCAGGTGTAAACAATGTCTAATTAACTGCCTATCTGCCTCCAAGCAAAGCAAAACAGACAACTTAAAAGGACAAACATTCTCATATGGCATGTGATAAGCTATAGATTTATGATTCGTTATTCCCAGAGCAACAACTCCCTTGCTTTGGTCAATAATACAATTTTTTTTCTTATAAAAAGAAAGGCAGTAAGAGAAGTAAGTTAAATAACCTGAAAAAATGAGCTCCCACAATGCGATCTTGAGAGCTGGTCTTTTCACCAATGGTATTAAGATTGATAGTAGATGTGTTTGTCGCTAAAATGCAATGGGGAGGGCAGGTATTCTCAAGATCCTTAAATATAGCTTGTTTAAGACTAACATTTTCAATTACAGCCTGCAATTTGAGAAAAACAATGTTAATGACTTCCAACAGTATCATCAATGGCATGTTATCATCCATTATAAGATAGTCAGTATGATACAAACACAAGTGCCTGAGAAGATGAACAATGAGTGAATGTGAAATACAGACATACTTATCAAACATCCATAAAGGACCCAATTCAAACCAAGTCAACTATCTTCCTATTAGAAGAAACAGGACTTCCGTAATTTGCAATATCCATATTACAGTGAATAGATAAGACTTCAAGCAACCAACCTCAATAACCATATCCACATCTTTCAATTCTGAGTAATCAAGAACACCTTTAAGCAGTGAGAGTGTTCTATCTGCCTTGTCTTTTGTCAACTTTCCTTTTGCTACTAAGTTGCGAACATTTGCTGTCATAAGATAAAACAAAATTAAAATTCAAAACATTGTTTTAAAAAAAAATCGTTACATATGTCACATCCCTCCTTAGTAGTTGTGGATGTTTACATGTTTCCAACATGTTAAATAGAGGCCTTCTTTGCATCCTAAGCAGAAGTCTATCAGGGAGCAATTTGAACCTGAGTCATTATATTTGTGCCTTTGAAAAGTATACTGCTATAATTGTAATAACAAGTTTTTTAATATACAAGGCATATGCTATAGATAATTCAAGTAGATTAGAGCAGTAATATGCTATAGATTGGCAATTAGTTATTTATGCCAACGCCCTGCACATACAGCTGCAATCACCAATAGAAACTGTTAGATAGCAGATGATGAGAATATTAAAAATGTCCTAAGATAATACCATCTGTAAATATAAATCCCAAACTACCAAAGACACTATTACAAGCAAACTGACAACTCTTTATGACTAATATAAAATCATCCAATTACAATTAGAATTCTGTCTCCAATTTGTCCTACTTCATTCAAATGACTGGAATAATCACCTTCTATCAATTTTATTCCCTTCAGAAGATATTCAGAGTTGACTTCCTTTAGTATAACGTGTATGTTGCTTAGTATAAGAACTGTAGCAATGCCAGAACCCATTAGACCTCCCCCAATAACAGCAACTTTCTTTATATTTCTTGGTTTTAGTCCAATATCAGTTACATTCGGCACCTGCCAAAGTTGGAAGCCAGAGAACACATTCAAGAAGAGATCAAAGTCTCACTGTAATTTTTTCAAGTTCAACAATGAGATGATGACACATCCACATCAAAAGCATAAAAACCATACATAACGTCAATATATCCTTTGCTATGATTTAACAGGAAAACTATCTATATGGAATTTGTTGTCGAATATATTCTTTTCTCAAATATTTGGAAAATAACAGGTTCTGGCACAGCATAAAATCATGGCACGGAATCACCTGACACCCTCCAAACTATCACTGTCTACATACATAATTATTATAAATTCCAAAAGTTAACAAGACCCTCAATTTGAATTAATCAAGAAACACACACACACACACACACACACGAACACATTATACATAGCCATATCCTGAGCGAACTTTGCCACTTGCACACATCCCCAAATCTTATAGCCCTCGGCTTATCATGCTGTTTTTTGTCCACAAGCAGAAAGATGAACCAATTCTTGAACACCAGGTATACTTTTAGAACTGCATTGCTTCAAGAATAATGGAAGTACTGTATCCAAATTGACCCACAAAAATTCCAAACACAAGAAGCACAGATGTTTCATGAAAAAAAACAAAAATGAAAGCAAAGGCTAGAGTTCCCCTATTTTAGTTGTCTAATAATTCTTTGTGAGGAAACATATCAGTTCAAATTCCACTACCCGTAGAGGAGGGTCATTTTTAGCTTAATACCTTTGATGTTGCACGCTGGGCAAAGAAGACATGGACTAGACCTTTCGAGGTGTCAGATATGACTAGCTTCTTGAATAATTCTGCTTCCTGCAATTAATTTTTTTATTTATTAGCATATAAGTGAAGTTATCACAAGTTACACAAAACAAGTGGCTAAATACTCGTGAACATTAAGCAAGCTAGAGATCCAGTAAACAGGAAGCAGCATCTGTCCCCAAAGCAAGATGACAATGAAAATGATGAAAGAGCATGCATTTCCTTCTGAACAAAGATAATCATAGAACAAACAATACCCTTAGAACTCCACTGTAGCCTCCGAAAACTATTCCATGCTCAATCACATCTATGCAAGCCTGGTGCTGAGGCATATGGGGAGCAGTCTTCTTGAAGTGTTGTCGGGCTATTTTCAATAACTCACGTGCTTCAGAAAGGGAACCAACTTTATCTGTCCTATGAAGTGAACGTATCCAAGGTTTGTAGTTCTCTCCAATGTCAACAGCCCAGAGCCGAGATACCTTCAGCAACTCTTCAGGCGACACAATAGCATCAATAAGTCCTAGTTTTTTTCCTTCTTCAGACATGATTGGCTTAGATGTCTGCAGGAAGTGTAATATTGAACTGAATATAGTGTATCAATAAGTTAAAAACTGATACTATCAGTACCATATGTACAGCTCACTGTTTATTACACCCATCAGGCCATTCCCCTGGAATAAGTCAAACAAAACACGGGCAAGCTAACAAGCAATAGAAACATGGCATTAACAAGTAGGTGATGTAAATTTGTAGCTTCTGATATTCCCACAACATTTTTATAGTATATATGATTGTGTGTATTGATTCAATTGTCAAAGTTTCGAAGCATAAGTATAGCCACAGCTAACAACTCTAAGTGCTTCCAAACATAATTATATACAATAATCAAGACCCAAGAATAAGACCGAGTATAAATCTGTTAAATTTAGGGAGTGGTGCCATTGCTTATAAGACTTTACCACAAACATAAGATCTTGAGTTTTCTTTCTCATTTGTACCTGTTCCTTTTCTTTGTAGTTGATCAATATTGGTCATATTTTACTGCAATGTAGTAAATTATATGCAAGCTCCAAAGAATTGAAAACTAAAAGGAAAGACATCTTACCAGCATCATTTCAACAGCTTTAGACAACCCTAGAAGCCTTGGAAGACGCTGTGTACCTAATAAATTAACAACTTTGGTTAACAACTTAGTGAGAGACATTAAATGAATAAAGATCCATAACTTCTACTCGAGTACTGAAGACATGCATATGCATAAGTGGATGTACCTCCAAATCCAGGAATCACTCCAAGTGTCAGTTCTGGAAGGCCCAGTTGAGCTCTTGGAGCAGCAATACGTGCATGGCATCCCTGTACACAATGTTACATTTCACACACTCATGAAGATATTTAGATGACAATGCCTATAAAAGGGAACATTGTGGTTGCTCAATAACAAAGACTAACCATGGCCAATTCTAAGCCACCTCCAAGAGCAAGTCCTTCAATGGCTGCAACAACGGGCTTCTTTGAATCTGTAATTATCAAGAGTATTAATAATTTTGCAATGATTAATATTAACAAAACCATCAAGTAAGTTTCCTTGGTAGGCTTCTGGAATAGTCACAACCTTCAATTGTATTGACTACTAGTTCCACAGACACATCAGGGACAAGCGTAACGTCCCCTGTTAAGAAAAACAACAATTATTCCACCATCAAGGGTCAAACTCCCAACCAGAATTTAACTAATTTTTCTGTGTAAATAAATTATTCACAACAGATATCTAATAATAGCACACCAGTTTGGTGAACCTTCTGCATTACACTGATGTCGAATCCACCAGAAAACTTCCCACCCTTGCCTGAAAGAAATTCAGAGAAATCAATTTTGTTACTTTGACAATCAAATGGTCACCCAGTTTTCTTTCTTTTTGTTATTTTAGAGTGAGGGACCAGTTGAAGGCCATGTTTGTCCTCAATGTCCCATTAACCACCTTGAGTATGGATTCCAAGCTCATCTAGTCCTTCAGCTTAATTTTCTTCTTTTTTTTCTTTTTGGAAAAAAATAAACGGCATATGTTCAATTCAGAGAAACTTTACCAGTCAAAACTATGGCTTTCACATCATTTCTTCTCACTGCTTCATCGAACTTCTCCTTCAACCCCTTAATAACTAAACCAGAAAGTTAAAAAGGGATCACAAGAAATGGAAGAAAAAATAACAGTCGACGAAAACGAAGATTAAAGAAATTCTGAAGCTCACTTGGAATAGCCAAGGCGTTTACGGGAGGGTTACACATAGTGATGACTGCAACCCCATCATTTCCGACGTCCATTTCGACCTTAATCGCCGCCATTTCTGAGAAAACCCAGATGCCAAGTTCGCATAAAGCAGATAAAGAGGGTGATAGGTTTCAGAGGAAAGTTGATAATGGGAGCTATTGCAAATGGATCAATGCAATCGATTCAATATAATGGGACCCGGCAGCTTCGGGTAGTGCTTCGTTTGCTATTTCCTGGGTGACTTGGAGTATGGAAGTTGACTCACCGACCGGTACAAATAATACATTTGTGTGCCACGTGGAAAAGAAGCAAAGAGTTTAAATCAGATGGGCGTCACCATGAATAAGTTGAAGAAATTTCGGACTCTGGCTCAAGGTAGTAGTAGAAGTCAAGAGATTGTAAATTTCACGGCTCTCTCGTAGCCGATAAAAAAAGGTATACTTCCTTACCTGCAGAACTTATCCAATGGCGGCGAATTCTCAATCATTCCCAAGATTGTGTTTCTCAACTTCACCCATGTTAAATTAAATTATAAAAAAAAAAATGTGCCCCGCGATAAGTTGATTTGACAGCTGAACAATGAACATTTTCTTTTCTGGTATTTGGCGATTTCCCATTTGGGGTTATATTTAATAAGGAAAGAAGTACCTAACAATTTTATAGAGGAGAATAATTAACAACCTCAAATTTCAATACAGAAAAATGTTTTCCAATAAAAAATCGTGTAATTACCTAACCATTTCACTCTAATCAAGGAAGACGAAAGTCGAAGGACTTTTGTTTTTTTGGCACGTGATTACTCAGAAATAGGCAAAAGAGTTTGTATTACTTTCATTGTTGCCGTTGGGTTTGGGTTCCGGTACGGCCTCTAATATACATAAAAAAGAACACTAAACGGCATCGTAGCGGTTGTTGTATCATTCTTCCCGCCTTTCGCCGAGGACCCTATATCACTAAGCATCAAATCTTGACTCTCTAATCAGGGCAGCCCTTCGGTTGCCGTTGGGTTTGGGTTCTGGTACGGCCTCCAATATACATAAAAAAGAACACTATTCAACACTAAACGGCATCGTAGCGGTTGTTGTATCATTCTTTCCGTCTTTCGCCAAGGATTTCGAAGGACTGATCGGTAAACGAAAAAAAATTTTATTTTTAAAAAAATAAAATTGATAAAAATTATAATTTTAAAAAATATGTAAAATATGTTTAATTATAAAAAAAATTATTATTTTTAATTATATTTAATTTTTTGTAAATTTTTTTATTTTTATAAGAGATAAAATAAATAAAAAAGTGAGAGAATAAAAAAAAATGAGAGACAGAAAATGAAAAAAAATATTATTATTATTATTATTATATTATTATTATTAATAATAAAAGATATAATAATATCATAGGAAGATTTTTATTTTTATACAAAATTAAAATTTTTATTCTTTTTCATAAAAATATTTTTATGAAAAATTTATTAAAAAATAATTTTTAAAAATTTTAATTTTTTAAATTGAGATTTTTTTAAAAAAAATCCATATATTAAAAAGATTGTCTTTAGTATTATGAATATTTTAGATAAAAAAATAATATAAAAATAATTTTTTTATATTTGATATTAAAAATAAAATATTATTTTTAAACATAAAAATAATTTAAAAATAAAAATGTACAAAAGTAAAAATTTCATTCCCAATGAAAAAAATATTTTTATAAAATAAAAAAATTTTAAGATGATAAATTATTCAATTACTCTTAATTTATTATATTTATATATATATATATATATATATATATATATATATATATAATAAAAAATAAAACTTAATCACAGTGTTGGGCGTTGGCAGCGTTATCACTTGCCATAGAGCCAACACAATTGGAACGTCGAAGTCAGCTCCGAATAATTTTTTTTTTTTTATTAAAAGATCGAAATATTTTTATTTTTTAAATTATCGTTTAAAAAATTATATTATTTTAATTAAAATTATTATATTTTAATAAAAATATTTTTATTTTAATAAAAATTTTAATAAAAATACTCTTATTTCAAATTATTTCGATAAAAAAATATTAAATTAATTTAAAAAATAAAAAAATTAATAATTTAAAAATAGATGAAAGTAATATCATATCATATTCAACATTAAATTATTTTTTTTTACAAGTCATAATATTTTATTAACTTTTTATTTTTCTTTTTTATTCTCGTGATATTTTATTTTTTTTTAAGAATAAACTATAAAAAAAAAATTAAAAGACAAAGAGAGAGAAAGATATCTAAAAATAGAGTTAGAATTATAGTCAATAAAAAAAAAATTTAAATATAGATACCACGAAAGAGTTAAAAAAATAAATACAAGAGAGATTATTGTTAAATGTTATTAAAATTTAAATTTAAATTTTTATTAAAATAGTATATTTATTTATTATTTAATTATAAATATTAATTTAAATTAATTTTATATATTTATATTATTAATATTATATTAAAATATTTAAAAATTTAAAAATATTATTTAAAATTATTTAAGATATTTTTTAACAAATTTTTCGTATTTTTAAAATTTTTAAAATATTTTAAAATATTTCTGGTCGAGCCCTGATTTTCGTGTCGGTTGCAGCCCCTTGCCTCAAGCTCACTAAACCGTCACTCTTTTCGGAGCTTTTACCGTTCAAATCAGCCTCAGTCTCAGCTCTCTGCCTCTGCACAACACATTTCTCGTACTTCACGGTGCGCATTTTGACCTGACATTTTGTTTGGTCCCCGAGAAAGGATAGTATTTTTCTCACATTACCTAATTTTTCTGGGATTTTGTTTTGCGTTTCGGTCAGGTTACTGGTGGAGTTGGGTAGCTCAGGATCAATGATGCCGTTGCATAAGGCGGTAGCTTTAGCTCGATTAGTATCAAGCTTGTCCATAGAATTTCGGGGATGGGGATTCGTTCCTCAAGGTGCGGTCATTTATTTTATGAGTAAATAGTAATATGATTGGCGTTTGCATATGTGAATGTGAGATGGATTCCTTTTTTTGTTTTATTGTGCCTCCCGTGGGGGAGGGAAGGGAAGTACTCTTAACCGGGAAATTTACTACACAAATTTGTCCATACTATTGCAACCGGAGAAGCACATTTTTAGTATCTTATACCTGCATACTAATTTCTACTACTCCAATGGGAAAGTAAAATGCTCTTATATTACTTGAGTTGAGTAGCTCTCAAACCTTTTCGCTTTTTAAGTAACTCAGCTTAGAGCTATATTTCCTCCCTAACTCTGTGGGTTTGAATTACGTAATTTGCTGACTAAGTGAGCTTGGCAGGAATGAAAATGCGAAAGCTGAATATGGATTAGTGGAGATTGGAAGGTCTTTGGACACAATATAAGTCTAGATACTTCCCTCATTCCATTCCTCCATTTTCTACTTTCCCATTTTCCCTACGAAGCACACTCTAGCAGAGAGAAAATCTATTCTTTCCTAAGTCCTGCCATTTTGGGACTCTATAACTTTCTTTCAGTTGGGAGTGTTCCCTTCTGTTGTGATAGAGTGGTGTGATTCTAAAATGGATAACTCTGTGTTAAGTACATAAGGTGTATTGTCTTCCTGCAGCGCAAGTGTACTCATGTCCGCAAACTGAAAAGTTGCATTTGTGGTATTAGCTTCGGAAGTGGTTCTTCTGACTCTTGTTTTGGTTCAATTGCATCCTTGTGTCATATTAGAATGTTATTTGAGGTCTTTTTAGAACATGATTTTCTATCTTTTTTTATGATGAAGTTTGTGATCTTTTTAGAAGGGTTTCAGCTTCAACTGTGATGGTCCGTACCTGACTACCTGTATGAGATTTTACTGTTTAGTCTTTTAAGAAGACGTCAACTAAGAAGTTTCAAGTACTGCTTCACAAATTGACGTGAATGGATGTTTCCATGTTTTTTAAGCTTCATTATAAACAAGATTTTTATAGAATCATAGACATACAATATTATTAACAGCTGGAAATTGGAATTCTTTGGATTTATGATAGCATTTTCTTAGATCTAGAAAACCATGGGACTTTCCTGGCAATTTAGTGTGCTGTAAGCCTGAAACTAAAGAGTGGGGCACTATGTTTTCAAATGCATAGTAATTTAGTTATAACTTCATATCGTTTTCATTTGACCCGTTTAACTTGCTTTGAAACTTTGCTAGCCTTAAATCTATTACTAAATAATATTGCAAGATACTTATATAATAGTATTACTGTATTAGAACTGTACTAGTTGCATTATGAATTTCAGAAATGTCAAAAATAATCATGCTCATTGTATTGATATAACTTTAAATGAAGTTTTTGGGAGCTAACTCCCCAAAATATGATCATTAAGAAGAGATACTTCATGCGACAAAGAGAAAGACATGGATATTTAATTATTTATAAAATCCTCGAGCCAGTAAATTCAATATCGTTGTGGCCTTCTACACTTGTTTGTCAGAAGTGCAAAACCAGCCTGAGCCTGGTCGAGCCTGTAAGATAATTGTGCATGCACAGCATTATTTTTCATCTGATTTGCTGTACCCTTTTTAATTGCTCAACAGAAATTACTTAATTTAACCCATTTTTTTGTCAATTTTACAGGTATTTCGACGCCGTTATGACAGTACCTATATGCAACTAGTTAGTGCTAGGTAGCATTTCCGTTTGATGGAAGATGCGTTGATGGGTTTTCTTTTTGTTGTGAAGGCCTTGGACATAAGATGCTTCATCTGGTAACTTTGTGGACACGCGGTGCAACTAATGTTGCTCTCTTCATGGATTAATTCGTTTTATCTTCATCAAATTTTGGAATATATATAGGTTTTTCCGGGCACTGGCTGACCTTTTTGTTATGGACAATGCAATATATTTGAGGTTTCAATTCTGGTAGTTCTTAACTTTCCCCCGATTACTTCAGTTTTAGGACATTTCTAAATCATTGTCAAACTAGATATAATTAGTTTAGGCGTTTGATTCTTTGAGGAAGACGTTGTTGTATAGTGTAAAGGTTCTGTGCCCGTGGTTGAAACAGCTTTATTGGGGAGAAAACAGATGGTTGCTTTAGGAAGTGATAAATAAGTTACTTGCCATTTACATTTATTCTTTTATTGTGCGTTCACATGTGTACATGCCCCAACCTAGTAATAATTCCTGTTTATAGTTCATGTCTAAGATCGATTGGTTGAATAGCTTTCAAAAATTGGTTACTTTGCAAAAATACTGGGATAGAATTGTTTGTCATGTTACATCGTGATGAAGCTATCTATTATCCATGATGGATTCTAGTTCTACAGAGCAATTATTAAGAGCCAAATCCATATGAAACTTTGAACTTACCCTTATATTAACTATCTGTGAGCATATCTGATATGTCTGACTGGGGAACAGTTATGTGCAAAGGTGCACTTTGTGATCAGTTCTTGTATGAAAGAATTCTTCTGGTCCAAAAATGTGGTGACCAAAGAACAAAGGTGTGTGCTTAGCCTGCAATTTATTTGGATTTGGCGAACATTATATGAAATAGTTATGATTTTCCTTTGAACTTCCTCCCGTTTCATGTTATCAAGAGGCTTTGAATTTTATGCATAATCTGAAAGAAAACTCAGATCACGTCCCCCAAATAATAAAAAGGAATAGAGCATCAAAACCTCTCGTGGGGTTATTCTTTACCCTTGGCTTAGTTATGGGTAACTTGAAAATTGGAGAGTAGCTCAAGCACCTTGGAACTGATGCAATTTGCCCAATTCTCGTCATTTCATCTCATCATACATTAAACGGTTAGGTTTTCTGCAGAACTACGTATGAGTATGAACCTATCTCATATAACTATTGTGCACAAAATGTAACAATTGTCATTGTATTGCCTATGAACAATTTTGTGTTTCGTGCATAATGCTGACTCTGCAGATTTCTATTACGGTTTCGTGTATATTTGCCTATGGACACTTAATGTCGGACCTACTCATAATAATCATTTCCTCAATTAAGGAAGCGTCATAATTCGAGCATGTGAGGCATCCTTAGAAGTAAGCACATATCAAATGTATCTCACATGAATCTTTGCGTGTTCGGCGAGAGCCTAACCCAATATGCTCTCCGACCATTCATGTGCCATTCAAAATGTAGCGAGGGAGTTGGCTTTGCCAGTTCCAAAAAAAAAAAAAAATGAAACGTGGGAGGAAATTATTGGTTTTGTGTTTGTCCTATTGTTAATTAACTTGGGTTAGATTGTGACATTATTACTGAAGAATTAGCAACAAAATCTTGTCTTTATCCAAAAAAAAAATAAAATACAGATGATAATCTCGTTAAATAGTCTTAAGCTATGATTGTTTATCTAAGTTTTCAATTTTAAAATTGATGTAGTGGTGTCATTACTTAACACAGTCGGTCACTAACCCTGCCTTTTCAATCAAATCTCAAAAAAGGGAAGAACAAAATGTCACGAGACTCAAAACTGTTAGTTTGTCATCTTCCTCTACATCATGCTTGCTGGTCATGGGATGCAGAATCTCTTTTAAATGGGGTTTGTTTGTTTCACCATTTCACGAGCCTCTAGAATTCACAAAACCCCTCTTTCTCACTCTTTTAAGGGGGATAAAACAAAGTCTACATCCACCAGTCTAACTCAACAAAGAGAGTAGATAAGGAAACTTCTTACAGTCTATTTTCTTTGCGTTTATATGCAACATTTTATAACCCAACTTTTATATTCCTCCGAATCAGTAACAGGAGCATGGAGATGACATCCAAGTCGTCTTCTTTTGAAAACCCAGAAGCTGCGGTGGAAGAAAGCATTGGCTTTGACAATTCTCTTCAGGTTCATATCCATACTCAGCGATGCCATATTGTAATTTTCTTATTCAATAAAAAGTTTCATATTTATGTTAATGGTGGCTGCGCAGGAGTTAAGAGAACTGCGTTCTCAGCTTCACCATGCAGCAGATTACTGTGAAACAACGTTCTTGAAAAGCAAAGATAAGAGAGAGTAAGTCCTCTCGACACATCATACACATCTATACCCATACCCCAACCATATTATCTGCCTATTTTGGCTTCAGGCTTCTATCTTTCGCTAAATGAATGGCTGTGTCTAATGTTTAACAGCATGTTATCAGTTTCAGGATCCATTCACCTTATGCGGGTCCTGGAAACGTGGCCATACATTAGTCGTTAATTAGCTAACTTTTCTGGGTAAAACAATTGGTTAACATCTATTGGGGGGCTTCTCAACCATATCAGTTAGGACTTGGGCTTAGAACTCCATTTTCCTTTCTTGTTTGTGTCTAAATAGGACTCCGTAGGCAGGCACAAAAGAAGTTTACGCGCAAGATTTTGCACTTGTATATTGGATGGAGAACATGCTCTCACTAACTGGGTCAAGTAGAGTGAGGAATAAAAAAAAATAAAAAAAACACTTTGAGAAGGAAGCTATTCTAGCGGTAGAGTGAAATGTACTCCCTGTTAGCATTAGACGACACTTCTGAAAAGTTGAGATTCTTGCAATCTTCTTCCTTTCTCGTGACCTTTTTTTTTACCACTTTTCTTTTTAATTTCTATGGGTGAGCCGTGACACATTGGGATTTGTTTTTTTTTTTCTGCTGCAGGGTGGTGGAAAATACAAAAGAATACATATGCAGGGCCGTGGTAACTGTTGTTGATCATCTTGGAAACGTCTCCGCCAATCTTGAATGCCTTATTTCTCAGACGAATGCCTTTTCTGAGGCTGAATTACGCATCGACTGCCTCAAACAAGTTAGTGATATCACTGCGCACCCGCAGATTCCCAAAGTGAAGATAATAGGATCTTATGAAACACTGATTAGTCTGCATAGATCTATATAAATGCTTAGTACTTAAATTTTTACACTAATGTTTTGACTAAACCAGAATTGTAAATAACTTGGTGATTTTTGACAGAGACTTCTCTCATGTGAACAATATGCTCATAATCTTGCCCTTAAGGTGCGATGGAGTACGAATATGCCAAGATTTCATTCACGTTATTTATCATCACGTAAGAATTTTGTCACCCCTTTTTTTTTTGTCATAGAGATAATAGAATTTACACATCTTTAAAATTATACTAAAATTATTTTTCTATATACATATCTAGTTCTCATTTTAATTTAATAATTTTTGTCAATTGCTTTCCTTTGGTCAGCACCCAGCCTTGAGAGATCAAGAAGTGAAAAACCAAGGTACTTCCTCATTCCTTCATAGCCTCAAGAATCTGATAAATGATATTTGGCTATATGTTTTCTCGTCAAAGATTTTAGTTTGGCACTAATGCTTTTAATTCTAATGCAGAGATTCTGAAGGTACAGTACCTTCCAAAATAAAAAAGAAGCATGTAATGGTGGAGACAAAGGAGGATTTGCCAAATCCTGTGCGCACCCACAAACCATTTCCGGCTAGGAATATGAAGTCAATCACTGCTAAAGGTAAGGGGCATGCCAATTTGTACTTTGGTTATATGATATTGTGTTCATCTGCATAATATCTAACATAAAAATCTCTCTGCTTTGTATACTATACAGCGGTACCTGTTCGGGACGGTTTGTCAGTCTTAACAAAAGTCCCAGATCCTACATTTCATTTTCAAGTGAGTTTGTACCTCTTTTTATGTTATTGAACTGGATATTCACTCTATCTGTCATAGATTTTTAATTGTCAATGGCTTTGTTTGCAGTGCACCCAGAAGGTTGGACGACATAGAAAATCATTCCATGGCAGTGACATCTTATCGATCATACGGCGCGCAAGACGAACACAATGAGAAACTCGAGTACTTATTACTTCGCCTGTTGAGTGTTCTTGGTTATTCACTCTGTCATCTTATCTTCCTGTTCATTGTATGATTAAGAAACCAATCATTATAAGTAAATATTTATATTTTGAGCCACTTCGAAAAAGTTGTTATCGTTTGTATTTTCAAAGGTTGTCATTGATATGTAATGCAATCATTGAACTTGTGAATACATGTTGTTGCCTTCGAAATCAACTAATAAAAACTCTCAAAACTCTATTAGAACATAATAAGTAATCGAAGTTCAATTATTTTACAATCTCCACGTACACATACACAAAGACAACGACAACCTTAAAAGAAAAAATTAAATCGAGCATTCAGGCAAGATATTAAGATATCACCCTGCAACCTAAACTAAGGAAATTACAAACACTAGCACGTCCTTCGAAAGTCAGTTCATAGTTTCTAAATATTCTTAAACATTCTTATTAGCTAACAAATTTTCAAATGTCTTTCCTTTCTCGAAGTCTTTACCCTCTCATTGATCTCTTCGGGTGACTACTCAATACTAAGGTAATATGTCATTATACTTGCCGGCTTGCCCCATATCACAAATAAATTGTTTAGAGAGATGAAAGGGGTAATTGCAGCTGTGATGCTTAGGTTAATTGCCAATCTTTCTTTGTTAATTGCAGGTTTATGTACTAATATGTGACAGCTGCAATTCATAAGATCATTTCATTCACATTTAACCCACAATTTGCATACCTTTTCCACTTAAAATCAAATACTGACAACTGTTTATTCAAATTAACAACCAAACAAGGAGTAAAGATTGGTGAGGATCAATTACAATGAAGAATAGGCACCAAACAGTTGCCATGCAGTATTGCCAAATGAAGCAAGAGTCCTGTGACTGCATTTTAAAAAATTTTAAATTAGTACGGATAGATATTTAAAACAAAACAACAAATTATGGTAATCCTAGTTAATTCCCACCTACATGAACTCAATGAACCTTAATCTCACAAACTTTTGCTAATTATGCAAATCTCTCCACAAGATACTGAATAAATATTTCAGTTCTAACGTCTTTAAACATAATCAAAAATATTAATTTTGAAGAAAAATGAAACAAAAGCACAAATTCTCTCCCTTATTTATTTTCTCAAATTTTTATGAAAGCATTACATGTTAGATTGGAGCAAGTGGTAATTTTAAGAATACAAACATAACCCAAAGTATAATCCTTTCTGAAGAGATCACTGTGGGCGGCAATTGCCACGTGGATAATTGTGGGGCATTTATGGTTGGCAGGTTTATCTAACTGTTAATGCTTTACAAATTAATTCAATAATCAAGCTTCTCAAGAAGTATAAATAATAAAATAACAAATTGCAGTCTAGACATTTTTCCAATATATATATATAAACATTTCTTATTTAAGAAACAGACTGCTTGCAATTTCCAACTTGCATGCCCCTGGTGTCATATTAGAACGGCAAACGTTTACGTATGGCAGACGACTAGCCTTTAGTCAATGTGCGTACGACCGAAACCATATGCACCCATATTTTTTGACGCATTTATAATCTTTCATCGATTCCATTGTCTCATAATTTCCAATAAACAAAGAAACGGCACCGGACCTCAAGAGTTCTCTCTGCTTTGGAAATTAAGAGTTGCTACACACTCACAAAGTCAAATATTGCTCTGCTCCTCTCATGTGGATCTGGGTCTCTTGCAGCTGATTACCATAGATGAATCTTCTCAAAACTTGGTCTTCCCCGGCGGAGTGGCACTTTTGAATGTTATTATATTATGGGTGTTTCTCATCACCCCAAATGGTTTAGGGACTGGTGCCTATGAACAACTGAAAACTGAGGTAAGTGTGCATGAAGCGACGACTTTTTATATCTAAAATGAAAAAAATAGATTACTCTGCATAGACTGCTAATGGTTTCAGGAAAGTTTTGGTTTCTGGTTATTGAAGTTTTAGTTTTTGGCAGCGTCCGAAATATTGAGCCCGCATTAGCTTTTTTTCCCCTCTTCATTTTTCAGTTTTCACAAGTTTCGCTAATTCTAACATCATTTCCGGCTTCCAATTTATGCTTTTTTTTTTTTATGATTTCTACATATCTTTAACGGTTGACAAGTTCTTCAAGAGTGAAGTTAAATACATATGACAATAGCTCTATTTTAAAAATTCATAGGATTAATAATTTTTAATCTTTTTCCTTTTGGACAATTGAGTTGACATTGTTTTGATGGAGAGGAGTCTAATTATATAATTGCATGTCTCAGTGCAGTAAACGAGTATCATTTTTGTCTGACATAGACAAGGTTTGAGACTCCAAGCAGACAAGACCGTGTAAGTATTCTGTGCTAATTTAATAAGAATTAGTGCTTGTTTTGTTTTCTAAAATTTTAATAGCGAATCAATTTGCTGATGAAAGTTCTGTGACAGAATATCCCCAGGACTCCGTCATGTATAGAGTATTCATGCCATGTGATGATCCAAAAGGAGTTGTGGAATCTGGGACAATCAGGAATAGCGGAATTGGTTCTCAGAAAATGGAGGGAAATACGAAAAGCCAGAGGACGGCTAAGAAATTAGACTCATCCTTCACAAACAAACAGGACAAAGCAGAGATGGTCCTAAAAGGATCCACAGAAAGCTTTTGCCATCCATCTTCCTTGCAGCTCCTGCAAGTGTCCAGAGGGGCTGAAACGTTGAACAACATGATTGATTCATGGTTTAGAGGTCCGAAGAATGATGGAAGGTCTGAAGATATTGCAAGAGATGTGTTGAAAGGAGCTCTTGATCTGCAAGAATCTCTAGTCAGGCTCTACAAGCTGCAAGAAACCTCACAGGATATGACTCGTTTGAAGGCAAAACCGAATGAGAAACCTAAAAGAGTCGGAATTAATGCAACGGTAATTGATAGACCTCATAATTTTCAATTTAGTGATCAAAGCTATCTAAAATTTTCAAGGCAAAATCTATATCCAATCACAACCACTGAAGGATTGAATTCAGCATCAGAAATTCCCTCTACAAGCTCAAGCCATTCTTCTGGGCTTCTTACTGATAGAATTTCTGATTCTTTTTTTTCACCAACGTCTTTGAAGAAGGAAAGGGGACCTAATGTAGTTGCCAAGCTAATGGGTTTAGAAGAATTCTCCTCAAGGTCATTTCCAGCTGCTGAGCAGAAACAGTTGGAGGGTGTAAAGATTCTAAGTCAGAAGAGACCCGTATTTGAGATAGATATGCCCAAGGTAAGAAAGAATAAATCTCTAGATAAGAAGGTTGGTTCACAACGTAAGAAAACCCTGAGGGAAATTCTTGCGACTATGCATTTTAAAGGACTTCCGAAGAAGCGTTCTGTCAGAGAGTCTAGGCTTCAGACCCATGATCCCAATTCTAAACGGTGTGATGATTTACTTCCCATTGTACTTATCAAACCTCGATGTACTCCGTACCAGGAATCTGTTAAATTCCTTGCGACAGTTCCTCTGGAAGAGTTTTCCCTGAGAAAACTAAAAGCAGAAGCAGTCCCTTGGGAAACTGTCAAATGCAAAGATGGTTCCTCCAGCGTGGGCAACAAAATGGAAGAAAAAGATGTGAACAAAAGGCTTACCCAAGAGGAAGGACGTAAACACCTCAAAGACGTGGTGGAAATGGATGGAAAAGAAATTGAGGTTATTGGAAAGGCTCCGAACAAGGTAAAACTGTATAGTCATGTTAGTCACAAATCACAGTTGACTGAGATTGATAAAAAATCCAAAGTAACGTCCTTTAGCAGCAAACCAGCAGAGAAGGAAATCTCAAAACCTAGAATTGTGGCAACATGTGAAGATCAAGAAGAAAGTATCTCCACAAAGTTGAGGAAGCCACAAAGTGTGTCCAGCATCAACAACGTTGAGGTTCTCTGCCAACAGAGCTCAGCTTTGAATACCATCTCAGAAACAATAACACAAAAAATTACTCATTCCAAGGACCAGAGAATGAATCAGATGAAGAAGCGAAGGCCTGTTTCAAAGCCTGAAGCAGCTAAACCAGTAGTAAGTCTACTTTTACAATCTTGTCAACGGGCGAATGTATGAGAACTATAATGTAGAAAATTTAGTTTAGATGATGTAACTAATGAAATCAAGATTTTCAATCTGAGTTTTAATGAAGTATTCCGCACAGATGGAAGAAGAAGACAGTAGGATTTATGTTCCTCGCAAAGATGATTGCACAGAAATTAGAAACATCACTACAGTAGCTGATGAACCCCCAAATGGGCATGAAGTAGAATCAGTAGATCCCTCCGCAAATAAGATTGGAGGTAAGCTTCTCAAATTATCAATGGTGGCGCAAATCAAAGTATAAAAGTTAGATGATACAAGGTCATGCATGTACTACTTATGTATGTGTGCATGGCAATAAATATATGTGAGAGTTGCATTCATTTTCTATTTCTTTAGCAAATCCGAAAAGTTTGTAATTTTTTATGTAAACCATTAATTGTACAATTGCCTGAGTTTCTATATCGACAGGTATTGCAGTCATATTCTGATTATGTAAAAAAGAGTTCATGGTTTTCAGAGTAGTCCATGTGACTTATTTCTCCCTTATTAATTTGATACATTGCAGAAGATTGTAAACAGAGCCAGAGCTCTTCAGATGATGTTACGCTGCTAAAGTCTAAACATGAAAGCGATGTTACTACTAAAGAAGTTCATGAAGGCGCCATTTGCGATGAAACATATCGTAAGATTGACAAGGATGAGGCTGAGCTGAAATATTTGCTTTTAACCAGTCAATCATTTATTGGTCATGCAGAGGAGCTCCTCAACCTTTCTGTGGATCAGGCTCTGATCCTACAAAAATATGAAACTGATGGGATAGCCAATCTCAGACTCTATCTGGATTGTGCAAATGAATTCGCTGAGCGTAAAAGCCTCAAAGCGTCACAAACAGTTCGCCCTTTCTTGCCAAGTTGTGCAGGGAACTCCAGATTAAACATCTCTTTAGGTAGGTTGGTTGAAGAAATCTATAATGCCATTGAGAATCTGAAAATTTACAGTGAAAGTTCTGGGCAGAAACTTTCTGTGGATAATCTTCGTGCAATAATGGAGAGAGACATAAATTGCAATGGGTTGACAAATGGAACATGGGAGTGGGGTTGGGGGTATGGATTTTCTGCAGATGAAGCTGAGCAAGTTGCCGATGAAGTAGAGAGCCTAGTTTTAAATGTGTTGATTGAGGAGGTGATTTTAAATTTATGATTACATATTTTGAGCCATATAGCCATATAGACATATTTTGCTACTGAAAGCTTAAGGATAGTACATTACATATCGTTCTCGTGGTTTATATATATATAAAGCACTCTTCAATACATGCTAATTAGGCGGACGAGGCTCCTCCTGATGTTGGTGCTTCTTTGAAGTCCTTTCTCTGTCTCAGATTAAATAAATCAAGAAGAGGATCCTTTAAATATGAGAAAATTAAGGGTCTCCAGAGCAAAATAGACGAAAGTTCCTGGTAAATGGGAGAAAAAACACCCAAAATTGGTACCCACCACACAATGCCATCCACCCCCATAAATCTTATCAAACTCCTGCAAAACCCCACACGGCACCACCCATTATTAGATTGAAAGAAGCAATTAAAACCCTATAAAAGCAATTTTACTGCATCTATCGAATGATGGGGAAACAAGTAAAAGTGAAGGATTACCTTCTTGATGTGGGCAGCAATAGAGATGCAATCAGAAACATCATAGAGATCAAGAGCCTGAGAAGCAGAGGCCATGGCTTCGATTTGCATCTTCAGGGGCATGTCTGTTTCTTTCACCATAGCTCTTCCTTTCAACATCTTTTGCCTCTCTATAAGAATCCTCTCCCTGTTGTTCTATAATTGGCTCTGCAGCAAGAGATAGTGGAAGAATCTTATGGCTGAGATTCTAGCAGCAGAAACAAACCCAGAAAGCACCTGTGAAGCTCACCTTTCAATAATGATACACTGGGTGAATGGCAGTACTTTCAGAGTGGCACTTAATCCAACCTTTACGTACAGCAGCAATCTTTTCAGCATCTACTTCTGTCTAATCTCTTTTTCTGTCCATATATTTACAAAGTTTGTGGACTAATAATTTCTCTCGGTGATTGCTTAATTGGAATTAACATTGGAAAAAAAAATAATTAAAAGCGAACTGGTTGAAGTGCGGTGGCAATACATAATCGTAGCAATTAAAAAATATGACAAAATAATATTTTAAGTTGAAACAATAACAGTGTCTTTATGTCAGTATCATTGCTATTTATATCAACGTATCTTGCTATTTATTACAATAGCAAAGATATTGTTGTTGCATTTTATTTGAATAGGAAAATCTATAGTGACTATTCTTGATTGCCGTTTGGTTCGTAGAAATATCCTTTTATGAGGCAAACCAGAGGTGGCCAAACAACCAAAAATGATTGACAATTCACCAGCTACCCTTCATCTTGAGAACGCACGCTATAGCCAAAGGGACATAATTTATACTTCCTAATTATTTGGCTACTCAGTATAATTCGCCCTTAATCATGCTACAAGACAAGCATTACAATAAATTCAGTAAAAAAAAATAGTAAAATAATATTTGTAACGAATATTTAAAAAATTACTTTTTAGTGATTAGATTTATTTTCCAGTTAATAATACATTTAATATTATTTTCGGTAGTAAGTTAAAATTATATTTCCCTCAATTTTTTTAAAAAGTGTTTGTTAGAATAAATTTATAGCACTTATATCTAGTTTATCTTATTAAAATAAGAGAAATTTTTTTATTTTAATCTCTTAAATTTTATAATGAAATTTAATTTAATTTTTAATTTTTTTAGTTAAATACATTCTAACGTTTTATAAATATCTTTTCTTATTTTTAAAAATTAATTTTGTAAAAAAATTAATTAAAAATATTGACCTGACTTAATTATTATCAAATGTTGTTGATAAATTGTATAATACCTTCTTGCTGTACCAGTTTAATATACATATGTATGCAGTTAACTCACTTAATACTTCTACAATAACCAAGGCACAAAGCAAAAAGTAGCATATTCAACTATAAAGGGAAGTGGAATATTGCCCAAAAAATATTATGAAGTGTTATGTAAATATTTTGTTTGTTAATTTTTTTTATAGAATTAGTCTTGAGCATTAAAAAAAGATGTTTATAAAATATTAAGAATACATTTAAATTAAAAAAAAGCAGAGATTAAATTAAATTTTATTCAAACTTAAAAAATAAAATAACTCTTTTTAAAATTAATTACAAGTGCCGAGTGTTCTTATTTGAGTGTAAATTATCACATTTAATTATGTCATTAAATTTTTATTTTTTAGATTACGTAGTTGTAATTAATCATAAGATTATATAAATAACATTATTCCAAAGATACAGAGAATTAATTACTTGGACCAATAAAAACACAGGAAAAATAAATTTCAGAAAAGACAATCAGATAAGTAGGATGAGATTTTTTTTTTTTTAATAAAAGTAAAATTTTATAAGATTTAACATTTAAACTCAAATAAAAAGATCTCTGTTAGAAAATTGGAGAGAGATGGGGTTTGAAGTCGAAGAGTTGCTGATAACATGGTCACTCCGTTGAATCTGATTTAAGAACAATTATTTTCAATTGGTGGAATTAAGTTAATCGAATTAATATAAATTAACTTTTAACAAAATTTTAAATTTAAATAGACGGGTTTCAGTGACCTTTTTTTTTTAAAAAAAAAAATTCAAATTATTTAAATTCAACTAAATTTGTTTATCCAATTTAATATAACTCAAAATTTTCAAGTCAAATTTAAATATTAATCTTTTAATGCAATTTTCACAGGAGAGTTTAGTTAGCAGAACCAACTAAACCCACTACTCACCTGCTCGTTTGGAAATTTGGCATTTTACATTCTCTATCAGACTCTGGCAATTATTGCAGAAGGGAGATTGGAATTCACAAACGGCATCGCTTACTGGGACTGCCGGTGATGGGCGATGACAAATCATCGATGGTAATGGCCAACAGAGACAAAGATCGAGAGCTGCTCATCCCTGTCGCGAATACCGGCGACGAAGATGCTGCTTCCAAGCCTTCATCTTCGTCATCGTCTTCCCATCATGCTGGCCGTGAGGTGATCTATTCCTCCATTAATTTAGGGTTTTGATTGTTCATGTGCGCTTACCGATGCTTGCTAAGAGAAAAAGATAAAAAATTGAACCATAGTTGACTTTTACGTGCTTTGCTCACGGCCATGGTCGAATTGCTTACACTGGATTGTGGCCATGCTTTCTACGTCTCTATTGACCGTGTTGGTTTAGGAACTTGGAGTTCCTTTGACTTGCACTAGGACTACTTTCTAGTGTGAATAAATTCTCAGTTAGGGATGATCCTTTAATGGCGGCTTCGTTTTCCTGCTAACATTGTCTCCCTTTTAATTCTGAAATCGATTTGATAAATATAAACTGAAACCATCTGCTTTAATTTTGAATTGAGGCTATATCTGCAAAGTAAGCACTTTTTAAGCGCCCGTAGTACGAGTTAAGCTTTCGTATTCTTTATTTAGTATAACTAAGTCCTATCAGTGTAGTGAAATCTCGTGGTCAAAAAACCTGTCTTCATAGGGTTTGGATGGGAAACTAAAGAATCTAAGATCAATTCGTAGTTACATCAGGAAATTATGTTTCTACTTCCTTTACTTAAAGAAATCACCCTCATGATTCATGAGGCTCTTTGTATTGGTGCGTTTGCATTTGCCTTCACCAACTCATCCAATCCAGTATCTTTTGAATAGGAGCTATGTTGTCTTTTTTCCTTGCAATTTCTACAAGACTTGTACTCATATGTATTGGAATTGAACTGCTTTTTCACAAATTTTGATAGCTAACAAAATGCTATTTGATTCCTCTATGTTAGTTGCATACATGTCAACACTGAAGTATTTGACATATTGCTTTGCTGTTGTTTTGTCATTTTGTAGACTTTTTCCAAAGTTGTTAGGAGTTGGGCGTCAAAAAAATTCATGACTGGGTGGTGCGTGATTCTTTCTTCAATCTGATATCGTGCTACTCAATGCATGGATGTATGCTATGTCAGTGCACATTCTGACATAAGCATTTGCACTCATTGTTTATAAGCTTACCTTAACTTTTTTATTATATTGTTGTTGTCTCGCATATTTTGCATCCTGTGAAATCTCAACCACATTCTAGTTATAGAGGCATGTTGGTGTTTGTGATGTATGTGGTATGAAATGAAAGTTATAGTACGTAATAATCACTTTATATTGGAAACCTACTTGATTAGGATGAGAGGTATAATAATCTATTCAAAGTAATACTCATTATTTAATAGGCAATCCTAATTAAATCAAACCCCTAGGTTCTGGACCATATATTTCCAAATTACTTTTTGAACCCTACTAGCTTAATTATAGCCTTATATGGTGATTCCCAAGATAGCTACTCTCTCTCTCTCACACACACACACACACACACATCTGTGAGTGCGCCCGCATGCGGTGTTTATGTGTATGTGATATTCTCAATTGCAGCATTGCTTGAATTAAAAGTATATAAAGGACAAGGTGATAGAGAAATTATTTACATACTAATATCCAAATAATTGAAGATATTCCATGTAGAATACTTGTGGCCAAGAATGTGTGTTCCTGCTTCATGATTGCTTTTCTTTGTGGCTTTTGTTGCTTTCTATTCATTTCAGAACCCGGCTAGAGTTTGTGACTTTAATCCCTTGTACTCATTAAGCAGAAATAATAACAGTTTTCTGGACATTTTTTTAAAATATTTTCCTCAGCTTAATACTGAACAAGACCAAATCCCTGCCCATTTTGTAACCAAATCTATGTATTTTGTAACTATTTGTAATATCAACAATTCCAATAGCTCAATCAAATGCTTGCAACATATAGTGGCACCAATAAATGAATGTATTCCTATGTTTCTCTGTGTTATGGTGATAGCTCACAGCTAATTGTTTTGCAGTGTCATTTTATTTCCAATTGCAATTACTTTCTATATAACATGGTGGTTTATTCATTTCGTGGATGGATTTTTTTCTCCAATCTATGCTCAACTTGGAATCAATATCTTCGGTAAGTGCTTGCTTCTTTTTATTGCATTTACTTTATCAATTTACCTCATATGTAATGAATCTGTGTGATGATGTGTCTGGAAATTTGTATTTTTGGCTTGGAAAAAGATTCTCTGAAGTGCAAAATAAATATCTGTTGATGGAAAAAATCAACGATTCAGATTTGTATATGTTACAAACTTGATTTGAGAACTAGATAACAATTCGTGGATGTGAGAACTCAGTCCCTTGATTTTCTCAGCAAGGGTACCTGCACTTTTTTCTGTAAAGTACACCTTGCACTTTGGAGAAGCCAAATCCTTTTGACTTCTGTTATCTTGCAATTTACAGTTTATCTTGTCTTGTGCATAGTAGGGATTCTTTTGAGAAATTTTTTTCCTTTAGGTTGTAAAAAATTTGCTACTTAGCAATCTTGGATGCACACTATAACAAAGTAATTCTATATTCTTAACCCTT
The DNA here is from genome assembly GCA_037074535.1 of Gleditsia sinensis. Taxonomy (NCBI): domain Eukaryota; kingdom Viridiplantae; phylum Streptophyta; class Magnoliopsida; order Fabales; family Fabaceae; genus Gleditsia; species Gleditsia sinensis. Next base: position 32,986,513 of record CM073474.1, on the reverse strand, counting down.
TTGAAAGTAGAAATGCACAATAGGGCAACAAAACTGGTGCAAGTGATTATTTGGAAAAGAAAAGGATGGTGGGCTATTGTGTCTATTACTCATTATCATTAGATTACCGTGTTGAACATGAGTGAACATTATTTGCTAATTCTTCTTGGTCAGGTCTTGGATTCGTAACTTCCATAACTTTCATTTTCTTGATCGGGATTTTCATGTCATCATGGTTGGGCGCATCTGTCCTCGGCCTGGGCGAGTGGTTTATTAAGCGAATGCCTCTTGTTCGTCATATTTATAATGCCTCCAAGCAAATTAGTGCTGCTATCTCACCAGGTGTGTGTATGCAAATACCTCACTCTTATGTACAATATGAATGTAAAAATGTTGGGTGACTGAGAACAGTTTATATTAATATATGCATTGTCACAGATCAAAACACACAAGCCTTCAAAGAAGTAGCCATCATTCGGCATCCGCGTGTTGGTGAATATGCATTTGGATTTATCACCTCATCTGTTGTCCTTCAGGTTCCTAAGGAGCTTTTATGTTTGGAAAATATTGTTGCAGCATTGCTTGGAGTTTCTTAATGTGTGACATGTTATTGTTATTTTAATGTTACTCATACTGTAATCCTAATTATTTTCTGATTGAACTTTGTCAGTCTGGAAGGGAATAGTGTGGACCTTTCTGTTGCATCATACTTGTTAATACTATGAAAATCTATGTCTTGATTATGTGATATACTCATCCATATGGTACTTGTACTGACTCACAGCACATATTACTGATGCTTGAGCATGGTTAGCCGGCTGAATCTAACTTTAGGCTTTAGCATTATTAATTTATTAACAAAACTCTGTGTATGTGTGTGTGTGTTTTTTCTTTCTTTCTTTTTTGGATGTTTGACAATAAGAATTCATTGGATGGCCAAGACAATTTTGATGCCTGCAAATTGTTGTCATACCTTCCTCCGTTATTCTCATACTGTTTGTTGCAGTGTAGCCTTTTATGTTCTTTTAGTTTTGTAGTGTAATTTAAAGCCATGTGCAGCATACGAATTTAAGTTACTCACAGATTGTTGTCCATAGTCAGTTGTCATTTTCCTTAATGCCCATTTAAACTGCCTTCTAAATGTTAATTTTTGATCCATCAAGTTGGAAGTCAGCACAATTTTCATACGGATAATCATTTGATTTATTGAGTTACAGGAAAGGTTTAATGTCAATTAATAAAATTTATCCATGATTATCAGAGCTTTTAGCAAGTTTACATGTTGAATCTTACAATTTTTACTTGTACAGAACTATTCTGGAGAGGAGGAGCTATGCTGTGTCTATGTTCCCACAAACCATCTTTATATTGGTGATATATTTCTTGTGAACACCAAGGATGTCATAAGACCAAACTTATCTGTCCGCGAAGGAATTGGTGAGTGGTTCTGGCTTTATGAACAGTTGTAAGTAGAAGCAAAAGTAGGCTTAATTAACTTAGCACCCTGCTATTATCCTGCTGTTATTATCTTTGAGCATGGTTTATTTTGTAATTAGACTCCTTTCTGCAACTCTCTTCAAAATTGGAACAGAGGTTTTTGGTCTTAAAATTAGGGGATAATTTAACTTGCATATAATGTGAGTTTTTGGTGTTGGGGGAAGGGGTGGAGGAGTGTGTTGCTTGTTCTTGTTAAATGCATAAAAATAATCTAATTGAAGTTATTCCAGTCTAGTTTAAACATATACTCCACTAGTAAGCAGCTGAATTTGTTTTAAAATTGCAGAAATTGTCGTTTCTGGAGGCATGTCAATGCCACAGATCCTATCAACGCTGGATTCACGTGTCATGCCAGTGGATAGAACTAGACCTGACAGAAACTGAGAGTGAAGACAATAGTAGTTCTTTTAGTTCCATGGTTTGATGTGGGGCCTCAGAATGGCAATGCAATCATTTGTGTTGCAAATGCAGGATTTGAATTTGCACTCTTTATTTCCGAGGAGTAGTTTTTCAGATTTGATGGCGTATGTAGCGTTTGTTTTTGTGTAAAATAGAAAGTAGAATTAGTGTTTGCTTGAAAAAATAGTTTCGATGATGATACAGGCATACAAGCAGCTTGCTCGAATAGTTTTACTTACTGCTTGGAGTCACAAATTTCTATCTGCGCATGATTTAGTGGATGTCCACTTGTTTATCAATTCAATTTTGTAGTGCATCTGGCTTTGCACTTAATCAGCTCCTTATCATCAACCATCTAACTACTGAATTCATGTAGCAAGCAGAACCTATTAACCTCTGTCTGAGGTTAGGGTTTCTTTTTCTTTTTTTTTGAGGAAAAAAATGATAGTGTATCAAACGATTATTTATTTAGGGTTAAGTTTCCTAGTCTCAAGCAAAATTAATTTCCATTTTGTCGATAAGCGCAGTTTTTCTCATTTTACATAGCTGCAAGTGCAAGCTTATACAGATTAATTATTTACAGTGTCTTCAAATATTTTAAATCTCTGCCATCATTTTGACTTTATAAATGATAGTATATCAAACGATTATTTATTTATTTATATTATGGTCAAGAATATTTTAAACTTAATATGGGTAAAAATTATTGCTGTGACAATTTTAAAAATGCACCATTATATAATTTAACATTAGAATAGTAGAACTAAAGCTGAAAATGGATCCCAGCCTCTCAAATGTGCTAATTTACAAGTGTTTTTTTTTTTACCACAAATTTGATTTATGCCAAAAATATTTTAACGAATTTATATTCTTAGTTGGATTTTTAGTTGAATTTTTTTTATATAAATTAGATTAGAAGTATATTTTTATTTTTAGTAAAGGTTAATAAGAAATACATATTATTCATTTTCTTATTTTTATATTGATATTATGGATGATAGATTGATTTATTATTTTTATTATTAAAAAATTATAATCAAGTTGACAACAAATTATTACCTTGTGAGAATTACCAAACATCAATTTGATAATTTATAATTTAATGTCTTGTCAAAAAACTTATTTACAATTGTTTTTGGCCAATAATTATTTATTTTAAAAAATGTATCCTTTTAATTTAATTTTTTTTTTCCTGGCGGCGCAGGGTAACCAGCGCGGACAACGCAGACTTTCACCGACTATTGAAACCCTAGCTCGCACTCGCTTTATTTATAATCACCAGCCGTGGGATTATAATTTACCGCTCTCAGCATTTGATGTTATCGATCTAGGGTTTTTTGGACCGCGGCGAATATAATTCCTCCTTAGCGTCTTCTCTGTACTTATATGCTTCGGTCATTGTTTATGCTGTGAATTGTGTTTTTATCGAACACCTTTTCTTTTTTGGTAATTGATGTGTTTGCACCGAACATCGGGACAGTGACGATTTTGATGTTAAGGTCTCGTTCGTCGTAATCGGCCTAACGGGCCTTGCCGACCATCCTGATATATCACCACCCATATTCTGAGTCCCTTAGATCTTAGAAATTTTATTATTTACGAGAAGGTTTCGTAGGGTTCTATGTTTTAGGGTTTTAGACTTAGTTAGGTCGTACATTAATGATCGGCCGATGATTAAACCCTAAAAAATAGACAAGCATATGTCTGAATAAGTTCATGTAGAATAATCTAATCTTCTCTATGAGGTCGATAGTATGTCATCTGTTTTCGTTGTTTCGTAACTTTTGTCTGCTATTTGGGCTACATATAGGTCATAGGAAAAATGAAGATTAAAGCATTTTTTTACTTTTAGTTTCTGTGATTCTTGAAGCTGATGTATTTGATCGTTTTCCTCGTTAAATTTTGACTGTCTTGCCAATGATGAAAGATATGGTATTATGTAACGTATGAGTTTTCATGATTACTATACCACTACTGCCTTCCTTCTGAGGCCCTTGACTCTTTTCTATAGTCTATAGTTCTCTGATCTATAACTTGTATTCTGTATACATTTCTTTTGTTGTTTTTTTACAATAGGATATTATTAAGAATTTTTGTTTTAATTTAAAGAACTGTTTGAATATGTTGTCGAATTTTTGAAGTTTGATGTGGAAGTTTTCATATGGCAGGGTCATATGATGAACATAAGCATAGTTCATATGATTCATAAGTGATTATTTTATCTCATGTCTTTCGCTCCTATCTGATGACCCTTTTTATATTTTTATGATGGTTTCGCTTTCTGACCTCTTCTAATGTGCGTGAAGCTTATATTGAATGCTTTTTTTTCCTGTATAATTTATATATTTTTTAATTTAGTTGTCTATTTGTTCCTTTGTAAGTTTGTTCAGCAGGTCTCCTCTTGTTATATCATTTGGGACTTGTGTCTGCCCCTTTAGCAATGTTACTGTGTGCTTTAGGGATGATGAACGTGTCCCTCATATTCAATTTATCCATCCGTCACTTTGTCAGCTTTGTTCTTGATAACTTGCTGATCATTATAGGATGGGATATTGGCAGATTACTCTTGATCATGTGAATTAAATGTCCAATGATGACAAATCCAAAGGCTTGTTTCTCAAGACATTCGCAGTGGCCGCCTAAGAGCTTTCGCCTTCGCCAGGCTTGAGAGCTAGTGCTGCTATATTCCTTCCTTGGATGTCTGAGGTCAAATATTGATGTGCTGGTTTTTGGGAAAAGATCTGGATAATTATTAATTTCTCTCAAAAATGCACAATAACTATCCAAGTGACCATTAGACAAAATTTACTTTTGATAAGCGGTTAATATTATTTGAAATTGAAAAAAAAAATATTCTTACTTGGTTTTTTATGAGGAAGGTGAATTCGAACATAATCAATGGCGTGAACTCCATGTACCAGATTTCATTAAGAGAAAGAAAATTGGTTTCCAGGGAATGTTGATTTCCAAAAGAAGTCTCCTATCGAGCAGAATAAGCCTAGGAGTTGAATTTTTATGGCAAAGTAGCCAACCTGGAGCAAGTTTTGCCTCATGCTTCTATTGCCCAGTATATGATATCGAAGTTTTTCTAGAAATTGCATACGAATTGTAAGGCAACGATGTCCTTGTGTCACATCCGCCCTCAAACAAGCTGCTGGACTATCTGGTTTCATTTTGGAGCCAGCAATTGTAGTTTTGAGTGCATCTATAAGAATCTTTTGTAGGATTATATATTTCAGTTTAACCATTTCATGTAATGGCTCTTGGGTCCAACAACACCGTGGCCTCGGATTTCCTCTACTATGGGCCCGTTTGGATTGGCGGTAGAGTATTTAAAATCACGTTTGCAATGTGATTTTGACAGAAACAACATTTAAAATGTTGTTTTTGCCAAAATTACATTGCAAACGTGATTTTAAATACTCCGTCAATTCAAACGGGCACTACCTTATTTCAAGGGCAATGTGGAAACGAAGAATGCAATACGGCTATTGAGCTGAAGGATTTGATTTTGTATCTTTCTTCGTTCATAGCACATAATCTTCCTCTGTTCTCTTTGACTGTAGGGTATATATTTGTCATTCATCTATATCGCTCGTGAGAGTTACCAAATTCATTGGATTTTTTGTTAATCTTACATTGTTTTTATAAAAAAATTTTAAACAATTTTTATGGTAGTTAAATGTACTTTTTGAGTTGAATTAGCTCAATTGGATATTTGTAGTTAGGTTTAGTTGAGTTCACATCAAGCAGAGCAAGTCAATTGTGTTGTCCAAAATAGTATATACTTTTGATGCAGTAGAGTTATCACATTCGGCTCTTTTTTAATTAATCGGATCATCAAGAAATCTACACAAGTATATTATTAGAAAAGCCCTGAGACTGGTAGCCAATCTTGTTACCTGTTCGCTAATGAGATGAACCACACAGTGAAGAAGTGTGAATCGCAGATATTTGATTCTGTTTTTGTTTTTTTATTTTTAAAATTATTTTTAAAAATTATGTTTAAAAGTTATTCTGTAAAATAAAAAAAAAAATTCCTTTAATAAATTATTTTAAAAATATGTTATTTTTTTTTTTAAAATAAAAATTAAAAATAAAAATAATTTTTTATTTTTTTTATTTTTTTATTTTAAAAATAATTTATTTTTAAAATTTATTTTTGAAATAATAACAAAAAATAATTATCAAACAAATTTTTTTAGTGTGAAAACAATTGAAAACAAAAAATAAATTTTAAAACAGAAAAATAAACGGACCTTTAATTTGCCCTCCCGCCTCAATGTGGCCTTCTGATCTGAGTCTTCGATCGGATCATACGGAATTGGAAGCTTACTCTAATCAATTATTATATATTTCTTCATATATATTTAAGATGTTGCTTGACGACCGCTTATGCGATAAAAAATGCCACCAGAGATTTACTGCAATGGCAGTGACGTAAAGAAGTGTCGATTGAAGCACTGTTTATTCTATTTTTTTGGCTTGATGCATTTATTCAGTTTTGTTGCACTTATAATGGTAGTGAAATGCATTTGACCAAAAAATTGCAGAACCTGCTTCCTGAGGATTGTGTCGGCACCAGGTGTTGCTTATGCTTGGCCGCTTTAAATAAAATGCATTCTTCATTAGAACAGAACTAGATTATGCTATCAAATAACAATCAAAGCTTTACGTGCTGCTGCAACAAATACCGTTCTCTCGCGGCCATAGGTGTGTTCTTACTTATCCTTTGTTATGGTTGTTTGCTTGAAACTTCTTTAAATAGCCCATTGATAACTTAATTTATCCGTTCATTGTCAATCTGCTACCAATTACAGGACTCGTTTATTGAGCTATAATTCTTTCCTCAGACTCTTATCACGGGGCAAATCAGCGACAGATTCTTTATCTTCCGAAGCTTACCTTCTTAAGCTTTATTTTTAACCTTCAACTGTGGCCTCACCTCCTTGTGTGTTATCATACCAGAAGCTTTCTCAATATTTACTGGGAGGCGTCAGTGCTAACACTTTTCAAGTGATGTATAAACAGTGCAAAAGAAATTGATGTTAAAAATAGTTTGTATCATTTCTTCTTTCTAAGGAACCAAATTTGCCACTCCCTCAAACCTGTGCATATTATTGTATTGCAGAAATTACAAGCTCAATTAAGTTGGAAAGAGAGGGAGAGTGAGATAGGCTTCTCAAAAAAATGCTCAATTGAGAGCATAATTCTTCTATAAAACATAATTGCGTAGAAAACAACAGGAAGATTAAAAAGAGGATAGAATCAAAATTGACATTGTTATCCACGGTTAACCATCCCATCAATTACCAACATCCGATGAAGAAATTTTATTGAGATGCTAGACTAGCCTCCTGCTTACTTTCAACAGGACAAGCTTTCTCATAAACCGTGCTACCAATCCTATTTGGTGGCCAATAGCGAAAAACTGATCTCCCTATGATGTTCCTGGCTGGTAGGGGACCCCTATGTAAATTGCATTCACAAAATGGAGAAATAAGAAACCCAGAATGTTGAAGATAACTTATCTAGGAAATTCTGATCTAAAAAATCATTACCACACATGAGAATCATAGCTATTATTGCGATTGTCTCCCATCACAAAGACATAGTTCTCTGGTACACGCTGCAAAACAAAATTGTTAGGACTTTGGTTTTGGTCGGGGTTCATAAAGAAGAAATAATAAACTGATTGGAGAACTTATATCCTGCCCCTTTAGCCTCATCTTATTAGGTTAATGACCAAAAACTCATTTTTCCTTTTCCCAAGCAAGTATTGGTACTTAAACAACAATCCGGTCACTACACAACTCCACATAATTGGGTTATCAAGTTTAACAAGATAAAGTTAAAAGGCAGCAAATAACATAAAGGAAGCCATGTCATCAATTATGTGCAATTGTGACTGCAGTCTTTTGTAAGAAGCATTTTTATTTTGTCATGCATATATGTTGCAGTTGCTGTCACGCCCCAAACTGGCCCAAGACAATCGCAAATAGCAAATAGGCTAACCTGAGTTCTCTTGGTGCTTATGTACCATCAATTATGCTCTTCCTTTAAGGACTAGTTGGGAGGAGAAAAGAGCTACAGTATAAAAAGGTAACACTTACCGTTGGTTTCATTTCATAAGATGGTGGGTCCAGGGTGAACTTTTCAGTCCTCTCAACCCCGTTAACTATAAGCTGGCCTTTGCGAACCTACAAAGATACAATTGCTCATGTTTAAGAGATCAAAGACACTGCATCAAACATACTGAGAATCCAGCAAAAGTAGCTGAAGTCTATGTCGCAAGTGAATATTAATTGCCACACTCCACACTCATGCTAACACTAGGCAGCGATATTTGACTCGACACTAAAGATGGTAAATTCCGCATCATGTAGACCAGTGTATTGTTTAAAATAGCAACAAGTGCTTCTTTAAACAAGAGCATGGATGAAAACGTAACAACTGTCATTGCAAGGAAATAGAACAATCCAGTATAGCCTTAAACAAGAGTTTTAACAGAAACAATAGTAGGAATGTGCCTTCAAAACTCTTACCTCAACAATATCGCCTTCCTTTGCAACCACTCGTTTTATGAAAACATCATCATTGGTATATCCAACTTCTTGAAGGACTGGTGGACTTTTAAATATCACTATGTCATTTACACATGGCTCTCTAAAATAGTATGTAACCTGAAAAGATGAAGACATACATTTTACAAAGTAATGCACCAAAACTGACAGACACGTTGAATGGTGCTATTAGAGTCTATTAAAAGAGCATACTCACTGGATTTTCATACCCAGATCGAGGCCTACAGTTTCTCATTACTCTATAACAGAGAAGTCACATTTGAAATTTAAGCAAATCTGACTACATTCCAGAAATAGTTAATGACTATGAGCCTATTATTGGTAGAGAACTAGTTAAGAGCAAAGAAACTGCTTTAACATAGAAACTAAGAATTTTCAGGTTTTACTAAACGACTCAACAAGCTAACTTCAAGTTAATTTAATGCTGTATGAGCTTCTAGAGTAGATCTATAAACTAAATTACATTATACGCTGTAAACTTGAGATTTCAATCACTGATTCACCTAAACACAGGAAGCTTATAAACTTGAGATTTTTTTCTGCTAATCTTACAAAATTATTGTCTTAAAACTCAACTTCCACGTTACTTATTATTATTATTTTTTAAAAAAGAATTTAGAACTGATTATCCGTTGAGAAATCACAAAAGCAAAAGCAAAAATCTTCCCAACATTAATTAAGAATTTGATCATGTGGAGAAAATTAAATGAAAAATAATTTAATAATTAAAAATAAAAAAAATAAAAAAAATAATAAATAAAATTATTAAAAATAATTTAATAATTAATAATTTATTTATTAATCTCATCGACAATTGTTTCGTGGATTTGATTCATGTAGTCGATTTATTGTTGTATTTCTCAAAATAGCAACAACAACCTAATTATATGTTTACGACACCCTCCTAAAAAAATAAAAAGGATTTAGAACAGAATTACAGAAGCACCAGACCTTTTCCGCAACAAGTCGATCTCCAACATCAAATGTAGGATACATTGACAACGAAGGAATGTACCTCGCCTCGGCCACGAACGACCGAAACGCAAGCGATATTGCCAGAGCCGCAAAGACAGTCTTTGCGTCATCAGAATTGAAATTCAACCAATCTGGCAAAGGGCCCGAAGACCCATCTTTTTTCACTACCCGCGTCTCACCTCGACCTTCGCCGTCGCCACTGCCACCAGCTCCTCTACCATCATCACCGCCATTCGAGTCCAAGGGCGCCTTAATTTCTTCCTCGGAATCCTTTAACGCATTACTCCTCCGGTGGAGGATTTTACGGCTTTGGATCCTGAGGCCAATAGGATTAGTGGTTTTGAAGAAGTGCCGGTGAAAGTCAGTTGATGAAGGAGTCTTTGAGCTCAGATTGAGATTGAGGATTTTGAAGGGTTTGAAGAGCTGGGGATGTTCCAAGTTAGGGTTTTGAAACGATGTCAATGGAGGGAGGATAGAGAGCGATGGCATCTCTACTCTTCCTTCCAACGCTATACTCAAACTCAAATTTAGGATATGGAAATGGGAATTTCATGATATGACGGTAGGAAATTGTCATTTTATCTTGTTTAACATTTCATCTTGTGTTTGTTAAGGATATACTTGTAGTGGGCCCCGCTTGAACTCCAAATTCGCTGGAATCCTTCGGTTAAACTGATCATTTGCCTTTAAGCAAAGCAAAATTTCGATTCTGGGATAGAAAACAACGTGGAGTTTTAAGTCACACAGCATTTTGTATACGATAAAATTTTTTATTTTTAAGTATTATATTTTTTAAAAAATATAATTGATAAAAATAATAATTTTTAAAAATATATAAAATATATTTGATTGTAATTTAAAATTGATAAGAATTTTAATTTAAAAAACTTTTATTTTTTTATTTAGTTATATTTAAGTTTTTAGAAAATTTTCAATAATTTTTTAAAAGTGTTTCTTAATTTTTTTTAAAAATTATTTTATCTATTTTTTTTAATAAAAAGTAATATATAAAAAATAAAATAAATTAAAAAATAGTTATAATTACTTTCTTAAAATAATAAAGGTATTTTTTTATGATAAAAAATGTATAAAATTTTAAAAATAGATAATTTTATATATATAATTACATGATAGTACTATATTACAAAATAAAAAATAATATAGTATAATATAATGTTAATACTTCAAATATGATAATTTATTCAAAATATTTATATACAAAATAGATAGTTGAAAAGATATAAAATGAGTAGAGGTGAGAGGTAAAAATAAAAGATAAAATTATCTTTTTATTATTTAACAAAATTCTCACTTTTATGAAAAATTTAGATTCTCACCTTCTACGCGAGAAAGTTTTGATGGGAATTTTTATTAAAAATTATTTTTAAAAATCATAGATTCTTGAAAATTCTGTTTTAAAAGATAGGAATCAAACATGAAAATTTGATTTTTTCAAATTTAATTTTTCAAGAATCTAAAAAAATTCTCCCAACCAAAGACCTCCTAAGTTGCAGCCATGCCCGCTAACATTTATTCACTAAAAAAAAACACAATTTGGAATCCAAATAGCTTGATTTCTTTTTTATGATGAACTCATAAAGTCATTGGTCCATTGGTGTACATATTTTGTAGAATGACAATAGCCACAACTGAAATGCAAAGACTCACATATAAAGAACGAAGATCGCCCATCTCAGCCCGTTACTTTTGCACCATATCAACAGGGATCACAAGACTAGATGCAAAAGACAGTTAATGAAAGAACCTCGATATACTAACCATCAATTTTTCTATGTAATTTGCACGTGTAATACATAATTAAATAAATTAATATACTGTCAACTGGTATCTGTTATACATTTCATTGATAAGTGAATAGACAAGTAGCAGCAATTCAACAAATGCAGCTTACACCAGCATTTTGTCAAAATTGTAGGTGTATATTCTGAAATCCATGAATGATATCTACAGTTTCCCCAGCAAAAACTCATTCGCATTGTTTGCAGCCATGGAAGCAAATTGAATCTATTCACAGAGGAGTCGTGTTTCGTAGTACAACAATATAAGATCAGCGCAGCTGCAAGTTACCTCATTAGTTTATTGACACTACTCTGCAAGAAACAATAGAAGGCCTAACAAACTGGTTTAGAATTTGCTGCTTGCTTACAATTAGTGGCTGTACCCTGAACGAACATGTTTGTGCGAAAACCATCGAAATGGTAGCATTTTGCATGCTCACGGATGACAACTCATATGCCTTGACTATCATCTGGCTTCTTACGTTGCCATTAGATGATCTTTCTGGATTGGCTACCACAACTTCAGGTATTTTTAATAAATTAGAGTGAGGGGCACTAAGTTTCTGTTTCTTATAAATCTTCTCCAAGCTCTGCACTGGTATATCTTCCCCTCCAAAATTTTGATCTACTCGAGGTTCTTCATCTGAACCATTTAAAACTCTCTTGGCTTCTTTAGATAAACCAATGGCACGCCAAGCATCAGCAACCAGGTTTATAGTTGTCATTTCAGGAGCAACATCCCTCTCTTCCATAACTTTAAGAAGTTCTTCTGCTTTCCACGGTTGTTTTGCTTCTCCATACCCCCATATTAGAGTTTCATAAGTTTTCAGATTTGAGGGAATTCCCATTCCACACATTTTCTCATGAACTCTAAAAGCCCGAACCATTTTGCCAGCAGCACACCATCCACTGATGATGGTAGTGAAGATAACAACATTTGGGTGCACACCATATTTGCTCATAGAAGTCAGAAGAGCCTCTGCTTTTGCTGGCTTTCCGGCACGTACATAACCTTTGGCAAGGATGCTAAATGCATGGATGTCAGGTTCTATCCCAGCCTTCACCATGTCATTAAATATCTCCTCACAATTGTCCATAAGCCCTGCTGAGCTCCACGCATTCATAATGGTGCTAAATGTTATTACATCAGGTTTTACCCCAAATTCTTCCATCAACGTTAGTGCCTGAACAATTTACATTTGTAAACTTGATGTTTTTGTAACAAAACTGGATACAGAATAATTACAGGCATCAAGAGACAAACGCAAAATAAACATGTAACATATCAATTCTTTCTTATTGTATATTATGGTATATTGCTTCAATTTATTTTTTGTAGTAGTTGAAAAATAGAAAGAACTTCCTTTATCCATAAAATTAAGCTGACTAAACAAAATAAAACATACTAGAAAAAAATTATCTTATGACAAGTATTAGATTAAAGTACTTACCTCACCTACTCCATTTGTGTCTGTAATGTCCAAATATCCTTTGATGAGAGAGTTGAAAACTACCAGATTTGGATGCACTCCGAGCTCCTTCATTCTGTATAGAAACCTCAAGGCATCTGTCATATTCCCTTCTTTACAATAGCCACTTACTATGATACCACAAGTTCGTTCATTAGGCCACACTTTGTTGTACTGCATTCTCAATATCAAACTCTCAGCTCTCTCTGTCTCTCCACTCTGAGCATAAGCCCTGGCCAGTGTGTTGTATGTGACAACATCTGGTTGCAGGCCAGAGGCCATCATCTTATGCACTACATCCCATGCCTCTTCCAGTTTCTTCTTGGTACACCAGGCTCGGATGAGAATATTATAGGTTCTCTCATTGGGTTTAACATTCTCATATTGTGTCATCATTTCCAGCAATTTCATAGATTCATCGGGCCTTCCAGCAACTCCAAATCCTTTGATGAGGGTGTTAAAAGTACTAGTAGTAGGTTTACATCCATACTGCTTCATTTTTTGAAAGACTTTCATGGCTTCATCCACATTGCCAGAATCAGAAAAGGCATTGATCATGGCATTGAAAAGTATTGAATCTGGCTTCACGCCATTCTCTTCAACTTTAGAAAGAAGTGAAGGAATAGACTTGAAACGCTTCTGACGGGTCAGGGCTGCTACAAGAGTTGTGTATGTTATAAGAGTTGGCCGATGTCCTTCTTCTATTAAGCCATTAAAGACGACCTGGGCTTCCTGTGGCTTGCCCCTTCCAATCAAAACATTCATCAGTTTTGTTCTTGAATGCACTGTTTGACAACTGTTGCGGCCCATGCAGACAAGACAGCGGGATTCTTTACATGGCTCTTCTGGACTAGAGTCTAATTTTGTTCGGCTGCTCTTGTACTGCTGCAGTTCCTATTTCAGAATTACCAAAAGCTGACAATCACGTTCTCTTAGATATGAATTGATCCCTTATGAAACTCATCCATTAATCATTCTTGTGAAAGTATTTATCCTGGACATGGAATTAGCAGAAAACAAATATACTGGCACAGGGTTGTGATAGTAGTCTTCATGACATTAGTCAGGATACCGTAATCAAACATCAAATATTGTTTAGGTCCTAACTTATAGTGGGTGGGTGAGTGAGTTATTTGTCCAGATGTGTTACAAGGTTTTAGATAGTGGATTCTGCAAATTACCATAGGTGTGATTGTATAGATCCTTCCCTAATTGGGACAGGATAGTTTTTCAAGTTCCAGACTTCACTTGTTTTATTATGATTGACCTTTCAAGATATGAAAAACAATAAATTAATAAGAAGAAGGTGGCCATAGTAGGAACAATCTCTATAACCACTAATAATATCGTTGTCATAATAAATAGAATTTGTCCGGCATCTTAGGGCATTTAGATTAAGCCATTGGAGTCATCTTTAAGCTCTTGAAAGGACATGATTTCTATATTTATCAGGCTACTAGTGATCTGGTTTGATGGAAATCACAGTAAAATATCATTCAGATATATAATTTAACGTAGTTTGCTTGGCCCCTACTCCTGAGTTTCAGATATTACATATTCTAGTGAATAGATCTGAGATCCGTACTTTAATTAAAGAGGAATCATTCGGTCAAAGAATCTAATTTTACATGGATGAGCCAGACTGGTACAAATACTGATCCACCAGGAAACTTGGAATTTTACCAAGAAAAAAATCAAATAGCCATTGATGAACAATACAAATATCAACAGTTAGCTAGACATAACAGTTCAGGAAGCTTAGTATGACCTTTCACAGTAATGAGTAAGGCATAGATAAAATTCTTATGGTCAGAGAGAAAGGGAATTTTCTGTGTAACTTGCCACTATATGGTGCTATTAGAATCACAGAATTCAAGAATGAATTGGATAGTAGTACTCTTCCTTTCCCTGTATATTTGTTATTGCTTACATAGTGATTGGAGATAGCATTAGCATGTAATAAATCCATGTACATTTCAACATTCGACACCATAGGGCTGATTAAGACTCATTAAGGTAATAGTTAACGCACAGAAAAATGAATTGCTAATATCACATGAGAAAAAGTTGCAGTTCACAATACCACGACTGACAATTCTTTAACTCTTTTATTGCTCATGAGGGCCCCCTTCTGGCTGCCATCCATGTTGAAGAATAGACTTCTCAAAACCTCAACAAAGCACCTTGCTACCCAGATCAGACCCAAATGGACTGTTAACTATTAATCCATCATCCTAAAGCGATGTCTTTTCCCGGATCTGCCCTACGAAGACGACAACGGAGAATCAATCAGAGAAAAGAAAAGAGCCCACTGCATGAACCCATAAAATATTACTTTTAT
Source organism: Gleditsia sinensis (assembly GCA_037074535.1). Classification (NCBI taxonomy): domain Eukaryota; kingdom Viridiplantae; phylum Streptophyta; class Magnoliopsida; order Fabales; family Fabaceae; genus Gleditsia; species Gleditsia sinensis. The sequence continues at coordinate 32,971,470 of CM073474.1, read as the reverse complement.
GCTGCATTGGAAATCAGAGGCAGAGACCTCTGATGATGGCACTAAGAATGATTTCCCAAATTGATCATAAATGCAAATGCATACACCAGTAACATTTGGTAAACCTCTCAGTCCAAGTAAAGCCAAGAATTGGACTTTTCATTATCAAAACTCCAAAAAATCGCAACAAATAGTTAGAACAAAAGAAAATAGGAACCCAAATCCAAAACCCATATGGATATCTAAGTTTGATCGTGCTGATCAAAGTTAGCGCTCGGAAAGGAAAGGTGATGCACATGTTCAAGGCTCCGAAGGAAATTATATTGCATAATTGATGATATTCTGGTAATGTTTACTAAAAGGAAAATTTTAATGGCTACAAGTTGAGGGGTAGGTACCTCATGAGTTGGGCAGCTCAGGAGTTTCTGGGGAGAGCTGGAACTGCGTAATTAGTGGTGGACTTATGCATGTGAGCAATGCAGTAGAACCAATGATAGGTTGGGGGGGTTCGTGTGAGTGGCATCCGCTGGAGATTCTTATCCACAAATATTTATCATGACAAGATTTCCTAGCACTTTTTTGAGGCTGTTGCAAGTGAGAGACAATATGGGATAGTTTTGGCCACGCCACCCTTCTATTGGGACAGTCAAAATTTACCACGTATTTTTCTTCTAACCAAATAACGTGGAAACTTAAGACCCACTTTCCCAACTGAAGAACGTACATACTTGCACATGATTTAGATAAAAGAACTGTATCTTGACCAGAGCAGAGCAATTACTTGGCGTATGTTTTGATATTTGATTCAAAATATCAACTTCCCATTAGTAAAATAAAATTTATTTGTGTATATTACGAAAGTTTTAAAATTATGAATTTATTTGATTTTTTTTAATTTTTAATTTTTAAAAATTATTTTATAAAATAAATAAAAATCTGTTTAATAAATTGTATTAAAAATACGTTATTTTTTTTATATTTTAAAAATAAAAATAATTTTTTTTGTTTAATCACTTTCCTCTCTAAAATGGAGCACTCCAATTCGAATTATAAATACTGAATTTATAGCATGAAAGTTTTTAACAAATTTTTATAAAAAAATGAAAAAAAAAGTTATAATATATATTAAAAAAATTCTAAATTACACAATTTCCATTTTTCAGAAAATTTAAACAAATTAATTAAGAATGAATATATAATTTTCAATGCTGAACATTTGTTCCTTTTATTTTTTAAATCTATCGTAACATTAAATTATAAAGATTGCTAATTTTATTACAAAATTAGTAATAGGCTAGTAAAATTTGTAAGCATCAAAATGAGTATTTCACAAGAAAATTATTTTTAAATGCAAATATTTCGTGATAATTTTTTAACCAAATAATTATTTTCATAACACAGTAATTATAATAATTATAATTTTAACAATGATTGTTTCGTCATATAATGTGATAAGTATAAAATAGTTGTCTAAAAAAAACAAACGTCATGTGACTCGGCAATTTAAGATAATTTACTCCAATCTATCAAAAAACAAAAAGATTTTTACTCCCAAAAAAAAGAAAAAGTCGCACGCTAGCTACGCGTGCTAAGTCTGTCCGTAGAACGCGAGGAGAGAAGGACGATACGTTTTCTCAGGAAATGCCACCACTGATAATGGATTGCAGTATTGCACGATGGTCGTAGGGCGGTTTCTCTAAATCTGTACTCTTTTCCGTATTATCCAAACTTTGTGTTCTCAAAGTCTCACCCCCGATTAAAAGATGTTGAAGCTGTGGAATTGGTACCAAAACTGCCTTTCTGTTCATCCAGTTAAGACCCAAGTTATTAGCTCCGGCATCCTTTGGGGCGTAGGAGATATTGCTGCTCAGTACATCACTTACTCTGCAGCAAACAAGCGTCTTCAACTATCTGTAAGAATAACCATCTCAGTTCAATTCCTCTAAATATTCATGCATCACACAACACTGGGCATCTGTAATATTTATTTCCGATGGCTTAAAAATTCTCAATTTCCCACCTTTGGGTACAGTTTATGTCAAGGGACACAAAAACCAGGACTTTTGTCTGTCTCTGTTTATCTGTGTGAATTTTCTGTTGAAGGCTGAAGGTAAATATAGTAACATTTGGATAGCCGATTTCTTGTTTCCTCTCCTGTCTAGTTGGAAGTAATCAGTCACTTCATTACTCAAAATGATGGGATGCAGCAAATGGCTTTAATTTCTCAGCCCTTATTGAAGGCACATTGGTACAATCATTAAAACCTAATAAATATTAATTTCTCTCCCATTTGCTAAATGGAAAAAGGAAACGGTTTCTTTAGGTTTAGATGGTATATATTTCTTTCCAACTTTGTTTTATTTGGATTTTGATATGTCCCTTAGCATTTTCAGTAATTTGCCTTGATGTAAAATGAAGTTGCCACGGGCATTTTCTGGTTGTAGCTGATTTAAGTGTATTTACGATTGACGAGATTGCTCAGAAATCTTAAAATATCTATGATTTGGTAGGAAGCAGATACTAAATTTATGATCAACTGGAGGCGTGTGGCTGTCACAAGTGTGTTTGGATTTGGTTTTGTTGGCCCAGTTGGCCACTTCTGGTATGTTTTTACTATGTTGTTCATTTCGTTTAAGCAATGTAGTTTGTTTGCCTGTGTTTTTAGTTTAACAAATTATGTCCAAATACCAGAGGAATTTCAGCAGCTAAGTCACGTAATTCACCTTTGACAAAAAAAATTCAATATTATGTCAGCGTCATAGACATTAATTAGGAAAGATGTGGAGCAAGGATGACTTTATGTTTCAGAACTCGAATTCAGTTTGCTATGAGGTGACCAGCATCCAACTTTTGAAACAGGAAGGAAGCGTGTGATCATTATTTCAGAGTGCTATCAAGTATATTTCTAGAGTTGAGTTCCTTGAACTCCATAGGTCTGTGACTGAGTGTATGCTTGTTTTCTTGCTGGGTTCATCTTAGAAGGCGAGGATTCACATCAAGCTCAATTATGAGTTTGTCCACAATATAAGTTTCATATATCTCGTCAAGACTGTTTTCTCTAAGAAAATTTGGGGAATTTTAGTGAGAAGCCAAGAACATATTTAGATTGCTCATGACTTGAATGGAAAAATGTTTCAAAATAGGCAGATTATGCCTTATGGAAGATGGCTAAATGGAGAGAAGAAATTTTGAATCACAGATGTGTGATTCAGAAACAAATTGCTGATTCAGATAGCCTCTAACTAACCTGTTTTTCTCATCTGACAAGGTACATTAAAATGCACTTGAACCCTGTCTATATCACCAAAATACAAAGAGTAATATCTTTCCATCGTCAAGAAAGTGAGAGCATTAGGTCCCGTCTAATTACTCCATTTGTTAATCTTCAGGATATCAACTGAATTTGCTTGCAAGTTGATTATCTTGGGAATTTAACATTCAACAATGTGACATTCATTATACTTGTGACTTAAAGAACTATTCTTATGAAAGATACTTTAATAAAGCACAGTTGTAATTCCTGCTGCTCAACCTTGAATTAGAAAGATACTGCCAAATAATTTGTACTTACGTTAAACTGATCTTTATGTCTTCTAGGTATGAAGGGATGGATAAGTTTATAAGGATGAAGCTTCAACTGCAGCCAAAGTCTGTGCGATTTGTAGCTACTAAGGTGGCAATGGATGGCATCATTTTTGGCCCCATCCATTTATTTGTCTTCTTTACTTACATGGGATTGTCCTCTGGCAAGACTCTACCACAGGTGAAGGAAGACTTGAAGAGAAATTTTGTCCCAGCTTTGATTTTAGAAGGCGGGGTGTGGCCTGTTGTGCAAGTTGTAAATTTCCGGTATATCCCTGTGAAGTATCAGCTTCTCTATGTAAACCTGTTCTGCTTGTTGGACAGTGCTTTCTTGTCGTGGTTGGAGCAACAAAAGGATGCACCTTGGAAACGCCGGTTTATGTCATTTCTCTTTTTGAAGGAAAAAGGAGATCAACGCCGACAAGGATAATCATATTTCAACTCTTGTACTCACCAATGATCCAATCTTTCAGTCATCTTACTGACACCGTCACATTTTCCCTTCATATAAAATTAGAACATGATGTGATAAAATTTAATCTTTCCCATTTGTAGTAGTATTATGAATATTTTCATGCAAAGGTTTAGCCCCCCATACTGTTCTAGTTTGATGTTTGAAAGTCATCGTAGACTATTTGCAGGCCATGTTTGGCATGGAACCGCAAAAACTTCCAGAGTTATTTTGTATATTTTTCCCATCCCTCTTAAATTTGGTCCCACCTAAAACGATGTTGGAAAATTGATTTCTCAAAAAGAGATTAAGGCCGTGTCCAAATAGATTGAGCCACAAAGCAAGATGTTAAAAAGAATAAGGAAAAAAATTAAATTTATTCTTTGTGGAACAAAAGTGGGACTAGGGCCAGATAAAACATCATAGTTGATAAAGATAATATAAAAAAGTCAACAAAAGTTAATTGATAAAATTTAAAATTTTATTTGTAAAACTTATGTTCAATTTTATCTGTCAACAATCTCCTTGAATAAACAATTTACAAGTATTAGTGAAACTTGTAATATATTTTAATTTATAAATAAAATAATTTTCCTTTACCCTAAATTTTATTTTGAAAATAAAATAAACAATTTTCAGTAGAAAAAAAAATCATTAGCCTCGCTAGAATGAATTTAATCAACCAAGTAGGCTTGTTCATCTCCTTCATATGTCTCCTTAATTTGAACCGTTATGCTGGTCGAAGAGATTAGCTACAATTTGAGGATCCACTTGCATCTGTATGAACTTTAACATGAAATAAAGCTTTAGTGGTGGGCGAAGAGCCCAAATTCTGCAATATCACTAAAACCCGAACATAGCGTCATTCACAGAATCTGTTAGCCAAGTTCCATGATGATGTTATATGAGACCTCCAGTCCCCACTTTACCAGGCTGCATAGAGATGCTCTGTCAGCATTGTTCCTTGCAATGTAAGTTTGAGTCAACTCTTACAAAGGCCGTTGGGTAGAGATACTTCCTAGCCATTAGCTTAACATCTACCACCACTCTGATTTGAAATTTTCGGTAGGCTTCCCAGCGGAACTTTGTTTGGCTACAAGCGGGTTATGGCTGCTGGGCATCCACTGCTTGGTTGTTTTTCCATCTCCAACATGTCCACTTTGGTTGCCTGCAAGTTGCAGGGATTCAGGCAGTTAGAGCTATTTCTCTCATTTCAAACTGGGATCCGAAAACCAAAATATTTTTTAATCATAATCTATAGTGTATTACCACATCACACCTGAGCAGTGAGCCTCTTGTCTTCTATTATAGAACAGTCAAATATAGCAGTAAAACTACAGAAACGATTTCACTATATGAACGAACTATGGCCTCCCCCAAGTGGTGTTTTTGGCTTGAATTCCGCATGGACCATCAAGCATGGGCAATGGGTGAAATTGACAGTCTGGAAAGGAAAATTGCATTGTTAGGCCCTACAGACAAGTGCTGACCACAAAGCAAAGATTGCATAGGGAAGAATTTATATCTCCAAGAGGATGCCTACTGAATATTTGGAAATTATTTTAAACATATGCATCAAGGACTTGCTGCTCATCCACCATGGTATCCAGGAAAAATTATAAAAAAAATGTGTGTATATATATATATATATATATATATATATATATATATATATATATATATATATATTTATTTATTTATTTATCTATTCAGGGCGGGATTGTAACTTATTCCTCCAGCAATTGGATTCAGACAAAAAAGGTTACAACAACAACAACTACATTTTTCCACTAGGTGGGGTTAAGAAGTAAACTTGTCTTTGCACTGTTGCAATAAGAAAATCAACTTACTGGAATGCTTAGTAATTGTCCTTGCTGATTGACCAGGACAGGCAGGCTCCTTCTTGCAGCAACTGGGATAGATTTTAATAATAGGAGAGCTTTCTGCGCTGACACACTGGCATGCTGTAAACATGGATTTGTCTTCTCCGTCATCTGCTCCATTCCAATCAATGATAAAAACCCTCGTTGCTGGAAATTATTGGAAGGTGGATGTTTTGACAACTTGGCAAGATACAGCCAATCAGATTCAATCATGTTGCGCACTAGGAGTCCTGTGTTATGACCAACAACACAAGACATGCAACAATCCATGCCGCAAGTAAATAAATCAGAACATGTATCCCCAGAGATTTGATCATTCAATTCCCAAGTGATAATGAATCTATTCATGAAGTAACATATCCGCCCTGGATCAAGTGATTTGGCAAATGTGGTAACAATATCAACTTCATGCTTTGGTTTGGGGTAAGTTATGACCTCAGCTTTAGACTTGAAGCGGTTGGTTTCTTCCTTCTGCAATGCAGTAATATTCCTGTAGGTTGACTCACTGATTATATTTAGTCTTTTTGCCTCAGTCAGAACTAACTCAGGAGTCACATCCAAAAAAAGGACATCAAATGCATCTGGAACTAAGTGACTGGCATATAATTTTCCATCCTCTACAATTTTTCCAAGCTCATTTAACACACAATATTCCTGTTCTGGATCAGAGCATGACTGAAAAACTTCCATCTTTAAAGGCAGAGCACAGTCAACAGAACAGCAAACCAGGACTCTGGACCCTCTAGAACCAGGATATGGGCAAAGGTAACAACCTGCCGCTGTCAGAGAATTCTAGATGGTTTTTTTTTTGGGGGGGGGGATGGGAACAGTCAATAAGATTGAATAACCAAATATAAAGTGGATTAATATCTCACATAAATTGAAGCTAAAACAACATAAATATAAGCCTGCCTCTATTACAATTTACAAGCCTGGATGAAGGGGAAAATAATCGATATATTTTGAGATAACATCCTTCAGGTATTGCATTATAAAAGTCCTATTAAAATACTAGATGAAGGGCAAGCTATTCACAAGCCTCAAATGAGTATGCACTTAGACTCAAGCCCACAACCCAGTTTGAGCAAGCTCAAGTAGCTCGCAAACAGCTCAATTTGTTTCTGCTCCCAATGTAAAAGGGCATTAAAAAGCATCTAGGGTCAAAACCACTAGAGAATCTCAAACAAAATTTGCGGGGAGTATTGAATGTCTATATGCCCATAAACAGAAGGTGGCTAAGCATAGAAGCTTTTCATTGCATGAGATTACATATATAGAGATATCTATTTAATAAAATTCAACTCTTGGAAAATACGAACACATGAAAAAACTGCTTGGATTGTAGAATTCTTCAAGTCAGTAGGGAGAAAAAGAAAGGTTAAAAGTGATAGCCTTTAGCACAGTTATAATTGACAGTGTTTTGAAACCCAAAAAATTGGTAGACTATGCATAAATGGACAGGCCATAACATTAAGACATGTTTGATAAACTTGTATATTAAAAATATTCAGTTATTAGGAACAAATCAATGTGATGACAGCAGATTTACCTTGCACGGGAAAGTACGAACATAATCCAACAGCAATTTTACAGCACTACCTCTGATTGGCCTTTGCCTTTGTGATATGAACTAAAATAACAAGTTAGACCACTATTACAACAGTGTCCACAAACTAGAAAAAGTTTAAACATAAATTGTGACATACGAGATCTGAAGTACCTGCATAAGCAAGGAAATAAACTTGGACAGGCATATATCCACAATCTTCGAGGGATTGAGAATTTCTAAATCAATAATAGCATATCCATGCTGCCAACAAAAACCAACACCCCACCCCAACAATAGTTAAGAGGTGAATACTTGGTAAAAAAAAATGGAAAAATATTACTGAAGCAAGGATATTTGTTATATATGTACCATTTCTAGAGTTTCATCAGTATAACAATGCCTTGCTCATCTTCAAATATTAAGTATGAATGGATAAAAAGGGTCAAAGGTTACTTACATCCACGATGACCACAGCTTGATTTATCAAGCTGTAGCAAACTTGATCAACATATAACCGCGTTATTCGACATGCAGAAATGACTGCTTGTAGCTCAGACTTGAATGCAGCTGGAAATGTAAAAATTAGTCATCTAAACACTTATTTTTTATTGTAAATGAAAGAAGTCATAGTTATACCACCTAATCTTGAAGACCATATATATAATACTACCCAAAATTGCTTCCAGAACCAAGACATTAACACAATGACACAATCTTCACTCAAGATTTAAATCGCATAGGTAGCTTCTCTACATTGGCGTGCTTGCCCCAAACATGGCAAGAGGCTAGTAATGTATGAAAACAGCAAAACTTAGGATCCTTCAAAGACAACCTAAAATGATAAGATCTATAAACTTTTCAGTTAACCAAAATTGCAAAAGAGTCATTAAAACAGAAGGTTCTTAGGCATATTAGGTATCTTCATTTTAAAAGGGGTTAACAACTACTTATTGGCATGCACTCTGAATGCTCAATTAACCATGGACTGAGGAAAGTTTTTTCTTTCTCCCTTCAATCTCTCCTGTAGAAATGAATTCTGATTTCCTACCCTTTACTACAGACATTGATACCATTTTTTTAATTGCATGTGTTCTACATTGTACAATAATCTAATTATGAACTAACCAAAGCATGTGAGATGAGCAAGAGAAAGTGATTTCAATTTTTAACCCAAAAGGAATGTTGGCCAGAAGAACTAAAATATTGGCTAAAAGATTGAAAATAGATTCCAACACTCATCGCAACTTACATGATGATAAATCATTCAGTGACATTCGTATTCTATTACGTGCAAATAATGGACTTTGATTTGTTGGATCTTCTACCCAATCCTTACTACCCATTTGGCATATCTGTGAAGATTATACAATGACTAGGTCACATTATAAAGGAAGGATATATTCAAATGAAAGGAGGGAAAAATAGATATTGACAATGCATGAAGATATGTTTTGTTATACCAACCTTGTACATATCTTCTTTTGAAAATTCTAGAAGAGGCCGCACAAGAAGGATGCCATAGTTCAGTGGAACTTTACTGTAGGAGTGTGTATGTGTGGAGAAAATTTGGGAGGTAAAAGGCATGCCTGCAAGTCCAAGCACACCACTATTTCGAGAAAGCCTTAGAATAAATAACTCAGCCTGCATTGTGCCTCAGCAATCACTATATATCTAACATCTATAACAAGCCTTATTGCAATTAACTTGTGTGAACAAAATTCTTCATCTAATACTAGAAGTCCAATTATTTTATAATATTTAAACTTATAGATATAATATATATATATACACACACGCCCAAACGAAACTGCTATGTTCAAGATCTCCTATTAAGAATTACTAGCATCAACATGTTATTGAATATGGATGCAATACAATAACACAAAATGGTATAATGAGATACAGGTACACACAGAATTGCCAACCAAACCTGGTCATCAGCATGATGTGCAATAAGCAATACACCAATCTGGTGTTGGGCACAAACTTTTTGAAACATTTGATACCTAAAGTTCAAAATAAAAAACGAAGTCAAATTTTGCAATCGGTATATTTTATCAGAGTCCCTGTTGCAGACTCAAAATTATTTCTATTTTACGTATTTAAGATTCAATAACCTTATTTCACGAGCAGCTTCTTGCAAATGACCCAGTTTTGGCCTGCCATTGGACCAATCCCAGTGGGCTATCTGACATCTGATTCCTATATGAAGTTTATGTTATCAGTGAATATCGCTGGAAATGATTAAGTAATTGACTCACATTACTGAAGGACAAATATAGCACCAAGATATGGATGTACCCATTTCAGAAACCCGTTCACGAACCACGTCGGCCTCGTCTTTGCTCTCTGCTCGTAGCCCATGATCAACAATTATTGCCAACAGCCCATCAATGAGACCACCATTCTCGGTGCTGACGGCATTAAGGCCACCTGTTTTCCACCCCGCGGTTAATACACAAAGTGCCATACTGTCAGGGCCACCGGAGACTCCTAAAGCTGATAGGAGAACAGGCATGGAAACATAATTCAATAATTATGCTGGGAATCAGTAGGTTTTTTGCATAATTGGAAGTGGAAAATATGAAAATAGCGTCTTCCTTTTTCGGTAGAGTAATTTCATAAAATAATTTATTAGCATTTTTTTTTAATTCTGAAACAAGCTACAAAATATAATCAAAAGGGCAGAGTCCGAGTTGTAGAAATAGTATAAGTATCCCTTTGTTGTTCTCTTCCATTAAAAGTATTCATGTCTTGAAAGTACAAAAAACAATTTTGCCACAATTCCGACAAACCATGCAGAATGTGGGGTTAGGAGTGGCTTAGTCATACTAACTAACCAATTCGATGATGAGGTTTAAGTCCCGCCATGGCCATTCGTCTGGAGAAAGCTTCTTTGTACTTAGACATGTCGATTGGGTCTTGTGTAGAGGACTCACAGAAGCAGCGAGTTAAAGGAACAGAGCAAGGTCGACGATGACAGAAATGCCACGGGGGGAACCTGAGTGAAAGATTGCATCTTTTTGGTGGGATTTTAGAGATAGACGCTAATAGAAAAGTTGCAGTGCCTGCTCTGCTTTGCGAAGATGGGATTAACCCTCGCGCCATAACCTCTTCGTTGCTCTAAACAGGGGGCCATCAGGGTCCGTCTAAAACCTGGGAGTTGGGACAGCGATGCATTTCCATTTTTGTCCTTCTTTATGAATATTTTAATTTTGTATATGTTAAAAAATTTATATATATAAAATTTAAACACAAGATAAATAAAAAAAATATTTCTTTTATATTATTTAATTTATATATAACACGTAAATTTTAAAATTTTTATATTTATTATATTTAAACATTTAAAAACAAATTTTTTAGCACCTAAAAGTAATTTTCTCCTGAACAAACATATAATTGTCTTATTAGGGAAGCAGAAGGCGTGAAAAACCGTTGGCCAAAATCATACATTAGTAGAGGAGTGATGTTTATAAACTATGCAATCAAATGGAAAATGTTGTTAATTAGTTAAAATAAAAGCACTTTTTTTTAATAAAGAGAGAGAGAGAGAGAGTTTCTTTTAAATAAGATAGAAAGAGTTCATGGAGTTAATTGAAATATTTTCTGTTGAATGATGTTGTTAATTAGTTGAAATAAAGGCACATAATATGTCACCCAAAAAAAAAAGCACGTAATAATTTTCAAAATTAATTAATTTCATTAACTTTCTCTATCTTATTCTATATTTTAAAAAAAAAACTACCGGAGAGAATGATAAAATCAAAGGATATTTAACAAAAGCAGCTCTGATGTACTGTGATTTAAAATCGAAACTAATTAAAAAAATATTTATTTTATGTAAGATAGTTTTATTTAATATTTTGTATTTTAATAATATCCGCCTTCTTCTATTTTTCTATTTTATTTGAGATTTTAAAAATGACCCACCAAAAAATTATTTAAAATATGAACTAGTTTTAATCTAATTTTTAAACTAATTAGTTATTTTTATTTGATGTGTTAAATTATCCTTCCATTTTTCACCTATATATATTTTTTTAAAGATATAATTACTAGATAGATTTAGGAGTTTTTTTATTAAAAAAAATAGTCAGGATATGTTGCGGAAATTATACAAAAGAAAAATACATTTGGCATTGTCGCAGAAAAGAAAAGAAGGAAATAAATTTTTGAGGGAATATAAAAAAGAAAAGGAGGAAGTCACAGTGGGATGGGATGGTTCAGAGTTTCAGACAACTCGTTGCTAACTGTAACGGAATACAAGCCGAAACCTAAACAGATTCGAACGGACTGAACAAGAACAAGAAGGAAGCGAAACACCCTCGCTCTTCGTCTCAGATGTGGGAACTGAACTTTCCCGCCAAATCAACCAACTTCCAATACCTTCCTTAACACCATCATGGGCACCCAATGGAGCTCCGCCCTTCCTCTCTGGCTCCTCTTCCTATTCATCGCCGTCTTTTTCTATCATTTCCAGTCCTCTATTCACCCTTCTCAATCTCAAAATATAACCCTAATTCACTCCGAACCCAACATTTCAAATTCCACCGAAAATGTCACGACTTTGCCCCAAATCGCTCGGCAAAACTATATCGTGCGGTTTCTTGAATACAGGAGAGCCGAAGACCACCGAATATATTTGCAATCGAACATTCTATCAGAAGGTTGGGAGTGGATCGAGCGGCGAAATCCAGCTGCGAAGTACCCGACTGATTTTGGATTGGTTTCGATTGAGGATTCGGTGAAAGAGGGTTTGACCGAGGAGATTCGGAAGTTGGGTCTGGTGAAGGATTTGAATGTGGATATGGGTTATAGGAGGAGTCTGCTGAAGGACGATAAAGATAGAGTCGGTGCTTTTGTGGACGGGAAGAAACGACCCGGGAAGATATTCACGGCGATGTCGTTCAGCGAGGGACAGGGAGGTCATTATTCGAAGATTAGCAACACTTCCGTTAAGTGGGGGCGGCAACTCTTGATGCAGGTGAAGAGCTTTGTTTGTTTTTTTTTTTCCCTTTCAGGGGATAGTTTTTTTCAGGGGGAATTGACAAGAGTAAATTTGTATCCTTTGATTTATTGGGGAGAGGCGAAAATCAAGAACTTTGGAAAGACAGACACACGTTCACTCTCTTTTCTTTTTTTCTTTTTTTTTGGGTGCAATTTTTTTATTCTTGAAAGCGTACATTCTCTGAGATGTGTCTCATTCTAGCAGAGATCTCAAGTTACTTCCATGTTTGGGGCCGAAGATCTTTGGGCAAAAGGTTACACTGGTGCGAAAGTCAAAATGGCCATATTTGATACTGGCATTCGAGCTAATCACCCTCATTTTCGCAACATCAAGGTAATGCTTGCTTAAGGCAATATGGAGATCTTTATTTGATTTGAAAACGTTTTGGTAGACGGTAGATGAATTGATTTTGAGGACCTTTACAGGAGCGTACAAATTGGACCAATGAGGATACACTGAATGACAATCTTGGACACGGGACTTTTGTTGCTGGTGTAATTGCTGGCGTAGATGCAGAGTGTCTTGGTTTTGCACCAGATACCGAGATTTATGCATTTCGTGTGTTCACTGATGCACAGGTAATGCACGTTGGATGTTATCCTTAAGTTCTATTTTGCTTCATAGCATTGCAGTTTATCCAAAGTATATTATTTTTCATTAATTTGTACTAGTATATCTAATCAATGCAGGTTTAGTCACCATTAGTTTATTAACCAAGTAATTTTAGCTGGCTCTAAACCAGAGAATGCAGATGTATTTGCAATGTCAAAACCAGTTAAACAACATATAAATGTATATTAAGCTGCATTTCTTTTTTTTTTTTTGTAATTCTTTTCCTAATTTTCTCATTTTATAAAATTTGGCAAGAATTTGAGAAGAATTCATTCAGCCTATTGCAGGTATCATATACATCATGGTTCCTTGATGCCTTCAACTATGCCATTGCAACCAATATGGATGTGCTAAATTTGAGCATTGGTGGACCTGATTATCTGGATCTCCCATTTGTTGAGAAGGTAATATCTTGTGCCTGTTTGTTGTAGTTTAGTATTTTGATAGGATTATGGGAGAGTTTTGGCAATTTTGGAAACAGGCGCCGAGTCTGCAGAATTGTGAAGTTAAAGCAAGATTGTAAAGCTATATTATTTTGGATTGGTTTCAAATTATAAGTAGGTTGTCTAAAATTTGGTTTTGAACTAGTAAATCAAATATTGTTCGGTGAGTCTTGTTGAACTACTTTTAAAATTTCAAATAAAGAAGAAAGAGGAAGAAGAGCTATGCAGCATGGGCACATTAGAAAAACGGCCGTATTCGTGTCTGCAATGTGAGACACTCATATTAGACATGACACGTCACTTCAATTTACACCTGGACACTTTTTTGTTGTGCTACCGTATTTGTCCTAGTTTCTAGCTTCTTAGAACCAGAGCAAAGAAATTAGAAAACTTAGAGTCTGTTTGGTTTTGTTTTCTTTTTCATTGAAAAGAGAAAACATGACTTAAAACATGTTTGGTAGAGTTTAGAAGAAAATATTTTCTTAAAACATTTCCTAAATTGATTAAGAGGGTGAGCCTTGGCGCAACGGTAAGGTTATTGCCTTGTGACCTGGAGGTCACGGGTTCAAGTCCTGAAAACAGCCTCTCCGCTTGCGGGGATAAGACTACGTACATCTTCCCTTATCCAGACCTCACCAGATGAGAGTCTCGTACACTGGGCCGCCCTTTTTTTTATTTCCTAAATTGATTGAAAATAAAAAACATAGACGTTTTCAACATTTCAACAACATGACGAGTACAATTTTTGTAACTTTGCAAGAATCTAAACTAATCACTAAAGTCAACATAATCTCGCAATTATTGATAGTTAAACTGAAAAGTCAAGTAACATTTATGGCCATTTATGTCAATTTGATTTGAAAACAAAGATGGACAAATTCTCAACTTCACCATACAAACTAATTTTTTAAATAATGAAAATTTGCAAATGAAAATTAAAAATGTCTATAGAAACCAAAATGCACCTTTATGACTCAAATTGGAACTAATTATGTAAAACAAACTTTTGGAGGGTCTTCTTTGAACTAGTTTTGATTTTATGTAAATTTGATCAGATAAGAATGGATTTTTCAAGATTTGAGTGATTACCAGGCGCAAGATTTTAGGATCAACTCAACTGTACCTAGTTATCCACTTTTTGGAGTTTGGCAAACACGCATTCTATTTTATTCAGATTGAGGAGGACAAGTACAAAACTGTAGTCTGTACTTGCAAAATTGGTACTGGTTGTATTTCTTGGAAAACACAGATAGGGCATTTTATTTTTTCTACCATAACCTGGATATTCAAAGAAAATATCATTTATGATTTTTGTATATATTTCTTTCAGTAAGTACAGAAGCATTCCTTTTATAGAGCTTTATGTTGCTAACTTGTTGACCAGGTCTGGGAGTTAACAGCAAATAATATTATCATGGTTTCTGCAATTGGGAATGATGGTCCACTTTATGGAACTTTGAACAATCCAGCAGATCAAAGCGATGTCATTGGTGTTGGTGGAATTGACTATAGTGACCATATAGCCTCTTTTTCTTCACGTGGCATGAGTACTTGGGAGCTTCCTCATGGGTAAGATATACTTGTTTGTTTCCACAGCTTTTATATTGATCCTGCTTCAATGGATATCAAATGAATGCAATTCTGATGAGGACTGAGCATTGTTTAGTGGCATAATAACCTAAATAACATATTGATGAAAAAAATGCTTTTATTGGGTAAAGATCCTAATGAGTTCAAGCAATTTAGTTTTCAATTTGTCTCGCCATTCTCCACTGCCATTCATGTAGTGTGTCTGCAGCAGAAAGAGTGATGAGCCTTCCAGGCATGTAAAGTGTTATGATGGATATTTAACAGATAGTAATTTAAATGGATAAAATGGGTTATGCACCAGGCTATTACCTCTAAACTGAAGTTGCCCTTGCTTTAAATTCTATATATAAATTGAAATTTTGGCTTTTCCGTAATTAATTAGTTTGGTCCTTGCCATGCTTTTTATTGGCATACATGTGTATATATATGTTCCTCTTACTTCTGTGCTTCCTTTGACAAGGCTTTTAGTTTCATACATATAATATTCTTTTTAATTTGTATTTCTGTCATTCCCTTCGTTTATATGCAAGTTGGATTCTAATGATGGTAGATGTGCGAATTGATATTGACATCTTTACTATGCAGTTATGGTCGTGTGAAGCCAGACATAGTTGCATATGGACGGGACATAATGGGTTCTAAAATTAGTACAGGTTGCAAAAGTTTATCAGGAACTAGTGTTGCAAGTCCTGTGGTTGCCGGTGTTGTATGCTTGCTTGTTAGTGTCATCCCAGAACAGAATCGAAAAGCTATCTTAAATCCAGCCAGCATGAAACAAGCATTGGTTGAGGGTGCTGCAAAGCTTGCTGGTCCCAACATGTTTGAGCAGGGTGCTGGCAGAGTTGATCTGTATGTTCTTCACTTGACCTCTCTCCTCATTTTTATATGAAGATATATCTTGTTGGTGCATACAATCTAAGCTGGCAATAATTGACGTCATTACTATAATATTCTTTTTTGTTTGTTTCTTTAATCTCTTATCTGGGTTCTGATTTATTTACTCAACTGTCAGGTTAGAATCATATGAGATTCTTAAGAACTATCAGCCCAAGGCAAGCATCTTCCCTAGTGTTCTTGATTATACAGATTGTCCTTACTCATGGCCCTTTTGTCGTCA
Source organism: Gleditsia sinensis (assembly GCA_037074535.1). Classification (NCBI taxonomy): domain Eukaryota; kingdom Viridiplantae; phylum Streptophyta; class Magnoliopsida; order Fabales; family Fabaceae; genus Gleditsia; species Gleditsia sinensis. The sequence goes on along the minus strand of CM073474.1, from coordinate 32,955,253 downwards.
GCCACTGTATGCAGGTGCCATGCCTGTCATCTTCAATGCCACCGTTTTAAATGGAATGGGTGTTATTGGCTACGTTGAAGGTCCACCTACATGGCATCCTTCTGACGAAGAAGGGAATATTTTAAGCATTCATTTTACATATTCAGAGATTATCTGGCCTTGGACTGGTTACTTGGCACTTCACTTGCAAATCAAGGAAGAAGGTGCACAGTTTTCTGGAGAGATTGAAGGTAATGTGACTCTCAGGGTTTCCAGTCCTCCAGCTCAAGGAGAGAAAAAACCTCGAATTAGCATCTGCGTCCTCCAACTGAAGTTAAAAGTAGTGCCAACACCACCACGATCAAAACGAGTTTTGTGGGATCAGTTTCACAGTATCAAATATCCTCCTGGTTATATTCCAAGAGACTCCTTGGATGTTCGTAATGACATTCTTGACTGGCATGGGGACCATCTGCATACAAATTTTCATATCATGTTCAACAATTTACGAGATGCAGGTTACTATGTTGAAACACTTGGTTCTCCTCTTACATGCTTTGATGCTCATCAGTATGGAACCCTTCTGTTGGTAGATCTTGAAGATGAGTACTTTTCTGAGGAGATTGAAAAGCTGAGAGATGATGTTATAAATACTGGATTGGGACTAGCTGTCTATGCAGAATGGTATAATGTGGATAGCATGGTAAAGATGAGATTCTTTGATGATAATACAAGGAGCTGGTGGACCCCAGTCACTGGAGGTGCAAATATTCCAGCACTTAATGATCTTTTGGATCCATTTGGGATTGCTTTTGGAAATAAGATTCTAAATGGTGATTTTTCACTTTTGGGTGAGCAGAGTCGATATGCATCTGGAACAGATATAGTGAGATTTCCGAAGGGTGGTTATGTACATAGCTTTCCTTTCTTGGATAGTTCGGAAAGTGGGGCCACTCAGAATTTGCTGCTGACTTCTGGCATGACCAAGGTAAGCTGAGAGAGCAGCTCCTCTTTTGTTAATGATTAATAGTAATAGTTTAGAGTTGATGGTTTTTGAAGAAAAATTAATTGAAAGAAATCTTTTATAATTTCTGAACTTATCTTAGGGTTTTCACCCTACTCTTATACTAATGTATACATTGGTTATTTGGCATCATCATTTTGTAGTTTGATTTATCATAAATAATAATCATGATGGCTTAATTATGAAATGTTGAATCAGATTTTTATGGACACCAAAGTTGTAGGGGAAAATTTTCTAAAACATAGGGATATTTCTCTAATATTATATAGAAAATGATGATGATGATGATTATTATTATTATTATTTTTTGGGTGAAACAGGCAGATTCTCCAATTCTTGGTCTTACTGTGATGGGTGAAGGTCGTATAGCTGTGTATGGGGACTCCAATTGTTTGGATAGTAGCCATATGGTTACCAACTGTTATTGGCTTCTAAGGAAAATGTTGGATTTCACTAGTGGGGATATTAGGGACCCAGTGCTTTTCTCTGACTCAGTTAAACAAGATACCCCGTTGTATGAAGATGATAATCAACTGCCATCTCGCAGAACTGATGTGAATTTCTCTACATATTCTGCAGTTGTGGGTAAAGAATTGATCTGCAGGACTGATGCAAGGTTTGAAATATGGGGAACAAAGGGTTATAGTTTGCAGGTTAGAGGCAGAAATAGAAGACTGCCAGGATATCCGGTGATTGATTTGGGGAGAGGTTTCAATACAACATATGATACTGCTAATATTGTCAGGCGTCCCAAGTTAACTGTAAGAAATAAGGGTGACTCTCTAGGGAACAGGTACTTGGGCCTGTTCTATGGGGATGAGGTAAGAAACAGAAAATAGCTGCTGGGTCGGTTCCTTAGGGATGAAATGTTCCTTTATCTTCCTGTTGTGTTTGTAATAATATCAGATGTTGCATAATGCTGATATTCTGAATTATCTTATATATCTTGCAGCTTGATACACCTATGCAGGTCGGTAGTCACTGGCTTGTTCCTGCAGTTGTTGCAGCAACTGGTTAGTGAAAATTGACTTTGCCATCTAATTTTTTGTTGTTCTTTGTGTTCTGTTTATTTTATTACTATCATCATTATTTGCAGGTATTTTGCTGTGTTTTTGGCGCATTCGCCAAAAGCGACGTCGACGAAGGAAGGGATCAGGCTCTGGTAGATTGGCCAATTTATAGTTCAGCATTACTGTTCCCGTATTATTGTAACACTAGTCCCAAAGAAATTTTCCTGTAGCATAGTACAACTTCAAGAAATTTTCCACCAGCATCATTGTAGGTAGGCTGCCGTTCAATCCCTTGTAGAGTTCTTACATTTTTGTTGTTTTGGATGCTTTTCGAGGTTACAAATATTTAGATAATAAATAATGTATTTCAGTGTTACTTGGTTCTTGATGCATCAGTAGTTGGTAATATAACTAGGTTCTTATTTTTTACCCTTGTGAGAACAAATTGTGGTGGTTGAAGTAGATTATAGCGACAGTATCCGTTTATTGACTAGATTCAGCTTTCACCCAAACGGAAGAGATTTCGTGTGTAGAAATTACTCCGCATGTGCAGTCTCTTTAGCTATTACGTGCGTGAAATGTCTCATGCTTTAGCAGCATTATTTTGCAATTCTCGAAAATTGCTTCCCAGAAGAAACAAAAAGATGGTGGAAATAACTATTTTTTGTAAGTTTTCTTCTTTTTTTTAACAAACTACTCAGATCATTAGTTTGCAGGTGGTGAATAATTTCCTTATGAACCAGTGGGGTTGGGGCGCTGATCAAAATATCAACCGTAGGATATTGTTTAGTTTATTAGTCTTAGGTGGGGAGGCAGAGGGAATGTGTGTAAAATAATAGTGGGATCTACTTGACGGCAAAGTGAAAAAACAGATGTCAAAATTCGAAATTATCAATTTGTCCAAAATTATAGATTCCATCCTCAAGTATAAAATTTCTCCCAATGTGAACAGTTTTTCGAAGATGAAAATGAACATTTTGTTCGATCTTCCTCTAACTTAGTTTCCATGTTCATCGTTCTATGATGATCCACATCAACGACGGTGCCATATGTTAAAAAAGAGATTCCTTGTCGGCATCTAAAATATTTGAAACTGGAGCTCTGGTGATGGCTATGTCCGTGTGCTGGTTACAGGCTAAACGCGCCTTGTGCTTGGTCCACCAAGCCCGCTCTCAAAGGCAGAATGGCATGTGCCAGTGGCGGTGGCCAATTTCTTCAAACGCGATGAACATCTTGTTAATGCCTCGGGTGACTGTCAAACAAGTTGACTAAAAAACGAAGACTTTGTAAAAGGCATAACTATTACTTGTTGGCATAGACGGGCGGTCACAAATCTCGTTGAATTACGAGCCAAAATTAAGCATATCTCTTTAACATTACTGGAATATCAAGCACTTTGCTCTGGTTTTCCAGCACTTCAAATTGACGGGTATTCTTTACCTTAAACCCATCTACAAACACACGTGGCAGGAATATATAGTGCTGCGGGGAAATGGAGATTGCAGGTGCAGCCCTTATTATATTCCTAATCAAATGGATATAAAACGCAGCACCCCAGAAGGGCCTTAAAAATGTTTGATATTAAAACACTAACTACGCCTAACCTACTCACTATTCCAAACTACCAGCTGATTGGCATATCACATATGAACAACGATGAAAAGCAAAGCTTAAGAATTTCAATGCAAAATGATGAATCAACAAATGAACGAATCGAACTTGTGTTACTATGTTGTGTATACCCTGATAAATACAATTTTAAAACGTTTGGTAATTCGCCAAAAACATGTCAGTCACGACACAGGTGCAAAATCAAAGGATATAGATTTATAAAGGATAAAGGAAACAATTGTCAAGAGCTTCCACTGTAACCTTGGCTGTTATTCATCTTTCTCATTTCCATTTCCCGGGCGGTCTGGCGGCTCTGGCCTTCACTGCTTGAGCCAGATGGATATAAACTGTTCTCACTCGTAGGGGCACTGTATTCACTGCTGGCACCATACTCCTGGGTTCCCAATGCCATTTTCCTGAACTTTTTCATGTCTTCCTTGTACTGTGCCGTGTCATAATCTGAGCTTCCACGATGACTGTAGACAGTGCTGTGTCCAGGTCTAATTCCATCGTTAAGATCTGCTAGAGACACATCTCCTTCCAGAGCACGAACAACCTGTGGCGTTTTAGAATTAGGGAGTTGTTAGAAGCATTATTCCATCTTTCTCACTTATTAAATAGAAAGTCACATAAATATTAAACCGTGGCTTGCTTACAAATAAGAAACTACTCCAGGTATCAGTTAATCACATGTGGGCTAGGCAACATGTTAATTTACCTGGCTCATTTTTGGCCTATGCCGTGCTGAATGACGTGTGCAAGCTGCAGCACATGCAACCATGCGAGCCATCTCATTGGGGTCATATTCGTCTTGGAGCCTTGGATCAACCAGAGAATCAAAAATTTGATCTTCCAAAGCACGTGTTAGCAAAGGCCTTGCCTGTGATGTCAAGACAAGGTAGATACAGTCAATTCAAAAGCTGCTCCACGCAACTTTCTCTTTCAAGTTGCAAGAAATCCAGAAAACTGACTTCGATGTGAGCATGCATGTATTTGACGCAGATAAGGTCGCCCGTGTAAATTTAGACCCAGAAAGTTAGAGCATCATATTACTCACCCACTCTACCAAACTATCCTCCATGAAAGTATGACTTGAGTCAACTGGTCGACGCCCAGTAATTAGCTCCAGGAGCATGACCCCAAAGGAGAAAACATCTGATTTGTCTGTGAGTTTCCCACTTGAAGCATATTCAGGAGCCAGATACCTACAAGCAGCAATCAATGTGAGAGCATGATACATATGTAAATATACAATTCCAGACAAGAGAATATATTGTGGCTTTGTTTGCCAACTGTGGATTATACAGCTAATACTAGGAAAAAAACCAAAACGGAGAAATGGGAAATGAAATCAAAACTGACAACAATAAACACATGGAAAACAACATGTAGTCCGTTGCTAAACATTTCAGTGAAGTAAAGCATAAGGACAAAATACATCTAATAATGACGTTTTTCAGGAAAAGGTGAATAATGAAACAAAGAGAAGCTGGTCCTTACACTTCATCATATATCATTATATATGATACATCAATGTCAAATATATATGGATGAGCAAATTCTTAATTTCCTAGTTCTTTCTGAGGTTCTTGTGAAGTTGAAGGAAGTCGTTCTCACCCAAAAGTCCCCATCACTCGAGTCGAGACATGAGTATTGACATCAGAAGAAAACTTTGCAAGTCCAAAATCTGCAACCTGCCAACAGGAAGCAAGAATTGTCATCTGAATTCTGAACTCAGTGAAATACTAAATCAAAAAATGTAATTCCGAACTGATAAGAGAAACAATTAATTTGATATTTCATAGCGTTGAAAACGGTGCAAACACCTCTACCACAGACAAAATTTTATAGAACAGTGAAGCATATCCAGAGTTAGAACAACAGAAGCCCCTTAACTTCGAGTTAAGGAAAAATCAATTCATTAAATGAGGTAGAGATACGGAAGTGATTTTGTTAAACTTAAATAAGTCTAATGATAAGGAATGTCAAAACAACGCAAGACAGTACTAACACCTTTGCTTCAAACTTGAAATCCAGAAGTATATTAGCAGCTTTGATATCACGATGGATGATCTTAGGATGACCTGGACATACAGATAATTACAATGAGCATTGCATTAATATTGATATAATCTAGTCACGTCTTAACAAATTGCATTCAGATTCATAGCACATACAATCCTCATGGAGATACGACAGTCCTTTTGCAGATCCTAACGCAATTTTCAGTCTCGTGAGCCAATCCATAGTAGGGCGCCCCTTTCCTGCCGTACATATATATATATATACATATATCTATCAGATACTTGATACCCCAACCAATATTCCACCATGCATCTAGTCAAGCCAAACAATAACTATATGTACTAGGTACATTAAAATGATTGCAAATTTAAATGGCGATCAACCAATTAACATAGCAACATACCATTAATAGAGTCAGCAACCTAAAGTACGTGCTGAATAGAAACTGTTCATGCCACAATATATAAAAGCAGTTGCTGCCTACTTAAGCTTAAAGCAATCAGCCAGGTAGAGTGAATTTTTAAAGGTTTTCCTAACACAGCAGATAGCTAAACCAAATGTACCATGTAAGTGGAACTCCATCGTATTGTTAGGAACAAATTCATAAACAAGCAACATCTGGTTTCCAGTGCTGCAGTATCCAACCAAAGAAACGAGATGCTTGTGATGAACTCGGCTAATGATTTCAACTTCTGCTTGAAATTCACGCTCCCCCTGCCCGCTTCCAGCCTTTAGCTGCTTGACAGCCACTTCCTTCCCATTTGGAAGGATTCCTTTGTGCACATATCCAAATCCACCTTGTCCAAGGAGCTTTGCATCAGAGAATCCATCCGTTGCCCGTGCCAACTCCTCGTACGTAAATGTGCTCTTTGAGAATCCCAATGCAATACCTGGAGGAGGAGGTGGGAGTGGATTTTCACCACCTGAATGGTTGGAACCAGACCCACCACTGCTGCTCATGAAAGGTCGTAGTGGTGGAGGTTGAGGAACATAAGATGGTGATTGGGGGGGTCGTGATGCAACCGGTGGCGGGGGTGTTGGGCTTGGCATCACCGAGACAAGACGATCTGCAGGAGGAGGAGCATTATGTTGCCAATGACGTGGTGGGCCACCATATTGGTCATCTGGCAATTGTGAAGAATTTTAGTATCAAATGAATATTTATCACGAGTCAAATATCTCAGAACACCATGAGAAAATAAATTCCAACAAGAATCCTTCCCTCTCCAGAGGAGCAATTTCTGCATAATAAGAATAGATTGTTCGTAGATTGAATTAAATCAAATAATTGAATATAGAAATATAGGTAGTTAGCCTTATGTAACTGGAAGTAGGCATTATAACCACAAGAATCTCGCATGCAGGAATACCAATATTGATAGTTTGATAATTTGAATCCATCAACATGCAAAATCAGTAGGTACCACGAGGAAAAACACATTCGATAGTGAATCCTGCAACTCTCAAGATGATCTTCACAGCGTATGGTCAGATCCAGAAAGAGAGTCAAGTAAGAAAGGTGGAATGGGAGAGAGAAAGAGAGAAAACACATAGCAAAAATAACCAGTATTTATCGAAGAATCTATTTTCCAAATAAATACCATGAATAATTCATTCTAGACGATAAGGAAATCATTCTCGTTATAAGATGAGATAACTTAAGGTATACTTCACTCAAATTCGATCACAGTTGCAACAAAACAAATAACAAATATTGAAGCGGAAGCTCTCACCTTTAGGTCCCCGTGACGGCACGTAGTGTCCCTCATCACGTCTTCTCCTCCTCCTCCTACAACATATGCACAATACGCTCAACACTAGAAGAATTGCCACAGCACCAACGGCGATTCCCACAACAACACCAGTTGATATAGCCGGTGATTTTGACGAAGGTGGCGGCGGGCTTCGATTCGGAGTTGAGGGCGAGAGTGAGCTAGACGGAGGATATGGCGAGCTCCGAGTCACTGGATTCGGTGGAGTGTTGGTACTAGACGGAGGCGGTGGCGGGGAAGTTGATGGCGTGGACGGCGAAGGTGGTGAGCGAGTAGGAGCGCTGGGAGTTGGCTCAGTTGGTGCCGGAGGCGAAGAAGTGGTTGGTTGTGGGGAAGTTGATGGCGTGGACGTTGAAGGTGGTGAGGGAGAAGGAGCGCTTGGAGTTGGCTCATTTGGTGCCGGAGGCGAAGGAGTTGCTGGTTGGGGTGCAGAGGGAGTGGTTGGTGGGGAAGCAGAAGGGGTCTGCGGCGGAGGAGAGGTAGAGTTTGACATTGGCCCCAAAGAATATCAGATAATAAAAAAAAGTAACTTGAAAACGTAAAGAGGGAAGCCAATTGCAGTGAAGTTGATCACTGAAGCTCTCTTCTCTTCTCTTCTCTTCTCTCTCTCTCTCTCTCTCTCTCTCTCTCTCTGTGCGCTAGAGAGGTTGAGGCTGCAGCGCGACGCAGAGTGAGGGAGTGGTTTAACAGGAGAATGGGAGGACGAGAAAATGAGCATTCTGGGAGTGGTTTCACACCTTTGATTTGAAGGGCCTTGTTTTTTTTTTTCCTAAGATTGAACCAACCAGCTAGGACAAAAGGGTGACATTGGGACCCACATGACTGGTTCGCTGCTCCAGCTTGTTACGTTAGTCGTTTTGGATTATTTTTGGGGATTCGGCTGTTCCGTCTGTTTGGTCATCGGTCCATCGCCATTTGCCACCGCTGCTATCTTTTATTCTTCTTCTTTTTTGCCATCGGCATCGACACATTATTCCCACCAAACTTTCCGTTTCTTGCTTCGTGTGTAAGGGGCTCTGAAATTTTCACTTTACATGCTATGCTGCCAATGATATTTTTTTTTTTCTCTCTCCAGTAACGCTACTACAGTTACATAAATATTTGTAAAAATAGACATTGTAACTAATCACGAGAAAAATATCTTAAATTTTTTTTTAAAAAAGTATGATAATTTAAATTTTTATAAAATTTAATTTTGATAGCAATAATTATTTACTTGTATCCTATTTTATAAAATATATCATGTATTAAATGAACAAATTCTAAATAAACACATGTTAGCGTAAGAAAATACAATAAAATTATTTAATTAATAGAATTACTATTACTTAATAATCCAAGTCAACTTTTAATAATGAAAATTACAAATCCATTTTGGTATTATACGGGGATTGTGAATTTTGAGAATTAGAATTCAAGGAGGCGAATGAATAGATTCCGGGAGCTAGGATTTTGGAATGGAGTGCCAATTTCCAAAAACTTAATAAAAAAGTATCAAAGCCTATAAAATTGTAATGCCTCTTCCGTGATAAATGGTCTTTAGATTATACTAGTCTAAGACACGTTCAAATATCACAAAAAATATATTTTTAAAAAAGATTTTGCTCAAGACAGTTTGGCTATTCAAAATATACAATTAATTAATTTCAAAATAATATATTTTTTATAATTTAATTGACATACTAAATATTATAATATTTTATATCATGATATTTAAAATATTAATATATCAAATGACTACTTCATTATATTGTTTTTTTTATATTTAAATATATAATCAATTAGTCATTCAAAATGAATTAAAAATATATATATGATCAATAATATTTTAATTTTTTTTTTTGCTTTTTGGTCCACACAACACAATTTAAAATGGGATCATTATATGACAGTGCAACTATGCAGTCTTCCGCTGTGAAGTTATTTCGAAGCGAAAACTTGAACCGGAGAATATATGCAAAAGAAAATTATACGAAAGCTAGCTAGCTGCTGCTTCCCTGGTTGGAGTTTCCTGATAAAACTTTGCAGTTTGCAAAAACTTGAAGTAGGCTAGCGGCAGGCCAGGCCCTTCACGTCAATTATTTCAATATTTTGAGCACCATTTTGGTCAAAGGATTCATGGTCTGCCACAAACTACATCCACCATTTTTTTTTTTTTTGCCTTTTTCTAAAATATTTCTGGATATATATATATATATATATATATATATATATATAACAAATTAAACAAACACTTTTTTTTTCTTCTGAATTAAAACATTATCACTTTGAAAAGTATCAATATGCATAGGGGAAAAGAAAACATATCTATATATGCTGAATCAAAACTGTAAGTACGTACATAATGAGACGAGTTGCCTTATCAGAGACATTCCCAAGTATTTACCAATTATATTGCTTAAAACTAGAATTAGGATGTACTCATGGAAAATATTTTTTTGTTTTTTTAAATAAGTAAATGAAAAAACACTCAATGCAGTTAATGACGGTATACATACAAGTTGACTTTAATGGCTTGATATTATCAACCAAAAGAGGAACGTGGGGGCAATATATATATATATATACTTGTGTATAATTTTCCTGCCCAAAAATGAAGTAGACCTGCAACGACTTGGAATGTTTGAAAATTCCATGTTTTGCTCCGAGAGAGCCATTAGTCATGCATATAATCCAGCTCTAGAATTGGACCGAGTATTTGGGAGGCTTCTGAATGAATTTGAGATTGTGGGACAGCAAACAAACTTGGGTTTCTCTATCTTGACTTTCCACAAACATACACGAGCAGCTAGACCTGTAAAAAAACTATGCCACATGAGATTGAGACTAATTAAGAACCGTTCTATGTTGTTATTTTCACTAAAATGGTGTGAGAAATTAATTGAAAATTCATTAAAATGATTGTGTCCCTATTCTAAATTATCCATTTTAAAACATTTTAGTTGATAATTTACCCAGTTAATTAGCTAAGACCTTACATACGACTTTGTCGACTATTGATCGTGGAGTACCGTGGCCCGCTCGAAACGTTTACCTTAATTTTCCCCATTCTGATTAGAACCTTAAAATAAGGTGAGTATGCAGTGATGGCATTCTTTTTTGGGGAAAAAGACTCAACATGGGAGTGGAATTATTATCGTATTGCTTCCCCTCTCGGAATTAGTGCCGTGACATTCGCCAACTAACTGGGACTAATTTCTTTTCCCGGCGTCTGACTTGACAGTATTCTTATTGGTTTAGCTGCGTAGGATGAACGTGTTTGCCGGGCTACGCCAACTCGTGTCAAGACGGTGGACTGTCGTGTCGCGTCATTTTGACAATCCCCAGTTCGTATGACACTGGCAGGTTTTTGGCAACCCAAAGATGATTGATGGAAGCCAAAATAATTGTTTTATAATCCCCCCCAAAAAAAAAACAATTTGATTAATTAATTCACACTGCCATGGCTTAAAAAATGACAACGAAGATTATTTTTTTTCAATTTAAATTTTTATAACTCTCTTCTTTAAAATGCATTTCAAAATTCAAATCTAATAATTATATAATGAATCTGTAAATCAAACTAACATCTTTACCATTATTTACACCATGAGCTCTATAGCTCCTTTCGGAAGGAATCATCCAAAGTGTAAGCACGCTAGTAATGAAAATATTATGGATTGTGAGGCAGTTTAAAATCTGCTGGATTCCTCGCCTAGATATAATCAAGCTGCACATGATATTTTCGCTGCTTCCTAAAGACGTGAACGTTTTCTTCCCAATAAAGAATAACGTTTCTATTTAAGAATATATATAATAAAAAAAGTTGTTTTTAATTTTATTTCTAATATAATTTTTTTACTTAATCACTATATCTTATTTTTATTTATTATTATATGAATAAATCCCAATAAAATAATTATTGATTTACAACACCCAAATGAAACTAATTTTCTCTAATTGAGAAATAATATTTGTGCCAGGACGACCTTCAACCAATTCGAATTGCCATTGAACTGTCCTAAAATTTTTGCTCTTAAGATTATTCTCGAAAAACTCATTTATTTGACTTTCCTAAATTATTTGCCGAATTGACTCGGAAAAACTATATTACACATTTATTTGAGTATATTACACATTGCGAGATGTTGGATTACATCTGTTGTGCCTTAAATCTTCACTAATAAATTGGGTCCCATAAGGCAAGGAAATCTGGGTGGAATAATATGTCAGTTCAGAGTCTTCAAACCATGTTCTGGAGGGTCCAACAATCTAACCCTAATATTCTCAAATGACATGGAAGACTGAAAGCAACAGAGGCTGAGAATGCAGATGGCGTCATCAGAGGAAGTTGGGTATCACCATCACTCTTTGAAACACTTGTGATTACATTTAGATCATTCAACACATCCCTTCACCATTACGTTCATTCTGTTCCATCTATATAGACGAGTATTTGTATCTCTCTCTCTCTCTCTCTCTCTCTCTCTCTCTCTCTCTCTCTCTATATATATATATATAATTGAGAAAATATTTTTGCATCAACCATAAACTTTGTCGACAATATTTCTGAGGTTTTTTAATTTTGCTTTCAATCCGAAGCATAATTTATGCTCACTCCTCACCAACCATCATCTGATGGATCTCTTCCTGTGATGAATGATAGAGATGACTAACGACCGAACTTTATAAACCAATCCCTTTGTATGATATATGAAATTTCATAAGCTGGGCATGATTTATAAGGTAAGATGGCACTGGAGAAATATTTAGACGTACTCATAGTATTAAAAAATTCAACTACATTTTTAAACATATATAGATTACTTAGCAAAATGTACCTAAATTTTTCAAGAGGATCTGCTTCCATCTTGTGTAATCTTTTTCATTTGTGTTATTCAATCATGCAAATTATATATCCTTGGGATGCCTCACAAACAATTTGAAGCACGGAAGCTCGCTCACTCCGTTTCATGCTACAAGAACAAGTTATATATACCCACAAGCACAAGAGATTCACACATTTCATGGGTAAGCTTCCGTGAGACGAATAGAGCTCATGATGTCAATATTCGAATGAAAGCATAGCATCGCAATTTGCAACAGACATGAAGTTCAATGGGATCACTCCGTTTTCACCCCGCTTAGGCATTACGGAAAAGTATTGAACTTTTTATACTAAAAATATCTTAATATCTGATAAAAAAAATGTAATAATAACATTTGTTTCCTTTCTTTTATTTTTCAATCAAGCCAGACACAATGCGGGAGGGCTCTCCTTCCCATCTCTTCTATTCTATTCTCATCATGAAACAGACGTGGCATAGTCAACAATGAATTTACATAGAATATTGGGATTTGAGAACTTCACACACAAAATGATGCTATCATCATCCCTCACAAGTAAAAAGCAAGAGCGGAATATTGTTTGAAAAGGTTGTCCAGTTTAAATTCTAAAATGAATGGAGACTATACATGCTATAATTAGCACCTGAATAGAGGATGCTTAAATGCTGTGCACTCTATCCAGAGAGCCCAAGCAACAGATCTAAGACTAGTACATAGCAAAATGTCTGAGCTCAATAGTTGAAGGCAATTAAGAACGTTAAAATATGGGTTACGATGAATATGGTGGGAAAAAAGGTCCACCTGCTTGACGGTGTAGTTCTTTCTGTTGTCTTGATTTCCGGCATCAACTACCTCACCACTAAAAGCAAATGCGCTTCCAAATCACCAAGACATCAAGTGCCAGGCAAGTTGTTGCTTGTGCTGGAAAGAATTATAAATGCACAAACAACAGAGAGTGAGAAGACTGATACCCAGGTATTCTCTGTGTACATTTCCATCGCATCCGTGAATGAAAAACGGGCCCGATTTTCAGCCCAGTTACGGAGCCGATCAGCCTCAGCAGCATACAAAGCTCTACCCTGAAATACATATAAGTTCTAGCTTGATCAACATTTCTATTCAACAACATCATATCTATGTAATGTTAAAGTAATCCAAAAAGAAAAATGTAATTTAAGCTAAAACAACTTCAAATTCAATTAAATTGAAAAATAGAACTCGCCCTCAACTTGCTCCTCCAAACAAATTAATACAGTTTCAATACGGTATTTAAGGATTGACATTGATATGCATGTGCATGCAGAATGCAGAAAACTTTGTCACCAGCCCTGTGGCCTTCAGTTAGAGGGTAGACAGTTAGAGGGTAGAAGGGTGAGTAAATCTTCCGTCTTGAATGACCAGTGAACACGTACTTCAATGTTCTGCATTTAGTGTCTCTCCAAATGGATTAATCAACTCCGCTAACGTTTTATAAGCTCCTCTATTTTTTCTATTTTCGAGCTTCTCATTTTGTAGGAAATGCTAAGCCTAGAAACATAGTAAAACATAGGACAAAACTTCCGTAAAGTTCTTTAAATATTTGCTGAGATTTTCCAATAACACATAAAGTGGGTATTTTATTCCAATTAATCATCATATTATTGATTGCTTCAAAAAAACCACCTCCAAGTATCATAATTTTATTGGAGAATTTCATAACAAACACCTACAAAATGCACCTAAGCTTTTTCCATTTATATATACTTCCTTGGACAAATTACATTTGAAAATCCATTTTCAGTAACACAATAGGAATAATTAATAGGGAGATTTAACTATTTAAGCACCAAGAGACTTCTAGTATCCTATGAAAAATTGTAATGAATATTTTTTCAACGTTCATTTTTATTTTTAATCACTAAACAAACATTTTTCCACCCTTAATGCACTTCTTGGAGTAATGCTAAAAACAATGGACTGAGATGTCATATCCAAAAAATTAGTTACCTGATCATCAAACCAGCGACCTCGTCGCAACCAGGCTGTGACCAAAGCAAGTAAGATTCTAGGAGGGGTTAAGTAATTGATGGCTTTGCCTGTTCCCTTAACAACCCGCATCCGAGGAACTAAAGTTCTAGCAACAGTTTCAGGAAGCTCACAGATGATGTTAAACATTTGTCTATTTTGTACAGTTGAGCCACTGTGCACCAGCTATGATTTGGTGTTAGCACAATTATAGAGCAGTAATGACATTCTCGTGTAATAGTTAACTTTTGATGAGAGTTTTGAGATATGAAAAGCCAAAATTGTTGAGTAGAGAGAAAGAGGGAATTCAATGTTACATACAAGAAAAAGAACTATTTTTCTTAACAAAACAATAAGGAGCAATAGAAAATGTTGCTGTAACAGAAAAGGTTGGAACTTGGAACTTTCTGAATCAACAAACTTGGGAGAGTGACCCAGGCAAAATAGAAATACCAGTTAAGAAAATGGAACAAGTACACAATTGAGATGTACCTTAAAAGCAGATCTGTTAGAACCATGCCTGGAGATGCTGTATGAACTCCTACTTTTGATCTCTTGCACTCCTTCAACAGTGATCCTTGAAGCTGCCGCAGGCCACACTTAGTAGAACCATATCTATACATCAAATTAAAATAATAATAATAATCTTGTATCGTAAGCATCATTTTGACTTTTGAAGAACATTCATTTCCATGAGTGAATAAAGTTTGAAAACACTGAAGGGGAACTATCAGCACCCTCCCATAGAGGAAGAAACTAAGATCTCGAGAATAACTCACACAGCCGTTAGAGGTGTGCTAGAACCCCCAGAACCAGCACCATCCATATTAAATACGTGACCCCCCTTGGCTTGGTTTCTCATTATGCGCATGGCTTCACGAGTACAAATTATAGAACCAACTAGATTTGTTGAAACAATCTACAAGCAAACCAGAAGGCAGAAGAAACAGACAAACTTTAAGATCAGGTTGAAGATTATAAACGAACTTAGAAATAAAACATTGAGCAAAATCTCAGAAAGACCAACTGACTATAAAATTCATTAATATTTTCTTCAACAAAATAATAAAGAAATATCATTAAGACATACCTGTCTAATATCTTCATCACTAAACTGAAGGAGTGATCTAAAACCTTTATTTGTGCCAGCATTGTTTATCTGAGTTTAAATATTTAAAAGGAAAATATTAAGAACAGAAATAGAGACTGCATTCTCCATAATATATGAAATCATCATACAACTTAATATATTAATCCATAATGAAAAACTTAATGGCCACTAAAAATTACAAAATATTGGTGTCGCCACTCTATTTAATGGTTGCAACACTAACCCAAATGTCAATACAGCCAAGCTCGTTGACAGCAAAGTTTGCCAGCCTCTGCACATCATTAGGCTCACAAACATCACAGGCAATACCTACTACTTTTGCATGAGAGAGCTTTGTCAGAGATGAACCTACTGCAGTGGCAATACCTTCCTTCAGGTTTTCCTCAAGCTCTTTGATGGTTTCATTCACAGACTCAGGGCTGCCTTCACAAAATGTAACAGTGCGAGCATTGATGTGAGTAATTTGTAGATGAAAGCCACCCAATACATTATATTTTAATCTCCATAAGACTAAATAAATCTAGTGATCCCAAATACCACCTGCGAGAGGTAACAATCACACGATCTCCAGAAAGAAGAAATTCCCGTGCAAGTGCTTTACCCAATCCCCTTGTACTGCACAAGCCATTTAGAATATGTAACAATGTTATAAAACCATAAAT
The DNA here is from genome assembly GCA_037074535.1 of Gleditsia sinensis. Taxonomy (NCBI): domain Eukaryota; kingdom Viridiplantae; phylum Streptophyta; class Magnoliopsida; order Fabales; family Fabaceae; genus Gleditsia; species Gleditsia sinensis. The sequence continues at coordinate 32,939,228 of CM073474.1, read as the reverse complement.
ATGTAGGTTTTCAATATCATAAGATTCATGGTGTAGCTTCCAATTTGCAGAGCCATATGTCCATGTAATGATAATATCTTCTGAATTGATTTGATAGATATCAGGTCCAGTACAAGCCAGACATATAAGGTTGCATAGGTGCATTAAATACCAAACATGTGTATATTCTTAGGTTGAATTACTTTGCAAACTAATTAGTTGAGACTTCCAAGAATCATGCTACACAATCCAGAAAATAGAATGCGGTCAATCCATTAAATTAATGATTCACAGATTTTGAAAATCGTACTGAGTAAGAGTGATGATATTCCATTATAGAAGAATAGCAGGAAGCAGTTCCACGGATTAGGCAAGTATACCTCCCCGTTATGACAACATTACGTGGACCAGCACGACAGTGTTCCTCCAACACCATGTTAGCACCTATCATAGTCCCAATGATTATTCCTCCAAGCCAGCTATACCATATCAAAGCATCCATCTGACTGTCTCCACCTTCATAAAATTTGCAATGGGATACCAATGTATATGAGAGAAAATAGATTTGCACACACATTTCTATTAGGAAAGTTGCATATGTGCCAACCTGACATCTGAAATCCAATTGCAAGGATGACCCCGGTGCTCATCATAGTCACAATATACCTTCCAATTTGAACAGCAATCTGGTTGTTGTGAAGAAAACATTGTCAAAGCCAATATTCAATGCAACACAAGATAATATATGTGCTACAGTAATTCCAAAACTGGATGCTGCTGTCCAGTGATCAAAGAAAAAATACATATTGAAGTTGCTACGCCAGCAGAGTAATGGAAAAAAGGCATTAATGACATGCTGATAAACTGCTATAAATGTATAAAATCTGATACTTGGAAGAAACTATATAAATAATTAATGTTATAATTCAGTAACAATAAGAAGGTCTTCAAAGCATCCCTTAGGTTGTTTTCTCAAAACACGTGTCGCTTTAAAGGAGGGAAAAAAGTAAATATAAATTTGCGGTTCCCCCAAATAGGCCTTAGTCCAGCGCTCAAACCTTAGACAACTGAGTCAATACATTTTCAAATTGTTTTATGCTCTACTCGTATGTAGAGCTGTTTCAAGTAATTCAAAATCTAACTTGACTTGAAGAGAAGGAAATTCCAAGCATAATTGTTCGTCCAGAACTCAACTTGCTTTTGTTTCTTTGTTAATTTATGTCTTTGGAAAAGAAAAAATGAACCATTTAACGAACCAGGACTCAGTGGTAAGGATTAAAGAACAATTTATGCTTATTCTTATTTGTTTCAATCTAGTCTACTAATGAAGCCACTATCTCTTGAAGGCAAATTTCCATTAAATCCGCGAATAACTTCAATCTTCTATAGCCCAGCGATAAATGAACTAAATCTGAAAGCAAAATAACTCAACGCTCATGATGGAATGGTAATAATAAGCCATTAAGTGTGGTTAGGTGAGGGATATGGGTAATTTGCAGGACTTCTTATTTTCATGTAAAATAAATAAATAGAAATAATTATTTGAAACAATTTACCGAGGATAGCACCTCCTCCACCTTCGCCATAGCTTGCCAATACTCATCATCTGATTTTGAGCCTGCCTTGAAAGTCCTCGACATAACAGACTTCACGGCACCCCAAAACCCAATTTTCCTATTCAAATCAACCTCATTTTTCTCCAAATTCCGACTTTTTCCTTCAAGTTCTAACTTTTTCTCCTTCAAGTCCCCTCCATCCTCAGTCCTAAACGCCCAGCACTGTTTCAAAGAAAACCCATCATGGCCACCAAGTATCCTCCGTGAGCTGGACCAGAGAAACCCCCGTCTGAGCGAGCTCCTCCTATGGTGGTCTTTGAAGCAAAAATGATCGAAACTTTTCGGGCAAAGGTGAAGCTTCGCGACTGTGGCCATGGCTATGACTGACGGAGAACGGCGACGGCAACGACAAAGTTCATGGGAATGTTGAAACAAATTGGGAAATTGGCAATTAGGTAACTTGCTAATGTCTCTGTTTTTGTAATTTTGTGGCGGAAAAATATCTTCGAGAGAGTGTGCCCAGATTCGCGGGAGATCTACAGACGTAGTGAAGGGAGAAAATTGTGATGACCACACGTTACAGCAACCTCATCTTTGCGAGATTAAGTGACACGTGGCATGCGGGCGTGTGCCCACCTTGCTTTTCCGTCTCGAGTTGTCAATCATCTATAGTAAATTTTGCAATAAAAGAAAACAAAAATAAAAAATTTATTTATTCTTTTCACATATTATATTTTATATTTAATTAATTTATCTAAAAATATTTTTATTAAGAATATATTTGATAAAATAAATAAATAAATTTATAATTTATTTAAATAATATATAATTTATAAAATTTTAATTAATTTATAAATTATTTTTATAAAACAGAGTTTAAAACATATAAATTTGTTATTTTTGTAATTATTTAAATTTAAAAAAAATTTATAAAATTTAAATGTAATCAAAATAACGTCTTATAATATTAAATTGACCAATTTATTTAAATCCATTTTTTTTATAAATTTGTAAAGTATATTAGTATCATATATGCAAAATTATCTATATTAATATATATTTTATTTATTGAATTATTTAGTACATGAAAATTTTAATAAATATTTTTAATTAAATGATTAAATAAAATAAATTTCAATATTATTTTTTCATCTATTTTATTTTCTTAAAATATTAAAAAAATAGTCAATTGAGGCGTTTATCATAGTATTATCAAAAATAGTTATTTTGAACATAGGTAGCCAAAATATCTAGGTAATTAAACTCTACTTTACAACAATCAAATCTTACATAAGGGTTAAATTTGATATAATTGAGATTTGAGTTTCCATTTTTATTAAAAAAAAATATTTCACGTATCAAATAATTTAATTTGAGTTATCCCTTATTGTTCTTTGAAAAAAAGGAAGAGACAAAATATATTGAAATGATGAAATATCTATATTAATTTTAAAAATATTAATAATTTTATAATTTTTATTCATTTATTTAGTAAATACGTGAGCTGGGTACCATTCAAGGGAGATCGATGAAATTGAAGGAAATAATAGCATTTGCCAATTTACCAACAAGGCAACAACTTAAATTTAATACGGATGGTGCCGTGAACAGATCTGGTGCTGTTGGCTGCAGAAGAACTCTAAGAAACGCTGCGGGTGAATGGATCATGGGTTTTACTAGAAGGATTGGTACTTGTAGGAGTTTGGGGGCTGAGCTCTGAGAAATCTTGACGTGCCTTCAAATTACTTGGGAGAATAAGATCGAGTCAGACACCAAGGAAGCAATTGATCTATGCAGGAAGGTGTCATAGCAGTTCAATAAACCCATTAGTGGAACCTCGTCGTAAGGACCAAACAACAGCGTTAGTGTTGTTAAAATGTGTTAGAAGTCTGAATAGATAATGGTACACGTGTATGGCAGGGCTGGGTTGAGAGACGTAACCGTTAGGAGGGGAATATAATCCATGCAGAATGCGTGAGAGGCATGTGGGTTCATTTTCTATGATTTTCTAGATCTTAGCGTGATATTTTCTTTCTCTGAGAAGAATCTCTACGTGTATCTGGACTGGACCTTTTTCAAGATTTTAATTCCATATCAGAAGTTTATTTCACTTGTTACACTGGTATCAGAGCACTTTTCGGGTGCCAAATTTAGATTTCTGCATAACAATCGACCAAGGTCTCCAACAATGAAGTAGATAATCGGATGAGGGAAGTCGAGAGAACGATGGCTGATTGTTTTGGTCAAATGAATCAACGATTCGAAACCCATGAAAAGAAGCTCGAAGGAATAGATCAGAAATTCGAAGCAATGATGTTGTTCATGCGCAAAGAGTTTGAGGTTCTCAAAGATGGAGCTGGAAAGGGGAAGAACTTAGCTGACCCCGGAATGATAGAAGGATCTAGCAACAATTCAGCTAATGGAATAAGGGAAGGATATCCTCCACAGGCGATTTCACGCAATCTGGAACATCCGCGAGTCAATCTTCTTTCATTTGATGGCACGGACTTTCGTACGTGGTTGGGCAAGTGTGAACAATATTTTTTCTTAGAAGAGATTCCTGAGGATCGAGGTCCAAATTAATCATGCTGGCCATGGAAGGTAAGGCATATGCATGGCTCAGGCAGCATCTGAGCATGCCAGGTAAGAATGATATTTCATGGAAAGAGTTGTTAAATGATATTGCGATGAGATTTGATGATGGGGTATTTGATGATCCATTAGCTGAGTTAATGTAGCTGAGACAAACAGGGGATCTGGAGGAGTATTTAACTGCTTTTGATGAGCTAGTTGCCAGAGCTGGGCTGGACTCGAAAATGGCCATGAGCTGTTTCTTGGGGGGTCTGAATGAAGTGTTGGAGAAGGCAGTCAGGATTCAACGTCCAAAATTCCTGGTAGAAGCTATACAGATAGCTAAGGGGCAAGAAAGCTTATTCTCAATTTTTCCCAACCAAAAATCTCACCCTCCACCCACTAACAACAACCACACACTCCGATCTACCCCAATCTCGCCTAAAGCACACTCATATTCTTTCTCTTCCCTGGCTCCTGCAGGGGATCATACTTCTCGGGGTAACTCTCGCAATATCCTCAATTACACCCAAAGACCCAACTCCTTCATGCCACCTATTACCAGTAACACTATGAGCAAGAACCTGACCAACCAAAACTCCAAGGTCAATCGGCCCAAGCAACCATACACTCCACCTCATAAACAACCTCCAAGGATCGGCCAAGGTCTATCATTAGCAGAAGAGAGGCGTGCCAAGGGACTATGCTGGAAATGTGGAGAAAAATGGAGCCCTCAACATCTTCAAGAATGTAAGAGATCACGGTTGTTTAGCTTACTCATGGAAGAAGATGGCTGGGAAGAAGAGCTAGATAGTACAGAGGAACCGAATAAAAATGAGGAAGGAGAACCCACAGAGGATAACATACAAATATCCCTGCAAGCAATTAGTGGACATTCAGGCGGGCAAACCATGTTGCTTGAGGGAACCATCAAAAAGCAGGTGATATCCTTCTTAGTAGACACTGGGAGTACGCATAACTTCCTGTCTGATAAGGTGGTTAAAATCCTGGGCCTCAAAACTAGTTATGCTGGTAGGCTCTCTGTCCGCGTGGCCAATAATCAACTAGTTTCTATCACTTCGCAAGCAGTGGGAGTGGAATGGAGTATGGGGGGAGCCACCTTCAAAGCAGACTTCTTAATATTACCAGTAGCAGGACTTAAAGCCATACTAGGGATGAGCTGGTTGAAAGCCATGGGAAAGATTGAGTGGGATTTTTTCAATATGACTATGACAGTTTGGCACAAGGAAGAGAGAGTCACTCTTAGAGGCCGGCAAGAAATCACGGAAATAAGGGAAGCAACCCGAGGAATGTCTGAACTAAAATGTAGTGGGGAATGTTTTGCATTAAAACTTTTGCCCCTGGATGAATGCACAACAAAAACTATTTCCCATCCACCCAACCAGTACAACCAGACACTTTCTACAACACAGCAACGACAATTAGATTCCATCCTTCACCAATATGAATGCCTTTTCCAAATCCCAAATACTTTACCTCCATCCCGCCCATATGATCATAAGGTTGCTCTGGTACATGAGACTAACCCCATTTCCTTGCGTCCCTACAGGTACCCATACCTACAGAAGAATGTCCTAGAAGAAATGGTGGAAGAAATGCTCAATGCGGGTATCATCAGAGAAAGCTCATCAGCATTCGCAGCCCCAGTAGTATTAGTAAAAAAACGAGATGGGTCCTGGAGATTTTGCGTGGATTATCGGAAGTTGAATGCAGCTACCATCAAAAACAAATTTTCTATTCCCATAGTGGAAGAGCTGATTGATGAGCTTCAAGGTTCCCAGTTTTTCTCCAAACTGGATTTGCGTTCCGGCTACCACCAGGTTCGCATGCACCCAACTGACATTCACAAGACTGCTTTTAAAACGCACAGTGGCCATTTTGAATGGCTGGTCATGCCCTTTGGCCTCTCAAACGCCCCAGCCACATTTCAGGCTCTTATGAACGATGTCTTCCGTAAGTTCTTACGCCGATTCATCATCGTTTTTTTTTATGACATACTGGTCTATAGCCGCACATGGAAAGACCACCTCTCACACCTTGCATGCACTTTTACATTGCTACAACAACACTCCCTTTTTCTGAAGAAAAGTAAATGCGTCTTTGCCCGAACCACCGTGGAATATTTGGGCCACGTTATTAGCAGAGAGGGTGTTCGTATGGATTCCAGCAAGGTGGAAGCAATATTGGAATGGCCTCAGCCTACTACGGTTAAGCAAGTGCGCGGATTCCTTGGGCTCACATGGTACTATAGACGCTTTATTAAAGGGTATGGCAGCATAGCTCGCGGCCTTACTCAACTACTCAAGAAAGGTGAGTTTGCTTGGACGAAGGCTGCTGAGGAGGCTTTCTCCAACTCGAAGGGGGCCATTACATCAGCTCCAGTACTGCAACTTCCGGATTTTTCAAAAAAATTTACCGTGGAAACTGATGCTTCCACGACGGCATAGGTGCAGTTTTGATTCAAGAGGACCGTCCTATAGCATTCCTTAGTAAGGCCATGGGACCTCGGTTTTCTGTCATGTCCATGTACGAACGGGAGTTATTTGTCATCGTGTTTTCAGTGAAAAAATGGAGCCAATACTTTATCAGGAATCATTTTACTATCCCCACGGACCAGCAAGCCCTTAAGCATCTTCTGGAACAACCACTATCGACCCCCATGCAGCACAAATGGTTGGTGAAATTGCTAGGGTACAGCTACGACATTCAATATAAAAAGGGCAGAGATAACCTTGTGGCTGATGCCTTGTCACGAAGGGAAGGGGCCCCAGGACTTCACACCATCACTATGGTGGATAGTTCTTTATTAGACCGGATCAAGGGCAGTTGGGAACATGATGAGAAACTATGCCACTTGAAAACCCAACTACAAGCAGGAGAGTCAGTCAATAATAAATATCAGCTCCAGGGACAGCTTTTGAAACGCAAAGGGAAGCTTATGGTGGGCAACGATACGGGTTTACGAAAGGAAATCTTACAGTTTTTTCACGCCTCACCATGAGGTGGGCACTCGGGGCACTCAGGCACCTATCAGAGGGTTAAATCCATTCTTTATTGGAAAGGCATGCAACGTGATATCAAGGACTTCATACGTCAATGTGACACTTGCCAGTGATGTAAACATGATCTATCAAAACCCCTTGGCTATTTGCAACCACTTCCAATTCCGGAAGGAGCCTGGCAATGTCTTTCGCTAGATTTCATTGTTCAATTGCCGAATTCTGTGGGCAGGACCGTTATTCTCGTGGTGGTTGACAGGTTAACTAAATATGGGCATTTCTTTGGACTGAAGCATCCTTATACAGCCAAGGGTGTGGCCTAGATTTTTTTAGATAACGTGGTTCGCTTACATGGTTGGCCCATAGCCATTGTCTCCGATCGTGATTCCATTTTCCTCAGCTCTTTTTGGCATGAGTTATTTACACTCCATGGAGTTCAACTTCAAAAGTCCACTGCATTTCACCCTCAAATCGACGGTCAAACTGAGGCTGTAAACAAGGTCGTGGAAGGCTACCTACGCTGCTTTGTGAGCAACGTACCTAACAAGTGGTTCCAGTGGTTACCTACAGCTGAGTTGTGGTACAACACTCACTACCAAGCCTCCATTCAACTGACACCATTTGAAGCCCTCTATGGTTACCCTCCAAACCTTGACAACCCTTACATCACGGGCGTTTCAATGATTGGGGCAGTAGACACAACACTGCGTTCTAGGGAACAGATATTATCTATGCTTAAGCAACATCTTTTGAAGGCTCAATAACGCATGAAATGGTACGCTGATAAAAAACGATCTGAACGGCAATTTGAGGAAGGGGACTGGGTTTACCTAAAGTTGCAACCCTACAAACAGGCCACCATCCAAAATAGGGCTTTCCATAAGTTGGCTGCCTTATATTATGGACCCTATCAGATCACAGCTAAGGTAGGGAAGGTTGCCTATCGCCTATCCTTACCCCCTGATAGCAGAATCCATAATGTCTTCCATGTTTCTTTACTAAAGAAACATCATGGCACTTCTGTTCCCCAGCAGCTTCTTCCTACCTTCTCCGAGGAAGGGGACATGCCTATGATACCCCATGCCATCCTGGATCGTCGTATGGTTAACAGACAGCACAAGGCTGTGACTGAAGTACTAGTTCAATGGTCTAACGCGCGCCCCAGAGGATGCCACCTGGATTCCCTTTTATCAGTTCAATAAACAGTTTCCACAGTTTACTCCAACTGTCACTACAGAGCCTCCAGAAGAACCAGGTTCAAGCTTCCTTGGGGACAAGAAAGTACTCGAAGAGGAGGCTATTGTCATAGCAGTTCAATAAACCCATTAGTGGAACGTCGTCGTAAGGACCAAACGACAGCGTTAGTGTTGTTAAAATGTGTTAGAAGTCTGAATAGATAACGGTACACGTGTATGGCAGGGCTGGATTGAGAGACGTAACCGTTAGGAGGGGAATATAATCCATACAGAATGCGTGAGAGGCATGTGGGTTCATTTTCTATGATTTTCTAGATCTTAGCGTGAGATTTTCTTTCTCTGAGAAGAATCTCTACGTGTATCTGGACTGGACCTTTTTCGAGATTTTAATTCCATATCAGAAGTTTATTTCACTTGTTATAGAAGGAGATCGACAGAAGAAGGCACTCAGGTGCTAGAATCATCGATCAGATTCATTCTTTCTTAACGAAGGACTTTTTTTTTTGAATAAATGGAGAAACCATATTAATACATTATTAGGCCCTAAAGCTAAAAAATAGAGGACAAAGATAGAATAATCTTACAGTTTTTGAAGTTATAAAATAAAAAATTAGTACTTGGACTAAAAAATAAAAAGGCAACACACTTCTTTAATCTTAATTTACTAAATTACATCTCAAAAATTAAAAATATAGTTAATACAATAACAAAAAAAAAAAAGCACATCTTGAAGAGACAATACGCCTCTATTTTTTTTTCAACACACCTCAGCAAAGATTAGAACGTCACCTTTTTTCATGTTTACAGAAAAGGCAATATATATATAGACCGATTTTTTTTATTTTTTTGGACTGGCTATATAGTGACCGATTGGCTCGCCAAAGAAGTCCAGAGTCTGAATATGGGCCTTAAGATCCTTGCGGATCCGCTCAGAGACCTTGTCCCTATTTTGATCAACGACATGAGGGGTAAATTCACCCTCAGGTCTGCTGTTTGTTAAGCCTTTTAGCCCTTTGTAAACCATAAAAAAAAAAAAAATGTAAATAAAAGAACGATTACGATCACGATCACTTACGTTTAGTTTGTAAAAATATTTTTTACTTTTATTTTTAAATTTTTATAATTTTAAAAATATATTTAATTTATATTTATATTTTTTTTATTTTTTAATTATATTATTGTATTTTTATTTTTTGTATTTTATAATTATATAAATAATAAAATATTATGTATATAATTTAAAATAATTATAAAAATTTTATTGTTGTAACACATTAAAAAATTAAAAATTTTAAAAATATTTTTTTTGACATTTTTAAAATTTTTAAAAGTTTAAAAAATATTTTTTAAAAATAAAAAAAATAAATATATTTTTATATTTATTTTTAATTTTTAATTAATATAAAAATTGAAAACGGTCAAACCTGTGCTTAATTAGAAGCAATCCATCTTAAGGAGTTGGAGGTGGTGGTTGAGGCTCATTTTCATTTCTTGCGGCTTCTCTGCTTCGACTGTCACCAGGCAATGTTCTACAATTAATTGAAGAAGCTGACAAGGCACTAGAAGATTCAGACGCAAAGGTCGGAAGCGGGCTCTTCCTTGGCCGCCACAGACTCTCCCTTGAAAATTATCTGAAAAAAATATCAAGCTCTGACTCCCGCCCTCAATTTTCTTTCCCCACTAACCTCTGAAATCTCTTCTCTTTCTACCCAGTTTCTGCCATTGTTCTTTGGAATTCAGGATGCACAGATCCCAGGATCGACGGTCAAGATCTGCTAAACCAGTCACAATTCATGGCTATGCGCAGTCAGGCTACCTTGCAGGATTCCGGAGCTTACTCCGAGAAAACCCATCTCTTCTCAACGAGAGAAACCCTGTTGTAAGATCCCATTTCTCTTGAATGCATTTCCATGAATTAGGAAATTCGAAAAATGGGTTATTGGGTGCTGTAAAATTTTTTTGGTGCCAAATCTTCTATGTCAAAAAGATGTTTTTCGCATTCGTGATAAGTTTTAACAACTGGCCTAATAATGTTATTTTCTATGCTTACCTAGGTGTAAATTGAGGATATGAAAAAGCACATGAATTTAAATCTATTTGGTTATGCCTTTAACCTTGTTTATGTTCCTTGGTTTATTCTTCTTTGGTAGTTTATGAAATAACAGAAAATTCTGAAACAAAGAATCAATTATGTTTTGCGTTCACCATAGGCGCTATGGGCTAAGTTGAAATTGTTGTTTTTTGGTTAAAATATTTAATGTCATTTTCATTTTGATTTAACTGGGTATACAGCTAGGGTTTTTTAATGTAAGTTATGCATAACTATTTTATAGAGTTGATGGAGAGTATAACGATATTAAATTAGTTAGTAGTAGTAAGAGAAGGTGGCATGTGCCTTGAGTAAAAGTCTAGCTGGAATTTTTGGACTTGGTTAAGGTGTCGTGCTTTGGTATTTTATGAAGTATGCTGGGTGATATTAAAAATGGTTTTTTTTTTCTGTTGAATATTCCAGCTAGATTAAGAATCAATAGAGAAAAGTGAGACAAGCATAGTGCTTTGTGTCTGCTAGCCATATGCTGTTTATGCTGCTCTCTGGTGTATTTGGTTGGAGCCATATGCACAAATTTGCAAGGAAAAGACTATTTTAGACTTGTTGTGGGATTGGATTGTTTTTATGGCTTCTCTTTGGCGATCATCTCATGAGTTTCTTTGAAGATGTCCAGAGAGATTGGAGAGCATTATTATATTGATGAGGGTGTTTTGCTGATCCTTTTTTCTTTTTTCTTTTTTTTTCTTGCTTTCTTAGGATGGTAACTTTTTCTGTCCTTTTATCTCTTCGATAAAATTTCTTCATTTACCAAAAGAAGTGATCCATATGGCTATGAATATATTGAAAAGCAATAGTTGGAAACTAGTGAGGATGTTGAGTCAAGTGCGTTGCCACGATGAGTTCATGATAATTGACCTATAATAATGTAATGGGTAAATTGAGATGATAATTGTTTAAAAACTGACCAGCTAGTTTGACTTAGATGAGTCAGTGTTATCTAACGTGAAGCTGTGTCTAAGTTCATGGAGTAGTCTCTTTCTCTTACTGCTTCCTTTTGAGTTTGTATGTGTGCAGTAAACTTTATAGGTGTTATGTACTTCATTAGTAAATTTGTTGCCTGTTTATATGCTAGGTTCAATATTTAACTATATTGGACTTCACATGGCTCCTCTTTTTATGTTTGTATTGGATGTCTGAGGATTCAGCCTATCTTAAATGTAGATGGCGCAGACACCACTTCATGTTTCTTCTGGTCACAATAGGGCTGAGATAGTTAAATTTCTGCTTGATTGGCAAGGACCAGAGAGGGCTGAGTTGGAGGCCAAGAATATGGTAGGTAATACTTATTCTTAAAGTTCTTGTTAGAATTTAAATCTGTATAATCTAGAGTTTTAGTAATTTTCGTCTAATTCTGAGAAAGTCCTTTTGTATTTTCATAACAGTATGGAGAAACTCCCTTGCACATGGCAGCAAAGAATGGATGCAATGAGGCTGCACGGTTGCTTCTTGCTCATGGTGCTTTTATTGAAGCCAAAGCAAATGTGAATTTTCTTCTCACCTCATATGTCATTTAATATAGTACTTAAATCTGAGAAAACATTGTTTAAATGCTTTATATGAAGGTTTTTTTGTTGGCCTATTCTTGCAGAATGGTATGACACCTTTACACCTTGCTGTTTGGCACTCACTTCGAGCTGAAGAATGCTCAACTGTGAAAACTTTGCTTGAATACAACGCTGATTGCAGTGCTAAAGATAATGTAGAAAATTTAAGCCCTATTTTTCAGTTAACTAAACATATTTTCTAAGAAATCATAATAGATGCTCAAACCTATGAGTTGCAGGAGGGAATGACTCCTTTAAATCATCTTTCACAAGGACCTGGAAGTGAGAAACTTAGGGAATTATTACACTGGCATCTCAAAGAGCAAAGGAAGAGGCAAGCTATTGAAGCATGCACTGAAACAAAAGCTAAAATGGACGAGCTTGAAAATGAATTAGCAAACATTGTGGGTCTACATGATCTAAAGATACAATTGCGAAAATGGGCAAAGGGTATGCTTTTGGATGAAAGGCGTAGAGCTCTTGGCCTGCAAGTTGGCACTAGAAGACCCCCTCATATGGCTTTTCTTGGCAATCCTGGGACAGGTTATTGGTGACAGATGGTTTCTGGAATATACTTTTTGTTTATAATCAGCACTGAAGTTATCTTGGACGATCCTGGCATTATCTTCTCTTTGTTTATTGATGTCTGTTTGATCACTTAATAATTTATTATAGACTGAGCTCATGTTTTCAAAGTTAATCTGTAAATAGATCATTGAGCTTTCTTGTTCTTGTTCACTATTTACTTTAGCACGTCAGAATTTCAAAGACCACGTGTTTATGCTCATCACTTTGTCTATAATGCAGCCTTACCACCTCATACGTTTACTCCTTATTGGTTTAGATTCATGGCTGTGCACATTGTTGCATGTCAAGTTTGATTGTTGTCATACTTAATTGATCTAGCTTGAATTTTGTGTAGAAATGAAAATGCAGCTAGATCAATCATGACAAATTCTCATTCTGTTTTCACTATGATTTTCACTTTCACATATTAGTCCCTAGTGACATCTCTTAATATTTGTTGACTCCTTTTCTTCCCTTATGCATAAAGTATCTATATTGTTGTCTTTCATTTTTGTTTTTAAATTCTCTGCAGTAACAGAAGTTGATTGCTGTGTCCAACAGGTAAAACAATGGTAGCTCGGATCCTTGGAAAGTTACTCCATATGGTGGGAATCTTACCTACAGATAAAGTAACAGAAGTACAACGAACTGATTTGGTTGGTGAATTTGTTGGTCATACTGGCCCAAAGACTAGAAGGAAGGTATATTATGGGCCTTGAAATCCTCCTCTTCCTCTTCTTTTTTTGGCTATTTGGCTCTTGGAAACTGAACTTAACCACCTTATGGGACAACTGTGTTTAAACGATGTACACAGATCAAGGAAGCAGAGGGAGGAATTCTCTTTGTTGATGAAGCTTATAGACTGATACCGATGCAGAAGGCAGATGATAAGGACTATGGGTTGGAAGCATTAGAGGAAATTATGTCTGTCATGGACGGTGGAAAAATTGTAGTTATATTTGCTGGATACAGTGAACCGATGAAGCGGGTAATTGCTTCTAACGAAGGTTTCTGTAGACGGGTGACCAAGTTTTTCCATTTTAATGATTTCAATTCAGCAGAGCTGGCGGAAATTCTCCACATCAAGATGAATAATCAAGCAGAAGATAGCTTGCTATATGGATTTAAGTTGCATCCCTCCTGCAGTATTGAAGCTATATCAGCATTGATAGAGAGGGAAACCACTGAAAAGCAACGTAAGGAGATGAATGGTGGCATAGTAGATGCTGTATTGATCAATGGTAGAGAAAATTTGGACATGAGGCTTAGCTTTGATTGTATAGATACAGAAGAACTTCTTACTATCACCCTGGTAGATTTAGAAGCAGGCCTTAAGCTACTGTCACAGCAATAGTCTCATTGGATGGTATTCTCGTAGTCATTCTTTTGGCAACCTGGTAGGGTTTCCATTGATTTGGAAAGATTTATTCCAGCACACTAACATGTTTACCATTGGATATTGCCACTGCATTATGAAGAACTGTGTCAAGAATGAGTTTGCAAATGTAGAGGGGTTCATGTTTCTGGATATATAAAGTTTTGTGATTGATGGGGCTATAACGTCAATGGGCTGCTTGAGGCCCTTTGTTTGTAATCTTATTTATTATTAGCCAGTAATAAATCTCTTCTGGATCGTAACTGTCCAAAGACTTTCCACTTTTCTTTTGACCACTCGTGTTCATTCCCTATTGAGATTTACGTACTTCCTCTGTGTGTGGGGCTTGAGGAGCTATGGTTTCAACTTTCAAGGACTCTGTTTGAGAGGTGAAATTCAAAGAAATTAAAAGAAAAAAGAAAGATAAATGAGGGTGAGATAATATTTTTTATTGAGATATTTAAGATAATTAAAAAAGGAAAAATTAATTAAACTATATTATTTTAAGAATTTCTTGATTATAATAAATTAATAAAACTTGATTATTTTGAGAATGAAAAGAGAATAGATTATAAAATTTGAGATTTTATAAATTGATTAAATGGAATAAATATTTTATGAAATGTTTTATTTTATTAAATAATTAAAAATTTATTTATTTTAAAATTTTTATTTATAATTTAAGAATTAGATTTAGTTTCAAAGTATCTTTGTCCATGGAGATCCGAGCTTTTATGGGCTTGGCATGTACTTCCTACCCCTTTTTGGCCTTCTTATCATTGGACGCGTTTGTGCAGATGTGGGAAGTCAAGCATCAGAACATCCTGAAATAGAGTCATTGTCGAGGCCTGATTTTGGCGCTGCAATGAAGTTCTTCCTTGCTAAAAGACTAACATCTGAGTAAGTTTCTGTTAATTTGTTGTTTGATGCATCTTTGTGTCTTTTTTCTGTTTTGTCCTCAGGAAACGTATACAAACTATTGCTTTTGTAGGTTTTTGAGTGATGAGCATACTCATTTGAAATTATGATCCAGTGACATGAAGCTTTGTTGATTAGGCCGAGTGATTCAATTGTTGACCTACATATATAATCATATTAATTTTCATTTCTCTGGTCATTAACTTGAATACTGTCGCAAAATTATTGTGATTTGTGAAGGTTCACACAGGTGACAGCATATGTAGAGGAGAAATCTGTTATTATTGGTGAGAGAAATACAGCACCAATAGAGGCCCTTACGAGGGCAGTTGACGAGGGTCACAATAGGATTGCCATACTTTATGGGGGTGGCCACATGCCTGACTTTGGGAGGAGATTAAGGGAGGAATTTGACTTTATTCCGTCTCGTATGCAGTGGATTACAGCTTGGTCCATAAAGAAAAGGAACCTAAATACAAGCTCATTTCCATTCGTGAAGACAATGGCTAGAGTTTTGGGTTGGCGATTTGTCATGACCCTAAATCAAGAGTAATGTGATACAAACATGGCTTGAATATTGAATATAATATAATAACATAGCATGCAGCAAAATTCATATATGCATGTATATTGTAGAGCTTTGCACTCTATACTGTACAAAACCATATATCATTAAGTCAATGATAACCATTATATAGACTTGACATATGGAGCACTTATAAAGTACAAATCAACTATGCAAATAGACACTAAAATAGACGTCAATATCTATAACAACAAAACAAAATTGGTGCCTTAAGAATTGCGAACATGTGATGCTCTTACTTTTCATAGCAATGAGCTTCGATGAACTGTGCGCACCCCACTCCAACCATCCTCATGTAACCTACACAGAATCCCGCAATTCAGGTGTACTTGGGCATTAATTGCAGTAAACAGCAAGGTCGTATACTCATGTTGGGTTCATTCAATTCAACCAAAAGCAGGATTACAGAAATAGATATTTGGTGCATGAGTTGTGAAATTCTCTTAGCCATAAGAAATGGGGCTTGACATAAGAATTTTCACTTTACAGTAATAGACAATCTGGCCATGTTGAACTGTTCCGAGATGTTATTGTAAATTTTAAACCCTGAACTAATGTTAATTCCGATCCGCGTGAAACTTCCCTGATGGTAACAAGCTTATAGTTCTTTCTCCTTTTGGCGGCTTCAAGGACCAAGGCCTGAAGATGTGGTTGCAAAAAGAATTTCGTAGAATACTAGCATCTACAAGTCTTGATAGCAAAAGTGTTTTGGTTTAACCTTGCCATGATTTCTGCGATTTACCCACATGCTTTTGCAACATTGGTAAGTCGTACTATTTGAATACAGAAAATTTGGTTTGGAAGGCTTGACTTTAGCAGCTTTTCCTAGACATTACGTGAAACTTGTGTCAAAAATAAAATGATTATTTTTTTCTCCTTGATTTTGATCATATGCTTACAAATGACAAATATGATTCAAAGCTGCTATAGTTTTCAAATTGTAATGGGGTCAACTCCAGTCTCATGTTTATTTAATCAAGACAAGATCATTTTGTTGCCGCTGCCAATGATCTTAAGATTTATTGATTTCAATTGACGAATAAAATTAGATACCAAAATACTTACAAACAGTTTCATCCACCAACCGTGAAGTAGAGGAAGGATCGTTTCAATGCTCAATGCTCATGTGAATATCTTGCATCTTTTGCTTCTAGGCACATGAACTTAGAGATTTAGGGAAAACGCTGCCGGCAAGAAAACTACATTCAAGTTGTACAAAAGGGAAAAGAGAGGTGTAGCCCTGAAGATATTCAGAAGTTGAGTGTTACCAACCTTCATGATGGCGTATTCTTATGGCTCCAACACTCTCGTTCTCCATTTGCCTTACATACCTTCTTAACACGTAGATGAGTACAGGGGACATATGCAATTATAATAATAGCTTTTTCCGTCTTGAAGATTTTATGAATTGGTCCCACTTCAAAATTAATTATTGGTGACAATGATGTATTGGTGTATTTTCTTGATATGTACCATATGGCCTTTAATTCATGATTGAGTAAGGAATTTTTGAACGAACATTGTGTGAGTGGCTGTGTTTGATATAGGCTGCAATAGGTATGTAAATGAATTTAGATAGTTTTTATATCATATAGAAATATTTTATGAGAGTTTTGTCGGTCCAATCTGATCAAAGCCTAATAGTATTATTGTATTCGTTTTGCTGTTTTTCTGCTCGTGTTCCGTGTGTCAGGTACGAGAACAGCTAATCACTTTGTTGAATAAGTATTTCTGTAATATAAAAAAGAGACGAATATTTTGCGTTCACACCAATCTATCTGAACTGAATGCCACTGACGTGGATTATGACGGCTCAGAACAGATCCACAAGCGGAATAGAAAGTGTTCATGTGATAATTTGGGTTAGCAACACATTTAGAAACAAATAAATTGATTGGGACCCTTCAGACAATTTGGCTGATATGATAACTTTTTGTCACGAAACCACCATCTGAGACGTGAGAAATCAGATCATCTACTTTTATTATAATTATATTCAATTCTATGTCGCTGTGTCATCTTTGCCTATTATTATATTACTCATATTATAGATGTTGATCCGAAAATATTAGACCAGCAAAGGCTGTGTAATGGGCAGAAAACGTATAAGTATGTACTGATCTTTATTATTATTTAAAATTAATATTTAATTTATTATCAATAAATAATTTTTTATTTATTAATAATAATAACACATAACATAAATAATTTTAAAAAATATTATTTTATTAATGTGTCATAATTTAAATATAATTAATAAATAAAAAATTATTTATTAATTAAATTATTATTATTTATTTAATAATTTTAGTTGATTTCACTTCCTTCCATTCCCAGATTTTATTCGGAGAAAAGATTTGAAAGATTGAAAAATATTAAATTAATTATAAACTAATTTGTGGACAAGTTACCTAGAGATAAAAGGAGGTTAAGGAGAAGTAGCTATTGGCTTTATGTTCTATTCGGTTATCATAACTACATAGAATAAACGTACTTATCTGATATTCCTTATTCAAGGTTTTGTCCAGTTTTTGAAACGCCACCTTCTGTTGTTCTGCTTTTTCTCTTTCAGAGATGCAGGACCGTTATGATGTAGAACAGAGCAAGCACCATTCTTACTACCCACTTCCTGGTTCGGATTCTTTTGCTGCAAAAGTTGATCTGAAACATGAGAGAAAAACAGAAGCATCATGGGCAGAGGAGGAGGAAGCTGAAGTTGGCTCCCACGAGAACAAGGTTGCAGAGGATAAATGTGTTCCATTCAAAAGCAAGCCTCGTCTCAATAAATACGCACTTGCTAGTGCTATTTTGGCTTCCACAAACTCTGTTCTCTTGGGCTACGGTGAGTTTCATTAAAATCAATTCTAGTACCTGCTGCCCTTGCATCGTTTAAGTTCCCAGATCGAATCCCCTAAGAAAAAGGAGGGATGGGTATAATTGAGTCTAAATCAATTTTTATTTCTCCAAGTTTGATGTTTTTGATTGAGATACAATGGTATTGTGCAGATATTGGGGTGATGAGTGGTGCTGTGCTTTTCATAAGAAAAAATCTCAGTATCACATCAACCCAAGTAGAAATCCTGGTTGGTTGCCTGAATGTATGTTCTTTAATTGGATCTCTGGCCTCTGGTAAGACTTCTGATTGGATTGGGAGGCGTTATACCATAATTCTTTCTGCAGCAACGTTTCTGATAGGCGCCCTTCTAATGGGGTTAGCACCTTCATTCTCATTCCTCATGGCTGGACGTGTTGTTGCTGGCATTGGTGTTGGCTTCTCCCTCACGATTGCTCCAGTGTATGTAGCTGAGCTATCTCCTGCTCTAACTCGAGGCTTCCTCACCTCCCTCCCCGAAGTCTTCGTCAATGTGGGAATTCTTCTGGGTTACATTTCCAACTATGCTTTATCAGGTCTTCCGCATAACATAAACTGGAGACTGATGCTTGGACTAGCAGCTTTCCCAGCAATCGCAGTGGCATTGGGTGTATTAGCAATGCCAGAGTCGCCTCGCTGGCTGGTCGTGAAGGGTCGGTTTCGTGAAGCAAAGGAGGTGTTGATAAGAACATCAGAGACTAAGGGAGAAGCTGAATTGAGACTCGCAGAAATATCAGAAGCTGCTTCTAAACTTTACCAGGGTAATGAACCTTCTTCAGCCACGTGGCATGGACAAGGGGTTTGGAAAGAGATGTTTGTAAGACCGTCTCGCCCTGTCTTCCGGATTCTCATTGCCGCCATTGGAGTAAACTTCTTTATGCAAGCTTCTGGCAATGATGCTGTGGTATATTACAGCCCGGAAGTGTTCAGGGAAGCTGGGATTCACTCTGAGCAACAGCTTGTTGGAGTTACAATTATCATGGGAATTGTCAAGACTTCTTTTGCATTGATATCAGCCCTGTTCTTGGACCGATTTGGCAGGAGGCCCATGTTGCTATTAGGCTCCTCTGGCATGGCAGTCTCACTATTTGGTTTGGGCTTGGGTTCCAAGTTTCTTGAGCATTCTGATAGCAAGCCTGGATGGGCTATTGCATTATGCGTGTTTGCT
Source organism: Gleditsia sinensis (assembly GCA_037074535.1). NCBI lineage: Eukaryota > Viridiplantae > Streptophyta > Magnoliopsida > Fabales > Fabaceae > Gleditsia > Gleditsia sinensis. Next base: position 32,919,766 of record CM073474.1, on the reverse strand, counting down.
GTGTGTTCTACGGTCTCTTTCTTCTCTATTGGGCTTGGGCCCATAACCTGGGTCTACTCATCGGAGATTTTCCCATTGCGGTTACGGGCCCAAGGTTCCGGCTTGGCCATTTCAGTGAATCGGTTGGTTAGTGGGGTAGTGTCCATGACATTTCTGAGCATGTCAAAGATGACGACATTTGGGGGCATGTTTTTTGTTCTTGGTGGGATAATGGTTGTTGGTACGCTTTTCTTTTATTGCTTTCTGCCAGAAACCAAAGGCAAGAGTTTAGAGGAGATTGAAGCTCTGTTCGAAGACGAGGCACACTGAAAATGAGTTAAAGTCCTTGCTTAAATCAGAACTCTGCCTGCACAAACAAGTGTGCTGATTGCCACCACATATTGGCCCCTAGTTTATAATAGTTGTGGATGTAGGGAGAGAGAGTGGTGTGGTGAAGAGAATGGCAGAAAAAATGCAATTTCTGTTCTTTGCTTGGTTGGGCACATTTTTGAGTGATACTTTATCCATAATTTCTATGTTTATAATAGTTGTGGGTTGGGGTTTGTGATGTACGATGCTGATGAAGAAAGTTTATATTCGTGCTCTGTTGAGATCATAGCCTGACTCAACTTAACACCTTTATGCAAACATATTGAATCTGAATTTCAGTGGCCATACGCGAGTGAGGAGGACGACATAAATTGCTCTTCAACAATATGCGTTATGTGTGGGGATGATGACAAAATAGACTTGGGTCACGGGTGCTGAATCCTTGGTGAAAATGGGTCTTCTGCTGCTCAAATCACACATACCCACAGGACATACGGGTTGACATTAATCTAAAACATATGGCAAGGACAGTACTCTGTTATCATGGGCCAGTTACTTTTACTTTGTGTAGCTCCTCAATATGTTAATTTTTTTAGCTTCTGTTAGGATCGCTGCGTTTGTACTATCTATGATTGTCTTAGCGACTTCACTTTTTCAGTGGTGGGTCGTCTCTGCTACTCTTCTTGCTGAGCTAGCTTGTTTCAATTCAAACTTCAAATATTAATACAACTGTTTCATGAACCATCGGTGTCCAGAGTCCAGAATTCTGCTCGCACAGTCAATTTGGTTCAATGCCCTTGTTTGCTACTGTAAGCCTAATCTCTGTTTCACGTTAAAATAAAGCTTCATTAAGTTAACGTTAAGGATTTGAATTTGTGATTGTGACCTAATCACTTGTATATAGCCAATGCAAAGGACAAGCTCATGCAATCTTAGATAAAATAAAATATAATAACAACATGAGGACCATACGTCATGATCCAAATGTCAAACACTAACACGTCTCCTTGCCTTCATTGACAAGCCACAAAGTAACGAAATAAAAAAGTGGGGGTCTGAGATTTTCAGAGCCTTTTTTAAATCATAAACAGAGGAAATCAGAGCAACAGTGTATGGAGAAATCCATGGAATGGCAATAGTTTCTTCTTGTCATTGAGCTCGTCTGAGTTTTGAAAAGCTGACTGCAACTATCCTAAACTGTCTGTTACCGCTTGGTGGCATTTTAAGTAAAGGGCAACGGCTGCTCTCTTTCATGTGTCGTTTTGTGTTTGGAAGCTTCCAAGACTTGGAGATGCTATCTTCTGACCTCATGTTTCCGAACTCCTCTTTTAGTACTAATGTTTAATTAAGTGAGATTTAGGGGAATCAATGGGTTATTTAGCCTTAAAATGTTTTGGGGAAATGAGGTATAGTACTCATCAAGATTCAACTTGATGGTGTGGCCAAAGACTTGGAGCCTGTAATCTTGTCTTCTAACTACCGGACGAGTTGAGCAAGACACGAGCATGCAGACAAAGCCTTTGTATAATATCCCTTTAGATGGGAACATTGAAAAGGTGACAACATTAATTTTGTCCTCCACTCTACCATCTCTCACATATCTCGAAAATCAAATTTTATCTCTCTCTCTCTCTTCCTCTATCTGTGAAACTTGCACTATCAACTTTTGTAGCTTTCTAAATTCATTTCAGCGAACGGAGAAAATATATCGGGACACCCCCTCCTCCCCAAGCCTCTCATACCTTTTTTTTCTTTTTGAAAAAGAAAAAACGAAAAAAAAGGGAGGAAAGGGTCCAAATCAACTGGGAAAATAATGGAAGATAGATTTAGGTTGATGGGTCTCTAGCGCATACATTATTGAACTACGTAGTCTTGCTCTAGGGTTAAGATAATAATTGAAATGTAAATGGAAACTAGCTAGCTACCATTTTGATTCCAATGATATTTGGCCAAGGTCACTGTTCAACAACTAGCAATAAGCAACTATAGGATACCCAGTTCACTCAGTTAGAGTGCTATAAATATAAGTACTAGGTAGCAGCACATACTGCCCAGTTACCCTTCCGTTCTATGGATGTATAATTGTCTTTCCCAAATCATATTCCAAAGGAGGTTGAGCTTGCAGAAGAAAAAGCTACTGCAAGAAAACGGGCAAAGGAGTTTGCCCAAGTAATCTAATATTTTAATATACCTAGACAATAAATAACTAAAAAATTTTACATAGTACCTAGACGCACATAATGTCATGGGACTATATACTTTTACCGTGCCCTTCATTAGTAATCACAGACCGCAAGTCCTGAAAGAATTAGCTTGCTATTATGTTATACTGTCACGACGCAGCTAGGTGTAAACAATCATGTGCAAAATAGAACCAGAAAAGTTGTGGAAAAGCTTTCAATGATTTCATTTTGTACTATAGAGAAAGTGAAAACATAACCAAACTTGTAAGAGTACTGCATATGGGCGCAATCATATTACTTTCTACACAAATAATTCGTTAAAAAAGGGGAAGAAGTGAAGTTGGGGGTTATCACGAGACTGCGGAAGAAATCAAGTTTAGGTAAAGATTCTTCCGCTGTTAATGAAAAGGCCAGACTAATATAGCATGCTTTTGTTTTGTATTTCTTATCGCTACTAGGGATACGCACCCCCGTTTAATACTATTTGAATTTCAAACACCATTAAGCGCCTGCAACTTGTTCAATTAACGTCTTAGATCTTGGTCCCCTACCACCATATATGTTGTTCCAGACCAAGCATACGCTCATTGGTGATTCTTTTTTAAAAAAACTTAATCAGTAATTAATGTTCTAATTAATAGATAATTTTATTATTAAGGGGTTACTAGCAACAACGACAAAATGTACCAGGGGTATTATTAGCAGCTTATCAGCTCATAAATATTGGGATTATTATCTCTAAACTTGAATCCTTACATGGAAACTAGGCTTTACAACTTCAAAATTTTTAATCCTTAAGCTATATTAGTCTTCGTTTATGCGATCTGTTTGGGTTAATGAGTTTCGAAACAAACTTGGTGAGCAAGTGAGCTTGTGCTTCTCCTGTAAGTCTCTCGTTTTGGTGTTCTTGTCCCGGAAGTTTGCAGTTTCACTCTTAACCACTTGAAGACAAAATGATAAACAAAGATTATAAGGGGGGGAAAGCTTTGGGAATTAATTTTTGTAATAAGAATTTGTTTGATGATATTAATTTATGATTAATTAATTTAAAATGAATTCAAATTAAACCAAGTAATGCAATTATTTAAGGATAAATACTAACATACAATTGTCCTTATTTGTAAAAATTCAAAAAATTTAGCCCTTAATTGGTGGCCAAGTTAGAGACTGTGGGTCAGTAATATTTAGTGTTTACTAAACTAAATCAGAATGCTCTTTTAAATGTAATCATAAGTCAATCAAGACAAAGACGACGACGAAAAAAACAGCATACGGTTGCCTCAGAACCTTTTAAAATAATTATTTATACGACTTCCACTTTTGGTTTCTCATGCATTTATATCTCTCCCCATTTTATATACAGCACCGCCATTCCTCTTCTTCAAAAACCTTCTCTTGTACACTCTCTGCCTTCCTTCCATTACTCGCTGTTTCCTCTGAATCCCTGCCTCCCATGGAAAACAGACTCAAAATGCGAATCTCTCGCATGTTCAGATCCTCATTCGGGTCTTGCCGGACCCGAAACTTATCAGACGTTGCGGAAAAAGCAGTCTTTGCCCCGCAGAACCACCGAGGCTTCCAGCTCATAGAGCCCTTGTCCCCTAAAGCTCGTCCCTTTCCATCCATATGTAGACCCAAAGCGTCCGAAACATCCGACACCATTGATGACCGGTGTATCGTATCGGTTAAGGAGTCGCTCCCGAGAAGGAAAGTTTCGGAGTGGTCGTCCCCGTTCATCTGGGGCAGTCTCGATGGTAGGTCGTGTCCCCCTGCTTCGCCAATCACACCCTTGAATACAATCTACGAGAACGAGTTCGGTTATGGTGACAAAGTGAGAAATTCAGTGAGAAATAAAAGGTATAAGAAGACAAAGAAGAAGAAGAAGGATGCCCAGAAGAAAAGAAAGCCCTCAGATATGATCCCATTTAACTCTTGTGCTCAAGACGCAAACTTTGGCGGGTATTGGTGGTATAGCAGCGAAGAAGACGACGCAGGAGAGGATGAAACTGAAACCCTTTTCTCTTCTAAAAGCCTCTCTTCCGATTCCTCCAGGTCTCACCGCCGGCATCGTTCTCGTCGGAAAAAACACGACAGTGGCCGAGTGGCTTCTGGGAATCGGAGTTCTGAAATGGGTGTTCTCCCATTGCAGGGGAAAGTGAAGGATACCTTCGCCGTCGTGAAGCGCTCCAGGGATCCCTACAATGATTTCAGGACGTCAATGGTAGAAATGATAGTTGAAAAAAGGATATTTGCGCCCAGGGATTTGGAGAATCTCTTGCAGTGTTTCCTGTCACTGAATTCGCATAATCATCATAAGATTATTGTTGAGGTTTTCACAGAGATTTGGGAAGCTCTATTCCCTGACTGGCTTTGAAATTTGGAGTAATTATAAGAAAGAGCAAGAAGGGCCATATTCTTCTCTGTCATTTGTGTTTGTTTGCGAGGAAACTATTCCTGTTCTAACTTAACTTAGTTCCCATGTATGATACTCCTTTTTCTTCTCAATCTAAGTAACCTTTAGTTCTAATTTTTCTAAGACTTTATTTCTTTTGTCTTGTCTATAGCAATCAACGCTGGACCTGATTTTTCTTATCAGGGGACTTTCTTTTCTGTTTTTGTTTTCCTTCCCGTCGGGATTCTTCATATACATATAATGAATGACAGAGAACTGTATTTGCAAAGGTTGTGGCAAAACAATTGAAAGACATGGGAAAGAGATTTTTTGTTATGCATTTGATGAGAATTATATGCCAGGCTTTTTATCCAAGTTGAAAAGATTGATCGAGTGGGAACGGGAAACAAGGTCTTGGAAGTAGGTGTACTCTGCGTTGGACTTTTGGAACTGAAACTAGAAAAGATGGGGATGGGATGCTTTGTTTGATTTGAACCTCTTGTTTGAAAACAGAAAAAGTTGTCTCACTCTCTTGCGTTGCTCTTCGAACCTTTTGAATGCCTTTTCCTTTGAATGTGCCAAAAGCATACAAAAAGGTTACCACGTTAACCAAAATTCCTCAAAAAAGATTTTTTTTAAAAAAGGAGTAGTTTTTGTTCTCCGTTGAAAATTTGAAAGGAGTAGGTTATAATTAGAAACCTTTTCCTTTCATTCCGAAAGCTACGATGAGAGTCTGCCTTTATGAGTTTGTAACCCACTTCACTTTTTCCAACTTAAGCAAAAGGAAGCAATGGCCTATGAACTATGAAGTAAATGAGATATGTTTTTTGTTTTTCTTTTTTCTTTTTGTGGGGTTTGAAAAGTGAGATCTACATTTCATAGTTGCAAAACCTTGTTTGCTGAGACTTGAGAAGGACTTTTAGGAAACTTTTCCTCTATCTTACCGTAAAATTTGCTAAAAAAATTTGGCCAAAAGGTAGAAGGCAGCAGAAGGTGCAAGAGCAGTGTTGACCCAATTTCTGCAAGAGTAATATACTATTCTCCTCTGGGTTGGAAGAGGATTCGCATGATGCAAATATCTATGTGTGTTTACTTAATTTAAATCCATCATTTGCAATTATGAATTATCAAGGTGAAGAAAACCCAAGACGCAGTCACGCAGATATGGCTCAACTGCAATTTTAACCTGTCTTGGTTCATGGGTTACTCAAGTTATTAAGAGCAACTATTATAAGCCAATAGCTGCCAAAAGCTTCCTTGAATATTTCCACAGTTTTGCTTGTGACATAAAAGAACAAGCAGATATTCAATAACTTAGTGATAAGGTTGCAACTTTGCCCATGGACAACGAAATTAAAAGGCAAATTGTATCTAAAAGCAGAGGGAAACGGAAAAACAATTGTTTTGTGGGACTTGTATATTATTGGTGCACAAAAAGACAAAATATATCGTTGTTTTGTAGAAAACATGTTGTTTGATTGTATTGACAGCCAAATTCATCTACAGCATATCTAAAAGACATAATAAACCCACCCATAACATCAAACATTGTCCCAATTTAAAAGAACACCTAAATTGAGACATTTCAACAAATAGTTACAAGGGAACAGAGATCGTAGCGTTCGTGTTAGATTCTGATGGGACTATAGACAGCAGCTTCTTTAAATCGAAACAGAATGTAAATTGTTATGCGAAAACGAAAAAGAGGAGGAGGAGGATTAAGTGTTAATTTGTGAGATGGTTCCCACTGCATTGTAGTGGCATTGAAGGTGAAAGGTCAAGGAAATGGGCGGTGCATGAAAATTGAAATGAAAGAGAATACACAATGGAAGGAGAAAAGTGGTGGGGAGGGTTGCAGAAAGAATAAAAAGCAGAATCGTTTCTATTAGCCGTGGTGGGGACGGCAGAGTTAAACGGATACTATGGCTACAGGCTGCTGCGTCTGAGCTTTGAAAGCTATATTACAATGCAAATAGAGAAACAGAGAGGGAGAAGGAGTTAATTTAGCTGTTATGCAATCTAGCAAGTCACTTTCATTTGGGGGACAGGTTATAGGGAGAAGGGGATGGAGGTACCTGGATTCCTCAAATGAGAACGCCACGGTGATCAACATATCAAGCCATTAATTATGCCTGTGTTCGGTTACCTTTCTCCATTAAAGATCGCATTTTTTGGGTTCTCGAGCTTCATTTCTCTCTCTCTCTCTCTCTTTCTCACCGTCAACTAACCCACAACGCTACGTACTCATACAGGCTATTATTTTTATTCTGTGACGAATGAATATTTTTATACCATTATTTTTAATTACTTAATATAAGAAAATCAATAATATAAATAATTTCTGCAATAAAATATTACATGCTATTGGAATAATTTAATTAATCATTTTAAAAAAAAAACCTACGAAATTATGAAACACTATTTAAACTCTTTCTGTTATCTGGAGCACGAGATTAAGACGAGGTTCTTTTTTTTTTTTTTTGTGGTTGTTAGAAGGGATATATTTCGGAGGATGGGCCAGAATGAGGTAGAGAGTATGCGTATCCGATACCATACTTTCTGTCGGATAAATGTCCAATATGTTTGTGTGGACAAACGAGTTTCTTGCTTGGGTCCGTTCTGTTGGGCTGCTAACATCAAACCGAATGTTATCAGCATAATGCAAAAAACTATAAATTATTATTAACCATGTTAAAACTCAAAACTGCTCATATAATTAAATACTAATTAATATTATGAAGAAAGGCAATAGAAGAATGAAGTGGCTTGGTTTGAAAGCAAATGGAAAATTTCCTTCCACCTACACTCTATTGAATTGTAATTGTATAATAATAAATTATCAGGAATCTATTAATTAATTTTACAAAGTTGAATAAAAAAAATATTCTTACAATAAATAATATTATATTCATATTATAACATCATTAAAGAGTTCATTTATTAAGTAAAAATAGAAAAAGGACAATGAACCACAAATAATCGTATTTGTAGTCCGTAACGTGAGTAATGAAAGGCATTGGCAAGGCACCCAGCTGGGTCGTGGGTTATCTTGGACGGAGACTAGTTCCAAATGTTGAATTAATTTATAATTAATTTATGTGGATTAGCATTAATTAATTTATTAGTCCAAATATAGAATTAATTAAGTAATCAGTTTTGGCCCAACACTAAACTTATAATGGATTGGGACCTGTTAAATGTAAACAATCTGTGATAGGCCAGATTATTTACAAGCCCATTGGGTAGAGGCCCCAACTTGCAGCCCGTTATGTAGTCAGTTAGTTTCCTATCACAATACTGACTGAAGAGAGAGAATTAATTATTATTTTAATGATTTGAAAACCCTAGTTATCTCTAATATAAATAGGGATAATTCTCTTCTTTCTAAGCATGGTGAAATACAATCTCTCTCTCTTCCTGAGTTGTGGGCTAGGGTATTGCAAGTTGCAGACTCTACTTATTCTTGTTTATTTACTAATTTGATTTGCAGCTGATCTCGTTTATTGGAGCTATATCAATCGTATAGGTTTTGGGTATCCTATTTGGTGCATCATTATTATCAATGGATTTATTGGAATCGCATAGAGGTATGTAATTTTAAGTTTGTTGATAATCTCCCATATAGAATTATGGCTAACAATTGGTATCAGAGCCTCAGGTTAGATTAATCCCTTTCATGCAATTAAACAAATGAAAGAAACCCTAATTTTGTTCCAAAACCCTAATTTTGTGTTGGCTATGATTTTATCATATATTGAACAAATTGATCTAGGGTTTTGGCCTATTTGATATTGAATTAACAATATATATCTTTAATTGTGGAAGAAACCCATAGAAATTGCATGAATTATGTTATATTTTTCGCAAACTTGATGCAAATTTGGGATCTTTGGTTTTCTCCATAAAATCCGAAATTGACAGAGGGCTTATTCTTGGAATGATCACATGATGATAATATGTTAGAATCGTTCTTCATACCTGCGCATAACCGCATGAAATACGAGATTTACATGGCGATTTTTTCTTCAAATTTTCGTGGCTTTAGATCTCTGTTTTGTACGCATGAAGCGTGCAATTTGTTTAGGGGTTATGATATACATGATATCATAAACATAATATGTGAAAATCATCGTTCGAATCTGCGCCAAACCGAGCAAATCATGGCGCGACTTTCTTCGAAATTTCGAGGCCCGATCCGCGATATATACTCCATAAAACTGCAAGTTTGTTTGGGGATAATGTTAATCGGCAACCCTAGATTAATATACATGAAAATTGTGGCTTTTAATGGAGTAAAAATGGAGAATTAAAGTCGGGTTCTTTGCGGGTTGAAACCGGGTCGAACGACCCGGTTTCAGACCCGGCTGGAGGAGGGAGACGCTGAACAGCGTCTCCCGGTCAATCCCACGCGCATGGGAAGCGCGTGGTGGCGCGTGACAGTCACGCTTCACCTTTTGGTTTCCCAAATGTTGGCAGTTTTACTCCACGCGCCGAGATAGAAATTTTAATAATTTTTTGAAAATTTTTTGCTTCCTAGAAATATATTTGATGAATTTCCATAAACTTATACAGTGTAAAAATATACTGTACTCTCGGCTTCTGTACCCGAAAAAATTTTGTATATGTTATTTGGTATTTTTGTGACTTATATATAATAGGTACTCTCCCTGGTACCATTGTCTGGTCATAGAATAAATTTTTGAATCTTAATCTATGATTAAAACAATATAGTTTGCATTAAATTGATATAATTTCGTGGATTATGCAATAATATATTGTTATGTACCAGAAGTTATGTTATTATTTTGTATAATTATGAACTTGCCTATCGTGAGCATAATTATACAAAATCTTGTGGATTAAATATATTTTGTATTAAATTGATGCATTTTATAAATTATGCAATAAATGATTATTGTATGGCTGCAAATATAATGTTATTTTGTATAATTATGGACTTGCCTATCGTGAGTATAATTATGCAAAATTTTATGGGATCAAATAATTTGAATTCTTTTAGAATTTAAATGTATATATATAATTTTGATAATGGACATGCCCTATCGGTGTGACATTGTCAAAATATATTTTGTGTTGATCTATTTTATCATGAGTCTGTTAGCAGTAAATACATAATGTTTCAATGTCTGTTATACCCTATCGGTATGGAGATATTGAGTACATTCTTGTGTTAGTCCTTTTATGAGCCAATTTTGTGGTGTGTAATGAGTTTTCTTGGTTTATTATAATCCGGGACCCTTAGGCAGGATTATGATAAACAATCTTGTGAATATAGTTGCATAAGCTGAGTTTTTGGAGGAAACCTTGTCTTATAATTATGTTGCACACACATAATTAATGTTTCTTATTGTGTTCCCTCAACTTCTGTACCCATGCAACTATCGACAGTGAAAATTCTTAATGGAACAAATTATGACGATTGGAAGGAGTTATTGGACATGTATTTGACTCTTGCCAAAGAGGATTTGGCTCTTAGGAAGGTAAAACCAATAGATCTTGTTTTAGATCCTACTGCCACTGAGAAAACTTACCATGAAAAATAGTATGACTCGAACAAAGTATGTCTGATGGTGATAAAGTACACAATGGATAAGACCATTAGACATATCATTCAAGATAACGTATATAACTGCTGACTTTTTGAAAACTGTTGGAGAGAAATTTGATAAGACCTAAAAGGCCTATTACTTGTCTCTATTAAACACTGCTCGCTATAATGAAGTGTCAGGTATCTGTGAATACATTATAAAGTTTGTGAATTGTTTCAACAAGTTAAAGTCCTATAATATTGACTTGAGAGATAGTTATTTAGTTTGGTGCATTCTAGAACATCTCCCATCTCAATACGAGTTATGAGGACTACCTGTAATTTTTTTTGGAAGGAAAGTGTCATTTAAGGGGAGAGATTGTTGTGTTGCCATCCCATGGTTCCGAACGTGGAATAAGAGTACCGTTCGAGAAGAGGGAATGTTGTGAAGGCCCGAATATGATCCTTTGTTTGAGGGAAGGATTTTTAGAAATGCAAACAAAGTCCCACATTATTAGATATTGAGAAATCTCCATTAGGATGAGACTTATTTTGGAGAAAGTCCAAAATAAAACCATGAGGGCTTTGGCCCAAAGTGGACAATATCATTGTGGAGATATGTTTCCTCAAATGATAGTGAGAGGACTAAGATGAGCAATGTTCCATATGCTTCCGCTATTGACAGTTTAATGTATGCTCAAGTATGCACTTGTTCGGACATAGCATTTGCTATAAGTGTGCTCGGTAAATACTTGAGTGATTTTGGTAATGATCATTTGAGAACTGCAAAGAAGGTTATGAGATACCTGTAAGGTACAAAACACCATATGTTGACCTTTAGAAAGTCTGATCCATTTAAAATTGTGGGGTACACGGATTCAGACTATGCATCTTGTATAGATAATTGAAAATCTATTTTGGATACATCTTTATGATGCCTGGAGGAGCTGTTTCGTAGAAGAGCATCAAACAAACGCTCACAGCTACCTCAACTATTAAAGCAGAGAACGTCACTTGTTGTGGGGCCACTTGTTAGGCCATATGGTTGAGGAAAGTGATATCTGGCATGCATCTTGTTGATTCTATATCACAACCTCTAACCATTTATTGTGATAGTTCGTCTGCCGTGTGTTTCTCTCAAAATCACAGGAATTTTGGTTGTACTAAACATTTTGATGTTAAGATCCTGTTTGTTGGAGAGAAGATTGCTGAATCTCGGATTTGTGTGGTTCACAATTTTGGTGAACATATGCTAGCAGATTCGTTAACCAAAGGGAGTCTGAATTTTATGTTGGTTCTAAGACCGTCTATGTAATTTTGTTCAGTTCAGATATTGAAACACTATATCATTTGTTTCCCTATCGGACTCAATGATCTTGTGTGGTTTCTTTTCTGAGCTATGGTTAAAGGACCAATTTTGTGTTTTATTCGATTTTGAGATTTGGTGTGTTTAATATCACTTGTTTCCCTATCGGATTCAGTGATTTTGTATCGTCTCATTTCTGAATTTCAGACTCATTTGATTCAAATCTCTAGTGAACAAATGCTAGCAAATTTGTTGACCAAAGGCCTACCCATAAGGAGTATTTCAAAATCATGTAACTCATATGGGTCTTGTTAAAACTTTTGATGATGCCTTGGTCTAGTGGGAGTCTGTCTTTAAGAGACATTTTGATGTAATTTTGATATCTTTGAATGGTTAAAGTCCATTTACGTATTCCATTATGTTCAGAAGTTGAAACATTATTTATGATTGAATATATCATTTGTTTCCCTATCGGATTCAATGATCTTGTGTTAATGTTTCACTTCTGAGTTTAGTTGTTTAGTGTACTGATTATTTAATATTCTGAAATTTTGTTATTCTGTTATTTGTTCTAATAATTGATTAATGCTATCCAAGTGGGAGATTGTTGAATTAATTTATAATTAATTTATGTGGATTAGCATTAATTAATTTATTAGTCCAAATATAGAATTAATTAAGTAATCAGTTTTGGCCCAACACTAAACTTATAATGGATTGGGACCTGTTAAATGTAAACAATCTGTGATAGGCCAGATTATTTACAAGCCCATTGGGTAGAGGCCCCAACTTGCAGCCCGTTATGTAGTCAGTTAGTTTCCTATCACAATACTGACTGAAGAGAGAGAATTAATTATTATTTTAATGATTTGAAAACCCTAGTTATCTCTAATATAAATAGGGATAATTCTCTTCTTTCTAAGCATGGTGAAATACAATCTCTCTCTCTTCCTGAGTTGTGGGCTAGGGTATTGCAAGTTGCAGACTCTACTTATTCTTGTTTATTTACTAATTTGATTTGCAGCTGATCTCGTTTATTGGAGCTATATCAATCGTATAGGTTTTGGGTATCCTATTTGGTGCATCATTATTATCAATGGATTTATTGGAATCGCATAGAGGTATGTAATTTTAAGTTTGTTGATAATCTCCCATATAGAATTATGGCTAACACCAAACCCCTCTAGACGCGTGGCCATTTTCCTAGGCTTGGCTAATGGCTACGGGCTACTACTACTAAATAAGGCTATGCTGTAATTAAGCTCATCCTATTTGAGTTAACGTTGGTTGGTCTTGCTCAACGCTGGAGCCCTCAGCAGCTAGCTTTAGCTGCTCTGTCCCCGTCTTCTGTTATAATACAATTAATGTGACTAACACATTGGTTTGGTTTGGCTTTAAGTCCCAAGTCGCTATATAGTATTTATATTTGAGATGCTACCTGGATTTCAATGCAGCGTTTAACTTCCGAAAAACCTAATCACCTGTTTCATTCTACGAAGGAATTGTTTTGATCTTCTCAATCTTTGTGTATCAAAAATCAATTGAAAGTTGAAAGGGTGTTTGTTTCATTATGAGAGCAACTAAGACATTTTTCTTCCTTTCTTCGGGATTTGGGAAAGTGGTGTTTGCCAATGAGTCAAAAGCAGATGCTTCCCATAAAGGCGCTTAATTGTTGCGGAAGTTGAAATGACTCAACGCAACCAAACCAGCATTTGATTTGATTCTTGGAGATGGATAAAAAGGATAATATATATGCAGCATTCAACTTGTGAAAGTAAATGCTATGTTGAGCGTTATATGGACAAGTTATTTTCAAATTCAAAGATACACGCAGCATGGTAAATTATGCCAATCAATCATAAATCTGATGAGTGATTAGAACAAAACTAGAATATAATAAAGACACACAAATGTTTATAAAAAGGCTCAATTCAACAACCACCCGCTCCTTTCATTCTCCCAATGAGGCTACACACCAACTCCACCATCAAAAGTAAAAGCAACGAAACTTATTTAACTTATTCCTAATGGGAAAGAGTCACCATCACCCACATGGTGATATGATAGAGAAGCCAAGGTTTGGAGGTTGTGGGGTCCCGTTAGGAAGCAGAAAGAAAACAAAGGAGCGTGTGAGGACAAAAGAGAAGGATAAATCAAAGGGAATTCTATGCATCCAAAGAAAAGTTACAAGAGGCTTTTAATGGCTCCTCTGCTTCTGTCATCTCTATAAAGAAATCTTCACTCAGATCATCATCAACCTCAATCCGGAAACACACATTCACCAAGGTGGATATTATTCTCTGTCTCTTCTCTGCACAGAGAAACCCACCATTTATTTATACAGCAATTGTTACGACCACTGCCATCACCAATGCTCCTAAGAAGCTCAATTGCCAACACCAAGAAGTTCTTCCAAAAGACCCTTCAGAACTTCAGGTCTTTCTTCTCGGCAGACTACCAAAGGCTTCCCAAAACACCCTACCACAACCATTTTTCTTATTCTGTGGCTGCAGCTAGTGTCATGGACATGAGCAGTGCCAATAACCCAAGTTATAAAGACTTGGAGAAGTTCTATGCCGAGTTCACTGACCAATGGGATTCAGAAAAAGACAAGGCAAGGAGAAGAAGCAAGAAGAAAACCGCGTTGCCGTCTCCAAGAAAACAGGAAAGGGAGGTTTATAATGGAAGTTTCATCAGCTTACCCAGTGCAAGCCCTGTGCAGAAGAAGAATCAGATGGAGAAAACAGAGGAATATGATAACCCAAATAATAAGAATATCATTAGCCATCAAAGGGGGAAAAGGCAGGTGAGTGAACAGAGAAATTGTGTAGTGGAAAAGAAGTTGAAGGAGTTGGAGATGTTGGATATGGGCAATGTGGATCATGTGATGGACATTGAAGAGGTTCTTCATTACTATTCTCGACTTACTTGCCCAGCATATCTTGAAATTGTGGATAAATTCTTCACGGAAATGTACTCGGAGTTCTTCGATCCAGCACTGCCTACTACGCCTCGCTGTGTTAACTCTAGGTTGAAACTGAGATCAGTGAGGTCTTAGGCTTGATCTTGCCCTGTTTCTCTCCTTGTTTAATGACCTCTTGTTCGTGGATATGCGTGTCTAAATAATTTAAACTCATTTTGTTCAATTATTTCATTAATCAATCAATGTGACATATAGTTAGATAAGAAAGTTGAGTATACTTTGTGGAGATTGCTCTGTGTCTGAAAAAGTAAATATTTTTTTCCAGATAGGTTTGTGGCTGGTACCGGATATTGAGGTCTAAAATTGAGGAATTTCAGCTCATTCTGCAAGAACTTGAGGAAAGACCAAAGGGCCATTTCTTTTGCTTTTCCTCAGCAATAACAAGCGTAATCAGGGATTTATGATGATAATGCTTCATTCATATGTCTAAACAAACAAAGCTACAAATTAATACACTATTGTCTAGCGTAAGCACACATCATTCCTAAAATAATGAAGACACTATGACTAACCAGTTCAAGTTGTAAGTATTTCCCTTTCTTTGAACTATAAAAAGTCTCCAAGTTGTAGTAATATCCGATGATAGGTCAATCCTCAACCCGCTGGCCTGAAAACAAGGTTTCACTACTTTCGGCTAGGCCTAAAATTTTTTTTTTCTGATAATTGTTTTAAGAAATATCATATTTAAAAAAAAAAAACTGTAACTGATGATAGGCCGAATCAATGGCCCTCGAAATGGGCTCAATGGACCATAGGAATAGGAAGGAAAATTCAACCTCAT
The DNA here is from genome assembly GCA_037074535.1 of Gleditsia sinensis. Taxonomy (NCBI): domain Eukaryota; kingdom Viridiplantae; phylum Streptophyta; class Magnoliopsida; order Fabales; family Fabaceae; genus Gleditsia; species Gleditsia sinensis. The sequence goes on along the minus strand of CM073474.1, from coordinate 32,904,264 downwards.
CAGCATATAATTTTTTTTTTAAGGGGGTGGGGTGTTAAGGTTTGGTCCATAAGGCCATAGACGAATATAAGCTACCAAGTCAGGCATGCCCGGGGAATGCTTGAATTGGGCTATTCTGCCAGTCCAAAAAAAAAATTGGGCTATGCTCTCTTCTGGATAGATACAAGACAGAGCAGGAAGCAAAGCACGTGTAAGGATACGGCCACGTGCTTGAATAGCGATGCGAATGAAAGGAAAAGGGTTCCCCACTATCAAAGAAAAGTCCAAGAATTTGAAAATGGGGTAGTAAGTACAGAATCTCGAGTTCTCCACTAAGTATGGTGGAACCCATCTCAACTCCCACCTACTAATCGATCAAGATGATAAAACCAAGTTAGGAATCCCAGTGATAAACCAACCCCAAGCCGAAGTGTTCTAGGATATTGTTCTTATGTGGACTTGAGGCAGAGAAGATTCCAATGGCATCCATTGATAGTCAAAGAAAATGGGCTCGATACTACTAGGCGGAAGTGTCCCTGCTGAGTTGGGGTCTTCCCTCTTCAGACAACACTAGGGAAATGAGGAACCTACTCTTTACTTCTGTCCCTCTCAAATAGATCTGTTTTTGTTAATTGCAGAAGGGTGATTAACGAGGGTTTCAAGGAATATTATTTCTACTGGATAGTATGTTCTCACCATCCTTTCCCAATTGACCACTTTGCCACCATACAGTGCTCTCTCTAACTTTATATTATTGAAGCTTAATTGATCAATCGTCATCTCCATGACCATCCATTGAAAACCCCTGCTAGCTCTTCGTATCTATTGAGAAATCCAGACTCAGTTTGAAAGATACAGATTGTGGACTAATACATGTTAACGATTGATGGTCCACTCTCACTTGAACCCGTAATTAATATATGGGTCATCTCTTTTTGATAGCAGCTGTGCCAAAATCTATCACATCTTACTAGAAAACCACAAATCTTTCACGCAACTGCGCTTACTTTTGTTCAAAACACATTGACGAAACGGGTAGCAGAAGAAGAGCATACAGGAATTGGTAAGATATATCAAAATGAGGAGATAGGGTGCTTTTGTCTGGAGTGGCCTCTTAACATGACAAATAGGCCGTAAAGGAGGCCGAGTGAGATGGGGAGGTTTCACCAAAGTGGAAAGTGCATGCAATGTGTTTGGTTTGGAATTCCATAACCTAGTGGAGCGAGCAGTGAGGGATTGGGAGGGTAAATGATTGAAGAAGACAAGTTGCAAGTGGCGGTCCATAGAGAAACCTCTGTGGAATTAGAGAAGCCCTAAGAAGTGTACAAAAGATGTGCAGTAGCCATCTAGAAATTCCTTTCGTATTATGACTGACTATATATATCTGTAACAAAAAGCTGTAGCTCTCTCCTTCCCCCATCAATCACTAATGCTTCTGACCACTCATCATGTTCACGCACGCTCGCACGCAGGCACAACCGCCTGCGTGTCTTGCCCTTTTCATCTACGTCATAAAGCGAGCACAGACAAACATACCTTCCCATGCTAGCTAGCCTGCTGCCTTTTTTCTCTATGCAAGTAAATATCCAGCTCCATCATTTATTCGCACGATTTTTGCTCTTAAGGCTAACAAATCTCCTACAATTGGTAGAGGTGTTGTTTAGTTCCTTAAGCCGCCGAACCTCCAATGCCAAATGAAGCAATCATTGTTTGTCACATCCGTCAAAGTTACATTACGTCCTGCAGCTTCTTAGTTGGTATCACACTTCAATTTGGGTAAAACAATAACAATTGAGTTTGAAAGCGAGGTTCTAAATCTAAAAATAAGGATGAAGACTAACTCTTGGTGTAGAAAACAATTCAGCAAGTGGTGATGCGCTTTCTTCATCTAAAAGAAATTAATGGGGAATGGTCCTGCAGAATAATATATAATACCCAATTATACGGTTATTACAATAAATTTCTTGGACCACGTATACTAAAGCGCAGTAAATTATATGAAATGTATATATGGTCCAGATTCATGAGCATGTGCACCTTGTGTACCTCAACTATAGCAAAGCTGAAGGAAGATGTTACTGCTATCACTCACCGTCAGGACCATATACTATTGCATTGCACATATATATATAGTTGTGGGGCACGTCCTTTTTATCTTATGATTGTGTCCCTTGTAATTAATTAATACACAGTAAAATAATATATCACTCCAATGTTGAATTCAGAATTACCAATATTAAGTTTATGTCAAAGTTTTAAATTTAAGTCGTTATATATAATTAATAATTAATGACTTCTGGATATATATATATATATATATATATATATATATATATATATATATATATATATATATAATTAAATCACTTTGTTCCTGCGTTAAAAAGATGTAATATACTTATATTAATTTCTCTCAAAGAAACATTAATTGATAATAGGTCTTAATCACTACATGAAGAAGGCATATAGTTCCTTGGAATGCTTTGATGGTAACGACCAATACTTAGCATAATTATCCTCTTCTTAAAGTGCAATTCAATGAATGTCTTATTCTGCAGTTGTGATGCTACCGCCGTCCAACCTATAGCTTCATCACAATCACCACATTATCAATATCACTATCATAGTTGCACCAAAATCAATATCAGTCATCATCTACTACCAATATATATGCTACCTCTAACTTCACCCTTACTATCACTATCATCACCATATCATTATTCAATGTCATATCCCTTAAACCCAACTTGTCTTCAAATAATTTGGTTACCCTAAATCCATCAAACATCTAGATCTAGAATAACATAAAATCTCATGCCCATTAAATCATCACCAATTTCAATTGGAATAGATAGATTGTCACTACAAGTCAAAACAATCAAATTTGATGCAATCTTCTTAGCTGTATATTTCAAAATTTTCAAGGTATTAGTTCGAAGTTCGCTGTCACTTTAATCCACCACATCTAATAAATCTGCCGCGAAAGTTGGATAGTATATCCCACCTAAACAGTAAGGCCCCGTTTGGGTAACATTTAACTAACATGTTATTTATTTTATAACATCTATTATATAATTTTCGACACCTGTTTTACGATCATTTTTATCAAATTTTTTAATTCATATTTAATTTATAATAATTTGCATCATAATTTTAGCAAGCAAAATTTTAAAGGCATTTCAAAACTTTTTTTTTTCACATAACTTTTAAAATAATACTTACAAAACGTCTAAGAGCCAAAACAAATATGGTCATTCTGATTGTCTGAGCATATTAGGCGATTATATCGATATAATAAAATAAATAAGGTTATCTTAATTGCTCAGAGTAATTTTATAAATATTTTGCTTCTTACCTACTGTTGATGTCACCGTTGCCCTTGCTAGCTTTTACAAATGAAATTACTTTTTACCTAATATCTTAAACCTTGTGAACTGAAAGTAGGGGGGATGAACCAAACCAAGTGAGTTTCACTTAGACTATAAAAAGAATAATATTTGTACATTTGAGGGTATAGGGGCAGATAGATGTAATTAAAGAGATCGAGAAAAGACATAAAACTCGATGTGTGATACAGATAGAAAATTTTTATAAAATGACTGAAATTATACCCGTATATAATAAGCATGTTAGTGCGAATCTAGCAAAAGGAAAACATAAAATCTTAGTGGAAGAAGGTGAAACATGCTCAAATCTAAAAAGAGACCAAATGGTGAAACTTTTTGCTACAAATTAAATCTCTAAATTGACTTAACTTTTTTTTCCATACCTTTAATATCTTTTTGTTTATGAATATTAAAATATTTAAGATGATAGGTTAAAGGTGAAAAGAAGATGAAGATGGTCGGCAGGGAAGAGGTATCAAGGAGAAGGTAAGGATGACATTAAGGAATGTCATGGGTCAGGCAATAATTAGTAGGCCAAACTTTATTTTGCTGGTCCTATCTTCTAAATTGTACAATTAAGAAAAAGAACCTTTGATGTTGATAGTTTTTGTTTAGGTTTCGGACTTGGGAGGGGTGGTGGATAACACCCCGTCTTCATTCAGAAGCTAAGATTCGATCCTTCTTATGGACTGACCAACTCAATTCGGTCGGAATAAAACACACCAACATTAACGTATCTTTAAACCCTAACTAACTCCTTCCATTATTGTCATTTTCAATATATCCAACCAATGTTTATCTCCTTTTAGCAATATCTTGTACTAGGCAATTATTCTGTATCATTTGTAGTGGGTATATATAATATAAATTTATGGGCTCCCTTCTGTTCAATTAATAAATTTGAAGTCTTACAAACATATCAATTAATTAGATTTAAGAAGAGGTTTTTATGTTGTTATTAATTTTAATTAATGTGTAAAATATAAAAAATAATAGCAAAAGTTTTGTGTTTGGTATATAATACAACAAATAAAAGCTAGCTATATTGAAAATACATATGAGGAATATGTACATCTAAATATATCTCTAAAATTAATAAACATGCATCTTGTCCTTTTAGAGTAAATTACATAAAATTTTAAAATTTACACTCATATCATCTCTAATTTTAAGTCATAAAAACCTTATCTTTTTTATTAATAAAAGGAGTTTATATACTTTAGTTGCACTTCTTTCAAAACTTTCCATAATTTAATTAAATGAAATATAAATACTTAAAAGTCAAATTAGTCCTTATAAAACCTCAAAATAAAAAAAGTGATAGTAGTATTTTAAAACTTAAAGAAATATGAGTACTGTAGGTTAATTTTAGAGAATTTAAGGAGATGTGTGGTGATCCCAAGTGTCAAACTTTCTACAGTTGAGACGAGCATAGAAATAATTGTGCATAAACTTGTTCATTGCAAGTGATAGACTGAAAGCTCTTGCTGATGATCAATACAAGAAGAAGTGATATATATCTTGCATCTCCTTATATGCTCTCACTTCCACTTTGAATTTGAACTGTCCCCTATTATATACATTCGATCTCTCCTTCATCTTTGAATTCAGAGTATGCAGTTTATACATGTGCACTGGACTTGAATTTCAACCCTAACTTGTCATACATTTATTAGACCCATCCAGCTAGCCCATCCACCTGTTGGCAGAGATCATATAGTGGTGGACTTCCAAGAATCAAAGGTGGTCCGAGTTCCTGATGACGATGGAAGGACCTGGCAATGAGGCAATATGAAGATAACGATTAAAGCAATTTCATTAACTTGAAAAATATTGAGAAATTTTTTTTTTAAAAAAAGGTAACCTATATAGGTTATAAAGATAACCAGAGGGCCACTTTCATCAATTCATGGGAATTAGTACCTTTTCCCAAGTCTAATGGACTTTTTCTTTATATGCCATTCTTTTTTTCTTTTTTTATCTCTTTTTGAACATCAGAATAAGATTTCTAGTGGTCCCCCAGCTCCAAGTTATAAATAATTCTATTAGAAACCATGAAATTATCTCGAATCAATAATATATAGATCACAAAGGTCAAATTGATGGAAATTACATCACATAATTCCTATACACTCAGCACTTCCTATAAGACACATATAATATTGAAAACCCCTTCTCTCCAAAAAATTAAAAAAAGAAGAAAGAAAATTAACTAGCTAGGTAAATATGACAATGTACAAGATATACAAATCTATCATATGACAAGTTCATAATTAATTTCAAACCACCAAGCTAAAAATACACATCAAATCCCCCAAAATGGTAAAACCCCATTCCCTAGTTTTTGTGAAAGGATAAGAATAGCACATCCTATGATGTGCTTCTTTTTTTCTTTCCTTTCTCAAGCTCCTTTTCTTCTTTTTGGAGTCCGCTGTGCTCAAATGGGAGGAGAGCTGTTTTGGCACAAAGCATTGTGTGAAAGGAGCCATGAAGGGCCATCTTTTTTCTTTTCTCTAATCCACAACATATTTGTCTCGTTCTCACATCACGCAAGTGGACGAGTGAACTCCCAATACATGCGTGGCCTCAACAGCTTTCCAGCTATCTTCAATATCTTCTGCAATTCGCTTTGCGTCCACGGACGCACCAAGGAGGCCGCGTTTAGTGAAACCCACTGCATATAGTCCATTTTCACCTTTCCATCCATTTGGAAATGGTTTCCGGGGTAACCCATCTTTCTCACAAAACATGTCAGTGCCCTGTGATCACAATTAATTATTAAAATTATAATAATTAATTTGCTATTATGAATTAGGTATGAGACTAAGTGATGCCAAATCGGAGAATTAATAAAAAGAATCACCTTTAACCAAGAGGGTACATTGCTTTTGTAACCAGTTGCCAGAATGATGGCATCAAAGTTCTCTACTTTGCCGTCTACAAACTCTACTGCATGCTGTGTTAGTCGTAAAATTCCCCGGCAAACCTACATATATTGTACAAGAGAATGTTGGAGACAGTGAAACGGACAAAATGTAATTTTATTTAAAAAGGAAAAGGCACACTGGGTTGATTATGACAAGAAAACAGAATAACAATAAGAACCCTTTTGGATTAATTTGGTTTGGGGGTGCGGAGGATCGAACCTTAATTTTGCCACTTTTGATCTGAGCAAGTGTCCCAACATCCAAAACTGGTGTCTTGCCGTACAAGTTTTTGAGCTCTAGAGGACCGATTTTGGGACGATTAAGTCCAAATTGAGCTGTGTCCCCAAGCATAAGATGTGACATTAGAAGTAAAAACTGATCCACAAAGCGTATGGGGAACCACTTGAGCAAACACATAGATAAACCAAAAGTAGATTTCCCAAACATCTGCTGAGGCAAGATATGCACCTGCATAAATAAAAGGAAGGATCTGGTCATTACAATTTGAAAATGTGCTAAACAACCTTTAATTTTTTGGAAATTGTAGACACGACACTAATGACAATCATCTTTTCATATTTCCAGATATTTGCAGGGAAGATACCGAACTAACTGAAAGTCCTGATTATTCAACAATTCTGGAATGCTGACATTGTTTGCGCATGCAAACGGATTCCAATTAAGAAACTAGTGTGAGAAGAATGACATAAACCCTTGAGCTTTTGTTATAACTCTTATAATATAATAGCAGACTCCGTTTTCACTTAATTTGCAGTTTTCAGCTATGTCAAAAACATGGGTCTATCCCTCAAACTACTCTGCAGATTTGGCACACCTTTAAAAAACTATGTTTAAAGAGAATTACTATGATGCAGATGATAAGTTTAAGAATGCTCACCGTATCTCTAACCACAAGGGATGGGCGAGCATTATGGTTGCAGAGGTCCAAACAAACCTCCATGCCTGAATTCCCACATCCAACCACCAAGACATTTTTCCCAGAAAACACACTGCCGCTCTTATAGGAGCTGGTATGTATAATAGGCCCTAAAAACTCATCCATTCCTTCAATTTGAGGCACTACCTCCTCAGCATTCTCTCCGGTAGCCACTATCAGCCACTTACAAACATATTCTGTCATTTCCTTTTTCAGTCCTTCAGTCTTCACCCTCCAATACCCAAATCTATGATCAAATTGGGCGCTCACCACAGTGTTGCTGAAAGCTGGTTTTATATCAAAATGATAGGCATAAGCTTTCAAGTAGGCCAAAAACTGCTGTTTAGTTGGATAGGAGGGGAAGTTTTTGGGAAATGGGACGAGAGGGAGCTGGCAAAATTGCTTCGGAAGATGAAGGCGGAGGCGGTCATAGGTCTTGCGCTGCCACATTGAAGCTAAGCAATCAGCTTTTTCGAGGATTAGGCTTGGAATACCTTTGTGTTTAAGGCAAGCAGCTGCAGCTAGCCCCGATGGACCAGCACCAACTATCACTGCTCCCGGAATCCATATTGGCCTTGCTATTTTACCCATCTTTACCTGCTTATCATCATAATCATGCACTCTTTTGCCTTCTAGTTCCTTCAAGTAGTCCATGAACGGCCAGGGAGTGCTCTATTTCGAGAATTCAAAGCCTGCTCAGCTTGCCATGCCAAAGTGAAACCATCCAAGAAAACCATGTTTGCTCTCTCTCCTCCTCCTTGTGTAAATTCTAAGCAGACAAGAAAAAGGACAACTTAATTTCTAGAACAAATCAGATATGGCAGAACTTAGAAATTGAACTTTGGTTGTGTTCGAAGCAAGTGAAGAGAGTAATAGCGGACCTAAACACACAGGCCCGGCTATTCTGTTGTGTGCGAGAAAGTTGAAGGTATTCACAAGGGATTTAAGGGGGCGGGTTTAGTGTATGTATATATGTATATGTGTGTGTGTGTGTGTGTGAATTGGTGAGTGGTGCTCATGAGGGCTAGAGGGTTTGGTTGTGTGGGACATCTTTATGTTAGTACTTAGTAATAACTAACATTGACCAACCACAACCTTTCATCCACCATAAAAAACATAAACACAGACTGAAAGAAATCAAAGGTTCTAGCTATAAGGACAAATAGTTACTCTGGAATTCCACCGATGGTGGTTAATCAATTGAGATATTTTAGGATGTTTTGCAGCCGGGTCCACAGAGAGTTCTAAACCGCTTAATTAATTTGAAGGCTGTCACTGTACTAGTCATGATGCTCGTTGAGGAACACTAGAAGAGCTGAGATTAGATGGTATATATATGGATTAGCAGTCTCATAAACCTTGGGAACAGGTAGCCGCATAGCACTTTCAAACTTATTCTAACTGGTATATATATTATTTACCATGAGTTGCTTTTACTTTTTTAATTTAATCTTTCTGAGACCCAAGTTTAATAACTTCAACAACCTCTCTTTATAAGAGGAGTCAAAGCAAAAAAAATTCTTATGGAAGCAATTTTAATATATATATATATATATATATATATATATATATATATATATATATATTATTTTTACCAAAGGTTTAAGGAATGATATATACTAATCACAAGTAAGATGAAATAGTGACACATGAAGCAAGAGGATGGCAGTTTCGGTTCTGTTTTGCTTTAATTAGGTGATATTTGGTACACAAAATTTTTAGTTTTTTAAATATTTAAAAATCTATTTTTAAAATATTTAATGAAGTAAAATAAATATAAAAATAAAATAAAATTCGTGTATGTGTAGCCTATGGCCTAAATTAGATAGAAAAATCAACTTTTTTATATATCTTATGCTCAATTTCTTTTATAAATAGATTTTAATATACATAAAAAAAAATTAAGATACCTGTACATCAAACGTTACTTTAGTTTTACGTAGCTCAGTCTGATGAACCCATCATATATCAGGTTTCATGAATTTGAAAATAAATGTAGAAAATAGATGAGAACGGCCAATAAGAAGTTAGACATATATATAAAAAAAAAATTGTTAGAACTTAGATGCATTGTGTTAGTGAGATTTCCTGAGTTAATTTTTCATTTAATTTTTTAAAATTGAAAACTAATATATATCATATTAACAACAGATTTTTATAAGTAATGTGAGGAAATATATATGAACTAAGATATGAGAATGGTAGTTCCCACTTCCCAGTAATTTAGGGGTTCGTATATAAGACTTCAATTTATTTAATTTTGAGCTCTTAGAGGGATGGCTCCATCTAAATTCACCAATTCCTTTGGAGAATATCTATTTTCATCCCAAAACTGTATAATTATTTTAGACATACCAACAATTAGTATATTAAGGTATCTTTATTCGTTCAAGATTCGCTCTTTCGTGAATTTCCTTCCGATCGACGCGTGCACAAAAGAGACCTTTTAGATTCTTTATATATGAGTTCTGTTTCTCTTTTCTTCGATGAACTGATCCCTCGGGGAGCTTTATCTGATCATGTGACTTTCTCCTATATACTGGAAGTTTTAGTTAAAGTTGTATTATTATTACAACAATGATCTACTTGAGTTTATTCCGTTTTTTGGATGAAAATAAAATTGTATTATTGAAAAACTATGATTATTGGTAAATTGAAAACAACTCTTAAAAGTTGAAGATATATAACTTTATGTTCTTAAAATAAAGCCATATTCAAAAGAAATAAATATTTAAAAAAATGAGAATGTATATTGTTTTCTGAGAATATGTTTCCTAAGAATAAACATTTTTAATTATTTTTTTATTTCCAATATGATTTTTTTTCCAAATAAATCTAGCCTAGAAGTCAATTGTCGTTTTCCTTGCTTAGATAAGATTCTTCTTCCTTTTTCTTTTTGTTTTTTTTTGGGGAGGGGGGGGGGGGTACAGCAAGCTCACTCTAAAAACCTCCCACCAATATAAGATAAAATCATGGGTCTTGAAAAGTATACACAAGGTTTCATCTTCATACATTTTCATTTTTTTAAAAAGTGGAAGATTTTATATATGTTTTGATTATGTCCTTTTTTTTCCTTATATTCTTAAAATGTTTATACTGAAAAGTAAAATCTTCTTAATTTAGTATTTTTAGTTTTCTTTCTTAGAAAGTCTCGAAAATCGTAAATCAAACTTTTATGAATGTGCTAGCTAGCAACCCACAATAGTATGCTGTGCTAAACCTAATATATACCTCAATACAAAATGAAGGTTAAAGAAAGAAAGAAAGACAAAAGTACACCCCGGCCGGGCCCCTCAAAGATGCATGTCCGATTTTCTGGCTTGTTGGCTTTCTGATTTTCCGAAGAAAACTAGAATGCTTGATTGGATGTTTCAAGAACTATGTTACATAGTCAACTATGAGTATACTATAGTACCATGAATTGTCATGTAAGTAATAACTACTGATTCAACATGTTACTATGAGAAACATTATAGGCCATTGTTGGTGGCCATGATCAGTCTGACCAATTGTTCTAGGTTGAGACCAGAGCCTAGTCCTTTTGCGCCTTCAATTTGAGCAACCCTAGGCTTTTCCTTCCTTTCTCCTCTACACACAGCCATTAAGAATCCCTTTTCAACAGCGTGATGCCACCTTGTATGTAATGCAATCCCAAAAGCTGATTTTGCGCAGTTTCAATTTGAGCATGCATCCTGTTACCAAAGTTTTTTAAGAAAAGTGCAAATACCAAGAAAGAGAAGGGTTATTTATATTGTTAATCACGGATGGAATTGAAAAGCAATGCATAGAATCGGACATTTTGCTCTTTTTTACTTGACACAGAATCTTGAGTGATAATAATACTGACATGCACTAGGGCGGAAGAACAGTACTTTAAATTAAATTCAAAGTTGTCAAGAGAGAAAATGAGAAATTAATCTAATCACCAAGTAGGCTGTGACTCCAATGGAATTATTTATATACTCATAAGATTATGGTCACATTTCGGAAAGTTATTGGAAGTTAATTACGGTGGTAATAATAAATCTTATGTTTTTAATTAAAATTTAACAAGAATGAGACGGCGTAGACTATGATCATCGGCTGAATTAGGTGCATTCCCTTCAAGTCAACTGAAAAACAGCAAAAGGCCTCGCTTTTCGTTAAAGGAGGAGATTATAATATTGACAGCCACATGTAAACTAATAAGTTTAGTCACAGAATCAGTATATATCCCTTTTTAATTTTCTTAGTAGTATCAGAGTTTGAATTGAAAGGCATAGAGGCATAACTCGTCTCTGAGCCACCTTCATATTATAATGCCAACCCGAATGAAAAGGCTATGTATCTACCTGCATGAGGGTTTATAAAGCTGCCAGAACTCTTTTTTCTTAGCCTAAGGTAAAAGATAAATTAGGCCATTGATGTAGCTAGCCATGTGAGTCGGATATTTCCCAATGCAGCATCTGGGGTTTATTTAATATTATCATTAAGCATATGTTTCGCTTTCATTGTTCTTTATATTAAATGTATATCAGTATGAGGCGCACTGGAACATAAAACAATCCCCAGAAAAGTCTAGCATCCCTAGCCTTTACAAGTACTTAATGTGCTCATTCCTATGGTTCCTTTGTTTAATTGCAACCTTAAATAAAAAAATTTAGTGTTAATAATTGATAATAAATAAGTATATGGAAATCTTCTTGATCTTTAGGAGCGGGTATCGTCTCATTTTGTCGAATATAAAATTGTTATATCAACAGATTTATTTCCTATAGTCATCGATGGAACCCCCACTGTTTTAAAAAAATTAAAAAGACAAATTAAACTTAAGTTTAGTATTTAAGAAACAAAAGAAAAAGGACTGGATTTGTTTATTCATTACTTCCTCAAGAATGTCAAAAATGTTATGCACGCAGTGCATTTATTCTTCTTTGAAGGATCGCATGCTATTCCATCTCCAACCATTCTAATTTCTCACTCTTTAGAAGTAGGATTTTCCAATCAATCCATTAGATCGGGCTGCTAGAGGCATGAGAAAAGAAAAGAAAGTAAAGCACGTGAAATCAGCAGAAACAGCAAGGCACATATATGGATTCTTCGCCTAAAAAATAATCTAAAGCTATGTATAAGACTTCCAAAACAAAAATTCCTCGTTGAACAATTTGTTGACTTATATTTATTTTATGTATCACTAGAATGCTGGCTAACCAGTGCCTAGATTAGCAGTAGTTCTATTGATCATTAAACATCACACATGAGCACCAGCTTTTCAGTTTAGAAGCCTATGTTGCTCCTTGATGATAGAATTATATATATTTTCTCGTTAATTTGCAGGACCATTTTGTAACGCGGCTAAAAGAGGGAAAGGGTTCATTTGGGCGAAGTGTTGCGAGCAATATATCTTTAAATTCTTCATCTGCGAATCATTGATCTAATTTGTATTATCTGAGGCCTGGAGGACTTGCAAAGTTGAAAATAGTTTTGGGTGATTTTAGAAATAACTGAAGGGCACCCACGATAGTTTATATAATAATTAGTTTGTAGTTATAGCTACAGATAAAAAGGCATGAAAAAGTGGACAAAAGTTCTTTCTACTTGTGATTTTTCAACTTACATAGTGATTAGTACTATTTGATATGTATTAAACCTAGCAAAATTTGGAACAAAGAATACGTAACTTTTACTATCACCTATGGAGATTCAAATTCGTTTCAATCAATTTGTCATGTACCAATATTAATGTTGTCTATAAACTAAGTGGATGACCTTCATTGGGTAGGTACAATACCATCAACCTATTGACCCTTCATTTGTTCTTTTCCCTGAGGCTACTTTCTAAAGAGAATAACTAATGATCGATGCCCACCAGAGGCCGTCGCTTTGGTAGCCTTATTCGCACATTTTGGAAAAGCTAGTTTTGGTTCATTGGGTAATACCGGTTCATGACGAATTGATCAACAGAGAGACCACTTGGCTATAATCATGGAAATTAATGTTACAATAATTGATTGCAGGCTACCAAATACACTTTAAATTTCCTAATTAAAATTTGTTACAATGGTTCGAGATGTAATTAATGATCATCAAATACACCACACTGATTAGGAGAGAGTATTCTTTTAAAATCACAAGAAAAAATATTTAATTTCGAACAAAAAAGCTCTGCCATTAACAATTCAACTTGTTTCTTCCAAATCAAACACGTTCAAGAGTTACAAAGCTTTCAATACGGGACAGAGGAATCTCAGTGGGCACCATTTGTTCCACCACGCTTACCTTTTATAGGATGCACTGAGAATATCAATGTGTAAGCTATAAGCACTTTTGAAAGCGTGATTAGACATTTGTGGTAATCATTCTCTTCTTAGTGATTGGATTATAATTAATATGATATTCCAAGATTAATTAGAGGTGTTTTGTGCGTCAGTGCTGGCATCATTCCAGGGTTATCACTATCAATATCATTAAAAACTTAGAGTGAAGACATCAACAAAAGGCATGCTATTAATTAAACACGTAAATATACCTGAAATTGTGGCTTAATTCAGTGAACTGCAAGTTTAAAATAAAAAATTGAAGGAAAACGCCAAGATTCAAGGAATTACAGCAAAAATGGCCTTAAGGTAGTATTTGATATAATTTATGTTTTAAGATTCTTAAAAGAGTGAGATGAAAATAAAAAATTTTCACATTTGGTATTGAAAATAAAATTTCATTCTCGAATATAAAAAATTTTCAGAAATAAAAATTTATAAAAATGAGGGAGAAATTTTTTTTCATCTGCGAGGGGGTAAATAAAATATATCCATGAGAATTAAAAAAAATTACTGTATAAAATAACTTAATTGTCTCTCTTTCTTTATTTATTCATTTTTTTGTTGTTTTTATTTATCATTTTTTTTATTTTGAAAGTTTTTTTTAAAAAAGTAGTTTTAAAAAAATAATTATATTCAAAAAAAATTCACATGAACTAAATATGAGAATAAAAATTAATAAATTATTTTAAAAAAAATAAAATGACAATCAAATATATTTTTTTAATATCATGTATTTCATTTTTGAGAAGTTAATTTTTAAAAATATAATTTTTTTAGGAATAAAATATTTTATGAATCAAACGCTACTTAAATCATAATTTAAATTGGTAGACATTCAAATTTATTTTATCACGTTATGTAAAATAAGAAAGAAAAAAAGTGGTTGGGTACAGAAGATGGATTTTAGAATGCAGAAGTAATTAAAGAGTACAGTGAATTTAAAGTGACCTAGCTAGTGCTAAGACTACCTTTGTATGTGGTGGGAGACAATGGTATCCCTACCAAAGGATCACGAACGAGGAGAATGAAAGGTTCCTCATAATAAATGGTTAACTAAAGATGCATTATGGACAGAAAAGAAATAGGAGGAATTTAAGTTGCGCCTCTCATGAGGAGTTTTAGAAAGAAATTAATGATAGTGGGAATTCCCCCATTGGAATTAGAGAAAAGTGAGATGATCAGATGAATAAAAAATGAGGTGTGAAAAGGAAGGTCGGTTTTCCGGAGTTGGAGCCGGACCCTTGGGGTTCATATGTTGTTGTTTGTGATTCTGAAATATAAGACGGGAATCGAATGAAAAGCGTATGATCGTTTTCCCAGGAATTTAAATTTTGTTCCACCGAAGGATTTTGAAAGAAATGATGCCTAATTGATGAAAAAGAACGAGTAAGATAAGATTATTAATCGGTCGCAATTATTTAAACATCAACGTTAGTACGTGGGTGGTGGTGCTTTTTTTTTTTTTTTTTGTATTATTGATTTAGAACTTTTGAGTACTCTATAAAGGATAAAATGAAATTTGAAGTTGAAAACCCAAACTGAGAGAGAGAGATGATAATCGTAAGGTATAATATAACTAGGGGTACGGGAAGTGGAGCTAATATGTTTTTTTTTTTGGTGAGATGAATATATGCATACATTGGGCTGAATTAAACCAAAGAGAGAGGAAACATTAATTGGGCTCGGGAGTGAGGGTTTCAGAAGCCCAGTACAGAGCGGTAAGACTAAGAGGAATAAAAGAGGCAAGAGTTGTCGAAGGCATCATCATCGAATGTAAACACAGCGGGAAAGGAGTTTGAGGCTCCCAATTGAAGCCACCGTTGGTGTCAATCGAAGATTACAAGCTCGACCGCGAGTAAAAGACGGGTTTTGTTTATAGGAGATGATGATTCACGTCATACATGACACTCAATCTGTGCATAATTGCTCCCCAACGCCCTTATTATTGGACGTGGGCGTTTTAGAGCCCCAACTTCCCAAACGACAATTTTCCCTCAATACTCGGATTCCCACTTTTCCATTCCGCATTTTGTCTCCTCTCTATTTTTAGTATCTTTCAAAATAAAATAAAATAAAAAACTATTTTTATTAAAACTCCAGGAATTGCACTTTACCCTTTTACGTGGGACCGACCGGGCGATGGGTTCGGCCTTGATAGCGTGTCACACACCACCACCATCACATTGCTGCTCCTTACTCTGATGATTTGGATAATTGGCACGTGTTCATTTAATGGGGTTTGTCCCCACACCCCCTGAATGCGCGATCCCTGGTTCCTCCTATATTTCTTGACCCGCGGGGCCCACACGATCCATCCCCACCATCCCCCCTTCCTCCATTCAAATGTCATTGTGGTAGATAGGCTGAGGAGAGGGACCAGTTTATAAAGAGGCCAAAATTGAAAATGGATCTTACAGACTACACTCTATTCTCATTTTCGAATGCGCAGGCCCTACCATGTTAATTAGTTTCAAATTATGGAAATGGTGGACCCCCAATCCCCCGATAAAACACTCTCACGTGTTTTCAACACAATTCCATCTTCTCTCTGTCACCCCCTATATTTATTATTAATAAGAATTTTAAAAAATTGAAAGAAAAATATCACTTGAATAAATAATAGTTTAACCTTAATAATAACTATTTTATTATATATAATAAATCACAAATAATTGGGTACTATCAATCGTCTGGCGAGGGAGTTAAAGTGGAAGATATAAATATTTGACATCATGTGACGTCACACCTTGTAATTGAGGCCAAGCAGTATTATTAAGGTTAATTATATAGGCTTAGTTTCAAATCCCTGTTTAGCCTTATTTGATTAAACGCGTCGCCTAATTCATAATCATAATGCAAGATAAAGATTCCCCTCTAGTTTTCTTTGAGATACGTGCGCTCCGTTGCCCACCACCCATTCCATGCATTTCTTTTCTTTCGTCTATTGATTTGATTGGTATCTCACATGGTTTATTTCCACGGACACAAAATATTGGCCACAAATAAAAAAAAAACATTTGATCTAATAATATTAAAAAATTATTATTATTCTGTATATATAAAAAAAATTAAATGAATTAAATTCGAATGATAAATTTTTTTATTTTTTATTAATGTACATTTTAATTTGGCGTGAAAATTAAACACTCATTCATTTTAGAAACAACGGACGGATACCAAAAAATATCCTTTCATTTAACATGCATAATAATTAAAGCCCTGATTCAATTTTTGTATTTTCTTTGAGAAAGTTTATTCAAACAATTAAAATCCAGCTAATTAATTATAAAGGAAAAAAAAAGAAATTAGAATTTAATACAAAAGATAGAATCCAAGATAAATCCAGTGGAAGCAAGCATAACTAAAAGCCACCCTCCAACAGCGAAAATGGATAAGGCGGCGGCGGAGGACTCCTTTCCGCCGCCATTTCTGTAAAATACGTCATCTGGCCTTCACTATTTTCGCAGCCCGAATAGGAACCTCCCAAAGGCGGCCACAGAGCCTTCTGGTTATCTATTCTCGCCGTCAACGGTATCGGAGCAGCGGCGCCATTGGTAACCTCTTCATCAATGTCCCGAGGCATATCCATTATAGCTTGCCTTCGGCCACCCCAATGGCCGGTGATCGTTTCCTGTGGTGACGATGACAGGCAGAAATTATCAAATTCGAAACCAGACTCTGGCGACGAAGATATAATACCTCCCACAGTTGCTTCCTCTTCCTCCGCCTCTGTTTTGACCGCCATGCCAGACGAAGAACACGAAGAGGTCGCGGCCGATATCAACCGGCGCTTCTTCTCCCCTAGCTGCCTTCGTTCTCTCTCGAGCAATATACGGGAAAGAACATCTGGGTCATCCACAACTTTGTTCAGAAAAGCCATCATCTGCTGAGGCCGTCTCTCCGTAGCCTCCAGCCTCTTATTCATCCCTTCGAGCTCCTTCTCCAAGGCCATCTGCTCCTCCTTCAACCTCGCTATCTCCATCACTATCACTTCGTCGTCCAAGTCCTCCTGCTTCCCCTGAAAATACGTAGAAATCTTACTGTGCTTCTTTCTAACGATATTAACCAACAAGTGCTTCTGCCCACGAAGGAACCACTCGTTCGCAAACTCCCACCGATCTGGATCCACCTTTCTGAACCCCTAATCCACATCAGACACGCATCTAGAGATTAATATAGGAAATGGTTGTTTAAATCAAAACCCATACAATTAAACAATATATGAAAATTAAGTTGGTCGTGAATTGATGAGGCTCACATAGGTATTGAGCTGACGAACGAAGCTAGAGAAGTTGTTGTGCTTGAAATACGCGGGTAAGATCCACTGGGAGAAATCCAAAGGGTCGACGACGATGAAGCTGTTATTGGCTCGGCCCCAAGTGATGATAGTATCAGTAGTGGGATCGTTGACCATCTGATAAGTCTTTATAACGAAGGGTGCGATGACGTTGTTCTGCTCCATCCCATATGCTGTGTTTGATTCACTTCAAATGGACGGAGGAGAAGCCAAAGCCAGAGAGTGAGTAAGAGAGATTGATCAGGTCGTCGTCTGTGTCTGAGTGTGTCTCGAGTCGTTCCTGTTAAGTTCGGGGCGAAGACGTTCGCTTTCTTCGGTACGATAGAGCGCCACCGTAATATATAAAGGGACGCGTGCACAGTAACAGAGTAGGCTAATGTGGCGATCATCGGGAGGGTCGTGATATTTTGCACACGGTCACGAGATGGGCCCACGTGACTACGCTTCTTCCCTTTTTTTTTTTTTTTTTTTTTTCAAAAATCATCTTTTGGTACGCGTCATGTCCGCCAGAGGGGGGGAGGGTTAGATATTTTGGAAGGGGACAGATGAGGAGCGAGCACGCGACTATCAGGAGCGTGAGATAAAATGTGGTATGAGTGAGTGAATGAGCGAGCGAGAGTGAGGCGGTCCCCTTGCTTTCGGACGGACAAATGGGACTAAACGACAAGTTGGTTCCTATATTTTGTGTTTGTTTTTTAATAAACAAACTGTCGTCACTATTTTTATTTTTATTTTTTCAAATTTTCGATGTCAAATAAAAAATAAGAAAATCATTTCTAATTTTTACTTCAATCCGCTATTATTAACTTACTATCATTACCATCAATTATCACGAACTAAGACCATCATCCTTGCCACCGTAGCATTGCTCGAATTCAAGTGACAATTTTGAAGATAAATTACGTCTCACTCGAATTTGGGTTAAAAAACGTAATCGGAACCAAGAAAAAGGTATAGCATTTTTTAATTAAAAATAATTAATTAAAAAACTGAAATTGGATTAAAACATTTTTATTTAATTTGACTTTAAATTCAGAGATAAATTTTGGAAACAAAAGTTAGGTTTAGACGTGTGATTGAACCTAAACATTTTGATTTAATTGAAAACAATGACTTCAAAAATTCATTAAATCCAGGCTCGAACACCTTCATTTATCAAACATCACTTTAATATTACTATCCACTATTTATTAAATTTTTTTATGTAATTTAAACAAAAAAGTTAGTAAAAAATATTTTCTCTCGAAAATCAAAACAAACGCAATTTAAGAAAATAAATATGAAAAGAAAAACACCCCAGTCAATTAGCACGTGAAAATAAAGGCTAAATGCGGTGCCTTGAAAGATTGGAATATTCTGCGTTTTGGGGGATATTTAAATCCATGCTTTTAAAACCGGGGGGAGTGATTCAAATCTAGAGTTGTACGATGAGAGTATTTGGGTTGGAGTAAAAAGAAGAAGGAAAAAGCCAGAGAGAGAGGAGTAAAATTAAAGAATAAGAAATGCGGGTGGGAGTCTTTGGGTGAACAGCGAAAAGCTTAAAGATTAGGGTTTGAAGAGTGGGTTTTTAGATACGGTGGCTCACAATTCTGGTTCGCATTTGGCGGACTCATGGGTTTGGGCATGTGGTATTTTCAGATTGGTGCACGTGTAGGGTGTCTGAACCTCGGGGAGCAATTTCGTACTCTTTCCGAATTTCTGCGTTGATATTATTTATAAAAATAATGGAGAAAGAGTTCACAGTAGTAATAATAATAATAATAATAATAATAATAAACAGTTTCGAGTTACATGAAGAGGACGAGAAAGGTTTTAATTTGAAGATTTGGGGGCATAAATATTATATTATATAAGTAGATGGGGTTGTAATAAAAAATTAATTGGCATAGAATGAAATGGAATAATTGGGCTTCTGGGCGTTTGGGGAAAGGAATATTACTTACCCAAAGAAGTAATGGAAGGAGTAATTAAATTGCATTAACAGTCGCTTTCAAAACGTGATTCTAATCTTTGCCACCACCCAAAGTGCTCCCCAAGCAAAGAATACTTGGATGTAATTAATTATATAATATGGATCGAGGGTGTGTTTTCTTAATATTTCTGCTTGTTAATTAGTGAAAATATACATTATTTTGGTCAAGATGCGTGCCGGGCAAGATTCAAATTATTTTGGTAAATCAGAATTGAGGCCCGGTGATTTATTTTTTTCAAACGCTTATTCCCCTCGAGAAATATAGATACATTAATTTTATTTTATTTTAAAAAAGTAAATTATGTTTACTAGCTTTTAGATTCAACAACTAATCAGATTATACTTGTTTTGACAATTTGTTTCTTAAATTTTGAAATTATGATACACAAAAACACTATAACTTTCTCTAAATTAAAAAATATTTTTTTGCATTACTCTCCTTTTAAGAAGAAAAAAATTAATTACAAAATTATATATAGTAATTTACCTACCTAAAAAATTATTGAAATATATGGGATGCTCGGTTCTTCATTTTTTATTTTTATTAAAAGTAAAACTAATCATAAAAACGTGTTTGTTTGCTATTTTATTTTGTAGAATATATTTTAAAATTTTGAAAATTTTAAAAATGTGCAGCGGTAATATTTTACAATTATTTTAAATTATATGAACAATGATTTATTATTTATATAATTTAAAAATAAGAAATTATATAATTATATATTTAAAAATAATAAAAATCAAATACATTTTTAAAAATATAAAAAATAAGAATAAAAATTATTTTTTCATATATATATATATTAAATGCATATTGAGATATACTATGCAATATTCACTAGTATATGCATGGTAATATTTATCTCACTATTGGTCATATAACCTAAAGCAAGATAAATCTTATAAAATAAAATAAAATAAATTTATTTTACAGTTATTATATTCTGAAATTTAAAGTAAATTGAATTAATCTATATTTGTTACTTTAATATTCATTTAAATACCAGAAAAAAAATGACATGGCATAAAAAAATCCACTAAATTATTTTAGCTACAAAGACATACACAGTGAGGAATCTAAAGCATCATCTGTCAAATCAACACGTTCTCAGGTTTTGAAACGGACGCATGCATCCAAAGTATTTTTCTCTGTTCGGGACGTTAATAATTACTTTTCCCTTTCGTTTCTTGTACTTCCGTTGCCCTTTGCTTGAAGGCGCTTTCCATCTTACTATTTACTTCCGGTTTGACCTGTACAACATAGACCGTCATTGAATTTGGGGATAAGCTTTCTCATTTTTGTTGCACTTTCCTGGATTCATTTTGCACCCTTGGATGTGATGTGATGGCGAATCCGATACAAAATCCACTCAATCTCAAGTACACTTGATAATTAATAATAATTCTCTTTCTTTTTTACAGTCAAAATCAAGTTGGTCGTGTCAGATTTGATTATATATTTAATTTATTTATTGAAAAATATATAAAAAAAAAAGACAGGCTATATATAATCAAGTTTAGGTAAATCTTCCACAACGTTGGAACCAAATTGGAGACCTCTATTTGACGTTCTTTCTCAAAACTAGAACCTCCGATTGGTTGGTTAATCAGAAAAAAAAAAATTATTAGAGAGCAGTGAAGCAGATTAAGTAGCTGATTAGTTGGTTATTGGTGAAGCGATTAGAAAATTCAGGAGAAGGGGTTTTTTCTTAGGGTCTAAGTTTGATGAACAACTCCACTGCAGCACTCCCAACATATGGATTTCTGAGTCCACCAATAACATCGCTTGGATTTTAACCAGAAACAAACCGAAATAGTTTCTCTCTCCTCTCTAATTAGTTAATGGTGATTTTGACTAATATGACCGGCTTGGTAGTAGAGAAAACCAAGACAATCATGATTTGATATATTCGGTGGGTCTAGTTTAGTTTCTACTTTATATCACTTCAAATGAATGAGGGAAGTAGGGATAATTAATATTTCAAAATCTTTATTTAGTCAGCAATTGTGGTGTAAAAGGACTGTAGTCTACGGAGACAATTTTTAAGGTAAGATTTTGAAGTATTTATCACAAAGATTGTAGAGTCTAATCGGAAAGCATTGCGTAGAGAGGGTAAAATTAAGAACCCAATCAAATTACAAGTGGCGGCAGTGCCCTCAGATTCTCATATCTAAACAGTACAAACTTGTGGCGGTCTTCAAATATAATATTCGTTGTTTTGTTCGCTCTGTCTCGCAAACAAAAAGCTTCCGAGTTGATAAGCATGGTTCCTGTTTTCTTCACAGCCATTTGCGTATCAAAAGGGAGCTTTATAAAAAAAAATTAGTTAATTAATTAGCAAGAGAAAGAAATGAATGTGCGCATTGCACGGGGATCTTCACCATAATAATTAACCTCTTCATTTGTTTTACATTGATTATGGTAAGTCAAGTTGATTATAAATCAGAGTTTAGTTGACATAGTTTGCAATTATGTTCATACTTTAATTGGGGATCACAACAACTCTTGGGCTTAAACTGTTTGTTGTTTTGTGCATTATGAACTAGCTTGACTTCCCCCGTACCTAATTTTATTCAAGCTTTTCATGAAAATGAGAAGAGAAAAGTGCAAACCCTTTCAACTTTTTTAGTGGCGTTGGTACTGTTTAGAGCCACATACGCACTTGGAGAATTCCCATTTGCCGAGTAAGAACACGTGGGAACGACACCCGCGAAGTGAGAAAAAAGTGTGATAGAGGATTTGACGATGAAGGAGAGAGCATTACGACATAGAAAAATGCATGTCTCGCCAGATGTACTCTTAAACCATTACAATGCCTTCGACAGAGCAAAAGGGAAAGGGAACAGGGACAGCCAAAGACATAGGGCGAAGAACAACACATTTAATTGGGCAACTTAAAGCGTCTCCCTTTTTTCAAGTGCTACAACATGTGGCACAAAACATTAGATTTAGGGGTCAAGCTCGCCGAGAATTTGTGATGGTGCCTTTGACGTTTGGGGTAATTGTCCAAAGAATGACACATCACCAAACTTAAAGGACAGAGACTAAACATGGCGGGCTACGAGTATGGCCAAGATGGGAATTGTTACGCCACATTGACGTCGCCAACTCACCTGTTTAGTCGCACATCAAGTTCCTGTTTTGGAAGCCACGGCAGGCTGAAAAACTGGGGACAAGTGTCCAAGGTTTACAGAGAATTGTTTTGTAAGTTCTTTATGATATTATCAGAACTAAAGGAGAAGCGACCAATTGTTATTGTGTCTGGAAATGATGAAGATTTTGACCACAAGGTTGAAATCCAATTGCCGGTACTTCAGGCCATCCTTTGAGAAAACTCACGACTTATACATCAACTGAACCAACTCGGAAGGTAAAGCATTTCAAGGTGTTTCCGTTACATCCTTGTTCCCCTCCCCCCCCTCCCCCCCCCAAAAAAAAAAGAAAAGAATTTCAAGTCTATTAATTTTTATCAAAACACACACACACACACATCAAGGCCATTAACCCTTCCTCCCGATATCACTCCACAACTGTGACGATTTCATATCATTATAAACAAAACACAGTACAAGACAAGATGGCCAATCCCTAGTCAAAATCCGTCGTATCAAGATTCATATTTGCAAAACTATAAACCCAACAGGGTAATTTAACTATGAATAATGTACACTCCTCTGGTTGTTACTGTAGTATGTCATATAAGCATGTGGACATCCGGATATAATTCAGTTCAGCTCAAGTCTTGGCAATGATTCGTCCGAGGTAGTAAGAGTAGGACTCTGCATTCCGAAGACTACTATAATGATGCGGACGGTTATAGTTTACACATGTTAAACAATCCACAAAGCAATGAAATCTCCGCAGCATCATACGAAGAGCACAAAGGATTTCGCATTCACAACATTCCAGTCATGTACTATCCCATGGAATAAGTCAGTTACCCAAAGATGCCAAAACATTATACTCTTTCAAACGTCTCTGAAATTCAGCCAACTGCGTCTGCAATTGAAGAATTCCTGCAGCTTTCTGTGACAAAATGACATTTAATTTAGAAATATAATCATCCATTTGGTTTCCTGGTTGATCAGCTTCAACGAGTAGATTCATCTCCTGCATAAAATATGACAACCTTAAAGAAAATCCCAAGCATAACAAACAGTCGGAACAAACTGCTGGAGATCGTTCATACCTCCCTTACAATTTCCATTGTCTCCTCCACTTGTCTCCTGTGAGCAGTTACGAGATCTTCCTCTTCCTAGTTACAATGCACACCAGGCATGACTCAGCAGTTTAACTTAAAAACTAATACCAAAAGTAGCATACACAGAGTATAATTACCTTCAGTAGGGCGTTTAAATCATTGTCAGGATTAGAACAATCAACCAAAAAATGAGGCAGTTCCACACGTTTCGCATGATAGTCTGTCTTCCTCTTGTCCTCCACAGCTGATAATTCGTTAATATCTCCCTTCTTACTTGTCTTTCGGGTTCTGTCTTGTTTATAATCATACGTCTGTCCAAGGTAACTAGTTTCATTATCAACTTTGTCATTTTGACCGCCTCTATGACCCTTTTGAGAGTCTGAATACAATGCGGCAAAATTTCCCCCCATTCTACCACTTCCAGCACGATCCACATTAATTGGTGGAGAGGATTCTCTTTCAAGTTGTTTAGACCAACCAAATCGGTTCCTCTCACAGGAAATGTAATTTATTTCTTCGTCAAAAGTTCCTTCAGAAGATAAAACTGAAGAAGGCAATGCGGTTGAGTCTCCAAGGTTAGAAGATGAAGAAAGGGGATCCCTTCTGGTGCTGTTCCCTTTAGATAAACTCTTCACCCTGAAGTGTGAATGTCTATTAGATTTATTTATGATAATAATAAATGAATGATCGTTCACTTTCGTGCCAAATGATTTTTCAAGTACATACCTGTCGGCATATCTTAATGTGTTAAGAGTGTGTTCACATGAACCTGAGCTAGGGGAAATGCATGATATCATTACGGTGCGAGAATCACCAACAAAAGAATCTCTCAAAACCTCAGTCAATTTGCTTCCTCTGAAAGGGATATGCCCCTGGTCATTGTCTAGAGCTCTAATGCATTCTTTTAAAGCAAGTAAACTTTTATTAATTTCAGCACCTTCGATCCTGGAATATAAAATTACGATCAAATTAATAAATTAAACAGATATTCTAATATAGGTACCTTTGGATAGACATATACACACACATATATATAACTCATCATTAAGTACGTCTTCTAGTCTCTCAAATGGAAGATCAGGAACACATTCTAAGGTGGAATAATTATGTAAGAATGCTCAAATCTGAAGAATAAAATCCTACCTTGTCTGCTTATCATTGTCTGTAGTATCAGCACCACGTTCACTTCCTGCAAGATCTATGAAAGATAGCTTGCCTACAACTCGAGCAGGCTTTGATTCAATCTTATCAGCTGATCTCTTTACACAAAGCTGAAGTATAGCATGTGATCGAGAGGATTCCTCATTTGCACCAGTTGTACCAGTAATTCTTGTAGCATTTCCTCTCTCAATAAAATCCTCGATTGTCTCAACATTAGATACTCTGTATTCTTGCAACCCAACAATGCAAACCTGTTGTTTCCCATCCTCCCTCATGCAAAGTTTTCTGAAAAAGCATGAATCAGTAAGGCAAATAAACCCAAAACAAAGACTTTTTTCCAGCTCACAAGTGAATATAGCTTACTTTCGATCATTAAGGAGATCAAAAAGTTTTCCCCCATATATTTCGAAGAAACTAACAAACAATTGAAAACCTTGGTTCTGGTACGTATGGTGCATTAATCTTAAAATATCTTGGGATGCTTTGAGAGGCAGTGGTTGCATGGTATAAGTCTTTCCACTCCCTAAAAAAGTCAAGAAGGATCATCATTTAAAAAATTTCCAGAAAGAGAAGATTAAAGCAATGTGATTAGAGCACTCATGAACTTCCATTACAAAATTAAACAATAATACATTTGCAGACTAGATAGAGATGTATCTGTCTCAAAAAACCTATCAAAACACCATCACCTGTTCTACTTAAATCTTTAAGAAAATACTATCCTGGAGCAAAATTTACATTTTGTTTTGATATTGATTGGAGAAGTTGAAAAAGCAGAAGGCAGGAGTACACCAAGGAGAAGTGGAGAGGGAAGTGTTGAAGCTGAGCAATTCCAAAAAGATATTTAAAAATAGACAGAAATAAATCAGGCATGGCCATTCAATAAGATTATTTTATGAGTGACACATGTAAGGTAAAATAGTACCCTCTCTATGCAGCCAAGAAAAAATATGTACCTGGCGTGTTTAAGTTGAAATCAATTACCACGCACCCCTATTATCTAAAATGAGAGAACATAAAATGGAAGAATTTATGAGTTGAACGGCCCCCAACCTCTTATAAAGAAAGAAATTGGAGTGAGACTGTCTGAGCAATCACAACTGCCTAAGGCGCTGGCATATTAGGCCGTACTTATTATCATCTGCCTAGTGCCTATGCTGACACAACTTACTTCAGAAAATTATATAGTTAAAAGACCAAAGGTGCAAAATCTTACTTTTCAGATAGGTTTAAATGGGTAAAAGAACAAGGAATACAGAGTTCTTCTTAACCTTCAAGTCTTCAATCTATGAAACACAGAGGCATGATTTTCAAACTGCTAAATTCAATTTTCAATTACATATGCTTCATGGACAGAGAAGTTTTAAATCACACAAACATTATAAATCATTAGTAATCTTCACTTTTAATTACACCTTTCACTATATTCAACTAGGAAGCAGATAATATGCTGAAATACTCAGAGAACTTTCATTATCCAACTAAATATCATGAATAGAGAGTCAAATTTTCGTTGAAGTCTTACAAGTGGAAAGATATTCCTAATTTAGAATTTTCAGTGGTTAATACTTAATAGTCAGTTTACCTAATACATTTCTTAATCAACATTAAGCAAACTACTTGCCTGTTTGGCCATATGCAAAGCAAGTTGCTTTTGTTCGTTGGAAAATCAGAGGAACTATGTGTTCTACAGTCTCAGCATACACCTAGAAAAACAAAATAAGCAATCTAGTGAAACAAGTGGAATTATCAGTCAATGCAGTAACAAGAAGCGGTTTTTCTTATATGCTCACTTCATCATTTGAAACATCTTCACTCAGCACAGCATCAAAAACGAACTCATGTTTCTCAATATATTCTGTTAAATCAACCTGCAGACATAGGTGAAGTACAATTAAATATGTAAAATTTCCATTCAAATAAAGATTGATAAGATATGAACATTCTAATTTTAAAAACTTAACATGGATGTTACAACATTAAATATAAAACTTTCAACAAATTGGAGTCCAGTGGGAAAGTCTCCCAAACTGTAATTGGGAGATAAAGTGCAAATTGGAATTGATTAGCTAAAGATTTCTTGATATGAGTGATGATAAGTTGAACTAAATTGAAGCATTTATGGAATTTAAAAAGCTATGTGTGTGTGTGTAGAGCATAAGTATCTTTGGCAGCTTGGCTGATACATTGCCAATTTGGAATGCTATTAAACATAAGTGACTTGCCAATGCAATCGCGATAACAAAATTCTTCAATGGACCCAACAAAAGTTCAAGTTCAAGTGTCTTACAAAAACAACGCAGAAAGCAGTAAAGACTCAAGAAAATTATGTTATGTACATAAGTTGACTCCTGTATTACTTTGTAACAAGAAGTTTCTATGTCAAAATATTGCTTGCGCACTACTGCTCAGACAGACACCACAATATAATTAATATTAAACATCAGGTACTTTCAAACCTTTATACTTTGCATTTAAAAACTCCGAGCAAAAGTTCCCTTTCATCTAAAGGTTTAAGTTATGCTAACAATCAACATGCGTTCATCAAAAAGTAGAAAAGACGATCAAGGCATCTGCCGAAGGCTAATACTGAAGATTGACTATCTATCTTTGAGAACAAATGCAATCCAGATTTTGCGTCATGAAAATATGAACTTTTAAGAAAACCCACCGCTTACTCACCTTGAGTTTTCTTTCATGAACTGTGAGAGAATTTGAATCTATAGTAATAATATCTTCCTCTTTCTTCGCTATTTCCTTCTTATTTATTGGCCTCTTGCGTACCTGCAATATTAGCGTTGTAGTTGTATATCAAAATGCAATATATTCCAGTTACTAAGGACCGCTGTTTACCATAAATTAGAGTTAACCATCGGGAAAAAAATTCACAGGAATGAGCATACCACAACTTTGATCTTAGCAACATTGTTTGTTCTCTCTTTATCTGCTGAGAAACTTCCAAGAACATTGTTCTCAGGCAAGCCTCGTGTCTTGTTTACAAATTTGCTGGTGGAAAGAAATGGCTCAGAGACATCAAAACTTTGACCACGAACCGCTTGATTGATCAAATATTCATCTTGAATATTAGACATCTTGTGTCAGTCAAATAAAAATATCAGTCAGTTGCACAGTGAGAATTAGGATCAATCATGCTGTTAACTTCACCTAAGCAGTAGGAATATTGTCCAATTAGCTATCATGCCCGATCGGAAAAACAGAATGTAATTATCATAGCAGGATAATGGCAGTTCAGCTTTTATTCATATCAAAATCCATCAGATGAACTATGCCCAACCACTGAATTTATCTAACTTCCGCAACTGAGCTAAGTACACTATACATATATAAGTAAGAAAATCAACCAAACCTCGGGCAAAAGCTCGGTATCGAAGGAATGAAGATCAAACAGGCCATGGGTGAACCCAGTGGGCAAGACTTGATCATCATCGTTCTTCCTCAAGCTGGAAGATGGAGAATCAGCCATCCCCGTAAGTACTCCTCCATCATAAGAACCAAACTCCTGCATCCAGAAAACGATTCCGCACAAGCAAAGAAATACCTTAACTTAAGCTCGGGAAGATCCAATAACATCTCTGAATTCCGAAAATAAACGGAACAAAAAAAAAAAAGATGAATGATTATGGAGGGAACCTCACCTGCGTCAAAGTGGAAGATTGAAACCATCTGCCGTGAGAGGTTGCATCGAGGAAGTTGTCAGATTTTTGACGCTGATGGTGCACAGCCGAATTAGATCGTGGCATCTGTCTCCCAATCACACTCATCCCCTTCAAAATTCCAATCAATTCCACCACACCGTAGCTTCAGTTTCCCATGACACACGAGCTTTACAGAGAAGTCGTAACGGAGGAAATTGCAGGATATTTTTCAATGCCTTGTATATATATATTTTTTTTCTCTGAAAACATACACTGCTCTGTTTGAAAAGGGAAAGAAAGTGTCTGAAACTGTGAAAGGCGAAGCGCCTCCTTTCTTTCACTAACATACGGCGGAGTAGCACGTCAGGAGGAACAGTAGCGGAGCGTGCTTTCACGCTGCAACTGAACAAAGAAAAGCAGGAGGATGAGGTGTGGGGCGGGTCCAGTAGGTTTTCAAAAAAATAAAACAAAACAAAAGCGCGGGGCCACCCGGAAATTTAAACCCCGAGCCACGCTCGTTGCAATGGCAGGTTGATTCACGCGCATTTCCGGTGTGATAAAAGGATGCTCTGTCATTAAAAGAAACATTTTTAAATACTTGTCGTTCGGTAGGTCCCATTTCAATTTGTATTGGTTGGTAAATAAAAAGTGAAAGGCCTCGAGAAGGGTTATAAATTGATTAAACTGATTAAATTAAATTATACGTTGGTTTGAATTAATTCTTTTATTTAATTTTTTTATTATATATATATAATTTGATTAAGCTTTAGGAATTTCAACTTAACCATCCAAATCAAATCAAATCAAATTTTTTTTTCTCCGGCGTCTCTTTTTTCTAATGTCGCTAGTTTGTTGGTTTAGAGCGAGTGACTGTAATGGCAACTCCCTCCTCGTGATTTTTCTTTTTTTTTTAAATTATTTGTTAAATTTTTTAATCGTTATAGATTTTTTTATTATAATTTTGGTTTAAGTTGAATATATATTTGAAGTTGTTAAAATAATTTAATTTTTTTATTTTCTTAGAATCACACCTTATTTTTTTTTTTATCAATAAAATAACTATTTTTGAAAAAATGAATAGTATTGATAAGTTGAGTTATGACATATTTTGTTTTTTTATTGATTATTATATCTTAAGATGTATGTTGATTAAATTTTTTTAATTAAAAGAATGCATTTGGTAAAACTTGAAAAATCATTAAATGGGGAGTTGATTATTTGGTTTTTGGAAGTGGGAAGGTGAATGAGATAGAAAGAGGGAAAACTGAATTCGAACGGAGGTTGGCAACTTGAATTTCTTACAAGCCAACAAAAATAAAATCAGAAATATGGATTGGATTTATTTATAATAGCTGTCGCACAGGATAACCTTGACTTATTTCGGAATATTATATGGATTTGTTCCACATTAGTCATTGTCACTTCATATATTTTTTTATTATTGATGATAGAGAAAATCAATCTCCCAGCCGTAACATTTATGCATAATATCAAATGAATCGAGTCACGCAACGTCACAACCACATGAACAATTTGTTATATTGTGAAATTTATTCAGAAACCAATTGCACAATAAGTTGAGATGGCCGAGTTGGTCTAAGGCGCCAGATTAAGGTTCTGGTCCGAAAGGGCGTGGGTTCAAATCCCACTCTCAACAATTTGATTGAAACTTTTTACAGCAACATGGGTTTAGCTGAGGCCCAACTCCCCAATTTTCCTATTGGCCCTGTGAATCAATCAGACTCCCACTGCTCCGTTAACCTTCATCCCAAAACCACCCAAAAAAAAAAAAAAACAACTTTGTGAATAGGAAAAGAAAATTTATCTATTTTTTAAATTTACAAATAACTCAATCAATCGAAGTGATCAGTGTCTCCTAATTTCATAATTAATGAAATAAAAATTTTCCTTTCCATGTTAATAATACTCTATCTTAGCCAAAATTTTAAGCAAACATTCTAATCCTATGTAGAAGAGTTTCATTTGAACTTTGAAGTAAACAATTATAGTTAATAATTATTTAAACATTCATAATTTCTGTATTGAAATAAAGGTAATTAACTAGAAAAGAAATTTAAAATTATTTATTATGGTTTTATCACATATACAAAAAAAGATGGGAAGTGAGAAATCAAATTACTATGCGTGAGAACTATTTGACGCTAATAGTTAGAGTAATATTAATTGAAATTAAGTTTTTTGGACAAATTATTTTATTATTTAATTTTTTAAAGAAATTAAAATTAAAAATGTATAAACACGGGACATTAGTATGAAAAAAAGAAGAAGAAAGTATGAATATAATGACGTAAAGCCGTCGTCAATAACTTGAAGCGCTGGGAATTGAGAGCCAGAGAGGCGGTTGGGTGGCCTATGTCTCTGAGACTGCCCCAGCAATTTAAAGCAACGGCGGAAGTGGGTTTGCATATAAAAAAAACTGGCGTACATGGATCTGCCTCAGTATCAGTATGCAGCGGAAATTGCAGTTCGAAAACCATGGGTACGGCTAACGGCTTCTACCTCGGCATGTTCTCTGTTGTTGCTCGTGCCTTTTTTCGCTTCTAGGCGAGTTACTTTTAATCGTCGGAGACGGAGTCACATGGTCTCTATGGTCTTCGAGGAAGAGAAATTGACTCGCCGCAACCCTCTCGATTTCTCCATCATATGCACTTGTTTTTCTTCTATTTTCTTATATATATTTTGAGTGTTAGAAATCATAATGACCCTTCGGTGAAGGGCTCCATCCTCGCCAACCTTCTCTTGACATTCGTCTCCATCTTCACCATTTGTAATGTGAATTTCATACTTTAATCCATTTGGAAGAGATTCTGAGTTGCATGCTCACCTTCTTTTGGATTCAAATATTGTAGATGAGTCAGTCTCCTATAGAATTAGCTTTGTTATTTATTTTGTTTTTATAAAAGTACTAATTAGAGGCAAAAATTGATTTTTTAAATAGTGATTCTTATAAAATCAATTTCATAGAATTAATTATTATGTGAACAAAGATTTCACGGCAAGCGAAGCGAAACATGCGCTAAAGTAAAACAGAAAATGACCTAAAGAAAAAGAAGGAGAAAGAAAAATAAAATTTACGATAGAGGGAAGAAGAGAGTCAATGGTGTGGGGAATGACCAACCTTTCTAATACTTTGTCACTTTGTGCTGAATACATCCCCTCGTGTCCTTTTTTTCTCACCCCACTCTCTTCTTGATTTCACGGTCAACTGCCAGAGCTAATAGCTCACGTTTGAACTTTAGGTGAGGGGTAGGTCTGAATGTCAGTTACCGTCGTGCAGCTAGTGCTAGACTTTGAAACAAGCAAAGCAACAGAAGGGCCTTCCCTTTTTCTTAAGTCCAAGACTCCATTTCTGAACCTCTTTTGATCGGCTTTAGAATACTGTTCACTCAACACAGTCATGGTAATATTCTATTCTCAAAACATCTTGTTCTTCTTAATTTCAATTCCTTGGTTTGTTAATTTGTGTAACAAAGCAAAGCCTTTCAGGCCCTAACCTATTGCGTAGATTAATTAGTGTGTTTTCACAATCTTTTGTTCTCAAACTGGTTGGTGCAGTCTTTTACAGCGTTGATGCTCAGGTCGGTAGTGAGGCTATTTACATCGCTAATTGGCCAGCCTGTTACATCGGTATCAACGTTGCTCTATTACAGTGGTCTCCTTCCTGAGAATATGGCCCTGCGAAGAATGGTCCGCCATGAGTTGCTTGATCATGAAAATTACCTCTTCCTTTTTCTAATCAGTTTCATGAGTTGTTTTCATTAGAACATAGGCCAAGATTTTGATGCCCTGGTTTTGTAATCTCTGTTGTGGGTATAAGTATCTTTCTTCAGGGAAAAGGAAGAAACGAAAACGATTTTGTTTCGTTAATGGCGTGATGACCAGGTTTTATATTTATAAATTAAGTCATTTTAATTTAAAATTTTGTTAATTTCTAAATAAATTTTATTTAAATTATCTTTGATCGCGTGTTTAATTTTGTAAGAAGACAAGAGTCAAAGGAACGAGAAGATATAGAATAAATAAAAATAAAAAAGCAAAAATAGTAGATTTTAAAGAATATTTTTTACATTATTTCACTAATTTAAGTATAATTTATTTGAATTCTGATTAAAATGATTTAAAAGATTATAGAAAATGAAAAAATATATTTATAATTTTTATGTTTTTAGTTTTATGAGATATGGCCTCATGATACTAAAAATATAAATCAAAAATTTAAAATAGAGTTTCAGTTAAATAAAAACATTAATTACAACTTTAAATAAAATAATTAAATTTTAAATTTAGAGGGGAGGAGAAGAGTTTAAACTCTTTCTAAATTACGATTTTAATTCTATCTCCAAATTTAATTTAATTTAATTTAATTTAATTTAATTTTTTTATTTATATTTATTCTATTATAAATTAATTTATTTTTGAGAGTTATATGTAATCTAATTATAAATTTTTATGTTTTTTATTCAATTTAATTTATGAGTTGTTTTTAATAATTGAAATTTTTACATTTTTATTAATATTTTTAATTGTTTGATAATTAACTAAATAATATGTTAATTATAATGAGATAAAAAATATTTATATATTTAATTTATTATATATTAATCATAAATAATATATAAAATAGAGGTACATTTATGTACTTTATGTACTTTATATATTTAATTTATTATATATTTACATTCTATGATTAAATTTTTTTTATTGTACTCGATCGAATAAAGGTTGTCATGTCATAAACATGAAATATTCATTAAAAAAGCTTTTAAACACAGGAAACATCGGAAGTTGGTAAGAGGAGGTTTATAGGGTATAATAATGTTTCTATCACCGTTTGGTTTTTCCCTGTCATCGCCATCGAGTTATCATTCCTCTGGTAGACGATTGAATTGTGATTTTCCATCTCTCTCTCTCTCTCGCATGGCGGCACCAACACCAACTCACTCCCTTTCCTCCATCATCACTCTTTCTTTTTCTTCCTTTAAGCCGAAGCCAGTACCACCATAAGTGATTGTCTTCATCTTCTTCCACATTCTTATCCCCCAGTTCTTAGAAAACCAAGCTGTGTTTTCCCGGTTAACTTCCCCTGAGAGTTTGAAGTTATTATAGGTAATTATAAGCCGAAGCCAGTACCACCATAACTTTTCTTTTTTCGTTTCATAAGTTGCAGGATTGCATAATAACAATAGCTTAATTTATTTATAACTATATTAATTTAATAAAATATAATTTTGTATATTTTAAAATTATTTATAATGTTGACATTTTTTAATCCTATATATCATTATTTTTTTTTTGTTTTGAAATTTTTTTATAAAGGCATTTTTAAAAAAGTTAATTATATTTTTAAAAATATTTCACATAAATTAAATATGAGAATAAATTTATTTGGAACGTTGCATATTATTTATAAAAATTAAATGACAATTAAATATATTTTATTAAATTTTTTATATATCTTATTCATAAAAATGAGATTTTAAAAAATATAATCTATTTAAAAATAAAACATCTTGCGAGTTATGCCACTAGTTTTTTGGCATTGCAAGAACATAATAATATTACAATATATTAAATTTATTAACGCACTAAATATAAACTTTTTAGTTGTTGGACTTTGGATATTGAAGAGTTGAATTCATAAAAATTGATTAATGAATAATTGATTTTGAGTGATTTATTTATTTATTGAAGTGGGAAATGCGAAAATTGATTTTGAAAGGTGTTCCAACATTCAATGGTGCTCACCTGGGAACGCGATCGTGGAAGATCCAACTACTGAAACGAACTGGCTTCCACGATGCACTGAATCAAACTTCAATTATGGTTATATTCAATATGTTATATTAAATATCATACTTGTGGACCCCATCTTCAGACCCAACGACAAAACTTATGATTTTCTAAGACTTTAGTTTTCTGTCTCGGTCAAGTGCGGGGCCGAAAAATACTTTTTATCTCCAACGCATTGGGGTACACACCAACACCAACACCACCACTTAAATTGAAAAAAGTTCTCGAATATCCATCTTGTTATTGCTTTCTTACTATAGTTTGGTGAAAGGCCGATCTCTATATGGAGAGTTGGAGAAAGGTTCACTAGTTTATTAATTAGATTAGCCAAAAAATAAATGACGTTTGTACATTACTAAGCCTAGAGATTTTGAGCCACGAATAATTATAATAATAAATGAGTTTAATTGAGTGTAACGCATATAAACATATAGAGTACATATGGGCTATGGCACCTTACTTGTAGCCATAGTCTTATGGTGACTTGTAAACTGTAAGAAAATTAATATTAATTGCAGTTTTTCGTTTTGGCACTTATACACTTTTAATTTGATTGGAGTTTCCTCAATTATACCAACACCACCGTCACTTAAGCTTGGTTAGATCACTTCAATCTCAATTCTAGAAAAAATAAATTACATTTTCTTATAAGTAATACTATACCCCACGATTGAGTCTCTTGTCTATTTCTCTTTTTAATCAAAATTATTAAACACAGTTTGATCGGATTCTTTTTTTTTTCTTTTTTTTTTAATGAGTTCAGGACGAAATTAATCGGGTGATATATTCTTTTAGTCAAATCATATGAAACATAATATTATACACTTCTTTATTTCCTAATTATTTAATTAATATCCACTAATCAAATTATTTATATAAATTATGATAAAAATATATATATTAAAAGTGATAACAATCTTGTCTCACCAACATTTTCAACTAGGCTCATTTCACATAACACATATCTATATTAATCTTAGAAGAAACAAGTTATTAATATATACACTACAATTAATGTTTTTCGATTCCTAATTTCCTGTGTTATAAAGCAATAAATTATATATAAAGCGGAAAATAATTTTATTCAAAGAAATAAGAAACCATTTCTTGGACAATTTTCAGATTTTGTTGTCCCTGTTCAAACCGTAGTTACGGCACTCGCACAACGGCTCCGGATGTGGACCCCACTCCGTGTGCCACCTCTGCAAGGAGGGCAAAGATTCCGAGCAAACCCAAACATTTTAGATCCCGGCCGTCCAATACTTTTTCCACAAGTCACTTAATCTAGCCGTCAACATCACTTAGTTGCAATCAAAACTCGCCTCCTTATTATCCATTGGTGATAATAAACTACTACTGATCTACCCACACTATTCCTGTACCGTTCGCTTGGTCGAGCATCGACCCCACTTTTTGTCTTGGCAACAGAAACCAAAGGTCATTATCGTCAGTTAAAATACGAAGGAGTCGCTGTATCAGACCAGACCCACTGAAGGAGCCGCTTCAAAAAGAGCCTTTTGTTAATTCAAGAATTTAATTTTTCATTTTATTTTATTTTATTTTTCTGTCTTCTTCTTCCTGGAGCTCTGTGCCATTGCTCTCTCATATATGGATTTATCAATGCCCAATCTCATATTCTGAATTTCTGAATCAAGCAGTTCACTCGGTCGAGCTGCCGTGTTGAGCACAGTCGGAGATCCGACATGTTGGACGGACTACTTGGCCGAGGGTTCGCCGCTAAAAGGTTCGCTTTATGATCTTATCTCTGTGTGTTTATTATTGTTCTAATGCGATTTAGTTGCCGATGAAGTAGTTCTGGAGGAATGCGAAACTGAGAATAAGTTTGTAAATGTTTGCGTTTTCTTTTCTACTTTGGCAGCAAAACGCTAATCAAGCAGATCAAGAGTCGGATCGATGTAATAAAGAGGAAGAGGAAGGCGACTGAGAAGTTTCTAAAGAAAGACATCGCTGATCTGCTAGCCAATGATCTAGACATTAATGCCTACGGAAGGGTAATTTATGTATTGTTTTATATAATTTCTGGATTCTATCGTGTTTGGTTCTTCGCTGTACACGATCTATGGAATGAATTCTTTTGAATCCTCAATTCCTGGTAATTTGTGGGGCTGGATTCCTGAAAGAGCATGTAAGTTTTCGCTTTGGTGGATTACTGATAATTGAAGTTTGCATTGCGCTCTCTGATAATTTTATTTCACGGGTGTATGAGGATAAAGTATCTGAAAAATGAATTTCTATCTCCTTTCCTTTGTCTACTTAAATGTAACTTATGAGACTTTTAATCCTACCGACAACTACTTCCTTTGTCCTATAATATTTTCTCAGTTTAAGTCTTGTCTTTCTTGCGAGGTGGTGAAACAGGCTGAAGGGCTGCTAGTTGAGCTGACACTGTCATCTGCTTATGATTTCGTTGAGCAATCCTGTGAGTTTGTTTTGAAGCACCTCTCAGTCATGCAGAAACTGGGGTATGGATATTTATATGTCATTCCTGCTTAGACATCGATGTCATTTCTTTTCTTTTAAAAAATATTCATTTGAATTATGGCTGATCAAGTCAATATGTTGGACTTGTTGGGTCTACTATTGCTCATACTGGAAAATAACCTGGACATGAAGTGTGACAATATCGAGTAAGGACATGACTAAAAAAGGAGCAACTGAATCACACAACTGCACAGATACAGACGCAGATGGTTGAAAGAAGCACTTTTTTACTTGTTGGTTTTTGAAAGAAGCAATATATCTACATTTTAAGTTGTTCTCATTGTTCCCAGTCTTTACTACGCTTCCAATGTTTTTCTAGCTGAGTTGAGTGTCTATTTCCATTTTCTTTTCAATCACTGATCATTACATCTAATTCCTTCAAGTTAAACATTAGAACCGTTTGTTATAAGTCGAAAGGTAGAACTCTCTTAAAAGACTAGTCTGTTAGGAAAGGGCGCCTTATATGGAACTCAAGACCTCCTTCACCGACTAATGTGGGACTATCAATACTCACCCTTTGAAGTTTGCACGTCCTCGTGTAAGGTGGATCTTGTCTGCCTCTTTTTGGGACTTACTGTGCCTCACCTTCACGGAAGTGTGTCAAGGACCCACAAGCCTCGTCCCATCGGTTGGCGTGTCAGGCTCTGATACCAATTGTTACAAGTCGAAAGGTAGAACTCTCCCAAAAGACTAGCCTGTTAGAAAAGGGTGCCTTCCAACCTTATATGGAACCCAAGACCTCTTTCACCAACCAATGTGGGACTATCACCATTTCAGTGCATTAGATGATTACAAAACTTTCCACTCTGTCTTCCAAATATTCACTTATATTCCTCTGTCAAAATTAAATGACTGTTCTAAGATTCCTCTGTCAAAAGAAAAAGCTCATTTACAATGGTTGTATGTGCTTCTGAGGGTAAAGAAATGTTGTGAAAGAAATTTATGAGCCTGTTTGACCATGTTGCAAAATTGTTAATTTTTTGGAAATTTTTTTAAAATATTCTATTAAAGGTGTTGTATGTTGTAACAAAAAAGCAATTTTTTGTTTGGCCCAATAATTTGACAAGTGCTATATTAAACTTTTCCTCATATGTCAACTGATTACAAACTTTACCTGCTTCCATTTCTTTTACAGTGGATGCCCTGAGGAATGCAGGGAGGCGGTATCGTCTTTGATGTTTGCTGCTGCACGATTTTCTGATCTACCAGAATTACGTGACCTTAGGCAAATATTTCAGGAGAGATATGGGAATTCCATGGAATGTTATGTGAATCAAGAGGTCACTCTTCATGCCTATATTTTGTTAGCATTTTTTATTTATGACTGGTTCCTGAACTGACTGACTAAATTGCTCATTATCAGTTTGCTGCAAATTTGAATTTGAGGTCCTCTACATCGGAGAAGAAGGTCCACTTGATGC
The DNA here is from genome assembly GCA_037074535.1 of Gleditsia sinensis. NCBI lineage: Eukaryota > Viridiplantae > Streptophyta > Magnoliopsida > Fabales > Fabaceae > Gleditsia > Gleditsia sinensis. The sequence goes on along the minus strand of CM073474.1, from coordinate 32,865,714 downwards.
AGGAGATAGCGTCAGAGTTTTCAATAAAGTGGGACTCCAAGGTTTTCGAACAGAGGATGCTGAAACCCTCTGCACTTGTGCAGGTGTTGTCATCGGCATTTCATTTTCATTTTATGACTAGCTTCCTCGTCAAACAGAACATATTGCCAATTCTTAATGTTTGACTTTTTTGCCCCATATGAAATAACTTTCACTCTATTGTTTCTCATTTTCCTGATGTTAAACCTCTAGGAAAATGTAACTGGAAGTGTAATAACTAGTTATATATGACTTCTGCAGGACCACAAAATTTGTGATTCTAACCATTTGACTGATTATGATAAACCATCATATGGCAAGAATGCTACCACAAAAGGAGTGAAGTATGATGTTTTGTTACAGAAAAGTCCCGATCATCCTAAAGATGGGCATAGATTTCACAATGGTAAGGAAGCTGATGTATTAGCAAGAGATGATCATGATCTTCAGTCTAGATCCAAACTCCCTAGAAATGGATTCAAGCAGCTAAATTGTAGAGATGAAGTCATTATGAAAAGGGAGAGCGATGGCAATCTTTTACCAGGAGGGCAAAACTTCACGACTAAGAAGAGTGATAGAGGCTATTGGAAGGAGGGTTGTATGCTAGAACCAAACGGACCAGGTTGTTCATCCCATGGTAAAAGAGTGGAACAATTTGAAGGTGGTACTAAACTGCATGATAAATGGGGCAATACCACTTCTCAAAAAGAAAGCCACGACACTGTAATGGCTTGGAAGCCAGATTTTACTCCTGATCATGCAGGTGTGCATTTAAAGAGCGATGTCAATGAGCCATTTCCTATTAATCATGATAGCCTACCTGATTTTCTCAATTCTCAAAGGAAAGTTCAAAGGGATGAAAATCCTAGGGTGAAGCCCTACTACAATAGCTCCATCCCGCCTCCTTATGTTAAACCTAATTCTAGACAGAAGAACAACACATGTGGAGTCAATATAGGATCTTCACATGTTGGTGGCGATGGCATCCCTAAATATCCTTCAGTGCATGACCAGCCTCATGCAGCTGGTCCATCCGAGGGGAGCCAGTTAGGTTTGGATAATTCTGACCCAGAGAGGCAGGCCAGTAGACATGCAAGACTGAGCAGACAGGGTCATGAAAAAGAACTCTTTGCTCAAGATATGACAGAATTCTCTGTATTAAAACCAAAATCCATGAGGCGGAAGCACTCTAAATCACGATCAAGTCATAATGATGACAGTATTGAAGATATTGGAGTTGTGACAAGAAAATCAAGGAGCAGGAGACGAGATGAATCGAGACATGGCCTGCAAATTCTGTTTGATGATGAGAAACATCGAAATCATGAGGAGGAAAGGATGATAGATAAATTACTGATCCATTATAGTAAAAAACCATCCATCCCCGTGCCAGAAAAAGCAAGAAGAAAGTCTAAAAGTCGTCACGCTCATCAAATGGATATATCAGCCGGGGAATTTCTAAAGAATGGAAGCAGAGAGGGACCTTTAGAGACACCAGAGATGGTTACTCTTCCACCTCGATCAGTTTCCCTTCCTCGTGAACAAACGGCAGCAGTGAAAGTTGACAAAGTATTTACTCGTGCTGCTTCATTTCAGCCAAATAGATCAAACGAAGCTCGACATGTGCATCCAAAATTACCAGACTATGATGATTTGGCGGCTAGGCTTGCAGCCTTGAGAGGAACTTGAAGGATATAGCAATGAATAAATGCTTCTCTACCATCATTGATTGCATTTATCATGACCTTCATGGGAGCATCTCATATTCTGGTGTTATTAAAGATTGAACGTTGTGCTTTAATAGCAGATCGTTGACTACTCCACAGCTGTACGTTCTCAGGCATCATCATCTTACTAATGCAACCATAGGTTATACGCAATGTTAATTCAATTTTATTTTTTTTACCTTTTATGATTGTAACTAAAATACACGGTGCTCCTTACTTTCTACAAAATGATGATAAAAGAAGTTGAGATAGCGGATATTGTCAGAGTTCATACTCATCCCCCACTCTCACACCTCAACAAAATGGTGGTTAAAGATCTATCTGTTGAACAGAACTCGTTTATTTATAGTGATGGATAATGGATTGCAGTTGTTGGCAGTGGTTTTCTTTAACTGCTAAATTAAGCGAAGTTGATCTTGGAACGAGCAATTTGTTGGTATGGAAGAATGCCAGGTGGATACTTAGTGAGTGTGGTAAACTAAACAGTACTGTGTCACTGGTTAACTGACCTCGAGTGTCGAGTGTCATTATGTCAGTACTCCTCCCTGGTTCAGAAAAATCCTTGGTGTTCTCCAGGATCATCAGCCTTTGAAGGTGAGAATTAGGAGTGCGTTTGGAAGATAAAAGAGAGTAGAATCGGATGATGATAAATAAGGTGAGGTGAGAAGGGAGAGAACTTTTATTTTATTGTTTAAAATCTTAAATGAAAAAAGAGATATAATTCATTCTTTGATGTTTAGAAGTTAAAATATTATTAATGGAATTGTTGAGTTTGAAGATTAAATTTTTTAAATTGTTTTTATGGAAATTTGATTCGAATAAAAAAAAAATCAAATGAAGAAATGAAAGAAGACAAAGATTTAACTCATTCTAAATCCCTCAACTTAAAAAGATTTAAAAATTAAAGTATGGAGTGAATTGACATAGGTTATCAATCCAATTTTTTTTAGGCTATCTCTAATGGAGGTGCTTAAATTACAAAACTAAATAAGGAACGCATCTTGAAGTGCTCTAGAGTGTCACTACGGTTGTTTGCAGAAGTAACGTTGCTTACTCCCATATTTAGAAAGAAAAATAATAAAAAACTCATTGGCTCTGTTTCCTTCAACATCGACTGATATTCATTGGAAATCCTTCCTATATTTTGTATCAATTCACACTTGTCTTCTGTATCAATCCACATAACCTAAAATAAAAATCAAAAATCAGAAATCAATCAGAAAACAACGTAAATCAACCAAAAATCAAAAATAAAAATAACCAAAAATCAAAAACAAAATCAACAAGGAAGTCAAGTCGGATTGAAGATGGATTGAAGCCGGATCAAAGATGGAAATAGAAATCAAAAACCAGAACATATGACAAAAGGAAGCCAAATCGAAGATGGAATGAAGCTGGATCGAAGATAGAAATAGAAAGATTTGAAAGCTGATTTGGAGACAAAACGAAGTCGGATCGAAGAAGGTGGAAGACGAAGGTGGATGAAACAAAGATCGAAGACGAAACAAAGCTGGATCGAAGAAGGTAGAAGACGAAGATGGATTGAAGAAGGTGGAAGACAAAGGTGGAAGACGAAGGTGAACGAAACGAAGCCAGATCGAAGAAGATGGACGAAAGAAGATTGAACGAAGTTGATTTGGAGACTAGGAATGGGATGCAGAACAGTCTGGAAGACGAAGGTGGGAGACTAGAAGAAGATGGTGAGGCTTTGGCCTGGAGGCTTCAAGAAAGGAGAATGGCCTGGAGGCTTCGAGAGAGGAGAATGGCCTGGAGGAAAAAGAAAAATGCAGCACGTTGGAGAAAATGCTTTGAAAAAACAAAAAAAATGGTTTTATTGCATTGAAAAAATTGCAAATGGGAAAAACCAAATAATTTTACCGTTAAACGAATACACACATGATATTACCATTGTGAAGAAGCAAATCACAAAAAACATATGACCATTGATTAGCCGTTGAATTTGGCATGCATTATCCTATAAATTGTGGCAAAATCTTGAAAAATTTTACATTCAAATCCTCAACTTATCAATTATCTTTGTCTTTTTTTTTTCAATTCACAATTTCATTTGTATTGATAAATGGATTCCAATTAATTTAATTTGAATTCTTTTTTGTATTTTATGCAAAATTATCAACTTTCCACTAGTGAAAATTTTCAAATTCCTCTATTTTTTTCAAATTCATAAAATAATCCAAATACTAGAAATTTTCAATTTGGTATGTTTCCATTCCAACCAACTAATTCCGCCATGTTTTATAGGTCTCCTCCAATGGGTATTAACGGTGCAGAGTCCATTGATCAATAACCTGAAATACCAGTTGGATTTATGTCTTAGTCTCAAGTTTCACAATTTTTCACTCAAGTTAGTTTGAAAAATATTGTGCTCAATGAAAGAGAAGAAAATGCAAGTCAAAAAAAATTTTGAGTCAGGTTCACAGTGGAAGAAGATACACTGCTTATTCAAGCGTGGCTCAACATTTTAAAAGATGCAGTTGTTGATGTTAACTAAAAAATAGATAGTTTTTGCTTAAGAATCAAAGATAATTATAACAACTATTGCGGTTGATTACGAGAGAGAGAATTTTTTCAACTAAAATTTCGATGGCATCGGTTGAATAGTGTAGTTCAAAAGTTCGTTGGGTGTTACAAATAAACTGTTCATAGAAAAAAAAAAGTGAAAGCTCAGAAAATGACATCATGGCTGAGGCATATACCATTTTTTGTCAAGATGAGGGCAAATAATTTAAATTTGAACATACGTAGCGACTACTGAAAGGTAAACCTAAATGGATAGAAGAATCAAGTGAGAGTTCTTCAAAAAGAACAAAAATTTCTGCTTCGAGAACGTACTCATCATCTTCTAATCCGGGGATTCCATTTGAATGCACATATAATCCAACCTTACCTACTATAGTTCGGCTTATGAAAAAAAAGGCAAAACAAAGGAAGAACAAAGAGAAATCAACTGAAACTTTTTCTAACAATGTCGACTTTACTACAATACAAGAGGCACATAGTCACAAAATGATTGTCATGAAAGAATTCGCACGAATTAAGACGGAAGAAAACAAGTTAAAAGAGAAAGAGTTGAAATTAAAGAAGTTGAAGATACTTGAAAAAATCTTCTTTAATGATACATCTGAAATGACAGAGAGACAACGACAAGATCACGAAATATTATGTAATATTATAAGAGAAAAACATGGAATTAATTAAGATAATGTTATGTATTTTCTTTTAATTATATCATGTCATGTATTTTTCATCATTTTTAATTATTGTTATTAACTCAAACATTATATAACATCATTTATGTATTTTTAATATATTTTTTTACATATTTATTGTTTTAAAATTACAGAATAACATGAAATTAGTTAAGATAATATTGTAACCTAATTAGAATTGATATGTAATTTAATAATATTAGTCAAACTAACTGTTATGTTGTACTCTACATATAGAGTGTGTTTGACAAGTCCAATAAGTTAGCTTATAGCGTATTTGACTAGTTTATAAGTTTGTTTGACTAAATTAAATGTGTTTGATAAACGAGTTTATTTGAATAATTTAAACTAACTGAAAGCTTATAAGCTATACGCTACTTGAAGTAGCGTATAGCTTATAAGCTTTCAGCCAACTTATAAACTTTAAGTTAACTTATAAGTTATTTTTACCAAACAGAGTCATAGTCTTTACATAACAAAATTTTTCCACACCATTCAATTGTTCAATTTTCTCTAATTTTTTTTTATCAAATTGTGCTCTACTTACACTATTGAATTATTTATCAAATGGATCTAAATCAATCAAGCAACTGCAACATATTCAAGTGGCAATTCATAGAAGCGGAACTGATGGACAACTCTGAAAAAGAATGGATGATGACAACACTTGAGAGGTGAAGGCAACAATAAGGTGATAGCTCCAATAGGAATACATGTAGAAGAAGGGTTATAGACCGAAATTGTGAAAAAGGGCATAACTGATTGTTCGCTGACTACTTTTCTGAAAATCCAATTTACACAGAGGCTCAATTTTGACGAAGGTTCCGAATGCGAAGGCACGAGTTCCTTCAAATTGTAAAAGTTCTTGGAAATCATGACGAATATTTTCAAAGGAGGGTTGACGCAACTGGTAAAATGGGTCTTTCATCCTTGCAAAAATGTACTGCCGTTATTCGTATATTGGCATATGGATCGCCTACTGATAGTATTGATGACTATGTTCGAATTGGCGAAAGTATTGTAGTGAAATCTTTAGAGAGATTTGTACGAGATGTGAACGAGGTATTTGGGTCTGAGTACCTAAGAAGGCCTAACAACAATGACATTAAACGCTTATTGTAGATAGGAGAAACACGTAACTTTCCGAGAATGTTGGGTTCTATTGATTGTATGCACTGGGAATGAAAAAATTGTCCGATAGCGTTGAAATGTCAATTTTGTCGAGGTGATCATGCAAAACCCACTATCATGCTTGAAGCAGTGGCATCACAAGACTTGTGGATTTGGCATGCATTTTTTGGCATTCCTGGTTCAAATAACAACATCAACGTGTTAAACAAATTTGATGTGTTTAATGATGTTTTAAATGGACAAACTCTCAACGTGCAATATACAGTGAATAGAACCTAGTATAACATGAGATATTATTTAGTAGATGGCATTTATTCAGAATGGACTACATTTGTCAAGAGCATCCCAATGTCGCAAGAAGAAAAGAGAAAATTATTCACCCAACATGAAGAAGCAACAAGAAAGGATGTGGAGCGAGCATTTGGAGTGCTCTAAACTCGATTCTCGATTATACGTGGCCCAACGCATGTTTGGTATATGGATACACTCAAGCATATAATACATGCATGCATCATATTGCATAATATGATCGTTGAAGACAAACGGCACACATATGATGGTAATTTTGATTACTCTTATGATCATCTAGACAATAACATCTCAAAACTTGAAATATTTAATGATACTCATCTCGATTTTGCAACATACATACAGATGAGAGCACTTGTTCAACAAAGACAAATTTATCGTCGACAACAAAGAGACTTGGTGGAGTATATTTGGGAGTGTTTCGAATGTGAGAATAACCAAAATTAATTTTTTTTTAATTATATCATATTATGTATTTTTAATTATTGTTATAAAAATATTACTTAAAATAAATTTGTATTATTTTTAATATGTTTTAATTTTTTTTTACGTATTTATTGTTATAAAATTAAAATACAAATGAGTTAATATTTTAAATTAAAATTAAAATAAATAAAAATAAAATATTAAGATGTAAGGTAATATATGTAATTTATTTAATAAACTTGTAAAAGTTGTACTATTAAATGTAGAATTATTTAAAATAGTGCATAATTATTTTTAAAAAAATGATGATATAATACTATAAAATTCACTTAAACAGCTTTAGAGTATCATTGTTGGTGATACTTTTATATTTTAATAATCGAATAATAATTTTAGACATTAAATTTAAATTCATCCACCCCACTCCATTGCCTACCCATGTAAGAAGACATCCTCCGTATATTATCAACTGAGAAATTAACATTCCTTTATGATAATTGTAAAAAACTTATAAAATATATAACAAAAATAATGTTTTTTTTTTTTTTTGCGGGGTGATATTAGGTCGCTCTAAAGTGTTACCATTACTGGATAAAAAGCAGGGTTAACAGTATGGAGGCACCATATCACTGATTTTCAATTCAAAGAGGTAAAGGACTGTTTCCCGCCTCAAGGGGCTTTTCAGTTCTCTTCCTCCCCATACATAAAATATTATTACTGCCCGCGAAAGGAAGAGATAGAGAGACAGAGGGAAAGGCCAGAGTCCAGAGAGATGAAGAGCACGTCCAAAATGATTATGTGTGCTACATTAGTAATGGTGGTGAGCCTTGCGCTGGTGCTTGGCCTTATACTACTCCTACTAGCTGAGCTCTACTGTTCTCTCTTACTCCGCCGCCGTCACCTCAGAAACAACAACTCCACTGCCATCCCCACCACCACCCGAACCACCACAAAAACGGCCAATGCATCATCTTCATATTCCTCGAATCCTCAAGAGCAATCTCCTCCTCCGCCGTTCAGTGGCATTTACGCACAGGGAGTTCTTCAAGCTCCAACAACCAAAACATGCCTGAACCAGAGAAGCAGAATATTAAGCTTCGCCACTTATTCAAATCCAAACCGAAGAATCAAACGCCAGCCCACATCAGATTGGACTTCTCTCCGCTTCTTCCCCACCTGCTTCCTTCATATCTAAAGCTCCCCCATAGCAAATTCAAGAAGGCCCTGTCCGATGTAGTATTAATGGAACTATTTCTATTTGTTCTGACAAGTATAGCAGTGGTGAGGAACACCTTGTGTACATTTCGAATCCCATTTATGAAAACGATGAAAGCAAGTCCAGTGGAGCAATCACCTTCGCGTTTGGATAGAAGTTGTTCCTCCGGCGATGATGGGGCAGCTCAGGCATCCTCTTCCGGTGCTCATCCACCTCCACGTACACCTCGTCTCTCTCCAATGAAGAATCTCTACGCCGAGGCTTGTTTTGTTTCTCTTAGGGGATGCCAGGTCCTTGAGCACTTCGGGCAGTGATTCCCATGGTAACAATGGTCGCTCATCGTCATCCTCTCATCCTCTGCTTCCCCTTGCACTTCTCCTTCATGGTGATTCATCAATGGCTTAATCAGACTGTAAAATATTTTGTCCTTCTACTTTTGTGTTTTTTTTCGTGACACGGGTGCTTTAGTGAATGTAGTAATGTTGGTTATTGGTAAGGACAAAAGTAGTAGTAACATAGCGAGGGAGAAAGCTAGAGGTCCCTATCTCTGCAGGCATGGCCATGGCTCGTCTATCTAAGTCACGCCTATGCCAACTCAAAATTTTCACCTTGCTTTACGTTCTTACTAGTTACGTTAGGGAAATGCATATTAGTTTAGTTTCCATTTGCTTGTACTTTTTTTCTTCTGCAAAGTTGTTGCGTTTCCAAGTAGTGGTAGAAAACGAGCTCTTATTTTTCTTTTTGAGACTGTGATATTGTGAGAGTGCACGTGAATTTTCAAGGGTGGGCAAGAAGAAAAGTAAAAAAATTTATCTCTGTTTTTTAGGATCCTCTAGTTGTGACTCCAACGCATTGAAGCCTACAAACAAACAAAAAGGTGTCATCTGGCAAGGCCTTTCGTCCATTTCGATGAGGATGACTCCATTAGGCAAGAAGCTTCAGTTGCATTGACTGTGCATGTTATGTTGAGTCAAGTACCTTTGTTAGATATACATAAAGAACGATACCCATTTTCATTAAATATAATGAAAAAGAAACAGAATACCCTTCATCATCTTTCACTTTCCTCTGTGTATTGAAATTCCGAAATGTCACCTTAACAATAACATATTCATTTGCTGCTGCTCTGTAGGGTTCCATCTCTATGTAAGATTTAATTTATTGCAAATAAACGAAGACGACAAAAACATCCGATTATATATATTAATGAGGTCTTACAACGTAAATTGAAAAAAAATTGTCTTGCACAGTTCTCTTCCTATTTGGGTGAAGGAACAAATCCCCATCTCGTTGGATAATGTTCTTTAAAATAACGAAAGCCTGTTGGAAATAAAGATTAAGAATGAAAAGGGAAACAATTACTTCAAATCTTTGTTCTGTTTCTCTGAACACATACCTACAGAACAAGTATTGAGTGACGTGCAGTTGAGAGCAAAGACAGGATTACTTGGAGTAGAATAACCATACCATTAATTAACAACTTTCAAGAAAAATCAAATCAATTTCAAGTGCAACAAAACATTCTTCTTCCTTCTTGAGGTCTGGTGTGCAGCTTGATTCCAGTTTGACGTGCAGGGTTAGCTTTTGCCAATGTCCTAGCTGCAAAATGTGTGCTTCTATAAGTAAAGCAATAGAATCAGTCATGGGCATTAGGTAGGGTACGGGGGTTGATTTGATTTGGTTTCAAATATAGGCTTGAACTGAACCAAGCTTGATTAGTTCCCAAAAATAATTGAAAACAAACTGAACTGGTAAGTTTCAGAGAACTGGCCAAACCAAATCATAAAGGACCAGGTTGGTTCAGTTTGGTTTCTAGCTTCCTCCATCGAAAGCAATATATGCTAAGCAAAACACACTAGTATAGAAATCAATATTATATATATATATATATATATATATATATATATATATATATATATATATATATATATATATATTAATGATAAGAGATTATTCACGAAAACATCAATAAAGACTAATTAACCCATAGTATATCATGCTAATCGAGTAATTAACATAGGCTTGTAGCTATAATAATTAGAAGAGGAAAAGGTAAAATATTAACCTATTTCATAAAAGAGCTCGTTGACATTGTGTGCAGTTTTTGCAGAAGTATCAAGAAAAGACAAACCGTTTTCTTTGGCATATTGCTCAGCTTCCTGCATAAATTGAAACAAGTTTAATCATTTTAAACATGAGTGCCAAAACAAAGGTAGAGCACTGCATTAGACATACCTCATTTCCCACCTCTCTCTTGTCTTCCAAGTCAACCTTGTTAGCCACCAAAAACATTGTCAAACTTGAATTTCCTGACATAGTTTATCAAACAAATTAAACTGTCAAATTTGCATCATATTATTTTGCAAATTATGCCCAAAAAAAAAAAAATACTATCTTGAAGGAGGCAATATTTTCAGCTTCTGGCTGTAAGTTTGATGTATAGAGATTTCTGGTTTAGATATTAGCGGGTTGCTTTAGCTCCCAGCATTTTTTATCACTTGAAACGAAATTCATACTTCTGAACTTTAGAATGTTACTGGGCATAACTACAATATTTTATATATCATTGTTATATTGAAGAATACAAACTGCGGAGGATTTGAGGCAACAATGTTAAGAATATATAATTATAATGTAAATCTCATCATATCAAATATAGTTTCTCAAATCTAAGTAGCAACTTACGGCATGCAATGCACCAACGGATAGTAATTCTAGACTGAGTCTGAGAGGAATGAGGCTTTCTAGAGAGAAAAAGGAGAGGCCCATTTCTGATATACCGTATTAGAAATCTCACTCTTAACAATAAATAGTCTGTTGGTGATATATGCAAAATATTAAGTTTTAGTAAGCTTGGTTAAGGGTCAAGTGTGTGTCCAGTGCACCGAGAATTTCAGCTACCAGTTAATTACCTTGTCTTTGCACTTCTCGAACCCACTTCTTGGCTCGCACAAAGGAATCCTGAGTCAAAACAAGAATCATTTTGCTTGCACACATATATTCCTCGACGAAAATGTGTTCAGACAGCCGCTATATATAGATTGCTAGGTGAAGTAGCATTCCGGAATTCTTTTAAAGGATAAATCATAAATGCATTTGAATCAACAATATCAGTTTCTTTGGGAGGGTGTGCGATTTCTTATTTGTATCTTCATACACTTCAATTCCTCGTGTGTGACCTTAGTTGCTTTCCCAGTTTTGGTTTGACCAATACATCTAACTTTTGATGTTAAACAAATGCAAATCCCATGTGAGACTTTTTTAATCAATGGTGCCACTGCTTCCAGTTCAGAACTTACACAAACAGCAATATGAAAATAAATAAATAGTTACCATGCTTGTGATGTCATACACAACAATAGCAGCAGCAGCACCACGATAATACATAGGAGCCAAACTATGGTATCGTTCCTGCCCTGCTGTATCCCAAATATCAAATTTCACTGTGGCTTCATTTAGTGACAATACCTGAGTGAAGAACGCTGCTCCAATTGTTGATTCCTGCAGCTTTCAGTTTCATTAGAGATAATCCACTATGATGATATGAGGAGGCCAATAGGAAGTCAGAAACTATTAATAACAGTAACCTGGTACTCAGAAAATTGGCCTTTGACAAATCTTAGCACCAAACTTGTCTTCCCTGTTCCCATGTCCCCAAGAAGTACCTGGGAAATCAATCATGGATGATGTGAATAAAAGGGAATATTTTCTTCTACTAATTATGCATAGAAGTTTTCGTCGGTGTTATCTAGAGTTAAAATGATCTAGGGTCATCCGAGGATTAAGTGTTCTTGAAGGATTCAAATAGCAGAAGACAGAAAGCAAAGCAGAGCACACTGTAATGATCAAAAAACATAAAACATCTGTTTCTGTCATATAATCAAATAGTTGGATTGCTTTGTACCGGATCAGATAATTTGCATAAGAAATAAGTCAAATCCAAATTAATGGAACATATACATTGTTTCTCTTTGTCTTAGTATTTCCTTAGTGATAACACCAAATGAATGGAAGTGACCCTTCTCGTATATTATCAAAATAATAAAAACAAGGGAAGACATACCCACCAGTTTGGCTTGTAAACTCTTGTTTCCTGTCCTCGCCATAGCTAATCAGTGGGATACAGAAAAATTAATCTCGAGAATACAGGACAAAATTTTGTACATATTGAGATGAGAACCAAGAGAAGGGCAATGACAATGCTCCAGAAAAAAAGGTTATTTCATGGTAAGAATGGGAGAGGATGATTGTTACTAATGCCAGAGAAACAAGACTTACTTTTCCACAAAACTATGGATGATATGATTGGGCAGAGAGAAGTGATTGGGGGGGAAGGATCCAAAATGAAGGTGGTGGTAGGAAAAGCGGAGGAGAATGGTAGTTTAATTAGTTGGACCGGTAGGTACGCTAGTTTCTATGCTTTTTAGCTGTATTGTATCATTGTATGGTCGTACTTATCTTTTAACTATAGAAGATAAGACCACAGACTCCGCCTTGTTCAGACGGTATGTCTTTAATATAAATAATTGCTTGGTAGACTCTTGGACGTAGGCATAATATCAATTTATTTTTTTTGGACGTAGGCATAATATCAATTTAAACGAGAATTTCTTGCTAAATTCATAAATTCGCACTATTGTATTATTTGGCAATTTTATCTGCAACGGAACGTGGGATTGGATTTGTAAAATGGGCCACAACGCGTCAGTTTCTATGATTTAGGAATTCAAGATGAGGCAATGTAGTTAAGTCAATTTACAAGAAACGCAAGCAACCCTTGGATTGATGTTGAAAATTTCATAAACTAGATTCGTCCAAATGTGTACATTTTCGCAAGCTATTTGAGTTGCTTACTCAAAATTTGGATTATGCCACTTGTCCTGAGAAATCACAAGCTTCCCAATCTTCTTTTGGTTTGATTCCTCTCGGGCATGGGTCCAATACAATTAATTAATGTAAGTCTCTATTTCTCCCTGTATATTTTATAGCTACTCGATCTATTTAAGAACTTATTTTGTCAGATTGGATGAAACACTCTAATAACCTGTTTGGATAGCAGAATTTATAATTTATTAAAGTTTATCTATCAGTATAAATATTTTTATGTTAAAAAAAATAATATTTAAATAAATTTAAATAAGTAATTTATCAATTTTCAATAAACTAATTTTAACTTATTTCATAAACTAATTTTTTAAATTTATTAAAAAAAATTTTTGTGAAAACTCAAATTCACATTATCAGAAAATTATTTTATACTTTTATAAGTTAAAATTTTATCAAAATTATACTATTCACTTCTCTCTTTTTATCAAAATTATATTTAAATATTTTAAAAAAAAATTATAAATTTAAAAAATATTTTTTCAAATATGTATCCAAACGCTAAATAACTTAATTTAAAAGTCCTTCTTCTATAAATGCTTTTTATATAAGGCCTTATTCAATAAATATTTAAATAAGCTGTATACCCAAACTGGACCTAATCCACTCCTTCTACTGTTTCTGCTGCTGCTGTTGCTGCTAATAAAATTAAATAATAATAAGCATGCCGTTTCTCTCGATCTCTCCTGACTGATCTGCATGACACTGCAGCTTCATGCTAGCTACTTTCACCTCTCAATTTGCTGCCTTGTTATTTTCTTCTGTCCTTTTGGCTTCTTAATTTCATAAAAATAGATCTCATGTGTTAAATTATGGTTGGTTTGCCTACAGGATTGTACGTGATAATCTTATATGTTTATGTCTAACTTGTTTTAAACTAATAATTTTAGCAAATCATCTTTTTTCCTTAACTTTGTCAGTATTTAATTAAGAAGCAAAAAGTGAAAAGGAGTTGGATTCGAAGCTCTTAGTTTTTCACTCTTCTATTTTCTAAATTGAGAATTCTTTATTATATATATAGCGTATGATCTTTGTGGAATTTACTAGATAATAATATATGTGATGGCAGGTAACATTGTTGTTTGTGGTGCTGAATGGGTAATGTATTGTGGTTTTTGCATTCACCAAATATATATATATATATATAAAGAGGACGCGATATTGTTTGTGTGATGTACAATGGGAACATATCATTTAGTTTGCCAATTTTGATTAATAGACAGTAACCAAACAGTGTGGGTGGGTTTTGAATGGCCCCGCAGTGGGGGTTTCGTGTAATGTTGAAATTGAAGATACTCAACAAAGTGATAAATTAAGACACCGCAACCCATCTATATATCTATCTCCACAATGTATATCTTTTTCTTTCCTCATCTTAACTACTTAAAGAATCATTAACATTCAAAGGTACCAATTTTAGAAAACGGAAAGTACAAACTGTAAAAATCTGACGGAGTAGAAAGTGGAAACATGATAGCTTCACCCACCCAGGCAAAAAAGCCTCGTTTCTAACTCACCCAAAACCCCAGCAAGTCAGGAAGAATTAAAGTTGTTGCTTCTGTGGTTATGGGATAAATAATACTGTCACCCAAGTCATCTACCATATTCTGTGGGGGCACCAGGGCTTCCATAATTATACAAGTCTTTACTGCTGAACCTCATCTCCGTGTTTCTACAAATGTCTATACGTTTCTTGTGAATATTTCTACAGTTATAGGTTCCAGAACTCTCATATTTCAGCCATCCAATCCCACTTCTTATCGCTCCTCCTAAGATATGGTTGAAACATCGTGCAGAGCTTGAAAACACAGATTTCGCTCTCTCCCCCCAAAAAATAATAATCAGAAGTTACTGTGTCCTAGAGAGTTGAAATAAATGCCCGAATGAATAGACAGGTGTGATAAATTCTAAAACATTTGCTTCAGACAAATCTCTATTTAGAATTTCAAGAATCCTGAGTCACAATAAAGACGGGAAGTTTTCTTGTACATTAACGCATTGCCAGGTTCCACACGTGACTGCGACTCCCTTTTTCATCAAATTCAAAACAAGAAGAAAGATATTAGCCAAAGAAAAAAAACCAAGAAGAAGAAGAAACCAACTTCATCTATCTACCCTTGGATACATGTTGAATTGTTCTGCCACGCCACACGTACTCTCCGTGATGTTGCCGGCACCGGAATGACCCTGGATGCCGCGACGGTGAACACACACAGCGTCTGATTGTACCACCACGAGCCTCCCCTGTTACCGTCCTCGGTGTTTCAATCACCATAGGTGCCTGCAAAACATTCCATCTTGTACGCAGTACCAAGCCTTTTCGGCCAACAAAAGGAACCCCTTGGTGACACATTCTTCTTCTTCTTCGTCCTTCTCTTCTCCTTCTTGAATAATAAATTCCTTGCTTTCTGAGTTTTAAGCCTTTAAAAGAAAAGAATACGGAGTTATGACATTGGGAGGAGGTGAATAAATAAAGCTTTCGCTGTTTGGGTTCTAGATAGATTCGCCTAGAGAGTTTAATTTGTTTGTTTGCATTAACATTGCAAGCCTTTCTTGAGGTTGAGGAGGCGTCTTTCGGTGTGAGTATGGTAATGGGAGGGTAAGCCTTCCTCCGAACCCACTACAAACAAAAATTCCCAGACTAGCATGGTCCCACCAGGTTCAAGCACATTTAGAGCCATTCGTATTCGATGGTGCCACGTGGGTGGCTCCAAAATCAAAATATTTCGTACGTGGCACGTGCTTGGCCAGTGGAATTGAATTATACTCGAGTTGATCTGGACAAGGGTATTCACGGATGTAAATGTTAGAAGCAGAGGAGCAGAAACTAGTCCCGGTTTTGGTCTTCATTTTTGGATATTGTTCTGGCTAATTTGAAGTTTGAGGGCTAGTGCGTATTGCACAGAAAAGATACCAAATTAGGTACAGGTTCGTGCATGATTTACTGAGGAAGATACAATATGGAGGAGCCCGGGGATGGATTGCCTCGTCAGATTCTCGTCTAAGCCTCCAAGGTATTGGTTTTCTTTTAAATGATCCACCTTTTTCCGAGTCACAGGCTTCACCAAAGTTGCTGTTTCTTTCTCGATCCAATGCCAATCAAATATAAACCTTACAGTCATTGAATCATTTTCACAAACACTTGAATGCCTACTCTGTTATAAAAACCTCCTTTCATATAGTATGAGTACTATTATTCTATTCAACTCCCCTAGACCCAAATTCAAAGGCCTAATGGTAGCCATCCACATATAGGTTTTTGGTATTGCGCCAGTTACTTACGCAAATAATTAAACAACAATGAAATATGCAGCCATTATTCGGTTTATATTGATTCTTTTCATGTGATTTATCTCTGTTTATTTTGGCAATATAGAAAGACTAAATAGTGGCAACAATAAATGAATAGCAAAAAGTGGGAGAAAAATAAGTTCATAATGTTGGGGTCATTACTTACATCATACGCTTATCAATATTTGACAAATTAGACCTTAGCCCGGAATGAAGTAAGTGAGAAGTTTTTACAAATTTGCAATTTGAGTGGCTCATAATTGTGGACACAATAGTCCAACAGGGCCTATATGTTGGTCCAAACTTACGGGCCCACTATGGGTTAAATCTCTGTAACTAACCAACTAACCTATCGGCCCTACCCCGTCCAAAAAAAAAAACCCTATGGGCCCTACCTTTTTAGGATGCCGCCGTCTGCCATACGTGCCAGCTGCAGCTGGAGCACATTATATCCCCACTGTCATTCTTTACCAAAAAGAAGAATCTTGCAATCGAATATAAGTATATTAAAATAAAATAGCTTTGCCGATTTTGAACAGAAATATGATAATAAAAAAGTTTTATTATATTTTTTTTGTTTATTTTGATTTAAAATTGACAAAAAATAATGACTGAAAATTTAATATATATTTTTAAAAAAATGAAAAACTGTGAATATTTATTTCAAAGTTTTTCTTGTCATTTAGACATTCAACTATGGTTGGATGCATTTATTTATTTTTACATTTTTTTCAAAATAAAAATCTTAATATAGTGCTTATAAATATTATTATCTTTGTGATAGTAATGTCATAATGATTACAAAACTTTACGAATCGATTTGTGTGAGCCTGAAAAACCTGACAGTGATAATGAAAAATTTATTAAATGTAGGCATCATTTTTAAGTAGGAACTCCTTTGACCTTTGAATCTTTCGTTTTGACATGTTCAGCTCATCTGATTTGACTATGAAGAAATACTTACCCCGGTAAATGACCGCCATCCCATCCCGCTGCATTCGTTTTTCTTTTTCTCAACCTGGAATTCACGTCAATTTTGGTCTTTGGACATCTCAATTTTTTTATGAGTTGAAGCATTTTAATTTAACATCTATCTCAAAATTTATCTCCTAATCTTTAAAATTTATTATTTAAGTAATAAATTATTAATTTTAAACTATAAATTAACCATAAAAAATCAATTTTCGTGATTTTATTTCTCCATATTCTTTTGAAATTATGCTATTTTCCAGAGAAAAAAAACATCAAACATAAAATATTGAAATATTTAGTGATAAGAAATGCATGCTTCATTATTGTAAACTCACAATAAAAAAAAAACATGAATATTGCTGGTTATTTATGAGAATCGAAGCTTATAAATTAAGTCACGAGGAAGATACAATTCTCCTTCTTTTGTTCCAATCACGTCCAGATTCCCAATTTCACTCCGCGTCCGTGCCGAGTGGAAATGGTTGACGCAAACAAAACCCTCTCCTTTACTCTTTTTCTATGAATGAAGCTCCACATTGCCGCCTACCACCTTCCTTTATTTATTCCCTCCCTTCTCTCTACCTACAAATACCATTCTTCCTTTCTTCCCTCTCTTCTCCTCTCTAACCACTAACCCTTCTCAAATTCTCTCTCACTCCCATTCTCACTTGCTCTATCTTTTCTTCCATTTTCCCCAATTTTCATTTTTTTTTTTCTGGGACAATTTTTGAAATGAGAACTTTGGGACTGTTTGCTTTCCCAGTTCTCAGTTTGGTGCTCATGGCAATCTCTCCTCTCGGGCAAGCTCGGGATGTTTCTCTTTCTCCCGCTTCCGCTCCCGCTCCTACCAGCGATGGTCAGTAAACTTACCAAATTTCTTGTCATTTTCAATGTCAATTTGACTTTCCCTTCTTCTTCTTTTCTTTGTTGATAGAAAAACAATTCTGTTAAATGTTGATTTCTTGAGTAAACTACTGAATTTCGATTTTTTGTTTGTTTGTTTGTTTGTTCCAACACAGGCACTGCCATTGATCAAGGAATAGCTTACCTTCTCATGTTGGTGGCGCTGGCAATCACCTACATGTTTCATTAATTTTTCCGTATTGGCATTAAGAGATAGATTTTATTTTTCGTTGTTGTACTTTCTCTGAATATTTAATCGAGGGAATTCCAGGATTTACTGTAATGTAAATTATCAATGAAATTATAAATTCTTTTATTTAACCCATTCCCAAAATCTGCAATCCCACTTTCCTGGATGAATACTTCTTTTCTTCGAAACTTTTATTTTCTCTTTTCTCTTAACCATTCATTCTTTTGAGACGCGGTTTTGCTTTCTATCTTTTTATGTGACCCCTTTCTTTCTGGGAGAGCTGACAAAGGAAGCTGGAAAAAGTCAGATTCCATTGAACATGGGATTCTAATTACTTGCACACTAAACTGGTCAAGCCCTACGATTTTAAATGTCATGGATTCTGAGAATCTGTAAATTAATAATTTGTAGACAAAATGGTTGGTTCATACCATCTGTTAAAGTAGTTCACACTGCTAACAAATAATAAAAATAATAATAATAATAATAATAATAAAACAGGATCTAAACACCTATGTATCGTAAATCCCAACAAATGGCCACTAAATGACCCTTTTTGGTAGCACTGTGCAAGATTGTGAATTGTGAAGTGCATATGAAATGAACACAGGGCAGCCCCACTTTTAATGCCGCTTCTACAAGTTCGCCATGCTGCCCAATCTGGCATAGTACATTTGGAATCTGAGCTTCCTTAATAATTAATAATATTCGGTCTCCAATTGCAACATTACAAAATGGGTAGGCTCCCCCCCAACTATCAAATGAAGAAAATTATATCAGCTCCCACATGGCAACGATACGCAGTCTGTCACGTGCATCACATGCTTGTGCTGTGCTAGAACATATTATGGGATCCACTTAATCGGGGAAGAAAATATTTGGGTGGCACAGGTCTCGGGGCGTTTTAATCAAAGGGAGAATAGCTTTGTAGTGTTGAGGTTAGCTCATTAGCTTTTTACTTTTGGCAGACCAGTCTCGGAAGCCAAAAAAGAAAAAGAAAAAGTCCTAGAGACTACCCATTAGCCAACCCAATCTTGTTTCAATTCCAATACCATGTGCATATATTCAAAACGTTCTCACTGGTCAGCTTAGAGTGCTTATTTACACTAGCTCAACCAACTGAAACCTTGTTCTAGTGGAGGCATGGATATCAGAAACTGGTGCAATTCAGGCAACAGAAGCATCCAATTGGGAAGCTGTTGCGATGAGACTGAGCGTGCGAACTCGCTATCAGGCTGTGGATCAAGCAAGCTGAAGTGGAAAATGCTGTGGATCAAGTTGAAGAAAGAGAAGAAGAAGCTGTTTGAGTCGACAGCTCCCCTGCATGTCCCTTACGATCCACACACTTACTCTCAGAATTTTGACCAAGGGACAGCACTGGATGAACCGGACAACCTCTCCAGATCTTTCTCTGCTCGTTTTGCCCATCCTAGAGTATTTGTAAAGAAAGGGGTAATGGAATTGTAGCCAAATACTAGTAGTGACTGTATCTCTTTCTCATTTTCCGGGCAGCTCTTCTGTTTGTATCAGCAATTGTTATTACCACTGCTCTACATATTATTAGTACAACATGTGTATATAATATATCTACATCCCAAACGTTAGTTTCTTCGAATTAACGTGCATTCATTTGTACCTTCACACTAGCAGAGAGAGGATTGGAAGGGGAAAGCCGGAAAGACAAACTAATTATAATGGGTAGAAAGGAAACTTTGCCAGGTGTAAAAGCAATGGCCACAACTCACATGGAATGTTGTCGCCATTGAAATGAAGAATATCAACTAGTATCTTTGTGTTAGGGGTGAGGTTTTGAAAGTTTGATCAAAGAAAAGATAAGATCGTAAGAGTCTGCAACAAAGTAATATATTAATATACTGATCCGTGATGAGATGGTAAATAAATTGCTTTGGGTTGAAGCCGAAAGTCAATTAAGTAACTCCCAGAGAGAGCCAGAAATGAAGTCATTGTCATTGAAATATTGCTCTTACATATCTTCGAGGAAGCTACGAGACCCACCAGCTGCAGTGCATTTTTCCCGAGATTTCAGGCAACTCAACTCAAACACACAAACTTGAGAAAAATACCGACAGTTAGAAATGGAAGACAATGCTTGACTAAAACCTTTTCCGAACATTTCGGAAAACAAACGAAAGTATTTGTCCGATGTATTTCATTTTTGGACATATACAACTTTTAAAGGTATCTATGTAGCCATAAGTAGTATATTCATAGCCTTCTCAAATAAAAATTGATCTCACTTGTGTCATATTAAGGAGGATTTGAAACTCAAAAGGATTTAAAATTCTGACCTTTAATTCGTTCCTTCAAGTTTCACAATATTGCAAGTTTTTAAATTATTTAAACGCTTAATTAAAAATTAATTTAATTTAATTTATATAAAATAATGTATAAAATTATAAAAAAATTAATTATTGTCGTTTGTTGTTTTCATTTCATTTCTTTTGTCACTGCTTATTTTTGGCGGTTACAGTGATACGACGCCGCTGTCACTTACCATTCATGTTCTGTTCAATAGCATCGGAAAGGCAACGGTGGGGAGCTATTGTTCTTCTGAGGTTTAGGGTTTTCGTTTCAAAATACAGAGACCCCTGAAACGCCATAGCTCCATTGTCAATCCAACAATGGCGACCCAGTTAGTGGTTAGCACAGACAGAGTCCAGAAATTCTTTGACGACCTCGAAGCGCAAAGGTCTGTTCTCTCCACATGCACTCAGCTATTTACGACCTTATCGAGCCATTTCTCTTCCCTCCAAGATTCAGTCTTCCAGAAATCCCAATTGATCGAATCAAATTTTCAAGCTTTAGAATCCCATTCTCAGAAGACCCTCGAATCCCTCGATCACCGCGAGAATTCTATTCCAGAGCGCGAATCCGCTGCGGCCGCGCGAATTGAAGAACAAAAGCAAGCAACTTTGGCGGACTTCGAAAAGCCCATTTCTGGGAATGTTGAACTGTCTGAAACCCTGAAATCGTTGTCTCGGAAAATGGATTCTTCAGCGCTGTTGAGGTTCATCGTTTCCAAGCGTAAAGAATCAGCGTCGTTGAGAGCAGAGATGGTGCAGGCCATATCGGAGGCGGTGGACCCACCAAGGCTGGTATTGGATGCGTTGGAAGAGTTTCTAAATAGCAAATCGGCGAAATCTGGGGTCACAGATAAGCGATGGGCTTGTGGAATTCTGATTCAAGCATTGTTTCCGGAGACTAATTCTGATGGTAAATCGCCAGAATTTTCCCGAAGCATTGTTGGCATTGCGGCTGATTTGGTAGAGTTGTGGAAAGGGCAGATGGATGGTAATTCAGAAAACGGGGCGGTCGGTGCAGCCGAAGCGGTGATGTTTCTACAGATGGTCGTGGGTTTCAGGCTACGTGGGAGGTTTGATGAGGAGTATTTGAGAAAGTTAGTAATGGAGTTTGCGTCAAGGAGGGATATGGCAAAGATTGCATCCGCATTAGAATTCGGGGAGAAAATGGGAGGTTCGTCTAGTCCCTAACCTTGTATCTGTATGTCAGCCTATTGTTTTGAGAATGCTTCGTGATAATAA
Source organism: Gleditsia sinensis (assembly GCA_037074535.1). Taxonomy (NCBI): domain Eukaryota; kingdom Viridiplantae; phylum Streptophyta; class Magnoliopsida; order Fabales; family Fabaceae; genus Gleditsia; species Gleditsia sinensis. The sequence continues at coordinate 32,843,854 of CM073474.1, read as the reverse complement.
GTTATTGCTGTACTCGGAATATTTAGATGATCATACGTTAATACTATCAATGATTGAAAAATTAGTTATGCATATTTTGCACTACCTTCTCCAAGTACAAAATATGAAACATCTGAAATTCTCCACTCACTAGTTTGCCATTTTTTATTGTGTGTATGGGACTTCTAGCTTGATGAAACTGTAATTTGATTTCATGATAGATCGCTCATTTCAAACACATTCATGAATCTGAGCTATTAGACGTGCTGCTTTTATTATTGTTATTATTTATTCTAGAAGTTACAAGGCTAATTTCTTAGTTTATTGTGTACCTTTCTACCTTCCTTAATCTGTTATCATTTATGGCTGGTCAGCGAACATGTAAAGATTTATCTTTGCTTTTTATGACCCGTGAGTATTTTACATTTGTAAGATTTATTTGAAGATTAATGTGTCAGAGATGTATTTGTAATCAGGAACTCTGAGTTTAGCAGTAAAAGTTTGCTTCTCATAATTAGTTATCGGCAGGACATAATGAAAGTTATATTTTGAGGATATAAACAGTTGTGGAGCAGAGCTGAGGTTTACTTGAGAGCCAATGAGCTTTCTTCCAGATTGGGTTTGGCCTAGGTGTGAGAAACTATTCTATACAATTTTGTAAAATATTCTATCATAATTAGATCATAAGCAGTAGGACCAAATGCTTTTTTCCCCTACAGAATGTTAAATCTATACTCATCAACATAAGAAAAAGGAGCTTCAATTAGACCCAAGGATTGATACTTGTTAGGAGGGCACACTTACAACAGGGCAATGGGATCGAGCATTCTTGTCAAAAAAAGATTTTGTTCGCCTCTTATCTCTGCAAATGGTTATTATGGTCTTGCAAGTGTATCCACTTGCCACTTGTATCAATGTTCGTCTACTTCCTTCAGTGTTGCTTCTTTTCATTGTTAAAAGTCACTGGCTCACTGCCACATAAATTATAACCCTCACCACTTGATGCTAGTTCAGGTGTTTGGGCTTGAGATTTGGGTAAAGGGTCACTACTCACTAGTTCGATGTACAAAAAAATGATAATGGCCCCCTGGCTCCTGCTTGTCTCTTATTACCTTATCTATTTGAACATTTAGATACCTATCTCTTATTTATCTTTTCTTATTTTACCATAAATCTACCTCAACTTTCCCATGATATCTCTCCCTTTAGACATGTTGCCAGACCTTTAACATTCTTTTCTCGTTTTTTTCCTACGACACAGTGAGCAGGATGTGCCAATAATTTACCTTTAGCTTCAATACAATCATTTGATTTTAAAACATAAATAAATAAGTAAATATACGTTTCTCTGCTTCATCCAAAAGACTGTAGATCTATAAATATGCTCTTTTCAATTATTCAATTTCACTTTCATTTGAATAATTGACCCAAGATACTTCGTTGGAAAGTGCAAACTTAGTTATGTCTTGACCCTTCCTCTTGGATGAACCCTTCATCTAAGCTACTCCTTTGCTAAAGTTACTCAAAAATATATTTAACCACCTACTTAGTCTCAACCTTCTAGATTTTAGGGCTTTTTTCCTACTACTTGGTGAAATAAATTTCTGATTTGGTCTGAACAAGTAGAACAATATCATCTTACAAAAGCAGCTTGAAGGGAGGCTGTATAGTAAAATTAAAATGTTGAAATAGTATATATCCATCATAATATCTTTTTATTAAAGGAGTAATTATATGTCATCATATTCTTTGATTTGTGGATTGTCATATATCCCTTGATTTGGAGATAATCATATCCCTTAATTCGTGGAATAATTAGGATTTGAATTATGGGTCATTTATATTTATAATTAATGTCTTATCTGTAATTCTTCCTATAAATATCAAGCATTAGTGTAAGCTTTTCATAAGGTGACTACATTTTGTTTTCTTGTTTTTCTCATATTCTCTTTGAATTTAACATGGTATTAGAGCCATGAGAAAATCAAGAAAAATTTCGTAGTCCTTCCTAGTTCCTAACTGTGCTTCTTTTCAACTAGAGTATGAAGAGGAAAAAAAAAAAGAATCCGACTGAGAATCACACTCAAAGCCATTTCTTTCTCTGTTTAAAAAAAGAAAAAGAAAATTCTTGTAAAATGTCATGATAGTGGCTGTGCATCATTCTAGCCACAACAAAGATCATTCTTGCTTGTGGAAGGGTTGGGTTCTGTTCAGAACCCAAGAATCAGCCAATCCTACCATTGCTGGAAAATCTTTGGCCATCTTCGTCAGCACCATTCATCCTGAAACAACCAAGAAGACTCTGATAACTACCTTCCAAGACTGCGCCATTTGTTTATGCTACCCCGGTAGTGCCGAAAATCATCTAGGAACCTGCCCAACTGTTGTTCGTTCTTTGTTTGTAGTGGCTTTCTCCAGGTTGACCACTGTTCATGGTGTTTCTTTGTTGCCTAGATTCATTCTCTAATCCAACATAGCCTAGCTTATTCACGTCAGGTTGGAAGTCATAATCCGGCTTAAGCCTCAACCTGTATTAGCCTTCATGCTCTCCATTACTCCAACTTGAACTACTTGTGTGTGCAGGCTGGTGCAGCAATCATCCAATAATTTTCCAGCAAAACTCTGTTGTTTTTCCCAACAGTCCTTTGGTCAATTTTTCGGCAAGTTCTATGGTCACTTTTCTAACGAATTTTCCAACATTTCTCTTTAATTTCTGGCTGTGCCTCAGCCACTCTTCCTGCTGTGTGCCATTTCAGCATCTCTTTTTGCTATGTATCATGCTAGCAATGCTTTCTCTCTCTAGTCGCTCTAACTACTGTGCATTAAATCAGCAGTGTTCTCTCCTTTGCCTCCATGGCGATGTTCTATAATGGCATGTGGTAACTTTTTGAGTGTTCCAGCCAATTTCAGACCTGTGTTCTTTATTCTAGGTCATTTCCTTGGTTGCATTTTGTCCAAAAAGCCAACATGATGTTAGAAAAATTATCATCAAAGGAGCTAACTACTTTCTTTTATTGAGTTTTTTTTTTTACTTGAGTTTGATTTTAATTGGGTTTAATTTGTAACAAGTTGAAGTTTGAATATGCTTCAGTTGAAGCTTGAATATGTTTCTATAATGGCATGTGGTAACTTTTTGAGTGTTCCAGCCAATTTCAGACCTGTGTTCTTTATTCAAGGTCATTTCCTTGGTTGCATTTTGTCCAAAAAGCCAACATGATGTTAGAAAAATTATCATCAAAGGAGCTAACTACTTTCTTTTATTGAGTTTTTTTTTTTTTTTACTTGAGTTTGATTTTAATTGGGTTTAATTTGTAATAAGTTAAAGCTTGAATATGCTTCAGCTGGAGGGAGGATATTTAAATAGTAGATATTCATCATAATATCCTTTTATTAAATGAGTGATTAGTGTAGACCTTCCGTAAGTTGACAACATTTTATTTTCTTGTTTTTCTCCTATTTTCTCTGAAGTTAACATAAAATAATAATGAGGTGAAATATACTTCAATGTTCTAGTTTTGTGATATCAATTATCTATTATATAATTTTACAATGCATTCGACCTGCTGGTGTCTATATATGTTGTGAGGATGTTTCTCTCCCCGAAGCAATAAGATGTAATTTTCAGTGTCTTTCTTGGTTATTTACGCACCATTTCATTTCCTACCACATTTTCATAGATAGATTAGATTTAGAAATGTTGAAAATCAACATTATGGAGTTGCTTCTTTTATTTATATCTTAAGTTAATATCTCCAAGTTCAAGTATGAAAATCTCATGTGGAACCTTATTGGTTCCGTCAATATTTATGATGATAGTATATTATGGACGACAGTTACTAGGATCTATGATTTCTCAACTCCCAAGCAACTCGCCTGTCTTTGACAGGAGAAAAGGATCACATGTTTCAAGAAGTGGAAAGAAATAAGAATCTGATTTGCATTAAAATAAAATTGGACCATGTGTTGACATAGTCCAAATCTTACAGAAAATCAAGAAAATTGTGTGAAATATTAAAATATCTTTCATTTTTTTATAATGATTCTGACTTGTTTGACACTCTTAAGGGTAAGAGCATAGCATAATGATAATGTCATTATATTTGGGATCATTTGACATTTATCTGTAGTTGTTTTGTGAATTTTTTGGCGGAAGCATACTTGCCTAATAAAAGCAAATGTTCTATGCAGATATCATAGATGAACTAGTTAAAAATGGCAGAGAGATTGAAGCTGTTTATTTTGCTTCAGAATCTGGTTTGACTGGAAGGTTTCCTCCTATTAACCTGCTTAAGTCCTATTTGCGGAACTTCAAAAAGAATGCTGCTGCCATATTGAAGAATGGAAATAACAGTCAGGCTGCGACGGTCTGGAATCTGGATTATCACCTGTCTAATTTAGCTTCTTGTACTACGTTAATATTCTCCTGAATTTAGCTTTCTTTGGACCTCATTCTTGAATTTAACTCATTTTCCAGGATGAGTCAAGCACTTTGGAATTGAATTCCATTAAGGCCACCATCAAATGTGTAGAAGACCACAAGCTGGAATCAGAATTTAACCTTGATAGTTTGAGGAAGCGAGTTGCCCATCTGGAGAAAAGTAAGGCTGAAAGGAAGAAGAGTTCAGCATCTGGGAGTAAATCTCATAAGCGAGCCTATAGACCGCGTGGCTCTCGAGGTAGTGGATCCAGCTCTTTCCGTCCAGCTAAAGCAGCCAAATTTAATGCATACCCATCTTTCAGTAGGAGGAACCCAGCACCTCCTCCACAGCCTAGTCCTGGTGCAAGATTTTCTGGACCATTCAATTACCCCAGCCAGACTGTATATGATGGTCCTACTGCTAATCCTTATGCAGCAGCGTATGGAGCTCCCCATACTCAAAGCCCTGCTGGATTAACTCAACAGCACTTCTCACTTCCTGTTGACAATTTGGGTTCGGCTGGTTATCGACCTAGTATCTCTTATGGAGGACATACTAGCTACGGCATATATGATTATGGAAATGCTGCTCCACCTACCTATCAACCTCCATACACACACTAGACCAAAGCAGCAGTTTGAGTTGGTCATCATTTTTCTTTTTCATCAGAGTTTGAACCTGTTCTTGGATTCCTGGAAGGAGTTCACCCTATATTTCTTTTGATGAAACAGTAGTTTAGATTTAAAAAAGTGTAGCACTAAAATTACATTGTAACCCCTGTAAAATAATGATCCGACCAAATGGTGATGAGGGTGATTTTATCTTCATTTAGACGCTTTTTATATTTTTTTGGTTTTTGCTGAACTAATATTCAGTGATCAGTAAAGACAAAAGTTGATATAACCAAAATACATATTATTGGGCGTTTAGGCATCATGTTTGTTCCACATGACCCGAGTGCCCTCTTTCATGTGTAGAGTATTTATATATAATACTTTGACTGCATCTGTACAAGAAAAGGAAAAATTAAAACTAAATAAATAAGGATATCCCAATGCCCGCCGGCGATGGGATCAGAATTCAACTTATTTAGTCAAGTTTTTCATTTTATTGTTTGGATTCTTACAGAGATAATGATATAAAAATGAAGGGTAAGTATTGTATACTTCAAATATGTCAGTGTTTCTTCAATTAAAATATTAAAAATTATTACATTAATTTGAATTTCTTAATTTTGATCATGAACATCACTGTCAATTTGAAAGGATATTAATAAAAGAAATTGTAAATTGAACAGATGTATTAATTAAGCTGTGTTTAGACAAAATGCAGAAGCCAATAAGAACAGTTGCTTGGGTTTGCAGGCAAAGAGGGTATAGGGTGAATACTAGTAGAGGACGGCTGCTTCAGTTTGTTTTTTAATGAATGGTCACATAACTTCAAATTAAGATTAAGTAATGCTAATTTGAAGAAAGCGATAACATAAACAATTTGCTATTTGCAAAACAATGACTCAGTGAATATCAGAATGCAGATGCTAATTAGTGTGTCGTTGATATATTAAATAAAACGAAATGGATTACTTAAACTGGCTAGATTAGCATGCACAATTTCATGCGCAAGATTGAGGTGAAAAAGAACGAAGGGGATGCATGCATATATAAATCCCAAACAGTTTGTTTAAGTGTCGTTTATGTTTCGTGCACTACACACATTAAGATCCCATTACCATACCCAGATATTTGTTTATGTCTGTTATATGGTGACAGGGTGAGCAGAAGTTGACGACTCCAAGTTTGACGGGCACGAGTGAGACATATCCGAACCAAGCATAGAGTCCTTTTTGCTTTTCTTTACTTTATGGGGACTGCTTTTAACTAGCACAGTTCCAGTGTTCAACCTTTCAAACTCCTTCGAACAATAAATTTAAGGAGCCTGCTGGAATATGCAGCCTGTGTTTCTTTAGATACCCCCTCACCGCCTTTGAATCATATGCTTCGTCGGTGGAGTCGTAGATACCAGTCTATCTATCACCATAGTTTATCATTTAGTAAATCTTATATATACAATTTAATTATCTATAATTTTCATAATTAGAATAAAAAAAGTAAATCTGATTTTTAATTGAATTTAAATACAAACACATATATTGAAATTCAACCCCCCCCCCCCTCTTACTGTCTCTATGGTCTGAACCTTTTCTTGGGGTCTGAGGGCGTTTAGACTTGAGAGAAACCATATCCCTCACATAGTTTTAATTGATGAAACTAGTTAGCTTTGACGCATATGGCTAATTAGTCTAATATTCAGACTAGAAGGCTTGTGAAGAGTTGCACTGGATGACGCTAGAAAATGTAATGACTATTCAGAAGGGATTATCATTCCAAGGTGAAAAAACGAAAATGTGGATTTCATTTAGTTAGATTTTATTCTTTCATTTAGTTGACGAAAATGATAAAAAAACATAGATGCTGATTATTTTTTATAAGATAATTTAAATTATTTTTAAAAATAAATAAAAAATAAACAGTGTAAGAAAAAAAATATTAAAATATTTTTTATAATTAAAAATATATATATTTGAATTAAAATTTTTAATATTATTTAACAAAATTTAATTTAAATTTTTATATTAATAATAATTTATAATATTTATTTTTTAAATTAAAATAATTTTATTATAATAATTTTATTTTTTTATTAATTTTTATTTTATTTTATTATCTTATTAAACATAATTTTAAACATAATATTTTATTTTATTCTATTTTATTTTTAATTTTTATTTCTATTCCTTCCTGTATTGAAATCAAATGGAACCTATATTTTTGGAAATAAGGATAAGAGGATTATAAATGTTGCCGTGACTTGTGCATTCCCCCCATTAAATGTGCCCCAAGTTAGGTTCCCTCGCGTCCACTCCTATTTGACTTTTTTTTTTTTAAATAGAGTTTTAAAAAAAATATCATAATAATTTTGTAACAAATACTATTTAAAAAGAATAATAATTTTAAATATTAAATTTAATTAATTCAATCATTTTTTTATAGTACTCTTTGTCAAATTTTTGTGAAATAATTTTGATGAGTAAAAATAAATAGAACGCAAATAAGTGAATATATTTTTAATGAAGTTTATATATTTATTTAGAATAATTTAGTCAAATATTTTTAACCAAATATAATAAAGAATTTATATTTAAATTGTGAGGCACAACGGAACACGGTGGGGGCAGTAGGGACGGAAATAGGCAATAGCAAACGTCCTTTTATGGCTAATCCAGAGAAGATGGTTTTGTTATTAAAATGGTAAAGAGTGGGGCAGCTTGTGTTGTTTTGTGTATATTAAGAGGCCGCCTAGTGGTTGTAAACAATGATATTTCAAACAACTGGTTTGTATTTCGTGGACCGACGCTTATTATAACAAACAATTAAAAATATATTTTTATAATAAATTATATTTAAAAACAATATATAGATGAATGGGTTATGGGATGTGGTCTACGTTAAATCTTATATTAAAAAGAACATTTTACCTTAAAAAATATATATATAATATTAATAGATAGCCTTAAAAGCAGAAAAAAGAAACAGCAAATGTAGATGGTAATCAATGTTTATCTCTCTCTCTCTCTCTCTCTGTTTCTTGCTAGTTGCAACCTTGAACGCCGAAAAGTTAGTTTGTTGAATGTAAAATTTCAAAGGTATGGAATTCAAACTATTTTTAAATCTAAAGGTTAATAAATAATATCAACGTCAACAGAGACGATATTCGGAAGCAAATATATTCAATTATTTTTTAATTTAGTATTTTAGTAGTACAAGTAAACCAAAACAAAAAACAAAAAAAGGAGTAAAATAGTAATTTCATACTCAATAAAAAAGTTTACAATTATATTTAATTTAAAATTTTAATGACAGAATAGAAGTTACAATAAAAATGAAGATAAGAAGTGACGTTGTAACAATTTAAAGATTAACAAAGAATTTGTAATTAAAATAATAAATTACTATTCCTTTTTTATAAAAGAAAACGACTCCAAAGATAGTTAAAATAATAAGATAGGTCCACATGCAAGTAGACCCTTTTAATTTTTGGTGGTAGAACGGGGGCAGCCTTGGAAACGATTGACCCATCTTTTTAAAAAACATAAATGGCCCGTTACATCTCGTAGATTATGTAATGAAATATTCAATAAAAAAACATTGGAAAGTTATCCCGATCACGAGTGTTCGATTATATGAAAAAAATTAAAATTCAGGAGTTGTTGAAGTTTCTGAAATATTTAAGTTTTAATAGGCATGATATTTTCAAAGAATACAATAATTTATAAAATACATTATCTTTTATAAATAACTAATGAAATACTTTTCAAATCTTTGTTTTTCATTTAGTCATACCACGAATATTCTGATAATTTATTAAGTATAAAACTAATTCTTTTACAAAAAAATAGACATAAAAAAAATTCAAAATTCAGGATCGTGGCTTATATTTTTGTGAATAAATCAGAGAAGAACGATATCCCATTGGCCAAAAAAGTACTTCGGATATTGCCGTCCTGCTTTCAAAATAATTTTATATTATTATTTTTTATAAAATTAAGAATAAATTTATATTTACATATTATTTATTAAAATAAAATATACTATTTTTATTAATATTATTTAAAAAAATATCATATCTAATTTTATTTAAAATACATTTTTAATTTTTAATTATAATGTACTAATTCAACTAATTTAATTAATAATTTAATAGTTAAACAAATGTTAAACATTAAAATTGTATATAAATAATTAATTATAAAAACATAAAATAATATCTTATATACTATTTTTTAAAATATACCATATTTAATTTAATTTAAAATATGTATTTTAATTTTTAATTATAAAAGACTCGATTCTTTTTTTTTAATCTAAAATTGAAATTATACATAAAATAATTAATTATAAAAAATTAAAACAATCAGTGATATATATTTATGTTCCCAGAGTCATGGCACATGGAAGATATATTCATTGACATACATAATTCTGACGCCGTCAAAATCGACCGAGCCCCCCAAAGACGCAGTTGCCCCCACATCGAAAAGGCCAATATGGCAATGCAAATTGCAAGCTCATTTGTCCTTACTCGCTTGGAATTTCTCATCTCTCTACGCCTCTCCACTCTACTCTCCATTCAACGTTCTTGTCTCTCTCTCTATATATAATCCTCCTCCCTCCCCATTACACTTCACAAATCTCCATTTCTCTTTCTTTTCTCTCTTCCGCACTTTGCACAGACATGGCTGATCTCTCCAACGGCCACGCTCGTATTCCCTCCATCACCTTCACCAAGCTCTTCATCAATGGACACTTTGTTGATTCCGTTTCAGGTTCTTTCTTTGCTCCTCCACCTCTTCCTCTATTATATCAATTCACTTCTTCCTACTTTTTCTTTTCATTTCTCGTTAATTTTCGTGGAAGATTCGACCCGAAATATTTGACCAAAATCCTATATGTACTTTAGATTACAACTGCATTTATGACCATGAAAACACAGTTTGTATGGAAAAAAAACGCAAAGCGTGCACGAAGGCTTCAATGATTCCAGCTTCTTAAATAATTTTTAATTTTATAACTTTCATCTAGATTCATAACTCCTTCCATCGCTCGAGTTCAACAGAGGCTGTGGAATTTTTTTTTTTTTTAAAAAGAAAAAGTTACTAAGATGATGTAGTTTATTTAATTAGCACTTACAGAATTATTAATGGTTTGAAAAAAAAATGAGAAAACAGGAAAGACGTTTGAGACTATAGATCCAAGAACAGGAGACGTGATTGCGAAGATTGCCGAAGGAAACAAAGATGATATTGATGTTGCCGTAAAGGCAGCACGTGAGGCCTTTGACTCAGGTCCATGGCCACGCTTGCCCGGCGCTGTATGTTATCATTTTCCTTCGTCTTAATTTCTTATATTACTTCCATTGCCGTCTAACTTGTTCTTGTTATTTCCTTTAATCAATCTTATATTTGTGGTCGTCCAAAATTCATTATTCTGTTTTTTTTTTCCTTCAAATTTAGTGGTGGGGGTGTCGCCCTTTATGACTACTTAGGAGTTAGGAAGCATTACGCAATGACAGTAGTGAGTGACATATCGCAAGAAGACTTTAGAAGTCAAGTTGTTTTTATTTTTATTTTATATGACAATCATTTTATTTTGTTTAACCATTTTAAGGGTAACGACTCATCGCTCATCGGTGTGCGCAACTCGCACCTTCACACATAACGTTGACATTTAAAGTATTTTGGAATTTTTAGAAGTTAATTTGGATACGTTATCACTATTTTGAGGAATTTATTGCTTAATACACGCAGTGTTTGACAGGAAGCGGTATTTCTTAACTATCGGAGATTTTACCTTTACCAAATAAAATTCAAGAAGAGGTATTAAAAACTAAGATGGATTAGATAAGTATATAACTAGACGTATTGCTTTGAACTAAAAAAAGTTATTGGTTTTTCAATTATTTCATTTATGGATGATTGGGATAAGTAATTTTTAATTAAGAATCCAGACTAAAAACTAAAAATGCTAGATATTTGAATCTAAACTTGTGATGGTATGTTAATCAGGAGAGAGCAAAAATTATGATGAAGTGGGCAAACCTAATTGATGAAAACATTGAAGAACTAGCAGCATTGGATGCCATTGATGGGGGCAAGCTATACCATTGGTGTAAGGCTGTGGACATTCCTCAAATAGCCAATACTCTGCGTTACTATGCTGGTGCTGCCGATAAAATTCACGGGGAGGTGTTAAAAATGTCAGGAGAGTTCCATGCGTACACGCTGTTGGAACCAATCGGTGTTGTGGGACACATCATTCCCTGGAACTTTCCTAGTACCATGTTCTTCGCCAAGGTTAGCCCTTCCTTAGCTGCCGGCTGCACCATGATCCTTAAACCTGCAGAGCAAACACCTCTCTCGGCTCTATTTTATGCTCATCTTGCTAAGCTGGTATATGCTCGAGAGTTTCATTCAAATTATTTTCAACTTTTGTCTTTGGCTAAACTTACAGAGTTTTTCTTGTAAAGGCTGGAATTCCAGATGGTGTGCTCAATGTAGTCCCAGGATTTGGCTCAACTGCTGGTGCTGCAATCAGCTCACATATGGACATTGATGCGGTAATTTACACATCAAGAATTTAGAATTTTCATAGCGTCACACGTTAAACTTGTCAGGGTTGGGTTTTGTGATTGTAGGTCAGTTTTACTGGTTCAACAGAAGTAGGGCGCAAAGTGATGCAGGCTGCAGCTATGAGTAATCTGAAACCGGTTTCACTTGAATTAGGGGGTAAATCACCCCTCATAATATTTGATGATGCTGATGCGGACAAAGCTGCGGAGCTTGCACTCTTGGGCGTCTTGTTTAACAAGGTTAAATTGCTTTCACCAAATCCTGTAATTCCCTCAATACAACCAACAGTTATAGCTCTAATAAGTAACTCTTTGTGATTTCAGGGAGAAATATGTGTTGCAGGTTCCCGTGTGTTTGTCCAGGAAGGTATATATGATGAATTTGAGAAGAAGTTGGTGGAGAAGGCAAAAGCTTGGGTAGTTGGGGACCCTTTGGATCCTAAAGTTCAGCAAGGACCTCAGGTGAGGAAAGTTTAAATGAGAGAAGTAAAAAGAAATCCAATAGTATCCTCCAATGTTTGCTAACGATTTGCCAGTGTAGGTTGACAAGAAGCAATTTGAAAAAATTATTTCGTATATTGAGCATGGAAAGAGAGAAGGAGCGACCCTTTTGACTGGGGGCAAAGCAGTGGGCAACCGAGGATACTACATTCAACCTACAGTGTTCAGTAATGTTAAGGTGATTTTCAACTTCATGAGAGCTTCAAATTGGGTGTCTTCAGCACAATGGAACAACTAAACTCCATGTTGTCTTGTCTGAATTTATTTTTGTTTAGGAGGACATGCTTATAGCACGAGACGAAATATTTGGGCCCGTGATGGCACTGATGAAGTTTAAGTAAGTTACACTTTTCTTTTTTATTTTGAACAAAAGAAGTGGGTTAATTTGAGTTGGTTTCATGATATAAATTACAGGACAGTGGAGGAAGCAATTAGGAGTGCCAACAATACCAGATATGGACTAGCAGCGGGGATTGTGACAAATAATTTGGATACAGCAAACACAGTGTCAAGATCCATCCGCGCGGGCATTATTTGGATCAACTGCTATTTTGCCTTTGGAAATGACGTTCCTTATGGAGGATATAAGATGAGTGGATTTGGAAGAGATTTTGGATCGGAAGCCCTTCACAAGTACCTCCAAGTTAAATCTGTTGTCACTCCCATCTACAATTCTCCTTGGCTTTGAATGTCTCCTGTGAGGCCTTTTCTTATAAGGCTTTCTATGTTACGGTTAGTTAATGATATGACATCATGAAAAAGAAAGAAAGAAAGAATGGCACCGTCTTGTTATTACCGGCTCTCTATTGATGCCAGAATGTTGCTTTTAGGGTTTAAAACTATTCCCGCTCTGATCCTCAGGAGAGTGTAATATTTCCCACTTCGGGTGTTGGGTTTAAGTCCACATTTGGGCTTATTGTTATTGTGCTCCTTCCAATCTATGCACAACCATCGATTAAAATTAAAATCTTCAATACCTGTTCACGAAAATTTGTTCATGTTCAAAAAATTATAAACTAAAATAACTGTAAAAGGCCAACAGAAAATGAAAGGAAATTACTAATTTGGCCCTAAAATACATGTGTTTTCTCAATTTACTTCCTCAACTTTTAATTTTATGAGTTGAATCATTAAATAATTTAATTAATTTTAGTTTGATATTGTACTACGTCATCCATGACATACATAATTCGTACGTCTTTTGTACAAGTCAAAATGTATAAATTAAAAATTAAGGAATCGAAACACAAATATTCAAAACATTTTTGATGAAATTAATAATTTACTATTTTTCTTGGAAGGACTTTTTATAAATTTGAAGGGTCGGTGACTTTCAAAGGGACCGCATGTGATTTTAAGTGTTGGGATTATTCGTCGATGAAAAACGCATTCATTCATTTATGTTCCATAACAATACCCTGAAAATTGAACTCATTGATGTTAAGGAAAATGAGGGCAGGAACGAATTTATTTTCAATATAATTTTTTTTCTTTCAATTTGTGCCAATAACAAACTCAAATTTTTGTTTTTATGAAGGACAATAAAATTGAATTTGAGATCTTACACCTTTTATTTATAAATTAAGTTCAGTACTATAATCATCATGTTTACTATTTAAGTATTTATGTGAAAAGTTGTATCTCAATTATTTTTTTATATACCCTGGCCATTAGAAGTCAAACAATCAAAATTTAACACTTTCAAGTAAAAAAGCAAAGAAAGAATAGAGTAGCAAATCCAGAGTCCCTTCATAAACGGGCATTTGTAACCTTAAAAAAAAAAAAATTGTAGTGTGAGAATAAAATAAAACAAATTAAACCAACCTCGTCTCTGCCAAATAATAAGGCAATAATTTTTGGCTTACGTTGTTTATGTCCTAAGAGACACAAAACTCGCTAAACAAAAACAGATGGCATTATACTCGGTCTTCTCCACTCTCACTCTGAACACTTTCCTACTTTTTATCCAATAAAAACAAGTGGTGCTTCCCAGAAGAGAGAGATTGAGAAAATGAAGGAAATTCAGTTTCTATTTTGCTCCAATCCAGTATTACTAATACCAATATGCTTGGTTTAATATATATTTTGTCGTTCAGTTAAAATGTCATCCAACAAATCAATGAAACAAAACAATTGTTTCGGTCGTGGGCGTAGGGTGACACGACGTCCTTAACTTGCCATGCTTAACTGTTTTTTGAAAGAAACTGTTGAAACCAGTTTACTCCAATGGAGAAAGCTGGAGATTCGAATGAAGAAGACAATAACCAAAGCAAGAAATATTTGACCAAATTAAAAAGAAAAGAGCTTGGACTGTCTTGCATGCTAAACACCGAAGTGGGTGCCGTTCTTGCTGTAATCCGTCGTCCCCAAGAATTCAATTCCCCCTACGTTCTTTCCCCCGATGATAACTGCGATCCTGCCATCCTTAATTCCCTCAGATCTCTCCGTTCTCTCATCTTCAACCCTCATCAGGAATGGCGCACAATTGACCCTTCCATTTATCTCACTCCCTTCCTCGACGTCATTCAAAGCGACGACGTCCCTGCCTCTGCCACCGGCATTGCCCTCTCTGCCATTCTAAAGATTCTCAAGATTGGAATCTTCGATGACAAGACCCCTGGTGCCAAAGACGCCATTGATGCTGTTGTCAACGGCATCACGAGTTGCAGGCTTGAGAAAACCGACCCAGTTTCTGAAGACGCTATCATGATGAAAATCCTCCAAGTTTTGACAGGAATAATGTGCCACAAGGCTTCATTTGTGCTCACTGATCAAGCAGTTTGTACCATTGTGAATACCTGCTTTCAGGTTGTTCAACAATCTGCCAACAGAGGAGATTTGCTTCAACGAACCGCAAGGTATACAATGCATGAACTTATCCAGATTGTGTTTGCCCGGTTGCCTGAGATCGAGGTTAAGGATGGTGAAGAGAGTTCAGAATCAGACACAGATGATGCTGATTGTGGCGGGAATTTGGATTCTGGGTATGGGATTCGCTGTGCCATTGATATATTTCATTTCTTGTGCTCTTTGCTGAATGTTGTAGAAGTAAGTGAGACAGAGGTATCAGCTGCTAACACTGCTGATGAAGATTTTCAGATTTTTGCCTTGGTTTTGATCAATTCAGCTATCGAACTGAGTGGAGATGCGATAGGAAAGCATCCGAAGCTTTTGAGGATGATCCAAGATGATCTTTTTCACCACTTGATTCATTATGGGACGTGGTCGAGTTCACTTGTCCTATCCATGATTTGCAGTACTGTTTTGAATGCTTATCACTTTCTGCGAAGGTTAGATTTCAAGAAAACAAAAGCTTAAAGGTTGTTTAATTTTTCATAAGACATTGTCAAGCTCACTTGGCATTTATTTTTGTAGGTTTATTCGTCTTCAACTAGAAGCGTTCTTTGGATATGTGCTTCTGAGAGTTGCAACTTCAGGGAGCACAGCTCAACTTCAAGAAGTTGCAGTTGAAGGAATAATAAATTTTTGCAGACAACCAACGTTTATCGTTGAAGCTTATGTGAACTATGATTGTGATCCACTTTGCCGCAATGTGTTTGAAGAGATTGGCAAATTGCTTTGCAAGCACTCCTTTGCTGGGAACGGTCCTCTAACTTCTCTGCAAATCCAAGCCTTTGAAGGACTAGTAATCATGATTCACAATATTGCAGATAATATTGACAAAGAAGAAAACTCCAGCCCTTTAGGTCCCTACTCAACTCAAATGACAGAGTATAGACCTTTCTGGGAGGAGAAAGAGAAAACTGAAAAAGATTCGGAAACTTGGGTGGAATATGTACGGGTGAGGAAGTTACAAAAGAGGAAAATATTAATTGCTGGAAACCATTTCATCAGAGACGACAAGAAGGGTCTTGAGTACTTAAAACATGCTCAGTTAATCTCTGATCCTCCAGATCCCAAGGCATTTGCTTTCTTCTTTCGCTACACACCTGGCCTGGACAAGAATATGATAGGGGAGTATCTTGGAGACCCAGATGATTTGCACCTCCAAGTTCTTAAAGAATTTACGGGAACCTTTTATTTTACGGGTATGGTTCTTGACACTGCACTTAGGTTCTATCTGGAAACTTTTCGGTTGCCAGGAGAGTCTCAAAAGATTCAACGTGTACTTGAAGCATTCTCAGAGAGATTTTATGATCAACAATCTTCGGACATTTTTGCAAGCAAGGATACTGTTCTTATCTTAAGCTACTCACTCATCATGCTTAATACCGATCAACACAATCCCCAAGTGAAGAAGAAGATGACAGAAGAGGATTTCATCAGGAACAACAGAGCGATCAATGAAGGGCAAGATCTGCCCAGAGAGTACCTTTCTGAGCTTTTTCATTCTATTTCAACAAATGCAATTGCCCTTGCTCCAACTAGTACAACAGTAGACATGAACCCAAGCAGGTGGATTCAGCTTATAAACCGATCTAAAGTAATGCAACCTTTCATTCAATGTGATTTCGATCGAAGGATGTGCAGAGATATGTTTGCATGCATTGCGGGTCCATCAGTGGCAGCTCTTTCAGCATTCTTTGAGCACACTGACGAAGATGAATTGCTCCATGAGTGCATCGAAGGGTTATTCTCTGTCGCAAGGATCGCTCAGTATGGACTCGAAGATACTCTTGACGAGCTCATAACATCATTCTGCAAATTCACTACACTGCTAAATCCTTATGCCTCTACGGAAGAGACCTTATTTGTGTTTAGCAATGATTTGAAGCCTAGAATGGCCACAGTTGCTGTTTTCACTATTGCGAACAACTTCGGAGACTCAATCCGAGGAGGTTGGAAGAACATCATAGACTGCTTATTGAAACTCAAAAGGCTAAAGCTACTTCCTCAATCTGTCGTCGAAACTGAGGCTATCCCCATCCCATCAGCAGATGTCCCAGCGACACCTGAAGCAGATGTCGTTTTCCCTGTTCACAATTCGAAGTTGGGAAGTCGCCAAGTTTCAAACATAGCTAGTCACTTCGCACTTCATTCGCAAGAGAGTATGGACGACAATCTGACCATTGGTAGTGAATTTGAACAGAATGTCAAGATGATTAAACAGTGTCGAATTGGTAGAATTTTCAGCAGAAGTGCAAGCATCCCCGAAGACTCTTTGCTGAATCTTGGACGGTCTTTGATATTTGCAGCTGCTGGAAAAGGCCAAAAGTTTAGCACACCCATTGAAGAAGAAGAAACTGTTGGTTTCTGTTGGGATTTGATCTCTGCAATTGCTTTTGCCAATGTTCACAGATTCCAAACGTTTTGGCCTCAGTTCCATGAGTACCTCCTAGCAGTTGCTCAGTTCCCCATCTTCTCCCCTATCCCCTTTGCAGAAAAGGCCATTGCAATCCTTCTAAAGGTCTGTCTCAGGTTACTTTCTACATACCAAGCTGATAAACTCCCCGAAGAGCTCATTTTCAAGTCCATAAATCTAATGTGGAAGCTTGATAAAGAAATCCTTGACACATGCTGTGACATCATATCACAATCAATTAGCCAAATAGTCACTGAATACCCTGCAAATTTGCAGTCACAGCTTGGATGGAAGTCAGTTCTTCATTTGTTATCAATTACAGGAAGGCATCCCGAAACCTATGATGTAGGAGTTGAAGCCTTTATCACATTAATGTCTGATGGGATCCATGTTTCACGAATAAATTATGCATACAGTATAGATTGTGCTTTTGGTTTTGTTGCACTTAAGAACAGTCCACTGGAAAAGAACATAAAAATACTAGATCTATTAACTGATTCAGTAAATTTGCTGATTCAATGGAATAGAAGTCAATTTTCAGATCCAGGGAGTAACTTTAGTGGAGCAAGCAACACAAGTAATTCCTCTATGGAGGACAATTCCAGAGGCGTTGGTTCTGCAAATTACACCATGAATCTATTTGTGAAACTTGGAGAAGCATTCAAGAAGACAAGCTTAGCCCGGCGTGAAGAGATAAGAAATTATGCAGTTCAGTCTCTTCATAGAAGTTTCAACCTGGCCGAGGAACTGGTTTTTACTTCGACAAACTGTATAAGTTGTTTCAACCTTGTGATATTTGCAATGGTGGATGATCTTCATGAAAAAATGCTTGAATACTCAAGGAGGGAAAACTCAGAGAGGGAGATGAGAAGTATGGAAGGGACCCTTAAGATTGCAATGGAGCTATTGACAGATGTGTACTTGCAGTTCTTGAAACAAATATCTGAGAGTAATGGGTTTCGGACATTCTGGCTAGGCATATTGAGGAGAATGGATACATGCATGAAGGCTGATTTAGGACAATATGGTGCATCAACTGTGCAAGAAATAGTCCCAGATTTGTTGAAAAGGATAATAACAAAAATGAAGGACAAGGAAATTTTAGTGCCCAAAGAAGGTGACGATCTATGGGAAACCACATACATCCAGATACAGTGGATTGCTCCTGCTCTTAAGGAGGAGCTATTTCCTGATTAGAACAATGGCACAGAATGAAAGAGAGATGATTTAGTACCAATTTAAGGCAACCGAATTAATACTAAATTATTTATTTTGTTTTGACCTCTGTTTATTTCTCTTTGTAGTACACTCCCTTTGTTTCTTAGTTTTTTTTTTTTTAAGCGGATATTAAGTAGTGTAACTTCTGGTGCAAATTTAATTATCCTGCAAAATTCTATATTATCTCTAGATATCCTTTTGTTCTTCAAGTTTGCATATATAAAAATTTGTTATAGCTTTGGATCTTCAAAATAAAAAAATACTCTCATAATTAATATATATCTTTATTATATAGTCACCTTTTTTATTATAAATATATATATAAATCTTTGTTACAAATTAATATATATATATATATATATATATATATATATTGCACCTTAACTTAAATATATTAAATACTCGTATAAAATAAATAAATAAATAAAATATCTCCCTAACAAATTTTTATTTTCAATTTTTAACAAAATTTTTAAATTAATAAAATAAATATTTTAATAACTTAATCCACTTACAATTATTTAAAAAAAATAATTGAGTTTAAAAAATAGTGAACTAAAAAAAAATTAAAATAATATTATTTTATTTTATTATTTATTTATTTTTTATAAAAAAATATTTGATATATTTAAATTAATTTATAATATATATATATATATATATATATATATATATATATATATATATATATATATATATATATATATATATATATAAAGTTAACCTTAATCCAACGATAAAGTTGCTGCCTTATGATATAAAAATTACGGTTTCAAGTCCTGAAAACAGTCTCTCCACTTTTGGGAGTAAGACTGCATATATTTTTCTCTCCCTAAACTCCACCAGATAAGAACCTCGTATACTGAACCGCCTTTTATATATATATATATATATATATATATATATATATATAATACCGTTATATGCACATTAATAAAAAAATATTAATAAAATAAATAAAGAGTTTTGTACTCTACATTCTTAATTTTAAAAGAAATTTGAGCATATTTTAAAAATAGTGAAAAAATTCATATAATAAATACATTAATTTAAAAAAGAGAGAATAATTTACTTAAAAATATATCATATTAACAACTTCATAGTTCCTATTATTCGGAATGATCTAGCTTCCAGCAGAGCCATATAAGAATACCAAACTAAAGGATGCAACCGGATTATTTGGCTGCAATGGACAACATACGATGAAAAGTACAGCATGTTTATAATTTATTGCAGATTACTAGTTCAAAAATATTACACTCTTGAAACAACTTCCCTGTTATCAGAATACATACAGGGGAGTACAACTTTAACTCCCAGCAGTCCATTTCAGCTTGTTCATGATCTTTCCTCCAAAA
Organism: Gleditsia sinensis; assembly: GCA_037074535.1. Classification (NCBI taxonomy): domain Eukaryota; kingdom Viridiplantae; phylum Streptophyta; class Magnoliopsida; order Fabales; family Fabaceae; genus Gleditsia; species Gleditsia sinensis. Next base: position 32,823,932 of record CM073474.1, on the reverse strand, counting down.
CTGTTGTAATGACTTCTGAAATCGCCATTCACCATCCCTTTCAAGATTCCAAATCCTAAGATAAAGTAAAATTAAGAAAACATCACTACTAAATATTAATCATATCATTTCATTATTGAAAAATCAAATATCTGAAACCATACGAGATTAACCATCATACATGTACATAAATATGGAAAAAGCTCAGCCTTTAATCCAAACAGTTAGTATGTAATGCGGATGAACAGGGAGTAAGAGACGTACACACTAAACGTAAGATATAGAAGGTGTCCCTTGGAGGCGTTATTAGCTTGTGATGCGTTGGGTATGAACGCGTGTGAAGTGCAGACTCTCCAGGGGACAAACTTCCCCATAACGAATCTTTCAGTCTGTAATACAATATGACTGAGGTAAGGAAAGTCTCTTTCTTTGTACTTCTCTTAAGAGGAAGTCTAGTGGATAGAAAGTGGTAGGAAAGAAATACACTATAGTTTGAACAACATTTCTTCATTTATCTTTCAGAAAAATATATCACAAATCCTAACCAATATAAGTATATTACATTATCCAGCTTGTAAGGTTAGGAAGGTCCTAGTCTCAACTTGTCATTAGACCTTTTTATTTTTTTTGGCAACAAGACGAGGCCCAATCTAGGAAGTTGTATACCATTCCAAATTATGAAATATGCAACCATGTCATCATTCTAACCTCTCATCCCAGCACGCTAGTAGTATTTGCCACAATTCACTCAAACAGATGCCACACATGTCAAATCGCCAATGCCTAACACCTTTCCATTAAGCCTTAGGTATGAACAATTCAATGTACATGTACATACAATCATCCTCTCAGCTTGACCGGAGTAAATATTACAATTTTGTCCTATTCAAGTCAGGTTAGCTAAACCTACCGTCACTCATCCCTTGAAGTTACTACTCACTCCTTTTAAACAGACCATCATTAAGTTTACAATTTCATCCATAGAGTCATTGAGGGAGTTCCATCTGTACAGATCATTCTAATTTGTAAGGCATCAAATTCTGGCTCTAATTTCAACTCTGTGGTCCAAGGTTCCTTCCAAAAACACCCATCTTGACAAGCCTCTTTACAAAGTAAAACTAACCAACATAAATTCAAGATATTAACATGCACGTCCAGAGACCTATTTAGATAACTAAAAGTGCTAGACCATACTCCAATGATAAGGAAAGCATTGACAAGATAGAGAACTATGAATGCTATCGGCCACAGCAAACTTTAAAATAAAAATAATACAATAAATCATATTCTATGGTTTCTAACAAGCAAAGCATATAATTAGAATTTAGAACCCACGTCGGATTACATTCTTAGACCATAACTAGTATTTACTTTTTCTTTTTTCCAGAAACAAGTACTTCATGAGCATTCTTAGGAAATGATTCCAGTGTTACCTAAGTCACTATAACAGTATAACTTTTATATGAAGATTTCAATCTTCATCCAGGCACCTATCTGGCAAAATGTGCCTAAGATATACATAGTACAAATATGCAGTCATCATGCACGAGTGTGAGTCGGCACATATATATCTAACACTAGACCATGCAAACAAGATTAATGACTTTCTGTTAATTACTAAAAGCAGGGAAGACGTCTTCGTATTACTTTGGCATCCCTTTCAAAATATAAAGATCTTTCTCTGTGCTTTGTTGATACCAAAATATAATCTTTTTATGCCATCAGAGTATTAAACTTTATGTTGATTGGTAAAGAACATTGAAACATAAACTCTGTGAACCAAGAATTCAAGTTGAAGCTGAAGTATGAAAACATTACAGAAGAAAAGAAAGTCAAAGGTTAACTAGATTAGCTGCTTCGTTTTATATTCTTGATCTTGAATTAAAATGAGGAATGTAATACATTAAATTATCTTTTCTTATTTTGCATTTCACCTGGATATACAAAATAATGTAACAGAAATAAATAACTTCGGCTAGTATAACGAACCACAAACAACAAGAAAAAGGAGACAAATATAAGTATAACGAATAACTAAGTCAATAAGCAATTCAATATGTCATGTACAATCAAAGATAATTAAATAGAGACCCACCCACATCATTCACTGAGATCCTCTGCAGATGCGTCAGTGTCTTCCTCATCTCCTTCCTGTAATTTTGCAATTTCAGCTTGGGCCCTTTCCAAAATCTGCTTCTTCTGAAGCTCTAACTCCCTATTGAAATCTATCCTCATCTTCTCTAGCTCCATCATCTGCTGCCTCTTACTACTCTCGATTTTCTCATATATCTTCCCAAACTTTTGAATAGAATCTGCCAGCACCCTAAATGACGACTCCCCCTCCTCGTCTCCTCCAATCCCAGTCCTCCTCGGTGGAAGCCCATCCAAATCATTCTCTTCAGACGTCTCTGATTCCCCAGGACTATCTCTCATCTCATCAAAGCCATTCGACCGATTTAAATAAACCCTTGTATTCATGAAAACATACTCGCCACAATCAACCCCGCAGGCTAGCCCATATTCTTGCCTCGCTGATGAGGCCATCAACATATCCATCTTCTTAAAATAAGCCCATTTACTCGAATTCAACCCCATTTCATCCATCTTCGCCTTTTCTTTCTTGTACCTTCTTTTCAATTTATCCAACGTATTCCTACACTGGACCTCTGTCCTTTCCATCTTCACTTCTTCAGAAACTTTCTCGGCTACATCACGCCAATCCTCAGACCTTAAACTCTTCCTCCCGAGTTGAAGAAATTTATCCCCCCAAACCTCTAACAGCACAAATGTCGCGTGCTCGGTCCATTCATCTGCTGAATTTCGACTCCCATATGAAAATTTCACACGAGGAGCAAACTCATAGCTCGAAACCGAAGAACGTGGCAATCTTCTCTTTTTGGGGTTTTTCTCAAACTCGTCACCGTCTTCGAAAGTCCCACCATAGCCATTTTCCCCATCATCTTGGTCCTCCTCATCGTCGTCCTCTAGGACATTCCCTACATCATATCCATCCAATTCTTCATCTTCTTCGATTTCATCGTCTACCTCATATCGACTGGTTATTGGGCGATGATAAGGTATACCTCGAATTGGATGTTTCTGGCGTTGAGAAGGGTTATTACGACTCAAAGAGTAGGGCTTTGGAGGGTACCTTGCATCATCTTCAATATCTTCCATATATGCTTAATGGGAATGGAGTAAGATCCCTAAAACGAAACGACACTGAAAAGATCCAATTCAAGATTTTATGACGGATGAGAGTGAAAAAGAAAGAAATTTGAAGAGCTCGCGACAACCCAACTCGTTAATTAAGGGGAAAAAGAAGTTTTGAAGAAATTTGAATGAAGGGTGAATCGAATTCGTTAGGGTTTAGCGCCTAGTGGACTACGCTCTGCGACTGCGAATGAGAGCACAATTGGGAAATTTTCGGACCGGAACTACAACCCGAATCCGATCACATGGTACCGTGGAAAGTGCCCGTGGTTGAACTGATGGGTGACAGCTGCGTGTTTCTTTATGCAAATCGTGCGAGCGTCCGTCCGACGCACGTGTGTATAATGTCCATATCATAGGGTCTGGGCCGTGAGATGATGAATACGGCCGAATTGAACCCAACAGAACTGGGCTTGATCTATGAAGTATGAAGAGCTTATCTTCCTTCAAAAGAAAAAAAAAATGTAGAAATGTATATTAACCTAACAAAAAATAAATATATAAATATAATATATATGACTCACAATAAAATTTATTTTATATGTGTACATTACGCCTCATTAGATCAATGAAATTTTTTTAAAATAAATTAAGCCTCTATAAAACAAAATTAACTTAATTCGATTTGAGATAACACAATAAAATTATTGATTATCATGAGCAGTCAAATGAGATAATTTATTTGGCTTGGTGAGATATATAAACTTGAGTTTCTAACAAAGTTGCTATTATATTCTATGAGAAGAAATTTCTTTGCGTTAAGTAAATATAATTATTTGCTAATTTGGTATACATTAGCATATGTGAAGCCAAAGCTGGGAAGCATCCACTGAGTTCCAAACAAATATAAGAAAACCCCAAGTTTGAAGGAACGATATTGAACTTACGGAATTCACATGGAAGATTGAATTACTTCCAGATGGCGAATGAATCCAAGATTGATATAAATAGAAATAAAGCGTTCCATTCATTTCCTTTATGGTTACATTAGGAAATGTTACTACAACTTGAATATATATATATATATATATATATATATATATATATATATATATATATATATATATATAAATCTCCATCCCGGCCCCTCAATTAAAATTGTCGGCTTTCTAAAGTAAACTAAGATATTTATGAGTATGGATATATGATATACACATGTGTGTGTTTTAGACGCGGTGCAATTTCTCACAATTAAAGTTAATTTTAGATTAACTTGATCTTCCTTTTGATCGATCCATATTCATTCCCCACTATCTACCAGTACAACCTATGGGCTGTATATGGGTACCAACACCCCCCCCCCCCCCGGCCCCCGCGACAATATTTCAAGTTCCAACATGCCCTCTGCACCATTGCCATGCTAATCAAGTGAGGGACCGCTCCCTCGTCAGAACTACCCCCATTATACCCTTTACTCTGCCAGGTGCAGATGTACTGTAGTTAATGGCTGCTCTACTGCGTCGGAAACAAGAACCTCTCATCTCGCTCTCCCTCACTAAAAGCACAGTGGGGCATAGCCAACCAATGCGAAAGGAACCTCACGTTTGTGGGCATGTGGTAGAGCTCGACCTTTGCGGTGAATGAAGGTAACTTGTGAGAATGCAATAAACACCACTACTAACCCCCAACTGTACATTAAATATTCTTCTTCTTCTTTTTCTCATTGAACCTACAGCCTACAACTATTTAAATGCGTGCATGGCAAATGGGAGTTTCATGCAGTACGAAGTGTTCAAATCGTGATGGAGAGGAGGTTTATTTCCGTGGTTCTAGGTGTTTGCTTAGTAATAGGAATATCTGAATGTGTAGATGGAAGGAATTTGAAGGACGTGAAACAGGTAGATGTGAAAAAGCCAGAGTGGCTTCTGGGTGATAGCCCTGGAGGGCTGATCGGTGGTGGTGGTGGTGTTGGTAGTGGGGGAGATGGAGGGTATGGTGGTTTAGGAGGATATGGAGGAGGAGGATTTGGAGGTGGAATAGGTAAAGGAATAGGAATTGGGGGCTACGGAGGCATTGGAGGAGGTGTTTTCAATGGAATTGGGGGAGGTATTGGTGGTGGTATAGGAGCCACTGGGGGAGTTGGTGGCGTCATTGGAGGTACTCTGGACCATGTTGAGGCAAATAAGCCTTGAAAGTTAAGTGTAGTTCAATCCTGTTTGTAATGAAGTTACAGCTTCATATCCATATAGTTTCGTTCGCACAAATACCTATTAATTGGTTATCTTTCTAATAATGTGCGCTTCACCCACAAATAAATCCATGTAATTTGTGACTAATTTGGGTTTATCCTTAATAATTGTCTCTTCGATTTTTTGTTGTTGTTGTAACTTGTGTGATTCTGATGCTTTAAATAGAGTAAAAAATTTCCCAAAAATTGATCTTGTGTTTTCATATAATACATATAAACCTTGTTAATTCAACTCTACAGTCTGCATTATAAGAATCGTATTTTAATTTTATTGTGCAAGTTTATGAGTTAAGCTATGTCAAGAATACCTCTTTGCGAGAATTGGTGAAGGTGAGATGAATGTTAAACCTTCCAAGCTCAAAGGAAAGGTGACACGAAAATTAATCAAGGTTAAAGCTAAAGTAAGCAGCAAAAGAATATCTCAAGAATTGTGCATATGTATACTCCAATTCAAATATTTTATGATGGATGGGATCCCACATTTCAATGGACAAAAGCAATATGAATTTTTTTCAGGGAAGGGGGGCCAGAAACCCAAAGAAATGAGAAGCAACTAAAAGAATATTGTTTGGAAAAGAGATAATCTCGAAGCATCAATGTAGTGGCAAAGATAATACGTTGGGTGTGGAACTTAATTATTTGGGATAGAGCATGCGACTGGTTTAATTGGATTATCTATGTGAATATTCATTAGTGGGTGTCGGTCCTACTAATATACAAGTATTTGGATTGTCAAATAAATCTCCAAGCATCCCTCTTTGGATTCTCAGAATTCTAAAGAATTGTAGTAATGTCCCACTTTGAGTAGAAGGGAACCAAACGAATCAAATTAGAAGAAAATTCAATCATACTACTATAAGTCTCGGATTGTTCCATTAATCCTTGTCATCTTCAAGCCCTTTTTGAAACCTTTTGTGGGTTGGATAATTGTTTATATCCCTCGGGTCTTCACTTTGAAGCATAAAGGGCGCTACTTCAACCCAAATCTAGCTGTTTCCCCCTTCGATCTGTAGCTTATTAATTTTTTTATTATTACCAAACAGCCATTTAATTAATAAGCTTTACTCTTCGTTCTTTATCCTCTTATTTTCATACCCTTTTCTTTTTAATTTCTTTCTATTTTACAAGAGTCATGCATGTTATTTGATGCGTCAGCAAGGAAGCTGATCTTTGAATTATTATATACCGTCTATTTGTCTACAACCATTAAGTCATATTTTAGTGTTCTTTTTCTGTCGTTAGTACCACATTTTCCCTAAATACTCCAAGTGGCCTTGATCTTTAACTCCTATTATCAAAGTTGGCAGAGCCATAATTGCACATCTATCTAAAATGCATATATACAAAAACCCTCAAAGTCTATGCTCACAACTATATATATCAGCTGTCAAAAAGGTAAATAATTGTGGAAAGATGTATTCGCCGGCCAAGTGGGAAGACTGTATATGGTTCATTTTGCCTTGTCATTTCCATACCTCTTCTGGTGAAGGTCATATTTGTGCTTTTAGAAACTTACTTGAAACTTATTGCTTCATAATAAGTGTCAATCTCATCCTAGATTGACAAATAATTTAGGTCCTGATCCTTTCTTAAATATTTGTCAAAAAGGGCCATAAAAACCCAGTTTTTCTTTTCTCTTATGCGTTGCGATGCTATCTTTTCTAATGGGTAAATCATAGCGCAGAATAATGCACACTTCTAGCTATCTGAAGTTTAATAAATAATATATTATCTTAATCTTTCTTCTCCCACGAAATATTGAACTAGATATTCCTAGAGTGAGCTAGCAGTAACTATACATATGGATTAGCTGACAACTACAACAACTCGTATGTCATAGACATTATAAGAGAAAGTACTAACAAGCTTATACACCAAAAACACTGCGTTACCTGATTTAAGATATTAATAATAGAAATCAATGTAAAAGAAATTATATTCATGATCTGAAGGAAAACTTGCAATTATGGGCATTGCCAAGAGACCATCAAAGACCATAATTTTTATACATATTATTACATATTATAATAAAAATCATTTATAAATTTTAACTCGATAATTTAATTAAATTTTTAACATAGTATCAAAGTTTTCATAATCAAACGATAAATTTTTTTATCTTTACTAAATCTGATTCTCTTAAAAAAAATATAAAGAAAAAAGTTAAATTCAAATAAATTTTGGTTAAAAAAAAAAAGAAAAAGAGACTCAAATGGACTTTTGTGAAAGTTTATGAATAATTTTTATTATGATATCTAATATATTCCTTCATGCAAAAGTTTATTTGAGCTTTTTGTTAGTGATTTACTCAAAGATTTTAATATTAGATAAAAAATTATTTTAATTCAAAAATTAAATAATTAATTGAAAATATATCAATAATTATTATTATCATTTTAACAGTTGCATGATGTGCTTCAAAGCCAAGCCTATACTACAAATATAAAATTCACAGCATTATTTCAGAACGGTGGTTGAAATTAGTTGAGCAAATACCATTAGCTCATATTTCTCGAATTAAAAAGAAATTGACGATCCTTCTGCCAGATGCTATTTTAGTAGTTTTGATCACTTGACTTCATGTCATACTTATAAAAACCTCGTTTATCACAAATTCGTTGTCTCTCTGCTAATTAGGAGACTAATATTTCTTTGTTATGGACGTTATTTTTCCTGCTATCATAAATTGGATCACGCTATCTATGTCTACAGTCTATATGGGCAGTGAATGCCCCGTGTCTTCCATTTATATCTTATTTGATGTTTTCTCTAAATTCAAAAATAATATTTCTTAGCTTTTTTTTTTTTTTTTTTGCTTTGGATCTTGAAAAAATGAATGGAAGTATTCGTCCATTTCTATAAGTACACGGAATATTTAATTTAATTGGTTCGACATAAAAATGGTATCTCATTGAAGAATTATAGCAACTTGGTAATTATAAGAAATTAAAGAAAATGGCTAGTGCGTACATATTTTACCCACCCCCCCCCCCCAGTAGAAAATTTATTATAAAAAAATAATATAAACAGGGACAATATAAAACAACTCTTGTATATAAATAACATAATTAATAACTAACTACAGAATAAATTAACTAGTCATATACATACACGCTTTTACATTAAGTTGAGAAGTTTATATATAATTATTTAAATTTGAAATTTGATCATATACGCTTAGTAATAAATCAATAAAACTAACATCTAAATATGTAATAATAAACTTAATCAACTACAGTAATTAGAATACTGGAAGTGTCATATTTTTAATATATTATATATATAAAATACATAACAATTTCTTTTGATATAAAAGGAATAAGAAAAATAAAATTTGAGATGTTCTATCTATATTTTTCTGCCGGTGTAATATACCATAACTCGTAAATACGTGTCCAGTCACCTCCGTCCTCCCGTTTCAAAGGAAACGAAAAGGTCCATCAAGAAGTCATCGGTTGCGTTGAGTAAATGGAACTATAACTAATAAAACGCAGTCACTTGATTTTGTTCAACTTGCCAGTCGACACCCCGTGGTTCATCCTCCTTCCCACAAGTCTTACCTAACACCTATTGGGATTTGGAACTATCTCGCCGTATATGCCTTGAACTAGCTAGCACCAACATTACTATTGAGTATCAGTGTCGCTACATAATTCCACATTGATTTACACTTTGGTTTTGTCCTTGCCCCTGGAACACTAGGCAATTATTGAGCTAGTGAATTATTAAATATGTCCCTAGCTCCACAAAGACATTTGCCATTCCAACTTGAATTATGGTTTTCACTTTTGGTGCGTGTTGCACACATTTCATTTTCATAGTTAATTAGGTTAGTTGACACCCCCTTTTTCATTCTACATTGGCCAACTGAGGAAGGTTTATTTGGAGACTTGTGCAACACATTATTCCCCCCCAACCCCAACTATCCTCTTTCTAAGAAGCTTTATGGAAGACACTGTTCCCACGTTCATACTCTCTTTAATTTGCGCAACAATCCAATTGGTTTTTGCTGATTTTGGATATCTCTTTCAATCCTTTTTGGTATTATTATAATTTTCAAACTTGATTTCCCCAGTCAGCCCTGAGATCTATATCATATCAAAATCCTACCTTTAGTTTATGTTCAAATTGCTGTATATTGGTCGTTACAAAATAGCCTATATAGGAGAGTCCCACCTGGGCATATACCTCACCCAAACAAAGCCAATGGATGTCTGGGGAAGGCGGTTTCCTTGATGTGATTACATTATCATATTCTATCCATTCTAGGGTCACCTGAGATTCTTCTAACTGCAAGTTTACAGACCAAAGGGTAGCTTCTCTCAATCACATGATCAAGGTTTGGAGTTCGACGTTTTATGCCTTCAAATCATGCATGCATGCGTTGTAAGGCTCTCAATACCCAATTAACCTATTTAATTAGTCGATTACCGCCCAAAAAATACTAAATATAAGCAACAAAAACTTGGGCAGCTAAAATCTCTCTTTTTGTGACAAATTTATTCATAATGAACAAAATGTTTTCTGATTCTTCGGAAAGCAAAGAAAGCAGTTATGATCCCAGACTTGTTGAATAACCGGAGTAAGGGGTAAACTAAAGAAAATAACAACTTTAGCTTGGACTCTGCTTTAGGGCTAGGCAACCACCAGTTAAACAATGACGCAATAGTTCTGTTAAATATGATCATATCTCACATGCATATCTGTTAAATGCATCAATCAACGTATAATCAAGTAAACGCAACTCTAAGAATTGATATATAATTGGTAGTAAAGGTAAATACGTGACGTATAATTAGGTCGGGTTTATATTAAAGATATATTCTTTTTTGTGTCTCAAGATACAAGAATGAAGAAAACCATATATATTTAAAATTTCCTCATTTCTTATATTATATTAAAGCTTATTTGAGAACTATGTTTTTTGTGCAAAAGATGCTAACTTATCAAATTTATATTGAAAAACTTTGAGTTTAATTCTGAATCTTCATGACCGCTCATAGTTTCATGCTTCCAGCTATCACAAGTTATTACTTTTCTAGCGTCTTTTCTATCAAACTGTGATTGCAGCATTAACGGTCTAACAATAGTCACATCATGTTTCTGAAAATGATGTCCACAATTTCAATATTCCCTTCGTTTCAGTGTCACCACATTTATGAATAACTTGGAAGAAAAAAAAATGAAAACGTCTTGTAAGTAAACTTTGCGGAGACGAAATTAATTCCAATGACCACTCATTTAGGGTTAAATGTTTATAGTGACAACTCTGTCCTTAATATCATTAATCGACTATATATTTTCCCTTTTTCTTTGTTCTCTGTACATCCGAACATTAAAAGAGTGGCCAGAAAGCTTTCGTACTTCATGGATTTAATTCACCCTTTGCACTGATCATCCCATATATATGTGGTTATCCAGAAGAAATTAATAATAAGGAAACATTAATGGTAGCACAACAAGCATGAAGAAATTGCAGTTTCGATGGGAGCAATTTTTTTATATTATTCTATGAAATTTTTTATCATAAGAATAAGAAAAAATGTTTTGTTTTTTCAATTATAGCTGTGCTGCAACTCAAAGTAATACAATGGTACTTATAAGACTATGATATAAATGATAAGTAAATTTGAATTTAGTGATAGAAGAGTTTATACAAAATTAAAATTTTAAAGCTATGGAAAAATATTTATAAAAAAATAATTTCAATACCTCAAATAAAATTAATTAATTATTTAAAAAGTATAATAATTCTCGTAGTTATTATTATCACTGTTATTCTACTAGTTTAATTTTAGGTCTCACATAGAAAAATACTTTTTCAAGATTTGGAGTAGCATTGCCAACAGCCAAAAGTTAACTATATTTTGAGATGCATGAATGAATTCCTGTAGGTGAGCGTAAGACTCAAAACCCAAAAGTTCCACTGCAATGGTTGATGCCTCTATGCATGACCGTGAGAAATAGGTCAATTAATAATGAACAACCCTGAGGAAGTTTTTTTAAGGACATTGATAATCTAACAATAAACTAATTTCAAATTTATTATGTTTTATGGTATGTGATTTATTATATATACGGTGTTAGCTTTTATTGTTAATTTGCACTTTCCACACGAGGCTATAAAATTCATCTAATATAATATAAATACTAATGCAAATGAATGTATTATTTTGCTTCATTCTATTTTTATCTTCTCAACACAAATTCATCCACATATATAAATTAGTAATTAGTTAAATTTTCATTTCTATCCACTATATTTATATTTTTCTTTTCATTTGTTTAAATTTCCTTCTCATCGTGTTTATATATAAGATAATATGAGTGATGGCTGATGAGAGTGCGTGTTGACTTAACTACACTTGACCAATGAATGCTTAAAATTATTTTTGTAGTAAATTAAGACTCAATACTTCCCACAACGCAATAATAAAATGGCAACATATAAGTAGTGTATAAATTTACTGATAACTATATATGATTATGTTTTGATAGGGTGATGCAATTCTGTGTCAGCTAATTTCATTCTCATCAGTTAATTTATTATTTAAAATCATATTTATATCCTTTCAATCTTCTAATTATAGTAAAACAATGAACTGGTATTTTCTTTTTCATTACTTTCGATTCTCTTTCTTAATTTCGAACATGCATGAGTCTCTCGATATTGTAATTAATTTTACCGATCGAAAATCAACTATATATATAGACCAAGAAAAGGGAAGAAAAATGGGTCATGGCAACCATGGATTTGTGAAAACGAGATTAGAAGTGGGAGAGTATGTTTTATCCCACGTAGAAAAGGAAGCAATATTAACGACAGCTCAAATTTTGCATCGTCAAAAGTTTCTCTCTTATCTAAAGCTCGGTCATTTTAAATGAAATTCTAAAGCTAGGCAATATTGACGATTGCGTCAACCACAACTTATTTACCATTTACCCCACTAGAAACAGTTGCCACTGAAAGCCCTATATAAATGCCTGCTTTGCCTCCACTATACATAGTCCTGGTTTTAATTTGATGTTAGTCTTTTTAACATTGTCATTCAGCTTTGTTGGTTTGGGCTGTTGTGCGTAGCATGGCTACCCCACACGCTGTGAACTTCTCGGCGCCAAGAGGGTTTCTCACCAAATTCAAATCTGGAGTTAAAGAAACACTCTTCCCCGACGATCCATTCAGGCAGTTCAGGAATGAAAATAAGCCTATCCGCAGAGTGATTAAAGGCGTCCAATACTTTGTCCCAATCTTCGATTGGCTTCCCAATTACACTTTCCGTCTTTTTCTCTCTGACTTTCTTGCAGGCCTCACGATCACCAGCCTCGCTATCCCTCAGGGCATAAGCTATGCCAAACTCGCCAACCTTCCTCCCATCATCGGCCTCTGTAAGCAACCCCACTCCATTTTTCTGTCTTTCCTATTCCATAAAGGCATAAACGCCCAGATTTTGATTCAATAATTGTTTATTATTGTAATTGCAATATCAGATAGCAGTTGTATCCCCCCTCTTATTTATGCCATTTTCGGGAGCTCAAGGCACGTTGCGGTGGGGACGATAGCAGCAGCCTCGTTGATTGTATTTGCAAACATTTCGAGTGTGGCATCGCCGGATACCAACCCAACGTTGTACCTTCATTTGGTTTTCACAACCACCTTTGTCACTGGGGTCTTCCAGGCTTCTTTAGGTATTCTAAGGTGAGAAAGAACGAGAGATAATACGTCATTTTCCTTCAATTCCTCATAATTGTAGCGGGTAGGATTTGATTACACGCCAACAAATTAAAATTGCTTTCTAAAAAATAATATATCGAGATGGCAGGCTAGGGATATTGGTGGACTTCTTTTCTCATTCAACCATCACTGGCTTCATGGGCGGGACTGCAATACTTCTAATCCTGCAGCAACTGAAGGGCATATTTGGCTTGAAACATTTTACAACCAAAACCAGCGTAGTAGAAGTGTTGAAGTCCATCTGGACCTTCAGATCTGAGGTTCGTATGAAACAATTTGAAACAGCCCTAATGCTAAGGAAAGGGAGTTTGTTTATTTATTTATTCATTTTTCTCCTTTCCTAGCTATGATCCAATTAAGTCCAAACACAAGGCTCAACTAATTGCCATGTCTTACAAATTATGACATACAAGGATAGTTCCCCTGAATGACGATGATATCGCAACTCCTTTCCTGTCTTTTTGTCGTAACCTTTTTAAGATAAAAGCACTGTCTTTTTTTTCTTAATGACATCAAATAATCAAAATTTCATAATTGGTTGGCAGAATACTTTAAATCAATGACCTTTTTTTACCAAACTTTGAAAGGTCATTGTTTAAAATTTAGTATCAGTATTTGAAGGTAGTGACAAAATTGACTTTAGTACATTTGATTAAAAAATTTACACACGAACTCTTATATATATGTCTTTACAAATTGACCGAGTATATTTTGTCCATTTTTCATCACTTCATCTATTTTTTTCTTTGAAGAATATCACTTGTTTTGTATTTTGAGGATGACCTTTTTTTGTTTTTTGACAGATAAGGTGGGAGACTACCGTCCTTGGTGTGGTCTTTATTCTTTTCTTGCAGTTCACTAGGTATCTGGTGAGTACAGTACTCTTCGCCACATATATAAAGTAGAAAACAAATCTTGGTTGACCTATTTAATTGACAATACAGTTAGTTGCTTTAATTTATTTTAATAATATTTTAAAAACAAGTATGTAAGTAGGATTTTTATGTGAAATTTAATGTTTATGACCACAGTGGAGTCCCACGTACAATCCATGACAAGATAATGGCACCAGCACTATAGTAACAGAAAAGGCGTGCTAATTAGAGCCAAAATTGACGTCACATTCCACTATTATTTTTCTTTCTATTTCGTCAGCCAAGTTTATACGTCGAATATTTTATATGACCTCTGAGGAGAAAAAAAAAACAGTCTACCGACCACTTTTTTGAATGGGCTTTTTCTTTTCAGTCTGATTTTTCAGAGGCAGAGAAATCCAAAACTCTTTTGGGTATCAGCTATAGCTCCAATGACAACAGTAGTGGTTGCTGGTGTTTTTACCTTCCTCGTAAAAGGCCAAGAGCATGGAATTCAAATTGTGGGTAACTATCTTTTATATACATTATTTTCTTATACATATAAATATATTCCACAATTTCTTATATATATTTGCAACTTATTATAGGTGGGTCACCTCGATAGAGGAGTGAATCGTCCATCCATCCAGTATTTAAATTTTGACTCTCAATATTTACCAGTAGTGTTGAAAGCTGGGCTTATCACAGGCATTTTGTCCTTGGCGGTAATTAGAAATTTCAAGCTCTCATCAATTACTAAATTTAATTCTAATTATATGTTTTAATTAATTTGATTATATATTCAGGAAGGGATAGCAATAGGAAGAAGCTTTGCTGTGGTTGATAATACCCCTCATGATGGAAACAAGGAGATGATAGCATTTGGGTTGATGAACTTATGCGGTTCTTTCACTTCGTGCTACTTGACGAGCGGTACATATAGTTCTTATTTACACAATGGGTCGAGCCTTAGTAATCAAATTAATTAGAATTCACAGTAACACCCGGTTTTTGTATTTCTAGGGCCATTTTCGAAAACTGCCGTGAATTACAACGCAGGGTGTAAGACAGCGATGTCAAACGTAGTACAGGCAGCACTAATGGCACTCACACTCGAATTTTTTGCTCCTCTCTTCGGCTACACCCCTCTCGTAGCCTTATCTTCCATTATTATATCAGCAATGCTTGGCCTCATCAACTACACAGAAATGATTCACCTCTTCAAAGTTGATAAGTTTGATTTCGTGATTTGCATGGCCGGCATGTTAGGGGTGGTCTTTATCAGCATGGATATGGGCCTCCTAATGTCTGTGAGTACTTTTATTTGAAGTTTTCTAACTAACTTGCTTCAATTTTTGTTACTTAAATTAATCTAACTTAATTACTCTTTAAGGTGGGACTCGGTGTACTGAGAGCACTCTTGTACGTGGCTAGACCTGCCACCTGTAAGCTCGGCAAGTTACTTGACTCAAACCTATACCGTGATGCGGAGCAGTATCCGGTTTCAACCAGGAATCAAGGCCTTCTAATTATACAACTTGGTTCTCCTATTTACTTTGCAAATTCCATTTACGTCAAAGAAAGGTGAATTCATTTTGCACACAGTGCAAATCATTTGATCTATCTCAAATAAATTACGAGACTTTAATTAGTTCTAAAAAATTGGATTTAGGATTATGAGATATATCCAAGGTGAGCAGAGCTATGGAGATGATGTTATTCAGCATATCATACTGGATTTGTCAGGTAAGAAAATTTAGCCAATTAATTATTCTGGAAAATATGTTAAAACAAGTTGATGTTTTCTTAATTCCTTGATGGCATATATATATAGGGGTAACATCGATTGATGTGACTGGTATCCAAGGATTGTTGGAGACGCGAAGAATCTTGGAAAAAAATGAAATTGAGGTACATTATGCATCATAGTTTAGTGGTGTTCTCAAATTTGAGGTGGTTTTGTAATTAAAAGATGTAATAGCTGATTATTTTGTAGATATCAATCGTAAACCCAAGGATGGAGGTTATGGAGAAGTTAATAGCATCAAAGTTTGTGGACAAGATTGGGAAGGAGTCTTTCTACTTGACTTTGGATGATGCAGTGATGGCAACTCAATATTCACTCCGCAAATCCAAGGCAAATGACTGGGTTGATCAGGATTCGCCTGCCCAGTAACAAGTCTGGCTAGCTAGCATTAGTTGGAAACTCGTACGATCACTTTTTAAAATAGGGCTTGCTTTTGCACTGTCTTGTATATTTTGTATTTTGTTTTCTTCAATTCCATAGTTATATTTCCCTTACTCCTCCCTCTCAACTTCAGAATGTGTCTCTTTTTTCTTTTTTTTGACCTTCTCAGATTAGATTTAGATCGTACTCAACCATTGCAGATTGGGTGCATTGTGATTTATAAAATGGAAAACTGAAATTAAATAGTAAATGTAAACTCTCTAAACATTCACTATATGCATATGAGTAGAGTGATCCAAAATTTGGTCATCAAATGTAGCGGATGGAATCTGAATTCTACGTTTGTGTTATGTGAAAATTTTCTATTGCAAAGAATACATCTTTACCATTTTTGTTAAAGACAATCTATTTTATGGTACAGAAATTCAACGTCAGAAAATATGTTAAAAGAAAAACCCAAAAATGGGGATGCTCTGTTTCCGGGGGAACAGAAACGGATACTCATATTCAAAGAGCTGGACCTTTACTGGTCTAATCAAACAAACTTGGGCGATTGACGTTGGATTACAAGGATTCCTGATTTCAATCCTTTTCCCTCATACCAACTTTCTTCTCATATGCCTCAAAAAATGGCTGGATATGGTAACTAGTTCTATTCTAGTTCAGTTTGGACCGCTGCTTTTGTTTTATACTCCTCGATTCCTTTCCCTTGTTTGCTGAGAAACTTTGGATTCTGGAAACAAAAATCCTTTCCACTATTTTGGCGCTTTAAATTTTAATCTCATGAACAATTCACTAAGAAACGCCTGCCTCGTGACTTGTTTTCCAATCAAGTTTCTGTTAGCTTTATAAGCTACCAAATACTTCGCTAGTTTAGCAACTTTTCTTCTTGTACTTTGTAATTCTTTGTTTACTTATCTTGTTACTTGTTATTGATTGAGGTGAACTTATTGTAATCACTTATTTCCGGACATTTTATAGTAATTTTTCAGCCTCTCAGGCTAGAAATCAACGTATGAACTCTCCGGCCATTAATATTGTTGCTGATGTTGTTCATGCTTGCTCCTTTTAAATTCACACTTCTCCACTAACAGCAATACCTAATCATCAGTGAGTAACCATATTAGGTGCTCTGATGCTATGCATGTTGTGCCCGTATGGTGCTATATCAGCCTATCACTTCTTTCCATTTTCAGTCTTTTTATCTGATTCTCTTTGTAACCTTGGAGCAGGATCCTTTTCAGTCTAAATAACATTCTTTTTCCAATGACTTAGGGTCTACCGGCTGCTTATTTCCCTCTAGAAAGAACCAAAGGAGCATGGAAGAAGGATCCTGAGGCCCTAGACCTGCTTAGCACATGTATATATGTATTACTTTACAACACTTAATTTGCTTGTACTGAAATTTATCTTCTAATAACCTTAATTTTGAGTTATGCATTATGTGCAGAAGATCTGTTAATTTATCATGTATAAATACCTAGCCTTGTAGGTTTTATTCTGATAAATGAAAAAGAAGCACAAGTTAGATTGTGCCGTTGCTGTTTAATTTTGTAATTAAATGTTAGCTTCAATAGTTTCACTTTCTTGTTATATTTATCACCCTTCAGACGCAACAAACCAAGTGTAGTTGGTCCAACTTTCCAAGTGACACAATTTTGAATTATGATCTATAATTATATAGGAATTGTGGAGCAATTCAATTTTTGTTTGATAAGTATCCCCTTTTAAATTAAATTTGTCTAGACTCTAGAGTTGCAATTCACATTGCAAACGTTTTTAACTTTGCATTCTGGTATTCTATCTATCATGTTATCATGCATATGAGGTATCGGATATATGAGTTGGATCATTTTTATTACCATAGGAGGAGACTTTGGAGGATGGGACAATAAAGGAGCGAGATTCTTTGTAAAACTTAGTATCAGGATACATGACAAACTTCTGCAGCCTGTAGGTATATGAAATAGGATTGATACAGCAGCATGTTGGTAATTTTGTTTGAAATCTCAAAGAGACTAGAGTGAGGATTGCAGTTTCCTTTTCGAGAAAGAGCATTAGAGTGGCACTCTGTGAGGTGTATATGGTCAAGGATATACTTTCTAATTACTAGGTTTGTGTTGCAGGGGCATTATGTGAGTAGTTTCTGGTTTGAAATTGCTAGTTCTTATTTACTTTTATGAAAAATATCTTTGCACCATCATGCATGAGCATTTCTGTAGAGGGGATGTCAAAATGTACTATGAAAATTTCTCGGATCTTTACTTCCTTGAAGAGTTTATATGCTAATGATAACTGAAAATTTCCACTTCAGACAATGACAAAGTCTTCTGAAGTATCTCAACTGCCAATAACCTAACAACCTCGATTTCATTTGTCCTTGATCTGTCTTTTTGACATTTGACCTCTCTTTTGCTGTCTGCTCAGCAAAATTAATTGCACATAAGCAGTGGATCGTTGCTGGAGCTGATGACATGTTAAGATGTGTAGCTGTCCATCAAACTCTTCCATATGTTCTAGCATCATCTGATGACATGAGTATTAAATTATGGGACTAGGAAAAGGGGAGGATGTGAACTCAAATTTTTTTATGGCCATTCTCAAGGATGCCTACTTTTTGCAAGGCCTCCCATGATGGCACAGTGATGCAGGTAACTTCTAATCCCAAGGATGCCTACTTTTTGCAAGGCCTCCCATGATGGCACAGTAAAGGTATGAACGTGACCATATATGTTCCTATGGATTATTGTGACCTATTTATTGTTTTGTTCTAATTGCTTTGGGCCAGTTATATAGTTTGATGTATGCTATTTTTCATCATCCTATTTCCAGATTTGAAATCTCAGTTCCCTTGACCTCAATTTTACATCGGATGCCCACTCCAAAGGGGTCAATTGTATTGATTACTTTACTGGTGGCAACAAGCCTTATCTAAGTACTGGATCTGATGATTATACAGCTAAAGTAAGCAGCCTAAGTATTACACATATTATTTGTATATTTGCATATTTTAGTTGAGCTTTGCTAACTTTCTGCTGAACTGCTGTAGGACTATCAAACGAAAAGTTGTATCCAAAAACTCAAGGGCACATGCATAATGTATCGTTGTATCTACAGTATGTTTACATCCAGTACTTTCCATAATAATTACTGGTTCTGAGGATGGGACAGTTTGAATATGGCATGCAACAACTAACAGATACTCATTTTATGGGATGCAGGATATATCTGATAAATTTTTTTTTGTATCATTTAGAATTCTTTTAGCACTGAAATAATGAACTTGATTTTTTTAGCATAGTGCGTTGGCTGGTTCTTTAAAGGAGTAATTCTGTCTGCCATAGTCATGAATGCTAACACTTTTCTTTTAGCCAGATATTTTGAAGAATTTATTAACAATATTGCCACTTAAAGAAAGTTGCTTGCTGATGGTCTTGTGGCTGCCGACACTGTACCTTTCAGTGATAGTATGATAGAAATAACATTATGTATTTTTTAATGTCATTGACCCTTTAGGAAGCCAAACAGAAACAGAATTAAGCTTGTTTCTGAAAAAAATAAGTTTCAGCGTCTTTATTTCTTAATGTTATGTTAATGGTGATCTAAATTAATTTCTGTCCCATGAAGAGATGTCCTAAGCTACTAATGTTTTTAGGAGATAGTTGAGGATCAGAAGAATGAGAGCCAAGATGAGGCCATAGAGGAGAATGCTGATTCAGCTAATGGTGTTGTGGTCATAGTGACAATGAAGGTGAAGAAAAGTGGGATACAGATGACAAGAACAGCAGCACCCTAAAGGCAGCGGATTTTTTTACAACTTCTGTACACACTGGTTAGTTGATTTATGCTAGTCCTTGTTTCTATTATCAGCAAAATAATCTATATATTGGGTCATGTTTTACCCTTATAGGTGAGGCAATATCATTGTTTCTTTCATTTATTGTTGTCCTATATTTTTTAAATTTCATTCTTGGCCATTTTACCAGACAACAGAAAAATTCTTATCGCTTGGCGCTGACCCTCAGACATCTAACCACTGAAGTAATGTAGAATACTATGACGCGGGATGGGAAATGATTGTTGCTTTAGAATCATGTATCTACTTCTACCCTTGTGTAAATTGTTCAGGTTCCTAATATGGGCAGTTGTTCTTGTGACACTTCTTTGCTTTTACAGACTCAGAATTAGCACAGAGATGTAAGTAAATTCCAAATGGAGATCTTATACTAGTGCTGATCGGATTATTCTTTTTATATGCTCTACAACTTGTTGCTAGTTGTCAGTGGGCCATAAACAGGTATGCACAGGGACCAAGTGCCCCGAATGGCTTGTGTTTTTGTAGTTAAAATGAATCTCTCTGATGTAGAGTATTATGTACAATAATTATAGCTTAGCTTCTTTTCGTAATTAAAAACAGTTTATTTCTTCCATGTTTGTGTCTGTTTTTTTCGCTTTTTCTGATCTGAGATTAGCTGAATACCTTTATATGCTTAATCGAAGCCCCACTCTCATTGTTAAAGAATGATCCAATCCTGACCAATCATTTGGTTACCTTTAGATAAACATTATTTCGGTTAAACATAAAGATGGTCGGAGACCTGAGGATCAGAAAACTAGCTAAAGCGTGCTCTGCTCAGCACACATCATTTTAATAAAAAATAATTACAAACATCTTATGTACTTATTGTTTATTTTAGCTGACCTTTTCCTATCATCAGGCATGCAAATTGAGCTGGCATTCAAAAGTTTGCATATTTCACATAGTTCCAGGTTCTGCTGAATACGCGTTTGTAACTTGTGAAGAATATGATGGTTAATTAGTCTAAATAGACCTATACGAAGTTGTTCGTTCTAACGTGCCGACAAATTCATGGTTTAAGAAAAAGAATAGTTTTAGCCTCTTCCTTATATCTCTCAGCGGCTTTCTCTATCTAAATTTACATGAGATAAGAACAGCGCATTAAATAGGGGGGGGGGGGGGGAGACTAAAGTGGGAGCAGGTGGTGGCATTCATGTTCTTCATATAACTACGGTTGGGTTTTGAGCTTGCGTACCTACCTTTTTATTTGCCACTCCGTTTGAAAAATCATAAAAGATTAAATTAACTCTTTAGCCTGTAATGGGTTACATAATGCTCGAACGATCGATCGGTGCACAATGTGTCTCCTCTTTGGGTATTCTTCTTTTATTTTATTTTTCCCCTTTTTTTCTATATGGTCTAAAGATTATGTGCCAAATACAATGTATGGTAAGCAAATTTATATTTATTAAGCCACCTTCGGTTTTTTATTCTCACATAATAGGTTAGCCTTTGAGTTTGAGTCGTGTTTTCTATTCATTATGGTACTTTGTTTTCGTTCATCGTATTACTCTATTTCTATTCATGGCGATGCTCTATTTTCACTTTTGTTCATAAATCAAAAAATTTTTCCTTCTCCACTGTGATGGGTGAGGAAGAAGGTTAAGGAGAATCAGATAATCTAGACAATGAGGAGGCGATTTTCATTTTAGATGATAGGGTTTTTGATCGGCACTTCAAAAATTGTGACAAGAGTCTGGTAATAAAAAAATAATTTTGTAGAAATCTTTTCTAAAAGAGACGATGGAACTTGTTATAAAGAGTATATAAGATATTTTTAAGAGTAAATAAAGGTTTTTTTTTGGTTGAAAAATAAGTCTAGACAGTGCTTAATCAAAATCTTATTTAAAACTCTAATGACTAAGGTGCTTAGTTGTTTTGCATCTTGTGAAAAAAGAAAATTATAAAAGTGGGTGGGTCTAACTGTGGCTTTGTCAGTAAAGGTAGGTAGCTTCGGACGTCAATGTCAGCATCAGTAAAAGTGGTGCTGATGTTGTAGAAAAAGAGGGAGAGACCAATGCCAGGAACCATGGACAACCTTAGGGGGTCCTTTAATAAAAGAGGTTGGACACCATCTTTATCTTCCCATGGTGTACCATGTTCCTGATAAGATGAGGGGCAAGCTTATGGCACCACACGAGATGCCTTGAATTAGTGGCCCACCGTTAGGTCTCCCGATTTGCTAATTGCTAGTCAGCTCTTACCAGTTATATACTTTTACGTGGTTCCCATTCGTTATAAAAAGAAAACAACAATCGTTAATAATATTTATTGTCAACTCAATATTTGATCCAATCTTAACGAAAATTATCTTCCATTATTTTGTGAAGAGAAGAGACAAAATCACGAAGGTAGCCTAACTTCTTATATTCTTGAAGTGATGGAGAAGGTAACCTTCTTCAAGATTAAAAAACGATTTTTGTATCTGGACTAGTAGGCTATTTAGAAGAAACCAAGCAACCGAAACAAGTTAAACCTTTTTTCTCTTGCATTATCTTATTGTCTTTTTCCCTTGTTCATCGTTAAGGTTTGAGATAGAAGCCAGGCAAAGAGGACCAGAAAGAATAAGACAAGAGGGAGAGCATTTTTGGCATCAACAACGATTTGAAGGTACGAATATTAAAATGTTACGGAAGAAATACTTCCCTTTCTTTGCTTTATTCAACTTTGAAGAAATGGAATCCTATTCTCACACCATGTCTTCCCAGCTGTCAACAGAGTAAGTCATAGTTCCTTATCAGAATTTCAAATCAATCAAAATAGTTAAGCTCTAACTTTCTTTATCGACTAATTCGATCTAAAATTGTAAATGCACTTACAATGCAAGCAGAAAGGATTATAAATGCAAGCTCCCATTCCCATAGGCTATAATTTTAAATAAGAGAACTCTTATACAAGATAATGCGTTGTGTTTGACCCGTATCACATCTGCCGATTGCCCGTAAGTTTTACACTTTGACACTCTAATGTTTATTTTTTTCTTTCATATTTTGTTATATTAATTATATTTTAATAAAATTGAGTTGTAATTTTTTATTTAATATTTTTATACTAGTGTTTAAATTATGTATTATCTCTTTTTTATATTAATATTAAAAAAAATTATTTGTTCAAATGTGTAGGATTAACTTTTTTATTTTATTTATTCTACCTATTTTAATCTTTTGTTAGTATTGACAAACCTGATTAATCCTTTTCATTATAGTTTTATAAATGAACGTATAAAAAAAATTCAAACGTCAATGAAATAAAATACAAAAACATAAATAAAATTTGGAGAAAGCAGTTGCTATTGTACTAATATTAATATGTGATCATCAGGTACATTAAAGAGATAATACGCATTAAAATTATTTTAATAATTGTAAATATTTGTATTTTAATACTTTTGAAGAGTAAGTTTAATTTCTCACAATTTTGTAATTTAAATTATAGATAAATTTGAACTCTTCAATTAAAATATTTATATAATATAAAATATTTGAGTTTTTTTAAAAAAAAATTCTCAATCAATATTTTAAATAAATTAACTTTATATTCAAAAAATGAAAAAGAAATACTTGTAACAAAATAAGTTAAATTCTGTCAAAACATGCCAACAAGCTAGCCTTGGCTTTCTTCGCCAACAAATGTTCTAAGAGAAACCATAAGCGAAAGGTGCGTTGCCAAATTAAATCCAAGCGTGTTTGGAAAATCAACGGAATTAATAAAATAAATAAAAAAGAACCAGAAGAAGAAGAAAAGGACAGGAGTTAAAATGCACAGGCGACATCAAAAGGGCGCAGAGTGGAGAGCACGTAAAAAATTAAGAAATATATTATATATAGTGTACCCATTTCTGTATTTGAATACGAATAGGACAACTTTGCACAAAATTGGCCCCAAAAGTAAATAAGATTACACTTACACGTGTAAGCACGGGAAGAAATCGATCTGATGTATAAAGCTTCCATGTGGAGTCTGGTTATTAGATTGATACAACCATGCAGGATTTCTTAGAAATTAAAATATTATTATGATAATAATGTTTTGCCTATATATGAAAATTTATAACTTTAAAACTTAAAAGTGAGAGAAAAAAGTAAAATTCGGTTAAATAAGTTATATTTTTTTTATATTATTTGGTGCACTAATATTATATTTCAAAGTATCATAAATTAAGCTACTACTGAGTAAAACAATAATAATTTAGACGGGGAGAGTGTCTTTCACGTTTGTAGCATCGACAAATTTGAAATTTTCTCTAAAATAGTGAAATTTAAAAAAAAAAAAAATAGAAAAATCGGTGCCGACAAAGTAGAAAGCAATCAGCTTGACTACATTCCCTCCGTAATTTGCGTGCCGCTTTGCTTCTTTTCTATTTCAACACATAATATTTTTTTACTTTTCTTAATCGTTTGAACAAAAAAAACAATACAACGAAAAAAGAAAGAGGAGAAGAATAAAAAGGACTGAAGTGTCATTTTAACTGTTTTTGAGTTTGCACTTTATCCACAAATAATTCATCTTTAATCTTTAACCGAGACTTTATTGTTTAGTCACTTTGCTTTGACAGCTTAAAATACCTAAGTCGCCCTTTTTTTATTAATTAATTTACGCGACGAGTAATTGTACCCGAGATGGAATTGCCATAATCATATTCAAATTTTAACAATAAAAAATAGATAGAAGAGAGTCAGAACAGATAAAAACAAAAAAAACTAGTATTTATTAAAATATTTATAATATTATTTTTCAGTATTTTTTATTGATATTAAATGATGATGTGTCGGGGGTAGTGTAAATGTGAAGCATAATAATTGAGATAGTTGTAATGATATCATTGGATATCGTACACGGTTGGTGGGCAATTTAAAATAATAAACCCCATGGGAGTGGTTGATCGTTGCCAGCATAATTTAATTTGTTCTTAAATATTGGCGACGGTTAAGGCTGAAGTTTATAATTTTATGTGCTCGTTAGATTTATTTTAAATATATATTGGTTTATGCTCCATTTCCCCTTATCCAAGAAATCATAATCGTAATTATAGTTGTTCATGATTTACTATCATTACATAATTAAAATAAGAATACTTAAAATTATTATTTAAGTCTCTGAAAATGTATATTTTATTAATTTAATACTTAAAATATAATTATACAATTCATTTCTATAATCATATCATCCATTTTATTAAGTTTTCCATCTATTCAAATATGCATATTTTAGGAAGCAAGTGATAGTTTCTCTTAAAAATAATGTTGCGAAAATCATTATATATAGAGTGGGTGTTTCTGTTATGCACTCTCTCGTGTACTGGGTACATTTGAATTCAAAAACTAGATATATTCTGAATTTATATGATGGAGAAATATTTTCAAACGATCACATAGTTAAATTTTATACTGTATTTAAAAAATCTCACCTATTTTTAGACATCCTAAAAAAGAAATTTCGATTTATTATAATTATTTATATCTAACTTATTATTAAAATATACAATTTTATTTAAATTATGATGAAAAATAATAACCATAAATACCTGAAATTGCATTTTTCAAGCTACTCAAATTACACAAGAAAAAGTCTTCACTCTCCTTGTGTATATAATTTATGGGAACTTTATTAAAATTTAATTATTCTGAATATATACAAGAAAAGAGACTAACTTTTCTTTTTTCTTTTTATTTTCTAAACCCATGCTAAATTTATACTAGCATGTGTTCTTGTTATAACTTATTTCCTTCATCAAATTTCTTATTGTTGGATCAAAGATTGAAATCTTGTGGCTGAGTAGCTGACACGTAATGACCCCATCTACCCAAAGTTATTATGTCACATTAAGAAAAAAAAAAAAAAAACTTTTGATGGGTGAGTAATTTGATTCCAGAACTGTACTGATACTAGTATAGTTCAAGATTCTCAACGGCGAAGCTGATCACACGTGGATGGTAGGCTGGTTACCCTGTTCTCTTTTAAACTATCTACAAATCACAGTAGCCGCTCAGAGGCAAAACCGCGTTAACCCTCGTTACGCAATTGAAAATTAGAATGAGGGCAATTTAGGGTTTTGAAGATATTCTACTGACGCGGTGCACCAGAAGGGGGGAAGATGGGACCCATATCCTCAAAGCCGACGATCCAGCCGGGCAAGACGTGACGCGTGGGCCCCAACCAAAGCACTTCGCTGGTTGTCGCTTTTTTCCGCTCGCTGATCTGTGAAATTTGTAACAATGGTGGTGGGTCCCGTTCAGACACCACCTGTGAGGAGAGGCCATGAAAGGTAATACATACGCGCAACATACAATCTCCTGGGTTTGGAAATTTGAATGTGAGAGATATTGTGTGATCCTAATAAGTCTAACCGTCGATCCCATAAATGTTTTGGGTGTTATTGAAAAAAAAAAAAAAATGTCTGGGCGTTAGGTGCATTTGTATTAGATACCACGGCAATAAAGTAACGCACTTTTTACTATTTCGTACATTGTTGCGTTAATGTCTTTCCACAATATGACATTAAATAATAAAATAGTATTTAAAAACATAATTTTATAATAAAAAATATATGCTTTTAGAAGAAACATAGGAAAGGATAATACAAATATACAGGAAAATTGTTATGGGAAAAGAATAATGAAAACTCAAGATTTGTTAAACAAGTTATGAGTGTGACTGGATTGTGGAAAATGAAAAGTGCAAGGGCAATGATGTAATTTAGCAAAGCGTTAACCGCAGTTCATTTAGTGCAATAGTAATTAGATTTGACGATGGATGGCAACGCAAAACAAAGTAACTGCAGGCCCCCCCGCCCATTCAAAAGTGGGATTTAATTCTTTGTTTAGTGTCCCCTTCACTCAGAAAAAAAAAAAAAAAAAAACTTAATTATTTAATTAATTTAATACTTGCTAGTAGCAATTCGGTGTGGTTCCGCGTATGCCAATTAAAGAATTAAATTGAGATGGCGTGTGGGCTGTGGAGCTTTAAACCTGAGCTGGAAATCACAACACAAACGGAGCTCAATGAGAAATAAGAAACACCAGAGCCGGTTCTCTCTTTCTTCTTCGTATATGCATTTTCATTTTTCAAAATTCTCAAGGTGAACTCTTCTGCATAACCCCCATTTGCAATCTCAGCTAAAACCAGCAGAAAAGAGGGGGGGTTGCATTTTCTTCACACCTAAAAGAGTGGCATTTGGTATATCAGATGCCTCATGTGAGATGAAGAACACAGTCTGCTTCCATTTTTCACTCCTCCTCACTTCCTTCTTTCTAGCCACACTATCTCTCTCTGCCTCCCAGCATGTCCCCATTACCACCCATGGAGCTCTGTCTCACGCCGAGGCCATATACATCAGGCAACGTCAGCTTCTCTACTACAGGGACGAGTTCGGTGATAGAGGAGAGAACGTCTCCGTAGACCCATCCTTGGTTTTCGAAAATGATCGTATCAGAAACGCCTATATAGCTTTACAAGCTTGGAAGCAAGCCATTCTTTCTGATCCCCAAAATCTCACTACTAATTGGGTTGGACCCAATGTCTGCGACTACACCGGGGTTTATTGTGCTCCTGCGCCCGACAATCCCAAAATCCGTACCGTAGCCGGCATTGACCTTAACCATGGTGACATTGCTGGGTACTTGCCCGAAGAGCTTGGGCTTCTCGTGGATCTTGCTCTATTCCATATCAACTCCAACAGGTTCTGTGGTACTATTCCCCACAAGTTTGATAGACTAAAATTGCTCTTCGAATTGGATATCAGTAACAATAGGTTCGCCGGCAAGTTCCCGGAGGTGGTTCTGAGGCTCCCCTCCCTCAAGTTTTTGGATCTGAGATTCAATGAATTCGAAGGGACTGTTCCCAAAGAACTTTTCGACAAGGATCTGGATGCGATCTTCATCAACGACAACCGGTTTGTGTTCGATCTTCCAGCTAATTTTGGGAACTCTCCGGTGTCAGTTATCGTCGTCGCTAACAACAGGTTCCACGGCTGCATTCCGGCGAGCTTGGGCAATATGTCAAACCTTAACGAGATCATTCTGATGAACAATGCCTTCCGTTCGTGCTTGCCTTCAGAGATTGGGTTGCTGAAGAACTTGACGGTGTTCGATGTAAGCTTTAATCAGCTACTGGGCCCCTTGCCAGACACCATTGGAGGCGTGGTGAGCCTCGAGCAGTTGAATGTAGCTCACAATATGCTTTCTGGTAAAATTCCAGCTAGCATTTGTATGCTACCGAATCTTCAGAACTTCACGTACTCTTATAACTTCTTCACTGGAGAACCACCGGCATGCTTGGCCTTGCCATCATTCGACGACCGGAGGAATTGCTTGCCGTCGAGGCCATTGCAGAGGTCAGCGGCACAATGTAAGTCGTTCTTGTCTAAGCCGGTGGATTGTAACTCGTTTAAATGTAAGCCATTTGTTCCTTCGCCCCCGTCTGTAGTGGTTCCATCACCCCCTCCACAAATTTCACCTCCGGCACCCGTTGTTTCACCTTCTCCACCTGTTTATATTCCACAGTCTCCTCCTCCACCCCCACCATCAGTTTACTCTCCGCCTCCTCCTTCACCCCCACCACCGGTTTATTCACCACCCCCACCTGTCTATTCTCCGCCGCCTCCTCCACCCTCTCCACCGCCCCCGGTCTATTCTCCGCCGCCTCCTCCACCCTCTCCACCGCCCCCACTCTATTCTCCGCCACCTCCTCCCCCCTCTCCACCGCCACCAGTCTATTCTCCGCCACCTCCTCCACCCTCACCACCCCCACCAGTCTATTCTCCGCCACCTCCTCCACCCTCACCCCTACCGTCTCCATCTCCACCACCATCGTCACCCGCTCCAACGCCTCCCTATTGTGTCCGGTCTCCACCACCTCCACATCCGAATTCCCCACCGCCGCCGGCTCCTATATTCTCCCCACCCCCACCTATCACATACCATTATAGCTCGCCGCCGCCATCACAGCATTCACCTCCACCTCCTCACTCGCCTCCCCCACCTATTTATCCCTATATATCACCGCCACCTCCGCCTCTTCTTATTCATTCTTCTCCTCCCCCGGTCCATACTCCACCACCACCGTCTCCGCTGCCTTGTATAGAACCACCTCCACCTCCATCCCCACCACCTTGTGAAGAGCATTCACCTCCACCGCCTTCTCCCGTGCCTTACCGGCCACCACCATCCCCATCTCCTCCGCCACCATCAACATATGCTTCCCCACCGCCACCTCCCCCTGTTCAATACAGTTCCCCACCACCTCCCTCAGTTCATTACAGTTCACCACCACCACCCCTATCACCTGTTTATTATAGTTCTCCACCACCACCATCATCACCCCCATGCGAAAATCCACCACCTCCTCCCTCGCCGCCTCCACCAGTTATATACGGAAGCCCACCACCTGCCCCTGTATATGAAGGACCTTTGCCGCCTATGTTTGGAGTCTCATACGCATCTCCTCCTCCACCACCCTTCTATTGATTCTTTTGAGAACTTTGCTCCTCTAACCTTCCCTCTAGCAACAACAAAAGGCAGTTATATTGGGGGCCATTTCTTCTATGCACTTTTTCCGTACCTCGTCAATTATGCTGTCTATTTATGCGACTCTCGTCGCTTGCGGACGAAATAGAAAGATAATGTTTTGTGCAACACAGAATTTATCACCAGCATTGTTGTTATTTGAATTTTATCAATAGCCGTAAAGAAACAGAGAAGAGGTCACAGCAGTGAGGTAAGAGGAGAAAGTCTCTCCATATTGATTTGAATTGTTATAGATATTCGAGTTGTGAAATAAAAATGGCTAAGTAGGTTGCAGAGAAAGTGTATGTATATATAGGGATCAATTGGAGACCATAAATTCAGGGCTGCAAAAACAGTAGCACTTTCTGCTGCTGCTAGGTGCTTGAGGGGATTATTGTTATTGCCTCTTATATCATACTTTTACTGTTGTTTCTTTTGCTTTCAAATTTGTAGTATAATTTATGAACATTGCACATGTATTTTCTGAATTGAGAGATAATTCCTTTATCTTATCATTGTCTCAATCTTTTTTCTGCTGGCATTGAATGCTTGTGATTTGTGAATCAATATGTTTTAACCTTGTGAATCCATATTCGGAATGATAGAGGCAAAAGAAAAATGTCAAGTATTTGATGAATTTTTTTATCCTAAAATATTATATATTCGTCTTTCTCACCATTCAGAACGATGCTCAATCCGTCCTTGAACATACCTACATGGCTGCGTTATTGCTGTTTGGGAATTCCCACTCCATTCGTATTAAATGAGCATTTGGCAATTGCATTCTATTTATTCTCTTTCTAAGAATCCATTTTCTAACTACTCCTTGAGCTGCTTCCAATTCACTTACTTGGAAACTGGATAGTGTCATTCTACTGAATATTTTAGTTGGATTTAAGCCTGAAATTATGGTGCTGTTGCAAAAAATTATACTAGCGGTTTGAAATTGTCCTCAATCTTCGATCTAGGCCACCACCATAGTCTTCAGGTCCCAATTCAGATCGTGGTGGGACCTGAATAGCGTCCCTAGAACTATTAAGGAGCGCATGCTGATTGCCGAACACAATTTTTTATTTTAATGAAGCCTCATTTATTTAATATCGTTTGAGATTACTCCCCATGTGCAATCTCACTCCAAAGGCTGCTGTAGCCTTGTGAAACCCAATTTGAGTGGTTGTGCCTCTTCCTCAATGTTTCGCCCACAGCCCTAGCAGTGGCTCCATCTTTCGGATATTGATAACTGAAAGCAATTTCATACAAAACTTAAAGTAGAATTTGATAAGATCATTGAATAATTAAAAGAAGCATCTGATTTGGAAGAGTCCCCAGAATGCATATGCAATTGACAACATATTCTGGAGTCATCGTTGGCTTTTGATGAAGTTCCTTTGTGGAATATAATTCGTTTCTGTATGGTTTAGAAATTGGCACAAGGGTTCCCAATTTTCATGGTAACCTCTTCATCAAGGGTAAGTGTCTAAAAGGGGAAAAGTTGCATATACTAAACCTGTTCGTTCGCACGTATATGAAAATGTACATTTGCAGTTTCCATTTGCTCCTTAACACGTAACTTTGCATAAGGTTGTTTAAAGATACTTTTCTCAAATTAGGGAGGAAATGTCCCAAATGGCCTCTATGCAGAAGGGATTGTGGGTCATTTTCTCAGCAACGGCAACTATGGCATGAGATACGAATGCTCAATACTGGTCCGAGTTTGGCCTTTCATTTAATTCGGAACACTTTATGTTAGGAGGAGAAAATAGATGAGAAAGAAAAATAAAAATAAAAGCATAATGGGAGATAAGAAAATATACAAAGGAAGGCATATCCCACCCCAAAAGGGACGGTGACTTTAATGAAATGGGCCCTCCATTATAATATTCACATGGCCTGTGAGGGCTTTTCTCGTCCAACATGACATGAAAATATTGATGTTAAAAAGTTGGTTGACTTGTTGGATTACCTCCACTAGGACATAACTACCATTTATTTAGGGCTCTAGGGACAGCCTGTGATTAGGTCGAGCATATTAATGGCATTTCGTAAAGTGACACTCATGATATTGACCCTTCTTCACATTAAAAAGAACAGACAAATATCTGTTTCTGGTTAGAAAAAAAAAATTCAAATTCAAATTACTCTTACCCTTCTACGGATACTCATGTTTTAATATTTGGCCAGCCAGAGAATTCCCGATGTGGCACGAATTGTTGTGAACATAGGTTAGCATATGTCCTCCATGAAAGGAAAAGCACAAACAAATGCCGTGTGGAGAATTATTGGTTTTGTGCGGAGGTTTTAAAAATGATTTCATTTCCTAAAAACTTAGCAGAAAGAATTGTTTTATTTATTTTCCCCAAATTTGATTCATCCCTTTTAATAGTGTCCATGAAATTCATCAATTAGTTAGGTGCAAGAGGGTGGACAGTGCCAACTAATTCATGTGGGTAGAATCAATCATAGGCATTGTTGAAGGACGCACAAGATGCCATGGCAAAGCTGACAGATAGGATTTTTCATATTAGTTAAGAAGCTTGGGCTTATTTGAGTTAGTTTTTTTTTTTTTCTAATTTTCATTTTTGGCTAATCGAATAATGGAGCAGTACCAAATACAAATAACAGTGTGTTAAAATATGGCATTAACCTGGTAGAGCATGAAGAAGAAGAAGAATAAAAGGACAATTATATTACCAAGTAGAAAGTAGACAATTTTGCCCCAACTAATGGGGCTCTAAAATGGGCATAAAACTTGAAAATCATATATGGATATAAGGAATCGAAAAGGCGAAAACTTGAAAATGATGTTGATAGAACCGTGTCTGTTTGTAGTTTGATGTAGGATAATACCCATCAAAATTCACCCACGCCCGCATTTTATTTATTTATTTATTTGGGGACGATACATACTGTTTATTCAAATTCCAAAAACGAGAATATTTGGTCGAGTTCCGCGTTTGATTTCATTATAATTGCCTATTGCCTTCATGGATACATTGACAAGCTCCCATCGTTGGGTGATAATATTTTTTTTGCTCATCCTCGCTTAAGTCAATTCTTTTTGGTTTTTTTGTTTTTTTGGGACAAGTAATAAAACTACATTTATACGTGATAATTAAGTATTTAGACTAATAAATATAAAATAAATGATAGGATAAACAAATTTTTTAATTTTTAAAAATAAAAAAATTAAATATTATGATTAAAAAATAAAAAAATAATACACTTATCAAATTTTAATATATTAAATAATATATTTCAATAATTTATATATATAACTAGTATAACATAAAATAAAAAAAAACGTATAATTGAGAAAGTAATATACTTTCAATTTTCTCTAAAAATTAATTTTTTTTCAAATTTTTTTTATTTCATTGTAAATATGATATTGTAAATTTAATTTTTTTTCTACTCATATTTAACTTGAGGTGATGAATTAGAGTTTAATGCTGTAAATTTAGGGGTGAGCACAAACCCAATAACCCGATAAAAAATTACTTTGGGTCAGGTGAGCGGGTTAGAATAAATTAATTTTTTTCAAAAAATTAGGTTTTGAATGGGTGGGTTGAGTTTTTTTAAAAAAATTTCTTAAACTCGACTCGGTAACTTGATATAATCCGACCAAAATCAACTTAATCCGACAAACTCAATCCAAATTAACCAAAAAAATTTAGATAATTTAAAAATTTGGTCGAATTTGGATCATTTTTTTTCAACCCAATTTTCATCAAATCGAGTTGATAACCTGATCCGACCTTATGCCCACCCCTATGTAAATCTATATAAGAAATATGTATAACTTTGAAATTCTAAAACTTTTTCTACAAAGAAGAATAATTTTTTTAAAGGAAATAAAAAAATTGTTAAAAAAATATAATAAATTTTTTTTGATAAAAAAAAAGGGAAGAAGTGAGGAGGGAGCAAGGGTGGAGATTTTCATCCCCTCCTGAGTCAATTCTAGATTATGCTTATGGCCGTTTTTTAATGTCTTTTTTTTATTAGATTCGTCAATCTCTTTTTTTTTTAGACAAGTGTAAAAAATTATATTAATACAATATCGGTACTAAGGCCAACAAATAGAAGACAAAAGTAAGATAGATAAACTTTACAGCTTCTAAAATTACAAAGTAAATAACTAGTACTCTGATTAAAAAAATAAAAAATAACACATCTCTCAAATTCTAATATACCAAATATTACATCTCAAAAATAAAAAATACAGCTGATACAACAATAAAATAAAGAAGAAGAGGCACATCTTGAAGAGATAACACACCTTTCAAACTCTCTTCAAATATCTTCTATATAATTATAAATTTGTTGTTGTAAATCTAATTTTTTCTACTCAAATTTAAGTTCAATCTATAAATCTAAACAAATAAGATGTATATTTTAAAATTTTGACACTTCCTCTATAACAAGAGAAAGAAACTTTCTCTAAAAGAAAAAAAACACTCTTCTTCAAAGAGAAACTAACATTTCTTAAAGAAAAAAAATAAAAAAAATAGAGAGAGAGAAGAATAAAAAGAGAAAGAAGAAAAAAAGTAAAGGAGAGAGGGAGGGAAAGATGGTTGCCTATAGCAGCCATCTCTCTTGCGTGGCGCTCTGCTAGAGTATCCACGACTAGGGTTTCAATAGAAGAGCTCTTCGTCAATCTCTTTGAACTGAGTTTCTCTGCTCTCAAGAATGAGACTTGATATCCACCTTGGGCCCATTAATTTTGGGCCTATACTTCTAAGCCAATATGGGCCAATTTCGGAGATCTAAGGCCCAAAAAATAAGAAGTAACACGTCTCTCAAATTTTAATATATCAAATATTATATTTTAAAAATAAAAAATACAGCTGATATAATAATAAAATAAAAAAAAAAAGAAGAGGCACATTTTGAAGAGATAACACATCTTTTAAATTCTCTTCAAATATCTTTTATACGGTTGTAAGTTTGGTGTTATAAATTTGATTTTTTTTATTCAAATTTAAATTCAATCTGTAGATCTAAATAAATAATATGTATATTTTAAAGTTTTGATACTTCTTCTATAACAAGAGAAAGAAACTTTCTCTAAAAGATAAAAAATACTCTTTTAAAAAGAGAAACTAATATTTCTTAAAGAAAAAAAAATAAAAAAATAGAGAAAAAAAAAAGAGGGAGAGAGGGAAAGACTATAGCAACCATCTCCCTTGCGCGGCGCTATGCTAGAGTACCCACGGCTAGGGTTTCAAAAGAAGAGCTCTTCGTCAATCTCTTTGAACCGAGTTTCTCTGCTCTCAAAAATGGGACTTGATATCCACCTTGGGCCCAATAATTTTGGGCCTATACTTCTAAGCCAATATGGGCCAATTTCAGAGATCTAAGGCCCAAAAAATTTCCGGCTAAACCTTACCTTATTTGTTTTGGACAAGCTTTGCTCTTGTCATAGTCAAGAGTCAAGGAAGGGAGCAGCTAATAAAAGACTAGAAGTGCTCATTTTGATTCTATACCTTCATTTCCTTTAGCTCTGGGCCCATTCTTTCTGTAGCTGCTGCTTTCTGGGTTTGATTTACTCTTTCTCGCCAGACAGAGAAGAGAAAAAGGAACCATGAATGCCGGATGAATATTAACATTTTGGAATAATACAAAAGCAGAAGGTAAACAGAAAAATCTGAGCAAGTTGTCTTAAAAGAGTTTCACGATGTAAACCAATGAATAGAAGAGCAAGGACTCCTTGATTGACGATTTGACATCTGACGTTATTGGAATTGGACTAACTTGGACTTTCCTCGATACTATTAACTTATTTTCATAAACAAATTATAAAATTGGAAATCCGTTCCCAATTAGCATGCACGCGATCCAAACATCGATGTTGCAAATGCTAATTTTTTTTAGTACGCGATGATTACCTAAACTTGTTCAAACTTTATAGCATTACAGAATAAAATAATTTTCCTATTCAGCCCACTATTTTTTAAAAATTGTAATTTGATATCTCATCAAAGAACATATTTTATTCACTTGAGTTTTAATTTCAAAATTATAAAAAAATGGTCATATTGAAATACATGATATGGTGGTGTTGAATAAAAATTAATATTTTGCATCCTCTAACCTTATAATGAAATAATTTTCTTCATTATAATTTTTATTTAGAAGGGTTATATTACAAAAATAAAATTTAATTTATTATTGATAAATAATTTTTTATTTATTAATAATATTTAAAAACGTGATATTTTTATTATATGTTACTATCTTAATACTGTTTGCCGACTAAAAAATTATTCAATGTAGCAAATCATTTTGTAACAAACCTTTTTTACTTTTGATTTGTTGAAAATGTAGCTTGAGAACGTAGTAGTCAAATTAGTGGGACAAAAACTATCGGTAGCTTGTCCGTCCGTCTCTTTTCCTTTTCCTTCTTTTCAAACCAATGTTTTGTGCATTCTTGAAGCTTCATTATGGATCCCATAATGTGTGGATAAATACGAAAGCTGCCAAGAGGCAAACAGAGAATGTCGTTTTCATTCCGTTAGAGATTATGGCCCTCGCGTGATCCGCTTAAAGATTCAAATGTTTCTTGGCTTGTCCCAACAAGTTTTCGGATGACCAAGTAATATTCTCCTCAGGAGTGTGAAGCAATGAAAGTTCAGCCTTTGAAGCCTCG
Organism: Gleditsia sinensis; assembly: GCA_037074535.1. Lineage (NCBI taxonomy): Eukaryota > Viridiplantae > Streptophyta > Magnoliopsida > Fabales > Fabaceae > Gleditsia > Gleditsia sinensis. The sequence continues at coordinate 32,787,770 of CM073474.1, read as the reverse complement.
TTTGCTCAGAAACTCAGGAACAAAGTAAAAACAACAGAAAGAAAGCTTCCTTGTAAGTTTGTAGATGCAGAATTGTGTGGGATTTGGGAGTTCTTCAGTGTTTGCTAAGCTACCATTTTGGCGTCTGAGGAGAATAGATGTTGACAACGGTAGTTTGTTTGGCGAGCAAGAATGTCCGAGATAGAATTTGTTGCTAGTGTGTATTGTCTAATTCCTTTCATTATTTTGCCGGCTTGTATTCCTCACTGGCATTTTTTTTTTTGTTAGTTATTGTCTGATTAGCATTTTAATTTATTATATCTAAACCACAAGTCTTGAGTTATGCTTAAATCAATTTATAGTATAAGTTATTCTGTTTTTCCTCTTGGTGTGTGCGTATTAAACTAAACGACTGTCACTTTGGAGAGTTTCTGGTCAAATGTAACATCAAATTTCCATTTTGTTTTTATTAGTAAATCGTATCTGATATAATTCTAAAACCATTAAGATTGTTGACTCGCCGTGTACTTCGTCTCTTGCAGCTTAAAAACAACATCCAAAAGGACCAATGAAATATATCTGGGCACAAATTAACATTTGCATATAAAATTTTGGAATTCGTTACATAAAATACATTATAACCCTGCCAACATCACTAATCTTTTATGGAAGCACGCAGACGGATAGATAATCATGAGGTGTCCCCGTTATAAGAACTAAAAACCAATCCCTGACTTGAGCGTGAAATGAAACAAACTCTACAATTTTAAGGCCCACATAGTGACATAATTATTTGTTCTTGATGTCACCTACCACTTCGTGCATCACCGTATATTCCTAGCTTCTAGTGTAAACCTTTTATTTTTTAAAACAAAAAAAATAGTAGCTTCTGAAAATTGATATAATTAATCAAATTAGAAATTTTTTTGAATAAATTTAATTTGATAAGAATGTTGCAAATGTTATAAATATTATTTTAAGTTATCGTTAAAGGAGTAAAAGACCTACAGAATAAGCAAAGTGAAAGTAAAGAGTAAAAAACTTTAAAGAGGAAGGAATTGTGGGATGAGTTGGGAAAAATACGTGAAAGGTACAACAAAACTGAAGCGGAAAGACAGTACAGGAAGCTTACGGCGGGAAAAGGAGAAGAGAAGCTAAGAAAGCAAAGAAAAACCTTCAAAAAGCAAATCCCTCGCATAGACACTATCTCGGTGCTAAATCATTTTAAAAAGAGCCAAAAAGGATTAGTTAACCGAACGGGAAATATCTCTCTGTTTTCTCTCGAGAAAAAGAAAAAGAGACACACAAATTGAAAAGCGAACCATGCCTCTTTCAGAAACAGTTAAACACTGATTCAGTGTTCCCTCAGATCTCCCTCTTCTTCACCGGCGCATCCATCCTCCTCTCACCCTCACAGGTACTTCCATTGCTTGAGTTCTGCGATCCTTTGCGTTCCTCTGTATTGGATCTCATTTTTCATTTCCATTGTAAGGATTTCATTTCTGTTCGTTTTCTTTTTTCTTTTCTTTCTTTCAATTTCTATTGAGCTTTGAACATTTGCATTTGCTTAGCATTCTGTGAATTTTTTGACAGAAAAACAAAAAAGAACGCGGACGGAGATTTATCTGTGTTTTTATTTTTATTTTTCCACTAATTTTTATACGTTTACTTCCAATGAGAGGAAACGAATCACTCCACTGCAATCAACTGTTTCAAATGAATCTCGTAATTGACTTCCGCCTTTTGGATATCATTAAACGTTATCTATCTCATGCTGCTCTTCCTTTTCTCAACAACCAAACAGAGTTAAGTCGATTTCTGTTTCCTTGTTTTCTCCTCTCTAGCGCCCAGCATAGTCGTTCGTTAATACATTCACATCCTTCTCATCAGATACAACTTAGGGATGGCCAAATTACGGAAACTGACTTCTCATTGTTGAAGGGGAATTCCACATTCCTTTCTTTTCTTTCTTTCTTTTTTAAATTGCATATACGGAGTATATTAGTTAGATTTAGTAGAAACTACAGGAACAATTACCTCGATTCTGGCGGTTAATGCGAAGTTACGTACACGCATCCCCTCACACGAATGTAATGCTTGTCCATCCGTTGTTTCTGCCATGGTAATGATGCAAAGAGAATTCAAAAGTTCATGAAACCGGGAGTTAATTCAACAAAATAGAATGGACAAAAAAATAAAAGGAAAACACGGAATAATTCGCATGTGATCATTATATGTTCTATTTTTTACCATATTTATTAATTAATAAAATGAAAAAGAGAGTATCTAAAGTATCTTTTTTCAACATTAAGCCTAAAAAAAAAAAATTGCTGACACATAAGGTGAAGGTTAAGAATTCAATCTTGGGATTGGTAAGACTTTGTTGAACTGAGGAATTTTGCTTCAAATTATTTTGTGAGAACTTTACCGGATATGTTTTTAATAAGATTTGTTCTTATTTGGTGATTGGTGATAAGTGATAACCTGGTAGGAGTCAGATATTATTTCCTAGGAGAGAGGGAGAAATAAGTAGCATGTAACATTGGCCACTATATGATTGGGTGCTAAAGAATGGTTACGTAAGATATACTGTTTGAAGTGTTGGAATTTGCATTTAGTCTGTGATGATAGGTAATGCTTGGCCCAAAAAAACATAAGACAGGTAGGACTAAAGTGAGATAAGTATTCTTCAATCAAGTTACATGGAGGCAAAGATCTGAAGTTAAAATTGACGAAGACGATTGCCCAAGCCCCCAACCCCAAGATTTACGTGGTTGTTTTTTCTTTTTGATCTTTGGAATCATTTGACGCTTAGCTAACGGTATTGAATCTCCCGTGACAAAAACTAGTGTTTTTCTTCATTACAGGGTAATAGAAGATCTTACTGGGATGACACCCGCTTCTTATTTCTTCCGGTCATGCTCTCTGTAGCATAACTGTGTCGAAGAAGAGATGGAAAGTGGTGCTAATAGCAGTAATCATGAGAGTCGTAACATATTTAAGGATTCTTCATGGTGCAGTCAATTCCGAAATGCATCCAATCCTTGGATAGCAAGATATGTCTATGGCTTGATTTTTCTAGTTGCAAATCTGCTGGCATGGGCAGCCCGTGATTATGGGCATATTGCTTTTATTGAAATGGAGAGTAAGATTGCCTAAATCCTTATAGTAATGAATTTTCACATCGTATAGCCATAACATCTAGTTTTCTGCAGCTTCTTTCTGGCCTTGTTCTCCCACTTGATTTGACCACTTGTATTATATATATATATATGTGTGTGTGTGTGTGTGTGTGTGTGTGAGTGTAAGTTAGTATTTGATCCATTGTCCGTAAATAATTTTTTGTTTATTAGTGGTGTTCAAATTACGACACGTGACAAAAATAATTTTAAAAGACATTTTATCACATGTCACAATTTGAACACTATTGATGAAAAAATTGTCTACTCGCGGATATATATATATATATATATATATATATATATATATATATATATATATATATATATATATATATATATATATATATATATATATATATATATATGTACACTTATAAAAATATTTTTCTTCTTAACACCTCACGGCGGTCCCTTGAAGGTTTACCATGAGTTGATGAATCCTAGCCTGCAATTCTCACATCTTATATGAATGCATGCCTTATTTTAGAGCTGACATTTTATGAATTACGTGATTTGTTTCTATTTGCATCTGGATGAAGTAAACATTTTGATAATAGTACATTGCCACTTTGTTTGATGACATGTGGAATAAGAAAGCTTTTGATTTGCAAATTTTGCATGGTACTAGTGTTTGTCAATCAGTCTATCGAAGTTGGACTTATCCAATGTTATTATATCTTTCCCTCCAATATAAAGCTGTATCCATTTGGACTTCCAGGATTAAAAGGATGCGATGGTGGGAAAGACTGTTTGGGTGCAGAAGGTGTTTTGCGTGTGAGCTTGGGTTGCTTTGTATCCTTTCCAATTATAAGCATGAAAATGAAATCTAGTTGATAAAGGCTTGGTATAACGTTTGTAGAAAAGAAAGAAAACACTAAGTATTAGATTAATCAATGGTTTGTATTTATCTATTCTGGTTGAGTAAATATTAATCTAGCAAGAGCTTCTAGCGCACGGGAGTACCAGATAGAGCCTTCAACAAGTGGGAATCAAGACAGCAAGTGCCATGTTGAATGAGATAGCTTTTTCTGAGCTAAGAAGTGTGATAGGCAGTCTTCCATGTCACTCGGAAGGCAGATCAAGGTAGATGATCCACTGCTGGGAATTCTAGGATGACTAAAGCCTAGTGTCGAAAAAAGATTGACTGTCCAGACAAGAAAGAAAGGTGGTTAAACAGTTGGGTTAATTGCCTTTAGTCGAAGTGTACAGCTATAACCCACTTGTCTTAGCTCAATGCTTTTGTCCTATAATCTTCAATGCGAACCTTAATCCTTGATCAGATATTTTATATCATAATGTTTTTGTCAACTGCCGGTACTTCTAAATTGAATGAAGCCAGAGATATATGGCACTCTGGTTGGTGGTCAGTCAAGATTGTTCTCTGGGTCGCGATGACAATCATCCCTTTTTTACTCCCTTCTCACTTTATTCAGCTCTATGGTTGGTAAATTGTATCTTTTAACAAACTCCCTAATTATACTGCATCCTCTGTGGTATACCCTTTGTCTTTCCTCTGACAATTTTTTTTTTTGGCAGGGGAGATCGCACATTTTGGTGCCGGGTACTGTTTGTATCTTTTGTAAATTATTTTTATCTTTAGCATATCATTCTTGAACTGATCTGTGGTTGTTAAAAGGTTTCTATATATATTTTTCAGGGTTTTCCTCCTTATTCAACTCATAAGCATAATCAGCTTCATTACATGGCTGAATGATTGTTGTGTGTCCGAAAAAAATGCAGAAAGATGGTAATATTTTTTCTGTTAAAGAACTACTAAAAACACATGCTTCCTGAGCATGAACAATTTGCTTGAGAGAGTTGTAATTATGTGAATTTTGATAGTTTAATTTTTCATTCATCTCGTTAGTAAGGCATATGCCGTGGTTCTTGGATATATCTTATTATTTTGATGCAATAAAAGAAAGAAGTGGCAAAATTATTGAATTTTCTTAATCAATGTTAGCCTTCTCGCAGCATTGAAAGTTCTCCAGAGTCTAAAGTCAACTAACTAGTTTTTGTAAGGTTGATTCTACTCTAGTTTATTTAAGCATCAATCTCCACTTGTGTGACAGGCGATGAAAGAGAAGACCTAAAACTGTTTCTTCTTGTTCATTTTGTCCCTCCACTTGTATAGATTGATAGGTTGATACAAGTTCTTAAATAGTAGGATCATTTCATTATTCAGATGCCTTATTTCATAAATATTTGCACTAATTTTTAATTGCCATGCAGCCAAATCCATGTGATGTTATTCGCTACTATTGCATATGTTGTTTGCTTGGTGGGGATCATTTTGATGTTCATTTGGTATGCACCAAAACCATCTTGCCTCCTCAACATTTTCTTCATTACTTGGGCATTAGTACTTCTCCAGCTCATGACAAGTGTGTCTCTGCACCCAAAAGTAAGTTTTATTATTATTTTTTTATTTCAGGGTCTTTGCTTGCTCAATTCACTTCACCTTCTAACATGCTCTGAAATTGCTACTATTCCCTGCAACAGGTGAACGCTGGCGTTCTAACTCCAGGGCTGTTGGGGCTTTATGTTGTGTTCCTCTGCTGGTGTGCAATTAGAAGGCAAGGCTTTAATTTTTAATTTTTCATTAGAGGGGATTTAAGTAAAACAAGTGTGCTTCTTTTCATTTCAGTTAATTTATTGTATTCATTATTCCTTTTGTCTTCGTGTCTTCATTTCTGTTGAATTTGAACTTTAGGGCATCTTTATGTATGCAGTGAACCAGCAGGAGATAACTGCATCAGGAAGTCAGACTCTGCAACCAAAACAGACTGGCTTAGCATCATTGTAATATCTATTATTTCGTATTTAAATAAAATTTAAACTTAGTACTTAGAGCTGCTCTTTCATTAATAGCTGTGAACTCACATATATATACACGTCTTTCATTACTGTATTTGAGCGTGTGGATGTTTGGCTGCTTTTCACTTTTTTCCTTATTTTTCTGTAAATTATAACCTGTGAATCTTCAAGTCTCTACTCCAGATATATGCCAATTACCAGTTTCATGTGCATGTCCCCATTTAGAAAGCGCAAGGAAAGAAATCGATTCTGTTGACAGAAAAACAAAAAATCGTTGTTTCATATGTCTATTATAAAAACCTTAATCACGTTTGAAAAGTTGTTTTCATGCATGTATATAGTTATATAGATTTATCATGTTTTTCTTTATGAAGGATTGATAATTTAAATTTTCTATAGCTTTTCAAATACGTGATCTGAAGTTACATTCTTATTCGTTTGTTGACATGTGACAATGACTTTTGTTGGCAGAGCTTTGTTGTTGCAATATTGGCAATTGTTATTGCAACATTTTCAACAGGCATAGATTCCAAATGCTTTCAGGTTAGTTATAGAATCTAAATTGAACCTGAATTTAAATGTTAGTTTTTTCCACTACGTATCTGACAGAACACTGCAGTTCAGGAAGGATGACACACCAGCAGAAGATGATGTTCCCTATGGTTATGGCTTCTTCCATTTTGTTTTTGCCACCGGAGCAATGTACTTTGCGATGCTATTGATTGGCTGGAACAGTCATCATGTTATGAGAAAGTATGGTTCCCACTTATGTTTGGTCCATAACATTTTTTTTTAACCTAACGTACATGCATCTCTCAAGAGGGCTTTTTTTATCCCTCAAGAGACAAAAGGGGAATAACTAAGGAAACTAAGCCTCTCCCGTAATTAATCCAGATGCTACATAACCCAATAAATGTGCTTTCCTTAAAGTTTGTCGTCTAGAGTTGTCTTCTTTACTTTACATAATATCATTTTAGATCTCATGGAATGTTTGGTTATGCTGAAATGGCAATCCTTTATTCGGGGCATTCATTAGCATTATATATATATATATAGAGAGAGAGAGAGAGATGACACGTTTTACCTTTATTCTTGTGCAGATGGACAATTGATGTGGGCTGGACCAGCACTTGGGTCAGAATAGTAAATGAATGGTTGGCAGTTTGTGTTTACTGTAAGTATTTCTTATAAAACCATGTCTCACAATGAAGACCTCAATCTTAACTAAGCATAATACAGACTCAGAGATTTAGTGTAACACTTTTGCCGTATAATAATAGAACAACTAGGCCATGTACTAAAAAGGAATTTATGTCTTTTTACAGTATGGATGCAGGTAGCTCCAATCATATGGAAGAGCAGACATACTGAATCTACATGATAACTTGCCAAATATACGTATTCTTTCTAGTTCCGATTATTCGTGGAGGGCTCTGATCTTCAAGTTGTCCTATGTATTTGCTGCACATGCAGTGAACTCCTCCAACTCTACGGGATAGGAAAAGGAACTGCAACACACAGGAAATCTCTGGCAGAAACCATGGTTGGTTCTGGCATCTAGCACATACACAGATTTTTTTTTTTTTCGTGAAGATATATATAGTTGTCTCACTCCATCCAAGGTTATGAAGGATAGAGAAAAGAAAACATACTTTTTAGACAAATGCTTCTTTGTACATGTATCTTTAACGGAGCATAATGGAGTTTAGAATCATTTAAAGGATGCTAATTAGAATGTTCAATTAAATTTTGTTAAGGAATCAGTTTTAATTATTGCTGCTGGCTCCATTACTATAAGAGGACATAATTTTTTCTTGCTCTAAGCTGAAAGGTAATTTTCTCGTTAAAGTATAAGAAATTTAATCATATTAATCGGTAGAGTAGAGATGGACAAAAAAAAAAAAATTCGATGTAGTAGACACAGCAGTGTTGCCAAGCTTTGGCAAACTGAAAAGTATTTATTTCCGTTGCATTAGCGTTCAGCATTTGTCATCTCGCTACAGTCGTCCGACGGCAAAGTTATAAAAATCATTGGGGTAAGGAATCGGCTGAGCAAGTAATGGTGTCCAACCGTTAGACCGCTTACCCATGTTGTCTACATCTCTTAAGTGGTGACACTAGGAACTTCTAATTTTATGGCGTCCTTTTTTTTTTTGCGTTTTTTTGGGCGTTTAGCCCTTTGTTTTCATAATAATAATAATAATAATATTCTATTATGGTCAGATTGCTTGAAATTTTCCTTAATTTTAATTTGATCCATAAATTTAAAAACAAGATACATAAAAAGATTTAATTATAACTGCCAATATAGTTGGTTCCTTCAACCTTGTTAAAATATATAATTGGGTTAGTAAGCCTTTTTTTTTTTCAGGTTCTTTGTCCTAGCTCTAAGACTGAAAAAAAACAATAAAAATTAATAATTCAGTAGAATTGACCAATCCCTCCCGGCCTCCCCTTAAGGTTGAACAAATTATCTTCAAAGAAATAAAATTAAAGATCTTTGACACAGGAGAGGGGTATATTCATATCATCTTGCTTAATTCTGATTATTTTTTTTAAGAATACAGAGTGAAATTCTTCTCCTAATATTCCACAGTATTAAAGAAAAGAATAATTATAATTTACTTATTCTTAAATTATAAATTTTTTTATTATAAGAAAACATGTTTAGATTTAGTTATAAAAATCAAGATTAGAAGGCTAACTCAAGGAGTCAATATTTAAGTACTACCTGTGAATTGTTTCGAGTCGAGTTATACAAATTTGTATAGGCAAGGAACTAAATTTCCTTTCTTTTCCATTGAAACGATCGAAACGTTTCCGTTTCCTGAGTCACCGATACGAAACGGAGTTATCGAAACGAAACGAAGTGTTTGTTAAAGAATTATGCTATTTCAATTAAAATTACTATGTTTCGAAATGTTTCGATAGAAATACTCTTGTTTCAATGGAAATTTCGGTAAAAATACTCTTATTTCGAGTTGTTTCGATAGAAATACTCTTCTTTCGAGTTATTTCGAAAGATATACTCTTGTTTCGAATTATTTCGATGGAAATACTCTTATTTCAAATTATTTCGATGAAAATACTCTTGTTTCGAATTATTTTGATAGAAATACTCTTGTTTCGAATTATTTCAATAGAAATACTCTTATTTCGAATTGTTTCGATGGAAAAGTACTAAACTAATTTTAAAAATACAAAAATTGACAATTTAAAAGTAGATGAAAATAGCATTATATCACATCGAACACCAAGTTATTTTCTCTCACAAGTCACAATATCTTTATTAACTTCATACTCTCCCCCTTTGTTCTCATGACATTATTTTCCTTCATTATCTTTATTTTAAAGAGGAAACTACAAAAATGATACAAAAAGAGATTGAAAGGCAAAGATAGAGGAATATACTTAAAGATAGAGATAGAATCATGGTTGACAGAAAAAGAGACTTAAATATAAATGTCATGAAAGAGTTAAGAATAAGATGGAGAGATAGATGCAATAGAGAGATTATTGTTGAATGATATTAGGATTTGAGTTAAAGTTTCTACTGTAGTAGTATGTTTACTTACTATTCAATTATAGACATTAATTCGAATTAATTTTAATATAATTTTATATATCTATATCATTAATATTATGTTAAAATCTTTTAAAATTAAAAAAAAAATTATTTGAAATTATTTGAAACGTTTCTTAAAAAATCTTCCGTTTCCTCGAAATTTCCGAAACGTTTCAAAATGTTTTCGTTTTTAGAGTCACCGAAACGGTACCTCGAAACGAAATTTAGTACCTTGTGTATAGGTTGAAAATTTCAAAAATAGTTAAATTTAAATGGATAAGTACAATAATTTCTTTTTAATTTTTTTATAAATCTGATCTAACCAACCTGTCGTAATTCAATTAAACTCAACTAATCAACCTCTAAATAACTTTAAATTTTTGAGTAATTCAAAAATTTAATGGATTCAACCCAATCTTTTAATCACCCCCGTAAGACCAATACAGAGTCATTAAAAGAACTAGCCAATTAAGCTAACATTTTCATAATCTATCTATCAAAGACTTAGAAGACCTAAAATACCTAAAGCCCTTTAGAGTTAGTTTAAACTATCTCTAACTCTAAACTTAATAAGTCATTCTCTTTAAAATTGCCCAAAATAGTTTAAAGAAAAATGAGCAGCAATTAGTTATATTTCAAAACATCCATTTTTTGTTTGTTGAATTCGAATAAAAGAAAAGAGTTGTGTTAGATTTACGATAATTAACATAAAATTTTATCGTAATTACATAAACATCGATCAACGAAGCGATAGTGTTATAGTTAAGTCGTTATTTGAAAACAACGTAATGTATAACTCAAGTACAATGTTAAAAGAATAAGAGCCGTTGCATCGATAATAGAGTGTAGTGAAAAATATGTAAAGATTCTCACACTTTAATGAACGAGTGTGGATAAAAAAATTAGTTTATGAAAGTAAGATTTGTATTGAAACTTGAAATGTAAACACGCTTATAAAAAATTAATAAAAATAGTTGATGTCATTATTAAGAGAAAAATTAATATTATGTGCCTATAAAAAATTAAGTAGGTAAGACATAAAGAAAAGAAATTAAATATTTCGAATTTTAAGTTTTAGTACACTGGTGAGACAAGAATTAACAATGGTTTAAGTATAATAGTTGATAAAGAGTGAAGGAACAATGTGGTATATGCAAAAAAAAATTAGGAGATAGGATTATAATTTAAAAACTTGTAGTGGAGTATGACACTTTTAATATAATTAGTGTATATGCACTATAAGTTGAATTAGAGGAACATCACACGAGAATTTTTTGAGAAGATTCAGAAGGTTTGATTCAGGAAATACTTTTTGGAGAGAAAAAATTTTTTAGGAGAAAATCTAAATGAACATGTAAATAATAAATCTAAAGGATACGAGAGTATATATATGGAGGTTTTAGGTTAGAAAAAGCAAATGAAGAGAATAAATCTATTTTAGATTTTTCTTTACAAACACTTATTTTAGAAAGTAGGTAAAATATCTTATTATGTACAAGAGTGAATAAGCAAACTCTCAAATATTTTTTTTTTTATAAGAAAATCAAAAATTTTTTTTGCACAAATTGCAAAGTCATATTTAGAGAAAGTTTGGCTACCAATACAGAATTTTAGTTTTAAACATTCAGGTTAAGAGAATAGTTAAAAGAAAGTAGGAAAATGGTTTCTAGAATTAAGTGGTGGCATTTGAAAAATGAACAACAAAAAAGTTTTTAAAGAATAGTGGAGGACCATAGGTTTTGAGAGATTCAAAGAAATATTAATGATATGTGAAACGATGTGGCCACATGAATAAGAAAAATAATAAGAAAGATACTTAGAGAATTAAAAGGCATTGAACTAAAGGGTAAAGAATTTTGATGGTAGGATGAAGAAGTGCAAGATATGATTAAAGTTAAAAGGGGATGTTATAAAGCATGTCACTCATGCAAATATAATGAAAATTAGAAAAAATATAAAGTTATTAAAAATACGTTAAAAAGGTTATGAGTGAAACGAGATTTAAATATTTTGAAGGGTTCAATATTTAGAAACTAAAGATAGGAAAAGAAAAAATTTTAGATTTGCGAAGAATAGAGAAAAAAAAGACAAGATACTTAAATCAAGTGAAATGTAATATCTTAGTAAGGAAGCAAGATATCCAAACACGATAGTAAAGTTACTTTTAAGAATTTTTTAACGAATGACATGAGTTGGTCTATGACTCTAATAGATTAAATGTTACAAAGGAGGATTGCAATTATACTTTTTATCGTAAAATTCAAGAGTTTGAAATAACAAAGATTTTGAAGATAATAAAAAATAGCAAAACAGTATAACCCGATAATATATCTATTAAGGTGTAAAAAAAATCTAAACATAAAAGGTATAAATTGATTCACTAAGTTATTTAATGTGATAATGAGACCTAAGAAAATGCTAGATGAATGGAGAAAAAATATTTTAATCCCTGTCTATAAAAATAAGTAGGACATATAGAATTGTGCCAACTATAAGAGGATTAAGTGCATGAGTCATACTATGAAATTATAAAAGAAAGTTGTTGAATAGAGATTAAGACAAAATATTAAGTCACAGAGAATCAATTTAATTTTATGTTAGAAAAGTCAATTATGAAAACAATTTATTTACTACAGAAATTGATGGAAAGATATCATAGGAGGTAAAAAAATTTGCATATGATTTTTATTGATATGAAAAAAACATATGACAAAGTGCTGAGAGAAGTTTTATAAAAGATTTTAGAGAAGAAAAGAGTACGTATTGTGAATATTCGAACAATAAAAAATATGTATGATAGGATTACGACTTGCGTGAAAACACAAAATAAAGACAAATGATTTTTCCACAACTATTGAACTACGTCAAGGGTTATCTCTGAGCATATTTTTTTAATTTAATTTTAGATGTAGTTGCTAAACATATACAAAATTTAGAGTCTCGATGTATGATTTTTGCAGATAATATAATCTTAATTGGTGAATTGAAAGATGAAATAAATATAAAATTAGAGTTATGGAGACAAATTTTAAAAATATATTATTTTCGTATAAGTAAAAATAAAATAGAATATATGAAATATATTTTTAATAAAAAACGAATAAATAAGAATTTAAAGTAAAACTTGAATACTATATATTAAAACAAATAAAAAATTTAAAAATTTTGAGTCTATTATACAAAATGATGATAAAATAAAAGAGAACGTAAACTATAAGATGAAATGGAGGAAAATCAAGTGTTATTTATGATTAAAAAAATGCTGCTCAAAGTTAAAAAAAATCTTATATTACAACTATAAGATTTATTATATTGTATGATACTGAATGCTAAACATAATATGAAAATAAATTCAATGTTGTTAAAATAAAAATATTACGCTAAATGTGCAGACACATTAAAAGAGATATGATTAAAAATAAATATATTAAAAAAAATTAAAATAAAATTTATTATAAAAAAAAATAAAATCTCATTTAACGTAATTTAATCATATATGAAAAAACCTACAAAAAGAATATATCAAATGAAATATAATTTGATAATTAAAGATAGAGAGATAAAAAAATTAAAAAATATATAATAATTAATAATTTATCCATTACTTTTATTTATAATAAATTATAATAACATCATTTAATTTATGTAATCAACCCCACTTAATTAAAAAAAAATTAATTATTGTTATTTCTATAAATTAATACTTCTTTCATTGTTTCCCATTTTACTCTTAAGTAATCCTTGATCAATTAGGTACTCTTATTACAATTATTCCTCCCTTCAATTCTACAACCCACAAAGATCGGTTTTTAAAATGAAACCTGAAAATATTCGAAAATAGCAATTTATTCCCATGCAGGGATTCTCATCTTCCCGCAAAGCCTTTCATTCATCGGATATCAACCTTGCCATCCTTATACATATACAGCGTACAACGTAAGCATTATAGCTTATATTTTCCCTATGAATTGGGATGAAAAAGAAAAAGATAAAATTAACCACTATCGCAGGATCGCTTAAGTAAACAATGTAGCATAGAAATTCAAATTTGACTATAACAGTAGCATGATTTCATGTACTACTACAAATACAAAGAGCTCGCCAAAAAATTATAAGATAATAATAATACAATTATGGGGCACCAAATAAGCACACACCACCCAATCGACCCTACAAGTTTGCATAAACACATGCTCCACCCAAAAAAATTGTCTCCACAAAGGAGTCTCTGCATCGATTTCAACTCATTATTTCTCCCCTCGTAAGGCATCCTCCCCCCACCCCAAAAAAAAAAAAAAAAGCCCACAGGAAGGCAGATTCTGTTTCCTCTTGCCTATAGCGACAAACAAATTTACACAGCCAAGTGCAGATACTTTACTTCCACCGACGATCACAATTCTCTTTGACTGATAAATGATGAAAACCAAAACTTCACCCATATTTGTACAGGGAGCAACGAGATGATACTTGTCCAGAAGAGGCCAGATGGACAAATATTTCACATCATCCAAATGGGTTCCCTCCAGCAGAGAAGGAATTTAGGGTAGCAGGGGTTGAGAACATACCAGTCAGCTGCTGATCTGGATTTGAGAAGCCAAAAGTAGCTCCCCCGGTACCAGAATTCCCAATTTCTTGATGCCTACACATGCAGTTAAAAACTCTCTAAATGGCATGGTAGGTAATGCTAAACCACAGCAAAATCGTCAACATTTTCATAAAACCACAAAAAAATTAGTTTATGACAAATAAAGATTCCTGGGCTATCAGTAGTTGCAGCATCGCACCTAATAAATTAGCTGCCTAATCAAAGAACAAGTCAGGGAAACTATGAAAAGGGATATGCTAATATTTGCTCTTTTTCTCTTTAAAGTTCATCCTACATAGCATGACTTGAGAAAGCACATGAATAATTGGACCCTAAAGATTCGCTTCCAAGAGCAAAGAAACAACCTAACCGAAAACAGCCTATAAGAAAGTAAATATCATCATGACCAAAGAAAGTTACCTTGGCATTGGCATGCTAGTTGGCATCTGTTGGCCGATGTATGCCCCTGAGATTTTCAAAGCATAGTTCAGGATAAACAAAAAAAGGAATAACCTTCTGCATAAAACAATCAGCTGAAGATGGTAAAGAGGAAGGGATAAATGTACCTGGTGCCATTACTGATGCATGACCTTGTGCTTGCGGGGGCAGTACTGATCCATATGATGACTGGGGTGAATTCCAGGCAAGTGATGGATTACCCAGGCTTGAAGGGTGCATTACACCAGAAGAAGGTGGTATACTAGGCAGAGCACCTTGCAAGGATGTCATGGAAGGAAACTGCGTCAAATGAACACCAACCACAAAAGCATCAATCAAAATTTGCCATTAACTGATGAAAATGTCAGGAAGATTAAATTAAACCTATTATTCTACCCAAATATCAATGATTTAATACAGTTCTCATGCATTACCTAGCCAAATATAAGAGATTATGAACTTTCTAAATTTCTTTTGAACATTATTTACAATTGAATGCTTAGATCTAAAAAGGCTCAAAAATTGGCAATGGTCCATACTATAATTTCAAATCGATTTTAGTCACATACTGTTGGGGCTTGAACTGGAGGTGGTTCACTGCTGACATCAAACGGATTTGTTGATTTTGATGACAGTGGAAAACTTGGCATGGGCTGTAACATTGGGCAGACATTCAAATGAGAGAATGCCATTGTACTGTTGTACTAGTCACATAAAGAAAAATAATAAACTAATAAGCAAACAATGTTGGATTGTAAATGTACCGCTGCAGTATTATATGGCATAAAGATACCCATGCCACGGGGAGGACCCATTTGCCATCCTGGAGCCTGAGCAGGGAAGGATGAATACTTTACAGTAAAAAGATTCTGCAGAATAACATAAATTACAGTAAAATATACATTATACACATACAAACCTGCACATAATATACACAATTTATGTAGCAAAGAATACCTCAGGAAGTTCTTTTCTTTCATTTGGTTGTACTTCTACTATAGAAGGTTGAGAAACAACACTGGTGTTGACCTCATTGACAGCTTTTGAGACAAGATGGGACGCAGGTGGCATTGGTGCACTCAGATGTCTTTGTATTGTGGGCACAGGAGATATACTCCACTGCTGCAAGATTTTTCCACAAAATGAGGGTGAATAAATACTACATAAGTACAGAATGCTTGAGAATGTTACTCTATAAACCGTGCCTGATTATTCAAAGATCCACCTACTGATGGGATAAATTGTTGAGTAGTAGACTGACTAACAGTGGTAGGGAACAAAAGTTGCTGATGCTGCATACTGGCCCACTGGCCCGCATCATTGAGAGGTGACACTGTTGTCAATCCTGCTACAGGAGCACCACTCAGTGGGAGTGTTGAGAAGTTGCCAACATTTCCAGCTCCAGCAGCAGTTGCATTCAGAGCTGATGCTGGCACAGGCCCTGCAGGTGAAACAGATAAGTCAACACCTCTTGGTAATAAAGTCACATTGACCCAGGACTAGCTGTTGCAACATTTGAACCACCTTGGAATCCAGAAACATGAGCAGGCACAGGTGATGGTACTGACAATTGTGACAGCACAGATTCAAGTGGATTTAAATTTGAAGGACCTTGAGTTGCTTTTGCCCCAGGGGCAACATCAAAAGAGGCCCAGTTGTCGTCACCAGAATTTGCTGGCTGTACAACAGATTGAGCCACAGTAGTTTGTTGGGCTTGAGGAATTGCTGGAGCCACAGGAGGGTCGGGCTCAGCATCAAAATCAATAAGGCTCTTAGTAGTCTCAAGCTTAACTTCAGCCGTGTTTCCATTGCTGGATGCCAGGCTACTGGAAGACACAGTTCTCTGCAATTATAAGCAGTCACTTATGATGATATAATTTTATATTGAAAATCAATGTTGGGTATATAATGAAGCAAAGGGGAGAGAAGGAGAGAGGACAAAACAGTTCATGCTAAAGGAAGTAAATATTGAGCTGCAACATACTAGAAAAGTAACAACCAACAATAGTATATTAGAGAAAATTACATGTCTTTAAAAATAACAGCATGAATTATAACAGAACCACCTAAAGTTCAGATGTGTATCAAGTTGCATGATGCTTAACACTTTAATCTTGTTATTGAGTCTAACATTTAAACCAAAACTTAGAAATAACAAGAATAATAAATCAAAAGCATCACACCAACTGCATGAATGCACACTAATGCAGATCCTAAGCATGTGTACCTTATATGCATCACGCATCACAAAATACATTTATATGCAACCAAACATTATACACTCTTCAGCCACTAATCAGTCAGCTAACCCATATCAGCTATGATTTGAATTTCACTCAAAATCATGAAATGTAAGGCTAGTAAATTCATGGACAAGATGTTTGCATCAGAATTTTTTAACTCTTAATCTAATAGGCTTTGATAAACCAAAGTGACATACTTATAGAAAATTAGCAATGGTAAACAGATACACTATAACCACTCAACAAACTAAACAGCAAAGGTAAGTCAAGCAGCACCATGACACAGATGGTTGAACCATATGGTAAATCACTGATAAATGATAATAATTTCACCTGTGTGAGTGCAGATCCATCAGCAGCCCTTGAACTGTTCGTTT
The DNA here is from genome assembly GCA_037074535.1 of Gleditsia sinensis. Classification (NCBI taxonomy): domain Eukaryota; kingdom Viridiplantae; phylum Streptophyta; class Magnoliopsida; order Fabales; family Fabaceae; genus Gleditsia; species Gleditsia sinensis. Next base: position 32,770,584 of record CM073474.1, on the reverse strand, counting down.
TTGGGGGTTCACTTATTCGAAGAGGTACTACATTTTCTCCCAAAATATCTCTGACAGGCCGTACAACAGGGGGACTTGAAGAATCCAGATCTTTTCCTCGCTCGGGTGATTGCCCTTCTGGCTTATTATCTCCATCAAATATTCTACGGTCTTCCAATCTCCTTCCATCTCCAAATCTATCTTCACGACGCCAATCATTGATTATTGGAGGACGACCAGGGCTTCTCCTATGCTCACTATATTGCCTACTTTCTTGATCATAGCCAGGACTTCTTCCACCAGGACTAGACCTGTCACTGTAACGGCGTTCATATGTGTCCTCATATGGTGGGCTTTTAGATCCTCCCTGATATGTCTCAACTCTCTTGTTTTCATAAAAATCATCCTTGTCACCCTGTATAATATGCAAGGCAAAAGAGGAGATATGAATTTAGCTGACAGATCCAACTAATTCTAAAGAAAAACCAATGCAGTACTAGTTGTAGAACTTGTAACAATCTTCTTTGTCTCTGCTAAAAATAGTGAATCTAAAAAGAAGACAATGGGCAGTTTACCATCTTTACTCTCGGTGGTTTGTCATAGGTCCTCTCACCAGTGAATCTTCTATCCACATAAACATGCTTAATAAAGTCCCGGAGCCTGTCAACATTACTAGAACCAAGCATGCCAATCAGATTCAGAACAATGCACCCTCCATTTATACATAGATTACAAGCGAGTAGTTACCTGCTATCAGGAAGAGAATGACGTTGTGGATCCCATTCTTTAAAATAAATTTCTTTTGCATGCTGCAATATCAGATAGAGCAGAAATCAACTTAAGAAAAACAGAACATCAATATAACTGAAAGAATATACAGTGCAACTTTTAGCACAAGCAAGCTTAGCTACCTGATTTCCTCCTTCCTGAAGTGCACTAACTTCTTGTGAAGTAAATTTAGCCATTGAAATTGATTTAACTCGATGTGTAAATTCTCGGCTGGAAATTATCATAAAAAGCAGTTCAATTGCAACTTGAAGGCATGTAATAGCAAGGAAACACTATTGTCCACTCTCCAGTACATTTGATTATATCTTAAACAAAGTATAGTTAATATGCACACAACATGTGAGAGCATGACCATGGTAAGAGAAATTTGAGACTTATATGCTGCTAAACAATAATCAGGGTCCTTAAGGTATACTATATACTATTTATGAGCTTCAATCCCTTACAAACAATAACAAAAAATATACAAAAATTATTAAATTCATATTGTATAAAGATGTTTCAGCCTTCATTAATTTTTTTATTGAAGTAGAAGTTCATAAATAAAACCCACAAGGAAATCATGTGGCCCAAAGGTATATGGCAATATTCAACTTCCTTAAAATGAGCAATACTGGTCGGTATAGCAGACCTCCAAGCACTACAAAAACATGTAAATCTGGAAATCAGAAAACAAAAAGGATGAAAGAACTTACTGTATTCCACCACAGTTTGTGCAAACAAATGTCCAAAAATTTGTGCACACATATTGTGGTCCCTGTTTGGGAGACAAAAGAAAAATGAAAAGCATTAATGTAACAGACCTTCCACAATTTCAATTTCAATCATTTCCTCACAAGGTTAGGAAGAGAACAATAAGAACATTCTAAAAGATGCTTGGAAATTAACAAAAATTTAGTAAAAAGTCTTCAAAATGGTTCTACATATGCCCAATGAAATAGTCGTTGTTTAAACTCAATGTTATCTCTTCATTTAAGGTTCCTTTTATTTACACGAGGATTCAAATCTTCCTCCAAAAATTAATGTTTTGAAATACATACCCTTGAAGCCACCAAACATTGCCATTAGAAATATTCATAATTTTGTTCATGGGACCAAAAATCTCTATCTAATTCCTTGAGATTTCTAAACATACAGTATTATAGTTAGTCATAGTTTCATTTCTAATCAAGCCTACTTTGAGATTTTTACCATTTGAATGTGGCCAACAGGCTCTTTTTTCTTTCCAAATAATTTATTGGGCCATTGACTGCTGAAATAATGATTTCAAGTGCATTTCAAATAACTGATTAAGCAAACTTGGAACAGCTTAATCAACTCATTATAAACAGCTTCTCACTACCTTAAGCTATAAATTTGAGATTAATAAGCTGTGTACAGCTGATTTGGGTCCAATAAGCTATTTTAACAAAATCATCCAAACACATAATAAATCTCCAATAAGAGTTCATGATGGCAAACACATATTTATAACTAAAAAATAAGCCCACCCAATTGCCACTTGGAGGAGCTTTTCCAGCAAAAGCTCAAAAATGCAAATGATAATCTATGAAGGAAGACTTTTTGGAAAATCTAAGAATTTCAGCTTCTAGAAAAAGTTGGAAACAGCTTTTTATTGAGTATTTTTGTGAATCTTAAATTTTTATCTTATTGAAAACATTTTTTTATAATAATAAATAATTTTTAATAAAAGCTCTTCCAAATGGCCAAAACCTTTTCTAAAGTCTTTCTTAATGAAAGCTTAACGCAGAACAAGCAAGTATTTTATTTGAGACAAAGGTTTCTTTAGTTTTGTTTTGTATTTTTTTTTAATTTGATGTTCCAGAATAAAATTTATTATAATCATATAAGACCATAACGATGAGGAAAAAGTACGTCTGCAGTTGGAAATACTGGCAGAAGCCAATATTCTTAAAATTAGTATCAATAGCAATAATTATCATAAATCATTGATGAAATAAAGAGGGGAGTTCCGAAGAGATGATAAAACTCCTATGCCGAGAAATGATGTTTTGATTACGTAAAGCCTCTCTTAAAACAAGGGCAAAATCTGAGTTTATACTATTAACTTTCACCTGTAGACACTTCAATAAAAGACTCCATTGGTTCACATGCTATAAACAGGTGAAGTCATACTCACACTGTTTATGTTGCCCGTTCAAGCATATTCAAATATTACAAAAGAAGAAACTGCATGTCATTAATTTCAATGACTCCCTTGCTGCAATGAATTAATTCTGTCCAAACACTTCGCTTCTACTTAGTAGCAATACATTAAAAGCTAGTTGACATAATTATAGAGTCTATATGAATCTAACACCAATGAGCTACGGATAAATATCACATATAATTCCATAAATTTAGAATAAGATGCAATAAGTGAAAATCACATGAATGACTGTTGACTCCAAAAATCCGGGTGAGAACCATAGATGAAACCTATCTTACCAGGCTGCTGCAATTAATACATTTGCGATTCGCTTGAAGTTTCTGAAGACCCCGAATTATTCGTTCATTCTTCTCATCTTCCTTTAGTCGGTTTGCCATCTCCACTACTGCTCAAATGAAACGAATATTATTGTAATACAGAATATTAAACGCTAACGAATAACAAAAGCAATGAACACCGAATTGAACAATATACATATGATTCTCAAGCCCCCGTTAGACTGCTGGAGTAGTTAGAGAAAAATGAACTAAATTTAAACAAAAAATATATCCGCGTCAAGCTCAATAGGGATTGAAAGTAAGTTGGTTTCCAAAAAATGCATCTAAAATTTGAAACAATCTCGCTTTCCTTATCTTAGCCAACAATAATCCCTGCAACGTAACTAAGCAACTGACAAATAATAGGTATGAAACATACCAGATCTAAAAACTAAACACTTGCCTGAGAAGAACAAAACATGCAGGCGATCTTCTGAACTCGATTATACCTTGCTTTGAACCCTAAAGGAGGGAGGAGAGAAAAATGAAAAAAAATAAATTAACCGACCTGAATTTTGCTGCAGACAAAGAAATACTTCAACTTCTGCAGCTTTTTCCTAAGCTGAAGGTGATGACCAAGAGATCGACCACTGGCACACACAGATCTTTCTGAATTGGTAATTATGGCTAGTACAGCTGAGAGAGCTGTGCCAAACCCTGCTTTAAAAAATAAAAATAAAAATCAATGAAAAATGGAAAGACGTAGAAGGAAGAGAGAGATGGTTGGGAATTTATCTTACGGTGTTATCGGGCTGGCGTGCAGTGTCCCTTTGAGAATGGCGTGGCTAATTTGATGGTGTTGGTCTAGTTGTTGAATTTGCAAGGACGGTCTATGCGCTGTGTTCTGGTCTTACATGGCGTCTCTGCCTCATCCTGTTTCGTAAATTAAATTCATTTACCGTCACTAATTTTTTTTTTCTAGAAAACAAATAGAAGTTCGAACTTTTGTTTTTATCTTGTCTTTATAGTTATTTTTGCATTTTGATTTTCAGAGCCACAATAAAAACAAAAAAAATTTGTAAAAAATTTTTTATTCGTAAATTTTTAATTTAAAAATTTAAAAATATATATTTAATCTGAATTAAATTTTATACAAATAAAATATTAAAAATTTGTCATATATCTATTTAAATAATTAAAATAAATATTTTATTAAAATAAATACACATGACAAATTTTTAATATTTTATTTGTATAAAATTTAATTTGTTGTTAGTAGATTAAATATTTTTTAAAATTAAAATATGTTAAAAAATTTATATATTTTTATATTGTTATGACAAATTAAATATAAAATATGAAGTTATTATACATGCAATTACTTCTTGACTAATTAAAACAAGTTGGTATTTTTACAAAACAAAAAAGCATCATTATTAGCATGTTAATTAACTTTAACCTTTACTGCCCTTTTCCTGCTCCGTGTTCACCTTTTTTTTTTCGCAACAGTTCCATGCTTTTTTTATTTTTAAGGCTGTTTTTTCTTTTGTAAACAAAAATTTAAAATTAAAATTTTGGAATTCCATCGGTCATTGTTCTTCAGGGTAAAAAGAAGAGAAACAATAATAATAATAATATAGATTGTTTTCTGTCGGTTAGTCGGAGTATCGCTATCATTATTCGTTGTTTTGAGAAGATAAGGAACGGAATCGGGCGTGTCGAATAAGTTCCATGCCTCCATCGTCTATAATTGGGTTAAATTTGCTAACATATTTTCACACGAATTAGACGCATCCATATTTACCTGATTATAAAATTCAGCCACATTTAACTCTACATGAGATTATAAGAAAAAAAATGCAAAATTTATTGAGGTGCTTGTCTTTTTGTTTCAGCTAACGATAATCACAATTAAGAGATATTTGTTGAGCGAAATAATTTAGAATTTTTAAAAATAAAACTTGAAAATAAAATATTTTTATATTTAATTTAAATTTTAAAATTCTTTTCTAAGAATATAATATTTTTAGAAATGAAAAATTATCAAAAACTCTCAACTTTTATTTTCATGGAATAAAAATATTTTTTGTAAAGTTAAAAGATTATTTTATTTTACATTCTAAATTTAAAATATCAAAATCTAAAATAATAAACACTAAAATTCTAAATTCTAAATTTTAAAATTTTAAAATAATTTTAAAAAATTTAAATTTCAAAATCTCAAATTTTCAAATCTCATATCTTAAATTTAATGTGTATATTCTTTATTTTTAATATTTTATTTAATTATCAATAATTTAATAAAATATTTTTAAAAAATATTTCTGTTGAATTGAGAATATCATTGTTTTGGATGTATAAAAATGTTAATTTAGAAATGTAAGATTGTTGTATTTAGTTTCAAGATTTTAAATCTGAGTTATAGGAAATTTTAATATTTAAGAATAATTGTTTTCGATAAATTTTCATAAAAACATTTTCAACGTAGGAGATTGAGAATTGAAATTTTCCATAATGATGATAATATTTTTATAAAGTCAAATAGTAATTTTACACCAATATATACAACTATTATACCCGTTTTTTCAACTTTATTATCATATTTTATAAAGTAAAATAATATTTTTCAAAAATATACAAATTTTAAAAGAATATTATTTAATTTTTTTTTAATAATTTTAAAAATTAATCAAATATATTTTATACATCTATAAGAATTATCATTTATATCAATTATATATTTTAAAAAATAATTTTTATAAAAAAATGTTTTATGGTATATCAAAACACTCTCTTGTCTCGTTAAAAATGTGATTTCTTAAAATTAACTTTTCAACGGTGAATTACTTACTAAGCACAAATAATATTAATATATATAAAATGATTATAAGTGATGATTAAATATTAAAGGATATTATATTTGAAAATGGTGCATGGTAATCATTTTTTTAAAAGGGTTCTAGAAAAATATTAAATCTTATAAAGTAACATTTGAAAAAAAAAATTGTGTAAGAGATCAAGAAAGGTTAAAAAAATAATTCATACATATTAAGGTTTTGTTTAATTATTGACAAAAAAAATATGAATAAAAATTAAGAATATAATATAATATTAATATTAAAATTGTGTTTGGTATTATATAAAAAATAATGAAATTATTATTATTATTTTTATATTTGATATATATTAAATAATATAAGAATAAAATAAAAAATTAATAAAAAAAATAAAAATATCGTAAAAAATTAAAATTATTAAAATAATATTATTTTAATTTAAAAAAATATAAATAAAAAATAATTAGTAATATAAATTTTTTTATTAAAAATAATTTAAATATTAATTATTTTATTTTATTTATTAATAATAAACAATTTATAATTTGTAAAACTATTTTTTTATTCTTTTTTTAATTTTTAAATTATTTAAAAATTATATTTTCAATTTTTTACATAATTCTAAATTTCTTGAAACAATAAAAAAGACTAACGATGATGCAAAAATGAAATACAAAAAAAATTATAAAATAAAATAAAATAAAATTATTTTAAAAATAATTTCATTTCATTCACACTTTTTTAGTCAATATTTTATTATATAAGATAAAAAATGTGTTTAATAAATTAAGTAAATTAATTTATAATATTATTTGATCAAAATAAAAATATTTAATAAATAAATTTATTTAAATTAATTAAAAATTTATAAATTATTTTTATTAAATATAATAAAATAAAAATTTAAATTTAAATTCCATCACCTCATATAAATGTACCAAAGTAGCCTAAGGTTTCATTACGGACAGGTCGAAGTTTCAAGAATTCGAATTTTCCAAATGTTCTCTAAAAAGAAAAAAAGAAAACATGAATCTCGCACAAAATGAAACGATTGAGAGACTATTAGAAAAAGAAAATTGAACATGTATCGGACAGCAGTGCAAAAGCGGGACCCACTTGAGATCGTGTGGGCCTTATCCAATTTACCCTTCTTGATTTCGCTGGCGTAAATTTAGAGGGCCAACGCAAAACACGGGGAAAAAAGACCGCCGCATCTTTCCCTTCTTCTCAGGTGCGAAATGTCTCTACTTCCTCGGCTGCTATGAGCCGAGCAGACAAACAAGGCCAACGGAAAATTTCGTAATGCAGAAAATACAAGCCATTGATTGAACTTTAGAGCAAGAGATAAACCCTAATAATCTCGTAGAGCTTCAGGAATCTGCTTGTATTCTCAGAAAATGTACGCTTTCATCGTGCATTGGCTCATAGTGATTTGATCGGAATTCCGCAATCAATCGCGGACTCGGAAGAAAGAAAATCATTGGAGGCAGAGTTCAAGAGCGACGTCGAGGAAGTTTCAGCATTAAGGTGGACATTACGGAGAAGGGAAGCGAGCTACGATGACGAAGATAGTGATCGAGACGAGATCAAAGAAAGGTATCGTAGGAGTGCTACCGGTGATGGTGTTGGATTGTGTGGTCTTGGTTTAGCACAGAGTACGATGACGAGGCGTCCAATAGAGACGAGCTTGAGGAGTTTGGAGAGAAGGTGGAGAAACTTGAAGAGGAAGTAGGGGGAGGAGAACTTGAAATCATTAGTCAAGATGAAGGCAAGGTTCGAGAATTGGTTCTTGTGAATGAGAAAAAAGAGATGGATGAGAGCGACGAGTTTTCGTGCCTAAATCTGCTTGGTTCTACATGCATGATGACCGCATTGAATGTCGCCGCTGTGGCCGATGCAGGTATTTGCAATTCTTCCTCGTTTTCGTTCAAATTTTATATCCATTCATGTTCATGTATGTGTATGTCCTGTTGATATAGGTTATTTAACAACTTTGTTTTTGCTGTTTCACTTGAGTTATATACTGTTATGTTATTTGGTTTAGACTTCTGTTTTTCTTAAGTTTTGTAATTACTACTACGTGCAATAAAAGTATTGTTCTAAATTTTTGAAGAAATATGCTTTTTTTTTCAATATAACACCGTCTTAGAAGTGATTCTGATTGTGTCCGGGACAGGATCATGGATGAGATTAGAGAATAATTCAACCCTGCATAGCACCCCGGGCCCGTATAAAATTTTGTATCATACAATCATCATCACCATTCCTAGACGTTTTGGATGTATTAGACCATGAAGTTGACGCCTGACATACTCTTTTTGAGTTTCACGGTTCATAGTCTTCTAATCAGCCTTCATTTGACAATAAGCACAATTTGTAATTCTAGTATCAGATTTTCATCATTTCCACATAGTTTCTGCAAAAAACCAGTATTTGCTAGGTGTTTCGATTCTCCTTCAATAATTTCTCCAGGGCCACTAAGCTTAGAGTAAAATTATGGGACTGCACAGACGAGCAACAGTGGAGGCATGACAAGTTTGAAGAGATGACGCTACAGGCAACATTAGTAACTGTTCAATGCTCCTTCGTTTAAAATCTGTTACAAGCTAAATACTAGTTATTTTTTATTTCCTGATACAACACTGCCAGAGAGTGGTAGTGAACTGTGTAAATTCGGCAATTGAATCATAAAAATGTGATGATCACACCTTAAAATTATTTCAGGATAAAAGTGCTCTTAAGAGTCGTCTTCAACAACAGGGGAAGAACCAAAGCAAGGACCATAGATATGGAAACACAAACCAATTTGGATATTATGGCCACTTCGAATATCAGAATAAAACATCAAGAATTGTTAAAGGAAGAGGGCCTGTAAGGTATAAACCTCTTGTGAAGAGAGCAATAATCTAAAACCTTCATCCAAGCACCAAATGTAAGTTAACAATTTGCATAATTTCTAACTCACATTCTCTATTGAACATATTTTATCTAATTTTTGTGTCATCTTATTTTCGAAATTGCTTAACTCACGGACGTGCAAAGCTTCAGGAAAGAACTCAAAATTCTAGTTCCCCAAGAGTATCATCGCATACTTCCGCTAACTTTTCTGATTCACGTGTCCCCTGGATGCAGCAATTTGCATCAAGTGTTGCTTCTGTTTTGCCTCTATCTGATTCCACGAGTTCTTCTAGTCATGGCATCTTTAAGACTCAGAGAAGTAACGAACAATATTGAGGAAATAATCCATACATATCAAATTCTACCCAGAAGAACGATAAGCTTTCTGACTCAGTTCCCAATTCATGTCTGCAAGGGAAGACTGTATATAAATATGTTGGGAGATATTGAGGAACCCGCTCCGATGGTTGATGACAAACTTTATACTTGTCAGTCTATGCTGTTTCCGATCTCGGTTGAATCTCTCCAAATGCGAGGAAAGACAACGGGTTTATCTTTTTCAACTCAGCAAATTTATCAGCCTTATTCAGCTCATAACAATGAATATAAAATTTCTCTGTTCCCACTGTACCCTGTTTTTGAACAAAGACCCATTACAAGCACAATTCAAACTCGTTTACAACTTTGCAGTCAGCAGTTGACTTTACATCCTGGCAATGATTATCAAACTTTAGCTAAATCTTTGTCACCAAATTCATCTGTCGAAACATTGCCTCAAACTAGTAACTTCGGGATGGGCTTGGTGGTCAAAGGAGGAAGTGGTGCGCTTCAAGGAGGCGGAAGAGGTTCCTTTCAGCATGGGGGCGTTCCAGCACTTTTGCCTGGTATTCTATTGTTGATTCTCTAATTGGGGGCAAATGTTAATTTTATTTGTCATGGCAGTAGGTAGCAGTAGCATTACTGGAAGTATCAAGGTGTCTTTACAAAGCAGTGCACTTTTTTACAAGTTGGAATTCATTCTCAAAGTTTAGTTTTCTTGTCAATAAGGGTGAGAAAAGCTAAGCATTACTAGAAAAGTTGCCAAATCATTGAACAGATGCCACTTCATCTGGCGATGGTGTCTACAAAAGAGCCTGAATTAGTACTTTCTGTAGAATCTTATTAATTTGAGTGAGTGTTTGCCTGCAGTTATGCAATTTAGGAGCCAGCCTTATGATACGTTGGTGATCATGCTCCCAGTATGGTTCCAGTAACATATGTTCCTCAGTCTCAACTAGGTTCAAGAAATTATCAGATGACAAGGGATACTTTCAACTCTTACAAATTTTTGAAATTTGATCTCATGCTTAACTGTCCACCTTTTGATGTGTTCCTGACTTTTTACTCTTGGAAAGTGAGATTTCTAGCCTTGAAATTGGAATTTTTGAATTAGTGTTTAGCAGAAGTAGCCAGTTTGGGGAAAAAAATCATGCATGCTTTAGTATCTAACAATTTGAATTTTTATCCTTTTGGCTTGCTGATAATGAAGAAGAGGGAAGGAATCTCGGGGTAACAAGGGAAAATAAAGGTAGACACTTACATGCTTCGAATGATATATCCTCTAAGAAAACACCCACTTTTTGTCATTATAGAGACGGGTTTATTGATGTTACTGGTAGACTACTCATGGTATTGAAATGTTTATGACACTGATAGTTCTCTCAGCTGTTAAACAATTTGCTCCTAATGTTACCTCCCACTGCTTAAAGCCAAAGACTACCTGAATTAACTGCACAGCTTATCGAATGTTTAACCTCATGCTTTCTTTAAATGCTTTGAGAGGCAGTCTATGTATTATTTTTCTAACAAGTGATTAGTCTAAAATAACAATTTAACTGTCTTTCTAATATTGAAAAACAAACTGGAGAATTGTCAAGTCGCAAAAAGGATTATTTGATGAGCCTAATTTAGCTGCAACAACAAAAGAAGAAGATTATCTCAGGCTATTTTAAGTCGTCAATTACTTTGATGGTGATCTTTTACGAGCCTTCCGGTAATATGATTTCTAACTAGACTCCTTTGTGGATTTCTGTGCAGCTTTCCTGTGGTTTTGTTATTGAAGACAGAAGAGCACCTGCCTTAGCTTAATTTGTTAGGAAACAGCAATTCCAACTTCACAACCGGCGATCCATTTATTGGTTTATGAATTCCCCTTCCATAATCTCATCTCAAGTTTTTGTTTTTCTTTCACCAAGTGTATGAAAAATTGAAAGGAAATAAGTGCAGGATGTGTAGTTACTTATTTAATTTGTTGCTTGGGTAAAGCCTTTCGGTAAAAAGATCTTTGTTGTTTCATCAAGGGTCTGCACTTTGTATTGCGCATGACAATCAACGAAAATGGTGGAGAAACATCATTCAGTTAATTGTGTTTGCTTTAGGTAAAGTCCAATTTACCATTACTGTAAGTACGGGCTGTGTTCCCTGATGTCGCTCTATTGGTGGAAAGTGGAAACCAGAGTGACAGTTTTAGTCGGTGCAGAATGCAGAAAATTATTCCACTCTGTAATCCAGATGGATACGTCCGAAAGGGCCATCAACCATACGCTAAGATAACAATGATTGATTTCATTAAATAATCAAATTGAATTTGATGATAGCTCACATGGTATTAGACAACCTATGTTCCCTTGGGTTATGCTTCATGGTAAGAGCAAATTCCGGGAGACGAGATTATAGAAAATTACCCCTCTGGCGAACTGTAGTGTTAACAGGTTTGTGATACTTCCAAAAAGAGTGGAGAATTTTTGCACTAAAAGAGGCAAAGCACATTCTATAATTCTTGAGATTTGAGTTTTTCTTGATTGTGATTTGAACTTGCATATTATTGGTTTAGGGTTAAAAGAGGTCAAATTTTATTAAAAAATCAGGGGAAATTATTCTCACGCTTTTCTATTTTATTTTTTTTATGCACATGTGTTCTCTATTTTGAAATTTTACTAAAACCTCTCTTAAAATATAAAAATTGATTGTCCAATAAAAACAAATGCAAAATAGACGAGAGTAACTTACTTTACATTAAATATGTATTACACCCGTTAAAAAAAGAAAGAAAGGAATGGGGATCACATAAAAAAAATGAACCATTTATATATTTTTGAAATGTGAACCTAATGTTTAAATTAACTTTTTATGAGTCAACATCTTCCTGCTTCTAACATTTCACTCAATTTGTTTAGTCCAATGTCTAAACGCTACCTTAATGATATGAAGATTTTATATTTTATTAAGCATAACCCACATATTGTATCTCCAAAGGCAATTAACTACTACGACCTGCTACTCTTCTGTTGCCTTTTTTCAGCGTTAGGAGAACCAACGTGGAGAAAGGAAGCCCCAGCCTGAAGAAAGTTGAGTGCATAGAAGAGCCACCTAAAGAAGCAAGGTGGAGATATTATTTATATAACCCTTTGTCATCGCAAGTACTGTATGAGTGGATCCCATTGTAAGCCAAACCAACTACTTGATGTCATATCAGGCACTACCGTCCTTATTTTCTACCATAGCATTGATCTCCCATGCGAAATTCTGTTAGTGCCCCACAGTGGGTTTTGTTTTTTTCTGTACTCAGCAAAAGCAGACGCAAAGTGCTTCTTCCTCCTGTGATATAACCGTGAAACGCTGCCCTTTCTTCTATGTTTGGTGTACGTAGTATCATTAACTTCATATAAAAGCAAATCGAACTCCCTTGGCCTTAATCTACTTTCATCGTAGCAGAAGCGAAACTCATGTGACTGACACGCCTCTGACATGGCTTATAGCCTTTAGCTTTTTCAAAATTCTGCTTGTGCTTCCACTGAAAGGTTCCACCATCACGTGGACCAACCTGTAGATAAATCAACACCATTATTCAATGATGCAATAATTCGAAAACGCTTGTTAGCTCTTTGCGTCCAATAATGCGTAGCCGCCTGTCCCACTTTGCAGTATTTTTATTGAAGGCGAAGACAAAAGCGTCAATGTATCGCTTCAAGTCTCACTGGGTCACAATTAGTTATTCTATCTATTTTTTTGCCCTTCCCTTTACGCATACAAAATTTTCTAATCACATACTTAGAATGTTAAGCATGCAAAGCCTTTCAATCAAGCATATTTTTTAATGACATATTCACAATGTAGAGCATGATTTGTTTGTCATCTGTCGCTCTTGAATCTTTTTTATACATTATTGAATTCAACAATGTTGTCAATAATCACTGTCCACTATCCCCATATGACGATAGTTAGTAATGTATAAGCATCTTCAGAGAACTAGTATAGTACTATTCTAAGCATTAGTGGCCTAGTGTGCCTCTCACATTCTTGATTATGCCATCATTTTCTTTTTCCTTCTGTTTCCAATTTGCATTACAGTTGTATTACCAAATATGCCTTGATTTCGTTCCTTTATATTTGACCTCTTTTCCATTCTTTTTAGTCAATGAATTTGGATTTTGTGCTTAATTGTTTATCCACATTGGATCTATATACATATTCTTTTCCTCCAGTTTGGGCTAACCCTTATCACATTCACTCACTTATAAAGTCTGTCATTCCTACTTCCTGTCCCGTGATCCCTTTTTTCTTCCTTCCCTTGTATCTCCTCTCTGATCATACGAGTCAAGTTTCTATTTGACACCTATTTGTTTCTTTCATAACCAAAATAGTCACCGAGAGACAGTTCCCTCACTACGTTTCTCCTTTAATGACCCTCATGGTGGCGACTGTCTTTAGTGGGTCTGTTTTGTTTTTGTTGTGGTCAAATGTTTAGTGGTTCATCACATGATAAACTCTAGTAAGACTCGGTTTGTTTTCTTTTATTCTTCTTAATATTCATTGGTTTCTGTGCAACTTTTGTCTTCCCCAATAAAATTTGACCTTAAGCTTCTTTGTCTCCCCCCACCCCGGACGTGTCTCTCTACCTTAATATAAGATATTCTAGGCAACCTGCTTTGGGTTTTTCATCGCTCAAGCAGTTAGTTGAGCGGAAGGTTACAGTTGTGAGAACAGAGAACTTCTCTCAGCTCAGATTTGCCTCAAAGTGAAAACCCGAGGTTGTTGACATGGGAAAACTTGGTAGGATGTTAGACACGTTCTGCCTCTCTTCTGGCTCTAACTCTTGCTTCTGTCTAAATTCGATGGAATTTGATGATGAGTTTGAGAGAAAGCCCTTGATCGCAAGTGACAGTGACCAGAAAGTCAGACTGAAGGATGTTGTTGCCGGAAAGCAGACATTGGCTTTTCAATTAAAACCAAAGGTGAGTATTTCTTTGCTTTTCTCTTCCTCACCAACCTTTCTTCTCTGTTTCCAAAAGAAAATGAAAAATATTTTAGCGAGTTTTGCATTAGACATTTGGTGTGGGTTAATTTGATATCTTTCTACCAATGGAATCTGCAGATAGTGATATTGAGGGTGTCCATGCACTGCTATGGATGTGCAAAAAAAGTTGAGAAACATGTTTCAAAGTTGGAAGGTGAGTGCATTGCCTTTCTTCTTTTCTTATGTTCAAGATTAAAGATAGTCTTCAAGAGCTTAATCAGACTGTAATAGAATGGCTCCAGGTAACAGCCTGAAAGATTATTGCTGTTAGGCATGCTAGCTCTAAGCTTTATTCTCCTTAAACTTTCTTTCTTTGTGATACTTTGGTGTTTTTGGTCAATGAACAGTTCAACTTTAAAGTCAAGTTCAAAATTTAATTTTAATTATGAGAATGAAAGGGGACAATGATCAAACTCTAGATCACTTAGTGAAAAGTCACTTCAATTCGTAAGGTATTTAGAGAAAAGTCATTAATAATTTTCTTATAATCTCTAATTTTTCTTACAACACAAGTTAAACCAAATTGTATCAGTTAACTGACTTACTGTTCAACAGTAAGATAAATCCAGTGAGGTTGTTCAACTGTCCACCAAAGGGAGATAGATTACTTTAGGCCCCCTTGTGACAAAAGCGGTGTCATATGTGAAAAAGTCAAAATCATTATTGTGTATTTTCTGTAGATGGTATTGTTTCATTTTGATTGTTTCGAATCTATTTATAATAATTTGCCTATCTCTCTCTCTCTCTCTACTTCTCAACAGGGGTGAGCTCATACAAGGTAGATCTAGAAACCAAAATGGTAGTTGTTATTGGCGACATTCTTCCCTTGGAAGTGTTGGAAAGTGTCTCTAAGGTCAAGAATGCAGAATTTTGGAATTCTCCATGCTGAAAGAGGATAAATTTGCACACAGCATCCATTTCCAGCAGATTCCACAATGATGAAAAGCAAAATGAAGAAATTTTATATTATCTGTCATTTTGTCTTTATATACCAGGAGTATAATATTCATGCCAAGTTCCTGCAATTAATACAAGTGTATTAATGTCTCTCTCTGAGACTTCAGATGTCTATTTACACGTTTGGAATTGGCCAAGATTGTGGTATCTAGCATTTGCATGAATGACGGGAAATTTCATTTCTATTGACCAATTTGCACAAACAAAATTAATGATACGTATTTCCATTGAAAAATGAAGCATCTTCCCTCCATTTTGTCAAGGAGCTTTTATACCGAATCATTGCTAAAAATCCAAAAAAAAAAAAAAAACGAATATAAGGTACTGGATTTTAGCCAAAGAAGGAGCATTAGTTGAATTTTGATTGTCGAATTCTGCTTGGTTGGGTGGTTTTGAGAGCACCACAGGTTATGATGACCACCCTAAATTAAAGGCAATAAAAGATCTATGCTAATATGCTTATAGCCGAAGGCAAAAGATTAGAGAAGACCCATTTTACACGGCTACTCTGCTTTGGTTTTAGCAGATTAATAAAGTATGTATGTGCCCCCCGTAGCTAACAAAATAAATATACGGTCACAGACTCTGAGGTCACTAATGCAGTCTGACTAAAATCAAAAGAAAATCTTCTGAATACAGCGGCAGAAGAAATGGCTTTGCTGCCAATATGGCCATCACCATTAAATGGATGTCTACTAGCCTCCCCTGATTAGGACCAAAATGCAGAGCTTCTGTTTCACGTTTTATTGGGGAAAAAAGAGAGACTGAAACAAGGGGAAAAAATTTCTATTGATGTTTTATTTTCCCAACTTAGGGGATGAATGATGTCATGTTAAAATACCGTACTCACTTTCGTGAAATTTTTTGGCACGCAAATTTCGTAAAGTTGAACAAGGGAAAGATATGGTGATCCAATGTTAACAACTTCGGTAAAAGCTATTAGGTACGACATTTTTATAATTTCCGTATCTGAGCCCAAGCCCAACATATAGTAAAGAACTCGAAGGTCAAATCAAAAAGTCGTTTTTTCCGTTACGTGTTGAGGAAAATTGTCCTTGACAATATCGATCGCTTGTTCGCTCTTGTCATTCTCATGGGACGCGGTCCCTCCGATTGTCTCATTGATTATAGATTGGAAAGGAAAAATCTTGAACTTCGTCTTAGAGTTGTTTCAGAAGTCACGTTTTGATAATCAGGGTTAGGACTTTGGGTTCTATTTCTTTGTTCCTGCTCGGAATTTGAATGGAGACCACAAATGTTGCTTTTCTTCCCTTCTCCCAATAAATCATCCTTCTTCTAATTTACAATACCTCTTTCGACAGTGACAAATTCAAGAACTCTAGAGCTACTTTGTTTCGCTGTCTCTTCAAAAGTTATTTATCCAAAAAAAAGTCTTTTTTTTTTTTGGGATTTACTACTTGTATGTCCAATGGCAATGTCGCAACGCCAAGAAATAGAAATTTTAGTCGAACATAGCATCACTTTTCACAAATTAGTTCATTATACTATTGTGTTTTAAAAATAAAAAGAATCACAATTTAAGATTTATTTCAATTTTTATTTTTACTAAAAACTGAACACATGAATAAAAATATGTTTGTTTATTTTTTTTATATATTTTTAACATGTTTAAAAATTCTTAAAAAATTAAAAAAATATTTTTAAAATTTTGAATATTGTAACATATTATAATAGTAGTATTTTTATAATTATTTTAAATTATATACACAATATTTTATTATTTATATAATTATAAAGTGATAAAAAAATATAATTATATAATTAAAAAATAATAAAAATAAAAATAAAAATAAAAATATTTTTTAAAAAATAATAATAATAAATATTTTTAAAAATAGTAATAAAAATTATTTTTAAAAATAAAAATAAAAATTATTTTCACAAATTAAGTTTAATTAAAAGAAAAAGGAATATACGGAAGACACGTGTCCATTCATAATCGATGAGACATAAGATCCGCATACGACCCATAGGATATGGATCGGGTGCGACGCATCAAAACGCTGCGTTTTGATATTTTTATTAATTTAAATGTTGTTAAAAATTTATTTAAAAAAAAAAAGTAAAAAAAATTATAAAAATGAAAGATTTTATTTTTAATATATTTTTATATTTAAAATTTTTTTAGTAAATTATTTAGAAATTATTTTTTATTTAAAAAATTAAAGAGAAAATAAACTTACAAAATATAAGAATTTTTTGAAAATTAAAATTTTTTTATTTATAAATTTATTTTAATATATTTTAAAATTTATTTATTTAAAATTAAAAAATATAAGAATATTTTAAAATTTTGAAATCTTTTCTTTTTGAATTTATTTTAATATATTTTTAAAGTTTAATTCTTTCAAAAAATTATTTAAAAATTTTGTTTTCTCTTTCAAAATTAAAGATAAAATAAACCTTAAAAATATTAAATTTTTTAAAAATATAATTTTTAAAATTTATTTTTAATATATTTTTAGAGTTTAATGTTTTCAATAAATTATTTAAAAAATTAAATAAAATTTAAAAAATTTCAAAAAAAAAAATTATTCAAAAAAATTCTTTTTTTTTTATACTTTATTTTTTTAAAAAAATATTTTTTTTAAATAATTTTAAAAATAATTTAATTTTAAAAATAAAATCAAAACGCAGCCAAAAGACTGCGTTTTGATGCGCCGCACCCTCTGCTGTGGCCAAGGCCACAGCAGAGGATCCATATCCCCCATTCTAACGACAGATAAGCCAGAAAAGGGCCGCGAGTCAATGAGTTACCCTGTTTTAGAAACCAACGAAGTAGAAAGTATTAAAATAAAAGGGAAAACGAAAAACAAGGCGCGAATGCAAAAGGGCGGAAAACGCAGATCATAGATAGCGATTTCCTCATACACGAAGGTTAGGTAGGGTGCCAATCAACACTATGAACCCCAAAATACCCTTCTTCTACGTTTTTCTTCTGCTTCTCATTTCCTGTTCGTCCCAAAACCCTAACCTTAAAACCTCCAATTCCACTCTATCGCCGTCTCCGGCTCACACTCAGCTTACAAACTATGGCTTCCCCGTTGGCCTTTTACCCGCTACAACAATTTTGGGTTACACTGTCAACCAGACCTCCGGCGAATTCTCCGTCCACCTTGGCGGTGCGTGCAAGATCACGCTCCCTCCCGACAACTACGTCGCCACCTACTCGAAGAGGATCACTGGAAAAATTGTCAAGGGTAGAATCGCAGAGCTTGATGGTATAAGGGTTTGGGCCTTCTTTAGGTGGTGGTCTATCTCTGGGATTCGCTCTAGCGACGATGAAATAGTGTTTGAGGTCGGGATGGTCACGGCGAAGTATCCGTCGAAGAATTTCAATGAGAGCCCAGCTTGCCAGGGCCAGCACTCTGTTTCCTGAAAGGTTTGGCGTCTTCTGCATCTTCATGTTTTGTTCGGTCAGTTGTTATTAAACTATTGATCGTAAGAGACGTTACCATTTCTAACTTCTAATCTTGTGGCAGGTCAATAAAAAAGGGATTTGATTTTGAGTTGCTTGCTAAGTTATCTGTGCTTTTTTATTTCTCCAGTGACAGGGATCCAATTTATCGATATATTCCACCCACTAGTGAGCTGATAGCTGTATATTCTGCATGGCTTGAATATCGGCGACTTATTTTCGAATCATTCTTTTTATTGACTATTCCTTTATTTGTTTATTTTTTTGTGTCCTGAACTATTTCTTTGAGCATTTTAGACTGGCTACTTTCTTGCAATCCTGATTTTAAAACCTTGCTTGCAATGAAAGCATTCAACTTGTTGCCTGTTAATTGATCGATCAATGATCTTTTAACGTCGTCTGTCAATTGAAAACGTAGCATTAGATAGGATAGAAGGATGAAAGAGTGGTCTACAATAGATCGGTTTTCATTTTCATGCTTGAGTTATTCCACCATGTGATTATGTCTTATTGGATTGCAAAGTTATGATGCTAATAAAGAAATAAAACTGTCTACGTGGTTGGTCAGCATCATCTTTACTTCTAAAGATTTTATATTATGAGTGTAAGTTGTGACTTGTGAACAATGGTAGGTTCCAACTAGAAGTAGACATCGTCTTTTAACTGTAACTACATGGATTTAGATTTTGAGCACAATATATTCAGATCATCGATAAGTTTCAGATAACATTGGTAACATTATTATATTTTTTTAAAAAATATTTATAAGGCTATCAATTGTTATTCATGATTTTATTTATTATCTAAGTTTTGACTAATTCTTGATCAATTTTATTATGTTTTATCTCTTTTAGATATAATATTCTCTGCTTTTTCCTGCCTTAATTGGTATAGACTTAATAGTGTTTGGAAAAAAATTTCTGTTGTTGATCCTTACCATTTCTTCCATCTTCAAGTTTTTTTTTTTTGTACTGTATTGAATGTATGACAATGTGGGTATTTGTTGTTATAAAATGCTTTCATGTTACCACAGTTGTTAATTAACCTTAAATTCTTTTGGTTTTCAAAAGATTGCTGGGGTTTCTTTCTTCCTTCTTTTCTATAATAATGTTTCATTGATTATAGTCAGTTGGTTTTTTAATGATTGATTACATTATGTTGGTTCTCATGAAACTAAGGGAGTTACGTGTTTAACCTTTGAACACCCAGTTGTCTTTTCCACTAGATGCTATATTTAAAAATAGTATATATTAGTGCTGGTTTTAAAGTGTTGTTTTGACGGAGTTAGTCTTAGTAAATTAATTTGTATACTGGTTCTTGGTTAATCTTATTTAACCTTAGTTGTCTTGTTACTGAAAAATGAATTTTGTGGCTGACTGCTTTTTGAGAGTAAAGATTAACAGAATTTAATTCCCTTTTACTTCATTCCTTTTGTTGTTTCATTTTTATCCTAAATAGCTATTAGGTGAATGGCCAAAGAAACAAAATAGTACTAGCAAGTAGGTGATTGTTTCTGGGCCTGGTTCCACTAAGCTTCAATTAGCTCTTAGTCACCAAATCTTGCTGCAATACCCTTTTTTTCCACCATTGTATTGCTTGTGGTTTTTTTGCTGGCCTGGGCTAATTATATTTTTCCCAATACTATTTCGACCGTTACAGTAATTGATATCCCCATGCTCCATGCACTCACGACCAAGCTAGATCTTAAATTTATTGGTATGGAGAAGTTGAGGTACTTAGTATTGGCTGCTTCAAAGTGAATTGTTGACAGTCAAGGAGTGGGGGCCACAAAATATAATTGTAAAAGCAGCTGGCCATGTCTGTTCGGCATGGCTTGTTTGGTGCATTGGTGAGGTGATTTTGCATTATTTTTTTTGTTTAGATACGTATTCAATGGCTATCTGTAACTTAAGAGAGATATGATCATAATTTTAAAAAAAGATGCATATTCATTAGATCCCAAATTAGAAATGTTATCAAATACGCCAATGTTGTGGTTCATGACTTAGTAGTCTCATCAAATTGATATTTTAAAAATTTGATGCTTAGCTTTGTTATTGTCAGGAAAAAACTGGGCTTCATTTCCTTCTGCTGATCTGGAGAATGGCCTTTCTTCATTTTAACATCTAAAATTTTGAATAATCTCCTAAACTTTTTTTTTTTGGTTGTAAAATTGAAATTGAAGTTTGAAGTCAATGTAAGTATTCATCTTGTGGTGTGCTTCAGAAGCCTAGGCCTACCTCTGGCTCAAAATACCAATGTGGTGATGGAAACTTTATTATAAATCTGTCCAGTGGGTAGTTTACCTGATTCTTCTTGTTCTTTAAGAAGGCGCTTCTTTTGATCGGTAACCATAGAGAAGTTTGGGATGTTTTTGTAAGAAGTCGAAGATGTGGTCAGTATATATTTTATTGAATACTGACTGTTGGGTACATGGACTAAAATAGTCTTAAAAGTTTTGTGCAGCTCATTTCTCATGCTATTTGAGGTTTAGAATTTGATCTTCGCAAACAAGGGGGTTAAATATTACGCCATACTGAATTTTGCCCGTACCAGGGTTGATGCTTCGTTTGTGAAAGCTCTAAACTCGCTGATTTTACGTGCTAGGTTGCAGAAAACCCATATCTGTTCTCCTAGTCCTTTGCTATGGGTCTTCGTTGGTTTTTCCTATGTCAGCGAACTTCATATAATTGGCTTTGCTGTAACGTTAAGCATATGCACTTTACTTTGATATAAATTTGCAAGCTCTCTTTACTGTATTTTCTTTCTTTATTCATGAATAAAACAGGTTTACGTGTCCTGAAATCTATGATAATTGACTTGCTTGTTTTTCATGTCCTGTAATGACTGTACTTTTTTACGTTTTTCCTTGTTTTCTATAGTAGATTACATCTTACGAAGTTTCGATTCTTGACATTTTTACCCCGTTATGCAGGGTACACGTTACATATTCGCTTCCTCCATGGGTTAAGCAATACGGTAGTGTCCAGGTTTCACCAAGGGCGGCTGCAAATCAAACCTAAGGCCGCTTGTATGGTCAATAAATATTACGAAACTTAGTGCATTATGAAACTATATGTATGTCACTACGAATATACTCTACTGTCACTTAATATTTTTCATTTCTTGCTTAGCCGCTACTCATTACTCTTTGGAACTTTTATAAAGCCACTTGGAACTTTGTATAGTTGATATTCTCTTTCGTTTTCCACTTTATTTATATAAATTATTTTATGTACCTATTTGTAAGCTATTTTTTTCAATTATTATTATTGAAAATTTGAACTAATTTTAATATAAAATTCATAAGTGAGAACATATGCAAAGACACATAATTTTTTGTTTAATTTTCGTTTCAGTAAATGCTCCAATATTCTCCATTTTCGGTTCATTTGGTTTCAATTAAGATTTGAACCTAGATTTTAAGTATCAATGAGTAAATTTGCCCATTGGTAATACACCTATATTCCTTAGCTATTGATGATTCAAAATTAAAATGAAAAGGAAAGGTGTAACAATTCGTCCCATAAAAATAAGGTGCAATACATATATCTTTGTGATAGAGTGAAAATAAATGAAGAAAAAGTACTCGAACTAATTGTTCATCTTTTGTTTGCGTTTTTTTATTTTAAAAATGAATGTATATATATACGTGGAACTAAAGAAGATGAAGTATAATGATTATGTTTAACTATACAAACAACCGGAGGAGATGCATGTTGATTCCACGGACAAACTGGCTTGCCATTATTTTGTCTTGTATTTTAGTTTTTATGATTATTTTCTATTTTTCTCTTGTCACAAATGGTGAACCAATTATCTATTTTGGACATTACAAGAGTTATGGAGTCGACAAAGTACTTTTCTGAAGAACTGAAGGACAAATTACCGAGTATTTTTATAGAAATAAAAGTCAGATTACGGTAAAAAAAGAAAAGTATTTATTACCCAAAATAAAGGGAAAAGTACTAATATTTTTCCTAATTAGTATGAACCATAAATGGTAATGCCCATCAGTGTAAAGGGGAGTGTTAAAGCTTTTTCATTACAGTCAAGAACTTTTGGTTATGCATGACAGTTGCAGCAAAATCTTTCCCATAACCTTATTTGGTACAACACAAGCCCCAATAAGTATATTCATAAACCACGGCATCGTGAAACTGGCATATATAAACTAACTAAAATAAAGAAAAGTGAAATCACGGAAATTAACAGGACAACTAAATTAACCTTATAATTATAATGTAACTGGTTTTAACATATATTATTACAAGAGGTGGGACCAGTTTTTTTTTTTTTTTTTTTTTTTACAGAAATCAAAATGTTGTTCAGGGTATGCCATATTAATAAATGAGACATACACAAACACTCCGTTCTGGCGCAGATCATAACCAGAAATGGCAACTGTGACAGTGTGGGTATTAGTGGTCTATAATTCAGATGAAGTAGTTGGTGTTTGCCCTCAAGTGCTTTTATTAAGGCGACCCCAGGAAACCCAAAAGGGGGGTGGCCACCATATACACATGACTCAACCTCTCAAATGCCGAAACAGAAACCCCATTAATTCCACCCCCTATTCCTTGAACTCGGAGCAAATGCTATTTTAGAAGACCTGTCTCTTCCTCGTGTTGATATGATAAACCACCCTACCTACGTTACTTTTAGTCCCACAAGCTCACTTTTGGGTATTCTTCAAAAATAAATAAGTAAATAAAAAGAGAGTAGGGCTGCATGCAGCTTGTGAATTTGATTTACAGCGTCGTCATTACAGTTCTGAGATTTTAATGATAATATTTTTTTTTGAAAAATAATGTTAATAATAACCATATATAACTGATGGTTAATTTATTAGCGTTTATCAAACGAATAAGCTGGAAGATGCAATAAACTATTTCTAAGTTATAACAAACGTAAATGCAACCCTTGTGTATTTTTCTTAATACTATGATCAGTGATGTCTCGAAGCTTTATCAAGAAACTGTAATTATTCAGATCATTCTCTGTGATTTTAAAGACTTATTTCTTCACATTAGTTAAAACTTAAATTAATTAAAAACATGTTATTTCTCTAGTCAAGCACATTAATTATACAGTGTTCGTTTTAAGGAAAAAAATAAGAAGTTTAAAATAACAATCTTAAATATACTACGACAATAATTTAACTCGACAAAATTCAAAAGTAGTTACCGTGGCACCACAAAATATAATCATTGGAGGCAAAGCACACCCAAAAGGGCCAAGGCGGAGGGACGAGACAATAAGAGTTGTCAAAATCACACACACCCACCAATAACGCTACCGGGACGGCTGCTGTTGTGCGTCTGCGTGCGTGGCCAGAGTGATTAGGACCGTATACTAAACCACCATATCTACCCAACAATGAAGAAAAGTACCGAACCCATGTTTGACGTGCATCTTTGATTAAAAAAAAAAAAAGATTTGACTGTTTCTTTTTCAGTGTTTTCAACATTCTGGGAGACACGTGTTTCAATTCAACTCCTTCACTTTTCAAATCATAATTAATTAATTTATTAACCCTTGACTAATCATCCATCCTCTTCATTCTCAACTCCCGCTTGCTTCGTCTCAAGGGTCGCATTTATGCCCCCCCGCGTCTTCTTTATTTAATATTTATTTATTTATTTATCTAACTTCTTTCTTACAATAATACGAAAAGGCAAATCCTACAGTACTCAACGTACACAATTACAGTTTTAAAATCCACACCACAATTTGTAACTCGTATTTAACATCATCATTTCAGTTAACTCTGCATCAACATGATACTAATTTGTATGTTAATGTATATTGGACCGGAGAAATTAAATACTTTGGTGTTTTTCTTTCAATATATACATTCACAATTATACCAATATTGTTTAGAGGATTAATCCCGACTATATATATTTTTAGTTTATATTAATTCTAAAAATAATAAATTCAAATTATGATTTTTAAAATAATTTAAAATCTAATATATATTATTCAACATTAATACATCTCCAAACTTACATGTTTTATACTTTAAAAATAAATTTAAATGATATGTATATAACTATAAAAAATCATATATATGTAATAAAATTAGATTATTTAAGCTTTTTTTTTTTTTACTTCAAGGCTCGGCCAAAACTTTTTTTTGATAGACCTAAGAGATAATAATTTGAATATTTTTATGTTACATGATTGATATATAAGAAATGAACATGAAAATAATTAATCATAAAAAAATTAAATAAATTTATCTTTCCCTCATGTCATTTACGAAAGATCTTAATCTCTAAGCGGAATATATCATGTACTCATGCAATGGCTTCTCCCGTACCAAAAGCTCCCGAAACCTTTTTTTTTTTTTTCTGCAGCATAATGAGATGAAAATAAGCACTCACATAAAAACAAAATAAATAGGCAAATTTTTGGATAATGGTAATCTCACGCGCAAGAAATACCGTGGTCAATACACGTACCAATGACATGAGGAATCGCTGCTTTATGTACTTTTCTTGTAGGGGCAGAACCTAGCTAAAGTCACGGTTATTTTCCATTATTCTTATTCATTATTTTCCGCTTCCTCTATTCACTATTCACAGAATGTGCAGGGACGATATTGCCCCCCTATAAATAAAATAATATTATCTTTTTTTTCTTATATATTTTATTTAATTTCATTCAAATTTAAATTTAAAATCAATAACTCTCTTATACTATTAAATAAATTCATTAATTGATTTCTCACATATTTTATTTTTACATGACACTATCGTTTAAAAATGACTATACTAATTTATTAATTATTTTTTCAATAATTATTATACCTTTAAATTTAATTAAAAGTTTCACAAAATATAGCATTTGAATTTTAATATTTACACTAAAAACTTACACAAAATTTAAACATCTTTTTTAAAATTTAGCAAAATTCAGTGAGAAATTTTAGTGATAAATTTTTTTTTAAAAAAAATTTGATGAACTTCTTCGGGGCATTTATGTCCATTCAATATTTTTAAATCTGAACAGTGAGCAGGGTGTGTAGGTAGGGGAGGAGGGTGCGAAAAGCCGTGCAGCAGAACCAAGCCCTGGCTTTCAAACTAACACGTTCTCACACGCTCTCCATCCGCGCGTGAGTTTTCTACCTGCTCTTGGCTCTCTAAAACGTGAACGACTCGTACAAGTTCCCCTCCTCCCTTCGAACCAACTAACAAGGAAGAAGTTTCTGTTTGGATTCATGCTCTTTCGGAGCAAATTTCTCAGCTTTGCTCCGCCAAAACCCTTGATTCGTCATCATTCGCTTCAGGTGCTTCTTGCAGATTCTTTTCCAAGTTCTCTTAGCTTTTGTGAAAAATACTTGTTCTTTTTGCGTATTTTCGACTCTTTTTCTCCGCAGATTCGTCTTTGTTTTTCTTATCTTTGTTTTTTTCCCAGTTTGTTTTTCTATTATCAAATTCTGTTTCTTTTTGCACCATAATTTTGTAAAAATATAAGCTTTTCTTGAATTATATTTCCCATATTGTTTATATGCTTTCAGAAAGCTCTCTCGATTTCCTTCTTGTTAATGCGCACAATGCATATAGGAAGAACCACTAATCGTGATAGTTGTGGTTTTATTATGATTCTACTCGTCTCTCTACGTTAAGTTTGTTATATATATCTCTATATTGCGTTATTTTCCATTCTAGAAAGTTTTTAGCGGTATTTAATATTAAAAAAAATACTTTTCTTTTTCAGTTGTGCCTCCTACAATGTTTTGCGGAGGATTCTATATTATTCACTTTCTGTTTTGTTTAATATTTTGGATGAGACATTGTAGATTGCATTAAAAGGGAAATTTAATATTTGTGGCGGAGTATGATTTATGTTTGGAAGATTTCATAAATCTATGGTTTTATTCTAGTTGGAAAATTTTCACTATTAATTTTCCTATCCTGCATTGTAATGTTGTATTACTTGACTTATTACGTACAATTCATGAACCACATTCTGGCATTAAAGTATTTGGATTGCCATTGCACCCATGAGAAATCATAACTTTTTGTTTGATAAAGGGAAAATGGAGGAGAACTTCCAAAACAGATAGTCAGAGTTAACGTTGCTGATAGTTGTTGTTTGATCTTAGGAGTTTTAACTCAAGCAAGTTAGTAATTATGCGAAAATTGGTCAAGTACTGTTCTTTTATTTTCTTTGGTGTATTACTCTGAGATTTCGATTATTAGTTTCCTTTTTCTATTCTTTCCAGAAGTAAATGGGTCATAACTTGTACATGAAACTATATTGATCTTCCTTATTACGTATAACACACCTGTGATATTTTTTCTCTCCTTTTGTCAGACAAGGGTCATTCAGTTATAGTGTTTACCACTTATAGATGGATTTGGAAGAGAAGTTCCTTGCCAAAGGTATGGTGTTAAGCTTCTTTTTCCTTGCCAAAGGTATATGTAATCCTGAGTTTTAGCTATAGTAATTTCGTTATCTATATTTTGTCAAACTATTTGAACAGTAGATATGATTTAGAATATAACTGAAGCTTGACTTTTTGTAGAGATGGATGATTTTAAACTTCTCTTGTCTACATATATTTTGTGTCCAATGAATGTGTTATGTTACCAGTGTCTTACCATTCATATACTTGCTGCTAGTCATTTCAAAAGTATGTTGCGCACTGATCTGTTGTAAAGAACATTTTGTATGTACAGTTTTGGTTCCACTGCATAGCATAAGTATTGACAAGTGATTACTTATTTTATCATTTTTATCTTATAGCCTCGTGATTTATTGGTGCCTACCCTATTGATGACTTAACTTTTTTTGTGGGTCCAAAAGTGAAATTTTTTGGTCCATATGAAGAAATATAGTTTAATCATGTGCTAAAATGATGACATGGGTGATAAAACACCTTATATGCTTGAGACCAAATATGTTGTTGTCTCACTACTTGCTTAGAGTCAAGAATCAATGTCATATTAGAAGATGTCATAATATACTAATAACTACTGAACAAATATGGTTATTATTTTGTATTATTTTTTATTTTTCCGGGTTGCTCTGTTTAGTTGAACTTTAGAAGGTAATTGTGCCTATGCCTGCTAATGGGTAATACCTGACTGTATTCCCTGCTATTCTGTTTTGCTATTTGGAACTATATCTTAATAATTAACTTTAGAACAGTTTTTCCATGTTATATGGCAGTGTTTTACTTTGTGAAACCTATATAGTACCATTAAGGCAAATAATGTTGAAATGTAGTATGAGAGATTCCCACTTGAAATTTTTTTAACGGCAACCCAGGTAAGGGCTGCAAAGTCTGTCCACATAACCTACCTGAGATTTTTTTTGTCGATAAGATTTTTTTTTTTTTTTGCTTATGTGTATCCTAGTCTCAAATAATTTCTCTGTTGCATAAATTTGCTTATAGATTTTATGGTAGTATAGTCAGTATATCCATTATTTCTTTGAAATATTAGGATATGAATTTTGACCTTTTAATAATTTTACTTTTTATCTTATGAAAAATTAATGTATTAATGGATGCTTCTATTGTGGATATAGCATAATTATAAAGGAATGAAGAACTTATATCCTTCCTAATTGAAGTATAGATTGTAGAATGCAAATGCAAAAAATGTTAATATATTACAAACCAAGTCTATGCTTTATGGCTTACTGTACAATCTTATGATAACATTAGACTATATATGGAATGTAAGTGAGATTCACAATCCCACAAGCTGTCAATTTGATTGCATTAACTGAGTATATTAGCAGATCTTGGACTTGTTGAATTTGGTTATTATTCATATTTATCAGATAAACTAGAAGGTATTTAGTTGTGTTTGCATATACTTAACCTCGTCCATCAGTAACATGGGCACATTATATCTCCTCTTAGAATACACACACACGGGAAGATTAACATTGTAGTTCTCTTTTATAAAAAAATACATTGTAGTTTTCAAACATAAGAAAATATCAACTTTTGATTAATTACTTATTGATGCCCCATTTTTTAAAATCTGGTGTGATAGATTAACAGGATGATTACTTATAATTTAATAGTTGGATTGACGAAAATCACATTTCACAAGTAGTCTTTCTGGTGTTAGTGCAAAAAGCTTTTATGTGTGTGTCTGTCTTGTGTCTGCATAGAGATTAGTATATATAAAGGGTTCTTCCAACCTAATAGTGGCACCTTGTCTTTTGCTGCTTGTCTAGGAGGTGCTACGCCATCTGCTTTGAAGATGCTTCCCTAGTGTCAAAAATTTCAAGATATCTCTTCTCTTCTTTTTTGTTTCAATTTATAGGGAGTATCACTTGTTTTTGAGGTATTGATTTTCCTGCTCTCATTTTTTCTTGAAATCTTTCTTATATCTAGTATTTTGGTTGTTTGAATTATTTTGGAATGCCTTTTGTGTGCATGTTTGTTTGCTGTCTATCAATCCCCTCTCCCTCAGGTATGAATGCCATCTTTTAGTGACAAAAATTGGTCTTTTTGTTTGATGTTTCATGAAGGCCATTTTATGTACATTTCTAATCAATTGAAGATGGTTTGTTACTTGTATGCCTCCTATTTTAGGAAAACTTATAACCTAAGATTTGTGTAATTCAACTGGGGGAATGATTTTGCTTTGCAGTTGTTCATCTGGTTCTACCATAACTTATTTGCATTTGTTGTTGTGCCTTTTTTTTCCTTAAATGGTTTTGCCTTATATAGTTTGACATTAGCATCAGATCATGATTTCAACATTATGTTTGGAACTTTTATATGCTTTAAAAATTGAAGTAAGATTATTTTGACATTGTTGCTGTTGATACAGAAAAGTTTGTGTTCAGATACAATGATTCAGGAGTTAGCAATAGGATGTTGTTTCTTGATCAATTGGTGTTGATTACAATGCCAAGAGTGAAAGTAGCTTTATCCTACAATATTCAGATATTATTTGCAGATGTTTCTGAATTATCTTGGAGTTTCAACATGAATGACTGGTTTATGATTCTCTTAAGAATCAACTCCATGTTAGATTTTTGTTAATACTTTTTTCCCGTGCAACTTCACTTTGCTTCCAATTACTTGCATTGAGATCCTGAGGACTGCACTCAGTTGGTTCATCCTTTCATATCTTCTTCATTTTCTGTTTACATTTTTAATACATTATTTTGCTATCTATGTCCATTCTCCTGGGTGAGAGGGTGTCTTGTATAGTCTTGCTGTATGATGGCATTACAGGGGATGCCAATGCACCTTATGTGGGGATAAAATCGTACTGTTTTCCCCTTCCTGATCTTTCAGTCATTAAAGAGGCAAGTAAGGCACCAAACTTGTGCTTATAACACCATTCCCTAGCTTCCCTCTCGGTTTCACATTCTCACTATTGCAGGCTTTCTTTACATGCAGCTCGCTTGCTAAATATAAGGTTTTATTATCAAACTGTCTTGTTTGTAGTGCACTAAATTTGTGTAGATTCTTATTGAATCTATTAATTCATTGCCTCCTTTTTATTGCTGCAAGATATTCCTAATGGCTGAGTGGAGCTAGATTTCTACTTTAGATGCATAGATCTAGAGCTAGTGGTGTAGTATACATGGTGCTTGATGCATACGTGATGCCTAGGTACACAAAGAACCTGGTCTGGTTAGCTCCACTTGTTGGATTCTCGTTACCTAAATCTGAGGTCTATGTATGTGGTTATAATCTGAAGCTTACACAAACCCCAAAGAAGGGGCTTAATGGTGTCTTAACTCCTAACAATATGCTTATAACATTGGTGTTATAGAGCGTATTTGCCAGGAGTGGCAACATAAGTTCAGATTTGATGTTAAATATTAAAAAGTAGGACCATGATTGCATGTATTTGAGGAGATTACATTGGCAGTGTTGTATCTTCTTTAGATACCTTAGCCTGCATGATGGAGTCAATTATACAAGGATGAAATTGTGTCAAAGGTTGAACTGTACTCATATTACCCTTCTATGCATTTTCCTTTGGTGGGACCTGAATGTAAATAATCATTTACTGCATACATTGTTGATATGCTGAAATAATTTGTTACCTTCGCTATTTTTCTTCAGTTAATCATGTCTGTATGTGAGTCTTGACTTTATTGTTTACTTTAGCTCAGTTTTTGCCACCAGAGACTTACTTTGCAGTTGGTTATTGCCATCCAGTTTCTGGTCTTCAAAGCCTTTCTTCGAGTGTGCAAAGCACACCAGAGAAAAATGGCCATTCTGACGATGCTTCAAGAAGTCCGGAACTTCTTCAGGAGTTCCTGAAATCTGGTACAAAGAAGGAACTTCTCCGAACATGCTTTGATAAGGACAAAAAGAACATTTCGTCAAAAAATAAGATGACTGAAACTAAGTCAACCGGTAAGATTATCAAGAAACAGGAATCAAAAAAAGTTTCCAGCTTTAGCAACCAGCCCACTAAGAAGCAACACAGAAAGGGAGAAAATCCCACAAGGCTCATGCCAGCTCCTGACCAGTCTTCTGATTTTGGACATACGAACTCCTGGATCTGTAAAAATTCTGCTTGTAGAGCTGTTTTATCTATAGATGACACATTTTGTAGAAGGTGCTCTTGCTGTATCTGTCACCTTTTTGATGATAACAAAGATCCTAGTCTTTGGTTGGTCTGCACATCTGAATCTGCTAAAGGTGACTCCTGTGGTTTGTCATGCCATATCGAGTGTGCCATTCAACATGAAAAAGTGGGAGTTGTTGATCATGGACAACTGATGCAACTGGATGGTGGTTATTGTTGTGCATCTTGTGGTAAAGTTACAGGGATACTTGGGTAAGTAATGCTCTTCACCTGCTGAGTTATGGATGACATATGCCCCCCACCAACCACTCAAAAGAAAAAAGAAGAAACAAATCACTTCTTGATCTGAATTCTGAATGTATATTTAACAAAAGAATTAGATTTTATTATTTGCTTCTTCTGCTTACACTAACTTAGGTATGCTTGCAGCAGTAAAACAAGCATGCATGTAGTTTTTGCTGTGTCTAATGTGTCTAGTTCTGGGAAATGAATTCCACTATGGTCTTGCTCAGTTCCTGTATGATAGTGAAGTAGACAATTGAGATATATAATAGATGTCACCATTTGTAACTTGTATGTTGGTAACTTAATTTTCAGCCCTACCTTGATGACATTGGGGGTTCATGTTTAATAATGGCAGATGTTGGAAGAAGCAGTTAAATATAGCAAAAGATGCTCGACGTGTAGATGTACTCTGTTATAGAATATATTTGAGCTACAGGCTTCTGGATGGGACTTTGAGGTTTAAAGAACTGCATGAGATTGTTCAAGAGGCGAAGGCTAAACTGGAAACAGAAGTCGGTCCAGTTAATGGAGTTTCTTCCAAGATGGCACGAGGTATTGTTAGCAGACTCTCTATTTCCAGTGATGTGCAGAAACTCTGCTCTCTTGCTATTGAGAAAGCTGATGGGTGGCTTGCCTCTGTTTCCAGTGTAAATCCAGATTCCAGAGGTTGAAACTAATACTTTTTGGATTGTTTGGTTCATCTTTCTTTTCAATCAAGTTTCATTTTTATGGTATATGATGATTTTGTTTAACTCACAGAGGGTTCACTTCCTGCTGCCTGCAAGTTTGTTTTTGAAGAAGTAACAGCTTCCGCAGTCAAAATAATTTTGATTGAAATGTCAAATGCATCTTCTGAGGACGTCAAAGGTTACAAGCTCTGGTATTACAAGAGTGGGGAGGAATTGCACACTAAAGATCCTGTTTGTATTTTCCCTAAATCTCAGAGGAGGATTCTGATATCAAACCTTCAACCTTGCACAGAATATACTTTTCGGATTATATCTTATACAGATGTGTGTGACCTGGGTCATTCTGAGGTCAAGTGTTTCACCAAGAGTGTTGAGATAATTCAAAACAATCCCTCTTCATTAGTTGCTTTGAATCATAATAAGGAGAGCCTTAAAACTGGAGACGGTTCTTCTGACTCCAAAATGGAGCCAAATCCCACAATGGCTGATTCTGGATTTAAGGTTCGAGACCTGGGAAAAATTTTACGTCTTGCTTGGGCTCAAGAACAAGGTTGTTTTGATGGGTTTTGCTGTGCTGATGTGAAAAATTGCTGTGGAGGAAGTGAAATGGTCAGGCCTGATAATGCAGAAGAGAGTTTGCCCATAGTTTCTCGAGGCCTTGATTTAAATGTTGTTTCAGTGCCTGATTTAAATGAAGAATTAACACCTCCTTTTGAGTCTTCCAGGGATGAAGATAATGGTTGCACTTTGCAGCAAGCTGTGGGGGCAGATGACGATGCTGCTTCTCATGATATGGAGAAAAATGGTTTAGCAAGATCTCATGGTAGTGGTGACTCCCAAACCTGGACCCATGGACCAACCGGAGAAGTGCCAGCTGTTGACTCTCGCCTAGCTGCTTGTAGGAAGAGAGTAGCAAGCACAAATGAAGAGCCGCATGATTGTGACAGCACTTTGATAAATGGCTCTCCTTTACGTATATCTGATGG
Organism: Gleditsia sinensis; assembly: GCA_037074535.1. NCBI lineage: Eukaryota > Viridiplantae > Streptophyta > Magnoliopsida > Fabales > Fabaceae > Gleditsia > Gleditsia sinensis. Next base: position 32,737,430 of record CM073474.1, on the reverse strand, counting down.
CTCATGTTCCCTGGATGAGAACTTTGAGTATTGTGTGAAAGTTATTCGTTGGCTAGAATGTGAGGGCCACATTAAACAGGAATTTCGGTTGAAATTGCTAACATGGTTTAGTTTGAGGTCAACAGAGCAAGAACGCAGGGTGGTCAATACCTTTATTCAAACTCTGATAGATGACCCAAGTAGTTTGGCTGGACAACTGGTTGATTCCTTTTCTGATATTATATCTAACAAGAGGCCAAGAAATGGATTCTGTAGTAAGCTTTGGCATTAAATTATGGACATTGAATCTTGTTACACAAGATTGCTATTTACTTCAAGCCCGCCATTTTACAGCCAGAAGTCACCCTCTGATTATTTTTGCCTACCTTGTACAGGCATTTTTTTCAATTAATCACTGTCAAAGTGATTCATTTCAATTGCAGACTATTTGTCTGGCTAAATGGATATGCATTGATGATTGCAGGGACAGTAACTCATTTTTCAGTTAGAAGGCATTTTACTATTTCCAAGTTACTGCAATTATTTTCAGTTAAGAATTTAATTATGGAAGATATTAGTATTGAAACTTTTCATTAGTTCCATTTGAAGAAGTTACATGAAATGATCTCCGATTTTATTCATATGTCTTTGTTTTATATCTTTGTTGTTTTCTCAGTCGCTGTGAGCAGGCAACATGCAAATGTTGTGTTTCTCTTACACTCAGTATTGATGCTTTTACTAACGTTTTCTTGGCGTCGGGTTATGATGCAACCTGGGTTGACTCTGAGGATCACCCTCATAGGATATTGATGACATTAAGTCACCATGAGTAATTGCTACCTAGCTGGCTCAATAAGTTTAACTGCTGGAAAATTGGAAGCATAGCTATGGGGCCGGGTGCATTGTAAATGAGTCTGGGCATGCCCGAGCTTAACATCCACCGTACGAGTTTTCTATTCGCGTTTTTTTTTTTTTTTGGAAGCGTAGTAAGAAAGTTTAAAAGCAATGCTATTTTATTTGCATGCTTCTTTGGTGGATATATACCGAACAAATAATATGCAGTCTTGCCTAGAGTTGTACTAACAGGGGGCATCCAAATGGCGCCTCTTCTGCATCAAGTTCAAGCCAAATGCCCCAAATGTCATTTTTAAAAATAAAAAAGAACCAAAAAGTAAGATGATCTTCTAAAGTTTGTTTTTTTCTTTCATGTTTTTTTACCTTCATATTTTATAACTGTTCAATTGTTCAATAGTAAGACGATCTTCTAAAATTTGATCTAAACTTAACCCTACCAGATAAGTTTGGTTTTGTGGAATTGAACCAAAGGGATCAACCATCATAAGATATTGAAAAAAAAATTCAAATTTTCATTGGTTCATATATAAGTCCTACTCAATAGAAAATAATCTACTTCAATTTTTTTTATTTTATTTAATGTTCTGAAAAAATGTAATTAATTATAAAAAATAATAAAATTAAGAATGTATTTATATAATATAAAAAATATTATATATGAGCATATGTGATTTGAATAATTTTAAGATATCTAAATCAATACCTTATTTAAGTAGCCTTATTATTAATTGTTAAATAAATTTGGATATCTTCATGAAGTAAGAAATACCACCACCAAAATTACTATAAAATTTTTCATATAATTTGTTCCAATTTAAATTAAACTTTTAAACCAAGACAACAATTTTTTCAAGTCAAATTTTGTCCATAACTTTGATTCAAAACTAGGGCTTAATTTGGGGGATATAAGCGTCGTCGTTTCTAAACGAATTTTTTTAATATATTTTAAAATTATTTTGGCCGTGCAAATGGATTGAATTTTTAAATAATACCAACTGAAAGATGAGGTTCACAAACTGTCACTCACCTCTGGTTTTATTCTCAATCTTTCTCTTCTCTCTCACAAGATGCGACTTCTACATGCTCCATCCTCGCCTCATCTTTCCTTCCAAAGCTCAAAAGCACAACTAACAGGTGGAATATACTTCAACTGCTTCAGATTCCTACAGCCGGTTCATTTCTTTATGGAATTTGGATTCTTCTTGCAGGATTGCATCCTTCTGTGAAATCTTCTACATTATTTGCCATCAATTTTTCTCTTCAGCCTGGAAGGGACCAAAGTTTAACATGGACGTCTTATAAAGGGGCCAAATTGAGCTCTGTTGCAGCTAGAGCTGCTTCTGTTGAAGGTAATTTGATTTCTTTTCCGTGCAAGGCAGAGGATTAATTCTACTGTGGAAAATTAGCATAGGTAAAACTTGCAGAATAGGCTAGTTATGGAAACATCTCTAACCTCACTTGTTAAAAGGCAGTGAAGCTTATTAGCATTATGAATATGGGTTTTTGGAATATCTCCATTGCTATTGCAATTCAATTTCTTCATTGCAAAGGTGCACTACTTTTCTTAATTCGGTGTTTGTTGCTTGAGTATTCTACGAATATACATATATGCGTGTGTATACTGCTTGATAATCTTAGGTTGTACTTTAGAGAGTAAAATACAAATGGGTAACTGTTGATGAGAAAATCAAGGGAGTTGGTTTTCATACATCCACAGGAGTTTATCAGGTTGCTCCTAGTTTAAAAGATCTAAACCATTGATTCTATCATCGATGGTGATTCACTCTGTAATTTCTAGCATGGTTGCTAAACGAGAAGAACTTGATACTTCTTTTTGGGGTGAAATGATTATAAGTTGACATTTTCTACTATAAATTATGGTTTCTTTCTTCTGGTCCCTATTAAAGTTGGAAATGACAGATTTCGTCTCCTTCATTTTGATACTAGGTATAATATACCCTATGCTCAAATTTTTTTTGTCGAGGAAACAATTTCTTAGTAGGTAGTGTGATTGGGCTTCTTCCATTGTATTACATTCAATCAGGGACAACTGCCAAAATTGATAACTAATGTCTGGATCTTGAAGTATTCCTATTTTTTGGGTCCCTCCTATTTCTGTTGGACAGATTTTATCAAACCATCTTAAATATACTGTATCCTTTTGTGAAAATTTCTAATTATAATTTGCTGCCCCTGTGGAGATTTGCATCCAGCTGATCTTATAACAGTTGAGGGTCTGTTCGGACTGCAGAACGAGTTCAATGGCCAGGTCCTGTGCCCCTTCCCATGTTATAATTGCTAACATGATGTTGTTTGGTTCCCATGATTGGCACCTTGGTCATTAAGTAGATTATGTGGTATTTCAGACTCTTGTTTGAGTGCAAAGGTCTTCTTTTGCATGCTATTATGGTTAAGACAAGTGAGATTCTTCATTTCATTGAGATTTGTTGAGATACATGTAAGTGTGGAAATTCTATGTCAGTCAGGTGAGAGAATGGTAAGGAATAAAGATTCAAGATGTTGTCTTTAGCCTAATGACTCAAAATTTTGGATAAGGGTGATAGCAAATCTTCATGTATAGGACAATTTTGAAGACCTCCATGCAGAAGGGGTTGTTATCAAAAGAAATGTGCCCTAAGTAGTTGTTTTAATCACCAGACAACTAGCACCTGATTTATCATTGAAAAACTTTTAGTTTTTTCCTGCCTTCATTCTGCATTGTTTTTTATATGCATAGCCACATCAAGTTAACTTAGTTCTTTATAATATAAGCAGCTGGAACTTCTGCAGTATCAATTGGAACAGCCGAGGATGATGTGTTGAAAGCCTTGTCACAGATCATTGATCCAGACTTTGGAACAGATATTGTTACATGTGGATTTGTAAAAGACCTGCAGATTGAGGAAACTCTAGGAGAGGTCTTAAAGCATGGGCTTGAACTTTCTGCAATACACATGTAAATGTTAATGTTCTTACCCGGAGTTTTTTCCTTTGAATCTCAGGTGTCGTTTCGGTTAGAGCTCACTACACCAGCATGTCCAATCAAGGACATGGTAAATGACACAATAACCATTGTTTGAGCAACAGCTGATGTAGGTTAGAGTGGTAGACTTTTTTATCTGTAAACCAAATTCATTTCATAGCAGTGAAATTAACTAAGTTATTCTATCCATTTTCTATATACTTTAAATTATTATTTCTTTCTAATTCTTCCTAGTTATCACATGACCATCTGTCGTATTCATTGATGTATTTTATGAAATTTCAGACCAGTGTTTCTAAACCACATTTCCCCATCTTTAAACGTGATGTTTGAGTCTGATGTGTAGAGACTGTAAATGAATATATATGCATTGACAGTTTGAGCAGAAGGCAAATGAGGTGGTGGCAATGCTTCCTTGGGTCAAGAATGTAAAAGTCACAATGTCAGCACAACCGGCTAGACCTATATTTGCAGGGCAACTTCCAGCAGGTCTACAGACAATTTCAAATATTGTGGCTGTCTCCAGTTGTAAGGTTGATTTTTTTGGGGATTTCTTTTCTCATATGCTAATCTTGTTATGTTAAGCTGTTTGTCAACATTTGGGGTGCTTTTTGGTCCTTTCAAAGTTAGTACAAATAGCTGTTTGGAATCTTGGTTCATTCAATACGCCCCTTACTTCTGCTTAAAGATTTTAATATTTAAATGAGTTTTAGTCTTGTAGAGAACATTGGTTTGTTTATTTGTATGTTAATTTGACATATAACACCTGAAAAAAAGGTCAGCTTCCATTTGTTTTAAGTGGAAACAAACTACACAAAGCTCTTTTGTGCCACCATTAAGAAAATAAATTAATTTTTCTATTTTCTATTAAATCCATTTGTATAATGCTTGTTATACAAGAATAGCAACTATGCTGTTTCAACTTGAACTTTGAAGCTCGACTTTTGCTTGTTTAAAGATGAGTCAATTTATGTTCCAGGTTCTAGTTTCACATCATCAAAGTTCATTGTGTGAAACTTGCAGGGGGGTGTGGGAAAATCCACCGTAGCTGTAAACCTTGCATACACTTTGGCTGGTATGGGAGCTAGAGTTGGTATATTTGATGCTGATGTCTATGGCCCAAGTTTACCAACAATGGTCTCTCCTGAACACCGACTATTAGAAATGGTAATATATGAAAAATCAATTAACTTTTTAACCTGTAGTTGAATGAAGTGCTGCAAACAATTTTTCTGAGTCTTTCTGTAGAATGCAGAGAAGAGGACCATAATTCCAACTGAATACTTAGGGGTCAAGTTGGTCTCTTTTGGCTTTGCTGGACAAGGACGTGCAATAATGCGAGGCCCAATGGTTTCTGGAGTTATTGACCAACTTCTGACTACTACTGAGTGGTATGCTGTTCTTCTAACATAATTTACTTAGCAGAGAAAAGGGGAGAAAGTCAAAATTATATAGGATTTTTTGTTGTATTTATTACTCACAGCAGATGTGTCTAGATAGTTCAAGTTTACTTTTTGCTCATTTCAGAGTCTGGATTGAAGATTAAATTTGCTCTGCTTGATATATAATCTTTACTTTTGGCCCACTCCAGAATTGAGATTCACAATTTTAATGGGTTCTGTTTGATATGTAATCTTGACTTGTTCAATGTAGGGGCGAGTTGGATTACCTTGTTATTGACATGCCCCCTGGAACTGGAGATATTCAACTGACTTTATGCCAGGTTCTGCTGTTGCCATGATCCCCTGGTCTTCTGGACTAGATTAATATCAAATTATTCAATGTCATACTTTATTCTCACTCATTTTCCCTTTATTTTATTGTTTTAAATTACATCATGGATGTACATGAATCCTATATGCTTGTTTGCAAATACTTTTTTAGTTGCCAACCTCATGAAATTATGTGGATTGGTTGTTTCTTCAGGTAGTCCCATTAACTGCTGCCGTAATTGTTACCACTCCTCAAAAGCTAGCATTCATTGATGTTGCAAAAGGAGTTCGCATGTTTTCAAAACTTAAGGTGGCTCTTATGCTATTGAATGACCCAAATATTCCAATATATTATTTTTCAATCTCATATGCTTGTAATTGTTTTACATTTTTTTGTTATCTTTTCTCCTTTTGACTTTTTGCAAAAGAAAATGACACTTGTCCATGTACTTTCTAATCATATAATTAGAGTCATTTATATTTCATACACTGTTCACATTTGATTTTTACATATATTTTTGGTCTGTTGATGCATAAGGTGCCATGCGTTGCTGTTGTTGAGAATATGTGTCATTTTGATGCTGATGGAAAACGATATTACCCATTTGGTAGAGGTTCAGGTTCTCAGGCATGTTATTTTCTAACTGTTTTCATCTTCATTAAAATTAAGGGGAGAAAATATAGACCTGTTAATGGAGGACAAGTACTAATTGTCTGTGAGATGCTTCAATGGTTTGATCAATTTTGCAGGTCGTCCAGCAGTTTGGAATACCTCATCTATTTGATCTGCCCATTAGACCGACTGTATGTCTTATGTCATGTTTTATACTTGAAACTTATCTGCACTGCTCTTACGTGTTACATCCTGTTATTACATAAGTGGTTCTACTTTTCATATATTTTCCTTGCATGATACATAACCCAAGTAATCCTATTTTGGGGGGGAGGGGGAGTGAAAAAGAAGAGAAAATTTCCTGCCAGCTCCCAACAAATTCTAAAGCACAGTCTATCCAGTTACATGATCTGAAGAAAAACCTCCTCCATATGCAACTCCCAATAATGCAAGCAGTGATAGAAGTGGGCATTTCAGTTCACCTTAGAACTGAATAAAATCTGCCACCCAAGCATTGTTGTTATATGCCTACGTTAGAATTTGTAGAATTTGAAAGAGAACTCTGTCTAAATCATCCCAAGGATCTTTCAAAGATTCATCCATAGGCTACCTTACTCCCAAAGGCAGCTTACTGAGCCCATAAAGACCATAACGTGTCAAAAAAATTCCTTTTTAATGGACCCCACAAATATTTTACCGGAAGGGTAGTTTCAAACTCAAACAACTAGCCCCCTCTGTGCAATGTAAGAAGCCTCTGCCCTGGTAACCGCACAATATTTGAACTTTCCATCTATACAATGGCAAAGAAAACATTTGCAATATCTCTATTCTCCTAGTAATCAACACAGGAAGAAGAAAAAGGGACATGAGTAAGCTGGAGAATACTTGCAAAGTAAGGTTACATCCTGTAGACAAATACAAGAAGTTTCTTCCCTCTAATTGTTTCTAGAAGTCTTATATGTAAAACCCCGTCTAGTAAAAGAGAAAGACGAAGGTGCACACTCCCTTGCATTTTTTTTAAAATCAAGATACTTATCTTCTGTAAGCTTCCTTTAAAAAAAAAAAAAGAACGTGGCTCAGAATTTGTAATTTTCATGAAGTATATTAATTCTGCACCACTATAAATTACAAAAGCCACACGATAACCTAGAACATATATTTGATATGTATCTAACACTGGTACACCACCAAAAGTATGCGCATCTGTGCTTATTGACTCGTGACTTTTTATAATAGAATTGTTGAACATTTTAAAATTAATTATATGGCCATTTTTCAAAGATGTTATGTTAATTCCGTTCTAAACGCTTGTACCATATTGCATACTGAAAAAAAAGGAGACACAATCCAATTTTATTTTTGAATATTTACATCTTCAATTTTTACAGCTATCTGCTTCTGGAGATAGTGGAATGCCTGAAGTGGTGGCTGATCCTCTTGGTGAAGTTGCCAAGACTTTCCAGAACTTAGGGATATGTGTTGTGCAACAGTGTGCCAAGATACGCCAACAAGGTATGTTATATGTGCTTATTGATATTTGGGGAGGAAACGCTTCCCAGCAAATCAGGTTATAGCTAGTTCTTCATATGTATGTAGTTGTGATATTAATATTTATCTGGTGATCAGCTGCAAAACTGTTTAAGTAATTATTATTCTGTACAGGAAAGTTACCAAAAACCTCTTACTGAATTTAGATTTTTCATGAGGTTCATAAATTTCAAGTTTTCTGACAAGCAGTCTGGGCTTTTATTACGGCTCAGGACTAGTATGTCTAAGAACTTCCAAGATGTCTAATTGTATATTATATGAATCCAAAATTGCAGACTTGCGTTCCTCTTAAGCATTCATTTTGGTTTTTCCTTTTATTGAAAAACATTTTGCTTTCAATTCAGTTTCAACCGCTGTCACCTATGATAAATCAATTAAGGCAATCAAAGTGAAGGTACCAGATTCAGATGAAGAATTTTTTCTGCATCCTGCAACAGTGAGACGGAATGATCGCTCTGCTCAGAGTGTGGTATGCTCATATTTAAGAGCTCAGTTTCAATTAAAAAAATCTAAAATGAAATATAACATTTAAGGTAAGCTGTGCATAATATTTTGGTAGCTGCACTTAAATGTCTTCCACTAACTTCAATATAAAAAATTATCGGTTTCACATAACCTATAAATATTAAAATTTTAGAACTTTAAATTACTATTCATTAACTATCGTTATCTTTCATTGATTTTCATTTTATATATTTATTTTCTTATTACAAAAAAGATAGTTTCATAAAATATGCAAGTTAAATACTCCAAAGAGTCCAAACTCCTCCAAAGACATATATATTGGTATAGGTGATGACTGAATAATCCTATAGGAGTACAGCTGGAACTACTTGTAATTTGCATAGATCTTTTACATGTCAGTCTCCATCTCATCGGTAGCTAATCTTCTTTAAACAGGATGAATGGACAGGGGAGCAGAAATTGCAGTATGCTGATGTTCCAGAAGATATTGAACCCGAAGAAATCCGACCTATGGGAAACTATGCTGTTTCAATAACTTGGCCTGATGGGTTTAACCAGGTGATCTGATATGGCATGTCAGATGTGATGCTTTCCATAAAATAAGAAGAGCATTAAGTCACCACCGTAGTACATAAGCTATTTTTATTAGTTGTTTATACCTTTCCCATACCATCTTCACAATCAAACAAGACGCAAAAATCTTTCCCTCATATAACTTTAAGATATCTATTCTGAACAAGGTCGTTGCTTTATGGCTTCTTTAAATTGACTATTTTTCATTTAGTCACCCATTATTGTGCCTGAATATGCTGCATGCAAGCAATAAAATCACCTAAATTGTGCATTCAGGTAGAGCTTCAATATAACAGATGTTGTTTCTGCCTGTTATTATTTTCAGTTATAGAGCAATAGATGTAAAAATCAGATGATTATGTTAATATATGGTTCAGATTTTAGATCCAGCTTCTTCATGAGCCAGCTATTTAATGGATTCCCTTTATATCATTGAATTTAATAAATCCATGGCATCTGAAGGAAGAAAAATAAATCTATACATTCTGGATTCCTAATTTTGTCTTGCAAATAGTTGTTTGGTGTTGAAGAATTCTGCCCTCTAATTTTCTTTTAATTATTTCTGCCGTACATGCAGATTGCTCCTTATGACCAGCTACAGACAATGGAACGACTAGTTGACACTCTTCTACCAACTGCACAATTATGATATTTTGGCTATTGAAATCATCAGCTGGATGGCATCAATACTTTGCGGTAATGGCGAAGTGCTGCATGGTAGCTTCCAGAGGCTTCAACACTCCCTCAATCTAGACTTCTCATTATATATATATGGGAAGAGTATGGTCTGATAGATTATTCTGTAATTTATAGGTTGTCCTTGAGAATCATTATACCCTTCAAGTTTTTTTGCTTTACTCTCTTTTATTGCTTTTAGTAGAGTATTTACTCCTCTTTCGTGAATCTTAGTATACCACGTACAAATTGAACATGTGATAATGTAATTGACCCCTCGCGGCATGTTTACCAACTAGTTTTATATGATAAAAATGTATTTGAAATGTAATTATTATATTATTATCATCAGAATACAAGTTTACAATAAAAATAAACACTTCACAATCTATTATAGTGGTTTCTAACAAGTAAACTATCCATAAAACAAAAATGTGTATAAGCCTTCGCTAATAGCGGGCATAATTTTAGATGTTCCTTCATCAGTCGAACAAAAATTAAGTGATCACCTAAACTATGAATAGGCCACTAACTTTTAAACTAGTAAGTACGTAATTAATTTAGTTTTTCGAGGACACATAACCAAAATAATAATAAACTATAAAATTGAAGCAATAATTTTTTTTTAATGATATTGTAGATTGTTAAGTTTCTAGGTTCTTTAATCAATATTTGGTGTAAAAAAAATACTAAAAAGTATATATCAAGAGCGAATCTAGTAGGAAGATGGCATATGTGTTCAGGATCGATTCAAAAGTGAAGTTAAAAAAAATTAGAATTTTAAGTTTTATAAAAAAAATTATTATTTATTTTAATAATTTAAAAAAAAAAGTCGATTACAAAAAAAAGAAGAAATGAATTAACAATTATACAAATTTTTTTAATTTTTTTCACTTATTACTCATTTCACGTACTTCTGCATTTTTCAGTCTAATATAACCTTTCAAGACGCAAGTCGCAAGGAAATAATTTCAAAAAAATCGGAGGGGCAAAATGATCCACAAAGTGGAAAACATCACTCTCTCTACCAGAGACCCTCCTTTAAACGGTTACCAGTTATCAGTTATCAGTTATCAGCCCGCGACAAGGTAAATACTAAAGCATGCGAAGCCTAGTAATTGGCGGAGCTCCTCATTTTCTGAGTTCCCTCTGTTACTCTCTCTGCAAATCTACCAAACCATCGCCATTTACCCGAGCCACTGCGACGATGGCCACTGCCGAAGAGTTCGTGAAGGGCAACGTTCATCCTAACGGCGTAGCCGTTATCACCCTTGATCGCCCCAAAGCTCTCAACGCTATGAACCTAGGTTTTCTTTTCTCTTTCATCTTTTTCTCTCCCTAAGTATTTACTCTTTTCCTGTTTCTTGAGTATTTTCTGTATAACATTGAATTGAGATAAATATTTGGAGATGTTTTACTCAATTATAATATATACAGAGGAGTGGGGAGCTTGTGTTTTACAGCAAAACGAAACTGGGATTAGTGATATAAACACCAGGAAATTAAAGGAATGATAATTAGGGATATTGAAGATAGACTGGTTGACTGTTTAGGCGTCTGGCAAGAACAAAGGCTTATGGCGGCAATTTTTTCTTTATTTCCCATCTTACTTTTTATATTTTTTTAGGACTAATGAGTAAGCGGTTTCTCATTATATTAACTTGGCAATATATATGGTGCAGATATGGATGTAAAATATAAAAGTTATCTTGATGACTGGGAATTGGATCCCAGGGTCAAATGTGTTCTAATTGATAGCAGCTCACCTCGTGCCTTTTGTGCAGGTATGATTGAGCTATCAAGAAACAATACTTCCCTTCTCTTTTTCAGTCAATATTTACTATAAGCATATTTCTAGCAAAAGTATGTTACAGATAGCTTCATTTGCAGGGAATCTCATTTAGATTTGAGATTATTTGGTTTTGAGTGTTAGGCAAGTTTTTGAGAGTCACTATTGATGGTCAATGCAGGAATGAATGTTGTTGCTGAAATGCAAAAGGACAAAAGCACACCTTTAGTGCAAAAGGTTTCATTATAGTACTTTTTTCTCCTCCAGTGAATTAGTACGTGCATATCCGATTGCAATAGTGATGTGCATAATTGGATTATTTTGTTGCTTAGTTGTCAGTCTACATCATCTTCTTCTGATGCTATACTACTTTATTATTATAAGCTGTTCTTTCAAATTGATATCTTTCTCAATGACTATCTATTTAGTAACTGAAATCTTAGTTTATCTGCAGGTGGTGATGTGAAGCAGATAACAATCAAAAACCAGCTATCGGATATGATTGAGGTATAGTTGTGCCCCTGTAATTATGTCATTAATTCATAACTTTACGGTTTATTAAAGTCATGCCAATATGCATATAACTTTCCTATTTTATTTTTTTCAGTTGTAGACCATTGACGTCTTTGTTGATTGTATACTTATAAAAAGTGTTACCAAGACTGCCAATTTAGTAGAGTCCCATGTAACTACTCATGAAAAAACTTGGCTTTAGGCTTAGTACTTAAGACTAACATCTTTCAATATTATAAAAGTATTGGTAATGTATAGTTGTTAAGGATGCTTCTTAGGGCACCAAGTCAAAAATAAAAAAAGTATAAAAATATGCTACTTTTACTCTTTAATTTAAAGATTGTATCTCTGCACCTTAGAGATCTTGCTAGTATTTTATTTTATTCATATGTATAGTATTTCAGGAAAATTATGTGATTCAAAGAAACCCTTGGAGTTGCTATTTAGTGAGCTCAAGGACTTTGTATTGTGTAGTAGTTAGTGTGATAGTCATTGTGTGTCTTAGAAAATAGTTGGCAATTGGAGATTGTTAGAGATCATAATAAAACCATTCATGACTCTTCACTCAACAACTTAAGTTTTTGAATTGAAATGATTCTTGACATTGTATTAGGGTCTCTGTAACCAAAAGGCCAAAGATTCAATCTTGCTGACCTTCAATCTCTTGAATAAATAAAAAAGTTAAAGTTTAACACAAAGTATTGTGGACAAATTCATACTTCAAACCCAAAGGGCATTTATGTGAAGGGACTTGTTAGAGATATAATAAAAATCATTCATTAGCCTTCACTCAACATTTTAAGTTTTTGATGTGAAATAATTCTTGACACATATGATTAATGGTTTAATGTCTAAATCTTTTTGGAAAATCTTGGCACCCTCGAATGCTTTTGTTTGGATTGCAGTACTTAATAGAATTAATTCAAATGATTTACTTCAAGCTCATAGGCCCAATAAGGCTATTTCCCCAAATTTTTTGTGATGTGTTTTCAGAATTGAGACAAACAGTCTTCTTCCTCTCTCTTTTTTTTTTCTGTTTTTGCTTTTGCATTGTTAAGTGGCATGGCAGCTCTAGAATAGATTGTTTGGCATCTTTAATGAGTATTGGATTTGTCCAGCTGATCTATATCATTTTTTGGCTGCTAAGTTTGATGGTTTTTGGGGCAAGAAGGAGGATAAGGTCCTATAGCAGAGTGCTCTTTTTGCAGACTTGTGGTTAATATGGTTAAAACAGAATGCAAGTTTTTTATCAGAAATTTCTTTTGTTGTATCTGAAGAAGTTATTTTTTTGGCCTCTCTTTGGGTTTTAGCAAGATTTTTTTTTTTGGCAGGGAGTCCCTTGGATATACAAAGGGATTGGAAAGCTCTTTTGAGCTAATGTTTGTTTAGTTTTTGAATCTTGTTTTTGGAGGATTCCTTGTCCTCCAAATTGTATTGTATTTTCTTCTCATCAATAAATTCTGTTTCTAAAAAAATTGATTAATAATTTGACGGTGGTTGGAATCTGCTCGCTGACAGCCCTTGATTGGCTTTTCTTCCTATCGATTCAACTGGCAATCTTGAGGTTGTAGATTCATAAAAGCATGAACATTTCACATGTTGTTTTTATCCAGTGACTGATAGAACTTACATCAGTAACATTAAAAAAAAATTTGATAAAGAATCTATGGCATAGTGGAAAGAAAAAAAACAGGAAAAAAAAATAAAAGATAAGGAGACAATAAAATGAGCATACGACAAGAGGCTAACTTAATCTTCAGTTCTTCTGTTAATTTTTAATTAGTTACTTATTTACTAGGTTATACATGGTCCACTATGGTCTGATTTGATGTTCAAACTCGAACCAAATCAAACTTTAATAAAAAGGGCGGCCCAGTGCACGAGGCTCTCACTTGGTGGGGTCTAGGGAGGGGAAGATGTACGCAGTCTTACCCCCGCAAGCGGAGAGACTGTTTCCAGGAATCGAACCCGTGACCTCCAAGTCACAAGGCAGCAACCTTACCGTTGCGCCAAGGCTCACCCTCTTCAAATCAAACTTTAATGATCTTTAAATTTTTAAAAACCAGATTGAACTTGATTTTAGGTTTGATTTGGTTTGTTTCCTAATCATGGTTCATTTTTTTTTCCAAATTCCTGCCAATACTCTGCCAATTGTAATAATATTATGACCCATCACAAGATATGAAAATTGAAGTAGTACATAACATAAAATAGGTGGTTACATTAAATAGCTAAAACATAACTAAATAACTGAAATTGAGAGTGCAAATATAAGATGAAGGGTAGAGTGGCATGATATCAATGAAATAGTGAAGTTTGGGGGATTGGGAGGAAGAATACTGGATAAGGGCTACAAGTTGAAGTGTAAAGGATTTATTGCCAAGATGGAAACCATAGAGGGTTGTTTGCTAGAGGGCCAAAATTGAAGCAGCTTATTTGCATTTTGGCCAGAATAAAAATGCATGAAACTTATTGAAGTGTGAACCCCCCTTTGCCCTTCCCAATAGTTTAATTGTATGTTTCTATTTTCTTCTATCGGAGTGCACTTGCATTTGTAATTACTTGATTGACCTTTTTACCCAAGCAATTTTGTTTCTTAATATTGACCTCCTTTGGGCGATTTACTATATGTGCCTACTAGAATTGTAAATTCAATTTAGACAATTTTAGACAAATTTCTTCGTATCAATTGAGTTAGTTATGTTTCTTTTAGCATTATGTCAAATCATATGTTATGCTGCAGCTTAAATTTTTGCGTAATTAGTTAATGTATTATGAAAAAATAATGTGCCTATTATGTTGCACATTTCAGATATTCTCGGTGGAGTATTCTTTGATATGCAAAATTTCTGAGTACAAAAAGCCATATATAAGCCTCATGGATGGAATAACAATGGGTTTTGGAATTGGGTTGTCTGGTCATGGCCGCTATCGTATTATAACAGAGGTATGCTTACCTTTTGATATTGGCCTTGTTTAATTGTATTTGTAAGTGTATTATAAATTCATCACATTCTAGATCTTGTTTATGATTTTTTATCCCCTCTCCTGCCCCCTTCTACTAATACATTTCAGAGAACTGTTCTTGCAATGCCAGAAAATGGAATTGGCTTGTTTCCAGATGTAGGTTTTTCTTACATAGCAGCACAAAGTCCAGGAGGAGGATCTGTTGGTATGCTTTTACTATTTTATAATACAGAATTCCTCTTTCTTTATTGATTTTATTAAATGAACTTATAAGAATCAGAAGAGTGGTCACGGTACCTTGCCTTCTTTATCTTCTTGTGCACTACTATTCTATTTCATTTGCCCTCAAAATACATTTACAATTCAGAAGCATCTGGACATGGTCTTAAAGTTTCAATTAGATTTTGATTAGTTTTCTTAGAAGTTGACAGGTTCTTCCACTTGCTTTCTATGGTATCTATGATTCACAGATTAATTTGAAAATTTTACAAGCCGCAGGTGCTTATCTTGGATTGACTGGAAAAAGGATTTCTACTCCTTCAGAAGCAATATATGTTGGCCTCGGAACTCATTACGTACCATCTGGAAAGTTAGGTTCATTCAAGGAGGCCCTTTTGGCTACTGTCTTGTATGTCTCAGCGTGAACCATTAATGGCTTCTTTTATTATTATTGTTATAAATTAAAAAAATTAAATAATTAATGGGTATAAACTATCCATTTTGCATATTTGTGGGCCTTTTTGGCCTGTTATTTGGTACCATTTCATGCAGGAAAAGTAGCTCCAAATTTACAGTCATCCTATATTGTTTGAAATGGTGGAAGTCCTTGTCTCCTGGGACTCTTCTATAAGATTATCACTCCTTACCTCCTTCAGTTTAACTTTAGATTATATACATGTAATATTTGTAATACTTAAAACAATCCAGTACATTTTGGAATATAAAATTGCTGTGAGTATATACATGCAAGATACCAATCTTTAAAGATAATAATCTTGCACAAATCCATTGATTATACAGTTCCCACGATCCGCATCAGGACATCAAAGTTCTTTTAGCAAGATATGAGTCTAACCCCGAGTCTGAGTCACAGTTGAAGTTGCTTTTACCTCAGATAGTGTCATCTTTTGGAGGGCATAAATCAGTTACTGAGACAATTGAAGAGCTGAAAAGGCTCCAACTGAGCACTGATCCCACCGGTATGTTTGTTGACCAATTGGTAATGTTCAAAGCTGTAGGCTGCTTGCCTACTCATGGTGATATTAATTTTTTTTCTTACCTTTTCTAGTTGTGGACTGGGCTAGTGAAGCTCTCGTAAGTTTTGGAAAAGGTGCTCCTTTTTCACTTTGCTTGACACAAAAGTACTTCTCTAGAGTTGCCTCTGCACAAGAAAAAAATGGCAGTGAATTATCCACGGTATGTCTGCTGTTGTCTGAATCCATTATGTTTTGATTCTTTTTACAGTTTCCTGTTATCGAACTTCTTGATATAACGTGTGTTCCTCCTGCATTTGGACGAATTCAGCTAAATGGTGTAATGAAAACTGAGTATCGCATTGCCTTAAGGTCTTCACTGCGACATGATTTTGCAGAAGGTGTCAGAGCTGTATTAGTGGACAAGGATCAGGTTCTCTTTTTCTCAGAACTACATATTTTTAATCCGGTCGAGAAACCATATCATTATATCACTACACTCGGAAAGCATAGGTCCAACTTACATATTTAAACAGAAGTGTTGGTGTTACAAAATTAAGTATTTTACCTGCTGGGGTACTTATGGTATTGGTCAAATCAGCAAAACTATGCCCGTGCTCTATGCTTGCTCTCCTTCAGAAGCTTGCTAAACACTCAAGATTCATGAATCTACATTTGAAAGTAATTATATCTGGTTTTCTCTGCATATAATGTCTTCTTTATACTAGTACAATGAATCCATGTTGTCCTTTTACGTTTACTTTTGAACCCAAAAATTATTTATCCTTCAATATTTGGTAAATGTTGTTCCCTATTTACATTGATTGATTCAATGACTGTTCTCCGACAGAATCCCAAATGGAAACCCTCAAGCTTGGAGGAAGTTGATCAGAGTGAACTTGAAGCTGTCTTTGAACCATTAGGACCAGAGATTGGGGAGTTGTGTGTGTAATTTGGAAGGAAATTGTACTCTTCTATTGATTTGTCAAAGACAGGATTTTAGATAATACATTAAATAAACAAGAGATGGGATTATCTAACTTGTGCTGTTATTGCATTGATGATACCAAGGACCAGTTGATCTTGGCCCTGTGGCTTCTAGTAAAATTAGATAGAATGAAGGCTGTCGTTCCCTTATTGAATTTCTCTTTTCTTACCAGCAAAATTCTGACTTTATATGGAAACTTGATGAGTGAACGTAAGAATGTCGAAGATTTTGCTTTGTAATAGTTGCTTGAACTCAACTGCATGTCTCGATGAGACCTTTCCTCGCCGGTGCTTGAATAAAAGTGATTACAAATAATAAAAATCTCTGTTGAAGAAGACATTGTTGAGCGATGCAATTTTGAAGTTAAGACAATATATAATTAGCCAGTTCAATAGCTTATAAAGATTGGCTTAGATGAAAAAACAAAAACTGAAAGATCTTGATAAATAAATGCTTAATACATATATAATTGTCTGGCTGCTTTGTTAGGAACAATCTCCGATTCTTAAGCATCGTAGGAGATTCAGATATCCAAGACAGTCAGGACTGATGTACCTGCAACAAAGAATCACAGTTTAGAACATATGTAAAAAAAATGCATGATTGTAATTATTATTTATATTTTTCTCATGTTTTGAGAAAGAATGGAAAAACTAAATATCATACTTTCACAAAAGCCCATAAAATTAAATTTGGGAAAGACGGCAAGGTATTTATATTCATACGAGTTTAATCTACGTCTTTATCTAATATTAATAGATAGAAAAGAAGTGCAAGAAATACCCATGCCGAAACAGGAAGTCGATGATTACAAGAGAGCAATTTGGCTTGAAGAACTGTGTCTTGCGTATGACTTCTGCAACTTGCATAATAGGAATCAGCTTGAAGCTATCCACTTCTCCATCTGATACAAAGAAAGATTCTCAACAGGAGATCAGACCACCTCTTGAGTATGACATGGTCACAAAGTAACATTGAAGAAGACAACCATTTAAATGCTTACCTTCATTTTTGGGTACAAAACTTTCAGGAAGTTTCAAATCATAACAGAATAGAGCGTCTCTTTTATATCTGTACCCATCAATGTCCATATAGGAAACAGCACCAACCGGTATGGCTCTGAGGAAAACAACCTACAATCATTAGACAAAGAGAGTAGAGTTTTTTTTTTTTTTCCTTTGTTGATGAAAAGGTCGAGTACAGAACTGATTAATTTGTCGAACATAGAACAAAAAGCACAAAATATATGAAGAAAGTTCACTATTCAAAAGAAAATCAGGCCCCAGGAAAAGTTGGCAGATAGAGGTTATTGTAGTTGTTGTAAACTTACTCAATAGAGATGGATCTGGGTATTCCCGCTTCCTCTTCACATTCCTTCACAAGATTCTCCCGACAATCAATTCCATGCGGCTGTGACAATCTATGAGATTAGTAGCTAATCCGAACCACAATAATCATATTATGCACGAGAGGAAACACTAGATTATGAATTGATCATATCAGCTTATTTGTTTTCGTCGTTAATGTCGCACATTGTCAGCTTGGCTCAATTCCTAACCACAGTATAGACAAACAGATTTCCAGATAGAGCACCAATACCTTGAATAAAATGTTCGATATTTGCTAGTCTCAGTTTTTTACTTTTAATTGACCAACTTTGCAAGTGAATAAGTTAACGACAAACCAGTCCTCCAGCAACTAGATGATCAAGCATTCCGGGGTAAGTGGGTTTCACTTCACTTCTCTTGCCTATCCACAGATGTTTCTGCCCATTCCGTTCAACGTAGCCATTCATATGGACTCCATAAGCCTAATATTTGAAAAAAATGGAAAAAGAATACAGAAAAAAAGAAAGAAAGTAATAATCAGAAACAGCTTTCGTATATAAAGGGGTCTATCAATTAGAAAACCAGTCGGAAAACAATTTGTGAAGTTATACTAGAGTACTAGACCTGTCTGAAGACAGATAACCATTTAATCTTCAAAATGATGCCAACATGAAGGATGCAAAATGGCTAAATTTCTATAAAATTAATTCTAGCTCAAGATTTCTATAGAATTTGACAATAATTTTACTGGTAATGATTAGTTTAAAGATATTAATGATGAAATTTTTTTCGGCATGGATAAATAGTATTTTCAATTTTTTAAGCAGAAGCACATGGGTTAAACTTGAAAAGCCTTGAGGTAATTAGTTTATTTGAAATGGACTCATAACTGAGTATTTACTTGATTTAGAAAAGTACTATATTCCCTCTGCTAAAGAGCCTAACAGGCTATAACTGTCAAAAGACAACATCAATTATTTTAGCATGTAAATTTCAAGATATGTTAGGGTGACTTAAGGGTAATCAAGTAGCGTATCTTCATAATGGCGGAATGGGGAGAAAATTTTGTTTTTACCAAAAAAAAAAATGAATAGTGCGTTAAACAAGTTCTATTTCAACAGTAGAACATAACAATCTAAAATAGAATTACAAGTGCTTATAAGACAGATGTCACAGCATGACAGATGAAAAAATTACTACAAACATGGGCAACGACTATGATAAAAGAAAACCACAATTTAGGAAGCAAGTTTGGTAATTCTGTAACCAGAGCATTTTGCTCGTACCTTTATTCCAAAATAAGGAGCGGCAGCACGTTCTAAGGAAAAGAAAGTGGGTGCACCAAAGGATGATGTCACAGGGTATAACTGATAGAACATGAACAAGATTCTTAACACATGTATTTGAAAATCATAGAAGATATGGATGATAATAGACATCCCATTTATTTATGATAACCTGTACCTCGTTCCGTATACCTGGTATCCATTCTTCTCCCAAACACTCAACCACATCACCAACCGCACTGGTCCTTTGCTCAGGTGTCTTCAGCATTGGATTGAATGAAACATAGTCATCAAAGTGAGATCCGTATAATTTATCTTTGGGGAAAATGAACACATCCCTGAAACCCCTCAACTGGTCAGCAAACCTGAAAAAAATTGAAGTTTAGCTGATATACGTACCGCCATCATTAGCTTAGGTGAAGCAGTGTATTCATTAAAAAAAATTAGAGATTATTTTGTAAAAGGGGAAAATAATAATAGCGTTAAAGAGATGATTCAGCTAGGATCCAACACCACTCATCAATGGACATTCATGAAATAGCTAATTATGAGATGAAATAAGCATCTTGGAAAGATTAAGTTATAGCTAAGTTTACCCATTGTGAATGAATCCAACAATTTGTTCTTCAATGACAAATGGAAGGAACTCAGATTGCTTTTCCTACAAGCCGTTTCAGTATTAACAACAGACACCATGAGTACCATTCGCCCGGAGGCCAATAAATTTAAAATTTGAATAGAGAGACTACTATTAAGCTATTGATAAGCATGGAGCAAAACTAAAAACTGGAAAAGCAGGTGAAAAGTGCCCAAATGGGAGTCCCAAGAATTCCTGCAGCACTGGAAATTCGGGTACACTAACTAAAATTCTCCAATTTTGGGGAAGAAAAAAGAATAAAGAATAAAAATGCACGAACAAGCAGGCACAAGAGTCAATATCTCTTGTTCATTCTTTGACGTGGCTAAACAAACAGCTCCTGAGAACTTACAGAACCACGATTGCATAAATGGACTTTCTCGAGGTAGCCTTGGAGATAAGAAGAGCTATCTTCTGTTGCAGCTCCAGATTTAGGTATACAAAAGACATCGTCCCAGGTGAAAGCGCCGGTGACTGACCCCGAAGAAGAAGCGAACTTGATGAAACTTCGTATGGAAGCCATGACACGCGATG
Source organism: Gleditsia sinensis (assembly GCA_037074535.1). NCBI lineage: Eukaryota > Viridiplantae > Streptophyta > Magnoliopsida > Fabales > Fabaceae > Gleditsia > Gleditsia sinensis. The sequence continues at coordinate 32,716,792 of CM073474.1, read as the reverse complement.
GAAATGGAACTGCGAATCTCATGGGAAAAGGATGAGAGGTTCTGGAGGAGAAGAGGGGGGAAAACGAAGAGGCTCGAGACCTGCAAGTGGTAGCAAAATTGCATAAGGAATCCATTCCGATTACTATGACTCCAGAGTTGAAGCACTCGTAATAATCAGTCTTTTGAGGAATTGATCAAAACTCTCAAATCTGAATTCCCAGCTTCAGTGCCCCTGCCGTGCCTGTTTTGTTACTATTTCACAATGTTATAAAAATCAGATTAATCAATTTCGCAGGAAATTCAGGTTTAATGGTTTGGTCCAATTTAATAATACTGTTATTTGGCTCCCCCCGTCAAAATAAGAAAGTTAACGATCATTATTCTATCACGTTTCTTACGTTAAAAATAAAGTAAATTCATATCACAAATTGTATGAAAATTCGTGTTCTTATACATATAATAACAATTTTAAGGCTACTCACAACAAATTGAATAATCTACCAAGTGTAATTTTGCATAATTATATTACTTTTAAGTATGTAATAATTATTGTGTTAATTCTTCTGTCACTAAAAGGTGTAAAGAAAAATAATAATAATAATAATAATAATAATAATAATAATAATACTTGCATAATATCATATTTATAATCAGCACAAATTTTTTATGGCTAATTTCTCTCACCAATTTGACTAATAAAATTTTAACTCAGATTTCATGGTCCCTCATCTAATAATTTGTTATTATATTTAGATAGTGCATGAAATATTTTTGAAAAATTAATATGCGTAACCAAAACTGCAAAACTCAAATGGCGTAGCCAAAGTTATCCCTTCTGCCTCTGGGAAGGAGGCTTATGGCTAGAAAATTCCAGCAAGATAAAGATGTTTGAACACGAGTTAATCACCTTGATCTCTATCACACTTCAATTTAGGCGTTTGCATCTTCAAAACATGAAGACAATGAGATGCCTAGAAATTCTTATAACGCAAGGGTATGCTTAATTGGCCTTTTTCTCATAAACAGGATCCGCAAAATAAATGAAGGCCAAAGGGTAGTAATGGAAGTTTCATCAATTGTGCTCTATCGTCTTGTATTAACTTCAGCCCCCTAATCACCTCCATCTCCATCCCCACAAGAAAAACTTTAACAACTAGTCACATTAATGATAACAAACTAGCAATACTTTAGAAAACCTAGAAAAAAATAAAATCTCGGAACCCAAAATCTGAGATCGAATCTCGGAATTTTACCGTCGAATTTTCTCAGAAACCAAACGCGACAAAAAGGAAAGACCGGATCGAAAAAAGAAAAGGAGAGACGCATGGAAGAGGAAAGTTGGGGGCAAAGAGAACGCAATATTGAAGGGTTAACACTTGAAGGCTAGGACGATTCTTCGAACTCGTTCAATTTCTCCTGCTTCTTCCTCATCAATTCGGCTTCATAATTTCTCAACCTTTCGTTCATTTTCTCCTGCATTCGATACAAATCCACCCATCCATCAATTATGCAGCCATCAAAATAAAATCAAAGACTACAAATTATCTACAAAAGAGAAATATAAAATAGTTTCAAAATAAGTTAATGAACCTTAATTATTTAGTAGCTTTAAAAAACCATTATTTATCTTTTTCCACGAGCTCGGAGTCGGGGCTAAAAGCTACAAAAATCGAGGGGAGAGAGAAGTGGAGCTAACCTTATAGTTAGTTTCAACGCGGTGCATAACGTAGAATCCGAGTATGCCTCCGACGATTGTACCAGTGATGATCCGCAAGTAGCCCCATGTGTGAGAAGGAGCCCTCATCTATTTTCTCTCTCTCGTTTTCCTCTTGATTTTCCCGGAAATTTGGGCTACACAAGCCTTAACACCGCCGCTTGACGATCAAACTGAAACTCGTCCGCTATTCAGGCGATCGGTTCAGATTATATGGGCTTTTGGGCTTGTAGAAAGGGACGTTCAGTTGCTCAACAGCCTAGATTCAAGTGAGACTCGTTCACGATTTTGCATCGGTTCTGATAATTAATCTTTTGGGATTGTTGAATTGGGCATTTTCAGTGACCCAATAGCCTTACTCAAGAATTTTTTAAAAGAGATTTATTTAAATTGGCCAAAAAAAGATTTATTCATAAAATATAAAATAAGTAAGGGCCCAACCGGGTTCGAACCGGTGACCTCTTGATCTGCAGTCAAATGCTCTACCACTGAGCTATGGACCCAACACGTTTCCTCTGTTACGTTTGAATATATATCATAAAAAAACTAGTTCTGTTAAAAGTTACCCGAGTTATAATGGTTTACAGAAAATACTTTCCTCTTTGAAAACTAATGGTTCCTTGACTTCTTCTATTAAATAAAATGGTTATCTAAAATAACTAAAAAAATATTTAATTTTAAATATATAAATTAAAAAAATTATATTTAATTTATTATTAATAAATACTTTTTTATTAATAATATTTAAATTATGACACAATAGTAAAAATAATTTTAAAATATATTATTTTTATAAATACTACTAATAAATAAAAAATTATCTACAGATAATAAATTAATTTTTTTTTAAATTAAATATAAAATAGATAAACTAAAGTCAACATCCCTTTAAATTAAAGATGACCCTTATATTTCAAACTATATATATATATATATATATATATATATATATATATATATATATATATATATATATATATATATATATATGACCATTTCTTTCTTTTTTTAGCTATTCTCAATGAGTACTGATGTCAAAAAAACCAACGAATCAATTTAATTTATAATTTTTTGATAAAAAGTTTATGATTGTTAAATAAGTAAATAATTAATCTACCAAAAATTATACAATTAAATTAACTGAATTAAATATAAATTATAATTTTTTATTTTTTTATTTGTATAAATTTTAATTCATTATCAGTCGATTAAATATATTTTTTTAATTCAAAAAAATTTTTAATGAAAATAATTTTAAAAAGTATAAAAAAAAATGGAGCCTATTTAATCTAGAGTTCACTTAACCCACTAATTTATTTGGACCGATATGAATTTCAAAATGCTAACTCATTTAATAAACAGACCAATCCATTTTACAATTCTAAGAGAGAGTATATTATTGGCACTATCAATAATTTAATTTAGAAAGTATTAATTTGATACTCCATTTGAAACTTCCAAAACTTATACACAATTTCACTACCAATCTCGTTAAATAGATGCAAGTAATATAGTCTATGATATTATATATAACAAATTGCTTATTGCTTACGTTAGCCTGAACGTTGAATTAATTTTTTATTTTATTTTAAAAATTATTGAAAAATAAGATAATTGAGTAATTTAAAATATTGAATTAATAACTATCAATTAATTACAGTTTATTCTGAAAATAAATAAACAATTAGTAATTTAAAAAGAATTTTCATGACTTTCCGTTATCTACTAACTAAAATAATTTTTTTTTAATTCGCAATCGAAATCACTCATTACTATTTTTACAATAACAATTTGATATTTTTGACATTTTAATACTTGCAAAAAAATATATTCAAAATCATATACATCTCAACTAAGAGTTCTGTCAAGTACTAGTTTTTAACGATTACATATATTTTTAAAATAAGAAATTCGTGCTATTTAACATTAATTAATTTGAAGAAAAGCTAAAAGATTTTGTTCAACATTAAATTATGTATAATACTGAAAATTTATATCCTTACCCCTCTCTCACATATATATGCGTCATGCCTTGAGTTTTTTTTTGTTTTGTTGTTGGTATGAGATGGATGAGAATTAAGATGCGTACGTATGAAGGAACAAGGATGGGTTCGCGTTTTTCTGGTAACTCTAGCTGTTTGTTTTTGTTGTCATTATATAAAAAAATTTAAAAATAACAATAAGAAAGAGAAGCGAGCAGTTTTAAATTAAAATTGTGGGCTCCCCTTTTCATCACAATTGACATCACCAATTTTCTTGCGTATATGCATTTGCGGCTTAAGCCGTTTGTCGAATCTTTGCTGCCATTCTCAACTTCCCCCCGCGTATTACTCGTTTTGCCATAAAAAGAACACACACACACACAAATTCATGCTCAGCCGTTTCTTCTCTGCACAGTCCAAATCAGGGAATCACTAACTACAGTTTAATGACAAATAAGATCATGCAAAGTCCAGCTATGTTTATACTATAGTGCTTATATTGCACCCAAAGAAAATAATAATTACTTTTTACAGAGTCACGCCTCGAAGCAAGAGCATATTTGTCGGGATGTGGAAACTTGAGTTGCATGTAACCGAAGCCAGAGTGACGGGAGAGGAGGCTACGCGTTCAAAACTAGCCACCCGGCGTTACACTGAGCGCTATATAAGCTACGAAACGCAGCTCTCTTCTTCGCACTCTCTTTCTATATACCTTCTTCTCAAAGTCTCAAGCTTTCGCTTCAGTTATTAGTTGATCTGATGCCAGAAAGAGACATCAATGGCAGCCGAGAAGTGATCGATCATCATCGTTAACGTTGTAGAAGGCAGCTCTGCAATGGGGCCTCACTGGAGACCTATTGTTTCTGAGTACGTACCTTGACAACATCGTACGATATCTGCATGAAAAGATTTCACATTAAGTTCTTTCTTTACTCCTTTCCCTGTTTAACATCGTCATGTTAAACATTTATATTTGCAAAGCCGTATTAGATTTAAGAAAAATTGTGAATTAATTCATGAATGACTTGATTAAAAAATATATTATATTTTTTATGATAAATATAAATTAAATATGCAGGTATTCTTGTGGCAAGTCGAGAGAACAGGTAATTTTTGCAAATTCTGGGAATGTTCAATATCGTCTGCAAACATTTTCATAGATTATTGAACGAGTTAATTAGGTCTATGCTGTCTAATATATATTATCTCACTTCCGCAGGAAGCTAATAGCGCATCGTTTGAGCTTGGACTAATAATCTATAATATGGGTATGCATTTTTACCACCCTTTTATTTTCTATAAAATATTGATTCAAGAGTTATGCTTTCTATGAAATTAGTATATTGGAATATAAGTCTTGTATATATAGTTTTTGCTTTTCTATATATATATATATATATATATATATATATATATATATATATATATATATATATATATATATATATATATATATATATATATATATATATATATATAGTGTTATAATGTTAAATTGAGTTAGTATTTATTGTCGATAAATAAATTTTTATTTATTAATAATATTTAATTTATGACACATAATAAATATAATTCATAAAATATTAATTTTATTACATTTTATAATTTAAAAATTATTAATAAATAATAAATCAAATTATTTTTTATGTGAATTATTTAAATCATTTTTCTTTTGAAAACATTAACTTTCAGGAGTTTTAACTCCGAAGCTGATTCTTTTATATTGCCTATACGTAGGCTACCAAATCTAGCCGTCGGACAAGGGATGCGGAAGGATTCTTAGGAAGGCTATCGAGTTCAACTTTCAATGGTGGTGGTCTTCATCAATCTTCCATGACCGAAGCCCTAGCTAAGGCACTAATGGTAAGCGAACGCATCTGCCTTTTGCTGCTTAATTATATATCTAATCTGCAACCTTGGAAAAATAACTATCCGATAGATGTATCCAAAGCCTCCACTTGGAACACCACCTAAAGGGTACTTTGATGGAGAAAGGCACTGCATTGTTGTGCCAGCAAGCAACCCCTTTCCCTTCCATTTCCAGTGCATGTTCCAAAGATTCGAGGTGGTAAACTTTTTGACATGCAAACAGACTGTGGAGTGGCTGATTATAAAGAGGTGGCACAATTTTCTACTCCGGTAATAATTAATGCCATTCAGATCTCTTTTCTTGCCTAATCAATCTTCCTTCTTATACTGTGTATATATATGCTCACTGAGCTCATATAATTTACTGCAGCTTGCTGTAACCCTTTCCATGATATCACCCAAGCAACTTCCAATTTGGAGAGAGAGATTCAATTCGGTAAAACTTTACCGTTTAATAAGATGTGATTGTATAACTAAGGGTTTAATCCCATAATGAGCTCTCTGGTTTCGTAGTAAACTACCGGCTATCAATCTAAGAATTGATGTGTATTTTGGTTTGTCAATTGGTTCCTTTGTAGGGTAATAATATTCCTTGAATAGCATATCAGATGCATAGCCTTGCCCTCCACTCTCCAACAGTGGAAATGATCCGTTCACTATTCTAATATCACAGCTATTTAGGGAGGCACACGCTGCTCTTAGTCCGAAAGAAATAGTGGAGACAACGTACATTCTAGCAACGAAGTGCAGAGCAAGAGATCACAGAAATTATTACAATTTCTTCAGATTCACGATTTCTGTGTAAGATGATAATGGCTGAACTCAACGCAGACGCTAATATTGTTGTACCGCCGAACAAAACAGCAGAGACTAGGGTTAACATTAGAAGACAAAATTCTGTTCGAACTCTTGCAGCCAAGTCATCCAGTGCCCTTTGATGAAATTGATGATTTTCTTGGAGGACAACAAATGTCTACTGGGAACAGATTCCCCAGAGGTCATTTTGGCATCTGAAGCTGGATTAGAAGCATTACTGCAATCTTCACAGAATATACCAAGGAGCCATAGTTGAAACAAAGAGTTCAGCACCTGAAGTACCTTGTCCGGGAATAAGGTCTCCAGAAGTACTTCCAGAATCAAGAGGCACTCCTACGACCGTACAAAAACCTATTAATAGCTCATGCAACCGTAGCCAAGTACAGGTGGTGCCAGGAAAGCAGTATCTTGTTTACAAGGGATTACTACTGCACATGCTGAAAATCCAGCTTGTGGCTTCATTTGGTTCTAAAGCTTCTTTTGCACTGGGGAACTTAATGGTTCAACCATCCTCTTCACCCCGTCAAAAGTTTCATGATGTTAGTAGTCAGCCAGGTAGAAGAGCAAGGGAAAGCACTTTAAGACTGACTATGCATCAAAAGTTGTCAGGGTCCAAGAGGTACTTATCGAGTGCCTTTGATGCACCACCTACTCCTGCCGATGGAGCAAGTAACTTGGTTCCTGTGACAAGAATACCTCAAAGAAGGAAAGTTGCTTGCTCCAATTGCAGATGTGGTGGTGGACAAGGCACTTGTTAAGTTCCTCTTGGACCCTGACAACTTTTGATGCATAGTCAGTCTTAAAGTGCTTTCCCTTGCTATTCTCTACCTGGCTGGCAACTGACATCATGAAACTTTTGACGGGGTGAAGAGGATGGTTGAATACTCAAGTTTCCCAATTCAGGAGAAGCTTTAAAACTAAATTAAAAGAGTTTCATGTCATGTACAAAATTGTCAACCCAAATTTGAAAAGGATGACCTAAGTTTATTTTCATACTTATGTGTTTAATTTTGTGTTATATAAGTAAACGAGGTCTTTTCGTCATTAATCAACTCGTTATATATGAATGAAAGGGAGCATCCAAGTTTTTAAAAGCCATGTACAATATTCATTGTTTCCGTTTTCCGTCTTACCAATGCACACTGTTGTTTTGTTATCGGGGTGAGGAAGTATAATCACTTTAACGTGAGACTCTTAATTTTTTTTTTTTTTTTTGCCTATCAAATAAATGTTCTAATTTCTTTTGTCTTGACGATATCATCAACATTTCTGTGTTGGTCATTGATTTTTTAAAAATAGACATGCACAAAGACATGAGATACAAAAACTTCTGCAAAATACGAGAATTAAAAATCTAACTTAACAATAAGCATGCAGAATAAAAAATTAATACAAGAGGCAAGAACAAGAAGAACAATAACAATGATAATCAACATAAATACTTGTAAAGTCTAAAGCCATGTTACACAAACCGGTTTAAAATAAAACACAAACCAGCCAAGTGGGCATAACTCGCCCAAGAGTAGAGCAAGATTCAAATAGAGGTCCTGTTGTAACTCCCTTGAAAACCCAGACAATCATGGTCGTAGCACTCTAATAAGTGAACCAAATAACAAACAAGTACAACCAAATCAATCTAGCTTCTCTCTCACGCCTTTTTTTCCCCCTATGTGATAATGTACACCATTTTACACCGTAGAATGCAATCGTATTTTTTACAAGGTCTAGTTTTCCTCCAAACCAAAAAAGAAAAAGAAAAAAAAGATTTGAAGAAAAAGATTACCACATCTACAGAGCAGCTCTATAATTGAACAGGTCTATAGCTCCCTCTAATCCTGTATAACAGTAACTCTCAAGTGAACGTTACTGACATGGCAAGTAAGAAACGAAATTGTACAGGCTTTCGGATATTCTACCCACTAACTGCTAATCTGTCCATTCTTCCTCGATCTTACAACGCTCTGGTTGGCTTGATGCTTTGCATTGGACTACACAAGCAGCAAGCGTGACATAACATATGATAAGAGCTCTTCACGGTGAGAGAAGGTGAAGTCCAGATGGGCATATTCAAACTCATTATATGAAACATCCACACTAGCATCCTTCATCAACTTATAGTGCCTTCTTACCATTGAAGGTCGTATCACTTTGTCCTTATGTCCAGCAACCAAATCGACAGGAATATCAATGAGCCCATAGCATTCACCCAAGTCCAAAGGCTCAGGTGAACCGTACGCCTCCATATTAGCAGATGCGCTCCCATGATCAAACATTCTAAATCTTCCTGTACGCTTCATCTGTACAAGATGTAGAGCAACATAGAAAGATACTCCTGGCATGTCATTCATGTTGTAGTGTGGCAATCCTAAAACCCCAACCCAATTTGAGCTGTCTCCACCAACAACATAACTCATTAAAGTTTGAACCAACCCTCCAACCGCGGGGAGGTTATGAAGATCCCGAGCTAACTTGTTGAGAAGCATACGGAAAAATCTGGTCGGTATATAGAAGGCAGGAAAAAGACGAGATACAATAGGAGCCAGCAGATATAATAGATGCTCCACCACACAAAAAACTAGGTTGGAGTCATCATGAAAACCGGCAGGTGATAATAAAACCAATCTTGAAAGTCTATGGGGCTTCTTTTCAACCCTGTGCGTAATAATATACATTATCATAGCAGCTCCTCCTAAACTATGGCAGATTGCACAAAGCTTGTAAGGCTGATCACCTTTAGTTTCTTCCTCAATATCAGGTTGACTAAGACTCAATTCAGCAGTTTTCACTTGATGAATTTTCTCTATCATTGCAGGAATATCTTCAGTCCCATGTTCATTAATGGAGTACCGCCAGTATCTGCATTACATCAATTCAGATTATTATCATGATGTCACAGCACAGCCCAAAAATATACAGATATTATAAGTTATAAAGCCAAATTACATTACATTAGGTACCAAAAAAACAAATAAATAAGAGTTCTCTATGTGAACAGTGAACTTACTGACGTGAGGAGATTTCCTTGTTGGCATGTTCCCGAGAAACCAAACCACGAAAGTTCCCCAGAAATACATCATACCCTGCAAATAAATAAAATAAATTTCTATGTGGTTTCATAATCTTAAAAAATGGCATCCTCTATGAAAAAAACATTTCATTCACAAATATAACAAACCTTGATCATAGGCTGCAAATGCTGGAGAGCCAACAACTCCATTAGATACCCAACTGAACCAAAGAATTTAACTTATTAGAATACCACTATTATCTTGACCACCTTTGTAAAGAAAAGTAAATAAGATGAATTTAAAACCAAGGTCCAAACACCAGTGCCAAGAAAAGGAAAATCCTGACATCCAAGCAACTGAACAACTAACATAATTACCAAATCAGAATCATTTATTTTTTATTTATTTAAAAAAGAAGAATTTTATAACCGTGAGAGGAACATACAGTACATTGGTGCAGGATAAGATATCCCCCCCCCCACCCCCTCCCGGAAAATCAGCAAGTGGAGAAAAAACAACAAAGCAGCGGGAGCACTCACGGGTCCCTCTGCATGTCTAACAAGGAAATCCTTGAAGAAGAAAAAAAAAAAACCACCATAGATACCCAAGTAAACAACTCTTATTGGTAACATGGGCAGAGAAATAACTCTCTACAATGACACAAGGATTATGTTGCGGACAAATGCATCAAACCTCTAAATCAATATCACACCACAACACTTCATCTCTTCACTCCTACCACAGCCTCTAAAATGAATCAACAAAAATTGCTCCAAATTGGGCAGACCCAGGAATCTCACCTATTCCAAATATAACTAGCTGCTGGGAAAATCAGAATCATTCTTAGAAAGCAAAAAAGAAAGAGACAGACAGAGACAGAGAATAAAAAGCAAACAGGACCTTACAAATTTATAGCTAGTCACATGCATTCTAAAACGGCAATCCAAACAGAAATACTTGTCACATAACATGGTCCCTCCTAATCAATCTCAAAGACTAACCTTCTCACTTTTATTTAAATCCATATAATTCAAAATAGAGAAACTACTCTTACCATTCAGTTTCCACTTTCCAGAATATTATATGAGCTTCAATCAAACAACCCTCTAAAGCAAAGGGAAGGAAGAACCCATAGTATCAACTATCAATCTCCTAATCTTGAATTTCATCAGATAAAAATAGCACTGTTCAGCAGGTAACACAACAGAAATTGAAAAAAATTTGAACCCCACGTATTCAAAGAACAGAAGCACATCATTCATAAGATACCCAATACATATCAGGGAGAAATTTTGATAACAAGCATGTAGAACACCTATTGTTCAGTCTGGTCCCAGTTCCAGCACAAAATATATATCCGATCCAAAGCAAATCTCTGCTAGCTAAACCGTATTTTAAGTGCCAGGAAAACAAATATTTCTCAACTCAACCAATGGTCTTAAATTAAATAATCTTTCCCACTCCATAAGATATCAAGCATGATACATCTATTGGTATAAGTTATGAAAATCACAGAGTAGCAAGTAACCTAGAAAGGGTTCCATTATTACTAAGAGTAACAAAGGGGTAAAAGTTCCAATCTGGCTTTTGACTATTCTAGGGGAGTGAACAAACTAATAATAACATTCATGCAGCTGTTGACTTAGACAAAGTTCATAATGCAACATGAAACTTTCCTAATCAACTTATTGAAACAAGTATGAGTGTGCCCGTGCACACATGTATATGCATCTGTAACTGCATGAGTATATATAGGGTTAGTAAACTTGCAGCTCCATGATCACCTTCACTATTCTGATGTAACATGACCGCACTCAAGCAAAATATATTGGGTCTCCAAAAGTGAAAAATTTTCAAGCATAAATTACACCATATAACTCTTTGCACTCCTTATATAAGTGAACTGAATCATACAATCAAATCAAAAGTAAGCAAGAAAGAGATAACAGGATGTCTCACCCCATCGATGAATCCAAAACACCATGCTGAAGATAAACAACTTTTCGTGCATCCCGCCTATCACATTAGATTGCAGACATTAGATTTTATACACTGCATTAAGTTCTAACACTACCTCATAAGTCAAATTATAATGACCTCAATATTGATCTCAACAAAATACATTTTCCCATATGGTTATCTTTTCATGAGAACTAACTATATTCACAACGGTGACATTGTATTCTAGTCCCCTAAGTACCCTCCACTTCTAGCATGACAAGATCTGGTCCATCGAGTGCTATATTACTGATGCCACAACTTAAAATTTGGAGGAAGAAAAAGACTACCAGAATAAAACTTATTTCTAAAACAAAATGATTACAATTTAAATTTCAGATGTCACTTATTCCTTAAACTAACAAAAAGATAGAGATTAAAAAAAGTTAATTAGTTGCATGCATGATTTCTCCAATTCTGTTGTGATTGACCACAGATAACCAGATGGGATGCATTTAATTTTAACTTTGGAAGGTAAAATAATTTCTATAATCAAAAGGATCTATCATTGACTTATGGAGGTTCATATAATTTCCGACAAGAGGCTCTATTTTACCTAGGTATTCTTTCCAAAAGAAGAACATATCCATCAGCAGTGATCACATGAATGGCTTCATATGGATACCTGTTGCAGGTTAAAAAAAAAAAGATGAAGCTAACATGCAAAATTTCAAAAATAAATAAATAAATGCAGCGGCATAATATTCCTTTACCCAAACTCCGTTATGACATCCTGACATGTCCGAGCATCCGTATTCAGAGATTGATGAAAGTGGGTATCCTTCTTTGTAGGTGTTGGGTCACTCTCCGCTAATGCAGCTGTAGAACAACAGGCACCCATGATGCTATCATGATCATCTTTAATGCCACTTTCATAAGATGAAAACAACCTGAATAATGTCCTAAAAGCTTCTGATGGGGAAAGAAGAATATGCACTGCTTTGTGAACAACATCAAATACACCTTCTATAAATATCTCTATGGCTAAATGAAGATCCTGGAAGACCAAAATATTCAATAAGCAACACAAAAAATTACACACATGAAATCATTCTAAAAAATCAACAAAATATAATCCAAACTGATATGAATAGCAATTTCTGAACAACCTCTATGACTCCTCGTCTCCGATCAGTAGCACGGTGAATAATGTGGTCCTTTAGGCTTTGCACCCTCTTATGTGAATATAAACGTGAAGAGTGCTGGTTTCCAGAGATAGACAGGGCTTTTGACACCCTAGAATAAAATAAATGGAAAAGACGAAGTGGAATCCCCAGCAAAAACTTCACAGGAAACAAAATCCAAAGTAAGATACGCTTGACCCAGTTCATGCGACACCTATCATACTTGGTAAAACTAGCTCCAGAGGCTCTAGAACTTTGAAATAAAGGAGATGCAGGATATTCATATCTATCACTATCTTCTTCTCCAGATGTGTGTTCCAGGCTTGAAGTATCAGAATCCAACGAAAGGTCATGAATGAACTGGTTGAAAGAGGACACACCACTAGAAAAAAGAAAACAAAAAGGAAAATGATGTCAATAACATCATACAAGATTACCAGTATCACATCATTAAGTTGTAAATGGTAGGAAACCACTAAAAATATGCAACAAAATGCATATTCCAAACTTCAAGTTTTCAAAAATTATAGAATAATAATAATAACAAAGAAAAAGTGTACAAATGTAGGAGATTATTGCCAAAATTAAGCAAGCAATTAATGATAATATTTACGAAAAGGAAAAAGGAAAGAAAGAGATAAGAAAATACAGGTTCTTGTTAAAATTCTCAAATGAACTATAGTCTAACATCAAATTATGAAAATAAAATTCAATTCTAGCAAGCTCTTATGGGAGGGTGCCAAGCCCACACTGAAAGTGCAATGAGAAGAATGCACACAGTACTTTTGAAAGTTCAAGTCGCACAAATTACAACTTCCCCTCATGTGCAACAGTAGTTGTTAAAGGCACAAGATGCACTTGGGAGTTGGGACTGAGGTCTATAGGAAATATGCTCTGAGTATGTTATATGTAGACAACACATACTAGTAAACTTTAGAACATTTACAGAATCTAAAAATCACTTTAACAGTCTGGTATATCTAAACAAAATAAATAATTCAAAGCAACTAATACTAATTGATTTCCTAATTTACTAATTCCCCATCTTTGATTCATTGTCTAGTTTACTTTGACTTCATTCAATAGTATCCCTCCATTCTCCTTTCCCTCATGATTTATCAATTCTCTAATCATCATTTTTCTTTCTTTTTCTTAGTAAAACATCATCACTAGATTTACTGTCATTATTTCAAAAACTAAAAATCCTAATTGTGTCCCTTCCCAATTTGTCTAATTCAATTTTTCATTTCTCTCCTCTTCTTTCTTTTTCTTCTTTAATTAGGCAGAAATCTCCACCTTGCCAGAAGGCACAATTGGCAAGTGAAGGCTATGCATGCAGAGGTGGACCTTTAATAACTGAACACAACTGTGTGGTACACGACACTGAAGAAATAAACTGTGATAGGAAACTTTCATATCAAAAAAATCATTTGAACAAGGTTTCTCATACTGGACTAGCAAGCAACTTTTAAACAAGACATTCCCCGTCTATAGCATATTACCTGTTGTCTTAAGGCCTGAGCTGATAGCAACAAATCCAACCATGTATAGCAACTATCATACTTAGCATAACAACACTGTGCAAGTTTTTTATATATAGATATTTCACAAAGAAGTTATAAATGACACCATGAAAACATACTTTTCCATCCAACGTGGAAATCGGGGTCCACGGAGAGTTGGCCTGAGCTCCCAACCATGAATTCCTTCAAGTATAGTAGCTTTCCCGGGTAGTAATGTCAACAAAAGTGCTGATACTCCATTGATCAGCCTCACAATATTGTTCAAGAACTCATAAGTAAATGTCTTCACTGACCTGTAATAAAAATAAAAACAAATGCAAATGCTCATCCTCTGGCCACATATACAATTTATAGAAACATCTGAATAGAATAATCAGTGGCCTTAGAACATTAATGCATAAATAATTGTGCAACTTCCAACAAACTGAATAGCATATAATTCCAAAATTCTTTCAGACTAAACAATTTTTTAGATTGATCACCACCTCAAAAATATAAAACCAACCTTTCCATCAACAATCACAAACTTGAAAGAAAATCTGTTTTTAGAATCTTCAGAATTAAAAAGAGCAATAAGCATAGCTGAACACAACTATTGAGGAAAATAAACTTACCTATAATAGATGACTCAGCCAAAACACCTCTCTCTACATTCGCCAATCACAGGATTCCATTTGCAATCATTAAAAATTAATACTTCATTGCTACTATTAATTACTCAGGAAACTCCGCTGATATGCAGCTGGCTTTTTGCCATTCCATTCTACAATCAGGATTATCCTTGCAATAATGTATGATCCTATGAAAATTATTTATTCAGATTTTCTTTTGTCTCCAAGTGAAACTCAATAATCTAAAGTTTAAACCACTGTAGGTGAAAAACTAAATCTAGATACAAGTTTGTAAACCCCTAAGGATTGTTTTTCCTTTGAATCAACAAATGCAACAACTGTTGAAATTAGAAAATAATGTGTCACAAGAAACATCCAATCCAACTAATCAAAAAGAGTGAAACCATTGAGAACCATATTTCTATATCAGTATATCTATCAACAATCTTACTACTAAACTATAGTAACTGTCTCTCAATTCTAAAATTCAATTAAAAAAAAGAAGAAAAAAAAAGAAACTTAAGCGAGACCTCTATTGCAGCAAATCAACACAGCTATTAAACAACAAGAAGTATTCTTAATTATAACCCGCAGCCCTGGATGACTGATTACATTGTTTCAAGTTTTCAACATTTAGCATTGAATCATGCCGCAAATCAATAATACCGCACCCTTCATTGGGAAGAAAAAAAAAAAAGACAGCTCCAACTAACAAACAACTGATACCCGTTGAACACCCAAGTTAATAGGATACTAAACAACCGATCGCCCAGAATTCATATTATCACAGATATTCAAACTCAAAAGAAAATACCAGCAATATGTGCTGATCACGTGCAGCCTAAAAAAAAGGGACTTTACATTGAATTATTTCCTCAACAACAACCATTTCCTTTAAGACGAAGACATTCAACTACCTAACGAAGATTCAAGATTTACAACCATATAGAAAATAACATGGCCTTACTCTTTAGTGACGGCGAGGACGTTGTCAACCAATCGTTGCATCATATACTCGGAATTTTCAGTTATTAAAACCTCTATAAGCACTTGTTGTGAACCAAACAAAAATGGATAAGGTATATGAAATGGAGAAAGAGGTCCCCAGAATCTAATCGAGATCAAAGTGAAATTTCGAATCCGCGGGAGGAAAAGTTGGTTGGATTTTGAAATCTGGGACCGATAATTAATCTGTGATCGGAGAAGAAGGCAGCGGCGATTCTTGTTTTGGGAGGAGAGAAAGTCGGTTAATGTCTGAAATCCACGTGGAGCACCTTGTCATGCTATGTGTTGCTTTCAAGATTACATCTCCCGTGTTAGCCTGAAATTGTATAAGCATCCAGACCGTTCAGAGTGGGACACGGAGGAAATTAACGGTCAAGATTGGAACTTAGACGGCAGGATAACGGGGACGTTATAAGCAGGTTGGAACTAAATAGAATTAACTACCTCACCTTCTAACTTACACGTGGCTCTACTTGACAAAAAGACAATCGGCATCCAATGATGCAACCGGAAAATAAAACCTATTTGAGTGAAGGCTTTTTTTTTTTTTTTTGGCTTCAAATATTTAAAACTTTTAAATTTTACGTCACTTAAATAGATATAGTATATTTTTATTTCAATAATATTAATTAAATTATTTAAATAATATAGTAAAATTTATATATAAAAAATAATTATCTAATAAAACCAATCATGATTATGTTTTTTAATTAAGTATTGAATTGAATAATTAATTAATTCAATTTAATTTAAATCACATGAATACTTTTTTGACACTAATAAAATAAATTATAGATATAAATGGATCTTCAAGTTTATCCAACATAAATGGATGTATCTATATATGTAAGATTCAGAGAACAAACTTTGCCGCAACGTTAGATTGTTAGGTGGCAAGAAATTTTGTTCACGTCGTGGACTTCGTCCTCTCCCCACCAAGAAGGTTCGACGTAGCACATGGAAATAAATAAATAAATCTTCTTTTCATCGTAGATTTTGTCTTTTTATTTATTTTTTAATGAATTTTTTTTTTATTGATTACAATTTTTAATCTTCTTTACAATAACATCTCTTCTTAAAATCATAAACCATGCATTTACCAATCCACTAACTAGATATTTTGTTTAATTAAATATTCATGTTTTATAACTTTTTTATCAATAAAAATGTATGAGATAAGAATTTGTAAAAATAAATTTCAAAGACAGTGTGTAAAAATTAAAATCGTATTTATAGAGAACAAAACAAATAATTGTATTAAATTTTTTAATATTAAGTGAAGTAAAATCACGTATATCACTTGTAAAATTATACCGAATTGTGAATATAAGCAATATCGATGGCATTATTCTATTTTAGCATATTCTGATCACTTAAATTTATAGCAGCTAAGATCAATATAATAATAAATAAAATATATTAAATTTATTATGAAATTATTACAAATGTTGTAACACAATTATATGATCCTTGCATAACTTTAATATCAAATTATGTCATTTTAAAAGACATGAGATAAATATTATAATAATTACTAATTAAAATTGAGGGAATTGAAATGAAACTCTGGTGATTTAGAGAACTAAGCAATAATTTTTAACGGCAAAAAATTAAATAATTCAATAAATCTTTTAGTTTGGAGATTGGAGTGGTAAATAGTCGGTACGATTACTTCTGAGGCTTGGTTTCGCTTGATTCTCAACTCTCGTCCAGTTATTCTCTATCTGTTTTCTTTTTTTTTTTTTGGAGTAGTGAATAATTGGTACTCGACTGCCCAGCTCCTGACCGACACGGGGAACATCAACCAAAAAGAAAAACGAAAAGTTTATTCGTATTGTTCGGTCTCCACCTCTCTTTCTGTGGAAGATGAGTAGAGCTGAGAAGGAAGACAAGGAGAGACGCGGTGATGGGAATGGTTCTAATCTACCCCAAGAATTATTGGAGGATATCCTGTCACGGCTGCCATATAAATCATTGTTGCAATTCAAGTGCGTCTGCAAGAACTGGTATGCTCTCTTTAGCGATCCAATTTTCTTATCCCGTCACCTCTCAAATTTCATGAAAGATCACAACTTTGGCGACAGTGTGCTTCTCAGGCTTTCTTTCCCCACTATATTTGGACATGGCATGGAAAATTATAAACTTTTTTCCTTGTCCAGCAAGGATGTTGACTATTCAGTTGTGGATACTTGTAGGCCAAAAATTAACATGCTTTCCACAAAATTCCAAATTTCAGGCCATTGTAATGGTATATTATGTTTGTCAGTTGAGTATTGGCCTCTCAGTAAAGAGGCTATTTTGTATAACCCAGCTACCAGAGAATTTAAATGTCTTCCTGACTCTATTATGCGGTCGAAATCCTCATTTGCTCTAGCTGTTGGAATGGGATATGATCCCCAAACTGATGATTTTAAAGTGGTAAGGATTTGGTCAGTGAATACTGGTATATACACTACAAATCGTGTTGAGAAATATGCTTTAAGTACTGATTCTTGGACAAGAATGTACAATACCAATGCGAGGGATTTTCTTTTTTATGATAATTGTTTTGCCATGTACTTTAAAGGAACTTACTATTGGTGGGCATTCAAACGTACAGACAAGTCTTCAATAATCCTGGCATTGAATATGGGGGATGAGGTTTTCCACAAGGTACCAGTTCCAGATCATGTTGATATTAGCAAACCTCACGGTAGATCTCTTGCTGTGTGGGAAGAATCCATCTCTTTAATATGCTGTTCTTATCATGGTCTGAACACGTCCATTGGCATATGGGTGATGAATGCATTTGGCGCTGAGGGTTCTTGGATCAAAATGCACAGTATAACATGTCTATTAGAAGAGCCCAAACCATTAGTTTTCTGGAAGGGTAATGAGCTTCTTGTGGAAATGTCTGGTGGCAAGATAAAATCCTACAATGTTGATACCCAAGAGATTAAGAATGTCAATATAAAGGGGCATTCAGTTCGACACTCATCTCAAGCTGTAAATTACGTGGCCAGTCTAGTTTCAATTAAGGGGGACAATTACCTCACATGAACATGCGAAAGGACTAGATAGGAAATGTTTTCCAGTTTTTTCCTCCTTTTTTATTTGTCTCATTGTAATTTTCATTTTGTTTGAGGGCGACTCCTAGACTTCCTGCTCATAAAATAAAGCAAGCAATGACTAGGTTGCAAATTTGTGCGGTTATTTAAATTTCATTCCATGAATCTGTATCTATATATATGCAGATTTCTAGTAGTCAATATTCTCTAGTTTAAAGGTTTCTTTAAATGCAATCTCTTCTGAGGAAGTCAGCTATATATCAGATTTATTAGCTATGTGGTTTTTTTCATTTAAATTCATCAGTTAACTTGGATAAACTCCTTTGCTGTTGCTCTCTCTTCTGTTCATGTTCCAATACTCAGTTTCTTCTGAAAATTTTTAGATGAGAGTATAAAGACTCTTCTTGTCTTCTGTTTAGAGGTGATACTGATGGCTTGGGTACTTTGAGCAACATATGGAGAAATACTTGTGAATACTAATTGTAATGCACTATCTACTAAGCAATCAGAATGTGACATGTGATGCTATGGACTTAAATTTTATTTTTCAAACTAAAGGCTTGCTTTTCTGCTTTAGCTTGAGTTATAATAGCACTTGCCATGCCCTCTGGATGCTGTGGTGATTGCATTATGTGTAAGGAAGAATTTTTCCATAATATGATGTTTTTAGAAACCCTGGATGATGTGGAGTGGTTTTATTGACTCTGGATTCTATATCGTAATATCAAGAGTCAGGAGCCAGGACCTTTTTTCTTTCTTGCAATCCGTTACTGGTCAAGCATGTTCATTACCATGAAGTACTTTTTTTTTGGATTATATGTAAAGAAGGCTTGTATGCTATTTTGTCTTCTGTAAAAATCATGGTTAGCATGTTCATTTCATATCTGAGTCTGACCGTACATTATTTATTATTACCTTGTATATTTGGTGGAAGAGGGTTGTCTCCACCTTCATGGAAGGCTCATAAAAGCAAGTGATTCAACTTGCTTCTTGTAAGAAAATGAAGCCACTTGATTGAATTTCATGTAACGACATGTGAAATTGTGCCTTCTACTGTGATCAATTTCAATCTTAGCTTGTAAGGAACTTTGTTAGTTGAATACCCCCTCTTGTTATCCAGTAAACCTGACTGTTGCCTGCAGGGAAGAAGAGAGGCAGAGAAATCAAATGTATTAATTTTTTGTTTTGTCCCTATTCAATCATAAGGTGATTATAATTCTAAAAAAGAAAAGTGTTGACCATTATGTTGAATTTTCGACATTTTCAGAAGAATCGCCGAGGATAAGGCAAATGAAATGAGAAATGCTCTAGAAGATACCTTGCATGCATTGATGGTGCGGAAGTTCATGGATGCCAATATTTCTTTAATACCCTTCACAAACCCAGAGACCAGATCCTACTGGTCCAGTTGATCAATGGCTAATAAAGATGAAAAACTTGAGCTAGCAAATGAGATGATCCAAAACCCAGTTGGCTCTCATTCTGTGGAACAGAAATACAGAATGGTTATGCAACCTCTGTAGCTCTGATCGTCTACCTCAGATTAGTTTAGAGCACCCTTGAGCTTCATCCATGGCGTCTTCAATGCTTAGCAAGGCAAACATGGTCTGGGATTGGTATACACTATTGAACAATAAAAGGGCATAATATAATTGAATGTAACCTTGGCAGTAAACTTGATCTCCTAATTTGATATCTGCATTGTTATATTATTAATTATTTTAACTCTACTTGCTTTATCACTTCTTTGGAAGAATGAAAGTTCTGGGCCTACAAGCAAAATCGATTGTCCTCCATTGCTATCTGTCGAGTCTTCACCATTGTCAGTGTTTATCATTTGCGGAATATGTATTAGCAGCTCGAATTTAATAATTCAATTACAAATATCCTTTATACGGTTAATTTATAATTTTCGCTTTCTGTACAACTCATCCGAATTAGCAAATAGTAAACATGAAAATATACATAAATACCAACGCAGAAACTAATAACCAAAAAAAAAAAAACTGGATGCTTAGAATCAGTTAAAGGATTGAATTTTTTTTTTTCATCTGAATAATTTTCATTATTTTTTTGTGTGTGAGATTTTAACATTACTAAACATTCATAATCTTAGCATTTCAAAAAAATGATTTTTTTTCTTACTTTAATCTTGTGCTTTATCATTATTCAAAAAAAAAAAAAAGATTCATTTTGAAACTCGTTACTCAAACGTATACACCTAACAAATATATATACCACAAATTTTGAAAATCTATATGTGCCACAGATTGAAAAAAATCTATATATGCCCCATTTTTGGTTTTTTTTTTTTTTGTATGTTTTAAAATTGGAATGAAAGTAAGTGAAACAGCGGAGGAGGCTCACGAGTCCCGGATTTGGATGTGCACGACGTGTCACCATATTAACGCTTCAAAATAAATTTCAGGGAGGACTGTACAAAATCATTTTCTCACCTACAATTGATTTTCACAGGAAGCAGTTCTGCGAGTTGTATACCACACACAGGAAATAAAACACAGAGAGACTGAGAGAGCAGCCATGGAAACTGCATTGTGCAGTCGACTTGCTCTTTCTCCCAACCATGTTTTGAGTGCTACAAATCCCGGTACTTACTCTATCTACCTAGAATCTCTTCACTGTTAATTTTATGAAGCAATTGCAATATCTATTTATATTTATCGAGAATTTTGAGGTAAAATTTAATCAAATATGGGAAACAATGCTTTCTCCATCAGATACCGCATTTGTTATAACTTCTTGTTTTTACTTTTCGTTGTTTCCATTTTCTGCGCTATAAGTTAGAGTGGTTCTCATTTTTATTGTATTAATTTTCTAATCGCAGTGGATAAAAATTTACTTTTTGGATATGGCAAAAACCGGAATACTCTAATGACAGTATCAGCCACTACATTAGGGAAAGGTGGTGGGTTGTTGGAGAGACCAACCATAGAGACAACAACACCTGGTCGGGAATCTGAGTTTGATTTAAGGTAATTATAATATAGGCGCAAAATGGAAGCTTTAGCTATTTAACGGGTATCCCATTCTGATTGACTAGTGTGTAGAACTTTTTGTCCAAAGAAATTAAATTTTATTATAAAAGAAACAACTTGGAAATGCACCATGGAATGGAGAGAACCCCATAGATAAGTGAGTTCATGCAGTTTGTTATAGTCTTATATTCTTGAATATATAAATCAAAGTCATTCCTTCCAGCTTAAGTTCTAGGTGAATTGATTACTTGACACTATGTGCATGTTAGATGTTAAAATCCTCAGTTATGTCCCCAGCTATATTGCATTCTATTGTTGTACACGAAACTTGACATCTAGTTCTGCAACTGGGATAATTGTTTATACAAATTTGGAATAATCCATTGTGAAAACAAATTTCTATCTGGAATCAGGTCTTCCGAATACTGTAGAGCATAATTTTATACTGTGGCTGCGTTGAGATTGTGGTGATTGTAGAGAAAGGTAACCCGCCACAACCTCAATATTACAGTTGCATCAACTGACGCAGTCCACAGTTAAACTATGATGTAGAGAAAAATATATTTTCCCCTTTTGGATTAAATTATTTTCTTTTCTTTTCTCATCTGTTCCTCATTGTCTACTTTCAAGTTTTAATCTTGTATTGATCTCTCTCTTTTATTAATCTGGCTGTTTGCATCTGATTTCCTTCATTGTATTTCATATTTCTTCTTTCTAAATACTGGTTAACTGTTTAAACAATAGAACTTAGGCACTATATTGTAAGTACATACCTTGACCCTTTCCTACTGCACTACTGTAAGATGTGCTGCATGTCGAGGTTTCTATTGAATATTAGTTGCTATATGCAAAGTTGATAGAAGCTTAAAAATTAATATAGTTCTAATCTAACAAATTATGTGCTAGTTCATGTTCCATCATTATCCCTTAATAGAATGAAGGCCATGTGTATGGTCTGCTTGTTTGGCTAACACTAATGAAGGCACTACTGATATCAGTTATCTGAAACCGAGCTTGGTGAAAGTGATGAAATGCCAGAGCAGTGGCTTTAGTAGATATGCAAGTACGATAATACGTTTACATGAGGTTTCATTAGTTGTTTGCAATATTAGTCATTGACTTGTGGTTAATAGTTGTTCTTCTATACTTTGGTGGTTTGATGTAAATGACATTCTGATAGGATTGGTGGAAGTAGGACCAGTATCTTGCGCTGTGGTAAGAAGCACTGGTCCAAAATGTGGTGCATTTTGCATCACAGCACGAGGAGCCAAGAAAAGCCAGCACTAACACGATAGTCAACTGGTGAAAATTATCAGTCGTCTGGTGGGGAACCAAGTCACTGGTTTAGGGATTGCTTCGCTCTAGAAGTAGCCAGACCGACTAGCCAAAGGCCTGTTTGCTTCTAAAATAAACACCAATCGACTGGTCAAGGGTCTGTTTGTTTTTGGAATAAACACTAGTCGACTAGTTTTATAACAAGTCGACTGGCCTTGACCAAAATTTAGGAGCGGCTAGACACCTAAGATTTTGCCTCGGTCAACTGGCATCTTAACTAGTCGACTGATGGCAATAATAGAAGCAATCAGGCCCTTGGCCAAAGGCCTAGTTGCTCTAGGGCCATAATTAGTGGAATGCCTCTGGCCAGTGTACTGTTTTCCTTCAAAACGGTAGTAAGAAGGCATCTCACGGATTATTTTCATGTCATATATGGGGAAAGAACTCTCAAAAGACAAAAGAAAAAAAGTGAGGCCTAAACTGCTCAATGAGACTCTCAGTG
Source organism: Gleditsia sinensis (assembly GCA_037074535.1). Classification (NCBI taxonomy): domain Eukaryota; kingdom Viridiplantae; phylum Streptophyta; class Magnoliopsida; order Fabales; family Fabaceae; genus Gleditsia; species Gleditsia sinensis. The sequence goes on along the minus strand of CM073474.1, from coordinate 32,693,341 downwards.
TCAATTCGAAAGAGGGGAAGGATAAATCTTACAGTAGTTGACAACTTATCTATTAATTCAGAAGGCAAGCCATCCCCATTAGTCCAAAAGAGATCCTTAAGGGATTTGAAATCATCCTCTACGATCAGAGAGTCCTACCGAGAAAAAGCACAAAAAGGGCCTCCAGCAAGCAAAACCAGCAAGAATCCATTAAACGAACCTCTCATTATATCCATAATAATACACGTATGAACTCTTTCATGTATTGTATTTGAAATGATCATCAATTTTTGCTCCTTAAATCATGGAAGATGATTCTATACGCCAAACCTCAGAGTTGCTAAATTCCTTCAATATATCCAGGTGGAGATAATTCAAACTTCTTCGCTAATCCATTTGAAAAATCTTCTTCATTAGTAGAGTCAGAATTCCGCAGAAGGGTAATTATTCTTTTCTCCAGAACATCAAATTCACTTTGGATCCATTGAAAAGTATTTATCAGAGCACAATGTTGTGGTATCCCAAAAGAGCTATCCCCATTTGTTGCAACTTGAGAGTTTCTCTTCTGAAAATTTGATGATTGTTCTTTTTTCTTCCCAAAACCTTGAAACTTTGACCAAATTGTGCATCTGGTTAGTGCTGGCATTGTTGGAACAAATGTATTTTGTGACCCTGAATATATTAAAACAAAGAACAATAGTTATTAACTTATTATGGATGCCAAGTTTCAGAGGTCAACTGTAAATTTCAACAATATTTACCACAGCCAGATTTTGCTTTGGTAACATAGTATTGAAGACGTCAAGGCCATTCATCAATTCAGGAAGCAATGCTGGATGCATTGGTATCGGAGCTGAAAGAATGCATCCAAAGTTTCATGTATGATTCGCAGAACTTCAACAGCAGAAGGGGCATATCCTTCCTGATTTGCTTGGGGACTCCCAAGCTATGATACGACAAGTAAACTAGGTTACTTACTTGAAATCACAAATTGCATGGCTACAAACATGTTGCCAACCAAGTACTTTACGTGAGAAAAAGGAAAAGCAATTACGATTCACAACCTTACAGTTCAAGCAGGATTGCAACTATCTATGAAGTTCATGCAACATGGATCAATAGGTCTAAAATAAAATCATATTGCGGACTACCAATTTCATACCACACAGAGAAGCTAGAAGAATAGTTGATGAGGCATATACCAAGCAGTCTAAAATTATCATATTCATACAACCAAAAACTGCTAAGGATGGCTACTCTTGCCAGGGGACGTGAAATCAAACGATACTTGAAAAGCATTCAACTAATATTTGCTGACAATTAATGTGACCGTCGAGGCATTTCACTGAAAGAAACCTTTAATTGGAACTTACATTTTCTTTTATGGTTTTTTATGCTCCTGTAAGTAATAGTCACAGAAAAAGCAATAAATACATAATAGATAACATCCATTTTACATTGAACCTACAAATGCTCCTAAACATAGTCATAGATAACAAGTAATAACTATTGGGGGGAGAAAAAGTAAAGGAATTAATTGGTCGGACATAAAAGATCGAGACAAAATTTAGAAGCAACCAGGTGCTTGGCCAAGCATTTGGCCGCTTCTAAATTTTGGTCAAGGCCAATTGACTAGTTATAAAATCAGTCGATTGATGTTTATTTTAGAAGTTAACAGGCCTTGATCAATCGGCTTGGCTACTTCTAGAGTGAAGTAGTCTTTAAACTAGTGATCTGATTCTCAATCAAACAACTGATAATTTTTATTAGTCGACTGTCGTGTTATTATTGACTTTTCTTGGCTCCTTGTGTTGTGATGTAAAATGCACCATTTAAGTGAAACGATGCATTTTGAATCACAGCACCGTGTGCTGAACTTCTTACCCAGCAGTTGATCTTGGTCCGTGGAAGTATTGTCACTTGAAGGCCTTGGTAGGAAACCTATTTTAGCCTAGTTATTTTTATTGTTATTATAGAAGTCTTTTGACAGCATATCTTCTCTTTTTTCTCTTAATTTATTGGTAATTTTTTTAATGAGTAAAAACAGCATAGTTGGCAAAAGGGAAAGTGAATGAATGGTTTCTTTTCCTTTTTGTGTTTGGAAAAAAAAAAATTCTATAGTGGGTAAATCCCTTTTGTGGACATTTATTCCTGGTTTTCTGCATACCATGTCATTTTTGCTGCCTCATCTGATCATAAAGTTGAAGGCAAAAGGAAGTGTTCAAACCTCGATGACATGTATTCTCTTACAGGAGATCAAGAAAAACATCCCCACCATACCGAGTAATGCTGCATAATGACGACTTTAACAAGCGGGAATATGTTGTGCAAGTGCTGATGAAGGTGATACCGGGAATGACACTTGATAATGCATTTTACATTATGCACGAGGCACATTATACTGGGCTGGCTGTGGTCATCATCTGTGCTCAAGTGGACGCTGAGGAGCACTGCATGCAATTAAGAGGAAATGGCCTTCTAAGTTCAATTGAGCCAGCTGATGGTGGCTGTTGAATATTAATCATCACGAGAGAGGGAGAGAGAGCATAGCCAAGTGCTTCAGTCTATCAGTTTCGCTGGTAGTTTGGTGCGCCCATATATGGATTGTACATGTATATATATAGAATCTATGCTGTCTTGAATTTTAAAAATGAACTTTCCCGAGGTTAGAGCCTTAAGAGTAATTCTTGCATACAAAGAATGTATAAGCTAGTTATACAAGAAATTAATGCGAACTCATTACAATAAATGTTTCAGTTGCAAGTGACGGGATGGTGGTTGTTACTAGTTATGCAAATGGATAGATATTTCTCCATAGTGTTTGGACTCCGTTTGTTCCTGTCTTTACCTTTCCAACCGTCAAAGCCAGACTCTTGTACGGTCAAGAACCAGAATTGAGGCCACATCATTGTGTAACGAGGTTGCGATAATGAATGTTTGAGTTTGAATTATGATGACCTGTAAAGCTCTAGCAAAGTCTAAACTTTTATTTATTTTTCTTCTTTTTTAGAACACGGACTGATCATTTAGCATACTCTCTATATCTCAATCCTTTTTTTTTTTTTTTGACTGAAGAAATCTCAGGTATTTTTAATATGTTGATCAAGAAAAACAAAATTTAATACTTTTTAATTCTTTTATTTTTAAGAATATATCAATTTAATCTCTTATAATTTTTAATATAATTTTGATCTTTTAAATTTTAAAAATAAATTAAAATAATTTTTATTAAATTTATAATCTATTTTATTGCTATTATATTAATATAATATGTATGTATCACTTAATGTCGTGCTAAATTATTTAAAAAAATATTAATGACAAATTTTAATGATATTAATATACATACTATATTAATAATAAAATATAAAATAAATTTGATGAGTGTATTATTTTAACTTATTTATTATAAATTATAAAATAATTAAATTAAATTATTTTTAAAAATAGAAAAGAAAAGTAGATTATTTTTTTAAAAAAAAAAAAGCACCCTTAATATCGAACTATGCATATTTGTTTTGGGCCAAAGTTGAGCTTCGCTGGTACTTACTCCAACTTGGAAATCCACATTTGCCTGAAGGAGCGAGAGAAACCAATATACTCTGCCGTATCCAAACATTGCATAGGGGGTAAACGCCATGAGTCAGAGGATGCTGCCTTTTTAATGCATAAACAAGCCCTTTCAAATGTAGAATTCTAAGCTGACCCTCCCCATTATTCTATGTTATTTTTTTTTTGGACTTGGTCCCCACTATTCTTGAAATTAATAACCCAAGATGGGGGAAGGGCTGGGGCCCGGGGGATAATGTCTCGAAGATTTTCCAAGCCTATGAAATAATATACACAATCTTCTCAAACCTTTTCATGAATCTTATTTAGCTATATTGTTTGTTTGGGTTTTCATAATTCTAGTTAACAATGTTTGGAGCTAAACAATTATAATTTTAAATATTTTAATTTTTATGTTATTATGTATTTTATATCAATAATTTAAAAAATAAAATCTCCACTAAAAATGAGCTTAACTTTAACTAGTTTCTACTCTGTTTTTATTTGGTTCTATTTTAAATTTTAAATTTTTATTTTTATTATAAAATTATTTTATTTTAAGATTAGTTTATCTAAGAATACTATAACAAATAAGTAATTAAATTTTATTTCAAATTACTTAAAAAAAGACACATTTAAAATGATGATAAGATTGGATATTATTTATAAAATTTTATTTTTAGTGAAGTTATTTTGTCCAAAAAAATTAATTTTTATTTCTAATTATTTTTTAATAAGGATATTTAATATATATTTTCTTTTACAACAAATAATAATATCATTTAAAAATAAATTTATATTTCAACCGAACACAAATAAAAATTAATAAAATATTTATTTAAAAAAAAAGAGAATTTTTTTTTCCTATTTTGACAAGTGGACTCACTTTTCTACTACTTATTGCAATATTTTACATGAAACAAACAGAGCCTAACAAAATAAATGACGCTTATGCAATTAGATGCATAAATGTGTCCCCGTGAAACTTGCCACCCATATTGAACCTCTTTAATTTAATGTGCCTGCCAGTCCAACTACCACAATTATGGCACACTTGGTCGCTCCATAAATATCCCATCCCAAGCTCCATTTAAGAAAGAGCTATGTCGCCAACTACGGAATAAATGCTTCTTGAGCTTAACAAACCAATTTGGGTCGTTTAAAATTTTTTAAAAATTATTTGATAAAATTAATATTTAATAAATAAATAAATTTATTAATTTAAATATAAGTGTTACAGACTATTTTTTTCTCTAATTTTTTTTTTTTTTAAAATCTCAATCTTTAACCGACGATTTTTTTAGCAAAAGCAGTATATCAATAGAAATATCAGTATTAGGTGACACGAAAATCATTATAATTTTTTTATATAAAATTAATTTCACTACAAAGATTGAAATTATTTTTTTTACAAATTTAAATTTTTAATAATGAAAAAAATTGTAACTACTGAGCTCAAAACTAAACCTTGCTGATTAATTATTATTTGAGTCATAATTTTGTAGTTAACAAAAGCATCGTTTAAATAGTTTTAAACTGGGATTTTGTCAGATTTAGTTCGATGGATCTAAATAGATAATGACATCCACAAATGATAGGCTTGCTTTTTGTGATTGACTAAACTGTGAATGGCAATTCTGAGTCACGGGAAGCTCAAATGGGTAAATAAATAGTTCGAAAATGAAATGAAACATTGACAACATTGATTGATAGATAGAAACTACCGCCACTTTCTAATAGTTATTATTTTCTTTTTCTTTTTCTTTTTATTCATAATAGTTGGCGTTTTGTTAGTACTAAAAGAAAGCCCTGAGAATTTCCACTGAAGACGCTTTAAAAAAAAAATACCGAAACAAATACAAAACCAATATAAATTAATAAATACTTGGCCGATTTCAATTCATTTGATCAATCAAGCGTAGTGGGTTCCTCTTTCTAGAATTTTCAATTCTCTTAGATAAAATTAATTTATAAATTATACATTATTTTAAATAATACATAATTTATAAATATTTAATTAATTTAAATTATTTAAATAAATTTATTTATTAAATATTTTTAAATTAATCAAATAAATTTATAAATTAATTAAATAAAATATAAATTAATTTATTTATCCTATCAAATACTCTTTAAATATTAACTCAATTAGCCTCTATGACAAAAAGTACGTATTTAAATCCAATAAATGATCCTGAATAATGAAAATAATGTTTTTAATTACTGTTTGCTTAACCCCCATGAACGACTTTTTCTTTCAGACGTAAATATTTCTCTTTTTTAGTCCATAACTACAGATTAAACAAAATAACCAATCCCGGACCTTTCCCATTCATAATTTACTCCCTCCATCTCCCAAACAAATCTGACGCAATCATTTCTCCAATCTTTTGACGCTAATAAAGCCAAGTACCACTGCTACTTCACCCTCCACTCCTCTGATTCCCGATCTTTCAATTTCTGGGCTCTGCACTCTGCAACCACAAAATATGGCTATGAACCAAGCATTCATTTTCTTTACCATACTACTTACCTTCTCTCTCTCTATTCTTCCTTCTCCTACTTCTTCTCGCAGCTCACCTTCTGAACTCTCCACCGCTGTTCTTGATGTATCAGCCTCAATCCAGCAAGCTCAGAAAGTACTCTCCTTCAACTCCGAATTGCTCGAACCTTCTCACCTACAAGATGAAGAAACTCATACCACCTCCACTTCTTCTTCTTCCTTCTATGTTCAATTACACCCCAGAGAGTCTTTGCTCAATGCCCACCACAGGGACTATAAGAACCTGATACTGGCCCGACTCGACCGTGACGCGGCCCGAGTGAAATCGTTATTTACCAAGCTCCAGCTAGCCCTCAACCAGGTCAACAAGTCGGATCTGTACCCAGCTAAAACGGACATTCGACCCGAAGATCTCTCCACGACGGTGTCGTCCGGCATAGGTCAAGGGAGCGGCGAGTACTTCTCCAGAATCGGAGTGGGGCAACCACCGAAGCCTTTCTACATGGTTCTGGACACCGGAAGCGACATAAACTGGCTTCAATGCCAGCCTTGTTCGGACTGTTACCAACAATCCGACCCCATTTTTGACCCTGCTGGGTCTTCTTCCTACAGCCCGGTTTCCTGCGATGCTCAACAGTGCCAGTCTCTGGACGTATCGGCTTGTCGAAGCGGCAAGTGTCTGTACCAGGTGTCGTACGGTGACGGGTCCTTCACCGTGGGCGATTACGTAACCGAAACGGTGTCGTTTGGCAACTCCGGGTCCGTGAACAGCGTTGCAATGGGGTGCGGTCATGACAACGAAGGTTTATTTGTCGGTGCTGCCGGGATACTTGGACTTGGAGGTGGGCCATTATCACTTACATCCGTGATCAAAGCGTCGTCGCTTTCGTACTGCCTGGTTGATCGTGACTCGAGTAAATCGTCGACTCTGGAGTTCAACTCGCCTCCACCCGGGGACTCGGTTACTGCCCCGTTGCTGAGAAACAGCAGGGTAAACACTTTCTACTACGTTGAACTCACTGGATTGAGCGTCGGAGGCCAATTGGTCTCTTTCCCGCCATCAACCTTTGCATTGGACCAATCAGGAAGAGGCGGAATCATCGTAGACTCGGGCACAGCCATAACTAGGCTGCAGACGCAGGCATACAACTCGTTCCGCGATGCGTTCGTGAAACTAACTCGGAACTTGCGTTCCACTAATGGATTTGCTCTGTTCGATACTTGCTACGATTTCTCTTCGCTGAAGACAGTGACGGTGCCAAAGGTGGCGTTTCACTTCAGAGGGGGGAAATCTTGGGAATTGCCGGCCAAGAACTACCTGATCCCGGTGGACAATGCGGGAACTTTCTGCTTCGCATTTGCTCCGACGTCGCAATCTTTATCCATAATTGGGAACGTGCAGCAACAGGGGACACGTGTCAGCTTTGATCTGGCAAAGTCTATGGTGGGATTCTCGCCCAACAAATGTTAGATATATATTTACGTATTTAGCCCCGTGTAGTCGATAATGTTAAAAACAAAAAACATAGGACAGGTTTGGATTTTGATTGTGTGGGTGAAGTGATTGCGTAGCAAAAGTATCTGTAGCATTGTAGTCGTGTTTGTGTGGGTGGCGAATGGACCCCGAAAGAAGCGTTTGGGTTTTGGGTTGGTGCGGCTCATAAATAATTACACAACTGTAATTTTGGTAAATTATTTGTATAGCTGAGAGATATCAGTGACATGCGTAGGGACCATTCTATTACTAGTCACGAGGGGAATTTGTTTGTTCTCTCTCGTTTTGTTTTTGTTTGTATATTTTTTGAATTTAGTTGCAAGAATATTGTGTGTTTTGGTCTTTTGGCATTTGAAAAGGTCAACATATTATTTAGTGTCATTTATTTAAATTGGTGGAATATTATTATTGGGGGACGCAGATAAGGAAGGGGTCAACCCAGAAGTAGTCTCACAAAATTGATGAACAAATAAGATAAAAGAAAATGGTTGAAGTATGAATAGGAGGGTGCAGTGTGCCTGTGCCGCGCGAAACTCAATGGGTGATATTAGATAATCCAACAATGCTCACATCGTAAGAGAGAAAAGCGATTTTGTTTTTTTGTAAGATTTGATAAAGCTTGTTAATTTTGATTTATTAGTGTAAGTCAGCAGTGACCGCACTCTGAAATGTGGGGTCTATCTCCGTAATTATCGGCAAAGTTGTTTAGCATGGAAACCTCTGTCATTTTCGGCTGCTGAGTGCCCGAGCCTGTGACTGAGACCCACACCTCCCACTGTATATTTTTTAAATTTGTTTTAATTAATTATCGTATAATTTTCTATAAAATATACCGCAAAATATAGTTATTTGATAAAAGCAGAAGATTAATTTATTCGAATATTAACTTTAAATAAGATATGTTTATGTTAAAAAAATTTCTACACTTGCTTTAAAATTTGTTTGCAGCTAACTTTATGTATTTTTTACGAACAATAGTTTGGGATTGGTTGAATTAAATACAGACTAAAATGTGCACAGAAACAGAGCCTGTGTAAACGCCAACACAATACGATAGATCTCATTTATTTATTTGTAATTAAATTAGTACACGTACACTTCCAACAAGTTGTCGTAATTTCTTAACGATGTAACGTAGAAATGGAATGTAATATTAAAAAAAAAGGTCATTTTCTAATTAATATTTCTTTTCATAAAGTAATAACTAAAAACAAGAGGAATAAGTTTGTTTTTTCTATTCAACAAGAAAAAGAATTTGAGATTTTAGTTATAATGGCAGAAAAAAGTTGGAAAAGAACGTAACTTACGGAACTGAGAGAGTTAAAAAAAAAAGAGAAAGGAAACTTGAGATTTTTTAGTAGGAGAGAACATATTTTTAATTTTAATTTTAATATTTGGAGGCAGCGGTCCGATAAAGCACATCATCAAAACTTTGTATGATGGGTATTGCCGCCACAAAATATCTCGAGGGGGTGCATCAATCATTGAGATTTTAAGATTTATAAATTAAGGGTGTACATGAATTGAACCGGACCGAACCGAATCAAAAAAATTAAACCAAATCGAGCAAAAATCGAATAAAATCGATTAAAATCAGTTTAAATCGATTTTTTTTTAAAAATCGATCGGTTCGGTTTTCAGTTTAGACAAAAACCAAACCGAACCGACCGTTTTATTTTAAATATATATTATTAAATTTAATTTTTTATATTTTATATGTATTTTTTTTCACATATCTGCGACCGGGCCTCTAAAATATCTAGACTTTTCTTTTCTTCGGTTCTTTCTTCCCAATCCTGTGCCCGAAATCCCTAGCTAGCTTGTGACTCTGCTTGAGCTTGACTGCTTCTGCGATACCTCACTTCTTCCTTCTCTGTTCATCGCGCCGGTTTCGGTTCTAATCCGCCCTTAGACCCGCCATTCCGATGCCTCAAGCCTAGATCTGCGTCTCATTTTCGAGCAAGTTGTGACCTGTCCTTCCCCCTTTAGTCGACGGCTACATCGACGGCATATACTCCCGGCCCTCTACTCGTGCCGTATAATCTTGTTCTGCGATGTCTAGTGCCTTGCCAAATCGCTCTCCGGCCTCTGCGACGCTACTGGTTTTGGCCTCTGGTATGATATTTGAACTCTATTTCTCTTGCATTCCTAATGCTTAATCTTAGAGTACTATTTTCTGTAGTCTTGTGTGCTGTTTGCCAATAATATGTGCTGCTGCTGCAAATAGCCAAATATATATCCTATTTGGGTATGAATATAGATTCATTCGGCTGCCAATGTTGTGTAAATGTTATGATGTAATTATTAGTTATTCTTGACTCTTGAGTACCACCTTTTTTACAGAGTAAGAATGTGACATCTATTCCTTGTTATTAACTTATTATGGCAATCTTTGAATTTGTTGCTGAATTTTATTTTTGAGAATTATAATTACTAATGTAATATTCGTAATTTAGGCCAGAACTCAAATAATTAGGTATGGCAAAAATCTCTATTTGCTAGGATCCTGATTAGCGCTAAATGGCCCCTAGTGTGCAGGGATGAAAATTTTTTTAGGTCCTTAATTGTCCAAGATGAGGCCGAATTATATTATTTTGCCCTGTGAAGTCTTCCATCTATGAATTTATCAAGTTATCTTTAATTTTAATTTATATTAGTAAATTAGATATTAATAATCAGTAATTTTTATTATTTTATTAATTTTCTTCAGATACAAACCATTGCTTCTAATTTATCTGTCCTCTCTGAGTTAGTGAGTTGATCTGATGATTATATTTTCTCCCTGTGCATCATAGCTGTAATTTCTAATTAACCAGTTATTAAAGTTTTTCATTTCATTTTCTTGGCTATTTATTTGATTTGAAGGTTCAATACATTAAAATCCCGTTTGGTAGATGGTAACAGAGGGAATGGGAATGAGAATTGAGAATGGAATATAAAGGAATGAATTCAAATGGAATGGAATGAAATGTTATGATTAAAATTGCGTTTGGTAGGTCAATAGAATGGAATGGAATAGAATAAAATAAAAATGGTCAAAAAGACAAAAATACCCTTAAAAAATAAAATTATTATTATATTATTATTTTAATTTAAAAAATTATTTTAAATATTATAAATAAAAAATAAAATAAATTATTATTAATATAAAAATTTGAATTAAATTTTATTAAATAATATTGAAAATTTTAATTTAAATATATATACTTTTAATTATAAAATTTTTTATAAATAAATAAAATAATAAAGGGTATTTCAGTCTTTTTACTTTCCATTCCATCGCACTGTTCACTTTCCACCTGTTTTCGGAGGTAATATTGATTACCTTGTAGGAGGGAATGGAATGGAATAGGCATTCCGTGGGACCTATAATTTTTACCAATTCTAGCAACCAAACCAAGGAATGGAATGTCCATTCCATTCCATTCCTTTCCTTTATATCTATCAAACGGGTCCTAAAAGAATATGTTGGTTTCTCTTAATGCTCTTGGGTAACACGATATATGTTGAATCTTATAGATGATGTTATATAGGAAAATTAAATACATTTCAATTACTGTTACAGCTTAATGTTTATTGGGATTTTTATTTTATGATTTTTATAATTTTTGTGTGTGTGTAGAAAGTTAGAGACAAAGAGTAGTCAAATATGTCTGAGTCAGAAGAAATACAACAAAAAATTTTGGAGGATGCAAATGCCACTGAAAGATCAAGATCTCCAACTCTAAGTGTGCATGAAGCAGCTTCAGTGCCTTCTAAAAGAAATAAAGAGATCAATACGTCAGCTTCGAAGAAGAAAAAAGTGCAAGAGGGGCAAAACAATGAAGAGGATGACATTGAAGAAGGTAAGAGAAAACCCACTAGACCTGAATCTTGGGTATGGCAGCATTTTACTAGTATTAAGAATCGTGATCCAAATTGGCCTAGGGCTTCATGTAATTGGTGTGGGGCTAGCTATGCTTCTCATAAAAAAAGAAATGGAACTTCTAACATGGCCCACCATTTAAAAAAGCAATGCAAAAAATTTCCTAGAGAATTATTAGACTCTAGCCAAACTATTCTTTCTTTCCAACCAAAAAGAAAAGAGCAAGGGGAAGGGACTGGGAGTAATTTATCATCGGTTAGTTTTGATCTTCATGCATGTAGGCAAGATCTAGTTAGGATGACTATTGTTGATGAATTACCCTTCAAGTTTGTTGAAGGTGAAGGATTTTGGTATTTTATGAGTATTGTTCAGCCATTATTTTCTATTCCATCTCGTGTTACAGTGGCTATGGATTGCTATAGGCTTTTTTTAAATGAGAAAAGAAAATTGAGAAATGTGTTATCCTTGAATTCTCAAAGTGTTTGTTTGACTACTGATTGCTGGACTTCTGTGCAAAATTTGAGTTATCTTTGTCTTGCTGTGCATTTTATTGATGCTGAATGGAAATTGCATAAGAGAATTTTGAACTTTTGTCCAATTGCTAGTCATAAAGGAGAAGTAATTGGTCAAACCATAGAAAAATGTCTTACTGATTGTGGAATTGAACGAGTTTTCACCATAACAGTTGATAATGCTAGTTCAAATGATGTTGCCATAGCATACTTGCGGAGGCAAATAAATGAGTGGAATGCAAGTGTGATGAAGGGGGAATATATGCATGTTAGATGTTGTGCTCACATTTTAAATCTTGTTGTTGCTGATGGTTTAAAAGAAATGTATGAATCAATAAGTAAAATTAGATATGCTTGCAAATATGTGCGTGCTTCTCCTGCACGAATGCAAAAATTTAAGAAATGTATAGAGTTTGCTAAGATACAAGATAAGAGCATGGTTCAATTGGATGTTCCAACAAGGTGGAACTCTACATATCTTATACTTGAGAGTGCCTTGAAGTTTCAAAGGGCATTTCTTAAGTTAGAATAGTGGGATGCTCAATTTCTTTTTGATTCTCCACTTGGTCCCCCAAACACAGAGGATTGGCTTAATGCAAGACATTTTGTGAAGTTTTTGAAGATTTTTTTTGATGCAACTAAAAATGTTTTAAGCTCTTTGCATGTGACTTCATCTCAATATTTTCATGAATATTGTCTTATTGTGAAGACTTTGAAGGGTTGGTGTGAGAGTGATGATGATGCACTATTAAAGAATATGGCCATTAGAATGAAAGCTAAACATGACAAATAATGGGGGAGTTTAAAAAACATGAACATGTTTATTTTTGTGGCCATAATTCTTGATCCAAGATACAAGTTGAAATTTGTTGAATGGAACTTTTCAAAACTCTTTGATCAGGACTTGGCTACTTCTATGGTTGACAAAGTAAAAGAAATACTCAATGGTATGCATGATACATATAAATCTTGTTATGGTGTTAAAAAATCAGAAGATATTGGTCAATCTTCCCAATCTAGTAGAGATGTGAATATTTTATCAGTGGATGCTAAAGATTCTTTTATTATGAAATTTGACATGGATATGAGTAAGGATGATAATGTAGAGCACAAATCTGAGTTGGAAACATATTTAATGGATCCCCGAGAAAAGATGTTACCAAAGTTTGACATTCTTAGTTGGTGGAAGGTGAATTCTACTAGATTTTTCATTCTTGCTCAAATTGTTAGGGATGTATTGGCAATACCAATGTCAACAGTTGCTTCTGAATCAGCTTTTAGTACAGGGGGCTGAGTTCTTGATCAATATAGGAGTTCTTTATCTCCTAGAACAGTAGAGGCTCTTATTTGTGCACAAAATTGGTTTCGGTCTACCCCTTTATCTCTTGATATGGAAGAGCAAGCAGATGACATTGATAAGACTGAGATAGGTAATATTATTTTTGTTTCAACTAGCATTATTTAATAAATTGCTTGTGGTTAAAAGGGTTTGTAATAATTTTTTTTTCTTTCTTGACTTAATATGTCTATTCAATTATTAGATGAAGCTGGTCCGTTGGCTGAATCAGGATCAGTTTTAGATTTGTAAACGAACATGTTCTAAGTGGTATGAGCATTATATTTAATCAAATAAATTATTTATGTATTTTTACCCAATATATTTTAAATTGTACTAATTATATTTTAATTATTGTTATATTACAGGTTGTGCACTTGGTTATGGGAATCTTAGTCTTAGAGAAACATGGAATTATTATGTTTTATGGACTTTCTAATGATAGCATAGGCTACATAGCATTATGGACTTATTATGTATGTTTTATGAATTTTTGTTGGTAGTATTATGTAATCATTATAATTTGTGGAGTTCTGTTGATAGCATTATAGAATTATTATGTTTTATAGACTTTTGTTGGTAGTATTGTGGAAATATTACCATATGGAATGGAATTATTATTTTCTTCTTGCATTTCATCTGCAATTGCAAACGGCCAAGTCTCTGTCCTTTCCCACATCTTCCCTATACAAAGATTCAAACTTCACAACAGGTGATTTCTCTATATGCTATATGTGAAGAAAAAGCAATTATATTAAAATTCTACCAGCATATAAAATTCCTTGCTTGCTTCTTTGACTCAGATGGTGATGCTCTTCTGCTCTACTATAGTGGGTTTGCCCTTTTTAATCCCACTCATGCTTGTTAGTTGTTACAGGAGAATTATTCAAAGTATGGACTTCATGTTCACAGGTAAATTTGAAATAAGTAGCTATTTTTCCGCATTCTTCTTGCTTTCTTCTTTACCGAATACCTTTTCATGTCCTTGCTCAACTCAGGGACTGATTTTATGGAACTTGTTGGTGCACATAAAAAAGCCTTGTCTGATGGATGAGTATTCTCGGCCCAAGTTCAATGTTGCTGGTGCTATGGAATGGCTGTGCTTCCACTTGAAAGGATACTTCAGTACTCTGGCATTCCAAGTGAGCCACCTCTTGTATTAGAAGAAAACCAACTAGCTCCTTCTTGGCCGTCACATGGAGAGGTAAATATTCATGATTTGCAGGTACTGTGGGTTAGTCTTATATTTGACTCCAAAGGGAATCTCAAGCATAAGTTTCATGTTGAGTTTTTGTTTTCTTTCATTTTCTGTCAATTTATTTATGAAAGTTGACATAGCTTGTCTTTCTCTAAGTGTTAGAAGCTAGCTTCAAAGAGAAAAGTCATGCCCTGTATGTAGACAAGATTTTTTGCAGCATGGATATTAAATGTTAGTACCATATTCATAATATTGATGCATATGGTGAAGGTTCGTTATGCCCCACATCTGCCTCTTGTGTTGCATACTTATGTTCTGCTTAATAGAATTTTTGTGTTCCAACGCTACAGATCTTTGCATTGATTGCTGGGATCAATAGATTTCTATCTACTATCTTTATAATGGCTGCTAGTAAGTGAATTATACTTGTTTCAGCTGTTGTTTAATCTGTGAGAATCGTGATGCTTAGTTGAACAGAGTTTGGACTATCTTCATATATTTCTATTTAAGGTGTCTAACTCTTGGGTTTTTTTTTTATCTTTTTCTTTTTTTCCTTCTTGAGCGTAAATTGAATAATGCTATGGACTTTCTCCATGACTCAAGTTTGAGAATTCGTGTGAAGTTGGGGTGTTTTCAAAACTTACCAATGCCTATTGTTTGGTTGCTCTTGGAGGCTCTGAAAATTTCTACAGGTTTGAAATTTGATATGACACACCAGTGAAGATTGATTCCTTAATGGATTTGAAGATGTAGTCTACTGACTGACCTATTAAGCTCTTTGGAATTTGGTTTTCTAATGGATTTAAATTGCTATGGTAGCTCTGTGAATGAATAAATCTATGAGTTGATTTGCTTGATGCAGTGCATTTGAGGCTGAGTTAGCAGATGTTATACCTGTGGTGAAGGCATCCATTGCTGGTACACGTATTGTTGGTCGCCTTTGTATTGGTAAATTTTTGCCTAAAATTTCACTCCTACTTTTTTAAAGTGCATATGCCTTTGCTTTGGACTGTTTCAAGGTTGTTAATGGGCGACTTTGCTGGTGCCCTCTATTTAGTATTTTATTTGACCTAATTAATTTAGCTTTCAATCAATTTTACAGGAAACAAGAATGGGCTTCTATTGCCCCACAACACCACAGACCAAGGTGATTTAGAATATGAGATTATCGAATGTGATTATTAGTAATATTTGATGCCTTCTTTTTTTCCACAAAAGAAAAACAGGCTATTTAATTTCTGCGAATAAATTAAGTTACCATTCTTTCAAATGGTTGTTAAGCTTATGTAGTTTTAGAATCTTGCGGTGTTCGAGATTATGCAATGCCTATTAAGGATTTGTATATTTTGATTTATCTTTTCATGTATTCATTATTTAAGCCGTTTGTGTTGAGTACTGGATGATCTGTTATAAGTTACTGTAGTGTTGTATATGTGTTTTACATGCTCTCTTTTTTAAGTTGATTTGAAGAAATTATGTGAAAGCTTTCTAAATTGTGAGGAAGAACTTATTCTAGGTTTTTTTAAGAAGGGTTTAATGCAGTACTCTTCTTCATCTCTTCCCCTTCCCTTGCAAAAGAAGTCTGAATGGATGGGATTACAATATATCTCAGACCCTAACTTCCTCTGTATCTTACTTGTTCATTAAAAAACAAAATTTGAATACTAAGCAACTGGTTGATGTCTCTCTAGTTCTTTATTCTATATTATAACTTCAAAGGGACTGAAATTTCTTCCTTGAGAATAGCCTTAGATTTTGAAGAAAAAGGGATTTATAGGAACCAGTCATTTCCAAAAGCATAACCTAGCACACATCTTGAAGTCTGTTAACATTTAATTGATTCTTTTAGTTATTACTGACACAGATGTGATGGTGGAAATGTATGAACGAGACCTGTTCTTTGGTTTGTGTTACAAGTCAATTGTTATATTTTGTTTCGTAATTTGAAATACATTAAAAGATGCTATACCAATTTGAACTAGATTAGTGCTTGCCTGTTGTTGAGGGAATAAGGGACTAATCCAATTATTCACAGTTAGTTTAACAATCCAGTTTTGTGGACGGACCTAGGTTATGTCAACGTGGTAGGACTTTCAATAATTTCTCATTTTCTGTGGGTTTTGTTAGGGTTGTTAGAGAATACCTTTTTTGAAAACTTAATACTCTCTGTTTTACTCATATGTGAATTATTACTTAGTATTGCTTTTTCTTATGTAATAAGTTTAATATTTCACCTTTGTGGATTCTTAGAATTTTACACCTGTTGTGATATTTTATTGACTTTGGTACCTGATATTATTGTTCCATGGTATCTGAAGAACTTCAACATTTGAGAAACAGCCTACTTGATCAAGTTGTTGTTCAACGTGTTGAAGAAAGATTATCTGCTCTAGGAAATTGTGTAGCATGCAATGATTATGTTGCCCTCACGCACATTGAGGAGTGTGACTCCAACAAGATTGCTAGAGGACAAGTCATCATCTTTTGCCCTACTTGTTGGCTTGTTGCAGAGTATACCATGAGGTCCAAGTCCAGTTTTGACTTTTGAGTAATAAAGATTATCGCTGATTGAAACCTACTGAAATAAGAGTTTCTAGGCGATGACTTTTTGGGGGAAATCGCAATCTCATCAATGGGATTTCATTATGCTAGCATATGTTATGCAACAATAATTTTCTTGAGAGTGGACAATGTTTATAATGTTGTTTATTTATAATATATTAATTTTGATCCCATAACTAGATATAATTTATATCAGTCATTAAATTTTTGTGAATAATTTTCTTTTATTAATATGATAAAAAAAATGAATATCTCATATTGTATTTAAAAAAATTTCATATATTAATTGTTATCAAAATACAAAACATCTACAAGTCTTTGTATGTCAACTAAAAATATAGTGAACTTGATAAATAGAAATAATCAGAGTTGGACAAGAAATTCTTACTTGCATATTAATCAATAATATTCATAGCTTGTTATTATTGTCATTTATTCAAAAGAAAAAAAATGAAAAACTTGATCTGACGTTAAAGGTAAGGTCACAAGTTTTTAATTAGGTTAGTAGGTTGGGTGGTCTTAATAATAAGATCAAATATTAATAGATAAGGGCCTGGCGGAAAAACTGAAACAAAAGACTAAAAGAAGGGAAGTGGATACAAAAAAATTGATCTTGGGTCCAAACAAAAAATTGAATGGATACAAACATTAAAGGAATGGGCTTAAAAAATTCAAATGGGCTAAACAAAATGGGGCCAAAAAAAAAAAATCGAAAAACCAATAAACTGAACTAAACCGAACCGCCATTTAAATGGTTCGGTTCGGTTCGGTTTAACAGACATGAATCAAACCGACCAGGTTTAAATTTTTTTGTTTCTTAGTGGTTCGGTTCGGTTTGGTTGAGCCTCCAAAACCGAACTGAACCGACCTTTGTACACCCCTATTATAAATCCCTTCAATTATTATTGGACGTTTAAATTTATTTACAGGTTTCATTTATCAAATTTGGAGTTTAAGGGAGAAGGGCATATAAGAAAAGAACATGTTACCAAGAATTTTTTTTTTTTTCATATAGAGTTACATGTCTAGGGTTCGGACATTAAGCTAACTAAAGCATTAATTGATTAATTCAATCACTAATTTAATGCTCTAAGTATTTTCACTGGGAAAATTAGTCTAATTACAGTTATCTACTAAAAATTGAGCTTAAATTGATGATAATGGTTTACTATGACCTTGATGTACATAAACTACTTTTGATTTTGAAAAACACACACATTTCCTCTTCTTCAGATTGAAACATGTCAATCAAAAGAAGGATAAGTAACAATTTGTTAGTTAATTAATAATTTGATTAACTTATATACACAAAACATATATGTATTTCCTCTTCTTTTAGATATTGAAACACATCAACCAAAAGAAAAATAAGTAATAATTTTGTAGTTAGTTAATAACAATCTATTTTTTATTCGGGTCCATTACTCTCTCTCTCTCTCTCTACCTGCAGCGAGTTTCTTTCATATCCTTTATTAAGTTACATATTTTTTAAAAATTGCGAAGAAGAGTTGAGATTATGGGCTTTGACCAAGTAGCGGAACTGGCATTGGGGGAAGGAAGCACCAGCGTTCATGTTTTCTCGTTGTGGGAAGAAGAGAGAGAGACAAATCCTAGGAAGCTAGGAAGGGAGCTTCGAAAGAGGGAGACATGGAATTTGAAGCGAGAAGAATGTAAGATGGTTTTACGGGCAATAAAAATGTTCAAAATTCGCCGTTGCCGGGGATCGAACCCGGGTCACCCGCGTGACAGGCGGGAATACTCACCACTATACTACAACGACTCGACGATTAGGGTTGTCTGTGAGACTATATATAAAAACTATGTCTTGAGACATAGTATCTATTTGCACGAGGTTACTCTAATCGGCTGATTACTTAATGGTTAATGTCAAATAACTAATATCACTGGTAAAACGGGTGCAAGTTGTAATTATATATAACACACAACATGAGTATTGTAAGTGCATTCACGGTTTTATAAAAAAAAAATTATCAAAATCCAATTTTGATGAACATTCTGTATTTATAAATTTTAATCTTAAATTGGGATTTAAAAAGGTTATCATACTTTTTGTTTCATTGATCTGGTCTTAATATAATTTTTATAACAATAGTAAGATAATAACTCATTCTTATATGATAATGGTTTACATCAATATTTTACTATTCTATTAATAACTATATTTTAGGCGTTTAAGAACCTTTGGTTCAACTAGCACTTCTTTAATCACAAGTGTTAGAAATTTTAATATACGTGAGTTTAATTTTTCAATATCTCTCTTTCCATGTAATATCTCTAGTGAAATAAAAAACTATGTTTTAGGTTATTATAAAATCATTTTTAATTTTTCTTTGATTCTCTTCAATATTTATTTTAATCACTCCCCTATCTTAAAACCAATGTACAGGAAAATTTCCTTCATATGCCAATGAAACAATTGAAATGTAGATAGAATACGGGAGATAATTATACCCAAGAACAAATTCTTCTTCATGCGTCGGTCTGAGGGGTTGTCTTGTGTTTGGCACTTTTGGGCGCTAACATGAATTATATGCATGCAAATAAAGGTATTCTTCCTGATAAGAAAGTTAGAAACATTTCTCTATCTGACCAGACAGAGGGTAGTTTCTGTACGAGGCTCCCTCGTAAACGACCACGGTCATTTTGTATGTATGTTTGTCTGTTCGTTTTTTTAATTTGGACCAAAAAAGGAAGAAAAAAAAAACGGGGAACATACAATTCCAACTCGTTTTGCATGCACGGACAAGAATAACATAACTGCACTATATTTCATTGTATATTTGTATAGACATAGTTATATCGATATGTACAACATATTTATTAGAATATTAACAGTTAAGTTCTCTCCGTTTGAGTAATGACCATAAATGAGTTGTTTACACACTACAGTGCATGTGGAAGATTAACATTTTTTTCTCCAATCAGAAATTCCTCTGGGCCATTACTGCAGAAAAAGAGGAATCCTAAGAGTCAGTGAAATCCATCTAGTATTGTACAATGAAATGCATCACCAAATATTTACCTAAGATAGCTCAGAGCTGACATTCGATAGAGACAGGTGAAGACGAGAATATGCAATCCGATGGTATAAAAGAAAGCAAAAGTTCGGGCATACCTGCAAGAGCATTCTTTATCAAATAACGATGCACACAATTTTACTATTCACAAAAACAAGAACGAAAGTAAGATACGCTTGATGTTCGAAATACAATCATAAAGTGACAATTATGTCGTACATGGTGGCTGATGAAATAGTAAAACGTTGGGCTATGAGCTCATAAGTTATGCATGACCATTAGTTAAAATGCGAGACAGATCATTAAAGCAGGAGGAATCAGGAACATTAAAGGGTATCTGAATTAAACATGGCAGAAGCATACTTGTTACCAAGAAGAAAGCGTCCACTGCTGAGTGTGATTCTATCCCTGATACCCAACTCTTTGTATCTTTGATCCCTTTCCTAATTACATGCAGAATAAATTTATCAGATCATAATTAGAAATAAATAGCATTAATTCAAAATAAAGAACACAGTGAGAGAAAATTTAATTGTGCTGCCAACCAATAGGCTCCTTATCCCCCCCGCACCGCCCTAAAATCCTCCTTTTACTGTGAAGAAAATTTGTGTCTGACATCATCAAACTTAACACAGTAAGAAGGTTCCTTTGAAGATCTTATCATTTGGATTTTGCTAGTTTAAACAGATAGGAATTCTTCAGTTTCAACTTCTACATCCGTAGAGTAGTCAAGATGAGCCATAAAATCCAAACTTAACATGTGAGGGTAAAAATATTTAATATTTCATTTAAGGATACGTAGGACATATCCACCTTTTTTGAGAATGCTGCAAAAGGATTTATATCATCCTCGTATATCTTCTTGTATTTAGATTCAACGTCTGACGTGAAACCACTTTCAAGATCTTCTGCATACTGCACATAAACTCAATGAAATATAAAGTTCAGGAAAAAAGAATCAGAAATAAAAAGAAACGAACTTGAAGAAAGTAATAGCATTATGTCAAAATAAAGAACAATTCAGGCAGAACCTTTTTGGAACCCCTGGAGACCACTTTCTCTATACTGTAATCTTGGACATAACGAATCTTCCCGTAAAGTTTGACATTATCAGCTTTGGTCTTCTCCAGTTCCACTGAGAGTACCCCAATCTTCTCCTTCAGCTGCCTTAATTCCTATTAAAAGAGGAAATTTCATTTAAGTCACAATCCATAATCTCAAATTTGATTGCAAATTGCAATAATATCAAATAGAAAGGAATAGAAAGAGATAAGTCAATATTGGCAATAAATATACCTCTTCTGTCTCTTGCAAGCGTGTCCTAAATCGATCTCTCTGATTACATATCACTTTAAGCATTGAACTCTGATCTTGGTCTAAGGATACATGCCTTTGATCTGTATTCTGATGCAGGAAACACAATATAAGAATTTTAAAAATTGAAATGAACAGAAATGAAAGACAATGCAGAAGAAAATTTTCAACGTGGAATTATCACTCACAACAGGATTTTCCAGTATATAGTGGAAAAAATTCACAATCTTTTAATTGCACACACTAAGTTTCAGGAAAAAAATATTTCCAAACACGTTGTTTAAGTATCTAAGTAAATAGATTGTATGATGAAACTAACTATCTCAAAGTCTTAGGCTGTTAGTAGAAAGTTCAGGAATGGTACATGCCCCTTCATCCAATAGTCTTTTTGGCTTCGAGCATGATCAAAACACATGGGCACCCCTACCGTGTGCTGAAAATTAATTTAAATGTGAGAATGGCAATAATAATGATCAAACTCCTAACCATTAGGTCAAAGAGACCTCATACCGTGTCATGAAACCAGCCATCCCAAAGGCTTAAGTTATTAGGAGAAGGCTTAGGCTTTTAATTTATGTCTCTACCAGATTGTGTCACCTCATCGGAATTCTCCATTCTCTTAACAGTAAACATCATGAAATTGCAGGATGACCATGCTGGATATACGCTGTTAAAATTTCAACTCGCAGGAATATAGAGTATTAAACAAATGTTAATATCTATGCTTAAAATTGTTCAAATGTGGTTGAAATTCTTACACAAATTCATTCAGTACAAGCTAGCCCAGAATGTTTTTATTACTAAATGTTCAGAAATTTTTTATGAAATTTATACCTTGCCAAAAGGAAAGAGATCTAACTTTGCTATGTGACATTTAATAAATTAGGCAAAGTATTCTCTCCTCCTTTGATTAAATGCCCCTATTACACAACCTTCCTTTCTATTATGAAAATATACACATTAGTTCAATCCACCTAACAATGTTAATAATATTCCTTAAGAGATACTTTGATGCTCTTAATAATTCATTATTTAATTTTTACATTGTCAAATGATCAGAATATCCACTATTCTGAGCTTAGGCAATAACAACGATGGATGATGCTGAAGATGTTGCCCAAAATATCCAATCTCGCCTTTCTTCTTTGGATCAGAAAAACCTCAGTTACTCCAGTGTGTTCCCTTCTATCTTTACCCATCAATCATCAACCTCTCTCTCCCACCTCAAGATCGAGCTTATGGGGCAAAGATTCTCCCAAAGGTTCATATGATATCAAAACTTTCCACACCTCTCCTTCCCTCTTCCTTTCTCTCTTGCCAGTGCGGTATGCCACTTCATGAGCAAGCTTTTGAGATAAAGATTCTCCCAAAGGTTCATATCACACACTCCCAATGTTCTTTCAATATGCTTGAGGGACCGAAACACTCAGACTAAATTACACCCTCCATCTTTTTGCTCCAAAGCTAACTTTTCTTTTGTTTCCCATATACGCATCTAGGTCACATGATCTTTTCAAAAACTATTCCTGTCACCACCTCAAGTCTCAATTCCACTCTCATTCTTAACCAAGTTTATTTTCATAGAAATATCAATCATATTTAACCAAAGGAAAAGCTGAATCTTATGGGCAGCTTTGCTACCCCCACAGGGAAAGAATTCTCTTCAGATTCCATTACTTCCTCGCTATTAGATTCCCGGTTAATAGCCATATTTAGCTCCTCATAGCCACCACAGTTAAAATATTATTAATTACAAAAGGGTATTTTTGCCACCTAAAACAAATATCTTTGATCAGTAGAAAACAGCTTTCTTAATGTCAGATAAAAAATTGGGCTAAGCTGTAACGTGTTTTTAAGTTTTAAGAGAGATTTATGTATATTTTCATAGTAAAAAGGACAGCTGTTTAATAATGCCAATAATTAAAAAAAATAGTACTTTACCCCTAAAATTATTTACTGGAAGACACACCAATCAGCTTCAACAAATCATTATCAAGACCTAATTAGATGTCCTTATAAGAAAAAACACCAACAGAATACAACTGGGATAAGACAACATCTTTTCACTTGCTGAAAGCAAGATATTTAGTTTCTATTGAAGAATATGCTTCAGAAATTAATAAAATGCAGCATAAAATAGGAATTTACCTCAGTTGCCTCACCCCCACCAGCCTCTGAAAGATCCCAGTCATCAAGAAAAGGTCCTTTACGATCCTTAGAACTATAACCCTGTATCAAAAAGGCATGCTAGGTGCATTAATAAATAACAAGCATAAAACATCACCCTAATTTACAAATGTGTCAAAAGGAAAGGAGCAGAACCAATGGGTTAATTTCTATTAAAGCAGCAGATATAGTAATAGAACTTTTAAGGGTGATTGATCCAAACCTTCAGTATATCATCTTCTAACTTCTGTATCAATTTTTGTTGTTCATTAACCTTCACTGTAAGTTCTGCTATCTTCTTTTCTGCTGTCTCCAATAAAGATGTTTTCTCAGAAAGTTTGACCTGAAAATGGTAGAACTAAATCTAAGTAATAACAGCAAGTAATCTGATACACCAGTCTCAGAAAATAAATGAAATGGCTCTTGACCCCAAAGACTGGAAGACGGTCAATTGAAGGAATTATTGGCCGTTCTAATAGTTCTTGCCTTCTTGGGCAACGAGACTAGAGATGGCCAGTTTTGTGTGAGTTCATTACTTTTATTTATTTCAGAAGTTGGAGGGGGAGGGGGCAGGAATTACTAAGACATTCCACTTCTAAATAAACCATGTTTATACCTTCAACTGTGTCAATTCATGTTCCATTTTCCGGTTTTTATCAAGAAGAAGAGACTCCATCTTGCTCATCTCTTCACCACTTGTAGCTACTTCCCAGTCTTCAGCCTCAATTGAATTATAACCCACTGCCTATATGATTAGACATAAGGAGTTAGACGGATAATGCATTATTAGGTACCGAAAACAAGAATTCATTAAACTAATTATGTTTGTAGAGACCTAAAAGGCCATTAGAGAAGACAGAAAACTAAAATCACCTGCAAAATCTTCACTTTCTTCCGCAAATCATCGACCATTTTTGCTGTTGGCCTTGCATGAAGCTCTTTTTTCATCTCTTCGAGAGCAGCTTCCTATATTAAGATAAGGATAACAAAGTAAGTAAGAGCACATACACACAACAACCGTAATTCCTGGAAGACAGAGGGTTATCATGAACGTGTGGTGTAGTACCAATCACTCACCAACACAAATCAAAACAAAATCTTGAAAATAAAATATAAACAAAATCAAAGTTATAAGCTTGCATCTTAAATAATATCACAAGGAAAAAGCCCTAAATTAAGTGCACATGTAAATGTATTAATATAACATCCTTGAATTTTGCTAATATAGCTTATATAGACTAGCAATGCATCTGTCATGGGACTTTGCACAATTCAAAACACAATATATGGGATTGTCCTCTTCAATCATTGACGACCTTTGGTTCATTTACCAGGCAAAAATGGTAATACTTAAATATGAATTTCTCAAGTCAAATGCAACACGTCATAATAGATACTGGTAGCTGAATAGCATGGGCATCAACTAGGGAAAAAAATGAGAAAAATCTGAGAGACCTCAACTCTAGCATAAAAAATTAAATATATTTTAGTCATATTTCCACTCAATCTATTTTTAGGTGAGAATCCTAGAATAGGTTTCACTCACCTCTAAAATTTCACAATGTGTGCAAGTTTGTTGGGTCTGAAAGCATGAACTAAGCCAGGCCTATCATTTACTTTGTGCTGATATACAAGTACTAGCATGGGGATTCCAAATAAGGGATTGGACTTTGAAACTTGTGTCCAAGAGGCTCTAATACTATGTCAAAGAATTAAGCAACCTCAGAGTTTTCAACTAGTAACTTGCAATGGTCTTACTGTTAGAATGAATATACAAGTACAACAACTAAATAAGGGAATCTGTTTAAACATAAAATTTAAATAAATTTCTAAGAAAATATTAGAACTAATGTCTCTCTCAAAGCAATATCAAAATTAAGACAGAACAAGCAAATTAAAGAGGTAACAGGAATCAGGGACTTCATATCAGTTATGATGGTACTAGTGAGCTACTTATGATATTGATATCAGATGAAGTCTGTAAAAGACTTCAACCTACTAAAACATCACCTTTTCGTTAAGCATTGCAGTAAATTTCTTGACATCATTCATGTGTTCTTCTCGTTCATTTGATAAGGTTGTTTCAATATTGTGCAGTTCCACGTTCAATTCAGAGATTAGCTTCTCTTTGGCATTTAAAGAATTCTCAAGCATTCTATTTGAGTCTAAATTGTCGCTGCAACAAAAATCAACAGCAATTTCAAGACCAAGGCCCAATAAGAAATAAATGAAAAAAGGAATAGGGAAGTATGAATGTGAGTGTGCATATATAGATCAATAGAAAAATAGATAAATAACTAAAAAAGCTCAACTCCTCCATTGCTTGGCTGACAATACTTCACCCAAGGAAAGACTAAAATTATGGTGGAATCCAAATAATTACTTCCTGTGTATTTTTAGTGCATATGGAAAAATATGATCATCTCTTCATGCAATGCAGCTTTGCTCAGATAATTTGGAAGTAGCAGTTGAACTTCATTTGGTTCAAAGAAAAGCAGGAAATTGAAGGCATGAATTGCACTGGTCACTTGATGAAAGAGGAAAGTAGTCCAGTCACCCACTCTTATCAAATTGAACTGGGGTGCTTTCATCTATTATGCTAGAGATAAAAGAAACAAAAGGAGTGGACCACTATGCCTTTTCTTTATTTCAGTATCTTCATTTGCTGATTGTAACTGAGATCGGAGGACTCCCTGCATAAACACAAAGAAGAATCACTAGAACAAACAGCAAACCTGATTGAAGGTGAAAAAAATCAGCAGCAAGAAACAAGATTCATTTCAATGATGTCACAGAATTTGTGCTATTATAGGAGTCGATAATGAAATAAGAACTGTATCCTTGCATCATGAAGAATCTAGACACACCTATTAAAATACATAGTTCATTCATTCCATAGGAGAAACACACTATATTTCATGAACAATAATTGATAACGGATTTTCTGGATAGTGTATCTTATAATCCTAATCCTTGTACACACAAGTGGGAAGATGACTGTCAATGGAACAATAAGGTTGTCGAAATATTAGATATTCATCATAATATCTTTTTATTAAGGGAATAATTAGATGTCATTATATCCTTGATTCGGGGAATAAGTAGGATTCGAATTATGGGTCATTTATATTTATAGTTAATGTCTTGTCTGTAATTATTTTTATAAATATTAAGTACTAGTGTAGGTCTTCCATAAGGTGACTACATTTTATCCTCATGTTTTTCTTCTATTATCTCTAAATTTAACATTGTATCATAGCCTTAAGAAAAACAAATTCTATAGTCCCTCTTAGCTGTGCTTCTTTCCTGCAACAAAATGAAAAAAAAAGGGTCCCACAGCAAAAAACTAAGAATCATAGTCCTTTTATGTGTGTCAAAAAATTGCAGAATGCTGCGATCAGTGGCTGTGCGTCCTTCCAGCCACTGAAAAGCCCAAGGAAGTCATGAGTTCTATTCAAAATCCAAAAACCGGCCAACCCACTACCACCAAAGCATCTCCGGCCATCGTCGTCAATGCTGGGCTTGCCCAAACAACCCAAAATGCACTGACAGCCTCTCTCCAACCCCTGTTTTTCGTTTGTACTACCCAGACAGTGCCAAAAGATAATCCTTGGCACCTACTCACTGCTACTTTCACTCTTTGCTCCCTGTTTGTGGTTTTCTTTGCTACCCAGATTCATACTCCAATCCACCATAGCCTAGCCAATTCACATCAGGCTGGAAGCCATTAGTTGGCTGAGGCCTTGCCTCGTATTGAAGGCTCTTCACTACTCCATCTTGAACTACTTCTGTGTGCAGACTGGTGAGGCAATCATCCACCAATTTTTCAGCATTTCTCTCTAATTTTTGACTATGCCTCATTCCAGCTGCTCTTCCTCCTATGTGTCATTCCAACAGCTCTTCCCATTGTGCATCAAGCTAGCGGTGCTTTCTCTCTCTAGCTACTCTACTGCTGTGCATCAACCAGTAGTGTTCTCTCCTTTGGCCTCCATGGTGATGTTTTATACTGAAATGTGGTAACATTTGATTGTTCCAGCCATTTTCAGACCTATGGTCTTTATTCTAGGTCATTTCTTAGGCTACATTTTATCTAAAAAGCCAACATGATGCTAGAAAAATGATCATCAGAACTACTTTCTTTTATTGAGTCCTTTTTACTTGAACTTGATTTTAATTGGGTTTAATTTGTAACGAGCTAGAGCTTGAATATGCTTCAACTTGAGGAGGGTGTTGAAATAGTAAACATTTATCATAATATCCTTTTATTAAGGGAGTAACTAAATGTAATCATATCTCTTGATTTGAGAATAGTCATACTCGTATCTCTTGATTCGGGGATAGTCATATCCCTTGATTCGAGGAATAATTAGGATTCGAATTATGGGTGATTTATATTTATAATTAATGTCTTGTCTATAATCCTTCCTATAATATCAAGCACTAGTATAGACTTTCCATAAGGTGACTATATTTTATTCTCTTGTTTTTCTCCTATTCACTTTGAATTTAACAAAAGTTATCACAAGTAAAATTTTAGATTAGAATATATATCACCTGAGATTAAATGAGTATAAGCTTATCACAAATTAGAGGGAACTATACAGGCAAAGGAAGCATAAGTTGTAATGGTTTAAGAGAGGTTTTTACACCATCTATGTAGCTGTCAATACTTCATTTTTTAAATAGAAAAAGAAGATTAGTAGGAAGGAAAACTTACAAGGGAGGATATATATATGTGTGTGTGTGTGTGTGTATAAACAAACTTTCTTTCCTTTGACAGTATTTTTCTTGCAAATCTTAGACACTTCTTTGTTACAAGAAATTGTCCTGCATTTCTTTTCTCTCTTCGTCATACCCACAGATTAACTTTCCTCTGTAGTGAGCTAGATTAATAAAATCTTACTTTAAATAGATGTATATCTATTCAAAGCAGTGACGTATTATTTTTAGCTCAGCAGAGTATTTAGTATAGAGCCAAAACACTCAAATATTTCAAAAGTACTGAAACAGTTGGGAACTTGGAAAGAAGGCAGCAAAACTTGAAGAGTTTGATAATGGAGGTTACAACCTGATGTGATTACAAGAAATCACATGTTTCAAAACCAAATAAGGTTTATGTATTGCACCTTCTCTCTCTCCAAACTAAGAAGCCGTGTTTGTGCCCGTTCAACTTCATCCATCAAAAGATTGACCTCTGACTGCTTAGCTGCCCACTCTTCCTCTGAAATTTCAAGATGAGATATCATTTTCTTCAATATAACTTAATACTTGATAATTATAATTTCAATATGCAGAAATGAAAGGCAAAAGCTGGAATCAGAATATACTGTACAACTAAAAAGTATATGGCCAGAATTGAAATGAAAACTAGCTAAGTACCGGACTGAGCACGGAGTTCAAACAACTGGTTCTGTGCAAGTTCATGTAATTTCTGCATATTGGAAACACTTTCTTTAGCTTGCCGCAACTGGTCTTGTAATGATTGTTCCCTGGATACAATAAAGGGATCATAAATTTAGGTATGCAATGCCAAGATAGGAGGATGGTTGCAATAGGACAGGAGTGGTCAAAGTACAAAGCAAGAAGGACAAACGAACTTAAATGCAACTAAATGACAGTGGTCTCAGCAAAAAACTCACAAGAGTAGCCAAGAATATACCTTTCCTTTATAACTTCTAATGTTTTCTGGTTCTCTTCTGCCAGACTACGTTGCTTAATCTCCACAAGTTCTTTTATTTTCTCTTCCATCTGACACATACCAGTTGAGATGTAAACCAAATGAAGACAGGTAGGTGTAGTTTATGATTGAATTTAAAAGGTGTAGAGCACATGTATGTAATCTAGTCGCGTGGCATATAAATCATAATATAATAAATCATTTATACAATGATCAAAAAGGAATTTGTTATTACTTCACTAACATGATAACAGAGATGTTAAATTTTATCTGAACTGAGAAATAAATTTACCAGACTTGAAGAGCAATTGTAGAGATTACCAAAATTTATTATTAGCAGCAGACATTGTTGGCAGTCAAAGCAAAGTTCTTTATCACAACACAAATAAAAAATTTAATCACTCTTGCAAGTGCGTGCACATTTGCATAAACAAATTCATACAACAGGCATATTGCCTGTTCTAATGCATGTCATTTTTTAAATTTAAAATTCAGTTATTTATAAGAAAATTTCAATTACTAGAATGCAATATGAGCACCTGTAAGTCCTAAACCTTCCAATTTTTCAAGGACAAGGCAGAATGTAGCCCCAGAAATAGGTTTGAGGATAGTTATAGTATATAGTATTATATAATATGCATAATGTAAATTTCTCTTCAGTCTTCACTATATCTGTACTTGTAATTACATCTAAAATTTATTCATTCTTAGAGGTTATAAAATTATAATTGGACGGGAAACAATGGTAAGTAGGCATGTCGTAACATACTCCTGACAATAAACACACACTGTGCACAAGCGCACACAACCAGAAAAAAAAAAAAAAAAAAAAAAAAAAAACAAGTACAGACACTGACAGGTAGCTTCCAAATATGAAACTCAGACCCTGTCAATATGCAATAGTATTCACAATATCCTAAGCATTAATACCTGTTGCTCCAATTGCCGATTACGCTCTTCAAGTCTTCTTATTGTAGCCTGTTGATTCTTCAAGTGAGTTGCCTCTGTCCTGAATTCCTCAAGCTCAACTTGCATTTTTCGGTTCTCAGATTCTAGCTCGGACAGCTTGAGATCTTGTTCCTGTACAATGCAAATATAGCAGGATATGAGTAAGCACATGCAGATATGCACATAACTTCATACAAAGTTACACAACTTCAATGCATGTTGATGCACGTAAGTTTCTGATAGGGACTTGTGTAGTATGGAATGTCTAAGTCCCGCATTGAGTAGTATGGGATGCTTGATGGAGTATTTAAATGGCTTGATTCTCCCCCCTTAATGACTAGTTTTTAAGAGAGGGTTCTTAAGTTGCTTGAGTACCTATCAGTTTCATACATACAAAGCAAGAACAACTATGCAAGCAGGCAACATGGAAAATTTTTAAAAGCATATTTTTGGAGGCCTAAGTTTGGTCTCTATTTTTAAGCAAACCCATAGACGTGTAGCCTTTAGACAACAGTAAATAGATAAACATAGACAAAAAGAAAAGGCAGCAATCAATATTTGGAAAACATAAAATTTTCATATTTTTGCTCAATTGATCACATATTTCATAAAGTTTATGTAAAAGTAGCTGATACAGCTGCAAGTTGACAAAAGCATAGAAATGGTACGACAACAGTGGTGGCACGAAAGCTGCTGTGAGACATCATGCTAATTTGTAAGGCAGTAGATCTCAGGATGGTCATACAGTAAAGTGATAGTCACCCTGGTATATGGTACTGGCAGAGAGCAAAAAGAATCTAGCATAGGCATCAACTAATGGTGGCAGTAGGGTGGAGTTGATTAGGACATTTGGTTCAAATAATCAAGTTAAGACATGTAAGGAATTTTGATTTACAACTTGTAGACATGGACCTGCAGATTACTTTCTCCACCCTTAATTATTTATACAACTATCCACTTGAAAGAGTATAGGCATTCCTTTTTTTTCTCCTTATATACATGAATATTCTTTAAATAGTACATTTATAGATAAAGTATGCTAGTGTAAACTTTTTCACCAAACGCAAAGCCCACAATTGAGTCATGTTAGATCAAAACTGATTATCTGCTTCACTTCAGTTTTATAAATAAGCTAGTGTCTCCCTGCTGCAGTCTGGTACCATAGACAAATCAACATTATTTTGAAATGCAGAAAATATGAAAATTTTGACGCATATAGAGTACTATGAAATGCATACAACAGATGGAAGATTTAAATAAAAACCTATGACTATGTATAATTACAGAAAATTTTATTGGACGGTATAGCAAAATAATACTAATATGAACATCAGTAAAGGTCCCTCAGTAAAATAAAACATTCTTATATCAATAGATTAAGATCTGAGAACTATACAAACATACCCATCCCATGCAAGTATATGTAATACATCCCTCAATATTACAGAAGTTCTATCACGTATATATGAAATTAGAAACTGCATTAATATTGACAGTTATTATTTTAATTCTGTTTATTCTCATGGGAGCACCAAAGTGAAAACTCACAGCAATTGATGCAAGAGCTGGATAAGGATCAGGAGCCTCATAGAGCTTTTGATAGATGTTAAGGAAAGCATTTTCTCCAAATTTTGCCCTCTTGGTAAGATTATCAACCTCTTCCTGGTACCCTTTAAGTAAGGTATTAAACAAACTTAACTTCTCCTCAGGTGCAGCTTTCTTGAAATCTGTAAGCAGCATAGTTTGCATTCAGTTGCCAAAACAACAAATAAGTAATAAAATAAATATCACAGAAGAGTAAGGGATATAAAAGTGAAGCTATGTTTCCCCCACCCCCAATTTCTACATTACATGATTGTGGAAGTTAAGAATGTAACCTGACCATATCAGGCCACTTCCTTTATGTCTATCCTTCCACCATAATTTGGAAACGGTAGCTAAAACATACCTCTAGTGCTCTCAGCAAGCTTTCGCCTATTTTTCTGACTGTTTTCCTGGTTTTCTGCAATCCGGAGCCCTTGTTCATCCAATATAGATTTCTCCTTCTCTAAGTCAAAATCTGTAAAGGGGAGAAATTATCAAATCTTTGCACCCATAATGATGCTATTCTGCATTTGATACAAAATGGGGATTTGTTGAGCAGCAGTGCAACACTTATTTTTAAAAAGTGGCATTATATCCTAGATATCACCATATTTAAAAAGTGACTTCTAAGTTTCTAACTGCAAATGTTATACCTGCCCAGTATAGTGGTTTAACAGTTTCACCAATAAAAAGAAAGATGATAGGAAAAATAAACCAGGAAATTCTTTCAAGGAGTTAATAAATTCATCATTCCTCTAGACAATCAGATGGGAAACAGATATGATTGCAGTAACAAACCAGATTTATACAGCATCCTATTTTTAATTAGTAAACTTTCATTGACTAAGTAGTAACTCACATAATTTCTGAATCGATACACATCGACTAAAAGTATAATATCCACTTAGGGGTACAATCCTCAGTAACCAAAATGAGTACTCCATGACGCATATGTACCAAAACCATCAATAATAATATATTTAACCTACATTGCAAACATACTGGAAGAAAGAATGTAATAGAATTACAACATGGCAACATAGACGCCAGAAAATTAAAGACTTACAACTTATACATTTAAAATTCACCACGTCACATAGTTTAATAGAGAAATTGTGATGCCAATATAACCTCATTCATATAGACAAGAATTACATAATAATTATTTGAACCTTCAATATGTCATGTTCTACAAGAGACAGAACATGATGAGCACTACAAATTGGCCAAATTCAATGAGAATTGCTACCAAGATTATAGTTTTGATGATAGCACATGGTTTTCTGTATAACTACTCTTCCACCCGCTGTGGTTCGTTGTTCCAAAGATAAAACAATGAATAGTATTCATTTAAGATGGTAAGATGAAATTAAAGAAAAATATTTGGCATCTCATCCATTTTCAAAAACTTCAGCGGTAATAAACGAGCATCTACCTTCTGCTACTATCGCTGAAGGAACAAGAAGATAATGTTTATGACATGTTCAAGAAAGGAAGCTAAATACCACAGTAATTTGACCATTTTCCCTTCATTTCTTTGTAGGATCTCCGAGATCAACGTCATGCAGATTTTAAAGATTAATAAGTAGAAAGAACTACTAACTGAGTTTGACAATGAATAATCAGAAATGAGGCAATTGATGTTTGATTAAGATGCTTGAAGACTCCGTATCTGAGTGAGCCATCAATTTGAATTTTTTTTTTTTAAAAAATAACACTGGAGTTCAGCAGTAACTACATCAAAAATATACTTTTCTCTGGGGGGGGGGGGCACAGATTACAAAGAGAACCTCATTGAACAACGCATACTCGTTATCTCCGCCGCATCCAGCCAATTACGATTTAAAAAAAAAAAATGGTTCAAGGCAGTATAGCTTAGCGGTTGAGCTAAATTCAACGATCCAAAGGAGTCCACTAAAATGTGCAATTGAAGTTCTATGCCGTGATGAAAGACACAACACAATGCTAACAGGTAAGTGAAATTTCTGATACCTTTCCAGAAGCTGGAGACAACCGAGATCGGAGAAGAAGACGAAGAGCTGGATTTGTCTCTCTCGGATCCAGCTTGCGAAGCCTCCATTTCTTGTATTGTTGTTTGCGACGAGTGATTTTGTTAATCTCTTTAGCTTTTACCAAACGAAATTCTTTGGCGGTAAAGCGGGATCAGAAAAACGATCTAAATGTTCCCGGATTTTGTCTAACCGGGCGTTCATTCAGTTTTTCCGAGAAAGAACATGGGACAGCCAGTCAGCCACAGCAGCCCTGTTACTGGTGCGGGTTTATGAGGGGGCCAATAAATTAGTACGGCCCAAATTTTTTGGGCTTCTCGAAATAAACACACACACGATATAAAGGGCAGGCGAGGCTTACAGATTCAATTCTGTCGCCAAAAATACAAAAAATTATAAATTGTCCAAAATAAAAGAACGAATTTGAAACAAAAAAGTTGAAGACTTGAGAACCTACTAACCTTAAAAAATACAAGATTACAGTTATACAGTATATTTGGTTCCAGAAAAAATAAAAAATAGAAAAAATGGGCTGCAAACAAACAAGATCATAAATATTTTAGTCAAAATATTCCGATTAAGTATGTAAATTGATTCGGTTAAATTAATTTTTAAAATTAAATTAAATTAAACTAATTACAAAAAAATTTAAAAAATGTGAATCCATCCACTTAATTCAAATATACAAAATTAAATTAATAAAATTTTAAATTTAATTTAATTTAATCTATCAATTTTTTTTTTGGACTAGTTTTTCCTTCTCTTCTAAGCCTTCTTCTTCCGGTAGGTTGGGCCTCTCACTCTGTTAACTCCTTACAAGCAAGGTAAACCGGTAATTCTTGGTTGTCCAAAAAAAAAAGGATCTATAGGCCCTGTTTCTCTCTCTCTCTCTCCCTTGAGTCCGTATATTTGTTTGTTTGTGTAGACACATTTGTAAAGGGAACAAAGCTGGCTCCTTTAAACTAAACAAAAAGAATGTGTTCTACAAGTAATGGAAGGCATTCTTCCCGCGTTCCATAGGGATCTGCGAATGAGAAAGACCTCCTCTTTTGCTTTATTCTACTTGCCTTTCCTTTTTCTCTTTTTATCCGAGACTTCTTAAACCCAATTAAAAACTAGCATCCAGAATACACGAGGAACGCCAATAGCTGTACCCAAAGACAGAGAAGGCAGGGCCCTCATTTTGTCCTATGGATACAACTTCCTTCTAAATTTATTGATTAGTAAGTTAATGTACTGAGCTTACTACTTTTACTTTTACTTGCTTCTTAGTTCCTGTGCACCATAATTAGATTTCATGTCACGGGACAAATTGTCCCCAGACTCAGGGCGAGGGTGAGAGGCTGCAGACCTCTAAAACGTGAAACGACAGTCCCTTAACGTTCAGCAAACAAATAAGATATATTTAATATAATATTAAATATAAAAAATATAATATTCAATAATTTTTTAAATTCAATAAGATAGTTCGGTTGAAATTTTTTTTTCAATCGATCAACGGAATCGACCAAATTTTTAATTTTAAAAAATTGATTTACATTACTTAAAATCATTTTTTGTTTTAATTTAATTTAATTTATTTCAGTTGGTTTGAATATTTTTTTTGTACATTTCTAATAAATACAGAAATTTTTTTTATCCATAATGCAACTTGAACATAATAAATTTATGCAAGAGTTTCAATTCCAAAAAAAAATTGTGCAAGAGTTGTTTGGCCTAATTTAAAAACAAAATGCTTATTTTTTAAAATGTTTTCTCACCAAGATTCAAAACTACTTTTGAATTCTGCTAAAATAGAGAAAAAAAATAATTTGAAACTTCTTTATAAAAATAGGAATAAAAAAGTAAGTTGACTAATTAATTTTATTATAGAAAAAATATCTTAACTTAAATGTCTAAAATTTTATTAATGACAGCCTTAATTTTTTTCAATTAAAATTTTGGTTATATATTTTAATGTAATATAATAAATTTATTTTGATTAAAAATATTATATATATTGATTTTATTTTATTTTATATTTTATTTAAAAAAATTGAAATTAATATTTAAAATTGGTTTTTATTAAAATAATATTGATTGTAAAATTATTTCTAAATGTGTAATTTTTGATACTTTGACTATACATTTTTATAAGTACTTTTTTTTAAAATTCTTAAAAAATGTTTTAAAAGAAAAAAAAAACCATCAAAAAGTCACTAAAAGTATGTTTGACAAGTCAAATAAGTTAACTTATAACGTATTTGACTAACTTATAAGTTTGTTTAATCAAATTGGAAGTGTTTGGTAAACAAGTTTATTTGAGTAGCTTATAACGTATTTTCATACGCTACTTTAAGTAGCGTATAGCTTTTAGCTGATAGTTTTTATAATTTTATTTCTTTTTTATCCTTATTATTTTATTCAAATTCCAACACTATCCTACTCACAAGATGTCATTGTTTTTACTATATTCAAATAACATTCAAATTACATACCCTATAATGAACTTCCATATATTATTGATAGTGACACAAAAAATAAAAATTTAGAGACATCTACTAAGATAAAAGAGATTCACAAAAATATTACTAATTTATTGTGGAACACTATATAATATATTTATTTTGTATTTTTTAGGATTACATAATAAAGTGTAATTACTAATAAAAAATGATAAATTTTATATAAGTATATCATTTTATGTCATTTTACATTTATCAGTTAATTCAATAGATAATTTTACCAAACACTTATAATTCAATAAATTAGTTTAACAGCTTTCAGTTAAAAATTAGCTTTTCAGCTTTCAGCTAATTTTTAAACTTTCAGTTAGTTTATCAGCTATTTTTACCAAACATAGCCTAAGTGTACCAAACACAACAAATGAATAATCAACTATGGGTGTAAACGGGTCGGGTTCGATCGGGTTTGATTCAAAAATCAATCCAACCGAACTTTGTTTGGGTGAAGAAATGACCATCCGTATTCGACCAACTTTTCAAGTCATCCGAAAAAATTAGATTCATTCGGTTTAAGGTCGGGTCGGTCGGATGTGCGGGTCACGGATCTAGATACAAAGAAACCAGAAGAAACCAAATATCAAATTTTTCTACTAAGAAGAGAGAAGATTGATGAGAATAATAGAAGCTAAACCTTAATTTAAATGTGAAGATTGAAATATTGAAAGAAAGAACTACCATACAAATAAGAAAAGAAATTTTGTTGCAAATATGCTATGGATTCCAGATCCGAAGATCAAAGCGTCCTGATGAAGTTTTTATCTTCACTTTGCGAATTCCAAAACTTCTAAGAGAATGCTTAATTTCGTGTATTGTGGGTATGAACTTCGGCCAGATTTCGAATCTAGCTTATGAGATCGTCGCCGATAAGGAGTCAGGAATGGGAAGGTGAGAAATTGTAAGTCATGAGAGAAGAGAGATGGTGCCATGGCAGTAAGTGAATAGACAAAAGAAAAAGTATATTAGCGTGAAAGAAGAGAGAAAGAAAAGTGGAGAGTGAAGGGGAAATAGGAGGAAATAGAATACTGTGTGAAAGTATGATGGTGAAGAGATGAGATGATGGGAAAAAGACAAATTGTAATTATGATAGGTGGGTGGGGAAAAGAAAAGTAATAATGACGGTAGGTATATATTAAATGTGAAAAAGAGAAAGAAAATGGCTTGCTTTTAAAATATTTGTATTTTATATAGTTGGTCGGGTCGGTTTTGTTTTTCTTTTCTTTTTCCTAAATCCGACCCGACCAACTTTATTCAATTTTTTTATTTTTTTAATCCATTATAATTTAAAAATCCGATATATTTCACCCAATATAGCATGTTTTGGATGAGTTTAGACGGTTTGGTTCGGATTCCTCAGTTTGCTTACACCCCTGTAATCAACACATTATGAGTTTGTTTGCATTTAAAAATGGGTAAAGGGTTCAGTTCAATTTTATCCTGAAAATCGTATAACAAAAAATTGACGAGTTAGTTAAAAAAATAAAAATATCAGATTTATCCAAAAATTGATGAATTAGAGTGTGATTTGAACCATTGGCTTTTTCACTCTAACTTTTTTGTTGTTATTAAAATGATATTATTTTGATTATTTTTGAAAAAAAAATTAACTCAAAATAATTTCATGTTGACTAATATCTTATTTTAATGATAATTATAAATTTATTTTTTTATTAAAAATAATATTACAATAACTATTATTAACTATTGAACATTATATTATATAAAAGTATAAATTTATTTCATATATAATAAAATTATTAAAAATATTTTAAATTTATTTGTATGTATAATTTGATTATTTTTATTTTAAATAATTTATTTAATTATTATATTTAAATTTCAATATATCACATATTATAACATAAAAATAAATAAATAAAATATTATATATTTTACTATTAATTTAAATACATTTCAATTACTATTAAATCAATAAATTGGAAACGATTCTTTTTATCAGTTTGTCCATTTTTTAAGACATTCGTGTATTCTACTATCTATATACCGACTATTGATGCCTATAATATTCGTTCGTTTACTTGCCGAGAAGTTAGCAAGAAATCTTATGGCACTGGTGTTGACTATGACTTAATTAGAATACTAGCCTCATTGTATTAAAAAAAAAAAATACTAGTTTTTAAAAATTAAAAGCAAGGAACTAAATTTTTGTTTTTTTTATCAAAACGACCAAAACGTTTTTATTTTACAAGTCACTGACACGAAATGAAATTATCGAAACAAAACGAAGTGTTTGTTAAGAAATTATACTGTTTCAATTGAAATAACTATGTTTCGGTAGAAATACTCTTGTTTCAGTAAAAATTTTAGTGAAAATACTCTTATTTTAAATTGTTTCAATAGAAATATTCTTGTTTCGAATTATTTCTATGTAAATACTTTTATTTCGAGTTGTTTCGATAAAAAAGTACTAAATTAATTTAAAAAATAAAAAAAATTGACAATTTAAAAATAAATTAAAGTAATATCATATCACATCCAACACTAAATTATTTTTTCCTACAAGTTACAACATTTTTATTAACTTCCCACTTTCTCCCTTTATTTTTATGACATTGTTTTTTTTCATTATCTTCATTTTAAAGAGAAAACTACAAAAATGATAAAAATAGAGATCGAAAAACAAAGAGAGGAAGATATCTGAAAATAGATACAGAATCATAGTCGATAAAAAGAGAAATTTAAATATAGATGTCACAAAAAAGTTAAGAAAAAAATAGAGAGATGGATACAAGAAAGAAATTATTGTTGAATGCTGTTAAAATTTGAGTCAGAGTCTTTACTGTAGTAACATGTTTATTTACTATTTATTATAAACATTAATTCAAATTAATTTTAATATAATTTTATATATCTATATATTAATATTATGTTAAAAAATTTTAAATTATAAAAACTATTATTTAAAATTATTTAAAACGTTTCTTAAAATATTTTTTATTTTTTTAAAATTTTTAAAATATTTCAAAATATTTTTTATTTTTAAAGTCATTAAAACAATATTTCGAAAATGAAATTTAATATTTTAATTAAAAAATGACTTTCATTAATATATTTTTTATTTTATTTTAATTACCGTTGACTTCAGGGTTTATACAATCATTATTGGACTACGACATGGTTAAAAATTATGAATTATGGTTTTGTTTTATTTTAATTTTTAAAATATATTTTTTGGCTGAAAAATCATAGGTATATTTTTACTTACATATTTTGCAAATTTATTTTTAAAACATTGTTCTAAAAAAACAAACAAACGTTATTTTTATTCTCAAAATACTTAAATAATACATAATAACATATTTTTATTAATAATACAATTATAATTATAAGCAATTATTTTATGATACCATATCAATATTATATTAAATTTTATGACAATTCTTAATATTTTTTATTTTTATATTCTCATTGAAATATTATAATAATTTATTTACAAATTAAAGTCATCTTAAAAATTTTAAAAATTCTTTTATATAAAATAAATTTTTTATTTATTCTCAAAACAATTTTACCAAGAAATTTTTTGTTATTTGTTATTTAAAAGTTGTTTTTAAAATAATTTATCAAACATATTTTTTTATATTTTTATTTTATAGAATAATTTTTAAACAACTATATTTTTCTACCACTTTCTATGAGTAAAATTCTTTGGTCAAATTTACAAAAATAAATTTTAGTACAAAAATAAAAAATTAACAAAATATATAATTTATTATGCGATGCTAAACCCCTAAAGATCCTTCACTTTTCTTTTTGACAAAGTAGAGGTCTTTTACTTTTTTTTTTCTTTTTGGTAAGAGGTCTAATCGTTGAGAACATAACAATATAAATTACATATAGAGAGACAAAGCGATCCAATGCTACACTAATTTAGCTATCAAATAAATCAACTTATAAAAAAATAAGTACTAAAATAAAAAATATTAAAGACAATACAGCCTTAAAATATTAATTTATTAAATTACAACTTAAATATTACAAAAATTCAATTTATACAACACAAAAAAAAACACATAATAAAAAAATAATACACATTCTAAATCTATAAAAATTAATTTTTTTTTATCTAAATGAACAAAATTATAGATATCATCTTCTTTGAGTAAAAATCTTTTACTAGGACATTACCTAAAGGCTAATTATAGTGAAAATGAAAATGCTTTATTGATTTCTTAGGGCCCAAACCATGCGGCCCCACTAAGAGTAAAGTTTGTATAAAATGTTATAGGTTCTGTTGACCAAGAAATATGTCATAGGTTCAAGCCTCTTTTTATAGAAAATCCCATGTTTTCAGAGAACCTTGTAATGTCTATCAAAGAAAAAAGAAAAAAAGAAAAAGAAACCTTGTAACATGCCTTCGTCCATGTCGGACGTTTCACATGGGTTATTATAAAGGCCTTCAGCAATGGCAAGCAATAAGGAAGCAGAGAAAGCTACTTCCATTTCTCGAAGCTTGGATGTCTTTTAATGACTTGTTTAATAAATCCCCCACTTTATCAAGCACAATAAGCATATTCATTACAAAAAACGTTGAGACCTAATTTAGTTGATTTAACCAAAAATAAAATAAAATTTACCCGCTCTAATAATATTTGTTCCTTGCAGCAGTATATACATCCAGGAGGCAGCAACCTCTACACATGATATTACAAACTAGAACTGTTTGCAAAATGTAAACCAAAATTGGATTTCTAGTTTGAACTCATCAGAAATCATACATATTATATACGTAGGGAATAAACAAAAATTTTGAAGAGGATCACCTTCATTAAGTGCCTTGCCTTTTTTCACCTATAAAATTTACGTGTATATCAGACAAGATCAAATATTGATGGTGGCATCCCACAGCCTTAAAATTCCATTACGACCACCGCTGCATATCCTTTTCCTCTCCAGATCTGAAGTTATACATCTCACCTGGATTTCATAATAGGGCCATATTAAATCCAGGAAAACAAGTATCGATAAATGTACTTAAAACAAGATACGTTTTGTACTCGTTGTTGTAAAGCTTAAACCAATGATAGAGGGAGTGAAGAGCGTAGGTATACATATGTTTCCTGCCATATATGCACCGTCATAAGGCAAAGATGTGCATTCTCATGAAGTGACTTATCCCACTTAAAATATCATACCGTATAATACTAGCAAAATAACAGAACGGTTGTAATAACAGTTACAAGTACATCTGATTTTTTCAGAAAATTTGTGCATGCACAAAGAAATAGAAGTCATAGTGAAGGTAAAGAATAACATATCTGAAACATATCAGAATCCATAGCCATTATGGACCATGAAACAGTAAATAATAATAATAATAGTCATATGAGCAATAAACACAAAATGCGTACCATAGCCGCTGTTTTTTGTGGTGTTCTGTAAAGCTGCCAACCAGGCATCTTAGACCCGGTGCTAGAAAAGCTACCAAGTCTCTCTTGGGGCCGATGAAAGAGAGACATGGAATTATCAGCTGCTCCAATTCCTAACCAGTGTTCCCCAGCATTGATAGATAATATGGCAGCATTGTGAATTGTTACATTTTTCACACACTTTATACCTCCTGCACATGCAATGAGTATGACATTACCAGGTGGTGCCAGTGCCAGTGCCTTATGCCTTTTGAAAAAAATTGCATGAGCATCCCAC
This sequence comes from Gleditsia sinensis, assembly GCA_037074535.1. Classification (NCBI taxonomy): domain Eukaryota; kingdom Viridiplantae; phylum Streptophyta; class Magnoliopsida; order Fabales; family Fabaceae; genus Gleditsia; species Gleditsia sinensis. The sequence goes on along the minus strand of CM073474.1, from coordinate 32,651,438 downwards.
CAATTCCAATTAACATTTGTAAAATCATAGAAAAATAAGAGAAAAATAGAATAGTAAAAATGTAGTTAATGAGAAAGGCCTACATTAGTCCCTATAATTTATAGGAAGGATTACAAACAAGACATTAATTACAAAAATAAATCCACATAATCATAATCTCTTAAATCAAGAGATATAATCGTTACCTCCTAATTATACATAATTCTATAATCTATTTACAATTAATTCTAACATTTTCTCTCAAGCTGGAACATATAGATTATATGCACTAAGCCTGTTATAAATATAATTTATTCGAAGAGTTGTTAGGGATTTTGTAAATATGTCAGCTAATTGATCATTAGAATTGACATAACTTGTGGTAAGGGTCCCGATAAAATCTTTTCCATAATAAAATGACAATCAATCTCTATGTGCTTGGTCCATTTATGAAACACAGGATTAGAGGTAATGTGTAATGCAGTTTGATTGTCACAAATGAATGTCATTTTATCCAGTTTTTCAAACTGCAATTCTTAAAGCAATTGTCCTATCCATATTAACTAGCATGTAACTAGGGTAATAGCTTAATATTCAATCTTTGCACTAGATTTAAACACTACTTCTTATTTCTTATTTTTTCAAGAAACTAAATTTCTTCTAACAAACATACAATAACTTGTGGTAGATCGTCGATCTGAGAGAGATCCTACCTAACTTGCGTCTACATACCTAGTTATTCGAACATGTTGATGATTCTTATACAACAATCATTTTCCAAGAGCACTCTTGATATATCTTAGAATGTAAATCACTATATCTCAATGACTTGTATGTGGAGATAGTAGAAATTGATTTATAACACTCACTGTAAAAGAAACATTTAGCCGAATGATCATAAGATAATTCGATTTTTCCACAAGTCTCCGGTATCTACTAAGATCAAATAAAAGCTCCCCTTATTTAGGTAGAAGTTTAACATTTGGATCCATCGGACTTTTAACTAGTTTATAGTCTAACATACATGTCTCTTCAAAAAGATCTAAGATATATTTTCTCTGAGAGATTACAAAAATAGTACTGGATTGTACCACCTCAATCTTGAGGAATTATTTCAACTTCCCCAGGTCTTTAATCTGGAAATGCTTGATAAGATGTTGCTTGAATTGAAAAATCTCTTCTTGATCATTTCCTGTGATGACGATATTATCTACATAGACAATTAGATAAATACAGTGACTTGAAGATCGGTGTACATAAACAACAGAGTGATCGGCCTCACTATGAGTCATCCCGAATTGTTAAACCAAACTACTAAATCGATTGAACAAAGCTCAAGAGATTGCTTCAAATTGTAGATAGATCATCGCAGCCTACACTCTAGTCTAGCTTTTCACTGAGCAACAAAACTAGGTGATTATTCCATATACACCTCATCTTCAATATCTCTATAAAGAAAATCATTTTTAATGTTCAGTTAACAAAGAGTCCAATGTCACATGGCAGCAACGGACAACATAAACCGAATAGAAGCCTTTTTGGCAATTAGAGAGAAGTTATCACCATAATCCAATCCAAAAATCTGAGTATAACCCTTGACAATCAAATGAGCCTTAAAACGATCAACCATACCATCAAGGCCATCTTTAATTGTATAAACCTAACGACAACCAACAGTAGATTTGCTAGGAGGTAGACATGTCAATTTTCAATTGCCACATGACTACAATATAGTCATTTCATCAGCCATTGTTTGTCGCCACCCAGAGTATGATAGAGCTTTCTAAATTGCCTAAGAAATAAAAACCGAAGATAAAGACGACACAAAGACATAATAGAGAGATAATAAACGATGATACCTCAAAATTATAGACAGGATGAGGATTACGAGAAGAACGAATACTTTTTTGAATGGCAATGGGAAAACAATCAACAGGAGACAAGTTCGAAGCAGGTCCTAATGTTGAAGCTGAGGGTGAATCATCATGAACATCCATAGAGTCTGCAAAAGTTGTAGCGAGTATACGACAACGATAAACCTAAAGGGCTAAAGCTGAATGTGGAGGTGAATTAACTTATGTGTCTAGTAATGGAACAATGAAGGAATTGAGACAACGAATAGGAAGAGCATCAATGACAACAGACTGGTCAACAGAAGGAGATAGAGCAATAAGAAAATTGCTTGAAAAATGTAATATTTGCAGACACAAAGAACTGTCGTATTAAGGGAGAGTAACATTGGTAACCTTTTTGCAATCATGAATAACCCAAGAAGATGTATTTAAAAGACTTAATTGAAAGCTTATCACAACTTGAGATATAATTATGAACAAAATAAATACATCCAAAGATACAAGGAGGAAGATGATATAATGGTTGACTTGAGAATATGAAAAAGTGAGAGACCTGATCTTGGAGCACTGAGGATGGCATACTGTTGATTAAATAACAGGCTGTAAGAACATCATCACTCTAAAAAGAAAGAGACACATGGTGATAGAGTAACAAAGTGCGAGTTTTCTCAATTAAATGGCGGTTCTTACGTTTAGCCACATCATTTGTTATGGTGTGTGAGCTCGAGATTGGTGAAGCATATCTTGTTCAATCATAAAATTTTGAAAAGAGATAAAAAAATATTCATGTGTATTATTATTTCGCAAAATTTTAAAAGTCATATTAAATTGAGTACGGATTTTAGTGTAAAATTTTTTGAAAATTGTTCTCAATTCAAATTCATCTTTCATTAGAAATAACCAAGTACAACGTGAGTAATCATCAATATAAGTAACAAAATACTTAAAAATAAAAATAAAACGATGATGATTAGATCCCTAAACATCAATATGAACTAAGAAAAAAGGGACTCAATTTTACTTTAACTCTATTTTAGAAAAGAAACACGGGTATATTTACCCAACTAACATGACTCATAGTCTAAAGACTAGGCACCATTTGCTGTAGTCTACGAAGGCTGGGATGTCCCAAACAATTATAAAGCATAGCTAAAGAGGCAGAGGTAGTGCAGACAGCTAAAGATATAAGCATAGTAAGATGATATAACCCTTATGGTTCACACTCGTTTTCAATTGTCTGACCAGTGCTCTAGTCTTACATAATCACATGAGAATCAGAGAAGGTTAGGGAGCAATTCAGGGTTTGAATAAACTTATTAACAGAGATGATATTGAAAGGACAATCAGAAATATAAAGAATAGACTCAAAGAGTTAGGGAAGCAGGCGATCGTATTTGACCAGTATCTTTGGTAATAGTTATAGAACCATTCGCAATATGAAATATCTAATTTTGAAAAAAGATGAGGATTACCAGAGATTCCTGAGTCTAAAATCTAAGACCCTAAAGAAAAAGGTTATGTAAGGCAAACAACAAAATTACCAATATGGGCAACGGAAACAATGGTACCAATAGCATTTTTACTTGCCTAATATTGTAAAAGTTTTTGATAATCAGCTTTCGACATTTAAATTACAATAGATGGTAGAATAGTCTTAAAATTGTCTACTTGAACAATATGAGCAACTTCTTGGGGACGACGAGAATAACATTTGTCTTGAGTATGACTAAATTTACAGCAGTAAGTACATTGAGGACGTTGCCCCCAATTACATCTATCACCTCAGCCAACATTACATGTTCTGCTATGATAGGTAACCTAGGAAGCAATAGCTAGGGAATTAAAAAGCATACATTTTGCCTTCAGAGGAGTTGATCCTGAGACACAACAAGCAAGCAAATACATTGTCTAAAAATAGAATGTCGAGACTAAAGAGGATTTGTTAGTGTACTAGTTCAAACTCGGGTTAATCCAGCAAGAGTGAGAACCATAAAGAACTTATCACATTTCTCTTGTTCACTAACATAGCAGTAATAAATAATAATTCATTAAACTCTTTTTTTATAGACTTAACCATGCTTAGATAAGTATTCATATCACGTCAAACTGTTTCAAACTTATCATCTTCTCTGCAACCAAATGATAACGCTAAATGTCATTAGTGTAAAGAGACTTAACCTTTTTCCACAAGGCATGACACATTTTATAAGCATAAAAGAGAGGCAACAACTTAGAATCAACAAAATGTCATAACAAACCACATAACTCGTAATCTAATTTTTTTCAAGCAGATCTATCAATTTTAAGAATATCATTCAATTCTTTTATTAAATAATTTTCATGACCTTGTCCAATAAACCAAAGTTCAACAGAAACAGTTCATGAAAAATAATTTGGTCAATTTAATTTCTTTTTAGTAATGATAGGAAATTCAGATATAACAAGAAAGAGCGTACCCAATTTTTGGGCTGTGGGAACCATGGAGGAGATAGCTATCACGTCTAGATGAAGATTTTAGCCAAAAATGAACCAGTCAAAGAAAAAGTAGCATGAACAGAAACCAAAGAGTGAAAAACAGCAACTAGGCAGACACTGGGATAATTTTTGGCACTATCTGGACAGCACAAGCCAAAAAACACAAGCTAGAAGTTGATTATTGGTGTTGTATGGGCTGTTTGGATACTAATAGTACCGTTGACGATGATGACAGGAGACACTCCAGTGGTGGTTGGTTGGCCAATTTTTGGGTTTTGAACAAAACCCAAATCTTTCATAAGCAAGAACAATCTTTGTAGAGTCTAGAAAGAGACACAGCTTCTATCGCAATGTTCTATCGGATTTTTTTTTTTTTTTGAAGAAAATAGGAAGTTGGATAGAGGCACAGCTGAGGGACTATTAACTTTGTGTTTTTCTCAAGGCTCTGATACTATGTGAAATCAAAGACAAATAGGAAAAAAACATAATAGTAAGAATATAATCTGTGAGAAAGTTCTACATTAGTCCCTGATATTTATAGGAAAGATTACAAACAAAACATTAATTATAAAAATAAAATCACATAATTACAATCCCTTGATATATGACCGTTACCTCCTATAATCTATTCACAATTAATTCTAACAACATTCATTTCTATAATTATTGAAGTATACACTTACTAGTTGTCTTGGTTTGAAATTACAGTAAGATTAAGATGCCATATGGGAGGAGTAAAAATACCATGACAATGATTTATAAGAATATTTAGTTTCATGAATAACTGCAGGATAAGCTTCAGTCACAAAACAATCATTGAGCAGTGATTGAGCACAAAGACTGTAAATGACATTCATGGTGGTTCAATCTCCGAAGGCATCATACTTAGGCAACCAATGGACTAGTAAGTTCACCCACTCTTTTCAAGGAGTTCCCTTAGTTGATTAAAGAGATTGGTAATATAATAAATCCTCTAGTAATTTTCTAATTTTAATTTCTTTTAAAAATAACTTCCCCTTCTAAAAAAGAAGTCATTTTACTCTTATGAAAAAGGTTTCCCTTTACGAGAATTTTTTAGCAACATCAAAAAAAAAAAAAAATCCCAACAAGTTATATTTCCTAAAACAAGCAAAGCATGAGAAGAAACACTTGTGATTTCACAGAAGCATGTGCTACCATGTCTATTATTCCACATCTTACATATTTGATGTGATCTGAGAGGCATGGAGATTGACATGGACAAAACAGTAAGGCCAATTCTACAGAGTCCAGATACCTTTTGAAGTTTTGTATTGTGTCCAACACATCTTTCCAACATATTACCAATATGGCTATAACTCTATAACTTCAAATTCCTTATTGCAGGAAAACATTAAGATTATTATGATATAGATTCATGAAACTAGAGAGCAGAGAAAGCTCTTCTCTTAAGGACAATCTACATTGCTCATCTAGAAGTAATGCCTGGTAAACAAAAATGATAGTAGCATAAGGATTCCCAACTGACAATAGTTTCAACTTTCAAGTAAAAGAATCTGCTGCCTGATTAACTACCAAACCTATTTATGTTTCTTTGCAATTGCAACCTTAAATGGTCTGCATATTGTCCAAACCAAACAGAAAGTAAACATCAAGAACGCAAACAGTTGAAACAATATAGAGATTGCCAAAGTTCTTACCCTCATCGTTTTCCCAAAATCGTAGAAAGCCATCTGTTGAACCTGGAAAAGAAAATTTTAATTTTAACAGTTTAGTTAGCACTTGAGAAAAAAGCACAGAACAAGAAACTTCTCTTATCTGCATTTCTCTCAAAAACAGACAAAATAAAGAGATCAAATGATAGCATATACAAAAATTTAAGATGACATACCTGTTATTATTCCTTTGTCTAGAGAAGAATACTCAACACATAATATTGGCCCTGCATGGCATGCTAAAACAGCATCACATGTTCCTCGAGAAACAGACCATACTCTTGCTGTCCAATCATCACTACCAGTAATTAAAGTGTCACCAGACATTCTTATGGACCTGCAATTTTGTTTTAGGATAATATAGTTCCTTTACCTTTATAAATAATATATAATAGGAAATGAGTATAAAATCTATGTGCTTTTCATTTACCGTATCCATTGTGTATGTCCTAAAAGCTTATGCATCTGCCTACCAGCACGGATGTCCCATATGTTAGCAACCCTGTGATGCAAGCACCAGGTTGGATCATAGACAGCAGATAAATGACAAAATATCTGAATCACAACATAAAAACCAGCATCAGAAATTGATTTTTATGAACATACGCATCTCTTCCACCAGCAGCCAAGACGCAAGCCCTGTCATCATATTCCATGCATAGGACAGCACTAGAGCAACGACCAATAGTTGCAACACAAGTATCAGTTCTAACGTCCCACATCTTCACAGTGCCATCATGTGAGGCAGTTAGAACACGCTCTCCTGAGAGCATGCGAACACAGTTTACCTACAAGGTTGACTGTCTGAATTTAGTTTCAATATCCAGTCCACATATTTCCCTACTGATTTATAAAATGTCTATATTGCTTATTATAGAACAAGCCAGAAAACTTCCACAAGTGAATATACCTGTGCATCATGGCCTTTAAGCTCTTCTAGAAGCTGAGTTGTTTGCTTGTCCCACACTAAAACAGAATGATCATCAGATCCTGAGACTACCTTCCCTCTATCTGAACTAATAGCACGAACAGTTCTGCATTTAAAGTAGTTGGCTTGTTGCACATGATTGTTTATACAAAGATGTTGATAATCATAAATGAAATTAACAACAAAAGGGGGAGAAAGAGAGAGAGAGAGAGAGAACCTTGTATGTCCTTTTAAGGTTGCCCTGAGTTCGGAACCCCTAAGGCTAGGATCCCAGATCTTAACCTGCATTAGTGTTTATGCAAAAACATATATCACCTTATTTTGACTATTACAAGGCAATGAAACAGAATTTTGTGCTGAAAAATTTCATATTAAAAGAAAGTATTAAGATATTGACACTTACTGAGCAGTCTGTGCTTCCACTGATAAAGAAACCAGCATCTTCACGGTCACCCACCAAATCCCACACCTCTCTCTTTGTAACACAATGAAGAGCAGTAATTGCACCATTATGACCCCTAAGCATGCGAACATTGGTTTGAAGCTTCTTCTGCCCAGTTGATAGATCTTGTTTGCGAGGAGTCTCATTCTCATCTGTAGCTAAAATCATAAGGTACTGAAATTCAGTAATACATGTATACTATTCAAGAATCAAGGAAAAATAAATTTACTAGCATATAATATTTTTTTTAAAAGAAATTTTATTAAGAAGGAAGGAAAATATACACGAGAGAAGGATGAAGTACCTCGTAAGATAAACAACAAGAATTGAAACAAGAACAAAAAAGAATAAAAGATAGAAACTCTAATAATGCAGCAAAGCTTCTCAGTCCCTCTACATATCTCATAGTGCGACTCCTTTAAAAAAAATGTGAGCTAAACACCAAAGAAAGGCCTCAAAAGTTATTCTATTCCATAAGTCATCTAAAGATAGAGATACACCCCTAAACATACGAGCATTCCTTTCCAACCCATGCAGCAAAGCCCTAAACATAGAACAGACTCTTATCATGTAGCAAAGCTTCCCAGTCCCTCTAAATATCTCATAATGCGACTCCTTTAAAAAAATTGTGAGCTGAACACCAAAGAGAGGCCTAAAAAATTATTCTATTCCATAAGTCATCTAAAGATATACACCCCTAAACATCCGAGCATTCCTTTCCAACGCATTGTACTAGCATATAATGTGTTTAGTATTATTTCATCCCAAAAGCATAAACTGTAAGGTGAAGGCCCACAAATAGATTTATTATTATCTCTAACATCCCTCCCTCCCAAAAACACTAAACCCCTTTGGGCTTGAAGTAGATAAAACACAGGCCCCACCATAAATTTTAATTTGATTATGAAAAATTGGCCCAGCAAGGATTAAACTCCTAATTACTTGATCAAGAAAGGTCTAATACCATATTAACGACCATTTCATCTCAAAAGTGTAAGTTGTTAGGTGAAGCCACATGAATAATTTTATTATCTCTAACATAATGTTATAACAAGAAGTACCTGAATTGCCACCATCAGAAGTCCATCTACGAACACGACTGAATGAGCTGGATCTAGATGTTGTATCTCGGCTGAACATGCTTTGCACCCAGCTTCTACCAACTACAGTTGCCTCGGCAGGTTGCTGGAGCTCATCTTTGGAATCTTTTGAATGCGGGGATGGTAATGCAAGGGATGACAAAGACTGTGCCTTCATTGAGGTTATTCCCCAATAAGCATTACGTAGTTGCTGGATATGTGACAAGAACCCTCTGAGTTTTATCTGAAGCAATCACACAAGTAATAATTTAGCGAATAGTTCACAAAGTAAGCCAAAGTTTTGGTTGCATAAAATTGAGACAAATGGAAAAAATTAAGAAAAATGAAGAGCATCATCCCAAAAGAAAGAAGACAACTCGTTCAGCTATTTTGATGACCATAAACAATGACCAATACAACAGACAAAAAATCAGTTTAAAGAAAAAGTAGCACCCTGGACAATGATTTGTAGCAAGGGAAATAAGATAAATATGGAAAACCCATGTATAACAAGAAAAGTATATTGATGTAGATTGGGGTATAGGAACAGTATACCAATATTTTAATTATTAGGTTAGGGTTGCATTAGGCCTTTCTCATTTTTGGGACTTAAACTAGTGCTTCTTTTTCTCTTATCAAATTTGGGATTAAGTTTCCTTATACAAAGGGGTTATTATAAACGTTTGAATCCACAGCATGATGACTGATTGAATACTAAAAATTTTGCCAGCTCTGCTTTCCCACATTCTCTTTCCTCTCCCTCAATAGTTTTTATAATACATAAGGTGATACACTATCCAAAAAGTATTCTTAAACGGATGATGAGCCATTGAACAGAACTTATTTCCTCTTGGTGTCAAACATGACTCAGCAATCTCGTCTTCCCAATTTAACAAAGTGAAACTTGCACTCAAACAACAGAAAAACAATAAGACAGAGGAAGGGAATTCTTTACTTGGGGAAAATCCTTTTGATAAAAATCAATAGGAAACCCATAAATACCAATCAATAGAAAGTTGCCCAAATTTGTCATATTCCTTAAGGAATAAGGAGATTTAAAAAGAAAAAAATTCTATCAAAAGGGAAATAATGGTTGAATCATTTTATTTTATAAAGCATAGAATAAATTAGATACTTAGTTTCATTATTTTTTGTTTGTTAGAGATCATTAAAAAACTATTCATGGGCTTTTATGTTGAATTGGTCATTAACATGGTATCAAAACTTTTATAATCAAGCGGGTACGAGTTTAATCTTTGCCACTCTCATTTTCATAATAAATTAAAGAGTAAAATACCTTGTGTATCATTTTCATTACACAACCCTCCCCTCTATTTTCAAAATATACATAGACTTCCCTTGAAACTAAACATATGTTACAACTTAACTCATTTATTATTTTTTAGACCAAAATGACCTCATTTACATCAAGTATTTATTTAAGGCTAAAAAATTGTGTACTTATATATATAACCATAATCATTAAAAAAATTCATTAATTAATTTTATAAAAATTTCATGAAATGATTAAAATATTATTAAAAATAAATAAATTATAAATAATATTAAAAATTATATTAATTAAAATCCATGATTTTTTTAATAATATATATATATATATAATCATAACAATTAAAAAAAATATTAATTAATTTTATAAAAAATTTCGTGAAATGATTAAAATATTATTAAAAATTATATAAATTAAAATCCATATTTTTTTAATAAATTTCTATGAAAAATAAAGGTAACGTTGTACATAAGTTAACTTATATATATATATATATATATATATATATATATATATATATATATATATATATATATATATATATATATATATATATATATATAATTGAATTTCTATATTTCTATGTCAAGAAAAAGATTTTGAATAATTTAAATTTAATAAGAGACACTTAAAATTTTAGTGCAATAACTTAACTTATATACATAAGTAATACACAATTTTTATCTTTGACCGTCTATTTTTTATAGAATCTTATTAAAAAAATATGGATTTTAATTAATATAATTTTTAGTTTATTTAGAATTTATTTATTTTAATTATTTTTAATATTTTAATAATTTAATCAAAATTTTTATAAAACTAAATACTATTATAAAATCAATTAAAATTTTTAATAATAAAACAATAATTATATATATAAATATAAGCTCACAAGTTTTTTACCGTAAATAAATAATTGATGTAAATGAGAGTATTTTGATGAAATAAAAAAATAAGATATGGATCAAGTTATAGTATATGTTTTAGTTTTAAAAAAAAAATCTGTGTATATTTTAAAAATAAAGAAAAGAGACGTGTAATAAAAGCATTATACAAAGAATGAAAGTATTACTCTAAAATAAAATTTTAACATAAAGTAAGTGCAAGTATGAGGTGGAATTTTAAAGGTTATTAGAAAACTATTAATAAATCTTCACTTAAAAGCGCCTTAGATATTATTATAAAACTATTCACAAAACTTCTCTTGGTTATTTTTATGATTAGGATTTTTAAAGAGCTCAAACTCTACGTCTTTGTCTCAGCAGGAAAAAGGGCCATGATGCTTTTAATGCTTTAATGTCTCAGATTTTAAACTTTCAGAAGAATCCTGCATTGAAAAAAAGAATTTAACTTACAAACTGCTTGGACCCAATGTTGTTTCTCTCAGCTATTGTTTCAATCATGTACCAAGAATCGTTATCAGGAAGTCCTAGCCCAACCTACATAATGGTTAAATAGAGTTTCAGTGTTCCAAAGATAAAAAGGAACCAACTTGACTTGAATGAAACTAAGAAAGGCAACAGTGAAAACTAAGCCCTTAAAAAAGAAAAACAATACCATGTGTGATGACACTACAACAAGCTGTGCTGTTACCAAAGATGAATAGTTGGCTGACCTGGCATAAGAACAGAGAAGTCATAAGCAATGGTCTTTTTATGAAATAGCATCAGATTTTATTTATCTTGAAACAAGAAACTTGGATGCTTGGATAAGTAATTAGAATGAAAAAAAAATGCATATATATTCATCTCACTATTGACAAAGAATTCGTGTAGAGGGAAAAGTAGATAGTCTTCATATTATTGTTTTAACTTTGAAGATTATCAAAGCAGAACAACGGGGATGAGAAACTCTTCTGAGGGATCAACTGGATGATAAAATGGAGGAAGCAGGATGAGGAATAGTGGTGAGGAATATTTACAACCAGCTGTCATTTTCTTTATTTAATTAGTATCTACTACTCATTAGTCAAGATATGTCACGAGAAAATATACATTTCTAGTTGGTGATGCCAACATATTTAATCCCTAAAAAATTTACATTTTATAGCAATCAGGGGGATGATAGAGATATTGGTCAGGCTGGACCTGGAACTAACAGTGGGCTCTCTAATCTAGTTAAGAACACAAAGTTGTTTCTAGAAAACAGCTTGACCAAAACTTTTCAAATGCAAAACCAACGGGACCTAAAATGGAGTGGTCTGGAAAAGTCCAGAGCAGATGACAAGATAGTCAAAGCCACATCCATGATGGATGATCACAAGAGTGAGTGCTCCATCAAGATTCTAGATAACCTTATAGGAACATAAAACAACTGCACAATTAGTACAAAACCAAAAGCAAAATGGAGATGTAATGAAAAGCATACATTAATAGAGAAATGTTTAGTGGGCAATAATATATACAACATAAACACTGTTTATATTTTAAAAGAAGAAAACTTTATTGAACATATAGAAGGGAGAGAAATGAGGTAGAGGATGAGCATCCTTATACAAAGGGAAACAAAAGAAAAATCAAAGCAAATTTTAAAACATGAACAATTTTAAAAATTATGAAACCCATACTTGTTTGAAGATTGCTCCATTAAATAGTCAAAATATCCTTCCCAAAACCTGCAAAGAAATTACATGAACTATGTAAACACTACTAATTCTTTATCATTAAAATCCTCAAGAAAAGAATGGACTAAACAGGATGTAAATCCATCAAAAAAGAAAGTGTGTGGAATACTTCAATATTCGAAATTATCGGCAATTTAATCCACTCATATGTTTTTCAGCTTTCATACAAACAACACATCGCAGAGAACAATAGTGCATATGAACAGAGACTTGGATATGTTTTTAATCTTCCTAACAAATTTAAGAACCCTTGTCAGGGGAGGAGTAAGAAAAACCACTTTAAAGTGGTTAACGTTATGACAATTTTGTCAAAACTTTTTCTAACATTGGAACACCAATCACCATATTTTGTACGGCTAAAGTACATAATTCATTTATCAAATCAATCAGAAGCACAATTTTTGGAAACACAAGTTTGATACAGTTGCTAAAATTAATCCGATTTTTATTTAAAGATAAACAAGCAGGACAAATTATTCAAAATTTAAAGACTGTTACTGTTGTTATAGCAACCTCTTGACCTACTAAGTTCTTAACTTTATTTATTTCTGTCTATATATGATGTTCATTGGCTTCTGCTTTCCCCAAGTCCGAAACCTCAATCCAAGATACTAATCTTTTTAAAACGCTGGAAACTAATGTTACAGACTAGTATCATATAATTCTGGCTCTTTAAAGACACCTTGCTAACAATTTGACCTAGACCCTATATTAGTCATCCAGTTGTTTGCTTATCGTTCAAAATTTTCTGATTCAACTAATACTTAAAAGTATTAATAAAAAAACGTAAATTTCACTATTCATGATTCTCAAACAAACCCATGAAAATTTTATTAAGAAAAGCATAAATGATGTGCATTCAAGAGTGAATGTAACAGAAACCATGTAATGACACAACATATGATGATTAAAAGACTACAAACTCCTGATTATTAAATACACAAGAAATAGTTACACGTAATACATACCGTAACTCCTCCCAAATAGATAGAGAAATAAGATGGCGTTGGACATAGTCTGGCACATTATTTATGTCTGTCTTATACATCTCAGAAGAAACTTCAAGGGCATCTCTAATTGTCACCAAGTCATTCCGGGAGGTTGCCCGATTAATAGCAGTTTTAAGCTGGAAATACCCATAAATTTAAAAAGAAATAAACAGATTAAGAAACAGTTAACACAGGAAGAATATTTACCTAATTATAAATCAACAAAAACAAAGTAATCATGCTATATCATACTTTTTTTAATTAGCATTTCTTTCCAATTTGTAACAAGTAATTATGAGAATTAAATACAGTTCTGGTCCCCTAGTTTTACAAAATTTTCAATTTGACCCACTATTTTAATTGTAGAGGGACCAAAAGTGTATTTAAGCATCATTTTGACACATTTGAAATCTGGACGTTTGTGAGTGAAAAAAGGTCTTCTATTGGTTTCAACTATGAATCAAATAGCGAGCCATTTAGGCTAATGTTGGCAAACCAGTTTTCAAAGGCCAAACATAAAACCGTATTCCCATTTTTTGTGCAGGCTGCAGACTACTGTATTATAATACCACAGTAGTGTGATGGTGAAACTCGTTATGAGGATAGGGAAGTGAGGCAGGGGCTGGATAAGTTAGTAATGGGTGAAATGCCACCCAAGTTGACGAGTATAGATCAAGGAAAGGTTACTTGGCTGCGTATCAAGATTGCTACATCCACAAATACCATTCACATATCTAATAATTCATAATTATTCCTTATCTGGATTCCATATATGAAGGATATAAAACAAAAGACACAGCATTTGTTTACCAATTCTTTCACTGCAATAAATTGTTCTTCAGTGAGCTGGCAGTGCCACCCCTAATAAAGATATCCAGCATAAGTTTGATTATTCCAGAAAAAGAAAACAAAGAAAGACTACATTTATGATCAGTGTTAGCTTATTAAAGCTACTAACTGAATGTATATGCTCCCTTATACATTCAACAAACCCACTACCGCCAATCCCCTCTGCATCAGATTCAATCAAGGCTGCAAAAACCAATAAACAATTACTCACTTATTTGCAATCTAATGGGGCTGCTAATTTAATAATTTTGCAGGTGACATATGCAAGAAATCTTGATCCACGAGTAGCAGCAAGAAGTTGTACCAAGTATTGTTCCATATTCAAAGGATGAAAGAGGATCATCTGTTGCTCCAAGTTTAAGAAGCCGCAGCCACAAACCCTGTTTCACAGAGAAATAAACAATCCAAGAAAAGAGAAACTCAGCAAAGATCAAAAGAAGATGCTACAACAATTTCAACATCAATAAGTCAACAAGAAGTCTTCCCAATGTAAGTAAAACCAATTTAGCAACTCATAGCACACCATCCATTTAAACAACAGAGAAAGATTTACACCTCTGCCTGTTTGACAGAAATTTTGTTATTTTTTTATATAGCGGGGAGGAGCTCTAGGATCTAGGGCCCTTGTATATAATGGAACTAACTACAAATAGTGCAAGGTCAGCAAGAATAAGGGAAGATTGAGGAATTAATTTGATATTGGGGGGAAACCTTTGATTCTCAATATCATCTATCAAGTGCCTAGTTAGTATGATTTAAGATCTGAATAATGCTTTTTTGGCACTTCTTTCAAACCTCCTCTCACATGAAATATTTTATCATTTACTACTTACATCAACCACTGGTAACAAAAGGAGGGAGTAAGACATTAGAGGTGGTCTAGTGGTAAGAGGTCTAGATTGTTAGCAAGAGATCATAGGTTCAAATCTCTGCTTCATCATTGTGTACCAAAAAAATAAAACAAAAGGAGGCAGTAGGTGTAAATGAAGTGACGTGCAAGTATAATTTCTGTTGAAAAATGAAAAGTCCCACATTGAAAAAATAAGAGACTAGAAGGCAATTTATAGAGTGGAAAGGAGTAGTTCCAAAATGACTTAAGTCATTTTGAAACAAGAAGTTACTTACACACTTCTAAGATATGGGCCAACTGTCTCCCTCACATGAAAATAGTTAAGGTTCACCTATAAATTTCAACATGATATCAAAGTCTCAAAACTTAACAGCATCGAAAGATTCAAGGGGGACCAATAATGTGGAAAAAAAAATGCACATGTGGCCTCTGAGATTTTCATAAAGTACAAGCCCAAAAAAAAAAAAGACTTGGAGCCTCTGAAACTCAAAAAACCACAAGTTCAGGCAATATGAAGACAAGTTTCAATTGGACCAGGCCAATTGAACTTGGGGGAGAGTGTTGAAAAATGAGAAGTCTCACATTGAAAAAATAAAAAAATAAAAGGTAACTTATAAGGTGGAAATG
The DNA here is from genome assembly GCA_037074535.1 of Gleditsia sinensis. Classification (NCBI taxonomy): domain Eukaryota; kingdom Viridiplantae; phylum Streptophyta; class Magnoliopsida; order Fabales; family Fabaceae; genus Gleditsia; species Gleditsia sinensis. Next base: position 32,635,759 of record CM073474.1, on the reverse strand, counting down.
AGTAATTATAAAATGACTTGAGTCATTTTGAAACAAGGGGCTACTTACACACTTATAGACATAGAACAACTCTCTCCCTCACATGAACATGAAAATGGTTAAAGTCCACCTACAAATTTCAACAATTTCTCTTATGTTCTGCTATATAAGAGTCGATCATTAATGTATATTCAGCCTTTGATGATATATATGCAAAAGTGGATACTTTCTATACCCAGGATAGTTAATGAAAGGATAGCTAATGAAATGACGGTGAAATTGAAATAAATATATTCCATTGTAAATGTGGGCTTGGTAGGATTAACAAGGCATGAAACGAGTCAAGGATCGAACCAAAGGGGTGATCTAGAGGGCAAAAAACAGAAAACCTGAGGCAAGGCCGTGAGCAAGACAGGTGCGATTGCCAAAAATATGGCTTGTGAACAAGCACACTGCCAACAAATGGAACAGAGGAATCAGCAAAACTGCATTAAGAGATGATAACAGTTTCCTTGATCCAGTGCAGAGAAAATGAGATTGGCTAGCACTGATTGAGAACAAATGGTTGGCCAAGAGACAGGTGATAGGAATAATGAGGGGTATCTATACTACTGTTGAGGATAGGTGTGCATTAATGGCTCAACGGCATTTCAGGGGCACCTGGCATCGCATCAAATGTGAATAGGACACAGTGATAAAATGGGAGTTGGTGGGTTGAAAAGATACCATGTGGGGCATGTAGACACCATAAAGATTATTTGAGAGTTGAATACAAAACAGTAAGCTAATTTAGAGGAATGACATGGATAGGTTGATGGGTAGCCGCCTAGCAGGTAAAAATAGGGTGTTGCCATGGAAAACTTTCAACCCATGAATTTCTACCTTTGTTTGGAGATTTGTGCTATCTTATTTGACAAGATGAAAATCTTCAAATAGATAAATATCCAAACGTGGAAAGCTCAAACTCACCGGAGGTCATGATTTTCATAGCAACACAAGGCATGTGGGGATGACGGAATAGACAGAGGTGTGGTTGGTTTAGGTGAAGGGCAATGTTGTATTCAAGGAACCAACTTCAACCTTTCTTAATACTCACCAACTCTAAGGGGTTGCATAAATGGTAATACCTCCCAGCATGACACAGCATGTGTGAAAAATGATATGTTCACACTTCTTATTTTACATTTATCTTAAACTTCACTTTTCACCATCGATTGAATATAAACAAATAATAGTTATGAATGATAGATAATAATAAAATATTACATGCGAGACAAGGTGTGAAAGAAGTGGGGAAAAATATTACTCAGCAGCCGTCCAAACCCAACCAATCCATTATGAAAGGCTATTTTCTAAGGGAGGGGGAGGATGTGATGTTGCTCCCATAGAGATCCAAGGACTGTCTAAATTTGACATCTGTTGGTGGTTTTAAGGTTTACGATGAACCCATCCTAGGTAGCTTCCAAAAGATGGCCTCACAGATGAGCTTCTCCAATTTTGGCTAGGGCACTAGTTGGGAGGGAAGGGTACAAAGCCAAATATGACTTCACCTTGGGTATGTGACATCCAGTAAGCAACATAAGGTGAAATTTTCATTCCCAGATTACTTATCTAGAGACATAAAAATTATGCTACAACGGGTGTATTCATAGCAGCAGCATTTTGTACTGAAAGAAAAGGCATGATAAGAACCATGGTAAACTATTTAATCCATCATTCCACAGGGGAAATGGTGCAATTACACATCCAACTAGGAGGTCCTAGGTTCAAATTCCTCAAAGACAGAGGTGCATTAAGGAAAAGGAAAGGGATGCCTTTGTTTAGGTATCCAAAAGCTCTGGATCTCCACTGAACCAGAACAAAATCTAAAAAATTAGAATCAGTAACAGGTTACAGCTACATTGCCACATATCTTCTATACAATATACAAGTAAAAGCATTTTAAAACTTCTGAATTTGCATTGACCATGTTAATTATTTGACTGCAGGGATAGAAATAAGTTTGTCCAAGCACACATACAAGCATGCATTTTTACATGTGCACTCACTCTCACACGCACATTAATCAATGTATATAAAAGACCAAGAAGCTACCTGCAGCTTAACCTTAATATCCAACACCATGCGCTCCCTTTCTGCCTGAAACCATAAAATTGTTTATGTTAGGGAACACTTCAGTCTACACTATATGAACATGATAGAAGCATTAATATAATAATCCTGGTTATGTTAACTTACAGCTCTCTCTAGAGGACTAAGAGTATCTGCTATGGGGTCCTTACTGCCAAATACAGAAGGTGAACAGTAAGAGAGATAGAAAGGAAGAAGGAAGAAGGAAGAAGCAAGTTAAACTGTACCAGCAAACTATGACAATCAATTAATTCAGCATCTCTGTAAAAAGACTAAAGCAGAATGTATTACTCTCAACAGAAAACTCATTATCTTCCAGGGCACCCGGCAGTAAATGCCTAGAACCTCAAAATCTTGGGTTCATTGCAAACAACTTTGTGATGGTCATTTGCAGGTCAGACAAGACCTATAAGGAATTGGGTTGCTGCCTTTTGTTCTTCTTTTATTGACAGGGTTTTGTACATATCCCCTTCTAATTACTTTTTGTCTTTTTTCACTAGTTCTTAAGTAATTGCATATATCCTTCAAAATCTGAACCAAAAACCAGGTTGAATCAAACAGTTCCCTACAATAGTCCCACAGCTTTAAACTGAAGAGGCATCCCACAAAAGAAATCTTGTAAAAAGGAGGCCAAGACCGGTTATCAATATTATCCAGAAAAAAACTTATTCTTTATATATCCTAATTTTCTCTATTTAGGTTGTTGAAAGAGGAGCAAGTTGGGCAAATAATTAGATAAACAAATAACATTTAAAAAGGAAGGAGCAAAAAGTTTCGTGCAGCAATCCTGTGCCCTCATTCACCTAACTAAGGCAAAATGGATTTCATGATAGACTGACACACATGGAAACTGAGGGAAGACAATCAGATAATTCAAATCCCTGCTTGCCTTTATAAAACACAAGGTGGTGGTAAGGTAACTACTCCCCTACCAATGGAACAAAGGTTTAATAGGATGAAATCTACCTAATAGCTTTAATGTAATACATATATTTTCCTAGAAATAGAAATTCTGTTTTCTCATGTGTATGCAAACATTTTGCCCAGTAGAAGAGATTCTTTCCAGAAAAAATTGTTTTAAAATGATTGACAAGGGCACACTCAGGACAGTTTCCTCGTGAAACCAACAAAAAGAGCATCTTAAACCTTTCGGGCATTGCTTGCATTACCTTGGAGTGTGCCTTCCAGAGTACTCAAAGGCATTACTTATTGCTGCAAGAACCTGCCTCCTCTTTTCTTCTTGCTCTTCAGTTCTGATGTTTGAGGGAAACCTATCATAGGTATATTTGGCACCAGATCCTGAGAATTGAAGAAAAATGATCAGCAAATATTATGTTTATATTCAGAACAAATTGACGTGGCAGGAAATTTGGCTGGAAAGACAATCATTTCACCTGATATTCCAGTATCAGAATCTGATATTGTTATAATCTCAGGCTCTAGTGAAGATGATGGAAGAATTGACATGGGATTTTGGCCCCTTCCAATTGCATCTTGTAGCTTATCAAGCAGGTTATTGCTGTTTTCATCAGAACCTATACCTCTCTCCAAATAATCCAAGAAACCATGAGAATCTAGGAATTGGGCTATCTGTATGAACCACAAAAGAAATTAGTATAAGGACAGAAAAATCCTAGAATGATATGAAAAATACGATTAAAACTTTACTGAGACAAACAAGAGCATCTGCACATTACATGGAATATTCATTATTTCTTTTATGAATCATAAACAACAGAGGGCATATAATCATGATTTAAGCCATTGGTATTGCCTATTTACCATGGGCTCTGGGGGCTGGTTAGTAGATCTAGAGCGCTTTTTCAGAAAAGCTTGAGAGTTGAAGACATGAGTTGCACTATTTTCCTGATACCAAAAAAATATCCAGAGATCATTACAAAGTTAATATATGAAAGGTTGAAAACCAAGTCTATGGAACAAGAAATAGAAAATTCATACAATGAAATTGCGATAACCGCTTAAAAGTGTTGCAAAGAACTTCAGGAATATCAACCTGCACATAAGAGGCAATATATTAACACCATATCAGACCACACATTATGAAGTGACTACACTACACCAACGTCTGGTTCACCACATCTGAATATGATCCTCATTGACAAATTTACTAATACCCCTCATACTTGTTATGTTCTTCAAGAAATCATACAAGCGAAAACAGGTTGCTTTGAGAATGAACTCAATCTGAGGATTGGCTGCAGAAAGTCTAATAGAAAGCACAAGCCAACCATCAAATATATAACTTAGGGATTGGTGGTTGCAAAATTTTGATCTCTTTTGGAAATGCCAGGGAAAGACTTATTAGTAAAGCCTAAATTACCAGAATCAAAAGGCTGAAATTTGTCTCTGGATACTTCGCTTCTTTGTTTTAGTCCCATATTACCTATCAGTTTAAAAAAAGAATCTAGTATTCACCAACATCTCAAATTGCTTTTGACAAACAACAAACATGATAGAAAAACAATGGTTCAAGCAAAGTTCATCTGAACTCAACATGTTGAGCTCACTAGATGTTATTACCATCCTTTTTATCTTTAAAAAAAGATGACTGAGGCTGAACCCACAAGATGTAAATACACAAGTCTATAATGCAGTAATATAAATGCTGAAGAATATTAGATTGCTTCTTCGAATGAGGAACAAAGTTTGCAAGGGAGTTAAGACATTTTAAAGAAAAAGTTAAACTAATAGGAAAATAAACATAATATAGACTGAGGACATCAAACACAAATAATATAAATGGGAGTTGCAATGAACAAAGTTCTAATTACTCTCGGCAGCACAGGGGTTTCCAGTTCAGCTGTATATGACAATTTTGATATTAAATTTATTAAAATGAGCCATTTTTATTTATTCAGGAATCTAGTATAAGCAAGATTCTATTTGATTTGGGACTCAATTAAGGTTTTCTCATCTCCATAAAATTTAAATTCACATGGGAGTAATTCTGAAAGTAAGTTTAGAATTACCAGTCAAGCTTCTAAGGGTACCATCAGCCCACAGATTCAAAAGCAGGCATTTCAACAATTAGTTTTTAAATCATTTAAACTAAAATTCTCAGAAATATGTCTGTAAATTAATAAGCCAATACTCTATTTGATCTACAAATATACAAGCACTACCAACTCCACAATCTGCATAAAAAGAGAAGTACCAGGTATACAGCAGAATTGTCTACTGCAATAGAATTACTAAGTCGTCAGAAACTTCCAGAATAAACAGAAGAAATCATATAATAGTTTTTAACATAAGCTCTGGGAATAGTATATTCCTCTTCTGAATTCCATATGATGTATCCAAAGAAACAGCTGACTTTAAGGAGTTATTAACAAATAAATTACTCTAGGAAAGCAGTGACTACATTATGCAAGTCATGTAGCCAGCATCCAAGCATCACCTTAGCTGAAGGTCATGATCCTCTCCCCAGTGCCTAGTTTTAGATTTAGGGTAATGCTCAGATACACCATAAATTCCAGCCTTCATCTCATCAATTCTGACTACATTTGGATATAATAGCTTCAACATCTCACTGCGTAAAAAGGTAAACTCTGGTTCTGGAATAGGTGGAATTTCCTCAGATGTAGAGATACGATTATACTCAAGGTCCACAACAACTACCTACAAGAGATTAAAAAATCCTCAATCCGACATTAATAGAATTTGTTCACATGTATGCCAACATCAATCAACAAAACCAAACATTGAACTAGTTATGCTGCCAAGCTCCAAAGGATAATCAGCTAGTCTGGACAAAGAACACACAGTTCACCACTTATACAAAGACAGTGGAACTCAAATGATAGATGCCACCAGTAAAGATGCAGGGGGGATGATTTTAATTACTATCTTTTTCTTATTTTTGACTAGGAAGCGTCTCAGTTCTCATTTACATAACTATTATTTTGTCTTAACCTAGATAAGAGGCACACTTAAGCACCACATCACGTACAGAGTACCAAAAGGCACAAACGCAGAAGCTCAAAATTAATGAAACTCCCCTATCTTGTCATTGAAAATAAGACCAAATAAATTAAATCAATTAGGCCACCTTGATTATAAGGTGTAATCATTGATCATTCAGTATAAAATGCAGAAGGAATTTCAGAGTTTGCTTTGTTTATTGACTTTTTCCAATTTATGGAGTAGAACAAATTGTCGGTAAGATTGCTGTGTGGAATCACCAGTAGATAGATTTTTAGTTTAAACTCAGTCCTCATCATGGTCATAGAGGCTAAAGGAAAGGCATTAATGCCTTGACCTCTCCTGTTTGAAAAAAGGATATGATAATTAGAGGCACCTTTCAACCATTTTGCTGGGAAAATAGCAAGAGTGGAAAAGTTCGGAAAAATAATGAGAGAATGAAATCTATTCACTGAAAGAGCTCTCAAAATGGAGTGTACATAGTATAGACCCCTAGACAGCTATTAATACCAGGACTATGACTAACAAATGACACTTATAGCCTTCACTTTGGTTGCACAACAAAAACTGCTTTTCTTAACCCTGAAGAGTTAAGACATTTACACAAACCAAGTGACATAAAGAAGCAACTTAAGACCAGGAATTAGCAACATAAAATCGTGTAAGTTTTTAGTCTGCTGCCTAAAAAGAAATGAATAAACAATTACTTTTTAGCCATCCTAATAGTCAACACTTTCCATTAAAAACAGTTCATTAGTTATTTCTTTGATCATATGCAGTGTGTAAGAATTACAGCCAATTATTGATAACAACTAAAAGGAAATGCATAAACACAAGGTGTGTTATACAGCCAGACAACAGGCCTTATAAAGGGGGAGGGGGAGAAGAAAGCAAAGTAATGACTTACACCATCCATTGCCAGAGTAGAGGTATCAACACCAGAGTGGAGGCCCATCATATATGGCGTAGGAGCATCAATATAGTCTACTCCACTGAAAAACAGCAATGGAATGTATACGTGCTTGAGCAAAACAAAGAAAAAAAAATTAGATGAGAGTCAACAAAAGAAATCAGCATGGCAATTTCTTATCAAATATCATATGCAAGCAAAATGTACACTACATTCAATTGTAACATTTAAAGTAATGCTGGCCTGGTAACAAAAACCTGTAGAGCATAGAGCAACTCATATGAATTCTGACCTAATTAAGATAAACAATTCTCACCTGCCATCGGAAAGGGTAGATTAAGTGACAAATGGCCTCTGATACAAGAGTTAAAAGTGAATACCTGCCAATAGAATGTATGGATAAGCTTCATAGAATTTACAAAATGAGTAAGACGCATAGCCTGAAAGACAAATTACCAAACAACTAAGATGAAATTAATAATGCAGAAAGAAAAGATATTGTAAACAGTCCAAATCTCAAATGTACAAAATCAGGCCCTTATTCAATTTCACAAAATGTAACTGCTAGATAAGTGGCAAAACAGAAAAAATGAAATTTATAATGTATAAAGAATAGTAAGCCTTTCTCAATAACTTTTTCTTTATAAGTGAATCAACATTCTGAAGGTCAAATAAGGTACAGGGAAGCCGAAGTGCCAAACATATTAAAAAAAATGAGGGTGTACACTAAACTAAATGTCCATGGGGGAATGAATTAGCCACACAATATTACTGCATTTTGACACCATCATTGGTGTAAATCTGAAGAAGCAGCATGAATATCAATCAGACACAACTTCATTAAGATGATTCTTGTGGACTCCATGCTACGTTGTGTCTAAATGCCACCAATACCATAAAATACTAATTATGAATAGAATTGATTTCCTTATTGCACAACCATGATGGGCCATGTTGGTAATACATAACAGCTAATAATAGTCAAAAAGCTTGATATCCTGTGGGGAAAAATAAAGTACAGTATAAAAAGTGGGTATGGTCATTTTGAGGAGGGGAGACATGGCGATAACAACCTTAAGGCACATTTTAATCACTCTCTGAGACTGTTCAGACAAATGTACTATCAAATCTCCTGACTTCATAAAAATCTCGTAGGATCAACAACAACAGGAATCCAGATGGATTCTACATGAACACTAAAAATAATAAGATTGATTCAGAAAAGTATATAAAACAGACAGTATTATCTCTCTTTGATAGAGGTTCTACTTTTATTTTTGAAAAGCTAGAACAAAGTATCATCAGTACATCATATTCTATGAAGCACAGCGCAAGCACCAGTAAAATTTACAAAATATATACATTAAATATACTATTAGCTTCAAAAAAATCAGCTGCGATTGACAAGAAATTCCATGGTAATATAGATGGCAGTATAGGAAATAGATCATTGCCATTGAAGAAGTCAATATTGACTGAAAAGGAAAATCTATCTTGTAACTAGAAACTATTTGAATAGTCTTAAGAAAGATAGATACTTGTTTGCTCGAAGTAAAATCCTCCTCTCAAGCAACACTGCTGTAAAAAGACTCATTAAGTTGTCAACATCTAACAACTGCACCAGAGGCTGAAATGATATCTGATCCAAGAAAAATCAGACAATTGTCAACTAACAAGGCAGAAGCAAGCAACTTTTAAAAAAATAATTAAAAAAAAGGTTCTACAGGGCATACATCAACATGGGGGAGCCCATCATTTGGCGGAGCCTCCACAGAAAGCAGACAATTCTCAATAGCAAACATAACTCGCTCCCTTCCAGGAGTTGGCAAAGGAACCTTGGACACCACATGTGCTATAACATCCCACAATGGCTTGCTGAAATTGTGGTTGAGCTAGGAACATTAAATGCAATGGAAACAAAAACCATGGACACTCATGTTTTCTCTAGGGAAGAAACCCATAGTCATGAAGCATGACTATGAGAAAACTCAGAAATATATGTTGATTTGGAAAATGCAAAAATGATTAATACGTACTATATAGATAATTTATAAAAGTTATCTTAACTTGTGATCTCAACATTTGGATCCATAAAAAACTAGCAAAGTTTTAGCAGAGAATACTTACCTACTTCCATTGGGAGAAAAGCACAGCGCAAATATCTCCTCTAGTGCACTCCTGAGTACGCGGAAACTTGGTGAGCGTGAAACTAGACAAATGCATTTGTCAGCAAAGGAATTTGCCGGTATTCGGTAAGCATCTGCTACATCCTCACAAACTGGATCCCGGAAAGAAATGCAACTAACATATATTTTTGAACCATCACCCTCTGCATCAAACTTTTTAAGTTAATATGATATTAAAGAACAATACCCACACCACAAGGTAACACTGATGCAAGCCAACAAAACTTGCAACCTTATTGCAATATCAACTAACAAAATGTGTGGAAAACCTGATGAGGGTATCATGAAAAAAAGGGAAAGGTAAATGTTATTGTGAAATGTTTATCTGTATACTTGTTTTACTTTAATATCACAATCTAAAACTGAAGCAAAGTAATCTAGAGTACCAACTGCATATAAAGTAGAAGGCACAAAATATCATACTAACTGATATTTCACAGATTTGTCAAACAAGAGTATGGAGTTCACTTTTACATTCTAAGGAAGATGCTATGAAGCAGTTCTACTAAATATGAAGAATGCCCTGGCAGCTGTATAACTAATGATAGAACTCAACCTGTTGGGTAATCTAGTAGGAGCATCAAAGTAGACTATGATTTTTCCATTTTGATAAAATAGGAAATACTGTTTTTGGGATGGAAAAAAACAGAGGATAAGATTCACCAAGAAAAAAACAGAAGAGGATAAGATATCCTTCTAAAAAAACCAAAAAACACAAAAGAAGGATCAACTGAGCAAAGTTCGGCAACCTCTCTGCATGTCCATCACAGAAACCCCATTAAAAGAACATTTGCTGAGCACCAAAAAGGACCACTGTATCCCATCAAAGAGGAAAGAGAAAAAACAATCATACAAACAAACATATCTCTGGAAATTCCAACCAGACTATGATTTTCTAAGGGATCAGATTTCTTTCAAGATTGGTGACAGGATGTATACTCTCTTCTTTGAAGACATCGGTATAAAGAATTTCCTTTGACATGGTGTTCATGATGTTGGTGTGGGGAAGTAACCACTGAAATATTTTATCATGTCTCCCCAAGAAACAGAAGACTAAATCCAATAATGCTATTTTTATTTCCTTCACTTGATAAAGGAGGGTGGCATGGGGAGATGGTACTCATTAGAAATAGCTACTATAAGAATCTTATAAGTTCAAAGAAGTAGGAGTTTCTAGCAAAATAGCTTTGCATTCCATCGCTCTTGCAAAAGTATCATCTTATGCTTGGACAGCAGATCATAAATGTATTCTGACAGCTGACAACTAGAAGCAATGCCAGCAAGTCAATGGAAGTTGCAGCCTTCTTTGTAAATGGAGCAACAAAATGGATAACTATCCTCTCCTATACTTCTATTGTCAGCAGAACCGCAATGAGGTTTTCCTTCTTTTGCTTCTGTTTGGCTCTCTAAAGTAGGCAGAAATAAGGTAATTTGGCACAATAATGTTTGTTTATTTCACCGTACGGCTATAAAACTTGTTATATTGTATGGTACTGAATGTTGGACGGTCAAAAGACAATAAAAAAATAAACTCAACGTTACAAAAATGAGAATGTTACGTTGGATGCGTGAAAACATCATAAAAAATATGATTAGAAATTAGTGTATTAGAAAGAAGATTGGAGTAGCACCTATTGTGAAAAAAATAGTGAAATCTCGCTTAAAATGGTTTGGTTATGTGCGGAGAATATCTGCAGAAGTTCTAATAAAAAGAGTATATCAGACGAAAAATAGTCCGATAGTTAAAGATAGAAGAAGATCAAAGAAAATAATAAGTAAAACTATTAAGAATAATTTAATAGTTAATAACCTATCTATTGATCTCATTCATAATAGGTCACTGAGGCACCATTTGATCCATGTAGCCGATTATACCTAGTGAAGAAAAAAGTCTTAATTGTTGTTGTTGTTGTAATGTTTGTTTATCTACTCCTAGCTTGAGCCCTTGGTCATCTTCTTTAACAGAAAGTATACTTATTCAAAAAGAAGTACTCATGTTATATAGGCGTGATGCAACTATTATCACGGCTGATTGTTGTTGTATGCATGCAATGCAACACTCCCAAATCAAAAATCACTTCATTATTTCTAATTCTTGAGCCCCTCTCAACTAATTCCACAGTCCTGAATATTAGAATGGTGAGATATATATGAAATCTCTAATCACTTAGTAGTAGTACACCATTACCAGACTTGTCAGGCTTACCGTATATGAAGGTTAACTATCAAGGCAGGAGTTCTAGCATACAGTGGAGGAACCAATGTCTTAATTTCTAAAAGTGTGAAGAGATAATGCTTGCACATAAGCCTACCAGTCAAAACAATCGGATAGCTCCGCGGAAATGAGGAGGGGTCATTGGAATCGAACCCCGATGAATAGAACTCCACACCAGCCGGTAGAACACACTGCAAGCAATTATTACTCAAATCAGATCGACATGAAACTGGACAACAATTCAGAAATGAATGCTTACACTTCAGTAATATAATGCACATGCACACTTGAAAAATCACATTTCAAGCAAAAACAATCAAAATCAGAAAGCAAAAAACAGACAGAAAATAAGAAAGCTGTGGAGAGCTTGTGGTTGTTGCTGAGCTTACTGTGGGAAGCTGAGGCGGTGGAGGAGGACAGAGAGAGTGATTGGGCGGAGGGTACTGATCGAGAAGAGAAGGAAGATACAAGTAACTAGTACCGTGGAACCCTTTGTTTCCGTCAAGGGTTCGAATCTCGGGGCCGATCCCGCACACCACAAAATACTCGAAGATTGGAGCCATTTCAGAGATTTGTCAATGGCGATTAAATTATCCGATCTCCTCTCCCCCTTTCCCTCTCTGAAACTGGGAGAGAAGGGGGTGCACTGAGGAGACTCCGAGATCTGGCTCTCTTGGTTTCTCCAATTGGTAAATGTGAATTTGAACTCGTTTACAGGGATTTGAGATTTCGATTCGATTTATATGCTTTCGTTCGGAGAAGTAAGGGAATTTCAGCAGTTAAGCTTGTAAATACATTGGGGTGCTTAGATGGTGGAAGTGTATCAGAGTTTCTGTGCTGGGGTTGGGAAAGGGAGAGGGGAGAAGAACAATATGCAGTTGCTCAAACGCGACCAAACAAAATGTCCTGTTTATACTATTCGCTGTTTTGTTTACAGTTAAGCTTCATCAGTTCATTTTCTCAACGAAAACTGTTTTGCAAGCGCTACACGGCATAAACAAATTAAACAAAGTTTTTTTTTTTCTGATTTATCTACCCAAGTTTTATCCAGATTTCATTGACCACTTTCTAAATGTATAATAAAAAAATTAAGGATTTAAAATTGAAAAAAAAATATAACTAAAAATGCAGGAAAATATGAGATAAAAAAAATATGCTAATTAAATCTTAACTAAAATATAGTTTCGTTCTCCAACTTCTACTTTTTTTTAATTATTATATATTTTGCAAAAAGTACCAGATTTCTTTATTGGCCCTTGAAAAATTAAAAGGGAAAACACGATTTTGTTGAAACCATCAAATATGTTTTAATTGCTTGTTTGTTCATTATCATTGTTCGCAAGAATTTTTCCAAACATATGTTGGAATTATTGGTTTGATTGTAAGAGTTGTTATCTTTTATTTTTTGGGATGTGAATTTTGTCAATTAAATGTTGCGGTACCCAAAAAAGAAATTATATGGTAATATTTGCTTAGAATTATAGATAACATAAAGTGGGAAAGATATTAATTAATCTGCACATTAGCAGTCAGAAAACAAAATAATCCTCACTAATCATGTGTCTGGGGCCAATGAAGGCCCACCAGCACATTAGCAGTCTATCAATTCCTGTTTTCTTGGGTAGGCGTCCTAATAAAAGACAGAGGTGTAAAAAGTATCAGAAATAAATCATACAAACAAATCCAGTAGTCAGAGATTAAAGAAATTTACATTGGAATAATAAAGGAGAGCCATGAAGACGGCCTAAAGCTTAAAGGGTAACATAAGGTTGTGCGTGGTGAAGAATTAACTGTAAGAAAAGATCCACTATTAGGAACAGTCAAACGGAATGATCTTAATCGAATGTTCATAGTTCTTCTCTTGTACGATAAATTTGAAGTCCAAATTCTAGAAATTGAACAAATGGAATAAATGAGACGATGCGTTTCAACCAGTATGTTTGCTTTAGTTCACGAGGGTCATAAGAAATTTAAAACTACAAATATGGCTTCTAGAATCGAGTCCAGAGTTCTTCTTGCCACTCATTTAAGAGTAAACACATACTGTAGAGAACAAAAGTATAAATTTATGGAAAATAAACAGCCAGCAGAAAGAATAGGCTCAGAGCATATTAACTTCACTTGGATTGCATATGAGAAAAAGCTGAAAAAGACAGAGGATATCAAAAATTACAAAGTCTAAAGGGCCAGTAATGCTTCATTAGTAGCATATACTTATTATTCAGGTACATCAATATTGTGTTAGCCTGATATCACATAACACTACGAGATTGTATGCACAAGCTTAATAATTAAACGTAATCAGGAAGTCCCACATAAACAGCAAGGACAAGAAAATGTATATGGAAATAATTGCGCGAAATAATTACGGGGTATTCAATGTATCCAAGCATATATGGAAGGCTGTGAAATAGAGCAACTTGTCACATTCCGACACATAAGCGCCACGCAGGCATGACATGGACACGATGTGGCGCCTAGTCAGCAACTTTTCCGTGCAAGTTTCTAGAAGGTTCCGGAATGTTCTAGGACTTTCTAGACAATTCTTGTACATTCTAGAAAATTCTAGAAGACTCTAGAATATAGTAGAATACTCTAGAATCTAGTAGAATATTCTAGAAGGTAGTGGAACACTATAGAATGTGGTGGAATGTTCTAGAAGATGGTAGAAGCACTATGTCCTAGAATTCTCTAGAAATGTGTAGAGAACTCTTGTAAATACTAGTAGACTAGAATATTCTAGAGAGATATTATGAACCGTTGGATCAAATAGATCCTAACCGTTCATCTAAGGGGAGGTGGCCTATATAAACCCCTCACCCCCTCATTTGTAAGGCAATCCAAGAATCCAAGAATCCGAGAATCACAAAGCATTTGAGTATTAGAGCTTCAAGCATTCTCCAAGTTCTCTTGTTCATTCTCTTGCTCACTTGCTAGTTTCATCTCTTAATCCTTCTCTGAGAGGTGTGTTTGGGAAAGGCTGACTTAGTTAGCAACCAGGGGAGTGTCCTAACTAAGTGCCGCACGGCTCAAACTCGGGGGAAAAGAGTAAGGTCGTGACAGTTGGTATCAGAGCCTCGGTTCGTGGCTAGCTCGTGACAAGTAGCATCATGTCGGACGTGGAGAATACTAGCGCGCCTGTGGTTCAAGGTCAAGACCCTTCAAGGGGAAGGGATCACAACCGCTCCAAGAGAGGTAAGGAGAAGTCGCAGGATGTTTGGTCGGCGTGGGATACTCGTCTCTCCAAGGTGGAGCTTGTTGTAGGAGACACCAAGGAATGCCTTGATGTTCTCGAACAAGAGATGGAGCAACGCGGGGGCGAGCTCCATGAGGCTAAGTTGGTGATTGAGGACTTAGCAAACCGCCTGCGCCATGAACAAGCCATTCGCGAGCGGATGACGGAGATCATTGAGGATCTTCGTGGACAAATGGAGGAAATGAGAAAAGATTGGGTCCTTTGCCGTGAAGCCATATCCAGCGGCATGGTGGAGGCAAGGCCAACAAGGGTGGAAGTCCCCAAGCCTAAGACTTACAAGGGCAACCGGGATGCCAAGGAGATAGATAATTTCCTATGGGGAATGGAGCAGTACTTCGAAGCTACTCACCTTGATGATGCATCAAAGGTACGAACTGCTTCTCTCTATCTCATTGATGATGCTTTACTTTGGTGGCGCATGTGTCAAAGTGATAGGGAGCAAGGTGGGTTGGCCATCAACACATGGGAAGAGTTTAAGGGCCAACTTAAACGACATTTCTATCCTGAGGGAGAAAGCTTCCTAGCAAGGAGGAGTCTTAAGCACCTGAAGCATAATGGCTCCATTCGCGACTATGTTCGTGAGTTTTCGTCACTACGACTTAGACTTCCGGACATGGCACCATCAGAGTTACTATTCAACTTCATGGATGGGCTACAACCTTGGGCCCAACAGGAGCTGCGACGTCGGGGTGTACAAGACCTCACATCTGCAATTGCTGCTGCCGAGACTCTTGTCGAATTCACCAAACCTAAGGACTCTGACAAGTTAAAGCAAAAGGGGTTCAAGGGGAAAGGTGTGGGAGACAAAGAGTCAAGGCAAGGGACTAAAGGTGGAGACAAGCCTTCTGCCAGTAATGGAGGTAAACAAATAAAGAAAGGGGATCGGCGTGACAACTTTAAGCCTAAGAGTAATTGCTTCTTGTGCGGTGGAGAACACTGGATGAGAGATTGCCCCAAGAGGAATGCTCTTAGCGCAATGATAGAGGAAAGGGAGAAGACTGACTCGCTGAGCCAGATGGGAACTTTACAGTTACTAAATTCCCTCAAAGCCCCAACACCTCAGAGTCCCTCTAAACACAGTCTCATGTATATTGAGATCTCTTTAGCTGGGAAGGCAACGAAAGCAATGGTGGACACAGGTGCTACACATAACTTCATATCCGTGGAGGAAGCCAAAAGACTTGGTCTAAAGGTGACCAAGGAGAATGGTTGGCTGAAAGTGGTGAATGCTGCTGCCAAGCCTCTTGAAGGAGTAGCACGGGGAGTGAAGCTGCAGGTTGGAACGTGGGAAGGAATAACAGATCTCTCCGTAGTGCCGATGGACGATTTTCCAGTGGTGCTAGGTATGGGATTCTTTAATACTGTCAAAGCTATTCCTATTCCCTTCCTTCGCTCTCTGGCTATATTTGAGGATAAAGCACCTTGCATGGTGCCTACTACTACCAAGCCTCAAGGAGATAAATGCCTCTTATCTGCTATGCAAGTGGAGAAGGGTGCAAAGAGAGGAGAAATCACCTATCTTGCGGCTCTTAAAGAGGAAGGCCCAAGAGAGGATCAAATAGAAATGCCTAAAGAAATAGGCAAAGTTCTTGAGGAGTTTGGCGATGTGATGCCATCTGAATTGCCCAAGAAGTTACCACCACGAAGGGAGGTGGATCACGAGATCGAATTAGAACCAGGTACGTGGCCTCCTGCCATGGCACCTTACCGCATGGCACCGCCAGAATTAGAGGAGTTAAGGAAGCAACTCAAGGAGCTGTTGGATGCTGGGTTTATCCGTCCATCGAAGGCCCCTTTTGGTGCCCCAGTCTTGTTCCAGAAGAAGAAGGATGGGTCGCTAAGGATGTGCATCGACTATAGGGCACTTAACAAGGTCACAATTAAAAACAAGTATCCTATTCCCTTGATAGCAGACCTTTTCGATCAGCTAGGAAAGGCAAGGTACTTCACTAAGCTGGACCTACGATCGGGGTATTATCAAGTCCGGATTGCTGAGGGAGATGAGCCAAAGACTACATGTGTGACACGGTATGGTTCCTACGAGTTCCTTGTTATGCCTTTCGGTTTAACTAACGCTCCTGCTACTTTCTGCACCTTGATGAACAAGGTTTTCCATCCTTATTTGGACAAGTTCGTAGTCGTCTATTTAGATGACATTGTTGTCTATAGCAACACTCTGGAGGAACATGTTGAACATCTACGAACCGTGTTCAAAATCTTAAGGGATAATCAGCTCTACGTCAAGAAAGAGAAATGCTCGTTTGCTATGCCAGAAGTACACTTTCTTGGCCACATCATCGAGGGTGGAAAACTGATGATGGACAGGAGTAAAGTTCAAGCTATAGTGGAGTGGGAACCCCCTACCAAGGTAACTGAATTAAGATCTTTCCTTGGCTTAGTCAACTATTACCGGCGCTTCATCAAGGGATACTCAGCAAGAGCGGCACCACTCACTGACCTTCTTAAGAAGGATAAAGCATGGAGGTGGGATGCCCGATGTCAACAAGCCTTTGAGGATTTGAAAAAGGCTATTGTGGAAGAGCCAGTCTTAGCATTGGCAGATGTGACGAAGCCCTTCGAGCTGCATACAGATGCATCAGATTTTGCTATTGGGGGAGTACTTATGCAAGATGGTCACCCCATAGCCTACGAGAGCAGAAAACTGAACGATACCGAGCGGCGGTATACGGTTCAAGAAAAAGAGATGACTGCCATCATCCACTGCCTGAGGGTGTGGCGACACTACTTGTTGGGGGCAAAATTTGTCATCATGACAGATAATGTGGCCACTAGTTATTTTCAAACGCAGAAGAAACTCACTCCGAAGCAAGCTAGGTGGCAGGATTTCCTAGCGGAATTCGATTACGAGTTAGAGTACAAGCCTGGAAGAATCAACCATGTGGCCGATGCCTTAAGTCGAAAGGCTGAACTAACTTCTATGAGCAAGCTAGAAGGCGATATCCTGAGGCGGATTAAAGAAGGACTCCTGCAAGACTCCACTGCCAAGGCGATCCTCAACCTGGCCAACGAGGGAAAGACCAGGAGATTCTGGGTAGAGGATGGGATACTCTACACGAAGGGGAGACGTGTTTATGTGCCGAAGTGGAATAACTTGCGGAGGGAGCTCATAAAGGAATGTCACGATACAAAATGGGCGGGCCATCCAGGTCAGAGACGTACTCGAGCTTTGCTAGAGACCACCTACTACTGGCCACAAATGCGGGATGATGTCGAGTCTTATGTGCGCACTTGTTTGGTATGCCAACAAGACAAGCTGGAGCAACAGTGTCCCGCAGGATTGCTCGAGCCACTTCCCATTCCTGGGCGACCATGGGAAAGTGTCTCTATGGACTTCATCATGGCCTTACCCGTATCTGAGGGGTTTGGCTCAATAATGGTGGTGGTTGATCGGTTCTCGAAGTATGGAACTTTTGTCCCAGCACCTAGAGACTGCACTGCAGAACAAGCCGCCAGGTTATTTCTCAAGAACATAGTGAAGTATTGGGGTGTGCCAAGGAGTATCATCTCTGATCGAGACCCGCGCTTCACAGCTAAATTTTGGGCAGAGTTATTTCGGATGCTGGGGTCCGAGTTATGCTACTCTACTAGCTTTCACCCACAATCAGATGGGCAAACGGAACGGGTGAATGCGCTACTAGAGATGTATCTACGGCACTTTGTAAGTGCCAACCAGAAGGATTGGGCTAAGTTGATGGATGTGGCTCAGTTCTCTTACAATCTTCAAAGGAGTGAGTCCACAGGGAAAAGTCCGTTTGAAGTGGTCATAGGACAACAACCACTCACTCCACTCACGCTGGAAACCACATACAAAGGTGTCAGCCCCTTAGCTTTCAAGGTTGCAAAAGAATGGAAAGAGCAAGCTGACATAGCCAGAACTCAGTTGGACAAGGCGGCCAAGAAGATGAAAAAGTGGGCAGACAAGGGTCGTCGCCACGTAGAGTTCAAAGAAGGAGACTTAGTGATGGTTCGACTCTTGCCTCAACAATTTAAAGTCTTCCGTCCCTTGCATAAGGGGTTGCTGCGGAAGTATGAAGGACCTTTCCCCGTCCTCAAAAAGGTTGGGAAGGTGTCATATAGGTTGGAGCTGCCACCCAAGTTGAAGATACATCCAGTTTTCCACGTGAGCATGCTGAAACCATATCATGCTGATGAAGATGATCCAGACAGGGGAGAATCTCATCAAGCCCCCACGGCTGTAGTACAATCTCATGACAAGGAGGTGGAGGCTATATTAGCTGATCGCGTCATACGTAAAAGAGGAGTACCACCAAGTCGTGAGTACTTGGTGCATTGGAAGGGAAGTCCTGAACAGGAAGCAACATGGGAGCCGGAACAAACGTTATGGCAGTTCAAGGACATGATCCAAAACTTTCATGACACTGGGACGAGGACGTCTCCAGTATAGGTGGGGGAGAATGTCACATTCCGACACATAAGCGCCACGCAGGCATGACATGGACACGATGTGGCGCCTAGTCAGCAACTTTTCCGTGCAAGTTTCTAGAAGGTTCCGGAATGTTCTAGGACTTTCTAGACAATTCTTGTACATTCTAGAAAATTCTAGAAGACTCTAGAATATAGTAGAATACTCTAGAATCTAGTAGAATATTCTAGAAGGTAGTGGAACACTATAGAATGTGGTGGAATGTTCTAGAAGATGGTAGAAGCACTATGTCCTAGAATTCTCTAGAAATGTGTAGAGAACTCTTGTAAATACTAGTAGACTAGAATATTCTAGAGAGATATTATGAACCGTTGGATCAAATAGATCCTAACCGTTCATCTAAGGGGAGGTGGCCTATATAAACCCCTCACCCCCTCATTTGTAAGGCAATCCAAGAATCCAAGAATCCGAGAATCACAAAGCATTTGAGTATTAGAGCTTCAAGCATTCTCCAAGTTCTCTTGTTCATTCTCTTGCTCACTTGCTAGTTTCATCTCTTAATCCTTCTCTGAGAGGTGTGTTTGGGAAAGGCTGACTTAGTTAGCAACCAGGGGAGTGTCCTAACTAAGTGCCGCACGGCTCAAACTCGGGGGAAAAGAGTAAGGTCGTGACAAACTGCTGAGGAGTGCGGAATTTCTATTTCAACTTTAAAAAAAAAATTAGTATTTAGACAAGAAAATGCAACAAATAGAAATTAGTTGATTAGAAATGAGACAATCCAAAAGTGAGATAGGTATTCCTACATGAGAAGATCTAGATGAAGGAGACGACAAAGGAGAGAAGAGACACGGAAGTTCTTTGAATGCTTCTACTCCACAAAATAAAAGCAATAATTAATTTAATAATTTGAAGTAAACAACATTATATAAAATTGAAAGAATAATTTTATTTTAAAAATTTATGGATAAATTAATACTGATTAAAATATTTAGATTAAAAATTTAGTATTTAGACAAGAAAATGCAACAAATAGAAATTAATTGAAAAGAAATGAGGCAATCCAAAAGTGAGATGGGTATTCCTACCTGAGAAGATCCAGATGAAGCAAACAATATCTAAAATATTTTAATTTTTTATACTATAATGATATATAAAATTTTCTCTTAAAACAATAAATCAAATACAAGGGTAGAAAAAATCACATTAAATTTTTAATAATAAATTATTTTGTTATTTTCTCAAGTTTATTTTTCCAATCTTGCTTAAATTATAAATTTTTACAAGCAAAAAAGTAAAAAATTGTTCAACTCTAACGAGCCGTTTGATTCGCATAATTAATAATAAGCACGTTCCTAAGAGTCACATTTAGAAGAATATAACATGCCCAATTTGGTTCATCACAAATATTTTTAAGAATATTTTACTATATTCTTGCCTTACAGTTCATATCATTATTCTTGAAAATATTTGACAAATTTTTAAACTTATTACGACTAAGTTTTAACATATAAAAAAGATAAATTACATATATAATTAAATAAAATATTAAAAGAATGAAAAAAAAACAAAAGATAAAATGTTAGGATTTGACTTTTAAAATTTGAGATTTTAAAATTTTAAAAGACTTTGAATTTTAAAATTTTGAAATTATAAATTTAAAATTTATAATTTATAATTTAAGATTTGAAATATTAAAGTTTTAGAGTTTAAAATTTGGAGTTTTAAAATTTTAAATTTGAAGTTTGAATTTTTTAAGATTTGGAGTTTTAAAATTTCATATTTGAATTATTAATATTTGAAGTTTGAAATTTATAATTTTAAGATTTGAAGTTTTGAAATTTAGAATTTAAAATTTTAAAATTTTAGATTTTAAAAAATAACTACAAAATAAAAAGGTAAAACATATTTTAATTTTACAAAAAAAATATTATCTCTCCACGATATATAATATCGTGTTCTCACCTTTTTCATATATGTATTTTATAGGGATATATGACAATATATTCTCATTAAATATTTATGAAAATATTATACTTTTGAAATATCTTTTAAATTTGAACCAAATAAAAAATTAATATATTCTCATGTTTATTTGTAGAAATCTTGCGAATTAAACGGCTTCTAAAAATCTAATCTTGCCATAGGGCAAATGGGATCAGACCAAAATATCATTTTAAAAAATGAGATACTATTATATAAGTTAGACTTTATACGTTTTAAATAATTTAAATTTAACCAATTTTGAAAGGTTTAATTATATATATTGAAAATAAGATTTTGTATAATATTTCTTGGTATAATATAATTGTTTATGATATTATTAGGTACAAAAGACATTTTTTTTTCAGCCGATACAAAAGCCAATTTAGGCGTGGCCTAATTTGTGTTGACCCAATCAAATAACAAAATCTATCAATTTTTTACATTTAAAATTTTGGATTGAATTTATTATTTATTTCGTTCTTTATATTTTTATCCTATGGTGTTTCATTTTTATTATTCACTATAAATTTTATCTTCTAATAAAATAAACGTGATAATATATGATTATTAGGACAAAAATGTCGTCAGTTATAAAAATATTTCCAAATTGATGTTTTTATTATTTTAGATGAAATTTTTATTTATTTATGAAATACATTAAATTCACTCAGCTAAATTTTTTCAACTTGAGCAAATTTTATTTATATAAATATAAACATGAATCAAATTTAGGTTTTACCATAACCTTAAATGTTGACTTTTATCATAACCCCAGTCCACTCCCGCTGTCATTTTCTAAATATTATCTTATAAACCACTTGCCTATATATCCATCCATTTCTCGACGGCTTTCAAGTTAATCTTTTTTATCCTCTTATTATTTTAATTATAATCCATCAGAGGTTATACCTAATAAGTGGCGGCTAAGGGTTTACAATAAAAAAATCCAAGATAAATTAATTCTTACGAAAACGAAATTGTTGACATTAATCACAAATAAATATATTAAATACATTTTAAAATAAAATTTTAAAAAATTATAATTAATTTTATTTTGACTTTTTTAATAACTAATATACCTAAGAATCTTTCAGGTTTCCAAATCAGCTTTTCAATATAATATGGATACTACAAACTATCAAGAAAAGGGCACCGTGTGTGGGCTTGGTAATGTGGAGGACCAAATGGGGATTAGCTTCGAGCATTTAGTTGCTTTTTAATTTTTATTATTTAATTAATTTATATACAATTTCTGTTTATTAAGCCAATCAAGATGGCAACTTGGGTTATCTTGGCAAGCTTATATATTAATTGGTCCTCAAAATTCCTTCATTACTACCTTGTGAGTTGCCAATATATTCACAATTCACAAACTATCATTTATAGTTTGACTGGGTCGCGTTTGGAAGCTAATTCGAATTCCCACTCTACAAGGGAAATTAGATAATGAACAAAAACACGGTTTACTTATCTATTTGCGTTTGGCCCTATACGAAGTGGCCTTATCAATATTAATTTTTAAGTTAATGGGTAAGATATTATTTCCAATATAATAAATCCATTTTATTAGAATTGAAAAATAATTTTAATCAATTACAAAAAAAAAGCAATAACACATGAATTTGCTATGAAAATATTAAATTAACTACGCTGGATTTTTATTTTTGAAAATAGTTTTATTTTTAATAAAAAAAGGACAAGAAAACTGTTTGAAATTAAGGTCCTCGTTTAAAAAATATATATTTAAAGACAGGTAAAAATTAAAAAGACAAAAAAAAAAAGAAACAGAACACAAGATGTTCACTATTACTAATTAATAAAATATTGGACTATTTAAGTATTGAGCTAAGTTGAAACCAAAATTATTATTTCATTTTTAGAGCTTTTTATAAATATCAAGACTTTATTGAAAGTATAATCTATTTTTTATTTTTACTAGATTAATTAACTTGACCATTGGAATCTATTTTATCATATATAATATTGATTTTCTCTTATTTTATAAGTGTCGAATATTGTTTATTAGAAATAAAAGAAAAATTAGATAAATTTTTTAAGTGTTTGTCAATCCTCATAAAATTTTATAAAAAAAAATATGACACATAAAAAATAAAATTTAAAGAACTAATTATATAATGTTAAATTATAAAATTTTTATTAAAAAAAACAAATGTTTTAACATGTGCGCTTAAATTTTGATTTAAAAAAAAAAACTCCCTCCTCACTTACGTACAATGCCGTGGCTTTATAGTTTATTTGTGGTATAAAGAAGCAGCCAGAGTTAATTATATTATTTTTAATATATATTAAATAACAATAAAAGATTTCGTGAAAATTAATAGAAGAAATATATAAGAATACTCTTGCAGTAAGAGTTTACCAAAATGGGCATCGAATTCAGACGAGGATGACAATTTGAAACGTCTTATTAACTTTTTGCCCTTGTTTTTTTCTTATTCTTGTTATGAATTTTATTTTTTTTATGCGACATAATTATTATGCAAATATAAATATGAGATAATTAATTACAATTTCTTTTCATATCTCTATCATGATGTGATTCATCATGATGTGATTCAAAATTGCCTTTATTATCCACTAGGGATACGCTTGACATTCTAGCTAATTCTGTTCTTTTACCCACTTTAATCCCAGCCAATCGGCCATCACTATCAGGGAACGGGATTTCCATCGTGGAAACGTGGATGCATTTCGCTCGTCCTTTCTATTTTCGGCTACACCTTTCACATTCTGTTCAGTCGGCTCCACTTTGAGCTCGTATGTCAAAAGTCAATGCATTGGAACGATGGATAAAGTGGCTTCTTCTTTTTTTTGGGTACAATAAAGAGCCAATAGCTAACAAAAGACAAAACGACGTGAAGAACCACCTCTCCTGTCATTGAGTAGCAAGGTACATAAACTTTTCTATCTTCGTGCACAAACCAATCAACAACCTTATTTTTCTCTCTATATGAGTGGGCAATGATGCCTTTCCACTCTCTTTTCAATAGGTTCTTAATTTGGGATAATATTCTAGCTTTTAGGTGCCTTCTATCGAACTCCTTGGAACAGAAGTCAATTGCCGTTTCAAATCAAATCTTTTTCTCAGGCTATGGTCAATGCAGTAAAAATTTCTTAAAATTCTATACATATTATACTATGGTAGCCTAAACTCCCAATAAAATCAATGATCGATTCTCCCATTGCATTTTTCAAGACTCCTCTGCCATTCGCAAAACTAGAGAAATTAACAACGCCTTCAACATTGAATTTCACCTGTTGTCACTTTTTGAGAATTCCAAAAAACAAATTTCACTATTCTTCTCTAACTCTAGATAGTGTTTGTTGTTAATATTCACCTACTGCATTTATTAGCCTTGGCGAGACAAGAGAAAAAAAATGTCATTTGAACTCTGATCAGATGGTTGAAATATTGCTTCGCATCTCCTGACCCATACAATCCAAGCTGACATTCCAAAGAGAAGTTTTCACTCTATGTTGGCAACCTCTTCGTTGATCAGACTATGAGTCAAGTTGTGATAAAGCTAGTTGCTCAGGTCCCAAGAGAAGAAGCGCTCCCAATGCCTTAGATGAATGAGTCTAAGTCAAATATTATTGGTCTTTTCACAATCTCTTAAATAATGAAGAACTAATTCATGGTCCCTCTTGCATGCATTGCATAATCTCGTTTCATCTAGGTGTCTAATGAAGTAGAGTTTATTGGTCAAAATACTCTCTGTCTGGCTAGCTAGAGAAAAGTCCTAATCTTTCGAGGGTCTGTTCATTTCTATATTTTCCTCAAGAGTGATTGTTCATTTGATTGCCAATCCAATTTACTTTCATAAGCAGACTTTACCAAAAATCTACCATTCTGGTTGTATCTCCAGTTTACCTTATATTCCTCCATTTCCTTGTCTGGTGGGGTTGTAGCCTCTAGCATGATTTTCACTCTCTTTGGCAAAATACTATTAATCTTGATTCAATCCCATTGACCTAAAGCATTGACCATGTCTACGATAGAGCAGTGTCGCAGGTTTTTGGGTATGGCTTCTGTGGCAATGTGCTCCCGGGGTCCCATTCCAGTTAGCCAATTATCCTACCAAAATTTTGTGGTTTTTTTGTTGTTCACATTCCATGTTATTCCTGTTTCTTCCTCCTTCCATACTTTTAGAATACCCTTCCAAAGATTAGAAGAGTTCACATTTTTGTCATGCAATCTAGGAATAATGTCACAGTTGCACTTGTATTTGGATCTCAGGATCTTCACCCAGAGCTCATTTTGGTGGTTAATCAAACCCTAAGTCACCTTCATCAAGAAAATTTCATTCATCTCTCTAAGCTTCTTGGTTCCCAAACCTCTGTACTTTTGGGTAAACATAAGTTGTCCCACTTGTCAGGATGAATTTTTCTAATATCATTTGTGTCCCCTTAAATAAAATTTTGGCTAGCTTTTTCCAACTCATCACGTAGACTTAGAGAAAGGAGGGCTCTTTAGATAGAATAATAAAACAAATTGTTAAGTACACTACTAGTGAGAGTAATCTTATCTACCAGAGAGAGAGTTTTAACTTTTCATCCACTTAGTCTTTTTTTTTTGTCCGTTGTGAGTTTGAAAATTTTTTTGGTTCCTTTTTTGTGAATGAGAGGCATACTAAAATAAGACCTCATATCGCAAGTAAATTATAATTATAATACTTGACTATATTGTTCTGTCTAATTATGGTTAATGTTGTTTAAAAACAAATACTTAAAAATTTTATTATTGACAATTTGTCCTGAATTGGTGTAGAAAGTGGAAAGGAGATTTTTAATCAATACACATTGTTCCATATCTCCTTCATCAAATAAAATGAATTCATCTACAAAAAAAAGGTGTGAAATCATAGAACCATTCCAGCATAGATTTATAGGATTCCACATCTTGTTTAACTTGCCACCGTCAATTTTTTGCATTGAAATAATCTCTCAATACACTGTACAAAAAAGGTAAGGTGCTAAGGTGATAAAGTGGCTTTTTGATCGTCAACATAAAATCATATCCCAATCAAGTAGCATTGCTATTTTTATTTTAAATTCTTCCTTTCTCTTGTAATGCTAATCTCAACTGCCCTTCTTTGACCGGGTTACAATAAATTGAACCAGGACACATCCTTTTTCGCCGAAGCATATAATCAAACATGTTTCTCTCGACGTTAGCGATCCCGGCGGTAATCATTTTGATACTCATATTCATTCTATCCACTGCCACATCGCGTCCGAAACGAAGCAAAGATGATCGGAAACTACCCCCAGGTCCACCAGCTTTGCCCGTTATCGGCAACCTCCACTTGTTGGGTGAACTCCCCCACCGCACCCTTCTATCATTGGCCACAAAATATGGCCCAATTATGTACTTGCGGCTGGGACAGGTACCAGCCATTGTGATTTCCTCCCCTGAAGCTGCCGAGTTATTCCTCAAGACCCACGACACTGTTTTCGCTAGCCGTCCCAAACTTCAATCTAGTGAGATCTTTTCCTATGGCTCCAAGGGCTTGGTGTTTTCCGAGTATGGTGCGTACTGGCGCAACATAAGGAAATTGTGTACCTTACATCTTCTCAGTGCATCAAAAGTTGAGTCCTTCGCTCCTTTGAGGAGGGAGGAGTTGGGACTGGTGGTGAAGTCACTTCAGAAAGCCGCAGCCGTGGGTGAGATTGTGGACCTTAGCCAGGTGGTACAGAATCTCATAGAGAATATGGTGTACAAGATGATATTGGGTTGTAACAAGGATGATCAATTTGATTTAAAGGGGCTCGTTCAAGAGGGAATGAGGCTCAGTGGAGCTTTTAATCTGGCAGATTATGTGCCTTGGCTTGGGGGATTTGATCTTCAGGTATGAACTAAACTACGTGTTTTCAATTTTTGTGTTCCCATGGAACAATGGAGTGAAAATTTTAAAATGTAAATGGAATGCTGAACTCCACGATACTACTATTTTGATGCATGTTTCCATACTTCAAACCGGTTTCCTGTTCTTCTGTACGTATAACAATTGGTGTAGAAGCAGGATACTGGTTGCAGGGTGAAAACCGAGGTAGCCGTAATTGTTCTTTGATCAAATTTCATACCGCTATATATGTTTGAACAATTCTTTGGATCCTTAAACATCTCGGTCTCTTGGTCTAGCATAATGTTATTGTTCAATCTCATGTTTGTTTTGCTGTTCAACTTGAGATGAAGAAGTTTCTAATTATAACCTCACGCTTGCTGGGATTCAGACACAGGAATAGGGTCATTTTGATATTTGCTAGGGGCACATCACTCTTTATTGTCATTCTCAACGATTAACCGATTTAACCTGTACTTTATCAGGGACTTAAACGAGCCATCAAGAAAACTAGTAGAGCGTTTGACGAGATACTGGAGAAGATGATTGGAGAGCATGAAGAGTCTTTTAATACACTAGGAGGCAGGCCCCATAAGGACTTCATAGACATATTGCTTTCATTGATGTACCAACCCTCTGATTCCTATGATGGACAGAACCATGGCATTGATCGAACAAACATTAAGGCTATTGCATTAGATATGATTGGTGGGGCATTAGAAACTTCTTCATCCGTAATTGTGTGGGCTTTATCTGAGCTCTTAAGGCATCCAAGGGTGATGAGAACCCTTCAAGATGAGCTAGAAACTGTGGTTGGATTAAACAGATTGGTGGAGGAGAGTGATTTAGCGAAGTTGAGTTACTTGGAAATGGTGATCAAGGAGACCATGAGATTATACCCTGCCGGATCATTAGTCCCTCGAGAGTCAACAGAGGATGCTGTGGTTGATGGTTACTTCATAAAGAAAAAAACACGAGTTATAATAAATTTATGGGCAATAGGACGAGATCCTAATGCATGGTCTGACCCTGAAGTATTCAATCCAGAGAGATTTATCAACAAAAATATGGACTTTCGCGGACTTGACTTTGAATTTATACCATTTGGATCTGGTCGCAGAGGATGTCCTGGGATACACTTAGGCCTAATTACAGTTAAACTTGTTCTGGCTCAATTGGTTCACAACTTTAGTTGGGGGCTTCCATGGGGTCTGACTCCTAATGACATGGACATGACCGAGAAATTTAGCCTCTCACTTCCAAGAGCCAAGAACTTGCATGCTGTTCCAACTTATCGTATTCATAGTACAGAATGTTGTGAAAAATCCCATTGAAGTTACTTCTAAGGTCCAGATAGTAGATCCGTACTATATATATGGTGTAAAAATATGGGCCACGGCTTGATTTTATTGTGTTTTCTTGCCAATGTTATATTCTAAAGTCGGTGTGATATTTTTCTGTTTTGTAAAATACTTTGTATTTTCTTGTGAAAATATTATTCGGTCCCTTATCTCTTTCAAATTGATTGAAATGTTTCTGTTTTTTTTTTAAGAAAAAAATACAATTTGTCACTATGATGTATTGGTATAATTGCAATTTCATCACTTTTTTTTCAATTAAAACAATGTCATCTCTAATCTTTTTTTTTTTTTTGTAACTTACCCCCTACCGATAACTTCTACCGTTAAATCTAACTAATGAGAGTATCAAATGACCAAAATATCATTTTTTAAATAAAAAAATCAGTGACATATTTTTTAAATAAAATAATATATTCTTTTAAAAAATAAATTACAAATTTATTAAATGAAATCACGTCTCTCTGCATCTGCATGAGGCCGCTGTGTTCCCTGGTCTTCAAAGCGCGACTCACTGCCGGCAAGCAACACCACCATGAGTGAACTGCTATGGCTTGGTCGACGTCACGACGAGGAACCTAGCTGCATCCGACGGCCATCGTTTTCCCCCAATTTTTGGGTACAGAAAATGTAGATGACGGCAAGAAAGAGCAGGAGACCCACAGTACAGATGATAAGGCAACGGAGGCGAAAACATGTGGCGTAGTAGAGAAGCAAGATGACGTAATTTTGATCTTTTTGAGGATGGGGAAGGAGGTGGGTGTAGTGGGCTAATTTTGAGGGTGCCATCGTAGTAAGAACGTAAATTGTGATGTTGGAAAGAAAATGGGACTTGGGTTTTGTTTAAGCATATAAAGGGAAGTAAAAAGAAAAATAAAGTTAAAGAATTTAAACTTACCCGTGAAGCCATTGTAAGTGTTCATTCAGAGTTTTGGAATATGCATGGTGTCTTTGAAACACACCTTTTGATCCCTTTTCCTTTATTATGTTTGAGGATAGACAATAACAAACTCCTTAGGCCCTATCATTCTCGTTGCCCCTCCCTCCACTTTCAATCAGACCATAGGGTGTCTTCGTGAAGGTGTTTGGGGGTTGATGCTCGTGCAGAATTAGACAGTTCTTGCTCGCGTTGGGTTGCTCAAAATGGCTCCTTCGATGGCCAACGACTTGGGGCTGGTGGGTTCAAGAAGGGCTCGTGGAATTTATGAAAAGGCTAGATGAAGACGGTGGCCACCAGATATAGCTGGATTCCTCGCCATGATTTCTGCCAAGGCACAGCACTTTGGTCACGGTGGTGTTGCTTGCCGGCGGTGAGTCACGCTCTGAAAATAAGGAACACAAGGGCCTCACTTTTAAAAAATATGTAACTGATTATTTTTAAGAGAAGGGTAGTTTAGTTATTTGACACTCTTATTAGTTAGATTTAACGGTAAAAGTTAACGATAGAGGGTAAATTGCAAAAACAAAAATAATTAGGAGGGACATTGCTTCAATTGAAAGAAAATGGGAGAAATTGTAATTGCACTAATACATCATGGTGACAAATTGTATTTTCTCTTCTTTTTTTTAATTATGGAGCTTCAAATTAATAACAAAATATTTTTTAACAAAATCATTGCACATTAACAGTTTTTTAATAACCACTCTCTAAATCACAATAATCATATTTTTTTTAAAAAATGTAATTTATTTGAATGGCTTGTTAGACTGGTTAATCTAGCCACATACTATTTAAAAATAAGGTCCTATTGAACCCTTGATGCGGATTGCAACCGATTAAATTAGATTTCTCAAGTTGCAAACTCTTCTAACTGCTAATCAGAGACTTGAGAACCGTCTCATTAACTCTATCTCGCAAGAAATTGACCCTTGGATTTTGCAAAAAATTCAGCCCCAACATTTGCTTCTATATGTTTAGTGTTGAAAATATTAATTGACAACGAGTATAATGATTAAGATATTTTTGAGGTTTGTTTGGATTCAATTTTCTTTCAATTCATTATAAGGAGGCATTTACATTAACTTGATTTATTTAAAATTTTATGAAAAAGTATCTTTAATCTCTCTTACAAACTGACCTTATTCCTTTTTTCGGGTGATAAAAATTCCTGAATTGTTGTCACACGGCAGAAGCTTGTTGACGAAATCAAATTATAAATTTCATCAAAAAAAAATTAATTAGTGGTATATAAGCTGGATATAATTTAAAATAATAATTATTCTGTCACCAGCTTTAGCAATGGCTCAAATGATAAGGATACGACACATTCATGGCCCCAACCGATTTTAACCTTGGGTGGGGGGAAGTTGCTGTACACATTTCTTTTAAAATAAATTACACGGACTTTTTTTTTTCTTTTAAATGTTTGATTAAATTACTCTTTCTCTTCTTTTATTTTAAAAATAATAATATATCTCTTAAAATTTAAAATTATGATAGAGAAACATTTTAATTTTTTTTTGTAAAGTTAGTGTTAGATTCTCAATATACACTAGATCATTTTTCTTCACAAAAGTATGCTTTAACCTTTATTGTTTTTTAAAAAGAATAGCCTCACAAGAAAATATAGATAGTAATTTACCCTTTTTAGAAATAAAATCACTGAAATATTAATTATCATAATTTATTTTTTTAAAAGGAGCATGTTAGCCTTTATTATATAATAGCAATAATATATATGTAGTAAATTTTCATCTTATCAGTGGTGGTATAGTTTACACTCAAAACAAGAACAATTTAAAATAAAATAAATTTATTTTACACTTATGCGTTAATGTATGCACATAGTTGAATATAAATAATATATATGTTATTTTATATTTTGAAATTTAAAGCAAATGGAATCAATATTTGGTTTGTGCGATTTTTGGTTGTATTATTCAAATGAATGTTAGATATCAAAGATGAGGCTTTTCTGCTTAAAAACAATAAAGGCGAAAAACTAAAGAAATTTGATGCACGCACGTTAAAAATTTAACACAAACTATTTTAACAAAAAATAAAGTTAACAGCAAAGAGAGTTGCTAGTAATTAAGTAAGGACACATTTTAGGTTTGAAAATAATTAGTTAAAAACAAACGGCATCTTTCAGGGTTGCTGTGTGGGACTAAACTATTGATTAATCCGCGAGATTTTATTGCCTTATCAAGAACCGATTTCATCGAAGGCGGCAAAAACCAAAATAAACATTGACTGAGGCCTAGAATGATTTTGGCACTTAACATATGAAACTTCTGTTGTACGTTGTGATTGATTGGGCATTATGCGAAAAAACGCTTCAAGACGAGCTATGTAACCTTTTTTTTTTTTTTTTTTTTGCAAAACTACATATTACGGAAAATTTTATACAATCTTGGTGATTTGGTTCCTTTTTACTTGTAAATTGACACCCTGTAATTTGAGTTTATTCAATTAGCATGTAACTCCTTAGTCCTTAAGCTATTTATTTCAATGTCAATACAAAATGAATAAAAACAAATTCCTATAGTTTGGTTCGTTACCTTTTCTCATGATTAACGCTGAATCAATAAAAGTTATACATTCGAGGACGAGACTTCAGAATTTTATACTAAATGTAAATCATGCCCTTATGGCTTGGACAGTCCACGGGATCTTAACTCCATGCAATCGGGTCTAATTAAGGACTGCAGGGAACCTTGTTTGGGAAAATCCACGGGACCTTACTCCTGATTTCTTGGACATTAACGACCAATTGGCATCTAGCCAAGTGTTAAGCATTGTTAGTTGTGCCAACTTGTCCTATTCTACTACCGGGAAATCTATAACTTCCAAGAGTGTATTCATGATCGAATCGGAAATTACTGAAGTACCCAGTCGCTGTATATGATCATATTAAATATATTTTCCATTAACTTGGTTGTTATACTATCATTAAGTATCTTTCTAATGATTTTCCATGAAGATGACAGAGAGATGCGAATTTCCGTTGCCGTCCAGCGAATGATCAAACACTACTATCCGTATTTTGTGTTTGGTTGTATTCATATATTTTCCGGACACAACACGACGATTCAGCCAGCGCCAAATATATAAAAACCCCCATTGTACGAAATAAGGTAGCACCACCTTTCTTTAAAAAAATTAATCAGGTTACCCCAGAAAGGATAAATATCCCCATTGCCTTCTCCGTTTGCTCCGAAGCAAATTAACAACCCAACATGTTGCCTTCAACATTAGCAATGCCTTTTGTGCTGCTTTTGACGTTCATATTCATGCTATCCGCTGCCTTATTGCGTCCAAAAAAGTATAAACATGTTCGGAGATACCCACCAGGTCCCAGGGCATGGCCCATTATCGGCCACCTCCACATGTTGGGTAAATCTCCGCACCGCGCCCTTCAAGCACTGGCCAAAAAATATGGACCCATCATGTCCTTGAAGCTAGGGTGTGTACCTACCATTGTGATTTCTTCCCCTGAAGCAGCTGAGTTAGTCCTCAAGACCCACGATATCGTTTTTGCCAGCCGCCCTAAACTTGACGCATCCAAGTATATTTCATATGACAGCAAGGGAGTGGTTTTTGCTGAGTATGGTGCGTACTGGAGGCACGTGAGGAAAGTGTGCACTCTGCAACTTCTTAGCGCAACAAAAATAGAGTTTTATTCTCCTTTGAGGAAGGAGGGACTGGAAAAAGTGGTGGAGTCGCTTAGGAAAGCCGCAGGGTCGCGTGAGATTGTGGACATTAGCGACATGGTGGGAAAACTTATCGAGGATTTTATGTATAAGATCATAATGGGCTGTGCCAAGGACGAACGGTTTTATTTGAAGGGTGTGGTTCACGAGGCACTCCTCTTGGTCGGAACTTTCAATTTAGCTGATTATGTGCCTTGGTTAAAGCCATTTGATCTTCAGGTATATAACAACTCAACGGCACAACATTTTCTACTTTAGTACTAATTAATGCATGTGTTCCTTCTTCCGTTATTAGATAATTATGAATCTATGTATGATATTTTTAATAACTGTAATACAAGCTATTGACATGTTGGTGACAGGGAATAACGCGACGCTTAAAGAAAACAAGTAAAGTGCTAGATGACGCGCTGGAGAAGATAGTTCAGGAGCATGAGCAGGGTTCTAATGCAAAGAAAGAGCAGCGACATAAGGACTTTGTAGACACATTGCTGACATCTATGAACCAGCCCGTAAATTACCAGGATGAACATGTCATTGATCGAACTAACATCAAGGGTGTTATATTCGATATGCTTGCCGGCGGATTCGATACATCTGCTATTGTGATTGCCTGGGCATTTACAGAACTCATGAGGAATCCAAGGGTCATGACAAAGCTCCAAAATGAGCTACAACATGTTGTGGGAATGACCAGAATGGTCGAAGAATCCGATTTACCACACCTCACCTACCTAGATTCGGTAGTGAAGGAAACCCTCAGGCTATATCCTGTTGGACCTTTACTAGTTCCTCGCGAGTCTCTAGAGGATATTACCATAGATGGTTATTTCATCAAGAAAAAATCACGAATCCTTGTCAATGCGTGGGCTATAGGTCGAGATACCAATGTGTGGTCACATAATGCTGAAACCTTTTACCCAGAAAGGTTTACCAACAGCAACATCGACCTTAAGGGACATGACTATCAACTCATACCCTTTGGAGCTGGTCGCCGAGGATGTCCTGGGTTACAGTTAGGCCTGGTTACAGTCAAACTTGTTCTGGCTCAATTAGTGCATTGCTTTAATTGGGAGCTTCCGAGTGGCACCGTTATTGGAGACTTGGACATGACAGAGAAATTTGGGTTAACAATGCCAAGAGTGCAACACTTGTTGGTTGTTCCAACTTGTCGCATTATTCCTGAAGCTTATAATGTATTAAATCAAGGATCGTAATTTTTAAACTTTTTATCAGTATAATATCACAAAAATAATATATACCAGCGCACGTGCGTGTTGATCTGCTTTCTTTTTTCTTTTTTTAAGTGTGAAATTTAAATTTTTTTAATTTCAATAAAGTGTAAGAGTTATTAAATTGTGACTTTATAAAAAGTATAAGTTACCTTATAAGTAGTTTTTAAATTTTAGTACCGAACACTATTGATATGTAAATATTTGAAAATTTTATCATACAATTCCATCATTAATTAAATAAAATTAACTATTTAGATGATCATGTTTCCCTTGTTTGCTCTCTTTTAGTGGAATATTTTCATTGAGGTTTTGCAATGAACAAAGATTATATCATTCCCCGTGACAACTATATATAAGACTTAATATTTCGTACACTTCAATAATATTATCGCATAAACACTACAACAAAACCGCGGCATTACGGCGGTTTTTAGTAGGTTTAACGACGGTTCCGACCGTCGTTAAGCCCATTAACGACGGTTTGTAAACCGTCGTGGAACTCTAGGTCTAACGACGGTTTTGTCAACCGTGGGAATAACCGTCTCTATGTCTGGTTTAACGACGGTCATAAAAACCGTCGTTACACCAGACATAGCGACGGTTATGAACCGCCGTTAATAATTTTTTTTTTTTTAATTTGTAATTAATAAAATTAAATATGACGACGGTTTTTCGAAAGAACCGTCGTTATATCTCAATTATAACGACGGTTTTTAACAAAAAACCGTCGTTATTTCGTTTTTTTTTAATTATAACGACGGTTTTGAGAAAAAACCGTTGTTATTTCTATTTATTTTTTAATTTTTTATTAATAAAATTAATTAAAATTTTTATAACAATTTTATTTGTAATTTAATAATGCTGTTTTGATTATTAAATTTGTATATATTTTATTTAATTATATAATAATTAAACGTTTTAATTATAAACTAAATACTAAAGATGCATAAATTATTGAATTATAATGAATCTGAATAGAAAAAAAATTTATATACATAAAATTAATAGTAACAAAAGTGACGAAATTACATATACAAATATAATAACTAAATCAAGTTTCTGGACCCTACGGATGCTGATCACGCTGATGCCCACTACCACGATCGCTGGGGTCCTGAAAAATCAATTTTGTTTGTGAATATTTTGAATGTTATTAAAATGAACAAAATTATACCAACAATTTTTATGTATTAAAATGTTACCCTGTGTCCGGGACTATGAGGTCCTGAAATTTCAGGTGGCAGCTGACCCTGAAATTTTTGTAGCAGGAACGTCATAGCAGCCTCCATCTGTGCTTGGCGTGCTGCGAGCTCAGCATCTCGTTGCTGGAGCTCAGCGTCTCGCTCCTGCATAGCTGTCTTGAGGCGCTGCTGCTCGACGTCCCGCTCCTGCATAGCTGTCTTCAGGCGCTGCTGCTCGACGTCCCGCTCCTGCATAGCTGTCTTCAGGCGCTCCACCTCACTCTGTAAGTCGTGGTATGACGGCCCAGACTGTGAGCTCGACCCAGACGAACTACGGCCGAAGACTTGAGTTGGGCAAACACCCAACCCAAATCCTCGAACGCGGCCGGAGTGCTCCTTAGTGCCAAGAGCTCTCGCAAGTGAATCGGCCGTCGAGAGCTCTTGGGACGAGCTGTCCTCCTGCTGGATCGAAGCAATTTTCTCCTAACATTCAATAACAGAAAATTAATAATATTAAAAATTATCTAAAAATTAAATAATTATTCACTTAAGGTTGATAAGATTTTATTACTCACCGCAACAGCCCGAGCTTCGTCGTTGATGTACGATCCGTCAGCTCTTTTATGAGCTGCCGTCCATACATCACCACGAGTCACTGGACCCTGAAGCTGAATCTCCTGAATATTAAAATATTTAATCAATCAATTTATGATTATAGTCTTATAAACATTTAAAAAAACAAAATATTTATAGATTTAAACTTACCATCTCCGCCTTTTTGCGTGCAAGGCTCTTCGATCCAGTAGTGTGTGGCATTGTCAGCTGTCTTCTGTTCCGTTTATTCTTCGCAGCCACATCCTAATTAATCACATAGGAAAAATAATTAGTGACAATATTTAAAAGTTAAATTTTAAAAACATATCTATTAACAACTTACCCTAGACTTCGCGTCTAGGCGATAGTCTACGAAAGTTGCCCACTGATCAGGTGGGATGCCTGTCGGGACTTCACTCCGCAACTGATCTCTGGTCTTCGTACCATCGTACGCCAGGCGAAATGTATTGTATCGTGCTGCTCTCCATTTCGCTCCTAGCGACTGCATGATCAGTTTCTTGTGTTGATCCGTCACAATAAAATGTGTCTGCAAACGAAATTAAAAAATTAGTTACACATAAATAATATATAAATTACGAATAAATATAATTAATTACAAAAGATATATGTTTTCATACCTGAATATTATTTACGAAGACATTCGTCTTCGACTGCTGAGGAATGCTCCTCCAATCCCTGTAAGAGATCGGGAATAACCGAAAGTTATCCCCGATGGTGCCGAGGAAGACACCGAGCAAACCGCCACTGTCTCCGATAGGCTGGTGGTTGTCGTTGAACTGGACAACCACCTTTGACTGCTCAGGCAGGGCCCATACGTCGTGGACAGTCAACTGTCTGGACGTCGTGTGCCCGGTCCCGTCTATCAAAATAATTAGTGACAATTAGATATTATATTACTAAGATAAAATTATTAAGCGCATAAAGTGTACATGATTACAATACTCACCAACTACATCAACTGTCCAACTCCTCCTGCGTCTGCGCTCCTGCTCACCGGGCTGATGCTCTACACCGCCAAAGATAGCCTCAAAATCAAACAAATAATCGTCATCCGGATCCTGAGCGTCGGGTGGGGGCAGTGTGCAGGGGACGGCCTGCGAATCCAGTGGCTGAGAGTCGCTAAGAGGGACTGATGATGCGGCAGCCTCCGACTCCATAATGGGCTCTCCGCCCTCACTGATCGCCCCACGGGGCGTGGGAGTCTGAGAACTGGACGCTCCTGCCATGTCTGATCTAGCCTTCTTCATCGTCACCGCTACTGGCAAAATGAAAGTAATAAAACAATTATAAAATAAATTTTGCCTAATAAAAGTGATGGAAATAAATAAAATAGTAAAGTAATTATAAGTAGTCTAAAATATATATAAATAGGCGGCAACAACAAAACTAATACCGTAACAAGCATAAATTAACTTCTTCTTCTGGAAACAATCTTTCTAAATTTTGCGTGTGTAACGGATCGCTCTCGTATATAAGATTTTCATCTTCATCGCCCATCTCGTATAAGTCACGGGGTTTTAAATGCATCACTATACTCCAGTTCTTCTCCAACTCATCTTGTACATAGTATACTTGATGAGCCTCAGATGCCTGGATGTATGGCTCGTCATCATCATTTTCACCAGTGTGAATCAACCGAGAAAAATCAACCGATGTCACCCCGAAGTCATCAATTGCAATTCCTCTCGTTGTAGTTGTGTTGGCCCACATACACTTAAATAATACGACTGTAAAATGGCCATGGTAGTTTAACTCGACAATGTCCAATAGTTTTCCATAATACGGGACGCCACCAAATTGCATATTCGTATCACTAGTACTTGCATAACTCCTCGTCCCGAAAGTACCGTAAACTCCACTATTTTGAGATGTCATCCCTTGGTCTCGCTCTAAAGTTCGAAATTTGAATCCATTGACATTGTAAGCACTGTATCGACGTGCTCTATCTAGTGGACCAAGTGCCAGATATTTTAAATCAGCACACTGCGATCCATCGGCATCATTTGCGATCTGGAAAACGAATACAGGATGAGTTGTACTCATATTTAACATATCAATTAAATGTAACCATGTTGAAATACTTACACGACGCGAAAACCAAGAGACAAATTCTCTGTGGACTTTTTTGTCTATTTCGGTAGATGATCGCGTCCGACTTCTTAAACTATGCCGTACATAGTCTCTAAATTCCCTGTTGAGAAAACATTGTATAAACACTTAATGCTACACATGAAGAAAAATTGTATAATCATGTAGCTAAGTGTGAGTTAACTTACTGTAAGTAAGGATCAACTTCTTTGCAGTTTGTTAAGACATGCCGATGAGCCTGTAATTTTTCCCGGGGAGAAATGGTGAAATAATCAAATCCACCAACTGGTCTTCCTATTGGTGGGAACAAACTCCTGTCAGACGTCCCAACATCGGGTCGATCATCCACACGAGGAGGACGATTGAAGACAGTGTCAACACCATCTATGTATCTGGAACAGAATAACAAAACTTCTCCTGCAATATACGACTCTGCTATTGAGCCTTCTGGCCTTGCCCTATTCCGCACGAAAGATTTAAGTTTACCCAAGTATCTAGAGAACATAGATTAAATGAATAAAATTGGATTAACAATAATGCAAGAAATTGGAATTATGTGTTTGTAATGTTTTACCTTTCGACGGGATACATCCAACGATATTGGACTGGTCCTCCTAACTTCGCTTCCATGACCAAATGTACAGTCAAGTGCACCATGACTGTAAAGAAGGACGGCGGAAATAACATTTCAAGATGGCACAGCGTCATAATGATTCGATTTTGAAGTTGATCAAGTTCATTAACATTCAAAAATCTGGAGCACAGTTGCCGGAAGAATGAACAAAACTCGATCAGAACTGCAGATACCTGCTTCGGCAGTGTCTTTCTTATGGCTAATGGTAACAGTTGTTCCATAAGGATATGACAGTCGTGACTTTTTAGTCCTCCGATCTTACGTTGTCTTACATCAATACATTTGGAGATATTACTGCAATAACCGTCAGGCACAGATACATTCTTAAGTGTTTTCAGAAATACTTCCTTGCCTGCATTTGTCAACGTGAACAAAGCAGGTGGATATTTACCGCCATCATCAGGCCACAGCTCAGGCCTCACACCAAACTCCTTTAAGTCTTTCCGCGCGTTTACGTGATCCTTTGAACGGCCGGAATCATTAAGTAAAGTGTAAATGATGTTATCGCAGACATTTTTCTCAATATGCATTACGTCAAGATTATGACGCAACATATTATTTATCCAATACGGAAGTTTGAAAAATATACTTTTCTTACGCCATTGTTGAGTTCCAGCATCAACCGAACCCTGACTTCGGGAACGCCGTTGTTGAGTCCCAACATCAGTTTTCACATTTTTTCCAAAGACAACTTCAATATCATTGACTTGTCGGAAAATGTCTACACCACTCAGTTGCGGAGGAGGGTTTCTTCTTTCCTCTTCTCCGTCAAACCTATTGCGGGCCAGCCTGAATTTGTGACCCGGAGATAAGAAGCGGCGATGTCCCGTAAAACACCACTTCCGACTGTGAGGGAGACGGACTGGAGTAGAGTCAAAGTTACAGTACGGACATGCTAATCCAGTATGAGTATTCCAGCCTGATAAACATCCGAGGCCAGGAAAATCACTGATTGTCCACAAAAGAGCTGCATGCATATTGAATATTTCTTTGCCAAATACATCGTACGTCTTAACACCTTCAACCCACAACTCCTTCAGCTCTTCAATTAGTGGCTGTAAAAACACATCTATATCATTTCCCGGTGCTTTTTTCCCTGGAATTATCATTGACAATATGAATGAACTCTGTTTCATAGACATCCAAGGAGGAAGATTGTACGGAATCAGTAGAACTGGCCATATACTGTAACTTGTAGATAGGTTTCCAAATGGATTGAAACCATCTGTTGCAAGGCCCAAACGAACATTTCTCGGATCTGATGCAAATTGAGGATTCAGAAGATCAAATCTCTTCCATGCCTCAGAATCCTTTGGATGCCTCATGATGTTGTCAGAAATTTTGGCTTCAGAATGCCATCTCATAAATTCAGCAGTTTTAGAAGACATGAACAACCTCTGCAATCTTGGCTTAACTGGAAAATATCTAAGAATTTTATTAGGCACCTTTTTTCGCTTCTCCCCCTTTTGTTTTGGTTTCCACCTTGGTGCTGAGCACTTACGACAAGTTTCTCTACTTTCATGCTCACCCCAGTATAACATACAATCATTCTGACATGCGTGAATTTTTTTGTAGTTCAACCCCAACTTATTAATGATTTTTTTAGCCTCGTAAAATGAAGGCGGAATCTTGGCATCTGGGAATACATCGACAAGCAACTCAAGTACCATCGACATTGCTTTGTCGCTTAGGCCGCACAAACACTTGATGTGATACAACTTCACCAAGAAAGACAGTTTTGAATACTTTTCACACCCTTCATAGAGCGGTTGTTCACCATCTTTCAGTAACTCATAAAAATATTTGACACTATCATCCATCCTTTCTGCTGACTGCGGATCTGGCATATCCACAGAAGCGATGCTCTCATTTTCGGGGTGAATCCCGAATGCATCACGGACTATGTTCTGGACAGGGTCATCTCGAACTATGGGTTCTGAGATCTCAATTGGCATTATAGCATGTCCTACAGCAGGTTCTTCTGTAATCATTTCTCCGTGCAAACTCCAAAAAGTGTATCCCTCCGGAAATGGTTTGACGATCAAATGTTGGCGCACAACCTCGATGAGTTGCCATTTTTTGAATCTACACTTTGGGCATGGGCATATTATTCTACCTTCGACCCCAGAGTTAGCATTTGCGAATTCCAAAAATCCGTCTAAACCATTTAGGTACTCTATTGAATGTCGAGGTTTATTGATCCAAGATTTATCCATTTCTGAAATATTTATGAATTTAGATATCAATTAACTTAAATAACTCTTAATCTGAACTAAAAGAAAACATGACTATTTTACACGAGAAGGGATTTGCATCTGCCGTTGCAATTTTAATTACAGTATTTACATGGTAAAATTTCTAACGAACTCTTATAGGGAATTGAAATTTCCAATTCCCTATCTGAAAAAGTAAAATCAGTGGCCCATACAAGGGCCATATATTGAAGAATAATTCTACTCAATTACATTTAAGATGTTTGTTCCTTAATAGAGAATCTAGTGTAATTAATTAAAATAATGAGTTTCATGATCGAATTTCTACGAATGTAAATTTTTTGGAAAGGAAAAAGCACTAGCAGCAAAAAATTAAAATATTATTTTACAGCTGCCGCAAAGATTTCAATTATAGTATTTACATGGTAAAAATTCTAACGAATTCAGATAAAGAATTGAAATTTCAATTCTCTATTTTAAAAAATAAAATCTGTGGCCCATATAAGAGCCATATATTCAAGAATAATTCTACTCAATTACATATAAAATCTTGTTAGTTCTTTAATAGAGAATCTAGGATAACAATAAAGTGCATTCAAAATTATTACACTACTAACATACATATTAAAATTATGTATTTATAAATT
Organism: Gleditsia sinensis; assembly: GCA_037074535.1. NCBI lineage: Eukaryota > Viridiplantae > Streptophyta > Magnoliopsida > Fabales > Fabaceae > Gleditsia > Gleditsia sinensis. The sequence continues at coordinate 32,594,265 of CM073474.1, read as the reverse complement.
TATTTCCATTTTTTAAAAATTATGTGTTTAATTAAATGAGTTTTATTTTTTTAAAACTAATTCATAATACTAATTTTGTCTATTTATTAACATTTTTTATTTTATCTTATCACCTGAATAAATATTTTAATATTTTATTAACTACTGTAATATAATTTGACTATTATTAATTTAGGAATATTAATTAAATACGTTTATCAATATAATAACTACTTTCAATTTATGTTATTATTAATTCATTAAAAATTATTACACTACTAGCATACATATTAAAATTATGTTATTGTAAATTTGTTTTCATGTTTTAAAAATTATGTGTATTTTTAAATGAGTTTTATTTTTTTAAAACTAATTCCTAATACTAATTTTGTCTATTTATTAATATTTATTATTTTATCTCATCACCTGAATAAATATTTTACTATTTTATTAACAACTGTAATATAATTTGACTATTATTAATTGATGTATATTATTTAAATACGTTTATCAATATAATAACTACTTTCAATTTATTTACATTAATTTTAATAATATTTGAAAAACAGTAAATAACTTGTATTTAAAACAAACTTCACTATCATTTTATACTAAATTAATAATATTATATATATTTATTAAATATTTATTAAAATATACGTATATTTTTAAATTAGTGTCACAATTTTTAAAAAATTGTTTTCAATACTTACTCTATTTATTTATTAAAATTATTTATTTTATCTAATCAATTACACACTTCAATTTATCTACTAAATTTATGTTATTATATAAATGTATTTCTCCTTACATGTTTTCAACGAACATGCTATATATTATAATAATAAACATCATAAATATCACAAAAATATCACAAATTTTAAAATTGATTCATACAATAATGTACATCACAATGACAAATATATTTATAACAAAAGTAGTAAGTAAATAAAATATCTAATATTATCTCAATCTAACATATAATAATTTGAAATAAATTCATTCAAAATCTAATTAATTAAATTACATATATTCAAAATGATTCCAAATAAATAACGCACAAAAATCAAAATTAAAGTGTCGTCCCAACGTCACAATATCTTCACAAAATAAAATAAAAAATAATATAAAAAATTATTTTGAACATACAATATAAAAAAAAAGTAATCAAATACAATTAAAAAATTAAATGACATACCTTAAGAGTAAATAAACCACGTCGGAGAGAACACCACAGTAAAAAAAACTTGAAAAGCACAACAAATAATTTCAGAGAGTATATTATGTAAAAATAATCTATCAAGAAAGTGTTGTAAAAAAAATAAAGGGGATCTCTTAATATATAGACGACCGCGCGGTTTAACGACGGTTATTAACCGTCGTTAAAGCGACCAAAAACCGTCGTTAAAGGGGTTTAGCGACGGTTCCTACAAAGAACCGTCGTAACTTCTAAACTTAACGACGGTTTTTCCTAAAACCGTCGTTAAACTACACGGACATCGAGTAACGGTCCGAATTCCGAACGTTATAACTTAACGACGGTTTTTACTATAACCGTCGTTAAATAACGACGGTTATATATCTAACCGTCGTTAAATAACGACGGTTATATATCTAACCGTCGTTAGTTTACGACGGTTTTATGAAAAACCGTCGTAATGGCCGTCAAATATTTTCCTTCAGCACAGGTGACCACGGTTGGATCTTAACCGTCCGTATTTAACGACGGTTTTTTTCAAAACCGTCGTTAGGTGTCGGACTTTAACGACGGTTCATAAACCGTCGTTAAACTTGGCTTTAGAGACGGTTTTTTATGACCGTCGTTAAACGCCCGTCGCCATTCCCCGCTTTTCTTGTAGTGAAAGTATAGATCCTATATTACGTGAGTATGGTGTGGGCTATGTACTAAAATAGACTTGCCTAATCATAAGTAACCGCCAATTACTTTGAAGAATGCAACATTAATAAGAAATTCTACAGAATGATAATATCATGATGCCATCCTGCATTGGAAGCTCTTCATTTATAAAGGATAAGGACCCCCTTACTGATTCTAATAGAGCTTTTGGTACCAAGATCGAGATCTTCATCCGAGTACCCTGTGAACCACCATGTCCGGGACAGCTTGTGTATGTCCGTAGAAAATTAGAAGCAGAATTTGGCAAGAGCAGTGCTTGCGAGAATCTAAGTATCGATGGTTCTTGTGCTCATTTTAGGGATCTTTGTGAAGAGGAAACTGCTCAACAAAAATGCCAGATTAAGGGGCCAAAGAATGAATTATTAAATATAAGTTGATTAAGGAACAAATGCAATCCAATATCAACCGCTTCACAACATCAAGTTCTATTTCATGTTAACTAATAACTATAATTCAACTTCATTTCCTTATTCACGTCAGTAAATCCATCCCTTACATTAAAAATAGAAGGGAGACTCAAAATTACGGTTTCCCAGCAAAACAAAAAGGGGATATAGCTTTTACAGTTATAAGATTGTGATTTGTGGACTCCCAACCAGGTTATCATCAAAGACCGCTGCTAAACCAGTCAAGATCTTGGACTTCGGATGTATCAAATTCGGGGGCTTCCATTCTATCGCCAACTTTGCCTTCTCGTATTTTCTGGAAGTAGAATCCTAAGATAAAGTGATCCCCAACTCATCCCAACCTTTTTACCAGCAGAGTTTCCCTCCTATTGAGTCTGTTCAAATCCGATGCTTCCCATCAAAGGCTGTTGTTTTTCCGTCCTCTCTGAGAATTCATGCAAACTGAGCATTGGCTGTGTAATTCGCGCGTAAGAGGAGAGCCATGGTGGAATTTGCATGCCCTTATTCTTCAAAACTCTGCTTCGCTGCATCCGATACTCTAGTTATAATGCTCTGCAATCAATACTTGCCAACGAATATGTACGGAAGAGTTTGGAGGATCGTCTTGTGCGTCTTCGTTGATGGAGCGATTTCGAATTCTGATATGAATGTTGGGATTTCGGAGGCCAAACAAGCAAATAATGGGAGAAAATCACAGAAGAAAATAATAAACAAAAAAAATTAACGGACAAACAAAAATGATCAATAATTTTTTATTAATAAATTAAATAAAAAATATAAAGTAATTTAATTATATTTATAAATTAGTTTACGTTTTAAATATACTCAAATATATCTAAATGTTATATTTTTTATTGATATATTATTCTACATAAATTAATATTTTAAATATATTCAAAATATCAATAAAATATTATTATTAAATAATATTTCAAATATCACCCAAACTATTTTAAAGTTTTTGTTTTTTTGTTTTTTTTATATTCTACACTATTTCAATTATCTATTTATAAATAAAGATACTATAAAAAAAAAAAAAATAAGAATAATATTAAATACATACGGTGAAAGAGGTGCCTAACTTATTTTCTAAATGTCACATTTAAATTGAGAGTGCATGCAACAAATCTTTTACACATGTTTTAATCATTAAATGATAGATTTTTTCAATTCGGTAGGTGAAAAAAGTCAATACTAATAAATTGAATTTGTCTCTCACTTTTTTATTTATATGCCTTGCAAAATTAATAAATTTAGCTAATCATTTTTAATAAATATGACTACATTGAATTCAAATCACAATTTTAACAATGAATTCAAACAGCAAACGAAGCACCAATTCCTTCACCAAATTTGCATCTTTCAGTTGGTCTAATTCATTTCTTGTGGTATCACTTAGGTATAGTTTAGTTAGTGATAAAAAAAATTAAAAAAAAAATAAAATAAAATGCTATAAAAAAAATTATATTTAATACACCATAAAAAAAATAAAATTTCTACTGCTTTCTTGTGTTTGATATGAGTTAAATAATAGTAAAAATAGAATAAAAAATTGATAAAAAGATAAAAATATTTTTAAAACATAAAATTAGTAAAATAATATTATTTTAATTTAAAATTTATTTAAAAATAATAATTAGTAATATAAATTTTTTTATTAAAAATATTAATGATTTTAAAAAATAATTTAAATATTATTTATTTTATTTATTAATAATAAATAATATTTTCTAATTTATTTATTTATTTATAGAATATTTATTTATTTTTTTGAAAAAAAATATTTATTTATTGTGTAGATATTTTTTAATTTATTTATTTTTTAAAAAATATTTTTATTATCTATTTAATTAAAAAAAAAAAAGAGAAAATAATTATTTTTATTTTTATTTTATTTCTTTTCATTGATTCCTTCACTTTTGTGTGATAATATTTTTTTTTCATGTAAAATAATACGCATTCCATAGATTAATATTTCTTACAATCAAATAATATTTTTTAATAAAATAAAAATAAATATTTTTATTTTATCACCTCAATTCTATGCACCAAATAATATCTTAAAGTTTTAAAAATGGTATCCCTTAAAACTGCTGTCGTTGGGAGATGACCGCCCTCTCGTTTCGAAAATATGTAACAAATATCATAATTTTAAAAAATAATGTGAGTTTTGGATTTTTTGTCATAACCGTACAAAATCATCTTTTTTAATTTTATAACCGTACTTTAAATTTAATGTTAAAACTATTTAAATTTTATTTATAATTTCATATTTTAAAATGGAGGTAATTCGGAAATTTATGAAAAGTCTGATTAAAAGTGGTCAAAAGTCCCAACCACATCAAATATATATATAATTGTATTTATTTCCATCGTAATATTTACATACTTTTATTTCTCATGAAAAGATCCTCAGCTATAAAACTTAATATTTCTTTTTTTTTTCACGGTATTTCCTATATTAATCAAACATTTTTTCTTAGCCTTTCTAATTCAATCATTATTACCCTTTCTTTCAATTTGATGGGAGAAAAAAAAATATGACATGAGCATTTGCTACATATATATACAGAGTCCTTGCTTACTCCAAAAAATATGATTATTTCAACAACAAAACATATATAGATTCCTATAATTTTGTTAATTTTTGGAAAATTATTTCAGAAGTTTTTTGGAGAATTCAGCTTCTCTGTTTTCTTCCTTTCTCGATTTCACCCACATTTACTCTAATCCCTGTTGTTTCTTGGTTTTTCTCCCCAATATTTATGTCTTTTCAAAGCTTGAATTTGCCGATCCCTTGTACTTAAAGTTACCGCAAATAAATTGGCACTGTCGTGATAAACTAAGAGTTAATTAGAGTGTGTTTGTATGAGCGTTTAAAAATAATAAAATTATGTTTTTATTAAAATTTTATCAGAAGTAATAAAATATTATTTCTATAAATTACTTCAAAATTATGTTTGTGTTACTCTAAAAATCAATTTAAATACATATTTAATATTTTGTTTATTTGTGGTGAATTTAATTTTTATACAGATAAAAAATTAAAAAAATGTTATACATTTATTTAAATAAAAATAATTTTTTAATTAAATTTAAAATACATAACAATTTTTTAATCTTTTATTTATATAAAATTTAATTTATTATCGATACATTAAATACTTTTTAATAAGTCCAAATCTATAACTGCGGGAGGTTCGCCGACAGCAACACGGAACTTCGTACCATTTGGTTCGTTAATAGCAACGTAGACAGACGTGCTGCAGAGTCTCACCCTTCTCATTATCATTACTATTTTGTTTCCGTCTGAGTCTGACCCCTAGTTCTACTGTAATTCTTGTATTGAGGAAGCCTATTTTGGGGATCACTCATCCCTAAACATCTGCTTTCCAGTCTGTCGTAGACTGGATATTTTTCTCTTTGTCACTCGGAATCACACGAACACCTTTCTAGAATCCTCCATTCACCGACCCTGTTTAATTAGTATTCCCCGGCAGATATAAACAGCAGCGCACAACCTTCTCCATTGCCTCTGAAACAAACAATCAAACATGTTGCCTTCAACCTTACCCATTCCTGCACTCCTCCTCCTCGCTTTTTTATTCATCCTATCAGCTGCGCTGTTCCGTTTTAACCAAAGCAAGCATGATCGGAAACAACCACCAGGTCCGGCGACCTGGCCGCTTATTGGCAACCTCCACATCTTGGGTGCTCTCCCGCACCGCACCCTTCAATCCCTCGCAAACCGATACGGCCCCATCATGTCCTTGCAACTAGGACAGGTCCCAACTATTGTGATCTCTTCCCCTGAAGCCGCTGAGCTTGTCCTCAAGACCCACGATACCGTTTTCGCCAGCCGCCCTAAAACCCAAGCATCTGACTACATGTCCTATGGTTCCAAGGGCTTGGCGTTTTCCGCGTATGGTCCCTACTGGCGCCACATTAGGAAACTCTGTACTTTACAGCTTCTTAGCGGGACCAAAGTTGAGCTGTTTGGTCCACTGAGAAGGCAGGAACTGGGGGAGATGGTGAAGTCACTTGAGAAAGCGGCGGCTTCGCGTGAGGTTGTGGATCTGAGCGACAAGGTGGGGAATCTTGTGGAGGATATAACGTATGGGATGATATTGGGGCGTAAGAGGGACGATAGATTTGATGTGAAGGGACTTGTTCACGAGGCACTGAACTTGACCGGAGCTTTTAATGTTGCAGATTTTGTGCCTTTTCTCGGGGCATTTGATTTTCAGGTACTGACCATTGTACTGATACTTTTAAATTTTCTTTCAATTGTTTGTATATATTGAATTATTTTGCTAGTTAATATCCGATTTCTCAACAATATTTGTAATTTAGTTACTAGGAGTGAACCGGAGTTCAATTACGTTAATGTTTGCATGTATGACGCTTACTTTCAGGGCTTCACACGACGCTTAAAGAAAATTAGGAAGGAACTTGATAAGATGTTGGAAAAGATCGTTCAGGAGCATGAAGACGCTTCTGATTTGCAGAAAAGTCAACAGAAGGACTTCGTGGACATATTGCTCTCTTGCATGAACACACCCATGGATGATCAAAACCTTGTAATTGATCGAACCAACATCAAGGCCATCATTTTCGATATGCTTGTTGCTGCAGTGGACACTTCTGCTACTGCCATTGAGTGGGCTTTCTCAGAACTCTTGAGGCATCCAGAAGTGATGAAAAAACTCCAACATGAATTAGAAAATGTAATAGGAATGAACAGAAAGGTAGAGGAGGCTGATTTACCAAGGTTGAGCTATTTAGATATGGTGGTGAAGGAGACCTTAAGGCTACATCCTGTTGGCCCATTACTAGTGCCCCGAGAGTCTGCTCAAGATGTTATGCTTGATGGTTACCTCATCAGGAAAAAATCACGAATTATAGTGAATGCGTGGGCTATAGGGCGAGATCCGAGGATATGGTCAGATAATGTGCAAGTGTTCTATCCAGAGAGGTTCATCAATAGCAATATAGACCTTAGAGGACATGACTTTCGACTCATACCGTTTGGTTCAGGTAGAAGAGCGTGCCCTGGTATACAATTGGGTCTAACTACTGTTAGACTAATTCTTGCACAATTGGTGCATTGCTTTAATTGGGAGCTTCCTCATGGCATCACTCCTGATGAGTTGGATATGACTGAGAAATTTGGCCTGTCAATGCCAAGAGCTAACCACTTGCTAGCTCTGCCAACTTCTCGCCTTGCTATTTGATTATGTATATATGTATTCCTTACTGAACTAGTCAAAGCCTCAGTTCCTTTTGTGTTATTTCATATTCCAAACAGGTTCAATTAAAATAAAGCATTGGTTGACTTGTGAATTCTTATGAACTTTGTTTTCCAAAATTTGAACATCGACTTTCTCTATTTAATTAAATATTCATGGCTTTCAGTTAATAACTTTTAATTTGATTCGACTCTAACTGACTTTTATTCTTTTGAAAGAAATTAAGTGAACAAATTTATATTTCAAATTTAAAGAGTATTAGAAATTATAATAAAAACGTTATTTCGCCCGTCTAATTAGGAAGAAAGGTACTCGGAAATGGCTACGAGGATGGGAGCTTTTGATAACATCAAGTATCTGCTGTATGATACGTATGATAGCAACTGGATTTGGACTTTGAGTACCCTTTGCTCGATTTCATAATCAAAGTGTAATCCTTAAGATCTTCTGGTATCTGTCACTGTAGGTGAAGCGAAGAGAAATTTATTTAATGATTAATTTCAATAGGAAGTCTGAAATCTCCAGTGATATGTTGTAAGTTTTAGACTAACGGGCAATTACCTAATCCTAATTCTATTAAAATTAAAAATTCAGATTTAATGAACCGAATTATTCAAAATTGTATCCATTTAATTCGATAAATAAAAATTTTTTAGACCCAAACAACTAATTTCAACGACAACAAAAAAGTTGAATTATACCTTTGGAATTTTTTTTGGGGTACAAGATTACACTATGAGCAAGGGATTAATTTTTTTTTTATCAAAACGATCGAATCGTTTTTATTTTTTGAGTTACAAATACAAAATAAAGTTATTGAAACGAAACGAAATGTTTGTTAAGAAATTATGTTATTTCAATTGAAATTACTATATTTCAAAATATTTTGGTAGAAATATTTTTGTTTCAATAAAAATTTTGATAAAAATACTTTTATTTCGATAAAAATATTCTTATTTCGATGAAAAAGTATTAAATAAATTTAAAAAATAAAAAAATTGATAATTTAAAAATAGATAAAAATAACATCATGTCACATTCAACACCAAGTTATTTTTTCCCACAAGTCACAATATCTTTATTAACTTTATACTCTCTCCCTTTGTTCTTATAATATTTTTTTTTTAAAGAAAAAACTATAAAATAATGAAAAGAGATATTAAAAAATAAAGAGAAAAAAAGATATCTGAAAATAGAGACAAAATCATAATAGAGAGAGATATTTAAATATAAATGTCACGAAAGAATTAAGAAGAAAATAAAGAGATAAATGCAAGAGATAGATTGTTGTTAAATATTATTAAAAGTTGAGTCGAAGTCTTTAATGTAATAATATATTTATTTATTATTCAATTATATATATTAATTTTAATATAATTTTATATATTTATATAATTAATATTATGTTAAATTTTTAAAATTAAAAAAAATATTATTTAAAATTATTTAAAACATTTTTTTTTATTTTTTTATTTATTAAAATTTTTTAAAATATTTTTATTTTTAAAATTACTGAAATAATATCTTAAAATAAAATTTAATATTTTATAGTCAATAAGACCATTGGATTATATAATAAACATTATAAAGATTGAATTGGTATTTGATATACTGGTGGTAGATAATTTTTTATTCATCAGCGGTGTTCAGACCATGACACGTGACAAAAATAATTTTAAAAATTATTATTTTTATTACGTATTGTGATTTAGATATCGTTGGTAGACAAAAAATTTTCTATTACAAATAGACGAAATATTTTTTATAAAAATTTAAGAAATAAGTAACGTTATTCAAAAAGTTAGATTGAATCCACGTCACTAGATTTCCACTGCAAAAGAAGATCGCATAATCTCTTCACGGCAGAGACATAAATAGTTGTTAATGGTGAAAAATAAGAAAAAACAACAAAAAAAGTCCATTTCATGGTCAACAATGTCATTGTCTAGGATCCTTCCTACTTTGACATTTTCCTGATGTTCAAATCAGTCAGTGGAAAGCCATTACATCACTTTATATTTTACGTATTGACAGTTGAAAAAGACTCAACACTTAATTATCCATTAATTTGATTTATTTAAACCAGCAGAGTCATTGGCACAAGAGCTGCCATAATCCTCCGTCTACAAGGTATCCTTCCTTACCATTACCATGTCTCCTTCGACATTAGCCATTCCTATTGTCCTCCTGGTTCCATTAATATACATCCTACGAGCTGCCTTGTTGCGCCCAAAACAACCACCTGGTCCCCCACGCTTGCCGTTGATCGGTAACCTCCATATGTTGGGCACTCTCCCGCATCGTACCCTTCAAAACCTTGCCAAAAAGTATGGTCCCATTATGTCTCTGCAGCTAGGAAATGTTCCGGCCATTGTGGTTTCTTCCCCTGAAGCTGCCGAGTTGTTCCTCAAGACCCACGACGCTGTTTTCGCTAACCGCCCTAAGATTCAATCAGCTCAATACACTTACGGTCCCGAGGGCGTGGCTTTCGCGGAGTATGGCCCGTATTGGCGCAACGTTAGGAAATTGTGCACCGTCCATCTTCTAAGTGCATCCAAAGTTGAGTCTTTTGCTCCTCTGAGAAAGGACGAGTTAAGTCTGATGGTGAAGTCCCTGAAGAAAGCAGCGGAGGCGCATGAGGTTGTGGACCTTTCTGACAAGGTTGGGGAGCTTATAGAGGAAATCACTTGTAAGATGATACTGGGTCGAAGTAAAGGTGATCGATTTGATTTGAAGGCTATTCTTCAAGAGACGATGAGCCTTTCTGGAACTTTCAATGTAGCAGATTACGTGCCTTGGCTTGGCCCATTTGACCTTCAGGTATCAACTATGTTTATATTTATCTTACATGGTTCTATTTGAAGTTTCAAGCTTGTTTATAATTATTATTGTAATTATTATTAATGTGCCCTTGACGACCCCTCATGAATGATTATAACCCATTCAATTACTGCTAATCAGGGACTGATTCCTCGCTTGAAGGAAACCAGCAAGGCACTTGACAAAACCTTAGAGCAGATGATCGAGGAACATCAACAAGTTCCTAGTCCAGATGGGCACCACAAGGATTTCTTGGACACATTGGTTTCATTGATGGACCAACCCACAAATCTTAATGAACAGCCACATACTATTGATAGAGCAAGCATCAAGGGCATTCTATTTGATATGATCATCGGTACATCTGAAACAGCTAATGCTGTGATTGAGTGGACCATTTCAGAACTTCTGCGGCACCCACGGGTGATGCTAAAGCTTCAAAATGAGCTCAAAACTGTGGTTGGAGTGAATAAAATGGTGGAGGAGACTGATTTAGCTAAACTGAGTTATTTGGATATGGTTGTGAAGGAGACCTTCAGACTGCACCCGGTTATCCCCTTGCTGGCGCCTCATGAGTCCATGGAAGACATTGTGATTGAAGGTTATCACATAAAGAAGAAGTCAAGGATTACCATAAATGTGTGGGCAATAGGGAGACCCAAAGGTGTGGTCAGATAATGCAGAACTGTTTTATCCTGAGAGGTTCATTAATAGTAATATAGATGTTAGGGGAATGAACTTCGAGCTTATACCGTTTGGGTCAGGTCGTAGAGGGTGCCCAGGAACGCTATTGGGATTGACAATAGTAAAATTTGTGGTAGCTCAATTGATTCATTGCTTTAGCTGGGAGCTTCCTAATGGCATGCTTCCAGATGATTTGGACATGACTGAAAAATTCGGGCTATCCATACCAAGAGCTAAGAATTTGCTTGCTATCCCAACTTACCGCCTCACTATGAATTAGGTTCACACAAGAGTCTGTTCTCAGGCCAAAACTAAGGTAATGAAAAAATTGTAGGAAACTCACTAGCTATTGTATCTTCTATTCAAATATCTGTTTGTTCATGTACCAAAAATAGATGAAGACATCGATGTTACTCTCTGACACTGTACGATTAGACCATGGCTTGTCTTCCTCAATTTCTTCCAGTTTCATGGGCAGGTAGGTGATAATCAACTCCACCTGCTACCAGGTGCGAAATTAAGTGGGTGTTGCAGCCAGTAGTCATGCCCTTGTGAATCTATCGAGCAAGTACACAATATGCACACCTTATTTTTCTTCGCCGTTCTCTTTCAACTTTTTAACATGTACGCGTCTCAAAAAGGGGCAAATAAGCACCATAGTTTATCAATAAGCCTTTTAAGCTCATTCGAAATGTTCTCTCAGCAATGCTAAATCAGAAAAAATTCAAATTTCCTTTACATTCTCATGTAACATGATGGCATTGATGTTATGGCATGTCAAAACCAATCCACTTCTGGACAGTTTTTAACCACTACAAAGAAGAAACAGCTATAGATTTAGGGAGAAAAAAAAAGCCTCAATTACGATACGAGATACAAAGGACTAGGCAAGTTGACTTGATTCCAAAAACATGAGAGAAAAAAAATCTTACGGAAAATAAGCATATTGATCTAGCTGGACATCATGACTTGATTGCTAGATTGTAGCGCTTGGGAGGCAAAAAACCTAACATCAACATCTGGATCCTCACTGAGCTCAACCAAACAGGGACGGATAGTCTTCTCAACGACCTTCATTGTTCAAATGGCAATTGGAGTATGAGAAATCAAAAGAGATGCATTTCTTTTAAAATGTTAAAAGGAATGGAACAATGAATTATATGGATTATATCATTCTGACATGTCATCCGCTTGGGAGGGGAAAAAGAAAAAGGGGCAGTGGGGCCTGGAAAATATGGGAAACGGTAGAGGTAGGTATAAGCATCAACATTAAATTATCTACAATAACTACTGTATAATATAAATAATATAACAGTCCAAACATTAAATGCTTCTCATATCACAAATTCTGCCACGAGCATTAAATGACACAAGCACTAGTCTCTGGAGAAATGCCTTAAGACCTTACTTTCCATTTGATTTTGTTACCAAACAGCCAGCTTAGCATTTTAGCTTGCTAGTTTATAAAGTTAAGCCATTTCAGCATGTCACATTTTTTAACCAGTTAGAGAAGATAATTCAATACTATGGAATTCCAATCCACTATAATTAACATCTTAATATCTCCACCAAGTTAATATTGGAACAATTTTCAAGATATTAATTCTTACAGTTCTTAACTTATTTTAGTGGCTTATTCACATAATCAAAGCATTATTTTGAAGAGTATTAAAGATGGGCAGCTACTTACAGGCTGATCAACAGTTGGAATGAGAGATTGCAGTACTTTAGCCACATTGAATTTGATATTGGGTACCCTGCAAGACAAACTATCAGCAATGATTTCAATGAAGACACAACACAAGATTAAGGTTTCATCAATATTACCTATCTTTTGAAGCATTTATGACCAGAGGGAGTAGTTTTGAACTAGTAATCTCTGCGCCCAGAACAGGAGCTAGCAGGGATATTGCATGTAGAATGGTCATCCTATATAGATAGTGTGGATCATTAATCATGTCCAAAACCTGCAACAAATTTGAGTTACTGGATAAATGCCACACCAATCATATTTAACATAAGCAGTTATGATGTGCTTTAAGAAATCTTACAGTGTTCACTAAACATAAAGCAACTTGTCAGACATCAGTTTCCTCAAGGAGATATAATTTTGCCTTAACCAGAACAGCTTCAAACTAGTAGGCTTTTTATTTTTACTTCTTATAAAAATATTAAAAGTACTAAAGCAGAGTCAATTTGTAAATCAGATCAGTTATGACCCAAGAAAGTAAACTACCACTGACAAGAAAACACTTAGTGAAACCACTAACGGTCAAACCACCTAAATTCCAGAGATAAAAGGTACCATTAAAGTAATTTGTTACATGAAACAAGGCCATATCAGTTGAGTTGGCACTTATAAGATATTGGTTTAAAGGACATCCAATGCTATCACAGCTAAAAAAAATTTTATACACTATAGTACAAGGTAAAATATAATGCCATAGTATATCAAAAAACCAAGTTACACTATTAAAACAAAACCCAGAATGAACCTGAGGAATAATATGCTGCATTGCCCAATCTGGTCCAAATTCTTCGGCTAAGCGTTTCACATTATTAGCAGCAGCATCACGAATTGAGTATACCTACAACCATTACAAAACCAGTCAACGAAGTCAGTATGATTCAGTCACCCCAAAACAAAAATATAATAAACGAAATTGCAAGCTTTCATCAAACATATGGCATGCTTTATATCATCACACTTTGAAATTCATTTTCTAATTTAATTCTTTTGCAGCCTACATCACCAAAAGCAAAAACTACAAAATGCATATTTTAACAGTAAATAAATGCTGTGTTTCAAAATTAATATTTTATCTCTCTACTCTAAAATCAGAAAAAGAGAAGCCAAGCCACTAAAGACTTATATTGCAGTAATTAAGGGCGGCCCAGTGTACGAGACTCCCACCTGGTGGGGTCTGGGGAGGGAAAGATGTATGCAGTCTTACCCCCGCAAGCGGAGAGGCTGTTTCCAGGACTTATATTGCAGTAATTAAAATGAAAAAAAAGAAGCACAGAAGACATTGTAGTTCAGAGCAGTATAGACTTAGATTATGACTAATCATAACAAACAAAGCAAGTCTTGCAATCATTTATAATTGTCAATAATATAGTAAAGACTTTAAAAATAAGAGAACTGATTAGAACATAAATGACTAGTTTTACAGACCTTGTCCTTTAGCCATTGCATGCAAAGAGCACCAAGCTTGTCATCAAAAAATCCTACACCCAACTGACTTGCTAATAAGGGTATATACTCTATGATTGCAAGTCGAACTCTCCAGTGGCGATCCTCAGCAAGCTCAACAATAGCTGGTAATAGAGACTGAGATAACAGATCAATACCAATGACCTGCATCGACATGTAAATTAAAAGGCTTCAAAAGAGATCATATATGAAAAGTTATAGTGTTCAACATAAATTACTAATCTGGAGGAATTTGGAATATTCAAGTTTTAAGCCACAAACCTGGTTCACTTGGTCAAGCTTGCTGATAATGTTCAGCCTGACATCAGGAAACTCATCTTTCAAAAGTGCAAGGAAAATAGGAAGAAGCTGCTCAATTGTCGCATCCTGCAACCACCTCAGAAGTAAAGTGCACACAATAAGACATAAGCATTAACAAGAAATACAATAGAAGGGAACAATTCTAAGAGGCAAAGCAAACAAAAAACAACTTGAACACACAGGAACATTGGGCACAGGAGTACAGAAACTAAATAAGACATCAAATATGTAAACAAATATTCTACTCATGTATGACAGAATTTATGAGACTAGCATCTTGAAACATACTCACAAGCTTGTCAATCGATTGTTTCAATTTTCCTTATAATAGAGACAACAAAGGAGTTTTGAATTCACATAAGTAACCATTGACCATAAGTTTACTTCTTACATTTGAGGTTAAGGTTCGCATTTTGGAGAGACCAAAACCCTGCCTAAAGCATATATGTTATATATCAGATATATAAGTATGTCTGTTTCACTGAATGATATATTTTTTTATGACGGTATAATATACAAACTCTTAAGTTTGTTCCAATGCAAGACAACGGATTCTAATGCACCATCCCACGTAGATATCCATGTTATCGCCACTCGTGGAAAGACTAAACAAATGTGTTCAATCATTGATCCTCAAAATAGCCTTATGTGTTTCCGCCCTTCACAAACATGAGTAGATAAATGTTCCAAGCTCCAACATGTTAACTTTATGTTGGTACAACAAATTATGTATCTAGATAGAGATCCCTACCTTCCCTAAAACTGGTGCCATTCCCATTATAACTGAAGCCAATGCAGAGCGAACATGTTGAGATGAATCTGTCGATAACTCCTATGGCAAATAAACTTGATCAGTTGTAAACATCTGTAGACATCAACACAGATAGAAGTCTACAAAATGTTAACACTTAACCTGTGCGAATGTAAATATTTTTCTGAAATGTGTACCTTCACACATGGTAGAATATGCTGGATAGCAAGATCTGGATTTAATATGCGGGAAAACTTAGTAACTTTTCCGGCGGCAGCAATACGTACTTCAGCCTCATTATCACGCAGTAGCCGAACATATGCAGGAACCAAGTCCGACCTAAAAATTACCATCATTACATACAATCAAATTAGATTTGTTATAACTTAAATACATATTTTCATAAATCACAAGTTCTTTAGGCTGACTAAAGAGCATACGTTTCTTAATATTACAACTTACAAATTAGATTATTAGATAAGATAGCACCAGAAGGAATAAGCATGTGGGCAAAGCATGAAGAACAAACTAGTCATTCAACAGGTAGGAAAGGTTACCTGGTGGGCTCAGGACCAACAGCTTCACAAAGCTCATATAGTTGATTTGCAACCATGTAACGAACACGCCACGACTTATCCTGGTCAAGAAGTAATTTAATGATTTAACATGTAAAACTTCAGTTTCAGAGCAACACAAGCCAGAAAAAAACTGAATTAAATCCATTTTTATTTGTATCTCATTATTGAGAATAACCAGGGGAAAAAACAGATTTCTTCAAAATGAAGGTGGACAGGCCTATGAACATGGAAAGCAGGTTGACAGCCAACTAACTATCGTAAACAAAAGAGAATTCACCACCTAAAGACCTGCATCCCAAGTTTTAACTGGTAATTTATGACTACTTGGCTTTCTGTTCATCCTGAACTTCACTCTTCTTCAGACAAAAATCTTTTCATCTTCATGAATTTCCAACTGGCTAGTGATAAGAGAAAAAGAAACCAAGGGGGAAGGTGAGGCGGTTCTTTCATGGCTAGCTATACCAGACAATGCACATCTTCCCAACTGATATAAATGCATACTATACCTGTGAGAAATTAACTATGACAGGGAGAATATGAGCCACACAATCTTGAGGCTCCAACAATTTCCCAAGAGCAGCACAACCCTCAACAGCAAGTAGCCGAACAGAATCTTGTTCTGGAAGAACAAGAAATCATTAATCTATTCTTATCCAGCAGCACATGTCAAAAAACAGAAGTACAATAAATATTACACAATGCTACACATTTATCACATTTTTCTTTGTCAAAATATATTGAGTACATTTCAAGTTTCTAACAAGGGAAAAAACTTATTTTCTTTAATGTTAAAGACTTACGGAAATCTAAAAGTCTTATCTAAACTACAAAATCAAAGGTTTGAAGCTGCATTGTCTGGTAAAATATTAAACCAATATAAATTAACCTTAATGCAATTTATTATTACAATGTATGTAAAAAGTAGATGATTGTGAGAGAGGAAATTAAAGCACCAAACATCAATGTACTTCCAATGTTAAAAGACAAAACATACCATATGCACTACTGCATATTCATTTCACATTTTCACCCCCCCCTTCCCCTTCTCCCTCACTCTTAATGTTGGAAATAGTACATCAACTTCACATACCATCCTGTGTGAGATCCTCAAATATAGACATGATGTTGGTTTTCAAGTGAGTAGGTTCAACAGTAGCAGCAAATTTTCCCAGGTTTGTTGCAGCAGATCTCCTAACCATAGGCATATCATCTCGACACAGCTGACCATACATAGTTCTCAGCTCAGTTTTTAACAACTCTGGTGCACTAGAGTAAGCTATATGGAACAAGCCGCATGAGGAAACACGTGCTGTGAACCACTCACCAGCAGCCAGTCTCTACATTATGGAGATTGTGGTGAGTGAATGATTAAATGCACTGCGATTCTAACTGCTGTTTGGTATCATAATATCAACAGGACCATAAAGACAGGACTAGGCAGTAAAGTATTAACATAGGGAGGAAAGTAAGAAACATAAGCTGAAGCCCTTAAATCCACAAGAAACATAAATTAAGAATTTTGCAACAAAAAAAAGTAATAATAATAAAGAGTTAACCGGGAAAAATATAATTAATATTGCAACATAATGATCCCATCTCTGGACCCAATGACCAAAAAGAAAAAGCTTTCTTATGGCTCTAAAATGCGTAGTATTCAGTAGGAATCCATAATATAAGACTATGAAAATCCTAAAAGCTCTGAAGGAACCCTGACCAAAAAACCAAGAATGAAAAATTAACGTAACCATCCATCACTGGGCACTTATGCCAACCTCCTGCCTTAAATCAATCAGGCACCTGGAGTTGTGGTATGTGCTACTTTATTTCTAAGCATCACTCAAGAACTTGAAAAAAATGGTTTGAGTGGGATTTATACTTGAATCCGACGCTTGATTTAAGGAAAACATAAAAAAAGAAAACAGTTGAAGCGAAAAACAACTTTTTAATATGATTAGATATTTAAAATCATAGTTATGCATTTTGATTGTCAATTACTTCCTATCAGGCATCATACAAACATAAAAAGTGAATTGTGTGTTATCTTTAACCAATTAGAAGAGCACGACAAATGCAGTCGGTGTGTTCTTAAATCTAAAATGGTGGAGAAATTCTCAAAATCTTCTTGGATTCTCAAATTGTCTAGGACAACATTTTCATAATTATTAAGCTAAAGCGTAAGAAAACCTTGAGGATTAAGAAAGACAAAAGTGAAGTAAAAAGAAAAACATAAGGTAATGGAACTATCTACCTTAACTAGAGGAATAAAGTATTCAACCAAGTCCTGTTCTTTCATTTGAGCTCCAATTCTACATAGTGACTCAACTGCTTTGTCCCTCACGCAGGTTTCCTCAACTGTGCAGAGAGCTTCTAATGGTGGTAGTAGCACATTGGCATGGTCTACACCTCCAACGTAAGGGATAAAAACCCCCAACTCCTCTGCCATTGCAAGAAGCACCTCATCATCATCGTCATTGTTCTCACTGAGAAAAGGAATCAATTCCTTCCTGGTCCTTTCCTCCCCGAGTGCACGTGCAATTGTGGAAAGTCTGCGGATCGAGTTCAGTCTAAGCTGAATATCTTCGTTCTTTAACTCATCAATCAAAACTGCTATTGGGTATAGAGGTTCATCTATCATAGCCATCTTGTCTCACCAGATCCTCAAAACTGCAAACAGAAGCAAGTATAAATAAACCATTTGATGCTCATTCCATCAAGTGCAGAGTAACCACTTGGCTAGCAATAATTTGATCGTTCATTTTTCTCAGAAAGCTGCAACTTTTTCTTTCATATTTATTTTTCTTCTTAGCAACCAAAGGCTTGCATAAAAAAGGTACTTAATTTGAAATTTTCACATAAAGAAGGACCAATATCAAAATCGCCTCTTGATCTCAAGCAATAGCCCAAATTTCAGCGAACATTTAATTATAGGAGAACGGGTACCACAGAGAAAAAGGCTTTTGTCGAGGAAATAAAAGTAGAAAATCCAAATTCCATTGCAGCAATTAGAGAGAAACAGAGGGAAGCAAAAGGAGAGAACGACCTACGGGAAGCGCAAAACCGAGAGAAGGAGAAAGGTTTTCGAGTTGCACCTGGTGCCTGGCGGGCTTGTTTGTCGGAAATTGGAACTGGATCTGATAAGGGACGGTGGTGAAAAATGAAAACGCCGCGGACCTGTGGTTTGGACAGAGAGAAAATCCTTTATAATTTTCCCTGGAATTTCACCACTTTCGAGTATTTCTCATTTCATGTTGACCAAACTGCCTCGTTTTGTTCAAGTTAAAAGCACGTCCCCAATATGATTTGGCCCGACCCACAACCGGCTGTAACAAATACTGGTTGAAGCCTGTCTCCTAACTCCTAACTTAACTTTCTCTCCGAAACTGGTGAATTGTGTCAATTTCTACTAATTATGATTTATGTTTTTTCGGTTTTGTTTGAAGTTGAATCAGTTCCAATAATCAAAAAAATTAAATAAAAATATTCTCACCTTTAAATAATAAGATATAAACTTGACTAGTCTAATTACAATTGAACTTAAAATAATTTTATAAACTGTACCAATAAATAAAAGCATAGATTATTTAAAAAAAGAAAATAGTCCAAAATGCACCCTCACCCTCAATAAAAAATGGTTTTATGAAATTCATTCCCTTCTCTTCTATCTATTCTCTTATTCCCGCGGCATGTTCCATCTCTTGCCGTTGGATTGAAGTGTTTGTGATTCAGGTGATCCGCAATATAGACCTCAAGTGTTTTGAGTGCTTTTGTGATTGGCCTCTTTCCCTCGTTTTAAGAATTCATGTATTAAAATGTCAACATGAGAATGTGATTGTCTGAGTGTTTTTCTCTATTTATAAGAACATTAAAAGCAGTTCGTATCACTGACTAAATTTACTCAGATCTGATCATATAACCCCAGTAACGAGCACAAAGCAATTGACTCGTGGAACAACAGCTGTCCATCGGCTCAAACAAAATTGCTCAATACTAAGCCCAGCTCAGATTGAGGAAAAATAAGTTTACATGGCCCAAAGACAACCAACTATATATTAAGGGGCTTCCAAATATTTTTCATGCTGTTTGGCTTTCGGCTACATTCATTCTAATCATTTGATTTTGAATCCCGTAAATAGAATGCAAACACCCAGGTGTCACAATTTTTCTTCAACGTCGTGGACAACCCAATATCAGATTCCATTTTTGGTATATATAGCCGCATTTAGGAGCTGTACGTGAGAATTAGTGTCACGTTTAAGTCTCTCTCAATCCTTAGATTTCATGCAGTTACACAATCTGGACCAAAACCCACCAGATGCTACTTGCTGCTCAAGCGGGTCCTTAAAGTTTGCTTTCTCACTTAATTCGTCAAACGAGTCAACAAGGTTTTGGAGTCTTGCCACAAATTCAATCAGAAGGGATGTAAATGTTGCTAGAGACAATGCACTAGCCCTTTCATAAGTTTTTGAATCTTCCTCTTTTGTCACTACATCTGCGTTAAAGGAAATACGTGCAGGCCAAGATATCTGTTTCCTGAACATGTTTTCTGTGGTAACAACTGCAGGCACCGCAGGGTTAACATCAGGAGCAAGGTGGCCATCCCAACTTTCAGAAACTTGAACTGATCTGAGATCAAGCACAGCTTCACTGAGAGACTTGTACTCCAGAAATTTTCTTTCTTCATCCACATTCAAGAGGTCTTGGGGATCACCCTCCTCTCTTGACCGATTTCCAATTTCCCAGCCCTCTGCATCTACAAGAAGGTAAGACTTTTTGTCAATCTTCTGTTGCAATTCTTCTGCCGCCTCATGTACTTCATACAGAATGTCTACCTGGCCGAGCTTCTCCATGTTTTTAACTCTCTTTCCAAGTTCACGTAACACTTTTGCCCCTTCACATCCTACCCGCTGAAGCTCGCTACAGAAAACTTGTCTTTTCTCAGCTGGGGCCTACATATCAAAAAGGAAGTGCAGTACAAATACTTCAATGGATAATTTAACAAAACAAAAAACAGAAAGGAGATCTTAATCCTTTGTATCAGATAATCAGAGTGTTTCAATGAGAACATCATTCCATTTTCAGTTGCTGCAGCATGGAATGTTATAAATCAGTCCACTCAAATTTTAAATATCATCTAACATAATAGGTGTGATAAAGGATCCAAAACATCACAGGTAGAAGGAACAGTTTGCAAAATTGGAATGCCGTGGCCAATATAGACAAATTATGAATCACATTATTTTAAATCAAATCAAAAGATGGATTCACAGAATAAAAAGCTTTGTTTTACTGCAGTGACCAATGTCCTGAATAACATAATAGGTGTGAAGCAGAGGCAATCTTCTAAATCAGGGTCATGTAAAGGAATAATCTTTATGGTCAGTTTCAGTTTAGATGCATCCTTAAGTTAAGACTTACTTACGTTCCTAGCAAGCAGTGACAAACTCAAAACTTAAACTTCATTCATTGCTGGCAACATCATTTAAAAAAATGTCTATTCTTATTTGAACCTGTATGTTCTACGTATACTATTATAGATAACCTAATTTCTCTATATTAAACTATCTTAAAACTCTTCTTCAAAACTAATACAGTCAAGATATTATGGAATAAAAAATAGAAGTTCAAGTATTAAACCATAAAAGGATCATAATTTAGATTTTCTTATAGTACTTTTACTGAAGAAAAAGTATCTACTCCCCACGTCACATGCACTCACATGTCCATGCTAATTCAACTCTATCTTCTAGCAAGCACGGCCAGCTGGCCATGTATTGCAAACCAATATATGGATGACCAGACACCTAATGCCTGAGTAACTTCTTTATAGTATTTTGGAGGGAAGAAACAACATTAGGCCTATTTCCAAAGGAAGACAAATTCAAAATCCATAGGTGTATCTCAAAATAAAAATAGCATTACAGAAAATTTCCCAGATAAGAAGTACCTGTATTTCAGAAAGTATACACCCATGCATAGCCATTACCATAAACGCACAATGCCTCAGAGCCCCACTAACTTTTACAAAATTCTTCCACGGATATTTAAGCATCTTGTAATGACCATGAGGTGGCTCCCAAACAGCAAATCCCATCTTCAATAGCATGAAACAATCAGTCAGAAAGAGAATCAATATTTATTTATAAAATGGATAGAAAATTGAAGTAGATAATACCAAAGCATCCTCTTGACTTGTAGATTCAACAGCTGATCTGTAGCCACTATAAACTGGGTCATCAGAAGCCTGGTAAGTTAAAATTTTTGAAGGCACCCTCTCATATTCAATACAATTAAGATAGTGATTTACAACACCTGAAAAACAGGTCAAAAAAGTTATTCAAGATAGGAAATGAGATTGAAAAGCAGCAAATCTATGTGCTAGTAATTCCAAATGGAAGGCGATAAGCAAGAACATATTGTAGACAACCTTCCAAAGATGTTGCAACACCAGTAAAATTTTTGGCCACCAGATTATGAAGATCCTCGCCAGCCCAGATTGGAAATATACACATATTTACTCCCAATGATACACCAGCACCAAGGGCAATGAGCAAAAATCTATTTACAGCTGTTTGAACAAATTCCCCTGTTCTATATCCAGATACAGTAATGAAACAATACGTGATCAAGAACACACGGAACCCATATTCGTAAGCTTTCAACGTCGGGTATAGCTTGGCATAGGTGGTACAAAATCCTAGCAATCACAGAGCTTGTCAGAAAAAAAGGCACGAGCCCAAAAGGTAGTAGAAACAAAAGTGAAAGAAATGGAAATAAGGCATAAATCAACAAAATGAGAACTGAAAGTGATTAAAAGACCAGACCTACAGTGAAGATACTAACAACTACTATACTCTCTTCCCATTCTCCAGCCAATGCTGATAACTCTGCCATCCCCAAAGCTAATCCTCCCGCCGACAAAGTCCCCAATCCTCTGTTAAACCCTTTGCTTAGAGTTGCACCTGTCGAATTGCATTGTGAAAAATTATAAGTGAAAGATAGATACTTGAGCCCGGGTTGACCCAAAGAAAAGCATGAGAAACAAAATTCACAAAAGCGTAATAAAAAAAAAGGATTTTATTATGAAATATTGTATACGGTTTGAAGACGAAGCTATCAGATGAAAATATTGATTTAATTAAGCGGTAAATGCAAAATGCCGGTTTCTTCAAGTTGAACACATGAGCACAAAACGACCGACAATTAAACAGTGGCTTTTGAACATGCAGCAGAAAATAATAACCTGTATCCATCAAGAAGAAGAAGAAGCTGAATTAACAAGCAGGACTACAAAACCACTGTATTGAGTGGCATAAATTGTTTTGGCTTAAAGCCCGCTTTGTCAAATATTTTAGTAATCATCCAAAAAAATAAAATGCACAGTAGCACCCATTCCCATTTTAAGCAACAACCCGTGTAAATTAGTTTCCTTTGTCTATCATTATCTCACTTACTGGTTATGTCATTGGGTAAGTAAAAGGAATGACTTTATGCAATAACCCACGCAAAAGCGCAAATTCCAAATGATGCACGTGAGTTAAACGAAGAAAATGGAGTAAATAAATTGAAGCAGACCCACAAAAAATAAAATAAAATTTAATTTCCGCTTTTGTGGGGAGAGAACCATCGTACCTATACTGAATTCAAACACGACCACAACAGTCAGTATAGCCCAGACGGAATAGCGACTCATATTCTTGAAGGGCTCTTTCAAGAAAATCAACAAGGAAATGAGCACCAAAGCAAGACCCATTTTGGCTGAGAAGATAATCTTCCTGGGATCAGAGTGACCCATCTCCCAGGCCTTAATAGCAACACGCTGCAGTGTCTTCCAGCCGTTGATAACCCCATCGGACAAAGCACGATACGAGCAACAGCTCCTTGGAAGCTCTTCTTCGTCAAATTCGGGCATATTGATCTTTATCTGGGAATAGCCTCCCTTCGTGGAGAGTAGCCTTTCCCTCTTCTCTGCGAAATTGTACCTGAAAGACCCGAGTTTTGGAATTTTCGAAGACATTTTTTTCACCAAGGAAATTGATGCGCTTGTTTAAGATTAGAAATGGAAAATCTCTAAACACAGCGAGTGCAGATTTAGATCGAAGAATAACTTGGGACAGCAATTGTTTCTACTTTCTATCCAACTTCGAAAGGAAAAAGCAGCGTCACTGTGGCAATAAATTTTTCGGTTTGTTAGTTGTTAGAAGAGCAGCTAGAGCGGAACGACGCCGTCTACAATCGGATCGGAAGGCGGCTGTGAAGAACCGTATCCGCACAAAAAACTGAAGAAAGCTTTTTTCTACATCCAACGCGTAAAGCTAGACGTCCAAAAAGAGTGGCTGGCTCTAGCAACTACATTCCCGTGGCCCGCCGTGCTGGCCATTTAAAACCGGACACGTTTCAGAATGAACGTGCGTACCTGTACTCTTTTCTTTTTGGGACAGATACCTGTACTCTTGGCATACACGTTAATACACAACCAATAAAAGAAATAAAGAAAAGGCAAAGGAAAGAAATGAACTTCTGTATCCATAAACTACAAGTTGTTTTTTTTTTTTTTTTCCGAGGGGACTGGCACAAGTTGTTCGTTGGGTATGGTTAAACTAAACCTCGGGATTAGGCCGTCACCTACCCACTCCGAATTGGATATGGATCCTCTGCTGTGGTATAAACCACAGCAGGGGGTGCAGT
Source organism: Gleditsia sinensis (assembly GCA_037074535.1). Lineage (NCBI taxonomy): Eukaryota > Viridiplantae > Streptophyta > Magnoliopsida > Fabales > Fabaceae > Gleditsia > Gleditsia sinensis. The sequence continues at coordinate 32,569,680 of CM073474.1, read as the reverse complement.
GGGTAAAACGCAGTCTTTGGGCTGCGTTTTACCCACCTTTTTTTAAAAAAATTCATTTTTAATTTATTTTTAAATTTTAATTATTTTCAAAAAATTATTTACAAAATTATTTTTCTTTAAAAAAATAGAAATAAAATATAAAAAATTTAAATTTATTTTTCAATTTAATTTTTTAAAAATAATTTGTTGAAAAATTAAAATTTAAAAATATATTGAAAATAAAAAATCTAAATTATTTAAAACTAAATTTTGAAATAAATTTAAAAATATATAAAAAAAATGAGAAAATAAACATAAAAATATAAAAATTTATTGAAATTTTGGATTTTTTATTTTTAAATATATTTTATATATTTCTAAATTTTAAAAAATTTCAACAAATTATTTTAAAAAATTTAAATAAAAAATAAAATTTAAAAAATTTTAACAAAAAAATATTTTCAAAAAATTATTTTATTTTTATATTTTATTTCCATTTTACTTTTTTAAAGGAAAAAGGTGGGTAAAACGCGGATATGGATCCTCCGCTGTGGTATAAACCACAGCAGGGGGTGCGGTGGGTAAAACGCAGTCTTTGGGCTGCGTTTTACCCACCTTTTTTTAAAAAAATTCATTTTTAATTTATTTTTAAATTTTAATTATTTTCAAAAAATTATTTACAAAATTATTTTTCTTTAAAAAAATAGAAATAAAATATAAAAAATTTAAATTTATTTTTCTATTTAATTTTTTAAAAATAATTTGTTGAAAAATTAAAATTTAAAAATATATTGAAAATAAAAAATCTAAATTATTTAAAACTAAATTTTGAAATAAATTTAAAAATATATAAAAAAAATGAGAAAATAAACATAAAAATATAAAAATTTATTGAAATTTTGGATTTTTTATTTTTAAATATATTTTATATATTTCTAAATTTTAAAAAATTTCAACAAATTATTTTAAAAAATTTAAATAAAAAATAAAATTTAAAAAATTTTAACAAAAAAATATTTTCAAAAAATTATTTTATTTTTATATTTTATTTCCATTTTACTTTTTTAAAGGAAAAAGGTGGGTAAAACGCAGCCTTTGGACTACGTTTTACCGGATATGGATCCTCTGCTGTGGTATAAACCACAGCAGGGGGTGCGGTGGGTAAAACGCAGTCTTTGGGCTGCGTTTTACCCACCTTTTTTTAAAAAAATTCATTTTTAATTTATTTTTAAATTTTAATTATTTTCAAAAAATTATTTACAAAATTATTTTTCTTTAAAAAAATAGAAATAAAATATAAAAAATTTAAATTTATTTTTCTATTTAATTTTTTAAAAATAATTTGTTGAAAAATTAAAATTTAAAAATATATTGAAAATAAAAAATCTAAATTATTTAAAACTAAATTTTGAAATAAATTTAAAAATATATAAAAAAAAATGAGAAAATAAACATAAAAATATAAAAATTTATTGAAATTTTGGATTTTTTATTTTTAAATATATTTTATATATTTCTAAATTTTAAAAAATTTCAACAAATTATTTTAAAAAATTTAAATAAAAAATAAAATTTAAAAAAATTTAACAAAAAAATATTTTCAAAAAATTATTTTATTTTTATATTTTATTTCCATTTTACTTTTTTAAAGGAAAAAGGTGGGTAAAACGCAGTCCAAAGGCTGCGTTTTACCCACCGCACCCCCTGCTATGGTTTATACCACAGCAGAGGATCCATATCCCTATATTCAAAGGATATAGATTCTCTGCTGTGGTATAAACCACAGCAGGGGGTGCGGTGGGTAAAACGCAGCCTTTGGGCTGCGTTTTACCCACCTTTTTCCTTTAAAAAAGTAAAATGGAAATAAAATATAAAAATAAAATAATTTTTTGAAAATATTTTTTTGTTAAAATTTTTTAAATTTTATTTTTTATTTAAATTTTTTAAAATAATTTGTTGAAATTTTTTAAAATTTAGAAATATATAAAATATATTTAAAAATAAAAAATCCAAAATTTCAATAAATTTTTATATTTTTATGTTTATTTTCTCATTTTTTTATATATTTTTAAATTTATTTCAAAATTTAGTTTTAAATAATTTAGATTTTTTATTTTCAATATATTTTTAAATTTTAATTTTTCAACAAATTATTTTTAAAAAATTAAATAGAAAAATAAATTTAAATTTTTTATATTTTATTTCTATTTTTTTAAAGAAAAATAATTTTGTAAATAATTTTTTGAAAATAATTAAAATTTAAAAATAAATTAAAAATGAATTTTTTTAAAAAAAGGTGGATAAAACGCAGCCCAACTGCTGTGATTTATACCACAGCGGAGGATCCATATCCCTCCGAATTAGCCCAATTTTGATATGAGCTTGGTAATTCTTGTAAGTTTAACAATTTGATATTTTAAATTGTATGTTAGTTTAAAAAATATATTTTTTAAATTTTATATTATTTTTAAAAACAAATTTTAATGTTAAATTTTAAAATTATTTCAGCTGTATATTATTTTTTAAACATGAGTAATATTAATTTTTAAATTTCAATGTACTGAAAAACAACTACTACGGTCTATCCGCTCCAGGTGTCTAAACTGGGCCGAAGTTACAGCAGCATGCGTCGCATGGTGCTGATGTTTATCAGGTGAGGGTTTTTTGGTCAAAACATTTTGTACTTTGTAGCCACATTGTTTTTATCTCTTTTAGTTTGGTAGATGGGCAAAATTCAATTTCACTTAAAACAGTTAATTTTACGATTTGCTTGGTTGAAGTGCAAGATGTGGAATAAAGAAGTAGGATGGCATGGCACATGGGCCAAATCCATCACGTGATGATTTGTACGGAATGTTGATTATTTAATTAAAAAAAAATGGGACTACACACTAATAACCCAAATGTAGATTGATTTATGATATTTAGTATTATCTGAAACTAAATTAGAAGAACCAACTTTTTAATATTTTTATGCAACATATTAATTTACTCTTATTGAAAAAAACAACAACTTATGTTGCTTTTTCTTCTTTGTATATCTTTCTATATAGTTGCTAAGCTTTATTTATGTTTTGATATGTCTTAATAATGCTTAGTGCATGATAGTTTTAATGTAGAAATAGAGAGACCAAACTAAATAAACCCAATCCTATTTTGTTTAGTGCAATTCTGTCAAGGTTGTTGGATTGGTTTGATTTCTTTTTAGAATTCGACAATTTTGGTTTGGATGAAGTTTTTATTCTTGAAAGTTGAAACCAAGGTCGGTAATCACTGTACCGTCGTGGCAGTTTTTCGTCTATTTCTTTTCACAATTTTTTTAAAATAAATTATACTGAGTTTCTCTTTAGATTATATTAATTTTTTTTTTATTTCAAAAATAAAAATCCATTCCTAATATTTAAAGTTATAATACAAAATACCTCCACAATTAACCTCTTTCAACAGAGTTAACAGATTTTGCCATTGAGATTTCAAAGTGGCTCAACTTTGTTCTTTTTCTAAACGAAAAATTACTTTTCTATCATTTTCTAAGAAAATAAGCCCGAAGTTGATGAGAATTACTTGCAACAAAATATTTAATCTCTCCGAGCTACAACGGTCTTTAAGCATAATGCAATGTGAAAAATATTCCATCTAAAACATGTGTATGGTAAGTAAAAGTTTGCCTCGTCGATGCGAAGAGAAGCTATAGCCAGTTGTGTCCAGAAATTAGGCAGATAACCCTTTCGTTCACAATGAACAAGGTCTTGGTGGCATATTTAAGGAGCTCAATTTTAGTCTCCCTCTGAACTCATCAATTAGAAAATGCGACAATCTTTCCCAGAGAAGAGAGAGAAGTTTAGGCGTGGGAATAGAGACTGAGGTAGGGATCAAACTATTACTTTTAAAACAAAAAGGGAAACTCACTGTATTTAGTCTATATCATCGTAAATTTCTTCGTTGAATTACGTTTCCAAGAACTAGACTGTTTGGACGCTTGCGTTCATATGCCGCTTCGAACACGAACCGGCAGATCAGATCTTCCCTAACTTTTTCCATGTGACATGGAATGTCTGAATTCTTCAACAGCTATCAAAATCAACGGAAACCTAATTCAAAAGCTACCTAGTACCTAAAATTCCTGTTGTGGCTGATTAAAATATGAGGTAGTTACCAACATGTGGTCGGTTGAGCTGGCAGGAGAGCTCTTCCCCTTAAGCAAGGTCTCGGGTTCGAGCCTTGTGTATGGAGAAATCACGGTTGGGAGACCTATGCCGCCTTCGGGTTCCTCACATGGTCGAATCCGGAAGTAGTCGGGTAGTACCCGGATACCGGATGGTTTAACCAAAAAAAAAATATGAGGTAGTTCTCTCTCTTTCTCCAATTATTGATCATTCGCTTCTGCTCCTCGTTTTCACCGTTGTTCTCGCTTAAGTCTGGTATTTCTAATATCTCAACTCTGTGACTAGTCGTCGTCTTTATTTTGACTGCTGCATCCCGAGGATTTAGCTCTATTACCCTGCTTTGCTTCTTCTCTATCACATTGGTCTCTACTTCTAGTAGAATCAATTGAACAAAAAATACTTTAAAACATCAGCGACAGAAAAAAGATAGAGGTAACCTAAAATTAATTCGAGATCAGATTCAAAACGTTAACGTTAGAAGGCTTTCCATAAAGTAGATGAAGCCTAACCTGGCATATCAACACGGGCTCTCTTTACTTCTCTATAACACCCATCTAAGTTCGCATCCATCCTATCACCATGTCCAACTACTGCAAACGAAAGGAAATATAAAATTGATTCACATGGTTTTATTGACTAGCTAACGTGAGAGAAAAAGAGAAATTTTCTCTCCTTTTGCAATAGTGACGCCACAAAAGAGAAGACGAAAAATCTCTGCATCTTTTGACTAGCAAGTGGGTTGGTTTGTAATTTGCTATATCACTCCATGAGATGTACAAATTATACTACAATCTGGAAAAATCACTTGAGACTCAAAGGATAACTTGTATTCCCGCATATTTTCAAGACGGGGGAAGAATACAAATATTTGTCGAGAAAGCAGAAGGATTTCAATGATTTCCCCATAATTTCTTGTAGATTTGCCGGGATTCCCGCAGCCTTGGCACTGGAGAGTCAGATCAAGTAGAGCCTTACAATTGCTGTCATAGATTAGAATGAAAACGCATTTCATTTGACAATTTGTCCATGAACTCAACTCCAGGATCTCTCAGAATAGATACACTCAAGAGATTACATATGTAAACAGAAGCATTAACTTAGAAGCAGAGAGCAATGCTTCCGAGTTTGAATTCATTTGCCTCCAATAATCATAAGCTTAAAATAAGGTGTGATTACAGTATACAATATATGGGGAGACTAGTCCAAACTAGGAGCCACCTCTGTGGGATTGGACTCAAATACATCTGAGTTGGATTCCTCTGGTTCTTCTAAAAGTTCTCGAGACTGAATTGATTCCTTGTATGCAGGAGTCTCCTTGAAATCTGTCGCCCCCTCGTTATATGTCGCCACAGCTATCCCACAAGCAATTAACTGTGATCACATTAAGATTATAACACTTAACATTCAATCTACATGTGCATATTCAAGAAAGTTTTTGCAATTAAACTATAAGATTTTCTTTCCAACGCTCCGCACTCTTCATTTTTAATTCATTATAATAATATAGAGAAAATTCATATATATATATATATATATATATATATATATATATATATATATATATTATCAACCTTGGTCCCAAGATATACAAGTTCATTAAGAAACTAAATTTACAAGTATTCGCATTAATCAGTTCATAGTTTATACAGTCAAGCATTCAGGCAATGCAGCATTATGTTTTTCTGCTTACATGTACATAAACTATTGATTCTATTCTCAGAGATAAAGAAAGAAGCTGTGATGGATTGAAAATTAAAAATGCCACGACCTTCCCATCAAGAAAGAAAAAAAGGGAAAAGACGAATTACCGCAAAAACAATGCCAAAAGCCCACATATACTGCACAAAGAAGCCGAGAGCGTCCCACTGTGGCCCTTCCCAGAAGTTCGATTTGTCACCGGGAAGCTCCGGCAAGAAATACCCATCGTCGGCGTCATCAACAACATCTTGAATCTCGGCCGTCTGTTGCTGTTCTTGATCTTCGATCGTGATGGAGCCCCTTCGGGTTTTGCTGTCCAACCTTCCTGTGCGAGGTGAGAACTTCTTCGCCGAAACTATGTGAAGTTTTCGAGTTGAGAATGCGAGTGTCAATTGGGAAAGGTCATGGGAGGCGCACCGATATTTAGCGATGTTACTGCAGAGGATTCTCGCACAGCCACCGCTGCCTACAGATAATGCCATTAGTGGACGAGAGAGCTCTGGGCACACGAAAGTTGGTGTTTGCTGTGGATAAGAGGAATAACCGAATAAGAACGTTTGGGATCCGATTGCACGATCCAACTCCGTATCTGAATAAGGATCGGGTTTTCCATACACCCCACCTGCCCTTTTTTTTTTTTTTTGGGGTGACAGATCGGGTTTGGTATTTGCTAAATATTTTCTCTAGCTATCATATATTTTCTTTTCTTACAGCACACGCATTTTGATTTATCGATTAAATTGGAAGAAATATAATAAGAAAAGATAGCGCGATGATATGGGCAAACTAAGCGATGCATCCGGTTTTTTAAAAAGTAATAGTATATTTTTGAAATAATAAAAAAATGAACAATTCATGTACTTTAATGGGTGCAAGACATATGAATTGTTTGAAATTGTTTTCAATATTTTTATTTTATTATCTTTTTAAAATAATTTTTAAAATTAAAAATTAAAAAATTTCATTAGATATAAAATTTAAAAATATTTTTAAAAAAATAAAAAAAAAATTAATTTTAATAAATTATTTTTATTTTAAAAAAAATTGAAAACAATTTAAATAAAAATAAAGAAAATAATAAAATTATATTTTTACAAAAATAATTTATAAAAATAACATGATAAATAAAAAAAATTATTTTTGTAAAATAAAAAATTTTAAAAATTATTCTAAAAACTGTTGTCAAACCACTTCATAATATTTGCATCTTAAACGTGAATATAGTACAAAAGCAACCGAGGGGCACTGCAGCTGTGATAACATAAAAATTCTAAAAATCTAATCAGAACTATAATCCCATTAAAACAAAAAAAATCATTGAAAGGCAAGATTTAGGGCGTTTGTCCCGAAAGAAAAATACGTAAAATATTATACTTGTACCCCGTAGTGAACGCGAGTAACTTGATTCAAAATTTGAAATTTTAATTATGAAAGAACATATTCCACGATTGAACAGGGCAACATAATTGGAACAGGCACATCCGTGATCTTATTTGATTTTGCAATAAAAACAACCTGCAAAAATTTTTACATCTACCATCTACTCTACGTTTGTCTGGTTTCATCATCTTCGTACATTTTTACATGTTCCGTCCTATCATCACATAGCCTGCAATGACTCCGACCGCCACAATACATCATACGGTTCCTCGTATTCCAACAACCCATCTAAGCTTTCAAAACCACCGCCCTCGTTCTCTTCCGTGCCTCCTAACCCAATTTCATCTTCGAACCCCAACAACCCCCCCAAATCAACTTCTTCCGCCCCAACCTTCTCCGCTTCTTCGCTTTGCGGTTTTGCCGACGGCGGTAGCCCGAGTTCGTCGTCCGACGCTTCCAATAGGTACCCCAAATCCATTTGTAACTCGCCGGATTCGGGTAGTGGGTCGAGAACCACCGCATCCTGACCCGGGGCAAGTATCTCTTCCTCGAAGCTCTTGATCACAGAGTCCAGACCCTGCATCATCGTGTCACGCTCGCCCATATTATCCGTATCGTTAAGAATGTTTAGCAGGTCGTGTTGGATGTCCCGGGAGTCCAGAGTCGGGTCTTCCGAGTCAACCCGGACGAGTTCATACCCTTCCGAGTTCACACATTCCTCCCCCGAGTTCACTCGGGTAACGTGAGACTCGGACGAGTTAACATCGGAATCCGAATCAACTCGGGGAATCTTGGAAACCGACGAGTCTGCTTCCGAGTCATCCCGGGGTCGCTTCTGTTTACCGCTGGAAATCTCCATTGTAGCCGAAGAGGCAAAACGTGAAAAGATTAGAATTGGTGGTTTGTTACGCGGGCTCTTCTGGATGAAGTTGACACTCGAGATAGTAAAGGGTGTAAGAGAGAGAAAATAACAAGTTCTTGGGTGAGAGGAAAGGTAAAGGGGGGAGGATATATATAATGGGGGGGAAAAGTTGTATAGTGGGAGTTGTCTACTTTAATGAAAGTGGCAGATCGAGAGAGGGGCGCGTCGAGGGCTTTAATTAAAAGACACATCACGAAAGTCTCGTTTTTTTCGCTTTTCCTGTATCCCGATAATAATATAATAAATCTCAGATTCTCTCTTTCTTTTTTCAGCTAAAAGAGAAGATTTTTCTGGGGCGTACTTTATTCTTTTCTTTTTTTCCCTTAAGCTATGAGAATTAACTAAATTTAAATGGAGAAGTTGAAGTCCGGAAAAGGGCCCACCGCGTTAGGAGAAATCGTGTGGTTGGTTTTTTCCCTTGGAGGGGTGTGGGTTTGGAATTTTGGAATGGTCTCGGTGACGACGAGTGATGACCGTTGATTGATTCCCCCTTTCTTTTTCTTTCGTTTCAATGCTGCCCTTGTTGGTAGTCTTGCTTTTTATTCTATTATTATCCTTTTTACATTAGAATAACAAGCTGTTTCTGTTTATAATGAGAAAAATTAAAAAGAAGTTTCTAATTTCCATGTTCCCCGTTTTGAATTTTTGTAAAACCACTCCTTTTTGCTGCCAAATGTCTGGCTTCCCCTTCCAGTCTCTTCTCGTTCGCATTATCTGTTTGTGCATTATCTGTTTGTTTAACGTTCAATTTCGATTGAAGATTTAATTTCTACTTGATATGGATTCATATTTAGCAAATAACTCCACTTTGACCGAATGGAAATATTAACATAATCTCCGATTTTCTCTCTCTATAGTCTTTTGCTTACTTAATTTATAATTATATATTTTTAGACTTATTAATTTGTAATTATTTATATATTGAATATTAAATTACCTTAGCTATATCATTTTTAATTCATTCAACACGGATGATTTTTTTTTATAACAATAAATTTAGATTGATAGCAGTATTTCCCAATTCGGGGACAGAACATGTCTCTGTGTTCAATAAATGTTTATAAAAAGCCTTACAGATAATTTACGCTAAAAGATAAATTATAGAGTTTGAATCTAAATTTATAACAATCAAATTATAAATTTGCTCAGTCACTACTTGGCCCATTCTTTGATAGCAAACACAGATGAATTTGTTAAAGAAAATAAATAAATACTTATTAAAAAAATCTCACAATAAATACTTAAGTAATTTTGCTTTGGTTTTATTCTTATTAGATATGTATTTATTTAGCTTGATCCGACTTAAGATAAGATTTTTCAACTTTTATTTCTCGTACTCCCACAGTCATTTTTCTTAAATAATTTTTAATTATTAAAACAGTCCTTACTTCAAATTATTTAAAACAGGCCTTATTATTAAAAATTTCCTTGTTGAGTTTATCTATAATTCAATTGAATCCCACAACAAGAACTAGCTAATTTTTTTTTTTTGTAAGTAAAGACAGGTGATTTTATTTTATTAAAATAAAAAAAATATCTTAATACATTATAAAAGAATTTCAAACTTTACAGAAATATTAAAAAGTGTTTAATTAATAAGAAAATAAAAATACATCTTTTGAGAATATCAAAATTTTATAGTAGCACAAAAAGACTTATTTAAAATTATATATTAACTGTAATTGCTCACTGTACAATTATTATAAGCTTAAAACTTTTAACTCTTTCTGAATTAACATATATATGATTTTGATAATATATATATATATATATTTTCAACAAAACTGACATTATCTTTAAAACTTAACTCTTTACTTTTTCGTTATGAACAATAAAATTGATATTAAAAAATTTAGTGGAATGAAATTTAACAAAGAACAAAACTTTTAAAACTTATGTAAAAATCGAGAAACATATTAAAAGATAAATTGGAAAAAAAACATAGCACAATTGAGAATACCTTGAAAACAGCACAAGTGCGGTATAACGGTGGCGAAAAATTACTAAGCTGTGAAAAAATGACTACTACAAAGAATAAAAAAATTTACGCAAGTTTTCTCATCCCGCCATATTCTCACAGCGTCCTTTGCAGCTTTCTCTGTGTAAATCTTTTATATTTACTTAATTCATAAAAATTTAATTAAAAAAAAATGGTGTTGTGGAGCGATGATGTAATATCTATGATGACATTAAAAAAAAATACACAATAAATGGACATAATATTAATGATATAAAATTAACTTTTTGCTTGTGACATTAACAGTTAATTTTCTAACATTCATGGCGTGCAGCTCGGAGTTTTCGTATCGTAGAGTTTAAAGCATTTGAATTTTCCCGAATTATCTTATGAGGTTTGATTCGAGGATAGCCGAATTTAAAGCCCGCTATTTCCGAGGCGGACCTTATTACCGACGACATTGTTACTTGTCTTGTCGTCTTCAACCCCGATGGGTCCACCCGGCTTGCCTAACCTAACCACCAGGTGTCAATAGCCCCGTCATCATAGCACTAATGAATCAATCGAATATTAAAGAAACAATAATTTTTGGAAGATGATGTTAGCGTGGTCCCACCGTTCTTTGCTTTCCACGTTCGCAAACCGCAACGTTCTTATCGAGCCCACGATGACCGCTTCCCGAAATAGGGTAGTGGTACAAGAGTCAGGTTCTGCGGCTTCCAGACATGCATGGCGCCAACTCATATAACTGTTTCCAACACGTGGATATGCGACCACGGTTGCCGCTAAGTAGTAGCCGGTTCTAGATGGCGTGATCAAAGTGCGGGGGTTTCCGCCTAAACACAATTTAAAATTTGATCCGTGGTGGACACGTGTTAGGGGAGACAAGATATTTTTCATTGTATAAATTATCTCTAAAAAAAGATTTGATGAAATTGCGTAACACCTTCTATTTTTATTGTTATTAGTCTTTTTTTTCGCATATCTTCTATTTTACTCATGTTTTTTTTTCAATAATTTAGTTACACCCTTTATAATAGGTCGGACGTGTTTGCCGGAAATGGACCTTTCAGAAACAGCAAAAAAAAAAGAAAGAAGGAAACCACAAAAAGAAATTGAAAACAATCACGGTCACCGTTCGATCATCCGTCAGATCACGTTTTCTGCCGACAGAAAAGATCCGAGCCTTTTTCTCGATTCGGCTTTTTCTTATAAGCGATGCATCTTCAATAAATTTAATTATGCCATTGTTTTTATATTGACATTTAAATGTAAAACGATTTAGAGTTATGTCGTAATGGTTAATTTTGTGAAATTTTCAAAAAATTCAATTCAAAATTAACAATTTTTATTGAAAAAAAGTTAAGTGTCTGACCCATAATAAAGTTTAATAAAAAATTAAATGATTCTCCTATTTACTTATAAATATAAACATATAATTTAGGAAACATTGAAAATTCTGCATCTTTATAATGTCACTCGTGTATTTTGGTTTACTTGTAAATTCATCACGTCGAATTAATTTATATATTAATATACGAATACGAATCCAGTATGGTGATGGTAGTTTCATTTTCTCGAAGATCCATTAATGGAAATTAACAAGAGAAAATAAAGAAAAACTATTAATGGAAATGATTTATATATATATATCTTCGCCCTTTCCCTGCTTCCACAGTTTCGCTCGATCACCTTGTTCGCAGGAGACAATAGAAAATACTCCCAAACAGGCGATTATGAGAGTCGGGGAGGGTGACTATATACAAATAGCTCCCGAAATTATAACTTCAAACAATTACTTGCTTTCTCTGATATTAGTTGTCACCGATTTTGTGTCACCTAATTATAATATCTCTACGATATACTCGAGATGAATCCAGCGCCCTTTGCGCTCTATCAATTGTCTTAAAGCAGACAGGTGTAACTTTATTGAACGAGAGAAAAACGAGCCAAATAATTTTTATAGTTGTTTATTCCTCTCGTTTTGTCGTTTTTAGTACATCTTTGATTTAAAATAATAAATAAATTTATATTTAGTGATTAATTTTTTTTTATAATATTAAAATTTTAAATTCAATTTTTTTAAAAATAATTTAAATAAAATTATTTTTATACTAAAAAAACTTAAAAAGTATTATGTGTTGAAATCCTAAGTGTGTAAGTTAAAATAAAATGTAAAATACGTGTCCCGAAGAACGAATAAAAGTTACATTTTTATTTTTATTTTTATTTAAAAAATAAAAAGTATTAAAACACTTTTAATTAAAGTTTTTAATTTTTATTGTGGGTTGTTTATATATAATAGTCTATCTCTATAATAACATTAAAAATATAAAAAAATTTAAGTACGGTTATTAAATAAAAAAATAATTTTGTATTATATATTTTTAATTATTATTATTAAAAATAAATTTATATTATTTTTAAAAAAATTATTTATGTATTTATTATTTTAAAATTAAAATATAAATTAGTTATATTTTAAATTAAAATATAAATAATATAATAAAATATAAAAATATAAAATAATTTATAAGATCTATTTAATAAACTTTTTAAAATTATATAATAATATAAAACTCATTTAAATAATTTTAATAAATTATACCATTAAAGATGCTCTTATTATTGATTGCCACAGCCTTTTTCGTGTTGTTATGTGAGGAGTCAAATCTGAACACCTGAAGGAGGCGAAAGGGTGGGATGCCCAGCATATCTATTTAAATGTGGAATAATATGATGTATTGCGATCCCGGAAATGGATTGGAAGAATCGAAGCGATGTTTTGGATTGGGGAAGTGGACCCTTTGAGATAAGATTTTGACCAAAAAAAACAAAAAATTGTAAATTGGAACGTGGCCCTAACCTAAGTGCGTTTCTTTGCATCTTGCCTTTTGCTTTGCTTTGCTTTATCTAAAAACTTGCTATATTGGATTCCTCCTTTTTCCACTCGCATTTACTCAACTTCCAAACTACCTCGTCGCCTACATATTTCCAGGTAGCCCGTGTGCCGAGAAATATGCATATGGGATGGGGGTGGTAGTGGTAGGTCGTTTTCTGTCGCAATTTCAAAACCTAACCGGCTGCCCCCATCGACGTGTTTTCAGATAAAGCACTCTGCTCCCACTTTTTTAATATTATCGTCCTTCAATTTGGTTCATTTCATCCCCTCGCAAGAGAAATTATAGAAAATAACATGCACGGGATCACCGTACGAGAGTCTGTGACCAAAATTAGTAGCTAGGTATGAAACTAACAGAAGATTGGGTCTAAATTTGATGTTTTGGGCAAATACTAAGAAACGGGAGCATCCAAGCAGAGAGCATATTGGAGTGGGATAATGTATTTTTTTTTTCTTTTTCCATCTTTTTTTAGAGAATGGAGATTTCTTTTTATCCGAATCCAAAACATATCTTGTCGTTATGTAAAAGTAACAAATTTCAATTCTTGTCCCACACCAAATAGAAGCAGCATATATGCGGGCCGAGGTAGTTCAATTGCTAACCACCACGTACCTTCCGATGTTTAGAGTATATTAGTGTAGAAGGTGGAGTTGCTTTTGCTTTTGCATATGCTACTCGGATTGGTCAACTACCTAGTATTAGCATTGTGTTAATTAAAAAGGTTTTTATCTATTCTGTCTTTTGTAACTTTCTATTTTTGCCAGTTGTGCAAGCACACTGTACTCCACATTCTGCCTCCCGTCTTTCTCTACTTCAATTTTCACATCTGCTAGTTTTTTGAAATTTTTTTATAATAAATATAGTTTCCAATTAATTTTTATATTAATTGAAATTATATTTTTTTGAATAATTTTAAAGGCGCACTCTCTCATAAACTTAATATGTTTAAAAGTCTAATTTTTTTTTAAATATTAAATTTAAACTTTTAAATTAAATCATTAAAACAGATAAAAAAACACTATATATCCTGAAAAAGAAAAATGATGTGGTAGCAAGGGATAACGAGAAATGCGGAGAAAGTTGGGGGGGGGGGGTAAAAAGGAAGAGTGAGTTTGTGGATTGTATTGTGGGGACGGGTGGGGTTGATAAAACGAAAGAGACAATGTAATATTTGTCGTGGTGGTTTCGGAAAAGGATGTAAATAATCAGACACGACACGTATCGAATACAATTCTATCATAGCATCCTTGGGAGTAGGAAAAAGTATGCAACAATCAAATCAAAAACAGATATTTTTCGGTTTGGAATATTATTTTAAATGTGAAATATCAAATAAATTATTTAAAATATGACCCAGTCCATCACCAATTTTATTTGTAATATAGAAGCCTGACTAATAGAAGATAATCCACGAATGCTCCATTAACCACGGAAGAAAAACAAAATCAAACCTGCACGCCGAGTTAACTATGGTTAGAGCCTCACTCACTCTGCTTTCTTCAGAGTTTGAATAATGTGGATGTTTCGGTCATCGTGGAAGTGTTGGGGTGAAATATTAAATCTATATGAAGTTAAGACTTCAACCGAGAGATAAATTTGATATAATCAATTTTAAAGACAGTTCTGATATTGATAAATCAATTTATTAATTAGTAATCAAGATAATATTTTTTTTAAATTTTCAAAATATCAAACGAAATATTGAATTTAAGAAAATTAAATTCAAAACGTTACATGAGTTATAGGCATCGTCAATAAATAATTGTGCCGTCGATAAGTTTTTATATTTTGTATTCTTGTTTATGTCATCGTCTGCTGGATACGTGACTTTGGGGTCTAAATTATCGTTACACTTGGCAGACTGTGTCCACAATTAATTGCCGTTCCTTCGTAGCTACCGTGTTAAAGTATATTCAAATACTATTCTCAGAATAAATTAAAACAAAAATTCAACTTTGAATAAAATTTTTTTTAATAGAAAAAAAAACATTGTCTATCACACAGATCTTAGGTTGTTCTTAATAACTGTATTCAGCAAAACTTTTTTTTTTTATGAAAAGAATTATGTTTCAAAAAAGTTTCGAGCGTGATTGATTCTATTTTTTTAAAAAATTATTTTATAAAATAAAAATAAAAATAATTCTTTAATAAATTGTTTTGAAAACTATTATTTCTTATTTTTAGATATTCTTAAAACAAAATTAACTCTCTTTTATTTTTAAATTATTAATTTTAAAATAACAACAAAAAAATAATTTTCAAACAAAGCTTTTTATTTTAAAAATAAAACCGGCCTTGATGCTTTGAACTTTGAAGGCAGCTGGTTTGAATTTGATAATAGATCCTTCAAGAAAATATGCATCTATAATTATTTAATATGTGAGTCTTTTTGCAAAATTATTCAGAGTTCTGATTTGATCATTGACATAAATGGGATGGCTGCTGGCTAATCGAAGAGCATCTTTACATTTTTCTTCGCCCTCATCCTTACAAAAGGGGAATAATATACACACGAAAAGAATAATATAACCTTTTGTTTTTTATATAGGCAACTGCATAGTCAAAATTCTTAACTTTCCTTCTAAAAAACAAAAGATTCGCATGTAGTCACGTAAATCTAAATGTGTCGCTTAGTCAGCTCCACGGTAGAGAATAAGAAAATAATAAAATGAGTTGTTCTTTGTAAATTGCTTTGATGCTGTGTCGTAAAGGTATGGACGGATTACATTTCAAGGCAGACAATTATAAGTTTTAAATGTTAATTCTTTCTGACACAGAAGATAGCAAGATCATTTTGGTTTATACAAATATTGATTTTTTTTGGTTTGGCACAAATCTCTATAGTTTTTTGGCAGACTCAAAATTTTAATATCATAAAATAATTTTAATCGTAGAATTTAAATTTAATTATAATTTGAATTACAGAGTTGTGAGTAAAAACATTCACGAGTGACAAATGAAAATAAAGAAACATGAATATTTGTCCCATGGCTCAGAAGCTCTGAAAGCCGTTGGTGGTTTGGGCTGAATGGTCCAACGGGGCTTCAATTGGGTTTTCGTACGTACACATGTCATACTATCTCAAGTTCTCATTCGCCGCCTTTAGAGATCCAAAAGTATGGGCCTAACAAATCCCAATAGGCACAATAACAATGAAGTAACAGTCACAAAAAAAAAAAAAAACCAACAACTATAACTACAACAGTAAAAAATAAAGCACTAAAAATTACAAAACGCTCTCTCTTGTCGTCGCTCCCCTTCCCTCCCAAGGAGCGCACCTCTCCTTCCCAGTAGCAGCGTCGCTCGGAGGAGAAGGTTACCGTAACAATCTTCTTCTCTTTTTTTTTTTTTTTTAAAAAAATTTATTTCTCTCATTAAATTTTTTTTTTGACAGAAATTTTTTTTTCTCTTTTCTATAAAAAGTGGTGATGCTTTAAAATTTTAAATTTTTTTATTTAAATTTATAATTTTAAAATTAGATTTATAATTTTATTTTTAAATTTAAATAAAAAAAATATCAAGACTACATTTGAGTTAACTTAAAATTTTTTTTTTAAATTAAGAGGTGTGATACTTCTCTTAAAAGTGTCTATATTTTTAGATATTATATTGTTATATATTTTAAATTTTAATATTTGTGAGATATATTACCTCTTTATTTTCTTGATTGTAAAATTTGATATTTTGTATTCTGTATCTTTAAAAGCGTATGATTAAATTAAATAAATTTAATTCCCCTGCTTAAGTCTTTCAATTTATTTATAGCATTGTCTTTGTTATATTTTCTGTTGTCAAAATAAAAATGGCCACCCCTCTCCTAAATTTTAAAAGAGATTTTGACAGTAAATAAATGTGAAAATAACGGAGCGAAATTGTATGAATAAAAATAATTATGCATATAGTTAAATTTAATAACTAATTAATACAACGTTAAATTTTTCTCCTTTATTTCATTATCATTTTGATCTATAACGAGGACAATTGAAAACCATGAATTATAGTTAAAAACGTACGGCAATAAAAGTTAACATTGTTTTGGCCATCTTCGTCTTTGGATACTATTAATGCCAAAATGACCAAAACAATAATAAGCGAGTAAGGGTCAACCAATGAAAATTTAGTCATTATCTGCCAAACGGAGCGATAATTTACATTTTCCTTACTGTTCCAACTACAGTTTACCAATCCCTTTATGAAATTATTATGTCTGCATTATTTTAAGTTTCGTTATTGGATTAACTGAATTAACAAAATGGTAGAATTAATGTCCCAAATTGACCAAAGTGATTGGAGTAGAAATTTCTTGGACTCCTTTATGTTGGTTCACTTTTTTGTTTTTTCTTTGGGGGACAATTTGACTGTACTCAATTGAGGTAGGGTTGGAGTTTTTCAAACTCATGCAGCTGAACGGAAGCAAATAACTACAAAATAGTCCAATTCCTAACTTCGACCATATTAGCTTAAAAGAAAATCGTTTGTGAGTAAAGCCTTAATGACTTAAAATTTTGTTTTGAAATAAAATAAATTAATATTAAAATTAAAATTATTAAAAATAATTTAATAATTAATAATTTATTTATTGATCTATACGTGATACCGTTTATAATTTATGTAGTCGACTTTATTTAATTAAAAAAAATTTAATTATTATTATTCATTGTATTAATTTATTTAATTAATTAAATTAGACAGATTACACGTATATATGACTCTCTCCTGACGCCGATGCTTTCAAAAATTATTCAAGTCTAAATTGAGAATTTAGACTAGGCTAATCTTTAGTCTTTGGACAACCATTGTCAGCCTCCATCGAGTCGTCATCTGCAAATGTAAAGTTTTCTAAGGAGAATCACCGCAAATGGTCAATTTTTTTTGGTAATGTTTAATTCATAATTCAATTTGCAGAAATTTTATAAACTTGCCCGAGATTTAGCCTTTTTAATATTATAATTGAATGGGAGAAGTATATAACCTTCTATAAATTTAAATTAATAATTTTAAATAAAGTTTCTTCTGCTAAGATATAAAGGGAAAAATCATAAATATATAGAATATTTTCAAAAATAAAATTCATCATGATTTAGTTAAGTGAAAAAAATTATTATTAAATGTTAAAAGGTTAATTAATCTAACGTCAAAAAGTAATAGCGCCAATACAAAAGAAATTTCACTTATTCATTATGTATTATTGTAATTTGTAACCGCTTATTAATATATTACAAATCTAAAGTTCTTACAATTATTTAATCCTACAAAACAAACAAAAAGATACAAGAGAAATGCAGTTTTTTTTCCCGGATTATACGAGGTCTGAAGCCGAACCTTGAATTTTGTGGTCGGAAATTGGTCGGCACGTTCACCCACTCTAGGCGTCGTCGCTTTCCGACGCCTCAGGAGCAGCGGCGTTCAAATCGAAACCCTGCCGGTCATATTTCTTGAGCACCCCAGTTTTCCCGTCGTCATGGAACGTGTCCTCCGCCTGCTCCAATGCCTCCCTCCACTCCTTTCCACCCTTCCCTTTGTCATCAAAGTACTTCACGGCCACCTTCATCCTTCTCAGTATAGCGAAAAACTCCTCCACCTCATCTTCCGTCGGCACAATCACCTCCTCAGCAGCAGTGGCAGTACCAGTCCCACTTTCTTTCTCCTTCAACTTTTTCAATCTGTTCCTCTCGTCTTGGTCGATCTTCGGCCTCTTCCTCTTGTCCCCCTCCATGATGATCGAAGAGAATCAGAGGCTAAGGCACGGAGCACACATGAGGTGACAGGGGATGTGTTTGCAGAGACAGAAATGATTCCAATATTCCAATTATAAATTTACTGCTGCTTGTCTTTGCATGTGTTGTGTCCTTATGTAGACTTACATGTTCTTTCGATGACTCTAGATTTGGACACTTTCATCCGTTGGATTTTAATTAATGAAGTCATCGAGATTCGAACTTCACGTATTAATGCCACCTATTATTAATCGATCAAATAAAAAACTTGTCCCGCCAAAAAAAAAACATTTTTTCCCAACTAAAATATCATTATTGATTAGTTATTAAAGTTAATAAATAAAAAAGAAGATAAAAACTGATAAATAAGAATGTAATTTTTAAATATACAAAAATTAAATATTATAATTAAAAATAAAAAATAATACAACTCTTAAATTTTATTTTATTAAATATATAATTAATATAACATAAGAAAAGACGTTTGTTTAAAAGTGATTTTATTTTAAAAAATTTATTTAATAGTAAATATAGTGTTATAAATTAGATATTTTTTTACTTATATTTAAATTTAAATAAAAGATATATAAAATTTTAAATTTTTAAAGTTTTTTTCTAAAAAGCGGGAGAATTTTTTGTTTTTAAAGAAAGTAATAAAATTCTTTAACAGAAAAATGTAAAAGAAATAGGAGAAGAAGGGAAAGGAGGGCTGAGAGCGCAAAAAAAGGCGCCTGTGAAGTAGGCCAATGAGAATTGCGATGAAGCTACTCCATCGGCAACAATAATACAAAGTGGGCGAATGAAAAGATGCGCCCGTGAAGTGGGTAGCTGCTTTCAGCCTTGGTTGACAACTTGAAATGGAAGTGGGATGGCTTTAAAGACGCTTCCTGGACGCTTCCTAATGGACCCAGGATGACCCCCTTAGACCTGCACATTGCTCAGGTATGAACAATAATATTTCACCTGTTCCAAAAAAAAAGAAAATTTGCTCACTCGGGGATCGGTATCATCTATTTACAGTTTAATTGTGATGTGATGTCTTTCATTTTAAGCCAGACAATTTATAAAAAAATAAAGCTTAAGTTTATAATTTGGTTATTATTTATTTTTCAATTTATGATATATATATATATATATATTTTTAAAGTACACAATTTTCAACACCAAAATTTGATTTGATTTGATTGATGGCCTAAAAGTCATGTAGTCTTGCATAAATATAAATATTTTATTATTGAAATTTAGCTTCTTTTTTTTCCAAAAAAAAAAACACCATATCTTACTCGGTATGTATATGGTTTTTTTTTGTTTGGTTGGAAGGTCTAATAAAATACCTTATCATTTTGGGAGAAATAATAGATATTTTATACAGATTTCCTCAATGAGTGTAATCCTGGGGCCCAATAAGAAAAAACGCACATTCCATTATTCATGAATGGGCTTCAATATTCAAATTCATTGGCCCACATAAAAGCTTAATTTGACTAAAGATTTCTCCCAAAGACGCCCCACTACGAAAAGTTATTTATTGTGGAGATTTCATATTTAGAAACATTAGCTTTATGTTTATATATGGAATTATAGTAAATATTGAATATCATAAACACAAGCACTAGGGAATATATTTCAATTTTTCATTGACCTTACCTTTAAGCTGTATGTATGTATGTTCTTGACAGTTTTTGCTTCTTAAAAATTAAAATGATTCCAAATTTTTAATATTTTATAAAATATTATTTTAAAGATTTTATTCAAACTTCACATAGTTTTAATCCTCAAAAAAATAGTTTTAGTATCATTCTAATTTTGCAAAAAATGAAATTGAATTAAATTATACTAAGGTGATTAAAAAAATTTGCAAAGTTTCAAAATGTCATTTTTCAAGAACTAAAATGAAGTTTTTGTTGTTAATGAATAAGATTGTTTTTTATTAAAAAAAAAACAACAACAAAATAAATCAGAACAGGGGATGGATGGAAACAGAAGTGATAGTGGCTTGGTTGTTGTTTCTGTAAGAACTAAGAAGCACTTAGTTATACATGCTTTCAAACACGAACGCCTTCACAACAATTAGAATCTCCTTAACATTCATTCCAGGCTTTGGATAATCAGGAAGATGAGGCATGCATGCAGTAAATGCTATCTATCCCCACATATTTTCTCAAACACTTGTCATCCATTCCAAGCTGCTGTTGAAGCAGCAGACATAGTAGCTGGTCCATTTCAGGTTGGGATGGTATATAGAACGTCAATGCTATGAAAGCTCACTAGGAATGCCTTCCACCACGTTTAAATACTCCCGACTCCCAGGTGCCTCATATACTCTAACTGCCTTCAAATTCATCAAAATTAATTAGTCTTGCCTCTTGGACTTGGACTACGTAATTCATGGTACTGTATACTAAATGAGTATTGCGGTTTGAAGAATTCTTCTAACCTCATCAACCTCTCGGGTACCTCCCTATTTGCTAACCAATCCCATTATCTTCTTACCAAGACCTGACCTCAACAGACTAATACTACTGCACTGCAGCATCCTCAACATCGCCAAATCCTGTAGCCCCAGATTGTCAAAATAAGGAGCCAAGAAATTTAAAACTACCTGGAAACATCGTTTTTGAATGTAAGGATTATGCTGAATTTCATTTTTTGAAGATATTTTTCTTTTCAAAGTAAGAAGCAATTACATATTCATGTAATTGATAGCTACGGATCTCAGGCTTCACCAACAGATTTTGGCTTTGGATGCCTTCAAGCAATAATATCTAATCCATCAGATCGTTGAAAGCTTAACAGGACATGTGTCATACCATATCTTGCTTCTTCTGTCAACTGTTCCATCAATTCTCAAGATTTTATAACATCATCTTCACACCCATATCATTTCAGTACCAAGATTCCTCAATATTTTAGCCACATTACACAAAGTTTATTCTATAACAGCACATAAAAACTTTTTTTTTTTTTTCTGTGGCTCTGTCCCTTTTCTTTTTCTCCGGACATACAAGACTTTGGTAAAATGTTTTATTATTGGCTACTTAAAAAAATTTCTTTTATTTATCATAATTTTATATATTAAAAAAATATGATAATAAATATTTGGACTTAGTCCAAGAACTTTGACTCAAGTGTTATTTTTTTTTTATCAGAAGTCTTAATATATGTAAGTTTGATTCTACACTACTGCTCGTGCTATACATTTGGTAAAAAAGATAGTTGTACTTAAAAAGGGGATATTTGATATACAATAAGATTTTTTTATTCTTGTAAATTATATTTTTAAAAAATAATAATTATTTAAAATATATAAAATATGTTTAATTGACTTTCAATATTTATATAAAAAAATTTTATTACTATGTTTGATTATAATAAATTTTTTTGAAAATTTTAATTATTTTTAAAATATCTTTATTTATGTAAAAATAAAAGAGTCTAAAAGAAAAAATAAAAATAAAAGAAAGATAAAGTGAAAGAAAGAAATGATGTGAGACAAGTAAAAGAGATAAAGATGAAAGAAAAAATTAAAAATAAAAGATATTATTATCATTTTATATTTTAAAAAAATTTATATGATATAAGAAATTTAAATTCTCATCCTCTTATATAAATTTTTTAGTGAAATATGTTTCAAAAATTATTTATAAAAATTTATATCTTTTGAAAATCCTATTTTAAAATTGAATAAAAACGTGAGCTTAACTATCTCAAATTTAAAAAAAGAAAAAAAAAATCTCCCACTGAGTACCCTTAAATTTTTTCCCCGTATCCCATGCTATTAATTTTAGGAGAGACTACGAGGGTAAGTGGCACCCGTGATAGAGAATTAAATGAAAGGAAAGTTGTGGAATGGAGGTGAAGGTCTGAAGGAGACCACCGTGTACGATTTCACATATCAAACACGAACATAGGGCATCCGTCTTTGGCCGTATATATGCAAACACCGGTGGTGCAAATGCACTTTGTGGTTTTGGTATATACCAAATTTTATGGTGAACCCTTCTTTGGACTCATTCCTATAATGTCCACATTCGTACTTGATTTGCATAGACTATAACCATCTGTTTACTCCTTAATCTCTCTGTTTAATCTGTGCTTACTTCGCAGACAATAGCTTGTAAATGATTCCATTATATTCCATAAAATCAATATGATTAGGTGGCCCCAAAAGAATATTAATAATGATTGGGCAGATGATTCAGTTAGAGGGTTTTGATGCCAAAAAAAAAAAAAAAAATCTGTGCCATCAATGAAAGATGAAGTGGAAAAAACAAGGTAAAATTCCTATGAACCATATTCAACTAAATTTGGACATTCCTTCATATATATATGGTCCACATTTAACAGAAGTGACGAACTCTAAAGCTGTAACTCTGTACCCAATTCGTCAACTAGAACGATGTAGTATTGTTATTCAGGCACTGCTTTGCTTTTAATGGTGGGAAGTGCACTATAAATGACAAGGAGAAAGAGAGAGAGAGGGTGAGGGCAACCACAGGTGAAGTGAAAGCAACCTGAGGGGGACCGCAAACAAGAATTATAAAGGTTCTACCCGGAATAATTGAACTGTAGAGGCAACACAACAAAAGAGTATTTCTCACATTAGAACACACACCCATACTTACACAACCAGACGCTTCACCAGTTGGGTCCATAAGCAATCCCCTAATTAGGAAGATAGCCAATGAGAATTCGCAGAATAAGATGAACATCAAATCTTCAGCCAATCAACACTGAGATAGGACTAAATCGTGGGTCCTAAATACTGCCGTCCTTTGCTCAGGAAAATTACCAAAAGTAGAGCAACCTAGCGAGTGAGTGCACAACAAACCCCACCGTTCTTCTCACTTAAGTCTCAACACACACACACACACACAAATTGAACCATTTGGGTCCTTAGATAAATACTTTTCCACCTCCTCAATATTCCTTCCTGTGATTACTTGCAGGCAGGCATTAGCACTTGAACTTTGATACCAAAACCTCAATGATCACCGAAATGAAAGCAGCAAACGCATTGGGAGCTAAAACAGCGCGAGCATGTGATAGCTGCCTACGCAGAAGGGCACGTTGGTTTTGTGCAGCTGACGATGCTTTCCTATGCCATGGCTGCGACAACTTGGTGCACTCTGCAAATCAATTAGCTAGCAGACACGAAAGGGTTCGGCTTCAAACTGCGTCCTCTAAGGTAAAGTACTGCTCAGTGACCTCTAACAAGGCAACCCCACAAGCGTGGCACAGTGGATTCACTCGCAAGGCCAGAACCCCACGTCATAACAAGCACTTATTGGCGCAGCAACGATCTAAAGATGAAGAAACGCTTCTCAATAGCAGTCCTAGTACTCTTCCCGTCGTGCCGGAGCTGGAAGGCGAAGAAGCAATGGTGGATGAGAGTGATGAGCAGCTGCTTTGCCGGGTGCCGGTGTTGGATCCATTTGAAGCTGATCTTTGCAGTATGTACAGTGAAGTGGGGGATGAGAGATTGGACAGCATCATGAAGAAAGATATTAGCGGTGCTGATGATCTGGACAATTTTTCTGAGTTTCTTTCATCAGATATGGATCTTGCCGAGTTTGCTGCTGATGTTGAAAGCTTACTTGAAAGTGGGTTTGATGAGGATTCCGGGGAAATGAAAGGAGCAGCAGAACTGTTTGATTGTAAAGAAGAAGATGAAAGGGATGCATATGTGGGACTTAAAACTGCTGCGATGGTAAAGATTAAGGATGAACAAGTCGAATCTGCATCAGCAGGAAACGTAGAGACGAAAGGGAAGATATTTTTGAGGCTAAACTACGAAGAGGTGATTAGCGCTTGGGCCAGCCAAGGTTGTCCATGGACATCAGGACACCCACCTCAGTTTAACTCTGATGAGTGCTGGCTAGACTGCTTGGTACCCTCTTTGATTATTATATATTCTTGTTTATGTACGTTGCAATCAAACTGAATACCAAGTTTTACGATGATTGACGTGCATGAAACTGTGCAGGGTTCGAGTGGCGCAGATGTTCGATGCTCTTATGTTAGGAGCTTAAGGGGACAGCTATTAGGGAGTGAAGATGGGGGAAGAGAAGCAAGAGTGTCAAGGTACAGAGAGAAGAGAAGAACACGTTTATTTGCAAAGAAGATAAGGTATGAAGTCAGGAAATTGAACGCCGAGAAGAGACCCAGAATGAAAGGTCGATTTGTGAAGCGGTCATCCTTCCTTGGAACCCCTTCCCGCTGACATATATAAGTGTATATATATCAACCACTTAACTTCCAAGTTTGCTTTTTTGGCAAATATGGATAATGCTTGGTTATTTAGGCTATATATCTGTATAGCCTGTATTATAATAACATCACTAAATCAGGTGTCTTCAATGTTGCTTGGGATATCTCTCTCGCTCTATCCCTAGCAGCACTGGTACTAATTGTAGTACGTACTGGAAGAAGTTTGAGGAGTTGGGTAATCAAATTTAGGAAGGATACCATTATTGTTATTCAATGCTGATGTTATCATTACCTAATTTACATTTTGAGGCTACTGATTAATTAACCAGGTTGAGATGAATTCATTTGCCAATTTCAAATTCAATTTCCATTGACAAGAAGAGAAGTAAAGGAGAAAGATTTAATAACTCTCGATATGGTAAGCGCTTGCTAGCTAGGTTGGACTGATCAAGGCAGTGATTAGCCTTTAGAAATATCTCTATGCATCCAAGAGCCACATGCGAAAGATATAACATGGCAATACGAATAACAATGAGAACTTGCATCAGACTAGCAAAAAACACAGTAATCAAGTTCTCATAATTAAGAGTTAACAGATTATTTTGAAATGTTCAAAGGAGTGAGGCAAGGAGCTCCACTTTCTTCTTACCTATTTGTCTTATATATCGAGAGATTATCACACTACATAGAATGAGCGGTGAACAATAAATTGTGAAAATCAATTCAGCTATGCAGGAATGATCATTTGTTTTCACACCTATTTTTTTATGATGATATCTTGCTGTTCGCAGAAGAAAGTCTAGAGCAATGCGAAATGATCAAAGGCTTGCTTAATTCATTATGTAATTGCTTTGGTTAACTCATCAACGAGAGAAAAACAAAGTGCCTATTCTCGCGTAACATTAATCAAAATAGAGCAGCTCCATATAGTCAGACTCTGGGATTCCAATTCACTAATGACTTAAGAGTGTATTTTGGTATGCCTCTAATTCACAAAAGAATCACCAGAAAGACTTACATGCATATAGTTGAGAAAGTGAAGAAGAGGTTATGTAATGTTCGCTTTTTTTTTCTACCTACTATCTCTTTATCACCAAAATGCTAATGCCATCATCTATTAATTATACGAATGCTATTCTCCATAAATTACATAAATTAAATGTTATTTTAATGAAATTACATAAATATCATTTTAACCATTCCTACTATCTTATTTGACTTGAGTAAAATAATTTAATTCTCTCATAAGATCCAAAATCTTTTCACTTATCTGAAAGAAATAAATTTTAATTAGTAACATAAAGAAAAATTGGGGATGTTATAGGTTAAGCAGATGGAAAGTCAAGACTCTCACTCTGGCTGAAAGAATAACACTCACAAGCAGTATTTTCAATAACTTGCCATACTACTCAATGCAAACTGCTGTTCTCCCACGAAGTTTGTGCGATGAACTTGAAAAAGCAAGTCAAAACTTCATTTGGGGGGACTCAAATGAGTTCAAGAAACTCCACCTTGTAAAATGGAATAGTATATGCCTTTTCAAACACATGGGAGGTTTATGGATGAGAAACATTAGGGAGATGAATGAAGTCTTTTTGATGAAAGCAACTTAGGAAATGATCAACCAACCAAATGAACTATGTGTAAAGACACTAAGGACAAAATACAAGTGTAACAATGAAATGATTCCCAAATCCAACTCCTCAAACCTTTGGAAAGGTATTTCCCAAGTATGGAAGGAGGTTGAAAAGAGTATTACTTGGAGTATATGAAATGGGAAAAGAACTAAAATTTGACAGGATGATTAGCTCTTTGGAATAGGGCCCTCGAAGCGAGTGGCCACCAAACCTATACTTGACGAAATGCTACAATTATGCATAGTGGACATGGTTAATGATTTGGGGCAATGGGAGTGGCTTAAGTTATTTGACATTCTCCCAAAGGAAGTTCTAAATATACTAGATGCTACTACCCCCTAACACATAAATGGAGGACGACCGAGTAAGTTGGAAATATAGCCATGATGGCAAATTCTCAATGAAATCGGCTTATGCAAACAAAATGAGTTGGCATTCGAATGAAAAGAATTTCTGGAAGAAGATTTGAAGATGGCCGGGACCCCAAAAGATTATAACTTTTCTATGGCTAATTGGAAAGAACTGTATCCTCACCAACAAACTCAGATACGATAGAAATCTTGATGAAATTGGGTTATGTCATACTTGCCAGAATGAATCAGAAATAACCTTGCACTGCCTAAGGGATTGTGAGATAACAAAGAACTTGTGGCTCAGACTGTAACATCCCATAATTTTTAGATATTTTTCGTATAAATTCTTCACCTTAAGGTTGTTACACAGACTAGTATACCCAAGGCATTGGGATTACTTTTTTTCTTGGAATTTAAAGGAGTGGATTAGCAACAATTTATCACCTTGGTAATGAAGAGGTGGAGCATCTGGAGTGGGAGGTACTTTTCGGAATAACAGTCTGGATTGTGTGGATAAGGAGATGTGAAGCGATCTTTCAACCAACAAAACAAAGCTAGAGAGACATTTTTTCACTTGCCTTCTCAAAACCAAAAAATGTATACGATGGTCCTTTGATTTGGAAACTATACAAGAAAGATCGAGAGTTCTAAAGGAAATAGTCTGCAGCTTGCTTAATCATGGTGAAATTTAATATCGACGAATTTATTAATAGATCTAGCTTCGTTGACTGCGGAGGGACCCTGAGAAATATTGCGAGTGAATAGATTATTGGCTTTAATAAAGGCATAGGAATTTGCCGAAGTCTTGAGATTAAAATTTAGAAAATACTAACAGCGCTGGAAGTAACTTGGGAGAACAATTTTAAGGACATCATCAGAGTCCGATGCCAAAGAAGCAATTGATTTTTGCAAGAAGTAAATCAACAAAAATCACCCATAAACTAGAATCATCTACCAGATCAAATCATTTATAGCTAAAGATTGAAGAGTCGCTATATCTCACGTCTTCAAAGAAGAGAATTCGGTGGCAGATTCTCATAAAACCCAAAGGATTGGCGTGGATTTTAAGATCCTAGTAGACTTGCCAAAGGATCTAGCTCTTTTTTCGCTCACTGACATGAGGGGAGATTCTACCTTCAAGAATGTTCTTTGTTAGCCTCTAACCCTTTTGTACACCCAAAAAAGAAGAAGAAGGATACAAAAATGTTGGCCTAAGGCTCAAGTGCTCTTCTTAGATCTTAGTGGAGCTTCAAATCTTGGTTAGTCTACGGCTCCGTCAAAAGTGAACTTTTCTAGGTAAAGGCAATGAATCCAAAAAAAAAAAAAGTGAGCTGTGTACTTTACTCTTAAAATTTTATTGGTTGTACCAAATAAAATTTTTTATTGGTGATCCTTACTTAACGAATTAAAATGTTACCCTTCATAACAAAGTTACATTTTTTTAATCACATATCACATTTTCATTATGTAAGTTACCCATAAAACCTGAGGACTTGTGTGAATTTTGAGTAGAATAGTAATTAATGAAGTGGTATAGAGTGGAGTGAGAAAATGGATAATTTTCACTATTATTTGAAAAGTTACTGAAAAAACTGATTGTAATTGATAATTTATTTCTCGTCGTTAATGAAGTGGAGTAAGTCTTTTTATAAAATTTTAACATTATCTTCATAAAAAAAATGAGAATATTTGAATGATAAGGTGTAAAATAAAAATTAAAACATAAAATAAGAGTTAAATAATCATAATGCCCATTTAAAAGGGTTGAAAAATTAAGATTCGGAGTGAGGAGGAGAAATTTAAACCTAACCTAACCCATCGATCCTACTTCCTACTCCATCCTCTCAAACACTAGTATACTTACCTTCATACTTCCTTTTACATATTGCATTTTATCAATGACAAACTAGAGAAGCATAGTTAAAAATCGAATTATAAACCATTCAAATATAGTGGTAGTAACTGTTTAATTCAAATATTAAATATTTAAATTTAGTAAATTAATTCAAAATGGTATCTAAAAATTTCCCCAAAATAAAAGACATGCACTACCCCTACAACCATTCATAAGGTCATATTTCTTTTGATGACGTTTTCTGCTGTAATTTAGATGTGTATTGTGTGTCTTTTGGACATCCGAAGAGCTATTTTAACGAGGAAGATGACAGAGTCTGAAATGCTAAAAAAATTTGTTGTTTATTGACTATGGCACCGTCTATATTGGGGAAATTTCCGCATCAACGAGGTTGGCCAGCAAAAGCAAAAGGTGGTCCAATAGTTTTGGGTCTCAATGGGTCAGATTTTGTGAAACTTCAAAAGGAAAACTCAGAATGCCAAATCGTCATGTCACTATCCGAAGGTCCAGACGAGGCACCCAGCTTGGTCCATCCCTTCCTTTGAGTTTAGACTCTTATTGATGATTATTGCCTTTATTATTATTATTATTATTATTATTCTGTGGGTGCCCTTTCTGCAATTAGCTTCTCATTTATAGGCCACTTCCTGCTATTTGTTTCCTTTAAGAATTCAAGTTGTGGCTTTGATTAGAACACCTTCTAAATGCAAATGCGGATTTTGCACTTCTTATTTGAATTCTTAACTCCACTTTGGGTAGTAAAATCAACACATATATATTAGACTCAATGCAAATTTTGAGTTATTTTATTTTGGTTATTTTTAAACACCAAGCCAATTCACTCTGAACTAAACTTAATATCAAATTTTACCAATCAATTATCAAAGTCTAAAAAACAATAAATAAACAAACTCATATATATAGGTTTATAAGTTGCAAAATTTTAAACCAACTAAATCACTTTAAAAATAAAATAATAATTTATCCACACTCAAAAAAATAAATTAATTGAAACTAATTCTCAAATAAAAAATTTAATTTAAAAACTAAAATAAAATTAAAATAACTAAAAATAAGATAATTTATATATAAACTATTATTTTATTTATTAAGTGTTTAAGCTAGTTTAGATTTATTTAACATATATATGAGTCTGCTTATTTATTGTTTCTCAAGCTTTAATTGTTGATTAACAAAACTTGATAAAATATAATTCAGGATAGATTATATATAATTTTCTCTTAGTTCTACATCATAATCTCTCTTTACAATCTCATGTCTTAATAGCATGACAAGATAAATGCTATTCATTTTATTAATTTGTAATACATTTATAATTTTTTGGAAATAAAAAGAGAAAAATAACACCTAGAAAAGAAATACATTTATTGTTTATGAATTTTATTTTATACTATTTTAATTAAATTTTATTTACCTTAAACATTAAAATAAATAATGGAAGGATTCACACAAAAAAATATTACTTAATCGACTTGGGCCAGATTGGACCGTACGAATTTTTTTTGTCATTGACTTTAGCCAACTCACATAAACTTTTTTGGGCTTTGGCCCAAACCTTACCGGACTTAACTAAAACACATCTATGTATAATATATACATGACAATGACAAAAGAAACAGCTAATGGTTCATTTTTTTTTAAAAAGATAATGGTTCTTTATTTTTTTTTAAAAAAAAAGATATGAGGATATATGTTCGTCCCCACAAAAAAAAAAAGGGTATGAATACATTAATCTCAAATTGCTTCATTAGTTTATTTAGAAACAGATTTTTTTGTTCAGCGGCATGAAAGTTAGAATATAGTGTTCATTAACTGTTCAACTAATATCTAATTACTGTATATTTTTATATTATAACTTAGATTATGCACTTTTTTATGATTATGAACATAAAATTATATTGTAATAAAGTACATATACGATAAAAAAAAATTAGAAGTCAATTATCGGCCCTTCACATTAATGAGCCAATTATCTTTGTTAGATAATAAATGTCATAGTCACTGAAAAGTAATGGAAAGCAATCCCTTCTTTCTTTTAATCGAGAATGGTTAATTAAGTAGTTAATTATTGACAAAAATTAGATAATTTATATTTATCTTGAGTGTCTTGAGGTAGATGTTGTTCTTATCTGGTATTCTCTCTCTCTTGGGTAAGAATCTGTTCCTCTATCTTTCTTGTCCAGAAGCTCTTGTCATTTCTAGCTAAATTATAAAGGAAAAAGGTTTTCAGCTGTGCAGAGGCTGTCAGTCCAAAAAATAAAAAACTGTGCATAGGCTGTTGAATATTGATTTATTTCGCTATGCATTAAAAAGAAAGAACAAAAACCAAATATAGATAGTTGGATGAAATAAAAGACATGAATCTGGCAGAAGAAATAAACGAGACTGAAAAGCACAGTTTCCTTGTACCTGATAGAGAATCCGAATCCTACCTTAATTGCTGGAACTTGGAACCTGTTCGTCGGATCTCAGCTACATAGTGCCTGTTTGGATTTGCGGTAGAATGGATTAAAAGCCCGTTTGTAGGGCATGTGAACGTGATTTTTGCAGAAGCTCCACCTTGGAGCTTCTGCAAAAATCACGTTTCTCATAGAATCACGTTTCCAAACGTGTAAACAAACACAGCCATAGTCATGTCACATGAAGCCATGGTCTTGTCAAATCCACTGTTACACCTTTCCCTCTCCTCTTGAACTATGAGGTTTGAAATTGGATGGAATGGCCTTGATTGGTCAAGAGGCACTGTGGATTTCTTGTTTGGAGGGAACCGCCTTATTTTGTCCCTTCTTTGAGAAATAATCAGTAATAAATTCTAATAAAAATAAAAATAAATGACTAATGAATTAATTTAGTAATACTCATCTCTATAATTGATAGTCTCCCGTTTAAATTTTGATCAGAACTAAGTGAATAAAAATAAATAAATAAATGATAATAGAAAAAAATTTGAACGAAGGGTTGTAACTTGCAATTACTCAAAAGACCAAAAAAAAAAATGTTTGTACCTTGCATCCTCTTCTCCTCGTATTAAAAAAAATGATGCAGCTATTATATTTTAAGATAACATATGGCAGGAAGAGAAATACCCATGCAGGTCTTTAAACTGTTTGCTTGTCGTTTTGCTTTGAGAGTTGAGAAAGGAAAGAAAAATGACAATATTGAGAAAGTAAAGAAAAATGATAATCTCTTTTTTCTCAATGCATCTACGGATCTCATGGGAAGCTAAATCTCTTTTCAGGCTGCATGACCTCAACTAAGACCACTTTGGTACTGTAGTAGCAGGATTCAGACTTGTCTGGTATTTAAAGAGTACACTGTTTTCAAGTATTTGTCTGGGCATGAATAATTTAATTGAGAGTTTTCGCGATGAAAAAGAGGAATATGGGTATCTCCTTGCCAAATGGATTCAAGAAAAAGAGAATCACTTTATCAATTGAAAATAACAATCATGAATCATCGTACGTAGGTTTTTATGAAAGAAAAAGAAAGATAACTTTTATTAAACAAGATGGATTAAGCATAGTTTGTCTCTTTCAACTGATTGCGATGTTAATGTTAATTACTAGTATCAATCGAATAAAATATTGAACCATGGAAGAGGACAACTGCTCTCACTAAAAAAAATCACCAAACAGGATATTTCAGAGTACAACTAGAACCCTTTTGTATTTAAGGAGGAAGAAGGGAGGGACCATTATCCAGCAGCTTCATGGTCCATATCAAAAGAGCTTGTGAGAAATGAGGTGTGAACTGGCATAAATATAGCGTAAGACAGAAGCGAAAGGGAGCTCCTTTCAGTCCAATACGAAGGGCTGAGGAGTGGCAAGAGCTGCCATCTCATGCATTCGGCTACCCTTAACGTTTTGGTCGCAGAGCCGCACAGTAATATGAAATGTTAAGTTTGGCCAGGTGCATGCTGTGGGAGCAACCCCATCCACCTGCTTAGCCCGCCCATTGGACTGAAGGGAGCTCCATGTTTCACTTTCTTTATACTTCGCTATGCTTCGTTTGCAGACTTTGTTTTCTTTCATTCATGGTGACTTTAGTTTTGACCAGGTTTGTTCCCCTCTCGTCCTTCTGCTCCACTCGTACTCCTACTTTCTTCTTCGTTGATCTTACTCGTCTTCGTATTTTCAACTAACATTCTGTTGCTATCTGCTTATGCTCCACCCACGCCCACAACATCATGTCTTGCTTTTACGAGATGTTTCAGAAGAAGAGGTTCCTTGCACTGCAACCTGCAGCTTCAACTCTTGTTTAAATTAGAAGGTGTAGGGTATTTGATTGCTATCTTCTACCCAATGCTGTTAGGAAAGCCATGTAGACATTGTTTCCTGGTTCATCATATAAGATGAAGAGCTTTAGAGTATTATTCCAGAGTATTGTCCTATTTTATTACATAAACAGAAATGAATACACACAGATGTTAACTGCAATTTGTAAGGACGGTATTATAAGTATTCCTTGGATTATTAACTTCTTTCTATTGGCATTAATGTTCCCGTGATAAGGTACAAATAACTGCTAAGGAAAACTTTTCTCAGCCGAGAATACTAGCCCATCAGTGAGATCTAAATGGAACCATTCCTTTCGCTTGCTATTTCTCTTTCAACGCAAGATTTCACCAACTCTAATCAATCTTCTCTTTTTCTCAAACGTCATAGAAGTACACTCAAATGGTTAGGTTGTATGTTATTGAGAAAGTTAGATATACAAAAGAAGAAAGAGAACTTAATTAGACATTTAAAAATAAAAAAGTTGACTGATATAAAGCCTCTCATCGTTTTGCAATCAAGCAAAAGAAATCTTAAGAAAACGAAGACCAAAATTATCAAATTCAACATTGTAAATTAAAAGCAGGACCTCAGGATGCTAAAATTATGCTTCCACGTTAAGTTTCCTCCATTCCTCAACTTTATCCATATTCAAACAAGCTCACCAGACTATCTAACAAACCTCAAAGTGATGATATGCATTAGGTAGGAAATGTGCAATCCACAGTGTAAGTCATTCCTTGTTCGTTTTGGTTTGTGGAATAAAAACAAGATTTTTTGAAATAAAACAGAGAGTAGGTCATTTTCATATTCAATTTCTAGAAAAGTATTCTTGAAAAATAACATTTCCAAAAATGTTTCATGAAAATTTATTGTGACAAATTCTTATGGAGAAGAAATATCTCTGTGAAGTTAAATGATATTTTTATTCTCTTATTTTATAATCACAAACTCTAATTTTTAAAATTATAAATTCAAAATCTAAAATTTTAAAATTTCAAATTTTTAATTTTAAAATCACAATCTCTAAACAAACTTCAATATTTAAATTTTAAATTACAAACTCTAAAATTACAAACTCAAATTTTAAATTTTCAAATCATAAATTTTAAAAGTTAGTGAGACACTAAATTTAAAACTTTAAACTTTAATTTTTAAATTTTTAAAAAATAAGTTATGAAAAAGAAATATCTTTTGTAAAGTTAAACGATATTTTTGTTATCTTATTTTATATTTTAAGCTACAAACTCTAATACGTAAAATTACAAAATTAAATTCTAAAATTTTTAA
Source organism: Gleditsia sinensis (assembly GCA_037074535.1). Classification (NCBI taxonomy): domain Eukaryota; kingdom Viridiplantae; phylum Streptophyta; class Magnoliopsida; order Fabales; family Fabaceae; genus Gleditsia; species Gleditsia sinensis. The sequence goes on along the minus strand of CM073474.1, from coordinate 32,535,318 downwards.
ATCTCAAACTATGAATTCTAAAATCACAACCTCCAAAAAAATATCAAATTTTAAATTTTAAACTGTAAATTCTAAAATTATAAATTTACATCCTAAAATTTTTAAATTATAAATTTTAAAAATCCAAATGCCAAGCTTTAAAATTTAATTCTCAAATCTTAAACTCCAAAAATTTTACACTCTAAACCCTTATATTTTAAATTTTAAAGCCTATTTGATAACTATTTTTTAAAATAATTTTATATTTTTAAAACAAAAAAACTTTTATTTTAAAAATAAATTTAAAAAAAAGTTTTTTTTAAAGAAAATTGTTTTTATTTTTAGAACACCAAAAACACAAAAATAACATAATTTTAAAATAATTTTTAAAAATAATTTAAAAAAAAGAATTAAACAAACTTTTAAACTCCAAACTTCAAAAATTAAATTCTAACTCTCAAAACTTTGTACTCAAAATTAAATCTTAAAATTCATTTTATCTTTTTTTTTTAATATTTTATTTAATTATATATGTATTTTATGTCTTCTATAGGTAAAATTTTGATTGAAATAATTTTGAAAAATTGTTAAACATATTTAAAAATATTGATGTGAATAAAACATGATATTCCAAAAACAAAAATGTGCTTAATTCCCCCAACCAAATGCCTGCCAATATTTTAACTTCCAGTACAAGATTCCGCCAACTACATCCAATTTTATTTTCCTCCGTTTCTCAACATTAGAGAGTCTCAATCAGATGATATAGTATATGTTGTATATCAAAGAGAGCATTAGTTAGTCAAAAGAACAAAGAGAACTTTGACATTCAATGACCAATCCACATAACGAAATGTTATTTCCCTTCGACAGCTTCCAACTCCCAAACGAACGGCCTGAATAGCAAGAAATGATGGCAATTTCTAAAACCATATAGAAAGCCCACCTTTATTTCAAAAAATCTAACCCTACAGTACCAACATTCATAATAAATTTTCTGGGGAACCAAAACAAATGGGAAATTAAGTTAGGAACAAACCGTGGAGAAAGGGTGGTGACGACCGTCCTTGCCCCAGCCAATGCCCTGGGTGGCTTCGAGGTGGCGACACTTCTGAAGGTGGTTGACGCCTTCGATGCGGTAGCACCATCTGAACTTCTCCCTGAGTATCTTAGGCTTCACTGTATCGATCTACTCCCTGACAATGTGCTCCCTCATCTCCAGCATCACCACCGGCTCCTTGTACGGATTATCGGGATCGAAGTCAGCCGTCGGCGATTCCTCGAATTCCACATACCCATTCTCTAGCTGCATCTCACTCTGCTGGAATTTCTTCTCAGTGAACACTGTTATTTTGTTTTGTTTTTTTTTTTTTGGGGGGGGTCTCACAAGCTGAGATAGTTTATGGATATATTGTGTTTGTGGAGTTTGGACTTTCAGTAGTTGGGCCAGACTTGATTCTCAGGGCTGGATTCAAACTAGTTTGGGCTAAGTGATATCAACACATGAACAACTTTCAATCCAAAGATTTACAAATAAAATAAAGTAAAAAATTTTCGTTTTACCAATTTGTTTCCAAAAGTTTCATCTTGCTTCCCCATCCACCACCTATTTGCATGGATAAAAAAGTACAGATTTTTAGTTTCTGTCTACGTCAGTTACACATAAACATGTTTATCCTTATCACATTATTTTATTTCTCCAATATTTAAATGAGACAAGAAAGAAGAGTTTTTCATCTTTTTAGTGTTGGAGGGCATTAGAGCAGCCATAACTTTGACTTGCTAAGACGTTGTTCAGCCATAGGTGCTGGATAGGAGTATTCTTATTGGTTTTATCGCTTTGGCTCTTGGAAAATCCTTGTGCTCTTTGATAATGGCGTTTTAACCATCTTCATTCGCGTTCATAGCTTTCATTCTTGGCATACCAACTTTCTAATGTTAAATCTTTTTTTTATCTAATTTCATTATAATATTCCATGTCCTTAGTCAGACCTACAAACGTACACACATTAATTTTTCATTTGTAAAATTAACATTAAATATAATCGTCATATAAGAAGAAATTAACAAGTATAATATAAATTAATTGATTTCTCGTTGTAAAATTACTATACTCGTCCCCCTCTACAAGTATAACAAAATGATAATTCATACAAGAATACATTGAATGTTTGGGGTTTTTGTTTTTAACTTCTAAACAGGAATGGAACCCATTAGCCGTCTACAGTTTGTACATGGTATTGGGCCTTGGCAAAACCTTATCTAACCAGAAAGATCAATACCATGTTGTTGTAACTTACGAGTGTCAGCATCAGAGCCGTTGATATCTTCACTCCCCTTTGCTGCACCCCACCACATAGTTAACTCTAGCTCTAACTCCCCATCCTCGGCTTCGCTTCCCTCATTGCTCCTCGCCGGCGTCCATGCTTCCCCGGTCTCGACCGTGCTGCTTTCAGCTTCACCACTAACACTTCCACCTCCACTTTTATGCTCGCTCACCCCAGAACCATCCAACTCGCTCCCCGATTGAGCCATCAACTCGCCTACTGCTGACTCTACTTGGGTCTTCTGCTTTGCGGCCGAGCTTTTGAACTGGTTCCCTCTCCTGACCTTATGTAGCTGATCAGACGCACGCGAATTTCCCTTTCTGCCCACGTGCCGTATATCGCAGGATTTGAGCAGTGGACTCACGCCATCGAAAGCCGACTCGGGTGAAACCTGCGTAATCGGCGCACCCATGAGAACGGCTTCGACGGCGTTTTGACAGAGGTGCCAGCTCCCGGAAGAGAGTAACCCGGCAGACCCGAAAATCGGGTTCACAATCCGCCCACAAGCTTCGTATAGCAAGGACTTAAAAATCGCTGCAAGAAACAGAGTTACAAAAGCACAGTTAGGACCATTTGTTGAATTTATGCGCAAACAAACAAGACGTGAAGAGGGTGTAGAATGGTTACCTGGTCGGAGTTGTGGGGATCCAGCATTGATGAGGTTGATGAGGCCAGCACGGCCGTAGAACTTGGCGAGGAAGAGGGTGGCATTGGCTTGGGATTCAGGCGATTTGATCCAGTGAAGACAGGGTCTAATGGGGCAATCGGCGGCGCAACCTTTGCGGAGGACTCGGCAACCATTACAGCTTAGCCGCATGATTGTGTCGTAGGTAATCTGTTTGGAAAGCGGGAAAAGTGATAGGAAAGTGTGACAAAAATGAAGGAATTATTTGATGGGAGTGATAGAGAATGGAGTAGGAGAAGACAGAGGAGCGGAGTTTGAGTTTTAAAGAGGGGGCAATGCCGTGGGTTTGTAATAGAAACTGGTAAAAAAGTACACCGCAGTTGTTTCCAACAAAATGGCTGTTTTGCAAATCTGGTTTTTAGGCCTCTTTGCTTGGGGGGCATTGGATATTAGGTTTTCATTGAAATCTCCATATTACCCCATTCGCTTTTCCATTCACATTTTCTTCTTGTTTCTTTTCTTTATTAGATTTGTGTTTGACATAGGAATTTAAATTTACACGTGCATTAAAAAATATTATCGTAAGACATGTTATGTAAAACTATTATAGCTGTGGAAAAATATGTAGCATTTCCTTATTATAATTTTGCCTTAAAATATTTTAAAATTTTTTTTACAACAAAATTTTTTAACACTCAAGATGCTGAACTCTAATTTAATTTTATATTAAAATTTTATTTAATAAAAATAATTTATAATTTATAAATTATATTTTATTTAAAATAATATATAATTTATAAATTTTTAGTTAATTTAAATTATTTAAATAAATTTATTTATTAAATATTTTTAATTTAATTAAATAAATTTATAAATTAATTGAATAAATTATAAGTTAATTTATTATATTTTTTAAATATATTTTAAATTTTTTATATAAAATTATAATACATAAAAGTTATACAAAAAATAATAAAACGTTTAATACTGGTGTAATATAATTTTTGTGAAGTAAAAAATTAGTAGTTAGAAAGAAAGAGGAAATGGCAATATAGTGATAATGGGAAATAAGAGAGGGTTTGAAAAGGAATGATGAAAAAGGGGCACGAGGAGGTGCGGACGATTCGCCACACTATCAGAGAGTGGACGGAAGATGGGAGAAGAGTAAATGAGAGAAACGCCTTACAATGATTGGGAGGTGAGGAAGAAAGCGCGTGGGAGGAGGGAGGGAAGTAGAGAAGTTTCCGGGTAATGTGGAAATAGCGTACGGTGGTATTAGAAACTAGAAAGGTAAAAAGGACTGTGGGCGCCCTTGGGAGTGAGAGCCTATGGTTTTGGGAAATTGGGTGGCAATGGTTTTATCCTAAAACCGTGGAGACTGGGATTCTCCCTCGTCTGCCGACCTTTTTTTATTTCTACTTTTCCGTGTCTGCCTAATCCCTACTCACCCCCAACCTTCACACTTTTCAAAACCTCTCTCAAATCATTCTCTAAACCCGTTCAAGTCTCCACTATTCAAAAATGAATAATCATATTTTTATGGATTTAATCTTAAAATAATATCATATAAATTATTAATTTATGGGCACTGAATATTATGTTCTATTATTCTTTTTTTATTTTTAAAATATTAAGAAGTTTTTGTTCTACCTCCACTACTCGTGATGATTAGAATTTAAAAAAAAATGAATTTTTTGTTGGTCGAAACGAAAAAGAGGAGCGATAAGCTGATTTTAGTTTTTATTATATAAAATATCATAATGTTCATCATTAAATCTGAAATTTTACTTAACATTTTTTTTTCATGTCTGTCTATATTTTTTTTTCTTTGTCAAAAAAAAAAAAAGAATCTACTATTATTATTTTTTTTTATATAAATTGAGGTTTTATAAATTCAAATTATAATTTAATAAATTAATATTTTAAGAGTCTATTACTTTTAGTCTTTCTAATCATAGCACTTTTTTTTATAAATTAATGTATCTAAAAATTAGATGTAAATGATTGATCTCTTTATTTTATATTTTCGATAACTTGTATTAATTTTAGCTATTATTTTGTCTAAACATTTTTTTTTCGAATAACTCTAATAATAGCGTCAGAAATTCTTTAAAAAAATTGGAGTTCATATAATATACTAATTTTTTAAGTTAAAAGTAAATAAAAAATAAAATAAAATGAAAAATTATCACGATAAATGTTTTGAGTGATAAAAACCAGTCTATTTTAAAGAATTTTCGTAGTGTTTGGTAGAAGGAGGTGGTGTGCATTTTTTTTTTCAAAAAAGGTAGCACAGACAAGAAGAGGTGGCAAATATGAAATACACACTAAATCATCGTTAGATTTTGTTTTTTTGGCGGGGATGGGGTCTGGCAATGGCGCTAAAACGATAGCGGTGTGACGCGGAGAGTATTGCGCTCCTGTTTTGTAGGAGTCCTCTGTCCATCTTTCTCATGAACCCCAACGGTACACGGGAACAAATTTTTTTTTAATAAAATAAAATTTATGCGTAGAAATTGCAAAGGACGTTTCTCCCTGAATCCCCTCTAGTTACAGACGAGCTTGATTCAGGTGTTAACGTCCCGCTGCACCCTTAGATCGGATCCTCCTATTTTGGTTCGATTTGTTTCTTTAATTTCCGGGTTTTCTTTTGTCCATCTCCATGCTGCTGTTTTAGCAATTTTTTGCGTTCTTGAAGTGACAACAAGCTATATTCAATTGTAATATTTGGCATGGATTCTGAGTTTTAGGACTAGAGATATAATTTCAGCTAAATTTTGCATTAGTTGATGATACATTGCTTCTTCCTGTAGAGGCCATGTATGAAATGCGGTGCTGATGGCTTGCAATGTTGGAACATTGCATATATGTTGATTTATTCAACTCCACTCCAAGTTTTTGAGAAGGGTACTCGATGACCTCTCCTATTTTCTTCCGAATTCCAGTTACATATGTTCTAACCCTGAGATATTCTTTGTTCTGGTGCAGTGGTACCTTCTCTTCCCTCTTCAGCATCGAGTTTCTACGTGCCCAGCTGAAGTACACGGGAGAATAATGGCTCATGGGTAGGGGTTGCATTCTATAACATAATTCAGAGCGTCTCAGCTTGCAAAAACTTTTCTAAGCATGTCTCTTTAAACATCTAAACTAGCGTGTCCCTCCAGGAACCTAGTGATGAATCCACCATCTGATAACCACAGTATAGAACTCAGAGAACCAGACAGAATAAGTGCCATTTCCACTGGAACTGATTTTGGGCATTTTCATGGTGAGCTTGAAGGTACGGACATTAGACTTTACCCTCTTAGTCATTTGCATGTTACAATATTTATTCATGAGCTGAGCCAGTTTTGTTTGAATAATTTTCAGCCAAACAACGAGGGACCTTGATTCAGTGGTTAAATCATCTTTTCCCGTCATTAAACTTACCGATAAATATTGCGGACGATGAGTTAAGAGCATGCTTGAGCAACGGCACAGTTTTGTGTCACTTATTGAACAAGATACGACCTGGCTCTGTGAATGTGGTGATGGATTTTAACCTTTTAATTACTTCAAACTATGATTTGGCAACTCGGTTTTAGATATGTTGGCTCAGTCTGGATTCTCTCTTGTAGGTTAGTGATTTTGATCATTCTTCACTGTCAAACTCAGAACTTGTCAAAAGGTTTCTGGCAGTGCTGGATGGTTTGGGATTGCCCCATTTTGAAATATCAGACTTAGAGAAGGTATAACAGGCCTCTCTGTGTTATGGATTTAAATAATAATCTCGAATTATAGTTTCAGAAGAAATTTAATTCAGAGGCTGCTGAAATAACTCTAATCATTCCTATCTTTCTACAGCTTTCATATCTATTTCTGGTCATAATTTTATGCACATCAAATATTTGAGTTTTTTCATGTGCTTGTTGCGAGCTCCTTGGTTGGATTCTGATTTTGGTACTGTCTCCTGTATCGTGTAGGGATCTATGAAGGATGTTGTGGATTGCCTTTTAAAACTCAGAGAAAAAAGTTTGCAGAATACTTCGGGAGATGATAATATTTCTGTAGTTTCTTTAAAATCTGACAGCCCCCGTGGAAATACATTTCACAATGTTCATTCTCCAGCATCTGGAGAAGAGCAGAGGAAGGTTCCGTCTGAGTCAAAGTTTCATCGTGTATTGCGTAGTGCAGGTACGGTAAATTTTAACCCAGCCTGCCCCTGTGCACAAGTCGGATTCAAATTCTCTGAAGTTCTTAAAACTTCGCAGGATGAAGTTAAAGAGAAATAAATACAAGCACATGAGATTTACATCTAAGTTAGTGAGTCCCATTTATTTATTAGATATTAATTTTATCAATTTGTGTCTTTTTTTCTGTAACTTCATCTTGTAAAGTATTTTAGAGATGCAAATCTGCACAGTTCAAATATATTTAAATGGGCCAAGTCTTTTATGTGCGCAAGTAAAGGAAAGAGAAAGGGAGAAATGAAAAAGAGAGAAAGAAAAGAAGACGCTTTTCCTGTGTGACGGACATACACACTGCCTAAACTGAAACATTTTCGTTTTTGTGATACACTTGACTAATTAGATTGCATTCTTGTCTTTAAGGGATTGGCAATTGCTTTTACCCTCATCCAGAGTCATCAGCTGCATTAACGCATCATGTTGGGCATAAGTTCCATGAGGTGTTTCAACATAAACACGGAAGCTATGCAGATCTTCCTGCTGCAAAAATTTCAGAGATGATGAAATCAAGCAATTTAGATGTAAGTGCTCATAGTGTTCCTCTCACCATCAGAATTAGAGTTTTCGATATATATTTTTTCCCACTCCATTTATGACTGATTGTTTCATTATCTATTGTCGCAGAATGCTCCTACTCAGTCTCTTTTAAGCGTCGCGAATGGTATTCTAGATGAAAGTGTTGAAAGAAGAAATGGCGAAATACCTCATGTATGGCCTTGGAGGCTTTGGTTTTACATATGTACATAAATGCATTTATGAACTTACTATCATATATCCACGCAAAGGGCTTGCACATGCACATGTGGCACATATAAAGTCTCGAAAGTATTGTCTTGACTATGTTTTTGTTGCTCAGCGTGTGGCTTGCTTGTTGAGAAAGGTCGTGCAGGAGATCGAGCGGCGTATATCAACTCAAGCAGAACATTTACGAACTGTATGTCAATTACAGTAATTTCAAAAACTAGTTACTTTTGGTTTCATCTTGTTAAATTTTTACCTGGTGCCGTCAGCAAAACAATCTTTTTAAGGCTCGTGATGAAAAATATCAATCAAGGATCAGAGTACTTGAGGCTCTTGCATCTGGAACCAGAGAAGAGAGTGAGGTATCCCAATTGATTTGGTCATTAAGTTAGAAGTTGATCAATTTTGAATTTTCTCGAACTTTGCATACTGCTATAAATATTCTATTTATCAGAGGGAACTTTTTGTTACAGATAGTTGCAAGCCAGCTTCAGCAGTTAATGGTATTTTGTTTGCTTACTTTTCAAAATAAGTTAATTTTGATACACTTTTAAGAGAGAGGATAAAACAAAAGATTTTGGTTGGATAATTTTCATATTATCTATATTATGGGCTTTTTGGCCCCTTAATACAGACTGAGAAGATCAAAGTGGAAGAAATGAAAAAGGCTGATGAGGAAGATCTTATTAGGTTGATGACAGAGAAGGACCAAATAAATATGGAAATTTCATCTTTGAAGCAAGAACTGGAAACAACCAAAAAAACATATGAATTAAGATGCTCACAGTTGGAAGCAGAAGCTACTGGTGCTAAAGGAAAACTGAAACAGAAGTCAACAGAATATGAACATCTATTGGAAGATTTGGTAACAAAAGTGAACGAACTTGAGGCTGCTTCTGATTCAAAATATCAGACGTGGAACATGAAGAAAAACCAATTGCAGAATGCTGTAGATTTTCAATTTAGTTCACTAAAGGTACGCTTATATATGCGTTATTTCTTAAGCTTTAACTATGTTGTCATCAAGTATTACAATTTTCTTCTGCATTTGCAAAATCCAGAAATTGAAATTGTCTTGGAAATCCATTAAGCAAGATGTCATGAAAGAACAAAGAATCTACTCGGAGGAATGTAATCGACTAGGTAGGCCTTGTTATTAGAATGACATTCATGTTTCTTTTGGCAGGCTTTGATCATTTAATTTTAACCTATTCAGGTGTAAACCTTAAACCACTAGTAGATGCAGCCGAGAAATATCATGCTGTTCTTGATGAAAACCGAAAACTGTTTAATGAAGTTCAAGAATTAAAAGGTGCCGTCACATATTGTTGTCTACTAGGTTATTAATATGTTTGTTCTGTGAATTCACATAAAACTTTTTCTGTTACAGGAAATATAAGAGTATATTGCCGAATCAGACCATTTCTTCCTGGACTCAAGGAAAAACGGTCTATTGTAGAACATGTTGGTGAAAATGATATGGTTGTAGCTAATCCCTCCAAACAAGGGAAAGAAGCATTTCGATCTTTTAAGTTTAATAAGGTCTTTGGTCCAGCTGCATCTCAAGGTTTATTTTTATATACTCGTCATTGTTAAGATTATGTTCTAATGGGTAATAGATAAACTGTTTGCATCATAATTCCTGCGTATGCAGATTTCAATTTCTTCTTATTTGGTTATTTTGTTGATATAGTGATGCTTTTTCTCATGTAACTGCTCTGAATGATGCAGCGGAGGTCTACTCTGACATCCAACCCTTTATACGATCAGTGCTTGATGGGTATAATGCATGTATATTCGCTTATGGCCAAACTGGTTCAGGGAAAACTTTCACGATGGTATGAACCCTCTGTACATATTGATCTTATACCATGCCTCATGCTGATAAATGGAATTTCTCATTTTATAAGATAATTTATCTCAGAGTGGTCCTAATGGAGCAACAGAAGAGAATTATGGTGTTAATTATCGAGCTCTAAATGACCTCTTCAGCATTTCCAGCAGTAGAACAAACTCCATAATCTATGAGATTGCGGTTCAAATGGTTGAGATATATAATGAACAAGTGCGCGATCTGTTATCAACTGGTTCTCGAAAAAGATATCCTTTTTCAATGACTATGAAAAATTGATTCGTCGATGGAATTTCTTCTTCTAGTTGTCTCTTCCTTTTTACATGAATAATGTTACGTTTTCGGCTCTGATTTCCTTGATTTGCACACACTTGGGATATTGACTCACGCTCAACCCAAGGGTTTAGCAGTACCGGATGCTAGCATTTTCCATGTCAAATCAACTTCAGATGTTTTGGAGTTAATGGAAATTGGATTAAAAAATAGAGCCATGAGTGCCACTGCTATGAATGAAAGAAGTAGCCGCTCTCACAGGTTAGATCTCTTTCTCCTTTCTCATACATTCAATGATGAAAGCTTTGCAGTATGATGACATTCAATAAACCTATGTACACAGTGTGGTCTCAATTCATGTTCGGGGGACAGATTTGAAGTCTGGTTCTGCTCTTCAAGGTAATCTTCATTTGGTAGATTTGGCAGGAAGTGAAAGGGTAGCTCGCTCTGAAGCAAAGGGGGATAGGCTCAAGGAAACACAGCATATAAACAGATCACTATCTGCCCTTGGAGATGTCATTTTTGCCCTTGCTCAAAAGAGCTCGCATGTACCCTACAGAAACAGCAAACTTACTAAACTCCTGCAACGCTCTCTTGGTATATCTCACTGCTGCACGGTTTCTAGATTTGTCTACTTTTTCTGTTGAGCCCTGCTAGACTACATATAAATCTTGAATGTTACTGCGTAGGTGGTCAAGCAAAGACTCTCATGTTTGTCCAACTTAATCCAGATGTGAATTCGTTTTCTGAATCTATGAGTACTTTAAAGTTTGCTGAGAGGGTCTCTGGAGTTGAGTTAGGAGCTGCACGAAGTAGCAAAGAGGGCAGAGATGTTAGAGAACTAATGGAGCAGGTGCTTAACCTTTTGTGCTCACCTCTTTTCTAATTGCCTCGTGCAAGATGCAATGGGCAACTATTTTAATGGTTTATATCTTTTGAGAAGAATAATTTCTTAACCCATTTCAAACCATTTGGCTTTCATGCAACGAAACTAGTATTGCAGATTACATTGCTTCAATTTTCTGCCTGAACTTGCAGGTGGCTTCTCTCAAGGAGACTATTTCCAAAAAAGATGAGGAGATTGAGCAGCTACAATTACTTAGAGATATAAAAAATGTCTATCCTGGTTTCAATTCTGAGAAGCAGGGAACAGCCTCAATGAGGTATGGATCTTCCTTACCACGCAAAGATTCAATAGGTGGCACTCCTAAGCACGAGCATACACCAACAGTTGGAAGCAATACGCACATTGAAGCTCATTCCCAGACAACAATGGATGACCTAAAACACAGAAATGAATTTCTCCAGGAATATAAATATGCTGGAGGATACATAGGTCAGAGTATTCCTGAAAACGCAGACATTTTAGGATTTGCGGTTGCAGATTATGATGAAAGATTAAGTGACATATCTGACAGTGGTCTTTCTGTGGGAACAGAATTTGATGATCCTCCTGAATATAAAGTTCTCAGTCAACACGCAAAATCACCGGCTCGTTTGGATAAGTGAGTGCTGCTTATACTATTACAGCATTGGCTGCTGCCCTTTCACATTCCTTCTTAGTACTACTGTCTTTTGATGACTTTGTGACTTCTGAAAATTCTGTTTTGAAATTCTCGAGGTGGTTAAACTACATATGAAAGCACACTTGTATTTTTTTCTAATGATTTTTCCATAAGCTACAGAATTATAATGTTTCCAATCCTCCCTGATATCTCAAGCGATCCTTTTCGTTCTTGTTTTGAATGGAATTTTAGTGGTAATTCAATTTGTTTTTGAAATTGAATCTATTGCAGATCGAAAGCAGTGCCCAAAGTGGCTCGAGGATTGCAGAAACCGAGCATACCCTCATCTGCCACGGTTTCAGTGACAAAGGACTACATCAAGAGGTCACCAAGTAAGAAAAATTAATTAGCTCACACCTCTGTGTTCATATATTGATTAATGCTGTGAGTTGGCAACTTTACACTGCTCACGTAACTTTCAACTTCTGTCGTATATTTCCTTCAGGTATTAAAAGAAGCATCAGTGGTGGCCAGCTAAAAGCTAGTAAAAGGTGGCAATAATGTAAGAAGGCAACAGTTAAAAATTTATTTATAAATTCTTCACAAAAGTTACGCCTATTCATGTAAATATAATTCTTTTGAATGCCATGCTCCAGCTCCGCACATGATTTTAGTCATGTTTTTTCTTGCCCGCCCAACTCTTTTTTTTTTTTTTTTTCTGCCTCCGTCTCTGGTCACTTTGGTCCGAGTGTTACTTAATCACAATATATATAAATTAATAATATAAGTTATGATCAATTTTATATTATTCATCCTAACATTTATATCATATAATCAATAGAAGATCCGCAAACGTGTTAGCCCCAAAAACAACGAATTGGATCATGTTTTAAACGGAAGTGAAGAATCGGTTTACCATATCAACGAGAAGGATGATTTTATTTTAAACAGTTGTTTAAGTATCAAGTCAACGGCATGCCAAACTCCAGTATTTGCATAATAATTATGTTCAAAATAAGTGTTCTTACAACTGAAAATTGTATCAGTTTAAAAACTTTCTTTAGATTTTTTTTATTTGTTTATTATTCTCATGATTACAGTTTTGACATCATACAATTCAAATGTCTCGTCTTTTAAATTCAACAATATATTATTTATATAAGTACTTTTAAAATTATTGCTGTAAAAATTAAAGAGGTTGCCTAGAATTTTAATTTTTAATTTTTTTTTCGTAAAATTATGAGTCATTTATTATTTTGACTAACTAATTATAAAAACTATTAATATATATTTTCAAATAAACATAATTTAAATAATATTACCTTTATACTATTGTTGGTCTAGAAATAGAATTGTTTTAATTTTTAAACCATTTTTTTAAAAAAGGTAAAAATATATTAATAGCTAAACCAACTATATAATAAAAAATGTGTGGTTGCGGAGAATTCTTGAGAGCCAGGTCTCAATTCCCTACAAAGTATTCATGCATAAAAAATTACAAAAACTAAGATAAATCTTTTACGTCATGTTCAACTGGATAATTCTCTAGATACACTAAATTGCCAGAAAGGCCAATCTAATAATGATATTGCTGTTCTTAAATAAATGGAATTGAGTATCCATACAATAATTGTTGGAGTAGAGGATTTATTTTTGAACGAAATCAAAGAGCATCTCTGACCATATATGCCTTAGAGTTAGTGTCAAAAAAAAATAAAAAATAAAAGTAATGAATAGGTTGATTATACTCTTAAATCTCCTTGAGGCAGAGACCCAGAGCTTAAAGAGGCGAAAATGATAAATAAAATTAAAAAAAATAGCTTGAACAATTTGTTGGCCCGTGGAAAGCGCAAGCTGTTCGATTTGTTTTGGGTAGAAAATATAGCAAGTTGTGATGCCATCTCCATCCTAATCCCTCGAGAAGAAGAAAGCCCCACGCAACTTCTCCAGTCAGATGGGGTCCTATTAATATTATGATGTTTCAACCACACACACACACACACACACATCCAACTAGACTCAACCCTATTTTTGCCGCCTTAACTACTTTCCATCTACGCATTAACACTTTCCCTCTTCTCATACACGCACCTTCCTTCTTTCATAGTCAGCCTTTTAGACCATTTCTTAAACCCCTTTTACATCATCCATCACTAATCCTCTATCTCCTATCCGACCATTCAAAATGACAATGATTTTAAAAACATCCCTAGCCCTCAAATTTGACCATCAAATGCGCTTTGAAGCTTCCTAAACCTCTTTTTTTATTCCCTCGAATAATATTATCATAAACAAAAGCTCGAGTCTTAAATACATTGCATACACATCACCTTTTTGAGATTATCAATAGGCAACACCTTCAAATAGGGCACCCACAAAAATTAATTTACAAAAAATTCCAAAGATTAATCCTCAATTTCCTCCAAATTACAATTACAAAGGGAGGATCTGAGTGACAAACACTTGACAGATACAAACTCAACTTGAAACTCCCATCCAAGTTTCCATCTCTAAGACCCATAAAACCTAACGCCACGGAAGAAAAGGCTTAGCTTCCTCTTTTCTCTCTCTACCTCGTCCTCTTTTATTCTTCAAAGGGAAAACAAAAAAGAAAATTTTTCCTCACCTTCTCAGTTATACATGAACAACAACTTCCACAGACCATTATATACATATAATACACTAAAATATTTTGCTCCTCTCTCCCAAAACCACCTCGTATATTTTAACCATCTATCTTTCCCCTCTCTGCTTCCTGGGATTGACGCTTTTTTGTTTTATAATTTATGCTACAGCAGAAATACTGCAGTTGCGCCTGTCTCTGCTCAGGCAATCAAAACCTTCGATCCTTACCGCAGCTGGTTTATGGCCCAAGTTCATGCGAACGCAACCTCGAGCGGAAGAAGAGGATGGCGAAGCGGGTGTCAGGGTAAAGGGATTAAAATTCCCATTACCAAATTGCTCATCTTGGATTACCGGGTTTGAAGCCCTACTCGGCGGAGATCCACAGAAAAATGGGGGCGAAGAAGCCACTTGGACTTGGCTCCCAGATCTTTCAGGGTAGCTTTCCTGTACAACAAAATTGACAGAAACTTTCGGTTACAATTGGTCTAAATGACAAAATAATTGCAATCATTGAAAAGGGACACGTGGGCTCATAGCGTAAATCACCAAAATTCATTGTTGTTTGATCTTCGCGGAACCAAAACAAACGAAATGAGCTTCTTTTTAAGGGTTCTGTTTGGTCCCCAGAAAATATGAAGATTGAGATAGAATATTACCTTGGAGAGAATGATATCCAGAAGCTCCGCCCCAACTCCTGAATCTTCGACATCCGACTGGTAGCTGATTTATGTGGGAATAATAACCAAGTTATAATTTTTACAGAGAAAAAAAGATTTATAATACGAACAAAAACTAATAATAATAAGACTAAAATAGAAGTTGGAAATTACTTGAATGACCGTCTCAAGGGTCTGATATGGTCGTTAATCGATGAGACGTTTAAGAGACCCAATCGACGAGGTTTAGGGCAAACCACCGATTCCTTCCTCATCTCCTCGCAGCTTGTGAAGGCGTTCTGTTGGTACCCGCAGCGATTCATCTTTCCTCTTTTTGATCCTTGAAAATCAGAGATCTTGAAAAGGAACGCCTGCAGCCACAAAAGTAAAAGAAAAATTAATCCCTGTACAATTTGCTTGCTTGGTGAGAAATCTCAGGAAAATTGAACACAACCCAAAGAAATCTTAGCTCTCTACCACCACTCTCTAACACGATCCAAAGATTAATTAATTTTTTTTCTTCCAGAATAAAGAAAGTAAACCATTTTTCAAAGTTTTTTGAGCAACTGAAAAACCCCCCACAAAGGCCTAAGATTTGAGACCTTGAAACACATACAAATACAGAGAAATAAACCCGAAAACCTTAACTGCGTTTCCAGATCTTTGCAAAACAGGGGCTTTAGAAATAGTTATTTACCCAGAAGGACCAAAAGCACATAGATATTCAGAAAAAAAGAGGAAGAAGAAGAGTACCTAAGCTGCCTCAGAGGCTTCTCTGAGATGAGAGGAGGAAGAAAATGGAAGACAGATAATTTAGGTGTTGCAAGAGGGACAGATAAAGAGAGTGGGGGGAGGGAGAGAAAATAAGCGGATAGGAGATGGGTACTAATATATGGGGTGGCAGCGTGTTCGTAGAGGGAGAAAGGGCGAGACGAGTGACCAAAAGTGAAGGACACTATAGTAAAATAAGGTGCACAGTTAATACGTACGACCGCATCTGTATACCGCTGATCGATTATCACAGCCTCGGATTCTGCGCCATAAGGAATGGTGAGACTGGAATCTGTGAGGGGTCGCCTTTATTCGCTGACGCAGACAAAGAGAAAGGATCTAATCCACATGGTGGCCGCATCGCGCGTCCGTGCCTGCTTTTTTAAGTGATATGTCCCTTTTGCCCTTCATTTTTCCCTCGTGGTTGGAGAGAGACGCGTTGCTCTGTTAAGCTACTGTATTGTCCTCCGATTGTACGGTAGCTTATAGGCATGTATGCCCAAAAAAGCAATAATACTTCATTATTCTTGTTTCGAAACAATCCATTTTTAGATGCATAAAATCAACTGATTGAACAAAAAATTACATTGTAAAACATAATAATTCATACATCTTTTTTGTTTTTTTGTCGTACAGATTTTTTTCATCCAAAAAATTAGAGATATAAAAAAGAGGCTTTGTTATTTTTTGTGGGAAGAAGATGTTCATATTTGTTAAACAAAAGAAAATTGAAATGACCGTGTCAAATGTTTTTTATCCACCACCGAGTCACCGACAATAACTAACTTTATTAGAAAATTTCTTGGGAAAATATTATATAAATTGTATGACTCTAAACTTTATCCAAGCGCCAGCTAATGTTGCATAACTCTATGGTATACTATTTTATTTATACGATGAGGCAGAGAGAAACATGGAAGTGGAAAACAAGGCGAGGGAAGCAAATCAAATAGGAAAAAAATATAATTAAATGAAGGAACTATTGTGCAAAGGGAGAAGGAAAGAGTTTAAGAGAAGCAAGTGCCAATGCTTAGTAGTTGATAGACCGTAGCCGAAACCAAACACTCTTTTTTAATTCCTATTTTCAAACTTAAAACTACAAAATTCAATAAAAGGCTACATATAAATACATCACAACATTCCAAACTTATCGGCAGGCAGCCTTATATATTCGATTCCAGAGTGAAAAAGATAAATAGCGCTTTGAAACTTGGCAATGGCAGAGGATAGATAGAAGTAGGCATGGATAAGGAGGCGGGGGATCACGACTTTTTGGTGTTCCTAATTTTATGTTTTTCTGTTTGGGAAACTTTCATTTTGTAGCTTTGGCAGTTATCGGTCTCTATATGTATTCGCTTGTTTTCAGTAATAAAATAATATTTTGTACATTAAAATTAGTATATTAATTAATTATAAATTTTCTTTGAAAAGAGAATGATATATATATATATCCTTGATTGATTACACTTGAATTAGGAAGAGAACAAATTCAATTATAACTAAAATACTATTTTTAAGTTTTAATAATTGTCTGTGGCATGTATTTATTAATGCAAGGATAAGAACGCTGGTTTTCGGTGTGGTAGAATTGATGATAGATAGTAGTAATTAAGATGTAAAACTTTTAGTAAGGCAAGAAGGACACAATCATTCCCGGTTAATAATAATAATAGTAATAAATGGATGATTAAAAATAATCCTATATATATATATATAGCTTCTCATTTAATGGATATATTGCATCTATATATATAGCTAGGCATCATGATTTCACAGAGTTCATAAGATTTGCTATTAAAAATATTGAGCGGGAGTGGGGAACCGGGGGGGTCAAGCGTGGACCAGCTTAGGTCTGCCTGTTGCTTCGTCTAGGGTTAGCCAATGGGATAATGTTACTCTTCTTTCACCCCACACAAAAAGCAGAGATGCTCTGAGCAGAAGGGTTAAAAAAAAAAAAAGAACAAAAATCTAGTATCACTCCTGAAGATTATAATTTTTTCTTTATTTCATGATGCACGGTACGAGTTCACGTTACATTTTTAGGTTTCTTTGGGTTGGATAAGGCAATTCCTTAAATTTCTTTTTTCTTGTTTTTTGGGTCAAGTGTACAGGGCCATTCTTAAAGACGTTGATTCTCAGTTATTGTAGTGATTGTAATCCTTCAAATATTTTGGGCCTGTGGACGAGTTCCTGTATGAATTTTCATGAAAATGTAGAAAAATAATATAAAACTGGGAAAAAAAACCCTAACCTCTTTTTTTATTTGGGAAATCAATCATAAGTTCATAACAGATATCATTAGATCAAGCACCAAATAAATAATAATAATAATAATAAAACTCTTATAAAGAGAGAGAAGAACTAATACTCAAAGAACATTAAGAAAAAAAAAGGAGAAAAAGGAGCGAGGATGCTGCTGCTGCTGCTGCCACGATAGCATCTGCCCCAAAACTTGCAACCATGGCGGCTAGGTTTTTAAGGGCTCTAGAAGAGCCCTTCGTGTAAGAGGGGATTGACTGCCCACAAAAACTTCGAATCTTTTTAATATTTTTGGACAGACAAAAACTTCGACAAAGCGTCCAACGATAAAATGGGCTATTGGGTCTTAATGGGCCTGGGTGACTTAAAAGGAATTGTGGAAACTAAATGATTTTTTATTTATTTAAAAAAAGAACCCGAGCATCATATATATATATATTTTATAATATTTAAAACAAAAACATTTATGTCAATTACTTACATGCATTAGCCTACCGTCCAAACTTTTTTCTATATCACATAAATAAAAAGTTCAATCATCTCGCTTCTGTGCTTCT
This sequence comes from Gleditsia sinensis, assembly GCA_037074535.1. Lineage (NCBI taxonomy): Eukaryota > Viridiplantae > Streptophyta > Magnoliopsida > Fabales > Fabaceae > Gleditsia > Gleditsia sinensis. The sequence continues at coordinate 32,516,922 of CM073474.1, read as the reverse complement.
ACAAAATAAAATAGACAGTTTAAACAAGTCAACTCGTATTTTAGTTGGTGTTAGTTAAAAGCTAAACCTCCAAGTTTTAAAGCCCATGCTTGCCTTAAGGTAGAGTTGAAAATCAGTACTGTTTATAGAAAACTTAAGAAGCTCAAGGGAAAAAAAAGAAAGATATACATGTAACTAAACGATTCAATTTCGCGCTAAACAAAAAGAGAGGATAAAATGTGAGAGTCAATTTTGTTTTCACAGTAACAAATAATACATTTATTTCATGGCAATGTGTTTAGCTTTATATAAATATGAAAATGAAGTTTTAGATGCATATTAGAAGGTTGATTTATTCCTTTATTTCTCTTCTTCCCAAAACTAGTGGGAGTCCTTTCCTTAAAAAAAAAAATTGTCTAATTGCCTACCATTCCTCGAGTGCATCACATGAGCTCTACCTTTTCTTATTTTTGCTAAGACTCTACTTTATTATTCAACTGCACTGCATGTGTGGCAGTCTTGGTAATCCTCCTTTTGACGCAGCTGCTCAAATCCTCTGTGGATAAACCTTATTGAAAAAGCTAAAGCAAACTAAAGCTACTCTTGTCTCTATCTTCATGTTCTTTGCTTTGCCTCCGGTCTTTCGCTTTCAGTATTCATCTTTAACTTTCTTACCATGGATTTCAGGCTCAAAAACCCATGCTAGCTCCCCCACATGTACTCTCTATAATTACTTTGATTTGTAGGGTCCCCGCCTAACCAATATTTACAAAAAAAGTATGTTATGGATATTCCTTTTGTGCAGGCCAATACCATGCACATTCACGATCCAGTCATCAAGCAATACATAAATAAGCTGGTGGGTCAATGTGCGGGGAAGAAAAGTGGAGTGGAATCTCTTTGAAGCTTCCCATCCATCACTCTCACTTTGCTCATCTTCTCTTCGCACCAGTGCAACTGTTCTTCACTTAAATAACTCATTCTTAGAACCCTTGACACCACTTTTAGGTCTATCAGAGCCATCAATATCCCCATCTCTTCTTCCACCTTTAGCTTTCTCTTCCTCAAGCATTTCCGGGAACGCCGAAGATCTTTGACCTTCATTTTCTTCTGCACATATTAGGTGGGGACAGAAAAATGTGATTGTTAGACAATATATATATATATATTTTTTATATAAAAAAAAAAAAAAAAAGTGATCTGGAAAGCATTTATTGAGGCGAATTAATTATTTTAATTTGAGACTTGCCTTTTGATTAACTTTCTTCATAAGCCGAAGTAGCGTTGGATCAACCAAGCCTCTTCGGTTTCTCCTAAAGTAGGCTGCTAGCATCTGACAGGGTTTTTCTTTATCGGCCTTGAGAAAATTCATGAAAGTTCTGATCCCATCTTCCATTATCATAAGAAATGAAGCTGACGATATTCTTGAGTGAAAATAATCGTCCTTCTGATCGTCCTCCGAGTCTTCAATACCCAAACAAAAAAGAAAATTTCGGTGATAATTACTCATTACAGTATTATATTCTTATTGCTGTTCTGTTTTGCCAAATGCCAAATGCCAAATTATAGTAATTAAGATTATACCAATTAATGGCTACAAATCTAATTATAATTAAGAGGGTTTAAGTTATTAATCTAACCTCGATATTCTGGCACCAAGAGCAATTTGGGTGCCAATAGCCTCATTCTAGCATAGATCTCAGGTCTCCTGCCATGCTCATAAGGCTCATTCTCTACGTATCTCTGTAACAAAACTTGAAATTGCTGAAATTGCTGGGCCACGGTGGCAGGACAACCTGCTTCAAGATCATGGCACGAAGCTTTTTTGGACTGAAAATTCTGGTAGTTCCAATTAAGAGCTTCCCATGTTAAGCAAATTTGTGCTACATATGCAGCCTCTAGTTCACGGTATGGGTTTTGACGGATATCAGCTGGCTTCTTGTTTATAGTCGAAAACTTGTACACGATGCGCTCTGAAATTGATCTCGGAGACACTAGGATGGATTTTAAAGACTCTGAAATTGGGATGTCATCAATATGTAATGAAAATAGTCATTCAAAACTGAAACATACAATAAATTCCTAAAGTAAAGAAGGGTCTTCTTCATTACCAGTTTCGTGAAGCTTCTGTGCACTAATTCTGTCTAAGAATGTCATTTCTTCATCATATTTTTGGAACACTGTATATGACTCCCACTTGGGGCAACTTCTTCTTGATGAAGAAGAAAATGGGTCTTCAGTCCCAGAATCCCTGCAAATAACGGAGCTCCTCCAATCAGAGGAGCTCTTAGATGTGGACCCAACGGTGCAGGAGTCACCATATATTTCTTCATCATCCTTGTCTTCAACAATCAGCTTGTTAGTCTTGAACTGATGTGTGGGAGCAAAAACAAAGAATCTGTCATCCCCTGAGAGGTTAGCCTCCTGCACCTTTTTATTTTTGATAAGTTTATCACCAACATGATCTTCTGCAGAAAGCAATATCAGTTAAGAGTTCAAAATATATAAGAACTAAGAAATTCTTAATCGTGTGAATAATGTTATTAACTAAAGAATAAGCATGATGTGAAATACCGTCACAGTTTTTGTCACTTTTGTATAGGTTGAGGGTGATGGGAGAGGTGGGCATTTTTTCAACTGGCACAAAATCTGGAAGAGAACCAGCATCTCTTACTGGAATTTCTTCTTCAACCGCATCTGCCTCTTCAGTTTCAAAGTCTGATACTTGTGGGGATCTATGAACAGACAACGTTTCAGAGGTTTGATTTTCTTCTGAGTCTTCAACTAAGCTCTCCCTGGGGCTTATGAATTGATCCTCGGAGAAAGAGGGAGTCCTCTGAGACTCGTGGCAGTGCAGGAACAAAAGGGTTTCCCCTCCACCAATGATGTCCGCCACCAGATGATCTCTCTCAGTAGACTGATCAACATAAGAATACCTTTCTTCAGTTTCTTCTTCCTCTTCATCGTCGGAAGACACATATTCATATTGCTGATCTCTGCAACATTCAAAAACCTTGTGAGTTAGATACCATAATCACCGATCAATGTGACTGTGAGTGAGATAGACTACCTTTGGATTATGGGGTAGCTGCCAATAAAGTTGAAGAACTTGAGAAGAAAAATGGCAGAGGAGAAAAGGAAGAGGAAGAGAAGCTGGAAAGAGCTGGAGGCATTGTAGAAGAGTCTAACAAGAGCTTCTTCTTTAGAACATAGCATTTTGTCTGCGGTGGCTCCAAAATGAGCTCCAAAGACTCCACCACTTACCAAAGTGACTCCTAAAAAGAAAGTGGCCTTCGGTCGCCTTCATAACATCGGGCTTTCTTGGTCAGCATTGTCCAATTATAATACACAAATTCTCCAATATGTCCCTAAATGGTTAACTTTTACCATCATCATGTCAAGGGTAAAACTGTCATGGTATATTCAAAGTTTCAGAAGATTATTCTGGCTTCTCTCTTACAATAATATCTATTGGCCTTCCAGATACAATATTGTGATCATGTATTTGAATGCATAATTATTACAGAACAACAATCTCACGTATATATATTAACATTTTGTAATGGACTTTAGTCTATATATTAATAAAATTTTCAAATATATAACTATTTTAATTTGTTCATTAATATGAATCACGTTAATTTTGTAGGGTTTCATGGCTTTTTTCACAAAATAATATATATGTGTGTGCGTGTGTGTGCTGATGGTCATGGTCTTTATTTATTTATTTGTAAAGAGAATAAAAGAAATTCAAAAGATGGGAAGGAATCATTAATTTCTATTACAATTAATTGTCATGAAAAGAACGCGTATGTATTGTTTTGTAGTGAGTTTCCACTTTTTATTTCTGATATGAATGTGTTTTGAGAGAAACAAAAGGATGTATGAAGACAAAAGCAAAAAAGAAGAGACCTAAACCAACTTACACGCATATGGAAACAGATGAAATTGGCTTTATAAAAGAATTATAACTATTTTTGCAGAAAAAAGTATACAACTCACATTTTTTAATGAATATATAATGTATATTGAGGAATGCGTGTATTAAAGTTTTAGTTTCTGACCCAGAACGGTGAAGATTTGTCTGTGCTTAATGGGAGTTTCAGTGTATTCTTTACCTACCGATGGAATAAACAACCTTTTAAAAAAGATGATAGCCGTGTCAGTTATGGAGTTCTTTAAGCAATCTTCTTAATTGATACTTGTCTTTAACTTGGTTAGTAAGATTGCAGATTGGAGAATAAATGTTGTGCAGGCAGAATTAGTTAACATTATTGTTAAGTATACATAGATTTTATCAGTATATCATTTGCTAACTTTAAACAAATTGAATTTAATTAGTTGAATGTGAATTTTTATGTCAACTACTTATTATAAAGTGTCTAATTAATTATAAGTGGGGCCAAATATTCCATTCACATGTGTATTTTTAATAGATCAAATTCAGGGTTTGGAAAGCCTATATTATAATTAATTAGACATGACCCATTTTGTTAGAATGTGACATTTTATGGGGTTTAATTTCGCCAACTTATTTGTTTGGTCTGTAAATGTTACATTTTAATGAGGCCACGATAAGAAAAGAAAAGAGGGTGTCGGTAACCAATAAAAAAAATTAAATTAGTGAATAAATATATTGAGTGATTTTTTGATTTTTTTCAAAATGAAATGAACGAGTCTTTAGTCAATTTCTTTTTAGTAAATAAGCACCGCCAGTTCACATGTAATTGAGACCGAGGGCTGACAAAAATGCACATTATATGCAACGTTTAAAATAACCATTAGTTTGGATTATTTGGGCCAGCAAAAAAAAAAAGGATTCTCAAGAAATGGCCCACTTCCTTAAACCGAGTCTTGAGCCTAAGTGGCTTTAATTGTAGGGTCCACAGCACAGACCACCGATGGTTAAATGGTTTTAGTTGTGAATTCACTATTCGAGTTGGCCCAGAAAAAAAGCAGAGAAAAAAAGGGTTGGCCGAAAGTTAAAAAAAAAAAAAAAAGAAGAATATTCGGCTCTGATTCTGAAACTCGGAAAGTCCATTTTCTTTTCTGAAATGAGATTGAGGCAGAACGGTCGTGTTGGTTAATTGACAAAAACTTATTGGAAGGCCTCCCACGTAGGTAAAGTAAACACAAACATTCTCTATTCCATCTCATTAATTACGTGATTTTTTTTCAATTAACGAGCGATTTGGGAGAAATCTTAGAAGATAAAGTTCAAATTGGACTCTCTAAAAATTGATATATTATTAATCAATTGCTTAAAATTTAAAAAAATATGCCAACTTTTTATTTAAAAAAAAGTATCTATTTTTTATTATATAAATTAAAGAACAAGGAGGACGTCCCTTCAAAATTTTATTTACCCTTGCTACAAACACGGTATTCCATTAAGTATCTAATAAACACGTAATGCATGCACAGTATGAAAATGGTGACATGCACATCATGAATAGCTAAGTCAAATTATTATCAATTTACAAGTTAGTCAAATAATGTACAAATTTTTCTAACTATATATCAATAAAATCATTTAGCTGAATTTGAAAGGAAAAGAGTGGATTATCATATAAAACTGAAATTATTAATTATAAATATGTGTGAAGACAAAATTACGACGAGCAGAAGAGACGGGTAAAGGAGGGAGTAGGACTAGGCTAGTAGCCAGTGAGCATTGAAATTAGGTAACTTACAAGGAAAAAGAAGAATACGATCGAGAACATGCCAACGAAGTGGGAGAGAGAAATAAGGGAGGAGAGACACATATTGAGTTAAGGATACCCCGGAATGTAATATTTGGTTTTTGACTTTTCCGTAGTATTTTCAATATTCCTATTTAGAAGGTTATAAAAAGCCCATATGTTAGCTCACAGAGAGAGAGAGAGCAGGGTTAATTACATTACATGAAGATCATATGCTTCTAGAATAAGTAGAAACGTCCCAAGTGTACAGGAAACGTACATATATTGCATATATGGGATTCACAAAGTTCTTGTTAGGATTGAATTTTGAGCAGCTTTGAAGATTAACAGATGAACCAAGAAAAAAGATCCAACAGAAATGCTTCCCTTAGATGTACACAGTCTTTTGGGTTGGTCACCATTTTAACCACTCATAATAATAAGTACACAGGGGTTGAATTAATTGAAAATATGAAAAAATAAAAATAAAATAAAACTGTGTTAAACATGATGAAAGTTCTTCCGGTGCCCACATTTTTTCCTATTCTTTTACCGTGATGTTTTTCTATTCTACATGTCACTGTCCAATTCTTTAATTTTTTTTATTTTCTATTTGATTAATCTTGACCAATTAATCCACGCTATGCCTGATTAATCTTAACCTGTAGTGACGGTCGATCATAAATGAAATTATAGTTATGAAATTACTAAATGTAATATATTAAAATGGCATTAATTCTTGCTTGGTTATAATACAGAACCAGTCATGGAGCAATTAAAACATATCATATTTTATTTATTTACGCATTTTAATCTTCAAATTAAAAAATGATTAAAGAGAATATTGTTTTAATTATGTCCGTGTTCCCATTAGACTAATTAACGTGAGGTTGGCCAAGGTTGTGGTGGGTAGAAATGGGTGAAGGTAGTTGGACAGGATGATAGAAAAAGATGGAAATTAATATCGAAAACATGGTGTAACAGAGACTCAACCCCCTCGTGCATGCACAAGATAATTGCCACTGCCCTTGTTGATAAATATTTATTTTTCGTATTTTCATATCTTATATATTGAATATGACACATAACACGCAGAGAGATAGTCAAACTCGCAGGTATTTCTGGTTTTGAATATCCAAAAAACCCAGGTACAATTCTGGAAATTCACCCCATTATTGAAGCTTATTAGTAATTTACAATGTGTGGGATATCGTGTTTGTCAAAGGGTTAGCTGTGTTTAACAAAGATATAAAGACTATCCTTGGATGCTTCTTGTTGAAGTAGACAGGCTATTAATACCCCTTCTTGTTCATGTTATTAAGAGCTTACTTTTGGGATCATATATTTCTGGTCCCCCTGATCTTCACTTTTTGGTAAGTTCTTCAAGTTCAGGAGCTTTCAAAAGAATGGAGGAAAATTTACCTCCCGGCTTCAGATTCCATCCCACAGATGAAGAGCTCATCACTTATTATCTAACAAGGAAAGTTTCCGATAACGGTTTCACATCCAAAGCTATGGCAGTTGTTGATCTCAACAAGTGTGAACCTTGGGACCTTCCAGGTAATCCGAGACACTTGTTTCTTTTTTCCCCTTCTGTTCTTGTTCTTATGCATGGAAATTATTAATTAATAGGTAAGGCTTCGATGGGAGAGAAGGAATGGTATTTCTTCAGTCTGAGAGACCGGAAGTACCCAACCGGACTTCGAACCAACCGAGCTACGGAATCAGGCTATTGGAAAACCACGGGAAAAGACAAGGAAATATTCCGCGCTGGGGTTCTGGTAGGGATGAAGAAAACCCTAGTCTTTTATAAGGGAAGAGCTCCCAGGGGGGAGAAAAGCAATTGGGTTATGCATGAATACAGACTACAAAACAAGCATCCCTTCACAACTTCCAAGGTTAGCAATAGCTAGCATTATAACATTTAGATATGTTCATCTTCTATTTAATTTCTTTGAGATTCAATTTCCTTTAATAATTTGCAGGAAGAGTGGGTGGTTTGCAGGGTGTTCCAAAAAAGCTCATCGGCAGCCAAAAAACCACAGCACACGTCATCCTCCCAACCATCTCTAGAGTCACCTTGTGACACCACCTCTATGGTTAACGAATTCGGTGATGCTGAGCTTCCTGCAAATTTTACCAGTATTCCTAATTCGTCATCAACTGGATTAATCAGCAACATTTTAACACAAAATAATTACAACGTTAGCACAAACATGAACTTGAACATGAATAATTGGCCAGCTCCAACCGAGGTTCCCTCTCTTCCTTCTGTCCCGTGGACTTCTGCTTTGCTCAATCCAAATCTTTCCGTCAACTCCTTGCTTCTTAAAGCATTGCAGCTTAAGAGCTATCATCAACAAAGAGAAGCTGCAGTGGCTAATGATAATTTTGCATCATATAATATGCCTCAAGGAGTTTCCCACCTTGGAACTGATCTAGTTTCAAATCTCAGTGCTTCATCCTCGAAAGTTTTAGAATGTATGCCGCAGCAGCAGCAACAGCAGCAGGAGCAACCATTCAATTTGGACTCCGTTTGGTGAAGTCTTTTAGAGCATGAAGCTAACATTTTGCAAACCTTCTTTGTTAATGTCTCCAATTCATGGGTACAGCCAAAATGGAACCATTTATTGCTCAATTGTTGTAATTAGAGTTGAAATAGGCAAGTTTTAGATTCTGTCTCAGGGAGGAAAATCCTCCCGATCAGTCCTTCAAGATGTCATGTTTTAGTGTTTATTAACTTCGATGACAAATTTCAACAAGCAAAAATCTCTTGTTTGTACAATAAATTCCAGGGGTTCAGTTGCATCTGTGTGTATGATCTCTCTTTCTATATGTATTATCAATTTTATTTCCATGCAATATACATGCATCAATCAAATGCTAATCTAAATTAAAAAATATGCAGTAAATTAATTAATAGGTCTGATTCTGATGGGGTTATGTAAACAGCAACAGTAAAGAAACATGAAACCATGTTGAGAAGGAATGTATATTTGAAGAATGATAATCTCCTAGCAGCTTTAGATCTAGCTCATGAAACAAATTTAATTTGCTTAAATTCGTGACTCTACATGTTGATGTGGCATTATTTTATAGACTTTTACAAAAGTGGTGGGTTATTTAAAATTCTTCTAAGTGCTCGTTAAATTTAGAGATTTTATATTTTCTACTTTTCTCTCAATCTAAATTTATTGTAAGAAAATTTATTTATAAAAATAAATTTTTATTATCAATATAAATAGGGATTTCAGTAATTTTCCAGTTTTTTAACATTGTCTTACAATACCAAATAAACACTATAGTTTTTTTAATTCAATTCTTCTTTTTTTTACAAAAAATAATAATAATTCTTAAAACAGTAATTCTTCAAAATTTTAAAAAATTATTATTCCAGTTGTATTTGAAGCAAAGAATAAAAATATCTAATTTGTATCTTTGTCCAAAAGGTTGTTCGTTTTATTTGTCTTCTTTGGTCCAGAGGACAGAATAATAATACCATTTATTTTTTGGTCAAAAAGAATAATAACTAAAGGATATTATTGGCAAAAAAAAAAGGATTAATAACTATTCGGAGGAGCTAATAGTAGGCCCAAATAACGCGTATCGAGAAGGCCCATTTCTAGTGAAGCCCAGTCACCATTTCGCCTGTCAGTCATTCCCTTTCATTTCGACCCAAAAAGCGAACCCTAAATGATGATCAGCCCAGAGCCCATCAAATTACTGAACCCCCTCATCTCCTGTCCTCTACATAAATTGCATTGGCTAGAACTCACTAGTTTCCTCGGCCGGTGACAATGGCGGGAAAACAAATCCCCGGCGACGGCCTATCGGCGAACCTCGCCGGGATGTCGAAGAACCAGCTCTACGAGATCATGTCTCAGATGAAGGTATACCTATTGCCCTTAATCTCATCCATTTTATTCCTTCATCTCGAAGTTGCTTCTTTTCTTTGCCTTTTTTTGTTTAACCCTCAATTTTCTTCTAAATACCAACGAAATTTCTCATAGAACAAGAACTTATTAACGCTTACTTTTCTTCTTCGTCCCTCTCTATCCGGCGGGTAAAATTTAAACGATTCATTCAGAGTCTGATCGAACAGAACCAGCAGCAAGCGAGGCAGATCCTCATTCAGAACCCAATGTTAACTAAAGCTCTTTTTCAGGTGCACTTTTCTTTGTGTTTCCTTTATTTTGTTGTAATTGATATGCGGCGCTTGCGTTTTTGTTTTTCTATTCACTCTCGCAAGTTCTAAACTCTTCCGTGAATTATGTCTTCTATATGCCGAACGGACTTCGTAGAATTAGGGATTTCGTCTTTGTTTGTCTTACTCCTCTTTTTGGTATTTTAATTTGATTCTTTTTAACATTAATTTCAATATTTTTCCGTGGGGATGCAGTTAGATCACCCTTGGTTATGTTTTTTAATTCGACACTTTTTTTCAATTTACTTTTGTTTAATCAGGCACAAATTATGCTTGGAATGGTGCAGCCTCCTCCTGCGGTATGCTTTTGAATTCATTAAAACGTACTATTATCTTCACAACCTTCCGTTGGCGGATTGTATATGATCAATATTTTGTTTCTAGATTCCAAAAATTCAGCCAACTGTCTCACAGAACACTCAGCAGCCAGTACAGTTGACTCAACAGCCAAACATTCAGCCTGCTCCATTTTTGCCTGGGCAAGGTGGTCTGCAGGATCAAGCGGGTGTATCTCAAACCCCAATTCCTCCAAGGAAACACCAAAGCCAACCTCCAGTGCCAATTTCATCTGCTGCTATTCCTGCAGTGAGTCATCAATCTCAGCCCATGCCTGCACATTCTTTGCAGATCCCACAACAGCCTAAAGGACATCTGACTCCACAAATAGCACCTGTGTCTCTTCCACAATCATCACAACTTCCAAACGTACCTCCCCCTTCTCTTCATTCATCCTCACAGCCACATCAAACCCAAATTCCGAATGCTTCTAGTCAGTTGCAGCAACCATTGCAGGCACCTGGATTTCCACATATGCCCCTGCAACCGCCAATGCCAACACAGCCCAGACCACCTTCAGCACCCACCTTCCATCACCAGTATCCCCCACAAATGGGTGCCAATTTAGGTTTTCAACACGCCAGTGCTCCTCACAATCTCCCACAATCCATGTTTCATGTAAGTTGACCATTTCAGTTTAGTATTCCTGATGTAACGACTTGTTAATTTGTATCAATATGTTGTCATTAATAAAATTTTCAGCCAGGTGCAAAACCTCCTGTTAGTGTTGGATCAACGTTTCCACAGGGCCTGACATCACTTCCAAGTCAACCAGCTATTCAGTCACCTTATCAGGTATGCTTTGACTGCACCTTGGGAGTATTGGTTGGTACTTTGTATTCAGGGATAATTGCACTATATGGATGCCTAAATTCCTGGCTTTATGGGGATTATATAAGACCATTATGATCCTTTCTTTTTCCATTGGCATGTCTAATTGGAATGTATTTAAGTTGGCCTGTTAAATCCTGACTTGTCTGCAGTAGAAGTCCGTGATGTGTTTGTGACATAGGTTTAATTTATCCTTATTAGTTGTTAAGCTATCTGTTTATAACAACGGCACTGTTATATACAAAGTTGATAGTGGTATTTGTTCTATAGAGAGAGTATATTTTTGGCTCAAATGAACTATGGAAAGGTGAAAGCCTTGAGAATGGTAAATAAAAGAAAATAACTGGTGTCTTCTATCTTATTTTATTTTCTTGGATAATTTAAAATAGTTGTAATTTGATTTGATAAAATTCGCAGTTAAAGAAACAAGTTTGGCTACTCTTCATTTAGCAACCAAAATTTTCAGATGAGGATTTTTTTTTTGTATTTTTTATTGCTATTTGTTCTTACTTGTCTTCTCTGCTTGTAACTTGAACAAAAGGTATTCCTGATAGATTTTAAGAATATTCGAACATGACTCTACAATATTATTGCTTCATATGGATTTCACTATTTTGGTACTGTGTTAAGTGCAAGTCCAAGTTTTGCTGATTGACTTCCATGCTAGCACTTGAACATGACTAAAACCCTAGTTGATTTTGGCAGTTTAACTTCAGAAGAAAATATGGTTAAGTAACCCAGCCCCTGGGAGCAGTGTCAATCATGATAGTGTGTACTTAATTCTCTGTGCTTTATATTAGTTGGTGATTCATTTATGAAATGATGCTTGTTTGTCAGGTTGGGGGTTTGCATTTGGGAACTGACTTTGGCAACCAAGCAGGAAATGCAATGCAAGTTGATAGAGGGTCTTCTAGGATGCCTGGTCTCTCAGAAAACATGACACAGTTTTCTGGACCTTCGTCGTTAGTTTCTGGTCAGATTGGTACTGGAAATCAGCCTCTCAGGCCTCCGGCAGTAAGTTTTATGAACTAACAGCTACTTGGTATGATTAATTCTGCAATCTGTTGATTTTATCATCTGTATACATCTTTTAGTTGACGCCGGAGATGGAGAAGGCCCTGCTTCAGCAGGTCATGAGCCTCTCACCGGAGCAGATTAATCTCCTGCCTCCAGAACAAAGGAATCAAGTGCTACAGCTGCAACAAATGCTGCGCCAATGAAACAGATGGAGTATCCACCAAGGAAGTTAGGGAGTGCTGATCTTCCAACTTAACCATATTTGTTGGCAGAGAAAATTCAAGCATCTATCTTCAAACTGAATGGCTGCAATGGTTTCTAGAATATTTGTCTTAGAATTCATGTTATATATTAGACGATCCTTTTTTTCTTTTTTCCCCCATGCAATTTGACTTGCATGCAATGAGTGAATATTTGGGATTTTGTTTATTGTAGTTTCATGCAGTGATAACCCGTATGCAATTACATATGTATTTTATTATTTTTATATATTAAAAACTAGTGAGAGTAATTTTAAAAAATTGTTAAATATTTTAAAGATTATTATTGATGAAAATCAAACATATTTTTGAATATATTTAGAATGACCTAAACATGAGAATATTATATTCTCTATTCCTAAACAATTTTTTATTTCGTCAATGGAACGACTTCTTAGAAATCTCGCCAGGTCAAATTCAACGTATGTCATATTTTAGTTATTCCGCATTGGAGAAATTGGCACTTATTAGAGCATGGCGGATTGGCGGTGTTCTGGTTCAGTATTCGGTTCAGCTAATACATTTGACTCTCTCTTTCTCTTCGGCCATGTGATTTTGACAGCGAAGTGTTTTAAATATAAAGCATGCATTCAATATCCGTTTCGGTAGGTAATTGAAAATTTCAAATCCCTATTTCTAATAAGACACACCATTCCTGCCAATAATCAAGAATTCCATCCCGTTCAGAAATTCAGTCCCATAATTAATAGTAGTTACAAAATCCAACAGTCTTATTTTGGTCTTATTAATTTAAAGTTAAAAGTAATTTCTTAAATTATTCCTTCTAATTTTTAGTTTACTGTAATTGAATTATTTGTTAGGTCAACATATATCATATATGTTTATATATGCTAATATAATATAATATAATATTATTATATATTTATTAATATGATAAAAATATTATATATAAAAATTTAAATAATATTATATTTATATCTTAACATACAAATGTTAATAATAATAGTGATGATAGTAGAATAATTAAATTAGTGATGATGTGACAATATTAACAATAATAATAATAATATAATTATAATAATAATAACATAATAGTAATAATTGTAATAGTGGTGATAATAATAATAATAATGATAGTTGATGGTGACAATATTAACGATAATCATAATAGTAATGATAATAAAATTATAACTATAATGGTGGCTGTGGCAAATATAATAATGGCGATAATAGGGAGTTGGCAACAAAGCAACGGTGGTGATTTTAGTTATGATAGTGGCAATTGTGATAGTGAAATCAATGACATATACAACGGTGATAGGGGCGACTGCATGGACAATACAATTATAATGTGGTTGTGGCAAGTTTGATATTGGTTGTAGGGAGGGAAAGTGTGCTAGTAGTGGCAGCCATACGATATAATATTAAATTGATAAATAAATATAAAAAGAAATTTTAAAAAAATAATGTATACAAAATTTTTTACTAAAATTTATCTTTCAAATAATAATAATGTACAAGTTTATACAATTTATCGTATCCACTAAATATTATATAAGACTGAATTATATTGATTTATCCTATTTTATTCAATTTATACGACTCACTAATCATGCTCTTACTCGAACCATTTAAGGTGTGTATGCTGTGGACTTTAGAGTAAATTGAAAAAGGAAGAAGAAGAATGTATGACAACTGCTGATCACATAGGAATGCTCTGATCAGAAATACCTGGGGGGACCAACAAGGGTTGGATAGCGAGGACACAAAGTTCCATTTTTGAAACAGATACTTGTTGGAAGGATTCTGAATAAGATTAGTCTTGACATTGAGAGTACCCGAAACCCCAAAAAAAGAAAGAAAAAAGAAATAGCTAGGGGGTTGTCAAATATTGAAGAACTGAACTTTTGCAGCAAGACATCTTGCTGAAAGTGACTAACAATTAATGAGTTTGTTTCCATCTTTTATCGGACTGTAAGTAAGTAATTTTGAATTCATTCCCAGTATATGTGCAGTTCGCTGGGATTTTTATACAGGCCAGCTAAGAGAAGAATCAAGTCTAGAATTTAAAGAATATTATAAAAACAGTTCATTGACATACATCTGCCCTCAAGAACAATTGAGAAAAATAATTTTTTCTGTGTCATCAAATTCTGGGCTGCGCAATTGAACTATTTAATGCTCGAGTAATTCCTGCAGTTGCAGTCAATGACTCCTCACATTCATTTCCTTACCTTTCCTTAAACTCAAAAGAAATTGATGAAATATGAAATATGGATCCCGAGGGGAAGAGGGGCAGAGGCAATCATAAATGAGAAGGTAAGAAAGTATTAACTCCACTCCCCAATTCCCATCAACTTCTCATTTAATTTATCAACCAATCTCCTGCCATTGGGTACTCTACTCAGTTCAGTTCCCTTCCCGCTTCTTTTGGAGCCTCTTCTTCTAACTGTCCTCTTTCACTTTTGAGTCTCACTTGAGCTTTCTCTCACACCGACAACTTTTACAGAAACCCAGCATTCAAAAGAAGAAATGGCAGCAGCCACTGAAGGAGGAATAGAAGATCTGAGTGAGGAGCTTCGTAACATTTACCATTTCAACATGGATGAGGCACCCGCTAGGCGCCGTGCTCGTGAAGCTTTTAAGGATATTCAGCTTTCCATCGATCACTGCTTATTTCAGGTGGCCCTTTTACCCTCTTTTTCTCTTACTTCAAACTTGAAATATAATCAACTGTTTCCTTTACGAATCCCTTCTTCAAAGGAAAAAGTAAAAGAACAACTCCATTAAACTGCAGTTGTTACAACACATTAAAGCCTTTTACAAAACTTTTCACTGAGCACAAAAAGTTTTGGGTTGAGGTGGTTACTTTACAACGTGTGAGAGTGTGTTCCACCAAATCGTCCACGATCTTGTCAAGGACCAGTTAACTTAAGCTAATCCACCTTATCACTTGGTCATACATGAGAAAGACCACCTCAACTCAAAAAAGATTTAGTTACTAAGTGAAGATCCATGAATTCTCTATTGAAATATGTACATTTCTTCCTATATAAAAATTAATTCCCTTTGACTGATTAACTCTCGTATTTATCTATAATATATGTATAAATAGAGAGGATTATGGCTTATTTCTATTTCTGTAATTGCTGCAGTTACCGGCAGATGGTGTGAGGATGAAAGAGGTAAAGCACTCAGAAATTTTTGTGCATATAGTGTTTGGCTATCTTTTACTTATATTTACATCAGATCTCGATCTAAAAGAATAAGGGGATTGCATATTCATTTTCACCCCTGTTATTATATATTTCGCTTCACCTTATCCGTCAAACTCCAGAAATCAATTAATAAACTTCAACGACCATGATATTAAGTAAATTCCAGAGCTTTTTTAGGTTAGTGACCAAAATAAGACATTTGGAGGCATGAGATGTAGCTTTGTTGCCGAGTTAATTAAAATTCTTTCTGCATTTTTCAGCTTGTGGTATAATGGGAGGGCTTAATATTTGGTGATTAACTTGTATGTGTACAGATTTACGAAGTGAACTCCAGAGGATTCGAAATATTTTCTAAGAGTTGGCTTCCCGAAGGAGCTCCCTTGAAAGCAGTGGTTTGTTATTGTCATGGTTATGGAGATACTTGCACATTTTTCTTTGAAGGCATGAATATATAACTACACTCTTTTAAACTTCATTTATTTATGTATACTGGAAAGAAGTAGATAATTGGGGTTTCCTTTTAATCTTGCATTTAAATATTAGGAATTGCAAGGAAGTTAGCATTATCTGGATATGGAGTATTTGCAATGGATTACCCTGGTTTTGGCCTCTCAGAAGGTCTTCATGGCTATGTTCCTAGTTTTGACAATCTAGTGGATGATGTTATTGAGCATTTCTCAAAGATTAAGGGTAAGATCGATATGATGCTTGAAATGTCCAAGACATGCAACTAGAATTATCACTAAAAAATTAAAGATGGGTATGGATTACAGAACAAGTGGAGTATCAACACTTGCCAAGCTTCTTGCTAGGTGAGTCAATGGGAGGAGCTGTTGCTCTGAAGGTGCACTTCAAACAACCCACTGCGTGGAATGGTGCTGCTCTTATCGCACCTCTCTGCAAGGTATCTCCAAGCAAGATGGAAAATCTTTTGACTTCTTGATCTTTATGCCAGTAAATTAACCAGTTTTCTTGAGTAGTTTGCAGAGGATATGCTTCCACACTGGTTGTTGAAGCAAATACTAATTGGTGTTGCCAAGGTTCTTCCCAAAACTAAGTTAGTTCCACAAAAGGAAGAGGTGAAAGAGAATATTTTTAGAGATGAGAAAAAGAGAAAGCTGGTGGGTGCTGATGCTGATAACTTTAGAGTGATAAAAATTGCAGAAAAGCATCCATGCTAGTCTTTTTGCTATTAAACATTTTATTCTTTCTGTCATTTTTGTAATGATTTTGAGTGATCTGCTCCAGGCACCCTATAATGTATTACTATACAAGGATAAACCGAGGCTGGGAACTGCATTGGAGTTGCTTAAAGCCACACAGGAGTTAGAACAACGATTGGAACAAGTATAATACCTTTCCCATCTGGCTAGCGTTTAAATAGTAGTTGAGTGTATCAGAGTTAGAACTTAATAATTCTAATTGCTAGGTCTCTCTGCCATTGTTGATCATGCATGGAGAGGCTGATATAATAACTGATCCGTCGGCTAGCAAGGCCTTGTACGAGAAAGCCAGAGTGGAGGACAAGAATCTCTGCCTCTATAAGAATGCTTATCATAATCTACTTGAAGGGGAACCTGATGAAACTATATTTCAGGTGCTTGATGATATTATATCTTGGCTTAACGAGCATAGCAGCAGAAAAAACACATATTAATCATCTTGCAGAATTGTTTGCTGCAAAAAATGCCATCAAATAATTTCAGATTTATGTATTTAAATATGATTGGTGGGACATGAAGTCAGGAGAATTTATCAGATTTTATGTCAGTGCTTGAATAGCAATCTACATGTATTTGCTTGGCTGCTTGTATTTTTCAGAAAATAGAAGCTGCTCTCTGGTATTTTGTGTTTTGTCTCTAGTTTTATCAATTCATGCATAACTATGGAAACAATCCGCTTGCCATATTTTATCAGTCATGTGAAACACTCGCCCGTATAGGAAGAACACTTTTTATCTTTCCTCAAAAAATATTCGCCTACTAAGTCCTAATAGTTCGGCTTTAAATATGTATTTCAACTTTCAAGTATTATTTACAAATGGGTTTCTATGGAGATGAAAACTCTTTGAAGAAATAAAACATTTTCAAACGGAATAACAACATTTCTGTGAAGACAAACAACATAAAAGAACTCTGAAAGGAAATAGATGGAGGAGAAATAAAGAGAATAAAAAAGGGGAGGAGAGGAGAAGAGTGAACTGTCGCTTAAGCACTGCAGCACTGCTTATGCTTAAACGAAAGGAAGAGTTACGCGGATAATCACACTTTTTATTATTATATTTGGTCAAATATGTAGCTTTTAATTATTTATGACCAGAATTTTAATATTATTATATAGTAAATATAGTTAATCGCCGTATTTTTAAAATGTTAAATCATCATAACTTAAAATAAGTTGTTGTTATAAGAAGCAAATATAAATTCACAATGTATGAGACGTGTGTTTATCTGTATATGCAAAAATATATGCCTTTATAACATTTAATTTCTAATTTATGTCCATTAATAAACCAACTCAACAAACCAAACAGCGCCACTATATAATTATTTACAATTACAGTCACACTGAAAAATTAAAATCACCTATCACCTTCATAACCATTTCTTTTCATTTTCACAATTGCTACTTGAGGTACAACTACGAGAATTACTACTAGTCTGAGAAACATGTACAAAAATCTACCAGTCATGATAACCATAAACAATATTGTACGTGGGGAAAGAGGAATTAACAACTAAGGTAAGAAGAAGAGAGTCAGTTTCCAGAGGATATTCTGCGGAGGGAAGGAGAAGAATTAATAATCTCCTGGCCTAGTTCCTTTACTTTGCTGAGAAGCAGCATTTGCTCAGTCTCCAGCTGGGTTATATATGCTTCCTGCATATCCTCTAGAGTTTCAAGTTCACTCAAAGTTGTAGACAGTCCTTCAAGATTTCCATCCTCTATGAAAGATCGGAACTTGATCGTCATCTCTTTGATCTGATCAAGTTCAAGTTAAACAGTGTGTTAGAATAACGACATAAAATGGAAATGAGAAGACTGATAACTTTAAGGAACAAAAGAATGAAAATAAATTCATTTTCCTATTTAACAGGACTACAGAATCTAAAAAGTAATCTGGGATTCACCTGGACAGGAATTTGGTGTAATTGACTTAAGGAAGGTTCAGATTCTAGACTATGTCCTTTTTGTATCTCTGGAACTTTTCTCGTAATTTGGATGTGGATCTCACCCTTTTTAACCCCTTGGAGAGGTATCCACTTGTCAGACATCTGGTTTGGAGGCAACCTCTGATATTCTACGACACACTCGCCTATACTTGATGTGGGTAGTAAAGCATTGTGGTCCTTAACATACAGTACCAGGGGACTGCCATCATCAGGGAACTCTAAGGTCTGGTTCCATTGAGGGCTAAGAGTTCTGTGTATAACCTACCAGACAAGGCAGCCAGCAAGTAATTAACCTTTCTAAGAGTAAAATAATAATAAGATATCATTTCATACAAATAAAATAAGGATGTAGTATTTTAAGTTCTAACCTTGGTCCTTTTCTTCACGTTACCATAGTGTACCCTCACATATGGATCACTTGTCCCTCTGAGATCGGCAGCAATAAGATCCCTAGCTTCAATCAGAACAAGCTCAATCCAACCATTGCCTGAGCCCAAAGCGGAACCCTGGACATTTCAAAGGAGAATATTCCTGAGGTGAAAATTTATCATAGGCAAATCACTGAAGTGAAAGACTAACAAGTTTCCCGCTGAGAAAGCGTACCCTTGATCCTTCTTGGTCGTCCACCCTAAATGCTTCTATTTGAAGTCTTAATTCTCCAGAACTAACTCTTTCAAGAGGAATCCATACATCCCTTATCGACCCTTCCACCAGTCCTTCCAAATTTACCTGGGCACTACCAACGTTTTCATCTGTAAAAGTATCTTCACTAAAGCATTTTATTTTTAGGTATTCACCACCACCAATTTCATCAAATTCGAAGGTATGATTCCAGACAGGATTTGAAGAATGAGCTGTCTTTGTTCTATAGACAACCTAAAAGATTATTAACAGCAGAATCAGATAAAGCATAATTATGCACTTAAATTGCATGGATTACCTTACATTAACTGTGCTATAGAGGCCTAAGATCATCAATTAAAGACAGGATGCTGTCAGGGTCTTATAGACACCCAGTTTCACCCACCTTTCCATATTGCAATTTTATGTATGGGTCAAATTTTCCCAATTTGTCTTTTGCAGCAAAATCCTTTCCTTCCACAACAGTTATGTTAAGTTTCCTTCCAGTTCTTGACGGAAGATTTGATGAACCACTAAGTGATTGCTGAGGGCTAACACGCAAGTTGTTCAAGCTATGCGAGCCATCAGAGAATTGCCACTCTTTTACTATGATTCTCACCTTCAACTACAAAATGAAATGAAAAGAGGTAATATGAATAAAATACCCCAATCACTAGCAACTTAATGCAGAATCAGAAAACAGGCAAATCAATTATCAATTTCTGAACACAGAATGCAACTATAAGGGCATTCTGAAATTAGCTCTATCATGACAAATCTCAGTCAGAATAGAACACAATATAAAATTATGCCATGATAGAAATCTACCACACCAAAATTCCATTTAATTTAGTGATTACAAAGAAAAATTAGATACAAGGAACTCAACCAACAGAGTATAACATAAAGCTAGTGCAGTTGCTAGTTACTCAGATTGACTATCCATATTAAATTCTCCCTCTCAGTTTTAATTAATTAATATAATATAATATATTATGTTTCCGATTGACAAGTCGACCAAAATGATTGGGATATAATCATAATCCTTTACTGTGGTACCAAAACGTTCAGATTCTGGTTTCATTGTACTTTACTTGGACAGCTTATGTGTTTTAATCAGGAAAGAAAAACAACCTTGTTTAGCTTGTATGAAAATCACAAGCTGCTGCAGCCAATCTTAACTGCAGATAACCAAGGTGTCTCTAACATAAAGAAAATATGGGGGTTAAAAGGAACAAATTATGACATGGTCACAAGTATAATATTGTACCTCTCCTGAATTGGCCCCCTCAAATGGGACAACCATTTCAACTTCTTCTCCACAAAACAGCGCTTGCTTTGCAATGACACCAGAATCAGGTCCTATTGCCCACATTATTGTTGAATCATCTTCAACATGCCTCATCTGATCAAAGACAAATATTTAAGTTAGCTAAGTATAAAAGATGATGATTAGTTTCTGCAAAAAAAATAAAGGCAGAAAGTGAAAAAAGCTGCTTGTCTGAGAATATAAATATTCATTGGTAATTGGTGTTCTTCTGTTGCTGTAACTAACCATCAAATTGCTGGCTAAAAAGTGAACTCAATAACAGTACCTTGATTTCACAACTTGCTAGAAAGTCAAACTTCACACTGCCAGAAGGACACTCGTACAGATTGAAACGAAAAGTTCCAGCACTATCATGTAAAACCATATTATATGCTGCATCCCATCGAGGAGTTGAACCCAGTCTCACATCTGTTCTCCTGGTTAATTCCTCAAGTTCTACCTCAACAAATGTCTGTAGGTCCTTGTCATCAAAGTTGTCTTCTAAACAACCGTTGGTTGTACCATTTTGTTGCTTCCCAGATGGGCTTCCCTTGAAGCAACTTCTAGAAAGTTTATTTGCCGAAATCACTCTAACATATATAATGCCTCCAACAGCCTTTTTCCTTAAATCTACTGCAGGCAAAGAGAAACAACGGCGGCGAGGTTCCACCGTTGTCTTAATCAAAGTGTCAGTAAAAAGTTTAACCTGCAAAAAAAATTCATCTAGAATTAGCATGAAACATTAGATTCAGCTAAGGAAAAAAATAGAGAGAGAAAGTTAGCAAAAGAAACTCAAAATTCTATGAGAATGTATCAAGACAATGAGCATATGAGGCCAAATATGAAATGGATCATATATGTTTGATAGACAGCAGACTTTATCTTGATAGAGACATCAACTTTTGTAAATATTTCCATGCATTAAATTCTCCAGAAATACAAAGTAATTTCTGCTTCTCTTCTTTTATTGAATTCTCTTTTAATGCACATAGATAAGAATCATACAAACAGTCCTTATATTAAATCTACAAGCATAGGGAAACGCATCTACACTACAAAATCATTTCAAAAAATAATTGTTACTGAACCAAAAGCTTATTCAAATTTCTACATCAGGATCAGGACCACAACTGGAAAATAAGATAGTTTAGGGGACTCAAAATAAATAAATAAATGCAATTTTGTTATTTTTCTTAGAATAAAAAAAAGTGAAGAAACACACCAGCCAAGAAGAAACACCAGGCAACTCAGTAGCAGGTAGCGATTGGCTTCCACCACTTCCAAAGGCAACTCCTATTCTCACGTCAGGAGTTGATACAAATGAATACAAAAGTGCTTTACCATCTAGAATTGGTGTCAACAGAAGCTGCAAAATGAAAACGAACAATTAGAATAATAATGAAAATAGACCGAACCAGCTACTCAGTGATGCTAAAATATAATGGCCCCAAATCTAAAGGCACATATAAATTAAAGAAATGATCATTACTTTGGACTACAGTAAAATGGTAATCATATGGTGTATAGTGCTCAGAGCCACAAGTGTTATTTACATGCTTCAAAAATCAACCTAACCTCCAAGTCAAGCTTTTTTTGTATCTCCTAGTTTGCTTTATATGACTTTGTTCCAATTCAGTAAAGCATTACACTTAACTTTGAAGAGAAAATACCAAGAATGTTATTTCACATACATCACCCTTGATATGAAGACTGTTAACCACTATCCGGGCAGTTCCAATCAATGGCTTGGCAAGCTTAGCAAACATCAAAATACTCATGTCATTTGTGTCCCAATCAAAACCCAGTCGAAGGACTCGCTGTCAAATATCAACAGAATATTAAGATCTCAGATATCTGGAATAAATCAAAACTTAAAGGACAGAGCGCAGACCTTAAAAAAGAAGAAGAGGAAGACAAACTACCTAGCAAATTAAGGGTAAAAGAAGTAGGAATTCCAAATATAGTCATTTTTTATGGCATTTGGTGGGCTATATAAAAAAAATACTTCACCAACATCAACTTCTCAAAAATTCCAACAGGTCAAAAAGAAGGTCCAAATTTGTTTATACATCGAATCTTAATTAAAATCCTAGAAGTATGAATTGAACATTTAATTTGCAATTAGTCCCTGAAATTTACCCCTTGTTTCTCAAATTATTCTTGATAGTATAAAATATGTATATAAAAGATGCCCTTGGTGATGAAGTCAACATTGATGTTGATAGAAATCCCAGCTCCAACTAAAAACATTTAGAAGTTCTGAGAAGAAAAATAATATTCTTAATTAAATATCTAAGATGGTAGAGGGATATCTGAAATGTGAAGAAAAATAAAACCTGAGCACCAAAAGTTGACCAGCGCATCCCTTGAAGACCCAAGGAAGGGGGGCATGATCCAAGTGAAAACTCTTGCAGCTGAACTCTTTCCTACATGATGGATTCCTTTAGTTCAATATCCATTAACCAAATTTTCAGCATCAATCAAATATTCAATCTGTTTTGTTAACAAGCCTGAAATTCTACCAAAAAGGAAGATGAGTGTCACTTACTATAAGTTTTGGTTTTCGGAGCTTTAAACGTTTCTACACACACAAAAGAAATAAAATTTTGATTAGTTCATCGATCAAACATAAAATGTGTCAACTGTGTGTTGAACAGAATGGAGATCATGATCATATTGTAAAATAAATTGGAGTCTCCCATGAGTAGTTTGTCCAGTCTTTAAACTTTTTATTTTCTATAGATGGAAAAGAAAAGAAAGGCAAAAAGGTAATAAATGCTTTTGAGCAAAGCTGTAATATTAATATAATGTTTCTTTATTCTTGTCTGGGACCAGAGGCAACTCTGTTTCTTGTCACTGAATAAACTGAAGCAGATTCTAAAATGATCGAATTTAGCCATGGATGGAAGGATATATGCTGAACAAACATGCCATGCAAAAACTAGCAATATCAGTATTGATTAAAGATGATAACATACATCAATGTAGCAACTGGAAAAGGAATGGAAATTTCACCTCGACTATAGCTGATAATCTTATTGAAAGCTTTGGGTTAAAATAGTTGGACCAAACTTCTGTCAACAGCTTATTGAGCCAATCACAGTGCTCCAATGGCGTGATGGGCTATAAGTAGCAAGTACAAGAATTGAAGTCAACTTCATAAAGCTCTTCAGGAATTTGAAAGGGAGTAAAATAAGGGAAAAGGTACCGAGTTGTTCAGTATGACTCGCTTCCATTTCTTATTTAAGTCTTCCACAAGTAGTTTGCGTTGATAACTCCCATACTGCAAATTAAAGAGAAGTATCTAGCATTAACTGCTTCTATCATCTACTACCAGAACTTATTATTCAAAATCTAGAGATGACAAAAGACGGAGATTTCCTTGCATAGAATTTAGAGTTCTCATTTACTTAACGAAACAAATATCACTTCTGAATAGAAGCTCCATCATACAACCCGAGTCAACTAAACATATGTTAGATTTAAAATTTCACACAAGAGCAGTAGCTCAAGCTCAAGTACCACTATAATTTGGTATACTTCCTTCAATTAAACATACATGCTCCAAATGATAAGAATTCCAATAACAAGTGACCACAACTAACTTAAAAATAAAGTATATATACAACAAATTTCGACAGATAGCAATGTACGTTAGCAAATTACATATGCGATGAAAAGATTAAAGATTACACATTGAATCTGATATCACGCCAATTCATTAACATTTCAAAATGTTTAAAATGCATATTAAAATGATTTCGCAAGAAAAAGACACATATAGAGCGTAGTAAGTTTCCTGGAAAAACATTTGGAAAACAACCAGATGAGGGTAATGAGTAAGGACAAAGAGGGAAAAATCATGACAATGACAGGAACATTAATCATCAGTGCTTAATATAAAATACAAAATATCATTAATGAAGTTTAATTGGTGGTAACCACCGATCAGAAAAAGAAGTAAACAGATTATTCTAAGAGTAAACCACATCATAAGATTGTTGCATAACCTACAGTAAACGCAAGTAATCTTTAAAAAGAAGAAGGAAGAGAGAGAAAGAATAGAGGGGATGAATCAGAGACGCGTTACCTGAATAGTTGCCCATACAGCTAGTGCAAGCGGAACCCAGTTGGAGAAAGAAAATGCCCATTTCTCAATAGCCCAAGCAATCAAAATCAGAGGAACGAAGAAAAGGATTCGGGGCGTCTCCTGAAGAAGATGGTTGGAGAAATCTATCGCTGCATCTTCAAGATTGAGAATAAACTTTTTCTTTCTATTCATTGGAGCAAATTAATCCAAAAAGATCAATGAAAAAGAAAGAAAACAACTTCTTTTTGTTTTCTGATCTTGTTTTTCTGTATTCGATCAGCCTGTCTTATCCATGGCTGTAAGAAAATCCTCTTCTGTTTGGGAGGAGAGAAAATAAAAAGAAACAGAGGTCGTCCAAGAAATAAAGGAAGCAGATATTGCTCAGTTGACGAATCTTGAAGAGTGAACTGAAAGAAAGGAGCTGAGAAAATTGAGAGCGCAACTTTTCTATTCTGAGGGCGAAGGAGAGAGACAAATGGGAAATTTGAAAAGTCAGCGATGAAGTCCTTCGAAATATCGTTAAAAACAATCACGGAGACACGCTCTATCATCCGGTAAATCATCAACGGTTCTGATTCGTCGGATGCAATTGCAACTGGACTGTAGCAGCCTGTGGGAGACCCACACGCGTGTGTGGCATTTTTATTCTTGGCGCGTTAGTAAAATGTAAAGCGAGGTGGGAGTCATCAGGATGAATAGGGTTGTAGAGCCACGTTTATAACAAAGGAACATCGCGCGCGTTTTTGTGGCGACGCGTACTGTCTTACACATCGTTACTGTGTGGTCTGTGGAGGATAATTGTGGGTATTGCTAAAATCAAAGACGCACAGGCTGAAGCCGAAACCCTGTACCGAGGTTTGGTGTCCCCGATTTTGATAACAATGTTAGTTGCCCGTTTTGGAGTTGGGATTTCAAGGAGTTTAGTTCTTCGTGCACCCATTTCAAAGTACGGAGATGGTGGCTTTTTGGAACTTTCCAGTTATGGGCTCCCACAACCTCTAGTTCAACTCATTGTATAACAGAATAATTTCACATGTTAAAAAGTGAAGTTTTTTTAAATTTATAATGGTATTAAAACTCTTTGATAATTAAAATAATTTAAGATATAATTAATTATAAAAAAAATTTTAAAAAAAATAAACTCTCAACAAAAGACTATTTTATTTTTTGAGTTGGACTTGGAATTTGTGTAGGTTTTGGCTTACAATATGTTGTCGTCCAAAATTATACTTTGCTTTTTCTTTAAGAGTATGAAGGAGAGTGAGCAGCCACTTTTTGAAAAGAATCTCTCTTATTTGCAGCACCCACTGAGCACAAAGAGGAAGTGGTGACACCCACTCTGAGTTAGCTTTCGAGCCATTTGAAAATCTACTTCAAGGATCGCACATTTGTGGAAGGCAACTTCTTGTTATAGAAATTCCTCTGAAATACTAATGAATCATTTTTTTAATGGCAGATAATCAAAATAGACCGCCCACAAATACTCATTTCAAAAATAAAAATGAACCCACCTGCAAAAACCTTCTCAAGCTGTTATTTTATTTTTTTAATTATCTTTTTCCATGTTCTGATCCCAACATATTTGCATTTATTTTTTATTTGGGAAAAGAAGGATGCAGGCGAAGAAGACAATGCAGTGCAGTCCAATCCTCAACTCTTTCCTCTCGATTCTTATTGTTTATTCGTTAGGTTGGAATTGGTAGTCTGAAGACATCAAGGACCTTTCTTTAATCCTCTTTAACTTTTTTTTTAATTATATTTGCGAGAATTGTATCTTTCGGAAAATTGTTTGGTTTATATTAAATAAGGCACAGCCTCAGAAATGGACAATCAAACAGTTGGTATCTGTCACTTTTGTGAGTTGGATTTCACTTTATTAAATATCAAAGCGGAAGAATTTAGAGAGGAAGTAATCTGATTTCATTATATTTGCATTAAAATAATAATAATTCATTATATATTATGGACATCGTGAAATGACGACCATTCCTGGACAGACTAGACTTCTCCTCGCGTCGTAAAGGCTGGCTCGTTGCCCTTGCAACCAAATTGTTGAATTGGTCCAAAAAATAAAAATCAATCCACACACTAATTACTTGATGAGATGCCTTCAGCAAAATTAAATAAGGTAGTAAGCAAGACGTACATCACCAATAAGAATTGAATTTAAATGTTTTTAGTTCAACATAATTAGAAGGGCATCCAGTTTATCGAGAATCATGTTGTACTGGTAAGTAACATCATATAAGAATACTCTGTGACACAAAAAAAAAAAAAAAAAACTAGAAGAATTATGTAGATGCTCTTTTGAAAGCAATGGAAGTGGAGACATTATGATCTTCGGGAAGACTTACTCTTTTTCTAGATTTTGAAAAGACAGCATATTGAGAATTTGTGATGCTGGACCACTAAATGGGCCGCACATATGCACTAATACTACACGGTGCTGTCATTTCTTCGTTTTCTCATTTTGCAGGAGCCATTCTGTGATCAGCATCCACCGTCATCCATGACAACAAATGCAACTTTCTCCTACTTTCCCACCCAAGACAAAACAATTCTTGTTAGGAAATTTTTTTGAACATTATCTACCTGTGTTCGTTAGGCTTCATACTTCTTCCAATCAATATTGGTATAATTAGGCCCAAGCCCAGCCTAAGTTTTTTTAACAAAAAAAAAGGAGGGGATAATGGTGCTACATAGAATCCATCAGTATGTATGTATTAGAGGGTTCCCATTCTTGTAGTGGCTTTTTGAAGTTTGAAGTCAAAACTTGTGCTTTGAAAGTGTAAGGAACTGACAATGCCAATAAACTATGTCCACGTCGACATTAGATAATAGACTTAAAAGCTACTTAGTTTGTAAACAACAATTACAGCTTTCCTTGATTGACCGTAATCATCCTCCTTTATCCCAACTAACTAACAAAATAAAACCCTCTCATTTCCGCGAAATATCCCAATTATTATTTAGTCTTTTTTTTTTTTTTAACCAAACCACGTTTTCGTTGACGCTGAACAACCGAGTTTAAGTCCGTCAAGAAATCCGCGTCAATGAAGGGTCCTCTGGGTTTTGGCTTTATTATTCTTTAGTATATATAACTGAACGTGCAATTAAAGAATTAATGGCTGACAAAGAGACTTTGCAACTATATACTTTAACCATCTTATTTTTCACGTGGATGAAAAAAAAAATTGTTTTCACCCATTTCTGCAACACATGGGACTTGACCACGAGCTCCAAGGTAGTGGCTATAGTCCACTTGTTCATACGTGCAACGATTTTCTTGTCAATGATTTTAATTTTATAAAATCAATATGCAAGCAAAGCTCAGCTCAACGTGCACCAACCAGAGTCCCTTGAATACATTGGGAGTGATAATTAAAAATTTTTCGGTATTCGAATAAAATGTTAACAAAATCATGTAAAATATTAACACAATTAAAATATATATTTTTGAATATTTTTAATAAATTTATTATAATTGATGATATGTCAAATAAAATATTCAAAATTAATAAAATAAATAGATAAGAACAAAGAGAGTCTGCAATTTACAATATCCTAACTCATAACTCAAAAAAAAAAATAGAGATCATTTTTTATCGTATTTTAAAAAAAAATTATCCCTATTTATATTAAAAAGAATTAAAGTTTTCAAATAATTAAAATATTAATTAATTTTTTCTCTCTTCAATTAGTATTATAATAGAAAATTAACTGATTATACAATAAATTGCAAGTTAAAATATTTACCCAACAGATTTATAAATAATCTAATTTATCATAAATTATTTACATTCAACACGTCTCAATTTATTATTAATTTAATGTTAGGTAAAGACTGATTATTTAATTAATTTTATATTTAAATTAATTAATTAATATTAATTTATATAAATTAATTCAACAAAAAAATCATCATATTAAATCAAGATTAATAACCAACTATTTATTTTTTATAGACGAAATGTATCTAACAAATTAATCTCCACCAGATTTGGATATTTGCAGAGGTTCTGTGCATGAAAACTGCTTCATTGCTTTGTTATTCCGTTTCTCATTCTTTTATCTTCCATCTTCTATTGTAATAAAAACTTTAAAAGTTAATATAAAATCATAATTTAAGAAAAAAAATTTTTTGCAATCTGTTAAGATTATAAATATTATTTCATCCTCTATAACTTCACACGTACACCCATTTTATTTTTTTGAGGCGCTCGTATTAAATTCACTCAGGTGTTTTTCTTACAACAATAATCTTATATTACGATAAGAACGATTCTCTTAAAATAATAAGATGTAAAATTTTTGTATGGGTACGCAGTCTCAAATGTGAAGTACAGGCTCGAAAATAAAAGAATAAAACTATAAACGAAGTGAACAAATGTTCGAGTTTTACGAATAGTTATTCTTCGAATTCGTGGGAATTTTGTAAAACTTATAAATTATTATCCCAGTAAATTAAAATATAATTTTTAAAAATATAAGCTTCGTTTATCCTCGATTTTACTGTAGTATTCGGGATTGATTCTTGATAAGGATAGATTTGGTTTTTCTGATAAGATAATCCTGAATTAGAAAATTTGTGCTGCCGGTCGGAATTGCTCTTTTAAGAAAAAAAAAAAACTTCATTCGGGAATTATCATGTATCGTTTGTTTGTATGAATTTGTTATTGTTTTTGAATTGTCTCAAAATAATTTAAAATTAATGTACAATTACATTTAACCGTGAAAATATTTCAATTGTTTGATTATGTATTTATTATTAGTAAATTATTCTAATTTTTGGTGCACTAACAATTACTTATAATTTAACGATGAGATTGGTGATATATCACTAATTTTTGCAATTTAGCTTATCCTACTGTATAGGGTTAGTTTTGGATTAAGATGACCCTTTTTGTTATCAAACTGATATTAGGGGATGGAATTGTTTTTCACTAAATCAAATCCAATTATTCAAGGATTATTGGATTTTAGTTTGTTGAAAACTCAAATTTATTTAAAATTATCTGATTATTAACATAGTTAAATTAAAAAAAATCGTGATTAGCTCTAATTAATTATAATCACGCATATATAATATAATGACAAAGTAATATTTATAAGTTCTTCATTTGTGTATTTTATAAAATAATGTATAAATAAAATATTCTTATATCATAAAAAATATATTATATATTTTTAATTATATATACATATTGATTATAATTTTAAATTTGTTTAGAATTTAAGAACGAATTTGGACTTGATACATTTAGAATATACTAAAATTTAGCTCACTTAACTACCTGCGAGAGAGAGGCCTAGCTCTTCTCTTGTTTTTATTTTCAGGATAACGACATTATGGGCGCGTGGGTGGCGCGTCGGCTTGAAATTGATTAAAAGCTGAAAGTTGCAAGCCTTTTGTTTGCTACGAGCTGAACCTTAATTTCGAGCCGAATGCGCCGCCACGGCACAGCCGACCGATATGCTGAGAACAACACATGGGGCCCAGGCCTCTCAACAGATTCCCTGCTGCTTCTCCCGTAGCGCCACCCGACCTGGCACTCCTCCTTTTATTCTCCTCACCTCACGCACAGTTCGTACACATGCGCATATATGAAATGACCAAAACACCCCTCACCAAACCCAATTTTCCCCACTCTCCTTTACGTGGCATAACAGGGCTGGATCCTTAATCTTCCCACAACTAACAAAAAAAATTTAGAAATCCTATATATATTTATATGCATCCTTCCCTTCCCATCAACCCAGCAAGCCAACCTCTTGACAGCCTTTCTATAACCTCCATTTTGTCATTTTTGTGAAAATCTAGAGGACATTGTGCTAATCAGTCACCCTTTCGCCCAAAGCCATGAGCCCCACACCATTTCATCCCAAGAGAGAGATCATCACTGATCATGGTTTGTGCCCCCCTCCATTGAAGATCAACAAGGATTCTCATTTCATCAAGAAATCATCCTCACCACCACCACACTCATCCTCATCATCGTCTTCCTCCTCTGCATCTTCATCACTCGTCAACGGCGTCATGGCCACATCCAACAAGCCGCAACAGCGTCATCCAGTCATCATCTACACCCACTCTCCAAAAGTCATCCACACTCACCCCAGGGATTTCATGGCATTGGTGCAAAAGCTCACCGGCCTTTCTCGCTCCGACAACGACGGCAGCAATCCACCGCAACAAAAACAAGAACAGGGGAATGCCGCGACCGCGGCCGACAAAGACAATAATAATAAAAAGGTGCCTGCAGGTAATGAAGACAATGAGACCTCGTCCGTGATTACGGATGAGAACAACTGCAGCAGCAGCATTGGGGACAACCAGGTTAATTCATGTTTTATGGCGACCCCACCAATTCTTGATCCTCCCTTGAATCCTTACATGTCGAGCTTGCCGGTGTTTACACCCAATCCCGCCGAGTTGTTGTGCTCCAATCAGCCATTTTTGAACTACAACGATTCCCTGTTCTTCCCTCATAATATGAGGAGTTCTATTCCATCAACCTTGGAAGGGATGAACGATTTTCGTGAGTATTAAGGCTTTCTGCCTCCTTTAAATTTTTATGCTAATAAAAGTTCTAATTTTCCAGGATAGAACTTTTTTTTTTTCGTAAATTCTTTTTGAACCATCAAACTTATAGACAAATTTGTATAATTTCAGTTATTTTATTTTGTAGACTGTATGATTCTTTTATTAATAATATTCTTCAGATCAGAATGATAAAGAAAGATATATAGCTTTCTATGTGTATATCAGCCTTGTTATATAGCTTTCAGAACGTTGGGATGCTTTCGGGATATATAAGTGAATTGAATTTATGAGTTCGTATCCAAATTCATAGTGGATCATGAAACAACCTTGCAAAAGAATTCTGAAGGAGAAAAAGATTTAACCAACATGATAAATTTATTTATAAGAAGGAAAATTAGATTTTTCTTTTCTTTCTCAATCTATTTCTTTGTTTTTTTTTGGTGAAAATAAACCAGAAATGATAACTAAAGTTATGGTGAAACATCTTATACAAGCCATAAAAAAAGCTTGCCTCAACAGCCATAAACAAGATTTCTCTCTCTATTTTTAGTGTGTTTCTTTTTTATTTATTTCCCTATTTCCTTTAATTTTTTTATAAAATTTTCCAGAACTTTACTTTCCCATCCTCTATTTCTCAAGGTGTGGACATCCCTGAGCAAACCACGGGGGGACCTTAGTGGCGGGCAAAAACATAGTCCAAAATCCAAGCAATACACTCGCAAGTTTCTGAGACCTATATATAAATAAATATGAGAGAGACGGGCATGTAACCGAGTAGTAGTGTCCTAATTGGTAAATTTCATTCGCTTTTATTTATTTATTTTTATTTTTTTCGATGATAACTTATTATTATTATTATTTTGGTCAGGGAAAGAAAGTTCATATTATTAAGGATAAATTGAAGAATCTCCAAACAAAAAGATACAAGGACATAATATACTCAAAGAGCATTTTTAATTTACAAGAAAACAACGATTCAAGACAATTGAAGAAGTTGAAAGTGAATAAAAATTACACGATTGAATAACATTCAATAATTGGATTTATTATTGAAGACTTTTTTAAAGAGGCTTCTATGAGAAATTTGAAACTCATTAATTACTTAGAATCTCTTCATCAAGTTCCAAAACATCATCTTCATCTTCTACATGATCTCTTTGTGAATTGTTGTTAAGACGATCAGTTATGAAATCATAGTTTACTGTTGCAATGTAAACACTCTTTTCATCGACACTGCAGTATTCTAAGAGAATCTTAGAAACGAGAAAATGCTGCTTCACATGATCTTACATACTGGAGATTACTACAGTTGCCATACATCAGAATGTCATAATTGCTTCGGAGCAGAAGTTTTGCTTTTCTACCCTTG
The DNA here is from genome assembly GCA_037074535.1 of Gleditsia sinensis. Lineage (NCBI taxonomy): Eukaryota > Viridiplantae > Streptophyta > Magnoliopsida > Fabales > Fabaceae > Gleditsia > Gleditsia sinensis. The sequence continues at coordinate 32,484,332 of CM073474.1, read as the reverse complement.
TAACTGCCTTTGGAAAAGGAATTTTTTTATATATATAAAAAAAAAAAAGCTGTCTCGAAGATAAATTATATTTATTCGGAGAAGAATTAGTTCTATACATGAGTGGAACTGGACCATGAAATTGCAATTACAATAACAAATACAAATTCAACACCATCGTTGTACTGTGGCATTTTTCTATGCAAATGTCAATTATGGCAATATGGTAAACCTACAAATTTAACTGGAGAAAAATGAACATGAAACTGATTAACTCAAAATAGATGGGTCATGCAGTAGGTAATGACACAAAGAATGAGTACTGGCATAGCCAAAAGATTACCATGTCACTATCTGAATCATAGAGAGTACCTCGCATAAATACTCCGGGCACTTTTGAAATGAATAGATTTATTTAATTTTCCAATTTTTTTTTTTTTAGTTCCAGTGTTAAATTTTACATTTTCAACATCTGGGTATTAGACAACACACTACAAAAACATTTACATAATTTCACAATAGATTACCCCTTCACTTTTTCTTCTTTTCCTCCTTATCTCTTTCAAGTACAACAGGAGCTGCTGGTATGCTGAACCACCATTCCCTCAATCTCCTCTCCCATCTCTCCGTGCTAGTTTTCCTTGGTGGTGAATACCTTGTAAATATGTCCAAAAAGACTAGTAGAGCTACGTATTTACTGGGTAAGACTGCCAGAACCAGGGCTGTTAATAGAAGAGCAAAGGCAAACTTCTCGGTGGCCTGATTATCACATAAAGGGATCAACTATTACAATGTGCGACGTAAGCTTACAACTAAAATTGAAAATAGCTATCAGAAATATAATTTGCCAAGAAGTGCATCTTGGCTTCTGTATAGACAGAAGGGTAAGCAGCAACAATAGCATGAGGAGAAAACCTGAGGGAAAATGGATAGCAACAGCCCACGCAACTTGAGCAGAATGATGTTACCATCCTGTATGAGCTGTTCAGCTTGAGAGATAGCATTCTGAACAGCCAAAAGCTGCTCCATTGTATTCATTGGTGGAGGAGCTATTACTTTAACTTCATCAACAGGTCTACCTTGGCCAAAACATCGTGTAATTAACAGAAAAGCTGAAAGGAATATAAGCATCACTCCCACTGCATAGGCAAGCCATCCCCTGTAATTCAGATGATAAGATAATCAAAGGAAGGCAAATTACAGATTATGGTGAGCACAAGAAAATGCTAAAAAAAGAAACATATATAACATTGTCAGTCATTCTCCCCAGTAACTCCATCTCTTTCACTATACTCATTTCTCCCCTGTTAAGATAACATTAAGTTTTGAGACCTAATACAAGTGAAATGTTCTGGATTATCAAGAGACTACTATTTCCTCATCCAAAAATTTCACTTAAAATTCCTGAACATAAGCTGAACTTTTAACTTCTAAACCTATAAATCCTTTTGGCCAAAAAATAACAAAAACCCATAAACCCTTAGCAAGCCGCATAAATGGTTAGTTAGATGCCCTGTGTTTATTCAGTTATCCCAAAACTTTTCTCATTACATTCGTACCTATACCACAAATCATTCTGGGTATATTCCCTTACAATCACATTTCTAATTTGTTATAAATGTCAACATAAAAAAATCTCCCTTCTCCCACATCTCATCGTCTCAATAAATAAAAAGTCAGCAGAAGAGTAATCACTCAATATTTATTACCTGTAGATGATATAACTAAACACCAAACAAAATCCCAAAGACTTCCATGGATCGTCCCAATATGCCAGTGATTGAAGAGACTTCCCAAGTTTATTTATAGGAAAAAGTAACTCCTACAAGTAAAGTAATGGTAAATGATAAGTAGCAGTGTCAATATAGAATAATTTCAGGGAAGCTGGACTGCGCTGGTAATAGGTAGGGGATTAAAAAAGCCACAGATAAAAATTGCTCTCTCCAAGCAGAATTGGTTATCCTACAGTTTGGCTTCATTCTACTTATTATGTGTCATCTAAAAAAGGAGAGAAAAGGTGTATATCTTACAACATGAACAAGTACATGACCCAAAAAGTAAAAGGTTGAACTAGAGTCAGGAGATAAGGGAAGATGGCAAACCAGTACCTTCATGAGAGCCAAATTAGTGTCTATACCGTCAACTTTAACTCCATCGACTGTCGCTTGTGCAGATACCACCTTTTTATAGTTGTTCTTAGAAGCTTTAACTGCTCTTTCCAATGAAGTCATTTCTCCAACAGACATCTCACCCACAGCAAGCCTGCTCTCATTTGATGTGTTTGAACTTGCTCCAAATACAAATCCCAAGTTAGAAACCATGTCCAAGGCCGAGATAGAATACATTCCACTTCCAGCCTTAGAATCATTGTTGTGATCTGACTCCCTTACGTTTGACACACTTGCAATGGTTTCTAATATCAAGTCCCCACCTGGAAGTTGATCACACAGATTAAACATGAGAAGAGACGCTGCAGGGATTGTCGAACTAATATCTTGAACGGCTTGCAGACGTAAAATTCCTAAAACAGCTTTCCAAAGTGCTTCATCCCGTGAAATCCCTTTGATGTTGTACTTGTTTATAAATCTATGGACATACAGAATCTCCCGGATGATAGCTAGCCAATAATCACGACGACCATGGCCTTTAAGCTCTGGAAATTCTATCACAACTGGTTCTGATCTACAGGAGAATCAGTTTAAAGTCAACAGCAAGTCAATTTTTCAGCAGGCAGAAATATCCTGATGCCAAGTAAACAAACATGTGACCCATTATTTACAGAAATAATTGTGCAATTACTTACAAGGATGATGAGTTATAGAAGACTGCCTTGTCAAAAAGTCGAGTACCCCATGGTCCAGTCAAATCAGGTTTAACAACCTGTTTTAGATCATCTGATAAATCATATCTTTTAGGCTTGTCATATGATACAACACGGAGAGCTTCAAAGTAAAGTGCATGGTCTGTGAGGATTAACCTACCTGTATGCATGCAAGGAAGAAGATTTACAAATGACCTTAAGTATAACTGTGCTTACTTTAACTTCATTCACTAGTTTATTTATTACAATACGATGGGAACATATACTTAAAAAGATATTATAAAAACATAATTATTCACAAACTTACCGGGCCATGTGGATATTCCTACGTGTTCAAGGACTGGTTGTGTGGTGACTGTTCCTTCAACCTCCAGAATCTTCTCACCTCTAGATGACCGTATAGCAGAAAGGAGAGTTGACTCTGAATTGCTCTTCATTTTTCTTATTGCTCTGCAGAAATATTAAAAGTAAATAGAAGCAAAATTATATGGATAGGTTTTTTGTGCCTTCCTCCAATTAGATACAATACAAAATATATAACATCAGCTTCACATTTTGATGATTAGTTAGTAATTAGTAATTACAAACAAATGCTGGACCTCTGTAATTAGCATCAACCAAGAAATACTGTACTATACTAAAGCAACAGTATTAACCTAATTTAGCACATAAATTTGTCATTAGTGATCATTTCAGGGGGAAGTGACTAGAAGCAATAAACCTGGATTTTGGCCCATGATGGACACCTACAGTTATTAGGAGGAATACAGGTGGTTAAGGGATTTTGAGCAGGGACACATGGAAGGATCTAATAGGAGGAGTTAGAGATAGTTTGTTAGGGATTTAAGTTATAAAAATGGGGTGAGGACAAGAGGAAAGAGTAGACAGAAAAGTGGGGAATTTGGTTATGGGAGGGATCTAGCCCCTTGAAGTGCTAGAAGAGTGTTTACTTTCTAGTAATTTTCTATACCTTCATAGTTTAATTCCAGTATTTTTCCTTATGTTTTCTTAATAAAATTCTAGATGGAGATTTAGGTCTCCATCAGCCCACAAGTGTTTTGTTGACTACCCATCAAACTTATGTGCAGCCTCGATCTGCATTTTTAGTAGGCATTTGACATGGTGCTTATGTGCAAATACAGGAAAGAGGTCCTACTTTAAATGGTAACTTAAAGTGTTTCTAGTGTAGACTAAATTATCCCCTCTTCATATGTTAAAGGAAACATGGCAACCCAACACCGAATTTGGCATTGCCTTTTGTGGGTGGCTTCCACTTATTATAAATGCAGATATTCAATTTAAGTGTATGCTATATATCTCTAAAGCTACTTTTTCAGGAAATTGCAATTTTTGGATTTTCTTTTTCTTTTTTTAAAGAAACATGTTATGGAATGCATTTAAGAGCCATTGCGAAGCAAATAATAAACCTAAACCAAAGAAAAATCAATTTACCTTCTCATTTCCCCCAAAATTCCTCCCATATTAAAATTTTCAATAATTAAGTTTTGCTTTGTTATGAAATTCTCTCTTTAGATCCTAGATGATTCCATTATTATTAGTAATTATTATTTAGAGGGTATCTATGTCTATCTTAGTCATTTCAAAACTACAAAAATATTATAACAGTCCTTTAAGCGGCAAACAGATTTCAGCTGACTTATTGCAGTAAGATAAGAGTGATTATACCAAATTAAATTTACTGGAAATGATTATCTAAAACTCGTGACAATAGATTGGATCCTCAAGGGAAGCAGTAAATCAGCACTGCAGTTTAATAGCCAACCAAATAAACTATCATTCTTAGCATTTATATTTTGCAGAGTTGCAGACAGCATGTGTTGCAGGCAGAATGACATTCTTAATTTTCACCAAATCAGATACCATATCAACAGCAGTTTTATGGTCGGGTTCAAGAAGAAATATCCTCTTTGAAATCCTAAATTCAAACTATGAATAGAAACATTAAAAGCATGTCAACAATAGAGGTGCCCTTGCAATTTGGATGTTACCAAGGTTATTTGCTCTAGATGTTGCATTTTGCAAGGAGTCCAGAGGTAGGATGTGTTATTTTGGTAATTGCTTGATTGAGGTTCTGCCTTTTCCTTTCTCATCTTTTAGTATCTCAGTTAATTCTAAATGTGGTTTTGAAGTTTTAACTGGTTCAATCATTCCATTTGAAGCAAAGTTATAAATAGTGCTGCAGACAAGTTGCTTTTTCAATACTACCACAGCATATATTAGTAAATGAAAAAAAAAATTCCCTTCATGGAATCACGAATCAACTAAACACAAAAGGCCATATTTCCTCGACTACACAACATCTGTGTATCTAACATAAAAGTTTCTTTTCTAAAAAATATTGTAGATTTTAATGAAAGATTGTCCAGGGGTCCATCCAGTAGTCACAGGAAGACATGTATACACCACTCCTGCTTTAAAATAAGTCTTGTGCACCCCCCCAAAAAAAGGGTAAAGAATAAAATAGACAAGAAGAGAAATTCTGAAACATATAGAAAATGCAGGAGAAGTTGATTGCATTAAGAAGCTTGAAAGTCAAACAAAGGAGGGAGCAACATCATACTTGAAGGCAAAGGCTGTTACCTTTCTAGACCACTTAGGTACTTGTCATAGATGGAGAATTGAAGACGGCCACCAGTTGACGAACTCAGCAACTCAAAAAGATTTTCACTTATGATAATATTGGCTATGATAGGAACAGCAGGAGCTATTCGACAAAAAGCTTCTAAACCAACAGATACAAGCTCATCCACCTTCTAGAAAATATGAGGCCCATCATTATTAAAAAGGACCAGAGTATTAAAGACACCGGAATATGTAATATATGGTAATAGACAACTAGAAAACATATATAGTTAAAGAATGGTAATGTCACAATAAAAACAAAAAAACAAAAAACTAAAATGCTTTATGTATTTGATTTGTAGCCAAAATAAGTAAATTAACAAAATATCAAGTTCAAAGAATAGGAAAGAAAGAATTTCAAGTGTGATTGACATTTTCCATTAAGATTGGAAGGAAAATTATTAGCATTGACAGAAAGACAATGTTCTTTTAAAGATATTCCAGTTATATATACGGCATGGAATATTCTAAATTTACAGTGTAGATTGTACATCAACCCCCAAGAACACACATATGCATTAGATAAGACAATATGCTAAATATAATTTCAAATATTTTTCCTAGCTTTTGTGATTGATTACATTTGCAACTAATCTTCAAAACAGGATACAAAGAAAAATCCCACTTGTACTTTAAAAAACATACATTAACCAATGGTTGACTGATCACAGCTGGGGCCTCCCAGGCTAACATCATGTCGTATGTCAAGCGTCGGAAAGTTTTATCAGAAAGATGACTAGTCACTTGTGACAGGGCAAGTGCCCTGAAGCAGCAATACTCCAAGAAGTTCCTTGCATATTGTGATGGATGCTTTATGGTATCAGAAGCCTCTCGATTGAAGCCTTCCTGAAGCTCACTTGAAGATTTTCCAAGAATTCTGCATTATTAGTTTTCCATTAAAGTCAAATTTCTGATCAAAATTATTGGCCGTTGTGTCAAACAAACAAATGTGAAGGATGTATATGGCTACATATTATTGAAAAAAAAAATCCCAAAAGTACTGAAGTTCCATTACTGATACTGGTAATAAAGTAAGAATTGATTACATATAAAGAAGCCCAGAAGTGCACTTACTTTGAGCATCTACGAACAACTATGTTAGCAATAGAAGAGAGCTCTGGTATCCAATTCCTCCCAGCAGAAGGTGAACTTTCCATCTCCTCAAATTCTACATCAAAGGAACTTCTCTTACCAAGCAACCATTCAAATGATCCATCTCCTACCAGGCCTTCAAGCATATTTCTGGTTTTGCTTGCTACAGCCATCTCTTTCCACTTCACAATTTTTTCCAAGACGAAAAAGAGACCCACTTACCAGTTTTCGTTACAGTTCTTGCATTTACTGAAACATAAATATTGCCAACACAATAAAATGCATCAAGATGAGACCTCAAAACTGACTCATCAAATATCAAACTACTACTCATAAAAGATTCAACACATCAAATCCCATCTGTCATCTGTATGATGCTCCAGTTGGAGCAGACTTCCAGAGCACTCAGGGCAAATAAGCAACAAACAATCTCTTAAAAAACAGAAACCAACCATACTGCAACAGTTCTTACAATTTCTGGAATTTTTCAAGAATCATAAAATATTGCTCACAAGATACGATTTAATTTATATGACAAGCACCAGTAAGGCATTTTGAACACAGGCAAATTTAGGATAACCACCGCAACGCTCAGCATAAAGAATCCTTGTCTATTAAAACTCAAGTATGAAATATATAGGAGTGTTTCAACTTGCATAGACCCATCGGATGCTCATCAAAGAAAAAAAATTAAAATAAAGACCTTTATTCGTTAAGAGCCTGACCCCGACAAGCTGTACTGAGCAAAACCCCGGTGACCCAACTCAAAATGAATGATCACGCAGGACAAGGAACTCTCGGCTTTGGCAAAGAAGATAACTTGAACCGGAAAATTTACACAAAACCGACCATCGATCTTATAGACCAAAGGAAATGTGAATTAACCCATTTCGAAAAATTGCGACATTCATAGTATTACATTCGTTGCCAACCTTCATAACGAGGGAAGCACGGTCCCTCGGTAAAAGAAATAAAAGATTCTGTCTTGAATTGGGGTTTATGAAAAACAACACCGTTGGATAAGAATAAACTGAATAAGAGAGCAGAGAAAGATAAAAATAAAAGGTGATCTACTTCTGCTTTTCGAAGGCTGAACCATTTGAGTGTTCACCTAAATGGGATGAAATCAGGAGCCCTCAGCCGCAGGGAATTCCATTATTCTTCTTTATCCTAAGCTAATTTTTTAGATTGTAAACAAATTTAGTTTTTTTCTTAATGAAAAATATTAATTACAATTGTTTAATAAACATTAAAAATAAATAAATAATGTTTAAACATTAATCAGTGGTACGAAAGAGTAACTAAATGCATTAAGAATTATTTATTTAATAAATAGAACGACAATAACATTTATAATAATTTTGTTAATTTTATTTAATTATAAATATTAATATTTTTTTTTAAAATATTACAGATTAAAGGATTAATTTGTCATTACCAAAATTTAAGTGGTGGATAATGCCAAACTCTACCTATAAATACTGTAGTTTTATCAAACACATCCTACATTTTTCTTTTTCTTCTTGAATTGGTGTACACATTTCGTGAGGATAATGTTTAGTTATATGCTTCTTTATTTTTATTTTTTGGGTAAGAAAATGATTTCTTGTTTTTAATATATTGGGAAGACAATATTAGAATCAATTTTATAGTATTATTTTCACAAAATAGTTATGAAAATGGTATCTTTTAAAAGTTAGAACCTAAATTTCACCTCAATACTTTCTTGTGGGGGCCAATTGCCTCCACAAGAATTTATTTTTGTTAATTAATATATGTAATAATTTTTTATTTTTATAAAAATTTAAATATTGTTCTCACAAAAATAATTTTTTTTAATAAAATTATTTATAAACTAAAATTTCTGAATCTGCCTTGAACACATCCTCTATATATATATATATATATATTGGCTTTACAAATCAAACTAAAATCCTTAAATTTAGATACTATTGGTTCATTGATTCTTTTAAAACCATTTTGATCCCAATAATATTATTTTTAGCTGAAATTCTAATAACCTAAAAGTCTTTTTTATTTTCAAATTTAGAAAACGAAATTCTTGATCGGATATGATGCTAGAAGATGTGACTGTTGTTTTTGGTTACAGGCTATGATTGCAATAGAGAGGCAATTAAGAGCAATAAGTAAATACTATAAGTTTCCGGTCTTATAAGTAAATAAAGCTTGAACATATCTCCAGCTCAACGTCTAGATTTTTAAAAAAAAATTAAAAATAGAGCTCATAAATTGCAGCAACATTGTAATCTATGAAAGTTTAATTATTTTTAATTTTTCATTAATTAGGACCGCACCATTATCTTTCTGACTTTTAAAATAGGATTTTTTTTCGTCGTTTAAAAGTAATAATTGAAATCGAAATAAAAGAATCAATTTTTTGTTTTAATTTATTTTGGTGGGTTGCCTCTGCGTCATCAGTCAGGCGAAAACGGGTTTATTTGGGCCTTATATAAAATACGGGCTTAAAACATTTTCTGTCCAAGAAATAATTGTTTTTTAATGTCCAAAAAAAATTTTTTTTTTTAACATTTGAGTTCTTTGACTTTTATTTTTTGGACCAACATTGAGTTCCCCAGAGTGGACTTCTATTCCAATATGGAAAAAAATTTCTGGGCCTCTCACCTTTTCTGGCCTACCTCCCTTTTAATAGTGAGTTCTATTTGACTTTAGCAGTCTTCATCGTCAAATATTTGTATTACAAATAACAAGCAAAAATCTGTTCCAAAAAATAAATAAAAATAACAAAAAAAAGCACATATGGAGGAAAAATAGCAAAGCTTGTAAAAATCACCATATATTATATTATAGTTTTGTTTTGATAGGGATAAAAGTAGAGTTAAAATGAAGAATTAAAAAAAATACAGTGTGACCATCAACATTCTATTCGTTTACAAGCAGGCAAGGATTTTTTGGTTACTTAGGATGCATGCTAAATTATTAACTTATGTCTACCCATTTTCACTTCAGATCACTAGTTAACTTACAAGAAAGTAAGAATTATTAAATCTATCCATTACTATGAATATATATGAAATTCTAAAAAATAGGGGCAAAAGATGCGCCTGCATAAATCATTAGCAAAAATCCAATAGCTAATTACCAATTTAGAGTCGCTCAACTTCGATGCATTACCATCTTTGGTGCAAAAGCAATCCTGCTAAGTCAACATCACTTGACCTTAATAGTGGAAAGTGAGGATGCTGCCCTTTAGAAGATAACAACAAAATGGGGTGACACCATTTTAATTGTTGAGTCATGAGTTTTGTTTTGAATCTTAAAATCTGAGACAATACAAACATTTACAGATGTTTTTGCTTCCAGTTTGGCTCATTTAGTGGGGATATGATATCAGCTACCTGACCAGCTAACAACTTTTACTTTCACTTCAGAAAGCTTGATACTTAGGTCCATGAACTTGCCCATGTTAATTACGAGTCTTTTCTTCAACTACTACGTCCTACTCCTAACATGTGTTCCAAAATCTGAATCCATATTGGAATAATGAGATATACCTTTCATCAGCTCACTTTTGGGACTCTTTGGGTCCCTATTCATGCATGCTAACTTTGAGAGCCAAGTAAAGACCTCGGTCAAAAGTGGGGCAAGGAAGAAAGAATAAGTTGGAGAGAAGAAGCAAAAGTTGCTTTAAAAGTTTCAGAAACTCTAATCATTTTTTTAAAGTTGGAGAAGCTACATTGCCCATCCTGATCTTTTGAGCATGCTCTGGCCCATTTAAGCTGTCTTCTTGTTCTCCCAATTTCATGGATACAATGCATCTAACTCCCTTCCCTTGTCACCACACAATGGCAACAAATATATTATGATCTTATATATATTTTCTCCCCTCAATCATTCACTTAATGAAGTGGCAACATCCATAAGATTTTATGAATTCATTTATTAAATTGGATTCCCTTCATTTGGATTTGGCCTGTGGTTTCAGTTTCACTGCCAAATGGATTAGCAATTTCCTTATTTTACTGACAAATGGGATTTTCATACAACTTGTTATTGCCTAGGTCCTACAAGACATGGACCTCCTAGTTGGTTCATGATGGAAACAAATTGGTCTGGCTCCATCTATGCATGGAACTTGGTAGAACAAACGCAATTTATTTTTATATTTGTATAATAGTTATTCAGGTGGTTTTGCCAAGAATTCTGGCAAAATTTGGATATGATTTTTTCAGTTATTATTATATTTCAAGCAGGAAAAAAGAGAGAGAAAGGAGTACTGGCATAATCAAGCCAAATATATCTCTCAAATTTTAGACTAGTGGAGTGTAGCTTCTAAACACTTATGGCGATCGAGTTGAATAAGTTAGTTGAAATAGAAGTATCCTTTGGAGAATTGATCCATTCTGATTAAAAACAAAAAATATCCGGATCAATTTATGAATTAATTATGATTGTTGTTAGCTTAACAAGCCAAACTTGTCCATTAATTTGTTGGTTTTAATTTGTGCTTTGATGATATAGTCATGGATATTAGGTCGGATCTGCAACTCCAACCTCACCATTCCGACGTAATTCTATACAAATACATAAACATATAATAATGCTTTATTAACTTGCATTTGATTTATGAGGGATTGTACAAGCAAGAATACTGTCCACCTGTGCTCATAGCGTGGTGTAGAAATAAATCATTGGTTTAATTCCAAAACCAAAAAGAAGGGCGAATGGAGCATCTTCTTAATGTCTTTTTATGGTTGGGGCCAAGTTGGTTGAAAGCAAGAAGCCCCTCCATATCCACCTTTCGCATACTTGGCTTTCTCTTTTGCCTCGGATGCCCTTTCTCTCTGACACAATTCATATCAATGATCAATTAGTCAAGTTCACCACATCACAGCACTTTGCATGTATATGAATGTAGAGATATATATATATATATATATAATTTTAATTCTAATTCTAACGTAATTTGATTTTTCTTTTCAAAAAATAAGATCAATTTGGCACCTGCATTGTTTCCAAAGCATCTGTCTCTGAATTGAAGTCGTAAAAGGTACTGGCTGCAGTGAGCTTCATAGACAGGAACTGCAAGAAAAACCAAATGTAAATTAATGTTTTTGATGTCAAATATACTTTGCTAGTAACAAATGAATGTTACTTCGTCTTTCCCTCTCTTACCTCAACCTGACGCTGCAAGGACTGGACATAGTTTATGATCTCGTCCAACATTACTGCCATGCCCATGGTCTGCAAATCCATTAATGAATTTGGATTGTGACTTTTAAATTTAGACACAAAGTGAGTTCTAGTAAATATAATATTTTTCTCTTCTTTTTACCTTGTAACATCCTGGGACAATGTTCTGCAAGCATCCTATTTTTTCATTGATTTTCCTTCTTCTAACCTGAATAACAATAAATGATAGAAACTTATTAGTTAAACCCACATTCATCTCAAACAATCCCAGGTTTAGGAATTGTACCCTTTCTGCTAAACTGTGGCTATCTGTAGCTTGACCCCTTCTGGCTCTGACATGAACCACTTCCTTTGGTTTCCCTTTTTCTGTTGCATTGCTTTTTACTCTCTTACCTCTGCCACAACTCTGTAAGCACGCAAAACAATAATCCATCAATTCTTGTCTTGCATATAAGTTACAACATAAGAAATCCAAGAGAACAAATTCAAAACAGAGCATAGCTTCTGCCTCATAAAATGGAGGAGTGAAAGGAAAAATATAGTAGAAAAAACATTACACTTTTGGTCTTGCTTCCACTTTCAGAAACTGCAGGAGTTGAGTTTGCAGAACTCGTCTCTGGCACATCCATTGCTTTCCTCTTTAGACTATCATGACTTCCATTTTCTGCTGGGAAAATGGGCTGGGAACCCGTCTCTGAATTGTGGCTGACATGACGGACAAGACTAGATAAATTTTCTTCCAAGATTCCTGGAAATTCAGGTTCTTGAGGGCTCAAAAAGCTGTCACTAGAGAAAGGAATCAAGCTCTGCAAATTCAGATTTGAATTGTTCAGGACATGTGGATTCATCCCAGTGAATTGATTCATTAGTTCCATATTTGGATCAATATCTAAGAAAGGAAATGAATATCTAAGGCTTTGCAAATCTGTTGTGAATTCAGCCATGTGATTTCAAATAACAGAGTTTCTGAGAGGCTTAACTGGTCTGGATACACGGGAAGAGACTACTATTTATATTGCAGGATAGCAGCTTCATTGATGAAAAGGAGAAGCATTTTGAGGTGTCCAGATGGCAGCTCAAGCTTCTCTATGCTTGCGTTCCCCTGGCTGGTCCCACATACAGGGAACTATGTCCAATAACAATATGGGCCCATGTTTTGTGAGAAAAGCATTGCCCATTTTTGTACCTTTCAATTTGGGTCCCTTTCTTTGCTGCCTTATATTTAAAATTTTAGTTTTTTAGCTTTTCAACGGGAAAACTGCATGTATGTTAAGTTGAAAGCAGAGTCTAGCTGCAAACTCTTCCGAAGTATAATAAACATTATGTTCTTTTTTTCTTTCTTACTATGTTGCGTCTGTGGGTACATTTTTTTTTTGTTCTTTTATTCTTTAGTTTTGAGTTATATAAAAACTTCAGTTTCATTGCAATTTGCAATGGCGTCTTTCTCAAAGTTAGTCTGATCAAGCTTTGTGTTCTTTAAAAGTGTTAATTATATGGCTGAAAATATAGTTTCATAATTGAGCATGTAAAAGAAAAGGGCAGGTGAGGCGAGGAGGACTTATTGGGAGAGCAAATTGTATTTAGCTGTTCAACCTTTGAATTACTACTGTTTGTCCACGCACTTCATCAACTTTTGTTCGCTCAAATTGCGTTTGATTTGGACTGGTATTTGAGAAATGAATGAACCAAACTTTACAACAGGCCTGCTGACATGTGGGGTGTGTGTTTGGTATATGGCAGTTCATTCAATTCTCATAAAGGGTTAGATTCCCAAGTCTCACAGTCTAAAGAAAGCATATGGGCATGCATTGGCAAGTAGGAGTACCCTACAAAATAGTATTAGTAACCCTTACCCAAAACAGGCATTAAAGCCTCACATAGAAAGACAAATAGTTAACTTTGGGACAAACTTCAGAATAGCAGTAATATACTGCCATAATACCCTTTTCACAATCCTATCTGTACTTCCTAGTTTGACGACTGAATGTGAGTGTGACACCTGACTAACTGGGCTACAAGGATAAATTCTTAAGTATATAAAATATGCTAATTAAATTTGCAAGAAATTAATGAAACCCATAAAAATAAGTTTTTTAGATGATTGGCGTCTACTGCTACATTCAATTTGATAAGTTTTTATTAGCTCCTTCCACAAAAAATGCGCTTAAGAATTTCTTGAGCTATAAGAAATTTGTTTGGTTGTCATAAGCCTCTGAGTAGATATCTTCCATATTGTAAACGTGCAGTGAACTTGCCTATGCAATTGCATTTAGTCTTTGGTAAATATAGGTGTGAAGCCAAACTACAAGAAGAAGAGGATGCCATAAAAAAGCCTATGGATAGCTACTAGGCTGCATCTACCTAACCCATAACTTCGCTTGTTTTGACCTTTTTGAGAGCTAATTTGATATCACTCTCCTCTCCATTTGGGGAAAAAGAATGTACTGGTTAGAACTAGATAGACTAAACTTGTATAGTAAACAAATTAAACATCATTTTTTAAATTATAGGATTTATCAACTACATGAATTCAATACTTGTTCTCTTAGGCACGCAACTATAAAAAATAATATCCATGTATTTGAATTTTGTTCGACATTAATTTCTTTCTTCAAATAATGAGCACAAAGGTGTCCTGTTCAGTTAGATTCGTAGGGTAGGTCAATTTCCACGAGCTTGAGGCATGGGCTTCACTCCCTAGGCAGTGAAGTTGGCCCGCTGTTGACAGAAAGAGAAAACTTCACAATACTTACATATGGGACTTTTATGCCAATATTCCGTTAGAGTCAATATCTGTTACTAGGTTTGATAACTTCAAAATGACAAACCGAGGATTTTGAATGATTATGATCGCCAACTATCCACAAACTTTTCTTTTTCTCCGTTTTCGTTGAAACAAAGAAAGAAACACTTTCATTTTATCCCACTTTAATGATATAAAGCCAAAGCAGCATCATCACATTGCTTCATATAGGCCATAACGTGGATCCATTGGAATTCCCTTCATCTAGTCCAAATGTGTAGATATATACTAGTACAACCCCAAATTCAAGAGTTCATCGGGCTTCAGCGTACAACTAGTATTGAAGAGAACAGGCCCAATCTATCTTTTGCTGGGCCAAGAACTAGTCCTGTTTTCAGAATCAGCTTAGTAATATAATTGGGAGTATGAAATTACGGCCTGCTCTAGTAGCATCAAAGAAAACTGAAATCACGAGAAGCTTTGGTCCTCTCTGAATGAGCTGGATTCACTTGCAGAACAGGAGAAGAAATAGATAACGTCAGTCCCTTTCAGAAAACCAACAGCTTGAATCATTGAGGAAACTCTTGACAAATTAAAACTCCGTCTGGAACTAAATTTTCAGCATAGCCTAGTTGGCGCCAGTTAAATTTTAGCTGCACATTCTGTTGGTCATCTTGATCTTATCAATATCATAATTATCAAATCGTCATTTTATTGCCGACCTGTGCCGTCGTTATCTTGATGACTACACGTCGTCATAATCCTTCTAACTATGACCTCTGTTTGATTTATTGATATGACTTTGGCAAATACCAAGCAAGCTGCTCAAGTAATGGATCATACCTTCACACTTGCCTATATTACTCTAACTTGTCACGGTCACCAATACCGTAAATGCTGGACAAACTCAGAAGAAGAAAAAAAGATATGGAAAAATGGAAGATTTTTTTTTTTTTGACTGCCATAGATTTTAGATAGCAATAGAATTCATTAGGTTATTCAAGGCTGAAAAGAGCATGGGCTGGGTTGCGATTCTATTTTATTGAACAAAAAGAAAAATGGGTTCAAAAAAGTTCTTCACAAAACATAATACGCCTCCTGAAAAACATCACAAGGAGTGCCTTTTCTACAATTCAAGCACTAAATGTTGATACTCTGTTCCTTCTTATTCTGGTGGCAGAAAAATATGCCCCCTTGATTTGGACGGTCAATTTTCAAGGTTTTCTAGCTTACCCACATTAATTTGAAGCCAATAGGTTAAGAACTCGACATATAGCAAAATGATTGAAAAAGACAGCGATGAAAATATTGGAAGTTCACGATACGCGGTCGTTACCCATATTTATCTATAGGCAACATAGGACCACCCCAATTTTCTTATATCCATTACTTCGTAGGCTGCCTTTGTTTTTTTTCAGGTACTTGCACAACTTTGGCACTCAACCTGTCATATGTAATGTCCCTTTTCAAGATCTATATCTAATTATAAAGTAAACGTCCTCAAAATTTACAAAGCTTGACAAAATGAAAATGTTGTGAATTTGTTCTTTTCCAGTTGTCTTTAGAGCTCTAAAGTTCTTTCTCCGGTCTGTGGATTCACACACCATAGCTATTATTGTATTTATATATATTATCTCTTTGTTCATCAGTCATCACTAATTGGATAAAAAGCAACCAGTTTTAAATATAGACATTCCAAATTCAAGTTACAGTAGAAACAGGTTGGATGAGAATTATACTGTATTATATATGCAGGATATATAAACCTTGGCATATATTTGTCAGGAAAGTTTTGCTAACATAATATAAGTTCAACGACATAACCCAATTTAGCATTAACAGCCTTATTAATTGAATGATAAAGTGATTAATTTTACCATTTATACCGCCATCTGTGGTTGTTCAAACTCAATTACTACCCGCATTAAACGCAGAAAGTTACATCTCTAGAAGAAGTCAAATATAGCAGCACTTAATAAGTGGTCGAAAACTTTTCTAAAGTTATTATTTTGTCTTTAGTGTAGAACACAGATGGAATTTTTGGGGACTTTTACTAGTGATTATGCTAAGCAGACATCATGTGACGAATGACGACCAATCAAAATAAAACTCTGGTCGTGCTCTGAGATTCTTAGGAGGCTTTAGATGCCGCCCCACATAATACAAGCACCAATTTCAGCACGTTTGAGTTAGAATATTGTAGAATTTATATCATTTTCAGTCAAGCACGTTTCTGATAAACTGGAAAGAAGAAAACTGAGACAAAAACAATCAAATGACCCAGTTTTTATCACTCATAATAAAAAGCCTTACTCTCATTTTCAAGATTCTCATACCTTTCCAGTTTTCAGATTTTATTATACACTGAATGAAATCAGAAAAGTTGTTAAGCATTGCTTTCACACTGTAAATAAAATATATCTTTGTCAATTAAAAAACAGAAAAGAACTTATTTTCTATCCTTAAAAAGAAAGGGCTTCACCTTTCTTGATGCATTCATGCCATTCTTAGTGACCAATATGGAGTACAATTCATTTGAGTCAATTCTTTGACTAAGCATAAGTCTAGTAATGTTAATTTCCTATTGTGCACCTAGTGTGACTAGTAACCACAAATCAATAAACTGTCCTTTTGTCCAGAAACGTGAGTAAGATGCCAAGCAATGAACCAATAGATGTTTCCAGTGGCAATGACTATGGAAGGTGAATGGAAGCTGTCTTATGGAATTTATAGCGGTAGCAGGTTTTTTTCTTTAGAAAAGAATTAGAGTGCAGAGTATCTACAGCTCGCCCCCCAAAATGGGTTACAGTGTGAGGTTCAAACCTTTTACTTATATATCTTGAGCAGGCCAATTTGTTTCCAAACTCTACTTTCTAGACTCTTTAAGTTCGTCTTCATATATAAATACACACACACACACACACACACACACACACACATATATATATGCATGGTGTTTTAGGTTTTTCTCAGTGAAAGTTTTCATGACGACTTCAAAAAGCGACAGCAGTTGTAGTGAAGATGACAATGAAGTTAGAAGAGGACCTTGGACTCTCGAAGAGGATACTCTGCTTACCCAATACATCTCTACCCATGGGGAAGGGCGATGGAATTTTCTGGCAAAACGTTCAGGTAAACTAGAAAGAAGTAAAAACAAATAAATAGTGGGGCAATCTTTATGCTAATTGTGATTATTTTCCTTTCTCTTTTCTGGGTCAGGGTTAAAGAGAACAGGAAAGAGTTGCAGATTAAGATGGCTAAATTATCTGAAGCCAGATGTAAAACGAGGAAATCTAACCCCGGAAGAGCAGCTTTTGATTCTTGAACTCCACTCAAAGTGGGGCAACAGGTGCCTCTCCCATTACCACTTATCTACATGAAGGATGCTAAAGCTTATTCAACAGCCTTTGATTCTTGAGCTCCACTAACGTTGCCTCAATATGCTTATTTTCCTTTGATTTTCATTGCCTTTATATGATTTTAGGTGGTCGAAAATTGCACAACATCTGCCGGGCAGGACAGACAACGAGATCAAGAATTACTGGAGAACTCGAATTCAGAAACAAGCAAGACATTGGAAGATTGACACAGACAGCACAGAATTTCAAGAACTTGTTAGGCGCTTTTGGATGCCAAGGTTGCTTCAGAAAGTAAGAGAAGTACCTTCTCCTGCCATGTCAATCCAAAACCAAACGTTTCCTTTGCCTCTCGACGGTGTTTCTCAATATTCACAAATAGGGACGGCACCAACACAAATTCCTTGGCAGGGACTTTGTATGAATGAAACAGGTCTTAATTATTATTTGGATCCACAGGAGCAGAACTCAGCCTCAGAACACAAACATAGTTTATGCATGTCCTCTTCAGAGTCAACAAATATCCCCAAAATGTCTCAGTTTCATCCCTTAGATAACAACGACATGAGCACCTTTGCGTATGATGGCCACTATGTAAACAACAATGCTCATAACATAGAAACATTCAACATGGACACTACAGTGGCAGCTGTAGATATGGAATACACAGCTGGTTATAGCCAGAAGGCGGAAAGTAATTGGGTCAACAATGATTTTGCATGTAGCATTTGGAACATGGATGAGTTATGGCAATTTAAAAACTTCCAAGAATAAGTATTGAGGGTTTTCTTTTTTTGGGGAATAGCCCAGACACTATCCTGTGATATCATTTGTTATTTGATAAGCAATTGTTAATTAGCCACAAACTATAGAGGGTAATTGATCTATTGTATAAGATCAGCATATGACGTTGTTCTGCCTTGCTTTGCTTGATGAATTCATTTGTGTATTAATCTGCTGAGAACAGTCAACATTTGCAATTTAAAAAATACTAATATTGTAGGAATTATTCAAAGTAACCATTTTTAATAACTTGAGTATGAAGGTTGCTTTTACAAAAACTAAAGTAACCACTTGTTTTCCTTTGTCCCATTGAAGGGGCAATGTAAGTTAAGAAAGTTGCACAAACAATTGTGGAAAATAATCTATTAATTATTAATTTACAAAAATATGAACATTCATTTAAAAAAATGCTGTTAACTGGATATGTTTAAGGCAAAATACGAAAATCCGTCATCTTGCTTATAGTGTTTGTAGGGAGCATATAAATGAGGCAGTTGTTGATGATAGCCAGGATGGTGACTTACATTTTAAGTGATGATTGGGAAATTGCCTCAAGTTCACCTACTGGAGCTTCTGCTGGAAATGGAAGCAAATTGACAGGTGCTGCTGTCAAACATTGTGGGATAGAAAATGGTCAACAATTGATTAATAATGAATGTTTAGTAGTTTCATCAATTATTTGGAAAGAAACAGAACATGAGACCATTTGCAACGATGACAGCGTTACCGCTTGGCAGCCGAGGGCTCATGAATCAGATTCATTTCCTGAGTTCAGAATGGATTGGATGCAACACGATTGCTGACTCAATTGACTATATGGTCTCTGATATCAATGTTCAGAGTGAAGGCCAATTCCTTGACCATTCAGACGAATGTATTGAGAGGAGTAGTTGCAATGATGGGGTTTCGTTTTGTTCAATGGCTTCCCATTCCGCGTGGACGGGTCAAAGTTAGAAGTGATGGTGCATCTGAAGGGAACCCTAGAGATGCAGCTTGTGGAAAGTTAAGTGGTTTCGCAAGGCACTAAGGGTGTGCGTCTTCCCTCACTGCTGAGACGTGGGGTTTATTTGATGGCCTCCAACTTCAAACAGGTCATTGTTGAAGTGGACTCGGCTTCTTTGGTGCATGCAATCCAAAACTATAGCGGGAACGACCAACTATGGAGTACTGCTCGTGGCTCTTGAGCTGCTTCAAAGGGAATGGTCTGTGGACACAAGACATATTTACAGGGAGGCTAACAAAAGTGCTGATAAGTTAGCCAATCGGGGCTTCAATCAAGAGCTGGGTTTGAGTATCTCGGACCGCATGCCTCCTAAGCTGAACCTGTTCCTTCTTGCTGATTTGATTGGGGTCTCTAACCACGTACGTAGTGCTGTAATTTGCTTCTGTTTTGAGCCAAAAATAAAATAGCAATGAGATACCGCAAGGAATTAATTTTTTTTTTTATCAAAACGATTTAAATATTTTTATTTTTTAAATTATTGATATAAAATAGAATTATTAAAATAAAATAAAATATTTATTAAAAAATTATACTATTTTAATTAAAATTATTATATTTTAAAATATTTAAGTAGAAATACTCTTATTTTAATAAAAATTTTAGTAAAAATATTTTTTTTTATGAAAATATTTTTATTTTAAATTATTTTAAAATTTTAATATAAATACTTTTATTTTAAATTGTTTCGATAAAAAAATATTAAATTAATTTAAAAAATAAAAAAATTAATAATTTAAAAATAGATAAAAATAATATTATATCACATCTAACAATAAATTATTTTTTCTCACAAGTCACATCTTTATTAATTTTTTACTTTTTTTTTTCTGTTCTCATGATATTTTTTTTTTTTCATTATCTTTATTTTAAAGAGAAAATTTTAAAAATGATAAAAATAAAAATTAAAAGATAAAGAAAATATCTAAAGATAGAAAAATAATCATAGTCGACAGAGAGAGATTTAAATATAAATACCACGAAAGAGTTAACAAAAAGATGAAGAAATAGATGTAAGAGAGAGATTGTTATTGAATGTTATTAGAATTTGAATCGAAATCTCTATTATAATAATATATTTACTTATTATTCAATTATAGACATTAATTTAAATTAATTTTAATATAATTTTATATATTTATATTATTAATATTATATTAAAAAATTTTAAAATTTTAAAAAATATTATTTAAATAATTTAAAATATTTTTTTTTTTAAATTTCAAAATATTTTAAAATATTTTTATTTTTAAAATAATCAAAATAATATTTCAAAACAAAATTTAATAACTTAAATTCTGAAACAACTTTGGATACCGTGTTTCCTATTGAGACTGGGTCAGCTCCTCAGTCTGGTCCTTCCATGAAAAGAAAAGAAAATGAAGATGATGATTATTACGAGTGTATTGCTAGGTTTATGGAAACGTAGCCTCGGCAAGACCGCATCGCTCCATTTCTTCGTTTGTGTATTATTCTTCTTTTATGTTTTACTTTTTATAAAAATATTTTTTCTTTTTTGTTTGAAGAATTATTTTAAACATTTATATTTTTTTACTTTTAAATCTATAATTTTAAATTCAGTTCTAAAAATTATTATTTAAATTTAAATAACAAAAAATTATATTTATAATTTTCTATTCATATAAAAAAATAAAAAAATTAACTTTCATAAAATATTAAAAAATGTTTTACTTTTTAAAAAAATTGTTACTATTTATTTAATATTTAATATTATATTATTATATATCTAAAATTTTAAAATATAATATTTGATAAATGAAGACTTTAGTATTGTTTATGTTTTCTTTAGTCATAGCATGGATTTTTTTACAATTTCATGTTTGATCCTTTATGTCTTTCAAAGTTAAGTTGTCAATAGCTTGTTATAGTTCTGTTTTAAATTAGTATATGTCAGTCAAAAAAAAAAAGATTTATGAGTATATTTCATGATTATTAATATAATTTGTTTTTTATGAGATTTGGAGAGAAATTTTTTTTGGTCGGAAAGAGGAATTTGTTTCGTAGTGGAACTAACTAAGAAGGTTGCTTTGACAAAAACTGAAGTAATCACCGGCCTTCTTGACAATAAATATAAAAAAGAAAAGTAGTGTAATAAACACATCAATAAAAAAAGAAAAGATTTTTTTTTAAAAAATGTCAAGATGCTAGATGGAAATTTTACATTTTTAAGATTTAAAATTTTATTTTTAAAACATTTGATTATAATAAATATAAAAAAAAATTTAATTTTAGTATCGTAAATGATATATATAATTTTTTTAAATATATTTTATGTTCAATTTTTTTATATAAATTTTTAAGCACATAAAAATTATAATGTATCAAATGCTATTTAAAATATATTTCACTGAATTTAACAATTTATGTACAGTGATTTATTAATTATTAAAATTCTAATGACAATTTCCATGAAAGTAATTTTTTTTTTCATAAATTCAATCAATCAAAGATTTTAAAGAAATATGTGTATTTTACAAAAGTAGTATCCAAATGCAAAAAAAAAGAAAGAATAAGGACATAAAAAAGTATATCATAATTTGCGTTACCAATACAATAATACTACATATTAATAAGTTTTTTACATGAAAAATATTATTTGAAATTTCAGATATAAAATTTCTAATAATAATTTTTTTAAAATTAAGATATTTGATTTTAAAGAACTCTTCAAAATACAAATATGTTATAATATATAAATAAATTAGAATACGAAAGCCCAATTTAAACTAAACAGTTCTGCGTTAGAGACTTCGAATAAATTATATTTATATTAAAAAATAAACAAAACATTATATGCAAAGTGAATAATGCGCTTTATATAAATCCCAACAAAATTATTACGAAATATATAGTTAATTTTGAAATAGATCCAACGGTCAAGATATATTCTGTATTATAATACTCTTGTCAAATCTCACACGTCCACGTGTATCAAATAACTAATCCTACCCGTTCACCGAATCTTTATAAGCAAAGTACAATCACAAAACCTAGGGTTTTCAGTGTACTGCGAATTCAGACCAGGAGTCTCACCCTTGGCAGCAGATCTATCCGGGGCTTGCAACTTCCTGAGGTGAGTTATCTACTCAGCCTTTGATGCATTCTACATATTAGATGGAAAAATCAAGGGAAGATGTAAGAAAAGTTCTCTCTTTTAGATTTTGCTTGGGGATCAATGTAGGTTAACGGCTGCTTTTAATGTTTGACGGTGGTTCTGTTTAATTGCTCACGGAGAATCTGTAGTTAGAAGAATTTTCTTCAGAAAAGTCGTATGCTTTATTATGTTGCTGTATCGATCAAAATGTCAGGAAATTATTGTCGAATATATCAATGACTTTTGCTGGAATATTTATATATCTGTGATTTAAATTCTCTCAATGAGATTCAAAGAAATAAAAAATCTTTTACCTGGAAAGAAATAGGAAATATGATACTGTAAAAATTTTCCTGGGTTACTCTGTATTTGACATTATAATTGTGAACCTTAATCTCAATTGCTCCCTGTCTGTTTGAGATTCCTTAGCTGGAAAATATAGGAAATCTAAATCTGTGTTCCTAACCCCAAACATAAGTTTCTCAATTGAATTCCCGTTATGTTAACTGTAAGCGATAGGATGCAACCTATCTCAACAGAGGGATGTTGGGACCAGAACTTTTTGAATCATCTTCTATTACCTTTGGCATTGTTTTATTTCACAGCTGGACGACCTTCTTTCATGCCATGCAATCTTGTTAATAAAACTTTTATTTGAAATTTGAAATCTAGTCAACGAAACAGTTAAGAAATAGTGTCCTGTAATTAAAAGGAAGTTGATGATATACTAAGAGATGTGGTGGACATATCTATGTAGTAATTATGTGATCAACTTGCCTTTTCTCCTGCATGTTTAATTCACTATAGTGTTTGTGATATACGTTCTCATGCTTATATTCCTGAACTGACCAGCTTGTAGCAAGACATTTACACCAGACTTGTATTTTTCACTCACAAGCTACAGTTTTCACTAATATCAATTATTTAGTCATCCATAATATATTAATAGATAGATTATTGATATTCTATCCCCTCTATTCTTTGGCTAGAGTTGTGAAGATGTACACATCAAGAAAGAAGATCCACAAAGATAAGGATGCTGAGCCAACTGAGTTTGAAGAGTCAGTTGGACAGGTTTTACTTTGACATTATAAAAAATATCTGTTTCTGCAAATCTGCAACTGCTAATATATTGTTTCCTTTTTGGCAACGTATAATTTATTTTTCTGGTTTTAATTTTTATTGTTGCAGGCATTTTTTGATTTGGAAAATACCAACCAGGAGCTGAAAAGTGATCTGAAAGATTTATACATTAATTCAGCAGTGTAGGGATGCGTGACACATGCTTGTGTGTATGAAAATTCATGTGATTTTTGCATGTCTAATCTGACATTTTCCTTTATCTGCAGCCAAATTGATGTATCTGGGAACCGCAAGGCAGTGGTTATTCATGTACCCTACAGATTAAGGAAAGCTTTCCGGAAGATTCATGTTAGGCTTGTCAGAGAGCTTGAGAAAAAATTCAGTGGGAAGGTAAGCAAACTCTAATATCTTTCTGAAGATTGCTTTTAATATTTCCATTATTCATATCTTATAACAGTATCCATTATGTGGAAGCTATATTTATTTTAGAAGAGTTATCATGGCCGTTTTCTGTATTCCTCTGTCATAAAAAAGTTGCGACATGTCCTTTCTAGCTCAGCCCAAGTATTTCGTCTTTATGTGGAATTCTTTTTCAACTATCTTTGAAGCTGGAGTTAAGCAGGGTGCTGAAGAATAACTAAATTTTTAGTTTTTGGATTAATAGTTGAATTAATAACCTACTTGATGTGTAAGTACTTTACTAGAAACTTTGATTGTGGACGAAGAATCCACATAACTACCTTTGTCTGTCAAAAATAAAAGAAAAGGAATTACTGGTCTACTTACATCAGCCTTTTTGAGAAGTTGTGGAACCCTTTTTAAATTAGCTGTTTCCATTTGATTTGTCATTTTTGTTATATGTTCTGATACTTTCTTGCGCTTGTAGGATGTAATCTTGATTGCCACCCGAAGGATATTGAGGCCACCAAAGAAAGGTTCTGCTGTGCAGCGTCCTCGCAGCCGTACACTCACTGCTGTGCATGAGGCAATGCTGGAGGATGTTGTATTGCCTGCTGAGATTGTTGGGAAGCGTGTCAGGTATAGAGTTGATGGATCCAAAATTATGAAGGTAAAGCTACTGTTGCCAATCAACTTTGAATTTACTTGTTTGATTAGCTACCATCTCTTTGATTGCGTTTGTCCTTCTCTGTACAGGTTTTCTTGGACCCTAAGGAGAGAAACAACACTGAATACAAGCTTGAGACTTTTGCTGCAGTATACAGGAAGCTGTCTGGTAAAGATGTTGTGTTTGAGTATCCTGTCACAGAGGCTTAGGCCTATTTAAGTTCAATTATTGCTGGTTTAAAATTCGTGGATCAGTTTGGCTTTCATGATGACTAAATTTTGTTTAAAATAGTACTGTGTTCTGATTATATTGATGTAGGAGTTGATTTTTTTTTTTTTGTGGGGAAATTCCAATCATTCGCATATTTGAAAATTATTATTGTCTTGTTCTGGAAGCAAATATGGGCTTGGATGTTAGCATAAAAAAGAAAATATGCAGTTACTAGAACCTTTAGTTGGATGTTATTCTTTTTTTCAAAAATAAAAAATAAAAATTTAAAGGGCTGACCTGAGGTTAACATTAGGACCGGGCTCTTACAATCTTTCTTAATAATACCAAGGGTTGATATGATTGTTAATATTATTTTAGCCCACGTGTGGATATGATTATTAACAGAGCAAAGCCTAAGCCGTTCACAATTTATTTTTTCATGGCCCGTCCCGACGTTTTATATTTCTTGTATGTCTGTGGATAAACATGAAAGCCCATTTATGGTACTTGATTTAACATTCTCTTATTGTCGTAGTGAATAACTATTCATTCACTATGCTAACGTTACATTACGAGATTATCGACTGATTCGCCATCATATATATATATATATATATATATATATATATAATGACGGCTGTTCCCAAATTTTGTCTAGAAAACAAAACCAGATAGAATGGAAACAAAAAGAATGTAAAAAGTTTTCCATAGTTTAAAGCAGAACTCCCAACAGCGCATTCTCTAGATGAATTTGAACATGACATTAATATATGGAAATACTTGATGGTGTTATTGATGTTTGGGATCGTTTTGGCTAACTAGCAATTTATTGAGTATTTTATTTCCTCTTCGTTTCTATTGGTATTGTAGTCACTCATAATGTATTTTATAAATTTTATCCAGAATATTATTTAGAAAAATTGAATTGATATATCATTCGAGCTAATTCTCTTTTAGCATATGAGATTGACAGCAAAACCCATGTATAATCAAATTTTGATACATAGAACTATAAAAGCTATCCTTGCCTATACACCTAAACTAACAAGAACTAACGGAAAGAGAAACGTCTGATCCATTCATGTCTTTGTTGTGATACATAATTATCGCATAAATCGTATTTAATCCAGTATCCAATTGTTCCTCCTTCGATTTTTTGCTCGTCACATTCCATTCTGCATTTCTGTGCACAATTCCTTAGCCGTTTGGAACGTTTTGTAGTGACAAATTTGTCAATTTTAGCATGCCACGGACTAGCAGGCCAAGTGAGTATCTGGTAAACCAGAGCGAGATGAGAAAGGAAAAAAAAAAGGCAAGGGCATCCACATACACTTATTTTGGTGCCTGAATCACTGCAAATATGAACAACACGGTCACTACAACAATGTCTTTGCCTCTGCTTGCTTTCTTTTCCATGCCTTCTTTCTCGTGTATGTCTCTCCTATACTACTTTGCGTACGTGGAATCCCATATATTTATAATTGCCCTTGGTTTATCAACATTCTATGCAAGCGCCAATGGTTTTTTGATTGATAATTAACTAATTAATAATATTTAGTTTACACTAACTTTACAGATTTGGAAGAAACTTTAGTTGATTTAATTGAGGAACTGTTTTTGGAACCATATGCTGCCGCCTTGTCCCATCAAATCATGGATAGGGCGCCGTTTATAAATCATAGTTTATCTAACAAATGCAAAACAATGACATTAACTAATAACTAATGATAAATGATTTAAACTTTTTAGTCGTCTTTTGCTACTTTTGTGTGTTGGTCATATTATTATTATTTTTAAAAAAAATTATGGTATATATTATTAAATAATCAATTGTTTAATTACTTAACATAGAAGCGTAGTTACTCAATGAATTTTAACATTTTCGTGAGACATTTATATGTATTTTATAATCACTAAATATATGTAACTATGTTAAATTCAAGATGAAAAGATATTAAATTTGGAGTCTTTTGATTAATTTAATAAGTAGCTACTAAGTGCAAAACTCTAGGTAAACGTCCCCCCCAAAACAGTGCTGCACAAGGGAGAATCGCTGTCATAGGCAGCCATTTCTCATCTTTTTATTTTTTTTTTATTTTTTATTTTTTATGTTTTTGGGTTTTTGAATTTTTTTTAAGAAAGGTTTTTTTTCTCTTTCTTTTAGGAAAGTATTTTTCTTTTTTTAAAGAAGTTTTATTCTTTTTGTTATAGAAGAGGTGTCAGAATTTTAAAAAATACATTTTATTTGTCTGAATTTACATATTGATTTTGAATTTGAGTGAAAGAAATCAGATCTATAACTCTGAGTTTGTAACTGTATAAAAGATATTTGAAAAGAGTTTAAGAGATGTGTTCTCTCTCCAAGATATGTCTTTTCTTCTTTTTTATTTTGTTGTTGTATCAACTGTATTTTTTATTTTTGAAATGTAATTTAATAGATTAAGATTTAAGAGGTGTGTTATCTTTTTATCTTCTAGTCTAAGTATTAGTTCTTTATTTTATAATTTTAAAAACTATAAAATTATCCTACATTTATCATCTGTTTATTGACTTTAAAGCCTAATTATGTATTAATATAATTTTTTCACTTGTCCAAAATAAAAAAAGTAAGTAACTACTAACAAGATCATTAATTTATCCGAAGTTTTTTTAAAACTCGATTGTGTGGATACTCCATCTATATTAATTCCCTTCTATTTGGAGGCAAAAGGATAAAATTATCCACATAGATGTTGAGCCTTTCTATGTGGTGATGATGATGCTAATCTTATCAATTTTGTTTATCTAATTGTGTTCTCTTTTACATCAATATAGAAGATCTAACTTATGATTTAGTGTAAGCTCCCCTCCCCGTCTTTAATATGCAAACCTTAATAAGAAGATACAGTTAGTCAAGTTAATTAAACTTTAAGCCTCTTTTATTCTCTCTCTGTTATTTACATAAAAATAAAATTACATAACTTTCAAATTCAATCCTTTATCACAATCATATACACACCCCACCCAACAATTCGTAATCATGCTCAAAAAGAGAAATTCTTCTGAAGCTTTTATCCACAGCTTTTTGATTTGTCCAAAAGAATTAACTCTTCTAGTAAGATACAGAGCAATTAATACAACTAAAGCCAGCTATTATGAGTCTTACAGAACTCACTGGTCTTATAAATGCAATATTAAATAAGAAAAGACACAGAGGAAATGGAAAGTGGTGTAGGGGAATATATGGTGGAAAAGGCACAAGTTTAAAGGAGTGGGAGGTTCCTACATCTACTCATGCAGAAACAATGTTCATGCACGTATTGCATGGTTCCTACTTCAAATCCTTTCCCTTGGAATTCCTTTGTACACTCTTCAGCGCATTTTCGTTCGTTTCTTCTCTGAGCTACGGAGACTTGAGCTTGAGCTTCACCTTTACCATGTCGTCCATGACCAAATTTTATGTCAGCAATACCGCCGATAGATGTGAAGGAAGGACAAGAAAAGCCAAGACCTTCAACTATATCATATCAACACTCTGACTTACTGCAAACACAATCATTGCACTCATCATCAAAGCATATCCTCTCATATCTGTATTTCCCACGGCTTCTTTTCTGTCCCCCCCCCCTTTTCTTCTCCTTGTCTTGGTACTGTATAGCGATAAGTTTTTGTTTTTTACTTGAACATTATAAGCTTATTATTTATACTACTTGATTAACATTGTTAACAGTGAGCCAATGATCTTTGGTTGCTGGAATAGATAGTCATTTACTCTGACTTTACAAATGAATGGGCCACTTGGACTCAGTGAAGAGCTATTTGTTGCTAAACTACCCACCCCCTCAGACCACACCTAGTGGCTTGTGAAGAGCTATTTTGAAGTTATCATGCTCTTAGGAGTTAGCTTTTTGCAGCTTGAGTTCAACATTAATTGTAATAAAATGCGGGTGAAAATTGTCTACGAGAGTTGTTGTTGACTTAGTACCATGGTGCCTACCGAACACAACCAAGCGGCACAATCATTGATCGGTTAAGATCACATCAAGCTTTGCATTTCGTCTAAACTTTTCATACGAAGGAAAATGGATAAGAAATGGATCTCTAACAAACAGGAAATTAAATAGTATTGTGTTTTATAGTTTAATACCCCATCAGGTGTTGCATTTCCAGTATTACTTCTACAATTTTTTTTAATTCACAATGGCACATAATCATGGGACGCAGACTATATAGTTGAAAAATGCAGGTAGTAGAATTATGTCCTCACTGGATCAGACCTCTACCACCAAGACTCCCACTAGAGGATACTGAGGTACTACATATTTGTATCTGCAATATTTAATTTCTGTAGCTCAGGTATTCAAACTATTTATGCTTGAAAAGCCTTTTTCCAGCTTTTTTGGCTCAATCCTGATGACAATCACATCTCTTATTATTAAACCACACTTTCTTTTTCTTTTTTTGACATGGGTTATTAGACCACACTTAGTGACTATGGCATGTGTGTTGATCATAGCAGAGGCCCAACTTTTTGTAGCGGAGGGGTCAAGGGACGGAAAAAGATCAGTCTTTGGTCAATTTGACCCATTCGTTCTGAAGTAAAAAATAATGTCTTGAAATGTGATATGAAGGACCTATGTAATCACCAAACATCATCAATTGTTCAGTTTGCTTACTACAACTTGCATCCCATTTCAGTATGGACAATAAATCCTGTACGTCAAGTATTTGACGAAGAATCATATGTCTGTGCTTTTGTTATCCGGCAAGTCCCGGTGGAGCTGGCAATTCATCCAAAGCTTGTACATCACTGTCAAGTGACAATTGACATATTTAGACCGAAACAAAACGGGCTGAGGTGATTTGCCAGACAAAAATAAGTTAAGAATGAACTGGTTCATGGTTTAAGTGGGATCTTCCATTTGTAATAAGTTTAGATAAATACATCATTCCACATTATTAAAGCATAATCAACTCAGCTCCAATTCAAGTTGCTTAGCACCATCTAGAGCTGCAAATTTTTTTATCCAAAGTTAAATTTGGCCTCGTCACAATGTTTTTTCCCCCTTGTTTAGCACCATCTATAGCTGATTCTCCCTACATTGCACCCCGATTAAAAAAACTTTTTTTTTTCCTCCAATACAAGATAATGGAGGGATTTAGTCTAATGGAATGTCATTGTTACTATTGATTTACCCTACGCCGATGGTGTACTTTCACTAACATATATGCACCGAAAGAAGAGGATCATGCATTGACTAAGAGAATTAATGAATTAGAATCTACCTTATGACAAGATCACCACACCCAGATAAACGGCTCCACAAAGAAAGATGAAAGATATGAAACCCCTGCAAGTAGAGTTTGGAATTAGTCAAATGAAGCAACACAACTTAAATATGTCACATCAGGTAACCTTTTCCTGTCAGCTCAACAAAGTAAAACAAAGTCCAGTCAACTCTTCCTAATAACAAATACTCACCAAATAACACCCCATCCAACACCAGAACAAGGACAAGGACACACTTCTGCAAATTTTTCAGCATCACTGGAGTGAACTCTACGGGAGATCAGATCATCATAAATATCTGCATTGTTATGTTACGGGGTTTTATAATCTCATAAAGGGCAATGTAAGACTAAATCAGTAAGATTTCGGGTAATACCATATACTGAAAATAAGCTGTTCATTACACCTGCATTTTGATTATAAAAAAAAGAGTTAATAGTAATTTTTTTTTTTAATAAAGGGTTGAATCAAATGAACTTGAACCAGGGGGCAGGAATTGACCGGGGAGGCAGGGATCCCCTCATGGAGATGATCCTTCGTACAACCTAGGCTATAGCATCAAGGGTGAGGGGAGGGGTGCTGAGAGGGGCTTGATCACTATAACACTTAAAAATTTAAACTTCGAGCTTTTATATTGAAGATTGTATCTTCAAATATTTAGGATTGGCCTAACAAAAATTTACAATTGTTTCTAATAAGTCCCTAAGAATTTCAATTGGGCCTCTCCAACCATATAATCCTTAGATCTATCCATGTAAAGCTAACATTTTCAAAGATGATTGTCACCAAATAATACAGCATTTACCTATGAACAAGATAATGTACCGTAGAATCCGAACTTTGGTTGTCTCTTGCAAAGCCCATATTATACCAAGGAAAATGATAAATCCTGAAACCGCAATATGCAACCATAAAATATACTAAGAAACATGATACAGCATGTTTAATTAAAAGGAAATTGCTTTTCTTCAACTATGAAGGCACATACCAATACAAAGTCCTCGAAGAGTCCACTGCATGAAGATAAAATATATATTTAGTCTTGCATAGTATGAGACAAATCTAGCATATTGGATAAATACTATCCCAGTGAAGACCCATGTATTCCCACACAGAAATACACATACAAGTTATTTCTGAATTTTAAGAACGCTAAAGATGATATTTGATATTATCAATGTGTTTCTCTTTGTATATAGTTTCATAATATCAGAACAGAAACAATAGCATCAAATGACATGGCTCACTGATAAATATACTGCATTGTTTATTACTTACATTTTTTGCTACAAAGAGGACAATTAATAGAGCAGCAATAAAACACCCTGCAGCTATTCTTGCGGTAACAAGATTTGTTGATGCAAGTATAAAGATCATGCCCCAGAAGGATGAACCAAGATCTGGATCATCACCATGAGAATAACAGATTAAAATTAGAAGATCAAATAAATCCAAACATTTATAGGCAAAAGCATTGATGATGATAATGATATTCCATGAAGATTGTACGTAGTATATCACAGAAAATATCACAATTGAGAATGCATCTGAAAGTCAACTAACTGGACAACATAAAGGGTAAAAAAATAAAAGCAAACGTATTAAACAATACATCCAGCTGGTAAGATTATCCAGTATACGCCTCCACGTGTTTGGGTTGTTCCACCTTCATTTGCATGAACTTGCATCCCTTCTACCTGCGAATTAATTTATTATGAGGACCAAAACTTAAACAGAGGCAAATTTGCATCAAGTCAAAACCATTGTTCCTATCTCAAATAATAACTAAATGATAGTTTGTTCCAATTTTATTGATTGACCAAATTGATTAATCCTCAATCTCACTTTGCCTGGAGGCACTGACCAATGTAGCTTCAGTATATGAGATTGATATGTGAGGAAGTATTCAAGGAATATATATGATCAAACTGATGTGGATCTTCTTGGTCCCACAGTTATAAAAAATCACATTTTTGTAAGAAGAGACATGTAAGTAAGATCCATAAATGAATTAACTACAATAGTTTTTCCAATTGATATTTGTTAAAAGGGGTTTTCTTTATGTATCTCTCTTCTTGAAATGTCACTAGAGGAGGAAAAAAAGGTTGCTCAATTTGTCGAAGAAAGCAGGATACTAATTTTTCTCACATCCTAAACAAAAGGAGTATCACATACTTAGAGAAAATCCAAAATTAGCATTGTAGAGGATGATGAACAACAAATATGTACCATAAGACTTGAGAAATTTATCCACTATACAGTTATGTCCTTGAAGTTATTCATTTAAAGATAACCTTCTTAAAATTATCTTTAAATGAATTATTGAACCAAGGTCAGAATCACGTGTGAGTAAAGACTGATACCACAGATTAATGGAAAACAGTAAAATGCCATGTTCTGTAGAGATCAGAGTTGTGCTATAAAATATATGACACAAACGGTTGAAATTTTTTTTATTTTTAAAAAAAGAACAAAACAAAACAAATGAGACATATTTGTGACAGAATTATCAATGTCTATAATCTTAATCCGGTAGAGAATTTTTCCATTAACACAAATATGTACTCCTCAACATTTTTATCAGAATTAGAAATATTAATATTTCCCATGGAAGGATGTAAGGGAAGGAAAGAGATTCTCACATGACCACATGTCAGTTTACAAGCAATCGCATGGCTTGCCTCATGAAGAAATACGGTAATAAGCTTAAAAGGTGTGAGTAGCACTGTTCTCCATAGCTGCAAGTAATTAAAGAAGGATTCAAAAGGAGATCATACATAGCCCATTTTATATTATAAAATAGTAACACATAACAGGTTCATCATATGGCTTAAGTTCAAGTGAACAATTAATGAATCCACATGATATCTTTCTTATGTTCCTTTAATGCGTTCAGTCCAAAATTTTAAAATTTACAAAGAATAAGTGGGCAGGACTTGAGAATTTGCCCATAACCAAGCCTATTCTTAACTGACGCAATTTGGGAAAAAAATTGAAAGAAGCTCTAGGTAGCTAGTCGAATTTAATAACAGCAGCATATGCCCCTAAACCAGACCCATTTGCAAAATGCAGCCGCTATTCGATCGAAATAGCAGAATGTTACTAATATCTTATCCAGATGAAGAAAAATTCGCATATTAGCTCTTATAAGGAAATGGTCAAACAGAGTTCAATTATGGATCCATAAGTTGAAGTACGACATCACATAGGGAAAAGAGTGCAAGAGTAGAGAAAGATACCGCGAGTATAACCACAGCGAAGACACCGATAAAGACCAGAAACACCACCTGGTCGTGGTTACAGCAGTTCTTAAGCTCCCAGTCTGGTTTCATTTAGCATAGAGGGGAAGAGTGAAAGCTGACCCTTTAACAGCTGAGATCCACAAAATTATAAAGCGGAACGAGAGAGAGAGATTCTGATCTTCAGGAATATTGTGATTGGTGAGCTCTCCCCAGCGAAGAAAGTTCGAAATTTTTAAAAGCGTGTGACTGCTGGACTTTTGAAAGACAAGCCGGGTCTCTGTGATTAGTTGCTTTAAAAAAAGACCGTGTCCAAATTTTATAGCAAAATTTCACCCTTAATTTTTATTTTTTATTTTTCACACAGAGAAGCCCAGAATTGGTAAGCAGGAACTATCATTTTCGGGAGGCTAGCTCAAGCTAAGTCATCAAGAAGCATCTGCACACAATAATTAAATCTCAATGTCTACTTTATTTATTAAATTTTGTATTTTTTTCTTTGTGCGATCTCCACATCTCCTTCGAAGGTTTCAACTTAAACCACCTACCTTTTAGTCTCAAATTATAGATTAACTGTTCAATTAAACAATTAGATTCGGCTTATGTAAAAAGCATTTATTTTATTTTTTATTTTTATTTTTAAATCGTCTAATTTATTTCTTTACTTCCAATTAAATTAATAAAAAAATTATAAAAATACTTCAAAATTTTAAATTTATAATTTTTGTTTCATTACTATCCTCACCAATCATCTAAATAGGAAAAAAATTAACATTCTTCCGTCTCATTTCCAACAATTCCCTCCCAAATATAACCTTAATCGCGAGCTTCAGTTTAAGTTCACAGACGGAACTCAGTTCCCCTAATGCCCAAAAAAATAATAAATAAATAAAAATTTGTACTAAGACAATTATGATATTACAAAAAGAATGCCTTTATCTACATAGAGAGAGCATAATAAACTTTACAGAATGTGAATCGAGTTCATCTGCCTTCATCAAAAGAAGAAGTAGAGATAGAATTTCTAGAAAAATCCTCTACCAAGCTAGTACCTCCAGAAGTCTTGGTTCCAGTACTAGCATTGGTATTGGTGAAAGCAGAAGTAGTAGTAGTCCAACGTCCTCCACGGCCTTGAATTCCTGGTTTACCTGGTCTGGGCAAAGTAAATGAGTCACTTGATAGCATGAGATTAACAGAACTCATATCAGGTCTCTCTGCTATACTTGCTTGACAGCACAACAAACCCAGCTGAATGCACATTGCTACCTCATCACCATTGTATTTAGCAAGGGTTGGGTCAATTAAATCCATAACCTTCCCTAACTCGTATAGTTTCCATGCCTACAAGTAGACAGAAAATTGAGAAATCTGAAAGGAAATTCATTGTGGTTTCAAGCTCATGCTTATTTTCCCTGAAAAATGCAGCTTTTATGCTCTAGGACTAGCAGTTTAGCTATACAGTATACTTTGTTCATCTGCAATGACATACGGATTCAGAATTGCCATTGGCCAAGCATATAGGATCTAATATACTCCAAGAAAGCTATAAATAATAGCTGGAAAATTAGACATCAAATTAATGGAATATGGGTAGAAACACAACCATTCCCCAGGCAAGAGTAGCTAAACAATAATAGTGGCTTGTCAAAAAAAAAATCCAGCCACTATCATGAGAGATTGTCTATGCCTTAAATCCCTTAGACTTTTTTTATTTTGTTTACTGCATATATTTTTATGAGTAAATTTTAACATAAAAAAGTGCAGGTTAAGTACTTTTGGAAGGAATGTTGTCATCAGAATTTACTCAGAAACATACTATCTTTTGGGCAATAGCATTCACATTTATAAGTGAATGTCCAAAACAACCAATCATTACTTGACAGCGCTTTCCATTTCATTCTTCCTTTACATATATTCAGAAAGTATGCATACTGCAGAAGCAGATAATTTATTATAACAAGATTCGAGGTTCATGTTCTTAATCATTCTGTGCTAAAATTGCATCCACATCTTCCTATATGATAAACTTACATAGCCTAAAAGATCTGCCTTTTCTCCTCCAAGCTGCTCGTCATGGTTTTTTCTCCCGCTAACAATTTCTAACACCAAGATTCCATAACTGAAAACATCTGTCTTCACAGATAAATATCCACGGAATGCATATTCAGGGGCCATGTAACCACTACATTCGTTAAAATAAAAGGGTAAGAATTCCTATATCAGAATAAAAAAGAAAGAGAAGTGAAGAAACTACTCACTGTGTACCAGAAATCCTAAATGTCTGCAAATGAGTGTCCTCCCCGGGAAACAGCCTCGCTAAGCCAAAATCTGAAATTTTTGGATTTAAATTTCCATCCAGTAATATGTTACTAGCTTTGATGTCTCTATGAATAATTCTTTCTGGGGCCTCTTCATGCAGGTAGAGCAGTCCTCTAGCCACTCCTGCAACTATTCTAAATCGTGTTGCCCAGTCCAAAGATGAAGATTTCTTTTTATCTGAAATTTTTTGTAACTGTTACTTTCTGCCCACAAACAGACAGAAAAGAAAGAAAAATATATATATTCATCCATATCTTCATCTGTGCTTGGTAGAAATATTCCTCATTACCAAATAGAAAGTGGTCAAGGCTTTTGTTTGGCAGATACTCATAAACAAGCATCTTTTCAGGTCCTTCTGCACAACACCCCAGTAGCGTAACCAAGTTCTTGTGCTGAATTTTTAGTAATAGTTTGACTTCATTGGTAAATTCTCTAATACCTTGTCTTGAATCTACTGACAGCATCTTAACAGCTACTTCTTGACCATTAGGCATCAACCCCTGCAGAAAGCAGGCATAATCTTAATGCAATTTTGCTTACCCAGCCCACTAAAAATCTCCAGTGTAGGTCTAAAATAAGGAAGGATCATTCATACCCAACATTCTAGCTAGGTTAATAAATTAAAATAATCTCCTCTTTGTTCATAAATTACAAAAAATTCCCTTTCCATGACAAAGTTAAAAAATTTGTGATAATTTTTCCTGACTTGGCCTGGGAAAACCTCAACAATTTGCCATGCATAGGCTTGTATCATGCCCCAATCTCTGTTACTGCAAAGTTACAGTAGCTGAAACATTATACATATGTACCACAATTTGCCATGCATTGGCGTCAATTAAATCCTAAAATAGATTACAGATTAATTTTCTTCTCCCCTTCATTTGGTTTTTTATTTCCCTTTTTATTCCTTTTTCCTTTAGTTTCTTATTTTACCCATTGATTTTAATGTAAAATCTATTTCCCGGGTTCTAATGCATGTTAAAGTTTGATGTGTATTTGACAGCTGCTTTTTGGATAGTGCTTAGCTCCAACAACCTCTCTGCCTTCTCCTTCCTTTTTTCTTTTTCATTGACTGTTTAAAGCATAACAGTTGCAAAGCAGTGACATGATGCCTCGTCCAAAAGCACAACTGAGGTAAATTTTGCCTTCCTTAATGCATTTTACACACATATATAACCACATTTCCCTAGTCACTTTCCCAGTGTGAGATTTGAGACAAGACACTCCCTTCATAAATGCCTAACAATTAGAAGCTCATCACACTAACACCAGAGTTCTAGACTCCTTACTGATGTACATAGTATATTACCAGATTCTATAGTAGCCCGCACCCCACACAGAGACCAAATTGCATGTTCTCACCCAAAGTGCTGACTGGAAGTAGTAACTTTGAACGGCTCAAATTTATATATGCAATATAACATATCACATGGAACCCTGGAAGTAGGAAATAGGGCACAATTAACAACTCATAAATGGTAGCAAGATCAGTATCAATGGACACTGTTATTGGGGTAATTTGTAATTCCATGTATGATTTTATTGATTTGTAAAATTTTACAAGTAACAAGGGCAAGGGCATTTCTTCACGAGGAAGTTTAAAAATTCAGGAGCGTGATATATTTCCTAACCAAAAGGAAATATTCTAATTTGCCGAAACATCAGTAATTGTGAGTGCTGCATAAAAAATGCCGCAGATGGATAACAAGGCCTGATAACAAATAGAAATCAGATGCCTCTACAAGAATATGTAACTGAAGATTGTTTTAGGGTGTGCCTGATAGGAGTGAAAAAGAAAGAAAAAGAAGTATAAAGATGTATCGAGACATTTATTGTGTCTAAATAACTCGTCCATTTTCAGTCCTCCATTTTCTTTCCTCTTGTTTTCACTCCAATCAAGCAAACCCTTACTTATGTACTTGCGCACTTTTTCAGCAATCAAAACCAGCTCTTTACAAAATCTGAAAAGGAATAATAATAGAAGGTATCGAGTTGATTGGCTCGGAAAATGTTTGATAGCTAACTACCTTAAGCCTTATCATTTACGTCGGTGCATATAAGGGAACTATGAGCTGGATGCATGGAAGAGGCCTATGATAAACCAATCAGCACGCCTAAGGTTAGTTTCATCCCCCAAGAACCAGAGGCAAGGGCGACACTGAGGGAGGACTCACAGTCATTGAACGAACAACCACTGTAGTCGTCCACTTCACAATTATCTATGGGAAAATAATGTGATCTACATCCAAAAAGTCATCAATAATAACCAATAGTCTTTCTTTCTGTCTTTTTTCTCTCTTTTCTTTTCCGTAGACCCAAAAAATTGCTTGATTGAAGGTAAGGACGATTTGGAACTACTATAGCGGCAAATTCATTGGAAAATAATGTCAGTTAAGCGGACGATATTTCTCACTAATAACCCTTATGATTATGTAAATATCTTCCCCTCCAAAACAGGTAAGAGATTCGAACTTCTTAACACTTTCTATCACATGAACAGAAAAACGGCAGCTGCATTAATTCGAGGATCGTGCTGACATCAAGCACGCAAAAGCACTCCACCCGAAGCACGAAGGCCAACTTCTAAAATGGCCTTAGAAATATTAGCGACGTACCTTGTACACAGGACCAAACCCTCCATGACCCAACTTGTTTAACTCGGAGAAGGAAGCGGTGGCTAGTTGAAGAGCGCGGAGGTCGAAGAAGAGGTCCCAAGAGTCGGAGCCATCGTCGGCTTGTTCGTCGGGTCTGGAGACACAGGATCTACGGCCCTTCAGCCTCTTCTGCAAGCAGGAGCATAAACTAGACAGAAATCTCATGGAGGACGTCGTCGACGACGAGCCGTCTTATTGAGAGGGCACTAATTCCAAGTAGCCTTACCCAACAATAACAGTACCGTACCCGAGCTGTTCCAATGTGTACTATTATTATTACGGGGATATTATAGCTTCGACGGAAGGCTCTGTACTTGCCCAAAGCTGCCACACTCAGCTTTTAATGTCAGCGTCCAAATCCATTCCGACTTTATGTTCCATCGTCATTCATTAGCGAACTTTCCGGTCTGAACCTTTTTCCTTTTTTTTTTTAAATAAAAAAAATACTTTAGGTTACGGACAAACGTCTGATGATGGTAGAGTAATAGAAAAATTTTTAGGCAGGGACCATGCATTAAGAATAGATAGAATATAAGTAAATAATTCATTTTTAATAAATCAATTTTAATTAAAAATTTCTACAGAAATGGAATATTAAAAGCAGTTTCTTGGAAGAATTTTACTCAACCCAGATAGAAAACCAGTGCGGGAGTGTTAAAATACAATAACGGTAACTCTCATAACGTTGTTTGGTTTGGAGAGTAGATGTCATGATTAAATAGATAATGTAAATTTTGCGAACGTGTTGATTAAGTCATTGACTTACATAAAAAAAAAAAAAAAAAAAAAAAAAAATGGAGGTTTGAAAAGTTGAGCTTCCGTAAAAGTGTCAACTAAGCAGATCCTCGGCTATGCTTACGCTTTGTTTTTGGGCCGAACTATATACACACATCGAATGGTTCGATTAGAAAGTGTTCCCAGTGTTTTCCACCAGATTAATAACATTAAACGTGTCCGTTCACCGGTCTTTCGATGATGGAAATTGCGTGGCACCTAGTACAAGTAGTCGCGGGAGCCGTTGGTTTTCTTAATTTTCTACTCGGCAGTTCAGATTACATAATGAAAACTTAAACGGATTCAGTTTAAACACAAATACATTCTCTGATGTTAATCAAACAATTTCAACACTCTGATTTGAAAGTTTGACCCATACCTACCTTCAAAAGTCTTTACCTGTAAATGGACACATGCTGGCATCATCGTGAACACAAATTCGTCAATTCAATCCAACTGGATAAAAAGAATTACTTTAAATCGATTTTGAATCAGGTGAAAAAAAATTTAAGAGAGTTAAATTTTCTTAAAAAATGGACTTCAAATAAGGAGTCAAATGATTTTCTTTTAAAAATTATAATTTTTAAAAAAGTTAAATAATTTTTTTTTAAAAAAAAAATCGACTTCAAATAAGGAGTCAAATGATTTTTTTTTAAACTATAATTTTTAAAAAAGAGTTAAATAATTTTTTTAAAAAAATTACTTTAAATTTGACTCAATATAATATAATCGAAATTAACTTAATTTGATTTAAATTAATTTAAATTTTTTGAATAATTTAAAATTTCAATCTAATTAAAATCTTTTTTAAACTTAAATTTTATTAAATTAAATTGATAATCCAGCAACCCAACCCAATCCTATCCTATCGTCACCCCTATCGTCCTCTGCATTTGTTATATGAAAATGAGCTTTTGACCCACCTCTTGCTAATACAATTAGCATAAAATATCTTAAAGGCTTGGTCAACTAAAACAAGTAAGGAATATGAATTGGAATCAAACTATCAAAATAAAATAATTTTTTGGTGCAAAAATATTAACAATACACAACACACAAATACCAAAACAAAAGTTGCAACGTAATGTGCCAAATTTAAAATACAGTTCTTTTAATATTTATTCACAGGTTATTTTATATAATTAATACATTATACTGCAAGTTAGTGAAAAAATATTGAACTCTGCAATCTGCCCATAGCTACTTGACTTTTCCCAAAACTTCATGAGCTAGCTGAGATTTTAGAACCCAAAAGTACCTTGAATTTGATTTGTAAAGGACATTTATTGTAAAAGAGGTTTCTTCCTTTCACGACCTGCGAAGAACTACCATCTCTCTTGCTATTGAAGTTTTCGTCCTTGTTTTGCTGGAATTGTCCAATTCGGGCTTCTTTTTGTGCGGCATATATATTTTTGCCGCCTAGTGGAGTGATTCACGGCCGTCTTGCATCAATCCGTTGACCGTACCAAAAATTTACTACCCTTTTTTGTTATATTTGACAAAAATAATTGATAAATTAATTAAAAATTTAAAAATTAACTAAAAATTAAAAAATTAATTTTTAGTTGAAAGCTGAAAGCTGTTAAGTTAATTTATTGAATTACAAGTGTTTGATAAAATTATCTATTAAATTAACTGATAAATGTAAAATAATATAAAATGATATATTTATATAAAATTTATCATTTTTTTGTTAATAATTATACTTCATTATATAATCTCAAAAAATAGAAAATAAACATATTATATAGTGCCCTACAATAAATTAGTAATATTGTTACAAATCTTTTTTATTTTAATAGATGTATCTAAATTTTTATTTTTTATGTTACTATTAATAATATATGGAAGTTTATCATAGAATATGTAATTTAAATATTGTTTGAACATAGTAAAAACAGTGACATCTTGTGAGTAAGATAGTGTTAGATTTTAAATAAAATAATAAAGATAAAAAAAAAAATTATAAAAGCTATACGCTATAAGTTATACGCTACTTAAAGTAACATATGAAAATACGCTATAAGTTATTTAAATAAGTTTATTTACTAAATACTTCTAATTTGATCAAACAAACTTATAAGTTAGTCAAATACGCTATAAGTTAGCTTATTTAACTTGCCAAACATACTTTTTCTAAGTGCTGTTTTGCAAATTTTTAATACTGATTAATATAACTTAAAATATAATATTTCCTACCCTTTTTTCTTCGTTTGCCTTGTGAATGTCCTATTTTAAAGATATTGTAATACAAAAAAGTATAGAATTTTTTTAAAAAATTATTAATAAAAATTATAATATATTTATTTAATAATAAAAATTAAAGAGATTAAATTTGTCAATAAAAATAAAAATAAACAATAATATATTATAAAATTTTTAATAAAAAATATATAAATTTTTATGAATATAGATAAAAAAATATTATTTTATTAATAAGGAGATAAGTGAAAAATAATATCAATGATACATTTTTTTTTGATAAAAATATAAATTATTTAATTGTTAATAAAAAATAAATAAAACTAAAAATATTAAGTTTATAAAGGTACATATTATTCCGTGCATCATAAGGATTATAACTTTTCTCTTTAATATATGGCAAGCAAAAATAATAATATGATAAACATCACATTAAAATTATCTCGAAGTCTGTTTAATAAAAAAATTCAAACGAATTAGTTTATAATAAATAAATACGATAGCATCGCAAATAATTTTTTTATAAAGACTAAAAAAATGAAACTAAATCCCTATAAAAATAATAACGAAAATAAGTTATAGGAATTGGTTTTTTTTTTTTTTTAAATCCCTGTCGCTCAAATCTCAATTCTCGTTCGATGCTGGGGTTCACCAAACTCCTCTTACAAAAAAAAGGAAAAAAAAAAAAAAAAAGGTATGTCACGACGTGAGAGGGGCCAAACAGACCCTGATGTCGCCTCTTGTTACCATGTTTGCCCTCATGAGAAAGCATAATGACAAACCGAGTTCCATCGTGATCGTATCCATCTATCTCCTCTGATCTTTGCCGAAGCCGCCATTGACGATCAATCTTAATTGCTCACTGAAAAGGGTTATCAGGATCGATATTTTCGTCTCCGCACAGATGTTGGTAGTCTAGAAAGAAGACAGGAAGATAAATATTCGGAGAAAATGAGGTCTTCTTCCGAGACAATCAACATTGCTGCTGTTGCTCAGAGAATTGATGTCGATAATCGAATTTCTATCCGTTTTTACTATCGGATCGCTGATAATATCCTCAAACAGGTCTTTCTTCTCTATTTGACTCGATGATTATGCTACTGGGATTTATCGTAAGTGGGATCCTCGTGGGATTCTCTTAGCAAAAGTTTGATAGCTATATTAGAGAGTAGAAAGAAATTTGGGTGCATAGGGTTTAAGATTGTTGAAATTAAACGTGTCGATGATGAAAATAGCTGCCTGAACTGCTTTATTGTCGATCACTTTACGGAAGGTGATATCTGGTATTCTG
Source organism: Gleditsia sinensis (assembly GCA_037074535.1). Lineage (NCBI taxonomy): Eukaryota > Viridiplantae > Streptophyta > Magnoliopsida > Fabales > Fabaceae > Gleditsia > Gleditsia sinensis. The sequence goes on along the minus strand of CM073474.1, from coordinate 32,441,521 downwards.
CAAATTAGTGTTAGTTCTCTGAGTCATACCCCCTATGGATCGCAGTTATTGTTTCAGTTTCTAGTGTTTGTAAATGCTGATGGACCTTAGTATTTGAATCGTTGAAGTTCCTTCTTTTTAAATAAACCTATTTGCTTATGCTGGACTCTTCAACATTTCAAAGATTCTATTTTAGGCATACATATATAGGAAAAAAGAAGGAGGGTGGGGGGGAGGGGATGTGGTGGAGCAGGTGGAATTTTTTGAGATATTATAGAGTTATAACTGTTTTGTGAATTGCTTATCTCAACGAATCCAATGTTATATTAGAAGTTCGGAACATATTAGGCTGTGCTCGTCACATTTTACATTCGTTGGAGAATGGAGAATGAATGAATAATTATTGTTGCAACAACAATATTTAATATTACCTTTTAAACGGGTCTGAATGCAAAAAATATTATGTTAGCAGATGAATTACCAAGGTATCTGACATATGAAAAATGACATGCATGGCTGTCACTATCTGAATTTCATTCTATTAAATTTTCTTTCTTTTTACAGTCATGTTTTGCATTGTAGATGAAATGATTAATTGATCCTTTTTACTAACATCTTTTGCACTTCTTCTGACAGTTGCTTTTACTGATATTATATTTTCGGCTCCTGAGTTTATTTTCCTACCTTATTATTTATTTTAGAACATATAAATATATATATTGGATACAGTTACTCTGCATGGCCTCTCAGCTCCAAATATTTATTTTGACATTGCAGGCTGATATCTTTCGGTCAGAGAGGAATATTATTGATCTATATGTTATGCTTCTAAGATTTTCTAGGTAACAAAATGTTGCCAGTGGCGTTATTTGATCCATTATATGACTTAGTGTCTTCAGTTGAATGGTTTTAAACAAGTCAACTTCATTGTGTGTGTTATCTTTGTCATGAGACTGCATTAAGAGACCTTCCTTTTCTTTGGTTTTTTAGTTTAGTGTCAGAGACAATACCATGCCACCGAGATTATAAAGCATCTCCACAAAGCAAGAAAGTTTCTTTGAGAAAGGTGAACTTCTTAGCGCTCTTCTTTGATGGAAGATTTGTTGTTACATATTCTTGGATGTAATCTGATTTTCAAGTTCTTGCTGTAGAACTTGTTAAATTCTTTGAATGAACTAGAGGAGTTGAAACCAGTGGTGCAACAGAAGATCAATGAACTTGACAGCAGACAAACTTACCAGCAAAATGGGCGGGGAAAATTTCATTCCAATAATTTGATTCAATTTACTCCAGTTAAAAAGCAAACTATTGCCAACAGTGGTCAAATGAAGGTAAAAATTTGGAGCTTGTAGCCAGCAGTGATAATCTTTCCTTTCAATTACATCAATTCTCTTGGTTGTATTTGTTCTTTTTATGGCTGTACTCCCATTGAAATGTTTTAAATTCACACACTGTTGTAATCTGACCAGGCAGTAAGGCCAGCTGCTGGAGATTTTTTTTACACAGGATCAAGGGGTCCGCAGTTTTCTTATACTAGGCCGGTGGCAGAGCATTTCCAAAGGCTGTAAGTATCGGGTTGTTTTTAAAGGGAGAGTTCTCTTCATCCATATCATTACTTTTTATTTGTCATATTAGAAAACCTTCTGCATATGAGAGCTTGATAGTGCATAATGGACTTATTTGTGAAATGTTGGTATTATTGACTAACTGCTTGTCCGTACAACTTGTTACAAGAGTAATTCATATTTCTTACGGTTTTTAATTTACTGCATACCAATTCAACTGGGACATTTTATATTGTCAAATGGACTGCCTAGGCCTCTCAAAGCTTTATATAAACTAGTTGTCTTGTTGGCAAAATATAGCTTGACAAAGAGGACTTTAGAATGTGTCCTTTTGTTATAGATATTGTTACTTACTGATTTTTTAAGCTGATCTCCATAATATTTCTAAAATAAAGTTTTCATGGTTATATTGTTTCAATAGTTTGTTTGGTTTTTAGGCAGAGACCTAGGTTAAATTTCTTTTATGTTCATTAGATGTCCCCAGCAGAGCAAAACCTGAAGGCAGTTTTACTAAGAATAATTTCTGTTATATTGAAATCATGTCAGTAAATTAGAGGAAATAATTCAGAGGAGGATTAGCATCTTCATAATAAGGAGCACATAGTTTTTTTTCCTCTTTCTAGTGTCAATTTCCAAATTAGGTCATTAGGTTGTATCTTTTAAATAATATTGCAGTTTGTGCTTGTACCGAGCAGAGTGCTATTTCAATTTTGACTGCATGGTACCATCTCCAGCGCTTTTTGAGTGTTAAATTCTATGTTCTTGTCATTGGGTTTTTATATATTTCTAAAGATTTATGAGTTTCCCTATCTAATCTATTGTTTTGGATATTTTATAGCCTAGGGTAAGTTTCTAAATGCATCATTTTCACTCCTTATTGTTTTATGCCAATGTTGAGCGATGGGCAAAGTAGGAGTTTTCAGGGGAGAAAAGAGCAATGTGGAAGGTTTCATTGGGAAGATAGTCTAAATTTGCTCATCCCTAGTTTCTTTTCTACTAAACAAAACCTTTATTACTCAAGTAGTTGCTTGAAGTGCACTCTCTGTGTGTGTCAGTCCACTTTTTAATTTTGTTTTATTTCAATAGTGAAGAGAAAAAGTGAAGTTTTTTTTATTGTTAAATAACTACCCATTGCCTACTTATGCTTTTTTTTAGGTTAACACACACTAATGACCCAAAATTTTCGAAAGCTATATATACTAGTGTTAGAGTATAGATAGATAGATGACAAAACATTTGGATATATTTGGAATCAAATATTATATATATATATTTTTTTCATGTCCTTGATCACCTTGCATGTTTGCTTGATTGTTGTAGATCTCTAACTCTCCCTCGTGCAAAGGAGGAAACTCTCTCTAGACATTCCATTCTAGGTCCCAGTGGGCTAAATGGGCAGTGGCGGCCACCTACAAGTAATAAAGGGGTATGCTAGTTTTTATCTTTACATTTTCCCTCTACTCAAAGATCATCCTGACAGTTCTCTCTTAATGTAGGTTAGGTATCCAACCAACATAGACCTGTCTCCAGTTGAAATACCAAGGTTGTAATGTATTTTTTCAAGTTTAGATAAAGCATTTTTTTTTAAATTATTGGCCTTACGGTTCTCTATGAAATGAGATGTTTTACGCCTCAACATGATTAATGAAACTTTATTTAAAGATTTTTTGAAAAGTACTGTATGATGAATGTTATATATAGGAGAAGTTTAATTTTGAACTTTTTAAATTTTGAGGTCCATGCTGTATCTTGATGCTGGTTCCTTTGTTTATTTGATATAAAAAATATAATAAATAAAACTGTTATGTTGGGTTCTCTTTCTGAACAAACAGTCTACAACAGTCCTTGGAAGATGGATCTCTGGATAAAAAGGATAATAGCATCTCAGAACACAAGAGATCAGATCTAGAATCAGTTATTGCTGATAGAGAGGATTGCCAGGCTCAGCATGCTGAGGAACCTGTTTCTCTTATCTCTTTTGAAACAGAAGTCCCTGTTCAAACAGAATTGATCAGACAGCCTTCTCCTCCACCTGTACTTGCTGAAGTACACGATTTAATACCTACACTGTCCCCTCATGATACCGTGGCAGAATGTAAGACTGAGACTCCCTCATCAGATGAGTTTGTTCGGGCTGAAACTCCTCTGCAACTGCACATTGTGAGAGTCAATAATCTTTCCCTAGCAATTTTGGATGTATTCTTCTTTTAGGTTAGCATGTCTACCAGGGTATAGCTAAGGCTTTTCTGAGTATCTATTTTATTAGCATATATCATATATTTAATATATATAAAATGTAGATCATAATAAAAAAATCTATAAAATACTAACTGTTGACAAAAGTATAACATTATTCTCTCATTTCCTAACAATTTTTTCTATTTTGCAGTCAACTTCTATGATGGAGAACTTTATGAAGCTTGCCAAGTCAAATACTGAAAAAAATTTAGAGACTTGTGGTGTCCTTGCTGGTTTGCTTGTAAGTACTGATAACATCTTTTGGTGTAACATGCATGGATAGATCCAAGAGGGGGTTGAATCTAAAGATATTGTTGTGCAATCATTTGGTCACGAACAAAACTTTACTTATTGCTGGACCTCCTATGCAACCAAAAGAAAGTGTGAAAGAAAATTCATTTCATATGTTCCACCTCCGGTTTTATGTTACTGCCATAACAACATTTTTTGTGTGGGTTCTCTCTTGACTATATGTTTGTTTGTGAACTTGTTAGATGCATGGTAATATATAGTAACATTAGGTCGTAAAAATATCATTAATAATGCCATTGGGCTCTGCAAGCCTTAGTCGTAGATCTCTTATAACTTCTACTTTAGTTCACTTACAAGACTGTGATACTTATTTTGCAAACACTTCTGATCTGCAGAAAAACAGAAAATTTTATATTACAGCTCTTATTATCCCAAAGCAGGAGTCAACATCAGATTCTGTATGAACTCTTCCTTTGTTAACTTTTTGGATATTTAGAACTATTTTCATATTTTATGAATCATTATTGCACTTTCTGAGCAGTGTCAGACTACAAATGAAGAGGAAATTTTTGAAGTGCAGGATAAGCTATCCCTTTTTCCCCTTGGATGGATTCATGTGAGTTATTCATTTTCTATTATGTGGTCAGTGGTCATGGCCTTTTTACCTTTTGATTCTAACTTGTCATGGTAAATCATCCTTGATACTATATCCATAGAATGATAGATCATACATCATCCTGTATTTATCTAAATTGTCCCTTTATCTTCTTGCAGATGTCACAGCATTCATTTGTAAAGAGGCATTGATAACTATTTACTATTAGATTTATGGTGCCCCTGCCCCCTTTCTCTAGCATTATAGTTTCTGCACCTATACTTAGTTTTATATTAATAGCTGCCAGGATTATGTCATTATTTGTCCTTTCTTTGTAGTTTTATAGTTGCTTGCCCAGAGTCTGTTGCAACACAATAATTAGTTGAGAAGTATGACCCTCTCGATCTTGAGTGATTTGACAAGTTAATCCTTTTACCTTATTAAAAGGTTTTTTTTCTTTAATTGAGAAGTTACAACGACAGTGAAGAGCCTGCTATTTAGATTTTAAAAGGAAAAAAGGGGTACATGGGTTTGTAGAAATTGAAAAGATGTAGTCACATTCTTAAGCTTGTGAAATTGGGATTCAAGTTTCCAAGAAACACAGATGATGGTAGATTATGTAAGAATCTATATATCTTGGTGATGAAAGTTACCAAGAATGACCATAAATATTTATATACACAATTTTTAAAGTTATTATATTCACAGCTTTTATTTTGTTTTGTTTTGTTTTGCTGCCTTCCCATCCCCTCTTCTCCCTTGTAAATCAACATGTTTGTTAATATCTTGTGTCTGGTTGTGCACTTCTATTCGTGGATTATAAGTTGTTTACATATAGAAATATATCTCCAAGTTTATTTCTGCAAATTAAGTGGAAATATGGAGCAGCCGGACCTACTGTGGTCATTTGTGTTTGGAGGGAACAAACTAGGGTTGTGAAGACAGTTTTTCCCCCTTCTATGAAAAAAGAAATGATGTCATGTTGAAAGAACTTTTTCATTATGTGACTGTAGTTTCATTTGGGACATTGTAAACTCTGGTGTCTTTTAATGTTGTGAAACACTGGAGTTGATTATGTGTAATTCTGAATTGCCAGACACATCCTACGCAATCTTGCTTCATGTCATCAATTGATCTGCACACCCATTACTCATATCAGGTGCGTTATTAAGGTTTTTGAATTTTTAGTTAGGATCTTAATCATTGATATTGTTTGCCTAAAGGTTAATTTGTGCTGTTTGATATGTGGAAATGGGAAAATAGAGAACTGCTAATGATGGAAAATGTTTTATCTAGATCAGATTCTTGTCAGATAGGGCTGTGATATAATTTCTATATGCTGCGCTTTCCTTTCGTACAAAAATATGTTTGTGTAATATCATTATGATATATTGTCTTCATATATTTCTCTATATCTTATGCCCATGCTTGCCTCTTTAGATCATGCTGCCAGAATCGGTTGCAATAGTCATGGCACCAAGAGATGGTTCGAGGTAAGATCACAACTCTGGCGTTTGTTGATGTAGGAAAGTTGGTAAAGACAGCAGTGTCCTATAACGTTGGAGTAGTTGAGATTATAGTTGCTACAAGAGAATTATAATTTCAGATTTTAAAACTTTCTTAGATCTGAAATCATCATAAGACGGCTGAATACAATATGACCTAGATAAGTCTATTTATATTAGGAATAACTCGTAATAAAATACGGAAACACAATAAAAGGCATAATAACTTTGGTAAATAAGTAAAGACCTTTTAAAATAATTCTAACCACTACGGTAATCTAGTAGGACTCTAATACAACAATAATTATATTAAAATTGCCTAAATTAATGGAATAAGAATGATAGAAATATTCCCTTAGAAAGCTAAATAAAAATGTTAATGAGATTTACTTATTGTCGTGAAAATAATTGGAGCACTATCAGATTTACTTATAAAAATATAATGAGTTTGGGCGTTGAAAATTGTGTGTTGAAATAAGTAACTGGATTTACTTGTACAGAAGCCATGGCATATTTCGGTTGACAGCTCCCGGGGGAATGTCGGTCATAAGACAATGCCAGCAACGTGGCTTTCATCCCCATGATCAGCCTCCAGACGGTGGTCCCATTTACAAGACCTGTACAGATGTTTACATGAACCCAGATTTAAAATTTGATGTCATTGATCTTCGATGATTAGAGATTGTAATACTTGGATGACAATATAGTGATCCAATTGCTCATATACCATGTTTGCTACGATCAAATCAGCCATCATACTGCATTGACATTTGGGTTTGTAAAAAGAAATTTTTTCTTGGATGCCATTTGTTTTCTACCTTATTTCACATAATATGTTGAGATCAATTTGAAAGCAGCCTCGACCCATCACTTCATATTGTTTTTTCCATTCTTAGTTTGAAGGTCTTTTTTCCAATAATTTAGTTTGTGAAATGATGTTTCGATTCATTTCTAAAATAAAAGACGCTACTATGTAGTTTACAAAATTCGGCAATTATGTTATTTTTCCAGTTCTAAAATGAAATGGAATCATTTTTAAATTCTAAAATTTGGTTTCCATGCGAAAACATATTACATTAAATTTATAGTTGAAATAATTGCAGAAGACGTGGATAAATCTGATTGCTTTTCATTTTTTTTTTTCAAATTGGGTAAAATCACTAGGCATCAATTGTATTCCCATTACTATAATCTTTGTATAAAGGTTTGAAAAATAAGTCTTTTGTGTAATATATCCGAGAATTACGAATTAAATCATAAAAGAAACAAACAATCCCAACAAAGTGGGAGAGTGGCAAGATTTGGGATTGGTGCATTCAGTCATCGCATGATTTGGAGTTTGAAAGTGCAGGCTTCTTATTCTAACCAATCGAGAGAAGAATAAGAAGACGACGAGATGGTATGGATGGTTAACGGCGGTGGTGTGGCACAAGCAAGAAGTTCGGGCAAAGGGAGAATGATTCTGAATAATATTTGTAATTTTTTTTTAAAAAAAGGTAATTTTATTCCGAAACAATGCTTTTGCATTTCTGGAAAAGTACCAAATTCTTACCTTTCTCTTACAGTCAATTACAACATTTTATTATTTTAAATAAAATACCTTCAAAATTTAAAGAAGATCTTTTTCTAAAACTAAAAAAATAGCTTTTAATTTTGTTGACTTTGCAGCGCGACCAAACAAGCTGTAAAAATAAATGTCTTCACAAAAGTTCATATTTATGAAAGGCAAGGGCTGTCCCCTCTCTTTTGAGATCGCCAGGGAAATCCAGACAATGTGTTATGCTTGATGAAAATACGAAAATAATCACTAAATAGTCAGACATGAAAAAAAAATAGAAGAGATTTTATTTAGTTGGACTATTTGACAATCCCTCAGATTTGAACCAGTCACATTCTTCTGAAACTATAAGGATAATCCAATGATGACGATTATGTTTGATATTTTTAGCTTTAGTTTTAGGAGCGTCAAAAGAGAGGGTGACTTTTACAGAAAGTAGGTGAATCTACTGAACTACCTTGATTGGCTGCTTCTATAGTATTTCATTTGGGTGAAGAAATTAAGATTGAAATAAAGCTAGTAACTACAATACGAAGGAATTAATGACCAAATTGGTGGCATTTAAGTAAATGTGGATAAACAGTGACCATGGATTGACACTACCAACAATAAAATAAAGCTGAGGTAATAGATAGTGAATAGTGATCATTGTTAAATGCTTTGAGTGAAATAACACTCTTTCTCTCCCTCTGTAGAGTTTATTTCTCCCGTTGAAAAGTTATTTCTTCACAGACGAACAAGCCAACTCAAGGGGCACCACCACAGCTACATAATTGCATCATTCCAAAAGAGTGATCAATTGGTGTAGTCATGATCTATTTCTTCTGTTTGGGTCCACTAAAGCAACCACAGCCAAGTCACCACACCATTTATCAATTCCAATGAAGATAGGTCTCATTCATAGTGCATGGGCCGATTATGGTTTTGGTTACATCTTTTCTTGCAGGAAGCAAAGTTTTCTGGTAATGCCAATTCAGGCTAGAAAGATGCTTTTGTGGGGTTTTCTTTTCAAATAGATAGTGGGTGAGTGGGGTCCCATGTTGTGTCAAGTATTGAGCACCACGATCAAGGACTTATTTGTCATCAAGGATCTGGGTTTACTCATTCTCCCTCGATGGGAGATTGCTCACATGCCAACTTGTCAAAACTGAGTTAACTGTCTTGGTGAAAAGAAAGAACAGCAGTTATTAGAGGGGGTCCATCCTCCACGGTGATCCCCTCCCATTCTATTGAGTTTGCCCATCGAGCTACCAATTATAGTCCCTCAAAGACTTATGATTTATCTCAATTTGCCACTAAATCTGCAATAAAAGGAAAGTTACAGTCTTTCCAAGTATAGCCGCAGGAAGCATGCTAGCAAAACATCACTAGCACCCCTGAAATCTTCGGAGTAAAGATTCAACAAGTCAACATATCCTTCAGGCGTTGTGTTTTGGAGAATCTACAAAAGGAAATATTCAAACTAGTATGATAAAGCCACTAGGTGTATTTATATGCTTATTAAACAGAAGGATGTACCTCAATGTTTTGTGAGTTTGGTTGTAAACTGCAATAGAAATACTTAAATGACAACTTAAGAATGGTTCAAGATTCAACTATAACATTTTACCACCACTAATCCTTGAGAGTGCTCATCTTAGATTTGCTCGGCAGGTGGGATGTTCTTTCATTTTGTCTGCTTCAGCATTTAGTAAGCCAATGATTGAAGATCCAGCTTTTAAAAAATTTTGAACTAATAGGAGTTGGTTTATTTCTCTTTCCCTTGCAACTATAATTTCATTATGCTTCAAGAAATCACACATATTTCTCAATTTTTTTTCTAAATTAATGATATAATTATTGTTATCTTATGCTTCAAGAAATCATGGAGTTTCTTTTCAAGAGATAATAACAGACATTTTATTATCTGTGAATTACTCATATTGAGGGAACCTTAAACTTGCAATATTTGAAGAATAGATGAATTAAAGTGATAATAAAAAAAAATCTTATATAGAGAATAATTATAATTAAAGTTAGATTAATCAAAAGGATATTTATAGTTTGGTCTATCTATATAGCGTATGATTTTTCAAATCAATATTAATTTTGTCATATGATGTAGATGTAGACAAATCAAAATTATGTCTTGTGAGAATATTTTTAAGAAATCATTTATATAATGTTTTTTTGGAACAAGGAACAAAAAAACATGGAAAAAGAAAGAAAATCTAGGGTTAATATCATATAGAAATATGTATTTGACAGTAATTTACTACCTAATTGATTAATTATTCTAGAGTGAATTGTGATAGCTTAAAATTGAAATGAGACAATGTTCCTCTACCTCCAAAAAAAAAGAAAAAGAAAAGTATGATGGGGAAAAGAACAAATGGCTTCATTAGGTGGTTAGGAATAGGATGAGAACCTCAAAAGTCTAATATCTTGTAGAACAAGTCTTGCTGGCTGGTTGGCTGTTTTTTGGACAACTTCAATTCAGCAGAAGAATAAGATTGCGGTTGCAGTCACATTCCTCTAATCAAGCAGCACTTTTACTGACTTTGCAGTCTACATCCTTTTTTATTTATTTATTTTTTAACAATTTCCAAGTTGTCACACACAACATTTTTTTAAGTCTTATTCTCTGTCTTCTTTTGTTTCTACTGTCCAACAGTAATGGACAAAATTCCTTCTGCTTCTTTTTCAGAGAAGAACATTCAATCTCCTTTTGTTCTTCCATTTCTCATGGAATCTCTCAGGCTTCCCAAACTTGAATAAAAGGCAATACCTGCTCTTCTTTTTGTCCTACTCCTACCTGAAAAAACCCATTAAAATTCTTTGTTTTCCCGTCTTTTTGACTTCGAAATCAAAAGCAACTACATTTTCAAGCCTTAAAAGCACTCTTGTTTAGCTTTTTACAACTCTTAAGGTTCTGTTTTTGGTTTCCCACTTCACTTTCCTGTTGTTATGTGGAATTAATTTTTGGTTATGTGCTCTGAAATAAGTGCTCCTCGTTTCTCTTTCTCCCATGATCTCAGTGAGCTAGAAGCTTTACCCATGAAACCCGATGTTCCTCGCAAAGACTCATTTCTGCTGGAGTCAAATTCTGAGTTTGAATTCAGCACTAGCAGTAGCCATGAGTTTGAATCATCTTCCGCAGATGAGCTTTTCTCTAATGGCGTGATCCTTCCAATTCAAATTCAAAAGAAAACCTCTACCCGGAAACATACCCGTCATGGGGAGCCTCCTTATACAAGACTTCCTCCTCGTCCATGTCCCTCCAGTGTTGACAAAACGAAGAAAGAGAACACGAAAGACCTCCTCCTAGACGTAAGTTCTGATAATGAGAGAAAACCTCAGTCCAGGTCCTTCTGGGGATTCGGAAGAAGTAAAAGTCTCAATTGTGATACAAAGAAAAGCTTCATCTGCTCGTTACCTCTTCTTTCACGGAGCAACTCTACTGGTTCGGCAACAAATCCAAAGAGAACAAGCTCTAAGGATTCCCACAAACACAAGCACTTAAATTTATATCCTGCGCAAAAATCTCAGGGTTATGGAGGATCTTATGGCAATGGTCTCCGGGTTAGTCCTGTTTTAAACGTACCAACTCCTTGCATTTCTAAGGGCACTGCAAATCTCTTTAGCTTGGGTTCATTTTTACGCGTTGGTAAGGTCAAGAAGAGTAAGAACTGATTCGTTATTATGCCATGTCAGAATGATCGGAAAAGGAAGAGACAAGTTTAAGAGGTTAATTAGCATCATCGTACCGAATGAAGTTAATTATGTCATACCAGGACACTGACTGAAAGGAGAGATTAATTAAAAGAAGAGATATGGATCATGGATCTTCTGAATGATCATCAAGATAGGAGTGTCACAAGCTTGGGGGACAGAACAATGGATTCCTTCTTTAATGTTTTGTCCCGTCTTGTTTTCTTTCTGTGATTGCTCTTAAAAATGGAAGCTTGTGCCTTTTAGTGTTTGTTTTGATTAGTACTGCTTTATTTATGAGAATCGAACTTAAATTTTGTTCTGATTGCAAGGTTATGATAACTAGAGGTGGCAGTTTCAAGAGGAACAAACAAATCCATGATCAAACTTTCTACTTCCAAAATTTATTGGTTGAGCTTCCTCTTTACCAACTAACCTAATCATGGACCATCTTTTGATTTATGTATAGCCACAGGCTATTAGTTGATGATTTGTCAATTGGAATGTACGGAATCCATCAAACTTTCTGTGTTATCTATGAGTTTTGGGATGACATACCCAAACAACCTCGCGAAGTTGATAATCTAATGAAATCGAGTAGAACGATGAGGAGGCGAAGTGGGTCCCCATCACTCCGCCATTGCTAGCAGCAGTTTGAACTTTGAATCAGTATTTCTTCGAACAGCAACATCAAACTTCAATGTAATGATTTTGCGTTGTTGTTGGATCAGATTTAGTGCTCTTGCAGAGTTCATGTCTTCCCAAAAATGGAAGATCTCTCCATATGGCCTTAGCGTTACTCTCTTTGCAGTTCTGATGCCAATGGTTTGTTTATTTATTCCTTTAATTAACCCAACCTGAAAATAAGTGGGGTACATACATAATCAGTTGAACTGTGGTTAATGGTCCAAAATACGTTTTGATAACAAAGTGTAGTTAATTGTGGCAGGTAATCCATCAAGGTCATAGCCCTCAAAGACTGAGTACGCTGCTCCTCTTATTAAAATACAAAAATGATTACATAAGTACAGAAAATGGCACTTTCGCACTCCAATTGATTAATTCATTGTATTTCAACAATTTGAGTGGGTCAAAGTATAAAAAAGAAAAAAGTGAACTTTGACTAAAAAGAATGGAACGCAAGGTATTAAGAGAAGGAAATATTACCTTATACTAATTCTTAAAAGGAATGACTAATTTTCCAAATATAGTAAAGAAAAACCTATTTGTTGGATATATAATTTTTTTAGTGGGTTACACACATTTACACGTCTGCTCCTCATTAGTTTTATGTGCTTATTTAAAATGAATTATTATATCTATTTTTTTTTCTTTTTAAAGAATAAGGCTTGAATTACGTGACAACTGAACAAAGCAGCTGTGCCCATCACCATGTTAGACTTTATTCTTTTTTGGGTCAAGTTATTAGACCAAATCGTATATTGGACTTTTCATTTTTCTTGAGGGCCTGGGCATGGTCAATTTTTCTTTATCCTTGTTCACCTAAACAAAAACAATTTGGCCTTGCCGAGCACAAAATAAAATTAACAATATTTTCGAAAGAATATAATATGTTAAAATTATGATTTTTGCTTTTTTTTTTTTTGAAAAACTAAAATAGTACTATTCATACATAATAAAAAAATACATCTAGTATTAAAGCCTATAAAAAAATAAATAAGTCTTACAATTTTTTAATATACAAAACAAAAAATCAAATACTATGACTAAAAAATAAAAATGTAACACAATTTTAAAATCTTAATATAACAAATATTATATCTCAACATTTTAGATATACAACTAATAACTATATATATAATTAAAAATATAACACACTTTCTAATATTTTTTAAATATTAATTTATTGTAAATTTTTTTATTCAATTACAAGCATGATATTGTAGATCTAGTTTTTTTATTTAGATCTGAATCTAAAGTTATAAATTTAAATTCATTACTATAATATGAACAAAAGATATATAAAATTTTAAAGTTTAAAAAAAAATTAAAAAAGAGAAAAATATTTCTTAAAAAAAACTCCTAAAAAAGAAGCTTTCCTAAAAAAAAATACAAGAAAGCAGTAAGAAAAAAAATAAGAAGAGGGAGATGCCATGACAACTCCTTTCTAAAACTTGCGCACAGTTTCTGTTTTTTTGGACAAACTTGCCAATGTTAAAAAAGAAAAAGAAAAAAATGAGAGGTTCGTAGAGGCAGCTCAGAGATATTTTTTTTTTGTATTTAAATATAATCAAGTTGGGATTATTTTTTTATCGTTAGAACAGTACCTTGCCCAATAAAATTTAGGCCAAGACCTGAAAATCTAAATTTCAGAATTTGGGGCTTAAATTATTCATGGGCCAAACACGGTACCCATCCTGAAAATCTAAATTTCAAAAACTACCACCACTTGTCCAAGAAAAAAAAAATACCACCGCAAAAAGTATAAAAGTGCAATTGCAGCAGCATAATTGTTTCACCTGTGATGACATGAGCGAGCAAGTAGAGATCAGAACTGAATTAACGTCAGAGTTGCTGATGGTCATAGATGTTGGACAGAAAATTCATGTTATTTTCCTATTTAAAGCGAGAACATCCATAGACAACTGTCGTCCATTCATAATGCAGTGATGCAATTTTATTTGAAGATGTCCATCATACTCCCATTCAAATGAGAGGAACTGTTGCTTCCAAGTTCCAATATTTGTTGAGTTGATGCAAAGAACATTTAAGAATGCTCCCAAAGACAGTAATAGCAGACAGTGGAACAAAGCAAAATATGCTTCTTCCCTGCTGTTCTTTCTATTAAAAATAGCCCCAAGTGTTTGAATGGCAAAATATTCACAGCGGGAATTTTCTAAATGAACTTCGAACAACTATCACCAGAGAATCAGCTTCTGCAAATTTTACTTTTCTGTATTGGGCCAACTACTCTTCCCTGTCATGGAAAAGACTCTCCCATAATCCACTTCAATAATAAGCCAAACTCTTACTTTCACAATTTAGGAAGGCCAATAAAGGGAAGCTGATACAACAAGCTTTTCTTTTCTTTTATTAATTTGTTCTGGAGAAGCATTTGGTTCAATATCGTTAGAACTGATAAATGTCACCTGCTAGACTGCTCAGGTGGAATAGGCAATTTAGTAGCACAGTTGGAGGAGTTTCATGTACTATTACATTATATTTCTATCACTTCGCATTTGTTGCAATGATGAAGTGAACCACAACTTCCAATTTTTTACCTGTCAACATACTTCTATTAACAGAACGATACACCATTGCACTGATATTCATATTTTCAACAACATTAAGGTTTCCAAGTTATTTACTAAAACAAATCTACATATGCCAATTATTCTCACTTTATAACTGGTAAAATTAGAGCCATTTATATCTAGGAAACTTCCTAGTACCATATTCATGTGTGATCAAATGAATTCTGATCTTGGAGATTAAGTTCCAAAAAGTTATGTTTCATTGGCTTTATCAAACATAATTTTTGTATAACCAGTTTTAAATTTGAATAAAAAAGAAAGTTGTGTTAAGGTGCGACAACTATCATAAAAATTTGTCGCAACTATATGAATATGGATAAATGAAAGCTTCATGAGACAGATTTATATGGTGCATAAAGAAAGAATACGCTCTACCAAGTTATCAAGTTCGTCGCTAACATATTATTTGTGTAACACCAGAAGGCTTTACTAGATACATCAAAGAAGGATTGTTCACTCCAATGCGTTCCAAAGACAGAAAGTAAACCAACATACGATAAGTTAGAACTATGGTATTGTTAATCTATAGCATCAGCAACTGCATTACTGCAAGCAAATACATTCAGATAACAGAATGCCAGAATTTCCTGTTTATTGAATTAAATTTCTCATTTACATGGATGATTTGGTAATTACCATTATTTATGTCAGAAATCACAATGTTAAGAAGTCAGCAAGCAAGCAAAATATTTGAGACTTCCAGAAACCAGCTCTGCCATCATTTCAGCCCCTGCAGAACCATTAGTCAGAAATTATGGTTAGTGATTCAATGGAAATTCACAGCTGCAATACAAAGATAGAGAAAATCAAACACTCCAACTTTACTTCATTCAGTAACATCAGGGACTTTATATGCTTCTGCAGTGACCTCTGTCAACCACAATCCTGGAAAAAGTGACTGCAAAATTTGAACCAGATAATGAAAGTTAAAAGAAAAAATTTAAGTATTCTAATACGAGAATTTAAGGTTCGGAGATGACAACTGCAAATAAATTGCTTAAAATCATCTTGCTAACGATGCCAGGATTTCTTCAGTACTTAATTGAGCATAGTTTTCATATTTCCAGCTTCAGAGAACGTAAAAAGGAAGATTCTTCACTCTCTTTTTTTCTTATTGCACAGCAGTGAAAACAAAACCAACAAAATTCAAACAATATTTTATAGTCTTACATCTAAATTCCTCTGCACAATCCGAGGCCTCTTCTTAGGCCTTCTCGGAGGCCTTGTCCCAACCATAGCCAAGAAATCTTCCTCCACCTCCTTCTTTGATAGGGAAATGGAAAACTTAGCTCTCTCATCCTTCTCCACGCTGACTGAATTCTCCTTGGTTACCACGGCTTCACCGACCTTTATCGGCGATGAACCCGAATCATACTTCCTCTCTTCTTCATGGGGTGCCTTACATGCAGCTCTTCTCGTCCTCAAATTCCAAGGCCTGGCATTGGCTGCCGTTTCGTCCTTGCCGCCAGCTTCTTCAAGAATCGAAACTTTGAGCTTCTTCGCAGCCACTTTGAGATCGGTCGTGAGCTTCTCACGAACTGCCTCGATGTTATTCTGGCTATCTTTTTGGGTACTGGATTTGCGTTTCGAATTGTGATGTGGGCTTTGCGTAGGAGACTTGGAAGTTCGAGGGTTGATTTGTTTCTGTTGAGATTGATCGACTTTCAATTGAAAACGCGAAGATCGGCGATCGAGTGAGGATGGTTCAGCGGCGTCGGAAGCGACTTTGACACACCTGAGGAGTCTTTGGTTGCCCCAATTCAAACATGGGAAGGAGAAGTTGTGCAGTGGCTTTGATCTTTCAGGTCCCATAGCCATGAGCTTCCCACCACTCTTCCTATTCTACACTGCTCGGGAGACACTATATCCTGGTCTTTCTGAGGCTGCAATAAGTACTAGCTGGGTAAAGTTTTCGTATTTTCAGTCTCTTCTCTCTCTGAGGTCCTTTGTAAATGAATTTATGATGGGAATTGAGAAAGATATTTGAATTCGAGGAGGATTGCAGAGAAGGGTATACTCTTGGGTCAGAAAATCGCCGGGAGTCTATATATATACCACAATGAAACAATGGGAGAGAGAGATAGAAGAAGAGAGCGGGTTAACGTTCCTGTTGGAATTGGAGTTGGAGTTTGGCTGTTGTACCTGTGTTGCTATTTCCAGGGAGGCATTTTAAAAATAAATAAATAAAATTTTTACTAAATTTATATATATCTTTTTTTAAAAAAATTCTTCTTGAAATATTTTGGTTTAAATCTAAAAAATTATATATTTATTCTTTTAAAAACTCGGCTGTAATTTTTTTAAGGTCAATTTAGTTGCTATGATAATGAAACCAAAAAAAAAAAAGGAAATCAAAGATGTAAGGTCCTTCCACCAAAAAGAAAATGGAGAGTCCTTTTCAAGAATTTGTGGACGAAGTAAATACTATATGTTTGGGGTATAGATAAAATCATAGATTGGAACTTGACAGATAATGTTTAAATCCAACTCTCATCGGCACAAAGTATTAGTCTTAGTTTATAAAAAAAAAAAAAAAAAGTATTAGTCTTAACATTAGATTAAATCCAACCTCTTCTCTTGAGACGAGAACATTGTCCAACTAGGTTTTAAGTGCTTTGCGAAAGGGGAAACAACGTGAAATTGAATTCCATCTTCATTGAGAGGGGACGGTTGAGGTAAGGGAAACATGCTCTCATTGTTGTAAAATCCACAACCACACTAATAAATATATAGTTACCATAATCATTCAACTACAAATAATTATAAACAAGTTCGTGTTTCTATGTAATTTATTATGAAAAATGAGATCTAATGATAACAATTCAGTATATAAACTGAATCATATTTTAGTAGTGATGTTTAAAAATACTAATAATTGGAGAGTCAAGTTAGCGAAATGTCTATATCGGGTTATAGCTCTAATGCATTTAAGATTCGATGTTCTTGTATATTTTTGAGTGCTGCAGCTGAAAATAACGCCTTAAGCAACCTCCTCTAATATGTCTATTTTTGCTCATTCATTCATTCTATTTTTTTTTTTTTTATTAAAACCATTTTTACCATAAGTTTTATCACTGTTTCGGATTACTTATATCTTCTTTTCACTTTTAGTCATAAAAAAAAACAAAGAGCACTAGAATTCAAGACAGCATCTAACTTCCTTCAGTCAGTGACTCATGGAGTGGTTTTTTACTTGACGCTTTTTATACACCTTAACAATTGATTTACTGAAATAAATAATAAGAGGAAAGAAGAAATGAAAAAAGAGCTACAAAAAATATACATTGCGTAAAGAAATGTACACAAGATAGTTGATCTGTACATGACAATTGATAGCTATAAAATTGATTTGGTGCTTCTATGACTATCTTGGACTCACGAGAAGAC
Organism: Gleditsia sinensis; assembly: GCA_037074535.1. Taxonomy (NCBI): domain Eukaryota; kingdom Viridiplantae; phylum Streptophyta; class Magnoliopsida; order Fabales; family Fabaceae; genus Gleditsia; species Gleditsia sinensis. Next base: position 32,423,477 of record CM073474.1, on the reverse strand, counting down.
AACTCATTAAGGCCTCTATGGAAGTAACTCACTTCATTATGTATAAGATAAAACAATAACCAAGTTCCTGGTTGAGGGAAAATTGAATTGGCTATACAAGTATTTACAAACTCTATCCACCTCCATGTCAAAAGAAACACACTAAGAGCAGCGGGAATTTGATGCCTCGCACTTGATCACTCGGGTATTGTATGACCCACAAAATCCGCATTTGTGATATAACCAGTGGAAGCGTGAAGTGCCCTTTCGATCACAGTCATTGCAGAGTATGTCCTGCATTGCCATTACCAAAAACAAAAATAATAATCAGTCTAGAATGAAAAATCACCATTGCGGTGAGGTCTATTTCCATTTTAGTTTGGCTTATTTATTTGGTTGGAAACCTCTTTTGATACTGTGATAATGACAACATTCTCAAATTTTATATAAATATTGCATAATATGGTTTTAATGAACTGATCTACCGAAGAAAATGAATTGGTAGAAGAAGAAAAACTTTGTGCAACATTAGATTCCATGATGTACTTAAATGCCGTATGTTTTCTACGGTTGTGTCAAATTGCAATGTCTTTAGACTCAAGATACTCTGTTCAACCTTGCCCCAATATATCTAATTATTCGTGAAAGTAACATGCACTGCAAGAAAACCTGGTATTAAAAAAACTGAACATGTATCACAAATGAGATAAACATGTTTTAGGTTATTACAGTTTTTTCCTTCTTCGTTCCTTTTATACTTTCTTTAATAACTACATTAGCTTTTGCAAGGAAAAAAGTGAAGAGTAACTAACATCAACCAAATACATGTGCAAAAGAAACCAAAGACGTTGATACAACATACCTGATAACGGTCCCTGTACTCTTCAGGAAGTTCCTCAGCAGCCAATAAAGCATCAAGCATACCAAAGTAAACCTGGATAGGTGAAAAAACAAATAAGACGTGTTTTGTTCCCTTATACATTTTATTTTCCATTTCAAAGCTGTACCAGAAAAGTTCAAAGGTTGTGGCTTGTGCCTTGAGAATCATACCCCAAAACCTACCAAGAGTTCAACTTTTTCCCAACAAAATGGTTGACGAAGACCCCCACCCAATCCCCAATCCTAAAAACAAAAGGGGGGGGGGCGGAGAATCTATGCTCAGAAATATTCAAGGTTACATTTATATAGATACATCCATTAAAAGGTATTTAGATTTGACATTGTGTATGCTAATAAGATCACTTATCTTAATTCATTAAAACTTCATTTCCTCCTAAGTCATAAGGAGTGTATTTCTACTTGCACTCTTTCTTTAGTTATCTTAAATTCATAATTTAAGGATGTGCCAATACATGCATAGATTTGTTAAAGATCAGTAGATGTATGTCTTTCAAGTTTTATCTAAGCAATGGCCAAAAAAAAAAGTTTTACCTAACTAAATTATATGAAAAACTTATACATAAATACCTATTACCAAGTTCAACCTGGTGGAAAATTTCCTTCCTGTTTCCCCCTGTGCCTTCTAAATCATATACCATATCACCTCACCCCCTCCCCCACCCATAAAGAACCCCAAAGAAAAGGAGAGTAAGAATGAAAAAGTAAAACTTGAGACAGAAAGTCTCATTGTGTTTCTGTGATTGCAGTTCAGATTGGTAACATCTTTGTCTTTCTCTCCATTTGAGAACTCAGGCACGTTTTGAAAAGCTATTTAGCACTTCAGTATTGTCCAGAAAAGAGAAATAATTAGATGACTTAGAATAAGGAACAACTCACATGCTGGGTTTATTACTCAACTGTTAACGTCAACATTTTGTATGGACAAATGAAAGGGGTTCCCCACTTCATTTTGTTCCCAAACATACCTTTTATTTACAACATCAACTCACAAACAAGGGAGTACCAGAATCCCACCTGGACTCCTAAGGGTACCCTAGTTCTCTCCCGTTTATATCATTCAATTCAATTGAATTCACACTGGCTTCAATTTCATGTCTATTAGACAATGGAATGAACCAAAATGAGCTTGCATAAGCAATTAGGTGGGAACACAAATCCCGATCAGACACTAAACCTAGAACAATGCCCCATTTACTGTCCCCACCCCAAAGTAATTTAATAACAGGCCTCAATTCTATGAGAAAAATTGTCTTGTCAAGCTTAACAGTGACAATCAACTTGCTATTGAAAAGCTAAGTAGGAGTATCAAAATCAATTTTCAAAATATTTCCCTTTGACACTCAATGAATTTGCCTTTTTTCTCCACCTTTATGATTCTCCATCAAGAATTAACAAAAACTTTACAGGCTTTTTTAATTGTCTGAAAAAATTAACAGCATAAAGTCAATAACCACAACAATTTCAGAAGATTGGACACGAGTAATTATATAAAAAGAAAGTCTTCATACCGCCATATCTCCCAATGACTTGCTGCAGATTGGACATGTGTAATGACTACATGTATATGCCTAACATTATAAAGCAAAGTATAAGAATGAATCCAAACCCTTCCAGAATTATTCTTCTTTTTAAAAGGAAAAAAAAATAGAGAATAGAAAAGACAAATGGCTCGTTTTAAGAGAAGGATTAATATCTGAAACGGGCAAGATTTAGACCTGAAAGCAAGCTGAATGCATGTAATGGCCACATGGTAGAGCTCTGACTGTAGCACTTGATGTGAATAAGAAGTCACAGCAAATTGGGCAATTCATTTCTAAGCCTTTCTCCAGGCACTTGTGAGATGTTGATTTTATCCCCAGACAGCAGTTGCATTTCATACAATGAAAATAATCAATCCCAAGTCCTCTCCCCACACGGCATAAATTGCAAAATGGGCAGTGATAAACATTCCTGAAAAAGAATGATACAAGGAAAAATAAAACCAAGAGACTTAAAAAAGTTTGACAGACTAAAGCATACTCATTTATATCATATTCTTACCAATACAATCATATTGCATAGAAAAGACCAAACAAAATTTTAAATAAAAGTATTAAAAAGTTATAAATATGCACAAAAATAAAATTCTTTCCTTTTAAAACATATGGACTTTCTCCTACTCTTTCTGTAGAAAGAGGTGATTTTGTCCCTCAGAGATTATGGCTTGATTATTGCATTATGGTCCTACGTTTCATATATAGTCAGCGTCTTATGTATTTTCTTTGAAACCTCAATGAATTTACTATGTTTATAAATTAATTTTCTCCAGCATAATAGCAGATGCGCCTATAATTTGTCCATAAGTTGTCAATAACAGTCCTAATGCAATGAAATGTTTTGCTCAAGGTACTTGGCCCATGGCATAGGTCCCAAATTGAAATACACTCACTGCAACCAGTGAGGCAGAAAAGGTCATGTAATTGCAGTTACTAAAAAGGACATAATGCTCTAATATTTCATCCATTCAGACCCTACTCTCCATACTTCAGGATTGTCTACAGAGGATTTACACACACTGTTACCAATCAAAGCTGAAGGTATGTATCTGATGGGCCTCTACAATTATGAGAAGTTATTAGAAGTATATGGGTAGTTACTAAAAGTTATAAGACGGTTATTAGAAGCATATGGGTCTGTTTAAAGAGTTCAGGCAGCAAGGGATACATGCCTAATTGAAATAAGGGAAGTTTGTTAAAATTTGATTATAAAAAGGGGGACTGAGTAAAGGTGGGGGGGTAGGCAAAATCTTAAGAGAATTTGGATTATGGGAGATGTATAGCAATCTCAAAGTACTACAATTATCTTCTTTGTATTTCTTCCAAATTTTTCAGTATATTTCTACTATTTTCTTAGTGAAATTTAGATGAAGATCTAGGTCTCCATCAGTATCATTTGTGTCTTGAGCTACTTATGGAATGCTAGCAACAAGATACTGAACTTCTAGAAAAAGAGATGAAAAACTTGAGGTATGAAGCAGCATATTTAACATATTAAGAAGCTTAGAGGAAGATTTGAGATTTACAAGTCCGAAGTCCAAACTGAGACTACAAGAAAGTTCTGACTACATAGCTTGCTGATACACAGGTACATATAGATAATAAGAAAATCCGAAAGCTATTATTAACTTTTCATTGATTTAAGCTCATAAACAAGAAGGAAATAGTACTTTTCATACTATAAGTTATGAATTCTAAAGTAAGAAATCAATACTCTACAGTACCTTTCATCATCAAAAAATTTGCATATATTGCAATAGTATTTTGCCATTAAAAGTCCATTACATGAAGGTGTCATGCATATAGGCCCAACTGCCTGAATATTCAGGCAGCGCATACACATCATTTCTGATGTTGCTTTTCTGCAATGATCAAACAAATAGTTAGATGTATAAAGTATAAGCTGTTTAAAAAATAAGAAATACCAGCAGAAATTTACCTATCCATTGAGTGATCGCTCACATTGTCATGGCAAAATCTACATGTAAACAACTTGCCACAACATGCAGCTCGAAGTTTGCAGTTTCTCTTATAGTGTTCACACCCAAATACTTGTTTCTCCGGGTCCTGGAATGATGGAAAGCGTCCTTCTATTTCTTCGCCATTAGAAGACTCCCCAGCTATAGATTTAGGTAACTTCTGCTGGGCAGCTATCCAGCGACTACAATACACACATAACTGATTAACAATTGGAGCTTCAAGACAATAAAGTTCTATAAGATGAATGTGCAGTTAACTGTGTCTTAATTATACAAAACAAGAAAATTATCGTAACTAGACCAACCTAGTCATTAGATTCTGCACAAGGTAAGCCTTTCTCCTTGGATCAAGTGTTGAGTCCCGATAAACCTTCCGAATCTCTGACTCAAGTTCACTCTGATTCATCCGGAATATGTCTTTCCAACCCGGTCTAAACATCTGATCATTCAGGTCCAAGCTTTCTTGATATTCAGCACCTGGACAGAATCATAACACATTATAGTATTAGTCATCTATCCCACAACTTTCATTAAACATGAATGACACAGTATATTAGAAACCTCTTTGAGACGCGGTTTGCGCTGCTGTTTCTGTCTTTGATAGAGGTGCTGAGCTTTCTTTCCAGCATTCATTAAGCCATTCATTGAACATAGTGTTCTTAGTTGCCTGCTTCCATGTGTCCATCATTTTGTTCTGTTCATCCTGAGTAAGTGCAGAAGTCACCCATGGTAACATTGATTGGAGAACTTCAGCACCTGTAGTTCCAATTATTCGGCCCACTATCTTATCTTGTTCCTCCACAGAGAAATGTCTCCCAAACAACGGCCAGAGCTCACGCTCTTCCCTGAAAATATGCTGATCCAGGGTCACTCTTATGGATTTGCACATCCCTTGAAGTTTAGTGGCTAGCTCATTGTACTTTCTGATATTATCTCTAAAATTGGCATCAGAAGTTTCAATATTACTTTCATTTGACATATTGCTCATCTGCAAGTCTTCATGAAGGGCAGAAAGCTCAGAAAGAACACAGGAAATATCTTCAAATAATTTTTCTTCCTGCTTATGGTCCAGCATGTATGAATGACTCACATTATGAAGTGACTCCTTGGATTCCAGTGCTGGAAATACTATATCATCTTCAGCATTACTGTGAGCTCTATATAAACCCCACAAAAGACGAAATCTTCCACTAAACTGCCGAAGAATTGTCTCATCACCGTCACTAAGTTTTCCAGACTCAACATCTAAATACTCCAAGTCTTTGCGTATAGCTTTATGGAATTTAAAAATAGTATCAATTGGTCTTTCTGCAGAATTAACATCACATGAGTTGTTATCTGTTTCCCATATAAAAAGACTGGAATTCAGAGATGGGGCAGAGGAGTTGAAAGACAAGGAGCGTAAAGACTTGGCAGTAGAAAGAGAAATCAGCCCCAGATTATTACTGTTTACTCCTAAACCTGGCACACAACAAGACCGAGCACTACAACACTGTTTCTGAATACTTTCAGTCTCTGAAATTTCAGGGACATCTCTATTTTTGCACAACTCCAATATGTTTCTCTTGACTGGTCTTTTGTTCTCATCAAATTGAACTAATACTGAGCAGTCTCCAGAAGATAATGCAGAAGGACAGGATGACTGGACAAAATTTTCTTCAATATCATTAAGTCTTTGAGCAGGACAGAAACCTGATGCACTTGAAGACAAACACAGACCCTCATTACGAGCCTTACAAGCCCAACCACAGAAGAGTGTGACTAGAGCAGAATCTGTTGCTGGAGCTGGAATAGATTGACAATTGGTCAGAAATAAAACAAATAAATAATTGTATCATTTATGTTTGGAGGAGGGGGAAACAGGGGAGTGGTATGGAAACAATTGCCATTGTTGGAGAGTTCAGAATGCAAGAAAGGGGGGGCTGAGGGGGAACAATACCCCTCAAGCCCTTACTTTTTGTTTCCCTCTAAATTGAGGGTAAGAGGGGAACAACTTACTTACATTTTTAAAAACCTATGTAATTGCTAACCAAAAGAAAAAGCCTATGTAATTCACTATTTAGTCCATCAAACTAAATTGATAATAAGATTTTTTTAAGGGTTATATTGTAGTTTTAAACCCTTTTTCTTTTCAGGGTAACTTTTTTCCAGTTCATCCCTTACTTTTCCATTCCATCTGATCCCATCCTTTCTAAAACTTCCAAACATATTAATATTTGGAAAAATTAAAATAGAAATATAACCTGCCAGCTGCATGTTTTTTAAAAACATCTTCACTTCATCTTCAGTTAATGATCCTACCAACCATGGGAGGACGCGTTCAATCAATTTCAGAGGCATTGTGCACAAACTTTGATACAGAAGTTCACGTTGTCTTTTGAAGCTAAAGTGCTTCCGAGCAAGTGGAAGAACCTAAGAATTAGGAAAATTAGACATAAATAAAATAGATCAAATGGTAGCTTCAATGTTAACTTTCTTGTTAAGACTCAATAAATATTCAGCTACGTATTAAAGAATAAAAGAACTCCCATGTCATATTTTATACAAGGCAATATTAGAATTTACCCATATTAAATACAAGGCAATTTCCACACGACTCTCAAATTTCACCATCAAGTAAATCTACCTATCACAAATTAACACAGCATTTGCCAAACATATTCACATTTCCCACTAACCACTCTGAAAAATATTGCATGAAATGAAGGCTCACTTGAATTTCTTCGTTATGGAAATGCCCCTGTATAGTTTCCATTATATGATCAGCATGTGAGCATAACTTGGAATAAAACTCAGCTTCCGAATTAGATGTCGCTCCTTCATTTTGAATAGCTTCAATCAAACAGCGAAATTCATTAAATTGGTTTTCTTCTTCGGCATGCTCTTGAAAGAAAGAAATTTCACCATCGACAGCCGGAAATATAACCTTGTCCTCGGCAATACTGCAGTCACACCGAAACAATCAATTCTTCAGTTCAGATAAGAAATGTAGATGTTACCATCCAAATAACAATTTCTTGATTTTTCCTTGTTGCAAAATTTCAGCACACTTTAATTTTGTATGACAACCATATTGTCATTCTATACATAATAGGATGTCAAAATAGAAAGATCTTCTAACAAACATTTGTTACAACCATTTTCCTTGACAAAAACCATTAGTATTTACCCTTTCACTCATTTAGGTTGAATTGTCTTCCTTTCCTTTTCTGTTTATATTTCTAATTTTATCCTTTGCACATTTTATATTCAAGTTAAAGAAAGTGAGGAGCAACAAGAGAATCAGGCTTTCAGATGGATTTTTCTCTATTTGATATTTCTTCTAGATGTCTGCCAATTCCTTCCATAAATCAAAAACGGGGGGAAATATTTCATGCATAGGCAGCCAAGATAGAAAAAAACTGAAAAACTGAACAGATGAATAGTTGCAAGAAATTTAGGTAAAAAAATAAACAAGTTTTACATAAAATTAAAGAAAAAGGGAATCTTTCAATTGAGAAAACATAAAAAGAAACTTCCACAAAACTGAAATTGGTAAAAAAATATATGTTAAGATGATACCTGTGAAATATGCAAACTTCCGCAATAAATTGCAATCTTTCATTAAAAGCTGATAGATTAGTGAAATCTCCAGAGAGCTGTATCTTTCTGGTCTCCACAGCTATCTCACTTAACTCTTGTTTTATTGCATTATGCCATAGCAATATTTCATCTATAGGATGCGTTCCCGTGGTATCAAAAACATCTAGACTCGACTCAGAATATTTCCTTTTTCCAGTTGTTGTCGACTCACATGCACAGTTTACTTTCTCAATCTGATGGGTTAATGGGCAACGACAATTTCGAACCTGAGAATGATCTACACAACTTTCAACTGTGTTAGCACCACTTCTCCCTTCCATCCAAGTGAAAATAACCTTCATTAAGCAAGAATGCAATCAGATACATTACCATGACCTATCAAATTTATATGAATAAATCCTCAACTCCAATCCATCCCCTCCAACTGGGTTGGGGGACTGTGGATAAAGTAACAACAATGACAACAAAGGCAGAGACAAGAGAGAGAATAAAGAACAATGCTCTAGAGCAGCATTTAAAAACGATACCTTTTGAAGAAGTTTTTCCTCTGGCACTATCTTGCTTAAGAACTTCTGCAAATCCTGATATTCATCTGGAGATATAGATGTTGAAAGCCATGGAAGAAATTCTGCCATCATATTCACAGGAATACTGCAAAGAAATTGCCAAACTAAGGAAGCCTGTTCCTCAAGAGAGAACTTCTCAATAAGCAGTGGAAACACCTGATACCATTTCCCCCCCCCCCCCAAAAAAAACAGAAGAAAAAGTCAGACACCAAAAAAAAAAAAAAAGAGATTACACAACCATTTCAAAAATTCATGGCTACAACAAATTGCTACTGCAATAAATCCTTTAGAATCACCCCCTTGAGAACACCAGCAACATGCACTCTTTTCCCAAATTTAATCATAAGAATGCATGCACGAATACATGCTTTAGTTTTTCTCCCAGTCAGACTTTTGTCAACAAATGAATAGATGACATTTAGTCTACAATGAGAGAAGTTGCTTTTCCTTTTCAGTCGGAAGAGAAAATTATTCTAAGTAGTATTCATATGTTATAGAAGGAATGTTAAGCAGAAAAATCCATGTGACAGGAATTGTTATCATCAAAGACAGCATGAAATGATTATTATGCTGATTAAAAGTTAATATTGTATGACAAGAAGAAATTATTTCACCAGAAAAGGCATTAATTCATATTTTAAGCCTTAAGTTGGTCATTGGTGCTTTATTATTTTATTTTGATCCTTTCTTCCTGTCTTTCCTCCACTTTAATGTATGATTTATGCATAACCCGGCAGCAGAAGTGAAATCAAAACTTAAATATGAGGGGACAGAATTATAAAATTAAAAATTCAGGTAAACACATAAACTTAATTTTTTAAATATAAAGTTTTTGATGAAAAGAGCGCATATAAAAAGAGAACAATTGATAGTCATTTCATATTAAATATGATAAAATAAATCATTAATACAGCTTCTCATATTACATATTAACCCATAAATCAATCACAGTAAATTTCAATTTTATATATGTCGCAAATTCTACTTGCAATGAAACCTATGTCTTTTGTAGTACTTTTTTCATATACACAATCAAGCAGTTATGAGACAACTATCCTTCATGATTTAGAGTTCAATTTTAACTATATTCTTTATACTAAATACTCATTTACTATACCAAAATGCTAATACTAGTTTAACAAATCTATAAACAAGTAACAAGATTTCATCTGTACCAATTATAGACATGATTTAGAAAATTAATAATAATTTTTCAACAAACCAAGTTTTACCAATCAATTTGATTTTTGAAATCCTTGTCTTTGAAAGAAATTTACAGTGCTTATACTTGTTATATGTACACTGTTTATATAATTACTAACATCATGAAAAAAATTTAACAATATATACATATCGATGTCAGTGGGGCAATGGTAATCTATGCCCCAAATACAATGAAGCTTTTACTCCCATCCACTTGGAGCCATTGTGCATTAATTAGTTAAGTGTCATAGGATTCTGTTCTTGAAAAGTCATAACAGAAAAATAGATAAATCAAATATTTAATAATAAGATACTCATGCTGGTGTTCCAGATAAAAGCCAAAAACATAGAAAAGAAAGTTCTCATATATAGGATTCATTAATAAGTTTTGATAAACCTGTCAACCGACAGAAAAGAGCAAACCATAAAGTTAAAATGGACCAATACAAGAGCTATTATTGCTAATAAGAAAATGCTTAGTACAGTGCTACATTGAAGTGAGGAGGCGTTTATTGCTATATATATATATATATATATATATATATATTAATACAAATAAAAAACTAATAAATAGGAAAAAATAAACTCACATTTAAAACATAACTCATGACTCAATAATCATCCATTTTTTTGGTTAAAAGAAGAAATTATATTAAGAAAGAAGAAAATAACACACCCATATATATGTCAAGTTTGAAAGAATTTAGGAGTCTAAGCAGCAACAGAAAAACATAGGAATGGACTTCCTACAAAAACAAAGCATGAGGGTCTTGGCCAGCCAGCCATCTACTGGCAATGGAAGCCACTGGGCTGGTGGCCAAAAGCTAGCTGGTCTTCCCAAGCAAAGGAAAGAGGGTGGGAAAAAAATAAAAGACGTCAGGAAGAAGAAAAACCAAGAGAATTTGAAGCCTGGCAATTTTTTCCAGACAGCAGATCTAATACGACATAGAATAGCATAAATAGCATGCACTACAGGCATGCCACAAGAAAGTTGCTAACTAAAGGGGTGCCACAGTGTCCATAAGCCCTCACTGTAGTGCATCATATGCTATAGTATGTTATTAATAGCAATATTTCAGCCATTTGACCATTTCATAGTTAGGGACTTGGGGGATAGAACTTTCTTCTTAGCATTTGACCAATAATGGTCTCTTTAGAGGGACCAATTTGTCTAATGATCAGAGGATTGGAGGGCAGCATTGTTATTTGTTTTTCTTATGCTTAATAAGTCTTTTTCTAATTTTGTTTTGTTTTGGAAGATTCCTTATCCTCCAAATCTATATTCTGATAAAATTTCTTCTTATATCAATAAAAACCATTTATTTCAACAAAAAATTTAACATGTTATAACATCTAAAAATAATTCGGATAAATTCTCAACATCCAAAATGATCTTTTGATCCTTACTCAGGATCCCTTCAATGATTCCAGATAGCATCTCCAATTCTCCATTATTAGTAAACTTGATGATTGTACAATTTTGGAGGCAAAAAGAGGAGAGTGAGAAAAAGCAAGAAGCAAGTTCTTCAAAAGTTCCATACAGCAAGCATTCATCACACAGAAAGACAATAAATATTGCCTTGCATACTTAATGCAATAGTTTAAGAGTTAGTGAAAATAATTTGTGACATATAAATTTGAACCAACTGACTTGAGAAAAAAATCCATATAGTTGGGTCAGAGGCAAAATTCCCTACAAGATTAGTTAATCCAACAATTAAGCAGAGCAAAAATCAATCGTGTAAACACTTATATACTTTTTCTTATGGCAATACACTAGCTAATTTGGCACCAAACCTGCCATATTCCAATATTATATCCCAGTATTCTAGCTTGAAGAAAAAAACATAGTCTGGCTTTCTATCATCTTAATTTGTATTTATCTCATTGTAAGAGTCCAAAGTGGAAGGAAAGAGCTAATAAACACATACCTGCTCCTCTTCCTTAGCCAAGTGTTGACTAACTGACGTCTGCAGAGCTCCCGCACAGGATGCTAACTCCCTTGGGAAACTTTCATCATTCTGGACGGTAGAATTTAAGAGCTCAAATAGATGATCAAAAAGATTGCTTTCACCCTTATGTTCGAGAGAATATGTCTGTGCTACATTTTTCACACGTATATCAAGAGCTGGAAATATCACCTACATTTCCATTTCCCAGAATATATTCTCTCAAAACTTTGGAACATAGCACAAAAGCAAGAGCAAAATTGCCAAATTAATAAAAGGTTGCTTCAGAAAAGTAGGAAGGGACCACACCAGGATGCCTCCCAACCAAAAAAAAAAAGTTAATGGTTTTCAATCACTTCACATCAAACAGAAAATAAATACATTTATGTGCCACTGGATGTTTGCTACCTTCTTTAAGTTAGCTGCTTATAAAATCTAAATTTAGTCATGAATTAGAATTCAATCAGTTTAATATTAACTACTATTAAGTGACAATTAGCAGCACAATGTTATTTTAACCCAGCAATGCCCAATGGCACATGCTAACATGTTTTTGCCAAACTTCCTCATGTGTGACACATAATTTAACAATTATAGCTCTAAGAATAATATATCTACTTATAATTAATGTTCTTGAAGGGGTAACAAATAAGGAAAGGAACCATGGTTGGATTTTTATACCCAATTCATCTTTTTAAAAACATAACGAGAAGAAATAAGGATAACAAGAGGATTATATATTTATATAGGAAAAAAACACTATGATTAAGGAAATCATATCCAGTGTTTCAATTACGAGATATTTCGCCGTTTCAACTCAACTGCTTCCCCACAATAATTGCTACACAGTAAAGTTTTCCCGTCTCCCTCCCTTTAATTTCTGTTAAAAGAAAGAATAAAAGTTCAAAAAGGAAATAGTAGATTAAGAAATCAATTAACATTTGTACGCTAAATATAATTTAGAAAGAGAAGCAAAAGCATCCAAGGCGCAAGCTAGCTATCCTACCAGTGAAAAATGGAGCTATGCTAAAGTTAGCAAGCGTCAGACTCTGACCTAAATATATCAAGAGGAAATGACCAAGGATATTCAAACGAGAAACTCATTTCGTCGTTGAAATATACAACCAGTTATCATGAGGAAACGTTCATTTCTATATCATTTATCTCAAAAAAAAAAAAATTAATTATACAATTCAAGTAGGAATAGATTGCAAAATATTAAGCTCAGGATATGTATAATTAATGTGGATTTCGAAAATAACACCTCATCTTCGGCATTGGAGTGGTGCCTGTAAATTGATCTCAGGAAATGGTAGCGTTCGGACAGGGGCTGAATATCAGAACAATTTCCCGTAGCAAATGCCATAGCCAATCGGTGAAGAGCATCAAGCTCATTCCGAATCGCTTTGTGAAAGAACAAGAAAATAAAGATTGGCGACTCCAATTTGGAGCACTTCAAGCTACCATTGGATGTGGAGGAGGAAGAATCGACCTGGTTCACAGAATTGGACAGCACCGCCACTCCACCTCCGTCCAAGTGCTGTAGTCCCGTTAAAGGCGTCGCCATGCTTCTTGTTTTTTCTCTTTCTTACAGTTTCTCGTACCCTTGTTTGCTGGGAAACTTCTCCCTCTAGCGCTCCTCCTCGCTGCACTTTATCTCTCTATATCACTTTGTTTCTCTTGCAACAACAATCTCAGAAGGAGAAAATAAAAAAGGAAGAGGAGAGAGAGATAAATCTTTTTTCCGTTCCTCTATCTCATTGTTTGGTGAAAATGAAGACGGTGTTTTGGATACACCGATAAGAGAATTCCATCGTTATATAGTTGGGTCCGCCACGTGGCTCAGACGTTCCACGTAGGACAATGATATATTGTCGTTGCCTACTGTCCGTGACAGCAGTGTACATTGTCATACGAGTGGCACGTGGTATTTTTTTTTTTTTTTTACTTTTTTACTTTCATTATTAAAAATTACATTCACCATTATTTTTTAGAACAATATAGTTTCTTTTCTATTGAATAAAATTGTAAACATTCTTGACTTCTTTATTGATTATTATAATTAAGATAGTTATTTTTGTACATGAATCATAATATTAATACTTAAGAATATAAGATGCCTTTATTTTATCAACTTATCATTCATTTAAAAAATGTCACATTAAAAATAATTATCAAATTTTATAAAATACTTATTCTCTGTCATTTCCATTAAATTTAAATTATAATTGGAAATATGAAATTATTAAATATTTTAATACAATATCATATACTGTAGCAATCATAATTTTTTGAATATAAAATAATAATACATCAAATTTATCCTCAATATCTATCAATCGAACTGTAAAAAAAAATTATTGCCATGAGAATATGAGATTGCCAAATAACTTCTCCAACTATTTAAACGATATTTAACGTTGAAAATATAAAAATATGAGAATTAGGTGGGCATTTCCGATGGGATAAGATAGCTGCACAATTTTTTATTTTATTTTGTTAGAAAGAGAGTGAGAGGGTAAGAGATAGGGGCCATAAAAAACGATCGGCGCAATTTCGGGAGGAAACGCAACCTGTTGAAGAAAGAAAAAGGGCAAATGTTTATGGTCGTAATTTGTTTGTAGTTTAATGACGCTTTTTTATTTTTATTTTTTTCTGGAACTGTTTCCGTCATGGTTGGAGACATGAGGTCGGACACTAGCAGACAAAAATGAATGTGAGAAAGTTGCATTACGTGGCTCCTACACAATTCTATTCCCCCACATACGACGACGACTTAGTATATTCTTCCGGTACTCGAAAATAATTTATGCAAATGTCAGAAATAAAAATGTAAAAAAAATTTATACAAATACTAAAAAATGTCATTAATTTGTAAATTCTATTTTGGTAAGATATTTCAATGTTTATTTTAAAAATATAATACCAACGAAAATTATAGGATAATTGTCTCTTTTAGAATTAAAAAAGGATTCGTTGACATATAAGATAATTAAAAAAAAAACAAAAGAATAAAAAATACAAGATACCTTCGATTTGTTTGACTTTTTCTGATATTCTCAATTGAAAATTTTGTTTAAGTCTCAAACTAGCAATAATCAGCCGGTAATAGCCTGTCTTTTCTAATTGTTTAAAGCATAATAGAAAAACCATGAGTTGTTCACCGTACACGGGTATATGAATCTTCAGCGACAGAATATGGGGAGCAATCAACGAAGGCCGTTTGCTGTCCATGATTTGATGGAAAGATGGAAACTTGATGGTCTTTTCCGTCAAGTAACGGATAAGCACGTTGAGTTTGAATTTAGTTTATAGTTTCCATCCACTCTAAACATATTCCTCAATCCTTTCATACTTTTCAAAAAAAAAAAAAATTGTCAAACTTTTTACACAACCGTTTAAACTTTTTTTTTTTATTAATTTATGAGATGGAACAATCTTAAAGTTATCTATGGAGTATAATATATGTCTCAAATGTTACTCAATAAAAAAATTTATATAATTAGCAAAAAAATTTACATATTTTTTAGATACGACAAAAGAAAAATCAAAATCAAAATTATTGTATTATCTACTAACACGGTTACACGTCTCATCGATAGATAATACCCAATGAATTGAAAAAGTATACATTGTTATCATTATTATTTTTAGAGGATTGAGTTTGACATTAATTAATTAGATGGGAAGTCGTCGTTTGGAATTATGGGGTGGAAAAGTAAAGGTTGGAGAATGGGTATAAAGATTAGGAAGAAGAAAGGCACAAGCGGGGCACGAAGAAGAGTGTGTCGTGGATTAGTTGGCACCTGACGCCCCATCCCGTGCCCGTGTGAGCTTAAGCTTGTCTTGGCTTTCAACAACGCATCCTTTTCTCCATTTTCCTACCTACGATCACATCATATATCTTCTTTTGACCATATTATTCATAATTTAAGTAAACTTTTTAATAGTTCTAACTTGTACGTGCTAATATAGTGTTACGCTTGATTAGGGATTGAACTTAAATTAATTTTATCTAATTTTGACATCTAGTTAATCTCATTTAAATTCTCACACGGTATAAGTGTACCTATTAGTATTTTGTTTTATTAACAGACTTATCAATTATCGGATATTTTTTTATTTTTTAATTAAAATTTATCCATATTAATAGAATTAAGTTGAACATTAAAATGGTTTAATCTTTAAGCATGCTTTTATAAAGGAATGTAATAATTGCGATATTTGCCCTCAGATCACGCTCTACCTGTAATAAATAACTTGCTAGATGATTATGAACATAAAGGTAAAGAAAATGGATAGTTAGAAAGGAAAACAGAACATCTTGAGAATTATTCTTTAATAGTACGTACATGAGATGGCCTATAAACTTTAAACCTTTCGAAGTGTAACGTACCTATCATCTTTATGGTCTTCTTTTTCCATGCGCAAGTGTAAGACAAAGCTACGGCATTTTGCCATTAAAATATATATTTGCCTTTCCTTCTGGCTGAAATGGATCCACTAAGGTTACATTTTAGGTCCTTACGCTTTTAATCACACTTTACTTGGAGATTCCTTATCCGTTCTTCGATATTCAATCTCAAACTATATAGATGGAGCTTTCACATTGATAAACTTGCATATATTTAGGCCTTTTTCGTTCCACCACTTTCTGCCTTACTCTATTTTTTAATATTAAGTTACTTTAGACCCACTTTAAAAAATAAAAACCACATCTAATAGTGCAAGCTTTAACTATACAGTTCACCGTACCAAAAGGTAAGTATAATTAGGTCAATTATCAATTCGGTCATTCTTTTACATTTTTTCAATTAAATATTTGAAATTTCAATTATTTCTGATGTTTGTTTTCTCTCTCTTACTATGCAACTGGACCCAAAATAGCGTAACATGCATGGTGTATGTGAACTTTATAGAGACAAAAATAAAGGTCCTTTATTGCTTTTAAAAATTAATATTGACCCGCTCGCAAATTATGACTTTTGTCACAGTTGTTAATACAAAATGTTGACAATTTAGAACTAAAACAACATATAGTATTATACGCGGACCGAAATGATGGCTAAAGTCAAGATTTCCACTTTGAAAAATTATACAAAAAACTGATAGTATTGCTGATTATGTCAATACCATTAGTGACCAATAAACAATGTAGAGAAAACGCAATTCTTATTTTTTATAAATTTGAATTACAATAATATAAAATAACTATTATATAGTCACTCCTAAATCTAGTAAAAACTCTAAAAAGACTAATTAGACTTCTATGAAATACATATTATATGGTGCAAACAATATAAGTTATTCGCTTAATTAAACTAATAAAAATATAAATTCGTAATTAAATTAATATTTGACCTACATAAAGAATGGGCTCAAAATATATTAATATTTATAAAAAAACATATAAACTAAAGGCCATTATACATCTTTAATCCATATAAATTTAGACTAATTATGTTCAAAATTCAAAAAATTTTATTTGACTTTTAAGAATGTCCATCTATTAGGTCTTAAACTTGTACTCCAAACTGTCATTTTTAATGACATCCTTAAAGTTGTAAAACATGATTCACTTAATATTTTAACTTGGCCCAACAACTTTCTACTTAACATGTACATCCAAAATCAAGTCCAATAAAAAAATTTTGACATGTTTCGTCTTATCGTTAGTCATTAGATTGCCTATTTATTGTAAAAGATTTTGGAAACGATTTGAATTAAGTTTGGCAATACTTTAATCTTCATCATTCTCTCCCTCTTTAAAATGATTCATCCTCGAATCAAAGATATCACCTACATCAAATAAATGTAAGCCAACAACCTTAAATATAGCACTAATATTGTCATACTCATTAGATAAATCAATTTTAACATTGTTATTTAGCCACTCCCAGACTTAAAAATATCTATCTCTTCTAAGATACAACTTAAATTTCCTCTAAATGAGGAACTTTTCTTTACATATATACACTCAAACTCAATCATCAAGTTCTAATACAACTCTAATTCGGCTTTTGTTTGCTTACTTTGCATATTACTCATTTTTTTTCTTTTAATATTAACTCGAATTTTAATATGCAAATCCTTTACATATTCGGCCTTCTACTCCAAGTTAATAAAATCATTAATAAACAAAAATAAAAATATCCAAAAGTGTTTGAGGATTACAGTTATAAACAATCTCAAAAAGATTATAAACAGTAATAGAATGCACAAATCTACTGTAAGCAAACTCAACATGTAATAAAGATTTTCCTCATTATTTTAAGTTTTTAGACATAATAGCATGCAACAGTGTACTGTAAGTGTTCCATTAATTATCTCATTTTTTCCATTTATTTAAGGATATGCAATAGTAGAAATATATAAATTTAGTCTCCAATTTACCCTATAAAATACGCTAAAAATGATTTAAGAACTTAATATATTTATCACCTACTATTGTTATAAGCAATCCATGCAAGTGCACTATTTCTTTAAAGAACAAATTAGTTATGTGTGTTACATAATTGGTTTTAACATATGTAATGAAATGAGTCGTTTTACTAAACATATCAACAACTACAAAAACACTATTTTTACCACTTTAAGACCTCAAAAATCCTATCATAAAGTCCATAAAAATATATTATGTCAAGGTTGTGTAATTAATGAAGTATAAAAACCGTGTAGCATAATCTTAAATTTAACTTGTTTACAAGCTACACATTTAACACAAACTGAAATGACATCATGTTTCATGCGAGTTCAATAAAAATGTTAATAAAAAATTTTTAAAGTCTTATTTAATCCAAAATATCCCATTAAATTTCTACCATGACTCTCCATAATCAAAAAATCATGCATAGAATACTTAGATATATAAAGTTTATTCTTTTTAAATAAATAACCTTTATATCTATAGAAACCATTAATAATACGCTTATAACAAAAATTTCAAAAATATTCGAAATCAACATAGCTAACCTACAAGTTTTTAATATATTTAAAACCAAACAATTTAACTTGCAATAATATCAATAACACATATTTTCTAAATAATGTATAAGTAATTATATTTTTTTTAAAGTATTATACTTAATCACATAAAAAAATCTTTCAATAAATTTTAATCACTTGACATGCCTCTTATTTATCTTACTTTGCAATTTCAAGAATTTCACATAGTTATCAATAATAGAAAATAATAATTAGAGGCTGCTTAAAACTCACATGTCACGGGTCTTAATTTTTTAAGATTGAGATCAATTTAATATCTTGAATTTGATTCTTATGCTTTAATTTTTTTTCTATACTCTTCCTTTTTACCTTTTGGATATCTCACGCATGTATGAAAAAAAGTTCAATAATAGAATAATTTGAGAGTACAATTTGAAATAAAAATCGAAATATTAATATAAAATTAACAACGAGAAAACTCTACTTTAAAAAAAAAATCCAAATTTCATAGAATTATCTTAAAGTTTATTTTTTTTATTTATTGACTCTTGTATTAGCTTCTTCTAATTGGGAGTAACTTCTACGGCTAAATTAATTTTAGAAGTGGTTATTACATTCACCAAGTTATTTAATTTCTAATATATGTCGTCATTAAAATGATCATATTATCATATAATACTAATAGAATAAATTAAAGAGAGGAAGGAAGTTCCATTTAAATGCAAGTGAGGAAAATATTTTTATCCACCATTTCCATCAGCAGTAAAAACTTGAGTTTGTAATTATCAGAAAACCGACCGGAACCTAACGATGAATCGAGAAACAAATAATGTCATATATGCCCATAATTGGAAATTACCAATGTCACACTATGGGTTCATAGGATAAGATGACGACGCTAAGAATATAATGTAGAAATTTCGTTGTTCATTGGTGGAATAATAATGATTGTGCGGTTTGAAATTAAGCGTTACATTTAATATCAAAGGAGACATGAATTTTAGGAAGACAGGCATTTTGCTATCGGTGATTTCTCTTTGTATATTCTTGAAAAGTTCCTAATGTCCACACTTAAAAAATCGCAGCAATGTGACAAGATGGGTGAACATATATATTAAAGGACAAAATTTAAATATAATTTTTGAAGTGTTTGTTATTAAATTTTGTAAACAAATATGATAGGTGAATATTTTTACAATTCAACATTTTATGATTGACATTTAAAAAAAAAAAAATTCGTGTATCATGTTTTATTGTGAAAGACAAGCACTTAATATTTTTTTTCTTTTATATTAAACTCAAAATGACTGCATTTTAAAAATATCGGTAGTTTATACTACACATTTTTTCACTCAGTAATTAACGAAGCTTGCTGATATTAATTATACATGAAGAAAAGTAGAGCAAGTTGCAAGACGGGATAAAATAATAGAAAACCGTAGGCAATTGGACGCCTCCTTTTAATCGAAGCGTCACTCTCAGCACCTGTAAACTGAATATGGATATTATTAGGAGAATTTTGCAAGTCTTGATATTGTAGAGAAGTTTTACTCTAATTAACTTTTTGCAGTGAAAGAATGGGTTTTGAACTAACCGATATAAATACGATAAATTCTCGAGAGTAGAAAGTGCACGTATCTGGAGATGTAATCAACTCTAGAGGAAAAGAAAAGGGCGAGAATGGGTGGTTAAAAGGTGATATAGTTTTCTCTGGAATGTGACAACGCAACTTACTTGAGGACAGAGGAACCAACTTTAGAGAAAGTGGGGTGGCCCTTAGTGGCTAGTGCCTGTAACAGCATAAACTAGGCTTGCTGAGGTGACCCCGAATTTATCCAAGGACCTCTCCTATTATCTATTTGTTGGGTACAGGGATCAATGTGATTTAACCTCACTTGTCTGCCAAAGCAAGGCTATGCCCTCTTTTAGGTTCACCAAGGACTAAATTATTGCTTAAACCAGTTATTTCACTAATTCACTTCGCACAAAGAAAATCTGCTCGAGTGTTCTGCGTAGTAAGATGGACTAGGCAATTGTTTAGAGGCCCAAAAGAACATAATCTTCATTGATGTCACTCAACTTTTCTGGAGATAAAAAGTTTGGAAGCCCTTTATTGGTACATCATGCTGTCTAAAGAGTGGTAACACTCGAGAATTTCACTGCTATTTAGTGATCCAGAATAGCCTATAGCAGAGCAGAAAGTGTCTTCCAAAAGGAAATTTTGCACCAAAAGTTGCACCTGATGCAGGTCAGTGCTCATGAAATTGTCATATCCTCTGGAGAATGGTAGTATTCTCTCCCCAAATATGGAAGATGAATTCGTTTTGCACGAAAGAAGTTTCCTTTTTTAGACCTTTAACTTGCCAGCATGTGTAAAGGAAATCCACTTTGGTCATTATCACTAAGCTTTTCCCCCACTATCTGCCATACATGGCTTACATTCTCTCATGTCTTCTAGTGCAGCAATTCCCAACATGCCTTGTTTGGCTCTTGGGGAAGAAGATGTATGTCTCCTCAGTGTGCTGATTCTGATTAGATAAAAAATGAACTCCTCCGATAATTGTCCCAGAGCATCTCCTTCCTTCCTTTTTCATTCCACTAGTGGTGGCAGAGGATCAGGAAATAAAGCATACCAGAAAAGAAGTATAAGCATTAATATGGTATTATGCACAAAAGTACGATCTCATATGCATAGTTCTCTTAAAAAATGCATGTTGATTCTTCCCAAAAATGGAAGGGGAAATATTTTGTTCGGTGATGTTATTGTGATGCTTCTGTCTGTCAATTCTAACTGCAACAATTTTAATCACAGGTCAAGCCTTCTGCTAAGTGGAGTGAAAGTCTGTGTACTAAGACAATTTTACTTAAAAGTCAGGCCTTAGCTATAAATCGAGTGAAAGTGTGTGTGTGTGTGTGTTATATTAGGGAATAACTAGTTAGTACAGTCAACTCTTGTTAGCTTTTGGTTAGTCTCATTATAACCAGCTATACAGGTGTTATGTTGTAATTGGTGAGTGTTGAATAGTTGGCTTCGTATATATACATGCTCTCTGATGTAACTACAGTATCAATGAAATCAGAATCATTTCACTTTGCTTCTCTGACTTTACTCTTCTCTGCACTTCGTAAAATGTTAGTCATGGATCAGACCACCTGCTCAATCAAGTAAAAGTATGTGCGTACTATGACAATTTTAGTCATGCCTTGTGCTAAATCGAGTGAAAATGTGTGTGTGGCCGCGGTTGGTGCAATTTTTTCTCTCTCATCTTATCAGAGAAAACTTATATTTTGTTATCTGTAAGTGAAATTTGAATTTAACTATTCATAAATTAAATTTTTTAAAAATAAAAGTATGTATAATATTATTATTTAATAAAGTTATCATATAAATTTTAATGTCAATCTTAATTTATTGTTGAAAGTGTAAGTTTTTTAATTTAGAATATGAATTGATATTCATTAAAAATTGATTTGACATTTATAAATAGACTTTTTAAACATAATTAATTTAATTAAAAATTTTGTCTATGAATGTCACAAAAATATAAATTTAATGTTAAATGAGTGTTAATATATATATATATATATATATATATATATATATATATAAATCAGATAAATATAATAAAAAATTATAATTTTAATTATGAGTTAAGTTTGATATTAAATTTTAAATAATTATTTAATTAAGAGGCAACAATACAAATACTTTTATTTCTGAGAAATTAAATTAAAAAATAATTTATGAAAGACTAAATTAAAGATAGAAAAATATAATAATTTTTGTCTTTCTCTTAATAAATGTAGCGTCCTTTTGTTCACCAGAAAAAAATTACTTCTATATCTATTTTGTAGTTATCTAAAATAAATCTCTCCACCCCCTGGTCGGAACAGCTCTTTTTGGATTCAACCCATTGCTCCCGCGTTACTTAGGGGTTGTACATGGGTTGTGTTAGAGTAACTGAATTTTTAGATGGCTTGCTTGGACCTAACTCGATTATCAATTGAGTCCGTATTTCAAGGCTTGATCTGGACCCGATAAATAATTGATCCGCATGGCTCGATTTTTAATCAGGTTTGTTCGGGTCGATTTTTAATCAAGTTTTTCGGGTTTTAAGACAAACTGAATCCGATAATTTTTTTTTAGTGATTATTAATTTTCTACCATAAAAGAAAATATCTAATTTTAGTGATCTACGTATAATTAACTAATTAAGTTCTTTGTGGAATAATTTTTTTTTTTTTGTAGAATCTGTTCGTTAACTTACAAATAAACAAAAACTTTGGATTGAGCAATAAGATAAAGAGAGACGAGAATACGTTATTGAGTTATTAATGTGAGATTTAAATTATAGGGATGCTCATATCATAATCTAAATATATATATAAAAGACATATAATATAAATATTTAAAAAAAAAGAACTACAATTCTATTGTCTTATTTAACAAATACAAATTGTGGTAGGTGTAAAGGTAGTAGAGTGATAAGACTCTAATGAAAAGATGTTATATCCAGATATAAAAGACTCTTATTAAATTGAGTTCATGAACTGCAAATTAATTTTATAATTATATGGGAAAGAAAATTTAGATAATAGGTCTATGGTGACAAGAGTTGTTTAATATTTTAGTAATATTTCAATTAAATAGTAATTTTTCAATTTTTTCAATTAAATAATATTTTTTATATAATTTTTTAATAAAATCAAAGATTTTAACATTTATTAAACAAAACTTAAAATTTACAAAATTTTTAATAAAATAAAAAGATACAGATCAAGTTGGAACTTGTAAAAATTAGATAAAAATATCAAATAAAAGTAACACAATTTTTAATTATTATTAATTAATAATATAAAATAAATTAAAATAAAGTTTATTAAAATATAACTGATTTTAAATTTAGAAGGAAGACACAAAGTCCTTAAAAAAACAATACACTTTTTAATTATCTTTAAAAATTAAGTCTTCTAATTTCAATTCTTGTTTTAAACTTAAAATATATATATTTAGAGAATATGTTGTAAATTATTAAATCTTTTAAAAAGTTGATTAACATCAATTTTTTTTAATAAGAAAAAAAATTTCTCTAAAAACTGAAAAAAAATTCTCTAAAGAAAATAAAAGATTTTTCTATTGAAAAGAAAAAAATATTCTTAACAGAAGAAAAGAACTTCCGTTAAAAAAAGAAAATTATCAGAAAAACACATAATTAAAGAAAAAAAAAATAGTTGAAAAAACTGGATAAAAATTCGACCCAATTTAACCGGGTTTCTGTACGCTACCCCCAATCCAACCCCTCCAGGCCCCAGCTTCTGCGACCTGAAAATTTATTTTAAAAAAATAAAATAAAATCGGAAGCAGAGCATCTTCATCTCTTGCGTTGCGCTTAATCATGGCATGGCATCCCCCTCTTCTGCAATTCATTTTCAATTCAAATTTCCCATCAATGTTACTGTATTCAATCATGAATTTCTAGGACACATTGTCAATTTCTCATCTTCTAACTGAGCTTACTCTGAATCGAATTGCCTGCCTTGTTATATTCTTCTTCGTCCTCATTCAATGGCGAATTCTTCGATCATGGACAATCTTTTCCAACAAACTTTGGAGGATTTTATCAAAGGCATCCGCCTCCAACTCATTGGCGAATCAGTCTTCATATCAAAGGCCATGGAGGACATTCGCCGAGAAATCAAGTCAACCGATCCCCACACCAAGTCCACTGCTCTTCAGAAGCTATCTTACCTCAGTGCAATCTACGGTATGGACATGTCGTGGGCTGCTTTTCACGTAGTCGAGGTTATGTCCAATTCCCGCTTTGCCCACAAGAAGATCGGGTACCTCGCTGCCTCCCAATCCTTTCATGAGGGCACCTCTGTTCTGCTCCTCATTACCAACCAGCTCCGTAAAGATCTCTCCAGTACTAACGAGTTTGAGGTAAGTCTTGCCCTTGAATGCTTATCAAGAATTGGCACGGTTGATCTTGCTAGAGATTTGACCCCTGAGGTGTTCACGTTACTATCCAGTAGTAAGGTTTTTGTTAGGAAGAAATCGATTGGTGTAATTCTTAGGGTTTTTGAAAAATACCCAGACGCTGTTAGGGTGTGTTTTAAGCGTTTGGTTGAGAATTTAGAGAGTTCAGATCCACAAATCGTGACTGCGGTGGTAGGGATCTTTTGCGAGCTCTCTTCGAAAGATCCAAGATCATATCTTCCATTGGCACCTGAGTTTTATAGAATTTTGATTGATTCCAGGAACAACTGGGTTCTAATTAAGACACTCAAAATATTTGCCAAGTTGGCACCTTTAGAATCGAGGTTGGCAAAAAGGATCGTTGAACCTATTTGTGAACTTATCAGGAAAACTGGAGCGAAGTCCTTGATGTTTGAATGTGTTAGGACTGTGGTCACTAGCTTGAGTGATTATGAGTCTGCAGTCAAACTGGCAGTTTCAAAGATTAGGGAGTTGCTTGTTGACGAGGATCCTAATCTTAGATATCTCGGATTCCAAGCACTATCAGTTGTTGCACCAAAGCATTTGTGGGCGGTCTTGGAGAATAAGGAAGTTGTAATTAAGTCTTTGAGTGATGAAGATCCTAATGTTAAACTTGAGTCTTTGCGTCTGGTGATGGCTATGGTGTCTGAGACCAATGTGGCAGAAATCACCAGGGTGTTGGTTAATTACGCAATAAAGTCTGATCCAGAATTTTGCAATGAGATTTTGGGTTCCATTTTATCAACATGTTGTAGAAATGTATACGAGATAATTATTGACTTTGATTGGTATGTATCCCTTCTTGGAGAAATATCAAGGATACCAAATTGCCAAAAGGGTGAAGAAATTGAGAATCAGCTTATTGATATTGGAATGAGAGTTAAGGATGCTAGATTGGAGCTTGTTCGGGTTAGTAGGGATCTCTTAATTGACCCTGCATTACTTGGTAATATGCACCAGCATAGAATATTATGTGCTGCTGCTTGGGTTGCAGGGGAGTATGTTGAGGTTGCAAGCAATCCTTTTGAACTCATGGATGCACTCCTACAACCTCGTACCAACCTCTTGCCACCATCAATAAGGGCAGTTTATATTCATTCTGCTTTTAAAGTACTAATATTTTGCCTTGATTGTTACCTTCTGCAAAATGAAGGTGCATCCTCCTGTTCTGGTTATTTGGCTGGGGGAGATTCTGAGTTAGTTATTACAAAAAAAGGCACAGAGACTTCTGATTTGGTAACATGTGAAACTTCAAACTATTATGAACGGGATGAGGGTTTCAACCCACAGAATACAACTGGTTCTTCTGAAGGTCTTGCTGTTGAAAACAACATGGATGAAAGTGTTACTTTTGGTCAGACATCTGCAGCTATTTCTTTGGAGAAGAACAATTTCACATATGAATCTATTTGTAGACTATTAAATGTAATTGAATTAGTTTTGGGCCCCCTAACATCTAATCAGGATGTTGAAGTACTAGAGAGAGCACGTAATACACTCTCTTTTGTTCAGTTGATTAACGCAGAAAGACCTGATAGTTCAATCCACAATGTGGGCATTTTGGGCAAGAAAGATGCTCAAGCTTCAGCTATGATCAAATTGACGCTTGAGGCTTTTTCCGAGGAACTTGGTCCAGTCTCAATAACTGCTCAGAAAAAAGTCACTGTTCCAGATGGGTTAGTTCTTAAGGAGAATCTTGATGACTTAGAACCAATTTGCAGGGATATTGAGTTACCTTCATCTAGCTCATTTTGCATAGGAGGGCCTCAATTTGGCTGCACTTCTGATGCTTCTTCATCTAATCTTCTGAAGAAAGAAGAGTCAGGGAAATCAAATGAATCTATGTCTCTGCTTGAACACCGTAAGCGGCATGGATTATATTACCTTCCTTCAGAGAAGAATGAAATTGTTTCAGATGATTATCCTCCTGCCAATGACCCTAAGATTAAGAGCTATATAAATGTTGAAGCTGAAGATCTAGCCAAACTGACGGAGCAATCACTTGTTTTGAAGAAAAGGCCAAACCAGATGAAGCCCAGGCCTGTTGTGGTAAAACTGGATGAAGGAGATGTGGCACAAGTTTTAGTCAAGACGCCAGATCCAAGGGATGATTCAATCTCGGGTGCTGTAAGAGATGTTCTTTTAGGAAGTGAAACTAGGCCAAGTTGGTCTCTAAGTAATCCTTCTGACAAGTCATTGGGCAAGAGGAAAGGGAAAAAGAAACTCAGCACAGATCTTCCATCTGAAATGAAAGAAAATTTGGATTCTGGAGATAAACCTGACCTTGAAAACCTGAATTCAAAGAGCAAACACGGAAGTCATAATAAAGAGAGAAGAAGGAGAAGTCAGGTGAATATTGTTCAAGAAGGTGAAGATCACGAACAAAGGGGAAAGAAAAAGAGTAGTCATCGCCATGGTAGGCATAAATCTCGTCAAAGAGCCAATTCACCCTTGAATGTGGCTTCACAAACACCAGTAATTCCAGATTTTCTTTTATAGCATTCAAAGATTTTGATTTTGATTTACCATCATATGCTGTCAATGGTTGAGGCCGTTTAAGTATATTCTTTGCCCTGGGGCCTTAGTTCAGTTCTCTAGATTCTATTAGTAATTTTTTTGGTGATTGTTTATAATTTCTTTTTTCCCTTTTCTTTATTTGGTATTTGTCTTTGGCTACATTTTACAGAATGACACATTTAAGAAGTTCAATTTTGTCTGGCTGTCTGCGATTATATGTATCCACAAACACACACACACGCCAGGTAATCAATATTGAAGCTATTTCCATGATATTTCAGCCTCTGTTCTTGAAATTCCTGTGCTGTCACCATTAGCTATTGGAGAAATTTGTTGTAGATAGGTGCTATTCTCTGCTACATTGTACTAATAGGATCCCATCTCAGTGTCCATTTTTTTAAATTGAAGAGGTTAACACTTGTTTTAATTTATCTAATGGGCAACGCTTGCATTAGGTAGTTCATTTTAAGTTGACACTATTTTCTTTTTGAAGTTGCTTAACAACGACAATAAAATTTCTTTATTCGTTAATCTTATGGGTGGAGCTTATCATGATTCCTCTATGATTTGTACTAGCATTTCAATGCAACTCCGTGGCACTCCATATCTAGTGTGTTTCCTGAAGTTATAGATGACATTTTTTTCCTGTGTTATGATTTTTTGTCTTACAATGACTTAATGTTGACTTAGATTCTGCCTGGCCCCTTTGGTGCTCTCCTTTTACCTCTCACAAGAGAAAAGGCTGGCTCTTGGTTTGGCCTCTGGAGTCTATTTTAAAGCATTAGACTTTAGAGAATCATAATCTATTTTAGTCAGGAAAGATATAATTGTCCGTTGACACTGTTAATGCTATGGTAGTAGTAAAAGGAAATTGCAGTTTGAATTCTCCTAAGAGCGAAATACTTGATTTATATTCAAGCAGACTGCAGTTGGGATTCTGGTAATTTTAATCTCTGTAAATTCTTTTAATGTTAGAGGGAAACTCAATGATATAGGCATATAGCTATATGATTAAAATTTTGAGTGTTCTAGAATTTTATTGACTTGTTCGCAATTCTTATACTGGCTGACAGTGAATTTGCCCCGAAATTTGGAGGCTTTGTTGAATTTTTTATTTAACATATTTTGGTTTCGCATCTATATCAAAATTGCAATTCAATTAATAGGCTTGTTGTAGGAAACCACTCCCACAGTAGAAAGAGGAGGGGAGGGGATAGCTCTAGCAGAGCACTTTCCCAGCAATGTTCAAGCAAAGCTTACATGTAACTCATCTGGGTCTCCTGCTGCCCAAACGAACTTGACTTGATGCACGCATAGTCAATTGTTCACCAAGGCATCCGACCTACTGCACGCATAGACTGCTCGCTAAAATCTCTGGGACTTGGCAGAATTTCTCGATTTAATAATTAATAGTGTCCAAGTGATTTGAGTGTCTATCAGGAAACAAAACTCTCCGCGAATGAAAGAGGGGGAGAGACGCAAAGAGATAAGGGTGGGGTGGGATTTAACATAATCTTTTTTCCCCAACCCACTAGTCAAGTTTGGGTTTGGCCCTTTTCCGGTACTGGAAGCTCTATGCTTATTTCCCCAACCCACTACGCTGGATTTGACTCTTCTAACCCGCCTTTACATTCTTTCCCCACCATTCTCTTCTGCAATGAGAGCTGAGGCTAAAGTCAAAATTCATGGAAGGAAACGATTAAGCATAGAGCTACAGTATCTAAACATATCATCGAGGGTACAGTCCCCGATATACAGAAGGGACTGATATCCAGGGTCAACCATTATTTGTTATCATTATTATACTGCAACTGGACTATCTTCTCCCATTACGCTCCCCGTACCTGTGTTTCTGACTTATAGTAAGTGATATTGGGTGTCATTTACTCTCTCTCTCTCGCTAGGTTCCTTCAATCACGAACCCCTTTATGCTTATTTGTAGTTTACTCGTCTAAGTGTCTCCGTCAGGAGGAAGCAAGAAGTATTTTTCTGCCTAACTTCCTTAAATCATGCCTGATTATGCTAATGCACTTCCGTTGAAACTATTCAATTTGTGAAAGAGTGAATACGAAGAGTCAATGATATGCCGAGGTTAAACCCCCTTGAATGCTCAAATTGCACGTTATAGCCAGTGGCACAAGTAATTTCATTGGCAAACTACCAACATCACACGCGTTTCATCCTTAAGCTAATTGTTCAAGGTCTTTTATACTTTATTATATGGAAATATGATGAAACAAGGATGCCTGCACATGGGATATGCCGTAAGGCACGAATATTGGCTCCTGCCAGAAGCTTTAGTTTTACCTATTATCAGGATGGAGGATTTGAGCTATCTCTAGTTTCCGTAATACAGAAGAGACGGGGCTCAATTTCTCCATGCTCAGTCTGAAACACATGCATGCTATCTCAACCTTCGCTTGGAGCGCCCTTGTCCAAACTCCAAAGTAATTAACTTCCTATGTCATTTTGGTCGTTATTAGGCCGTGTCCAAATTCATTCATCATTTGTCCAAGGAACAACCATTATCTTTCCTATCTTTTTGAACCCCTTCTTCCCACTACTCCTCCTTTAAAGGATGGGAAATGAACAGCGGCACTCTCCATTAATTACAAAGATTATAGGCTCCACCTTACACTTAAGCCATCTTCTTCGTTTGCTTTTCTTTGTAATAGGTTTGTCCATAGGAGTCACAGTCGCTGTATACTTTAAGAGCTTCTCATTTAACCTACAAGGACTGTTCTTTTCATCGCCAAGGCAGCCAGCTGGCTCGCCATCACTAACATTAGCTTCGTGGCCGCCACAGCCTTGGACACAACCAACTCTTGATGGATCTGCATCAAAAAACCAGGAGCCTCTCCTGCATGGTATGGATGATGAAGAGCTGTTCTGGCGAGCACTAACGGTTTCAAGGAGACAAAAATTTCCCGGTGAGCATGTTCCCAAGATTGCTTTCATGTTCTTGACAAAGGGAGCCATACATCTGGCCCCCTTGTGGGAGATGTTCTTCAAAGGGCATGAAGGGCTTTATACCATATATGTTCACACTCATCCTTCATTCAATTGGTTAGTGGCCGAGGATTCTGTCTTCTATGGAAGAAGAATCCTAAGCAAGGTAAGTTCCAGCTTAGTTTTTACATAGATACCAAAGCTTTTGACTTGAGAATTTATTTTTTCTGTGATCTGTCTTTACAGCCAGTAGAATGGGGAAATCCGTCAATGGTAGATGCCGAGAGGCGGCTCTTAGCCAATGCCCTCCTTGACTTCTTCAATGAGAGATTTGTGTTACTCTCTGAGAGCTGCATTCCTCTATTCCACTTCACAACAATATACAACTACTTGCTTAATGTGAATGGGAGCTTAGTAGCCTCATATGATGACCCAAGAAAAACTGGGCGTGGCAGATACAACCCCAAAATGGCACCTTCAATAACCATTTCTGATTGGCGTAAAGGGTCTCAATGGTTTGAGGTGAACCGGAAGGTGGGTATTGAGATTGTATCAGACAAAAAGTTCTACCCCATTTTTAGAGAGTTATGCAGCCGCCCATGTTATATGGATGAGCACTATATCCCTACACTAGTGAATAGATGTTGCCCAGAAGAGAACTTGAATAGAAGCATAACTTGGGTTGATTGGTCCAAGAGTGGTCCACATCCTGGGAGATTTGGAAGGTCCGCTATCTCATTTGAGTTCCTGAATCAAGTAAGGTTTAACTGCACTGTTTCTGATAATGACAATTCCAATAGTACCTCCCCGTGCTTTCTTTTCGGTCGGAAGTTCATGCCAGATTCCCTGCGTCCTTTGCTGCGGATTGCACCTCTGCTGCTTGGCCTTAATTCTTCACATTTCTGAACAAATTTAATATCCGTGATCATTGAGTAATCAATTTGTTTTATTACTTAAGGTTGCAACCTTTACGCCTAAAAGGTTTATGTAAATCAGAGAGAATAAGTTGTCCAGTGGCACTAAATTCAAGTTGAACAGAGATTTTGTAAACTATACTGGGTTTTGATCCCCAAATTGGCTTGATGTTGTACTTTATTGGCATTTGGGTCATTATGATTTTTGAATTAATTTGATCGGGCTACATTTAATAAATGAGCCTCTTTTTTAATATATGTGCACGTTCTAAGTCTCGCCACATGTAATTAGCTCTCAAAAAAAGTATTCATGGATTACAATAAGAATCTTCGAATATTATAAAAATAAGTCATTCTTTTAATTAATTGTGAAGAGCATAAAACAATGTAAATTTCATCCCCGCAAACAAAATTGAATCACTGACAATACGTCAATGATATGTTAAGAGTGTACAAAGTTGACTCAAATTGATTTGAATTGATCGAATTAAATTAAATTAAATTTTTTAAAAAATAAAAAAATTGATTTTAAAAAAATTAATTTAAAAAAAAAATTGAGTGATTCGATTCGGTTGTCAGTTGAGATAAAATTTCAACTGAATCAAACCAAATCGAACTACTCTATTTTTAAATATATTAAATTTATTTTTATTATATTTTAATATTTTATGGATCAAAAAATAAAAATGGGTTCAAAAAATTGAAATGGCCTAAAAAATAGAAATGGGTAAAAAAAAAGAAATAGATTTAAAAAATTGAAAAAATCAAACTAAATCATATCGCTTTTTATTAATTCGGTTTGATTCGATTTTATAGATTTAAATCGAACTGATGAAGTCTATTTTTTATTGAAATTTTTTGAATCGGTTTAATTTAATTAACCTTTAAAAATTGAATCAAACTGACTTTTATACACTTCTATAATCTGTTTAACTCAATGGCATAAATAAGGAGTGTAGTTTTTATTCGTACTGTTTCGATACTCGTAAAATTTTAATTTTTATTCTTTTTAAAAGTGTTTATTATAAAAAATTTTGTTTTAAATTTTTAGAAATTTCAACTTGAAAAGTAGGATGTTTACTACAAGTGTTTAAATATATATTTTTAATAAACTAAATTTTTTAAAAATAATACAAATTTTTCACAAAATGATTTTTACATAGAGGTTGAGAATCCTAATTTTTTATAATTTTGAAAATTATTTTATAACATTGAAATATAAATATATTTTTTATTAATAATATAATCATAATAATAATAATAAATTATTTTTTCTCTCTCTCCATTCTCATCCTCTTTCTCTTCTCTTTCTCATTTTTTCTCACCTCTCCTCTCTCTCCTCCTTCTTACTTTTTTTTTAACCTAGGGGTACTTTTAAAAAAATAACACAAAATTCTAAGAAAGTAGTATTTAAACTAAATAAAAAGATGAAAGATTTTCAACAATGAATATCTAACATTCTTAGAAATATTTAGGACTAACCAAACATAAATTGTAACATTTTCAAAGACTTTATTCCCTAAACAAAAATCCTAAGAATGATGTTTTCTCAGAACAAAAAAAAATGTCCATACCAAATGGCATCTTAAATGTCAAATTTATGTTCTACTTTGAACATATAAATTACTTTCATATCTTAATCTTTCAACATTAACCTAATAAAAAAATATTTAATTACTGTTGTATTTCAATTTGATAGATTGAATCTTAAGATTCCAATTAAATTGTAGCAATTGAAAATTTTAATCATTTTTTAATATGTTTTATACTTTAATATTTGATTCAAACAAAACAAAAATTTTAAATTTTAAATTATCTCCGTATAAAATCCCACCTTAAATGTCAAATTTATGTTCCACTTTGAACATATAAATTACTTTCATGTCTTACTTTTTCAGCACTATTTCAATTTGGTGGATTGAATCCCAAGATTCCAATTAAGTTGTAGCATTTGAAAAAATTAATCATTTTTTAATATGTTTTATATTTTAGTATTTTCTTCAATCAATAAAAAAAGAAATTTTTTTTATACATTTTAAAGTATATGATTCACTCGACGGTATATGTTAATTCATTGTAACCCTACAAGTTAGTAACTAAATCCACAGGCACAATACCATCAGAAGATGTTGGGCAGAACTCCCATATTGGTCTGGACTGATAGTACTTTGGGCTGTTTGTGTGGGCCGCTAATAACTTGTATGAGATCGCCAGTACGTTTGGTTGTACAATATTCACTTTCATAACGTTTATTGCCTGTCTAAAATCTGTCCCAAATAAAAAAATTGCCTCTTAAAAAAAAAGTTTATTGAAATTTTGTGGCCAAAAGAATAATAATAATAAAAAGGTAAATACAAAAGGTGAAATATTTAGGGCTCAAACAACACTTTTGTCTATAACAATTTCTTCTTTTAACTTTTTGTCTTTCTTTTCTTAAGCCATTGTCCTCGTTGTTTCACCCTTTCGCTTTGTCTAACTCAATCTACATACATTTGTGTTCCTATCTTGCATATGCTTTTACTTTCTAACCTTTTTTCGTTTATTTACTGTTTATACACATTTTATTCGTTGAAAACCTTTTCTTTTCTTTTCTTTTTTTATTAAAAAAAATCTGTGAATATATAATCTCAGAACGGTTTCCAGTTTCTCTTTATCATACATATGTATGTATATAGTTACAAAATAAGGTTGGCTGTGTCTGCTCCAAACGCAGTCAACGTATGCATCAGTTAAATTTTAAGAGAATAATCAGAATATATAAACAAAGAGATTAAATGCTTTCTGAACGGACTAATAACTTAATGCTCATTCATAACATTGTTTTTTCATAAATGTATCCCGTGGTACAGCTCATTGAATTTTTAATATTGCACTTTTCTGACTTTTTATTTTCTTTAGGTAGGAGGTACTTTTATATTACCTATTAATTTCAAGTAAAATATAAAGAATATATATAGGTTGTTTTATGATGAATTTAAGAATCTTTTTTGAGTATAGTATCAAGCTTTCCGTGTGCTTATATACTACAATCTCTTTCTCCCCCTATTATAACTTTATAAAACCAACCAACATCCTTAGTCTTCCTCCTTCTCTCTGCAACTCCCATTCCTTCTTCTTGTCATCAGAATGAAGCATGAGCGCTTTTCTGTAGCCTCGTGTCTGAAGCTCTTCAATGTTCATTTGCATCTCCTTAACTTGTTTCCTCGTTTTCTAGTCTTCGGCTCTGGTTTACTCATTGGAATCACACTCTCTTTCTATCTCAAAGGCTTTTACGTCAACTTTCAAATCCAACAATTCCTTATTCCATCTCTCGGATTCAAACCATCTATGCCACATCTTTCCCCCTCGCCGCCAACTCCATTAATCTCAACCATCATTTTATCATCAGATCAGAATCGGACAAAACCTTCGTCCTTAAATCACACAAAACTGACTTTAACCCGACATGGGTTGAAAGATTTCTTGAAACCTCCGAAGGCCATGCATGATATGAATGAGGAAGAGCTGCTGTGGAGAGCTTCCATGGTTCCTCGGATTCGGGAACTCCCATTCAGACACACCCCCAAGGTTGCATTCTTGTTTCTGACAAAAGGCCCTATGCTATTGGCGCCTCTGTGGGAGAGATTCTTCAAGGGAAATGAAGGGTTGTATTCCATCTATGTCCATTCCCCTCCGTCTTTCAATGAAACTGGGCCTAAAACATCATTATTTTATGGCCGCAGAATCCCAAGCAAGGTCAGTTCATGCCACTTTCTTCACCATTTTCAGTGTTTTCCAATCAGTAATACTTTGAGAAAAAAATTTAGAAATTCAATCAGAGTTAAACCCTTTTATCTCTCCTTAGTTATTTGCCTCAAATGATCATACATATATTAATTTATTAGCTTTTGTTTTCCTCTAATGTACTCAAAGTGCAATAAGGATTAATTGATTCTCCCCTAAACAAGAGATTTGGTTTGGGGTATTTTTGGGTAGAGCCACATTTTACAATTTCATTTTAACTTTAGGGGTTTCATTGCTTTTATGTGAGGGCACATAGAAAGTAATATTTTGATGTCAAAAAGAGAAAGTAATATTTTGCGCCTCAATGAACGCCTAATTTAAGGGCAGCATGTGTGATTTGCTTGAGAATGGCGTGCAAGTCTCTAATAGTAAACCTAGTAGTTTAGCCGCGTGTGAATACACTTTATATAGCCTTTATTTGCACAAAGACAATGCCGCCACTACGTACGTATATATATAAAGTAAAAAAAATTGCTCTATTTTTTTTTTTCTCATTTTCATGGATCTCAGATTCAATAATAATGAACTTGCTTTGACATTCTATTTCAGATTTCAACATCTATTATATTTTAATATTCAGATTCTTCTCTGAGTAATTGGTAGACAACTACTTGTGCATTGTTTAGGAATATTATTATCAGCATATCCTTCTAGGCAATAAAATACTTGCCTTCCCGCTACTATTTGTTAATAGAAAAGGAAAAAAAAAAGTGCTCTCTTGGATGACACTTGTGACCTGTCTGCATAAACCTGAACACTCACTTTTGTATGTGCAAGATTCTGTAAATGAAAAATAAACATTTTATAAATGAGGTTTCTGGAGAAAAGCCCAATCATGGGGCCGGTCATTCATCTTCATGGTTAGGCACTTGAGGATTGCTTGTAAAATAGGGCTCTGCTCAGCTAATTAGATGCTAGCCAAGCCTGCAATTATCTTTGAAAAAAATATTATTTGATATCACCCATCAGAAGGACACAATTTGTGCTTCTATCTGGATATATATATAAGGGAAAGCGTTAGGTCCCCCCCCCCTCCCAAAACCAAAAATAATAATAATCAAGAAATATATAATGCTTGGCAATGGAGCTTGTAATTAAAAGGGCGTGTGTGTGTGTGTGCATAGAACTCTGGAAATGGATAGTTGGGAGTGAAAAAGAAATGGAGTCTATGGCGACTAATATAACTTTGTGTAGTAAAAAAATTTAATTCGAACTACTATATCGGTCCACCGGACCTACATAGAATATTTCCAACATGAAAGATTTCTTTTTCTTTTAGAGGTTGCCTATGGAAGCAATATGTTCCATGCTTTTCTTTGATTCCACTCCTTTTCCAGCTCCAAGAAAAATTCTATTCTTCTCCATTTCCAAAACCTACTTTCCCATATATCCTCATGGACCTCATCAAACTTTTCTTAATTCCTTCCTTCATACTTTATCTCTCACATGCAACAATAAATCTAAACATGCAGAAAAACATAAAGCATATCTTGTTACCAAAAGTATATACCAATTATAACCCAACTTTAGAGTTGGGCATATTTGTTGTGCTTGGGCTTTAACCATTTTTAATTGATGGGCCAGGTTGTAAGATGGGGTGAGTTTAACATGATCGAGGCGGAGAGACGTCTGCTAGCGAATGCACTGCTTGACTTCTCAAACCAACGTTTCGTACTGCTCTCAGAGTCATGCATTCCTTTGTTCAACTTCTCCACCATCTACACTTACCTCATGAACTCCACCAAAACCTTCGTGGAAGCCTATGATCTACCAGGTGCGGTGGGGCGTGGACGTTACAGCCCCAGAATGAGGCCACTTGTGAGGCTTAGCCAGTGGAGAAAGGGGTCCCAATGGTTTCAGATAGACCGTGCCCTGGCCACTGAAATAGTGTCGGACCACCAATATTTTCCAGTGTTCAAGAAGTATTGCAGGGCGTCGTGTTATGGGGATGAGCACTACTTGCCCACATTGGTCAGCATCAAGTTCTGGAAAAGCAACTCAAACAGAACTTTGACTTGGGTTGATTGGTCAAAGGGTGGACCACATCCTTCAAGGTATATCAGAACTGATATAACTTACGATTTCTTGAAGAAGCTGAGGCATGGAAGCACATGCGAGTACAACGGGAGGACCACTGATATTTGTCATTTGTTTGCAAGAAAGTTCATGCCTCAGGCTTTGGATAGACTGCTTAGATTTGCTCCAAAGATAATGCACTTCAATTGATTTGAATTTGCACATATATATATACAATTAATCACCTTTTTGATTCACCACAAATTAGGAAATTGGCCTATATTTTTCTTTTTGTTTTTACACTTAGCTTGTACCATATGATTCTTTTCTATTTTTACTATATATACATGGTCGCCTTGTTGCCACCGCTCCTTCTGTGATTATATATATATATATATACTAAAAAAACCGCTTCTGTTTAGTTTTATATATATTTAAATTTAATATAACATCAATCTTTATCATTTTATTTTATAACATCAACAAAAAAAATTTATATTTGAAATAGAGATAATGAAATTGTCCCATTCTTTCGTAAGTTTGAATTTCTGACTTCTCAATTATTATAAGTTCAATTTTATTTTACTATTTGAACTATAAAACTAAATGTATCTCCATTTTATTAGGCCAACTGTCTTTTTCTTTTCCTTGTACGGTCTTTTTCATTTATTCACTCATTAAATTTGTTATCATTCTAAATGGACAGATTGAATCTGAAATTGACATAATATATATTAAATTATAGCAGTTTGTTGTTATTATATATATGTACTCTGAACCCACGTTGATGTGGCTGCATCCTAGTTTACAGGTTGCATCTTTACAGTTTATAAATCTAAGTTCTTCTTATTTTTTCCGATCTTAATTTAAACAAAAGAGAAAATGTGTATAATAATAGTATTGAAAAAATCATGATGACTCGAGAAAAAAGAGTGGAAGAGGACCAAGAGGGGGAATTGGTCTTGAGTCCATCATTGATTTGGGAATTCGTAATTTTCTTGCTTATGCATTGTAGTTTTGTAGTTATATGATTGGTAGGTCTAATTCCCGTCAAAGAAAAAGACCATATTAATATATCGAGGTGTTAGTCAAGTGAAATTTTCTAGTACAAATCATAGGTCGAAGATCTTCTAGCTATTTAGTATTAGTATATGCCATACGGTCCAAATCTAAACGCTTCAACAACTACAGATTTCGTAGAATCCTAACCACAAAACAAAAGGAATTAGCAAAGTCCTCTTGTAACATTACGCAGAAAGTGCTCGACAGTTTCAGTTGAGCTTCGTAAAAATACTTTCAACTACAAAATTAATGAGAACCGTCACAGTGAGTTTAGAAACACATCTCTTTCTGGTTTGGCGCCTGTTCCAATTTCGGCGAAGCTGTTACGGGCTATATATTATTATGTCCAAAACACGATGGGGAGTGACCCTACAAAAAGTAAAATACAACACAGGACGTGTTTATCACCGCGTAATCCCTTTTTTAAGTCTAACCGCGGAAATTGGAATTATTATTATTATTACTTTGTTTTTTAGCAGTCAAACTCAATGAAACGTATTAATATTAATATTATATACTAGGTCTCTTTTGTTTGTTGGAAATGCCTATGCCGGCCTTGAGCGCGTGCCATGTGGTTTTGTCTGGGAGTATGAAGCTTAAAGTTAAAAGTGTGTGTTGGGGAGTGTGCCATGGACTTAGGAAAGAGCTCCCAAACTTCCATTTTCAATTACCATCATTGGGCCATCGCCAATACCCTTTTGCGCTTTTTAATTTGTCGTCAATTCACTTGCAAAAATTGGCTATCATTACCATATCCTCTGGCTACAACTTATAATTGTGCTATTTCCTTCTGGGGAAAAAATTGTCCGATGTCAAATTAAATGTACTCCGCATATTTTTCTTGAATTATTAATTGGACATTTTTTGTTTAGTTTTTTTTTTCCCAATTATTGCACATTAAAATTATCGATGAAAATGAAAGAAATACACTCAAAAATGAAAATTTATGAAATTTGTAGGCTCCCCCCCTCCCTCTCTCTATTTTAACGAACGATGTCATACCTCTGCTTAATATTGGACAAAACACTTTCCAAAGTTGAAAATAACACTTTTATAAAAAACAGAAAGTTACCTGTAAGTTACACACAACTCATGAATAAATTTAAATTCAGTACTAAAAGAGATTCTAAATTTAATTAAATTCATACAAAAATATTTAGAAGAAAGAATAATTTTAATATTTCAAATAAATAAAATTAATCTTACACTTAAAAAGTATAAAAATAGTAATATAACAACAAAATAAATATAAAAAAGCTATCTTTAGATGACAAATACTAATAAAAATAATTAGTTCCAATTGAGTTTCTTGTTTTCGTATAAATGGCTTTGAACTTGACTGAGGGCCCGAACACGCCTTAGATCTTTCCCAGAAGCAGATGACTTGACCAAAATTGCAACCGAGTATTAAACCCATAAAGTGACAAAAAGAGAAAAAAATAATGAAATTACCACATCCCTGTATCTGATATACGAACATACGGTTGTTGAGATCCCGATGTCCCTTTTTAACTTTTCATGGTTGGATTCTATGATTTTTGAGACAACGATGTAACAAATTTTGTTCAACCCTCGGTGTATATTTGATTCCAAATATTGAATGAAAATTTAATATACTCTGTCAAACTTAGACTGAATTGAACCATAATTTAGATTGAACCCAAATAAATATAATCGTTTCATATTTCCAACAGGTTTTGGCTGCTATTGCATATATATGTAGAATTGCCCTTAAATTTTTAATCCGGCCGGGACTTCCAAAATTTTGGGTCCTACAAAGCCTAACACCACACCGCCATAGATGTTTTTGCCGAGAGAGAGAGAGAGATGAGTTGACTCTGGATGGCTTTTGACGTCAAAGTCGTTACATCATACGATACGTTTTTCGGCCCCAACGCCTGCTTGGATATTTCCTCCGACATGCCAAGAAGGTTCTGATTGCTTTTTTACTATCTTATTCAACTCCGATAGGGCATAAAAGCAAACCCCCTCATTTCGCTGCAACCTTACACCAAACCCATCCCCTTTCACTCTCTCTGCTGATCAAGTATTCCCAAAAAATGGCGGCCAAACGCTTCTTTGATGATTCTGATCAAGACTCAGATAAGCCTTGCGACAAACGGATCAGAACTTCTCGACCTTCTTTTGCTTCGTATGTACTTTAACTAGACTTCATTTGAATTGATTAATTATCTGCTTCTTTGTTTGTTTAGTTTAGAGCTCAAAAAATCTCGCCCACGCCTTCCTTAGTAATAAACCAATTGCAATTGACAGGGTAATAGGAGAAGTGGTTATGGTGAAAAACATGCAGAACCTTTTCTCAACCTTGGAGCCTTTGCTTAGAAAAGTGGTAAGTCATTAAGCTTCGACTCACTTGCAAGTAGGCTAGCCTGTATTGTTCATTTGGTTCAATTAATATCCACTAATGGAAGCTATAATTCATTCGGTTAGGTGACTGAAGAGGTGGAGCGAGTTATGAGGCATTGTTGTCCTCGCTCTATAACCAGGTCTCCTTCCTTGAGAATCCAGGCTCCATCGGAGCACCAATCGAGCCTTCAACTAATCTTCAACAAAAGGCTTTCCCTCCCAATATTCACTGGAAGCAGGATTCTGGACAGTGACGGGAACCCCATCCAAGTCCTTCTTGTTGAGAAGAACGGCAATCAAATGGTTCCCACCAGTCTCTCATATCCCATCAAGCTCGAAATTGTGGTTCTGGATGGAGATTTTCCAGCAGATGATAACGAGACATGGACAAGCGAGGAGTTTAATAGGCACATGTTAAAGGAGAGAACCGGGAAGCGACCATTGCTTGCTGGAGATTTGAACCTCACCATGAGGGATGGGATTGCACCAACTGGGGACATTGAGTTTACCGACAACTCTAGCTGGATTCGGGGCAGGAAGTTCAGAGTGGCCGTCAGGGTGGCTCCGGGGATTAATCAAACTGTTCGGATTCGCGAAGGCATGACTGAAGCATTTGTCGTTAAGGATCATCGCGGAGAACGTAAGTTTTATCATAATTCACTGGCATTTTTTTTAGGCATAGTTTCTGCAATTTGCAAGCATGATTGTTTAGGATAAACATATATAGATTGTGGTTAGTTTGGATTCCTACATGATATTCTTGATCAAATGCTTGCATATGTTTTTCCCATTTTATAGAATCTAGACCTTCGATAGTTTTTGACTCTTGTTTCGCTTCAACTTAATCATAATTAATATAGATAACAATACTAATAGGATCAACCTGTCTGTTCCTTTATTGATATAAGGTTATATATAGGTTGTTGATAACTACCAGATGGAGAAACCCAGTTTTTAAATCAATTTATTTTCTGGTGATTAGAGAGGAACCAATCAAGAATAAAATCATTAGGATATTTCATATAATTAAATTCATGCACACATCTTATTAATTTTGTTAGATCACCCATGAATCCAAGTGGTGTGCTAAAAGAAGTAGAAAAAAATGAAAAAGAGAAGGAGATAGAAAAGATGGATAACTTTTTTGCATTTGGCATGATGGGAATATTGTCATCTTTCTATAGGTTAGAGACTATATGAATATATTGAGAGAGAATACTAGAGTTGTACATATAATGAAACATTCCACTTTAACAAAAACATTAATTATACTATCAACCAAAAACAAAATAATTATACACTTCATAGATATTGAAGCACTGGCCCTCCTTTCAAACCAGAATATTATATATAGGGCATCCCTTTCACCCTTTGGAACAACCAAGTGGTTGTCATCACTCGTCATCCTATATTTTTTTTTCTTTTTTAAATCATGACTAGAAACTCGAAAGTATTGGTCTTAATCAAAGCACAGCTAAGAGCTTTTACCAGAAACCTTACAGATGCTCATGGTCCTACCTCCGCAACTTTTCTATTGTTAATTAAAGCCCATGATATATAATCCCACCAATTGGTAATATGAATTCTATTGTATTTTAATTATCTCAATTTCTAAACTGGTTTTTGCAATTTGCCGGTTGTGTGTGAATTGATCTCAGTCAAAGACAATAAGGTCAAGCTCATAGGCTCATAGATAATTGTAGTTATTAACTAATTGGCGATGAGTTTTTTTTTATTGAGTTAATTAGCGATAATTTTATATTAATCATTAAACTTGTTATGGCTCTGAAACAAATCTATTACATGTATTGTGGTAGACTAATTAAACTAATTTATTTTCATTCATGTTAGTCTACAAATATAATTACGCTGTTTACTAATTAAATTAGTTCTAATTGAATACATTTTTATTTTGGTGAAGTGTACAAAAAACACTATCCGCCGATGTTGGGCGATGAAGTGTGGCGGCTAGAGAAGATTGGGAAAGATGGAGCTTTCCACAGGAAGTTGTCCGCGGCGGGGATTCGCACAGTGCAAGAGTTTCTCAAGTTGTCGATTGTTGATCCTCAGAAGCTCAAAAAGGTAAAGATATTCCCATTATTACGCAATTAATTTGTTGTCTCTATTAATATTTGTATGTAGATTAATTTTTGTGTTGTATGGATCAGATTTTAGGGGTTGGGATGTCGGACAAGATGTGGGAAGTGACAATCAAACATGCAAGATCTTGTGAGATGGGGAACAAGCTTTACGTGTACCGTGGTCCTAATCTTGCCTTTTACTTGAATCCAATTTGCCAAATAATTAAAGCTGAAATGAATGGCCACATTTATTCGGGCAGAGAACTCACCAATAATATCAGTAGGGTACGCGCGTACCACTATCCATCTCCTTTAATTTTTCTTCTTTTTACTATCATTTAGCGGTGGTTTGATGATTAACTAAAATAATGTTAATTTGCAGAACTATGTAGAGAATGTGGTCAGAGACGCTTATGAGAGATGGAATTGCTTGGAGGAAATTGACGAACTCTTGAATGATAATGTTGCCTTATTAACCCAAGGTATGAATGACTATGTTCTTTTTTGAAGATAATCCTTTCATTTGTTGGTATAGACATCTATTAATTAATTACGATGTGATTTAGAATAACTGGGTTGACTTGACAGGTGAAAGTGTGGAGCAATTTGGGAACAACAACCATCAAACATCGGTGATAACATATGACGAGAACGATTTCTTCAGTGACAAAAACAGAGAGGTTGGGAGCTATGGATCAAGTAGCAATGCACAAATTGGTGGATGCACTGAGTGGAATCCAACATCCTTCGCAAATGGCATTGCTTTTAACTTCTCAGACTCTCAGTCGGAGGGGAATATAACGCCCTCCGTCTCTGTCTCTGCCTCTGCCTCTTTTATTGATGGGCCTCCAACTGCAAGATGGCCTTAGGCCTTAGCTGTATATAGGTTAGCAGATCAAGTGGAATTACTAATTAGGCTTACTGTCAAGTGCTTTAGCCCTCCTAAAAACTGTGTCTAAGTCTCTCATGGCTTAGATTGGGCTTTTTTCTCATTGTTATTAGTAGATCTTAGTTAGAACGTGGTAGGGCCATTTTAATGATGGGCCGAGTCCTCTCCTTCAAAAGCGCAACCTTCCCCTTGTTGGGTCAGTGTTGCTTTGTTTACTATAAGTCAGTCATAATCAGCATGTCATGTAACTAGACTTCTGTAACGTGATCCTTTCATCTGGTTTGCATTTTGGGTTTTCAATTTCATGTGGCTTCGGCCGAACACCTCAGTCAGTTTTTGAATTTGAAGTTTCAACTGCTATTTAATAATAAATAAAAAACTAATTTGATAATTATCTATAAATGTGTAAAAAATATTTTTCAAATTATTTAAGTGAGAGATTATGGTAATCCAGACTAAATGGGCCTATTTGACTGGATTAAACTTGATTGTCAAGGGGTTCGAGATTTAATTTACATGAAAATTTGTTGAGTTTCAAGTTCAAGTTCTTCGAAAAATTAGTAGAAGTGAGGGTCACAACCTAACCTATATGTTTAAACATTGGATATTTATTGGTCAATGTTGATATTTTTTTGAGAAAAGTAGTCTAGATAGCATTAATATTAAGGTAGTGTTTGATTCAGGAAAAAATTTTTTCCCTGAAAAGTTACATTCCCAGGAACCTCATTCCCAGGAATGAGATTCCTAGAAAAGTTACATTCCCAGGTTTGGTCCCTCTCGCGTCGGTCATCTTCATCCAAGCATCCCAGATGAACCCAGATGAATACAGAGTGCAGAGAAGCAGAAACTCACCTGTAGACGAAGACGATAGCGAGGAAGGATCTGATCTCTGCGATGGGATGAGGTCTCGAGTCTGAAAGATGATGGCAATTCTCAATCTTTCACTTTCTTTGGTGAATTTAGTGCAAGTTATAGGGGTGTGGGGTTGGTGGCTGTATCCAGAAAATGATCTTGTATGGCAAAGCGATTGGTCATTTAGCGCCTTTCACTTCGTGGAATTATCCCTGTATACTCGAAATTTCTTTTACAATTCTCAATCTTTCACTATCTCCAGTGAGTTTATTATATAAGTTTTTAGGGGTGTGGGGTTAGTGGCTTTTGTACTTAGCCCCCAATAACCAATCAGGGAAGCCAAGATATCGCAAGAATAAGTTTATTGAGGCTGAAAGTCACACGAGATTACGTTATTGAGACTGAATATTATGCGGGATTTTCAAGAAACTTTTATTCCCATCTATATCGGTGGGAATAAAACTTTCCCAAACTCTTCATAATCTACATTCTTGAGAATAAAAGTTTTTCAGAAATAAATTTAGAAAACTTGTAATAAACGAGGTAATTTTTTTTTTTTAATTTTTTTAAGAAAATTTAAAACTTAATATGAAACAAACTCCTTAAGAGTAATATTATATATCTTTTAGGATTTGAGTGCAAGCAAGGACTT
Source organism: Gleditsia sinensis (assembly GCA_037074535.1). Taxonomy (NCBI): domain Eukaryota; kingdom Viridiplantae; phylum Streptophyta; class Magnoliopsida; order Fabales; family Fabaceae; genus Gleditsia; species Gleditsia sinensis. The sequence continues at coordinate 32,378,759 of CM073474.1, read as the reverse complement.
TTGAAGCCATCTGGAAAGGTCGTCAGTACGGGTACATTAGAAATTTAAACTACTCCAAATCTTGTGGGGACAATGTAGACCCAAGATTGTGGTATTAAAGAAGGGGACATCTCAACTCGGGCGGCAATACGAGAGCCGAGGACCACACTCTCTTCAGTCAAGGAGTTTGGAATGTCTCTCACGATATTGGACCAGTATTCTCATTTCTAAGTTCTGCACAAAATCACTCGGTCTTGTGTGATTGGGGACTTTTCTGTTTCCTACCCCACAATGTATGCATTAATTTTAATTTTCAACATATCTACCCAATTATATTTTACTATAACGTCAAATGAAAACCTACACAAAATTTATTAAAAAGAATAAATCAGAAGAAGATTAATTTATAATTAAAAGTAAAAAAATAAAAAAAATTGATAAAATTATTAAAAAAATTAATAATTAATAATTAATAATTTATTTATTTATTTTATTTATAATAAAATACTGTAGCAGCGTTTAAATCATAGCCGACCCAACTAATGATAAAAGACTTGTCCTTTGATTGATTGTTAAATTAAAACGTAAGACTTGAATGAATGTGAACATGGAAACTTGACAAATACCAGGAAATTTCTAGGATTTTGCCCCCTCTATTCAGTAACTGCTCCACAACCACAACTCGACCTGTGCTCTGTCCACGAAGTCCTTTGTCCCTTCGCCTAGGAAACTCCTTTTAAGCAGAAAATCTTGTTTCTTCATCATAACCAACCTCTTCTTCCAAGCTGTGAATCATCGATATCCTTCTAACATCGCAAACATTTTCCTAATGTTCAAACTTGTATGCTTTATTTTTGCCTTGTCTCCCTTCTTCATCAATGCCTTTGGCAGCAACTCAATTTGTCCCACAGACAACTGTGCCAATGGACTTAAAATCCGCTACCCTTTTTGGCTCTCCCGAGGCTCCCCTCCAGATCAGTACTGCGGTTACCAGGAATTTGGCCTTATCTGCTCCGTCCATGGAGGCTACCCCATTTTCTCTCTACCCCCTGGATTATATTACCAAGTAACGAAGATAGACTATGACAATCATAGCATTGGCCTCGTTGACCTCGACACTATAAACCGAACTTGTCCAAGGGCACTGCACAAAGTTCCCCTGGGCAATTTACCGCTTTCTCACTCCCCTTTGAACTTGAACCTTAGTTTTCATTACAATTGTACTTCTCAACCCTCTGATGCGACTCCTATAAGATGTTTGACGTCTGGTGTGAATGAGTCCTTTGTGTATGTGATGGCGAATGATCCTAAAGATTTTGATTGGTCTAAGAATTGCCAGGAGAACGTTGTGGTGACAGTGTTGAAGAATCAGATTACAAGGGACCAACGCTGGATGAGTGGGTTTGCAGGGGCCTTAAATAAAGGGTTTGAGCTTGATTGGCAAACAGCTAAGAGTTGCGATGAGTGCGAGGCTTCTGATGGACATTGTGGCTACAGTAATACCAGAAAGGAGTTATTGTGTTTCTGCAAGGATGGCAACGTACGAAGCAATAGCTGCATAGGTACGCTAGCTGGGTCATTTATTGATTCAACAGTTTTATATATCCTATTTTTTTCGCTCGCAAACTCAAAACTGATTATGTCCGTGTCCTGGTTTTCAGTTTATATTTTGCTTGAGCAAGGTTTAGTTTGATTTATCCCCTCATACTACGCGCAGTTTTCTTCTTTTTACAATTTGCCTGCAATAGTCCACAGCTACAACATATTGACTTCAGGTTCCGAACCCGTTTTCCAAGATTCATGTTTTAATTAAGTATTTTTATTGTGCATTGTTTAAGTGGCAGGGAGAAGCAGGACCCGTTTGTCGAAGCTAATTATTGGTACGCTCACGTCATTTTTTTCATTCATATAATAGTCATGCAATGGTCCTGTAATGATTGAAATTTTTTAAAGAAACATACTACGGGAAAAAATAGAAAATGATTATACATGAATAAACATTCGAAGCAGTATTTGTTGATCATTAGGAATTCAAGCTTGTTATGCAGAATACTGGGCAATCTTTCACTAAAATATGTACTTTCATATTCACATTTTTAGCGACGGAGGTCCTGATTCTGTCAGAATACTCCATCACCTGAACTTTCTTCTATTTTTGCTTACAGGTTTAATAGCTGGAGGAATTGGAGTACTGCTGATATGTATAATTATTTTCTGTTTAAGACGTCAATTATCATTACTGATGTCGCCAGAGTTTTGGAAGATGACAAAAAACGATCAAGACGTTGAGGCCTTCATCAGAAACCATGGACCTCTGACCATAAAAAGATATAAATTCTCTGAAATCAAGAAAATGACAAACTCTTTCCAGGTCAAATTGGGAGAAGGAGGTTATGGTAGTGTATTCAAAGGAAATATAGTCAATGGAAATCCTGTGGCTGTGAAGGTATTGAATGCATCCAAAGGGAATGCTGAAGATTTTATCAACGAGGTTGCTAGCATCAGCAAGACTTCTCATGTAAATATCGTCACTCTCCTTGGTTTTTGTCTGGAAGGCCCCAAAAAAACACTTGTTTATGAACTTATGCCCAACGGATCCCTTGAAAAGTTCATACACAACAAGGACTCTCAGACTGATCCATCTTTGAGTTGGGAAATATTGCATCAAATTGCACAAGGGATAGCTAAAGGCCTGGAGTACTTGCACAGGGGTTGCAACACTGGATTTTACATTTTGACATCAAACCAAATAATATCCTTTTGGATAAAAACTTCTGCCCAAAAATCTCAGATTTTGGGCTGGCTAAGCTCTGCTCAAAAACACACAGTTTCATCTCAATGTTGGATGCTAGAGGGACAGTGGGGTATATAGCTCCAGAAGTATGGAACAGAAACTTTGGAGGAGTCTCACATAAGTCTGATGTCTATAGTTACGGAATGATGATTTTAGAGATGGTTGGAGGAAGACAGAATATGAACAGAGAAGCGAGTCAATCATGTGATGTATATTTTCCTCATTGGATATACAAGCATATTGAGTTGGGCAACAATATAGCATGGGATGGTGTTGCGACCCCAGAGGAAAATGAAATTGCAAAGAAAATGATTATAGTGGGATTGTGGTGCATACAGACAATCCCATCAGATAGGCCTCCCATGAATAGGGTGATTGAAATGTTAGAAGGGAGCTTAGAACAGCTGCAAATACCACCAAAGCCTTTCTTATTTTCTCCTACGAGAACTGGAGATAAATATTGTACTTTTACAGGTGATGCTTCATTTTCCTCTTATAATCAATGTACGCAGTAGACAGAATTCCTAGTTTAGGCAAATGAAATCATGCTGCAAACTAGAAGAATGAGAAACAAATCGAAGTGCAACTTATCCAAAAGCTTCAATAACAATTCAAGTTGTTTGTTATGAGATTAAGTCAAATCCCAAATTAAGATGATAATAAATATATAGAAGGGAATGTGAAATTTATATTATTGTCTAATCAAATATTGAAAACTTGATAATATTTTTTTCATTGGATAGATTGAGCTTCATAGGTAGACATTTTAATACATGGAGTCACTGACATACAATGTATATCTATATGAACACAATTAACATCTTGGCATCAATTGATTAGACTGTCTTAGTATATTTAAAAGCATTATAAACAAAAAATTTGTAATCACAATTTAAAAATTATGTTTTGTCATCAAGTGAAGAACAAAGCATATGCACCAGCAATTGTTAGATTTAGTAGTAAACAGGTTATATTCTTAAGATAATGACATAAATTTAATTTTTGGAGTGGACATTTTTTGGAAGAAATTCTTATCCGAGATTATTAGCCTATGGCACCAGTAGCACGTGAAGATACTCTAAAAGACCAAAAAAAAAAAAAAAAGAATAAAGCATATGCCATTTTTGGGAGCTTTTCTGCTATCAAGGCTTGTCCTGTTTAAAAGCTTGTGTCCTGTAAATGCAATGCAGTTGCAGCCAATGTGAGACCAGCTATTGTTCCAAGAGGATTTGAACTATCCTCTTTTGCTCAGTCTGTGCGCTTTCTTTTTATCTCTTCTAGATCCAATATTTTTTGTTGAGCCTGATGCCTGATGCATATCTGTGCATGTTTAGTTTGTCTTTAATTTTGTTTTTCGTGTTTTGCTGTGTTCTTTCTTGTCGTTCAACTGCCTCAATTTTTTTTGTGTGTGTGTGGAAAATGTCTCCATTAATTTAAAAAAAATTATGAATAGGTCTTGTTAATTCCATGTTTCTATTTTCCAAGGGAGTTTCATCGTTTTCCCCCCATGCGTGAAGAATATTGGGCTACTATTCTTGAAGTCAGCTAGCTGTTCTGTTTTCAACTGAATTTTTTAGCAGCCTCTGTATATATCTCTATCCAATTTTCCGATTAATACGTGGATAAGGACTACCTCCAAATGAACCAAAATTCACATATTTTGTCTTTCCCCCTTTCTGAAACAAACATGAAGCTCCCATACACAAAAATTTTCATATGAAATTTTGAACGGCTTTTTCAGCTTCAAAATTAATACCACCCCCACAGATTGCCACCTATCACCTGTTACTAACACTAGCACTTCTTTGAGTGACAGTCCCTTTCGTTTTCTCCCAAATGTTCAGAATATTACTGACCCACCTAATAAAAAAAAAATTTAGTTATTGTTGTTGTTGTTGTTCAGAACATCACTGTATTCTACGATTGTCCCTCCGAGATTTCTGGTATTAATTACTTCACGTGCATGCCAAAACGATGCTAGCAAACTTGCATTCTATGTGAAGGGAACTCAATTACAGCAATTCCCAGGCCTAAGAACTGCGGGTTTGGTATTCAGATGTCACTTTTAGAGGATATTGCTTTGGACTCTGAGGTTGAAAATGGAAGGGATGCGCTGAAGAAAGCTTTGGATGAAGGGTTTGATGTGCAGTATAATGAAGAGTGGTGGTCTGAGTGCACAACATGCAGGGCTTCTGGAGGAATATATGCGGGACGAATGAGAACGATATGTTTCAGTTTTCATGTTACTGCCGTGGCCGAACTCATGATTCTGTGTGTTCTACTCGCAGCAGTGGGTCCGTTTGGTACGCTGAAATGGAATAGAATCTGAGATAGAAAGTATAATTCCATTGTTTGATTTGATGGAATAGATCATTTCATGGAATACTCCATTCTATCATATGATGGAAAATGGACTCCTTCCAATAATGGATGGAATTCATGATTTCATCATAAAATAATGCTAACTTCAAAATTTTTATATTACAATAATTTAATTTAATTATTAAAAAAATTAATTTGATTATACTTTGTAAAAATTAATTTGTAAGAATTTTTTTTAAAGAAAATTTATTTTTTTTTAAAAAAAATTTTTATTTAAAAAAATTAATTTAATCATTTTATTTATCTTATCTTTCTATTCTTTCAATTTCTATTAATCAAATAATAAAATATCACATTACCTAATTCTTTCCATTGCATACTAAACAAGGTAATAGCATTCTATTCTCTTTTCTATTCCCTCTTCCTTTCTTCTTTTCATTCCATTGAAATTTATTCCAGCGTACCAAACGGACCCTTTTTCTCTTGTCAAGTTCCTTCAGTCAATTTCATAGTATCTACATGTGCAGTGTTTTGATGACAGGAGGAAGGGAACAATGTTTCACAACTGGCTTTAGGTATGACATCGCTATGACTATGTCCTCTAGCTGCATATGATATCTTATTTTAAACATATTCAGTTTTTATTTTTAAAATTTTGTTATTTAATAAATATGTTGATTTTGTGAAATTAAAAATTTACTAATATTTATATTCAAATCAAATTAGTATAGGTGAGTGTAAATGTTATTTGATTTTTAAATTTGATCTTTTATAATTATAAGAATATTTTTATTTTGTTTAATGATTATGATAAACTTTTTTTAAAAATTATAAAATTATTATTAATTATTTTTTAGAAACACTGAAATTTGTTTTTACCCTACTTTTAAAAAGTATTTCTAAAAAACACATTTTATATTTTATATTTTAAACAAAAATAAAAACAGAAATAAAGTAAATCAAACAGGGTCTATTTACTTGTCTACTTTTCACAGGTTGGACCAGGATCTTCTACTGTGGGGTCAAACACAGCACGCTATGCTGTGGGGTGAAACAATGTCGTTGGGCATCCCGATGGCAGGAGAAGGCCAGATTAGCACGAGACGTGGCAACCCAGCAAGGCAAGCGACTGGTAAAATCTACCAGTCGCTTGTTTCGGCTTTGGAAATTAAACCAGTCAACTGGTACATAGACCAGCCGACTGGTGAATTTTACCCCAAAATCCGAAGGCTGCCAGGCCTAGGACCAGTCGCCTGATCTAGAGCCTGGTTGCCAGTGGACTGCATGGTCTAGTCGACTATTAAAAGTAACAGTCGACTGGTCCGTGAAAAACAGGCAACCAGGCCCTCGACCAAGCACCTGGCTTTTGATACATTCCAAAAGACCAGTCGACTGGCCCACCCGTCAGTCGACTGGTCTTCCTTATTAAACTTGGATTTTCTCAAATTTTTTCCATTTCTCTTCTCCGCCACTTGTGGCTCTCTCTCGAAACCTGAATTCCACAACCCCGATTTCAATTTCCAGCCAAAATACACTGATTAACTTCCTCCAAATACCATCTAGATCAAAACCCACAGCAAAATCCTCATGTTTTAAACCCAAAATCGAAGGAAATAGCCAAAATCGCGGGTAGGGTTTCCTGGTTCTGGTTTGTTCGAGTATTGATTGAATTTTACTGTAAATGCCTCTGAAGACATCCTTCAAGAGACTAAGGGTAGGCGGAGGGGGGTCTAGTTCATCTAAATCTCCTCAACCACTACTCACCTCGGCAGAGCAAGAAAGGAGGTACCAGAAGTCTTTCATGAACAGAATGGTGGTGCAGGGTATGTACTTTAATGTCGAATTTCTGGCTAGTGAAATATTAGAATTGGCACAGTTAGTTAAAACTCAGGCAATGGAACAGTACCTTAGCCACGATACACCATATTCACGCTCTGTAATTAGAGCATTTTTTTACAAATCTTACATATAATGAGGAGGAATTAGAGTTCACATCACAGGTTAGAGGGGTTAAGTTTTCATTCAACAAAGACTTATTTGCTAGAGTAGTTGGATTGCCTATCTTGAGGCTGATGCGGATGTTTGCAAATTAGATGAAAGCTTGGCTGAAATTACATAGTATAAGAGAGATGTTGTTGTGTCTAGGATTTTAGGACAAAAGGTGTCTCCAAATATGAAAATTTATTACAAGGATCTGAGTGTGGACACCAATGTTATTTTTTATATGGTCAGCCATATGATACTCCCGAAGGTTGGCAATTACTCTTATATGAGTGATTTAGAGCAAATTATGGTATATTGTTGGTTGCAAGGTAAGGTGATAGACTATGCTTATTGTATGCTAAAATTCATGATTACAGCCCATAAATAAGTCAAAAAGGGTTTGCCTTATGCTTTTACTATCACTAGGCTCTTGCAATATTTTAACATTAATACTAAAGATGGACAAGTGATTATCCCTAAATCTTTTAATGAATATAATATGAATAGAATGGGGTTTACAAAGAAGGATAATATGTGGATCTGGAAAAGGGAGAATGAGGATAATCCTATTGTACAAAAAAATGTCACTAGGAATCAACAACCATCCACAGGGGATCAAGGAACTTCAAATTCAAGCAATCCTGTGCTTCAACATATCATGACCATGCTAGAGACTACAAATTCTAAATTGGCAACAATGGAATGCACTCTGGCAGATTTGAGCACCCGTGTGATAGGGATTGAACAAAATTTGGCTGGCCTTTCTGTTAGATTAGGCAAAGTTGAAGATTCAGAACATGAAAACATTGAGCATGAACATGAGGCACCAGATGGACACATGGAGCATGAGCATGAGGCAGTAGGGGATCAAGAGCCAGGGCATCACATAGAGCATGAAGAACTAGATGTAGGGGGTGAAGAGCCAGAGCATGGAGCTTAGTTTATTTATTTAGTTTAGTTGCTTTGTTTTAATTGTATTAAACTTAGACAATTTTGTATTGGCCCCCTTTTTTCAAAAAAACACAGGGGAGTCTGAGTTATCTGGAAATTGTAACTAAGTTAATGTATCTAATTGACGCTTTCAATTCAATGAAATGGAATGGATTTAATTGCCATTTGGATGGATGGATTGAATTGTGACCCTGTGCATATTGTATTAGAATTATATTGATCATGCTTGTATTACTTGTGGTGACTCTGTATTGACGCTTTGATCATGCTTGTATTGACAATTTTGATCATGCTTGTATTACTTTTTGGGCTGCTTGATTGTTTAGAAACTGTCTTTCTGCATCATGACCTTATGCATGTGCTCAAGAAATTGGTGGGGAGTTTGCTTACACTCTATAAAGTTTGTTGAAAGAAGAATTTCTGACAGCTTGCATGTCTATGAAAAAGGAACTTCAAGATCATCATTTTGTGTACTGTCAAGACTGCCCACTGGAGAGGTCTAAGAATGAGTACATGCTTGAACTATGCAAGGGGCAAGGGTTAAGATGCAAATTGCAGGTAAGCTGTTCTCTGAATTTTTGTATAATGTTTCTTGTGGCAATTTGCTTCTTGCTTCATTTTTTTTCATTCTTCATTCATCAGATTTATTATGGTGGCATGTATATGATGTTATGGTATGCTTCTTGACTTATTCTGTTGTTTAGTGAATCAGAAATAGAGTGGAGTTCATTATCTTATTTTGTTTCTTTAGTACCAAAGATAATGGGATCTCAAAATGTTGCAAGGTTTATAAATCATAGATGATGTTTATATGTAAACGCTTACATGTGCTAAACTAGTGCTATTCGAAATTAATAAGCACATTTCCTGAAAAAAAAAATAGTCTCTTCGCCTAGCCAAACAGATATTAGTGTATTTCATAGTGTAACATCTTGAGTTTTAAGGTTCATTATCTATTTTCTGCTTTCTTTTTTTGTTTCTTTTCTTTTAGATAATGAAGCCGAAAAGAAAAATAAGTACTGATAATTTCAAGTTCAATCTGTGGTGAACTGATAAGGATCACTTGGTGTTAGGTGTTATAAAATTTCTTTTTGAAGTGTTACACAAAATCCTGTCAATGGGATGAGTCCATCAATTAGTGCAGCTCTCTTTTCTTTCTTCCTTTTTTTTAGGCCTTTGCTTTTCATCTAACTTTACTAATATGATAGACATTCCCATTGAAGTGGAGACTCCAGATTGCCATTATTATCATGTAAAGATTAAGTTGATTTTATATTCATATTTTTTCATTCTAACATATCTCATAAGGAGGAAATCTTAACAGATTAATTTACAAGAATTAGTGGGGGAAGAAGAAGAAAATTATCTTTTGGGCATATATTAATTGTTTATTTTCTATTTCTTGTCTGCAACTTGCCTTTTTTACTAACAGGAAAGTGAATGCACATGAGGAGTTGACATGGGTAGGTGGGCTTCATGTACCCCCTTCCTTACAATTGCTTATCTAAATAGCTAAGAGGTTACCAAGAGCTCAACCTACTCAAAACCTAGTAGAGATGGTTCTTGTGGACATACCCATAGAAGGATCCAGAGCCGCAGCCTCAGTTGAGAGCTTCATGTATGCCGATCAAAACACATCAAACCTTGGAAAATTTCTAGTGCTATTAGAAAAGGGGAAAGAGCATGTACAAAAAACCCTATTTCCAAATTTGTCATATGGATATATACATGAATGGCTGGTTACGGGAAAGTGAAACCCTATTTGACCACGCTGTATGTTTCTGTATTGAGTGTAGATTTCTCATTAAATAAATAAGCAATTTTGAATGTACTTGCGGATTTTCTGTTTCTGTATTTTTTGGCTGATCATAATACATTGTTCTAGAATACATTGTAAACACATCTAAAAGCTCAAAGTTTCATAAATTCTCTAATTTGCATATAACTAAAAGTTAGGAAAAAGGTCAAAAGACATAACCTTCAAAAATATCATGCTTCAAAATATACATTAGTAGCCATGGAAAATTGTCATTTCAGCGTTCAACTTTGTTAGCATCCGAGATATCTCCAAATAACTCGATGGCATCAAGCGATTGCATGTGTTGATTAATAGGTGCCTGCGGCAATTAAGACCAATATTTATGAACTCGAAACTTCAAAATAATAAGGGTTCATTAAGAATTGGTTAACGAATATTTATGATGTAAGAAATCTTCCTACCGTTAACATTCTAATATAACTGAATTCACTCTCATGCTGTGATTGAGTCCTCTCAATAGGTCCTATGCATGTAGAAGCGGATATTTTCGTGTGATTCACACTGCATGTCGAATAGTTCTACAAAGACAAGATAAGTTAAAATATTCATAAAATAATAAAAAATTTCAAACTCATAAAAACAAGCACAAATTCACTTACTTAAGAATCATTTGTCCTCATGACTTTTCTTTTTTGTCGAGATTGAACTTCAATCCAACTCTTCAACTGTTTTTTACTCTTTATTCCTATTTTCTTCTTGAATCCATTTGCTTGTAGACCATATTCATTTGCTGGTTGTATGGTTGTACCAATCCCATCATCCGGACTTTGTTGCCTCAAATGAAGTTGCATGACTTTATTTGTCAGTTCATCTACAGCTTTATTTACCATCAGATATGCTTCTGGACAATCGCACACCTCAGTTGCTAATCTTATTAGCTTGGGACATAGTTGTTTGAATCGTTGGGTGCTTCTGAGCCTAGTATTTTCTTTAATTTCATTCCCTCTTAAATCATGGAACACATCACTTCGGGCTTGTTTTTTCCACCTCTTTAAAACATACCGATCAGGAAGTGTTTTAACATCCATCACATCAAGGACCTTCAATGCATGACAACATAATATACCAAATGTTTCGAACTTCATGCAGCCACAAGAAACGGATTTATTGACAAGATCAAACAACACTATATACGATCTCTCTTGATTGACCATGGCAACAACATACTCAAAAACCGACTGACTTTCATTCCTATGTTTTATACATGTAGCAGCATATAAATCAAACTCTTTCTAAAACAAGTCAAATATAGTCATAGTATAAACTTGAGCAAGTTGTTGTAGCATAAGTGAATTCTCCATTTTCAATCTAGGTAGTTCTTGTCGGGACTCAAATTTATGTTTCAACTCATTATACCGATTCTCATCTACAACTCTTTCAAAGTGCTTGAAGAATTGAGTAACGTGTAAATCCAGTTTCATGCAACTCTTAAAGATAGAATTTAAACTTTCACTAAGTTGGGTGCTTCGTATACCGAGGGTGAAAGCTTTCTTCATATGGCAAACATCCCACTTATGCTTTATCTTGTATAAAGAATTCAGCCAACTATTTTTATGTATACTATATTTTGACAACATGCTAGTCCATGCCATTTCAAATTGTATTTCCTCCTCATATCCATACATGCATTTTTTGAAATCAGTCAAAAAGTGAGAGCCATCTTTCATTAAATTTCCTAAATGCTTGATGCCATTTTGCATTAAGTGCCATGTACATAGTCTATGACAACTTTCAGGCATCACCTCATGCAATGCCTTTGCCATCGCTTGGTCTTGATCGATGAAAATAGTAAGGGGCATTTTTTGTTTATGTGCCTCCAAAAAAGTTTTAAATAACCATTTAAAAGATTCAGCGGTTTCATCGTACAATAAGGTTGCTCCAAAAATTACGACTCCCCTGAAATGGTTCATTCTAAAGAATAAAGCAAGCGGCCGATGTGCATTATTAATACTGTAAGTTATGTCAAGAGATACTACATCACCAAAGTAGCTATAATCTATTAACATTCTTGCATCTGCCCAAAATACATTGGTTATGTGTTCTTCTATATCCATTTGATAAGTATAAAAAAATGATGGATTTTTTGACATTTGATATTGAAAATATTGCAACAAACACCTAACTTCGTCGTAGACCATACTTCTTTGTCTCTTAATTTGGATATAATTTTTTGCATCTAACCGGATAAAACTGAGATTAGCTCTTTCTCCAGCTTCCTTACTCATCAAGTCAAAACATGCTTTTTTTCGGAGCCCAAAATCACTAGCCAACTTAATCTCGTAAGTTTGGACATCAGATAATTTGCGTTGAGATACCAACATGTGAACAGTCTCGTGAAGATACATAGGGTGATTATATTCTTCCACAAACTCATTTATATGATACATTACATTCTTGAGTGTGACCCCCATCCTTGCTTTACAGTTAGCTCTGGTCTCTAGGCGAGGGTTTGTGGTAGCTATATCTCTTTACAACAAAAAAATTTATAAGTTATAGTTCTATCTTTTGGTCTACGATTGAAATAATGCTTTCTAACTACAAATTCTATTTTTCCACTGTAATCCACCCAAAACTTCCAAACTCCGTCTAAAGTATCAAACTTCATACCTAACTCAGGCTTCGATATGGCTTCTGTAGAATGTATTTTCTCTTCCCGTGTAGCAATAGCTTCTGTAGAATGTATTTTCCTTTGCTGTGCAACATCCTCTGGTAACTCCATTTCTGCCTGCTGAGATGCGTGCTCCATAAAATGTTACTCTTCCTACACTAGCTTTTCTTCCTTCTGCTTTGTGAGGGGTTTGCTCACCAACTTCGTTTAGGTTTCCCACCCTCCCATGTTCGTTCTTCATGGCTTTTATGCAACTAAACACATAACGCTGCGTTTTGTTTTGTAAAAATAGAAAACAAATTACCAACGCTGTGTAAATGAAAAAAATTGATAAATATTATTTAAATTTGATAATTAATTATTAAATATAAAGAATCAAATATTATTAAATTTTACTATTAGAATAGGAAGATTTAATTAAGTGGAGAAATTCTGGGACAAATAGCCAACGAAAATGAAAAAAATTTAGAAAAATCTGAGTTTAATAAGGAAGACCAGTCGACTAACGGGTGGGCCAGTTGACTGGTCTTTTGGAATGTATCAAAAACTAAGTGCCTGGTCGAGGGCCTGGTCGCCGATTTTTCACGGACTAGTCGACTGTTACTTTTAACAGTCGACTGGACCATGCAGTCCACTGGCAATTAGACTCTGGATCAGGCGACTGGTCCTGAGCTTGGCAGCCTCTGGATTTTGGGGTAAAATGTACCAGTCAACTGGTAGCCAATCCAGTAGCTACCAGGCCCTCCACCAGGCGACCAGTCTAAGGCCTGGTAGCTACTAGATTTTTAACCTCTTAAACCAAACGAATGGTTTATATATCAGTCGACTGGTATTAATTCTATAATGTACCAGGCCATATAACAGGCGACCGATTCATGGCTTGGTAGTCCCTAGATTTTTGCCTCAACAAACCAGTTGGCTGGTCTGTGTATCAGTCGACTGGTTTAATGTTCAGAGCAAAAACATGCGACTCGTAGATTTTACCAGTTGCCTGCCTTGCTAGGCTGCCATGTTTCGCGCTGAGCTGGCCTTCTCCTGCCATCGGGATGCCAAATGGCATCATTTCACCCCACAGCACGGCATGCTATGGTTTACCCCACAGCAGAGGATCCTAGTTCTCACAGGTTCCGTAGCTACTAGAATTGGATTACCTCTAATCACTGTCATCATATTCCGTTATAAGGCCAAATTGTGGAGAATTATTTGGCTGTATGAATCAGAACGATCGAAATATAGAAGCCTGACTTTTGAGTTGGGGGCCTCGGGCTCTTCAAAGATGCAGCTTCTCAGATGTGAAGAAAATGACTGAGTGGTTCAAAGTTAAATTGGGAGAAGGTGGCTATGGTGCTGTTTACAAAGGAAAACTACTCACTTGTCGTTCTGTAGCCATAAAAGTACTCAATGCATCCAAAGGGAATAATTGTGAAGAGTTTATCAACGAAGTTACCAGCATCAGCAGAACGTCCCATGCTAATATTGTCACCCTTCTGGGGTTTTGTTTAGAAGGACCCAGAAAAGCTCTCATCTACATGTTTATGCCCAATGGTTCCCTTGAAAATTTCATTCACAAGAAGTGAGTTGAAACTGCTCCGTCCTTGAGTTGGGAGAATATGTACCAAATTTCTATAGGAATAGCTCGAGGGCTGCAGTACTTGAATAAAGGACGCGACACTAGGATTTTGCACTTCGACATAAAACCACATAACATCCTTTTGAATGAAAAGTATCGCCAAAATATCTCAGATTTTGGGCTTGCTTAGCTCAGCACCAGGGAAGAGAGCGTAATTTCAATGTCAAATGCTAGGGAGACAACTGTGCATGTGGCTCCAGCAATGTGGGAGTTTCGAATAAGTCTGATGTATGTAGCTATGGAATGATGCTGCTAGAAATGGTTGGAGAGCAGACAAGCATTTACGTTGAAGGCAGTGGGACAAGTGAGATATATTTCCCTCATTTGGTGATCTACAAGAAACTTGGGCTTGGCAGTGATTTGGGAGTTGATTGGGTAATGAGCATAGAGGAAAAGGAGACTGTAAAGAGAATGGCAATGGTGGGATTGTAGTGCATTCAGACAATTCCTGCTCATTAGACCTACGATAAGTGGAGTCATCGAAATGTTGGAAGAAGGTAGCCAGTTACGTGTCAATTGGGTTCATTCCGTAGACCCGTTACGAGTAGATCTAAAAATGTGTGGTCCAGAAATTAAAAATCCGGATCTCATAAGGCAGATTAGTGGGTTATACGAGATTACTCCATGACACGCTTAACTCACCAAATCATTTTATAAAAATTATAAATGTTTAAATAATAAAAAATTATAATTATTTTCAATACAATAGAAAATAACTTTAATAAATCTTAAAAGAAATCAAACCGTACGACAATATTATAAATAAATAAAAGACTGGTTAGTTAGAAATAAAGATAAAAATTAAAATATTAGAAAAAAAAAGGATAAAGCTTCACTTCGAAAATCTTATATAAAAAAAGGTCACGCACCTTTTAATTTGTTTTAAAATTTAATTTTTTTATAATTATTTTTAATTTATTAGAATTGTGGAGTGTTTATAAAAAAAACTGTAAAATTTTAAAAAATTTATAAATAAAGGTAAAAAATTATTATTAAAAAAATGAAATAATTTTAAACAGAATAACAACATTTCTATAAAGATAGACAATAGACAAAAACTCTAACAAGAAAGAAATACAAGAAAAAAGAAAATAAAAGGAGGGAGAGCTAGCAACGACTCAAATCAAATACTGCGGCGTTGCTGGAACTAGGGAAGCATCTGGTACTTTCGAAGAAAGCAAATTTAGTGTTTAAACTGTAAAATAATTCTGGTTCAGTAGTATAATTAAGAAAATAGTATTTTTCACAAGCAAATGCTTATTGAAAAAAAGAAGAAGATAAATTACACTAGTTTTTTTTTTTTTAGATTTAGTTGAATTATATATACTTAGCCTCATTCTTATTTAAAAAAGTATACTTAACTCTCCTGATCTTATCTCAAAAAAATAATTTTACTCTTTGATCCAAAAACTTTTAAATGTTTTTCACGTTTTTTCTATTAACAGCGTTGATATAATTTATTAAAGAATTCAAAATTTTACTATACTCAATAACAAACTTTTTTATAGCATTTTTTGCTTTAAATTTAATTGAAAATATCCATTTGAGATTAATGAAATTTTAAAAGTTAACATAACTAAATTTAGATTTATACAAAAAATCAATTAAAATATAATATAATTTCTATTTAGATCTTTATCTTGTAAAAATATATATTTATGTAACGAAGATTTTATCAACATATTTCGTTTACTTTAATATAAATTTATATTTTATCTGTTAATTTTATTTTTTGTCTAGTAGGTAATGTAGAAATTAGAAAATTTGTTGAAAGGCTTTTCACTGTCCAAAATTATCACATTGGCTATGAAGGAGAATTTTTTCTGTTGTCGATGGAAAATAAAAAAATCTACCTTTAATTAAGGATAATAGAGCAAAATGATCTTTTAAGATTTTAGAAAAATAACTCAAAAAAAGTATTTATAATATAATTTCAAAACTTATTAAATGAATTATTATTTTTAAAATTAAAGAAGAGTCAAAACCTCAAAAGAGATATTAGTATAATTTATTTTCTTAAAAATCCTTGATATTCTTTAGCTTCCGCGCGTTGGTTTTAATTGATGTTGTACAATTCGTACTTCAGTGTCATTGCAATCTTTTATCAATTGAATACGAACTTTTTGGCTCGTTTCATATAATTGGGTATGAAAACTAAATTTTTGGAATCACTAGTTACATGTAATCGATGAAAGTTTCACATTTTTAAAATTAAGTCACCTATTTTAAGTCACAAAATTAAATTAAGAGAAAAATATTCCTTTTTCTTCTGTATTTTAATTTTAGTATATAATTTCTCTTAAAATTAAATGATGTACAATTAAATTTAACGTAAATATTTTATTAATTGATCATTAATTAACTTTTTTTTAAATCAAAATATCTTCGTATAAAGTTGTATTATTATATTTCTACTTATTTTTATTTAAGCAAAACGCAAACTACATTTTTGAAAGACTTCATAAATAAATTATAGAAAATGGCAACAAATTATATTCCTAAAAAACTTCACAAGTTTAAAAAAACGCAAAATGCAAAACCGCTGTATTATTATATTGTGAAAATTTTGGAAACAAATTATAGTAAATGGAATAATCGATCAGTCCCAAAAAAACAAAAAACAGCAGATGGAATCAAATTAAACCAATTGGACAAAAACAAAGTTTGAATATTATTTTCAACAGACATTTAGAAAAAAAATATAAATATTAAAAATATTAAAATTACGGCTTGGTTATATAATTAACAAAATAAAATATTTGATATATTTATTAAATTATTTTATAATAATTATATATATATATATATATATATATATATATATATATTAAGAGATGTAATAATTAATAATATTTTCACGTAACTAAACTTTTTCAAATACAAATAATTTTTATAAAATAGTTTAATAAATGAATCAAACATTTTATTTTTTAAAATATATTCAAATTTTTTCAATCATGTGAAGTCTTCCAGAAATATAATTTGTTTTCATTTGCTATAATTTATTTGTGAAGTCTTCCAGAAATATAACTTTGCCTTTTTGCATTTTTCATTTTTTTAAATAAAAATAAAGAGAAATATACTTCAAGAAATATAGTTTTCCGTTTTACATTTTTACGTTGCGTTTTTAAAATAAAAATAAGCAGAAATATAATAATACAATAAAGATATTTTAGTCCAAAAAATATAAGGCACAAGTTATTTAACCATCAACTAATAAAATATTTAAAATAAATGTAATTATAGTATTTTTTTTATTTTAAAAAAGTCTATATATATTTTAAAAATAAAAAAAATTGTGTAATAAAATTAAAATAAAAAATATTTGTCTCTTAAATTAATTTGTTCGGTTGGTGCATGAAACAAGAGCTGTTATATTTTCTATTTTTGCTTTTATATAGATATAGGTAACTGAATGGTTCTTTCCTCATTGACTCTTCTACGTTTTCCAAGTCAACAGCTGCAATCACCTGACTTTGACAAATGTGGGCGTCGTATAAACAGGACTATTTCACAGACTTCTACTCTGGGGCCTGAACTTGGTCCTGAAGACCTGAAGGGAGCTTTGGACAATGGTGTTGATGTGATTTATGCTGTTGACGGGGGGTTTAGCTGCATACAATGCCAGAATTCTGGAGGAAGACGTGGGAGTAATGGAACGGATGATAATTCTCATTTTATCTGTTATTGCCGGGATGGAGCTTATCCTACAGACTGTCCTGATTCCCATCCTGTTCGCAACAGTATGCGCTTCTTCCCCCTTTTATCTCCCCAATTTTTTTCATTAGTTCTGAAATTTATATATTGATATACTGCTCTTAATCGTAATCATTACTTGATTCTGGCATATTGGTATTTGATGCAATTTGATTGCGTTCAATTGAAGATGGAGCTCCTAATTGGTTGTTTCCCATACAACCTTCATAAAACTAGGAACCCTTCCATTCTACGAAACAGAGGGATTGACCGAGTTAAACTCAAACTTATTTGCTTCTTAGACAAGCAGATCACAGCTAGAATTTTGGTCATTGTTTTTTTATCATGAATCCTTTGATAAATGTGTATAACATATAAAAATGTTATCTAATTTTAGCTTCGAGTAAGAGATATCCTGTTCCATGCTGTGACCCCTCTTTGCTTTCTCTGGTTATTGTTGCAGAAAAATGGCATTGGAAAGTCATTGCAGGTAATAGATCTGCTTTTAATTTTCTTAACTATATTTTGTTGCACGTTCCTTCGACATATTATACTAATAGAAACTTATTACCATTCTGGTTGTAACCCAGGTGTTGCTACTATTTTAATCATTGCGGTAGTTATGAGCATTGCCTTTATTACATTTCTATTCAATACTAATGATTTCTCAGCTGTATGTGCTAGGTGTCATGTGCGGAGTACTGCTGTTTTGTATGATTATTTGTTGTTGCAGAATCAAGTCATTAATAAAGAAGAAAACAGAACTTTGGAAGACAACTAGGGTTGACAAAGATATTGCTTTCGTAAGAAACCACGGACCTCTGGCTCTCACAAGATATAAATTCTCGGATGTCAAGAAAATGACCAAATCCTTCAAAGTTAGACTGGGACAAGGTGGTTATGGTGTTGTATACAAAGGAGAACTACTTAGTGCCTATCCTGTGGCTGTGAAGGTATTGACTGTATCCAAAGGGAGCAGCGAAGAGTTTATCAATGAGGTTGCCAGCATTAGCAGAACTTTCCATGTTAATGTTGTCACCCTTCTTGGGTTTTGTTTGGAAGGCCGAAAAAAAGCTCTCATCTATGAATTTATGCCCAATGGATCCCTTAAAAATTTCATAAACAACAACGTAGATGAAACTGCTCTATTCTTGACGAGCGAAAAATTACGTGAAATTGCAATTGGGATAGCTTGAGGGCTTGGCCACTTGCACAGGGGATACAACACTCGGATTCTACATTTTGACATAAAACCGCACAACATTCTTTTGAATGAAGATT
This sequence comes from Gleditsia sinensis, assembly GCA_037074535.1. Lineage (NCBI taxonomy): Eukaryota > Viridiplantae > Streptophyta > Magnoliopsida > Fabales > Fabaceae > Gleditsia > Gleditsia sinensis. The sequence goes on along the minus strand of CM073474.1, from coordinate 32,359,696 downwards.
TTTGCCCCAAGATCTCAGATTTTGGGCTTGCTAAGCTTTGCCCCAGGAAAAAAAGCATCATTTTGTTGAATTAATTTATATGGATTAGCATTAATTAATAAATTAGTTCAAATACAGAATTAAATTAAGTAATCAGTTTTAGCCCAGCACTAAACTTATAATGGATTGGGACCTGATTAAATGTAAATAATCTGTGATAGGTCAGATTAATTACTTACACGCCCATTGGGTAGAGGCTCCAACTTGTAGCCCGTTATGTAGTCAGTGAGTTTCCTATTACAATACTGACTGAAGAGAGACAGGAATAAATAACATTTAATCTATATGAAACCCTAATTTTTTTTCTATATAAAAGAGTTTAATTCTCCTCTCAAAACACACATTTTCATACTCTCTCTTCTTGGAGACTTGGGCATTACAAGTTGTACTCCTCTCCCTCTTCAGCAATAGAATTCAACACTTCATCAGTTTAGTATTATCTCCCACATCATGTTAACAATTGGTATAAGAGCGCCCTAGGTTAGGATTTGATGAATGGATGAATGGTATGCTAGAAATTCATAAATTTGTGTTGGCTGCATTTTTTGAACAAATTGGTTTCGGATTTTAGTTTGCCAGATGTTAGATTAGTGATCCATATCATCAATTGCCAAAGAAATCAGGAAAATTTCATGAAATTGAACCTATTTTTCGCGGTTTTAAACTCAATTTGGATCTTTCATTTTGTCCGATAAAATCCAAAATTGATAGAGGGATTATGCTTAGAATGATCACATGATGATAATATGTGAAAATCATGATTCGAATTCGAGAAAAACCAAGCAAATATGCAGATAGAAATGGGCAAGGTTTTCTTCATATTTCGTTGCCCGATATGTGATCTTTTACTCGATGAAACTCGAAATTTGTTTAGGGATATAGTTTATCGTGAGTATTAGGATAATATACATAAAAATCGAGGCTTCTAATGGAGTAAAACGGAAGAATCAACTTCGGGTTGAAAGCGGATCACGATGACCCGTTTTGCAGAAACCAGGTGAGGAAGACAACCTCACCCGGAGACTCCCACGCGCGGGCTTAGGTGCGTGTGGCTCGTGAAACACCGTACGGACATGAAAATTTTTGAATTTTTTATCCTATAATTTTTATTTTTTATCTAAGAATTTTTTGTATAATTTGTGGAATTTTTAATTTTCATTATATATTTTATTTGAATTATACAGAAAGTAATTCAGTAGTTTAAATACTGTACTCTCGGCTTCTGGGTCTGAAATATTTTATACATGCTATTTGATAATTTTTTGGCTTATATATATCGGGTACTCTCCCTAGTATTATTTTCAGGTCATAGAATATATTTTAGATCTTAATCTTAGGTTAAAACAATATATTTTGCATTAAATTGTTATAATTTTGTAGAATATGCAATATTATGTTGTTAAATACCAGAAGTTATGTTGTTATTTTGTATAATTATAAGCTTGCCTATCATGAGCATAATTATACAAAATCTTGTGAATTAAATATATCTTATATCAAATTGATGAGTTTTGTAAATCATGCAATAATGGATTATTATATGGCTGCAAATATAATGTTGTTTTGTATGATTATGGACTTGCCTATCGTAAGTATAATTATACAAAACTTTATAGGATCAAATAATTTGAATCCTTTTAGAATTTAAATGTATATATAATTTTGATAATGGACATGCCCTATCGGTGTGACATTGTTAAAATATATTTTGTGTTGATCTAATTTATCATGAATCTGTTAGCAGTAAATAGATAATGTTTCAATATCTGTTATACCCTATCGGTATGGAGATATTCAGTACATTCTTGCGTTAGTCCTTCTATGAGCCAAATTTGTGGTATGCTATGAGTTTTCTTGGTTTATTGTAATCCGGGACCCTTCGGTGGGATTATGATAAACAATCTTGTGAATATAGTTGCATAAGTTGAATTTTGGAGGAAACCTTGTTTTATAATTATGATGGACACACATAATTAATGTTTCCTAATTATGCTTCATCAGCTTCTATACCCATGCAACTATCGTCAGTAAAAACTCTTAATGGGACTAATTATGACGACTGGAATGAGTCCTTGGACATGTATTTGGCTCTTAGGAAGGTAAGACCAGCAGATCTTGCCATAGACTCTACTGCTGCTGAGAAAGTTTACCATAAAAAATGGTATGACTCCAACAGAATTTGTCTGATGGTGATGAAATATACTATGGATAAGACTATCAGACAAAGTATTTTAGATAATAATATTGCTGCTGATTTCTTGAAAGCTGTTGGAGAAAAGTTTAAGAAATTTGACAAGACTCAAAAGGTTTATTACTTGTCTCTAATGGACACTACTCGTTATGATGGAGTGTCAGGTGTTCGTGAACACATTATGAAACTTGTGAACTGTTTCAACAAGCTAAAATCTTATAATATTGATTTGGGAGAAAGTTATTTGGTCTGACAAATTCTGGAATCTCTTCCATCTCAATACGGAGTTTTGAGGACTAATTATAACTCTTAAGAAGGAGAGTGGTCAGTTGATCAACTGATTTTTATAGTCACTCAGGAAGAGGAGTCACTGAAGAAGGGAAATGCCTTCACATCATGTGTTAATTATTTCTCCCATGGGCCAGGGAGTAAATCAGGTGGTGATATTCAGAAAGGAAAGAAAACAGAGTATCGCGCTGATAATAAGAAGTTTGGGTTCAAGAAAGGTGGCAAATGGCATAAGAGTTTTAAGAAGATAGCTTTTAAAGGTGATTGTCACTATTGCAAGAAACCTGGGCACAGGATGTCTGAATGTTACAAGTTGAAAAATAAGCGTGAAAAAGAAGGTACATATTTAGTATTTGCTCCTCTAGCTCTAGTATGTTTTGAGACCAATAGTTTTGAAGTATCTTCTGACTCTTGGTGGTTGGATTCTAGTACAACTGTTCACGTTGCAAATTCTTTACAGGGATTCAGAAGCAGGAGAATGCCAAGTGAAAGAGAAAATAGAATTCTGGGAGTTGAAGGAAGTGCTGCTTCAGTAGAATGCATATGAGCTATTTCTTTACAATTTACCTTCTGGACATGTTTTGAATTTAGACAATGTTGTTTACGTTCTTTCTTCTAGAAGAAATTTAATTTTCAGTTCTGTGTTGGACCAAAATGGATATTCTCTTTTGCAAGGAAATGAAAAAATTGACATTTTCTATAAATCAGTTATTATTGGTTCAGCTTTATTGCAAAATGGCTTGTATTGTCTAAATTTAAATGTTTGTTATGATCATTCTACTGATACTCCTGTTAATATTGCTATTAGACACAAACGTCATAGAATTGACGAGAACTCTTCTATGTTGTGACATCGACGTTTGGGTTACATCTCTAGAGAAAGATTAGAAATGATGGTAAAACAGGGCGTGCTACATAATTTGGATTTCTCAGATTTTGGTACCCGTGTTGATTGTATCAAGGGAAAGTTTCCTGTTAAAGCTAGAATTAAGGGGGCAAATAGGTGTGAGAACGTTTTGGATCTAATTCACACTGACATATATGGACCCATTACTCTTGCTACTATGGGTGGATTTAGATACTATATCACCTTCATAGATGACTACTCTAGATATGGGTGGGTCTATCTATTGCATGAAAAATCTGAATCATTGGAAGCTTTTAAAACTTTCAAAAGGGCAGTTGAGTTGAAAACTGGTTGGATTATCAAATGTGTCAGATCAGACAGGGGAGACGAGTATTATGGAAGGTACACTGAAGCAGGCCAAAATCTTGGGCCATTTGCTCTATTCCTGCAAGAGCATGGTATAGAGATTCAGTATACAATGCTTGGCACCCCTCAGCAAAATGGAGTTGCAGAAAGGCATAATCGAACTTTGATGGATATGGTAAGGAGTATGATCAGTCACTCTTCCTTGCCAGAATTTTTGTGGGGTGATGCCTTGAAGACTGCGGCATACATTCTCAATTAAGTTCCAAGTAAAGTTGTACCAAAGACACCTTATAAATTATTATCTGGTAAGAAGCTCAGCTTAAAACACTTTCATGTATGGGGCTGTAAAGCGGAAGTGAGACCATATAATCCTCAACTCAAGAAACTTGATTCAAGAACCATTAGTGGATTCTTTATTGGGTACTGTACAGGATCAAGAGGTTGTAGATTCTATTGCCCTACTCACACTACCAGAGTCATCGAATCTGATTGAGCATTTTATTTTGAGGATGACTTGGATAGTAGGAGTCAAGTATCTAGGATTATTGATCTGCGCGAGGAAAATACAATTTTGCCCATGCCTATTTTGTCACCTCTATCAGTAGTTGATCAATCTGATAGAAATGAAGTTATTCAGAACTCAGTTGATGGTAATAAGGAATTACCTATAGAAAATTTTGAGGAACCAGTCATTCAGTTGAGACGGTCTCAGAGAATGCGTAGACCAGCAATTCCTGATGATTACATTGTTTATTTGCAGAAGTACAAATCAGATGTCGTTGATGATACATATCTTGTTTCTTTTAAGGAAGCAATGCCAAGCCCTTATTCATCTGATTGGTTGAAGGCCATGACTGATGAGATAGCCTCCATGTATCGCAACAATGTTTGGAAACTTGCTGAATTACCAGAAGAGTATAAACTAGTTGGTTGTAAATGGGTCTTTAAGACCAAACGAGGGGCAGCTGGTGAAATTGAAAGATATAAGGCCAGACTTGTAGCCAAGGGCTACAATCAAAGAGAAGATATTGATTACACAGAAACCTTTTCACCAGTATCTACAAAGGATCCCTTTAGAGTCATTATGGCCCTTGTTGCTCAATTTGATCTCAAACTTGGCCAAATAGATGTCAAAACTACATTTCTGAATGGAAGCTTGTCTGAAGAAGTTTATATGATTCAGCCTGATGGTTTTGTTGAATCAGGGAAAGAGCACTTAGTGTGCAAATTAAATCGATCCATCTATGGGCTGAAACAAGCTTCTAGGCAGTGGTATCTAAAGTTTGATGAGGTTTTCACTTCACTTAAGTTCATTGAAAATGCTTCAGATCAATACATTTATCAGAAATTTGATGAGAGCAATTTTATCATTCTTGTGCTCTATGTTGATGACATCCTTCTAGCTAGCAATTCTATGAGTTTTTTAAATGAGACAAAACATATGCTCTCATGCCACTTTGATATGAAAGACCTTGGAGAGGCCTCCTTCGTTCTTGGGATTCAAATTCATCGTGATAGGTCTTGTGGCATTCTTGGTTTGTCTCAAGCAACCTATATTGATCGAGTACTAAAAAGATTTAATATGCATTCTTGTACTCCTTGTGCTGCACCTATTCAGAAAGGTGAAAGGTTGTCCAAATCACAGTGTCCTCAAAACGATGTTGAGAGGACTGAGATGAGCAGTATTCCATATGTTTCTGCTGTTGGCAGCTTAATGTATGCTCAGGTATGCACTTGTCCGGACATAGCATTTGCTATTAGTGTGCTTGGTAGATACTTGAGTGATCCTGGCAAGGATCATTGGAGAGCTGTAAAGAAGGTTATGAGATACCTGCAAGGTACAAAACACTATATGTTGACCTTTAGAAAGTCTGATCCATTTGAAATTGTGGGGTACACGGATTCAGACTATGCATCTTGTGTGGATGATCGTAAATCCACTTCTGAATACATTTTTATGATGTCTGGAGGAGCTGTTTCGTGAAAGTGTCAAACAGACACTCACAACTACCTCAACTACGGAAGCAAAGAACGTCGCTTGTAATAAGGCCACTTGTCAGGCCATATGGTTGAGGAAACTAAATTTATGGCATGCATTTTGTTGATTCTATATCACGACCTCTAACCATTTTACTGTGATAGTTCATCTGCCGTGTACTTCTCTCAAAATCACAGGAATTCCATTCGTACTAAACACTTTGATGTTAAGCTCCTCTTTGTTAGAGAGAAGATTGCTGAATCTCCGACTCGTATGGTTCACATTTCTGGTGAACATATGCTTGCAGATCCATTGACCAAAGGTCTACCTGTAGGAGTATTTCGAAATCATGTAACTCATATAGGTCTTGTTAAAACTTTTGATGATGCTTTGGTCTAGTGGGAGTCTGAATTATGTCTTTAAGAGACACTTTTGATGTAATATTGACATCTTTGAATGGTTAAAGTCAATTTATGTATTCCATTATGTTCAGATGTTGAAACATTATTTATGGTTAAATATATCATTTGTTTCCCTATCGGATTCAATAATCATGTATCTATCATTTGTTTTCTTATCGGATTTAATGATCTTGTGTTAATGTTTCACATATGAGTTTTGTTGATATTTAGTGTATACTGATTACTTAATATTTTCTAAAATTTTGTCATTCTGTTATTTGTCCTAATAATTGATTAATGCTATCCAAGTGCGAGATTGTTGAATTAATTTATATGAATTAGCATTAATTAATAAATTAGTTTAAATACAGAATTAAATTAAGTAATCAGTCTTGACCTAGCACTAAACTTATAGTGGATTGGGACTTGATTAAATGTAAATAATCTGTGATATGTCAGATTAATTACTTACACGTCCGTTAGGTAGAGGCCCCAACTTGCAGCCCGTTATGTAGTCAGTGAGTTTTCTATCACAATATTGACTGAAAAGAGACAGAATTAAATAATATTTAATTCATATGAAACCCTAATTTTTTTTTCTATATAAAGGAGTTTAATTCTCCTCTCAAAACACACATTTTTATACTCTCTTCTTGGAGGCTTGGGCATTGCAAGTTGTACTCCTCTTCCTCTTCAGCAATGGAATTCAACACTTCATCAGGTTAGTATTATCTCCCACATCATGTTAGCACATTTTACTTTCAGAGACCAGAGGGACTATAGGATATCTTGTTCTAGAAGTTTGTAATAAAAATATTGGAGGAGTTTCACCCAAGTTTGATGTTTATAGCTATGGAATGATGCTGGTAGACATGGTTGGAGGGCGAAAGAACATGAATGCCAAAGTCAGTGGCTCGAGTGAGATATATTTTTCGGGTTGGATTTATAATAAACTTGAGGAGGGCAGTGATTTGAGGCGTGACGGGGCGTTCACCGCAAAGGAACATGATATTGCAAAGAGAATGACAATGGTGGCATTGTGGTGCATTGAAACATTTTCAACTCACAAACCTACAATCAGTAGAGTGATTGAAATGTTAGAAGGAAGCTTAGATTTGCTGGAAATGCCGCCAAAGCCTGTCATGTCTTCTCCGGCAAGATCAACAGCAGAATCTTCCACTACCACTTCTTAACAGCTCAATGCGAGTGTGTCCACTGTCTAATCTCTTGGGACTTGGAAGCTTTGCCCCCACCAAAACACGACACTGTTTCGATAGGTGTGGGGACAACCTCCACGACATTCAGCCCATTACGATCTCAAGGCCCAACTGACCCAATTGAAATAAACGGACACAAATCCGAACAAGTTCAGGATCCCACGACTTGTCCCAAAAACAAAAATGTGTGGGATCCCACGTTGTTGTCCAAAAAAAAAAGTGCGGGATCCCACGCCGCTTATTAATAAGGTAAAATAGGGCATTAGCATCCTTGCCCTACCAAAAAAATTATTGAAATATATATAATTTATTGATTTATATAATATTTACAAAAATAAGATAAATATAATCATTTGAATATATTTAATAAACATTACAATCTATTCATCAAAATATAATTATTATAAAATTAATAACAATTAATAATTTTGGGTCATTGAATTGGATTCTATACTCATTCCTTGGCTTAAAAACATCACCTATCATTAAAAAAAAAATTATCACTTTTCAGTTTTCACTCAAATTAAGAGCCGTATGGATGCCACTCTCATGAAAGTAATTAGGGCCATTATTTTTAAAATAGCATTTGACTTAGTTGAATATTTCATCTACCAATTTGGGCTGTCTTTTGAGTAATTAATAAAAAATGATGCTATTTAAAATTTTCCCTACTATAAAAAGTGAGACCGAGCTATTTGTAAGGAGAAGAAAGCAATGAGCATAATGTTGGCGTTGTTTGTGGCTTTGTGCTTCATTTAACCCTAATGCCATTTGGCGCACTGAGTTGAATTTCATAAGGCTTAGAAAAATTACCTGGAATTATTAATAAATAAAAAAAGGGATTTTTCACCCAAATTATAGCCCTGGGGATTCACTTTCATGAAAGTAATTAAGTCATCATTTACAAAAGTGAATGCCGTGTGAGGTTGGGTTCCCTTTTGCGGTATTTGAAAAAAAAAAATTCAGTGTAATTTTCGGGATAAATTTACTTAGATATTGCTGTTAAAAAAAGCCTATAAAATGGGGAATCAAGTGATTGGGGAATGTTCTGTTTCCTACCCCAGAATGCATGCATTATTTTTAATTTTCAACATATCTACCCAATTATATCTTACTGTAATGTCAAATGAAGATCATCATATCATCGAAAAAATGTGTTGTATTATTGTTAAATTAAAGCATAAGACTTGAATGAATTTGAACATGGAAACTTGACAAAAACCATGAAATTTCAAGGATTTTGCCTCCTCCATTCAGGAACTCCTCCATCATAGGTACTCTAGCTGGGTCATTTATTGATTCAACAGTTTTATATATTGTATTTTTTTCGCTCGCAAACTCAAAACTGATTATGTCCGTGTCCTGGTTTTCAGTTTATATTTTGCTTGAGCAAGGTTTAGTTTGATTTATTCCCCCATACTATGCGCACAGCTTTCTCCTTTTTACAATTTGCCTGCAATAGTCCATAGCTACAACATATTGACTTCAGGTTCCGAACCCGTTTTCCTATATTCATGTTTTATTTAACTACTTTTATTGTGCATTGTTTAAGTGGCAGGGAGAAGCAGGACCCGTTTGTCGAAGCTAATTATTGGTACACTCACGTCATGTTCTTCATTCATATAATAGTCATACAATGGTCCTGTGATGATTGAAATTTTTTTAAAGAAACATACTACCGGAAAAATTAGAAAATGATTATATATGACTAGAAATTGGAAACAGTATTTATTTATCGTTAGGAATTCAAGCTTGTTATGCAGAATACTAGGCAATCTTTCGATAAAATACGCCCTTTCACATTCACATTTTTAGCGACGGAGGTCCTGACTCTGCAAGAAACTCCATTACCTGAATTGTCTCCTATTTCTGTTTACAGGTTTAATAGTTGGAGGAATTAGAGTACTGCTGATATGTATAATTATTTTCTGTTTAAGACGTCAATTATCATTACTGATTTCACCAGAGTTTTGGAAAATGACAAAGAACGATCAAGACGTTGAGGCCTTCATCAGAAACCATGGATCTCTGACCATAAAAAGATACAAATTCTCTTATTCAACTGAATACGAATTTTTTTATTCTAAATAAGTTATTTTTAAACTAAAAAAAATAAAAATAAGAGTTTTTTTTATTCTTTTATTCTCATATCACCCAAAAGTAAAAAATAATATGTTTTCAAAATAATTTATTAAACATAATTTTTTTACTTTTATTTTAAAATAATTTATTAAATTTTTATTTTGTAAAATAATTTTTAAAAACTAAAAAAATAAAAATATAATCAAATAAGTCTTTATTTTTTTTATTTAAAAACAGAAAATAATCAAATACATACCTCAAAAACTTCGTGTGTTAAAAAAAAACGCAAAATCCAAAACCATTGTATTATTATATTATGGAAAACTTGGAAACAAATTATAGTAAATGGAAAATCAGTCCAAGAAAAAAAGCACATGGAATCAATTTAAGCTAATTGGACAAAAATTGAATATTATTTTCAACAGACATTAAAAGATATTTGTTTAAAAAAGTATAAATATTTAAAATATTAAAATTACAATTTGGTTATATTGAAAATAAAAATTTGAATATAGTTAAAAAAATATTTAAGAGTAAACCAATTGGACAAAAAATAAAGTATGAATATTATTTTCAACAAAAATATATTTAGTAAGTCAAATAAATTAATTTATAATTTATTTAATTAACTTATAAATTTTTTTGACTAAATTAGAAGTATTTGATAAACAAGTTTATTAAATAGTTTATAATTTTTTATCATACGCTACTTTAAGTAACATATAATTTTTAACTGATAGTTTTTATAATTTTTTTATCTTTATTATTTTATTCAAATTACAACATTATCCTATTTATAAGATGACATTATTTTTACTATACTCGAATAATATTCAAATTACATATTCCACGAAGAACTTTCTGATATTATTAATAGTAGTACAAAAAATAAAAATTTAGAGGTATCTATTAAAATAAAAGAGATTCGCAATAATATTACTAATTTATTGTAGAACTCTAAATAATATGTTTATTTTATATTTTTTAAAATTATATAATAAAATGTAATTACTAACAAAAAATGATAAATTTTATATAAATATATTATTTTATGTTATTTTACATTTATTAGTTAATTTAATAATTAATTTTATCAAATACTTTTAATTTAATAAATTAACTTAATAGTTTTTAACTTTTAATTAAAAATTAACTTTTCAATTTTAAATTAATTGTTAAACTTTTAACTAATTTATCCTTTATTTTTATTAAATATAGTCAAAAAAATAATTGTTTTAAAAAAAGTATAAACATTTAAAATATTAAAATTATAGTTTGATTGTATTGAAAAAAATTTAAATATAGTTACAAAATAAAATATTTGATATATTGATTAGATTATTTTATAATAATTATCTCTATATTTTAAGAGTGTAATAATTAATAACATTTGTACATAATTATATTTTTTAAAATTCAGATAATTCTTTTAAAATAGTTTAATAAATATATAAAACACTTTATTTTTTAAAATATAATCGAGTTCTTTGAAACATGTGAAGTCTTCCAAAAATATAATTTTTTTTCATTTGCTATAATTTATTTGTGAAGTCTTTCAGAAATATAACTTTTCGTTTTTTGCATTTTGCATTTTCTTTTTAAATAAAAATAAATATACTACAAGAAATATAGGGTTTATTTGAAAATAGTTTTGAGAACAGTTTTTTTTTTGTTCTAAAAAAATAAAATAGCCTATTTGTGATGTTATTTTTATAAATTATTTTGTAAATGGTAATTTAAAAAAAATGAGATTTTTTTTATTTTTGTGTAAAACTATTTTCATATTTTTTTAAATAAAAAGAATTATTTTTATTGATAAAGTCATAAATAATAACTAATTTTTAACCATCACACAAATTACATTATTCTTCTTTTAAATACTGTTTTAAAATTTATATCTAAATAAATTTTTGATTTTTTTTAAATAATTTTTGAATTATTCTTAAAATACTGTTTTAAAATAAAATAAAGCAAAAATACTTGAAAATAATTTCAAACAAATAAGTCCTTAGTCTTGCGTTTTACATTCTACGTTTTGTATTTTTTAAATAAAAATAAGCAGAAATATAATAATACAATAAAGATATAAGGCACAAGTTATTTAACCATCAACTAATAAAAAATTTAAAATAAATTTAATTATAGTATTTTTATTTTTAAAAAACTATATATATATATATATATATTAAAAAAAATATGCAATAAAATTAAAATAAAAAATAATTTTTCTCTTAAATTAATTTGTTTGGTTGGTGCATGGAACAAGAGTTGTTATATTTTCAGTTTTTGCTTTGATATAGATATAGGTAACTGAGGGATCTCGATCCTCTGCTGCGCCAAAGGCGCAGCAGAGGCTGCTGCGTGCTGAAGCGCAGCGTTTCATTAAAGCCATCCTTTTTTTTTTTTGAATTAATTTACGATTTTAATAAATAAAATCAGAATCTCCTTTATCACTTTTTGTATGTTTGAACTTTTTTTTCATTAAATTATTAAATCTTTGCAATAATAAATTATTTTTCTTTAAAAACGTTTTTTTGTACATGTTTAAAAATATTTTTATATTAATTCTATTCATACAAATTTAATGAATTTAGTTAACTAATCAAAGTGTTTATTTAATTAAATTAAGTTATATACATTTTCAATTTATTTTTTTGTTTTTAAATATCTAGTATAGAGAGAATGCTTTTGTACTTTATATTTATTTAAATGTAACAATACATTGAATTTAATAAAAAAATAAAATTTAATAAAATGATGTCATTCATTGCCACTTGTTGTGATTACATTAATAATATGTTAACATAATACTATAGTAACATATACAAAATAGTACTTCAACCATCAATTTTGTTAGCATCAGATATAATTCCAGAGAAATTCATTGCATCAAGCGACTGCGTAAAATGATTAAGTTGTGTCTACATTATAAAAAAATAATAATCACAAGATGAACACTAATTATAAAATAACATAAATCAATTTTTATAGTATAAAAAATTATATTATCGTCAACAATCTAGTAAAACTAAAATCACTCTCATGTGATTGAGTAAATGTTGAAGATGCTGAAGGTGTAAAAAAATAATTTCCAAATTGAATCACATTGCGTGCTTCATAGTCCCGCAAAAATTATGCATAATTAAGAATTTTTCAACTAATGTAAAATTAATAACACACTTACAAGTATAAATTTACATACTTGTGAATTGTTGGTCGCTAGAGTTCTTTTTTTTCTCTTAAATTGAATCTCAACTCAACTTTTCAAACGTTTTTTACTCTTTATGCTAATTTTCTTTTTGAATCCCTTCACTTGTGCGCCGCATTCACTAGTTGGTGTTGTGACAACACTACTCTCATTGTCCAAGTTCTTTTGCATTAAACGAAACTGCATCACTTTCTTGCTAAGTTCATCAACAGCTTTATTTACCATAAAAAATGTTTCTGGATAATCAGACACTTCAGTTGTCAATCTTATTAGTTTTGGACAAAGTTACTTATAGTATTTACCATCAACAGTTTTATTTACCATAAATATTAAGAAGAATGAACAAACAATAAGTAAACATATTCCTTGTATTATTTTTTATTTATTTAACTTTAAACCATGCTTCATCCAATTATTAAATTATATATATATATATATATATATATATATATATATATATATATATATATTAACACAATTTTAATGAAATTAATAAAAAGGAATAGATAAGAATGCTTAATGCTACTGTAATATATTTTTTTGTTTTAACTTTAAATCATGCTTCATCCCATTATTAAATTATATATATATATATATTAATATAATTTTAATTAAATAAATAAAATAAATAATAGAGAAGAAGACTTACTGTTCACTGTCGCTTTTTTCTTTGTGCAGCGTCTTTGAAGAATAGTGATAAATAGATAATGGTGAAAATAGGGATTCTGATTTTATTTATAGAAATTATAAATCAATTCAAAAGAAAAAAAAAAGGGAGGACTGCCGCTTCCTTTCTTAAAGAATGGTGATAAAGACATAATGATAAAAAAAAGAGATTCTGATTTTTATTTATTAAAATTATAAATCAGTTCAAAAAAAAAAGATGGCTTTAATGAAACGCTGAACTTCAGCGCGCAGCAGAGGATCCAGATCCGTAACTGAGCGGCTCTTTCCTCGTTTGACTCTTCTACGTCTTCCAAGTCAACAGCTGCTTTTTTTTCCTCTTACTCTGTTTCATGTGTGGAAGAATGATGCATTTACGTCTCTGCCGCGTCAAAATGAATGGTCTGTAGGTTCCCATCATATTCCCCTCTTCAACTTCATCGGCATCACCTCTAACCCACAGCTATGATATATCTCTAGCCAGCTACCACCACCGTAACCTTCCACTTCACAATGGAAGCCCATATCTTTTTCCTTTCTTCCATCCTCACCATCTCCTTCTTCCTAACCACTTTACCTAAATCCCTGTGTCAACCAGATCAATACCTGGCCTGCCAACCCTCATTCAATTGTGGAAAAGTGGAAAATATCTCCTACCCTTTCTGGTCAGAAAACCTACAACCCCCTCATTGTGGCAGTCGCGGGTTCCAGCTCAGTTGTCGGGAAGATCATTTCCCTTCCATTTGGGTCGGCTCACAGACTTTCGAAGTTCTACACATTTACCCATTAACTTCTTACAACATGACAATAAGGCGAACAGGCCTTGTCTATGATAATTGTTCTTCGTCTTTCACCAGCACTTCCTTAAATACCCAAGACGATCTCTTCCGTTATGGGTCAAATGTTAAGAATATTACCCTATTATACGACTGCCCCTCAGAGATTTGGATTGGCCGAAATAACTTCTCATGCCAAACTCAGGCCAATAAACTTGTTTACTACGTGGCCGATGATGATCCGCTGCTGCCATCGCCTGACTTTCACAAATGTGGGTATCGGGTAAACGTGCCGATTTCACGGGATTTTACTCCGGAGCCTGAAGATGGTCTTGAAGAACTGATGAGAGCTTTGGATACTGGTTTTGATGTGATTTATGCTGTAGACGGGGAGATTAGCTGCATAAAATGCGAGAAATCTGGAGGAAGATGTGGGCGTAATGGAACAGATGATAATTCTCATTTTATCTGTTATTGCCGGGATGGAGCTTATCCTACAGACTGTCCTGATTCCAGTATGCGTTTCTTCCCCTTTTATCTCCTCAATTTTCTTCATTAGTTCTGAAATGTATACATCGATATACTGCTCTTAATCATAATCATAGCTTGATTATGGCGTATTGGTATTTGATGCAATTTGATTGCGTTCAATTGAAGATGGAGAGCCTAATTGCTTGTTTCCTATGGAAACTTCATAAAACTAGGAACCCTTCCATTCTACGAAACAGAGGGGTTGACCCAGTTAAACTCAAAAACTAATTTGCTTCTTAGACAAGCAGATCAGAGCTGGAACACATTATTAGGTGTCCGCTAACATCTTCGAAGTTGTTGTCTTCAATTAGAACTGGGAAGTGTCTGTAGTGATTTCATTTATCACGATGAAGTGTGACAACTCCGATTAAACTTTCTAACTCCCTAGTTCTTGCTGAGGCTTCCCAGTAATCCTCCATTTCTTCTCAAAGTTCTATAATTTAGTGTCACCCGTGAATAGCAGTGCTTTTGGTCTTGGCTAGTTTGTTGCCTAGAAAACTTTGCGCTTTGCAATCTCATTTCTTGACCTGAGCAATTAGAATTAAAAAAAAAAATACAAAGTCTTTGACTGGCCATTTTTCCTAGTCGTCTCTTGTGCTCTTCCGGGATGGGCCCCACACAAGTATTGGCTTCCTTCATTTAATTAGATCCCATATCGACCTTTGAACAGGTCATTGGTCCACCCAGGAAAGTCACCCAGAATCTGGTCCCTCTTTTTGATTGATTTATAACTTTTCTTTCTTTAAATTTTTACGAAATAATTTCTCCGTGTTTTCCCTTAAAAATACATTCTTAACCATTCTTTCTTATAAAGTTTACTAAACTCTTAATAGCTCACTTATAAAGTTGCGTTCAAATTTCAATTGAATATGGAGCGCCTAATTGCTTGTTTCCTATACAAAAACTAAATTGCTTCTTAGACAAGAAGATCACAGCTGGAATTTTGGTCATTGTTTTCTTTATGAATCATTTGATAAATGTGTACAACATATAAACATGTTTTCTAATTTTAGCTTCGAGTAAGAGATATCCTGTTCCATGCTCTGACCCCTCTTTGCTTTCTCTGGTTATTGTTGCAGAAAAATGGCATAGGAAATTCATTGTAGGTAATAGATCTGCTTTTAATGTTCCTAACTATATTTGTTGCTCGTTCCTTTGACATATTATACTAATAGAAACTTGTGACCATTCTGTTCGGAACCCAGGTGCCGATGCTGTTTTAATCAGTGTGGTAGTAATGAGCATTGCCTTTATTACATTTTTTATTTAATACTCTACATTCTACATTAATTGATATTTCTTACTATATTTCATACTACCGTGTTGTTGGTGCTGCTTCAGCCAGGTGTTTTTAGTGAACATCCCTCCTTTATTATTTTTCCGCACCAAAAAGAAGAATCATTAGGCACATATATCCTTAATACAGTCTCATACCATGTCTTTTTAAAATTATATAATCACGTGTAATTTATTTTTATTGAAAAAAATATTTTGAGAAGGATCATTTTGTAATTTAAAATGTTATAATTAATATTCTAATTTTCTTTTCATTTTTTCTTTTTTGGAAACAAAATTGATTTTAGTAGAATTCTTCAGAGTCCACTTGCATTCCTCCTTTTTTTTCAAAAGAGGTAATATTTCTTTAAATTTTATTATTTTTATCAAAATCATCCTTCGTCACTGATAAAGAAAATCATTAAAGTAAAAATTATAATCAAAATAACTAAGGTAACGGAGCCATTTAAATTAACATATTTATCACATTCAAATAATGTCATACGTCAAAATTTTTCATTCAAAGATCACAAAATTCTTTCTGTCTTTTGATTAGGTTTTGTTTCTCGTCATCACGAGTTCATATTGTATTTTAAAATATAAAGGAACTGTGATATTTCTTAACTAATGAATTATCTGCTATATGTGCTAGCTGTCGTAAGCGGAACAGGAGCACTACTGATGTGTATGATGTGTGTGCCTATTTACTGTCGCATAATCAAGTCATTAATAAAGAAGAAAATAGAACTTTGGAAGACAACTAAGGTTGACAAAGATATTGAGGCTTTCATTAGAAACTATGGACCTCTGTCTCTCACAAGATATAAATTCCCGGATGTCAAGAAAATGACCAAATCCTTCAAAGTTAAATTGGGACAAGGTGGTTATGGTGTTGTATATAAAGGAGAGCTACTCAGTGGCTGCCCTGTGGCTGTGAAGATATTGACTGCATCCAAAGGGAGCGGCGAAGAGTTTATCAATGAGGTTGCCAGTATCAGCAGAACTTCCCATGTTCATGTTGTCACCCTTCTTGGATTTTGTTTAGAAAGCCGGAAAAAAGCTCTCATCTATGAATTTATGCCCAATGGATCCCTTGAAAAGTTCATATACAACAAGGCAGATGAAACTGCTCTATCCTTGACGAGTGAAAAATTACACGAAATTGCAATTGGGATAGGTCGAGGACTTGAGTACTTGCATAAGGGATGCAACACTCGAATTCTACATTTTGACATAAAACCGCACAACATCCTTTTGGATGAAAATTTTTGCCCCAAGATCTCAGATTTTGGGCTTGCTAAGCTTTGCCCCAAGAAAGAAAGCATCATTTCGCTTTCAGAGGCCAGAGGGACAATAGGATATCTTGCTCCAGAAGTTTGGAATAAAAATATTGGAGGAGTTTCACATAAGTCTGATGTTTATAGCTATGGAATGATGCTGCTAGACATGGTTGGAGGGCGAAACAACATGAATGTCGAAGCCAGTGACTCAAGTGAGATATATTTTCCGGATTGGATTTATAATAAACTTGAGAAGGGCCGTGATGGGGCGATCACCACAGAGGAACATGATATTGCAAAGAGAATGACAATGGTGGCATTGTGGTGCATTCAAACATTTCCAACTCACAGACCTACAATCAGTAGAGTGATCGAAATGTTAGAAGGAAGCTTAGATTCGCTGGAAATGCCGCCAAAGCCTGTCATGTCTTCTCCTACAAGATCAGCAGCGGAATCTTCCACTACCTCATTTCTGTCAACGTGACTTTAATGTTTTAGAATTGGATCTCTACTTTTCTTTTCTTTTTCTGGTCAGGGACCTCTTATGTTACGTTTTTTGTCATTTTAGTGACTTATGTTTTGCTTCTCATTATGTGCTGTAAAACTGGGATTTTTCATATTATTTTCATGGTAATCATCTTTAGAATCCAGAGATACCACTTTTCACGAAAAATAGGATGTCAACACTACCAATTATAGGTCTTGAATTGGTTCAATTCATTACTTGATTTAGATTAATAAAATTGCTCCAATTAATAACATCAAAAACATATTAAATTTGTACAAGCTTATATAAGAATCCATATATAGTAAGGAAAGAAAGAGAAAAAGAAAGAAAGAAAGAAAGAAAAGAAGCATGCTCATATATTTTTTCAGCTATTTTTGTGATACTGATACCAATGAATTGGGATAAAGCGTGTGACAAAGTTTGAAGATATGTGCTTAAATAAACAAATTTGGACATGCAAATTAAATAATTAATATGCACTATGTGTTCATGAGTGTGTATATTCATATCGATAAGTCAATTTTAATGATTTTAGATTGCAATTACATTTAGCATACGAACCAAATAAAATGTTTTTGTAAATTGTGAGAGTGTCTCATTATATATATATATATATATATATATATATATATATATATATATATATATATATATATATATATATATATATATATATATATATATTGCTTGAAATGATAAAATCAGACATCTTCACAAATTACAATCATGGCATATGTTTCATGTTTGGATTAAATATATGGGAGGGAGAAAGGAGAGGAATGAAATGATCATTTCAAAATTTTTCCTCTCCAAAGATTTCATTATAAAGAGAGCACAAGAATAAAGGATTTTCAACTAAATTTTTAAAATCTTATAAATTCTTTTTTTATATAATGTTAATTTTTTTTTATTTGGGGAATTTCAAAAGAGAAATTAATTTTTTAAGTATTTTGTTAGTTATTATTTTTTAAAATTACATATGAAATGAAAAAAAATTGAATAAATTAAAATTTCTTAATACTAATTAATTCATCACAAAGAAGAAAAAGAAACAGGAATTTACCACTTTATAATTAATTAACAAGCGGATCAAAGTTAACATGCTACATATCCACCGCCAAGCAAACCCTTACAAGAAGCGCGACAACATGAGCAACGGGCAGCCATTGCATTTGGTCTTATCTGAATGGATATTTTGATGTATCTCGGGCGTGGGCGTGAAAATTATTAAAAAAAAAAAATCTTGCTTTATGATGTAACTTTTTTTATTCTTTTTTCAAGAGTTGTTTTGAATGAATGAATATCTAAACATAAAAAAAATCGATCATGTAACTAATTTATGTAATAATAAAAAAGATTCATAATCTGCAAGGGCCAAAGTAATTATAAAACACAAATTTAAAAAAAAAATTATGAGATGAATATTTTTTGACAAGTTAGTTTATCTTAATTTAAATCTATCTGGTAATCTGTCGTATAATTGATGAGGGAAAGTGCTTTCTTCGTTTTTATTATTTCCTTAGAATTATAGTCAGAAATAGACAAACCAATTCAGAAGAGGAAAAACAAGAGGAATCCACAAACAAAAAATTAATTAAATTCTTATTTGACCATTATTCATCATTTTTTTGTTGTTTAATCTTTGTTACTTATGCATTGGTGTTGGCCTTAAGCACCTCCTCGTCCTAGAGACGTTACCTTTCACAAATATGAACTCCAAACTAATGCATGTAACATTGGAAGCAGGTTGCATGCAGCTATCCCAAGTGTTGTCTCATAAAATAAATAAATAAAATATGCTTATATATTTTCTTATTGGTATCTGGTAATCGATTCAAAGTTCGAACCTTAAATATAAATACGACATGAAGTTGGAAGCCAAATAGCCACCGTAAGCGAGGGAGAAGAGGAGGAGAAGAAACAGAGATATAAGCTATTAGTTATGGCAGAGAAAGGGGTGGAAAAAATGCTGTTTGTGTTGCTGATGCTTAAGCTAACCATCCTAATACTTCTTCACAGTACTGTGTCTAATTTTGGCCTTATTTCCACTTCGTTTCTTTCTGTCAATGTTCATCATGTTCAGGCCCATTCTGCTGACGGCAAATCTTACAAAAGTAGACAAAGAAACAGGATGCTGAGCAGATGTGACAAAATTTGTAGGAGGAATGGATACACACAGGAAAATGCTTATTCATTCTGTTTATATACTTGCATTCTAATTAAACATGCAATTCAGAATTCCTGGCTTTCCTTGTCCCATCACCAATAATACCCGCAACAACATATTTATATGGTGTAGTTTATATGTTTCCCTCTTCTTTCTTTAGAGTATTAGAGTTATGTTTACCGTGTAAATTAAAGAGTTATTGGCATTATTTACTTCTTCAATGAGGATTTTTAGCCGCCAATTTGTGCATTTGCTATATGATCTTTGTAACTTTTCTACTGATTTAATTGTACTCTTTTTACTGTAAAATTTTAATCAGATAATCTGTAAGATTATTTCAATTTGAATAAGAACTTAAAAGACTTCAAAGAACCAAATCAAATCATTATTTATATAGAAGAGAAACGCCTGGTGATGATGAAATTGTTTTGCTGCTGTTCTTATCAATTATTATATCTTATTTTTCTCAAGTATATATGGATCCGTCTGTTTAAAATGAATAGCCACCAATCAAAACAAGAAGTTAGAAGAAGCAAAAGAATAATTTAAAAACTAACTACTTCAAAGATGAACTTTATACCAAAGCTTCATAGTTCTATATACATCTCCACTTTTAGTTATCAACACGGGCAGTTGAAAGAAATTGAGGCTCAAAATAGGTGGATGATACCTGTTCAATGCAACATCTGCTATAAACTAAAACCTTGCTGAGGGGAAAGAAGAACCGCTTATTTGCTATCATTTGGCGTGGTAGATTTGCTTGCCAAATTCGAATCCGGTGATGGAGGTAGGTCATTCTTCAGCAACACAACATCATCTGCGGAAATATCCATCACCTCTGGTTTGCTCTTATGTTTCCCATCACTCTCTATATCCCTCAGCGTATCCAGCACTTCTTCCATAGAAGGTCTCATATCTTTCAAACTCTGCAGGCACTGAAATGCCAACTCTGCCACCGCATTTATCATTTTCCTTACCTTGTAGTCTGATTCAAACCCAAGAGTTGGGTCCACAAGCTCATGTAGGGCCCGATTTTGGATCTTGTTAATGGCCATGGTAGACAAATTGATTTCATGCCGATGCCTTGTGATATCAACAGCAGGCATGGAGGAGATGAGCTCAATTAGCACCACTCCAAAGCTATAGACATCACTTTTGTCAGTGAGCTGGTAGCACTCATGGTACTCTGGATCAACATAACCAGGAGTCCCTTGTGGTGCTGTTGAAATGTGGGTGACATCATTTGGGAACAGACGCGAGAGTCCAAAATCCGCTACTTTGACGCAAAAGTGGTCGTCAAGAAGAATATTGTTGGTTTTAACATCTCGGTGGATGATGTCAGAAGCATGAAGATATGCCAATGCATTTGCAGTCTCTATGGCAATCTTTATCCTGATATGCCAGGGGAGTGAGCCAGGTTCCGCTCGTTCACCATGAAGATGATCGGCTACAGTTCCATTAGAAATGTATTCATAAACAAGCAGAAGTTCACGGCTGTGCCGGGAAGTGCAGCCATAGAGAGACACAAGATTTTGGTGGCGTAAACGAGTCAAGATCTCAACTTCGTTCATGAATTGCTCAACTCTCTTGTAATTGTTCTCGTACAAACGCTTCACTGCAACACAACGCCCATCCCGAAGTTTGCCTAGTTAAGAATTATCAGAAGGCAAGAACCTTTGTCAGTGAGTATTGAAAGTACGCAAATACCAATTTATGCGACAGAGGATGAGTGCTCCTACCGAAATACACCGTGCCAAAACCTCCATCTCCAAGTTCTTTGGAAGAATCAAAATAGTTAGTGGCCTCTTCAAGTTCAGTATATGTGAAGAGGTGGACTCCAAAATATTTACTACCCTTCTCAGGGTCCATTAGAGAGGAATCAGAAGAGGTGGCCCGTGATTGTATATATGATTTTGCATAACTGTTCTTCTGTCGGCGCCGATAAAAGAAAAAGGCAATGCTCATAACTACCACACTTATTAAAACAGCAGCAACAACTGGGTTCCAAGCAGAATGGTAATAAGCTTCTTTTAGTATAATATGTAGAAGGAACGTGCAACAAACTATAGTTAAGAAAATTAAAACCAGATCTATTACCTACAATGACTTTCCAATACGATTTTGCCGATGTTTTTTCTGCAACAATAACCAGAGGAAGCAAAGAGGGGTCAGAGCACTGAACATGATATCTTACTCGAAGCTAACATTAGAAAACATTTTTATACGTTATACACATTTATCAAAGGACTCATGAACAAAACAGCGACCAAAATTGCAGAAGCGACATAGGGAGACATGGAGTGTAAACATTAAAAGGGAAATGAGCATAGGATGCCCAAGCAACTGCAAAAGTCTGTTCAGGATATTTCAATTGCATTACCATCACCACAACTTTTGAGATGAGGTTTATCCTTGCAGAAGCAGTGGAATTTATAATTATCAAATCCGCAGCGTCCACCACTTAGCTCGCAGTGCTGGCAATCAGGTGCAGCCCATTTCAAAATAAACCCCATCTTCAAAATTTCAGTGTAATTCATTTGCAATAAGCTAGTGAAATTAGCAATACCATTCACGTACACTGGCACATTAATCATGAACTGGCACTTATTGAAGGAGAAGTTTTTATGCTCTAGCGCCTCCTTATGAAAAACCGCAAAAGAATGATGGGTAGCATCTTTAGCGCAGCCTACTTTGTAAGTTGGGTAGTCTATAGGTTCTGTGGTACAATTGTAGAAGTAAGACATGTTGGAATTTTCAGAACTGTAGATAAATGGAGTTTGAACAAAGCTGTAATTGTACATGGGAGCAGGGCACTTTTCCTCATACGCAGCAATGTTGGCCACAACAAAAGAAGAGGTAGAGATGTGTTTAACTACAAAATCATGATTAGATATTCTGAGGATTGGATTATTTTCATTGCAGCTAATCTCAAAGTGAGGACGGCCACAGAATGATTCTTGTTTATGAGGAATCCAGAAAGGGTACTTTATAATTGGGCCATGCCCACAACTTTGAGGTGCACAGGCCTCAAATTTTGGATTGACAGGAAAAGTAAGATTAGCCAAGGATAGGAAGATGATGAAATTAATGTATATTTCAAGAGGTTTAATGTAATGGAAGGAGATTTGGAGGATCATTTGGTGCATTGAATTTATAAACAAAGTAGAGAACCAGAGAGAAGAAGAGAGCTAGGATGGTATTGGAGGAAAGCATATGGAGGAAATTTCATAGTTGATGGTGTAGCAGATTTTCACAAAATTCTTTTGCCATTATATTCTAATAGGGTATGATTGTGTGTGCAAAGATGGAGGAAGAGAAAAGTGTAAGCAACAAAATATAGATTGGCTACTTAATCAACATAAGAAGTAGGCTCACTCCCAATCGTAAATATTTGTTATCCTGAACTTGAGCGAACTTATAAATATTTGGTATCTTTCACCCACTTGGATGAAAGATTAATTTTCTTTGAGACGGGAGTGCAATAGGTAAATTCCTTTCAAGTTGTACTTGGGAACTTTTTAATAAAGTCAAAAGTTAAATCTGTAAAGTAGATTCACACCTAGCAATAGAAAATATGGAGAGTCCATCAGCTGTAGTTCCAAATTCATTATACACAGGAGAACACTGATATTAAGAGTGAAGCCAAGATGATAATCCCTAGTAATGCCGACATCACAATGATACTGCAGGGTAATACATATTCGCCAATCATGCATAATCTTGTCGTAAGTTTTGTCACGAAACTACCCTCTTCAGAAATCAATCTGTGAAGGTTTAATTACAAACCAGCAGCCAAGAATTATATAATATTATTTCTTTGTTTGGCCCCAGCTTACCTACCGAATAAGTTGAAGAAATGACTGTGATAGGCATGATCTAAAGAATTCATGAACGTCTTTCAGGAAGATAATAATAAATCAAATAAAGAATGAATGAGTTTGATTTGAGTGAGGATTTGATTGGTTAAATGGAAAGTGGAAAAAGCAGAAACATGTTTGTCAATAATATTTAACAGGTAAAAGAAAGGAGATAATGAAGACGTGTTTGGACCACAAAGAAGGAAATAGACGACTTGCACGTCAATGCAACTACTCCGTTGACATATGAAATCTCCAAAGTACCCTTAAGATGAGGTAGTTGTCAAACCCATAATTGTCCTTATTCTTAAATCTTGGCTGGGTCAGTGATTTTCTTGACTTGTGACAAACTCCTTTAAATTATTTTATTAATTATAACACTGCATTTTCCAATCATTCAATTGCTCAGCCCAAAAAACGAAGGTAAAAGAAGGGAAGATGAGAAGAAGGAGTAGAATGTTATTTTCTTGATTATTATATAATAGTATGTTTTACCAAGGAAGTTTGCAAATATTTGTGCACAATAATGAAAGAAAGTTTATGTCGTAGCAAATGCTGTCTAACAAACTCAAAAAATGTTAACCTACAAATGCATTGCATGCTTGCAATTATGTAATATAAAAATTTGTACTACTTAAGTTGGCGCTGTTGTTTACATTCAAAAATATATATTCAACCATAGATGGTATGGTTCATGCTCTCTAAAGGAAACATTGGAAATTCCATGTTGATGCCCTGTGATTGCATTAGTTGTTGACTTAATATATGCTGTCTCAGAAATGGATCATTATGTAAATTTCAGGACATTCATGTATATAATTTTATTTTCCTCTCTAAACATTTTTTTGTAAAAAAAAATAAAAATAAATATGCCAACTAAAGTATGAATCATGGACCAAATGAGCTATTAAGAGTTTAGTAAACTTTATAAGAAAGAATGGTTAAGAATGTATTTTTAAGGGAAAACACGGAGAAATTATTTCGTAAAAATTTAAAGAAAGAAAAAGTTATAAATCAATCAAAAAGAGGGAGCAGATTCTGGGTGACTTTCCCGGGTGGACCAATCACCCGTTCAAAGGTCGATATGGGACCAATACTTGTGTGGGGCCCATCCCGGAAGAGCACAAGACGACTAAGAAAAATGGCCAGTCAAAGACTTTGTATTTTTCTTTATTCTCATTGCTCAGGTCAAGAAATGAGATTGCAACGCGCAAAGTTTTCTAGGCAACAAACTAGCCAAGACCAAAAGCACTGCTATTCACGGGTGACACTAAATTATAGAACTTTGAGAAGAAATGGAGGATTACTGGGAAGCCTCGGCAAGAACTAGGGAGTTAGAAAGTTTAATCGGAGTTGTCACACTCCATCGTGCCAAATGAAATCACTACAGACACTTTCTAGTTCTAATTGAAGACAACAACTTCGAAGATGTGTAGTAGACACCTAATACTGTGTTCCAGCTCTGATCTGCTTGTCTAAGAAGCAAATTAGTTTTTTAGTTTAACTGGGTCAACCCCTCTGTTTCGTAGAATGGAAGGGTTCCTAGTTTTATCAAGTTTCTATAGGAAACAAGCAATTAGGCTCTCCATCTTCAATTGAACGCAATCAAATTGCATCAAATACCAATATGCCATAATCAAGCTATGATTAGGATTAAGAGCAGTATATCAATGTATACATTTCAGAACTAAGGAAGAAAATTCAGGAGATAAAAGGGGAAGAAACGCATACTGGAATCAGCACAGTCTGTTGGATGAGGTCCGTCCCGGCAATGACAGATAAAATAAGAATTATCGTCCGTCCCAATATTACTCCCACATCTTCCTCCAGATTTCTCGCATTTTATGCAGCTAGTCTCCCCTTCTACGGAATAAATCACATCAAAACCATATTCCAAAGCTCCCTTCAGATCTTCAAGACCATGTTCAGGTCCCAGAGTAAAATCCCGTGAAATCGGCACGTTTACCCGATACCCACATTTGTGAAAGTCAGGCGATGGCAGCAGCGGATCATCATCGGCCACGTAGTAAACAAGTTTATTGGTCTGATTTTGGCATGTGAAGTGGTTTGCGCTAATCGAAAGGTCTGAGGGGCAGTCGTATAATAGGGTGACATTCTTAACATTTGGTCCATAATGGAAGAGATCGTGTTGGGTATTTAAGGAAGTGTCGGTGAAATACGAAGAACAATTATCATAGGTAAATTGTTCTGTTCGCCTGATTGTCATGTTGTAACTGAGTGGGGTAATGTTTAGAACTTCGAAATACTGTGGGCCAACCTGAATGGAAGGTAATAGACCTACGTGACAATTGAGCTCGAACCCATCGCTGCCACAATAGCGGGGTTGCAGGTTGGCTGACCAGAAAGGGTAATAGATATTTTCCAGTTTTCCACAATTGAATAAGGCATGGCAGGCCAGGTATTGATCTGGTTGACACAGGGATTTAGGTAAAGTGGTTAGGAAGAAGGAGATGGTGAAGATGGAATTAAGGAAAAAGATATGGGCTTCCATTGTGAAGTGGAAGGTTATGGTGGTGGTAGCTGGCTAGAGATATATCATAGCTGTGGTTTAGAGGTGATGCCGATGAAGTTGAAGAGGGGAATATGATGGGAACCTACGGACCATTCATTTTGACGCGGCAGAGACGTAAATGCATCATTCTTCCACACACGAAACAGAGTAAGAGGAATAAAAAAAGCAGCTGTTGACTAGGAAGACGTATTAAAGGCGGCACAAAATGGCTATACTAATACTAGTCTTGGAAGAGTCACCGAGGAAAGCACCACTCAGTTTCCTATCTCTATATTAAATGCAGAAGATTAAAAAGAGCTCCCGTTTCATACGCCATCCATAAAAAAATAATTTCATTTCCCAACTTAAAATTGGTGATTTAACTTTTAAAATTATGTCCTAGTTTTATTTATACTAAATCATCATTTACATGTAACTGGTATCACATTTTTTTTTTAGTTCTAATATTTAGATTGTATACAAAATTATATGACACATTAATTAACAGTTGAGATCAATATCATAAATAATATGCTAAAATTTGATTGTTTACATTATTGAAAAATAAAGACCAAGTTGAAGTGTATTTATTCCAATTAGTTGAACTTTTCAGAAGTATTTTTATGATAAACATATGAGAAATACATTGCTTGGGAGAAATGTCAAACTTCCACACTTTTTTCAAAGAGATTAAAAAAAAGAATTCCTTTTTTTTAATTACATTTGAACAAATTATTAATTTCCATCTTACTCAAATAATGTTACTGTATTAGAAATTATTATATTAAAATTTAAAAAGAAGCTACTTATTTCTTTTTGCTGAGTCGAAAAGGTTACTACTTTAATAAACCTAATTAATAATCACTAATTAATATTAAACTATTCCAGTTGGTATGTTGTGTGAAAATTCCTACCTCATGTGTTAACTTATCTAATTATTATTATTATTTACTTTACCAATCGTGTGATTTAAATTTTCTCTTTTTCTCATCCCTTGCTTTCATTTTTGACCCATTCAAAAGTTTAGAAGGCTGATCACCAAGTATTTCAATAGTCCATAAATCAAAATCAAACTAAATGACTTTCAACAGAAAAAAAGTCTTAAGCTTTTGGTTTAGCTTCACCAAATTAAAGATCAAGCATTGGATTTGATTAAGCGTTACGCAAAATTTATTTACCTAAAGACTTTTAATCTAGGTTGGACTTCCTAATGTTATGTTCGGTGGAATAAGCTCCGCCTCCTAACGAATAAGGAGAAGGCATCGTTAATAAAGGTGAAAGATGAATGAATTGAAATAAAATAGACAAAATCTGAGTTTCTGAAGAAAATGGGTAATTAACTGGGAAGCCTCAAATGGAACTAGGAATTAAGTTGAAAGAGTTAAATGGAGAGTAATCAAATTCGTCACGCTCAAGTACGAATGCGGAGTGCATTGAAGCAAAGGTAACAGCTTAGAATATTTCAGCTCCCATCTAAAACTGTTAAAGGAGTTTTTGCCAGACCCAATGCTACAATTGTTCCCCTAAGTGTAAATTGCCAGCCTAATTTGCAAGCAAGTTTCACTTAGTCACAGCCTCTGCTTTGTCGATGGAAAGGTCGTAATGTTTTTCCATGGAAACAAGCAAGGATCTTTATCTTTCTTTCTTTCTTTTTTATTCCCCCCCCCCCCTTTCTCTTTCAACACGTCTCTAAATCAGCATGCAATGAAGATAGAAAGGTTCATGACCAAGAACAGGACAGGAAAAGAGCAATTCAAGGAATTAGAGTGAGACGAGGAAGATGTCATACTTGCGCGAGTGGGACACGCTAAACCATAAGCTCCGTCCCGGCAATGGCAGCAAAATTGAGACGTATCATCCATCCCACAAGCTCCTCCAGATTTGATGCATATTGAGCATTTACTCCACTCTGCCATATACCGCACATCAAACCCAGTATCCAGAGCAGTCTGCGGCGCAGCCATTCCACCCACTGGATCTAGAGCAACATCCTGTGTAATCGGCACCTCAATATGAAACCAGCAGTGCCGAACAAGATCTGGGAATTGGCGCGACACAGTTTGGTCCACAAAGAAAGCATTCTTCTCACTCTCATCCCGGAACGTGATTTCGTTTCGGCCGATGGAAAACCCAGGGAGGCAATCGTAGAATAGGGTCATGTTTTGAACAGTTGATTCATAAGAGAATAGAGTGGGATCCAAAGAAGTGTTGGTAAAATGCGAAGAACAATCATCATAGTCGAGGATATCTGTTCTCACCATTTTCACAGTATAAAGAAATGGATTAAAATCTATCAAGCTGAAATTTTGAGAGCCAATTTGAATTGAAGGGTTTTGATTAGGCTGGCACATGACCTCGAAACCGTCCCTCCCACAATAATGGGGGTCGGTTACCTCCCCAGAAAGGGTAGGGAATGTATTTGAGTCCACAACTGTATGTGCGTGAGCACCTTGAGTATTTTTCATCCTCTTCTTGACTGTGGGATAGTGGCAGAGTTGTTAACAAGAAAAAAAAAAAGAAAAGACCATGTAAGTAAGATTGCAGCTGTGGACGGCCACTTTGTACGTTTAAAGGTGATGGAGGAAAGTGCTTGTCTGTTAGAAAATTGAATCTCTGAGACATAAGATCAGAGGTGGTATTTCCATTACCACTTACTTGGACAGATGCACATGAAAAGAGAGTTGAAGGAAGAGGGAGCTTAAGACAGCAGTCAATAGAGTTTCCCATTTCCATGCAAAAAAGCGTTGAGCAAAACTAAATGGGAATGAACGAGAGAATGCTTTTATTTTTTATTTCTTCTTAAAAGATATGCTTTCCATGCGTATATGTCATTTACCTTTTTTTCAAAAAAGTTATTCCAGTGTTTTTCATACTTTACTATGCCCCACCTTCTCTAAGGCAATGCGGTATTCAAGCAAGGAGACAAGGAAATGTTGTTACGGATTAATGTAATGAACAGTAATTTAATCTTTGTATGATGGTCATTTGAAGTTGCACAGAACACATCCTCTACAAAAACAATTCTGATCCTCAAAGAAAATTAAAGGTATATGCTATTCCTATTGAATAATAAAACGTATAACTTATTTTTAGTTAATTTCGATGCGGTACACTAATTTGATATTTTATAAAATAGAAGTCCAATAAACCTGCTCAAGAATGTGTACAGAGTAGACTTTTTCTTCTTGTTAAAATGTTATTTTCTGTGGAGTCAATATTTTCTATTTATATTAATCGGCTTAAAAATGGACATACCACCAATCAAGACACCCTAACCTCTATATGTCAATAGTGAATTCAAATTCATTATGATATTGATAATCATCCAGTCTTTAATTTCAGATCATCTAAAGTTATGCTCAGATTGTTGAATACTAGAATATGCTAACCAACCAATTCCATTTGTCTAAGAAAGGATGATTTACCTAACCTATTAGAGGAGATTTAAGGCATTAGAATCCTCCAAGAAAATCTAATGCAAACCTTCCAACAATATTAGTATCAAGATTATGCAGCAGAAGAATCTAATATGAATAATGAAGTTAGAAGAACACATACTCTGTTCTGTTGAATTTGGCGGATAAGGCCTTCTCAGTAAGGGTGCTGGTATTGGTGCCCGTAATAGCTTGTTGCCACAAGTTGTAGCATAAGCTTGATTAGGACAGAAGCATATAAATTCACCCATGGATACATTGTACCCACATCTCCCACCCGACTCTCTGCAATCTTCACACGTGCCTTCATCACCCACTTCCCAATTTACCTCAAAACCTTCATCTATAAGATAAGCCGGATCCAAGGCCTCCATAATGAAACTCTTCGCAGCCACCCCAAGAACAGGAACCGTAATACCAATGTTGCATCCCAGATTACTCAAATTAGCCCATTTTGTGTTTAGCACAAAGTACGCCCCACGAACCTTACCATTTATGGGGCAATCAAATTTCACTCGAGAAGATAAATTCAAAGTACTCTTAGATGTCAAAGGGTCGCAGTCGTATAAGAGAGTTGTGTTTTCATCACTGGGGGTGTAGTTAAAGAAAGCATATTCCAAGCTGATGTTGGTATACTTGTTGGGGCACATGGCACCCCCTAAATCTGTTCTTCCTATCCTCAGAATTCTAGTGGTTAAATTGAGATGGATGACTCGAAACTCCTGGGACTTTATGCTCATGGTCACGTTGTCTCCCTGGCAATCGAGCTTGAACATCGGGTGCCCGCAATAATCAGGTTGTTGATTGCCCAAGAAAGGGTAACTAATCTGAGTGAAGTTTCCGCAGCTAAAAGGCTTGCAAGCTGAGAACCGTTCGTCTTCACTGGCGAAATACCTTGGGAAGAAAAGTGGGAGGAAGAAGAAGGTCATGAGGAAGAAAAAAAGAGGTGGAAGAAGAAAAGGAGGACCCATTATTGCGGGATTGATGAAAGCCACCAAAATCTGAGAGGCCTAATTAGAGGATGTACAGCATCATTGCAAACAATGGTTCTGCTAACATGGGATGCTGATGATTAAAGGACTATAAATCATAGTCAAACTAAAAAACCTTTGACGTAATGTGGTTCGTGGGCTTAATCTAGATGGGTTTGACGAGTCGGAAGGCACGTAAATGGGAACAGCAAATTGACTGAAAACTGAAGAGATTAGCTTCAAACCGACAGATTTTGATTAAGATAAATAATATTCAACTTGAGACTAATGCATAAGATTGGAACTTGCTTATGTAATATTCTGTGTAGTGTCCAAATTAATAAATATGGAAGAAATGAAGGGAAATGGACCAATACTCACTTGTCACCCCTCTCTCTATCTACCACTTATGTTTTTCTCCCTTAATAAAAATGAAAATCAGAGTTTTCTCCCATGCACAGCTTTGTCATCCATACTTCATAGATATTAAACGAAGTGATTTTATATCCCAACTATCCCATCTTTTGTCATTCGTGAACCCAAGCAAGTGCATTATTTACAATTCACATGTGTATAATCCTTTTCTTTTTTCGCTTCTGGGTCAAAACAGTTTACTTAGAAATAAAAATACGGTCAAAGCATTTTGTGGATTAATTTATGTTGATCAAATAAAAATGAGACACTTGCCCTTTCTTTGGACTGAATATTATCAAAATCTT
Source organism: Gleditsia sinensis (assembly GCA_037074535.1). Lineage (NCBI taxonomy): Eukaryota > Viridiplantae > Streptophyta > Magnoliopsida > Fabales > Fabaceae > Gleditsia > Gleditsia sinensis. Next base: position 32,328,386 of record CM073474.1, on the reverse strand, counting down.
CTGACTCAGGCTAAAGCGGGACAAAACATCAAACCGGTGGCCCAAAAACAAAGTCAAAACAAAATTTTTAATTTTAAAAAAGTTGTATATATTTGTATTTTTAAAATAGAAAAGACTACCATATAATAAATACATTAATTAAAAATAATACTAATTTATTTATAATAAAAAAACAAATAAAAAACACACCGACACAAACAAGTTTCTGAAACAAAAACTAGTCTCTAGATCTTCGGATCCCTTATCTTTCCTCAGAACCAACTATAGGAACGCAGGGATTCTTTTTTTTTTTTTTTTGGACTGGCTCAGGACCGTCTTGAGATGCTTCAAAATAGTTCTTTTCCTTTTTCTGGTTCAATATTTCAAAAAAGTTCTGAATTGACGCTTTTTTGTTTGGGGACAAATATAAAGGTTCTGAATTGGCCTGGTGTGTTTCAGTTTTGGTCCACAATCCTCCAGGTTGGGCTTTCATCTTTTTGGGTTGAGCCTAGTTACACTATGGATCACCAAGTTTGTTTTGTCCCAAAAAACAAAGGGCCAATTTGAAAATAAGAAACCTCCTATTAAAAGACTAAAGCCAGTCGGAAAAAAAAAAAAAAAACCAGAAGATAAAAAGAAGAGGAAGAAAGCTTGGATACACAGTAGTCTCAAATAGAGAAGAATAGCTGAGGGGAACCCAAAATCAATTTATAAATTCAATTAATTATTCGGGATTTCATTCATCCATGCAACAATTAATGATTCAAACAAAACTTCGAAAATGAACCAGAGCAGACGCTAATCAAGTCTTATCATTTACAAATTAAATATTATCATCTTTGAACCTTGAAAAGCAAGTTATAACATCAAGGTTCATTGGCGATTAGTCATTCAGTATTCCTAATACTACTCTATGTGGATTCATTTCTATAGATAGAAGCACTAATAAATTTGTATAAATCTACTTTTACTAAATAGCTTGTATTCGAATAGAGAGTGTATAGCAATGGCAAACGAGAAAGCGAACGTACCTTTATTGCAGCGTTTGGTTTCGACACTGCCATCCTTGCAAAAGCACAACATCTGCTTGCTGGTTTGACTATATCCACAATACCCATCAGAATCCTCACACTCACCGCAATCCCTTGCTCCTCCCCAATCAAGCACAAATCCTTTGTTCATAGCCACTCCAAACCCACTCACCAATCCATCCACGTCGATCTCATCCTCCTTCACTGCCACCACAACCTTCTCCTCACAATCCATACTCCTATCAAAACCACGGGTTTCATTCCCCGTCACAAACACATAAGACCGCTTCAATAATTCATTACTCCTGAAGCACCCTATGGGTTTGGGAAGGGCAAGAGAAAAAGCAGCAGTGCAATTGAAGTAGAAAGTGAGGTTCAAATCCAAGTGGCTGTAAGACAGAGGAAGGGTGCCTAGGGAGACGTTGTGACGTGCTCTGGGGCAAGATTGATTCACCACATCAATGTCAACAAGGGTAAGTGTTGAAGCATCATAGTTTATATCGGTTACGTAGTATGAATCGCTCGGAAGAGTGAGGATGGGTTGGCCATCGTCGGAGCATGTGAGCCCAAAAACAGAGTAACCGCAGAATTGGGGGGTGGAGGTATTGTGTAGCCAGAAGGGGTAGCGAATTGAAATTCCGTTGCCGCAATCAGAAGAGAGACATGTTGTTGAAGATGTATTAGAGGTCCGGGCATAACTATTCATGAGAAGGAAGGAGAGAGCAGCTAGGAAGTAACAGGGACTTGACATGACCAAATTTTTGAAAATATGCCGAGTTAGTGTTTTAGGTGTATGGCCCCATTGTTTTTCCTTGCCTTTCTCACGATGGTTATATATATAGAGAAAGAGCGAGAGAGAGTAGAGCGCGTGTGAATGTGGAAAGATTGTAATTCACGATGGTTTACTTCGAAGTGTGCACTCTCATTATATTCTTATTTGTTTTTCAATACGCAAATGGGTTTTCTCTTTAATTTCTTTTATAAAATATTTTTGATAAAAGAATGAAAAATATTGAAAATTACTAGTTGAGCGCAGATCAATTTAAAGGGCACGCACTTTGCAATGCTGCAATCTGCTGGTATGGTAAAGTTGTCCACTTGTGCGTTCATAGTAATATTTTAGGGAGTTTCTGTGTGCATGGTTGGGAAGAAATTTGGACATGGAGTCAGCTAAAGTTGGCTGAACTTTACAAGTGAAGTTAAAAATTGTTAATCTTTGTTTAATGAAATTCTTTTTGGTTATATAAGTTTAAAACTCATGTATAACTCAACGCGTGCGATCACGATGGTATTATTTTTATAAATATTTATGGATAAGGGAATACAGGAGGAGTGGAAAACCCCAGATATGGATCACAGTTTTTGAAATACCTGAGTCAATGGTATTAATAATCTGTGGGTGAGCGGCCATCCCCATGAACGAGCTTCTTGGGTTTTAGTATTTAAAAAAAAATTCAGAAAAATATTTTTATATATTTGCTATGAAATTTTAAAAGTGAATTTTTTTAAAAAAATGAATAATGTAAAGTTAAACTTTAAAAAAATATCAACGTGTCATGTTTTTATTATAAAATTTAATAACAAATATTTTAAAACTTATATTTAAATTTTAACCTTTTTCTCGACTCAAATAATACATAAAACTATGTACATGACGGTGCTAGTGCTTTCAAATTAACCCAAGAAAAGAAAAGCATTTTAATGTGCATATGATGTTGCGGATTTGTTATATGACGTTACTCTAATTTATTATAATTGACTTTTTTTTTATAAAAATTATAATTGGTCATACTTTTCTCTCTTTTTTTCTTGACAAATGATATACCATTATTTATACATAAAGACATATACTAGAATCAACAAACAAAAAACAATAGTAATATATTTAAGGTTTTTAAAGATAAGATACAAAAAATATTAGTACTGTAATTAAAAAAATATAAAAATAATATATTTTTAAAATTTTAATATATTAAATATTATATCTCAATATATAAAAATACAATTATTATAATTATTAAAAATTTTATTCATTGTAAGTATAGTATTATAAATTTAATATTTTTTTACTTATACTTGAGTTAAAAGTTATATATCTGAATTCAATATGGTAGATTTCAACGAAAAAAAATGTAATTCTTGTAAGTGCTTGAGTTAAAAAAAAAAAAAAAAATTTTTTTAATAAAAAAAATTCTTTGAAAAAATAAATAAAATATTATTATTTATACATAAAAATAGACACTGAAACTAATAAATAAATATTACAATTTTTGAAGGTAAGATATAAAAAAAAAAAATACTGTAATTAAAAATTATTGAGACAGTATATTTTTTAAATTTTAATCTATTAAATATTATATTTTAATATATAAAAATGTAGTTTTTATAATTAAAAAAGAAGAAGAGATGTATTATTGAATAGGCAGTATACATTTCAATTTTTTTAAAAATTAATTCTCTTAAAAAAATTTAATTATTATAAACGTAGTGTTATAAATTTTTTTTTTGGTTCAAATTTAAATTTAAAATTATAAATATCAACTTAATATTTTGAAAGAAATGCTTAGGAAGGGTTGAGCTTACTCTTTCAATAAATGCTTAGGAAATATTTTGAAAGAAAGGCCCAAGGCCCACATACACAGAGATGCGAGGGCTGAAACATACACCGAAGATCAACATTTCAATTGATGACTTACAGTCACTTCCGGGACACCCCATAATATTGGACTTGTTAACATAATATTTTCACTATATATATATATATATATACATATATATATATATATATGTATATATACATATATATGTATATGTATATATGTATATGTATATGTATATATGTATATACATATATACATATACATATACATATATACATATACATATATACATATATATACATATATACATATACATATATATGTATATATACATATATACATATATATATATATGTATATATACATATATATATATATATGTATATATGTATATATATATATATGTTATGGGCGTTAAATATCAACTAGGACTTTTAAATGCAAGAGTTGTATTTGATTAGAGAGTGAAGAGTGCCAGTGCTTTTGCTTTGTCGTCTAATACATTTTTCCAACTAATAATCCAATTGCGACGATGAAGGGGAATATTTCATTTTAAAAAACTGTTTACCAGAATATGCCATAATGGAACCCAAAGATATGCTTGGAAACGTTGTCATTATGGCTCTAGCATGACGCGGAGAACAATGAAAAAGTCCAACAACCCCCAAGCGGAAGGGCCCCATTATTATGTCATAATCTCACTTCAAGTCATGTCCTATCCCAATTTGCACCACCGATTCCCCACTTCAATTGCCCCTATCTTCTTGTGGAAATCTTCATGGACACATGGGGCTGGGCCTCTCCGTTCTATCCAACACCACCCCAAGTGGTTCGCCAACACAAATTGCTCTCTGCCACCCAATCTCTGACATCTCACTCGATTGACACTTTGCCCTACAGATTTTCCCCAAATTCCATTAATGTTATGAGTTGCCGCGGACCACATCTGAACGAGTGTTTACAAGCGATCAAGGGTCTCCAACTCTTCCATTGTAAGTGAAGTTGGTATAATATTGTTAATGTCAATGAATCACTATTTTTATTAATAAAAATGGGAGACCGTATTTTGATTTGATACCCACATATTTCAGCGTTGTGAGAAGCTAATTGTAAGGTTTGAAGAGTCGAAGCCATGAAAGTTGGCCGAAACGGAGGAAGTGAATGAATATTATTAATTGTTATGGGCAATATTCTAGTTTGGTGGGCTGTCGTGGTCAAAACAAGGTTGTCGGTAACTTCTTTCAATGTGGGTTTCAGTCTAAAGGCAAGTATATCGTAGTTCAATAAGCGCCTACCAACAACAATTAAAACTAGTGAGTCATTCGGACGTCATTATCCTTCTCCCCAAGGATTCAAAGTTTCACCTATCAATAAACACGAACCAAAATCTGAAAGGCCTTATTTGAATTAACTGTCATTCCAATGAGAAAAGAAACGTCAAAGTCAATTTTTAGAACTTGTATTCTATCATTGAAATTAAAAGGAAGTAAAGTGGGTAATTGGTTTCATTTTTGGTGGGTTCAAGGACTGAGTCTGCTTAAACCCTAACCCTAATGAACTCTACGGTCCACATGCAGTGAGGGTGAAGCAAACCAGAACGCATACACGGACTAATCACAAAACCAACATGGACCAACAAAATCACTTCGCTCGTTATTTATTACATGAAATCTCTAATCTATTTATTTGGTATCTATCTCACCATAAATTACTCACAAAAAATGCCAAAAGTCTAGACATCAAATTTCATATGTTTTCACAATCAGAAACAAGATGTGGTTATAATGGTTTTGGACTTATTCTATCCTTCAACATTGTTATTTACCCAAACAACACTGGTTAAGTCTTTATTTTACCATGATTGATCTATTTTACATATTATATTTATTTTTTAAATAAAAATCATCTTATCAATACTATAATCAATATTTTTGTGTAAAGGGATGGAAAAAAAATCAAATTAAAAATAATTAGTCTAGACGTTTTATTTGCTTTTAGTTTACCCAATATAAGAGATTTAAATAAGGCATTTGTGTTAAGCAGTGCCTTTTCCTCCCCCCAAAAAAAAAAAAGAAGCCTTAAATGGTTAAAACGTGTACCAGTGTTAATTATACTTTAAATGACACTCAATTTACATTGAAATTTTTTTATAATTTAGGTATTATTTAAGAAATGAAAATGCCATATTTATATACTTATAACACAAAGTAATCTGATGTGAAATTTAATCTACGATTAAAAAACTTTGAATATTTAGCACTTTTTTTAAAAAAATTTAAAACTACTAAAAAAAATATTCTAGCATCTAATATGAATGTTACTCAAACAGTGTTTTTTTAATAATATCTTATGGGAATTAAAATTAAACATTTAGATTTTGTGTAATTATTTGATATTTCCGTTAAACGTAAGTATCAATTAATAATAATACCATTAATGTAATTGCAATTACTCTCAAGTCTCTAATGAATCATTAAAATTGAAATTAATATACATAATCTCCAACTTTATAATTATGATATGGTTTCATTGAAAAAAAATATTTTAAATTTTATTTAATAAAAATAATTTAAAAATTAAAAATTTATAAATTATTTTAAAAAACATATAATTTATAAATTTTTAATTAATTTAAATTATTTAAATAAATTTATTTAATTTACCAATCACACTCCTAAAATAAAAACGTAAAAACAAGTGGCTCCCTTGACTCGTTGGCACGTTTGCCGCTCTAACTTAATTTGCATCATGCACGTGTCTCACCCACTATCGCATCACACGTGTCAAATGGAATGCCCTGTCGCCCAAACCCAAAGTAGCTAATCATTTCCAAGGTGCAATTCCCCGTTGCCAATTCAATAACTAGCCCCACAATTTCTATATAATTAATTTATTTACCCACGAGAATCTCAAAGGGAATTGAAAGTAGTACCAATTGGAGCCGCTTGGGGGGAACGAAACTGGTATGCATTCGTCTCTGCGGGGAACACAGTGTGGTTGAAGCCTTTCCTTTTCTGCCGCTACCTTCTTTTCCTTCACGCATATATTCCTTCATTCGCTCCAAAATTAAGCACTTACACTCAATCCTCCGTTCTTGTCTTCGCTTTGAAACATTCCGATCGTGCGTTTGATCCCTTTTCCTTCATTCCAAGTATCTGAAATATTTGGGGGTTTTTTCCTCATCTGATCAATTCAGTGATGTCGTATTTGAATGCGGTTTGGGATTTGTTAGAGTAGGATTGGGCGTTTTCTGCTGTGTTTGTTAACTGAGAAAGTCAAGAGTATTCCGTGTTCTTATTGATCCTCTATAATCTCAGAAAATAATCATATATAGACGAGTTGAGACGAGCAGATAACTCAATACACGCTAATTTATCTGGGTCTTGTTGTGTCATTGGAAGTTTTTGTTTGGGAAATCGGAGTGTGAGAAGAAGAATTTGGCTCTTATTTTCGTCATCTGATAATTCCTTCCATTTCCTCGGTGGCCAGACGGAGGAGAGTCTACTCGTAGACTCAAAAAATGCTCGGGACTGCCCTGCAGTTTGGGGGTGTTCGCGGTGAGGATCGGTTTTACATTCCCGTGAAGGCAAGGAAAAATCATAATCAGCGTAAACAAGCTCAGAGAGCTAAGAACGGGGAAATTGAGTCCGCTGATTCAACTCCAAAGAGCACAGATGTTGTTTCTGAGAATAAGAATTCCAACGAGCCTTCATATTCGTCGACGAAACCTGCTTCTTGTCCATCTGTTGTGCCTGCCTGTAATATTGATAGGTTCCTGGAGTCTACAACGCCATTGGTCCCGGCTCAGTACTTCTCTAAGGTTGATCTTATCTTTCTTTTTCATCTCCATGACCGATACTCTTTGATTGGTTGCTGTTGAAATTGAGAATATTTACGAAAACAAGTTATCTTTAGTTTTGATTTTAGCTTTTTGACTTGGGTACGACAAACACCGTTTACGGGATGTTGTCTGGTAATCAATATATAACTGCAGATGAAATATGGACAATCAGAAGCAGCGTCTTAACTAAGGACAGAAGATTTACGACTTTCATTCTTTTACATTTAGCTACTTAATTGTGGATGGACGGCTGCACAATTTGATATTCAGAATTCATGTTATGACAATATGAATTATGACTTACTCTTTTTCTGTTTGCGGGTGCAGACAACAATGAGAGGCTGGAAGACTTGTGATGTTGAATACCAATCTTACTTCACCCTGAATGATCTCTGGGAATCGTTTAAGGAGTGGAGTGCATATGGGGCTGGAGTCCCTTTGCTACTTGATCAAAGTGAATCTGTTATTCAATATTATGTTCCTTACTTGTCGGGCATTCAGCTATACAGTCAATCTGCTGCGAAGTCAAATGCTAAGTCAAGGTATTAGCATATCCGATGTAGAATCTATGAAATTCGTAACCTGTTTATGATAGAAAGTGAGATGGGTTTGACTCTGATATTTTGTTCTCCATAAAAATTTGGCTAGTCTTGCATTGTAAAAGCACAAGGTAAAAGAAATGTGATCATGCTGTTTCGTGATTACGGTTATTTCCTTTCAAACAGGTAGTTCCTTGGATTTTGTAAAACAAATGTATACACACTCAAATTTATCACCATTCTGTTTGCACTCAACCTTTTGTGCATTTTCACTTCTCTTTTCATCTAAATTTTTATTATTGGACAAACTTGGAGTTCCCATTTCATTATCTCCCTCTTTGCTCTCTTAGTAAGGAAGAATGAACGGCTTTTTATTCTTTATTTTCCATTCTTCCAGTTTGACTTCTATTAAGTAGACCTTTGTCTTTCATAATTGATTTTCTTGGGATGTCTAGTATATGGATTGTGTTCATATCACCAGAATGTTTAATTGTAGCTGATCCCGAACCTTTTCTTGTTGGGATCATAATATTCTGTTTTATATTTTTTGAGATGTCTTACTAACACCAATAAAGGCATCGTAAATTTGGTATAATGGCATACAAGGATGGGTAAAGCAGTTAATGCTGCTTCTGTTTTGATATATAATTCTTCTCCAATGCAGGATTGTGTTTACTATTTCATAGTGTTATCTGCTTGATCAAGAAAGTTCCACTGGTATACAAGGATGGGTAAAGCAGTTAATGCTGCTTCTGTTTTGATATATAATTCTTCACCAATGCAGGATTGTGTTTACTATTTCATGGTGTTATCTGCTTGATCAAGAAAGTTCCACTGGTCTTTTTGTTATTAAAGCTGGACAACTGGACAGAATGGGGGATTCTATGTAGCAGTTGCCTTGTCTTACGACACAGCAAGTTTGAAACATAATTTGACAATTTCAACTGATAGTATTCAGTTAGCTTATTGTTGCTGGTAAATTAATGTGTTAAGCAGTCACAAAGTCATTCTTGTTGGGTTCCTTAATTGGTCTTGTGCAGCTGGGCAGCTTCCCCTGTTTGGTTTTTATGTTAGGCATTCAGGTTTGATTAATGGGGATAAATTGGTTATTGGCTCAGAGTGAATTAAATGGCAATGTTGGCTGTGGGCTGATTAAAGGCAGCATTTGGTATTGAGTCTTTCCTTGGTACACTGAACACACTAGGAGAGAATACAGAAGGAATAGAATAGACAGAGATGGTCGAAGATGAGCTCTATAAATATATTATGTCTTAATATTTTATCAATTTTTGCTCCCACCCTTCATTTCTCTGACTTACACTTTACCAAGCACACACTCAAATTTAAAATTTGATTTTCTTGGTTGGCCTTAGTCTGTGTTTACTATTAATAATTTTTTAATAACTATTATGACTCATATTTAAGATCTCAATTTATTGAATGTTCCTTCCACCTCGTGTTTGTGGCTACTCATTTCTGTATGTGTTCAATGTGTTTCTGCATTTGTGTATTTATTTTTTCTACTTTTATAGTAATTAACTCATAGCATCCCCTTCTAAGCAATTCTTAATGTTACATATTTAGTGTAAATTACTAAACTGTATAGTATATCTTTTAGTTGGTAGGCAGATCTAATTTCCTTATGCTATTAGGTATGTTGGTGAAGACAGTGACGGTGATTACTACAGGGATTCAAGTAGCGATGGAAGCAGTGATTTCGAAATTGGAAAAAGGACTGAATTTTCTGCAGCACAGCGAAGTTGTCAATATCTTACAGGGGATATCTCTTTTCATATGAGCAGGCTGTCTGTACATGATAAACACATTGCAATGCAAGAAGGGTTTTCTAGCGATGACAGTGAAACTGGGAATCCTCAAGATCTCCTTCTTTTTGAGTATTTTGAGCAAGATCCTCCTTATAGCCGTGAACCATTGGCTGACAAGGCTAGTACTGAGCTTAATTCATGTGTAAATATTTGAAATTGATCTGAGTAGTGCATCTTATATTTTATCATGTTCGCACAGATAATAGATCTTTCATGCCAGTATCCTGGCCTCAAGTCCTTGAGAAGTTGTGACTTACTGCCAGCCAGTTGGATGTCTGTGGCATGGTAAGATCAATTTCATACAATGTTTTAATGGTTATTTTTTCTGTTCATTAACTTCTTTAATGGTACTTTATAGGTATCCTATTTATCGAATACCTACAGGTCCAACATTAAAAGATTTGGATGCCTGCTTTCTAACGTACCATACACTCCATACGCCCTTGATAGGTAATCTTTGGTTTATAAGCATGTGTTTGACATACATTGCTCATAGAGACTTAGTGCTAATTTAGATCATTATTTTATATGCCACAGGGCAAAGTAAAATCTTTTTCTCTTTTACCCTTCCGTTCCTGTCAGAAATGAAAAATTTATGCAAACAAAAGATTCTCATTCTGTCATCAAATATGAAAGACTGACATGTATTGTAATGGCATCCACTCAGTGAACTGCACTTTTGATATTTTGATTGACTATCTCAAGAATAATAAGTGCTTCCTCAACTTACTTTTATCATTCAGAATATCTTATTCATCTCTCTCTTTGTGTTTGTATATATTTTTTGGTTTATTTGAAGTAACATCCAGTTGATTACTTGTGTAGACACAGTAAGGGGGAGAGAGCGATTTTATTAAATCATAATTTTCTCTGGGAAAAGAGTGAAGGGAGAGAAAAAATTTCATTTTTATATGAAAATATGCCAAGATCCGTTTGAGAAGATCTAGGATTTCTGGAGGCTTCACAGCTATGCTGAGTGGATTCTTTTCTTGCCACTGAAGTGTGGCTGATGTTTCAACAAAAAATGTGTTCGCTGACCTCAGTGTACCAGCCAATTCTACTACACTTAACATCTGATTTAGATACTTCATGCCAGCTTACAGCTTGTACCTTCATCCTATTTTCTGACTATTCCTTTCACTCATTGTCCTTTCACCCGTGTCATTTTCTGTATTCGCTCAGAATATGTTCTCTTCTTGCATATATTCTTTTTATAATTTTTTTACTAAAGGATAATGAGATGGGAAGCATCATACTCCTTGAAAGGCACACTGTAATTTGATAATAGTTAGGAAAAAAAAGTTTATTCTTATTATACATGACTCAAAATTCTGATTGATGTTATATCAGCTGTAATGCAAAAATAACATTTTCTTTCAAATTGTGAAATGTAATTTCAGTTGGATTCCAATATTCACCAATGTATCCTATAACAAAAATATTGACTAAATTTCACAGGAAGTGGAAGTACTCGGGCTCCAACGTTGGTTTTTCCCAGTGAGATGGATGGCATACCAAAGATTTCCTTACCTACATTTGCAATGGCTTCCTACAAGTTGAAGGGATCTATTTGGGTGCAAAATGGACTTAGTGAGAGCCAACAAGCAAATTCCCTCTTGCAGGCTGCAGATAATTGGTTAAGACTGCTGCAGGTGAACCACCCAGATTATCAGTTTTTTATAACACATGGCACTTACCACAGGTGACTGATGAGATGACATGTTCTATCCGCTTGGCTAAAATTATTATCCTTGAATTTCTATGTTCATTGCTTGGTGAAAAGTTGTTAAAAGTTCATTCATCTATAGAAGATGGCTTTGGGGTTGGGACTGCATAAATGTGAGCTCATGTTGCATGGATAAGCAGCACAAAAGATGGAGAAGCTAATTTCAGGAAATAGAGATCACTAAAACGAAAATGGAAAAAAAAAAGTTGTTATATATGGGCCAAGAAAAAACCATCACATAAAAAGGAAGGCTCTAAATATAGGGCAATATTGGCCATGGCCACAGGTGGTCACAGGGAAAATATGTGGGATTAAGCTAGACTGTCCAAGCTTTTTCAGTTAAGTAGAGGTTGAGATCCCTTTAATATATACACAAATAGTTATGTTTTGATCATAGAAGAACACGGGTTAAATATTGAGAATTTGCTGTATTACGAGGTCCAATTTTGGCTTCGTATCTGATGAACATTTTGTTGCTATGATGAGAGAAAGGACAGGGAAAATGGTACTGTACAATCTTTTACCACTTCAAAATCAGTGTTATACTTATAGATGTTTAATGAATGCCTCGCCTGAGGTGGAATATCTTGGAAGAGTATGTTTGGATCTGCTGGTAGATTCGGTGGCGGCAGAAGGTTTGGTGATATTGTGTAAATTAGCTGAGCTGAACTTTTTACACTATGGAAGTCGGTTGACCACCGGGGAAAAGATATATATATATTCCTTGGGAAGCTTATGAAATTATTATGATGCGTTTTATATTTCTGAGTCTACATATATTTGTAGAGAATTGTAAAACTTGATAGATAAAACCTTGCTTGCTGATGCTACAGCTGGGTGTTGATATCCCTGACTTCCAGGTGGTCGTTCCGACGCTTTTCTTTTTCAAATTGTTATGGCACTAGCATTTCTCTTAATCTAGCCAGCCTCATGACATGTATTTCGTCACCCTTGAGATTCTTAATTAGCTAGATATGGTTTGCTTGATTGACCTGAGGAAAAAAAAATATTGTACTGCTTGATGAACTTCCTTCTTTCTCATTTTAGCTTCATCATGCTTCTGCAAAGCCCACTAGTATTAAGATAGTTCAAAGTTGGCTGAACTCCAGAATTTGTGTTTAATAGTTTCTGTGGTGCCACTACCGGCAAAGTTCTTTGGTCGGCAAGGTCCAACCTATTGTAAAAGATAAGCTAGTCGCCTGAGTTCTGCGAGGCCGAGTAGCAGGCTAGCAGCCCGGGTTAACAATTTTGCATAGATAGGCAAAATATCATATTTCTTGAGCTAAGATATTACGTCTTTCTTCCAACATCGAAGGGGAACGGTCCTCGATGAACCTTCCACTTTTAAAAAATTGTAAAAGAATGTAACTATAATATCTGAATTCTTTTGCGTCACAGGATAGTAATGTGAATAAAAAGATAGACATATATAATTTTTTTTTTTTGTAATTATTTGTATTATATCCTTCTCTTTTCACACGATCATCGTTTCATATAAAAAGTATTTTAATATGGAATCAATTACATACAAATTAATTTCTACAAAAGACTGCCAAACTTTGTCCGGTGAATCTTTCTTAGTATGGTTAATATTTTAAAATCAACTTATGATGTTGCAATCATAGTGCAAATTCACACAATATGTTGTTACTTTTCGGTCAATAAATCGATAACAAAGCATAGATTTTTTTTTTTTGATAAAAAAAAAAGAAAAGAAAGGCTTGCAATTTTTAACATATAATACTAATGTGATAATGTATAAATATCAGTAATTAATAACAGATCTCGGATAATTAACTCAAATGATTGAGGGTGTGTTATGATCATTTATAACTTTTTGAGACTCGCGTTTCATCGAAGGGAAAATGAAAAAAAAAAATTAAAATATGGTATTATAACGCATAACTTTCGCTAACTAGAAGTTTCATTTGATTAATTCAAAATTAACTGATAAATAATTCTCATGTAAGTCATAGTGTTACAGTGCGATCCCACTTTTGATTGGAGGAAGTTTTCGTTCGACAAGAAAATGCTATTTTTACATTATTATTTGAACATTTGGTTGTATTACTCTTTTATTTGTAGTTTAATATAAAGCAATAAATAATATTTAGAATAAAATACGACATATGATAGAAAATATAGAAGTTGTGTGGATCTGTGGATGTGAAAATAATACACTTCTTATTTGAATTATTCATTTTGTCAACTCACTTGTGCCATTTTATGAAAAAAAGAAAAAAAAAACCAATAATGTTGTTGGGGCTATTTATAAAATTAATTAATAATGCAATGCGAAAGGTTGACAACTATATACAGTATCTAGGCAATAATCTTTTGCACTTTTTGTCGGATATTTATATATTAAAGTTTATTTGATAAAAAAAAAGAAGAGAATACTAATAACCGTTAGATTTTAAAACGGGCCCCCCTTCATTTCTTCCGGCAATCAACTCGCAGCAACGTTCAATAAAAATAGTCGTAATAATAATAAATCCATCGACCCGGGAATTAATTAAATAATTAAAAATTGCGAGAAAGAAAAAACTAGCCGTTAGGGGTCCCCCAATTCAAATGGACTGGTCGCAGACACTCTCAATGGCGTTTCGTTCGTCTCATAAAGAGAAACACAAAGACCGATTCAAACTCTATAGAGAACCCATACCATTCTGAAATTTTCGGTGACGCTCTTCCTGCTCCCGTTTTCTCTCTCTAGATTCATGCCCTAATTGGCAGCTAAGTATCGCTTGATTTCTTCTGCTCAGCTTGGATCTGGTGTGCTCGGCTTGAAGAAATTATTCAAATTTTTGTCGAACTCAAGTCTGAGTGAGTAGCCACTTCCGTTTCCTTACTTTGCTGGATTTCATTTTGGTTATCTTAATGAGGTTTCGGGATGAGTTTGGTATTTTTTTTTTTACTGTAATATTATTGACTTTCCTTTTTCGTGGTTTGTTCTCTCTACTTAAGTTTTCTGGCTGAGTTTGATGCTTAAAATTGGGATAAGATAGAATAAAAATCTTTCCTTTTTAGGATTTAATTTAAGTATCTTATGATGGAAATTTCTCCTCTCGATTAAATGTTTAAATTTACATGATTTGGTTTTGGACACGGTACAGTATTCATCGTTTGTTGATTGATTTATTAGTTATTATTGATTATTGATCATTGATATAATGAACTTCAAGAATTTGAAGAGCTGAGAGGGGTACGAGTGTCTAACTCGTATAATTAAAAGAAAAACTAAGGATGGGTTTACTGATCTACACAACTGTTTGATATGGACTGAGGTGGGGCTTAGATCCAATTCATTTGAATAGAATTTACTGTTTACTATATTATTTTCATGCGACTTTTGTTAAACTAGAACTCAGTTTTTGTTGATCCCAAATGAATTGAAGGGTTGAAAATACTTTGAATTCTTGTAGAGGTCTATTTCAAGGAGGCATGCACGGAAGAGAATATTATGAATATCATTTTAATAGTATACAACATATATAAAAACCTCCTTCTTCTGTTTATTTGGCATAAATGTTTTTCTGGTGATGCCATTCTGCTGTAGAAAATGACTGTCAGAACACCTGGAACACCAGCTTCAAAGATCGATAGGACACCGGTGTCGACCCCAGGAGGGCAAAAGGCTAGGGAGGAGAAAATTGTAGTGACAGTAAGGCTCAGGCCTTTAAACAGAAGAGAGCAATTGGCTAAAGATCAGGTAGCATGGGATTGCATTGATGATCACACGATCACGTATAAACCCCCAACACATGAACGTGCAGCTCAACCAGCCTCATTTACTTTTGGTATCAATGAAACTATTCTTCTTGAATAAATGTTCTTACCTATTACCAGTTTGTTGTTCCTTTTATCTCTTATTTAATTTTGGTACATTTTAAATATTTGTTAATGCGGATTGTGTTCCTGTAGATAAAGTTTTCGGTCCTGCTTGTTTGACTGAGACAGTGTATGAGGAAGGAGTAAAGAATGTTGCATTGTCTGCCCTGATGGGCATTAATGGTACGGTATAGATTTTTAACCTAATTTTCTGACCTCACTTACGATTTATGTTTCTGCATTACACAATTATTGCATTTTTTTTATCGCAGCAACTGTTTTTGCTTATGGACAAACTAGCAGTGGGAAGACATACACAATGAGAGGAATAACAGAGAAGGCTGTCAATGATATATATAATCATATAATGAACGTAAGTTTTGTCCAAGTGGCCATATGGCTGGTAGTCTATATATTGTTTGTGGACTTGGATTCCTTATGGGAAAACTATGCTCTGTTGTCTGTTCAATTCTAACTTAAGCAGATACAGGATTAGATACAATTTTAGAAGGTTATTGACTAATCTTTTCAATGTCATGATTGCAGACCCCCGAGAGAGATTTTACCATCAAAATATCAGGACTAGAAATATACAATGAGAATGTTAGGGACTTGTTAAATTCAGAAGCTGGTCGCAACCTGAAGCTTCTAGATGATCCTGAGGTAATCTTTGAGAAGCTTTGTCATTTTAACGTTGAGGAGTTTTAAATACTATCTGTTGTTTTCATGAAATTTGATGTTTTATTACTGACATGTAGAAAGGTACTGTGGTTGAGAAGTTAATGGAAGAAACAGCAAATGATGACAAGCATTTGAGACATCTGATCTCAATTTGTGAAGGTAAGAAACTCGGGGGTTGCACTTTAGTTAGTCTGGGTTCCTTATTCACGATTACATCCAATGACTTTATTTTGTTTAGCTCAACGGCAGGTTGGTGAAACTGCTCTTAATGATAACAGTTCACGGTCTCACCAGATTATAAGGCTGGTCAGTTTTTTTAGTACTATAAATATTTATTATTACTCGTAGAAGATGATACTCTTTTCTTTCTTCCCCCTCATCACTTAACATTTTTCCCTTTGGTATGTTGCAGACAATTCAAAGTACCCTTCGTGAAAATTCAGATCGTGTGAGAACTTTTGTTGCAACCCTGGTAATTCAGTCTCTCACACGTAACTACTTTAAGATTTCTTAGATTAGTTCTTTATGGACAATAACTAACAAGTGTTAATGACTGCAGAACTTTGTTGATCTGGCTGGAAGTGAAAGGGCTGCACAAACACATGCAGATGGCACTAGGCTCAGAGAAGGCTGCCATATTAACCTTAGCTTGATGACTCTTACAACTGTAATCAGGAAGCTCAGGTCAGAATCTCTGATGTGTTTGCTCTTTATGAGAAGGTCTAAATAATTTTAGGATGGTCTACTCAGCAAATCTTTACCCTTCCAGTGGCAGAAAGCGTCTTTTCGTGGCTTTATAATTGAGATGCATATTTCTATAACCTGAACTGATTGGAAAACATTAAACGAATTGTCAGACATTACATGTCTTAAATGTCTGCTCATTCTGACATTATTGTCGTTCCACCATTTTCTTACATGGCGTACTAATTTATTCGAAGGTTTTTGAAATTGTCCAAACATAGAATCAGTTGTTCACGCTAATTTCATTTGACAACCTGTATAAGGTCAATAATTCAACCTTTTAGCCCAGATTAAAGTCGGTCTTGGGTCCATTTTGGTTGATTGAGTTTTGGTTGGGATTAGGGCTATATGATGCACATTCTACTGACAACTTGATTTCATATCTTATGCAGTGGAGGAAAAAGAAGTGGTCATATACCTTACAGAGATTCAAAGCTCACGCGAATATTGCAACACTCCCTTGGTGGGAATGCGCGCACTGCCATCATATGTACATTGAGTCCAGCACTAAGTCATGTAGAGCAATCACGGAACACTCTCTTCTTCGCCACCCGGGCAAAGGAAGTAACGAATAATGCTCAAGTGAACATGGTAATTTATGATTTATGGTTAACTTGATAATTTGCTTTTATTTAATTTTCAAATCACTAAAAGGATTGACATCTTTTCTTTCAAATTATTTGCGTAGGTTGTTTCAGACAAGCAGCTTGTTAGACATTTGCAAAAGGAAGTAGCCAGGCTGGAGGCAGAGCTGCGCACCCCAGATCCATCAAGGGAAAAGGATTTGAAAATTCAACAGGTGAATTGGAAAACGATGCTAATAACTTAAAATAGGTATGTTACCATAGTACTGAATGTTATTACCCAATTACGTCCAGATGGAGATGGAAATCGAAGAGCTGAGACGTCAAAGAGACATTGCACAATCTCAGGTGGATGAGTTACGCAAAAAGCTTCAGGAGGACCAGCAGGTCTCTATCTCATCTCTCTTTCTCTCTTTACCCTCTTCTCTCATGATTCATTTTAACTAACTTTTGTTACTTCCTTTTTGCATTTCAGGTGCCAAGCCCACTTGAATCACCCCATCTTTCAGTCAAAAAATGTCTCTCATACACTGGCGCAATATCACCAAAACTAGTGCTTGGCTGTGGGGATAGAATAAGAAACACTACGTTAAGGCAGTCCATGAGACAATCGTCTACTGCTCCTTTTACCCTTATGCATGAAATTCGCAAACTTGAGCACCTCCAGGAGCAGCTAGGTGAAGAAGCTAATAGAGCTTTGGAAGTACTACAAAAGGAAGTGGCATGTCATAGACTAGGTAATCAAGATGCAGCAGAGACAATTGCAAAGCTGCAAGCAGAAATAAGGGAAATGCAGTCTGTCAAGTCAGTGCCCAAGGAAGTTGAAGTTGGAAGCATGGTTGCCATCGACAAGAGTGTTAGTGCGAATCTTAAGGAAGAGATAACACGACTTCATTCACAGGGAAGCACCATTGCAAATCTTGAGCAGCAGCTTGAAAATGTTCAAAGGTCTATAGACAAACTGGTGATGTCTCTCCCGAACACTTATCAACATTTAAACAGTGATGGATCCCCAAAGAATAAAAAGGAACCCAAAAGGAAAAAGTTGGTTCCTTTGGCTTCTGGTAATGCTGCCAATCGACAAAATTTTTTACGGTCTCCCTGCTCACCACTATCAACGACTCAGCAAGTTTTTGACTCTGATATTGAAAACAAGGCTCCTGAGATTGATGATATTGTTTCAAGTGAAACCCTGCCAGATTCTGAGAAGGAGACTCCATCAAAGAGTGAAGAATGTGGAGATGTTTCATCCAAGGAAAATAATTCAGGTTATCGACGCTCTAGTTCAGTGAACATGAAGAAAATGCAGAAAATGTTTCAGAATGCAGCAGAAGAGAATGTAAGAAGTATCAGAGCATATGTCACGGAACTGAAAGAACGTGTGGCCAAACTGCAATATCAGAAGCAATTACTTGTTTGCCAGGTACAAAATGCTGTTATGAATTCATCTTCATTCATGTATAGCGGTTTACTCCTGTCCTCTCATTCGCATCCTTTGCATACCTAGGTGCTTGAGCTTGAAGCAAATGAAGCAAATGGACACAATATCGAAAATGAAGAGTACTCATGTGAACCCGAGGAACCTCAGGTTTCATGGCAAATTCTATTTAGAGAGCAGCGTCAACAGATCATTGAATTATGGGACCTCTGTTATGTCTCCATAATTCATAGGAGCCAGTTTTATTTGTTGTTCAAAGGAGACTCATCCGATCAAATATACATGGAAGTAGAGCTAAGGCGTCTGACATGGTTGCAACAGCACCTAGCAGAACTTGGTAATGCAAGCCCAGCTCATGTTGGGGAAGAGCCAACTATCTCGCTGTCATCAAGGTTCTCTCTCTCTCTCTCTCTCTGGTGAACAAATTTTATCAATGAGAATTTTTTATTGAATATAAATTTTATAATCTACAGTATCAGAGCCTTAAAACGAGAAAGAGAATTCCTTGCAAAGAGATTGACATCACGTTTGACACCAGAGGAGAGGGATGTATTGTATAGTAAATGGGATGTCCCACTTGATGGGAAGCAGAGGAAGATGCAATTTGTCAACAAGCTTTGGACTAATCCCCATGATCCAAAGCACGTACACGAGAGTGCTCAAATAGTTGCAAAGCTTGTAGGTTTCTGTGAAGGAGGAAACATGTCAAAGGAGATGTTTGAGCTGAATTTTGTGCTGCCATCTGATAAGAGGCCATGGCTAATGGGATGGAATCAAATATCAAACCTTCTTCATTTGTAAGATATTATGTTTGTATGTAAGTTCAATTAAAA
This sequence comes from Gleditsia sinensis, assembly GCA_037074535.1. Classification (NCBI taxonomy): domain Eukaryota; kingdom Viridiplantae; phylum Streptophyta; class Magnoliopsida; order Fabales; family Fabaceae; genus Gleditsia; species Gleditsia sinensis. The sequence continues at coordinate 32,308,733 of CM073474.1, read as the reverse complement.
TATTGTACATGGAAATGAATTTTTGCATTTTCCTCTCAGATGTGATTTTTATTCAAAATGATTGTTTTTAAGACAAATTACGTTAATAAACTAATCCAGTTCATTTGGATTCCCATATACAAGGAATGTCTTCAATAAACAATAGTTTTCCTTTTGTCTATAGACAGATTTTGACCCCTTTTTCATCAATGATATTGTACTGTGAGTATATCTATTCTGCAACCCTTGAATCAAGGTCATGTTTTCTGTTTATAATTATATATATTATTCATTTGATTTAATTTAAGTTCTCCAAACTGTATGCGGTGATGAGATCACAGCAGTAGAAACTGTTAAACTTTTCATATACCCAAAGATTGTGGTTATTTGGAAGGAAAACTTCAAATGATTTGGTAAAATTGACCATTTTGATAGACGAGAAGAGAAAATCCACTATACAAAAGTAGATCATAAGTGCATATGGTAATTGGTACACATGAATCCAAAACTTCCTCTTAATTTTTCTTACATATTTACCAACCCAGTGAATTTGTGACATACCTTTAGATTTTGCAGCCTACGTGAATTAGTTGAAAAGTAACCATATTGCATGTTTGAGAAGGAATCTCAACTCTATACGCACCAAAAAAAGAAAAAAGAAAAAAAGATTTTACTCAGAGCATGCTGAAATAGGAACATAGGCCAAACTCCATGCTAATTGTCTGTGTCTGTCTCTATTATTTTGGCTGAAAATCTACTTCGTTAATGTTAACATTTTGTTTTAAGCTTTCTAAGTTAAAATAAGACTGTTTAGTTGAGCATTCTTCTTACAAATATGAATTATGTCCAAGAAGTTTCACCTATATAAAACAAATTCTAAGATCACCAACATGCGAACTCAAGCATCTTTATTTACACAGCACAAATTCTAATAAAACACGTAAAATCAGTGGTCAAGTTGATGATTTCTTAATTTTTTGTATCTTGATCCTAATGCAATTCTTCTACATACATTCTTTAGAAATCTGGCCTTCATTCTTCTGTACCATATTGCTGATTTTTCTTTCCCCCTTTAAGTTAGTAAGTAATGCACAATTGCAGATGGCTTCTTCTGTTAAAGATAGGGAAGTGGAAAGAAGCAACTGTATTTTAATGCTGCTGGATGGACTCCTGGATTGGAGTTTTGATTTCTCTTTTTGGGTATAATGGAAACTATTATTACAATTTGAATCTTACCCTTACGTACTCGAATCTACCAACAAACAGGAGATATGATTTTTTCGGTCCAAAAACTTAGTGGAGAATTTGGGTTTTGATTATGTCAAATGTTTGGCCATGAAAATAATTGAATCTATCTTTAGCCATAGTTTCCTTATGTGAACATGTTATTGGGTTAGAGAGCTGAATGATATTACTGATTGCAGAGTTCTCTTAACAGAAAATTCCCCCTATTAGTGTTCTCATCTCTTTTGGCGATAAGCTGAGATATGTGACATCAAGTCCACTTTTTTGCACATAATGTAGACAAGATGATTCATGTCTAAACCAAACATTAGCACCAGTAAGGCCTTCTTGATGAACCGGAACAATCCACTGTCACAAGGGGTTGTTGCTGGTTAAAGTCTTTCAGGGCATTCTTATTCTGAAAGGAAAATTTGGATGGTGTACAGTTATGTTATCTTGCGAACAAGACATTTCTCTGTTTGCTCTTGATGGCTAACTAGATTTATTTATTTGAGATGCAATTGTCATCACTAATGCCTACTCCTGAAATAATTTTATTGCATATTCTGACCTTCACTGGAGCAATAATAAACTGCTTGATAGAGAAAAGCTAGTAAGAAGTAAACATGATCTGATAGTGCTTTGAATTATAAATACAGCCTTTGCAACAACTAATTTCAGATGGGACCACACCAAGGAACAGAAATGGAAAGAAATATGACCACAACTTAACATCCATTAAGACTAGTAGTAAACTAGTGAAACATATAGATGATAGATCACACCAATTCTGAGATTATTTTAATTCTAATCTCTGACCAAAACACTATGCATCTAGATGCATAATGTGTATGGGCAGAGTAAGTCACTTCAAGCTATAACACTTAGCACCTTGGGTAGGGAGTTCCACAAGTGCTAGCAACTTTCCTGGCATTGGGAGAGTCAACAAACTTCTTGAGATTGGGATTCTTGAGGTATTGGCAGAGGCAGGGTTTCTGTTCCTTGATCTTGGAGCAGCATAGTTTAGAGGGAGGAGTTGAAGATGTGATTGCACTCACACATGAGCTCAGCTGTACTGGGCTGCATGTTAATGCCATTGACACTTGTACTTCTGCCAGGAGCAGCACCAGCAGAGTGCAGAGAGCAATGTGTGCTACCTTCATTTTCACCCTAGGATGCCTAAGATTGTGTGTGAAAGAGTGAGAGGGATAGTGAGCTGCTGCTGTTCTGGTGCATGTTGGCTTGCGATTCATCCCCTCTATTTATAAGGTAAGCTTAGTAGAAAGAAAATTAAAAAATGAATCATATTCAAGAAAAAGCAATAGTTTAAGGAATTCTGATGTCATATTAGTGTCTGGATTGGTACCTCAAAATAATCTCAAAGCATGAGAAGAAAGGTGTGGGGACAAAGGGTATTTGGCCCACTACTTAATGAGGCAAATTGATTGGGTCCGGAGATTTATCACTCAAACTGCTGCATAATGATTCCTTTCAACATTAATTATATTGCATAAAAATAATTTTAATTTAATAATTTTTCATATATATCTTCTTATCAAACAATAAAGATTATACAACTTTTTTCTAATTCAAATTTTTTTTTATAATGTATTACATGTCTCTTCTCCGAAATTTGTGATTTACACATGGGTTGTTTAAGAGTATATGCTAGTACAAAACTTGTTATTAGGGCAACCTTACCGGAATTAGTGGTTAAGGACTACAAAATATAATTCTCAAAATAATGTGTGAACTAAAAAAATTGCTTTAAAATCTTAAGAAATATGATGTTTTAATAATAAGTGAGAGAAATGATAAATAGTTCTCACAATTTACAGTGAAAAAAACCTATCTAAGTGAATTTCAAGTCAATTTTTGTTTGAGGTTAAAGGCTTTTGGAACAGTTTATGCCCCAAAAGTCATCAGTTCCAAGTATCATGACATTTAACCTTTCGGTGGAACTTCATAGTCAAACCAATGTCCAATTGTTGATAAGGTGGAACTGATAAAGCTTTGTAGGATTCAGTTTCTATTCCTTATGTCATTTTAGTGTACAAAAATTCCACTCTTCAATCAAAAGAGGGGAAAAAGAAACAAGAAAACAATATCCAAAAAACATGTGGTTGAAATCGAAAATAAAGCAGTTTTTTCAGCTGCGGATTATTTGTAGTTCGGTATTAATGTGTAGGACACTCCCACAGAAGAATTTGGTAATTTCAGAACCAAATAACATTGCAAAAGCATTATAGAGGTAACGGAAGATCAATAATATCGATATTGTTTTTCTTAATTCACTAGAATTTATTTCTTTTGTTTGTTTAAGGAGTCAAAAGCCACCAAATCTTGGTTTTTTGGGTTTCTCAAGCGTAGTAGGGGACCAATTTCTCAAAACCTTTATTACAGTAATACAGCATGACCTTTCTCTTTTCTTCTACTGCTATGCATGAAAGATGGTGACCCACCCTTTCAAAGAATACGGTCCCTTTCGGTGATATTGATGTGAGTATTTGTTTACAACCAGCAATGCTTCATATTATTATAAAGCCACATGTTCTTATGATTAACATAACACGCACTTGGGAATGGGTGAGGTCGATCGAGCTTATAATCACTAGCCATCATGATAAAGTAACTTCTATTTAGTAAATACTGTAATAATAGGCCATCAAGAATAAAGGGCAGCTATTATATAATTAGTGTAAAAAAGCAAGCCAATTAAAATTATGCTACCAGCTGCGCTTCCCTTTGAAGTAGAGTATTTAAACATCACCACGTTAGTGTCTTCAAAATGCAGAGATCAAATACTAGAGATTTCCTGCAAAACACTAAGCAAGTTTGGATTGTCCATAACAGCCTTATGGTCATAGTATTAGACCACGATCTAATGAAGATTATGCATCGCTCTAAGGCCATTTAGAAGGTGTTCTGTATTAGACACATATCAATGCAAAGATTCTCTTAAAAATATATTGGGGGAAAAGTGAAGGAAATATTTGCTATTTTAGATGTGAAACTTTGTCCATAAAAAGAATAGAAAGGGGGGACTTGCTCACATTCATACCAAAAAAAAAAAAAAAAATGCGCAGTTTCGCCTTTTGTAGGCGCCTGATCTTTGAAACTTACAGTTCAGTCCAGGTTTGCAGCAACAATCATTAATCTCTTGTGTGAGTGGAAGACAAGGCAAATCCCACTCCGGTTTCCAAAGAGAATGCTTCTTTAATTTGTATCTAATTTTTTTTCTCCTTTTCTTTTTTATTAAGAAATAGGAGAATTGAACTCAGAACCTCCTCCTGTTTTACACGAAGGGACGACTTCTATAGAGAAAATCTTATAACCCTTTCGAGCACAGGTTGGTAAATCCAAGTTGCACAATTTTTACTATTTGAATGCAATTAGCATTTTATGTTTTTGTAATAAACATATATACATTAACTTGGGTGTACTATATGCATTAAGCACGCCAAACAACAATCATCATCGCTTACTTCTATAATAATTCATTTGCTAAAAGTAAAAGAGAGGTCGATAAAGCATGAATTCACGCATACTATCATTAGTTCTTACTGGATTATTTTGGTCTATTCTAAGTCAAAAACAAAGTGCTTGCTATCATCAGCGGATGGGACCTTACTATTATGGCACCTTCCACTTTTAATCTTCATGCTCGCTTGATCATTGATTATTTATCATTGTTACATTAGTCAATTTTTTTTTTCTTGAGAGTGCTGCACAATGATTTCTCACATTACCATTCTACACTATCTTTTTCACTGTTATCAAACACTCAACACAAGCATATCCCACTTTACTTTTTTTCAAGATTCAACTTCCTTTACTCTTCTTTTTATTTTTATTTTTTTCATCTGTGCATCCATCTCCCTTCTGTTGGAAAACCAGAGTTAATTACTTTACAGAGTATACCCCAAGTGGCAACCAATGAATAGATAAAAGTAATCTTGCAGGATCACCCCTCTGCTTATAAATAGTTTTCCTAGGCACTGCCAGTGTTTTTTTCTTTAAATAAAAAATGAGGTGATTTGATGGGTCAAGAGCATGCAATTTGATAGCAATATAGGCATGTAGTAACGTATGATTACATATGCGATTTGAGATAAATTAGGCATGTTCATGCAGCAACTCTTCAAAAAGTGGCATCCCCAGAGTAGAGAATAGTCAGTTCCATCAACAGACAGATAGATAGAAGGGCTCGCGCTTACAACTGATTCAAGAAGTAACACAGAAGATCCATATAGTTTTTTTTTAAAGGAAGTACAGGCATTAAGGACTGTATTTCAGAAAGTTATAGATGTACTATCACCCATATTAAGTAATGATACTTGCACAATCTTTTCATTTACAAACTTGCACATTATATAGGTAGCTCTATCTGATTATTGTGACTCCACCTGAGCGTTATCCCAAAAAGTGGATGATTGTTTTTACTGATATAATGGTAGTTCAGAATAAATCATGGTTTTAGATGGCAGTTTGGAAATTGGAAATACAATCTCTCATTATTGAATCAACAACAACCTTCCAGCAATTATCTGTTATTTGGTTCAAGGCCTCTCTGGGGCACTTTTTTTTCCACAGATAAGTACAATTCATAGTAATTGCCTAATGAAGCTATCTGTATGCACTGCTGAGGAAATCTTCATTTATGGTAGTTATTGCAATTACCATCAAAAAGTGTCAAAACTACAAAACATTTTTATTATCCTAGCATCAGTCCTCTTGCAAGTGTTATTCATCTACCAGAAAGCTTTTTGTAGAGGGCTGAGCAACTGCTCCAATAATGCTTTTCGGGATTCAATAGTTTTTGAATACATTCAACTTCTCATTTCTGCAGATAATTTGATCAGTTTCTCATTAATGAAGGCAACATACAAACGTTTAAAAACCCAACATATCAAGGGCCCCAAAAACAATTAAAAGAAAAAAAAAATTCAAGATAGAGTGATAGACAGCACAAATAAGCATTTCATTTTGATTCCATTGGAATGAGGTTCACTTTTAACACCTAACAAGATTTTAATATATAAGTGTCATTGTCCAAATTTTTAAAATCTCATTTTTAATATTCCAGCCCAAGAATTCACTTTGTTACCGTTGAGCTAAAAGGAGATTAGAGACCCCAAAAATAAACTCTTTTACCCTTTGAGGCTCATCAAGGTAGAAAGTGGGAGATTTTGAATTTACATAATGTGTCCCAGTGCACTATTCTAATTTCCAACAGAGCAATAGACTTGAACAGCTTAAATAATGCTTCTTAGAGGTGTTAATTGATTTTTACTCCATGAATGCTATTTCCAGAATCACCTGGATCTTTCAAGAGCAGAGCTTGTACTCTCTGGGATTTTTTTGAGAGTGGAATTACAGCATCAATGTTAAATATGACATGCAGAAGGAAAATAACAACTTACCAAGCAAGATTGTCCCAATGAAGGAATCCACCATGGCCTCTGGCATTTGTGAACTTATAAGTGGCGCCTGAAACTGTTCAGAGAAGTAATCATTCAAGCATCATTGGCTTGCAGAATTACCACGTCAAACTGTGAGAACGTATATAATAAGAGAATACCTTCATAGCCCTCAAGAACTGGATCTTCTGACAGCAGAAGTGGCGTATCTAGGTCAATGAAACTACAGAAGGTTTGCAATATCTTATCAAATAGAAAGAAAAAGATAAAGAAGGAAGAAAGCTAAAAAAAAAAAAGTATAAAAGGTATTTTTCTGATCTACAATGATATTTACTTGAAACAGCCAAGGCCAGCAGCAAGGTGGCCAGCGAAACCCATAGCCAGTCTTGTCTCAACCATACCACCAATCATCAAATTTAATCCTGCAGCTTTTGCCACTTCTATAATATTAAGGGCACCCACAACTCCGACTTTGGCAAGTTTAATATTAATAACATTTGCAAGATTTCCTTCCACAATTCTGGAAACATCATCTAAACTTCGACAGCTCTCATCAGCTGCAACAGATACACCAAATTTGTCTCTTGCTATATAGCTAACATATCCAAGACCCTCCCAATCATCTCTATGAACAGGTTGTTCAAATAGAACAGGAGTTACCCCCATTTCTGCAATACAAACAACTTTAAGATCATAGCCTACAATGCCTAAATTTTGCAATAAATTTACAGAAGTATATCAATGTATGTGTGCATTATTAGTATGACAATGTTGACAATCACTTGGAGAACATATGCATGATGGTGGGACAGCACTATAGATACAGCTTTTCACCATGTAATTTTTCAAGAACCTCCACAGCTTCCTTAGGGTTGTATCCCTCATTAGCATCCAGAATAAACTGACACTCTGGGTGGGCAACACGTATAGCTTGAAGAACTTCTATATCTGAATTCAAATTTTTGCCCACTTTGAGCTTCAAAGTCTTAAATCCTTCCTTCCGATACTTTGAAGCCAATTTAGCTGCTTCAGTTGGGCCAACAATCGGGATCTGCACAAATAAGCTGGCTTAGATTTATTTCTAGCAAGCAGAAATCTTTCACTTCTTTGTGTATCAGTATTTTTGTAAATGAGAGTAAATATAAAAGCCTAGAACAGTTTTACCAAAAGAAAGACCATGTGCACATAAATGATAAATATTTCAGTATGAGAGTATATAAGAACATAACTGTTATATCTGTAGATATGGTATTTGAAGCTCCACCAAAAAGTCTCCACAGCGGCACACAAATACTATTTGCAACAGCATCAATTAATGCCATCTCCATCCCTGCCCTAACCTTAAACATCACAGATAATAATTAAGTTCCGGTTAAGAAGACATTTCCTCAAGATAAATAGTTGGAAATTTTCAGAAGGCAACAGATAAATAGTAGTTTCCTGTTACAACTTTGAAACCACATTCATGCCAAGTGCTCCTTCAAGAGTGATAGAACAACATATAAAAAAGGTAACATGAAGTATATCCCTTAATTTCAGAAGTGAAATCCACTACAGAACCACAAAGTCAAGAGTGCATCATCATTTTTTTCGTTAAGCTTGTGTGGATTTTCTATGAAACAACAGAATTGGGGAAACGGAAAACTGCATTATATGTAAAATTTCAAAAGGCTACTAGTGCAACAACAACAACAACAAAACTTTTTTCTATTAGGTGGGGTCGGTTTCAAAAGGTTACTAGCGCCAATGACTAAAATCTAATAGAAGCTTTGGAATCAAGGATTGTAAAGATAAGTAATTAGAAAAGCATGAACTTGATCAGCAATTATGGATAAATTATATAAGTTCTGCTTGTGCATCAATCTCCATTTGCTTCAAATATTTTACCCTTCCATATGTTCTACAGATTTTATTATAAAACATTTATTAATGCATTTCTGCTTCTAAAGTTATGAAAGCTCCTTCTTCTATCGTGAAAACTCTGTAAGGATTGTTGTGGGCCGATTTCACATGTAGTCAATGTCTCTGGCCCTCATGTGTCAGCATATTCATACCTGTTGAATTTGAATTTTTTAGGATATGACAATCGTGATCAATTAGTTTCTATTTTGTGGGTACAACGACACAATCTGCAGCTGCTATTTTGCAGCTTGCTAGTTGTTTTTTCAAGTTTAAATTTTTTTTCATAAATAATGCCCTTCATCATTCAATAAAATTTAGATACTGCAGACTCAATTTTCTCTCCTTTTTTCAGTTCTGTTTCAAGCCTCAAACCTGTCAATAAAAACAAACAATACCAGCCAGACACTAACAGGGGCATCTGAAAAACTTGGGAGCTAATAGAAACCAGTTCAAGATAAACCAAGAAGCAATTAATGCTAATTATTAATGTAAACTAACCTGAAACACTTTTTACAATAAAGTTAAAAGTAAACAATACCCTAATGATTTAAGTTCACCAAACATTTTTTTTCTATATTGACGTGACATACTACAAGGAATACAGCAACAGAACAGAATTATTAGATGATTAGCATAACTAGCAATACATAAAAAGAACAGCAAGAAGTCCAACGGGGTTTAATCTCACTCACCGAAGCGAAATCATGCCCTGGAAGAATAGCACCAATCTCGCCCAACATGGAATCCAATGTTAGTGCAGGGCTTCGCCGTAAAAACTCACATGCCTCAGTAGCCTTCGCCATGGCCGTGGGTTGATCCTCTGCAGTAACAAATGGCAAGATTGGTGCCTCGCCCCACCCTACAGAACCATTAGTCAACTCAACTCTAATTGCCACGTTCTCTACCTTGTCTAATCTTGAGGAAGCGATCGTAAAAGGGGCAATCAAGGGGACGTTCAATGGCCTGTTCTCCGCTCTTTGCACATCCACAGTGAACGTTTCCATCAAATTCCTAAAGCCAAAGCTCGTGGGTGTTGCTGCAGGTATTGTAGCTGCCATTTTCTTGCCACAAGCAGCAAACTTTTTGACAAAGCACCTCGAGACGGATTGGGACTTTTTTGGCCTGTTCGTGTACAGAGGAGGAAAACAGAGGGAACTGTGGGATCGTAACTGCATACATAATGTAGCCGAGTCCATTAGCCAGAGTGTCCAGCAGCGAAGAATTCGAGTGGTGTTCAAATTGTAACAAAGTCTCCGTCCAAAGAGCAATTTGGTGAGAAATAATTAATTTAGATGAGCAATATGCTTCTCACCGTTTTATATTTGTCTGTTCTTTCTGGCGAAATGTGCTGTCTGTACTATCATCTCCTAGTACTCGCTGCTTCTTGCATATAATAATTATGTACAATAATGTTTTCTTCGGCGATTCATTCTTTTCTCGTTTGAATATAAAATAGCATTCGATTTAAAATGATGTTTTATCCTTTATTTTAGACTTTTAGCACGATATAAACATTTTGGTAAAATCCATTTGCTCTCTGTTTTGTTTAGGAATCAAAATCTGATATATTCACTGCCTGAAAATCTGATTCCTAAATTTACTTTCTTTGTTTTCATTTTGTGTTAATAATTAGCACGAAATTCGGTTTTAGATTTGCTTACTATGACCCTATGGATAATGATAATGGGCTCTTCCTCCTACCAAACTTTGTCCAATTGCTACTCTTAATTTGTTTTGTTTTTGGTACATCCGGGGAGCCAATGCCCAAATAAATAAAAGTCGTAACACCCACCATATTAGTAAAATTTTAAGGTTGTCAAAAAACAGATAGCATAATTAAATTGAATACTATAGCTAAGTAACTAATCTGCAAATTGATTTTCTCTTTTATATGTATGATAGAATGAGATGCACTATCTTAATTAATTCTTTTAATAATTCTCTGAAGTAACTTCGATCTTCACTTTGTTTCTGGATGTGCAGTTCTGACCGACAGAGTTTTGGCTTCCTTCCAAAAAGTTTCTCCTAAACCAATATCGAGTGAGAGCTCTAATTTTATGTATGAACAGGACTAACAGTACATATAACTAAGTATCATAATAATTAATGAAATGCAGATATAGATACCACTTACATATTCAACTCTTAAATCAACTAAATTCATCAATTCTCAAGGTATGCTACAATTATTTTATTGTTTTAATGGCAATTCCACTACCACCCACATAATATTTTTTATTAAATTTCTCCACGAAACCCGTTAACCCACCTACTCCTGCAGGTTGCAACTACTTACTACAGTCAATGTATAAGAATTAAGAAGAAGTAGAACAGTGATGAGAGACAAACTTTCAAAAAACATAGTATGGCTCACCTGCTTCTTTCTTTAGGTTAAATATAATATATTTACAAAACTCAAAGTTAAAGAAGAGGAGAAGACATACTATCTCCGTTTTGTGCAACTTTAAATTGGGAATGGAAACCGAGTATCGACTATCACGAGGAAGAAGGACGGGAGCTTAGAAATACGTACGGATATTGAGATAAGAAACTCGTGTTCCAAAAACAAATCGCAGAGTGAAATTTAGAAACTCGAAAGACGTATCAAGATATGAAAATTTGTGGCGGTGCTTCAAAACGGTAAATTTTACTCAGTTGTATTCTTGGAAGTATCTGCTGCCGTATTCAACCGTATCAGGCATATCTAATCAAGAAATTTAAAAATAATAATAATAATTTCGATATGTTTGAGATACATATCCAAGCGTATCAAAAAATGTATGGATGTCAGATACTTAAATAATAGTTTAGGGGAACTCTTTTGGTCAATGATGAATCAATATTTACACAGCACTCCACTTTCCCGATTATGGTCTATTATAATTTATGACACTGACTTCTCATTTTATTGGTAAGGGCCTGCTAATGTGAAACCAATAAATGATGCTGTACCCACAATCTGTCTCCTCGGAATGCTAAAAGGACAGTGTCCTTTCAACCAAAAAATGTTAATTTAGCAGAGAGATGAATCTTTATGTGCAAATTTTGGTAGTCCTAAGGTAGAAGCTTGCTATCACCGGTTAACGTTTTTTGTTTGGGCGATGCTACGAGCAACTTCCCTCATCAATCTTCTAGTTCTAGCATAATTGACTTCATGTTAACTAAACTGAGAAACTTTCCTCATATACTAGAGGGACTGTTTTCTTTTTCTTTTTCTTTGGTTAATGTTGTAATATTTCTCACAATTTTCTTTTCAAGGAAAAACTCCTTAAAACGTAACAACTAAGTTCCTTTACTTCCAAAATTTAGTTACTATTTGGATTAATACGCAAAGCCCATTTCTCTTGAAGTAAAAGAAGCTGGGATAAGACAGCATCACTCTTTGTCTGATTTATTATAGTGCATTTCAAATTAGATTCCACATTGTGGAGCAAATTAAGTAGTGTAATCAAGTCAGCGACTCAGCCTTTTATCTATTTTCCTTGAACAGATATATACTGCCTCCGAAGTTGTGGGTGCAGCACATGTTTCCAACCTCAGGTGTCCAATATGACTATAAGATTGACTTGTGTGACTGTAGCTTATATGAAATATAGATTATTATGCGTGGCCACGTGCCGCAGAATACATCTGACGGGGTTCTGCCATAATATAACCAACCAAATGTGGCAAACATAATATCTTCCATTCATAGGAATTCCACTAACGTGGTGAAAAACGTTCCATACGTAGAAGGCCTATAAGTTTCTGACTTTTTGCCAACCTTAATCCTACCTCTTCTTTACAAATTACTACTTCACTTAATTATACCCAAGAGGTTAAGTGTTCCTTTGGTGATTTCAGAACTTTTGGATCAGAAATGGCCCAGAAGAAAGGCTTTTTTACCTCTAGCGGATGGTGCTTTGTGATGGTGACTTTGAAACAGAATAAAGTCATTAACCAATTCTACGACAACAACCCTTCTGGAATTTGCTCAAAAGCCAACATATATACAAATCTTATTGGCCTCGGTTTTCCACTTAATAATAAGTGGAGCCCCTAATAATGTTATTTTTATATTGTTTCCAAGTGTTTTGGCTGTGTGTAGAAGGCTGATAAAAGAAGCAGCCCACTAAGGCAAATAATTGCATTTTTATAATGTTGATACTGGACTAGTTGCAGCCTCCACGTGTCCATAACAGGAAAAGGTTGCGCTTATCATATTTCTTGCAAATTGCAATTGAAACATGAAGGCCAATTCCATAGTTTAAAGTGACCACTAGACTCACAAAACTTGTCCATTAGAAATCCAAAAATTGACAAACTCCAAGTCATGTTAGCTCCCACAATTGAATTCCATGACAAGAAATAGAATAGTGGCACAATGTTGGCCCAATAATCACAGCTTCAGCTTTTCTACTGCTTTTTGAGCGGAAACCTAGCAGAAAATCATCCAAAAATCCCCCAGAGAACCGCGCCGCCCTCTTCTATTTTTTTCTCTTCTTCTTCTTATTCTTTATTTTCTCTATTTTTTGAATTTTCTTTTTTTAAAAAAAAAATTGTTTCTAAAGAATGTTATTCTTTTTTTAAAAAAAAATTTCTTTCTTATTGTAAGAAAAATATTAAAATTTTAAAAAATACATCTCATTTATTTAAATTTATAAATTAAACTTAAATTTAAATATAAAAAAATAAATCTATAATATTAAATTTATAATTATATAAAAAATATTTAAAAAGAATTTAAAAGTTGCGTTAACTTTTTAAAATGTATTTTTTTTATTATTGTATCAATTATAATTTTAATTTTTGAAAATAAATATTTGATAAATTAAAATTTAAAAAATAAGTTATTTATTTATTTATTAATTATAATACTAATTTTTTATTTTATAATTTTAAAAATTATAAAATTTATTTATCTTATTTTTATCTTGTTTACTGACTTTATTGTTTTGATCTTGAGTTAATATAGTTGCTTCACTTGTCCAAAAAAAAACTGCAGAAAGAGAGAGAAATTTGCATATAAAAAGCTTATACGCATGTGGTATGCTCACTCCTGATTCCTGAAAGGTGCTCTCAAAGGCAAAAGAGGGAGAGACAGATGGTGAGAGAATGGAGAGAGGTGAACTATGTGGATGCAAACCCTGGAATCTTTGGAAATGCCTTCACGATCTTGTGGGTAGCTTTTGTTAGCTTTTCCTTTATATCAGCTATAATATTTTCTTGTGCGGATGGAGTGTCCAAAGAGAAAACTTCTGCAGCAGATTCAGAGCCTTATGGAGCTGTATGCGCTGCCGGATGCGGAGCTGCATGTGGTGCATGAACGCCTGCTTACTGCTTCCAACTTCTCACATAAACCGCTCACAAAGAAATGGAACTTCAGTCACTATTCTATTGTTAGTATCATGCGACTTCCTGAGGCCAGGAAGTCTAGGATTAAATGCTAATTTCTTTACTTTTCACTACAGTAAGCACAGAAATTTTGCAGGAACTGTTTTGAGTTGAACATTTTAGATGTCGGAACTTTTTAGTCACGCTTTTCTGTTCGCGCTCCTTGAAATAACTCCAAGTTGTTCTGTTCTAAGAACGTTTCTTTTGTTCTATTATCGTGGATTTGTGGTTGAGCACACAAAGATATACTCCGCCTAATAATGTTCTATAATTCTCAACGACAGATTGCATGCCATTCTCCTGAAAGCAACATATCAATTTAATTTGATCCATATTTGGAATGAGCGCCATGAAACACAGCTTCAACCATCTGCACACGTTTCTGTGAGGACAGATATCCGCGTGTCAAAGTAAAGACTGTAGAGTCCTATAATGGGAATTTCTGCTATATATGTACGTCCTTTTGCAATATCATTACTGTTATAACGGAAAAGTGCACGGATGCATTATAATAATTTTAATTGATAATAGAATTTTTTGGGATTCCTAGTTTTTCAACATAAATTAGAACGTTTGACTTTGAGAGTGATATTTCCAGGTTGATCTGTGATCATACAAAAAACGGAAAACCAGGTTCTCCTGCTTGGGTAGATCATGTGGGTGATGGAAATTAACTCAGCTAGCGTTAGAAGGAAAGAATAAGAGAGAGGCTGTTTTAGGAGTTTTGAATAAGAATATAGGACAAATTGGAACAGGAGTAGTTAGTTAGGAATTCGATCATTGTAAACAATTAACAGTTTCAAAATGCTAGAAGTCATTTTATTTTTTAGTATTATTCTAATTTTTTAAAAAAATAAATTTCACAAGGCCATTTAGGTCTAGATCTTATCAGTGTGCTCCCCCATTTCCCTGGTAGTTTTGAATCCCACATTTCCTTTCTTCTTTTCGTTTCGATACTGCGCTTAAAGAAAATAAAAGAAAAAAAAGGAAAGTGTTAAATTTATTAAGAATAATATATAAATATTATACAATTGTCACAAGAAAGTCAAGATGGCCGAGTTGGTCTAAGGCGCCAGTTTCAGGTACTGGTCCGAAAGGGCATGGGTTCGAATCCCATTCTTGACAAAATAAATTTTTGGATGAGGTTTCAATCCTTTATCGGGTAAGAATTTCTAGATAGAAAAGGAATCGCGGAAAACCATGTCAGCATCAAACGTTTGACAAGGACCGGAAAATAAGCAGCTCAATTCCAATATGATATATAAAAGTTGCTGTCTACTCTTTACCAACCCTCCATCCCCTCTGCACTTTCTTTCTTTATAAAGAAAAATTGTTAAAAGAGTGACGATAAGTACTTGAAATAAGATCTGGCAAATCCTCCTAAAACAGCTAAAGCGAATGAAGATAAGAAATCAAATAAAAATTAGCATTTCTCTCTATTCTCCAGCCATAAGCACCGTAATCCTAGATTTAAAAAAAAATGCATAATTTAAAAAAAAAATATTTAGTCCACCGAGCTACACTTTCTTTTTTTATAAAAAAAAAATTTATTAAAAGAGTGACGATAAGTACGGTCGGGCAAATCCTCCTAAAACAGCTAAAGTGAATGAAGATAAGAAATCAAACAAAAATTAGCATTTCTCTCTATTCTCCAGCCATAAGCACCACAATCCTAGATTTAAAAAGAAAAAAAATGCATAATTTTAAGAAAAAATATTTGGTCTATCGGCAGTGGACAATTTTTTGTCCAACAACAGTGTCCAAATCACGACATGTGATAAGAATAATAGTTTTTAAAATTATTTTTGCCACGTGTCATAATCTAGACATCGCTGGTGGACAAAAAATTGTCTATCGCTAATGTAGCAAATACCAACTCTAATTCTAAACCATCTTAAGAAACCTTCCTTTAGCAATGGTATTTATCATTCATTTTAATTAATTGCGGACCACTCAGCTCAACAAGGCATCAGGATTGGTGATTCATCCCTCATCATTCAGTAACCAACCTGTGTCCCCTCGGTCATCATTTATGTACACGAAACGATATTATTTGTGAAATACCAAAATCACTCTTTGAAGGATATCTGTAGGAGTCAATTCGCTTACAAAGTCTGTAATAAGGAACTCCCGCTATGATCTGGGATTGAGGTAGGTGAATGCCCACCAATTCAAAAACTGACAATTTCAAACAGGGACTTGGTTAGATTCTCGCAATCTCATGGTCTTGGTATGCAGCCTCTCCATGAATGCCGAATTGGCCCTGAGTCTCTTTGACATATGATGCCTGAGCGTCAACTACCAATTTGTTAGCTTTTACAGCCTCTTCAATGAGGGAAAGAAGAGTCCTTAAGCAATCTTTTTTGTTTTCTTCTCCATGCTCGTACCTTCAAAATGGGGAAAAAGAATTTGTAGACATAATTGTAGCTGCTTTCGTGTTCTCAGCAAAGGCCAAGGACCAAGCAAGGAGTTACAAAAGTGAATAGCAAATCGATAAATTATTATACGATTATAGATAGCACCTCACTCATAACTAGTTATCCTTAGCTCATCTTTCCCTGGATGGTAACGTTTTCCGACCAATTCCCTAAGCCGACGAAATTCATATTTTGAAAGCCCATGCTCCTTAACAGTAACAAATAATTTCACTTTTCTGTTTTTTGGACGCCAAGCATCACCACCCTGGAGCAAAGACAACCCGAGTTTGCCACTGGAGAATTGGGCCTTCTCCAGGTGGGTCATCTACATCCTTTTTCTTGTCTGACACAACAGTTTCATCGAACTGTGGAATCTCCTCAGCTTCCATCATTTTCATATGTATTCCATGACCACGTCATGCTCAAACTTCTCAAATTGTTCATAAGCTTCTTCAAGTTCAAACTAAAAATGTCAAAGACATGCCATAATAATATTTAGGATCTGCAAGCAGATTAGGATTCAACAGACACCAAAACCGTAATGACAACCAGCTCCACCGACCTGGACTTTTCACCCAAAAATACCAAGCAGAAGTTAACTTATCAAGCGAAAATTGCTCCAGTTACAGCAGATGCATATGACACCCCTGGAGTAAAAGATACACAACGCACTCCCTTGGATTCTCAAGTAACCTTTCTCATTATCAATGCTAAAAGAGCCACTTTTAAATAGATTAATTTCACAGAGCATAAAATCAAAAAGAAAATCAACAGTCATTTCCGCAAAACTTGAGGAAACCTGTTTTGTACATAGAAATTGATAGAAACAGAATTACTTCCTAAAAAACACGGGAATTTCTCACTACAACCTTCATTCCGATCTATATTCTGGGGGGAAAATGTTTCACAATATTTTCAGGTATAAATGGAAGTTTTGTCCTTTTTAGTTAATTATTTTGAGTGACATAGCCTCTAGTATAAACAAATAATAAATTTTCCTTCGTGTCCAAATCAAAACAAGACGCCATTCAATATATTCCGTATGTTCCAGGGATAAAAGACCTCCAAGCATGTCTATAAATTTATCTGACATAAATAAAATCCAGAAAGACAAAATGAACATTGTTGAGTTTTAAGAAGCTATCAAAAGACCAAGCCCATGAAATCATGCAACACCAACAAAATATAATAATAACTTTATCCGGGACACAAACACATATAAAAGGGTTCCCCAAGGTACCCCTAAATTAAAAAAAATTACAACCCTTATCTGATGGATAACAGGAACTGAATTACATACTCATACACTAAATTCCAGGAAAGTCCAGCAATATGGTAACACATACATTAGATTTTTCTCATGCACACAAAGAAAATACATAAATAACACTGAAACGAAATCATGACTGTCTCTAACTGTATATCAAATATCAAAATAAGAGATCCAAAGTTCTACACAAGGTTAGATCTCGAGGAAGGGAAGTTTAATGACTGATGCAATCAATTAGCAATGACTAGAACAACCATCTCGCAATTTCGACAGCATGACTAGATACCAATGCAGCATTGTCAATTGCAATTTATTGGAAATTTGAAATGTTTCCAGTCAGAGATAAAGATGCAGAATTTTCTAAACTAAACAGGATTTGAGAATCACCGCCTACTATTCCATATTTGATGCCCTGCAATTTGAATGATGATATCAATAGAATAAACCTAGCATTTCACAAGAAAAGCAATCATGAATTAATGATGCATCCTGTATGATAAGGTCAAGTAAAGGACAATGTGTTACTGGAAGGAGTTTGTCACAACTAAGCATATCTTGCAAAATCTCCTCGCACTTTTTTGTGACCCCAAGACAACCGACACCCATGCTTCATACCATCCGCAACAGGTTGTCTTTCACCATTCTCTTCATGACTATATCCCTAGCACTATATAAATTATCAATAGCCTCATCTGTCTCATGCATTTCCTCAAAATCTGATTCAAACTCCCCGTCAGTAACATCATCAAATAGTTTCATTTGGAGCTTGTCAAACAACTCATCATCTGTCTCCTCATGCTTCCCTACTAAACTTCTCCTAAAAAATGACTCAAGGATCGATGGAAGTACTCCCTCATCACCCTTGAAGTATTTCTCTACCTGTTTTCTAAGCTCTAAAAACCAAAATATTCATTAACATAAAAATTAAATCACAAAACTTTCAAATGTACGAAATCCAAAATAAAATATTGGCAAGCATATATAGAGAAGAATGGGGCGATTGAGGAATTAGGGCTTGGGCGGGAGAGTGAAGAAGAAGACACCGAGTGTAGGGAGAGACATTTCTCGGTAGGGTCCGTTTCATGGCTCTTTGATCTGAGTTTCAGAATTCAGCGTGCCTATCTTTCTCGCATGGTGTAATGAGTTTAACTCTAGTCCACAACTTCACAAGTCATGGTGCTTATTCTCAACCATTGTTAAAAAAAAAAAAAAGTGCAATAATTATCAAGTATTATTGATCCCGAATTTGATAAATCGGCATTCTTCTCAGCCATTGTTAAAAAAAGGTGCTTATTCTCGGCGCCTTATTTTGCTCGATTTCAGCAATTAATTTTTCTTTCTTAATGATTTTTTATTCAACTAAAGGGATAAAATGCACTTTTTACCAGGGTAGCTAGTCACATTGCACCAAGCAGAAGATGCTTTGGTTATGTCTTATCAAAAGAAAACATAGGACTTTTAAGACATAAAGAGAGACTTTTATTGTGGTGGCTGAGTAACTCTACCCAATTCTATTGTGGCTAATATATTTTTTTTTCCATGATTCACCCACCCGATGAACTAACAAGAAACAACTAGACTAGTTGAGTAGCGATGAGCTCGAGCCTTGTCGGAGATTTTGAGACCGATTAACAACACAGCAGAAACCTCTTTCTCCACCATACTTCACTACTCTGTCTCTTTCTCTCAGTCACCAGCGAATTGCTCATCGAGATGTTGGAGAAGAGAAAAGGTTGGGGAGGAGATGATGCAAAAATTCAGTTTTGGTTAACCATCTGAAATGTTAACAAGGCAAGCTATTATCCGTAGATGTGAAGTGCATGAGATTAAACGGCTGAGATCAAACGAACTTACAACGTAAATTTCTCAGCGAAATTTAGAGGATGTCGATCCCTTGGCTTTAACGCTATGTATTATCATTTTTCTTGGAATTTGGAGTCATAATCGGGCATTGATACCCAAATGACAGCATTTTTCAAAACCACCCCCAGAAAGAAAGAGTAATTGGATTGGCAGAGTCATGCCTTTTGTTCTCTTTTATTTTCTCTGTATTTCTCTTGCAAATTGCATTCATCTATAATTTGCACCCTTAAGCATAAAAATCGTAGCTGCAAATGAGCAGTCTTTCTAACATTAATATATAAAGCTCACGTTTGAAGATGTAATCTCTCTGCAGTTGATTAACAACGTAAACCTAAAATCGTGATTACAGAGTGTAAAACCCCATGACGACATTTGGGCAGAAATTAAACTGGTATGGGCTGAGCTGAGCATTTAAACAAACACATGGTAGCTTTACAAAACTAGTCCAGTGGCCTCCTGGCATACACTGTCAATTCCACTGGTTATTGCTATATGTCTCTTCCCCAACAGTCTAACTCCAAATTAGAATCAAACTGCGTCTTCATCATCTGTCTCACTCACGCCCTCCCCTTCTGAATCAAGCTCCTCGTCTTCAGTATCATCTGCTGACTCTGCTTCCTTCCCTAAAATTTCTTTCATCAACTCCTTGTGAGCTTCTTCGGGCTTCTCTGATAATAATCTCTTCAATATTCCCTCAAAGATTAAAGGTATAGCCTCGGCATCACCCTCCTCGAGCTTCGCTATACGCTTCTTAAGTTCTTCAACCAAAACAGGAGAAAAAAATGTATTTAAATCAGAAACTCACAAAGCATTGAGGTGGGTTATAGTAAATATCTGCAGACACATTTCATCAAACACTTGAAGCACACCCAGATAAGGAAAAACCAGAAGAACTACAATTAATTTGTTTGGGAACCGAATGAGAAATTTCCGTTCAAATAAATCATATAGATCTCATGAGAAGAAAAACAAAGAGAAGTGTAAAAATTAGAAATTCAATTTGTGCCCTTACCTTCGTTACTAACATCCTCAGCATCAAAGGGAGCATCTTTCTTCTGGGTTAGTGCGATGTTAGCTTCATCTGACAAATTGCTTCTGGATGAGTAGAACCTGGGTATGGAGCGACTAGAAACAGAGAGTGAGAGGAGCGGAGGACTAGGATTTGGGTTATTCTTGAGGCGATAGAGTAGAAGATCACGCGCGCAGAAAGAGAGTTTTCTGAGCACGCTTCCCTTCATGGCTGTTTCAGGGTTGCGACCATGTTCTGGGCGGGAGGAGGCGACAGATTAATTAAACGCATACAAGGATCAAAATATTTAAAAATAAAAAAATTATAAAATTTATAATAATAACAATTAAAACAACAAAGAAAAAAATAAATCATATTTTGATATAATCCAACTTCAATTTAATTCTAAAATTAGATAATAACTGATTATTTAAAATTTAGTTTTAAATTTATATAACTACATTTAACGAATATAAAAAATGAATATTGAAAATTAATCTGTAAAAAAATGAATTTTCAGTAATTCATTAGCCAAACAAAGCTTAGAATTTTTTTTTCTTCTAGAATATAAAATTTTAATAGAGAAGTACCAAATAGTTTAAAAAAAATAATCATTCTCCAACTATGCTTAGAATTTAAATCTTTTGCTGTGGGGGGCACACCCTCCAACAGAGGGACCAGGCACAATCAATCGCTTGATTAAAAAAAAAAAAGATTAGACGATTGATTGTGTACCAGTCGTTTGATTAAACTATAAAAAAACCCATAATACACGGTAATAATTCGTATCTAACTTGGAGTTCAATGAAATCAAAAAATATATAATTAAGTCCCGTAACTACAAAATAAAATTATGAAGATACTCTCAAATGTTATATTTATGATTCTTTTTCATGTATAATTTTTCATAAAATAGGCATGATAAAGTTATGTATGTATTTTCTTTTTCTTAATTCAATTTTTTTTTTTTGGAATATGAAAAGCTGAATTAGATTTGTGGGCCGGACCCTTCTTTTTTTGGACAGATGGCTGGACCCGTTGTTGGTCCAACATATAGCACAAATGATAAGGATCGGTCCAGATTACTTTTCAAAGTTTGTTCTCACTGTTGGGCACAACCATAATTTTTAAATAAATAGTAGGCTAATTCCATTAAAGATCAACGAAATAATTCATATGATGGTTTAAATGCAAATTCATCTGTGACTAAATATTGTTTCATTTTTAGTTAGTATATACCCAATCACTACAAACAAAATATATTATACCTAAAATATTAAAAAAGTATTATATTTATTAATTAAATATTACTTAAAAGAAAAGTAAAATTAAACTATTGTAGTATTGTTCGAACTTCCAAGCGAGTCATCACATTAAAAATTGTAAAATGAATCCATTTGTCTCCGACTATTCTGGGGTTTTTGAGCGGCCCACGCCGGGTAGCATTGAGCACTGCTGCTTTTGCATTGATAACTAAGCATTTTCACTTTCATTATTTAATACCAAACTTAGAAAGTACTCGGGCTTTAATAAGTATTAATTGCAAATTCCCATTAGCTTTATATTTTAATAAGAGGAACAAATGGTCAGGTCGGGTAATAGATAAGACATATGCAATGAAACTACATAATCATTAAGCAAAGAATAACTAAAAACGCTAAAATAATCAAAGAAGCAAGCATTAGAAAGAGATAAAGATGGAGGTGGGGATGAGTAAAAGCAAAGGAAAGTGAAATAAATAAAGCACCACATAATGAGCTTGAGAGGTGCCAAAAAGAAAGGCAGCAATGAGCATATATCCCTTTATTTTCTTTGTTGATTGCACGCATTCCCATCCAGAAGTAGTAACCCTTTTTTGGTCATTTTCAAGTTTCAACCTTTCCTTTAATTTTAGAGAATTAATTTACAAAACTAACATTTTTGCGGTCATTACACTCATCAACCCAAAGCCAACCCACATCAATTCTCTTGCTTCTTGCATTATGTAGTTATGGAGACATTTTTTTATATTAATAATTTATGCGTATCTATACAAAAATATTTAAATTTATTTAACAAGTCGGCTCGACGGCGACGTATAATCTTATTGGGTCTAAAAATTCATAAACTAGAGGTTAATGTGCTTAATCATGGCTATTGCAAAGTTAGAAAGGCAGCGTGTTGCATAATAAATTAAGACCAAAACCCTTCAAAACAAAGTCCCTTTCGTCCGTCTAGTACTATCCGGTGGGATCGCAACATTTGAACCACTACTTCACACTAACTCTGTTATTAGAAAACCAATTAATACTTGCAGAAAATTGTTATTACCTAAGAAACCTTGGAGATACAAGAAAACAGTACCAACCTTAGCCGTTACCAAATGATTTAATTAACGTTTAAATCACGGCTTTCATAAATTAATGAAGCGATTAGGAGTACAGTTCAGCATTAACTGGAATCATCATGGGATGACCTATATATGTTGAATTCCTCTCTTAAAATCACAATAATTTGATTTTTTTTTTTTTTATATCCATTAATAGCTTATTTGAAACCATCACGCAACGAGGACGCCTAATCCTTTTCTTAACCATTTGATTATTGGGCTGCATGGCTTTCAGATACGTCTAGGTAGAGACGACGTTTCGGTAAGAGAGAGAAAAAGAGAATATACTCTGGCGTTCAAATTCTAAATTTGCAGGCAATCATGCCATTTATGGTTGACTTATTGAAGAGGTGCTTTTATTGCTTCCTAAAGCCAATCAACGACGTTGAGATACCAAAGCTGAGCCTAAAAATTAATAACAAAACGTACCATTAAGGGCAATTTGATTTATCCTTCTACTACCTCACTGGCAACATTGTTCTTTTGTCCTCGGTAACTCTGCACGGGGCCCAACTCCAACTAATCAAAATGGGTCACGGTAATTCAAACACGCAAGAAAACAGGGGAAAGCGTACTTGTATAAGATAATGTAAAAAAAAAAAAAAATCACCGGACCATTTTGTTTGTACTTTTGCCTTTACTTTTTTTTTTTTTTAATTTCCACACAAAAGTTTTATAGGGGTGCTTGAGAGTTGAAACTATGAACCAATATTTTGGCGACAAGTCCATTTTGCTGGAGGACGCACCATCGTATGGGTCAAGGGTCAGTTTTGGAACCACGAAGTGTCATTTTTTGTTGGGTATGAGAGATTATGTTATGTATAGCGTACTCATCGCCGGTAAAGGGAACTCGAAAGGGAAACTGGCTGTAAGATCAGCTGTCATTTATTTTACACCAAGAATGAAGATCTATCATGGCCATGGGGTGCCGTTCTTTCCTTTTCTTCAAACAGACTTTACTAATGTGCTTTCAAACAGACTTTACTAATGTCTTGACTAGAGTACTAAATTATTTTTATAAAATTTTTAAAATATTTTTATTTTTAAAATTATTAAAATAATAACTCAAAATAAAATTTAATATCTTAGTCTTGACAGAAACTATTTTCCATAATCCATATATATATATATATATATATATATGAACCAATATTTTAATTGTTTATTGGGGGAAATAAACAATATTTCCAGGCTACTGCATCGTTGTTTTCGACCATAGTGCCGCTGAAAGAAGTATGCATGGACCTTGTACAATTAAATTATACATAAAGGAAGCTTTACAGGGAAGACATTCCTCGAGTCAAAATTGAAGACCCCACACGGTAAACAGTATTTCAGCTGAATTCTGAGATGGCTGGTAAATGATGGGTATAATCCCAATACACTTATGTGGTTTATGACCTTGTGCGTCGTGATTTCTCTGTGGGACCCTTTTGAAATGCTGTCCACTCTAAGCTATGAAATCTGACTTCGGGGAGCGCCATTCTTATATTTTTGCCCATGCCACCTCTTTCCCATTCAACCCTCAAACCACTGCACATCAAAGACGGTGAGAGAGTAAAGTAAGGGATTTTCGACTTTTCCTGTGATAAGTAGCATCAGTTGTAGCTTAAAAAGCACAAAAAGAAGCAAAAGATAGTCACAGATTCCAGAGTCTCAGACGACTCTGATTGATAGCATATGCCCACAATTCCAACAAGAAGACAAATCAGAGCCCACCTAACAAACACTGAAGAAAAGGAACCCTCTGATTAAAATTCATTATTTCAAAACTAATCAAAATCTATCCTACCGTCTCCTCTGCGAAACTTAAATCCATTCCCTCCTTCAGTTTGTTTCATCTCTTCAAATTCTCTCGCTTTCTCTCTCTAAATCATGCCTGTCGTTACTGAGGCTTCTGCAATTGCAGAACACATAAAATGTAGAAGACCCAGAAACCAATTCAGCCATCCCATTCCAGAAGCAGATCCAAACCCGCCAATCCCTTCTATAATCCAATCCACTCGCTGCAAATCCACCATTTCCTCTCTTCTCCTCTCTACTTTTTCTAACAACACGTCAAATGAAACTATACAGGCCAGCATCAACGGCACCGGCCATACCAAGAAAAAGAACAACTTCTCGGCGGCAACCTTCAGAGGATTCGGATGCACTGCTGGTGCGTCGCAGCAGGTGTCGGTTCCGGCGGTGATTCGGACATCAGCGGATTGGCAAGGGAAGAAGGCCAGAAAGAAGAAGCACAAAAGGAATACAACGAAGAACAGTAGCAGCAACAGGACCTGTCCTGGCGTTCTTGATGGTTCTAGTTCTGGTTCTGCTAATTGTGTTGATTTTCAAGACGTTTGGTGTGGCCCCGGAATCGGGTTTTCAGCGGATGCTGCTGCCTCGGTCGATTGCGTTGTGGCGAGGAAAAATGTGTCTGCAAGAGGGAAGATTGATCTGGAGAGGATAACCCACAGGGAGGTATTCTTATTTCTGCACATTGATCCTTCCTTTCTTTCTTCCACTTCCGTCTTCTAATGGACGAATCTGTTTTTTAACTGGTTTTGTTAAAAAAATATATTCTTTTTACCTTTTCTCGTGCTCTTCCATATCTATTCTCATAAGTCGAAAGATCCAGAACAAGGTGTGCTTGGTATGGATTTCCTGCATAAATAAATTTCCCATTTTTATTGTGGTTTTGTGATCTTCACTTTCAAAATCTGTTATGATAAATTTGATATTTTCTAAACTCCAAGCCTAGCCAACCATTCCTTTTTGTTCTTTCTTGATTTTGGATGTTTGTTCATTATACAGCAAGATAATGAGTGACTGGTTTTCTTCCTTTGAACTTTGAAGTTTGATACATCTTTTCTTTTTCTTTTTTTCATTTCCCTTGTTTTCCTTTTAATTATAATTTTACAGTAGCTACCAAATACCAATATAATTTTTTAGTCAACTTATTCATCCAAACAAAAATTACAATTTTTTTTATATGGGCATGGCTAGTCTTTTTCAATCAGGGCTAATAATTTTGAGGGGCATATGAAAAATCATATAAATTAGTAGCTAGCACGAGTTTCTGATGCGTCATGCGTGTACGTATTTCTTTTACTTTTCCCAGTTGAAGACGCAAGCAGAAAATTTTAATTATTGTGGACCCTAACGAGACACTGCAATGCGATTATCTAGTAAATGAAGTGGAGAATTATACTCTCACTGTCGTCTATATTATTGAGTTGTGGATAAATGTTTAGAGGATTGGTTGCCAGTTTCTTTTCGTTTGCACTATCTTCATTGTTTTGGTTTTGGTTTCAAAAGGTTTCGTATGTCCTAACGGTGCTTCATAAATGGCAGCGTCTATCTTATCTAGGAAGGCGAACTGTAAACCCAGAAACAATCTCCTTTCTGAATAGTGATCCCGACATCTTCCCAACATGCCCTGCCTCAGACTCCTTTGGAACTGCTAGATACTATCGTCATGTTCGACATCCTTCCTCTGAAGGTCTTGCTGAGGTTGGCTCGTGCTTTTATATTCTTTCATGTAATCTTTTTTTGTGGATTGATCAGGGTAGGTTTAGTTTCTTTACATTCCCGTATCTTTATTTGCCCATCCTTTTTTTCAACAAAATAATAGTTAAAAGCTGAAAATTCTGAAATTGAAGTTATTTAGTGGGAGTTACAGTGGACAGGACTTGAGTCTATTGGCAACTAAACTATAGAATTTGACTGACTACCTGGAATATGCCTAATCACAATCTTTGTTGGAAATTTACTTCAGCCTACATTGTTTTTTTTCTCAAGTATGAACAAGTGTATGATTTTTTTTTCCTGCGAAGAATGAATGAGTGTATGATTTGCAGATATGGAGTTTGCTGGGCTAAAAAGGATTATATCTGTTGTGTTAGGTTACATTTTTCTTTTTCAAATTTTATTTAAATGAATAAATATAAAAAAGATGGTGAAATTTGTCTATTTCCTCCATTATGTTGTAAATGTTACCAAGTCTGCTGCAATTCTCTCTCCGAGACTCCGACTAAAGTCGTAGAAGCGAATTTATGGAACCCCACTTACTTATGGAGCGAACTTAAATCAGCAATATAACTATGCTTTCTAAAAGGCAATAACCCGTTGGAGAAGAAAGTAATGCAGAGAAATACCAACTACACTGTTATCCTTGGATAAATTGGACTGGGTTTTATGGTTCTTTACACTGTTTATGGATGCCATCATGCGTATGCACTGATGCGCACACATTGGATGGGATCAATTTGATGGAAAGGAGATTAAACAGTAATTCTACAAGTATTTGATTCAGTGATTGAGTGATCTGTTTCTTCGTTTCATTGACTGGCTGACAACTTTAGTCATCAATCATTACCGTGATTTTTAGCTGTTAGTAAAACTGATATACATTGCGTTGGAGTTTGTTAAGTTTTAGTGGTTCATGGCATTTGTCATGTGTCGAACGCCAAACTATTAATGTACATGAAATGACTGTACAATCTACTTCATGTCTTTCAGTAACACTCAGGTCAGAATAAGCCTGCTATTTAGTGTACTGTAGGCCAAGTAGAACATGTTTGTGGGAAAATTTGTCCTGATCTGGTTGCATTATTCTATGAATGTTTAGCCAATAAACATTGACATATCTGTAGTTACGGGTTAGATTTTCTTTTTTCTATGTTATTTTTTCTACAAGAGATATATTCATTTTTTGATTGTTGCCGGCCCTGTGAAGATAATGATGCTTCAAGGAGGTCTGCTAATGGGGGGAATATTAGATTCACACGATCAATTTAGAGACTGGAGACTTGATGTCGATAACATGTCATATGAGGTGAGTTCTTTCTCTTCTTTAGCTGTCTATTGTTTTTCTTTTGTAAGAATATTTCCCGTAGCTGTTCATATACTTTAGCTGCCCGCATGCATATTCATCTTATATTTTGTCAAAATTTTTGGTTTCTGTGGCTGACAGCAACTGCTTGAGCTTGCTGAGAGAATTGGTTATGTGAACACTGGACTTAGAGAAGATGAGATAGGACGCCACATAAGGAAAATTCAACTTCCAATTTTAAATGACACATTGAAGCATCAAGCTCACAAAAAGTGCAGCATTTGTCAGGTGAGTTTGTAAAACTGAACTTGAAGGGTTCGTCCCCTTGATTAACTTTCGAATACTTTATGTGAAACGCAGTAAGCATTTTATTGTGTAAAATGATTATTTGTCATCTATCTGGCTTGTGTCTACAGGAGGACTATGAAACAGATGATGAGGTGGGGAAGCTAAATTGTGAACACAGCTATCACTTTGAGTGTATCAGACAATGGCTTGCACAGAAAAACTTCTGTCCAGTCTGTAAGCAAGAAGTTGTGGTTCGTCACTGAGTGGCACAATCCTGATGCTTTTTGTTTTTTTTAACCGGCTGCTTATGTCACCCTTAAGTTGGTGTATAGTTTTTCACATCCAATATAAAGCAAGAATCCATTATTTGCTATCAATTTCTTTGCACCTTCTGAAACTTTTGGCCTGCTTTGTGAGTTGGCAAAATGTTATTTAGGGTAATGATTCGTCATTGTAAGACACCTTCGCAAATCATGTCTTGCCTTGTGTTGGCAATACTTGTTTATCGAGCTACGATTCTGGAATTGGATAAGTTCATTGTGAGTTCTACTTTCCTAATGAAAATCGGTAATTGAACGGTCTACTTATTTTTACCACTTTTAATCCAACTGAAGGGTTTGAATGCAATCAGTTATACAACGGGAATATATAGAACTTACAGTACCTTTCACTTGTATGCACTGTACTGTTCCAACTTCTCAGCTTCTTTATAATTGGAATAATAAACCCACAAGAGGGGGCTGACCTGAGCTATGAACTTATAAAATTCCTTTTAAAATGTGGCCTTTTAGCACTGAATTGAAGCCCCATCCGTAAAATTTACTATTTTGTAGCAAGTAATTTGACATATTACTATTATACGACGACATTACAATTCATTTACAGATCCATTCTAGCAGTATGCCATTCTCATTCTCATGTCTGTCGTCGTTCATTATGTTCTCTTTACACCTATGTGGACATAGTATTTGGCTATTACCATAATACAGAAACTTGTGGTTTGCCTCAGATCTTGTAAATATTTGCAGGATCTTGAAGGGTCATCGTTTCTATGAATATATTTATCTAGTGATCTTCTTGGTGTACATTAAAAATGGGGTGCCGTCATTTGAAGAGAAATGCACTAATCCATGTCATGATGAATGAGAAATTCAGTTATGCAGGGATACAATTCATCTGCTGCCTGCATGTGGTCAGGAAAGAGAGACAGCAGTTAGAAATCTCATCAAATGAAAAACTCAATTGATCCAATTATATATAGTTTTTAGTATACGGCAAAAGGCAGTCAGGGATATCTCTAGTTTTTTATGAGAATAAATACTTTTTTGAGTGTGCTTTCTGTGAAATTGAATTCAGATTACACTTGTGATTGTTCAATTATATATACTGGAATGTGATACAATCTCTTTCTCAAGTAGAGGAAAGGAAAATAATCTCACCAAACGACCCCCCACTAAGTCATAGTGGGCATAGTGCGGACCACCAGGCTCCCCAAAAACTTTGTAGGTGACCAATTTCTCGGGAATAAGCTTCGCCGTTTCTGCTTTCATATAAACCCGTCATAAACTTGAGATAATTTTACTTCGTCAAAGCCAAAGGCAAGCATTTTTATCAAGTAGTTAGTGCAGTTGTAATACCGTATACAGCTTCAGGAGGACAAATTAGATCTTGGTCACCAGCTAGTGCTAAGACAGGTACCTTGCTTTTGTGGAGATGGTCTTTGTACAAGAAACATCCACTCCTGTCCCGTAAACCGCCCTTTTGGAATACCGTTGTTAACTGCAACAGGAGCTTAGAAGGTACAGTACCTGCCAATCATTACATCAAAAGGCTTTCTTCTGAGTGAAGCAACAACATCAAAGGAAAGAAGCAAGTTTTGGTACTTACAGAAGTTGTTCAAAACAAGTTTTTCAAATAGCTTTTGATCCATCATGTCTTGAGCTGAAATCTGAGAATTCAGCCAAGATAAAGCATAAGGAGGATAATTTGCCAGAGGATAAGCTGTAGCAATCAATGGCCCAACTGGAATAACAGGAATGTTTAACACCTGAGCAGGCTCTGCCTGCAAACAAAGAATGTTCAGCTTAGAGACATTTCACTGTCATTGACGAAAAAAATCAAATGCTATCAGTTATGACTTGCCAGCGGTAAAAGCAACTTGAGAGATGATCTTGAAGGTGAATAGTCAAGTGATGATGCCAAAGTAACAACTGATGCCAACCCAGAATCCTTTCCATCAAAACCTGACATAATATATGCAGCAAACGAGAAGAAAAATTGATCAACAGCTTATTAATTGTCCAGAGATAATTTGCAAATATCTAGAATTTTACCAAATTACACATTAGAATTACGTTCTTCGAGAAAAAGAACCATAAAAAATAACCAACATCCATTAACACATAACCCTGTCCAATTACATGCCTAAAAATTTACTTCTTTTAATATAGTCCCATCGAACTTACACACATAGAGAACTCTGAAAAATTATTTAACTGATGCAACAAACTAAAGATTTATAGGAGTTATCAGCATTTTATTGCTTAAAGCATTTCAAATTCAAAGTAGGGAAAAATTATTAATTTTTCACCTAGGAAGAGCAAATAAACTGAATGAGACCTCAGCTCTCCCTGTAGTTAAATGTTCAGATAAGGGCAACAAAATTGAATGCGACTAATAACAGCATCTTACAGTCCTCCTTCCAAAGTGAAGTTTAAAAGCAATAAAAGACTGTTTAGTATGAGGTCAGCCACTTTTGGTCATGTTGCTGCAACTGTTACAGCCATAAATAGCTGGATTTAGAGGGTCTTTCACAATTATGTGGCTCATCCCTCTCAAATTCAGAGAGTAAAATAACATTGTTGGCAAGAGATATGGATATTATCAAATTCCCTACACTTAGGTTGTGATTTAAACTATTAAAACTACTCCTTTTTTAATAATAAATTAGTGAATTCTGAAATAATTGGGTTACACATCTGTGGCTATCCTTACAATGGAAAAGAAATCATAGAAATCATAGATACTCAGTAAAGTTTATATCCTTCTAGTGAAGGCCATTAAATTGGCGCTGCAACTACAAGCAAAAAAAGGACTTTTTTCAAACATTATCGCAAATAATATAGTTTAGCATTTAATATTTGAAGATAAATTTTGCATTTGATTACTTAAAAATCTAGAATTGTGTAATTATTTCTTTCAATTCAGCCAAAAGAAAATTATAGAGCTGGGTTACATTGGGCATAAGAATGCAACCAAAGGCTTATCATATGTTAGATCATGAACAGTTTGTGTTAACAAGCTTGCACCAAAAGCAAGGGAAGTTTAATTTTGATGGTTCTGTCAAACAAATTCACAAAACTGGGAAAGGAAATAAATGGCAGTTCAGTAGAACTTACAACAGCGTGAGAGCATTGCATACAACAAGATACCCCCCATTGAGTGACCAATAGCGAGCAACTTTCCATCCTTCGGTTGGCATTGAGTCCTTATGTACTCCATCTAGTACAAAGTAAAACTATAAAATCAATGATTGAGAAACTAATCGATAAGACTAAAAATTTTATACACTAATACTTGGTGGAATATATAATAAGATTACCCCATTAAGGAAAATAGCACAACTGTCATAAATCTAAAGTCTTATATTATGAAGGAATGTCACCTCACCGCAGCAGGTACATCCTCTTCCAAATAATGATCGAAGTCCCAATCATACTTGACAATTAGCCCAAGTTGTTTCTGAAATTCTTCTAGAGTGGCATTAAAACGCTCTTGCAGGTCTAAAACCTGCGCTGGCAATAACGGGCGACCCTCTTCAATAATATTTTGAAGCCTACGATTCAAGTCCCTCATTTGACAAGCAAATGCAGAGTTTCGTCTCACTCCCAACAAATCTGAAAAATAATGTTCTCATTGTTAATTTGGTCATAAAATCAGTAGATATTTAAAATTATAAGGTCCCAAGGTCACGAGACAAACCCCCACTAAGAAAGTCTGAAAGTTTATTGGATAATCTCGTAAAGATATCCATCAGCTTTGCTGTTAGTCGTGGTTCCCGATATTTGGTCACTGTGTCCGACCCTCTCCTATTCATGTAAGGAATTTCTGATTCAGACGAAGCACCAAGGTTCCTGACTTGCCACATTCCAGCAGAAGAAACCCTGCTTTTTATTCCTGACAAATTGTTGAGATATTGCTCATTTTCCTCCGAGTTAACTCTTAGAGTGCTTAACCCGGCCCCACGAACTTCAAGAGTCCACGTATCAAATCCTTGTGCAGACATATACCGTGCAAATGAAGACTGAAAACAACGAGGGTGGTTATAGGAGAGCATTGATCCTAGACTACAGTTACAGTAAAAGCAAAGATGGAAACGAGAAGGCCGTAACGTTATGATATTAAATGGAAAATTGGAAACATAATTACCTCAGGAGAGAGATCATAGCCAATAGCATTTGTTGCAACCCCTGACAATAGTAAAAGTGGATGATTCCTTGATGGTGCCTGTGAGTACAGGCAAAGTGTAAGTTTTACGCAGATTTTAGCTCAAAGTTTTTATCTTTATTTTACTTCCAAATGAGACCATCTAAGAAATTTTTTTTTTCTTTGAGAAATTAACGTAAACTAGCTAAATGATGCTAATTTTTTTAATAAAACAATGCAATTCAAAGATCTCCCAGGAAAATGCATCATTGCATCATCAAAGGGTATAAATTGAAATTACGAAACGAAGAAGATGAAAAGGGAAAGTTTTGAGATCTTGCGAAGAAACCTTAGGAGAAGGCAGGTAGCGCCAGAGAGCGAGCTTCCAATCAGAGTTGGAAACAGAGACATAGTGAAGCTCATCGGCAGTGCAAATGGATTGGCGCTTATCGTTTTTCCCCTCCAAAATAAAACCGTGGAATGCCAGGGGCCTCACTGGCGACTTCGCTGGCACCCACCGGGGAGCAAACCGCGCATTGTCCTGCTTCGGGTCGGGTCGTGATAGCGGGCTGAAGTGGCAGAATCCGGCGCCAATCCGGTTAAGAAGCATACTTTTAGTTGGATTGGTCAACAAATACCTTAGGAGGAGAAGTTTAGAACAATGGGGCTCACTCCTATATTCTGCTTTTAGATTTTTAAAGAGAGCATTAAGAAGCCGATTTATTCGCCAAAGCGGTTATTAAATGATCCTGCTCTTGTCCTGCTTTGATAATACTAACCCAAGATTTTTCTTTGATATTAGATTGGAATGCCAGGTTTGAAAACGTGTTAATTGTTGCGTAGTGTTCTGTCCGAGAAATTTCTTAAAACCTTATCCACTCCTTTAAGCAAAATAAACGAAAAAAAGAGGTTGTTTGTTGGGAATGACTTGCATGTAACGTGGACCAAAGGCCCAAGATAAAGATAGATTACCCGCCACATCCTTATTCTTCATAAGTAAACGTCTATGCGATGGGAGATTTTTTTTATTTTTTTCTCCAACGGGGGAAGGTGAATAAAAAGTCCAAAAAGAGTTGCCAATTATTATTCATGATATTTGTTGATGATGAATGAACGAGGAGGGATGTCATCGTAAGCTTTTACGATAAGACTACCTATTTTTTCGGCAAAAAGGAAACTTAATTTGACGAACAAAGTCAACATCCCCACGAACCATAGACACTATAACACGTAAATTGGAAAGGATAAGATAACATAACAAAGGCTTAGTATTTTACGCAACGCTTTTTGTTGTGAATATAGACACAGATTCGTAGAAGCAAATCTGTATACACTCGGAGATGGTCTCAGCTAAATCTCAAAGGAAGATCCAAATTTATCTATAATAAAACCTTTGCTCTACATCATCCCAGAATCTGGAGAAAAATAAAATTGTGAACGTGGGCAGTCGCCTTCCAAACATGGTTTTTAGATGACATCCTCGCTGGGTCTGCCTTTGTTTCTCGGAAAACTATCCATTATTATGGAATTAAAACCAAAAAATAAAAAAAAGGAAAAACCATGAGCTCTATCTGTTTAGATCTTAAATTCACAGGTAGTTCTTGGGCTGCATGCATACATGTTAGTAGATTCCTTTTTTGTCAATAATAAATGTGAAACCAGAGTACGTAGTTTCACCTTCATCGTGTCAATTTTGCGGCATTTTTCGGTAAAAGATGACGACATTACCAGGTTATGATAATACCATCTATTATATATACAACTACTTAGATTTCAAGGGCAGGAATTCTCTTTCTATAAATCGGGATTTACATAAATAATTTCGGAAAAAATGTGTAAACATACGATATACCATGTAATTTGTGCATTGGATCAATGTAAATGGAATAGTTTTTAGAACTGTGTTTCACCATGAAGTATTTTTCTAAATGATATTTACTTTCTATTATCTAATGTACAAATAAAATGTATGGTAGAATGTGTTCTTCGTAAAATTATCAAACAACTCGTGTATCACATAAAATTGTAACCATGCCGTGAGTTCATGAGCTAAAGTAACGTTGAAGCTCTAGATATTTAAATTAAATGTTTGTATATAGTACAGAAGTATTTAATATATCTAAAAATTAAAATAAGATCTCAATATTTTACAAATATCTTATTTTTGAATTACTTTAAAAAATATGAGTATCTCACATTCTTGAATTTTTAATTTTATTTTTTTAAAAATAATGAGTTTTTGAATAATTTAAAATTATCATACTATACTAAAAATGAAGATTTTAAATATAGTTAATATATTTTATTCAATATTTAAAAGTGTACCAAATCTTGATAGCACTATTTTTTTATATTTATTTCCAGGTAGATACCACAAATGACTACGGAAAAAAGGGTAAGGGCAGAGTTGGGATTTTGGTGTGGCGGTGGTGAGTAAATGAATAATCTTTTTTAGTTGGTAAATGGTGTGAGTCATCAAATCTAGAAAAATAATAATACAAATCTAGGACTTACTCAACTACTTTCGTGTACACAACCCACGGAGGATGCACATTTTCAATTATTTATTTCAGCGAGCTCAGATTGTGCTCAAGCCAGGACAGAATTGTAGAGAAAATCAAATTACTGAGCTTTTCTGAAATCTCATGTAGATTTTGTTAATTAGTCAGAGGAAGACAAAATAGAGTGATTATTAACTCAACAACAAAACAATAATAATATATGAGTAAAAATTTGGTACACTGTCTGTAGATAATTTTTTGTCCATCAGCGGTGTTCAGATCGTGCCACGTGACAAATATAATATATGTTTACCACGTGATACGATCTGGACATTACTGGTGGACAAAATCTTGTCTATCGACAATGTATCATATATTTTTTCATAATATATAACCAAAAAAAGAAGAAGTTCCCTACAAAAAGCTAACGGCAGTAGCTTGCCTTATTCAACTGGATTTCTGTTATAGAAAAATAGACAAGAAAAACTATGTTTGCAATATAGGATCTTACATTGCATTCATTTTCATATAGATAGATTATAGAGCCAGAACGAAAAAGAAAATAAACATGACCTAGTCCTTATTTTTTTAGTACGTTTGGGCAACCTAAAGTGTCTCCCATCTATCCTTTCATTAAATAATGAAAGCCAAAAGTCCAACCCAAATATGCATTCGCCAAAATGATTCAGCTTTCTCCTACACACATCACACTGGCTGTGAAGTTCTGTTTGGCTGCTGAATGTTTTCTGCAGGAAATTGTTTTGAAGCATCTGATAGTGCTGCTACCGCTGCTGCCGGGGTCATGGATTGGTATTGAAGGGGCAATGGAGTAGTTTGCTGTTGTGTGTAGTATGCTTGGTCTTGTGCAGGTACACCATAATCATAGCCATAATTTGTAGTAGCAGAGGAAGCAACAGCAATGGACTGTGGTTGTTGATGGATTTGGGGCATACCCACATACTGTTGCTGGAATTGACTGGAAGGTATTTGAACAAATGCCGGATTTGATGGCACAGGAGCTTTGTACACACTTGGAGCCACATCAGGTATAGTAGGGGTAGCTGACTTAGTCGGGTATATGGGTGGAGTGCCATCCTTGTAAGAAGCTGGAGCAGCAGCACTCTGGGGTATTAGTGGCCTGACTGAGGCCACCACATTGGGGTCAGCCATATTGGGTTGCATAGTCATATTGTAAGCTTGTGTATGTCCAACAGGCATTACATAAACTGGGTACTGCTGACCAATTGGATGATGAATTTGCTGCTGTGATGGTGGGGCATAAACTGGGTAGTAGGATGACATTGGCACTGCACCTGTGGGTGCAGGTTGGTGGATGTAGTGGGTGCTGGCATGAACAAATTGCTGTTGCTGCTGGATTTGCAGATTTTGATCCAACTGTGGGGGTAATGTGTAAGTACAATCCTGAGCTAGGTCTCTTTGGAATCCAGGATTAGGATCAGATATGTCACTCTTAGTATGTGACAAAGCAGGGGCTTTGTGGTCTAAATATGCAGCTTGGACTTGGTCTTGATAGTAAACAGACTTTGAGAAAGAGTTTGCAGATGCAATACTGCTGTCACTGAACTCAAACAATGAAAGAATAATTTTAAAACATATTATTACTATTACTATGCATTAGCTAAGATTTCGTTTTTTTGATAGAAATCTGTAATAAATAAAATTATTTGATTTTTCTTTCACACAAATAGGCATACACCAAAGTTTGCTAAGAGAAGGATGCAAAATGCAAGTACCTTGCAACTGAATCTGGAGAAGGCAGACTTAAACCACCACTAGTCCTTGGTTGCACAAGCTGTAAAGGTAAGGGGGGCTTCCGAAGCCCAGCAGGTGCTCCCTGATCTGATTTCTCGTCATCAGAGATCACTCGATTCATATGATCACCGGTAACCATCGCTACTGATGCCATAGTCACAGCCGCTGGAATTGAAGGCATAGGAGCAGTCAACATAGCATACCCTTCATCTTGCTTCATCGCACTAGTTGCAAAGGT
This sequence comes from Gleditsia sinensis, assembly GCA_037074535.1. Classification (NCBI taxonomy): domain Eukaryota; kingdom Viridiplantae; phylum Streptophyta; class Magnoliopsida; order Fabales; family Fabaceae; genus Gleditsia; species Gleditsia sinensis. Next base: position 32,271,867 of record CM073474.1, on the reverse strand, counting down.
CATTTGCGCGAACTGCTCCTCAATCCCTGACCTCTGCTCTTGCTGCAGCCTGCTACCATTGTCATCAACACGAACCCGAATAGGAGGCAGATTAGCCATTGACGGCGAGGAAGAAGAAGACCCATATGATGAACTGTTCTCCACCATAGGCGAGCCGGGCATCGAATGCACATCAGGCAAATTCTTGACCTGTTTATTGTTATCAGCCTGAGCCTCCAAATTATTGCTCGAATCACTAGCAGGAACCCCATCAAGGTTCACCAAGCCATCCACGGTGGCAGAATCCGAAACTCCGCGTTTGATGATCCCTGAGTTGTTAAGAGCGTCCACGAACCATGTCTCTGACTTGGCGTCGTCGAGGAGTGAACCCATTGAAACAGTAGACTCTGGCTTAGGGAAAAAGAGAAAAAGCCTTAAACGTGAAGGCTTAGGAGGGGAAGCACCTGTTATGCGGTCATGTTCTTCGATCATGTTCTCCAGGTCTTCATCAGTGGTGACTGATACGAGATTGTCAAGATCTTCGTTGGGTAGCTGGTACTTGAGGGTGAAGATTCGGCCATTGAGCAAGGTACGAGAGAGACGGCCACAGAAATCCTTGAGGGTGGAATGCCGATCAACAACTATGATGCGGGTGTCGCCGCCGACATAGCAAAGGGTCTTGTCATGTGGGCGCGGCATGATGTGCCCGCCATAGCTGCACATCAGGCGGAGCTTGGCACCAGGGACAGGGGGGAGGGGCTCATCAGCCCAGTTTTCAACAATGCGGGAGCGGGGAGAGGAGTCCACTGAGTCAGGGTAGTTTAGTTGGATGGTGGTGGCGTTAGTGGTGGCGGAGAGGGGTGCCACAGATGTTGGTGCCGGCGATGCTGGATCCATCGGAGTTGGGGCCACAATGAGTCTGCTTAGTTTGAGGGGTGTGCCTTTTGGTGAAGACCGAATAAAAGTAAAAACAGAGGAGAAACAGGGGAGAAGATAAGAGAAGAGAAGAGCAGAGATAATCGAAGCTGATATTCTTATAGGTTGATAGTCGTAGGACTTATTCCGTTATCTCACTTTATAAGTAAAAAGCCATCACTAATGGATGCCTCATTGGCAAATAGAGGCCTAGTCGGCCACAGCTTGTTATTGCTGTATTATATTTAACATCTTGGCTTTTTCCAAAGTATTCAAGGACAAGTTTTGAAGCTCAAAAGTAGTTTAAAAAAAATAAAACCATACAAGTAAAGTGTCAAGAATCATTTCAACCCTTGGCCTATATTTAGGGATAGTTGCTTCATTTTCATTTTTAATGTTGGAATTCTGATTTACTATCCGCCTTTATTTTATTTGATTAACAGGTAAGAGTTACTTGAAATGCATGACTAACATAATTAGCAATGAAGGCACGAAGATCAAATCATATCGCCTTCATTATATGAGTCAGTTGTCTACTTAATCGAGCGTTTCCTTTGACTCTATTTCAGAAAAGATCACCCTTTGCCGTTGCTTCTCTTTCACCTCCTTGGTTTGCGAGGGGAATTGAGCAATGAGCTAAACACATGCACGTGATTATGCGTTGGTACTTGTGCTTAACTTGTGAAATTACAGCTTGAATTGGCTGGTTATAAACGCAATACGGGGTGTTACAAAGAGGTTGTCCTTTTAGGCCTCCCCTCACGCACGAGGGGCCTGCTCAGGTAGAACACAACCCAAGAGAGCAACTATAGGATAGTAACGTGGTCAAAAGAATGCGTGACATCCTTGCTATTGCTACGATATTAAAAAAAAAATATTATATAGATTTAATTTATTAAAAAAATTAATTAATTATAAAAATATATATTTATATATTAAGTATACTTTTTAATAAAAAAGTATTTTTAACATATTTATATATTTTTTTATCCAGTCAACTTAATTTTTTTTTTAGATGCAAGTTTATGATATTCTTGTAGCCAATAGCGTTCTTGAAATGAGTATTTTGTTTGGCCTCAGTAGCTGTGCTTCTAATGGATTTATATATTTGAAGAGAGACAGGTTCAGTGGATGAGTTAAAAGGCTGAAATCATTGTCATAATTGTTACAAGCTGGATACATTTTGAAGAGTCCCATGTTTTGGTATTTGCAACTTGGATTCCGCATCCCGAAATTGCATCATGTTATAAATATCATTTTGATGCAAATTTGTATCTCAAAATTTTAATTTTGGTGCAACAATAATACAGAAATTCGAATTTGAGAATTCGCATATATTATTTTAACATCTCTAGTGATTTATCCAGTTGACACGTGTAAGAACTGGTGCTTTTCCTCGCTTCAATACAGAACAAACTGAAAGGAATAGCCTTTTGGTGACAAAGAAAGAGTTAAATACTATTCAAAGAACCTGGGAGGCAACGAGGGACATTTCAGCTTCATAGTTGGCCTTTATTCTTGCTTATTAATTTACATATGCTTTTGGACTAGTTTCCTCAGTATTCAAGATGATTTTAAAAATGAGCTCTTTTGTTTTGCATTCTGATAATATATTGATTACATTGCATGAATTGCATTGTACCTCTAAAAGAAAGTACGTGCGAGTAAATGTGCTCAAATTATGTTCACAAGTATTGGCCAAATTAATAATGTTTATTGCAGTTATTATCAGATTAATTTTTAAATTTGATATTATGATAAATTAATTTTATATTTATAATTGTACTCGACTCGAAATTAATAAACAGAAATATATATATATATATATATATATATATATATATATATATATATATATATATATATATATATATATTAACTGATTCATTTGAGACATCTTTTAGTAATAAAAAATTTAAAATAAATTAATAAACACAAGTTACAAAACAAAACAAAAAATTATGCATAGATGGTGTGCATGTGCACACTGACTACATGTGGATTGCTGGAAATTAGGAGAATGGATCGATTCGTTTAATAAAAGTATCAGAGTTTGTTTTGTTATGATAATTTTTTGGGAAATCTATTGAATAAAATTATTAGGAAGAATTTATGACTTTGGAATTTGATATTTGTTTCTCATTATTTGACTTTTTTTAAAATTATTTTATATAATTTGTATTAATTTTTTTAAAAAACTTGATTGGACTCTTCTATTAAATTATGATTTTCCTATAGACATTTTGTGATTTTTAGCATCAACAACTACAGAGATCAAATGGCGCTTCCTCTTGCAACATTTTGTGAAGTGCATGTGCATACCAACACGATGTCATAACAGCACATGTGGCACTTCAATTTATTCTGAAACTCGAAAGCATTAAGTAACTATATTTACATTTTTGACAACCATTTTGATGGGTTTAAAAAGACTAATTTAAAAGAATATTAAAAAAAAATCAATTGAATTAATTTATTTTATAAAAAATAAAAATAATACATTTCCAAGAATTTAACAGACTAAAATCAATAATTTTGATTCATTAAATTGCCTAAAACCAAAACGTCCTGATATCGGAAGTGAACCATTATTTTATTTGGGTTTCTATGTTTGAGTAAAACCCAAGCTTAGATCTAGGAAAGCAAAATTCGCTTCTTCTTTTTTCCTTTGCGACTACAAGGCAAACAAATCTGCCACACAAATTGCTCAAAGCCTCAGCCTTTTCTAAAAAGCTGATTTTTGTTTTCCGAATTAGTTATATTGATTCTTCACTCTATTTTGCTGAAATTATTCCTCAGTTATAACTTCACTTGTCCTCTGTTTGCTTCAGTTGCGTTGGTCTTGGGCTCGTGCCCCTCTTTATATTGCGCATCACACACCCGATTTCTTAGTTTTGTCTGTCTGTCTCTTTTGCTCTTCTTTCATTGCCATTTGAACTTCCTTGCAGTTATCTTCTCCAGGGCTTTGCTATAAAAACACAAAAAAGGTACCTTTCGACGTCCGTTTCCTCAAATTTTAATTTTAATTTATTTCTCTCTTCTGGGTTGTTGTCAGTTTACCCTGTCTCCCTGTTTTCAGTTTTAGTGCGTTTTAAAATGTAATGCTTATTGATTAAGGTTCTCTTCTATGATATTGTGGACGCCATTTTCATGAATAATTTTGTATTGCCAGTTTATAGGTTCGTATCGGGAACTTTTAAACAAAAAGCTTATAGGTACATGTAACAAGTGCCCTAAATTTTTACTTATATCATAGATGAAATGGATATATTCTCTTTACTCTGTGTTTTGGGCACGCCTGATTATGCTTTTTTATTGAATAAGAGCTATTAAGGTTTTCTTTTGATATCCCTAATCGATACTCAAGGAGATCAATGCTGTCAGCTATCAAGCGCTTTGGTGTTTTTCAATCCATATATCTTCATGTGTATATTGTAAATTAGGGATTAGTGAACTTACTTCTATTTATTAAGAAAAATCATCTCTTGTGAGTAAATCAAATTGAATTTGATCATCCTACGATTACTATCCTCATGGCTTTGTGGTTATAAAATAAATATAACTTTTAGAATAATAGTCAGGCAAGCAGAAATCTGTTTTTCTTTTTTTGTTATTTTTGCCTACGCATTAGGGCAGGACAATGAACACTAATTTTTTCAAATCCCTAGGATAATGTCTTAATGGTTGGAATCAATTCAGTTTTGATAGCAAAGGCTTATGGTTATCAAAATCTCAAATTTTTTACTAATGATATTTGATATTATCCACTATTCTTTACAGGATTTGTATTGATATATGCTTGCATAAATTAGGATTATCTTGTATGTTTATCATGTTGATTTCCCCACGCTCCTAAATAATGCAGGAACGTATGCGCTTATCCTTTTAGATATTGTCATGCCTACAGTGCTTCAAAGTGCTTGCGATTGTTACAATTTATTTTTTGCAATAGCAGAACTCTTGTTACAGCTTTTTCCACTCATTCAGTGGTACATGATACGAGGCTTACCATCATGCTCATCTCTACTTAATTTTGGATTTGAATAATCTAGCACAGAAGTTTTCTTCGTTTAGCTATTCTTTTTTTTTTTTTTACACTTATTTTATTTTCAGATACTGATGGAGAAATTATAGTGTAGTTTACAAATCATGTTTTAATTCTAGCATTCATGCTTCAAGCCTAAAGGGCTTTCACATGCAGGGCTGTGTTAGAGATATTAAAAAATCATTCCTGAGCATTCTCCTAACAACTTAGGTCTTTGGGTTGAAATGTTCTTCAAAGGTTTCATTTGATATTGACAAATAGGTGACTATATCTATTCCATGGAAAGGTCAGTAGAGCATTAGAAAGTACTAGAAGTATAGGAAGAAGGCCAGAAAGATGTTTTGTGGAGATGGTAAGACCAAACAAAAATTATTGGCATCTTAGAGAGATTTCCTTGATTTTGTTTTTCTTTCGTTTCAAGATGAAGGGATTCTAACTTTTCATCTTATTCTCACAATAAAAGCAGGGTATCCCAAAATCTCAGCCCATCAACAACATGATTTTGTTAGGAGTTGTCTTTATAGTTGAAGATTTTGCAACCGAAAATGGGAAGTAACAAAGAAGGAAGTGAGAAAACCAGGATTACTGGCATGCTAGAGAAAATTGTATGGAAACATGAATAATTGACTAAGTTCAATATTTTATCTGACTTGTTGCATGTGCATGTTATCTAGAATCCTCATCACTGCTTAATTGAAACTTGGGTTTGTCTTCTTCTTTTTTAAGGCCTGCATTACACAGTCGCACAATCTTTAAAATACATATGGTGATGAGGGCATCTTCCCCCCCCCCTTTTTAACTGGTTCTTATTAATTGTATCAAATCATTTGTCTGAGTCGCTTTTTGAAAAAAAAAAAAGTATGTTAACGATCCACATATGTTGCTTCCGATCTGAATTCCTTTGCTATTTACAACTTTAAAGCTTAGGAATATGGTCAAGGCATTGGTTACATTGGCTTGGTTGTTTGATGTGTCACATGTCTTTCACATACCTGTAAACCTCTCATTGTGCTTTCTTCTTACCATCTATTAAAAACAAGTGATGGAGCCTTTCCTTTTGTAGCAAACATTGCAAAATGCCAGATTTTAAGTTAGGATGCTACACAATAAAGTCACATGGAGGCAAGGTGGCAAGGACACATAAACTTGATTGGCTGATACTTCTGCTTCTTGTAGTTATAGACTTAATCTTGGATTCCCTAGAACCTTTTCACCGTTTTGTGGGGGAAGACATGATGACAGATCTGAAATACCCTTATAAACATGAAACCATACACTTTCGGGCTGTTCAAGTATGTATTTGCATGCCAAATTATGAATACAGCACTGTCTCATAATTCACAATTTAAGCCATTTTGTAAACAAGCATTCTTAACTTTTCTCATGTTTCCTGGAACAGATTGTCGCCATATTGTTTCCTATTGCTATCTTTTTTATGTTCTACATTTGCAAAAGGAATGTTTATGACTTACACCATTCAATATTGGGTATTTTCTACTGCTTTTACTTTGTTAGTGGCTTACCTTTTTTCTGCTGGTGACTCACGATATATGAATGCAATCCTTGGAACCCCAGGTATTCTTTTCTCTGGACTTATAACTGGAGTTATCACAGATTCAATCAAAGTTTCTGTTGGTCGACCACGACCAAGCTTCTTCTGGCGGTGTTTTCCTGATGGTAAAGTGGTGTGTCCCCATATTCATTTTCAATATTTTTATTCCCTCTTCACCTTTTATGTTCTCCCTTTCTTTCTCCTATGGTGGATTAAGGAGGGAGTTGGATTTTTTTTTTTTTGGTTGCCATTGTTGCTTTTGTTGGCTAATGCCAGTTTCAGTTGTCCTCATGCTACTACCTAAGGGCATGCCTGACATTGGTTGATGCAGGTATTTGATGCCATCACAAATGATGTAGTTTGTCATGGGGATGAGAAGGTCATAAAGGAAGGATACAAAAGTTTTCCAAGTGGGCACACTTCATGTAAGTAGATTATCTATTTCCTAATATTCGGCTATTCATGAACCACCACTCCCACAAGTTAATCAGGCATGGCATCATATAAAGGTTTACATTTGGCATATGTCTCATCCTCTCATTGTGACTAACCAATATCATGTAGAAGTTGGTGATCATCTTTAGTTTTCTCTCATGCTTTGTTTCAAAGATATTCTTGCCTAGTACCAAAAATCTGTCTAACTATATATTGTCAAGGGATGAAGCCATTTGTATCATGACTAAACAGCGGACACATCGGATGAGTCATGATTCTCTTAGCAATGCAACCAAGGGATAAGGCATTGTTAGTTGTTTTTGACAATCGTGTGTTAACTAATTAAAAATTTTACCAAAGAGGAGAAAAATGTGCTGGGAATAAAATCTACTGTTGCTTATACAATGCTGGGTCATGAAGATATTATTCAATAGCTGCAGAAAACACTAACATTCTGAGCAACTCCTTTTAGACATGTGTATTTTCCAAACCATATGATTTTTGGCCAAGGGCTAATTATTTCACGCATCTCCCATCACAAGATATCCTTATAATCTCAAAGTCGGAAATCTTGTTTGAAGAAACATTTCTCCATTTAATTAAAATTGAATATACTATCAATTTTGAACCAAAGCGTGCTTTTGCACATATATAAGAAAACAGCCTGGCATCTGGTTCATCATAAATTTTAAAGATGGAGAGGAGAGTTTTATTATCCTGTGTTAGTGTACTTTCATGAAATTTGGTACTGCAAATTTGATTGTCCAAATCAAATAATGTGTATATGTGCACGCTCGCATGTGTGTGCATGTGTGTTTTGTTTCATGGCTAAAAATAATGGAACAATGGGGTTTAATTTAATTATGGTCATTTAAATGCAGGGTCCTTTGCAGGTTTGGCTTTTCTTGCATGGTATTTAGCAGGAAAAATTAGAGTGTTTGATCGCAGAGGTCATATTGCCAAACTCTGTCTTGTACTGCTTCCTTTACTTCTTGCTGCTTTTGTGGGAGTTTCCCGGGTTGATGACTACAGGCATCATTGGCAGGATGTGTTTGCTGGAGGGCTAATAGGTTGGTAATTGCAATGTATCAAAATCCAGTGGCTATTTAAAAATCATTTCTGTATAATAAATACCTAAGCGATTCAAAGGGATGGGTGACTTTCGTTTGGACTCTGGATATTTCTTTCTGCAGGGAGTACTGTGGCTTCAATCTGCTACTTGCTACTCTTTCCTTTTCCTCACCAAGCAGGCATGTATTTTTGTTTCCAACTACTTTATAAATTGTTTCAATCTGTAAAACAAAACTTGTTGCCTGCTAGACTGTAGGAACTGGGGAAGATTTAGTGTTGTGATATTGTAAATGATGGTATTTGACCTTGGTGAGCTCATTCAAAAAACGATAGGTCATACTCAATTTTCAGCCACAATAGTTTTGTACCACTGGAATTTACTAAAGTTCTATACCTATAGTTAGAAAATTATTGGGTGGGCTTTATAACTTGTTTCTAAAGATGGTTCATGAGGATGATTTAACTACCAGACTTCAAAATCAACAGATTAATAGCTGATAAAAAAAAATTCGGTATTCTACATACTTGAGGTGCCAAACAATAGTTGTATAATCCCAGTACAAATATTCTAGTTTTTGATCTCTGGGTTTCTGCTTTTTTCCAAACGCGCAGGTTGGGCGCCTCATGCTTATTTTGAAATGTTGGGCAAAACAGAAGGTACTTCCATGGAGGAGGACTATCTTCGTATGCTGCAACCAGAACTTAAATCTGCAAATGCAAAAAGCTCACAGGATTCAACTATGAATATGGAAGCCCTGGAAAGTGGCACAAGATACTGAGTGCTGACTTCTAGCTTCAGTCAAAAGAAATTTGGTGCTCTTCAGTTGTTGTATATTAAGTGTTGCCATAGGCATAAGCATATATATAGATTACATTTACGTATGTACATGTAAAAATGTAATTGTGACCATTTGGTATAACTCATAAAGTGGGGAACTCAGGCCGAGAGCCCCAAACCATGACACAACGTATTCGTTACTTCCCAATTTGAAACTCAACTGATATTAGTAAATATTTTGGACTCACACTAAAACTTATTTTGCTGCCTTGACCTTCCTTCTTAGTTGCATTTTCATTTTATAATTACCCGCAATGAAGTTTTAAGAAAAATGTCTCTTGTTGCAGAATCTATTTTTATTAATAAAGCATTTTTTTTCAAGGGCAAAGCCGTGAGTCTAATTTCCAGTTGGGTTAGTTTAGATTTGAGTCTAAATCAACATTTCCTGCTAACTACCGTAACTTGATGTTTCAGGAATTCTCTCCACTTAAATGCTACTACCCAATTTTCCAAAAGAGAAAAAAACGAAACAAGTGAAGAACACGGCATGTAGGAGTATTCTGCTCCTGACAATGACTTTACTTCTGGTTAATTGGCTCTTTCCTCATTAACGTGCGCTAAACCTAACATTTGTAATCAATAACAATTATTAGCCGCAGATATTATTTTTTTTCGTGACTATACAATTGTGTTATGTAACTGTAGTCTTAGCGGCCATAGCAACATACACGAGAAGCTTCCATTGTTAGCCCCAATTCCACTATTTTGCTTTGCATGGATTCATTGTTTCTAGGCTTAAAATGTTGCATAAATTGCACTACATTTCGGCAGAATGAAAACTGACTTCCAGGGAGCATCACTATAAATATGAATGATGTAAAGCAAGATTTGCAGCACAACTATACATAGAATACATTCCTTTTAAGAGTAGGAAATGAGTCTCTCGTCTTTTCCATTCCCTCCATGTGCTTGCATTGATCATCTTCCTCTTACCATCGTGCAGGCAATTTAATCAAGTTCATGCAGGTTTGCCCCTTGCTATATATACTTCATTTTATTCCTAACAGAATTTGCTCTTTAGTAAATTTTATTCTATGATATATTAATTAATAATTTTGAAATTCCTTTTGTATTAAAATTATTAAAAAATTAATTATAGTTATTAAATTAATATTTTAATAAAAAGAATAAAATATATCGTAGAGATATATAAAGTGAATTAAATTTTATAATGAGCAATTTTTTCTTTTGTAAATAAAGTACAGCTAATTATTTTTTTTATTTTGAAATAAAATAATTAATAAATTATTTATATAATAAAAAAATTAAAAATTGTAAAATTTTATACGACTTAAAAGAAAAATTAAACAACTTCATATTTGTAAGGATTTGGATCTCCGACATCATTCTATAATATTTAATATTTATATTATAAGAATTTAATAACATAACATGCAAATTAAAATATTATTCTATATTTAATAATTACGGTATAATAACTAGAATTCATGATAAATCGGAGTTCATGAGATCATTAACTCAATGTTTTATTCATAATCATAAGAAATAAACATACAGGTTCGCATGCAACCATATATGCAATACAAAATTTTATGCAAATCATGTGGTAGTTGTTGATTATTGTTGTTTTTTGCTTAACATTTTAAATATGTTTGTTTGTATATTCTTTTTTGTGTATATTGATCTTGAAATGCCAATTCCTCTAATTTAATTTGTCTACTAATTAGCTATTTAAACAATATGTATAAAAAAAAATCCTAATTCTTAATCTTATAAAAAAAATTCTCAGTACAATATGGGTATATGGATTAAAAAATATCTATCCTCCATTTATAAGTTCATTTTTGCATAAATAGTTAATTAGCTGTATTTAAACACGAACCTTTTACACCATGGCGAGACTTAAGATGAATAAATTGAACTCTTGAGTGTTCAACGTTAGACTTTGGAAATGATAGTTACATCGTACTATTACCAAACACAAGGTTTTTTTTTCACATATTGCCAATATATATTAATTGATCACTCATTAATCTCTATTTTTCAAAGAATTTGAATAATATAAATAAGGAAGAGAGAAACGAAGCAATTAAAGAATAAAATAAAACATACCTATTGTTAATTACATTTTTTTGAGAAAAAGGCAATTTGTCACCCTGATCTTTAGATGCAATTGAAAGATTGCAATGCCCCTCCTATTTTTTTATTTGATTGCAAATTGTCCCCGACCGTTAACTTCTCCGTTATTTTTAGCTTTTTACTGCGGTTTCATTCATTGTTAACCAATATTGGAGGCGAAAGACCGTGGTTTTCAATATGTTGATTGTCCTAAGTCATTTTCTTGGTCGGGGTGCCCGGTTTCAGATTTCTAAGTCAATGGTAGCTGTTAAGACTTTGATTTTCTGCATGGGAACATTAACATATGTTTGAAAATTGATGAACTATTAATTAAATCGAGCTAGGGTCCATTTTTGTTGGATGAAAGACACTATAAATTTGAATTCGACGGAGACAAATTAAGGTACCAGTTAGCCAGCAAGCATTACCATCGATTCAAGAAGACTGGAGATCGATGGGTGTGTCTTCTCTTCGCCATATTCTAATAGTGCTTCTATTCATTGCCTCCACTGTTTTCATGCTGTCCACTCCCGCTAGTAGTGCAGGTTAGTTTTTCTTATGATAACTTAATTACAACACTAGTTCGTTTTGGTATGCATATATATTTTTATTGCTTATTAATTTCTCACGCATGCCTCTCTCTTTAATATAATACCAGCCTCTGGAAATTTCGGTCTTAATTGATATGGACTCATTGAATCTCTGGTTATCATTTTGCAGACTTGAAGATGAGGAAACTGGGTGTGTTACCAAGTCCACCACCTCCACCGCGAAGAGCTCCTCTGACACGGCCGAGTAGAGGCCGCGGGCCTAAGCCGCCGCTGTCTCGGAATTAAGAGTAATAATGATGTGTGTTTCTTGGGGGTGCTTGGCTGCTCAACCACAACCATAGTTTTGCAGCTTGTATGAGGGTTCATAATATATAGGAAGTTTGAACCTTTACTTTGTCATAATTTAATATAGAAAAAAACAATAGCGTTGATTTTTCAAAACTACAGTCTTCCCCAGTTTCTTTCTGTTGTTATAAGATTTTGTTTGTTGGTTTGTTTTTCCTTTCTTTCTTTTCGGCTTTAATAAGTGATCTACCTAGAAAAGATTTTATTGGATATTGTATAATTTTCAAAAATAAAATTAAAAATAATAGATAATGAATTAATTATGTATCTATATATTGCAAACTTCAATTCAAAATAATATGGACATGCACGGTTTAGTTTATATAAATGGGAGAACCTAAGAAATCAAATAGCACAAGTAACAAGCTAATAGAAAACCACTAATTAAAGTAAATGTGTCAATGGATCACATAATTTAAAATATAATTTTTAGTGCATTTTTATTATTTTATTGCATAATCAATTAGTAAATTATAATTTTATAAGAATTTCTCAACTGAAATTGCTAATGGCTTCCTTTCCTTAGAGGAAATTAAGCACTTAATAGGCCTGGGCCGTACACTAAGCCACAACCTCAGCCCCATATTGTCGGTATTTTTTGTTTTTTGAATTCTGAAGTGGATCACCAATTAAGTTGTGTTAATTGTAAGAAAAACTATAATATTTTATTTTATTTTACTTCTTCTATAATAAATCATTTTATGTGAGTTACGTTCTGTCGCCACATTTTATTAAAAAAATTCGTTTTTATAAATAAATAGTGACAATTTTATAACAACATAGTCAAATATAAAATTAAAGGGACACAAATTTTCAACAAATTACACATTAATGTCCTAAGGCATAAATTCGATTAGAGCCAAGCCGCGAGCTTAAAATGAGCGCTTGCAAACAATTAATAACACAGATTAGAGAAAATATATGGTACACCATCGGTGGACAAATTTTTATCCACCAGCGATGTCCAAATTATGCCACGTGGCAAAATACACACTGTTTTTGCCACGAGACACAATCTGAACATCGCTGATGGACAAAAATTTATTCACCGACAGTGTACCAAATTATCACTCCACATATTATGTGAATCAGAGCTAAATAATAATAATTGAACTGCTAATTAATTCAGTTAGATGTTACGGTTCTATTATGAATTATTTCAATGGTGAAAAAAGGCGATGCGATTTCATTTTTGATGTTTTTAAGGTCAAAACTCCAGCCATATTCTGGTTTCGCTTCTTAAACCTTAAAAATATTAGAATAATTAGATTGAGCTGGTCTAATGCTAGCTGACGCTTTTTTTAAAGAAAAAAAAATCGACATCAGAGCTTCCTAGGTGTACCGTGTACGTGCGCGGAATTGGCGAACCAATAAATATAACATCCATTTTTCTATGATGACTCTATAAATGTGGTTGCGATGAAGCCAGGGTAGGTAGGTAGCTTCCCAGAAAAAGGAGATCGATCCATGGGCGTGTCTTCTTCTCTTTACCATTTTGTAATAATGGTACTTCTGATTGCCTCCAGTTTTGTTATCCAGCTCAGTGAAGGTGGTTCAGGTTTGTGTTTAATTTGTCAGAGATTGAGTTTCTCTCATCCAATATAAATAATGATGATAATGAAATGGCGATTTTGCAGGTATGATATTGAGCAGGAAACAGTGCGGTGTTGCCAAGTCCACCACCTCCACCGAGTCTAGCACCTCTTATTCTCTTTAATGCTCCCCTTCCTGCCCCTCCTCCGTCTCTATTAGAATAAATCAATCAATGAACTAATTTTTTTTTTTAATCGAAACGATCGAAACGTTTTCGTTTCTTGAGTCACTGATGCGAAACGGAGTTATCGAAACGAAACGAAGTGTTTGTTAAAGAATTATGCTATTTCAATTAAAATTGCTATGTTTTAAAATGTTTCGGTAGAAATACTTTTGTTTCAAGTTATTTCCATAAAAATACTCTTGTTTCGAGTTATTTTGATAGAAATACTCTTGGTTCGAGTTATGTCGATGGAAATACTCTTGTTTCGAATTATTTCGATGGAAATACTCTTGTTTCAATGGAAATTTGGGTGAAAATACTCTTATTTCGAATTGTTTCAATAGAAATACTCTTGTTTCGAGTTATTTAGATGAAAATACTCTTGTTTCGAGTTATTTCGATGGAAATACTCTTGTTTCGAGTTATTTCGATGGAAATACTATTATTTCGATGAAAAAGTACTAAACTAATTTGAAAAATAAAAAAATTGACAATATAAAAGTAGATGAAAATAGCATTATATCATATCTAACACTAAGTTACTTTCTCTCACAAGTCACAACATTTTTATTAACTTCATACTCTCCCCCTTTATTCTTATGACATTATTTTCCTTCATTATCTTTATTTTAAAGAGGAAACTACAAAAATGATACAAAGAGATATTGAAAGGCAAAGAGAGAGAAATATACCTAAAGATAGAGATAGAATTATGGTCGACAGAGAAAGAGACTTACATATAAATGTCACGAAAGAGTTAAGAAGAAGATGGAGAGATAGATGCAATAGAGAGATTGTTGTTGAATACTATTAGGATTTGAGTTGAAGTCTCTACTGCAGTAGTATATTTACTTACTATTCAATTATAGACATTAATTCAAATTAATTTTAGTATAATTTTATAAATCTATATAATTAATATTATGTTAAAATCTTTTAAAATTAAAAAAAAATATTATTTAAAATTATTTGAAACGTTTCTTAAAAATTTTTTCATTTCTTCGAAATTTTCAAAACATTTCGAAATGTTTCCGTTTTTAGAATCACCGAAACAGTAACTCGAAACGAAATTTAGTACCTTGAAACCAATTACTCAAATAAGCAACTCATCCATTATATCACCGAGTCCCCTGTCCTTTTTTCTCCCCTTTATGCTTTTATTTTTTTTTATGCTTTTTTAGCCTATCTGTGTTCCTACAAAAATTATATATGAAGTGAATAACAATAATTTATGTCAGAGTGATATTTTTTTTCATTCTTTGATTTACTTTTACATAATTTATGTTTTTTCAATTTAGATATTTCTTATAATTATTAATATTTGGCAGAAAATATCATAATAGTGAGAATTGGTGTTGTAGGGCTTTATCCCGAGGGAAGGGCCCTTGGAAACAAGGAACTAATTTTTTTTTCCATCGAAACGACCGAAACGTTTTTGTTTCCTGAGTCACCGATGCGAAACGGAGTTATCGAAACGAAACGAAGTGTTTGTTAAAGAATTATGCTATTTCAATTAAAATTGCTATTTTTTAAAATGTTTCGGTAGAAATACTCTTGTTTTAATGAAAATTTTGGTAAAAATACTCTTATTTCGAGTTGTTTCAATAGAAATACTTTTGTTTCAAGTTATTTCAATAGAAATACTTTTGTTTCGAGTTATTTCGATGGAAATACTCTTGTTTCGAATTATTTCGATGGAAATACTCTTGTTTCAATGGAAATTTTGGTGAAAATACTCTTATTTCGAGTTGTTTCAATAGAAATACTCTTGTTTCGAGTTATTTCAATGGAAATACTCTTGTTTCGAGTTATTTCGATGAAAATACTCTTGTTTCGAATAATTTCGATGGAAATACTCTTGTTTCGAATTATTTCGATGGAAATATTCTTTTTTCGATGAAAAAGTATTAAACTAATTTGAAAAATAAAAAAATTGACAATATAAAAGTAGATGAAAATAGCATTATATCATATCTAATACTAAATTATTTTTTCTCACAAGTCACAACACTTTTATTAACTTTATACTCTCCCCCTTTATTCTTATGACATTATTTTCTTTCATTATCTTTATTTTCAAGAGGAAATTACAAAAATGATACAAAGAGATATTGAAAGGCAAAGAGAGAGAAATATACCTAAAGATAGAGATAGAATTATGGTCGACAGAGAAAGAGATTTAAATATAAATGTCACGAAAGAGTTAAAAAGAAGATGGAGAGATAGATGCAATAGAGAGATTGTTGTTGAATACTATTAGGATTTGAGTTGAAATCCCTACTATAGTAGTATGTTTACTTACTATTTAATTATAGACATTAATTCAAATTAATTTTAATATAATTTTATATATCTATATCATTAATATTATGTTAAAATCTTTTAAAATTTTAAAAAAATATTATTTAAAATTATTTAAAACGTTTCTTAAAAAATCTTTTATTTTTTTAAAATTTCCAAAACGTTTCGAAATGTTTCCATTTTTAGAGTCACCGAAATGATACCTAACACTAAACGGGCCCAGGAATAAATGAGGGTTTAGAATGCCACAAAGCATTATTCAACCATCTTTTATGACTTTGAGAAATTAGCAGCCATAGCAACAGAACAAGACAGTCCCATCAATAACGGAATGATTTGTGGTGAAGTTTCATAGTTTCATTTTAATTTCATTTACCACCGTATTTGGACCGCCATTGCATAATCCACGGAGGGGACCAATTTTGAGAAGACTTATAATAACTAAGGTTAGGCCTAAGGGTTCCATACTTCCATTGCGTACAAATAGGATTCACAAAAGGTACATTTCTATTAAATATTTTCAATATTTTTTTGTCTCTATATAAGATCCTTCCAAAAATAAAAAAAAAAATAATATTTTTTTTCTTAACATACCATATACTAAAGAATTATATTATATAATAAATTTACCTAAAGATGTTGTTTTTAAACAACTACTTTACTAAAAATAATATCTAAAAGTTTATATTCTCTTAAAATTATATTCTCTGAAATGTCGATTTATTTTCTGTCAAACACACAAACGTAATTTGAAATACTATTCTTTTTCCATGATATGCTAATTTTAGTCTTATCACTATCACGCGGTTTTCTCTTAATGTAAAGACTATTATTATATACGATCTATTCAAAGTCATATTCAAGAAAAAAAAATCTCTATCCCAAAAAAAAAAAAAAAAATACAGAGTAATGCTAAATCTAATTAAATCTTAATCATATAGACTCGGTAAATAGAAAAGAACAATGCCAGTCATTTTGTAAGTCGGTCTAATTGCGACTTGCAAAATATAGAATGGTCCTAGTTATACGTTTTAAGCAAATATTTTATATGACTAATATCATATTTTAAATTATAGTTGTTAGTTAATTCTTGAGGATTCACATTAATTTTGTTTATATTTTTAATTTGGTGAATATATCATTACGACCCCAACCTTACTCTAAAAATGGGTAGCGCTGGTTTCGACTTTCGAACAAGTAAAAAAAAAAAAAAAATACTGGCACTAGAATAATTATTATTATTTATTTATTTATTTTCTTAAAGCTTTCCTTTGGCTTATACTGGTAGTTTCACGTTAACACTGTTAAAATCTCCCAGTTTGCATGAAAATGAAATTACGTTGAAATTTGAATCCCTGAATATGACTATAAATTAGAACGAGATGAGGCATTGTAGCATAGGCATTGAACAAGATTTATAGGAGATGGGTCTCTCTTTCCCTTACCAATTCCTCATGGTCCTTGTATTGATCGTCTCTTTTTTGTTCATGCATTCCATTCCAGTTAGTGCAGGTTTGTCTACCCATTAAAACACACGAACATGCCAAGATATTCAAATTCATGATTGCAATATTTGTGCACAGTTTTCCATGCTTGGTAGATGATCCATTATATTGAATATATCTTCTTCATGATGGGTGAGTTTTGCAGATTTGATGATGTTAACGAGGAAACTGGGTCGGTTGCCCAGCTCACCTCCTCCACCCATGGACGCTCCATCACCTCGTCAACATAGAGCTTTTTAATGGAAAAGAATGAAAGTAGTACGCAGCTCTACACTCCCCACTATATGAGAATAAAGAATTCACTAAGGTTTTGAAGGATTCTTTGCAAGTAGCAAATTTTATAAATAATTAAGTGAAAAGATTCAAAAGAAAGAGCTGTAAATTTGTTATTTAGACTGTTTTAATAATAATAATTGTTTGTTTGGTGGTGGTGCTTTTGTCAGTTAAGTTCGAATCCGAGTTCTTAATGCTTGAAAATTGAAATTAACAATCATACACGAATTCAGGATGGACTCCCGCCTCTCTTCTGGCTTTTATGCTTCAAAGTAACCAATTCAGAGTATCTAAATATATATATATTCCCTCATTTTATCTCCAACAGCAAACTACAAAAGCCAAAACAAAAATGGGCAAAACCCATTTTGATGCCATTGTCACTTGTCAGTTAGTAATCAATTTAATTTTTCTGTTTTGGCTTTCTATCCGACTATCCCATCATGAGACATATAACTGTCATTATAAATAAGAATTAGAATTTCAACAATAGTGATTAATATTAACATAAAAAAAGTAAGTGAATCGATCAAGTAACCAAACTCTAAAGAAAGATCATTATTTATTGTCTAAGACCATACATATCGATAAATAGAACTGTTATTGATTTGATGAATAGATAGATTCACCGAAAAAATCATAACTATACTTAACAATAAAATACCAGAAAAAGCCCACATACGTCGAATATTCTTTGTTGCCGTGGAAAAAAGGAGAAGTCCCACTTCTATTAATATAAGAACTGGAAGTGGAATGAAAGGTATCATCCATGAATATTGATATGTATATTCTATACAATAATAATAATAATAAAAAAATTATTCTTAATTTTTAATGAGTTTTGTTTCTTATTCGCCAATTTTATCTCTTTTGAAAGGGTTCAATTAATAAAAAAATTAAGATTCAAATAAAAATATAATTTTTTATTGTTAATTATTCTTAAGTTTTGTCCAAAATTTTCCATAATTCAAAGTACGAAGTTAAAATGTGTCAAATAATATAACCAAATTACTAGTGAAAAATAAACTTTTTTTTTGTCTTGTTTAATTATCTTCGTTTTGCCATTGTTGATTTTGTTGGCTAATGCCAATTTCAGTTGTTCTCATGCTACTACCTAAGGGCATGCCTGACATTGGTTGATGCAGGTATTTGATGCCATCACAAATGATGTAGTTTGTCATGGGGATGAGAATGTCATAAAGGAAGGATACAAAAGTTTTCCAAGTGGGCACACGTCATGTAAGTAGATTATCTATTTCCTAATATTCGGCTATTCATGAACCACCACTCCCACAAGTTAATCAGGCATGGCATTGTATAAAGGCTTACATTTGGCATATGTCTCATCCTCTCATTGTGACTAACCATTATCATGTAGAAGTTGGTGATCATCTTTAGTTTTCTCTCATGCTTTGTTTCAAAGATATTCTTGCCTAGTAACAAAAATCTGTCTAACTATATATTGTCAAGGGATGAAGCCATTTGTATCATGACTAAACAGCGGACACATCGGATGAGTCATGATTCTCTTAGCAATGCAACCAAGGGATAAGGCATTGTTAGTTGTTTTTGACAATTGTGTGTTAACTAATTAAAAATTTTACCGAAGAAGAGAAGAGAAAAATGTGCTGGGAATAAAATCTACTGTTGCTTATACAATGCTGGGTCACGAAGATATTATTCAATAGCTGCAGAAAACACAAACATTTTTGGCCAAGGGCTAATTATTTCATGCATTAACACAATATATCCTTAGATAGTATTTTAAATATTTTAACAAAAAAATATTTTTCTTGGATAATTAATCTCCATTTTTAAAAAAAACTTCAAGTAACTTAATCATAAAATTATTTGATAAAAAGTAAAAAAAAAAAAAAAAATCAATTTTCCCCACTAGACTGGATTAGACTCATGGCTCTCATGGACCACAACCCTGACCCTGGCAGGGAACTGGACCCAGACCCAGCCCGATTCATGAAATTATTTAGAGGGAGAGAATGTAAAATGCGCAATGGACATTTTTGTCACCGCAACTGATAAAGAGTAATCATCTCAGGAATTTAGGTTAATTATGAACTGTAATTATTATATAATAATTATTAAATACAGGTTAATATTTTATTCATGCTATTAATTATCTCAGATGTAATTAATCAAAGCATTTATTGAATGAATATGCTCTTCAGTAAATTTTATTCTATGATATATTAATTAAAAATTTTAAATGCTTTTTGTATTAAAATTATTAATAAATTAATTATAGTTATTAAATTAATATTTTAATAAAAAGAATAAAATATATCGTAGAGATGTATAAAGTGAATTAAATTTTATAATGACTAATTTTTTCTTTTGTAAATAAGGTACAGCTAATTATTTATTTATTTTAAAATAAAATAATTAATAAATTATTTATATAAAAAAAATTAAAACTTGTAAAATTTTATATGACTTAAAATAAAAATTAAACAACTTCATATTTGTAAGGATTTGGATCTCTGACATCATTCTATAATATTTAATATTTATATTATAAGCATTTAATAACACAACAAATTAAAATATTATTCTATATTTAATAATTACGGTGTAATAACTAGAATTCATGATAAATCGGAATTCATGAGATCATTAACTCAATGTATTATTCATAATCATAAGAAATAAATACACAGGTTATAACATCCCATAGTTTTTATTGTTAAATAATAATATTTTATTATAAATAAATATATTTTTTTAAAATGATTATATTTTATTAAAAGTAAGTCTACTTTTAATTAAAGTAATTATTGTTTTGTTTAAAATAATTATAATAGCCTTTAATAAATTTTTATTGTATTTTTAGAAATATTTTTTTTATCTATAAAGATATTTATTTTGTGATTTATTTTATTAAAATTTTTATCAAGAAAAATCATAATTTAAGAGTTTAACTAAATGTTTATAAGAATGTAAATTTTTAGAAATTTTTGAAATGTTTTAAGATGAAAAAGGTATTTATATGAATATATATAAAATAAAATTACATTATTTAATTATTAAATAATAATAGTTAATATTATTATAAAGAATAAAGAAAAGGGGGAGGGAAGACGAAACGTTAAAATAGAAGATAATGAATAGTGTAAATAATAATTTTTATTTTCTTCTTTAAATTTGGAGTGTCTACAAGTCTCTCATCTCAAAACTAATGGTATTACTGGATTTAAGACGGAGAATACTATAATTTTGACCGAACAATTTCTAAAATCAGCTGTAGAATTGCCGTAAATCGAAAGTAAAAAATCTCAGAAAAAAAGTAAACTTTGAAACTCTTACTTAAAGACCTCAAATTAGAAATATGATATCGTAGATAAATTCAAGAGTTAGATTAACCTTAAAATATAAAATTTTTCATCTATCTGACAACTTTTTATTCTTGATAAATAGTATTTTTTGGCGGTAAATAGTATTTTTTGGTCATGAATAGTGACCAAATTCCCACAGTTATTTTCTTGATGTTTGGACCTTCCAGACACGTTTTTGAAGTCTGTTTAATCAAATGTGAATTGGAAAAGTACATTTTGGGGTTGTCCAATTTGAAGCCCTTACCCTGTGAGTAGATAATTCTTTCTATAACTTACCTCATGCTCTTCTTGAATTTAAAATGTATAATTGATTCTGTTTACAAGTGATTTATGCTATCATAAGTTTCTGAAATGTGTTAAAATATCTGTTTTGCTTATGAATTGGCACATAGTTCAAGAAGAATATTATTTTAAGAATAGATTTTTGAACTCATTGAATATGTGATTTTAAATGTATTTATCATCATATGGTAAAGTGAATATTATGTGCACGAGGCATTGATATATAAAACTATAAACTTGTTGATTATGATTGAATGACAAGCGTAAAACTCATGGCGAGTTGATTGATAATTATACATTGCATTAATGAATATGCATATATATATATATATACATATATATATATATATATATATATATATACATATATATATATATATATATATATATACATATATATATATATATATATATATATACATATATATATATATATACATATACATATATATATATATATATATATATATATATATATATATATATATATATATACACATATATATACATATATATTTATATGTATGAATGAAAATTGACGAGTTGTATGGCTTGTGACGGTATCGAGTAGGGGACATCCTATTAGCCTAAGTAAGTTAAGGGAGGGCCGCTCCAATACATATATATACATATATATTTATATGTATGGATGAAAATTGACGAGTTGTATGGCTTGTGACGGTATCGAGTAGGGGACATCCTATTAGCCTAAGTAAGTTAAGGGAGGGCCGCTCCAACAGAGTGACAGTGGTAATGTGAGGGGGCAAGAGAGTGATGTACTCACATTCTCTGATCACTTATTGTGACTGTAGTCGATTAGTCACTATACATATAACAAATTGCATTGACTAGACACAGAGTTAGGCAAGTCATTTTACATTGTGGGTTGACCAGACGCAGAGTGAGGCAGGTCATTTTACATTGAGTGTATAGGTTGACCAAACGCCAAGTGAGGAAGGTCATTTTACATTGTGGGTTGACCAGACGCCGAGTGAGGCGGGTCATTTTACATTGAGTGTGTAGCTTGACCAGATGCCGAGTGAGGCAGGTCATTTTACATTGAGTGTGTGGGTTGATCAAATCGCCGAGTGAGGCAGGTCATTTTTAAATTAAGTGGGCCAGACTGCCAAGTGAGGCAGGTGCACTAAAAGTGATGATTTTATCTCCAAATCTTATTATTTTACTATAACTTATACAGCTGAACATAACAACATTTGTTTAATGATTGTACCATACTGCATATGATTTTGAATATCTGAATATCTTTTGATTTGAGAATATTTGAAATACGAGTCCCATATGAATGTACTTTTGAACTGTATTTTCTATGTGACAAATTTTAAAATATAAGTACATTCATATGCTAACTTAAGAGGTCATAGAAGATATTATTTACTTACTGAGTTGTCAAACTCACTACACTATATTTCCACATTTTTCATATAAGAATATCAGAGTTTGATTCGGCAGATAGGTGACATATTCTCTGGGTGAGTCTACGTTGTTTCCAAGGCTCACAGTTTTTGAATTATACCTTTAGTAGGACCTTTAGTATCGATACGAGTTAGACATATTTATATTTTAGGTGCTGTTGAAGGATTTTATAAGGTTTCAACTTCCTTTCTATTCCAAATTATTAAATTTCCTAATATAAAGTTGATTGAATATTGTGACATCTTAAGAAGTATCTATGGGTCAATTACTGTTTGAAAGTGAAAGGGATAGGTGTCTCAGAGAATTTAAAAAATTGAGACAAATGTCAAATATGATCATTTCTGAAAATAATATCCGTTTTACCTGAATGTCTAGATATAGTAAATTTTGATGTGATATTAGAAATAGATTGATTAGCAATATGTCAAGTCATTTTAGAATGTCATCCGAAGATAATTAAATTCAATATTCTTAGAGAATCTTTTTTCTTGATACAAGGAGACTATAGTGAGGTACTCAAAAATCTAATCTCTGTTTTAGCAGCATATAAGTTATTACAAAAGGTGCTAAGGATATTTGGCAGTAGTAGGAAATGTTGGTATAAAGTATACTAGTGTAAATCAAGTTCCAGTGGTTAGAGAATTTTCTGATATAATTTTTGAGAAATTGTCAGGATTATCTTGAAATGTAACATAGTATTTGGTATTGATTTACTTCCTCAAACCCAATCAGTGTCTATATCCCCATATAGAATGGTAATGACTAAACTTAAGGAATTGAAAAATTAGTTGTAGGACTTGTTTAACAAAAGATTTTTATACCCGAGTACTCTTTCTTGGAGAGATCCAATACTATTTGTGAAAAACAAAAGATGGATCGTTACTATTGTGCATAGATTATAAACAGTTGAATAATGTGATAGTGTGGAATAAATACTCATGACCTCGTATAGATTATCTGTTTGACCAATTACAAGGTGCTCAATAATTTGTTCAAAAATTGATTTGAGATATGAGTATCATTAATTGAGGATAAAAGAAGATGATATTCAAAAAAAAATTCTTTTAAGACTCATTATGGGTATTATAAGTTATTGGTTATGTCATTTAGTTTGATAAATGCCCTAATTGCAATCATAGATTTAATGAATAATAATTAAATCATCCTTAGATCAATTTGTTATTATATTTATTGATGATATACTATAGTATTTTAAGAGTTTAGAGGATCATAAGTAACATCTAAAGATAGTTTTACCAACTCTAAGAGAGTATAGTTGGTAAAGATGGTATCCAAGTAGACTCTAAGAAAGTAAAAGTGGTATAACAATGGCTACGTTTTACTACATTTAAAGATAAAGATTCAAATCTAATTTGCACTTCCTGCGGTTGTCTACTGTCCATTCTATTTGAGCCATAGTTGGATCAGGTACATGAATAAATACTTGTAAAGTATTAATCAAATTCTCAGCATTTGAAGTTGAGATGAGAATTTGTCATGCTGAGTGTAGGATGAACCTCTATTCTACAACTTGATCAAAAAAAGACAACAGACCATCAAAGAAATGATTAACATTTAACAAATCTATCATTTTGTGATGCATATTCAATTGTACCCAAGAAACTATTTGAAAAATCTCTTCTAAAGTATCAAAACCACCTGGTAAGGCAATGAAGGTATTAACATTGTTTATCATTCTAGCCATGCGCTCATGCATGGAAGCTACCCTAAATTCTTTCATAATTGTCTTTCCTATGATGTTAGATGCAATTAGAGTTGTAGAAATAATACCTACAACTTGACATCATTTTATATATGCAGCTGTAGATACACACCCCATTAATCTACGATTATCTCCACCATAGACTAAATAAATCTTTCTTCTAGCCAATACCATACTTAGGTTTTGTGTAGTTTTCACATACTCTCCATCTTTTTCAGGATTGGAATTACAAAAGATACAAATATTTTGAAACTGACGGAATGCGATTCCCTCCATAGTTGTACACACTTTAACTTTGAGTATGAAAGTAAAGATATTAACGTGTGTATTTATAGAACTCAGAGAATGACATACTTATGATAGCTATGTGAATAGACTGGGAATAATTAAAACAGCTATGTGAATTATTTGTGGATATAAGTTAAATTGAAGGTGAAATTTTTAAAAATGACAGCAAGTATGTATATCTACAGTAGTTGTGATAGTCGTTCATATTAATCATATAAAGATAATAAGGTTAAGATATCACTAAAAATTTGTCTTTTTTTTGTTGTCCTTGATGAAGTATTGATGTCTTGATTCTTATAATAAAATTGTAGGTGATAGGCGTAATTGTAAAAAAAAAGAGTGAAAATGAAAATAAGTTAGTTGTTGAAGAGGGACAATTAAATGATTTATTTTATTTTTTCAATGTTTTTGCTAGTTCACTATCGGTATTATTAAATCGACTAACTATTTTGAGAAATTTTAATTTGAATTGATTATTTTACAATTGATTGATTATATCTATTTTGAAGCAATCAACTGCATCCTACCAGTTAACTACGTATTCTTTGATTTTCACAGACTTTTATAAGTTTAGAAATGTTTCTCTTCTACCGAATATCAACAGTTTTAAAGTAGATTTTGGCACATATATTCAAAATTTGCGGCTACCGATTTTTGCCGAAATAATATCTAGAGTTTGTTTACAGATTTTCAAGAATTACGCCACCGATTTTAATTTTCTTTCAATACTTTGTCCAAATTTTTGATTTTCTATTTGGGCACCGTTCTCTATTATACTTTTCGTCTGTTCTACTGTATTTTTCATTATTAATGTTTGGCATTAAATGTAAAGTTCTTTTCCTTATTACAAGAGGGTTAATTTTTTTTGAAACTCAGTTATTATTATGTCCAAGTGGTTAGTAGGTTAAAGTAATAACATTTTTGAAAGAAATAGACGGATGATGACCTTATGGTGTTTTGACGAATGTAATCAAGAGAATTAGTGGTGTAGAAGTTCTTGAGAAATAAAGTATGGAAAGTAGGATTTAAATTAATTTTTGAACTCTTAATTTGAAAATATGGAGATTTTGAAAGAGTTTATCTAACAAAGAACATATTTAAAAAAAATCTTTATATCAAGTATGTATAATTATGTTAGTTGGCAGATTATGTGTAAATTAGAAAGAATAATGAGTTTACAGTGTATACTGATTGAGTATTAAGGTACGAAGAACACCTAAATTTACCTAATGTGGTTGAGAAAGGAAAAGAGAATAATTTGAAAACTATGTTCGAAAATAATGTAAAATGATCAAAGTATTTGTGTTAATAGTTTATATCATGCTAAGTTGAGTCTAGTATCTAGAATGTATCAAGGATGTAAATTATATTGAGATTTGAATGTGAATAATTGTTGAGAAAGGAGGTTTTAGAAAGAAAAAAAAAAAGCTATAGATTTTGAATATTGTTAGGATATACTAAGATATAAAATAATTGTACTAGTAGAATGGTAAAAAAAAATACAAGTGAAATATTTTTCGTTGTTTGGTATGTCAGCAAGTAAGAGTTGAATATATTGTTTTAAGAGAGCTAATTAAGAAACTTAGGATCTTAACTAGATTATAGTATAGTTGATAGTAAATTTAAATCATGTGTTTATACATTGGAAATTATGCTTTAGGTATCTTTATTTAACTTTAGTAAAAGTTTGGAGAAAATCATTTATCCTTAATTGAACTTTTCCATATAAGTAATTATCAAGTTTTACAAACAAATGGCACTATTTGAGGTTTTACATTAAGCATCGTTGGACTCCTAATAGGTAGACGAGTTAAATAAGGTTAAGTTTTTCGAATCTAATTTGAAATATCAAGAAATAGATATAATATGATCAATCTAAATCGTTGATATTAATTTAGAAAGTATGCTTCAAGCATATGTCTTCGAGTTTGGAGGGAGATCCCTTAACAGAATTTGCTTATAATAAAGTGTTATTGAATGATTTAATTCCTAAAGTAAAAGTGTTACAAACTTTTTGTTTGATGACTCAGTGGAGTTAGACTTATAATAAGATGTCGTTGATAAAGTGAAATGGAATGAAAAAAAATACAAGCAACTCAATACAAGTTAAAAGTCTATAAGGACCATGAATGTTGAACATTAGAAATTATCAGTTGATGACCACAAATTCTTGAAGGACTCACCAATGAAAGAGGTAATGAGGTTTGAAAAGAAGGAAAAAGTTAAACTCTAATATATAGAATCTTTTGAAAACTTGAACAAAGTAAGCATAATAATACATTGCCTAACCTTGCTATCAGGATTGAGTAATATGAATATAGACTTTCTTGTATCAATGTTAAGGAAGTACTTATTAGATTCTTCTTATGTTACCTAATTCCAAGAAATTCAATTGGACAAAAATTTGGCTTAACTATGGATACAATTGATGTTTATTGTTGATCGACAAGTGAAGAACTTATGGATGAAAGAAATCCCTATAATTAAGTTATATGACCAAATCACTCAAGTAAAGAGACGTATTAAAAAGTGAAGATGATATACAAAAAATATATCCCCAATTATTTGAATAATAAGGTTGGCAACTTCAAATTATGCTTTGATTTCATTCTCTACATATGGTAGGATGGGCTGAAATTCGAAAACCAAATTTCTTAAGAGGGAAGAATGTAACATCTCGTAATTTTTATTTTTAAATAATAATATTTTGCTATAAAAAATATTTTTATTTATTTAAAAATGATTATGTTTTGCTAAAAACAAGTCTACTTTTAATTAAAGTAATTATTGTTTTGTTTAAAATAATTATATTGGTCTTTAATAATTTTTTGTTGTATTTTTAGAAATATTCTTCTTCTTTTTTATGTATAAAGATATTTATTTTGTGATTTGTTTTATTAAGATTTTTATCAAGAAAAATCATGATTTAAGAATTTAACTAAAAGTTTATGAGAATGTAAATTTTTAGAAATTTTTAGGATGTTTTAGGATGAAAAATGGTATTTATATGAATATATATAAAATAAAATTATATTATTTAATTATTAAATAATAATAATAATAATAATAATAATAATAATTATAAAGAATAAAAAAAGGAGGGGAGACGAAAATCGAAACGTAAAAATAAAAGAGAATGAATAGTGTGGATAGTAACTTTTATTTTCTTCTCTAAATTTGGAGTGTCTATATGTCTCTGATCTCAAAACTAAGGGTACCATTGGATTTAAGACGAAAAATACTACGATTTTAACTAAACAATTTCTCAAATCAGCCGTAGAATCGCCATAGATCGGAAGTAAAATTTTTTAAAAAAAGGTAAATTCTGAAACTCTTATTTAGAGATCTCAAATTGAAAATCTGATACCTTAGATAGATTCAGGAGTTAGATAAATTTTAGGATATAAATTTTTTTAACTATTTGACAACTTTTTATTCTTGATAAATAGTATTTTTCGACAATGAAATTTAGGTTGATTTGGTCTGTATGTTGTGTATACATGAGAAAAATGACAAATAATTGAATTGTACATTTATATAGAGAATATCTGATTGTAGAAAAAAAATATTTATTTTACGTAACGTAAATTAGGGGCGTTACACAAGTTCGCAACCATATATGCAATACAAAATTTTAGGCAAATCATGTGAGAGTTGTTGTTTATTGTTGTTTTTTGCTTAACATTTTAAATATGTTTGTTTGTATATTGTTTTTGTGTATATTGATCTTGAAATGCCAATTCCTCTAATTTAATTTGTCCACTAATTAGCTATTAAAAAAATATGTATAGAAAAATGATACGCTAATTCTTAATCTTATAAAAAAAAAAATCCTCAGTACAATATGGGTATATGGATTAACAAATGTCTATCCTCCATTTATAAGTTCATTTTTGCATAAATACTTAGCTGTATTTAAACACGAACCTTTTACACCATGACGAGAATTAAGATGAATAAATTGAGTTCTTGAGTGTTCAACGTTAGACTTTGGAAATGATAGTTACATCGTACTATTACCAAACACAAGTTTTATGCTTCTAATGTACGTTGATCCAAGCAATATATATATATATATATATATATATATATATATATATATATATATATATATATATATATATATATATATATATATATATATATGCCAACAGAGTGAGGGTTGTGTAGAATATATATATATATATATATATATATGCCAACAGAGTGAGGGTTGTGTAGAAAATTAGCGACTAGTTTTGCTTTAGAACGACAGTCACGGTACAATTAGCCACTATAGCTAGTTTTTTTTTTCTCATATTGCCAATATATATTAATTCACTCATTAATCTCTATTTTTCAAAGAATTTGAATAATATAAATAACGAAGAGAGAAGCGAAGAAATTAAAGAATAAAATAAAATATACCTGTTGTTGTTAATTAATTTTTTATTATTATAAAATTATCACTGCGGTTTCATTCATTGTAAACCAATATTGGAGGCGAAAGACCGTGGTTTTCAATATGTTGAATGTCCGAAGTCATTTTCTTGGTCGGGGTGCTCGGTTTCAGATTTCAGGCCTTCAAAAGATTTAAATACTTTGCTTGGGAACTGGGGTACGTAGTTGAGCTGGTCACTTGCTAACACTACATTTTCCTTAATTTTCCATTTTTTCTAAGTCAATGGTAGCTGTTAAGACTTTGATTTTCTGCATGGGAACATATGTTTGACAATTGATGAACTAATTAAATCGAGTTGGGGTTCATTTTTGTTGGATGAAAGACACTATAAATTTGAATTCGACGGAAGCAAAGGTACCAGTTAGCCAGCAAGCATTACCATCGATTCAAGAAGACTGGAGATCGATGGGTGTGTCTTCTCTTCGCCATATTCTAATAGTGCTTCTATTCATTGCCTCCACTGTTTTCATGCTGTCCACTCCCGCTAGTAGTGCAGGTTAGTTTTTGTTATAATAACTTACAACAGTATTAGTTCATTTTGGTATCCATATATATATATATATATATATATATATATATATATATATATATATATATATATATATATATATATATATATATATATATTTATTGCTTATTAATTTCTCACGCATGCCTCTCTCTTTAATATAATACCAGCCTCTGGAAATTTCGGTCTTAATTGATATGGACTTGTTGAATGTCTTGTCATAATTTTGCAGACATGAAGATGAGGAAACTGGGTGTGTTACCAAGTCCACCACCTGCACCGCAAAAAGCTACAGAGCAGTCTCCGGGTCACAATTGATATGGACTTAGCTGCCGTCGTCTCAGAATTAAGAGTAATAATGATGTGTGTTTCTTGGGGGGTGCTTGGCTGCTCAACCACAACCATAGTTTTGCAGCTTGTATGAGGGTTCATAATATATAGGAAGTTTGAACCTTTACTTTGTCATAATTTAATATAGAAAAAAACAATAGCGTTGATTTCTCAAAACTACAGTCTTGAGTCTTCCCCAGTTTCTTTCTGTTGTTATAAGATTTTGTTTGTTGGTTTGTTTTTCCTTTCCTTCTTTTCGGCTTTAATAAGTGATCTACCTATAAAAGATTTTATTGGATATTGTATAATTTCCAAAAATAAAATTAAAAATAATAGATAATGAATTAATTCTGTATCTATATATTGCAAACTTCAATTCAAAATAATATGGACATGCACGGTTTAGTTTATATAAATGGGAGAACCTAAGAAATCAAATAGCACAAGTAACAAGCTAATAGAAAACCACTAATTAAAGTAAATGTGTCAATGGATCACATAATTTAAAATATAATTTTTAGTGTATTTTTATTATTTTATTGCATAGTCAACGAAATTGCTAATGGCTTCTTTTCCTTGGAGGAAATTAAGCACTTAATGGGCCTGGGCCGTACACTAAGCCGCAGCTAGCCTCAGCTCCATTGTCGGTATTTTTTGGTTTTTGAATTTTGAATTGGATCACCATTACGTTCTGTTAATTGTAAGAAAAACTATAATATTTTATTTTATATTTTACTTCTTCTATAATAAATTATTTTATGTGAGTTCCGTTCTGTCGCCACATTTTATTTAAAAAAATCGTTTTTATAAATAAATAGTGACAATGTTATAACGACATAGTCAAACATAAAATTAAAGTGACACAAATTTTTAACAAATTACGCATTAATGTCCTAAGGCATAGAGCCAAGCCGCGAGCTTAAAATGAGCGATTGCAAACAACTAATAAGATAGATTATGTGAATGAGAGCTAAAAAAAAATTGAACTGTTAATTAATTTAGTTAGATGTTACGGTTCTATTATGAATTATTTCAATGGTGGGAAAAGGCGATGCGATTTCATTTTCGATGTTTTTGAGGTCAAAACTCCAGCCATATTCTGGTTTCGCTTCTTAAACCTTAAAAATATTAGAATAATTAGATTGAGCTGATCTAATGCTAGCTGACACTTTTTTTAAAGAAAAAAAAATTGACATCAGCGCTTCCTAGGTGTACGTGCGGAATTGGCGAACCAATAAATATAACATCCATTTTTCAATGATGACTCTATAAATGTGGTTGCAATGAAGCCAGGGTGGGTAGGTAGCTAGCTTCTCAGAAGAAGGAGATCGATCCGTGGGCGTGTCTTCTTCTCTCTAGACCATCTCCAACGGGAGCTTCTTATCAAATAAGCAACACATCTTACTTATATTCATCTATTGGAGTGTTTCAAGGTGTTATTGGAGTTGCTCTACAGTGTCAATGCGTTGCTTGCAGAAACAACGTTGCTTACCCCCAATATTCAGGAAGAAAAATAATAAAAAAACTCCCAATGGCTCCATTTTTTTACCAGTATTCGTTGGTGATGCTTTTTACATTCTGCGTCAATCCACAAAACCAAACCAAAAATATAATCAAAATCACAAACCAAAGAACAAAGATAATCATAAAACCAAACCAAAAGTCATAATCAAAATCACAAAACAAAGAACGAAGATGGTATTGAGAAATCACCACAACAAAAATCAACAACCAGACTAAAAATCATAATCCGAAAACAAAAAATAAACCAGAAAGAAAAAGGGGAAGAACAAAGAACGAAGATGAAAAAAACCCAAATACTCTTCTGCTTACCCGAGTCTTTCCTCCTTGACATTGAGCATCTAAATCTTTGGGCCGCCAAGGTGGTTCAGATGTTGAGTGGGGGGAAGATTACGGGTCGAAAATTTGGAAAAAACAAAGAGGATCGAAGGTGGAAGATGAAGGTTACCCGAGATGAAACGAAGGTGGATCGAAGGTGGAAGACGAAGGTAGACGAAACGAAGGTGGAAGACGAAGGTGATTTGGAAGAAGGTGGATCGAAGGTGAAAGATTTGGACGAAGGAAGATAGCGAGGCTTCGATCGCTCACTTGGACGCTTCAATCGCTCCCTGGATCGCCTGGACGCTTCGAGACCCTTCGAGAGAGGAGAAGGTGCTTCTCGGAAATTTGAGAAGACGCCTCAGGAATTTGATTTTAAAATTTGATTGATGAAACAAAAAAAATATTCGATTTTAAAATGGCAGAGGAGAAGACGCTTCAAAAACTTTAGAAAATAAAAAGAAAATGGTTTTAAAAATTAAAAACAAGAAAAAGGAACCTGAATAATACATAATATTATCGTTGAATAACCGTTGAGTAAAGAAGCAAATAAGAATACCGTTGTGATAAATAAATTAGCCGTTGGTGGTATATGAATTGCATATATGAACGTTGGAAATTACCGTTGAAATAGCCGTTGGAGTTCATGTATATTACTCTATAAATAGGAGTAAAATTTTGAGAATTTTACACTCAACTTCTCAATTTATCAATTTTTCTTGTCTTCTTCTTTGATCTACAATTTCATTTGTATTGATAAATGGATTCCAATCAATTTAATTTCAATCTTTTTTTCAATTATATGCAAAATTATCAACCTCCTACCAGTGAAAATTCTCAAATTCCTCCATTTTTTTCAAATCCACAAAATAATCCAAATATTGAAAATTTTCAATTTCCTATGTTTCCATTCCAACCAACCAATCCTGCCATGTTTTATAGGCCTCTTCCAATGGGTACTAGCGGTGCAGAGTCTACTGATCAAGAACCTAAAACACCAGTCGGGTTTATGTTCGAGTCTCAAGTTCCACAATTTTTCATCCTAGTCAGTTTGGAAAATATTGTGCTCGATGAAGGAGGAGGAAATGCAAATCAGAAAAAATCTCGAGTTAGGTTCACAACAGACAAAGATGTACTTCTTATGCAGTCGTGGCTCAACGTTTCAAAGGATGGAGTTGTTGGTGTTGACCAAAAAGTAGATAGTTTTTGGTCAAGAATCAAAGAGAATTATAACAACTATCGTGGTCGATTCTGAGAAAGAGAATCCGTTCAACTAAAATCTCGATGGCATCGGTTAAATAGTGCAGTTCAAAAATTCGTTGGGTACTACAAACAAGCTGTTCATAGAAAAAAAAAAGTGGAAGCTCAGAGAATGACATCATGGCTGAGGCATATGCTATTTTTTGTCAAGATCAAGGCGAACCATTCAAATTTGAGCATGCGTGGTGACTACTGAAAAATGAGCTTAAATAAACAGCAAAATTAAGTGAGGGTTCTTCAAAAAGAACAAAGATTTCTGCTTTCAGAATGTACTCATCGTCTTCTAACTCGGGGACTTCATTTGAAGGTACATACGACCCAACCTCACCTACTATAGTTCGGCCAATGGGGAAAAAAGTAGCAAAAAGGAAGGGTAAAGAGAAACCAACTGAAATTTCTTCTGACAATATCGACTTGACAACAATACAAGAGGCACATAGTCGCAGAATGACTGTTATGGAAGAATTCACACAAATTAAGGCGGAAGAAAACAAGATTAAAGTGAAAGAAAACAAGTTAAAAGATAAAGAATTGAAGATGGAGGGGATTAAGATGCTTGAAAAGTTTATCTTCAAAGATATATCTGAAATGATAGAGAGACAACGACGAGATGATGAAATGTTATGTGACGTGATTAGAGAATCATATGGAATTAATTAAGATAATGTTATGTATTTTTATAATTTTTAATTATTGTATTTTCATAATTATTTGTATTATTTTTAATATATTTTAATTTTTTTACGTATTTATTATTTTAAAATGAAAATGAAAATAAATTAATATTTTAAGTAAAAATAAATATAAAGATATGGGATAAGCTGTGAGACCTATTTAATAAATTTTTGAGAATTACATTATTATAGTATAAAATTATTTAAAATATTATAAAATTACTTTAAAAAAAATACTGACATAACACTTAAAAAACTTATTTAAAGAATTCACCATCAGTGATGCTCTTAACATTTTGTAATAATGGTGCTTCTGATTGCCTCCAATTTTGTTATCCAGCCCAGTGAAAGTGGTTCAGGTTTGTGTTTAATTTGTCAGAGATTGAGTTTCTCTCCTCCAACATAAATAATGATGATAATGAAATGGCGATTCCTAGGTGTACGCAGGAAACTGAGTGCGGTGTTGCCAAGTCCACCACCTCCACCTAGTCTAGCACCTCCTATTCTCTTTGATGCTCCCCTTTCTGCCCCTCCTCCGTCTCTATTAGAATAAACCAATTACTCAAATTAGCAACTCATCCATCATATCACCGAGTCCCCTATCCTTGTTTCTCCCCTTTATGCTTTTATTTTTTTCTACGCTTTTTTAGCCTATCTGTATTCTTACAAAAATTATATATAAAGTGAATAACAATAATTTATGTCAGAGTGATATTTTTTTTCATTCTTTGATTTAATTTTACATAATTTATGTTTTTTCAATTTAGATATTTCTTATAATTGTTAATATTTGGCAGAAAATATCATAATAGTGTGGGAATTGGTGTTGTAGGGCTTTATCCCGAGGGAAGGGCCCTTGGGAAATTCTCAGAACACTAAATGGGCCCAGGAATAAATGAGGGTTTAGAATGCCACAAAGCATTATTCAACCATCTTTTATGACTTTGAGAAATTAGCAGCCATAGCAACAGAACAAGACAGTCCCATCAATAACGGAATGATTTGTGGTGAAGTTTCATAGTTTCATTTTAATTTCATTTACCACCGTATTTGGACCGCCATTGCATAATCCACGGAAGGGACCAATTTTGAGAAGACTTATAATAACTAAGGTTAGGCCTAAGGGTTTCATACTTCCATTGCGTACAAATAGGATTCACAAAAGGTACATTTCTATTAAATATTTTCAATATTTTGTTGTCTCTATATAAGACCCTTCCAAAAATAAAAATAAAAAAATATTTTTTTTCTTAACATACCATATACTAAAGAATTATATTATATAATAAATTTATCTAAAGATGTTGTTTTTAAACAACTACTTTACTGAAAATAGTATCTGGAAGTTTATATTCTCTTACAAATATATTCTCTGAAATGTCAATTTATTTTCCGTCAAACACACAAACATATTTTGAAATATTATTCTTTTTTCATGATATGCTAATTTTAGTCTTATCACTATCACGCGGTTTCCTCTTAACGTAAAGACTAGTATTATATACGATCTATTCAAAGTCATATTCAAGAAAAAAAAATCTCTATCCCAAAAAATAAATAATAAAAATACGGAGTAATGCTAAATCTAATTAAATCTTAATCATATAGACTCGGTAAATAGAAAAGAACAATGCCAGTCATTTTGTAAGTCGGTCTAATTGCGACTTGCAAAATATAGAATGGTCCTAGTTATACGTTTTAAGCAAATATTTTATATGACTAATATCATTTTAAATTATAGTTGTTAGTTAATTCTTGAGGATTCACATTAATTTTGTTTATATTTTTTTGGTGAATATATCAATAACATCCCAACCTTACTCTAAAAATGGGTAGCGCTGGTTTCGACTTTCGAGCAAGTCAAATGCTGGAGCTAGAATTTTTTTTTTTTTCTTAAAGCTTTTCTTTAGCTTATACCGGTAGTTTCACGTTAACACTGTTAAAATCTCCCAGTTTGCGTGAAAATGAAATTACGTTGAAATTTGAATCACTGGAATATGACTATAAATTAGAGCAAGATGAGGCATTGTAGCATAGGCATTGAACTGTTAGCCATAATTCTATGTGGGAGATTATCAACAAACTTAAAATTACATACCTCTATACGATCCCAATAAATCCATTGATAATGATGATGCACGAAACAGGATACGCAAAGCCAATACGATTGATATAGTTCCAATAAACGAGATCAGCTACAAATCAAGTTAGTAAATAAACAAGAATAAGTAGAGTCTGCAACTTGTAATACCCTAACCCACAACTCAGGAAGAGAGAGAGTTTGTATTT
Organism: Gleditsia sinensis; assembly: GCA_037074535.1. Lineage (NCBI taxonomy): Eukaryota > Viridiplantae > Streptophyta > Magnoliopsida > Fabales > Fabaceae > Gleditsia > Gleditsia sinensis. The sequence goes on along the minus strand of CM073474.1, from coordinate 32,235,804 downwards.
CACCGTGCTTAGAAAGAAGAGAATTATCTCTATTTATATTAGGGATAACTAGGGTTTTCAAATCATTAAAATAATAATTAATTCTCTCTCTTCAGTCAGTATTGTGATAGGAAACTAACTGACTACATAACGGGCTGCAAGTTGGGGCATCTACCCAATGGGCTTGTAAATAATCTAGCCTATCACAGATTGTTTACATTCAACAGGTCCAAATCCATTATAGGTTTAGTGTTGGGTCAAGACTGATTACTTAATTAATTTTGTATTTGGACTAATTAATTAATTAATGCTAATCCACATAAATTAATTATAAATTAATTCAACAATCTCCCACTTGGATAGCATTAATCAATTATTAGAACAAATAACAAAATAACAAAATTTCAGAATATTAAGTAATCAGTACACTAAACAACAAAATTCAGAAGTGAAACATTAACACAAGATCATTGAATCCGATAGGAAAACAAATGATAGATACAAGATCATTAAATCCGATAGGGAAACAAATGATATATTCAATCATAAATAATGTTTCAACATCTGAACATAATGGAATACGTAAATGGACTTTAACCATTCAAAGATGTCAAAATTACATCAAAATGTCTCTTAAAGACACAACTCAGACTCCCACTAGACCAAGGCATCATCAAAATTTTTAACAAGACCCATATGAGTTACATGATTTTGAAATACTCCTTATGGGTAGACCTTTGGTCAACAAATTTGCTAGCATTTGTTCACTAGAGATTTGAACCAAATGAGTCTGAAATTCAGAAATGAGACGATACAAAATCACTGAATCCGATAGGAAAACAAGTGATATTAAACACACCAAGTCTCAAAATCGAATAGAATTAAACACAAAATTGGTCCTTTAACCATAGCTCAGAAAAGAAACCACGCAAGATCATTGAATCTGATAGGGAAACAAATGATATAGTGTTTCAATATCTGAACTGAACAAAATTAAGTAGACGGTCTTAGAACCAACATAAAATTCAGACTCCCTTTGGTTAACGAATCCGCTAGCATATGTTCATCAAAATTGTGAACCACACAAGTCCGAGATTCAGCAATCTTCTCTCCAACAAACAGGATCTTAACATCAAAATGTTTAGTACAACCAAAATTCCTGTGATTTTGAGAGAAGCACACGGCATACGAACTATCACAATAAATGGTTAGAGGCTGTAATATAGAATCAACAAGATGCATGCCATATATCACTTTCCTCAACCATATGGCCTAACAAGTGGCCCCACAACAAGTGACGTTCTCTGCTTTAATAGTTGAGGTAGCTGTGAGCATTTGTTTGACGCTCTTCCACGAAACAGCTCCTCCAAGCATCATAAAGATGTATCCAAAATAGATTTTCAATTATCCACACAAGATGCATAGTCTGAATCCGTGTACCCCACAATTTTAAATGGATCAGACTTTCTAAAGGTCAACATATGGTGTTTTGTACCTTACAGGTATCTCATGACCTTCTTTGCAGTTCTCAAATGATCATTACCAAAATCACTCAAGTATTTACCGAGCACACTTATAGCAAATGCTATGTCCGAACAAGTGTATACTTGAGCATGCATTAAACTGCCAATAGCAGAAGCATATGGAACATTGATCATCTTAGTCCTCTCACTATCATTTGAGGAAACATATCTCCACAATGATATTGTCCACTTTGGGCCAAAGCCCTCATAGTTTTATTTTGGACTTTCTCCAAAATAAGTCTCATCCTAATGGAGATTTCTCAATATTTAGTAATGTGGGACTTTGTTTGCATTTCTAAAAATCCTTCCCTCAAACAAAGGATCATATTCGGGCCTTCACAACATTCCCTCTTCTCGAACGGTACTCTTATTCCACGTTCAGAACCATGGGATGGCAACACAACAATCTCTCCCCTTGAATGACACTTTTCTTCCTAAAAATTACATGTAGTCCTCAGAACTCTATATTGAGATGGGAGATGTTCTAGAATACACCAGACTAAATAACTATCTCTCAAGTCAATATTATAGGACTTTAACTTGTTGAAACAATTCACAAACTTTATAATGTATTCACAGATACCTGACACTTCATTATAGCGAGCAGTATTTAATAGAGACAAGTAATAGGCCTTTTAGGTCTTATCAAATTTCTCTCCAACAGTTTTCAAAAAATCAGCAGTTATATACGTTATCTTGAATGCTATGTCTAATGGTCTTATCCATAGTGTACTTTATCACCATCAGACATACTTTGTTCGAGTCATGCTATTTTTCATGGTAAGTTTTTTCAGTGGCAGTAGGATCTAAAACAAGATCTATTGGTTTTTTCCTTCCTAAGAGCGAAATTATCTTTGGCCATAGCCAAATACATGTCAAGGGACTCATTCTAATTATCATAATTAGTCTCATTAAGAGTTTTCACTGTCGATAGTTGCCTGGGTACAGAAGCTGAGGGAGAGCATAATAGGAAACATTAATTATGTGTGTGCAACATAATTATAAGACAAGGTTTCCTCCAAAAACTCAGTTTATGCAACTATGTTCACAAGATTGTTTATCATAATCCTGCCTAAGGGTCCCAGATTACAATAAATCAAGAAAATTCATTGCACACCACAAGATTGGCTCATAAAAGGACTAACACAAGAATGTACTCAATATCTCCATACCGATAGGATATAACAGACATTGAAACATTATGTATTTACTGCTAACAGACTCATGATAAAATAGATCAACACAAAATATATTTTGACAATGTCACACCGATAGGGCATGTCCATTATCAAAATTATATATATACATTTAAATTCTAAAAGAATTCAAATTATTTAATCCCATAAAATTTTGCATAATTATACTCACGATAGGCAAGTCCATAATTATACAAAATAACATTATATTTGCAGCCATACAATAATCATTTATTGCATAATTTATAAAATGCATCAATTTAATACAAAATATATTTAATTCACAAGATTTTGTATAATTATGCTCACGATAGGCAAGTTCATAATTACACAAAATAATAACATAACTTCCGATACATAACAATATATTATTGCATATTCTACAAAATTACAACAATTTAATGCAAAATATATTGTTTTAATCTAAGATTAAGATTCAAAATTCATTATATAACCAAAACATGTAACAAGAGAGAGTACCCAACATATATGTGTCACAAAAATACAAATAACATATAAAAAAATTTTCGGGTCCAGAAGCCGAGAGTACAGTATATAAATACTGAATTACTTTTTTGTATAATTAAATTAAAATATATAATGGAAATAAAAAATTCCATAAATTATACAAAAAATTCTTAAATAAAAAATAAAAATTCTTCGCAGAAAAATCCAAAAATTTTCATGCCTGAACGATATGTCACGCGCGGCACGCGCATTTCCCTGCGCGTGGGATTTGAAGTTCAGGGTCGTCTTCCTTACCTGGAAGACTGGTAACCGGGTTGTTTTGACCCGCAATGAACCCGATTTCGGTTCTCCAATTTTACTCCATTATAAGCCGTGATTTTTATGTATGTTATCCTAATAATGACACTAAACTATAACCCCGTAGAAATTTCTAATTTTATAGAGCCAAAACACCAGATCGGGCCACGAAATTCGAAGGAAAAGCGCGCCCAATATATCTGATGATTTGCTCGGTTTTACGCAGATTCGAAGGATGATTTTCACATATTATGTTCATGAGATCATGTACATCATAACCCCAAAACAAATTGCACGCTTCATGCGTCCAAAACAGAGATCTAAAGCCACGAAAATTTGAAGAAAAAACCGCCATGTAAATCTCGTATTTCATACGGTTATACGCAGTTATGAAGCACGATTCTAACATATTATCATCATGTGATCATTCCAAGAATAAGCCCTCTGTCAATTTCGGATTTTATGGAGAAAACCAAAGATCCCAAATTTGCATCAAGTTTGCGAAAAATATAACATAATTCATGCAATTTCTATGGGTTTCTTCCAGAATTAAAGATATATATTGTTAATTCAATATCAAATAGGCCAAAACCCTAGATCAATTTGTTCAATATATGATAAAATCATAGCCAACATAAAATTAGGGTTTTGGAACAAAATTAGGGTTTCTTTCATTTGTTTAATTGCATGAAAGGGATTAATCTAACCTGAGGCTCTGATACCAATTGTTAGCCATAATTCTATGTGGGAGATTATCAACAAACTTAAAATTACATACCTCTATACGATCCCAATAAATCCATTGATAATGATGATGCACCAAACAGGATACCCAAAGCCAATACGATTGATATAGTTCTAATAAACGAGATCAGCTACAAATCAAGTTAGTAAATAAACAAGAATAAGTAGAGTCTGCAACTTGCAATACCCTAGCCCACAACTCAGGAAGAGGGAGAGTTTGTATTTCACCGTGCTTAGAAAGAAGAGAATTATCCCTATTTATATTAGGGATAACTAGGGTTTTCAAATCATTAAAATAATAATTAATTCTCTCTCTTCAGTCAGTATTGTGATAGGAAACTAACTGACTACATAACGGGCTGCAAGTTGGGGCATCTACCCAATGGGCTTGTAAATAATCTAGCCTATCACAGATTGTTTACATTCAACAGGTCCCAATCCATTATAGGTTTAGTGTTGGGCCAAGACTGATTACTTAATTAATTTTGTATTTGGACTAATTAATTAATTAATGCTAATCCACATAAATTAATTATAAATTAATTCAACAATCTCCCACTTGGATAGCATTAATCAATTATTAGAACAAATAACAAAATAACAAAATTTCAGAATATTAAGTAATCAGTACACTAAACAACAAAATTCAGAAGTGAAACATTAACACAAGATCATTGAATCCGATAGGAAAACAAATGATAGATACAAGATCATTAAATCCGATAGGGAAACAAATGATATATTCAATCATAAATAATGTTTCAACATCTGAACATAATGGAATACGTAAATGGACTTTAACCATTCAAAGATGTCAAAATTACATCAAAATGTCTCTTAAAGACACAACTCAGACTCCCACTAGACCAAGGCATCATCAAAATTTTTAACAAGACCCATATGAGTTACATGATTTTGAAATACTCCTTATGGGTAGACCTTTGGTCAACAAATTTGCTAGCATTTATTCACTAGAGATTTGAACCAAATGAGTCTGAAATTCAGAAATGAGACGATACAAAATCACTGAATCCGATAGGGAAACAAGTGATATTAAACACACCAAGTCTCAAAATCGAATAGAATTAAACACAAAATTGGTCCTTTAACCATAGCTCAAAAAAGAAACCACAAAAGATCATTGAATCTGATAGGGAAACAAATGATATAGTGTTTCAATATCTGAACTGAACAAAATTAAGTAGACGGTCTTAGAACCAACATAAAATTCAGACTCCCTTTGGTTAACGAATCCGCTAGCATATGTTCATCAAAATTGTGAACCACACAAGTCCGAGATTCAGCAATCTTCTCTCCAACAAACAGGATCTTAACATCAAAATGTTTAGTACAACCAAAATTCCTGTGATTTTGAGAGAAGTACACGGCAGACGAACTATCACAATAAATGGTTAGAGGCTGTAATATAGAATCAACAAGATGCATGCCATATATCACTTTCCTCAACCATATGGCCTAACAAGTGGCCCCACAATAAGTGACGTTTTCTGCTTTAATAGTTGAGGTAGCTGTGAGCATTTGTTTGACGCTCTTCCACGAAACAGCTCTTCCAAGCATCATAAAGATGTATCCAAAATAGATTTTCAATTATCCACACAAGATGCATAGTCTGAATCCATGTACCCCACAATTTTAAATGGATCAGACTTTCTAAAGGTCAACATATGGTGTTTTGTACCTTACAGGTATCTCATGACCTTCTTTGCAGTTCTCAAATGATCATTACCAAAATCACTCAAGTATTTACCGAGCACACTTATAGCAAATGTTATGTCCGAACAAGTGCATACTTGAGCATGCATTAAACTGCCAATAGCAGAAGCATATGGAACATTGCTCATCTTAGTCCTCTCACTATCATTTGAGGAAACATATCTCCACAATGATATTGTCCACTTTGGGCCAAAGCCCTCATAGTTTTATTTTGAACTTTCTCCAAAATAAGTCTCATCCTAATGGAGATTTCTCAATATTTAGTAATGTGGGACTTTGTTTGCATTTCTAAAAATCCTTCCCTCAAACAAAGGATCATATTCGGGCCTTCACAACATTCCCTCTTCTCGAACGGTACTCTTATTCCACGTTCGGAACCATGGGATGGCAACACAACAATCTCTCCCCTTGAATGACACTTTTCTTCCTAAAAATTACATGCAGTCCTCAGAACTCTGTATTGAGATGGGAGATGTTCTAGAATACACCAGACTAAATAACTATCTCTCAAGTCAATATTATAGGACTTTAACTTGTTGAAACAATTCACAAACTTTATAATGTATTCACAGATACCTGACACTTCATTATAGCGAGCAGTGTTTAATAGAGACAAGTAATAGGCCTTTTAGGTCTTATCAAATTTCTCTCCAACAGTTTTCAAAAAATCAGCAGTTATATACGTTATCTTGAATGCTATGTCTAATGGTCTTATCCATAGTGTACTTTATCACCATCGGACATACTTTGTTCGGTAACAAAACAAGACAGTCCCATCAATAACGGAATGATTTGTGGTGAAGTTTCATTGGTCGGTAACTACCGATATAAAATAAGATGCGCCAAATAAGCTTAATTTCATTTTAGATATCAAAATTGGATGTGTGTTGGGTCGGATTGTAAGACTCGCTCGGAAAAAAAATAGCGTGAGTTCGAATTCTGAATCTATTAAAAAACAAAATCTAATGTCAAATTATCTCTGGCAAAAAAAAAAAAACATTTTAGGTATCAAAATCATTATGTAACAAATAACAATGGCCATTTACCACACCAAGTATTTGGACCGCTATTGCATAATCCCCGCAGGGGACCAATTTTGAGAAGACTTAATAACCAAGGTTAGGCCTAAGGGTTCCATACTTTCATTGCGTACAAATAGGATTCACAAAAGTTACATTTCTATTAAATATTTTCAATATTTTTTTGTCTCTATATAAGACCCTTCCAAAAATAAAAATAAATTTTTTTTTCTTAACATACCATATACTAAAAAATTATATTATATAATAAATTTATCTAAAGATGTTGTTTTTAAACAACTTCTTTATTGAAAATAGTATCTGTTTTTATTTTTTTTATTTTTAAAATTATTTTTAAAAATTATGTTTAAAAATTATTTTGTAAAATAAAAAAAAATCTGTTTGATAAATTGTTTTAAAAATATGTAATTTTTTGTTTTTTTTTTTATATTTTGAAAATAAAAACAGAAAGTAAAGAATAAAATTTTGTGTCGTTTCGATAAAAACGATTGAAATTTTTCGGTTTCAATGGAGACCGAAACGAATCAGTGTATTATTTCAAAAATTTAACAATTTTGGTGAAAATTTTTTCTTTACGGTGTGTATCGACTGAAACTATTTAATTTCGGTAAAAAATAAATAAAATAACGATAAGAATAAAAATAGTAAAAAAATCTATTCGAATCTGAATTTACAAATATTCTCTAAAGAGTTTAAAACAACCAAAAATAAAATATCAAAATACTTTTATCAGATCAAATCATTATAACTGAGAAAAAATGTTAACTTTTTAATTTAAATTTCTTCATACTCCTAAGCATCCCAAGCATCTATGATTCAAAATTTTATATTTTATAATCTATAAAAATCAAGTAAATACTGTTGGTAATAAATTAAATATGCATAAAAACACAGAAGGAGATACTCATACAAAAAAAGAATAAAATTTTTGGCCGTCGAACATATTTTTTTTCTTCTTCTTTCTCCACTGCTTTTCGTTTGATCGTTTTACATCCTTTTTCGTTTTTCTCTACCTATGTATCTTCTTCCTTCTTTTTCTTTCGAACATAGACGCCTTCTGATTTTGCCGTTCTGGATGGCTTTGCGTCTTTTTTTAGATTGTTCTGCATCTTTTTTTTTTTTGAGCATTCCATCTTCTAATTTAATGTGATTTAATGTGTTCTGCCTTCTGCGTTTTCTGATTCACATTTAATGGGTTTTGAAAAGTCAAAGCCATATTTTTATTAAAAAAATATTTCACGCATCATATCATGGTTAATGTCTTTGAGAATTAAAAAATCAAAAGTAATATTTTAATGAAATTGATGATTTACGAGGAGAAGCATCATTAGTTTTTTTAATATATTATTTATATAATATTTTTAAATATTTTATTTATTATAATTATTTAAATTTTAAAAAAAATTATAATTATAAAAATATAAATGAGTGAAAATTAAATTTTAATTTAATAAAAATAATTAATATATTTATTAAAATAAATATAATATTTTAATATTTAAAATATGTTAGGAATAACGTAAAACTTAAATGTATAATATTTTTTAATTTAATTTTTTATTTATCTATTAATAATTATTTTAAATAAAAATATTAATATATTTTTTAATACAGTTATTAATAATATATTTAAAAATAATAAAATATAAAATATTGTTTTAGCCTCCTAATTAAATTTATATCATTTTTTAGTTATATAATTATTTTTACACATAAATTATAATAGAATTTTGGTCATTTATTTACAATATTTTACATTTTCATAATTTTTTATTTTTGTATTATCATTAACTTTTACACATTTATTTAAATACGTAAATAGATGCTAAATTTACTTTGCATTTAGAAATGAATTTTCTTCAAATTTTTTATTCTATATTTTGCATATTTAAATAGAAAAAAAAGTTATTTGTGTTCATAATGTTAATTTTTTTGTTTATTTATATTAAAATTAGTTACTATTATTTATATATAGTATATATAGTTAATATTTATGGTATTTATATAATAATATATTTTTTACATATACACATATGAATAATATTTAATATTAGATATTAGGATATAGAGTTTATTTTTTTATTTACATATTTGTATTATAATTTTACGGAAACAGGTACGAGTTCATATAAGGAAAAAATAATATTAATAGAGGAAGATCTAAAAGAGAAGAACATATCCTGGTTGGACCTATGGAGAAATGGTGGGTGGAAATAGACAACATGTACAATGCAATTTTTGTCACAAAGTAATGAAAGGTAGTGGTGTAACTCGATTGAAGCAACACCTAATTGGGTGTTATACAAATGTTGAGAGATGTGAAAAATACCCTAGAGAAATTGCTAATAAAATGAGAGAATTTTTAAAGGACAAATAGAAAGAGAACGAACAATTCAATACTACAAGAAATGAAATAAGAGAAAATTTTATGGGTGAAGTTAGAAGAAGAGCTGGCATTCAAGAGATATCATCTGAGAATTCAGACGATGATATGACAATTAAAAAGAAGGAATAATTGGAATATGCAAAACAAATATCTATTGAAGAGATACATATGGCAGAAAGAGGACATAAATCTAATTATTTTCAGCTAATATCAAACAAAGAAAAAAGACATTTCTTTCATAACAAAAGTGTAAAAGAGTCTACAAGTAAATTTTTTGGTAAGAAAAAAAAAGTTTAAGTAAGGAAGAAATTGATCCTTCAATATATCGCCAACGAGATGTCTATCAACAAAAACTACACCATTTGTGGAATCCTAAAAAGTGGGCAAAGTCAGTAAAGCAAGCAATTGGTAAATTCTTTATTTATCAAAATATTCTACCTAACAAAGCTTAAGGTCCATTTTATAATATCATGATTGATGAAATAGCCCGTACAGGTGTAGGGATAAAAAGTCAAACTCCTTATGAAATTGGTGACACAATCCTTGATAATGAAATAGAAGAGATAAAAGAATATATAGAAGAATTTAAGAAGAAATGAGAAACTTATGGCATCACAATTATGTGTGATGATTGGCAATCCACCACTCGTTTGACAATCATAAACTTTTTAATCTATTGTGATGGGAGAATAATTTTTTACAAGTCAATTAATACGAATGGAAGAGAAAAAGATGCCAAATATATTTTTAGTTTGATGGATTAAATGGTTGAAGAGGTTGGTGAAACTAATGTTGTACAAATCATACCGATAATGCATCTGCATATAAGAAGGCTGGTGAATTATTAATGTAGAGGAGACCACACTTGTATTGTACTTCTTGTGCTGCTCATTCTCTCGATCTAATATTGCATGATTTTGGAAAATTTGAAAAAGTTCAAAAAAATTTAGAAAATGCTAAAATGTGTACCAATTTTATTTTTAATCGTTCTAAAATTCTTCACATTATGAGAACCTATTGCACAAGAGAGTTGATTAGACCAGTTCAAACACGATTTGCAACAAATTATATTGCTCTTGCAAGTTTCTTGGAGCACAAGAATGGGCTATAAAGAATGGTAACTTCAAATGAATGGTCTAGAAATTCTGCTAATAAAGATTCAGTTGGAACACGAGTCCATACCACCATATTAGATCCAAATTTTTAGAAGAATGTGAAAAAAATTGTTGATATACATATGTCAATTGCTAAGGTTCTAAGGATGGTTGATGGAAAAAAGCGAACCACAATGTCGTATGTTTATGCAGCAATGTGTAAGGCCAGATCAACAATTCAAGTAATAGCTCCCAAGTCATGCAAAAAGTATCTTGATGTCATTGACCGTCGTTGATATAAACAAATAATAAGTGATATTCATATGCCAGGTATGAAATGAAATCTTTGACTATATATTTATATTTTTTATTTTGGCAATATATGCTTATTTATTTTGTTTTTTATTATACTAATTAGCATTTTATTTTTATTCGCACTGTAAAAAAAAGTATATTATTTGAATCCATCATATCAATACTCTGAAAACCTTGAATCCCAAGAAAATTTGTTGAAGGCACTTAAGCATGTGATTTCTAAATTAGAGTCTAATTCAACTAAAGCTTCCTATGCACTAAATGAGGTATTTATCATTGTTTCTTTATCTTTGTTGTTTGTGATCAAAATTATAATAATTGTTCGCACTATATTTTCATGTAGGTAAAAATATATCGAGATGCTATGTATGGATTTTTTGATAAATTAGCTATCAAAGAAAGAGATAAAACAGATCCAGGTTTAACTTATTATATCACGAAAAGAATATCGTCTGTATATAGAAAAACTTCAATATATTATTAACTAACATGCACTAATTTTTTTTTAATTTAATAGCTGAATGGTGGTTTATGCATGGTGCTGATGCTCCAAATTTGAGAAAAATTGCAATAAGAGTATTGTCATAGACAGTTTCATCTAGTGGATGCGAAAGAAATTAGAGCACATTTGCACTTATTCACACAAAAATGCGTAATCGTTTGAATTATGATAAACTTGAATAACTTGTTTTTGCACAATATAATATGCGATTAAAATTGAAGCATGTTATGAAAGATCATAATTCAAAAGATGTTGAGTTCAGAGCAATTGATTTAACTACAATTTTTGAAAAAAATGATGGCCTTTCAGAATGGTTTGATGATCCTGGTAATGCATTATTAGATGAATTGGATGAAAATACTGGAAATATTAGACCAAATAGTTATTTGGCTACATTTGCTAATCGATGGTCAGATTTACAAACTATTCAACCAGATAGATTAACTACTGATGAGGAGTTTGAAAATTTGATGACAAGATCGACACATCATCAATTTTCGGCCACTGTTGATATTGATGAGGAATCAGAAGAAAATACTAATACTAGCACAGATACAGTTACAGGTGATGGTGATGGTGATTGTAAAATTGGTAGTGGAAATGTCACCACTACTGATAGAATTGATGAAAGAAGTCATATGATTTTTATATCAGAACAAAATTTTCAGTATTGCACTAAAGATCAAGATCATGGTTATAGACTTTCTGATTACAACAGAGCAAATGATAATGATGTTGAAATGCAAGATGTTCAACAATTGATTTCTGATTTTTCTTCACTTAACACTGGAGGATATGAGTCTCATGGTCATGGATTTGATTATCATTCATCATCTTTGACATATGGTCAAAATTATGAATATGATTCATCATCATCTGCATATAATCATGATATAACTTTGGGATATGGTTCATCTTACTTATCATCTTCACAGATTGATTGGCGTCCTCCAACATACAATATAAAAGATTTTGAAAAATTTAAGAGGAAATATGATAATTTTTATCGTTCTCACATGACTTGAATTGATTATTGTGACTATGTGGAGAGACATTATCAATTTCTTTTTAGATTATATCCAAGTTCTCGTTATCTACCTTCTAGACATTATACTTTTAATTGATTTAAACTATCTAATAATCTTTGTTGATATTGTATTGTATAATTTGAGACTTTGACTATAATATGTAATTTGTATTAAATGTTTATATATGTTAAATGTTATCAAATTTTATGAACGTTAATTATATCAATATTATTTGAATAATAATATTATTATTTAACACTATGTTATTTAAATTTATATATCTATATTCTTAATAGTATATTAAGATCCTTTAAAATTAGAAAAAAAATTGTTTACAATTATTTGAAACATTTCTTTAAAATTCTTTCGTTTCCATGAAATTTTCAAAACGTTTCAAAACGTTTTCAATTTTAGAGTTACCAAAACAATACCTCGAAACGAAATTTAGTTCCATGACAGAAAGTAAAAATAATTTTTTTCTATTTTTGTTTTTCTATTTTAAAAACAACTTGTTTTTAAAATTTGTTTATGAAACAATAATAAAAAATAGTTATCAAATGATTTTTTTTTATTTTAAAAATAATTAAAAATAAAAAATAATTTTTAAAAATTAGAAACAAACAGCCCTTATATTCTCTTAAAAATATCTTCTCTGAAATGTCAATTTATTTTCCGTCAAGCACACAAACGTAATTTTGAAATATTATTCTTTTGCTAATTTTTGTCTTATCACTATCACGCGGTTTCCTCTTAACGTAAAGACTATTATTATATACGATCTATTCAAAGTCATATTCAGGAAAAAAAAATTCTCTATCCTAAAAAATAAAAAATAAAAATACAGAGTAATGCTAAATCTAATTAAATATAGACTTGGTAAATAGAAAAGAACAATGCTAGTCATTTTATAAGTCGGTCTAATTGCGACTTGCAAAATATAGAATGGTCCTAGTTATACGTTTTAAGCAAATATTTTATATGACTAATATCATATTTTAAATTATAGTTGTTAGTTAATTCTTGAGGATTCACATTAATTTTGTTTATGTTTTTGGTGAATATATCATTACGACCCCAACCTTACTCTAAAAATGGGTAACGCTGGTTTCGACTTTCGAGCAAGTCAAATGCTGGCGCTAGAATTATTCTTATTTATTTATTTTCTTAAAGCTTTCCTTTGGCTTATACTGGAAGTTTCACGTTAACACTGTTAATATCTCCCAGTTTGCGTGAAAATGAAATTACGTTGAAATTTGAATCAGTGAATATGACTATAAATTAGAACAAGATGAGGCATTGTAGCATAGGCATTGAACAAGATTTATAGGAGATGGGTCTCTCTTTCCCTTACCAATTCCTCGTGGTCCTTGTATTGATCGTCTCCCTTTTGTTCATGCATTCCATTCCAGTTAGTGCAGGTTTGTCTACCCATTAAAACACACGAACATGCCAAAATATTCAAATTCATGATTGCAATATTTGTGTACAGTTTTCCATGCCTGGTAGATGATCCATTATATTGAATATATCTTCTTCATGATGGTCGAGTTTTGCAGATTTGATGATGTTAACGAGGAAACTGGGTCGGTTGCCCAGCTCACCTCCTCCACCCACGGACGCTTCATCCCCTGGTCACCATAGAGCTTTTTAATGGAAGAGAATGAAAGTAGTACGCAGCTCTACACTCCCCACTATATGAGAATAAAGAATTCACTAAGGTTTTGAAGGATTCTTTGCAAGTAGCAAATTTTATAAATAATTAAGTGAAAAGATTCAAAAGAAAGAGCTGTAAATTTGTTATTTAGACTGTTTTAATAATAATAATTGTTTGTTTGGTGGTGGTGCTTTTGTCAGTTAAGTTCGAATCCGAGTTCTTAATGCTTAAAAATTGAAATTAACAATCATACACGAATTCAGGATGGACTCCCGCCTCTCTTCTGGCTTTTATGCTTCAAAGTAACCAATTCAGAGTATCTAAATATATATATATATTCCCTCATTTTATCTCCAACAGCAAACTACAAAAGCCAAAACAAAAATGGGCAAAACCCATTTTGATGCCATTGTCACTTGTCAGTTAGTAATCAATTTAATTTTTCTGTTTTGGCTTTCTATCCGACTATCCCATCATGAGACATATAACTGTCATTATAAATAAGAATTAGAATTTCAACAATAGTGATTAATATTAACATAAAAAAAGTAAGTGAATCGATCAAGTAACCAAACTCTAAAGAAAGATCATTATTTATTGTCTAAGACCATACATATCGATAAATAGAACTGTTATTGATTTGATGAATAGATAGATTCACCGAAAAAATCATAACTATACTTAACAATAAAATACCAGAAAAAGCCCACATACGTCGAATATTCTTTGTTGCCGTGGAAAAAAGGAGAAGTCCCACTTCTATTAATATAAGAACTGGAAGTGGAATGAAAGGTATCATCCATGAATATTGATATGTATATTCTATACAATAATAATAATAATAAAAAAATTATTCTTAATTTTTAATGAGTTTTGTTTCTTATTCGCCAATTTTATCTCTTTTGAAAGGGTTCAATTAATAAAAAAATTAAGATTCAAATAAAAATATAATTTTTTATTGTTAATTATTCTTAAGTTTTGTCCAAAATTTTCCATAATTCAAAGTACGAAGTTAAAATGTGTCAAATAATATAACCAAATTACTAGTGAAAAATAAACTTTTTTTTTGTCTTGTTTAATTATCTTCGTTTTGCCATTGTTGATTTTGTTGGCTAATGCCAATTTCAGTTGTTCTCATGCTACTACCTAAGGGCATGCCTGACATTGGTTGATGCAGGTATTTGATGCCATCACAAATGATGTAGTTTGTCATGGGGATGAGAATGTCATAAAGGAAGGATACAAAAGTTTTCCAAGTGGGCACACGTCATGTAAGTAGATTATCTATTTCCTAATATTCGGCTATTCATGAACCACCACTCCCACAAGTTAATCAGGCATGGCATTGTATAAAGGCTTACATTTGGCATATGTCTCATCCTCTCATTGTGACTAACCATTATCATGTAGAAGTTGGTGATCATCTTTAGTTTTCTCTCATGCTTTGTTTCAAAGATATTCTTGCCTAGTAACAAAAATCTGTCTAACTATATATTGTCAAGGGATGAAGCCATTTGTATCATGACTAAACAGCGGACACATCGGATGAGTCATGATTCTCTTAGCAATGCAACCAAGGGATAAGGCATTGTTAGTTGTTTTTGACAATTGTGTGTTAACTAATTAAAAATTTTACCGAAGAGAAGAGAAAAATGTGCTGGGAATAAAATCTACTGTTGCTTATACAATGCTGGGTCATGAAGATATTATTCAATAGCTGCAGAAAACACAAACATTCTGAGCAACTCCTTTTAGACATGTGTATTTTCCAAACCATATAATTTTTGGCCAAGGGATAATTATTTCATGCATCAACACAAGATATCCTTATAATCTCAAAGTCAGAAATCTTGTTTGAAGAAACATTTCTCCATTTAATTAAAATTGAATATACCATCAATTTTGAACCAAAGCGTGCTTTTGCACATATATAAGAAAACAGCCTGGCATCTGGTTCATCGTAAATTTTAAAGATGGAGAGGAGAGTTTTATTATCCTGCGTTAGTGTACTTTAATGAAATTTGGTACTGCAAATTTGATTGTCCAAATCAAATAATGTGCATATGTGCACGCTCGCGTGTGTGTGCATGTGTGTTTTGTTTCATGGCTAAAAATAATGGAACAATGGGGTTTAATTTAATTATGGTCATTTAAATGCAGGGTCCTTTGCAGGTTTTGCTTTTCTTGCATGGTATTTAGCAGGAAAAATTAGAGTGTTTGATCGCAGAGGTCATATTGCCAAACTCTGTCTTGTACTGCTTCCTTTACTTCTTGCTGCTTTTGTGGGAGTTTCCCGGGTTGATGACTACAGGCATCATTGGCAGGATGTGTTTG
The DNA here is from genome assembly GCA_037074535.1 of Gleditsia sinensis. Taxonomy (NCBI): domain Eukaryota; kingdom Viridiplantae; phylum Streptophyta; class Magnoliopsida; order Fabales; family Fabaceae; genus Gleditsia; species Gleditsia sinensis. The sequence continues at coordinate 32,219,510 of CM073474.1, read as the reverse complement.
CTGGAGGGCTAATAGGTTGGTAATTGCAATGTATCAAAATCCAGTGGCTATTTAAAAATCATTTCTGTATAATAAATACCTAAGCGATTCAAAGGGATGGGTGACTTTCGTTTGGACTCTGGATATTTCTTTCTGCAGGGAGTACTGTGGCTTCAATCTGCTACTTGCTACTCTTTCCTTTTCCTCACCAAGCAGGCATGTATTTTTGTTTCCAACTACTTTATAAATTGTTTCAATCTGTAAAACAAAACTTGTTGCCTGCTAGACTGTAGGAACTGGGGAATATTTAGTGTTGTGATATTGTAAGTGATGGTATTTGACCTTGGTGATCTCATCCAAAAAACGATAGGTCATACTCAATTTTCAGCCACAGTAGTTTTGTACCACTGGAATTTACTAAAGTTCCATACCTGTAGTTGGAAAATTATTGGGTGGGCTTTATAACTTGTTTCTAAACATGGTTCATGAGGATGATTTAACTACCAGACTTCAAAATCAACAGATTAATAGCTGATAAAAAAAAAATTCGGTATTCTACATAATTGAGGTGCCAAACAATAGTTGTATAATCCCAGTACAAATATTCTAGTTCTTGATCTCTGGGTTTCTGCTTTTTTCCAAACGCGCAGGTTGGGCGCCTCATGCTTATTTTGAAATGTTGGGCAAAACAGAAGGTACTTTCATGGAGGAGGACTATCTTCGTATTCCGCAATCAGAACTTAAATCTGCAAATGCAAAAAGCTCACAGGATTCAACTCTGAATATGGAAGCCCTGGAAAGTGGCACAAGATACTGATTGCTGACTTCTAGCTTCAGTCAAAAGAAATTTGGTGCTCTTCAGTTGTTGTATATTAAGTGTTGCCATAGGCATAAGCATATATATAAATTACATTTACGTATTTACATGTAAAAATGTAGTTGTGACTATTTGGTATAACTCATAAAGTGGGGAACTCATGCCGAGAGCCCCAAACCATGACACAACGTATTCGTTACTTCTCAATTTGAAACTCAACTGATATTAGTAAATATTTTGGACTCACACTAAAACTTATTTTGCTGCCTTGACCTTCCTTCCTTGTTGCATTTTCGTTGGGTCCATGGAAAAAATCCCTCTAAACATCTTCATTTTATAATTACCTGCAATGAAGTTTTAAGAAAAATGTCTCTTGTTGCAGAATCTATTTTTATTAATAAAGCATTTTTTTTTCAAGGGCAAAGCCGTGAGTCTAATTTCCAGTTGGGTTAGCTAAGATTTGATTTTCTAAATCAACATTTCCTGCTAACTACCGTAACTTATGTTTCAGGAATTTTCTCCACGTAAATGCTAGCTAGTACACAATTTTCCAAAAGAGAAAAAACGAAACGAATGAAGAAGACAGCATGTAGGAGTATTCTGCTCCTGACAATGACTTTACTTCTGGTTAATTGGCTCTTTCCTCATTAACGTGCGCTAAACCTAACATTTGTAATCAATAACAATTATTAGCCGCAGATACTATTATTTTCGTTACTATACAATTGTGTTATGTAACTGTAGTCTTAGCGGCCATAGCAACATACACGAGAAGCTTCCATTGTTTGCCACGATTCCACTATTTTGCTTTGCATGGATTCATTGTTTCTAGGCTTAAAATGTAACATAAATTGCACTACATTTCGGCAGAATGAAAAATGACTTCCAGGGAGCATCACTATAAATATGAATGACGTAAAGCAAGATTTGCAGCACTATACATAGAATACATTCCTTTTAAGAGTAGGAAATGAGCCTCTCTTGTCTTTTCCATTCCCTCCATGTGCTTGCATTGATCATCTTCCTCTTACCATCGTGCAGGCAATTTAATCAAGTTCATGCAGGTTTGCCCCTTGCTATGTATACTTCATTTTAGTTAATCTAAATCCTAATTACTCTCAATTAGTTTTTTTTAGTACATAAGAATGACAATAAAGATAGATTATTCCAACAATTTCAATCAAGCGTTCATGACATACATACGATTTTTTTTTTTAATTTCACACTCCACTCTATTAAATTCAAAATATCTATATATAGTTCGTAGTACAATGCATCCAAGCAATTATGACATATGCGATTAAAAATTATGTTAATTAATCGAAGTTACCTTTTTCCTTGAAGGTTTTTAAATTAAGAGTAGAGTGCTTTTTGGTTACTTTAGCGTTAAGTTAAGAAGAGTCGTAAAAGAAATATGAGAGGAAAAATTAACGGGAAATTAGTTGTAGTCTTGTAGAAAATTGTCGTAATTTTCTGAATTCCTTCTATTTTTTTCAAGAAAACATTTGGCGACTAATAGTAAATACCCTAACTTGAACCACTTTTAAGTGCTAAATGATGAGTTTCATTTTTTTGAGGATATGTTGACCCTTCGGAAGTTCCTTTAAAGAAAAAAGAAAATCTTCGGAAGTTGTCATATTATGTCAAGAAAACCTGTTACTTTTTTGTTTTTTGGTCAATACAAAACCTGTTACAAATAAACAACTATCAAATTGGGTGTGTTTTTGCAGATATGAAAATAGGCAAAGTGGGCAACTTTCCAAGTCCACCCCCGGCTCCCACTATGGCTCCGCCTAGTCATCCACATCATCGTAAGGTTTGAACAGGTCCACACTGAGAAGCGGCCTGTCTGTCTTAACAGATGCATAGTGTTTTTATTTCTCTCCAGATTTTAGACGAGAGCATATGATCGTATATCCCGTTCGGTGAACAAATATTTTAACGTCTAATAGAATAAGCATTTTTCGTGTAAAAGGTTCTTTTTGGTATAATTAAGAATAACACTTAATTAAGAGATAGTTAATATTTTAGTTTTCTGAAAACTGGAACGGGATTTCATTTGGAGGTCGAGTGAATTTATGAAACCATTTGTCTGAGACAATCAAAACACGAAGGTGGAAGTGAACTTATCACTTCTCCAGATAAATCATTGCATTGAAGGATTGAATTTTTCTTTTATTTATTTTGAGTTCTGTATTTAATTTTATTAAGCGGTAAACAATTTATTTAACCAAAGGTTTTATTATACAAACAAACATAAAATTAGAAGATTACGTAAGTTTTAAAAAGAACGTCATTAGGTCTAGCTTAAGCAAGAAAAAAAAAATCAAACAGACAAACACAAGGGATCTGCAGCAAAAGATAGTAGTGGCAAAGAAAGACCATTTCAATCAAAACATATATAAAATAGGCACAGCACGTTTACATTCTCAATAATGTCAAAAAAGAAAGGCGTACGTACGTTAACATTTCTCTCACTCAGCAACGCATGGCGTTTGCATTAAATATTTTCTTTAATAGAGCCTACAAAAAAAATATGATATTAAAATATTGCACTTTTTTTTTTGAAAAAATATTTACTATTTATGGTTTTATGGATTTTAACTATTTTTAATATGAAACGGATCGAACATATCCTTCACAATTTAATTAATGTATTTAAACCCCATGCTTGATGAATCGTTTCACTGCGTCTGGTAGAAATTCTTAAAAGAATGGCCGGAGAGAAAATTCTCACTTTCGTGTTTATGTTTATCTTTGTCGATATCATCCTCCATGCAGGTATTTTTCATGGTCTTCGTTTTACACTGAAACTTTTATTCAAATTTTCATTCTCACAAAGAGTGTACGTACGTACGCCATGCATTCAGGATTTATTGGAGTTTACGGAGAAAAATGCTATTGGGGATTATCTTGACCCAGGTTGCGAAGATACTAGTTGCAATAATACAACATGCCAAAATGACTAAAGACGAGGAAACACGTTTGTCACTGCTTGCTATTGTTAAAATTAAAAATCAAATTATTTATTAATAATTAATTAGCTGTATCTAAACATGAACCCTCCAACATTTGACGTTAATTGGAGATGGTTTTTTGGCATCATAATAACCATGAAGAAGATTTTATTTGCGTAAAATTTTCCAAGATAGATAATGAAGAGAGAAGTGAAGAAATTAAAGTAAAATAATAATTTGTATACATTATTTTTATCAACCATTCTTAATGGCCTTGTAAAAGACCCCTAATGCCTGAAGGAAACATGATAATTAATAAACAAAGGCGTACACTTTCTGTTTTTTAAGGTGATCATAATAACTGAGCACCGAATGATCTAGAAGACAAATAAACTTGAAACTCAAGGCTTGACAATGTGCTTAATTAAAGGGCCAACAATTGAAGAATTAAGACGTGGGGCAGGAATAAGGGAGCCACCGGATGGAACCAATAATTTTTTTTCTGTATAAATTAATTTAGATGTTAATTAAGTGATGGCATTCACTCGGGTTCACATTTTTAATTAAATGGTGGCAAATTAAATGACTATATAAAAGCTAATGTCATATTCTTGGGTACTTGGTTTCAATTCTCAGGCCTTCAAAAGATTAGAATAATTTGTTTGGGCACTGGGGTTGAGCAGGTCAAATGTTAACACTACATTTTTCTATCATTTATTTATTTATTTTTCTTACGTCCATGCCGTCTGGTTTTCTCTTCTGAATGCGAAATTCTATGTTTGAAAATATGCACAATTGATGAACTAATTAAATCCATTTTTGTGGGACGAGCGACGCTATAAATTTGAATACGGAGGCAAAGGTACTAGGTACGTAGCATTACCATCGACTCAAGAAGATTGGAGATCGATGAGGGTGTCTTCTCTTTGCCATATCCTAATACTCGCTCCTTCTATTCATTGCCACCGCTCAAGCTTGTGCAGGTTTGTAATTTGAAACATGCAAATATTGAAACCTATCTTTTGATTTTCTGTACAGATTGGATGCCTCTCTGTTTAACATATATTATAGTACCATCAAAATAATATTGGAAAAGAAAAATGAATCGGAAATTTCAATCACAATTTATATGGAGTTGTTAAGTAGTCTGGCCTTCAATATTTTGCAGACATGAAGATGAGGAAACTGCTTCAATTGCCAAGTCCACCACCTCCGCCGCAAGGAGCTACGCCTGTGGCTTATAGGCCTCCTATGTAGTAGAATTATTTCCCAGAATTAATGAAGAGAATAAGGATGTGTGTGTTTCTTGGGGCTAGCTGGCTGCTCAACCACAACCAGCTATTATGGCAACTTCATACTACTAGGGTTCTTAGTTGGATTAGGAAATGTGAACCATTACTCTGTCATAATTGAATATAGACAATAGTACTGATTTCTCAAAACTGCGGGAATATTAAGGCTTGTTTGGTAGTTTTTTCAAGTGTTTTTGTTTTATTATTTTTTAAAAACTTTTTTTTAAAACAATGTTAAAAACAGTTTTTTTAGAACAAAAATATAAAAAACTTGTTTGAATGTAAATTTTGAAATTAATGTTTGAGAATATAATGGTGTGATTTGCATGATGGTTGAAGATTAATTTTGGTAAAGTATTTACAACTTTGTATACTTTTTTTTATTTTAAAAAAAAATTAAAAACAGTTTTACACAAAAACAAGGAAAACAATAAAATGGTATTTCTTGAAAACTATTTTTTAAGTTATACTTTTACAAAAAATTTTTTAAAAATAATTTATAAAAATAATATGACAAATAAATTTTTTTGTTTTTATAAAACAAAAAAAAAATTAAAAAAAAAACTGTTTTGAAAACAGTTTCCAAATAAATCCGTACAAATCCTACCCCTTCCCCTATTTATGTTGTCATAAGACTTTGTTTTATTTCGTTGTTGTGCTTTTAGAGCTCCTACTAGGGAAATGATTTATTGTTGCCACTTCCTCGGCCCTTTCTTTATAACTGGCTGTGGCTAATGAAGATCTACCAATTAATACTAAACTACGGAGACCTTTGGTAACAATTTCTTTTGATTTAATTTATTGTCATTTATTTTTAGATAGTATTTTAAATATTTTAACAAAAAAATCATTTTTATTGGATAATTAATCCCCATTTTTTTAAAAAAATCAAATAACTTAATCATAAAATTATTTGATAAAAGTAAAATAAAAAATAAAAAAAATTCTCCACGAGACTGGATTAGACTCATGGCTCTCACGGACCACAACCCTGACCCGGCAGGGAACTGGACCCAGGCCCAGATCGATTCGTGAGAGGAAGAGAACGTAAAATTCGTAATGGAACCCATCTCCCTCCCTCCCCCTTTTTTTTTTTTTTTTGTTATTCTTTATTTGAATATGAATCTTCAATATTTTCTCCTTCCAATAATTTTTTTTTCGACCTTTTTTTCTTGTTTTAAGAAATATTCTTAGATAAATTTTTTTCTTCTTACTAAAAAAAATTCAGTACTAAATAATATAGTGGAAGATCTACACTTTATTTTTTAAATTTATGATATTTTAAATTTAAAAGAAAAACGATATGTAAAAATTTCAACTTTTTAAAAAAATTAAGAGGTATGTTATCTTTTTATAATTTTTTTTAAAATATCTAATAGGTTATAATTTGGTTATTTTTTGTAATATTTAATTAATTACGATTAGAAAATATATTATCTTTTAATTTGATATTTTCATTTTTTTTTTCAGAATTACAAACTTAATTTATATTATATTTTCTTATTGTGCCATGATAAGATTTCAGACTCTTGTGTTTGATTATTATATATAATTATCTTTAATCTATAAAAAAAATGATAAAGAGTAATAATTTAAGTTAATTATGAACTGTAATTATTATATAATAATTATTAAATACAATTTAATATTTTATTCATGCTATTAATTATTTCATGTGTGATTAATCAAAGCATTTATTGAATGAATATGCTCTTTAGTAAATTTTATTCTATGATATATTAATTAAAAATTTTAAATGCCTTTTTTATTAAAATTATTAATAAATTAATTATATTTATTAAATTAATATTTTAATAAAAATAATAAAATATAGTAGAGATGTATAAAGTGAATTAAATTTTATAATGACTAATTTTTTCTTTTGTAAATAAGGTACAACTAATTATTTATTTATTTTAAAATAAAATAATTAATAAATTACTTATATAATAAAAAAAATTTAAACTTGTAAAAATTTATATGACTTAAAAGAAAAATTAAACAACTTCATATTTGTAAGGATTTGGATCTCTGACGTCATTCTGTAATATTTAATATTTATATTATAAGCATTTAATAGCACAACAAATTAAAATATTATTCTATATTTAATATTTACGGTATAATAACTAGAATTCATGATAAATCTGAGTTCATGAGATCACTAACTCAATGTTTTATTCATAATCATAAGAAATAAACATACAGGTTGGCATGCAACCATATATGCAATACAAAATTTTAGGCAAATCATGTGGGAGTTGTTGTTTATTGTTGTTTTTCGCTTAACATTATAAATATGTTTGTTTGTATATTCTTTTTGCGTATATTGATCTTGAAATGCCAATTCCTCTAATTTAATTTGTCAACTAATTAGCTATTAAAAAAATAAGTATAAAAAAATGATATGCTAATTCTTAATCTTATAAAAAAAAACTCAGAACAATAAGGGTATATGGATTAAAAAATATCTATATATCCTCCATTTATAAGTTCATTTTTGCATAAATAGTTAATTAGCTGTATTTAAACATGAACCTTTTACACCGTGACGAGACTTAAGATGAATAAATTGAAATCTTGAGTGTTCAACGTTAGACTTTGGAAATGATAGTTACATCGTACTATTACCAAACACAAGTTTTTTTTTCACATATTGCCAATATATATTAATTCACTCATGCATTAATCTCTATTTTTCAAAGAATTTGAATAATATAAATAACGAAGAGAGAAGCGAAGAAATTAAAGAATAAAATAAAACATACCTATTGTTAATTAAATTTTTTTTATATAAAATTATCACTGCGGTTTCATTCATTGTTAACCAATATTGGAGGCGAAAGACAGTGGTTTTCAATATGTTGAATGTTTTAAGTCATTTTCTTGGTCGGGGTGCCCGGTTTCAGATTTCAGGCCTTTAAAAGATTTGATTAGTTTGCTTGGGAACTGGGGTACGTAGTTGAGCTGGTCAATTGCTAACACTACATTTTCCTTTAATTTCCGTTTTTTCTAAGTCAATGGTAGCTGTTAAGACTTTGATTTTGTGCATGGGAACATATGTTTGAAAATTGATGAACTAATTAAATCGAGGTAGGGTCCATTTTTGTTGGATGAAAGACACTATAAATTTGAATTCGACGGAGGCAAAGGTACCAGTTAGCGAGGAAGCATTACCATCGATTCAAGAAGACTGGAGATCGATGGGTGTGTCTTCTCTTCGCCATATTCTAATAGTGCTTCTATTCATTGCCTCCACTGTTTTCATGCTGTCCACTCCCGCTAGTAGTGCAGGTTAGTTTTTGTTATAATAACTTACAACAGTATTAGTTCATTTTGGTATCCATATATATATATATATATATATATATATATATATATTTATTGCTTATTAATTTCTCACGCATGCCTCTCTCTTTAATATAATACCAGCCTCTGGAAATTTCGGTCTTAATTGATATGGACTTGTTGAATGTCTTGTCATAATTTTGCAGACATGAAGATGAGGAAACTGGGTGTGTTACCAAGTCCACCACCTGCACCGCAAAAAGCTACAGAGCAGTCTCCGGGTCACAATTGATATGGACTTAGCTGCCGTCGTCTCAGAATTAAGAGTAATAATGATGTGTGTTTCTTGGGGGGTGCTTGGCTGCTCAACCACAACCATAGTTTTGCAGCTTGTATGAGGGTTCATAATATATAGGAAGTTTGAACCTTTACTTTGTCATAATTTAATATAGAAAAAAACAATAGCGTTGATTTCTCAAAACTACAGTCTTGAGTCTTCCCCAGTTTCTTTCTGTTGTTATAAGATTTTGTTTGTTGGTTTGTTTTTCCTTTCCTTCTTTTCGGCTTTAATAAGTGATCTACCTATAAAAGATTTTATTGGATATTGTATAATTTCCAAAAATAAAATTAAAAATAATAGATAATGAATTAATTCTGTATCTATATATTGCAAACTTCAATTCAAAATAATATGGACATGCACGGTTTAGTTTATATAAATGAGAGAACCTAAGAAATCAAATAGCACAAGTAACAAGCTAATAGAAAACCACTAATTAAAGTAAATGTGTCAATGGATCACATAATTTAAAATATAATTTTTAGTGTATTTTTATTATTTTATTGCATAATCAATTAGTAAATTATAATTTTATAAGAATTTCTCAACTGAAATTGCTAATGGCTTCCTTTCCTTAGAGGAAATTAAGCACTTAATAGGCCTGGGCCGTACACTAAGCCGCAGCTAGCCTCAGCTCCATTGTCGGTATTTTTTGGTTTTTGAATTCTGAATTGGATCACCATTAAGTTCTGTTAATTGTAAGGCATAGAGCCAAGCCGCGAGCTTAAAATGAGCGATTGCAAACAATTAATAAGACAGATTATGTGAATGAGAGCTAAAAAAATAATAATTGAACTGCTAATTAATTCAGTTAGATGTTACGGTTCTATTATGAATTATTTCAATGGTGGGAAAAGGCGATACGATTTCATTTTCGATGTTTTTGAGGTCAAAACTCCAGCCATATTCTGGTTTCGCTTCTTAAACCTTAAAAATATTAGAATAATTAGATTGAGCTGGTCTAATGCTAGCTGACACTTTTTTTAAAGAAAAAAAAAATCGACATCAGCGCTTCCTAGGTGTACCGTGTACGTGCGGAATTGGCGAACCAATAAATATAACATCCATTTTTCTGTGATGACTCTATAAATGTGGTTGCGATGAAGCCAGGGTAGGTAGCTAGCTAGCCTCCCAGAAAAAGGAGATCGATCCATGGGTGTGTCTTCTTCTCTTTACCATTTTGTAATATTGGTGCTTCTGATTGCCTCCAGTTTTGTTATCCAGCCCAGTGAACGTGGTTTAGGTTTGTGTTTAATTTGTCAGAGATTGAGTTTCTCTCATCCAACATAAATAATGATGATAATGAAATGGCGATTTTGCAGGCATGATGTTGAGTAGGAAATTGAGTGCGGTGTTGCCAAGTCCACCACCTCCGCCGAGTCTAGCACCTCCTATTCTCTTTAATGCTCCCCTTCCTGCCCCTCCTCCGTCTCTATTAGAATAAACCAATTACTCAAATAAGCAACTCATCCATTATATCACCGAGTCCCCTATCCTTGTTTCTCCCCTTTATGCTTTTATTTTTTTTTACGCTTTTTTAGCCTATCTGTGTTCCTACAAAAATTATATACGAAGTGAATAACAATAATTTATGTCAGAGTGATATTTTTTTTCATTCTTTGATTTACTTTTACATAATTTATGTTTTTTCAATTTAGATATTTCTTATGATTATTAATATTTGGCAGAAAATATCATAATAGTGGGAATTGGTGTTGTAGGGCTTTATCCCGAGGGAAGGGCCCTTGGGAAATTCTCGGAACCCTAGGCCCAGGAATAAATGAGTAGAGGTGAACAAAAATTGAATCAGACCGAACTAAATTGAAAAAATCGAATCGAACTGATCAAAAACTGATTAAAATTGATTTAATTCGATTTTTTTTAAAAAAATTGACCGGTTCGATTCCGTTTGGTTCGGTTGAGATGGTCCAACCGAACCAAACCGAACCGAATCAAATTATTTTTAATATATTTAATTTATATTATTAAATTTATTTTTTATTATATTTTAAAAATATTTTACATAATTTTTTTAAAATTTTTTGAAATGGGCTCAAAAAATTCAAAATAAGTCCAAAAATTAAAAAAAAAATTAGGCCCAACAAAATTCAAATGGGCCAAAAATTAAAAAAATTTGACAAAATTTTTTTTTTTTAAAATAAACCGAACCAACAGAACCTCGGTTGGTTGAACCCCAACCGAACCGAATAGGTCTAATTTTTTTTTTTTTTGTGGTCAGTTCGGTTTGGTTGAGGTCCAAAACTGAACCGAACCGAACATGTTTACACCCCTATAAATGAGGGTTTAAAATGCCACAAAGCATTATTCAACCATCTTTTATGACTTTGAGAAATTAGCAGCCATAGCAACAGAACAAGACAGTCCCATCAATAACGGAATGATTTGTGGTGAAGTTTCATAGTTTCATTTTAATTTCATTTACCACCGTATTTGGACCGCCATTGCATAATCCACGGAGGGGACCAATTTTGAGAAGACTTATAATAACTAAGGTTAGGCCTAAGGGTTCCATACTTCCATTGCGTACAAATAGGATTCACAAAAGGTACATTTCTATTAAATATTTTCAATATTTTTTTGTCTCTATATAAGATCCTTCCAAAAATAAAAATAAAAATAATATTTTTTTTCTTAACATACCATATACTAAAGAATTATATTATATAATAAATTTACCTAAAGATGTTGTTTTTAAACAACTACTTTACTAAAAATAATATCTAAAAGTTTATATTCTCTTAAAATTATATTCTCTGAAATGTCAATTTATTTTCTGTCAAACACACAAACGTAATTTGAAATACTATTCTTTTTCCATGATATGCTAATTTTAGTCTTATCACTATCACGCGGTTTTCTCTTAATGTAAAGACTATTATTATATACGATCTATTCAAAGTCATATTCAAGAAAAAAAAATCTCTATCCCAAAAAAAAAAAAAAAATACAGAGTAATGCTAAATCTAATTAAATCTTAATCATATAGACTCGGTAAATAGAAAAGAACAATGCCAGTCATTTTGTAAGTCGGTCTAATTGCGACTTGCAAAATATAGAATGGTCCTAGTTATACGTTTTAAGCAAATATTTTATATGACTAATATCATATTTTAAATTATAGTTGTTAGTTAATTCTTGAGGATTCACATTAATTTTGTTTATATTTTTAATTTGGTGAATATATCATTACGACCCCAACCTTACTCTAAAAAATTCTCTATCTTAAAAAATAAATAATAAAAATACGGAGTAATGCTAAATCTAATTAAATATAGACTTGGTAAATAGAAAAGAACAATGCCAGTCATTTTGTAAGTCGGTCTAATTGCGACTTGCAAAATATAGAATGGTCCAAGTTATACGTTTTAAGCAAATATTTTATATGACTAATATCATTTTAAATTATAGTTGTTAGTTAATTCTTGAGGAGACACATTAATTTTGTTTATATTTTTTTGGTGAATATATCAATAACATCCCAACCTTACTCTAAAAATGGGTAGCGCTGGTTTCGACTTTCGAGCAAGTCAAATGCTGGAGCTAGAATTTTTTTTTTTTTTCTTAAAGCTTTTCTTTGGCTTATACCGGTAGTTTCACGTTAACACTGTTAAAATCTCCCAGTTTGCGTGAAAATGAAATTACGTTGAAATTTGAATCACTGAATATGACTATAAATTAGAGCAAGATTAGGCATTGTAGGATAGGCATTGAACAAGATTTATAGGAGATGGGTCTCTCTTTCCCTTACCAATTCCTCATGGTCCTTGTATTGATCGTCTCCTTTTTGTTCCTGCATTCCATTCCAGTTAGTGCAGGTTTGTCTACCCATTAAAACACACGAACATGCCAAGATATTCAAATTCATGATTGCAATATTTGTGTACAGTTTTCCATGCTTGGTAGATGATCCATTATATTGAATATATCTTCTTCACGATGGGTGAGTTTTGCAGATTTGATGATGTTAACGAGGAAACTGGGTCGGTTGCCCAGTTCACCTCCTCCACCCATGGACCCTCCATCCCCTCATCAACATAGAGCTTTTTAATGGAAGAGAATGAAAGTAGTACGCAGCTCTCCACTCCCCACTATATGAGAATAAAGAATTCACTGAGCTTTTGAAGGATTCTTTGCAAGTAGAAATTTTATAAATAATTAAGTGAAAATATTCAAAAGGAAGAGCTATAAATTTAGACTGCTTTAATAATAATAATAATAATAATAATTGTTTGTTTGGTGGTGCTGCTTTTGTCAGTTAAGTTCGAATCCGAGTTCTTAATGCTTGAAAATTGAAATTAACAGTCATACACGAATTCAGGATGGACTCCCGCCTCTCTTCTGGCTTTTATGCTTCAAAGTAACCAATTCAGAGTATCTAAATATATATATTCCATCATTTTATCTCCAACAGCAAACTACAAAAGCCAAAACAATAGTGATTGATAATTCTTCTGTTTTGATGCCATTGTCACTTGTCAGTAAGTAAAACCCATTTTGATGCCATTGTCACTTGTCAGTAAGTAATCAATTTAATTCTTCTGTTTTGGCTTTCTATCCGACTATCCCATCATGAGACATATAATTGTCACTATAAATAAGAACTAGAATTCCAACAATAGTGATTAATATTGACATAATAGAGGTAAGTGAATCGATAAAGCAGCCAAACTCTAAAGAAAGATCATTATTTATAGTCCAAGAACATACATATTGATAAATAGAACTGATTGATTTGATGAACAGATAGATCCACCGAAAAAATCATAACTACTTAACAATAAAACACTAGGAAAAGTCCACATATGTGGAATATTTTTTGTTGCCGTGGAAAAAAGGAGAAGTCCCACTCCTATTGACATAGGAACTGGAAGTGGAATGAAAGGTATGATCCATGAATATTGATGTGTATATTCCATACAATAATAATAATAATAATAAAAGAAAAAAAAATTATTCTTAATTTTTTATGAATTTTGTTTTTTATTCGCCAATTGTGTGTTAACTAATTAAAAAATTTACCGAAGAAGAGAAGAGAAAAATGTGCTGGGAATAAAATCTACTGTTGCTTATACAATGCTGGGTCACGAAGATATTATTCAATAGCTGCAGAAAACACTAACATTCTGAGCAAGTCCTTTTAGACACGTGTATTTTCCAAACCATATAATTTTTGGCCAAGGGCTAATTATTTCATGCATCTCCCAACACAAGATATCCTTATAATCTCAAAGTCAGAATACTTGTTTGAAGAAACATTTCTCCATCTAATTAAAATTGAATATACTGTCAATTTTGAACCAAAGCGTGCTTTTATTACCCTGCGTTAGTGTACTTTCATGAAATTTGGTACTGCAAAGTTGATGGTCCAAATCAAATAATGTGTATATGTGCACGCTCGCGTGTGTGTGCATGTGTGTTTTGTTTCATGGCTAAAAATAATGGAACAATGGGGTTTAATTTAATTATGGTCATTTAAATGCAGGGTCCTTCGCAGGTTTGGCTTTTCTTGCATGGTATTTAGCAGGAAAAATTAGAGTGTTTGATCGCAGAGGTCATATTGCGAAACTCTGTCTTGTACTGCTTCCTTTACTTCTTGCTGCTTTTGTGGGAGTTTCCCGGGTTGATGACTACATGCATCATTGGCAGGATGTGTTTGCTGGAGGGCTAATAGGTTGGTAATTGCAATGTATCAAAATCCAGTGGCTATTTAAAAATCATTTCTGTATAATAAATACCTAAGCGATTCAAAGGGATGGGTGACTTTCGTTTGGACTCTGGATATTTCTTTCTGCAGGGAGTACTGTGGCTTCAGTCTGCTACTTGCTACTCTTTCCTTTTCCTCACCAAGCAGGCATGTTTTTTTGTTTCCAACTACTTTATAAATTGTTTCAATCTGTAAAACAAAACTTGTTGCCTGCTAGACTGTAGGAACTAGGGAAGATTCAGTGTTGTGATATTGTAAGTGATGGTATTTGACCTTGGTGAGCTCATTCAAAAAACGATAGGTCATACTCAATTTTCATCCACAATAGTTTTGTACCACTGGAATTTACTAAAGTTCCATACCTATAGTTAGAAAATTATTGGGTGGGCTTTATAACTTGTTTCTAAACATGGTTCATGAGGATGATTTAACTACCAGACTTCAAAATCAACAGACTAATAGCTGATAAAAAAAAATTCGGTATTCTACATAATTGAGGTGCCAAACAATAGTTGTATAATCCCGGTACAAATATTCTAGTTCTTGATCTCTGGGTTTCTGCTTTTTTCCAAACGCGCAGGTTGGGCGCCTCATGCTTATTTTGAAATGTTGGGCAAAACAGAAGGTACTTTCATGGAGGAGGACTATCTTCGTATGCTGCAACCAGAACTTAAATCTGCAAATGCAAAAAGCTCACAGGATTCAACTATGAATATGGAAGCCCTGGAAAGTGGCACAAGATACTGAGTGCTGACTTCTAGCTTCAGTCAAAAGAAATTTGGTGCTCTTCAGTTGTTGTATATTAACTGTTTCCATAGGCATAAGCATATATATAAATTACATTTACGTATGTACATGTAAAAATGTAGTTGTGACCATTTGGTATAACTCATAAAGTGGGGAACTCATGCCGAGAGCCCCAAACCATGACAACGTATTCGTTACTTCTCAATATGGGTGAGCATAAGGTTGGGTTGGGTCGGGTTGATCGGGTTATGAACCCGACCCGACAAAAATTGGATTGAAAAAAGATTACCCGAATCCGACCGAAATTTTAAGCTATCCGAAATTTTTGGGTTGATTTGGGTCGGGTTTATCGGATTATGTTGGTTTTGGTCGGATTAGACCCGATTTTTTTGAAAAAATTTAATCCGTTTCAACCCGCTCACCCAACTCAAATCGACCCAAAATGACTTTTTTTATCGGGTTGGGTTGGGTTAGGTCGAATTTTTGAGTTTTTGCTCACCCCTGCTTCTCAATTTGAAACTCAACTGATATTAGTAAATATTTTGGACTCACACTAAAACTTATTGTGCTGCCTTGACCTTCCTTCCTAGTTGCATTTTCGTTGGGTCCATGGAAAAAAATCCCTCTAAACATCTTCATTTTATAATTACCTGCAATGAAGTTTTAAGAAAAATGTCTCTTGTTGCAGAATATAGTTTTATTAATAAAGCATTTTTTTTTCAAGGGCAAAGCCGTGAGTCTAATTTCCAGTTGGGTTAGCTAGATTTGAGTTTCTAAATCAGCATTTCCTGCTAACTACCGTAACTTGATGTTTCAGGAATTCTCTCCACGTAAATGCTAGCTAGTACACAATTTTCCAAAAGAGAAAAAACGAAACAAATGAAGAAGACGGCATGTAGGAGTATTCTGCTCCTGACAATGACTTTACTTCTGGTTAATTGGCTCTTTCCTCATTAACGGGCGCTAAACCTAACATTTGTAATCAATAATAATTATTAGCCGCAGATATTATTATTTTCGGGACTATACAATTGTGTTATGTAACTGTAATCTTAGCGGCCATAGCAACATACACGAGAAGCTTCCATTGTTTGCCACAATTCCACTATTTTGCTTTGCATGGATTCATTGTTTCTCGGCTTAAAATGTTTCATAAATTGCACTACATTTCGGCAGAATGAAAATTGACTTCCAGGGAGCATCACTATAAATATGAATGATGTAAAGCAAGATTTGCAGCACAACTATCATAGAATACATTCCTTTTAAGAGTAGGAAATGAGTCTCTCGTCTTTTCCATTCCCTCCATGTGCTTGCATTGATCATCTTCCTCTTAGCATCGTGCAGGCAATTTAATCAAGTTCATGCAGGTTTGCCCCTTGCTATATATACTTCATTTTAGTTAATCTAAATCCTAATTACTCTCAATTAGTTTTTTTTAGTACATAAGAATGACAATAAAGATAGATTATTCCAACAATTTCAATCAAGCATTCATGACATACATAGGATTTTTTTTTTTTAATTTCACACTCCCATCTATTAAATTCAAAATATCTATATATAGTTGGGAGTACATAATTTAAAATATAATTTTTAGTGCATTTTTATTATTTTATTGCATAATCAATTAGTAAATTATAATTTTATAAGAATTTCTCAACTGAAATTGCTAATGGCTTCCTTTCCTTAGAGGAAATTAAGCACTTAATAGGCCTGGGCCGTACACTAAGCCGCAGCTAGCCTCAGCTCCATTGTCGGTATTTTTTGGTTTTTGAATTCTGAATTGGATCACCATTAAGTTCTGTTAATTGTAAGGCATAGAGCCAAGCCGCGAGCTTAAAATGAGCGATTGCAAACAATTAATAAGACAGATTATGTGAATGAGAGCTAAAAAAATAATAATTGAACTGCTAATTAATTCAGTTAGATGTTACGGTTCTATTATGAATTATTTCAATGGTGGGAAAAGGCGATACGATTTCATTTTCGATGTTTTTGAGGTCAAAACTCCAGCCATATTCTGGTTTCGCTTCTTAAACCTTAAAAATATTAGAATAAACCAATTACTCAAATAAGCAACTCATCCATCATATCACCGAGTCCCCTATCTTTGTTTCTTCCCTTTATGCTTTTATTTTTTTCTACGCCTTTTTAGCCTATCTGTGTTCCTACAAAAATTATATACGAAGTGAATAACAATAATTTATGTCAGAGTGATATTTTTTTTCATTCTTTGATTTACTTTTACATAATTTATGTTTTTTCAATTTAGATATTTCTTATGATTATTAATATTTGGCAGAAAATATCATAATAGTGGGAATTGGTGTTGTAGGGCTTTATCCCGAGGGAAGGGCCCTTGGGAAATTTTCAGAACACTAAACGGGCCCAGGAATAAATGAGGGTTTAGAATGCCACAAAGCATTATTCAACCATCTTTTATGACTTTGAGAAATTAGCAGCCATAGCAACAGAACAAGACAGTCCCATCAATAACGGAATGATTTGTGGTGAAGTTTCATAGTTTCATTTTAATTTCATTTACCACCGTATTTGGACCGCCATTGCATAATCCACGGAGGGGACCAATTTTGAGAAGACTTATAATAACTAAGGTTAGGCCTAAGGGTTCCATACTTCCATTGCGTACAAATAGGATTCACAAAAGGTACATTTCTATTAAATATTTTCAATATTTTTTTGTCTCTATATAAGATCCTTCCAAAAATAAAAATAAAAATAATATTTTTTTTCTTAACATACCATATACTAAAGAATTATATTATATAATAAATTTACCTAAAGATGTTGTTTTTAAACAACTACTTTACTAAAAATAATATCTAAAAGTTTATATTCTCTTAAAATTATATTCTCTGAAATGTCAATTTATTTTCTGTCAAACACACAAACGTAATTTGAAATACTATTCTTTTTCCATGATATGCTAATTTTAGTCTTATCACTATCACGCGGTTTTCTCTTAATGTAAAGACTATTATTATATACGATCTATTCAAAGTCATATTCAAGAAAAAAAAATCTCTATCCCAAAAAAAAAAAAAAAAAATACAGAGTAATGCTAAATCTAATTAAATCTTAATCATATAGACTCGGTAAATAGAAAAGAACAATGCCAGTCATTTTGTAAGTCGGTCTAATTGCGACTTGCAAAATATAGAATGGTCCTAGTTATACGTTTTAAGCAAATATTTTATATGACTAATATCATATTTTAAATTATAGTTGTTAGTTAATTCTTGAGGATTCACATTAATTTTGTTTATATTTTTAATTTGGTGAATATATCATTACGACCCCAACCTTACTCTAAAAATGGGTAGCGTTGGTTTCGACTTTCGAACAAGTCAACAAAAAAAAAAAAATACTGGCACTAGAATAATAATTATTATTTATTTATTTATTTTCTTAAAGCTTTCCTTTGGCTTATACTGGTAGTTTCTCGTTAACACTGTTAATATCTCCCAGTTTGCGTGAAAATGAAATTACGTTGAAATTTGAATCCCGAATATGACTATAAATTAGAACGAGATGAGGCATTGTAGCATAGGCATTGAACAAGATTTATAGGAGATGGGTCTCTCTTTCCCTTACCAATTCCTCATGGTCCTTGTATTGATCGTCTCCTTTTTGTTCATGCATTCCATTCCAGTTAGTGCAGGTTTGTCTACCCATTAAAACACACGAACATGCCAAGATATTCAAATTCATGATTGCAATATTTGTGCACAGTTTTCCATGATTGGTAGATGATCCATTATATTGAATATATATTCTTCATGATGGGTGAGTTTTGCAGATTTGATGATGTTAACGAGGAAACTGGGTCATTGGCCCAGCTCACCTCCTCCACCCATGGACGCTCTATCCCCTGGTCAAGAAGTAGAGCTATTTAATGGAAGAGAATGAAAGTAGTACGCAGCTCTCCACTCCCCACTATATGAGAATAAAGAATTCACTGAGCTTTTGAAGGATTCTTTGCAAGTAGCAAATTTTATAAATAATTAAGTGAAAATATTCAAAAGAAAGAGCTATAATTTATTAGCTTCTCGACTTAATAATAATAATAATTGTTTGGTGGTGGTGCTTTTGTCAGTGAAGTTTGAATCCGAGTTTGAGCTATTCTTAATGCTTGAAAATTGAAATTAACAGTCATACACGAATTCAGGATGAACTCCCGCCTCTCTTCTGGCTTTTATGCTTCAAAGTAACCAATTCAGTGCATCGAAATATGTATATATATATATATACCATCATTTTATCTCCAAACAGCAAACTACAAAAGCCAAAACCAAAATGGGCAAAACCCTTTTTGATGCCATTGTCGCTTGTCTTTTACATCATGCGGTAAGTAATCAATTTAATTATTCTGTTTTGGCTTTCTATACCCTATCCACAGGGTGGAATACAGAAAGGCACGAAGTGCTCTTCCCCAGCAAAAGCTGCGCTAGTACAGAACTCTTATTAACCTCTTTATCTTCTTGGGCCCTCTTCTCATTCTGTTTCACGTGTAGAAATGTCGTACCTCCCAACAAAAGGAGTAGGAATTTTTTTTGCCGTTCAGGCTTCTGTACGGCTCTAGCCGGAAACGATTCTCTTGAAACTTCTTCATATTATGTCAAGCCCAGCGCAGATTAGTGGGATGTTGTTATACAATACGTTTTAACTCAAAATTGTAGGGCTTTACCCCGAAGGGAGCCCTTCCAGAAATTCTCAAAGGCCTGGGCCAAACCCAGGCCTAAGAGGGGGTTTGGAAATAGTTTTCAACCAGCAATAGACGCGCCTCGGTTAGAACCTCACTAGCTGCGTCATTGCCCCAAGCGCAAAGATAAAATTTCTCTAGAACTCGTGTCTATTTTATAGGCATTCTTATAGCTCTGACCTTCAGTATGAGCCGATGTGGGACTAGCTATGAGTAGAATCCGTGATACAAAATTCAGCGGTCACTGTTATTTCCTTTTTCATCGGTAATATGATATAAATGACAGATCAATGCATAAATCGTCTTTCTATAAATAAGGAATCGGTGGCTCAAATTGTTCATTGCTATTTTCTAATGTTAACTTAGCGATCCTGAATCATTCTATAACTCAACACCATTGACAGAGCTGAGCAAAATAAAACGGCGTAGATAAATATTCATCTTCACAAACGTGTTTTTAGGAAACAAGGCATCTTAATTACATGTAAATGGCCAGTGGGATTTAGGTCTGAGATGCAGATGAAGAAAATCCAGTGCAGAATATGATCTTTGGCAGCATTTATGCACCAAAGGAGCCTTCAAAAGTTTGGCATAGAATTTGAGATTGAATTAGCACGCTTCCTTTAAAGATCAACTTGTTCCTCATCCATAAATAAATGTTATAGGCAACCTACCCATTTGTGCAGCCCAGTACCTAATGAAATTGTAGCTTGAATTTAATGTAGTTATTTTTGTTAAAAATGGTTAGCCACATTTGTTAAAAATAGCTAACCACTTTTATTGAAAATGGTTAGCCACATTTGTTGAAAATAACTAGTCACTTTTGTTGATTTTGCAAGGCATGCAAAGGAGGAAGGAGAAACAAATTCAACATACTATTGTTGACTCTTCTCACCTACCCATGTGCATTTGTTTATTTTTCCATGGCATGTTTGCCTATAAATAGGCAATGGAAAGAGATCAAAATACATCACTCAAGGTAGAGAAACAAGCCAAAGAGAGATAAGAAGTAGGAACTTTGAGACATTTTACTCTTAAATTTGGCTGATTTTTTGTGGTGTCATTTAGTAGTAATATACTATTAATATTATTGGGTGTATTTTGAGTATCAATTTGTGTAGAATGATACACTGGTGAGAAATATATCATTGAGATATATTTGTGTGTATTTGTGATGTGGGTTAATTTGTGAGTGTAGTTAAATCACTTTTGTATTCTTCTTTTTGATTTGTTAGTGCAGATTTGTTGGTCGTTTTGTTCGTGGATGTAGGCTATAAACAGAATCACGTTAATTTTTTTGTCTATTATTTTTTTCCTTATTATTTTGTCATATTAATTGCCTGTTTGGATCTTCCGAAATCCCAACAAGTGGTATCAGAGGCATTGGTGATTATTCTTTTAAAAATTCTTAGTATGCTCTGTGGTTGCAGTATTAACTTATCTTCCACATCAAAAAAGATTTTATTGGAATTACTTGACTAAAAATAACTTTGAATCCTTTTGAAATGGCAGCAAAATTTGAGATCAAAAAATTCAATGACAACAATAACTTTAGCCTTTGGCATGTGAAAATGCGTGCCTTGTTAGTACAACAAGGGTTGCTAAAGGCATTAGAAGGAAGGGAGGTGTCACGCCCCTAATTTTAGGACACGTATAACATGAACATATATTTTCCATAAATATGAATATTCTAATCTTTTATCAAAGAAACATATATATATATATATATATATATATATATATATATATATATATATATATATATATATATATATATATAGGTTTTCCCATACATATACCATATACAAATCAAGTCTATAAACATCAGAGTATAGCAGAAATAGGGATCATGCTTGTGGCGTTCAGAACAACTTTAAAGTACAATTATATTACAATTTTAAACACTGAGAGTCAAGAAACAATTTAGGCTCACCACAGAAGTACGACACCTAGTCGATCAAGAAGCCGCAGGACCAAACTTTGAGTCTTTATTATCAACTCAATGAGCAGATAATACCTCCTATAACCTCTCATATCAACATATGGATGTACTCATTAGTTAAAATTTATTATATCAAAATTTACAGTTTAGAAGTATATCCATATGGAACCCGCATTTTCAAATATTCTCAGTTTAAATCAATTCAAATATCTATATCTAAATATGATATAATATAATCAATAATCAGTGACATGCATTTAAAACATTCCTTATAAAAATCTTAGGAGGATCTCATATCAGAACCACCATATTAGAGTTTAACCCCTTTCATACTTTGGTGGCATAGGATTTGTCTAAATTCAGTATCCCGTTGAGATTTGCCCTACTATCATTCAAGAGAACACGCGAAGGGACTCTATATGGGTATTTTCCAAGTACACAATAAGGAAAGGCAAATCACATCTCATATAATTAGCATCTCGCCCATAAATGAGGCATTATGCTCTCCTTCACATATAATCTTCCATGTGTTGGCCCTCACACGAGGCTAGCACCACCCCCTGCTAGCTGAGGCAATCAAGGTGCGTACTAGGGCTAACATCACCTGCTGTTAGCAGACAATGTTTCTAATAGGATTCTTCCATAAAACCATAATTTCATATATTCCGTATTAATCAAAACAAAGATACTATTATAATACAACATTTTCATTCTCAGTATATTCCTCTGTCAAAACTTCATAATCAGGAGAATTGCGTATACATGCCTATATCCGAGGCAAACATATTATTGTATAAATCAATATCATATGCACATATACCATATAATTTAGTATAAAATTCTCAATATAATGCAGACTTTCAGTCTCAGTACAAATTCATCTGTCATAAATTCTCATTTAGGGTTTATCACATGTACATGTCCTTTCTTGAGGCAATCATATAGTTTTATAAATATTTACTTTATCATTTAATGAGAAATACATGTGAAATCAGATACATGATGAGTTCAGAAATCAAGTTTCAAAACTATACTCTTCTTGAACTGTATTTCAAATTGTATATAATTCAGGTAATTTTAATGCATCTTAGTAACATATAAAAATGCAAATATCTCATAAACATAATCATATACATGCTTAAAGATCAAGAAGAGTATAGGGCAAGCCATAGGAAGATTCATCTACTCACAAGGTAAGAGCCCCAGATTGAATAGGTCTAAAATGCACTTTTCTACTCTCAATTTGATTAAAGAGACCTCAAAAACGTATTCGAAGAGTTCAAAAATCTAGAAAATGATTCTAAGAGTTTGGTTACTGTTCACGATTGGCCAAAAATCACTATTCACGATGAACAAAAAGCTGTCAGATGGCCGAAAACATTCATATCCTAAGATTTATCTAACTCCTGAATCTATCTACGGTGTCAGATTCTCAATTAGAGGTCTCTAAGTAAGAGTTTCAGATTTTACCTTTTTTTGAGATTTTCTACTTCAGATCTATGACGATTCAACGACTGATTTAAAAAATTAATCGGTCAAAATCGTAGTATTTTCTATCCTGAATCCAGTGGTACCCTCAGTTTTAAGATCGAAAGTTAATAGGCACTTCAGATCTAAAGAGAAAATTGAAGGTTACTATTCACACTATTCACTCTCACTATTCATTACCTTCTAAACCTCGGTTGCATTTCGTCTTTCCACTCCCCGTTCTCTTCTCTCTTTTTTATAATAATAATAATTATTATTATTTAATAATTAAATAATAATATTTTCTTTTATATATATTCATATAAATTCCGTTTTTCATCTTAAAACATCTCAAATTTTTTTAAAAATTTACATTCTCATAAACCTTTAGTTAAACTCTTAAATCATGACTTTTCTTGATAAAGATCTTAATAAAACAAATCACAAAATAAATATCTTTATGCATAATAAAAGAAAGAATATTTCTAAAAATACAACAAAAATTTATTAGAGTCCAATATAATTATTTTAAGTAAAATAGTAATTATTTTAAATAAAAATATATTTACTTCTAGCAGAACATGCTTAATCATTTAAAAAAAATCATACTTGTTTACAATAAAATATTATTTAAAAGTAACTTTTGGGATATTACAGGAGGTTTTGCGAGTAACATTGTCTGATGAAGTAAAAGATGATCTCTTAGCACGTGCACTTAGTGCAGTTCAGTTATCTCTTGCAGATGAAGTTTTACAATAGGTTGTTGACAAGACAACAGTGACAAAATTGTGGCTTAAATTGGAAAGTTTATATATGACAAAGTCTCTCACTAATCGACTTTATTTAAAGCAACGACTCTACACACTTTGGATGAAAGAAGGCATACCTATTAAAGACCATTTGAATGAGTTCAACATAGTTATTTTGAATTTGAAAAATATTGATGCCAAAATTGATGACGAAGATCAAGCATTAATTTTATTGTGTTCCCTACCTTCTTCAATGGAACATTTTGCTGACACCATGTTCTATGGAAGAGACACCCTTGCTTTAGAAGATGTTAAAACATCATTGAATTCACGTGAATTGAAGAAAAGAGTTTTTGGAAATTGGAACGAGAATCAGGATGCAGCTCTAATTGCTCGAGGGAGATATAAAGAAAAATGCTTGATTAGAAATGGAGATGAGTCAAAGTCTAAATCTAAAAAAGGCAGATATAACTATTGCAAGAAGGAAGAACATTGGAAAGTGGAATGTCTAAAGCTCAAAGAGAAAAGAGAGAATACCAGCAATATAGCCAATGTGGCTATGGATGAAAGTGATTTTCTCTAAGTATTTTACTGAAGGTGGAGCTTTAAAAGCTTCACATGGCTCCTTATAATAAAAGAGAGATTAGAAACTTGACTTTTATGAACATTGTGTCAAGTTAAGTACAACTACTCACAAGACTAAAGGCACAATTTATTTCATCCATTTTGAACTATGGGTGCAACTGTTTTGTCAAAAGGTGGTGTCAAATAACTTCTTTGAAGCATTATGTATGCTTTTATTTGCACATGTCGTTATCTTTGAAATCTGCAGTATGTGGATTGTTCAAATGTGCATTGGAGAAGACAATTTAGAAATTCACTAATTTGAAGTTTGATAAAATTAAAGCTAATGTGGAGATTTGTTGAAATTGTGACTTGAATTTAATGTAGCCATTTTTGTTGAAAATGGCTAGCCACATTTGTTGAAAATAGCTAGCCACTTTTGTTGAAAATGGCTAGCCACATTTGTTAAAAATAACTAGCCACTTTTGTTAAAAATAGCTAGCCACGTTTGTTGATTTTGCAAGATATGCAAAGGAGGAAGGAGAAACAAATTCAACCTACTATTGTTGACTATTCTCACCTACCCATGTGCATTTGCTTATTTTTCCATGACATGTTTGTCTATAAATAGGCAATGGAAAGAGATCAAAATACATCACTCAAGGTGAAAAAGTAAGTCAAAGAGAGGCAAGAAGTAGGAGTTTTGAGGCATTTGACTCTTAAGTTTGGGTGAT
The DNA here is from genome assembly GCA_037074535.1 of Gleditsia sinensis. Lineage (NCBI taxonomy): Eukaryota > Viridiplantae > Streptophyta > Magnoliopsida > Fabales > Fabaceae > Gleditsia > Gleditsia sinensis. Next base: position 32,194,183 of record CM073474.1, on the reverse strand, counting down.
CTTTTGTGGTGTCATTTAATAGTAATACACCATTGGTATTATTGGGTGTATTTTGAGTACTAATTTGTGTAGAGTGATACATCGGTAATAAATATATCATTGAGATATATTTGGATGTATTTATAATGTGGGTTAATTTGTAAGTGTAGTCAAACCACTTTTGTATTCTCTTTTTTAATTTGTTAGTGAAAGTTTGTTGGTCATTTTGTTCGTGTATGTCGACTATAAGCCAAACCACATTAATTCTTTTGTCTATTATTTTGTCTCATTAATTGCCTGTTTGTCTATTCTAAAATTTCAACAATACCTAAACCAATATATGAAAACACCATGTTTGTCTTCTTGTTGCATGGCCTGTGTGAGAAATATGAGAAGCTTCTTGCATTGACTCATCACTATAACTCTAACTTCAAGCAGTTATTAGACCTGGTTTTGGATAATAATAATTTTGAACGGGGATTAATCTTGGATTAGAACTTTTTGCAGTGTTGATCGCATCAAGAGATAAAAAATTAACCCAATATACTGCAATTTCGAAATTAAGATGACACCTTCAAGAAGGATGTGTATTACTATTAATTAACATATGAAACTACTAGCATAGGACTTTTAACTTATGTGACTACTATTAAATTGATAGCACTCATTTTTCTCTTTCAAAATCTATTAATTTTATATAATTATGGAATACTATAATTGAATAAATTCTCAAGCAATATAATTAAAAAAAGTCATTAATTTTATATAATTGCATGATATTATAATTGAATGAACTCTCAAGTAAAATAATTAAAAAAAATTGCCAGTTTCAGTAAATTATTTTATTTGAGATTTAACGGCGTCAATCTAATTCATTTTATGACAATTTAAAAGTAAAATATTTTTTTTTTTAATTATTACCTCGTCATAGCAATTAGTGACAAAAATCACAACTATATGTTACTACAAGAGTTCCATTATTGATTATAATATTGAAATAGAAATTACAGCCACCTTACAAATTATGTTTCTTGAATATCAAGGTTATTAACTCTTGTTAAGAAAATTATATCAACTTTTCTTAGCCTATTACATTTTGTTTTGCAATTTAATTTCATTGTCAGGAATTAAAACGATAAGGATGGATCTTGCTAGTGGTTGATCATGAAAAAATTTGATACCAAATCAATAATTAGATCATTCTAAAGAGTTAACTATTAAACAAAGATTCATTATGTTGGTAAGTGGGGTGTCCCACCCGATGCATGAATGCCGACTATTCTCATTCAGTTTGTGATTGAGTTGACAAATTTTATAGGCCGATATAAAATTAATTCCATCGTTTATTCAATTCTGATTTTAATCTAAAAAAATCTTCATTCATTCTCTTTGCCCTTGCCTACCCCGCACATGCATATGTTCCATCATCTCCTAGTCTAATTGAACTTATCATTGAAAAGTTTATTCTAAATAAAAGAATGTCTTTGGAAAAGTGCCTCTGAAGAAGTGTCGAAGGTATTCGTGGTCTAAACGCTACCCCTTATGAATTCTTTTCAAGATACCAACAAGACCTATGTGAAGATATTTATAGCAATTATGGTGATGCACTGATGCTGTTTTGCTGATTTTGACCAATTTTGACCATGTCCTGCTTCTTCCGAACTTTTCTAGAGAGAATCTTATTTTGGCCAATCATGCTCGGCACCAACCAGTTAGTACTGGCCACACATAAAGAACCACCCTCAAGACTCAACCCCACGAAAGGAAAGTTAAAATATGGCTGACCAGCTGTCAACATTCTCTGGCTCCATTACATCTCTGATGGGTCCTATGAAAGGTCAAATGAGGAAGGGAACAGTGGGAGCGTTGACAGGTGTTAAATTTATTTTTATCTTTAATGAGTACAAATTCATCAAACATTTATGTTTAAAAAATAAAATTGTATTGTGCAAGATATTTATATTAAATATGACAAAACACATGGTATTAATTTTGAAACTTTCTTTCTTCACCACTTCACTGTTCCTTTTTCGTTTTTTATGCCCTGCAATTAATCTTTCCCCTTTTGCTTATGGAATTGAACCGGAAAAGTGGCTTAAGAAGATAAGGAATCTGTGATGAGGATTTCCCTTTCTTCTACGTGCCCCCGGGCAGCAAGTTGCTATGGCAAGTCCTCATCCTTAACCCATTGCCAAAACCCAATCCGCTCCTTCTATCTCTCAAACTTTAGAAGGGAACATGCCACTGTGCGATTCCTTTTGAAAGCATTTTCTTGTCATTTTTTTATCCTTATTGTTCTTCTTTCTTTAATGTTGGCAATAGGCTGGCCGTAATTGATTTTTGGTTTTATTTTGTGTTTATCTTATCTTGTGGTTTCATGGCCATGCAACTTACAAGATGCCATGGCTTGAGCATTTGAAACTTGTGAAACTGATTATTTGCCAAGACTCCTCTATACCTATCGTCCATTTATAGCCATTTGCACTTTTCCACGGTATCCACTATTCAGGCTTTGTGTCTTTATTGAGTCAACATCCTATGAAGAACAGCTACGTGTTCACGCATGACTGTACCACATAGCAGAATTACGGGAGTACAGTCTGCACGGACCAATCCAATACATTGACACATTAATTAATATTCTGATTAATTTATAATTTTTTTTACAGGACTATTCTTATTTTTTAGTACTAATTTTGTTTTAGATGTTGTAACCCGGGTCACAAATATTTTACCGTGATTTTAAATTGAACATTAAATTGTTAATTGAACAAGATATAAAGGTTAATTGAACAAGATATAAATGATTTTAAAATGATCATTAAATTGTTAATTGAACAAGATATAAAGGTTAAGTCCAAAAACTACCAAAAATCCTCTTCGTTTGATTTAGATTTATTGACTAGTGATTCCTCTGGCCTACATTTTTTTTAAGCTCTCAAGCTATATATAAATTAGAATTCAAATATGTGATTATATACATAATAACGCATTACGTGATGGCGCCACCAACTAATAAACCCTTTTAGATAAATTACAAGAGGACATGAAACTCTTAACATATAAAATAGGCTTTCAAGTCCCAAGAGGTAGCTTGTGAGGTTTTTAGCTTCAATCACTTTCCCAAAAACAAATTGAGATCAGCAAACTCAAGCATTTGCAAACTCTTAGCTGTCAATACTCGGTAATAAATCATAAGCTTTAACCATAAAAGGGGAAGAAGGCAAGAGCGTTCAGTAACTCCAACCGAAGACAATTGCTTTTGATATTATTAACCTCTCTTTTTTCTTTTTTTTGGGAGGCCAAAGATGCTAATAATTTACACCAAGCTGCTCGAGCGTATCATCTGTACTAACTAATTCAATAGTGAAAATGGTGTAAAGAGAATTGAGCTCCAAGTTCACTGCAAAAGACCATTTTAACCCAAAAGAACGGGCATCATTGACAAATTAAGCACACTCCTAAACCTTTGGTTAGGACAACTATGTTACTAGTTTTAACTTAAAATTATAAATTGTTAAGTGAAAATATATAAATAATTTTACTATAATTTTTAAAATTTACTATTCACCAATTATAGATAGGACATCTAATAAAAATATTTTTTTTTCAATTTAATGGTAAAATGATGAGTTTCAATTTTTCAAAACTAATATTTTTTTTATAATTTAGGTCTAATGACTACTGCACTTTTTAGATACTGAAAGCATAAAAACGAACAAAAATAATTGATAAAATGTTGATGGTAGATAGAATGATGACAGTATTTTAAGATATAAATGTACCAAAAACAAGAAAGAGAACATTTTAAAAAAAATAATTGGAGGCGTTCACATTTCAGCTCAAAATAAGTGAATTCTAGCACTCCAAAGATTAAAGCTATGATCAGGTTTCAATAATATTGATGAAATGATTCTAGTAACATTGGTAAATTTAACACGAAAAGCCACCCATTCTACTTGAGCCCAATAAGTTCTATCCTATGCTTCTGATAACACCAAAACAGGGGTATTGCTGCAACCAAACATGAATGCGCCCACAAAATAAAATCCCTATTAAATGGAATTTACCCTCAAACAACTCATTCGAGCAACAATTAGAATTTAATTTATTGAAGCCAGAAAGCCCGAACAGGCAAGACCAATTGAGCTCAATATCTATTGAGAAATGTTACTTATATAATTTTTCTGTCACGAGATAATTTTAAGTCAAATTAGTGATGTTATAAATAAAACGGGATCGCCAACAAGAACACTAGAGGCATCGTAATGGTTAATGAGATGGCCAATATACAGGAAATTAATTAGGATATGGAGAAATTTTCACATGCCAGAGAAAACTCCCTATACTGGAACTCTGGTTTATTAGCCTGCACCTTGGTGATGGTGACTTCCCAACCATGCGTACATTACCTAGCATCATCTACAACGTTCCAGCATTGTGTGGTTAGGTTTCTTTTTAAAAGTCATGGCTCTAAGTAGGGAATATCAATTCGCACAAGGCACCTGTCCTCAGTCTCCAACTCCGGAAATTTAAAAGATATAATGACTAATTTTGTCTGCATATATTTATTAACTTAAACATATTCTACAATATTTTTGAACCACTTGATAGCTTCACTTGCCTTGACCGATGCAAGAACCTACTTGAGTGGAGTATCTGCATTGTGGACCTCACAAACCACTTATAGTAAGTGAAGAAGATAGATGTAAATCACAACAACTTTATACCATTTGGATTGTGAATTATAACTTAAAAAATATGATGATATCAGAAGATTTACAGAAATCCTATTGCACATGGGTTCATATCAGTATCTGCTTCATAAATGAGGGAGAATGGATTCTGTGGTACAAATAAGAGAAAGTGGGTAGAGATTTAAATCTATGTACATATTGAGAAGCCAATTGGCATGCATGGTTTTACATGGAGTACGTAAATGGATGGTTACAAAGATTTTCCTTTTGAGCATATTTTAACCCGTGAGAAGCGGTTACAAAAGTAGAGTACATCGAAGGGTCATTGGTTTCATGGCCCTTTTACCCATTCTTCTCGGTGGGTGACCTTCTTCATTTTTCCTATAAATAGGTGCTTCTGGTGAGAAAGATAACACTACAAGGTTCCAAACCCAGATCTCTTTTCTCTCTATTATCCCTCGGTCCCTTATTCTGTTACTATTTACAGTATAGGGTAGAGAAATAAGGAAGAAAGGGAGGCACTAGTTGGTATTGTTGTTGACAGAAGATAGAGAGCACAGATGATGATATGCATATATGGAACTCGATCGTTTGCATCTCTTTCCTTTGTGCTCTCTATTCTTCTGTCATCACATTCAGCCTCCTGATCATTCCCCATCTCTCCCTCTACACCAACTGTTAACTATCTCATATTATCATGATCTTTCACTGAACTAATCACTTTGTTATTTTTAGTTTCTGTGAATCCATTTTATTAATCCTCCCAAAAGTTGTTAATAATCAGCTTCTTCATTCATCTGTCAGATAAATATATATATATATCGGCATATAATATGGTCATTAACTTCTGTTCTTTGCTGTGACTCGTTGAAGATCATGACTCGTTCGCGCTATTCGTTCTATGCCTCTTCTTTTAGATGCTTATTTTCTGAAGAACTGCTATATCTGTAATGTAATGCATCAGTGAAAGCTAGAAAAGTTATTGGGTTTTTTACCATATATAGCATTAAGCATATCGTTTACCAAAAAGCTCTAGATAAATATTTTCATATATGTTCTAGTTTCTTCCCTAAAGAAAAATCTGGTATTCTTTTGGTGCTATATAATATGCTGCAGTATATCATGATGACAATATGATTCCCAGCTATAGGAGAGGTACTAATACCACTCGCTTTGTGGAACAAGAACCCTCCCGTAAATGGGAAAAGGGGGAAATTGCAGAAGCTGCTCAACGAAGCAAATACATGGGCCACAACGGACCATGATACAGTGTGTGGCATATACTTGTTTCAAGTTTTTTCCAAGTTACTGTTCATCGCTTTGCAAAGGTGATCTCTAATATGCAGTCAATCGATAGTACAGGTTATTTCTAGTCTTTTAATGACATTACTGCAATACACTATGACTATTCATGAACAAAACCAAACTGATTATGAGGTAATTGTTTTTGCCTGTGCGGGGTCGACGGATGAATGAACTAAAGTTCAAAGCAAATATATAGCTCTAAAATGGGGTGGTCCCTATCAATTATTGAAGAGGCTTTTACCATTTTTGTGTTTTGCACAATTTTCAAACGGTTGAAACTGAGAGACAATGGAATCCATAAGACGTCTCATCTTCTACTGTGCAATATCCAAGACAGAAACAAATTCCTGTAAACAATGCGAGCCACACGGGGAAATATCACTTGTCCTGTCTCCAAGGAACATGAGGTGAATGGAGAAGAGCTCCTCTCGTTTTCCATACCTGCTGGATGGATCTCAGGAAGGACAATCTGTTATATTCCGAACCCTTGAAGGTCGCAAGTTGGGGGCATCATGTTAGCCTATTGTCTTCAGCCTATGTCGGACATTGCCATCCAATTGTCACAGCATGTCTATTTACCAAGAAAATGTATCAAGTCACAGCAGATCTGTTTGTGAAAAATACCCATTTCGAGAAAAGACGTCAAGCTAACAAAATTCTAATCCCTATTTGCGATGCAGTTTGTAAGAGTTAGACTAAAAATGAAAATGAGTGAAAAATTAGTCTATGCTTCAAAAAGATAATGTTTGGCTTCCTACAGTTGTATTTTCCGTATCGTCTCTTTACCAATTTAATAATTTTACTTAATTCTATTACTTCCATTTTTTTTTGTGTGGAAAAAACTCAGAAATATAGAAAATATATATGCACTAATAAAAGAAATATAATTCTTGCTTAAGTAATGTGCTTATTGATTATGTTCAATTCTATACATGGGTCACTTTGTGAATAGTGATAAGGGGTAAAAATGAATTAAAAAACAAAAGAAAATAAATTTTTGGGGTGAGCATATCTAAATGCATTACGTACAATATCAGTTGAAAGAAGATTGATAAAAGTAATTTGAAAAGCAATCGAACATTTCGTTTACGCATAAAACTTCCAAAACTGTAAGGATAACGTTCTTCTCAAGAATTCCCTCAAATAGTTAATTTGTTAACAGTACAAAACCAGTATACCATTACCAACGACAACTTTTGCTAATATAATTGCTTGTATAAGGATGGACCAGTTCAGTAGTTGTAATCAATGTTGGGAAAGAGTCTACTACACAAGGCTCTTTCAAATTGACAAAGGACAGTGTCATTATAGAATATAGAATTCAGTTGAGTGAGTGATAGGGCATTATGATAGCGGCCTTCTTCGTAGGCCGGCAAAATTCTGGAGAGAGAGATAATTAAAAGAATTCGTTGGACCAATATCAAAAGCAGGTCAGAGAGTCGGTGCCATGATAGGACTGGCTATTTGTGGAAAAATCAAAAGCAGATATTTGTGCCATCATTCCCATTCTCAAGGTCACGGAGATTGGCCATACTACATAATTCTACTGGTTCTGCTTTCATGACCTGGTCCCATTAGATTGAAATTTGAAAGTGATTATAGAGTAAAAGCCAACCAGACAAACCCTTATAAGCTATTTTGACCCCTGTACTCCAATTAGTACTCTTTATTGCTTTCTTGCAGAGAGGGGAGTTATCCAAATATGTTCTACAGAAAGCTCAGCTGAGTTCTTTTACGGCCTCAGCGGTGAAGTACTTGATATGACGTTCAGCATGCCTTCGATCTGACGTATGCGAAACTAAAGATGTACTCTTGTGGGACTCAGCCACTCATATCCTTAGAAAATAACATACTTTTCTATACAAACATAAAAACTCACCAATACTATTACAGATATAAATATACAAAATTGAGGCAAATTATTGCCAGTTGAATAATAATTTAAATCAGGTTGAACTGCAGTTTCAATGATAGACTTCTGTTGATTCTATATCTTCAGTTTCCCTCTCCTTGAATGACTTGGTGTGAAGATCCCGGGTAATTTGAGTGGTGGTATCCAAGAAGTACAATATAAATGAAGTCAAGCAGCAACAAGCAAACATGGGTATGGGCCCATAAATCCAGAGAACAAGAGGAAATGACAAGTAAAACGCCCGCATCCCAAGGGACCAAGAGAGACTTCCACGATTCAAGGTTTTTGCTACATATTCAATAAAATCCTTTTTGCCTTTGAGTGAAGGTGCTGTGATTAAGAAGCTGACATGTGCATAGTATCTAATAGATTGTACATTACATAGAAACGCAATAAGAAAGCATATGGAGATAGAAAGGCGCTTCACCGAAGAACCAAGGGATCCCTTATTGCCATAAACTAATTTGGATGCTGAATCACTGCTTGCAAATATACCAATAAGTGAACTCAGCGTGATTGCTGTTGTAGCAAGAAGAGTAGATGCCATAATATTGTTGCGAATTGTTTGAACCGCCAAAACCCCATTTTTCAAGGGATCCTGAAAATGAGCAAATGGACTTCACTATACAAATTACTTATTAATATATAAACTAGCATATTCTAAAACGTTGGGATGGGGTGAAGGGACGCAACGAAAAAGGAGAGGAAAAAAATGTATCAGATCCTATTCATAATACCCCTAATCTCAGAGCACACCAGTTAGAGGTAGATGAAACATAATCAGAAAGCATAATCAATCCAACAAATTCCCTGTATCAAGAGTTTAAGTAAAGCTACCAGCCAGTCCTTTAAATATGTAATTGAGTGAAATATAAAATATATGTGATTAACAGTATCTATCTTTTTTTAATCAAAATATAAAAATCTATATCATTAGCTCATTTGATAAAGTATCACTTCCCCGCATCACTTGGCTCAGAAAAGCACTCTTTTGCTTCTTTTGTATTTATTGGATTCTCTATTATTGCACAATCATTTAATCATTTAGGGCAGTATAACTAAAACTTAACACACCCACTGATAACTGATGCAACATAGTAAATTTGCAAATAAACATAACCAGTTCCATCTAAACTCCAAAACTTTCCTAAGACTAAGAGCATTCAAGGAGAGTAATCCCAACTATCAACCAACTAAACTTTTAACATAGACGCATTTAAATTGAATTACGGAATAAGTGCCTCCAGTGCTCAATCAGCAGAACAATTCGCCAAGGTTTCTTCCATTAGTTTTTAACTGCATATTGACTTACTGTTCACATAGCTTGAGTCTCATCCAAAAATTACTTTAACTATAACTTATATAGGGTTGTCAACTAGAGTCTTGTTTTGTTGAAAATTCCACAAACATATGCTTGCAGCCTTTATGGATTATTTTGCCATCCATCTCCATGTGAAGTCCCTTCTGCTTCATCGGATTCTAAAGTTGATAGTTCAAGTCAACCAGTACTATCTCTTAACGTATTATTTCCCAGCTCCGTTAAACAAGGTTTCAAGCAACACCTTGCTATTCTTTCTATTGCTCATATCACTTACTTACAACAATATTACTGACTTCTGTATGGTATCTGATGGCAGGACTTGCATCACCATTTTACGTAGTAAGCACTACAATTGCATCAGCAGAGGATGATAACCAAAATAATTCCATCATGTTCAGCAGACAAATACTGATTGTGTGCACAGAGACTAGTGCATTAGATCTATGAAGCCATAAATGTGAGAGTAGGACTTTAAGAGAGTTGAATATCTACTTTAGCTGTCTTAACTTTAACTATTGAAGCAATCCAGAATTGTATCTTAAAGTACAGGTAAAAAACTCGTCAAGTTCCTTTCTAGACAAGTATCAGTCATTTATTTGATGCCTTACTGGGATATACACAATTTTAGTTTTTAACAACTGGATGCAATAAATCTGCTACTTCTACTCAACATGTTAATAGCCCTCAGATAGTAGCTCTCAGTACCATTGTTAAACAATGCCCTCCAAGAGGAGAAACGATCAAACCCCCACAAAAGCCATCCAAACATCTCTAACGCCAGCCAGAAAAAAAGAAGGGATAAAGTAAACATAAGTGAACTTGGGGAACAGAAAGCTTTTCATGCACACATTTTTGTAATTCAACAATGGCTTGAGATAGCTGAAAGTGACAAGCTTTATAAAACTTCTTTGAATTATCGTTCAAGCACTGCCTTGACTCTACTGAACAACAATTCTCAACTTATTATGTGTCGAGTAGCGAAGAACCAATTCAAGCATAAGAACAAGGGGTATCCCACTAAGCCCACTCTTACTCTTAGAAGTAGCACAGAACACTCAGCCAAGAAGAGACAATACGTCCAGTCCAAAAAAAAAAAAAGAAAAGAAGAAGAGACAATACGTTAATAACGGCATCAACTACATCGCAGAAGGTAATTTACTTTATGATGACTAATAACTACGATCAAATTATAACGTGATTATTCTTGTTTTACTTTTTACATCAAATTGTTTCAGAAAAAAAGTCGAACTTTGGTGGATTGGTACAATATAATAGCTAATAAGGGAGAGAACAATAAGACAGGCTAGAGAGAAAAGGATGGAGAAATTACTGACGGTCATCATGGAAAGAACCCACTGATGGCGAGACTCAGCGTTTAGGCCAATGATAGTCCGAGATGGGTGACGCAGGATAGTGTAGAGAAGCCAAACGTGATATGTTCCTAAGACCAACAGACCCAGAGGCACCAATACAAAATCCAGGCGCTGCTCTTCCATCTCTCGGTCTCTGCGTCAAAGACGACACTAGAATCTTCGAAGTTGTCAACTGGAAGCAATGCCACATCTCAGATCTACTTGATGGCCGACTCAAAACATCATTCAAGACCGTCACCCTCTCCACCCTCGCCACATCTTCTATTGTGGGCCCTCTTGGAATCTAACACTTCCCACCTGTCAGAGGGTATAAATTTTAAATTCCTTTGTTCTCAAATCCCTCTCTTTTGATCAAAGGAGTATTTTCAATGAATTCCATCCCAAGAACACAAATCCCTTGAATTTGCTCGGTAGGATATCTATTGTGGGCCCTCTAGAAACGAGGACGAACAAGTTCCGCAGGAGAGTGGCATCGAGATAATGCAATTAGAGTTGGTACCAGCCTCCCGCCTGATAGTACTAAAGTGGCTCCACTGTTGGCCATAGAAGTCCTCTCAGATATGAAAAAAGCAGTGCTTTGCTTGCACACATGGTTAAGGTATGCTTCTCTGTTGAAAGTGGAACCTTTATGATATTCTATTATCTCACATGCGCGGTGCACGAAGACAAGTACATGCATCCAGATTTGATCTGCAGGCTCTCTTATTACAATCCAACATTTACAGATTAAATCTTTCTACTCACCCGACTAAATCTTTCCCAACCCCTCGCATGTTATCCTTGACAACTCAATTCCACGAGGGACCTTTATGCCCCCTTTAAACTTTAATTAAACCCTCGATCGCGGGTCCACAGAAAATAAAATATATCAATTTCTTATTGAATATTAATTAAACAGATTCGTTAAAACAAACTACTAAAATTTTCTCCTTTTGTCCTCTTTTTCCACCAAGATCAGGCAAAATTTGCACAAGAGTGGGAACAAACCCAAATGAGCACACCACACCACACTACACTACACCACAACACAAATCCCCAACTTACTACTTTCTTATTATTATTATTGTTATCTCTTTTATCTCATTTAGAGAAGTTTATTAAAAAAAAAAAATAGAGAGAGAGAAGTTTATCACCCAGATCAAAGCATTTTCTCTCTAAAAAAGCCATAGTAGACCAGAGCAGAACAGAGAACATGAATGATGAATGCATAAAAATGTCAACTTGAGAGGTGTTAAAAAAAAAAAAAATGAAATTTGGGAGAACAAATCGGACGCACAATGAAAAACCCTAACACGGCTTTCTTCCCAGCCTCCAAAAATTTAGTTGCGGCTCTTCCTAATTTCTCAATGACAAAACCGGCAAACTAGGAACAGTATTCATTTAGGATTTCGACCAAAAAGAATCAACATGTGAGAAGAAAGCTTGATCATATTAGGCCATGAAAATACACATTTCCGGTGATAGTCAACATCATCTCATGTACATACAAGTGAAAATTGATGGTTTTACGAGCTCAGTTTCGTTTACAGTATCAACATTATTACAAGAGAAAGAAATAAACTATAAACGACCGTTGAATTCATTCCCGATCCAGCTCATCTGCAGCTACAGCTTATGTGTTTCTAAGAACTTTTGTCAGCAGTTTTCCCCAAGGAGGTGAAGTTCAACCTGAGAATAATGAGTGAAGTGAATGGTAAATCAACCCAATTTAATACAGCTTACTCACAACATCAACTATAAAATTATGAAAATCTTGGCAAGACGCTGTTCAGCAATTGATTGTCTACCTGATCAGAGGCTTCCGCTGAGGCACAGGTGCATAATTCCCACTTAACAATGGTGCTGTCAATTCAGCAGGCTAAGTCCCCAAAAAAAAAAGGAGGAAACAGTCAGAACTGTTTCAGCGTCTTACTGATGGCACATGGTAAAACAATCTTGTAGCTTTCAGAGAATGCCACTCGGATGAAAGAGATAGGTCGAGGCAGAAGTAACAGAAAATGAGAATCTTTTGTGAGGATTCCCCCCATAAAGCAAAAGAAGAGAAATATAACCCAGCTTATTACGTCAGCTCAGGATTAAGTCACAGGAATAAATGCAAATTCGAAACCAAATTGTCATCTCAAATTCATGAAAGAAAAACCTGCTAGCTTCATTTGGAAATTGGAACAAGAAAACCTCATAATATACAACCATACTCTACCACAATTGTCATTATTTTACCCTTTTTTAAGGATGAAATTATGCCTTCAAATTCTATCTAAAACACATTAAGAATAACAAAACCACTACCAACAAGAAGCAATGATTACACGCAAGCAGCACAGACACTATGGACAGAAATAAAAAAAGGGACAAGAATTTCATTGAAGTTGAGCAATTTTAACAGGGTTATATGATATATCTAGAACTCAGATTTTACTCAGTTTCGAGAAACATTAACACAGTCCAGACAATTGCAACCAATTGAGAAAAATGGTGAAGTCCACTTTGCTGCAGAACGATTGATTGAAAAACTTAATAACTTAAAAGTCCCAAATTAAGACACAATAAGAGGTTAACCTCAAGTTCCTCCAGGCCCCCATTTGAGCATAAATGAGTTGAACAAGTCATTTCCTTTGAAATAGCTGGCTCCGCTGCAACTACAGACTTCTTCAAGTTTGAAGAGTCCAAGCTGCTCCTTTGCATCTTTCCCCCATCATCTTTGACTTGACTTCTATACTCAAGATCGTCTTCAAGCTCGTCAGGTTCTTCTGGAAAGGCTTGGTGAGCATCATATGGACCAGACATAATCTTCTCAATAGCCAGGTTTTCTGCTTCTTTAGAAGTTGACGTATCAGTTGCAGCAAGAATAGGGCTGACTTGTAGATTGTCTCTGTCTGCTCCATTAATCTCACTATTCTGAGTGAATATCTCCCCTGGAAATTTCAAATCAGGTTTCTCGCTAGTTTCTCCCTCTATACCATTGGCTTCTGAGTCATCACATTTTATAGGACAAGAACTAGCAGTGCTAATAGTTCTATCCTCATGAACTTCCCTGCTGGAAGAAGGTAAGGATGCAATGCACTTGGGACCTCTCAAGTTACTATCCAATTCATCATCTGCTCGCTTTCTCTTCTTGTCATCATCTGTTCCACACACAACTGCTCTACCTTCATAAGACTTTTCTTGACCCTGGCCAGAAACCTTCAATTCTGAACTCCGCTTACTCTCCCAAGTTACTTTGGATGGGCGGGAAGGTCGAACAGCACCAGGAAATACAAAGTTAGGTATATTCCGACGTTTCACATGGCATACATGAATATCCATTCCAGGTTTCCACAGTGTGTACACATTGACAGAATGCTTAAATTCTTCGACAGTTAGCCTTATATCAAACTGTTCACCTTCATTTACTGGGACTCCTTGCTTACGTTGCAGACCCATGAAGTAACTACAGTGGAAAGGTCTAGATTTGTCTGCAAAATCACCAGGATGTGGATGGCACTGAAGCATGCCATACGTGTGCCTCTCAATCTATATATTTACAGGACAACCAAACTAGGTTATGTATGAACTAAGAGATGAAGTTCCCTTCGCATCTCAAAAAAAGAACAATAAAAGAAAAATAATGCATCATGAAACAAGAAGCAATAAAAATTACAGTGTTTCACCTTCAATGTCAGCTGGCGGAGGCGAGACTCAACCCAGCCTTTCCATTTTCTAAGGTCATCATCATTCTCTGCACTAATGTCTATCTGTAGATAATTCTTATATGCTTCAAAAAAGGGATAAGGCTCAAAAAGAGTATCCCAATCAGCATTGCTGGCCTCCATAGCCTACAAATACCAGAAAAATCAAATTAAGCAATTCAAATATCACATAAGAAAATACAGATAATATTACTAAAAGTGATAGTCAGACTTCTCAACTTCGAGAATATAAACTATCCAACAAACAAGCTGTATCGCCATTTATAGTGGTATTCTATATCATTTTAAGAACTTCAATACAACTAGAAGTATTTCCTCTTGGTAGAAACATAAAACTTACTAATAACTAAAAACTAACAACATTTGCTGTCGTCCAACACACATGGTAAATAACCAAATAGCAAAATGCCTTTCGTACAAGAATTTTATAGTGGTTTCACACTCTTCCTAGCCTTCTAGGCTAGACTTCTAATATTCAACAACAACCAACGTGGAGTTCCCATTTCAGAGAGGCATCTACTTTAATATAATCATATTGTCAAGAGAGGGGCCAGAGTTCATCAAACAAATATATTTGATTTCCATATCTAGCATAATTTTGATAACATGGGAACACCAACGTGGAGTTCCCATTTCAAAACTTGGGGAAGGGTGCTGCAGTTTATGGGATGAAATATAAACTAAAATAAAATAAGGGAACCTTGAACCATACATTCAAGCTTCTAGAAAACTGAACAAGAAATTTTAAGAATTTCCTAAAGTTTGGCCAACAAAAAAAGAATTCCTTAAGCCATATATCATACCTCACATATTTCACTTCCCCTCTGAAACTCCTCTGACATAATCCGCAATGTACTGGATGACACATTGTAGCTAGAGTTCATACAAGGATAAGCAGGGGTAATTATGGGCATTAGATGGAATCTATCCTTGGGATATCTTCTAGGATCCCAAACTTGAAGTCCAAGAGATCGTTCTTCAATAGCGCAGAGCATTACTGGATTTGGCCAACGCCACTGAGTATATACCCTAAAGAATCGAGATACTAACATATTAGGCAGTGCATTGGGATAAAGCTGGCATATTCGAGCAACAAGTAATGCCCAATTTATACCACCAAGAAAACCTGCAACCTGACCAAGATGTAGCAAGAAAACATATTAGGTAAATCAGAAAGAACATAACTAAATACAGCAAACATGTTCAAGCCAAAAAAGAAAAAGTTCAGCAAAGAAGCAATCGTGTGCAGAAGTGTTTCCATACATTTGAATAAACACCCCGACGCTTTGCCCAAAGCCTCATGCATCTCAATGTTGTGCGAAAATTCTACATTTCAGAATCACAAATACAATCAATAAATGGAATGCCACTGAAACGATTGACCAAAAAAAATCTATGTCTGTACAGAAGCTATAACCACTACCTGTATATTTGGAACCAAGCGCAAGATTTGATCAGTAACTCTACTACCATTAAGACTACGAACAGTTTGCTCATCTGCATTCTGTAATATTGAGTCCTGGGATATATCCAAGTCCTGCCCCCCAAAAATTCCAGTATCACTAAGTAGTACATAAAAGGTAAAATACAACATATACTATAAGAATCTTGCAGTATGCATGCAATGCAAACGAGAGAAGGACGATGTATGGCCTTTCAATATAAATCTACCAGAAGTTAAGAAAAAGAGGATAAAATATCCCTCTTTTGGCCACCTCAGACATGATTTTTAAAATCCATGTGTAATTGTTGTTTTAAAATTTAACCGTGTGTTGTCATACGTCTTGACAAAACAGTTTAATTTAACTCTTGATGACACAGGCTTCAATTTTTTTTTAGTGCAATTGAGCCTTTGTTGCCAAGGGTGTTGACTACACAGGCTTCATCTTCAATTTCCACATACACAGCACCCATATCAGGGAACACTGTATTGGCCTCCAACAGGACAGTGGGTAGCAACATCAGCAGGCTGAATTACAAGAACCACACTGAGCCAACCAAGTCAAAGCAAAAAACAAGCAACCTTCTATATCTCATAGTTCAAAGGCAGAAGTCCACTGATGAGTTTCAATTTCAAAAAGGGTCAGAAATTTTCTCTAATGGGGAATTCCAAAATCACTGCTGGTTCTGATCCTGATCCTTCAGTCAACTTTTCAAGGCCATTTCACCTACCAACGCACTTGGATAAGAGCTCAACGAAAGCATAATAAGGGAGAGAACCGCCTACATCATTTGATGAATTGGTCAATGTATTTATTTCCAGGAAGTTCAACATCTTCTTGTTACCCAGACTCTGATTGAGTTAACTAGTAGTTTTGTGCTTTTGCCAAGCTTGATACTACTTGATGCCTCTCCATGTGTATAAATGCCAATTTTTTTTTTTTTAAAAAAGTATGAGGTGACCAAAAATGGCCCAGTGCAGGAATTAAGTTCGAGGGAGGATTAGTGTGGGACATTTTTTTAAAAAAAAATTGCTATATTTGGGTCAAAATACCAAGATGTATGTCACATATCTAAAAGGCTTGTTTAAAGGTACCAAATTCTACAACTTCAACCTATCAGTAAAATATTCTATGATTAAGTTACACATCTGATGGCCACTCCAAGGGAGAAGAAGAATAACTTAATAAAAGAGAGAGAGAGAGAGAGAGAGAAGACAAGAATTGTGCCTAAAATGTACTCAATTATTTCAGCACACATAACTTACTTCGGGAATAACCCACAAAGACAACTTTGCATAAAGGAGATCTATGGAAACACCAGTGAACTTGAATCTCATCACTGGAACATGTGCATCAGGCACAGGGTGCAATTCTGTTACTTCTGGCATCTCAGACAGCATCTTATGTAGCTCACCGAAAAAATCTTCCTAAAGACAATTCAAATAACAAATTTAATTGACAGGTGATATGACCTTAGAAAACCAAATTTGCACCATAAAATGGCAAGTTCGTACTTCTCTGGTTGCATGTCTAGGTCCCACACAAAGAGTGTCTATATCTGCTCCAGGGCCATGCACCTATAAAATATTGAAGGAAAAATTAAAAGAAAAGAAAACAAAAGATTCATTGTAATAAATAGTGTAGACTTTATAATTAGTCATCTTTGTTTGTGGTCCAAGTTTCAATATTTGTGCATTGATTTCTTGGGATAGATGTAAGTGGAAGAGTTTATAGGTCTTAAAAAAAAATGCAAGCTTGCTGCCCGCAAAACATAAGGGAACAAAAATTTTAAGAATTAAGGTTCCATCAAGGTGACTTCGGCTGACCATTCTTCAGATTTTAATGATGCCTGCCTTTCAAGGCCAATAAAAATGCTCTCTTCATCTCCCTCTCTCCCATTTTATTGTCTTCTGGTATCATTCAATTGTGCATTTGGCGACTTTACATAAAGTCTTCCTTGCAACCAAGTCTAAAAGGCTATTAGTATGCACTTCAATAAAGGTTGATCCAACTTAACTCCATGCTGAATGCAAACAACACGCACTCGTAATCCTGCAATACATGTGGGAGTGATGGCTTTAACATTTTCAGCAAATTCACCATCCCATCTCATTTCTCACAGAAGGCAAAATTGAGTCAGACATGTCATCTCAAGAAAATTTGTTTCCCACAAAAAGTTAAAACGCGTAAAAAAAAAAAAAACAAGCATACATACAATCAACTTCAAATAACATGATTTGATCATGTCATAAAACAGCATAAGTTTTAAAAAGTTACCGCTAGTTACACAACCCCTTTTACAACCCACAAAAAAAAAAAAACACACACACACACACACCCATCCGTTCAAGTTCTTAGGTCTCTGCAGTGTGCCAGATCCAATGGCCTGCAAAGGGATATGCCTTTATGTGTGGCACTAATGGTTGTTCTGCACTTTGATTATTAAGTGATGTATTACAAGATATAAATACAAAGTAGATAATCTA
Source organism: Gleditsia sinensis (assembly GCA_037074535.1). Classification (NCBI taxonomy): domain Eukaryota; kingdom Viridiplantae; phylum Streptophyta; class Magnoliopsida; order Fabales; family Fabaceae; genus Gleditsia; species Gleditsia sinensis. The sequence goes on along the minus strand of CM073474.1, from coordinate 32,175,979 downwards.
CAAGTGCAGCATGGCATTTGAAAATAATATCCTCATGTGCCCCCTCCCCTCCTTTTTGCCAGACAATTCAAACATGCAGACAAGAAAATTGTAGTGCATAGACAAAAATAAATATACAAAAGTGGGGAAGGACAAAAAAGGGAATATAATAACAGCTTCATACCCCTAGCCGATAGGAGCCAAAGGTGAAAATCTTGGCATTTGCTTCTTGCACCAGTTGCTCATTCAGTCCCTTTGCACGACTAATGGTTTTAACCCAAATCTTCACAATCTAATTCATAATACAAAAGCAAAATTGGAATAAACATATGCATAGGAAACTCCACATCTCCAAGGTGGTAGGAAATGAAATGCAAATAAAAATTCCAAGTATGAACACTATACAATCAGTCAACTCAACTACATCTCCAAAGATGCTATATAATTTCTTTTCGTAAATTTTTCACACAGAGCGAATAAGCAATTAATAAATAAATTCAACCTGGTCTAGCCTGCCAAGCACTTCTTCCCTACTAACTGCCTCCTCCTGACTCTCATACAATCCCGCGTCTTGCAAGTACTGAACACCCAGAATCCAAACTCAGCACAACACTAAAAAAAGGCTCCAAAAGTAAGAAGAATAGGTGTAAAAAAAAACCTTCTCAAGTTCGCGGGTCTTGATCACATCGTAATCAGTCGGTCCACCCAATGAAATGGGCTCCGTTATGCCTAATCGCTGTTGCCCATTACTGCGATTGCTCAATACGGGGCTCCCCATGAATAAATTGATACAATTTCGTATTATTATGGTATATATTTTGCTTCAGTGGTAGGGAATTGTGAGAGTTATAAGTTATAGATGTTATTTTACAGTCTTTTCCCAAGAAAATCAAATAAAACAAGATAAATAGGAAAAAAACTATAAAAATGAGATGATTGTTGATTACACAGTATTTGGGGAACATTCAAGACTATCAATCTTGACCATAAAAATATAAAGAAGAAAAAATTACAAAGCCACCCGGAATAAGTTCCTTTCAAATATGACCAAAAAAAGAGAGTACAAAGCAAGTATGGGGAGTTCTCATTTCGAATAGGATCGTAACCCTAGAAAACTAGATAAGCACCAAGTAATCATGGACCCCATAAAAAGATGATGGCACCCGATTAAATCCTGAAAGTCTTTGTCTTCATGAGTTCTTGTGGATGTAGCACTGCAACCATGGATGAACCTCAAATCTTCAAATTTAAAAGAAACCTGGAAAGAGTGAGGCGAGCGTTATAAGAGAGAGAAAGAACAGAAAGAAAAACAAAGCAATTCCAGTGAGAGAAGAGAGAGTGCTTACGGAGAGGTGGGGTTTGCTTTTTGGTTAACAGTAAGGTGAAATGCTGGGAAATTACGATGCTGAACGACAATAATTAAATTTACGAAACGTGAATTAAAAAAAAAAAAAAAGATCTTTTTTCGAGTTCCAGGAGCCACGCAGAGCACCTCCGTCAGAGCAAAACAAAACGCACCAAAATTAATAGGTATGTGGTAAAAAATAAAAGCGCAATTAATTTTTTTATAGAAAATAAATTAACGAAATATCTTAGGTTTTTTTAAATTTAATTCTTAAATTAAGTCATAAAAAATATGTACTTCTTTTATTTCCAAAACAATTTCTATTAATAGAATAATGATAATATCAGAATTAAACACTAAAATGCTTAATATCAAAATTAAACACCAAACACATTTAAAATTTAATATTATATATCTTAAATATTTTAATTTATATTTTTATGTTTATAAACAAGCATTCAATTTACTTAAAATATGATATTTACATCTCATTAAATACAAATAGATTTTCTAATATAATTTATTAATTTTTCTATTCAATAATCATATATGAAATAAATTGATTAAATAGCCATAATATTATCCATGTTATGTTATGGTAGATGAATCAGCCTATAAAACACTTTGATAGATCGTTCATTATTGATTAAGCTATTTCATCATAATTTATGTTTGTAAGGAAGTCGAGTAGTTTCTAGGAATTTTTATGCTTTTTTCTTCTTCTTTTTTGTTAGGGTAATTGATTGATAAACCGAGCTAGGTATTTAAAGCCCACTGAGAAGGAAGTAGAACACATGGCCCAAATACATTTCTTACAAATTGAGCAAATCCAGAGGACTGTCCAAATTTCTAAGAGCCCAACCCATGGAGAAAGCAAAGGTTAGAAGAAAAAAAAACAGAGCAAAAGGCTCTGTATTCTCTGACACAAAGGGCTCGTTTCGTCGTCACTTTTCCGGCAAACGCTGCTCTGCACTTCCTCTCACGCTCTTCCCCAGAAGCACCGGTACTCTCTCTTTCTCGGTTCTTGTGATTGCCACTCTTGCATTTTTCCTTTTTGACGCATAGTTTGTTCAGAGCCTCAGTGAGGCAACTCGGGGTTGATCAGTGTTGGATGGAGTTAGATTAAGCTTAGGTCTTGGCACGAAATTGGTCCTTCTCTTAGTCCATTAGTGGGGTTGTGTGTGTGTGTGTGTGTGTGTTTTTTTTTTTTTCCAGTCAGTGATTGTTTAGTTTATTGGTGTGAGATGAATAGATTCTGTATACCAAATGCATATGAGAATATTTTCTTCAATTAGATTCAATGAACTTCATTCCAGTGAGGTGTCAATTGTTGCTACAGTGAACCTTAGTTGTTTTATGTGGATGGATACTTCCTCAAGATCAGCAAATCCTGTTGTGTGCTGAAAATTAGAAAATTGGGAAAAAGGACAGAGTGTGCATGGGTTGTCCAACTTTGGTTTCTTTATATATTTTAGAGCAATGGGTCTAAATGATTAAAATTATTATTGTTCAGGTAGACGTATATGCAGAAGGGAGGTTTCCTGGAAAAAAAAAAGGATTGACAAATCACAGGAAAAAAATAATTGGAAGAGGTGTTGTTGGTTTGTAAATTTAAGGCTTTAAGTTATCGATTACAGAGTTATCAAATATATTTTTTTCATTTGTTTTAAGAAAGTTCATTCAATTAATAATTTATTTACTAATTTTATTTATAATAATTTATTGTAACATCGTGATATTGTTTTAAAAAATTTCATTCCAATTTTAGTAAACTATGTTCCAACGTGCTAATCTTATACAGTTCTACTTCTTTTTTGGGACTAGTAGTTCTACTTATTCAATAGAGATAACCGCACGTATATTTGCAATGGCTTCCACAGAGTTCGTGATGTCATTACTTAAGCATAAAGAACTTTGTTTCCTGAAGAAAATACTATATTATGTTTGATTTATAAAATAATCCATGTACTTAATTTCATTTTCTTTATCTGCTTATATCTTTTCATTATTCTGAGTCTACAAAAGATCCACGTCAATGGGAGGGATGCCTCTTGAAAATGTTTCCCCTGCCATGGCGTTGGCGGGGCCCCACCAAAGCCAAGGATCAGCAATTACAACAAGTGGATCAGAGACAGAGTCAAAGCCAAAGAAGAAGATCTGCTGTGCTTGCCCTGACACTAAAAGGTTGAGAGATGAATGCATAGTGGAGCACGGTGAAGCAGCTTGTACAAAGTGGATTGAGGCTCATCGTCAATGCCTTCGGGCCGAAGGCTTTAATGTTTGAAATATGTTAGGATGCTTTTTTTTTTATTTGAATATATGAAAGATGATATAAAATTTAGAGCACTGTCTATTTATTTTAATTTAGGCATCCAAGATCATACTGGAAAGATCAGAATAAAACCTAGTTGGGGTACATTATCTTGACTAACTGGCAAGTCGCAATTTATAGTTTTGTAACTTATTTAGAATTTATAAATTCTAATCATCAATGACGGTGATGACAGTGACTGTATTGGTAGCAACATACTAATAGTGTCTTTCAGCCTTGATTTACTCTTAATTTTCGGCCTATTTTTGTTCAATCTTATATTTCTACTTTTGGAAGGGATCAAGATTTGCAGGGTTTTGTCCTGAATCAGTCTTTTGTGCTCACTCCTTAATGTTGTATGAAACACTTGAGTTGTTTGAAGACACGGCCTTAATCTCGAACACATCCATTCAGTTTTCAGTGTTATCTTGGATCCACATTAGTTTGAATGGAAGAATTTACTAGTGGATATACTACTTTCAGAGCCTCGTGAGAAGAGTACAAGTTGACTCTAGCCACCTGAGTTCCACTCTGCCACGAGTTCTCTGGCTGTAATTTTAAGGCGATAAATAAACTAAGCAAATTCAACTCATAAAAAGTTGAGTGCCATTTCATTCATTTGTTAAAGACACGAATTTAAATATTACATTAGACTTGATTAATTACACAAGCTAAAGCTTGATAATTTTATACTTGAATAACTATATGTAGTAAAATATTTTAGATATATAATTATATTATTTTATGATACAATATATTTAATCTTCTTTTAATTTCATGATCATCTTTTTAAGCTAGTTTTTGCCTAAAAGAACCAAGCCTACTTTTATGCCTGACTAATACAATTCAGCTCATTAAAATTTGGCTCGATCAAAAACTCAATTCGTTTAACTCGTTAAACGAGCTAAGCCTAATGGCTGAACCGTGCAATTACCTAATAGAATGAGAATATATAGTCTACAACTTGAAATATAATAAACCCCAGACACAAGCAGATTATTATTACAATCCAAGGCTATATTGTTGGCGATGTGGTTTTGTGCATAAAAAAATAACATTGAGCATTAAATCAGTGTACATACACCTAAATACAGCCTGAAAGACATTGAAGAGGATTTAGATATGCAGCAAGGGGGAGGCAAGCTTATTTCTAGTACACTATTCCATTCCAACGGACAACTTATACAGACGCCTGGAATAGTAAGTTAATAAGCAAGCTCTGACCGTCATCAACAGCATTGATTTTTTATCTGGATTAAGATCACAGCTACATAACCGTCCACTAAACAAATTATGTGGCGGATTCACCTTCCCTCCTGAACAGTTCCTGCATATATAAAGGGAACTGTTATATTCTGCAATCTCAATCATGCATTTCTATGCATACAGTACAGGAATTAACTTTAGTCAGAAAGCACTTCTAACAAAGGGCAAGATAACACAAGTCAAAGTACCGCACTTCTAACAAAGGGCAAGATAACACAAGTCAAAGTACCGATAAGTATTATACCAAAAAAAAAAAAATGTACCGCAAAGTAGCCTTTGGAATTGCCTGTTATGTAAATAAAAAAGCAATATTCCAAAGATGTTAAGTAATGCACATAGGAATGTCCCTTAAAGCAGCAGTCGACGAACACTGACAAAGTGACTATACTGATTATGTTATACATATAACTCAGTCAAACCATCTCTCTCGTAATGCATGTCCATGAAGAATGCAAATTAGATAATGACTTACCGATTTGGTCACAGCAATTGATGAACGCTGCCTTTCTTTCTTCTCACGATTACACTCACCACACCAGCTGGAGAAATCTTTTTGATACTTTTTCATCTCTCTGAAGACAGAACTGCAAAAAAAAAAAAAAAAGGCAATTTATTTCTATAATTTGTTTTTTTTCTTCAAAAAAAGAACAATGAACAACACAGCTTTAAATTTATCCATTCAAGCAAAAAATAAGGCTCAAACAGAGGAAAAATAACATTCCCGCTCGATGCTGCAATTATGCAATCAGATTATGTGAGACCTTTGTCCCTTTCACATACAAAAACAGCAGTCAGGGGCTTTCCTTAATTTATAAAGATGGCAAAGTATTATTGGATACAAATCATCATCTCAACCCCAGAAGGAAAGTTAAAAACTACACAATTGAGTTTCATTGTTTTATTTTTATCCTTTTAATTGGTAATTATTCACATAACTACATCTGGTGATCTAAGAACCAATGGGCCATTCCACCATTGACCCTGTGGGAGGAAGGCTACCATTGGAAGGCAAGGTCACTAGAACATTAAGTAGATTATTTTAAATCAGATTTTAATAAATGAGATCACTAGCAATGGAGCAAGCAAAACGCAAAAGCACCTTCTGCACCACAGAAGTAGGTTGATCCGATGACCAGATGTCGTAGCTCTTGCACCATGGCGATGACGACCACGATGAAGCACAGCTCGTCCAGGGACATGGGAATAATCAAAGATCTCCTGCTTTCAAATACAGTACTACATAAAAAAAAGTGTACAACTACTTGTGAAAAATAGCAAGAAGCGATGGTCCAAATTCTCCTTAGCACTAGAAAATGACAACCCTAAATAACTTCATTGGATCATAATATAAACCCATCACAAAAAAATTTGATAACTTGTTTCCACTATCAAAGCAAATATATGCTGCTACAGGTAGAATTAAAGACATTAAAAACATATACAGATACATCAGTACTACTATTAAGTACTGCTTACAAAATGTACATCATTCAAGAGTACAACTTGAAATTGCATTTTACTTTTTCAAAAATTCTATTGCTAAACTGTTCTATGGAGGCCCAACTTGTTTACTTAAACAACTCAGCCCAAGCTTCATATGGCTCAATTCATGGTCTCTATGCCTTTTGAATGTGATGATGCTTTTCCTTAATGGAAAGCACTTCATGTATCAAACTTTGGTGGTTTAGAACTAGTATCAAACATTTAGCTCAAAGGGCTTGACTCAAAACTCAAGCTCCCCATCAAATATATGTTCTATATCTATCAAACATTTCCTTTAATGGCAAGCATTTCAAATTAATTTATCCTAACCAAACAGACAAGTAAAATTCCATATCAAGCTCAAGCTTGGGTTTGACTCAAAACTCAAGCTCATTTAGTATGAAAATAAAGTCAAGCAGGCTCAGACATTGGTCATTTAGAACTAGTTATGCTCAGGCTTTTGATTCCTAAACTCAAATTGAGCTCAACCTAATGCATACAGCTAAACAGGCAAAGCCAAGCCTGGTAAAACTTCACTCAACTCAGCTCTTCCACAGCTCCAACCCTGTATATGCAGTCGAAAGTAGCTATCTTGCATTAATTTGGAGTGTAAACGCCAAGGTATCCAACCCATCATAATGCCAATTAAACTACAATACAACTCCTTCCATAGAAAAGGGGTGAATGTTTTATTAATGACATAGAACTTTAGTAACTAATTAAGTAAACTTCTTATATCTTGACATTTTTCACTTTTTACATATCCATAATAAACTACACCTATGTTGCATATGGGCGTGGGTGCGGATGCAGGATGCAGCAATTCTTAAAAATATATATATATGGTATGGGTATGACAATATATACTATATAAATAAAAAAATTTATAATATATAACAATTCTTATAACAATAACAATAGATAATGAACTTTTTATAATATACATAAGCAATCCAAATAGTAATCAAAATTTTCTAATATAATCTCAAAATTTCATATAACTTTATTAAAAATAAATAAGTCATATATAATATCAAATTTGAGCATGCAACTGTATTTCTAAAATTTAGAGTTAAAATTTTGTAGGTACTAATATGTCCAAACTAAACTTTCAAAAAAGAAAAAAAATATTACATGACATGTATTTATAAGTATCCAGGAGTACCCAAAAAGTACTGGTACCGGGAACATACCCAGTAAGGATACAGCTTGAATCTAGAAGTACCCATGCTTCTTAGAACTTCAGACATTGTTGAAGAAAAATCAATAAAATTAAAAATCCATTACTATTCCAATTCATTCTAGTATTTGTTGTATAAGAAAAAAATTTAAACAGACTTTCAAAAGTACAAATTATTCATATAGTTCTCTCATGCATTACATGCTCATTTCTTCTTGCAGTCAATTAAATGATTGCTCAAAACAGGAAAAATCAGTAATGACACTTCATGCTACTGCATATAGCAGATGTCATAAAGATAACTAAGATTTTCATCCAGATCAATAGTCAAAGATCATATGGTCTAGTAGTGAGAGTACAACTATGTATGCTTATCCCCAAAAACGACAAATCAATATATTAAGCATTGTATCTTCCCAAAACCAATCTTTGTTTATGTTATTCCATCTCCATGACTTAACATACCTCTGACTGACTCCCTGTATTTACATGTTTATCACATCGCGTGCCCCGAAAAAACAATTCCCCTCCAGAAAATTCCTTACCCAAGCAAACATTCAAGGTTACTTCTGAGTCATCCACATGGAAACCTACAAATGTAAGATCGGCTCTATTTAGACTTCATTGCTTCTTACATAGTAAAATGAACGGACAAGTTCTAAGTCAGGAGACCAGGTGTATTGGAATCCTACATCATTGAAAGATCTGTTTACCAAGAATGGATTATGTATGGCCCCCATTAAAGCACATATGCAATTTCAACACATATACAAAAGAAGGTCATAGAAATTGTTATCACCAACAAGCACCTAAGCAGTAATAAGAAAATGTTATTGCAGGTTTCACAAATCAAGATTCTAGCCTTCTTCAGTATACATGTCCAATATATTGTATGTGGCCTATCAAATGATAACAATAAACTTTTGTTTTCCTCTTAGATAATAAAGCATTAGTAGATATAACTTATAAGGAACATAATGATGATGAAACCAGAATGCCTCTAATATCAGGAAGCAACTAAAAAAGGAGAAAAGCATGCCACATTCTAAGATATATTGGAATAAGCTACATCCCATTCTAAAGCTGAGCTATCATTTGTCTCAAAAATCTACCAGCTATCAACCACAATGCATGGCAACAATAACTTTCTTGTAAGTATTAATGGCAAAATAAATGCATCAAACAGAAATTATACCCGAGTCCACATCTCTATCTTTACCATATTCAACAATAAATCCATGATGAGAATCCACGGTTGATCCGCCAACTTCTGAAAAGAACACTGCATAATAAAGAATCGATTAACTAAACATGCCTTAAGATAATGAAAATTTTATAAGAGGATGGTTAACTTCTCATGATTGAATATATGATTCGTAAAATCACCATGAGCTAAAGTGAATCACACAGATTTCTTCACCTTTAGATATAGGACGAATAAAACCTTCCATAAGCTTGTCAAGCATGGTCTCAAGGCCAAAATCATCAAGTACAGCCCCATATTTGTTCATTGTATTGGGCCGCATGATTCGAAATTTTGTTTCGTTCACCCACTTATCAAAATTTTCAACCTATGAAGACAAAAATAATTAAATATATACAAGTAATGTATATATGGGCATGCATGTGCAAATTTAGAATTAAAAGAAGAATGGGATCCTGCTTATATCACAGCTAACAGCAGTCAAAATGATAAAGTACCTCAGATAACAATAGCTCACAGAAGCGAGGCTGGAGCATTTCAAATGTAAAAATGCCTGGGGAGGGCTCAGACATTATACTTCTAAAGCTTTGTTCTGTATTATCATTGATTGCTTTCAGAAATGCTGGGACAAAGAAAGTTGTAGGATTCATAGTGTACAACTCTCGATGTAAAGGCTGCACAAAAGTGATAGAAAACTTGTAACTCTTGCTTAGAAAGAACAGAAAACAGGAGATGTTGGGAAGATAGTCATTCTATGTCAGCGTATTTGAAATCTAAACACATTAATTGTTTAAAAGCCTTCTGGTTTGAATATAACTGTAGCTTTGTAACAGCAATGTCGTAAATGTTTAAACATAAATCAACCCCAATGAGATACCAAGTTCTCCCAAGAAAATTGCATAATTTAAATTTTGAATCATATTGATTTCCAGCAGAAGGTGTGAGAAAAGAATATCATAAGAATTTTCAATAAGTGATATATTATTAAAACTCTGGCAAAAACAAAGCATCAATCTTAACTTTGAGGAAACAAATTTCTTAATCTTTGCATGGATAGGAAAAATTCTGTGTTTTTATCTCATTTTGCAATGCCATCGTGAATAAACTGAATACATCATATCAAAATAATTTTTCATCAGATGATTTAACTGTGAAAATATTTTTAGGAATAAATAACTTGAGAATGCACTCACTCATAAAAATGCATTTTGCCATGAAAATTTCAATAGTTACAAAAAAAAATCATATATTTTTATCATTTTTATAATATTTTCAGTGTATTATATTACTGTATCAGTTATATCAAATTTAAAAAAAAATTAACGAGTGCATGTATTTTGATGATATATAAAAGTGAAAGTGTATCAATCTATCTATTTCAAGATATTTTCATTCTCCAATCTCCAGTAAGAATGGAAAATGCATTTTGCAGTATTTTCCCAAACCTCATTTAATATGAAAAAATTAATTCCCTATAATAATGCATACTAAGTGAATAAACACTGTGATAATGAAGTTTCAAAGTACAAGCAGGCCCTGCAGTATCAAGCCCTTATTCATCTTAATTTGTTCTCTTTGGAAGAGAGAGAGGGGAGAAAGTGGTGGTTAAGAAAAAAAGACTCTAAAGCATGTAATTGTAATATTTGTCACTTGTCAGTTTAACCACTAGCATACATTTTCAGTGAGGGAAAGAGAGACATTAACCTCATATTAAGGCTAGCACGCATGACAGGTTATGGAAATTAGTTTGGTCTCAGGGTTTACAAAATTAATGTATTCTGGATCTGGCCTAGTTAATGTTTGTTAAATTTGGGAAGGTTTCACCATTAGTCATTCAGGTTTCTTAAACATAATTGATTTAAGACTTTAATTATGTGATATTCTCCATCTCTTGCTGTCGCTGTCTCCCTGAAATTATTCTTTTAGTCATACACTAATTTAGGGAAAAACAAACACAGCCAAAAGAATAAGCAAACAATTTAATGGTTGGATACTACATACCTGATAATTTGATATTATCTTCTGTCTGTATTCTCTATGCTTTTGAGCCTGCATTTACATTGGAACCAACATAAAAGTAAGCAGTATGTAAGGTATAGTAATAATAATAACAATTTTTTCTATTACAGCTTATTAGTGTATAAGGCAAATTTTTAAGAGGCATTCCCACCTTCTAGCCTACAAGCATTACGAAAACTTACTGTACCAGTACATACAGGAATAACATTATTTAAAAATTTCGTGCTCGGTGTGAGCTGCTCTTTCTCCCCTATCATCCTAGACTCAACTTTATAACTTTTCTTTTTTCCTTGCATCCAGGAGTAGCTAAAAATTTGATAGCATACCCAACATTTGAAACTTTTTATAACCACGTCCTGCCCTAAAAACGAGACAGGGATCCAGTGCCAGGGAAAAACCCATGTGTCATCCCCCAAATTTCCCTAAACAATGGCTCAACCCAAAGATTTAATCTTTTAAACTTCTTTCCCACCTTAAGGTATTCCTGACACGTAAGAATTGCAAAGGAAACCACTGCTAAATTGACCAATATTCTGAAGCCAATCAGTCCTGTTTCTTGTTGCTGAAGAGTGGCAACTAATGCTTGGCTGCAATTATCATCACATGGTAAGTATGTAGTTCCAGCTCCAGTACAAGTTATTGCACTTAGAATAGGGGTAAATGTGTCATTTTACAGTGAAATCAATTGCCCGTTGAAATTAACTTTACTTCAAGAAAGTAGAAACCCTAAGACCAGCAAACCAAAAATTTCTCACAAACAAGAAACAGCCTTCCATTTATGCAATTTTGCTACTTTGTGAGTTGAAAGGGAAGGTATGAAATTTCATCGCCCAAAAAAAGTCAATATTTATCTTCATTTCGCTTTCTTTTCTTCATCGTTCCGTGCAAAAACTGCCAATTACTAAGGAAGGCGAAAAATTGCGAAAAAAAAAAGCATACTCTGTTCTGCTCTCCGTGGGGAAGATACTTGAGCAAAATCTCCTGCATGAAGTTAACCTTGTCGTCACGGGGCACGCTGAGCATATTGGGAGGCAGGTACCTCTCCAGCGAGCTAAAAATCGACGGGTTGAAATCCAACTGCAAGTCCTCATAGACATCTGGCTTGTGGTCCTTGTTCGGATTCAACCGCAGCCTCTGGCTCGAAACTATCGTCCCCGGCCTGCTAGAGTCGCTTGCGAGGACGCCATTTCCGCCACCGGAGACGGCATTCCCGGCTGCCGGCGATGCCACTTCCCGGCGGTCTGTGGAGCCGCCGTGGAGCGACATTCTCGAACCCTGAATTGGAAAATTAACTGGTTTTCATATCATCGAGAAAGGCGAGGATTGAAATGGAAATTAGGGTTTTTGGATGTTACACAGACTTGAAGTTGAAATTGCGTCCGTTTATTATTGCTGTTTAGGGTTTAGGCGAAGCTGTCAGTTGTTTTGGCTTTTGAGAGTGTCATTTTATAATTTTTTTGGGAATTTATAATATGTATTGTAGATTTAGATAATCGACATGCTTTTAGCGAGCGTGAAAGTTACGCACCGCAAACGTCTATATTGTCTTGTGCATGAATGTTGTGTAATGAGGAGCGTGTTACTTCTGCGCCTATTGTTTGTCTTTACATGTTCCACTAGCGACGTTACTCACTCTTCTTGAACCTTGGCCCGTTTTAACTTCCGATCAGCTGCAAGATTGGAACATGGAACTACTCTTACAAGCGACGTTCTATCGAGAAATATCTTCTCTCTCTCTCTCTCTCTCTATATATATATATATATAACAATTGTTAAGTTTATTATAAATTTATTATATTATTTTTTTAAAATTATATTAGAAGTCCTATTATATATTTTTAAAATATATTTATGTGTATGTCAATTTATCTTTTATTTATTTTATTTTATATTTATTAAATAAATTATTTTTAAAAAAATACAATTAATTAATTATTAATATATATTATTTATTGTTTAAAACATAATTATTGTAATTGAAGAAGACATTAGTTGATGAAGAAATCGAATTATTAAGTCATTAATTCACTGTTTGAATTATTAATTAAATTGATTGAACTAAATTTTTAATAATTAAAAATTTATATATTTTTTTAAATTAAATTAAATATAATATATTAAAAAATGATATTAATAGATATAACATATTTCATTTTGATAAATAATATATGAACATAATTTTATAGAAATAATTAATTTATAAAAAAAATTAGATAATAAAAAAACACATACCCAAAAAAAAGAAAAAATAGATATTTTGCTCATTTGAGATGGAGGATTCATATCTCCCGTTTTTTCAGACTTGGGAGAAATTGGAGTTGTTGGTTCGAGTGAAAGAAAAAACGTTGCCCTATATAGACACATTATATTAAAATTTATCGTATTTTAAAAATATGATAATTTTTCCATACAGAATTAAGTGACGTTCTTTTATTGCAAAAAGCGCAACCACGTTGCTTGATTTTCTCCTATCTTTTCTTTCCGGTCTTCACTTTTTGAGCATGCTGTGTTGGTAATTGTAATTGATAAGAACAAGGGTGGGAATAATTATAGAATTAGTGCTATAAATAGAGGTGAATGAGACTTGTAATGAAATATATGGATGATTTTAATAAGGGTGCATTTAGTTTGTAAAAATATTTATTATTATTATTTTTTTAAAAAAATTTATTTTTTTATTTTTAAAAATACATTTAATTTATATTTATATTTTTATTATTTTATAATTATATAAACAATAAAATATTATATATATAATTTAAAATAATTATAAAAAGATCACTATTATAATATATTATAATACTGAAAATTTTAAAAATATTTTTTGGATATTTTTAAAATTTTTAAAAATTTATGAAACATTTTTTAAAAATAAAAAATAAACATATATTTATATTTAATTTTAATTTTTAATAAAAATTAAAATTAAAATCAGACAAACTGAACAGCCCTAAATTTTCTCTCTTTCTCGCATGAGAGTGTGGAAGTGTGTGCGATTATCGTTAGTACTTTTATTGACCTCTGCACGAATGGGAGCTAGTGACTGAACGGATGTCAAATGTACTTGCACACACTTGCGCACACACTCTCATTTAAGAAAGAGAAAAGCTTTGTAACCTTAAACTATTTTTTATTTAAATAATTCATATATTTTATTATAAAATTTTATGATTCATGATAAAATAAATAAATAAATTTATAATTTATTTAATTAATTTATAAATTTATTTGATTAAATTAAAATTATTTAATAAATAAATTTATTTAAATAATATATAATTTATAAAATTTTAATTAATTTATAAATTATTTTTATTAAATAAAATTTATATTTATAAAAAACTATATATCTCTTAATATTTATCAATATTTACCTTTATTCTTGTCATTAATAATGGGTGAAACTATTTCTTCATAATTTTATTCAAATCATTACTATTTATAAATATTTTAGTCAAAAATCAGCTGATAAAAAAAAAATTTAACTAGCGACTTGTTATTATGATGATATGTATACATTTTTTTAATCTAATTTTTTAAAGTATTATTTTTTCTATTTTAATTATTTAAACATTACAGAATTTTAATAAATTTTATTACATTATTTTTATCAATAGAATACTTATCAAATTTATTTATGAGACTTACATAATTTAAGTAGGAAAATAATTTACATAAACTCAGTGTCATCAATGAAATATATTAGATCAAATTATAAAATAAAAAAAAGCTGCTTATTACAGAACCAAAAATGCAATGAACAAATTTTTAAGTTTTGGTTATAACTCGGTTAGCCACCTCATTACTTTTAGCAAGACTATAGGTTTATTTGATTTTATTTTTGTTGTTTTATTTTTAAAAATTATTTTTAAAAATTATGTTTAAAAATTATTCTGTAAAATAAAAAAAAATCGTTTAATAAATTATTTTAAAAATATATTATTTTTTATTTTTTTATATTTTAAAAACAAAAATAAAAAATAATTTTTTTTATTTTTTTTTATTTTAAAAATAATTTATTTTTAAATTTTATTTTTAAAATAATAATAAAAAATAGTTATTAAATAAATTTTTTTATTTTAAAATGTTTTTTAAAAAAAAATTGAAAACAATTAGATCCTATATTTCGGTCCGTGTTGGCTCCTGCTCGTGTGTTTAGGGTTTCAATTATCTTTCTCTCTTTTCTTTTTTTTTGTTCATAATTATCTTCCTCTTCTAAATTAGCATTTCTCGATAACATTTCCGTCTTATAATTTTGCCGTTTCGCTGGACTTTCTTTCTGTAATTTCCTTGTTTGTCGGCGTAGCTTGAATCTCATTACTCCTCTGAGGACAATGAATGAAAGCACCCAGTCTCAGTCTGCCAGTGGAAACGGGAATGTAAACGTTGAGCCTCGGGACTCAGATTCAAACCCTAGCCCCAAGCGGCGTGCTGATTCAGGAACTCTTGATCCGACGGCGAAGAAGTCGAGAACTGAAGTTCCGACGGCGGCTGATACAGAAGTTGTTTCAGGCCAACAGAATGTAAAGGAAGTAGTTTTTGAGATTGAGGCGGATGCAGCTGAGGATAAGGGGTCTAGGCATACCATGGAGGATGCCTGGGTGGTACTTTTGGACGCGAGTTTAGATTGCCCGGGAAAATTGAGGTTCTCTTCCCCCCCCCCCAACCCTTATTTTACAGTTATAATAATTAGTATCATTACCAGCATTTTCCGAGTTACACGAATCGTGTAGTAAATTGAAAAATGTTAAAGATTGTTGGCAATTCGGGGCTAGCATTCAATTAGTTATTGGTTCAAGTGTTCAGGACTTGCGGGAGTAAGAAATGAAACATTATATTAATAGCAAAAAAACTTAACTAGAATTATGATTATTGACATCGTTTTAGTGGCAGTCAGTTTTTAGTTGAATTATTAGGCGACTAATGGACCGGTATTAAGTATGAAACGAATTTCTTGTTGGAATTAGACTGTCAATACTGCTCTTTCCCTGGGCAATATCTGCAAGTGTAAGCATATATGAACATGTTGCTAGGAGAACTGCAGGGTTCCAATTTGGTCCATAATTCCATGTGCATGCTTCTGAAATTTATGTAGCCTTTCTTGGTAACTCCCATTGCTTGGTTCTCAGATGTGCACACTTTGCAATTTATGATGGACATGGAGGCCGGTTAGCTGCAGAATATGCTCAAATGCATTTGCATGGAAATGTTCTTTCAGCAGGATTACCACGTGAGTTGGTGTGTTTGCTTGGTCTAATTTCATGCATACTAAATCATTGAGGCACGTGTAGCGAACACAAATATCTGTTAGTTGGTTCACTTTCTGTTATTGTGTCTAGGTGTTCTCTATATACCTGTTAAGGTCATATTTTTGAGCCAAATGAGGATAACTATGCAATTACATTTGATAGATCTAAATGTGTAAGGAAAGCTGTATGTATTTATCTTTTGGTTGACAGAAGCAGCAAGGCATAAGAAAGATTTGTTTGTCTAATTTGAATGAGAGAAGATTCTGGATAGTATATTTAATTTTTTGTTTTCTTTTAAAAGGTTTTAGACAGTTGCTATGGACATGGAATTTCTTTTGGCGATTCATGGATGATAGATGTCTTAATTTTGTTAAAAGAATATTCTTGAGCATAAGGTACTGTTTATGCTGTGGATCTTAATGGGCTTTAATATAGGGCCAGTTTGGTATTACTGATGCTTATATAGAACTGACGTGGGAAGCTAAAAGTTGCAAAAGTGCTTTCCAATAAGTTTAGGGCAAAATCTGCTTTTTTATAAGCGGCAAGATGTCTGGCATTATTGCTAAAATTACTGAGAGTACTATAAAGAAAATTACAAACATGGACATATGATAACAGCTTTTCCTGTAACTTTATGTAAAAGAAACAAAGAAATAGTTTTTTTGTAGATTAATACTCAGTAAAACTCAAAGAAACAAAAATCTGAGGACCCATTTTCTAAAAAAGACTGTTGATATTCAGATTGAGAAAACAAATGTATCGTAGGTGAAGAGCAAATCATGACCGGATCACGTGGTAAGAAAAAGGGAATGGACAAAACATATTTTTTTGGCTTATCTAGAGATGTTTGTTTGGACTTCGGAAGTATAAGCTATTTTCAAATACTATTGGAAAATAATTCCTTTTTTTCTATCTGAGTTGATCTATTTCACTTCCCTAGAGCTCTCTCTACTTTAAATTGTTATATTGTATCTAACCAATTAACGATTTTATTTCTTGTTTTCCTCCTGCTGTGCTGTGTTGCAGTTGGATGTAAAGGCAGCTAAAAGAGCAATACTTGAAGGTAAGCATTCATTTCACATGTTTCTAATTAACTTCCCCCTTGGTGTGTTGCCAAGTGGAATCATGCATAGAATACTTTTATTCTTCTACTTTCTTTTTTACTATAGAACGTTTTCATTTTTTTTAATCTCATTCTAATTAGGTTTCCGCAGAACTGATGAGTCACTTCTTCAAGAAAGTTCTGCAGGTCAGTTTAATTGATTTAAAACTGTTGATAAATTTTAAACTAAAATGATAGATTGTGTTTGAAATTTTGCTGCTATCGTTGATTAGTTAGTAGGCTAGTAGCTCCTGAACGGAGCAGATTGCAAGTGTTACCAATACAATTTTTAAATTGAAGGAAAAGGACTTTAACAAGAAGTATTTGGATTATATGGATGAAGAATAAGTACTAAGAAATATGTTAAAGACCCTATGGAGTTTTTAGATTGTAACCCTGTTCTTGAGGATTTATTATGCTTAACCATTTTGTACTTTCTTCTCTTTCTAATACAATTTATTTTATTAAAAAAAAAATTGTAACCCTGTTCATTATTAAAGCAATTTACCCAAAGGAAAGTTTTTCTTTGTTTCATAAGTTGACCAATCTCCATAAAATGATAAATTATTATGGGAATATTAATTTATCTTGGTTTGGTATAAAAATACTCTTTCTTGCGTATACTTTTATATAGATAATGTTAAAAAGAAACCTAAAAACTGGCTTAGACTGATCTGTTCATAAACCATGTAACATTGTTCTGACTTCTGAAAAGCCCTTATTATAAAGAATCATAGATGATAACTTTGTTGCAAAAAATGGGAAAAAAGAAGGAAATTGACATGTTTCTAAAGGCATCCAACAACATTCTTTTCTGGCTTATAAAAATGATGCTTGTGTGAAAGTGGAGTTTCAAATTTAGTACCCCTCCTTTTATGTTATGGAACCAGTGTTCCAACAAAGTGTTTGATTTTATGATCAGCGAAGTTAATTTAGTACCCCTCCTTTCAAATAAAATGCAGAATCTCCCATTGTAAAGTGACACCAAACTATGCTCAAGTTGTGTTGTTAGTTTCCCGTTTTTTACTGGCATTACAAAAGTTAGTGGTTTGAATTCCATCTGATTTACTGCTTCCACTTGGGTAACAGTCTAAAACAATATGCCGCATGTTATTTGTTCTGGTTTTAGAATTACAGATTCAGACAAATTTCAAGTATTTTATTGATTCTTAAAAGCTTCACTTGAGGTTATATTTGTCTTGCTGAAGTACGTTGATTGTTACCAGGGGGATGGCAGGATGGTGCTACAGCTGTATGTGTTTGGGTATTGGGACAAAAAGTAAGTCTCCAGTTACTTATTTTCCAATAATTTCTTAAATTTTAAAATGGGAAAACTTAATCTTTAAGGTTTGACCATTATGCCTTTCTCTAAGACTGGTTCTTATAATAAGCATGTCTGGATCTGATAACATTTTGCAACAAAGCTTCTTATTATCTTTATTGCACATCTGTGTTTATGGGCTTCTAATTATATAACTTTATGAGACACCATTTTAGAATAATAAATTATTTTGTATCCCCAATCTTATTCAAGCGTTCAAAATCTATGCCAAACTGACAACATGACACTTCAGTTTTCCTGTGATTTTAGATCAAATTACATTTGTGGATACTATCTTTTTATAGGTTAAAAAATTTCTAGATCTTCAATTTTAATCAATATTACGATGGAAGCTTGAGAGGAGACTAGGGATGTGTGCTAATGTGCAACTATTCACATGGCAGAAGCATACAACTAGTGGCCAAATATCGCATGATCATATCTTTCTACAATTGAAAATAGATGATAAAATTGTGAATCATTAACCATGGTGATTGATAAAGATTCACGATTGTACTTAATGGATAAGCAGATGCTCTACTTTTATCTCTTTCTTTCGCTGAGGCTACAAAATGGATATAACATAAAGAAAGTTTTATGAACATGTTACTAGTATTTTATGATGATTTCTCTCATGCTACTTGAATGTCATCTTTGTTGGGTCAAATACTAATTGCAGATAAACATAATGGCTAATAGCCTAGGATAAGTTTGGATTTTCCACTTAACAATGTTGCAACAAAAATAGGAAAGAATATTGATTCCCTGATTGATGGATATTTTTTAGGTTTTTGTTGCAAATGTAGGGGATGCCAAGGCTGTTTTAGCTCGGTCATCTATAATTGATGGATCCCAAAATCACTCAGATGGAGACCATGCACTGAAAGCTATTGTTTTAACCAGGGAACACAAGGCCATCTACCCACAGGAGCGTGTTCGCATTCAGAAGGTTTGAAATGCATCAATGTTGAGTGATTAGATCCCTAGAGTTATATAGCAATACCTGGCTACCTCATTAGTGCTCAGAGCATGCCTGCTGTTCATTAAAGTTGCCAACTTTCCATTATTACCTCCTTGTAGAGCACTTTATGTTTACATCCTCTTTCCCTGTAACAAACTTCCCACTCTGACAATTGAGCAAGGTAATACTTTTTTTAGATAAAGTTAAGTACCCATATAATGATTATTAACTTAAGTAATCATTTTTACATTTAACAAAAGCTGTATTTACTAAAGACTTACAAATCTCATTCAGGCTTGTCCAATTAGTAAGGGTGGCACAAACCAAGTCTAGCAATGGGTGACTTAATGACTAAACTTAGGCAAGTGTTAATAATCAGTGCCCATGATGTTTGCTTTGTACTTTATGGAAGAGAAATTGAAAAAGAAGATTCTTTTCTCTCTCATCTGGTCCCACAATAAAGTATTCGATTTTTTTTATATATATATTTCTGTAGTGTGCTAAAAATAAGTTAACCAGTTTATCAAATTTTTTGCTGTTTTTACATGGGACACATCTATGGATTGCCCATTTTAGCCAACCTTTACAGCATTGGGAGGTGTATTCCCATGAAGCTGTCATTAAAGTTGTTACTTGTCTATACTGCAGAGTACCTAGAGAAGGGAATTTGTGTTCGAAGCTGATGAGGATGCCAAGTTCTTTCATAGAAGTTTCTACTTGCAGAAAATTTAGGATAAGTTAGGGACTATTTTCCCTTAGAAAAGATGTTTGATGTAGCCAAATTCCTTCTGAAGTTAATAGCTTTGTTCCTTGATCTATATTTTGACAGTGTGTATTCGTAGTGTTTTGTGAGAGATTTTTGACAATGATCTGGCATAGTAAGTGCAAACGCAAGCATGATCGAATTTCTGTTGTGGACCTTGTGCATGGTGAAAGATTTGTGGGAGATGGTGTGATACTTGGGGGATCATTAACGATAATAATCTGGTTTTTAACCTGGACATTTCAATATTTCTGGCTGATGCATCATAACAAAGTTGTTATTCTACTTGCAGGCTGGCGGTGTAGTGAGCTCAAATGGACGACTACAAGGGCGTCTAGAAGTTTCTAGGGCTTTTGGAGATCGCCAGTTCAAAAAGGTTTGCCTCTCGTTCTCTTTGGAAAGGTTACTTTGTCTTCTTGCTATTAGTGCTTAATTTCTTTGCTCTAATTATCTGCTATATACTAATATGTCAAATAATCATTTAAGCTTTAACATCTGATGTACTCCTGGACCATCTATCTGATCTTGTTATATAATGACTTGTTTATACTGTGAATTGATTTTCATGCAACACCTACTACATGGTGGGCCGTCTTTCTGCATTATTCATGTAAATGCTATCATTAGCCATTTTTTTTTTCCATGAAAGTACTTCTTTAGCTTTCTTTAGTACCATCACGTGGCTTACTCTTCTACCCTATATTTATTGGCTAGACTACTAGTGTTTTAATCTAATTTCAACAGATATCTTAAGGACAAATATTTGCAGGTGGGTGTTGTTGCAACCCCAGATATTCATTCTTTTGACCTTACTGACCGAGAGCATTTTATCATCCTTGGCTGTGATGGCCTGTGGGGTGTATGTCTTCTTATATCCATATATGCTACATATGTGTTCCTTTTATTAACTTTTCTGGTTTGACAGTTCTGATGAAAGTAGCATTTCGGGTTTGTATCAGGTGTTTGGTCCTAGTGATGCTGTTGATTTTGTTCAGAAACTATTGAATGTAAGAGTTAGTTTATATCTTTTCCTTTTTTGGGGCTTGAACTAATAAGAAAGAGTACAATTTATCTTCTGTTGAATGATTACCAATGCTTTTTGTGATTCCACTTGAATGCACTGCTTTTTTCTTTCTATATTAGTGTTAACTTATGGCATTACCTTAAAGCTTCGTATTTGATTTATTAACACGGCTGCCGTCCCTGCCCCCTTCCCTCCCCAAAAAAAAATGAAGGAAATTGATAGTCTTACTTTCTTGTAATGGCTGGTTAAGTTGTACTGGTGGACTTGATTGGTGACTTGACCAGTGCCACAGTCGTAAAACTTCTGGACTGATACCTGATAGGATTGCATCTAATTATAAAATCAAAGGAGTTGTCATTGCTTTTCTGTTTCATAAGCTGGTCAAGAATGACATCTCAATTATTCATGAATAAGGCTTGCCATTCTAGTTGTTCAGTTGGTCAGGGAAGTTTGGCATGTTATCAAAGTGTAGTTTTCCTTCAGTGAATGATTTAGAAAGATGGACATGTTGATGTTTCCTTTACTAGGATCTTTTAATTATTAGTGTTTCCTGTTTACTAGGGATGTCTTCTAATATGATAAAAAAAATAAAAAATAAAACAAAGAACTCAATGAATCCTTGTAGGAGGGGTTGCCTGTCACAGCTGTGAGCCGCCGACTTGTAAGAGAAGCTGTTCGAGAGCGGCGCTGTAAAGATAATTGCACTGCAATTGTTATTGTATTCAAGCACAAGTAATTCCCAAGGCACTAATTCCCTGATATATCTTGCTACTGGGTTACAGTTAGAAAAAGGGATTGTTTTGGATTACTGGATTCAAGAGCAGTGTAAAATGTATGGCTTGCTTATCACCGTAAAATGTTTTGGCAGCTTATTCAACAATATATGTTGTTGTTTTGTTTATTGGTATGCTACTAATGAAGCTCAAAAATGATTGTTGAAGTTACGGTTTCTGTTGAAAGTGGAAGTTATTTGTTTTACAAACATCTAGCTTTAAATTATACAGGAGATCTAAAAGGTTGAAAGGTTTTGCCCCTTCTGACCCCCTCTCTTGTCTTCCAATCAACCTAAATTAGGAGGAATAAAGGAAGAAAGTAACATCTTAGATACAAGTTTTTATATTATGTTTGACGAAAATGAGCACAGAAGTACAATCTTGTTTAAAATTAATTGGTGGGGGGCATCGGCATGGTATATTTAATATTTTGATCCTAAATTTTTTGTAGATTAATAAAGAGATATATCATTGTTTTTTACGAGGAAATTGTATAAATAATTTGCTAAAAAATAGTGTCGTTTACATTTCTTATATTACTAAATTGAATCCAATAAAGATAGTAAGAAGTCTGAAAAAGATTTGCTTCAAGGCGGTTGGAATATGATTAGAAATTGTTGGAATTAAGTAAAATGTGTTGCTCTAGCTGCCACTGCGGCGGTTGATTGCACACGAAGATATCATAAAATTAAAGGTTCACAAGCAGCCATGCAATGGAATGATTCATGCACCAGGATGAACAATATTGAAGGTGGGGGATGTTGAGCATCTTATTGCAGATAATGCGGTTTGGGACGAGTCACATATTACTCAGTGGTTTTATATTTCAAGCAAACACATCTTGTTTCCTTTCCTTTGTGGCAATGCATCATTTCAATTATAAACAGCCTCTCAGTCGGGAATATTCCCAAATTGTATCTTTGTAGTAGTTGTTAAATTTGTTGGGCCGCTAGGTTCATAAATAAACATATCAAGTTAATAATTTCCCTCTCATGATTTAGTTATCTGTTGACTAAGATATTTGCCCGGAAATATTAAAATATATCTGTCTGAGAGAAAACTAATTATACAAGTTTTATTTTGGAAGGGGACAAACTTCATAAGAAATATATTGTCTAATCAGTCGAACGTGTCTCAAATGCCATAGCAAATAATGGAGTGGGAACTCTCATTCTTTCCACTCCAATCTATTCTATCTAACTCCCTTAATTAGCCACTTCATTTGACTCTTAAAATAAGCGACAAATGTCCAAGTGTAACTATACAGCAAAAAACTAATCCTCAGAGGTAATAAGGTTATTATGACAAAGTCCCTGTTGCAGGGCATAATGAAAAGTTTAGCATTATACAGTGCTACATATGCTTTGCCACTTATAGGCATTAAACAGTAGCACATGCCATGTTCGATTGATATTCCTGTTCTTCCCCCCTCCTTTGTTGAAATGGATTCAAGGGAATCACCTCAGTCTATATTTAAGAAGCAGCCAATCATCATCTTTATTAGTATCATATGTGGCTTCAGATTTTACGTGAATAATCAGCTCTTCATTGGATTATATTTGTTGGAAAAAAAAACAGAATGATTACTCTATAATGATTAAAAAAGAATCAGGGCAAAGGTCTCACTAGACGTAGTATTATTATTGTAAGGGGATGGTGGGAACATGGTCATACAAATGATAGAGGTTCGCCGCTCTATAACTACCTGGCTAACATGATCCACCTTGACTCTGTCTCCCTTAACCATTCAATTTGAAGTCAACAATAAAACGTAAATGCTATTCTAAGGCTTCAGATAATGTTTATTAGCTAACTACTAAAATTCATCAAAAAAGTGTACAAATTTAATATTCCTTCAAGAGTATTCTTTATAAAAGAGTACCCCTCCTTTGTTGTTGTCCTCATTGACAAGTCTAAGCAGCAACAAGGAGATCACAAGAATGGGAAGTGCTGTGACAGAGAAAGCGAAGCTGCTTTTGGCATTACTTGCTCTCCAGTTCTGCTTTGCAGGATTTCACGTTGTTTCTAGACTTGCACTAAACATTGGTATCAGCAAAGTTGTTTACCCTGTTTACAGAAATATAATTGCTCTGCTTTTGCTGAGCCCTCTTGCTTATTTCTTAGAGAAGTGAGTTTCTATATGAAGCTTGTTTTCACATTTCAGCTTGCTTATCTTCATGCTATATAGAGATTTTAGGTTTTTAACACGGAACTATGTTTATGTCTCTATAATCAGGAATCAAAGACCACCTCTTACTTTTTCTTTACTGGTTCAGTTCTTCCTTTTAGCATTACTGGGGTAAGAAAATAAATAAGCCGTAGTTCTCCATACCCTCAATACCTTCCTATTGTTTCTAATATTTTCTTCTACTTTTACTTTTCGTTGGTTATTGTAGCATTACTGCAAACCAAGGGTTTTACTTGTTAGGATTATATTATGCATCTCCAACATTTGCTTCTGCAATGCAAAACTCAGTGCCTGCCATCACTTTTGTCATGGCCTTAGCTCTCAGGTAATCAATTCTCCCTTTAACATATTTCATCATTTTCTGTTTTAAATTAATCTCTTCATGATTTTATAAATTCTTTTGTATTCTCTACTAGGCTTGAGGAACTCAACATTGCAAGAAGAGATGGAATGGCAAAAGTTCTAGGAACCATTGCCAGTGTTGGGGGTGCCACTGTGATTACTCTCTACAAAGGCCCTCCTCTTCTCCACCAGACCAACCAAATACAAGGAGACACCTTAGAAGCAGATCAATTTTCCATAAAACCAGAAAACTGGACATGGGGTTGCATATACTTGCTTGGACATTGTTTATCATGGGCTGGCTGGATGGTTTTTCAGGTAAACCATAAACAGAATTATCATTAGCAATGCTATGGTCATGTCATGTGTTTTCACTTGATTCATTCAATTATCTGTTTTGTAAACGAAGTTTAAATCAACAATTCTGTGCAGGCTCCTGTGGTGAAAAAGTATCCGGCAAAGCTGACACTCACATCATTTACATGCTTCTTTGGATTGATCCAATTCTTGATCATAGCAGCTTTTGTAGAAACTGACTTGGAGCATTGGAAGATACAGTCCGCAGAGGAGCTTTTCACTATCCTATATGCTGTAAAGCTCATCACCATAATTCCCCAATATCATACACATCTATTTGCAAATGCTGACAATTTTTTCAATTGAACTATTGTGTGATTATTCCAGGGAGTGGTAGCATCCGGCATTGTCATATCTCTCCAAACATGGTGCATTCAAAAAGGTGGCCCTGTGTTTGTTGCTGTCTTCCAGCCCATGCAAATGTTTTTAGTTGCTATCATGGCAGCCCTAATACTTGGTGATCAGTTATACTCTGGAGGGTACGCCGAAATTTTTTTAACCATAAATGGCATATTTGTTCCATCAATTATATGTTATGACAAAAAAATCCGGGAGTGTCCATTTTAAATTTTTCCAAATACAGAATCTCCCCTCTGATGTGTATTTTTTACTGCAGGATTATTGGTGCAATTCTTATTGTACTTGGTCTCTACTTAGTCCTATGGGGCAAAACCACTGAAAAAAGAGTGGCTATTCCCGAGGAGTCATCATTATCAAAGCCACTTCTTAATGCTGAAGAGAATAAAGAAGCTGATGCAGATGCCCAAGACATACCCTGACATGTATCTGCACAACCACTTAAATGTATAGTGACTCTGTTGTCAGAATCTCAATTTGTAAGATTTAATCTAATTCGAGTTAGTAGTAAGAGTCAAGCGCTAAAGGAAGAAAGTCTACTGGTACATTGAAGAGAAGCCAATTTAGTGATACGTTGATTACAGGGTCAAATTTGGCCGAATATTATGTAAGTGTTATGTCAAACGACAAAATTGGAGTCATGGAAGCAAGACCCCATGTACTGCTGTACATTACACTGACACGTATATCAAAAATTATAAGGGGGAAAATAGACTTGCTGCCTGAATATCATACTAATACTAAAAATCTAGAGATATTGAAAACTCTGATGGAACACTTAGGGACTGTTTGCCCAGTTTACAGTTGAAAATACTTTTTGTTTTTATTTTTAGAAAATACTTTCTAAATTTTTAAAAATTCTAAAAGTTTTAAAAAGAAATTTCAATGGCATTATATCGATAATATTTTTTCAAACATTTCAAATTGATTACAATATATATATATATATATATATATATATAACCAGTATTTTAACTATTCATATAATTAAAAAATATTTTATATAATAAAAATACAAATACAAATTAAACATATTTTCAAAAATATAAAAAATAAAAACAAAATATATTTTCATAAATCCACCTTTACATCCTAAAGCTTCAGTTGCAATGACTAATGTAAGACGCCACTCATTCGCCAGATTGCTCTAAAAGCCAAGTGGCGGCAAAAATGTTAAAAATGATGAAGTCCCATATATCATAGAATATGGTGAGAATAAATTTCCAAGAAAATCGCCTTCTAATCTTCAGAGCAATTGAGCGAGGAAAGAAACCAGCAAATGCAACCCCAAGAATTTGTTACAGAATCTACAATTCTAATTTGATTCTCTATCAACAGGTCTCCTAGTCACCAAACGGGTATAGTCAAAGACATACTAAGGTAATCAGTAACCACAGAGGTAAACTGCACATTAGCTGGAACAGGGTCCCCAGGGTGGTGAACGAACTGGTATGGCTAAAAACCTATAAAAAAACTTTCTGGCTCTATCCAACACATTCTTCCTATCACAGCCAAATGGATGGAATCCATAGCAGAGTTCCTATCAATGTATGTGGCTGGCCCGCGACTCGTCTCGGCAAGCAATGGAATCAAATAGGTGTTCCTTATAATCTTAAATCACTGGTACCGCACATTAGTCATATAACATACGATAAAATTTCAAGCAATCATGGAATGAGGAACATATAAATACCCCCAATATGCAAAGTCACGCACCATTAATTATCATGGCAGATGCTTCCCTTCTCTAGCTAATAAAAGACCCAACGATTTCGAGGGAATTTAAGAGGCTTTTACAGTTATACTAATATCCATCTTCGGATTTCACAGGAAAATAACGCGGACAAGTCACTGCAGAAAGCGTTGCCAAAACAAGAAATATGTACATCGTTATCTACCATCTGAAGATTCAAGGGAAAATTCTCGAAATAGCTTAAGTATTTAGGGATTGCTCCCTACCCTACATAACCATCATATTATTAAAGAAGTAAGAATACGCACTTGTGACATCAGAAATTTATAACACGATTAATTACTCTAGACCATAAATGATAAATTTCATTAGGCACCCATTCATCTAAAAGTCATTTTCAAGTATAACACTAGAGACAAGGGAAGGTCAATATATGAAAATAGATGTAAATAGCTCTTAGAAAAAGATGACCCATTCATAAACTCCCAATGCACATTGAGTATAAAGACTTATGATGACTTCAGGAAGCATCACAAGGATATCAAATCAAGATAACATAGACCAAAGCAAGTCAAAGTCACTTATAGTCACTAAAGAGCATAAACTACCAACTCAAATTATAGCACGCAATACAAGATGATGATTCAATTTCTCCAAATTTCTGTCACTGTTCAATCAACACTACCTCACAGTTACAATATCATCAATCTTCAAAATCATCCGCACACACTCCGTTGCTAAGGTGATTGCACTTGTGCTCACAAGCAGTGGCTGCACCACATTCTCCTCCAAAATGTTTGTAATCTGCCCCTTCCTCACATTAATTCCAGTATTTATTTCACCCTGAGCATGACGATTCCTCAACTCAGTAACAATTACAATCGGGTTCAAACCTGCATTCTCAGCTAGAGTATAAGGAATGACTTCAAGTGCCTCAGCAAATGCTCGAATACAGTAACCCTCCATTCCATGTAACACCTTAGCCCAGGCACCCAGTTGCCGGGACAGCTCAATCTCTGGTGCACCACCACCAGCAATCAAAAACTTCTTGCTGACTAAACATCTTACAACACACAAAGCATCATGCAAACTCCGCTCTGCTTCATCTAGCACCAGCTGGTTTGATCCACGAACGAGCACAGTTGTAGTCCTTCCCATATCCTTTATACCAGTGATAGTGACAATCTTCCCATCACCAAGAGAAACCTCCTCGACAAGATCCGCATGCCCCAACTTCTCAGCACGGAAATGCTCAATATTTGCTATAGGCAAACAATTCAGAGTTTTTGTAATAAATTCAATCTCATCTCGCTCCACATCCTTAATCACCAAGATTTTTGCTTTTGCTAGGTAATGCAAAGATAAGTCAGTCACTGCATCTCTTAGTATACTCTTCTGAATCAACAACACATTACAACCCGTTGCCTTGATCTTCTTAATCATGCCCAAAATATAATTCCTTTCTTCTTTCAAAATTCTATCCATTTGAGTGTAATCATTAACCACAATACTCTGCTCAATATCAGTCTTGGGTGGAGAAATCTGGAATTGAATCACAGCAATCTTTGCATTTTCCATGCGCGTAGGTCCTCCAGCGGCGTGACTAACCTTCTTATCAAACACCAATCCCTTCACCAGCTCCGTGTCATCCACCGTCCCACCAAGCTTCTTCACAATCTTGATGTCACGTAGATCAACCATGTCAGGCTTTGCCGGGTCGATGACAGATAACACGCCATCAACAGCAAGAGGTGCCAGCAGCTTTGAGTACTGACTAACCACTTTGCTATTAAGCGAGGTGCTAGCAGATTTGATCAAAGACTCGCGGTCAGAAAGCTCAACAGGCACAGCCATAGCCGTGAGCACATCAACAGCTTTAATCGAGGCCTTGTGCAGTGAATCCGAAATGACGGTTGGATGAATCCCATGCGACAGAAGTAAAAGACATTGTTCAAGCAGAGCACCAGCGATAACAACAACAGTGGTAGTACCATCACCCGCAGCGGCATCCTGGGACTTAGAGAGCTCGACCAGCATTTTTGCTGCAGGTTGAAGGACTTCCATCTTGTTGAGAATAGTGGCGCCGTCATTGGTGATGATGACCTCGCCGGAAGCAGTGGAGATCATCTTGTCCATACCCTTTGGACCCAGACTGGTTCTGACCGCATTAGCCACGGATCGAGCAGCGACAATATTGGCATGGCGTACGTCCTCCTTGCGCTTGTTGTCGACGTAGGACTCAGTTTTCGAAGCACGTGGTTGGGGAACAGCAATTGCAGCCATCGATAATACAAACCCTAATCCGAGGGAAAAGCGTAGATTGGGGAAGGCGAGAATCGAATCAGAGATAAAAAAACAAAAACCCTAGAGAAATGGAACTGAGTGTGGTGATGGAGTGGGGTTTTCTGGAACAGCGGAGGTTGTAGAGGGTTCAAGTTTTCATTTTTATTTTTGAGGGCCTGGATCTTGGGTTGTGCAGGCCTTATTTCCACAAAATTTTATACAACTGGCGCCTGACAAAAATGTGACCATCTTAGTGCTAAATTAATTATTTTATAATTAAATCATTTAATTGCATAAATTAAATAATAATAGTTAACCGCATTTAAAAATATATGGCAAATTTTTATTTTTGAGGGCCTGGATCATGGGTTGAATTGAAGGTTTTGTAAAATAAAAAGATTAAGTGTGCATATAAATTTAAATAACTAACCAATCATAATTTTGTCATAAAACTCGTTTGAAAATTTAATTTTTATTTTATTTTATTTGAATGTAAATTTAAGAGTAAAAATTTATTTAAAAATGTAGGCATTTAGATATAATTAAAAATAAAATAAATTTAATTTTTTTCCTTTATTCATATTCTTGAATTTCTTTTTTCACTTCACTCTCATCCTTAATTAACCTTTTGCAATTCTATTCTTCTTCTCTTTATTATTCTTTAATATTTTTTTCTTACAAAGAACATTAATATGTGGTCTGTAGATATGCAAAATATTGCATTCAAATAAAAGGATGGTGAGATAAAACCTTATCATTCACTCTTGAAAAACCCTATTTATTATTATTATTATTATTATAATTTTTTTGTGTGGTTTTGCAACAGAATATAATTTAAAAATGTTATTATGGGCCTTGCTGAAATAGCTTTATTTTTTGTTAGTCACTTAAATAGCTTTATTTGGCTCCCGGGGCATAGAAAAAGTGGGAGGAAAAAAAAACAAAAAAAACCATATATGAAACAGCGTCCAGTTAGGGACGCAAAACCCCTGCGCAGTGCACGCCACTGCTCTCAAACCGCCGGGGACGTTGAAGCAAACGTTCCCCAAACACTACAACTGAAACTCCATTTCTTAGTCACTCTCACAAACTGCCATGCCTTACTCCGCCATTTTTCAGGGCTATATCAGAACCACTACTTCTACTTCAACCCCTTTTTTCACCATGTCACTCAGGGGTCCCCTTTACCTCTCATCCCACATAACCCATAAAGCTCAAAGGCTTTCACTTTTCTCCCTTTCCGTGCGACGTCAAGCTATTGGGCGAAGGTGTTTTTATGTACCCCCAAATATAGCGTCTCGGCTAGGGGTTGCGAGTTCAGTAGCGCCTTCTAGGACGACTGAGGTGGATTGCAAAGAGAGACAAGTTGTAGGCTTTAGACGGAGGAGCATTCCTTTGCCGTTTTGGCATCAGCAGAGCTCCAATTATGGTCGTTTTGCTTACCAGGACGTGTCTAGTGATGATTCCGATGGGGAATTGGTGTCTTCTCAGCAACAATTGGTTAGTATCATGTAACTCTCCTTTCTACTGGACAGGGTTCTATACTTCTGTAGAATTCAATTTAATGTATTGATTTAAAGCACGTGATTAGCAGTTGCTGTAGAATGTTTTATTGCTTCAGAGCTAGAAACTATTCTGATGGTATTATCTGTTCTCACAGTGGATTGAAGTCTACTTTTTTCTTTTGGTAAATTGAATTTGAAAGTTTAAGAATGAATTACATTGATATAGAAGCATGTAGAAGAATCAGGTTTCAGCAGCAGGAAATCACTATCAGTTGTCCATGTTATCTTATTATCCTAAATTCATTGCACACATTTTCTAGATTGATTTTTTTAATAAACCAAAATATAGATATAAGATATTTTTTTTTGTAATTTTTTGTGGAAAAAAGTTTGAATATGGCAAAGCATAAGCAGATAACCTGAAAAGGCAGTTGATACTTGTGGCAGATGAAGAATAGGAAATGGCTGATTTCCATGATAAAAAGGCAGCAAATGTCTTATATTTGTAAGACAAACTGCTTGATACACATCGTATTCTGTGATATGTTGATTGATCAACATTTTTCACAAATCAGAATGGACTCACTGTATCCAAGTATGACTTGCGTTATAATTAATTATGTTTCAGACAGACTATTTTTTTTGCATTTACTATTCCGTAACTCATCTCATTTCATGCAAATAAAAAAAACTGATCTTAAACTGGGGATGGCACTATTTTGTCCTCTGTCATGGGCCTATCAGTTAATCCAACCTTTTTTTTTTTGGGTTATACATATATGGAGATGAGAGCATTGATTTATCCTAAGTTCATTATATTGTTTCGACTCTGTTTAATTATTGCTATGATAAGAATTTAACAAGCAGTTGTATTAATTGGAGAGAGAAACATCTAATTTTATATTTTATAATTTTCATAATTATATTTGTTGCATTGCCTTGGAGGGCTCTGCTTTGTATGTATCCAGTGTACTTAGAATTTCTTTGTTGGGCAGATGAAAAATACTATTATCTATATTCACAAAATAATGAAGAAAGCATCAATAACGTCATTTCAAGTTCAAGTTCTGGTTTTTCACCCTCATCCCCCCCTCTCAAAACCAAAAAAACACACACACACACAAAACCCTGGTGGCCTTACTGGTAACCTTTTATAAGGGAAAAATAGTGCAAAATGATCATGCTTGCTACATTTTTCGATTGAAAGGAGCTTTGAGTAATGTGTTTGCTTGCTGTTGATTACTAGGGTGGTTCATCTCTTGATAACATTGATGAGTGGAGATGGAAGTTGACCATGCTTCTTCGCAACAAAGATGAGCAGGAAGTGATGTCAAGGGAGAAAAAGGACAGACATGATTTTGCGCATCTTTCAGCTTTAGCAAATAGGATGGGTTTATATAGGTATTTTAGGCTTAGCATTGTATAAAGTCTTCTTGCCTTTAACTTATAACACCCAATTTCTGAATAAAATTTACTTTGGCAGCCGACAATATGCAAAAGTAGTTGTTTTTAGCAAAGAACCTCTGCCAAATTACAGATCTGATCTGGATGAAAAGCGTCCACAGAGAGAGGTATCATCTTACATCATAGTTTGTTACTTTTTTTTTCTTATGTTCTTTTTCATGGCTTCATATATTAGGGAAAAGGAGTCTCTTATTCCTTTTTAAGAATTTGTGAAGTGAAGCACTCTGTATGGTATATCTTGATTAACTGAGGTTGGCAGACCAACAACCGGAGGGTACCGAAAACCTCTTTTATGGAATTGTTAAGTTATTAAATAGAAAGTGTAGCTTGAAAATGGTGTTTACTCTTGAAGCTTGTGATGTTATGCAAATTTTCTATCTGCTCTGATGCCTGTAGCCTGATTAACTGCTTTTTCTATGGTCTTACAGGTTATCTTACCTTTTGGTGTTCATAAAGAAGTAGATTCTCATCTCATCACTCATCTTTCTAAAAAGTCTACAAGCTTGGGAGCTTTCTTGGATAAATCCTTGCATAGATCAAGTGGTGTTAGCATTCCTGCTGATGAAGGAATTTATGAGCAGCCAGAGCCCCTGGCACAGAATAAGAATAGTATTGTTGTGGAGAAAATCCTTCAACGAAAAAGTTTGCAACTGCGTAATCAACAACAAGATTGGCAGGTTTATTTACTAACCTAGTTTGATGTTCGTCACATTTGTCATAGTAGTCTGAGTTGGCATTTCAGTCCTCTTTGCACTTCCTATCTTTTGAGTATTCAATAGAATTAATATATATTTGTTGCCATTGCATACAAATCAAGTGGTATGGAGACAAAATGTGAGTTTCACTGCTTGTTACTATGTACTAGTTTGACATGTTACACACACATTCTTTGTGAAGGTGTGAATTCGCAAAAGCTTTAAATTATAAAAGCCTTATAGTGTGGCCATGTTTCTACTTTCTATTTAACTTTTTTAAAAATCATATATTATCTTATACAAAAAATATTTTTGCTAAAATCATAATTCCATCTTCATATTTTTGTTAATATATCTTAGTTCTAAATCCTATTAAATAATGACTCAGTAACATAACCTTTTTTACATACCTCCAAAAAGTGTTAGAATAAAATTGAAAATGTATTTGAATGCTTATTTTTTTCACTTCGGATAAATTTTTATGATTATAGTACATTTTATATACTTATAAATGTGGAGATTACAGACTGGAAAATTAATCCTTGAACCCTTTTTTTTAATCCGTGGGTTGACTCTCGCATGCCCTCAACGTGCTGGTTCAGGCACTCTGTTTATTTCTCCCTTTCTCAGAGTCACTTTGTAATTTATTTATTTAAGGGAAATATTGAGACTTATATTTGTCAAATGTAATGAGGATGGATGGATGTGATTGACTAGATGATTGTGACATGAATACTTTATGGCCTAAGCACAGGACAGGACATCTGATTTCTTTATTCATTTTGCCTCTCATTAGTATGGCTCATTGCAGTTGTTATCTATTTGCCTATTCTCTGAATTGCATATCCTTGCTTGGTTCCCTCAATGGGTACCTAATATTTATCTTTTGAAATCCCTGTGCAAGTTCAGATTTTATTCTGGTTATTATTTAACTCTACCATGTAATGGCCCCCCCAAAAAAAAACTCTACCATATTATTCCTTTTTTTTCACAGGTAAATGAATCTAAGGTTCATCCCTTTTCTATATCTTCTGGTTAAATACTATGTATGGTTCTGTTCCGTTAACAATGAGTCATCCAGTTCTATACCCTAAGAATTATATCTTCTTCCAATTTGGTGATAACTTTTTAGTGGATAATAAAACCTTATATTACCTAATTAGAACAATCATATTTAGTTAATTAATCAATTGCAATGCTCAAACTTGCTGATTAATGACCATTGATGTTTAATATTTCAGATTTTTATCTCAGTTGAAATTGATGGCATTTGGTTTCTGATCTTAATAATTCATGTTAGTCTTCAAAAAAATTATAACATATGCTGGTTTCTCCATAGGAGTCTCCTGAAGGGCAAAAGATGCTTGAATTTCGCAGAAGTCTTCCTACATTCAAAGCGAAGGATGCATTATTGAAAACCATTTCAGAGAATCAGGTGCGTAAAGGAGAAACAATGCCCTCTTTTTTTGTAATTTATAATTTTTTTCCTTCACTGAAATGTTCTTCTATAAAAAATGACAAAATAATGAAGGAGTTTGCTTTATAATAAAACAATATTTTTTGTATAATCTCAAATTTCTGCTTCTGAATTAGAGTCAATTCATCTTACTCTGAAATAATGCTCTTGATCACAGATAATTTAGGACATCTGAAACAGTGTTTCATGTGCTCATACCTGGAATGCAAATTTATAATCTATTTTCTTAGTATGACCATAACAAGTAAAATGTGAGGAGCTATTGCATGGGCACGAACTAGGTTACACAATCAAGCAAGTGGGTAATGATGCAGAGCTTTGCATATGAATTGACCTTGACTAATATGCAATAATCCGGGATTGAAATTTAGCAAAATACCAATCAACTTTTGGTGTTTGTATCTTCTACTTTGTTGCTTTTTTGTAAAAAGTTCAATATGAGGTTAGGATGAAGGATGACTCGAGAACATTCAACAAATAGACAGGCATTGGCGGAGAATTTTGGTCAGTTATTGGAGGAATGCCAGAAATTTTCTCTCCATTGTTTGTCCCCATTTTAATGAGTTGGAAAAATAAATAAATTCTACAAATACATGAAGTACAGTATACTATAGAAAATTTTACAAGTATAACAAAATCCTATGAGTCACGAATTATTTATATATCTTGTAGCAATTAGAGGCTGACAATCAAAATGACACAATTTATAGGCCTTCAAGCATATTGTTCTGTTATTGGAGGAATACCAGAAAATTTCTCTCCACTGTTTGTCCCCATTTTAATGAGTTGGAAAAATAAATAAATTCTGCTGATATATGAAGTGCAAAACACTATAGAAAATTTTACAAGTATAACAGAATCCAATGAATCCCGAATTATTTATACATCTTGTAACAATTAGAGGCTGACAATCAAAATGACACAATTTATAGCCCTTCAAGCATGCTATGTTAAAGAGAAAAATCATATTTATGTCTTTGACAAATAGGAAAACTTTTAATTTAGTTTCATACATTAATTTTTTCAATTTAATTCTTCTTAGATGAAAGTGCTTGCAATGTCACTTTTCAGTTAAATCACTGTCTAAAATTTGATGCTAAATTTAACTTATTGCTTAAATTGCAATTTTCCGTTACATTAATTTTATTTGGCATATGAATTGGCACTTACGCAGAATTTCTAAATAGGGTCAATTTAATTGGAAAAGTAGAAATTTTGCCTGAGTGCTATAAAAGTGTCAAATCAGTGTTAATTCATATGTCAAGTCAAGTAAATATGGTAGAAAACTGTAATTTCAGTAATGAGTTAAATTTGACATTAAATTTTGGATGGTAGTTTAATTGAGGGGTGACATTTTAAGTACTTTCATATGTAATGGACTAAAATGAAAAAAAAAAAAATTTGTGAGGGATTAAATTGGAAGTTCACCTATCTTCTAGGGTGAAAATAGTGTTTTCCTCTATTTTAAAAGAGGGTGTCATAAATAATAATATTTTCTTTTGCAGGTCTATTTATAATTTAGATTATGTATCCAAATATGCTTGTGCTGGAGTATAATTTATATTAATTGGTAGCATAATGGAGTGCAGGTCACTGTTGTCTCAGGTGAAACTGGTTGCGGTAAGACCACACAACTTCCTCAATATATTTTAGAGTCTGAGATTGAAGCTGCACGTGGAGCTGTCTGTAGCATCATTTGTACTCAGCCGAGAAGAATATCTGCTATGTCTGTTTCTGAAAGAGTTGCAGCAGAACGTGGGGAGAAATTGGGAGAATCTGTAAGTTTCTGGACCTGTTTAGCTGGCTGATGCTTGAAATACTTGAACCTACATTGTATTACTTAGTACTTACTAAAATTCTCTGCATTTTTCCCCTGAAAGGTTGGTTACAAAGTTCGGCTAGAGGGTATCAAAGGAAGGGACACTCGTCTTCTTTTTTGCACTACAGGTGTATTGTTGCGGAGACTACTAGTGGATAGAAATTTAAAAGGTGTAACTCATGTTATTGTTGATGAAATTCATGAACGTGGAATGAATGAAGGTAGCTACATGATTGAATTGTTCTGATGTTGTTTATAATTCTATCCAATATGATGTTTACCATTGGTTTACACGCTTTTCAGATTTTCTTCTTGTTGTCCTGAAGGATCTTCTTCCACGTCGTCCAGAGCTGAGGTTAATTTTGATGAGTGCAACCTTAAATGCGGAGCTTTTTTCTTCCTACTTTGGTGGTGCTCCAACTATGCATATTCCTGTAAGCTCTGAATACTCATTTCTTTGACCTGTGTTAAAAATAATCAGTGTCATACTAACATGTTTAATTAGACTATTGTATTTCAGTAGTGAATTTTTTTTTTCTTACTTAACCTTATCATGAACTTGTCAACAGCCAGAGCTTTACATATTTTCTGTGCTTGGTGGTTCTTCTCTTTAGTTAATGATTGTTGCATAAGCACATAAAAAGTAAAAATCATTATGCACTTTGGCAGTTCAGCTACTTACCAGTTAAAAGAAAAGAGAGTCAGAATTCTTTGGAATATAAACTCGTCCATTTGTGTGTCTGATGGTAAACAAACAGACAGCTTCTTTTTCTTTTCAGTTTTCATAACTAGCATATAGGAGCATAACATTGTGTTGCTTTGGTGCCCATATGAGTATGCAGTTGCTTGTTAGGGATGATGCAAAATATATGCTAGAGTCACTTTTAATTCCCTATTTCTTTTTTTTTGGGGGGGGGGGTTGTGTTTGTTGCCCAACTTCTAGGGTTTTACGTATCCAGTTCGAGCACATTTTCTTGAGGATATTCTGGAAATGACTGGATATCGCTTGAATCCTTATAATCAAATTGATGACTACGGTCAAGAAAAGTCATGGAAAATGCAGAAACAAGCTCAAGCTTTAAGAAAAAGAAAGACCCACATTGCTTCTGCTGTCGAGGTATACAAGTTATGCGTGAACGATCTTTTTTTCCGGTTCATTCTATTAATCTCTTTGAATATATCTTTACCCATGATATTTTATATAGGATGCATTGGAAGCTGCGGATTTCAAGGGGTATAACTTACGCACCCGGGAGTCATTATCCTGCTGGAATCCTGACTCAATTGGTTTTAACCTTATAGAACACATGCTTTGCCACATTGTCAAGAAAGAAAGGCCAGGTGCTGTTTTGGTTTTCATGACTGGTTGGGATGACATAAACTCTTTAAAGGATCAGCTCCAAGCTCATCCTCTGTTGGGCGATCCCAGCAAAGTATTGCTTCTTGCATGCCATGGCTCCATGGCCAGCTCCGAGCAGGTGACCTCCTTGCTAGTGATAAACTGGAAAAGGAACACACTGGATAGTTGTCACTATCTGGTTTGCAATCAAATTTAGTATTTCTCATTATATAGAATTTGAAGGGTGAATTGCTCTCAAAAAATTGGAAAGAATATGGCTCTTACTATATTAAAAATAAGTATGTTGTAACAAAAATAAATACCTCTTTTTATTGGTTTGTGGAAACATTTTTCAGTTGTTTCAAGAAAAAAGGGAAGGCATTTTTAAATAAAACTTGGAAACAAGAGCTAAGAAAGTCTTGTCAAATATAAATTTAAGCCGTTCCATTTTTTCACATTTATGGAAATGAAATAAAATTAACTGAGGTTATTGAGTATTAATTCCTTTCTAATGCAAGTGTTATGGGGACTGGGGAAAGAAATAACTTTCCATATCAAAGCAATTATGTTATTATGAAAACTTTCCTCTTCTAACTGAATAAGGCACGTTTCTGTTTGATCTTCCATTTCATGTCATATTTATGCCTTGCATTTTGTAGTTCTAATATGACCTTCTCACCTTCCTGCTACAGCGGTTAATATTCGAAAATCCTGAAGGAGGAGTGAGAAAAATAGTTCTTGCCACTAATATGGCGGAGACTAGTATAACCATCAGTGATGTTGTCTTTGTGATTGATTGTGGAAAAGCAAAAGAGACATCATATGATGCACTAAATAACACTCCTTGTTTGCTTCCATCCTGGATCTCAAAGGCTGCTGCTCGACAGGTATCTGGGATTGTTCAACATAGTTTTGAGGATTATCTTGTAAATTGATTTTTCTTTCTCTTTTCTTTCAATTTAATATAAGTTAATTGTGAATTTTGGCCATATCTAGGTCTTCAACTTATGTTATTGAATTCTTACGCGTGCATTAAACAGAAAAGAAAAGAGGTTCCTTGAATAAGTTTTTCACACAAAAGTGAATGTTAAAATATTGGTGTGATACACAAATTATGTTTTTTCTTTACCATATAGTTTTAGGGCCTTGGAAGATGATTAAGGAGGCCACTCATATATGTGCAACCCTATTCTGATTTTTTAAGATATTTTTACAACTTCAGATTGAAGTAGCTTGAAAATCTGAAACAGATGCTCATGTCTAGAGCTTTGGACTGATGTTTGAGGTCAGACTATGAATGGTTGTTCACATGCAACTGTTGCTACAAAGATGAGGCAAATTATTTTAGTAATTTAGTTAACGTATATTACTCTCTTGTGTGTACAACTTCATAATGTAGTCTGTATTTAGTGTTTGAATTGTCTGATCATCGATGCAGTTCTTGTTTCTTTCTGCAGAGAAGAGGAAGGGCAGGACGTGTCCAACCTGGTGAATGTTACCATCTTTATCCTAGATGTGTTTATGATGCTTTTTCTGATTATCAATTGCCAGAGCTTTTAAGAACACCTTTACAGTCCTTATGTCTGCAAATCAAAAGTCTAAAACTTGGAAGCATTTCAGAATTCTTATCCAGAGCTCTGCAGCCACCAGAACCTTTATCGGTAAAATTCATTTTACATATTTTTAGAAGTTGCACTGAAATGAGATGGTTGTTATTTGACTTAATTGCC
The DNA here is from genome assembly GCA_037074535.1 of Gleditsia sinensis. Classification (NCBI taxonomy): domain Eukaryota; kingdom Viridiplantae; phylum Streptophyta; class Magnoliopsida; order Fabales; family Fabaceae; genus Gleditsia; species Gleditsia sinensis. The sequence continues at coordinate 32,136,751 of CM073474.1, read as the reverse complement.
AATGTATTCTACGTGATGCAATTTAAGATATTTTCCACGTCTATCATTAGTGTCATTTGATTCGTTTTATTATATTGTCAATTACTTTCACTCTGCAGGTTCAGAATGCTGTTGAATATTTGAAAATTATTGGGGCCTTAGATGAGGATGAAAATCTTACAATTCTAGGTAAAGAGCTGATCTACTTCACTCCATTTGGTTTCAATTTCTCTTTTCATTGGTTTCTCCTAGCTTTATAAATGCACTCTTTTGTTTTATTGGAGAGAAAAACTACTAATTTTGAGTTGTTGTTTTGCAGGGCGTAACTTGTCAATGCTTCCTGTAGAGCCCAAACTAGGCAAGATTCTTATTTTCGGAGCCATCTTCAACTGTTTAGATCCCATAATGACCGTTACTGCTGGTCTGAGTGTAAGAGATCCATTCATGATGCCGTTTGATAAGAAGGATGTAAGTTACTTTTTTTTATTATAGCTAACATTTCCCTTCGTCCTTCTTGACTCCAGTCATTGGATGCTCAAATTACATGAATTGACAGTGGATGTTATTATTTTTCAAATGAACAAAGAACTTTAATTTTTTATATAATGGAAGGCATTAAATAGAGTGGCTGTTCAGGACGGATTACTTGGCTATAGTATATTTGAAGTGCAATTATATAGAATCTGAAACATCTGGTACGAGAATGTAGAAGGCATAATAATTTGAACAAAGTACAATGACAAAGAGTAATCTTTCAAATGGTGCTACTGATGACTGAGATTTTTATTTTTTTGGCTACAAAAGAGCTGAGATCCTCTCATCCTCAAGACAATGAAAGTGGGGAGAAGGGATACAGGTAGGGATCATACTTAGGACATCAAGTTCACCTCAATTTTAAAGACCAAGGCCAGTGCTATATGAGCTATCAAGTCATTGGGTGTGATGCAAATTACTTATTATTATTATTTTGTGGTTATATAATAATTACATATTTTATCCTATTATGTAATTGCTATGAAGTTCAATTCTGTAAATAAGTTTTGATTTTCACTCTTCGAATTTCGAAATATATTGTTTGAGAGCAGTGGGAACATAAATCATATCTTAGTGAGAGATAATCATCAACTTTAAGACTGTTAGGTGGAGAGGAACCTATATTCATGTTCGATTGTTTATGGTTCAACTTTTATGCAGCTTGCAGAGTCTGCCAAGGCTCAGTTTGCTGCTCGTGACTATAGTGATCATCTTGCACTTGTTCGGGCTTATCAGGGTTGGAAAGATGCAGAAGCACAGCAAGCTGGTTATGAGTACTGTTGGCGAAATTTCCTCTCTGCTCAAACACTTAGGGCTATTGACTCTCTTCGAAAGCAGTTTTTTTACTTGCTCAAAGATATTGGTTTGGTTGATCAAAATGCTGACAACTGCAATGCTTGGAGTCATGATGAGAATCTGGTTCGAGCAGTCATCTGTGCGGGTTTGTTTCCTGGAATATGCTCTGTTGTGGTAATTCATTCTATTCCTCTTCCATTTGTGTGAAGCTTCTGCTTTGTGTATAATGTGCTATTTCTTCTAACTTCATTTTCTTTTTCTACTTTTGGTTTTATTTCAATTTTTTGAAAGTAACAAACTAATAATATACATACATGATCCCTTCATCTCAGAAAGAATATTTTGGCATGTAAAGCTGATTACAATTATTAATCATTTCAATGTTGAGAATTAAAATCTTACTCTAAACTTGTCAAAGTTGGCAAAATTGAGCTGGAGACTAAATTTTATTCTTTCAATAGTTGATAAGGAATATATGCATGTGCACATGTGTGATAGCTCGCCAGTTGTTTTCATCATGTTTTATTTGTAAATTGGTTGGCATTATCTTGTGTGATACTCGTGGACATGAGCCCATATTCATTGTGTTCTACAGAACAAAGAAAAGTCAATAGCACTGAAAACCATGGAGGATGGTCAGGTTCTTCTGTATGCTGTAAGTTTTTCTTTTGGACGTTAATGACTTTATCAATCCATGAATTCTTATGACCCAGTTTTATTGGAGAAAAATATAATCCATTGAAATTCTGAAGTTTGCTTTTGGCTATTTATGTTGGCTCTGCGCTGCATTGTGTAGAACTCTGTAAATGCTGGTGTACCCAGAATTCCATACCCGTGGCTAGTATTTAATGACAAGGTGAAAGTGAATTCAGTATTCCTCCGGGATTCAACTGGTATATCTGATTCAGTGCTGCTATTATTTGGTGGGAACGTGTCCAGAGGTGGACTAGTGAGTTCCTTAGCTCTTGTTCTTATTTCCTAGGATCAGTTGTTCACTTGTTCTCGATTGCAATTTGCACATGCCTAGTGTTTCTCTTATTACTTATTCTTATTGTGCTGCAATGTCTGGTGAACACATGATTCTAATAATAGGATGGTCACCTGAAAATGCTGGGAGGGTACTTGGAATTTTTCATGAAACCTACATTAGCCAAGACTTACTTAAGCTTAAAGGAGGAGCTGGAGGAATTAATTCATAAAAAAGTAAGTATATGTGAAGTTCATAGCTCTAAATTTTAATATTTTGCAAATTTCAGGGTATCATTCATTTTATTGCCAAACACTTTTGGTATTCTCCTGACAGTTACTTTTTCATGTTCTGTATATTATGGCAGCTTCTGGATCCCAAGTTGGATATACAATCACATAAGGAGCTTATTTCAGCCGTAAGGTTGTTGGTATCAGAGGACCAGTGTGATGGCAGATTTGTCGTTGGTCGCCAGGTGCCATCACCATCACCATCCAAGAAGGCAAAAGACTCCAAAAGTGATGCTGTTGTTGGGGTTGATAATTCTAAAAACCAGCTGCAAACATTGCTTGCCAGGGCTGGACATGAAGCACCAACCTACAAAACAAAACAACTAAAAAACAACCAATTCCGTTCCACTGTCATATTCAATGGCTTGAATTTTGTTGGTCAGCCTTGCAACAGCAAGAAACTAGCAGAAAAGGACGCTGCTGCTGAGGCTCTTCTATGGTTAAAGGGGGATACACATTCATCTCGTGATGACATTGACCATGTGTCTCTGCTTCTGAAAAAGAGCAAGAAGAAAACTAGGAAAACCTCATTTAGTGGTGCTAAATGGAGTTAAGAGATCTTGAATTTAAAAGACCAGATCTTGGATAGATAATAGTTATACTAACATGGTAGTTTGCTGAAGAACCCCATGTCTTTGGTGAAGGCTTTGGTGCACTGGATGCAATGGAGGTCTTTCCTGTCATCATCCAGAGTGTACGGAACTGTTGAGGGAACTAGATTCTGACAGTTACTAGCCTTAGCCCTTATTTTTGGAAAGGGTGATTGCATCCAGAGTCTATCTGGATTTGGGGCACATATCAAGACATATTTCAACAATTGCTTTTGACAAACTTGGGCCCCAGAGATTCACTGGTTGAATAGCTGCTGCGTCAGGTGGCTACTGTAATTGAGCATGATTTCTTTCCAGAAAGGGGAGTAAGCAGCAATATTTATCTATGTATCAATAATGCATTTTTTTCTATATTGTGTTGTGAGCAGAGATGCTTTTCAAGAGCATTCATTTGCCATCTTCCATTAAGGTTTAAAAATTAAACATTCTGGACCCGGGCATTTCGCTCAAGGGTGTGGGAAAAATGTTGTCTATTCTGAATTAGGCCTGCCGATCATTGAGTTAAAATGTAGAAATATGTATGTAAACATGAATTTTGCTCAATAATATATTACGGGACTTTTCCATGTATGATGCTGTGATTGTAAGCTATACCTTGGAAGGAATTAATTTGATCGAATGAGTGGGAGGTATTTTTTGAAAAGCAATAATACGAATGTGGCTGACTGGCTATTGCAGAAGTGATTGAGTTGAATAACTTGGAGAACCTAGAATCTCATTTCTTTGCTTTCTACAGCTACAAGCACTGCCTTTTATGATATTGACAATGATAAGGTCCGTGTAAAACAATGATTAGTGTGACAGTTAATGACATGCTATCATTGGTTCTCATAACACGTCAGATTTCTGACGGTTTAGTATAAAATCCATCCATATAGTTCCATGCCATTTCTTGCATAGTCCAGTAATATTTTCATTCCTCGATTCATTCTTATTTCCCTTTTTTGGACTTCATTTTCATTACTTGTTCTTGTCATTCAGGAGAATAAGAACTTGTATTAAGTTGGCAGAAGTAACGAAGACAACACCTTTCAATAAATTCAAAGTACAAGGCATGCCTTTATGGAAGTTCTGCAGAGTTCTATAAAATATGAACTTTCTAAACAACTCTAAAATCTGTGAAGAATTTCAATCCCCATCCACTTCAGTTCAGGGAAAGTATTAAACGTTATATTTCACTTCATCTATCTAATCCACTTCAGTTTCTACGCATTAGGTCCGTCCTTGTCCCCACAGAAAGTTCAGATAAGGAAATAGCTTCATAATACAAACGCCAATTTGAGAAATTTGGAGATAACATTCACAGGTGATCAATTAAACAACAAATAATACAAGCCAGAGCCACAATATGCGAGCATCTCTAACTTTGTACGCTTCCACAGTTTCACTTGCTAAGTGGAAAAAGAAAAAGAAAAATCATTTGCCGCAAAAAGGCAACTTAATGATGAAAAAAAAAAATTACACCAACAAACAACTCAATTGCTCAAAATTATTGCAAAATGTCTGTAAGAGCTGCGTCTAAAACGCCCATAGATCGGATGAACTTCGTTTCTCCTTCTATATATTTTTCTTTGCAGATTTTATGACTGCTTTGTCCTTTATTCTGTACACTAAATGTTGAAAAGCAATGGGAAAAGAATGAATGACCCCCCGATAAAACCTAAGACCAGACGGATCATGGATAATTCACCACAATCAAAGCTCCCAGCTTACTGTTGCAATAGCTCCAGGGCTTTCTGCAAAGTAGGCCTAAACCTATTAACATCAAGCTTTACATTTTGTTTATCCAAATACACAGACCTAAATGCTTCCCATCCTTGTTTCCCAATTGATAGGGGATCCTTTATAACCACATGGTCAACTGGGTATTGCTGTATAAGAGTGCTTTCTTCCAACTGTATCTTATATTCCAAGTATTTTAAGTTCATATCCTTTGAGGGCTCCCCGAAGTCATTAGTTGCAAGCCAGTCTACCCCACCATAGGGCACAATCTGAATGAAAATTGCATTTTCCGGAAGGAAAACTATGTTAGTGAGGCCCGCCCCATGAACTCCCATTAGAACATCACAAGAATTCACAATATCTGCAAACCTTGACATGTCACCCCCTCCTTCCATAGTGATAATCTTGAAACCCAAGCTCTTAGCCATTTTCGCTATTTGATCTGTATTAGTGAACGATCTTGTTCTTTTTCTTGACAGAATCAGAAGCCTGGGCTTTCTACGTTGACCATCTCTTATTTTGATTGCTTTAACTCTCTTTAACGAATAGGAACTTCTCAAAAAATCCCTGAAGTCTTTCATGGAGTAGGAGTACTTGACAGGGTCAATTCTCAATTCCTTATGATAGCGTTTGAGACCCACAATCACACTTGGGAAGCAATGAACTTGATCATCTCCATCAATGTACATAAGCTCGTAGTTGGACAACTTCTTCAGAAGCACTTGATACTTTGAAATCCACCAAGGTCGTTTATCAGTAATGAGAAGTTTTACTTCTCCATTAAATTTTCTAGAAGTCAAAAACAGTGGAATAACAATGTCGGTGAAGTCATGGAAGTGGTTGCCGGCATACCCTGCAAGAGAAAACAGGACTGCTGGAACGCTGTGATTTTGGGAGCACTGAAGGACTTGTTGGCTCCCCTTTACTGCATTCACCGACCATTCTCTTACACGGCTCATTGCATATGCATCTTCTTTTCGTGCATAAGGTCTTATGCTCCATGACAGGTTTTCTGACGAGGTACTTGTTTCAGGGGACACAACGTAAACAGAGGAGGAACTCCCTCGGACTCGAATGTCTCCCTGTGTGTCGCAAAAATTTGTTCTTGTTTCTGAAGTGCATAGTGGCTCCACCTTCTTTGTCACTATTTCTTCTACTGCGAAATAAAGAACAATCGCATAAAGTTAAAAGGTTCTTTGAGAATCATTAGTCTCAGAATCCATGTTATAAGAGTTTTAACCTTGTTGAGATTGAGCATATCTTACCTTGAACTATTTGCGGAGAGCTGCTGGTGTCGTTAACAAGAATCCTTGTCCTGATGTCTTCAACTGCAAAATGTAGAAGGTTCTGTCAAAATCACTAGCCTCCAGAGAAGACTTGGTTGTTTGTTGTTGTTGTTAAGATTGAACTTAACTTACCTTTAGAAATTTTTGGAGAGTTGGCGGTGTCATTAACAAGAACCTTTATTATAATGTCTTCAGCTGCAAATCAAAGAATAATAAGAGTTTTATGAGTCTAATTCTTATCCTTTAAAGCTTATTGAGACTGAGAAAAACTTACCTTTATCCACTTGTGGAGAGCTGTCGGTGTCATTGACAAGAATCTCACTTGCAATTTCTTCAACTGCGAAACAGAATAGTTAATGGTCTAGCTCTTGTCCTTCTAACCTTTTTGAGATTGAGAAAATCTTACCTTCTTCCACTTGTGGAGAACTGCTGGTGTCATCGACAAGAATCTTTGTTACAATGTCTTCAACTGCAAAATGAAGAATAATCACACAATGTTTCAGTAATAATTAGCCTCCAACACTCAATGTCATTACTATCCAAAAGAACAGTCTCTTTTTTTTTTTATAAATGGTTAAACCGCAAATGAAGCTGATTTGAGCTAGCTCTTACTGTGTAAACCTTATTGACATGTAGAAGATATTACCTTTGGCTATTTGTGGAGAGGTAATAGAGTCATTGACCATTAGCATTTTGACGCCAACACCCACTGATAGCTTCAGATTCACTGTGGAAACCAAGGAATTTCAGAGATATGCTTATAAAAAACTATAGCAGTAATCTGCATTTCATGGAAAAACACTGTAAAGCAAAAACACTCCATGCATGTTTGGAGTTTGTCTTGGATTATAAAAATGGATGAGCAAGGCAACTGAGTACAGAGCAAGAGTACTGGAGCACTCACAATCATGAATAGGACCCAAGTAAGGCTTAAACACTGTGCAAAGACTCAGAACAAGAAGCAAGCAGCTCACAAACGCTCCATATTTCAGCCTTTTCTGCTCATGCCGATTAAAGCTTCTGGAGAATATTGTATCGTACATCATTTTCGACCACTCAAGCACCCAACTCTATATCAGGACTACAATGCCATCTTACACATGAAAGCTGCCTTTGATCAAAAGCTGATGAGAAAATTAAATGACCATAAAAGTCTTAATACCAGACCTTTCAGGAATATGGAGTAGACGGTGAAGCAATGTTCAGACTTCAGAGACACTTCTATTTGACAATTGGAGGGTGGCTGAGGTGCCATATCTATAAACTGTTGCTCCCCACGTAGTTGTTAGCTCTATAATCAAAAGTTTCTTTCTTTCTTCTTCTTTTTTTCTTTTTTTTTTTTTTGCCAAAACTAAAAAAATAAAGGAATGAAAAGGACTCTCTGGTTGACTGTTAAGACAAAGCATCCATTTCAATGATTGATTTGGCTATTTTCCTTTCACATATGGAGCATGAACTGCCGGCCATGGATCCCAGGTTTGAAAGCTATTAACCAACTAAAGCTTGTTAAAATTGTTGACATGATTAATTATTGGACCTCACGTAGTGCAACCAGAATCCCATATTTAGTGACACATAGCTCGAGTGAAGTTTTACTTGCAGAATCAACTTCTGCATGTAATGAACAAAAAACTTGGGACAAAGAGAATCAGTGTGAACCATAATATCTTAAAGCCATGGCCTTAAAGTGTCAATTGGGCCATCTTCTCAATAACTTAATGATTAGAATTCTCCATATACTTTCCCATGTTATAATAACGTAGCATGCACAATGTAGGTACAAAAAAATGTTCAATTTTGAGCACCTTCTTATGAACTTATGGTAAACCCATACGAAAGAACAATGGTATTTGTCGGCAGAGAAGGTGATCCAAAATGTGAGTAGAGGAAGGCATTGAAACAAATAGTTTGGTAGGAAAGAGCGAGACATTTTAACAATATGAGTATTTTTCTAGTTATGGTGGGGTGCATGATGGGGCAGGAGGAGTACGGTGGCTTTGGTGTTATATAAGTTGGTATCTTCTCAAGGAATACGCCTGCGCACCTTAAAATAGTTATTAATGTTTGATATTAGGCGTTAGAGATACAGCTCTAAAAAAAAAAAATGAATTCTTAATGGGAATATGATTATGTCACGAGGAATAATTATGCAACCACCCCCTTGGCCCGAGACAATATTTAGACATAATCACACATTGTTTACAAGAATTCTATCTTCCTCCCTCCTTCGCACACGCATGCATGCTCAAAATATTTGGTACCAAGAAATGAGAAGAATAGTTCAAACACCTAACCAAACAAAATCATTGACCTTATATATTTGTACATGCATGCCAATTTTTAGCTTTGAAAGATCGAACATTTATATTCCGATGGGCTAATTAATCTCTTATAAGTCAATGTTAGGTAGCAAATCAGGGCACTAGAATAGTTACTCAGTAACTGAAAGTAACGTGACCGGGACGCAAGTTTGAGTTGCTTAATTTGCATTAATTATAGTTAAAGTTACAATTAATTGTGCCTTATTTCTCTTTCAAATACTGTTTTCAAAGAAAATAGCTTCTGTTATTTATATTTAACACAAACTTTAATTTTTTTTTATGAGGTTCGATCATGGTGAAGCTTGTTACGTTGGAAGATGTTTTCTCAAAATGTACACGCAAAAAGTCACTGAGATGGTAATTAATTTGTTTATTTTGATTTTTGCAATTATGAAAGAGTCACGTTGACATATCCTATTCACACCCTTCAGAGTTCCTCTTCAACCACTTGATTGGCAATTTAAAGTCAAAGTTGGTTATAGTCACTAGTCGAGAGCTAATAATTAACGTATAGATAATGTCAGTATGAAGCAAAAAAAAGGAAATTACTCTATTTTACAACATCTCAACAGAGATAATTTTGATTGTAATTTTTTTGTAAAATAAAAGTGATTTTTAGTAATGATAATAAAATATTGTCACTAAAAATTAGAAAGTTGCTATTAAAAGTTTTCAATGATGAATTTTTCTTTTAATTAATATAAATTGGTCGTCTCATACCACATGGATCTCTAAATTTAATGGTCACAAAAAAAAATTAAGTCATGAAAATAAACTTCACCAAATATTCAATTAAGGGGATTATTACGTGAGCAACCTTTTCAATATTTTGGTACACCAACTGACTCTTTTTGCAATTTAGATTTTGAGAGGAAAGGAAATTGAAAATAATTTAGAATTTATTTTCTTGTGATTCTTGAAAGTTTTGCTTGTCAGAAAGGTTGTAACTATTAATGAAAACAAAACTTCTTATTGACTATTATATATAGTGTTGAACCCTGCAGCTGGCATTGAAAATTTACACAAGCAAACATAAAATAATTAACGCAAAGAATACTTAGTCAATTATATATACTACCAAATGAAAATAATGGTTTACTGTGGAAGTGACTTTGCGTGCTTTTCCAAAATAGGTGGCGAGAGTTCAAACCTCTATTATATATAATCTCCAAACTAAAAAATTTTTAATCCTCATCTATCTTTGATTTAAATATAAAAAAAATCTATAGGAGTGAATAAGTGAATTAAATTTTTTTTTTAAATTCATATTTATTTATAGAATATGATCATACTCCAATTCACGGGAGTGATTATATATGTAATTTAACCGTTCAATTCGTGCAAGGTTTATTAATTAGCTCATATTTATCCCTCTCACTATACTCTCTTAATAACAAGTTTTACTAATCCTAAAATTTGGTCAGAACTCAAATTAAAATTTAAAGCTAATTTTGCAGTTCAAACTCTAATTTTTTTTGGACTGAATTGGAGCAAGCCTGGATTTTTATTGTTTACCCATAATATTAATCCTGCTTATCTAAGCAAAATTGGGAGAATTCTCTTTGGTGATTCTCATAATAAATATATACTCAGATTGAATAATTTATAGATTAATCGAAAATGATACAAGATTATATATCCTTCCTTCCTTGTTTGAAGTATGAAGCACGATGAGGAATATATATAAATATTCAATAATCATAGAAAGACAACCATTTATAGATACTTTATTATACTACGTACAGTAAATAAGACAGAACAATCATATATATTCTTTTCACGTAGTTAATTTTAATGCATGAGTGGCACTCTCACATGCAATTTTTACTTTAATTTTTTAATATTATCCAATTTATTTATTTCGTCGTTCGGTGCATTTTTGGTCCACCAATATTATGAGGGGATTTGAATGCATCTATCATTGTTAATTGGACAAGGAAGGATAATTTTTCATTTTACATGAAGAGAGCTCTTTTCATTTCGTTGTGGATTGATCTAAAGTATACTTAGTAGCTTTATATATAGTTTGAGGTTGATTTGTATAATCAGTCATTTTTACTAACTAAAAGTAAAATTAAAATATTAAATTGATAAAATAAAAAAGAGAGTGGTTTTGATAAATTCTTCGGATTTGTTCCTAAAGATGTTTGTCGGTATTTGTATACAGTGCTTCTAGAAACATGTCGGAGATAATATTAATTTAGGCTTTTTTTTCTCACCAAATTGTTAGCAATATAATTAATGGAGCAAAGGAAAAGTTCAAGTCTAATTAGTATTTTATTTTATTAGCTAAACGAGTTTGAATATTCAATTTGGTATAACTCAGTTGGTGATGGTTATTGCTGACCGTTTGAGCAAGTAGCTGCATTATTCAACCTATAAACATGTAAAAACTTTTCTTTTTTTATTTCATTAAAACTTTGGAAAATAAAAAAGAATATAAAAAAAAATTGATACAAGATAGATAGATAGATAGGTAGCTTGCTTGCTTGCAGTGGACATCCTACCGACACTCACATTAAAAGAAGTAAACTTAACGTAAGTTTGAAGTTCACATTCGTTAAAAATTAGATTCATTCGAAGCACGATCAGGTTTAAATGGCTCAAGATCAAAGTGCTGTAGCATCTATATTTTTTAATTATTATAAAATAATACTTGAGTTTAATTTGAATTTAATTTTTTATAATTAAAGGATATATATTTAATAAATTTTAATGTAGGAATTAATAATGACTTGAATATATTGAGAAGCTTGATGCTCATCAAGTTTGTCATTATTATATATAGAAATAATAATATCTATCTTGTGATGTTAACAAACTTCCTAACGCATTAGTCTCTCTCTATAGATTTCAAAATAGTTGGTTGCACATCGGTCGACTTTCTGATTTGCAATATATTCTCTATAGTTTATTAAAATATATCATTCTGTTTCTTCTGGGTAATTATTGCTCTTTAGATGAACTTTTAGAGGAAAAGTTAACCACATGAATTGAGGAATCTCTAACTTAAATGAATAACATAATCCCTAACTGCTCTGCATTTCAAATCCTATGTTCTTCTTTCTTCGATTGTTACTCTTTTTATCTAATTAATAAGCAATGTCAAAACTTGGAAGGTGGCTAGCTATGCAAGAAATTGCAAACCCTCCAAATATATATATATATATATGAGTTAGACTGTTTATTAAATAGGCTCAACTTTTTATGTTTTTTTACTTTTTTAAATAAAAATTACATTTTTTGAATTAAACAAATGTAAATTTTTTTTATTACATGGGCTGATTTAGCCCTTTGTTTTTCACATATCAGCTTGCATTCGTTCACACTTGTCTATTTTAACTCACAAATTAGGAAGACCAATTTGTTTGTTTAGACCTGATTTTAAAATCAGCTAAATTTTGAATGCTTGAACTTGCGCAACAAATGACTCCTAACTAGTGCAACAAGGGCTCCAGAAGAAACATTTTATTTTGGAACAAACGCGTAGTTAAATTCATATTTAACTCCTGACAGAATCATGCGCCCATATTCTATCTGATTTGCTGTTCTGACATTGCCAATTCAAACCAGCGATCGCCATATGGCGGCATAGCCAATATCAGATTGTTCTTCTTGTACCCTTCCTCTTAAGCTTCAATTCCTAAACACAAGAAATCACCAGATGATGATTCCTTGAGCATATATGAATCCTTAAGTTAAAAGTCACTCAAATTGTTCGTCTTTCTAGGATTCTTCCCTCAAATTGTGCGCAGAAAAAGTCACTCAAATCAGTTCATATATTGTAAAAGTTATACATATTTATTTTGTAACAATGAAAGAGTCAGATTAACAGCTTATGTAAAACAATAGCTCGTAATCGTATTTCAAGCTTGGATTTCCTTTTCAACTGCTTTATTACGTTATTAACTTTTAAAAAAAAAACATTTACTAGAGCGGCAGAATATTGAGGTATAATTAACAATGGAAGACAACTATAACTAATTTAGTTCTGTGCAACCATAAGAAGGACCCCAAACCCAGCTCAGTTCACGACCACAGGATAACATACACTTGGACATGGAAACAACAAAAAAAAGATAACGGACTAAGCCAGATAAGCCCATCACATACGAGGATCTCCGTTTACTATATACCAAAATAAACTTTTAAACTACGTTTGGTGGGGTGCGCCAGGCCCGTGCAGCAGTGCAACGCAAGGGCGACGCGTGAGAATCCCAGCAGCAAGCTACCGTATTGGACCCTCCCCCTTAAAAAATTAATTTAATATCATGTGAGCCGATGGCCCACGTATCAGATATTAAACTGATAAGAACAGATACTACACTTGATCTTAGCCAAAAGGCCGAGAAAGGTATGCTTAAAACAGCTGCTCTTCTTGGCTTTTATAATGACCGTATGCCTAGCTGCTTTGTCAACTGTCCAATGTGGGACTCCTTAGCAGCTGCAAGCAGGCAGCAGCACATGCTGTGAAACAACCACAAATATCAGTTTTGAGTCGCAACTGAAAACATCATTGGTAACAGAGGACTAAACTAGACTAGGTTCTTTCCTTAATAGCGTATATTGAACTGAATTATTTCATGTGCAAGTGTCATGCAGACAATTTATAGTACTTTAGGAAAGAAACGTACGGCAAAAGTTAAGCAAATATATCCATCAAATTAATATTTGGTTGTTAACCAAACGGCGATCCCCCAGATCGGTACATGTTATCTGATTCAGTAGGTAGTTACATGCTGAAAACATGTTGTGTAACTCATTATAGGCTTGAGAAACAAAGAAAAAGTGTACGCACTGACCCACGAGATATCCAGCAACAAGAAGAAGAATTTATTCGATGTCAACTATGCAACAACCACGGACAGTTGGTGAAGAACACTATGAAACTGCACAAGGAGTTAAACAAACTTTATAACGTTATAAGACATTATAGCTATCCTTGGATTGGATGAATTATCCGAAGAGTATTGCTTAACCATAGCAAGAGCAGGAAAATTTGGGCAGAGGATAAAGCAGAGGGAATGTATTCCGCCCAAGGTAATGTTTTACCTGTGATGGATAGAGGTGCTTTCATCCATATATGGGGTGCTTTCAGCGACGCTACCTTTCTCTACTACGTTGAAGTTGCAATTTGCAACTAGCTGGAGTGTGATAAGCGTGTGAACTAGCTCTGCCAAAATTTATTGAAGTTACCTCTACCTACTGTGTTGGGCTGGTTCTGTTTGTTAAGGGCTACTTATAATGTTTTTTTTGTCTCTGGAGGATCTTGGAATCAGGATGTTATAAGCATTTGCTGTGCCAAAATTGCAGCTTTACTGCACTTACGAGGGAACACCTCTATAAAACAAGCCAGGCCAAAACTACAATTCGATAAATAACATAATTACATTGAATTTTTTATCTGCCCCCTAATAATACCATTCAACGTTTTTTTCCCCCATTAAAAACCATATAAGCAACGCTAATTGCTCAAGTTGAATGGTCTTGTTTAACTTGCTCTGAAGGTTGTTTTCAGGCCTTAGACCAACGCAGGAGAGAGTTAGTGAACTTGGATTGGTAGGGTGCGCCAGGCATGGGCAACGCTCGAGAGTCCCAGCTGCAAGCTACCGCTAAGGATTCCTACCCTCAAAAAATTTAATCTAATATCATGTGAGCCAATGGCTCACGTATCAGGTATTAAACCCATAAGAACAGATAGCACACTTGATTAATCTCAAATTTAAAGGACTGCGATCACCCTTCCCTTTGTTTTGCTGGACGGAAGTCTTAAATTAGAACCATAAAAAATGTAATGTAGTAAACATAGGAAGAAAAATCATTTAATACAGCAGATGAGTATTTAGAGTCATCCTGCGGTTTCGCTTTTTGTAGCTTAGCCAATACATGCTAGACAAATGAACATGCTCGCTTAGTAAAGGGAATGCAGCATATCTCTTCCTGGGCTAAGAAAAATTCAGAACACTATTGAGTTGAAATTTTCTGTTGCTTTTTCTTCAAGAACTGCTTCAATATTAGAAGTTTGACCCAAACCAGGCTCAGTCCACGGAGGAGAAGCATATATTCCATAGACATAAAAATTAGAGGAGAAAATGGGCTTCGTAAAGCAGATAGACCCGTCACACAGTCACCACAATAAAATTTAACCAAGGGGACCCAAAGAGAAAGCCATAAACTTGGTTTGGTTGGGTGCGCCAGGCCCTTGCAGTAGGCCCCAGCAACAAGTTGCTGCGATGGACCCTGCCCCTAAAAAAATCAACTTAATATCACGTGAGCCAATGGCCCACGTATCAGATATTAAACTGATAAAAACAAGATACTACTCTATCTTTAGCCAAGAGGCCGAGAAAGGCATGCTTAAGGAAGAGCTTCCTCCTGGATTTTATATCTGCTGAATACTCTGCCGCTCCGTCCAATTCCCGACGTGCGACTCCTTGGCTGCTGCAAGTAGGCATTTCATCTGGAATAACTACAATTGGCAGTTCAAGCATCAGACTTAAACAATTGCAATCAAAAAGTTCTGTGCATGTGATATTAGTTTTCATCGTGTAGTTGGAAGCTCAAAAAGCAAAGGGATGATATTCTGCTTGAGCTCATGTGACATCCCTGGACTCTGATTAATAGTGATCAGTGACCACTTTAGCCTTAAGCTAAGAGATCGCTAAAGTGTCACTATAAGGGCAAGTGGGCAGGTATACAAGATAGAATGCGGTAACATTTTATTTTACAAATTCATGTAAATTTTTATTTTGTTTAATCTATCTAAATAATATATAAAAAATAATTTAAATTATTATTAATAAATAATTTTTTTATCTATTAATAATATTCGAATTATAATACATAATAAAAATAATTTTTTAAAATAATTTTTATTATATATTATAATTTAAATATTATTAATAAATAAAAAATTATTCATTCAATTAAATATTAATTTATAAGATAATATTTAATTTATTTTGAGATAACATGGTAAGATAGAATTGTAATGAATAAAAAAAAACTTTTGTATTTGATTAGTTAATAAAAATAACTTATTTTATTTTTCATTGTCTTATTTTTGTCACATCTACAATATTTGTCATTTATATAAGAGTAGCAAATGCCACATCACTAAGAAAGCATAATCTCTTGATTTTTTTTATTTTTGAATTAGAATATAATTATGCAAATCCAATATTTTCAAAAAATTATTTTACCCATGATAAAATATTAAAATTTGATTTATTAACTTATACTGTTTTAATCACGGCTATTCTTTTCGTGGGAAAAAACAATAAGAAGCTGGCGTTCTAGTTTCAGAAAGATTTCAACCGCATTATAAAACGTCAGGCGTATCTCTTGCTTCGCTTGATTTTTTTCTGTCACCTCTCTTTCTCAACAAAAACAATGGATAGAGAAAACCAAAAGGCGTCTCTAAGATCTCGATTGATTCAAGTTGCAGAAGAAGGTGGATTCAAAGTTGATATAAACCGAAACAAGAGAAGTGTAGTAGAAAGAGCCGAACTTTTTGAAGAAGTAAGGAAGCAGTTATGGCTAGCAGGGCCATTGATATGTGTGAACCTACTAAATTATTGCCTACAAGTTATATCTGTCATGTTTGTGGGGCATCTCGGCGAATTGCCTCTTTCTGGTGCTTCAATGGCTACTTCTTTTGCCTCAGTGACTGGTTTTAGCTTGTTGGTAAGTTGAGTTTTCCTTAGCTTGGCTTTTGTTATATCATATTTCAATATGCATCCTTAGCTAAAACTTGATAGACCTTCTAAATGTCTCGATTGAAAGACATCTAACACAGACAACTAGCAGAGTAATTATATAAAAGAAATAAAAAAAAGGTATAAACACCGTCAGTTCATGTTATACTTATGGATTGGCGAGAACCCTATTTGGAGAGCTGTCACTTCTTACCCACGAATAGTAACGATGAAATTATGGGGTTGTGCATATTTAAAGACTGCTAAAATAAACGTCATTTTTGTGTAGAAGGACTTATTGCTATTTTGTCAAACGACTTCCAAACACTAATGTCTTAGCATCAGTATCTGAGATGTTCATGTTTTTTGTTTGGTTCAAATAGATAGGAATGGCAACTGCGTTGGATACTTTATGTGGCCAGTCATATGGAGCAAAGCAGCACCGCATGTTAGGCATACACATGCAGAGATCCATGCTTGTTCTTATGATTGTTAGCATTCCTCTTTCAATTATCTGGGCAAAAACAAGATCCGTTCTTATTGCCGTTGGCCAAGATCCTGAAATATCTGCAGAAGCCGGGCACTACGCTCGTTTAATGGTTCCAAGCCTTTTTGCCTATGGTCTTCTTCAGTGCCTGAACAGATTCTTACAAACCCAAAATATTGTATTCCCGATGATGTTCAGCTCTGGATTTACAACTTTACTGCATATTCTTGTCTGTTGGTTTATGGTATTCAAATCGGGATTGGGGAACAGAGGAGCTGCCTTGGCAAATGCTATATCTTACTGGGTTAATGTTTTCATATTAGCACTCTATGTCAAGTTTTCTCCTTCGTGCTCAGAAACTTGGACGGGCTTTTCAAAGGAGGCACTGCAAAACATCCCCTCTTTTCTGAGACTAGCCATTCCTTCAGCTGTTATGGTTTGGTAATTCCGTTTTCTAATACTATATTACCACCAATCACAACAGGTCAAAACTTACATTTCCATTCTTCTTGAAATCCTCGTGCTGTTTTCAATTTTTCCCCCATTATGCTGAGCAGCATGGAAATGTGGTCATTTGAAATGATGGTTCTCCTATCCGGTCGTCTTCCAAATCCAAAGTTGGAAACATCAGTGCTTTCTATCTGGTTAGTTTCATCTTGCTTGTTTTCTTAAACTCAGATATTTTCACAACTTTTATATTAGTTTTGAGCTCTACCCACACTTGACATTATTCATGTTTTCACTAATCCAACCTCTGTCTTGTCAGCCTGAATACTTCATCAATTGTTTGGATGATCCCCTTTGGACTCAGTGGAGCTGTAAGGTGATTAGTGCTACTGAATTCCTTACTCTTCCTTCTTTTGCTGTTAATATTTGCCCCTTCCTTTAGTATAGATACAGTCGCAGTAATGCCTCCATGCTTCATTGCAGCACTCGTGTCTCAAATGAACTAGGAGCTGGTCATCCGCAAGCTGCACGGTTAGCAGTGTTCGTTGTCTCAGTAATGGCCGTTATTGAGGGCATCTTAGTTGGAATAGTGCTGATACTAATATGCAATAATTGGGGCTACGCTTATAGTAATGAAGTAGAAGTGGTCAGATATGTAGCAATCATGTTGCCAATGCTTGCCACATCCCACATTTTGGATGGACTTCAGTGTGTTCTTTCAGGTTGGTTTTTCTACGTCATTATTTCCTACTGAGTGTGTAGTCAGAGGTAATCTTCAGTTGGCTAACTCTATTGCAGGCACGGCTAGAGGATGTGGTTGGCAGAAAAGTGGTGCTTTTGTCAATCTAGGGTCATACTACGTGATTGGGATTCCATCAGCTATCTTATTCGTTTTTGTCTTGCACATTGGTGGGAAGGTAATCGAAGTCCATTCTTTTGTATTATAGTCTTATAATGTTTGTCATTTTTCACAAAAAATGCAATGACATGATTTATTCTTTGTGCAGGGCCTCTGGCTGGGGATTATATGTGCACTTGTTGTTCAAGTGACATCTCTTCTGATCGTTACAATACGTACTGATTGGGAGCAAGAGGTGAAATTTTACCTTTTTTTCTGTCCTGTTAGTGCCATGGTGCTGATGTGCTTTTATTTTTCTAAAAGTCTCTGTCTTTTTCAGGCAGAGAAGGCTGTAAACAGAGTCTACAGTTCCATAACATCAGAGAGCATTGTCTCATGAAGCCTCAAAGTCCTAAGTTAGAAGTTCAGAGTAAGGGCCTGTTTGGATAAATAGCTTATTTAAGGGCTTATTGAAGAAGAACTTATGTGAAAAGCTTTTATGTCATAAGTTCCTTTTAAATTAAGTTATTTAGCGTTTGGATGCGTAATTGAAAAAGTGTTTTTAAAATTCATAAGCTCTTTTTAAACCGTTTGGATAAATAATATATAAGTGCTTATAATTATAAAAATTACTAAAATATACATGAATAAGCACTTATTAAAGATTGTGTTTGGATAAATAAGCATTTTTATTTATAATTTAAAAAAAATTACACTTAAAATATTTATATAGTACTATAATTAAATTATTATAAAATTATTATTTGTTTATTGTATTGCATTCAAGTGCTTACTTTTATGTTATTAAATTATTATTTTCAAGTGTGATTTTCTACAACCAAAATGGTTCATTTAGAAACCAAAGTCAATTATCTTTGTAAACAAATAAATGAATAAATATACACATTTGACACAATATTATTATTTCTTTTTTTATCGTAGGACAACTATAAAGGCTAAATTCTTCTTCTCTTTGACACGAGTTAATTAAATCGCGAAAAAAAAGTGGAGTTGATGTTTGGTCTAAAAGCTCATTTTTTGCCATTTACATGTCAAATTAACTTGATATCAAAATATAACCAATTCAACAAAATAAAAATATATAATTAATTGACAAGAATAAATAAAAAAACCCAAATCACATCTTACACTGCCACATGCAATAATAGTTGTTTATATTTGAGTAAAATAAAGAAGACTTGCATAAAACAATTTCTACCATAAATTATGACAAAAAGAAAAGAAATAGAAATTAAAATCTAACAAGTGTTGTATTCTACCATAAAGGCAATAAAGCTAAAGATGCGTAAGCAACTGGATTTTTATCTTCTCTCTAATCTGCTCCATTTGTCTAACGCTCTCTTCATTTGGTTCCTCCCATATGATATTACTAGACCCTGCTTCATCCATAATTTTTTCATCAGTAAACTCAAAATTCTCGTTAAATGTTTCAAATTCTACATCACTTGTATCATTTCTCCTGATAAAATTGTGCAAAGCCATGCAAGTAATTATGATTTTAACTTGTGTCTCTAATGGGAATGAAGGCATAGCACCCAGTATTTTCCATCTTGCTTTGCAACATTCAAAATAGCGTTCAATTGTACATCGAAGACTAGAGTGATAATAGTTAAACACTTCAATTCTTCCCCTTGCTCTTGGCCCTAATCTGAAGTGTGGAAGATGATATCTTTGTCCCATTTGTTTTTAAATTGCTTGTATTCATAAGGCAATCCAGTAGCCTTAAGAAACTTTGACTTCAAATTTGCCCAACCAGCTTTATTAAAATGCGTGTGAGGTCTATTTCCTGCATACACCTCCTCAACACATATTTTTATAAATATAGTAGTGTTCTTCTCATTCCAATCAGCCTTTAACCTCTTTGCACTACCACTACTTTTTCCACTTTCATCTACTTGCATAAGATGCATTTTTGGAGTCATTCTAATACATACAAAAAAAAGTTAATATAAATAGCAACAACAATAGGCAAGGAAATATAATCAAACAAATTGCACAAAGACAGGGGATACAGGGTCAATATCTAAAAGGGTCAATTATAGTAGAAACAAAATCAAAACAAGTAGGGTCGTTGATAGAAATAAGAACAAAATCAATATTTCAGGGGATGGAGAAGTGGAGAATGATAATTTTAATTCAAATTCTGTCACTTATGTTTTAGTAATTAAAAAAAACATAGAATTAAATTATTTTTAAATAGTAGATTATGTAAGAAACGCATATTTTATTATTCATAGACCATTTGAACATGATTATATCATCAATTTGATGAAATTTATAATTCTTGTAATTCTTATAAAACTAATGTAATATACATTTAGATTATGCTTTTTAGCAGTTTCATTCCATAACTAAGCCCCGAGCAGTGGAATACAAACGCAAAAAGACTGCCGCAATCAATTTAGACAGTGGCAACTCTTTTCTCTAATTTTTTTTTATAAATAAACCTTTTGCATTTAGCTTTCACGGTAAATATATATATATAAATCTTTTGATCTATTCTTTTAAACAAATTCAAAATTTTTTAATTTGGTGTACCATTTTTGTTGAAGTTAATATTCTTGTCCTCGTCTAATTAAAATATTAATAATTTTCTTTGTTTTGCTTT
This sequence comes from Gleditsia sinensis, assembly GCA_037074535.1. Classification (NCBI taxonomy): domain Eukaryota; kingdom Viridiplantae; phylum Streptophyta; class Magnoliopsida; order Fabales; family Fabaceae; genus Gleditsia; species Gleditsia sinensis. Next base: position 32,116,148 of record CM073474.1, on the reverse strand, counting down.
AGAGATATTATAATATTTAAAACAAAATTATTTGACTCAATAAATGAATGACTAGAAGTCATTATCTCGCAATAACACAAATAATTATGATAATGTTTCGTTCCAAAAAAATCAATAAATCAATAAAAAAATTATTCGCCTTTTAATTTAAATTAAAATTATAGAGATTCACTAGTTATTGGATAAAAATGTAATATACATTAAAAATAAAATTAGGAATTAAACATCAACATATATAAATTCATATTGCTAGCCTTTTCAAGTAATTCCTAACATTAATTAATTTAATTATGATTAATTAAAATACTATTTAGAGCATATTTATGTTGCATGGCTAAGCAAACAATGACGAAAGGAATGTATAGATCGTGAGAAACGCGAAAAGAAAAAAATATATATATCCCTACAACCACAAACGGCATTACTTCCATATCCTACGTTTCTTTGGCAAATATTTTATACATATATAGAAATTCTATGATATTATAAATGCTAACGATAAAAACAAGCAACTCTATCCTAGTTCCATATCCAAACCTCGTTTACAGAAAGCAAGCAAAAATTGCTAACGATACACACATCCAAAAAAAAAAATTAAAAATGGAAATCTTAGCATAACAAGAGATAAACCTACTTAGCATCTTCCAAAACAATACTTTATTAAAAGAGTGAGCTACTTCATGAGCCCATCCATTATTACAACTCTAAGCGAGTCTTCAAGATAGAACAAAAGAAACAGAGTACAGGGCATCGATCTAAACCTACTTAGCATCTTCCAGAAACAGAGTACAGGGCATCGATCTAAACCTCCTCCTCTGCCCATGCCTCATATTCCTACACCTGCACTAACCCATTCCCATCCCAAAGCCCATGCCTATCCCATTAGTGCCACCACTCCCTATCCCTCCGTGTCACGCAAAACGTTCAAGCCGCAGGGCATGTGGGTTCTTAACCTATCCCTACCCCTTTGCTGTTTCCACCACCCACTCCAAAACCACCATCCCCACCCTCACCATGACCATATCCTTCCCCATTTCCACCTCCTCCCATTCCACCCATGCCCATACCAACGCCGAAGCCACTACCATGACCATACCCTCCATTGGTACCACCTCCACCTCCACCAACACCACCACCACTACGTCCTCCTCCTCTGCCTATGCCTCCTATTCCTACACCTACACCTGCACTAAAACCACTGCCATTACCTTCCCCAAATCCCATTCCCATCCCAAAGCCCATGCCTATCCCATTAGTTCCCCCACTCCCTATCCCTCCTCCTTGCCCTATCCCCACCCCTTCGCATCCTGTTCGGGAGGGCGTATCACGAGGAGATCGAACCTAAAGACCTTCACCTCACATCTAGTTGCACGTGGTTTTGTTTGCTTCACTCTCCTCCCTCGACTAACGCCCGAAAAGAAAAAGAAACCTGAACCTAAAGCCCTACTATGGGCTTGAAAGAGCTCACGTCCAGTTGCATGTTGGTTGTTCTCGGCCTACGTCTCGGAGCTCACTAAACATGGAGGTTTCAAGTTTCATTTAGTCTCAGCCTACGTCTCTTTAGTCTTGGCTTCCTTCCTTGAAAGTCAGATCCAAAAATGTTGAGAGGTTTTAGATGGCAAGCAGGTGGTGTTTCTGTGAGTATAGGAAAGTGAACCGTTTCATCCCCTGTTTTTATTTATCTACCCTAGAGGCTTTTATGGTTTTACTTCAATATTTGGGTTTATGTTTCTGCATCCACAGGTTTTTACTCTCTCAGTTAGAAATTGAGGGAAACAAATATCTTGGATAGCCATTTTGATTTCTCTTCCTCGGTCAATAAATGGAGAAAAACAGAGTGATAATAATATTGAAAAACAAGTATCTTAAGTTTGTCCTTTTGGGTTACCTACACAACTCTATTTGGCTTCACTACTACGACCTAATGAATCTTGTGTGACAAATGAAAGCTTAAATGCATGAAGAGCAAAAAAAGAAAAGCAACTAGCTTGATAAATGAAAACTTGAATGTACGAAGAACAAAGAGAAGCAAAGCAACTAACGCCTTTTTCAGGAATAGATGCAGAAGAAACAAAATAGAAACAATGATAGAAATGCATACCTGGGTGCTGGAGAAGCCATTGGAATTTCAAATAGAAAACTGAACGTTGAAGAAGCTAGAGAAAAAACTTGAAACGGTGAAGAAGCTCAAGAAAGTGAAGAAGCTAGAAAAGACGCGAGGCATGAAAAGCTGGATGGAATATTTCGTGAAGGGTAGCGGGGTACAGTCGTCCCGTGTAAAATACAAACAGCTTCCCGATCATTGCATTTTTAGCTTTCGCAGCAAGCTTATCCAAGAAGCTCAAAAATATAGCTTCACCGAATAAACTCAAATCAGCTTTTTCTAAATTAAAAAAGAGCTTAATTAAACTTACACAAACGCTGCTTTTTAATTATAGAAGCGCTTAAGGATGTCAAAAAGCTCCAATAAGCTATAAACCTTCCTATCCAAACGGGGCCTAAGTTTAACTTATGAAACCAACACAACCTTTGTGGATATGGCATAAGAAGTCTAGATGCCCCCAAAAGAGGAGGAAAAAAAGCAAGTTTTTTGGGAAGCTTGTTGTAGCTTCATTAGAATTATTAAAGGCTCAACCTTTCGATATGATTTCAGCTGTTCTACTGATTTTCCTCTGACCTGGTTATTTGATGTTATCAGATCGTCTTATCCTCTACATTCACTGCCAGCAGCTTGAGCATTCCTAAATACAGAATGCTTCAGTTGAAGCTAACATGGCTAGATAATTATGTTATTTTTGCCACATGCTCATATGTGCCTGTTTGTTGCAGTTTTGTCGAAGTCGAAAGTAGTTTTCAGTATCCGTAATCAATATTTCATTCAATTGAAGAAATAATTCATAGTGTTTGATTAAATGTGAAGCAAGCATTAATGAATGGAGGACCAACTGAAGGCCTTCCCTTAGCCCTCGTATCTTCCAAATTCTGAACCTTTGTTCTTGGGTACCTGCGCCACGTCTTAAATATTTTAGCACCCATAATACATAAATCTTAATAAAGAACGACTAAGGATTGTTCTCTTGCCTCGTTGAAAGCTTTTGTAAAAACAATCAACGCTACCTCAGTAATACTTAAAGAGAATAGAAACATGACAATTAACTTCGGAGTGACCCAAAATATTGAACTTGGTTTGGTGGGGTGCGCCAGGCCCGTGCAGCAGTGCAACGCATGGGCGACGCTCGAGGATCCCAGCAGCAAGCTGCTGTTACGGACCCTCCCCCTTAAGAAATTAATTTAATATCATGTGAGCCGATGGCCCACGTATCAGATATTAAACTGATAAGAACAGATACTACACTTGATCTTAGCCAAAAGGCCGAGAAAGGTATGCGTTGGAAGGGGGCTCTTGTTGGCTTTTATATCTCGTCTATGCTTAAATGCTGCATTGACTCTCCGATGCGGGGCTTGGTAAAAGCAGCCAGCAGGCACTTTCAAGTTCTACGTGGCAACTCAAAACATCGATGGTGTCAGAGGTGAAGAGGCTAAATTTGATTTCTTTCTCTGGGGTAATGCATCCCTTTTATCATATTTCAGTGAATAAATGTACAGCAAAAGTTGAAAAGAATAAATTAAAATTTTGGTTGTTCCCCACAAATTGAGGACAGTAGAGAAAGCACAGGGAATGTATTTTGCTTGAGGTATCTGATGGATAGAGGCCACTTTAGCTAACTTAAAAGAGTGTCATTCTGCACGCAAGCTATTTAGAAACCTTCAATAAAAAATTTTCACTTGACCACATTGTAATCCAATTGTATGGCAGAGAGCAAAATGAGCAAGACCTCTCCTTTATACACGAGGATATATTCTTCATGTTCGAGCATATAGCTTATCACAATGTAAAGAGATAATCCCTACTCAAACTGGTTCTGTCTAAATCTGTTAATGCTGGCTTGGACTTGCAAAATTATGGAACCGATCTGTACAAGTAAAAAGAGGAGCCTCCCCAACATTCGAACCCAAATAATGGAACTTCATTTAGGGTATCATGGATTGAAGATATGTGTAATACTGCTTATTATTTTGCTTTGATTAGACACCAATTAAATTCATTAATTAAGAAACATTAAAAACAGGATTCAGTTCAAGTTGCAAAATGGCTTTCCCTTGCTCAGAATCTGCACCACTGCTGCCATCCTTAATTTTCTTGGTCTTTTACCATCTTCAAGGGGCAAGTCTTCACATCCGACCCACATTTAACTCACAAGGAACTCTTCGTGTTTGGGGGCAACAATGAATGGCAAACAAAAATTTAATTTCTCATTATATATTCTATTTTTTTAATGCAATGCTTTCTAAGTGGTCCAATATTTTCTTTTTTCTAATTTATCATGTCAAAGCTAGTAGCAGCACCCAAACAGTATTCATGAATCTAAGTTTTATTTTTTTATAAATTTTTTATATTGTGGTTAAGTGATATATGGGTCCTTTTGCATTTTCTTATAGCTTGTCCCAAAAAATTGATATAGTTAATATTAAAATTTGAGTCAATACATTTAATTACATATCACGTACTTATTTTTACCACTAAACTGGATTTTACTTATAATGATTTATCAAAAATATGGTGGGTATTTTCTTAGTTCATAGTGATCCATTATAAGTAGGTTACTTCCAAATCTCAAATCCTCCTTTTAATATCCATTTGACTTGCGGTTAAGGCCATTCCAATGCTTGACGCGCGTATGCCATGCCATTGTCTTAATTATAAAAGGCGGGGGTTATGCCGTTAAGGTCCCTCTTGGTGTTTAAGTGAAAAAGGAAGAAGAGAAGAAGCAGCTATGGCTGGCAGTTCCTCTCTTCTCTGTGGGTCTGCTTCAGTACAGTTTGCAGGTGATATCTGTGGTGTTTGTAGGTCATCTAGGCGAATTGCCTCTCTCTGGTGCTTCCATGGTCACGTCCTTTGCATCAGTCACAGGCTTCAATTTGTTGGTATGCTGGGTTTTGTATATGCCTGATTTTTCCCTCTCATACATTTTATGGAATAAAAAAAATTTTAATTACCATAGAAATTTGTCTTCTGTTCACTTGTTGATTGTGAAACATAAAGTATATATCTTTGTCTTACTAAAATAAAATAAATAATAAAACATATATTATTTCTTTTACAATGTTCTATGGATTAGTCTTTATTGGAACTGGCTTCCAACCTCCGGGTAGTACCGTGTTGAAATCAGGAAAAAACTGATAATGCCCATTTATTATTGACACAAACAATTTTGTGGATTCTTAAGGGTAAGCTTTATATTTAAACTAGCCTAACATTGATTGCCAATTTTTTTGAGATTTATATTAGCTGCTTCCTCTGTAAATTGAAGAGATATAATACAGAGGTGTTGTCAATGTAAGATTATTTTACTAAAAGATATAATATTTGTTCCAAAACTACTAACATGTAGTTTTAAACATTTGTAAAAATTATAATTGAACACTTAGCACATTTTCTAAAATATTGTAATTTAAATTATGTATAAAATAATTTTAAACATTGATGTATTTATTAAAAATTATCATTTGTTCTTTTAACGTGTGCTCATGAAACAGATGTCAAGAAAAGTCATCATATGAAAATAACTCCATGCTCAACGTAAGCATCAGTTGTATTATTTGTCGTTACATGAATCAACGTATCCTATGTATCTCGACTAATTTTCTTCTACCCTTATAAAATAATAATAAATGCTTTTTAAAAGCGTGGACATGTGAACTAATGGCTTTGTTGTCTGGTCTTCTGCCAAGTCCGAAGTTAGAAACTTCAGTGCTGTCTATATAGTTAGTGCGCAATCAAATCCAGATCAGTGTCTTCATGAAACAACCAACAGTTACTGTTTATCTCGTGCCTTGCCAAATTGTCGTATAGACTTGATTTTTAGAGTGACATTTCTGTTTTCAGCCTTGACACATTTGGAATTGCGTGGATGATTCCCTTTCGACTAAGTGCTGCTGTGAGGTACCTGAGCTTTACTACAACTATAGCATTTGAGAAGCTTTAGGCAAATATATATTGATTTAGAACTTAACCATTTGCAGCACTAGGGTCTCAAATGAACTTGGAGCTGGGTGTCCACAAGCTGCAAGTCTAGCAGTTCGAGTTGTGTTGCTTCTAGCCATCACTGAGGGCGTTATATTAGTATTATTCATGATTCTGCTAAGAAAATTATGGGGTAGTCTTTATAGCAGCCATGATGCCCATTCTTGCTACCTCCAGCTTCCTAGATGGAATTCAAAGCGTGCTTTCCGGTACACTCATCAATTTTCTACACCCCAATGGTCAATACTTAGAATTCTATTTTCATAATTGTTGGGAGGTAATTCTATGGATTGAGCTTCAAAGGCTTGTTACAAGTGTCTTGGCCAGTAATTTTGGAATAACCTATTTAACTTTTTTTTTTTTTTTTGGACTGGCAATAACCTATTTAACTCAACAAGGGGAACATAACAAGTATTTATTGGTTGACATTCAGGAATTACTAGAGGTTGCGGGTGGCAGAAAATTGGTGCATGTGAACCTAGGATCCTTTTATTTTGTGGGACTTCCTAGTTCCTTCTGCAGTTGTATTAGCTTTTATTTTGCACACGAAAGGGAAAGTAAATTACGTATGGTCTTTACTGTTCATAATATTATAACTTTTAGATGTTCTCTTGCTCTTCTCATGAATTGTGTTTCAACTAGGGCCTGTGGTTGGGGATTGTATTTGCATTTATTGTGCAAGCGATACTTTTTGGCATCATTTCCCTAAGAAACTGGGAAAAAGAAGTAAGGCATTAATTCCATGTAAATTTATCAATCTCTTTACATGAACTAATTTGAATTTTCTTTCTTCCTACTTCCATTCACTCTGTTTCATCTTTTTCTTAGGCAAGTAAGGCTTCGAGCAGAGTGCAAAATACAAAAATTCCTCAGGAGTTGCCACTGGGAGATCCAACATTACCATCTTAGAAATGGACAATTAATTTCATCTATATATAGATTTAACTGGCATGACGGGTTTCAAATCTCTGAAGGGACAATTACTTCTATTTTACTGCAACTCCTGAAATGAAGATTCTTGTTAAAAGGATGCTGAGCACAAAACACTGATAGCATCTTTTAGGAAAATACGAGATGACAGAAACTGTCAGCCATACTTATGCTAACTCATAAAATCATTTATATAAACTAATTTATCATCACTGAAACTTCACTAAAAATATAAGCAATGCTCAGGAATTATATAAAGTTGTTTTTATTGAGTACAAGAGATTTTGGATGAGACCTGAGCTATGTGACTTTTTGGTGATAGATCAATCAGCAGTAAAAAGCTAATGGATGACTCCATTTTTTTCTCTGTTCATGTAAGCTTCCTACCTTAGCTGACTGGTTGAGAAAATAAATGGATAGCAACTTGAGAGGTTTATAATAATGAAAAAGCCATACGCTACTTCGTGGATACCTGTTCTATTATTGGAAGATAGCCACCAACATTTTTGGAGTACCATTTTCTGGTATGCCACCCTCACCTCCCACTCCTACAGCAATATCATCGCGGCCCATCATGCAAACTAAGTCATAAACTTTATTCACAGCGCGTCCAGCATTAGTCCAAGCATTTGCATTGATGGTGACTGCCTGCAGAGACAGATAGAAGACTCATAATAACACAACATTGATTTCTTGACTATAAACAAATTTGCAAAATGGTCCCTATGTTATGGACTATAGCTTCTTCCATTGACTACTGTAAAATAACATTTTAAAGCATACCCTTAATTCAAAATATATATATATATATATATATATATACGTGACAGAGGCGTTAGAAATCAGAAAAGACAAACAAAAAAGTTAGTAAGTTGCTGTTTTACCTGTTCACAGTTCATTGGCTATGGTCTTCATTGTTGAATTTGGATCCACTGAACTACTTTACTCTCACATTCGACAAACAACCAATAAGACAAAGAGGGAACAGTTACTCCTGAATCAATAGAGAAGATCCCTGTAAATGGGGAAGCATCCTGAGTAAGCATCTTACGATTGAGAGAGGGAACGAGACAAATTGAGCTGCCAGCGTTGATGTGGGTTGCCTTGGTTTCTTGATTGCAGACTAAAAAATCACTCCTTTTTTTCATAAGCATCGTCTTCATACATACCATGCAATTAAGCCTTGTTTCAGTATATACCAACTGGCCACTTATGTGAGTTTTTTTGGGAAGTAAAAAGGAATCCGATGAGGCGTACCCTCCACTGGGCACGAAGCAGCTCCAAGAGAAAAAGAGATTTAGGTAAAAGAAGAGAAGAGAATTCGGGCAATTGCAGAGTGCAGTGTCAGTGAGAATTTTGAGCAAGATAGGACGATGGGGTTATGGAGAAAGGACATTGCGAAAGAAGCAAAGAAGCAGCTATGGCTGGCGGTTCCTATGATATCTGTGAGCCTCTTTCAGTATAGTCTACAATTGATATCTCTAATGTTTGTGGGTCATCTGGGAGAGTTGCCTCTGTCTGGTGCTGCAATGGCTACTTCTTTTCTGAATGCCTCCGGTTTTATTGTATTGGTGCGTTGACTGAATTTCTTCTGTGTTTCTGCATTTCCAGTATCTCTGATATATCCATGCACATTATGGGAAGTATTTAGTATGCCACTATCTACAAATCCCAATATCCTAGATTGCTGATGTAGTGATGTTTATTATGCTTATATCCTATTTAAATATGAGACTTGGGATATGCATTTTTTTTTAAGAAAAAAAATTGAATTTCTCAACATTTCACATTCCAAGTATTAAGGTGTCAGCAAAATGCCATCACTTTCAAATGCCCTTTACATCTACTCAAAAAAAAATTTGAGGTTTTATACCTGCTGTGCCTCCAAATGCCACTAGTCTTACTCATGTCTATTGCTTTAGATTGGAATGGCAAGTGCCCTGGACACATTTTGTGGTCAATCATATGGAGCACAGCAGTATTATATGCTTGGCGTACACATGCAGAGAGGCATGTTGGTTACCTTACTTGTTAGTATGGTTCAGTCCATTATTTGGGCAAACTTGAGACCTATTTTTGTTGCTCTGCATCAAGACCACAATATAGCAAAAGAAGCTGGAGTATATGCTCGCTACATGATACCAAGCCTTTTTGCAAATGGTCTTCTTCAGTGCAAAATTAGATTTCTACAAAATCAGAACACAGTTTTTCCTATGGTGCTAACTACTGGAATTTCCAGCTTAATGCACATCGTTTTCTGTTTGGTTTTGGTGCTAAAATCTGGGCTTGGAATCAAAGGAGCTGCCATAGCAAATTGCATTTCTAATTGGATTAGTATGCTACTGCTAGCACTTTATATCAAGCACGCTTCTTCATGCAAAAATACGTGGACTGGCTTTTCAAGGGAATCCTTGCATAATATACCCCAATTTCTCCGGCTAGCTCTTCCTTCAACTCTGATGGTCTGGTATGATTTTCATTATTGAAGCATCATTGACGTCCACAGATGGATAACGAATTGGCTCATATCCTTCTTAATTGTTGAATAAAATTGTCCTGCAAGAACTCTTCTCTTCTTTGTGACTGGTAATTTTGTGACCAATGTTTAGAAGTTCTGACACTATTCTATGGCATTCATGTGTAACAGCTTAGAATCATGGACATTTGAAATAATGATACTCCTGTCTGGTATTTTTCCTAATCCTAAACTGCAAACTTCAGTTTCTTCTATATGGTAAGTATTTCAGTTAGGGGAAATGTTCTTGTTTATTCTGGACTCCTTATTGAAGTAACATTGTACTCGTCTTTTTTGTATATAATGCTTTCCTTGGCTGTTGTCAATCACCATTTGAACTTCTCCTGTCCCCAGCCTTAGTACTTCTGGTATATTTTGGATGATACCCTTTGGAATTAGTGCTGCTGCAAGGTCAGTCTATCTTGCCAAATTGTGCTTCTTATCTTATTGTTATCCCCTATATGGCTTTTAGTGTGCCCAGGATGAATTTGACAAGTTTCATGATGTAACTCAAACAGTACGAGGATCTCAAATGAACTAGGGGCTGGCCGTCCAAAAGCTGCATACTTGGCAGTAAAAGTCACCTTAATCATGGCCTTCATTGTGGGAGTTTTAGAATTGGCTCTCCTAATGCTGATGAGAAACATTTGGAGTGGTGCTTTTACCAATGTACATGAAGTTGTGAGATATGTAGCATCCATGATGCCAATTGTTGCAAGTTCTGCCTTCATAAATTCAATTCAAACCGTGCTCTCAGGTACTGAATATAATCAATCAATGATCTCCAAAATGAGAGATCTCCATGTTTCACCGCTTTTTGCTCATTCTTGGGTGTGAACTATGGGTATCACGTCTTATAGTTCTTCAGATGGTGAAAAATAATAAACCAAAGAAACCTATGCTTCCAAAAGTTGCATATATATTAAATTTTCGAGATAAAAACTATTTTCTCGCACATTACAGATTAAGAAGAAGAAGAAACACTAATGAACCTTTTGAAAAGAAATTAATTCCACTAGGGTTATGGCCAAAAGAATTTACTTATTTTGTATGCATATGTGAACCTGACCATTGCTAAGTCATTGGCTTATATTTTGTGAATAAGGTATTGCCAGAGGATGTGGTTGGCAGAAGATTGGTGCATTTGTGAATCTTGGCTCTTATTATCTTGTGGGCGTTCCTCTTGCTGTAGTGTTAGCTTTTGTCCTCCGCATGAAAGTAAAGGTTAAGACACCACTAATTCTCAAGTTTCTTTGTAAAATACTTCAACTGAAGCTAGTTGCTTTCAAATAATGTTGGTTTTACTTTCACACGCATAGGGCCTCTGGTTAGGGATTACAGTAGCACTTACAGTGCAAGTGGTATTTCTTCTTCTCATCACCGTATGCACCAATTGGGAGAAAGAAGTAAGTCATCCTCCTATCTTCAACTCTGAGTTTTATGGTTGAATTAAGATCTTAACAACGTCATCATTAATGTTTAGGCAAAGAAGGCCGCAATAAGGGTACAAGGGGCCAGAGTCCCAGTTGATGCACTCCCAGGTGGCCAAAATGTTACTCATTGATGGTTGCAGAACCTTAAACTCAGCTACAATGGAGCTATGGCAGAACTGTAGTTGGAAGTCTAGTATACAGAATTCTCTCAGCTAATTATAATAAAATCAAAATGAAGCACCAAGGCGTTCAATGATTAAGATTGCAGTTGCCTATCGTGTTTTCTTCATTGCATGACTCACCTACAGGCAAAGGTGCTTCCCAGCTAGTGAACCATGTCCGTGTCAAACGGTCAAAGGCTACGTTTCTATATATACCAACTGAGCATTTGGGTGGGTTTTGTTTTTTTCGTTATTTAAGTCAAAAGAGGAATACTGCTCAATAAGAATTGGGGCACTTGCAGAATACAGTATCAGTGAGATTGACTATGTTTGATTTCCAAAGTGCTCTTTTATTTGGGTATTTTCTACATTTTAAATACAAGTGATAAACATCAAAATTGCCAATCCTTTGAAATGTATTAGATACTTTCTTTTTTTTCGAAAATTGGACTACCTTTTTCCTTGTATATGCCATTGATGTCAGTCTCACATTTAAGGCTACGTTTGGGAGGATGGAATGAGGGTGGGGTGGAGTGAGGAGAGTCAACATTCAAACGAGTGATGTTTTCAATCCACTACACATTTCAATTTGAAAATTTGAAAATTTTGGAATAGGTTGATTTTTTTTAATCTTATTTTATTTACTCTTTTATTAATCTCTTTTTTTTCTCTTAAAAAAAAAACTCAAGGGTGATATTAAAATTAATATCATTTATAGTCGTTCCACCTCATTAACGACCACGACACCCCGAACATTGTACTTGTTTTCTTCTGTCTTCATTTTGGACCGTGTACTGTCATATAATTAATGTCATCGTACAAAATCAAAAGAAAGCAACAACATATACGGGTTAAGTATGTAGTAAAAAAGCGGGATTTATATTTAATCATTCAATTTGTATAAACCCAAACAAGAACAAACGCAGTGACATGTTATAAATTGTGCTTTTGGCGTTACATGCTACTTATAAAAGTCAAAGATGCATTATTTATTTATTTTCACATAGAAAAACTCTTATTTGGTATACCCAACAAAATTTAGAAAGAAAAAGAATAACTGTATATTCACATATGAAATAATTCATTACAAGAATAAAAAATTAGTTCAAGCCTACTTTTAATGATTTTTTTTTTAAATCGGACATATGAATACTGGATGTTTGATATTATGAATCTTTAAGTGTTGTAGATGTTGTGGGGATTTGAAAATTATGATTTAATTAGAGTGTAGTTAAAAAAAAAAAAAAAAGGGGGAACACCAACTGGCAAACCCTCATTAATTACTTATTAGGATTTGGTAGTTGATATCAAAGAATCAGATTCTGCCGAGGCATTTATTTGGGTTGCTTATCCTAGTTGTTTTCTTTGTTGTGTTTTACTCACCCCACTTACAAGAAAAATCTTTTATTTTTTTTGAATAGATTACAATTTAAAGCCAAAAAGGGAAAAGGTGGTTCTCAGCTTGTTATCCACGGCGATGTCAAAGGCCACGTTTCCATACAAGCCATGCATATAAGCCAACACGTTCCCGTATCATCAAAATCCAGGACATTTTTTTTTGTGAATTTGGCGTTCTCAGTGATTAAGATAAAAAGAAGGGTGCTGCTAAAGAAAATTGGATATTTTCAGAATACAGTGTGAGAGTAGAGCAAGAGATGGGGTTATGGAGAGAGGACATTGCGAACGAAGCAAAGAAGCAGCTATGGCTGGCAGGGCCCATGATATCTGTGAGTCTGTTTCAGAGTAGTCTACAAATGATATCTCTAATGTTTGTGGGTCATCTGGGAGAGTTGCATCTATCTGGTGTTTCAATGGCTACTTCTTTTATAAATGCCTCCGGTTTCAATGTATTGGTGCGTTGACTGAACTTCTTCTGTATTCCTGCATTTCCAGTATCTGTGATATATGCATGCATGCATATGCACATTATAACTATTATGCCATTATTTTCATACGCAATATCTTATATGCTTATCCTATTGAAATATGAGACTTAGGATATGCAATTTTTTTTTTAAGAACAGTCTTGAATTTCCCAACATCTAACATTCCAAGTATCAAGGTGGTTGCCAATATAATCATTTTTATTTGCAATGATCTCATGAAAGTTTCAATAGCTAATTTAAGACTCATTTTTGTTATACACTTTGATTCCCCCCCCCCCCCTCCCTTCCTCATGATCAAACTAAGTGCGGTTTTTAGTCAGTAATGGTCTAACCACAAAATTTCAATGGCTTTTGCTTTCCACAAGGTTTACAAACCTGGCACTCTTTTGAATGCAAATTAGATGCAAAAAATGCTGTAGGAAATAAAGAAGTCAGCAATAAATAATAAATGTTTTAATAAATATTTGAATTTTAATGTTAATTTAAAATAACTAATGCAAAAGCCCATGCATTTATTACACAAAAATTAGCAAAATTGAATTAAATTAAATTAAATTTCACCAATTTCAAATTTTCTTTAAATCTATTAAAAAAAAATATTGTTCATTACCTTCTGTGCTCCAATGCTACTGCCTACTAGTCTTACTCGTGTTTACTGCTTTAGATGGGAATGGCAAGTGCCCTGGACACATTTTGTGGTCAATCATATGGAGCACAGCAGTACCATATGCTTGGCATACACCTGCAGAGAGGCATGTTGGTTATCTTACTAATTACTATAGTGCAGTCCATTATTTTCGCAAACTTAAGACCTATTCTTGTTGCTCTGCATCAAGACCACAGTATAGCAAAAGAAGCTGGAGTATATGCTCGTTACATGATACCAAGCCTTTCTGCCATTGGTCTTCTTCAGTGCAATATCAAATTCCTACAAAACCAGAATATAGTGTTTCCTATGGTGCTAACTACTGGAATCTCTACCTTAATGCACGTCTTTTTCTGTTGGGTTTTGGTGCTAAAATCTGGTCTTGGCATCAAAGGAGCTGCCGTGGCAAATTGTATTTCTAATTGGATTAGTATGCTACTGCTAGCACTTTATGTCAAGTACTCTTCTTCATGCAAAAAAACTTGGACTGGCTTTTCATGGGAATCCTTGCATAATGTCCCCCAATTTCTCGGACTTGGTCTTCCTTCAGCTCTCATGGTCTGGTATGATTTTCATCATTGAAGCATTATTAACCTCCAAATATGGATAACAACTTGGAAAGCAAAATAGTTGCTTGCTCCTCCCAAGGGTCCAATATATTGCTTCATATTCTTCCTCGCCATTGAATAAAACTGTCTTGCAAGAACTTACTTTTTTTCTTTGTGACTGGTAAGGTTGTAGCCAATGTTTAGAAGCTCTAATGCTTTTCTATGGCATTTTTGTGTAACAGCTTAGAATCATGGACATTTGAACTAATGGTGTTCCTGTCTGGTATTTTTCCTGATCCAAAACTGCAAACTTCAGTATCTTCTATATGGTAAGTTTTTCAGTTAGGGACTATGTTCTTGTTTGTTCTGGGCTTAATGGCATATAATTCTTTTTTTTTTATACGCTTCTTTCACACATTGTTGTCAATCACCATTTGAACTTTTCCTATCCCCAGCCTTAATACAACTGGTATATTTTGGATGATACCTTTTGGAATAAGTGCTGCTGCAAGGTCAGTCTTTCTAGCTAAGTTGTTCTTCCTAGTTTATTGTTATCCAAAGCACTTCCAAAAGAAAATTACAGTCATATATATATATATATATGGATTTTAGTGTCCCGAGAATGACTTTGATGCCCCTCTCGAAACTTTGACAAGTTTCATTATGTTCTCTACTCAACAGTACAAGGATCTCAAATGAACTGGGAGCTGGCTGTCCAAAAGCTGCATATTTAGTAGTTAAAGTCGCGTTATTCATGGCCTTCACTGTGGGAGTTTTAGAATTTTCTCTCCTCATGCTGATAAGGAACATTTGGGGTGGTGCTTTTACCAATGTGAATGAAGTGGTGAGATATGTAGCCTCCCTGATGCCAATTGTTGCAAGCACTGCCTTTATGGATTCAATTCAAACAGTACTCTCAGGTACTGAATATAATCACTCAAGGAGCTCAAAAAGTAGAGAGAATGCAATGTCACAAATACCTCTAGTGTCATTTCAATTACCTGTCTTGATGTTTCACTGCTTTCTGGTCATTACACTTGGGTATAAACTGTGATATTACTTCTTCTAGTTCCTCAGATGGTGAAGAATAAAAAAGCCAAAGAGACCTATGCTACCAAAAGAATTTACATTATGTTTATATGCATATGTGAACTTGACCATTGCTAAGTCGTCGATAATATTTTGTAAATCAGGTGTTGCCAGAGGATGTGGTCGGCAGAAGCTTGGTGCATTTGCGAATCTTGGCTCATATTATCTTGTTGGCGTTCCTCTTGCTGTAGTGTTAGCTTTTGTCCTCCACATGAAAGTAAAGGTAAGACTCCGCCAATTTCTCAAGTTTCTTAGTAAAATAGTTAAACTGGAGCCACTTGTTTTCAAATAATGTTGGTTTTCCTTTTACACACATAGGGCCTCTGGTTAGGGATTACATTAGCAGTTACAGTGCAAGTGTTATGTCTTCTTCTCATCACCGTATGCACCAACTGGGAGAAAGAAGTAAGTTGTCCTCCTATCTTCAACTCTTGGTTTTGTGTGGTTGAACTAAGATCTTAATAATGGCTCCATTGTTTAGGCAAAGAAGGCCGCAATAAGGGTACGAGACCCGAGTCCCCTTTGATGCACTCTCAGGTGGCCAAAATGCTCATTGATAATCCCTTAATTCCGACTGGAAACTCAAGATTTTAAACATATCATGAAATGAATATTAATTTTCTAAGCCCAATGCTGCTTATATGGATACAAAACTCTGATACAATGGACCTCTGGCTAAATCACAATTCTAGTTTAGCATAAATGGTAAGCCTAATATAGAACCGATGCTAGAATTCTCTCAGCTGATTATAATAAAATCAACATTGAAGCTCCATGTCATTCAATGTCAATGATAAAAAAGAAAAGGTGAGTCACTCGTGCTTGACAGTTATGACATGAAGACAGTAAAAGAAAAGAAAAAAAAGTGAAAACTGAATGCGATCCTGCTCGCTTAAAAGTTTAAACAGAGCAATTTACTGAAACGAAAATAACATTCGGCTAATTGAAACTCAGATATTGCCTGAAACAAGCAAAATCAAGCGTCGTTCTACAAGTTATTTTTTGTTCAGCGAAAAATTGGACTGACAAGCTGTTTGTGAAGCACTGGAGAAAGGGCATATTATGTTCAATAACAAATGTGTTCAAAATCAACTCCCCAAACAACAAATTTTGCAAGCATCAGATACAGCAAGGGCTCAAGAAAACGCCCTCACAATTAAGGCCTTCCGTTGGTTACAAACAATACAAGTTCTCTAAGACGTAAAGAAAAATAATATGGGTCAGAGGGAGCGTGTTACTATGAAATAATTTTTCTTTTTTAAATATGTAACAGTTATTTTTGGGTCCCCAAACTGCAATTAAAGTGAGATGTTAATTTTCCGCGCCTGCTACTTCCTCCTTTACGCATCTACACATCCATAGTAGCTTCACACGAAAAGATGCAGATGAGGAGTTCCATATAAAGCCTTCAAAAATCCACTGCCTTCCCTCAAATGAAGATCAGCAATTGTACCTTTCATGGTAATGGCTCCTGTAATAGAATGTTCACTCTGGCTACTGGAATTCTAGATCCAATTTCCTTTTTAAATGTGATCTGTCAGCACTGCAGAACGAAAACAAGAACTAGAAATAAGATATCATGGATTACAAGTATGGATTAAAACACAACAAGCATCTGGCATACTACCAGATAATGTCATTCTACACTATTTCTCCCGTACAATTGGTGGAAACAATAAGTTCTTAAAGCATCTTACTTTCCTAAATTTGAGCACAAATCTTTCCCAATACAGTCATAATTCCAAATATATTGAATGATATTATTAATTCTACCAAATCACAACTCATGAATCATTTTCCATATTTGAACATTGAGTATGTGCCCATGCCATATCAGAAAATTAAATTTGGAAACACTTGGTGGTTAGCATCAATAAATTTGTTAGTATCCATGTCAAGTAGGTGATTCAAAGTAAGAAAAAAAAAAGCAAAAAAGAGCCGAGTAATCACCTCAAGCAAATAGTGCATAAACACCCGCAACAATGAAACATACAGAAAATAAAGTAAAATAAAAAAGAATGGGAAAAGAAAGTCGCCCATATACAAACTGACAGTTGTTGGGGGGAAATTCTAAATTTGTAACTGAATCTTATTTGTGCTAGATACCAAATCATAACTAGTGTGGAATTAATTGTTGATAAAGGAAAGAGAAATGGATAAATATAATCAAGGGCAAGAAGACACAAGTAGAAAACAGAATGGGTCACAGGATGCCCATGATGACATGCGTAGAGGTGAGAAAAGAGTGCATGATCCTAGAAGGCCTGGTTGCAGATATAGCATTGAAAGAGTTGAATGCTTTAAAAAACTCCTAGGACAAACTCTATATGATTTCAAATTAAAATTTATGAAGCTCGCAAGCAATTGGGGCTGACACTTAGAAGAAATGCATAACTTGAACTCAAAAAGAATAAATAATCAAATTTGACGTTTTTCCAAATAATGAAATTTTAAATAATTTCTCATGGTAGTTGCATCTAGACAAAATCGGCTTGAACAAATAATTATCCGAATTTCTTACCTTAAAAAGCAATGCTGACATGCATGATAGCACCCAAGGAAAATCAAACACTCCTCTAATTCTCAAGTATATTCGTATGTAGCAACACCTTCTACAAAAGGACCTTCCCCCATCCAAAACATGCTTAGCTTGGCATATAACTTATTTCCTAGTAATTTAGTTTGCATATGGCGCACTTTTTTAAATGTAATACCAAACCACACAATCGTTTTTGAAACTTCCTGCCATGAGACTGCAGTGAGATAATCCCACCGAGGTCATAAAACAATGACACTGCCAATTTAGGGGAAAGAAAACCAAGAAAAGGATAAACTATATGAACTCCACATAATTCCAAATTTGAAAATCAACCAGGTATTACCACAAGAGAATACAGCAGAAAACCATCATTTCAAGCCTCAGCCAATTACCGAAGAGAGACTAGGGAAACATTATGGAATACAAATGCATGTTAGCCTAATCATAACAGACACTCATTTCCACATAAGGTCAACCAGGAGAATGATTGGAAGTTCGCACTTCAAACCTCCTGGACTTTATTGAATCCTATTTCCTATTATAGCGTTTTGCTGTCACATCTCACAATAAGTCAATTGGGCAAATTCATTCCAGAGTCTATGTAGAAAATAATTTACTTTCACAAGATAGTTTAATCCCAATATGATGATTAACAAATAGATTTTTAACTTGAATGCATTTAGATTCACTATTAGAATGTCTGTTCTGACAAGATAATCATGTCTTGACATGCACATTAGCATCTGTCAATCTGCATCTTTGTTTTACTTTTATTAGGAGAATTGAAAGAGAATAGAGGAGTTTAAAAAATTTGACTAACTAAACACTAATCTCATCATCCTATTTTTTAAGGGTAAAGTAAGTATCCTAGAGACACCCACGTGTTGAAGGAAAGTACTGATATAAGACAATTAGATAATTTTTTTAATCTTATAGAAATTACTTTTTGGTGACACAATGAAAGGCATTGGCTTTGTATAGTAGTATAAGTGAAAGAAAATAAAAGATGTCCATAAATTACTATATATTAATTGCTTACAAAAATTAATTTTTTTCCCTTTATATTGGTCTGACAAAGGAATTTAGTTAAATTCATATTTTGGCAATAGTTTCTTCCAACTTGAATAATATTAGCTAAAGGATTGTCTAAGATTTGGTCATGTTTGACTTAACTAAAATATACAAACTGTTCATAAATTAAAAGGCATTGGCTTTGTATAGTAGTATAAGTGAAAGAAAATAAAAGATGTCCATAAATTACTATATATTAATTGCTTACAAAAATTAATTTTTTTCCCTTTATATTGGTCTGACAAAGGAATTTAGTTAAATTCATATTTTGGCAATAGTTTCTTCCAACTTGAATAATATTAGCTAAAGGATTGTCTAAGATTTGGTCATGTTTGACTTAACTAAAATATACAAACTGTTCGGCCACTTTGAAATGACTTGATGATCAATATTGCTTTACCTGTCAATTGTAGGTCTATTTGGAGGTTTTAATCCAAATATAGAAAAATCTAGTGACATTGGTGCTGGATCATTCTTGCCTGTATTATCACCAACCATCTGTCTGTAATCACCAACATTGTCTTCAAATCCATCACGCCCTGGCATCACTCTCCTAGACTTTCTTGGAGGTGATAACACAGTGGGACCCTCATGGGGATTGAAATCAGAAACCTTAGATTCCCTCTTAGGGGCAGGTCTAGGGAGCTTATCAGGATCTGTGGGCAGAGGCACAGAGGAAAAGTACCTGAAGAGAAAAGAAGAGAATAAATCAGCAATAAAAGACAGTTATTGAATTCTTAATTGGATGTTGAAGGTACATACCTGTGCTCTAATGCCTGCTGCACTGAAATTCTAACTTTTGGATCATATGTAAGCATCTTTGACAACAGATCTAAAGCATCATCACTTGCCATTGGAAATAAAGAACGCAAAGGAGGAGCTGGAACATATTGGTATTCAACATAATCAGGAAGGTATACCATATCAGGCCACTGAGAAGATGTTGGAGTCCCAAGTGCTGCAAAAATCTTTCCTAGTTGATCAATATCACTTGAACCCTATCAAATGTTAAAAAGAAAAAGAAAACTGATAAAAAAAATCAGAAGATGCGTGCTTGATTATTAGCACATAAAGAAGCAAATGAATAAAATTAGCCAATGCAATAAAAACATATCTACAAAATACAAAAAAGAAGGATTTTAAGAAAATGGTCAATATAATGAAATACGAGACCAGGAACAAATGGAAGTCAAAATAATAATAGGTCAATAATGTCTATAAACACCATAGCCAATAGCTTTTGAGCTAATCTCCTATTCAGTAGAACAGCTCTGAAGGTTTTATTCAGACTGCAATGTGAAAACAATGGTTTTTTTTTTTTGGATAGATATAAAGCTAAATGGTTAAATGCTCAAACATCATAATCCGTGATCAGAAGCCAACTATTCAAAAATAAAAAATAATTATCAATTAGTCACCATGAAAATCTTCTTTTACCTGCAAAAAGGGTCGACGAAGAAGAAGTTCAGCAAATATACAAGCTGCAGCCCAAACATCTACCCCTGAACCATATTGTTTGGTCCCAAATAATAGCTCAGGTGCTCTATACCACCGAGCAAACACCTATTCACAGACTAAACATGAGTTTCAAGCATGTAGATCCATTAACTAACAGAAAGTGTAGAAGAAAAACCTTGAAATGAAACAGGGTATGTGTAATAACTAATAATATGAAGGAATTTAGCTTCAAAAAAAGACAACTAAACAGATAGGAAGTAGAGGGTGTCAAATAACAGTTGGTATGTCATAGTAGTTAGTAAGTAAGCTGCCTATAAGCTCCACATATTATAACCTTTTCTTACGGGTCACCACAATATGATCACCCTAGAGAACAGAAGAACATAGAACGCAAGCAACCAGAACTTGGCCTTCTTCCATCCAAGAGACCAATTTTGTATCACCAAAGTTTTCTTTTCTTATCCTGTTTGCCCATTTCTAAAGGAAAGAAACAATAGGAAACAGGCCATTGAAAAGTTATTAATTTTTGGAAAAAAGAACAGCAATAATTATGAGATTTTGAGGTATAATTCACAGATTTGCTGCCTATATTTTCTTATAAAATAAAGCTACCTATTCATATTAAGGCAAACCTGACTATAACACATTCTAGTGTATATCCCCTTCCATTTTTGCCTACTGTAACCATCCAAATATTAGGAAATGTCGCTAACTTATTTCTGAAGAATATGCAGAAAAAAAGATAATTAACAGAATTCTGTGAGTTTTCAATTCATAATTTTATTCAGAACACTGTTTCCACAGGTCTCTAAGTCAACATATAGGAACCCACATACTCAGAGAACCATACACTCTGAATAAAGAAGGAAACCTGATGAGTAAACCTTCGATCTGGGCTCCCAAATATCCTTGCTAAACCAAAATCTGCAAGTTTCAGCTGTCCATTAGGCCCTATCAACAAGTTGTTTGGCTTCATATCCCTGAGATATATAAGCAAACTTCTCACTCGTCACTAAAAAGCAAGTAATAACTTTAAAAGGTGAGCAAATCAGCAACATACTTTACCTATGCAAAACCCATTTCTTGTGGCAATGAGCAAGACCTTTAAGTGTCATTTGAAGGTAAGATTTTATATCAGCTGGCGAAAGAAAAATATTTCGGTCTCGTATAACAGCTTCAAGGTCCGTCTCCATGAATTCAAACACAAGATGCAAATTCTCTTTATGCGGAAATGCATCAATTAGCTCAATAATGTTTGGATCTTTGAGCTCTTTAAGTAGTTTAATCTCTCTAAGAGCCGTAAAATTTATTCCTTCCTTCTGCTTGCCAAGCCGGATTTTTTTAATCGCAACTGTCTGTCCTGTCTGTTCAAACAATTAATAAATTTTTATAAGAACACCACATGATGTTAGTACTGCCACCTTTTATTGAATTAAAGGCCAGTTTATCAAGTTAGGTACGCAAGCATATCTGTAGAATACAATTAAAAACAAAAAGAAAATGGATTATTCGTCAGAAATATATAAAGAACTACTGATAACTTTACCAAACCCATGCTGAAACTACTCATAAGGAAGACAGCAAAATAAACTCCCAAAAAAACAAAAAAACTGTAGGAACTTAAGGAAAACAAACTACCCAAACCATCTAAGTTTTTATTTCCATTATTGGAAGGCTCTATCTGAACATATAGGATCCTCCGGTTCGTGAATTTTCTTCACACCAACAAACGCCCATCATCTACACTAAGATTGAAATTTCTCTTCCAAATCGTCTTAACTGGCCCAATTTCCCCGATTTAAAAAATGGCGTTTCAAGGAAATTCAGCATAATTTTTTGTTCACACTACAAGTAAAAAAAAGAAGCAAAATAGAGGGTAGTTGGGGTTACCTTGGTATCAATGGCTTTGTATACGACTCCATAGGTACCTTCACCAAGGATTTCACGCTTGAGATATCTATCGGCTACTTTCTTGGGCAGATCGAAGTCTGACATTCTTTTTTCCGAATTTTGTTATTGATGGAATTATTAAAGCAAATTGAGCTTTAGAAGTTAGAAGTAAAAACATATGAAGCTAATTAGGGTTTAGGTGAAAAGGAAAAAAGATGGGAGAAAGCCGTTAGGAGCCCCATAAGCATTAAGAAACTTTACTGAATACTGATAGTGAGGCTAGAAAAAGAAAAAGTGGGAGGAGCTGAAAGCGAGGGAGAGCGTGAGAGCACCGTGCACAGGGATTTCCACTTTAGAAGTGTTTTAAAGGGGTGAGACTCACAATGATAGAGAATCTATTCTGTTGGGCTCCATGGCTCTAATTTTGCTTTTGTTCGTTTCCATGACCAGCCCAAATTCCCCACCACCCGTGATGCAGCATTACTAGTCCCCTTGTGCTCAGTCTTTTTTTTTTTTTTCCTCAAAGGTCGTTTAGCCTCTTTGAATTAATAAGACAAGTTTTAGTGGCGCAATTTTAAAAAGAATTATAATTTATTATATTTAAAAGTCTAAAAAAATTAATCTTCTATATTTTGGACTAGAAGATGCTTTTAATAAATTATACTAAAAAAATTAATTAACCAAATGAATATTTGATCTTGAGATATTCAATATTTAATGTCAATTATAACTATTGGATAATATGTTTATGGTTTTTAAAAATTAGAGAAATACAAATTTATAAGTGCAAAATATGATTGATGAATTTGTTCAAACAGAAAGTTAACTTAGATTCAAGGATCTTGCAGGTTTAGTAGAAGTGAGCCTGATTCCCACTCCTCAAAGCTTTGCCTGTGCCAGAATTGAAGATAAAGGGTGTGAAAATAGGAGTACATGAAAGAAGAGTTAGGAAAAGAAGCCCCTCTGCTTCTTGAGTCCAGCCCCGTACACAAGGAGATCCCAGTGTCTCTGCACAATGGCACATCAATTGCTGAATCCCTTGTCATCCTTGAATAAATCGACCAGACATAGAAGCAATACTATTGTGCTTGGCAGGTCATTTGTGTGTCATGGTGGGGCTTCCAAGCTTTCCCAGAATTTTCAATAACCAATACGATTTATGCTTGTGTGTGTCAATAGTATTAACAGTAATAAAGTCATTGGTTCCCTTTCCTTAGAAAACATAGAAAAAGAAAATTATGTTGAATTCAAAAATTGGTGCAATTATGACGAAGAAAATGCTCTGAAATGAAGACTATAACTTGATCATCCAATTTAATTAAGATCTCTAAGTTAGAGATACGAGATGAAGACTGGTTTCCAAACAAGGATCTGAGTTAAGAATGTCTTTACGTTTTACAGTTTACACCCAAGGGAGGGCTTAATATATATTTTTGAGGCCCAAGATGCCAAATAGTAACAAGCTTGACATCGGATGCAAACTGACTCCATTTACAAGTCAGCCACAAGGGTTGGAGGTTAAACTGGAAATATGCTCAACAGTCATGACTTTGCATGAAAGTTACATATAAGTATTTGAAACTCGGAATAAAGGTCAAACATAAACTACCTTAATTTTGTCGCTTGTACTTTGTACCGTATTTTCTTAACATTCTTCATTTGTTCTTGTATACTCTTATTCTCTTCTCTTCTTTTTGTTAATATAAAGTTGTCGTCGAGTGTCGCTCCAGGTACCATATTCCAAGTTGGTGGCTGATGAGACTGGCTCCTCTTGGAAAAAATTGCCCATTAAACCTATAAAAATGGTAACACGAAAACTACTGGTATTCCAATGAAATTGACCATCAATTTTTTAGTGTGGCTATCCAGTTATAGTATCTAATTATTTCAAAAGCAATTTTAGAATGAAAAGGTACTAGTCCATTAACCATAAACTTTCCATTCTTTTCTTCTTGTTTTTTTCTCTTAATTATCCTTAATCTTTTACATTAAAAATAGGCTTAATCATATATTTACTCACTATGAGGAGGATGAAAAACAAAAGCTCTCGAGTTTATGAAAACAGAAGAGGAAATAGAGTTACATGGCAGTGTGACTGTGAGATGTGAATGTCTTTGGATGCAAGAGGACGACCAATTCTTCAGTGGTTCCTTGTATTTTCTTTTAACTAAATAATTAATAGAAAGGCAAACTTGACCCTTTCTAGGATTTGACAAATTTGACCAAAGAATATCTGCCTTTATTTGTAAGCGTTAAATACGGTTGATGAAGTTGTTCAACCAGTAAGTTAACTTAGATTCAAGGATCTTGCAGGTTTAGAAGAAATATGGGAGAGGCGAAGCTGATTGCAACTCCACAAAGCTTTCCCTGTGCCAGAATAGAATGGGCTTTGAGGATAAAGGGTGTGGAATACGAGTACGCGAAAGAAGATCTGGCCAACAAAAGTCAACTGCTTATTGAGTCCAACCCTGTGTACAAGAAGGTCCCAGTGTTTCTGCACGATGGCAAATCAATTGCTGAATCCCTTGTCATCCTTGAATACATAGATGAGACATGGAAGCAAAACCCTTTGCTACCACAAGACCCATACGAGAGAGCCCTCGCTCGTTTCTATTCAAAATTTATTGATGAAAAGGTATCTTTTACTTGATCTTACTCTCTATATCCTTGTTTCTTAGCAGTTCTCCTGTTTGTTTATAGACTTCCACCAGAGCTATGTAGCACAAGTACCGTTACAAGTACTCGATATCCTACTTGGTACGGTACGGGATACTGGATACAACCCATGCTTCATAGGTCACATAATTATTAGAAAAAGAACCATTTGATTGGCAAATACGTTGATCTCTATCTGTTTAATATGGCATGACAGATTGTGCTTGGTGTATGGGGAGCCGGTGTAACCCAAGGTGAAGAAAAAGGCAAAGCCATAGAGTCTGCGAAGGAGTTACTGGCAATTCTTGAGAAGCAGATCGAAGGGAAGAAGTTTTTTGGAGGTGATAAGATAGGGTATTTGGATATTGTAGCTGGTTGGATACCTCATTGGCTTAATGTGCTGGAAGAACTTGGGGAAATGGATTTGCAGATTGCTGAGAGGTTCCCATCACTGCATGAATGGGGAAAGAACTTGATGCAGACTTCACCAGTCAAAGATTGCATTCCACCCAGAGAAACGGTTGTTGATTACTTCAGTTTCGGCTTCAGCTATGTGCGTTCTATTGCAGCCAATAAATCATGAACACAAATAAGGCATATATTGAAATAATTGGACAACTTCAGTTTGTTTTAATAAAATTTGCTGTAGCAGACCATATGTTTGATCAAATTTCTGTGTAATGGTGGGACGACTAAGTTTCACCAGAATTTTCAATTTCCAATAATTCCATTGTGCTTATGTGTGTCAAATAAGCGATTGGTTTCCCTTCCTTAAAAATATAGAAATAGAAAATTCTGAGAATGTTGATGGTACAAGCAGCATTTTGAGTTCATAATCTGGCGCAGTTATCTGTGGGAATATTAGTTTCATCTTGATTTTGTCTGGCAATTAACTGCAACCCATTGCACATAAAATAAAATTAGGAAAATCTGATGATGGAATTGATGGTTGTTTATACTTGTCTTCCTCTAACGGAATATAAATTTATTGAAAACCACTCAAGATGGTGACTTCAGAAGTAGTTTTAAAACGTGTCGTATATAATACCACCCGCCGGCTGAATGTCAAATTCTACACGAAGATATCCGAACAAATAGAATTCGTTCTAAAGCATACACTCTAGATTGGCTTTGTTCAATTATCTGAATGAAAGAGAGTCTTCTTTTACCCTTTTTAGTTTTATTTTTTAATATTCTTCTCTGTAGTAGATGAGTTATTCTTTCTTCTGACATAAACGGCCAACCAGATTTTCGCACAAACATGGTCTACGACGCACTAATCTCTGCAATTTAGGTTTTATATCCCGAAGTTCAATTGAGTATTTGATGGGAATATGGTGCAGTGTTTTGTCTTCCTCTGACTCCTCACAAACCTTGAACTAAAGAAGACAACACCAGGCTCATCACAAGATTTACTTCAAAGTTCTATGGTCCTTGACAGACGAGGCGAGAGATTGCGACTGGTCTCCAAACAAGGATACGAATTAAGAATGTCTCTACGCTTTTAGTCATCGAAGTTTCATACGTGGGTTCGTTTTACACTCGTCTTTGAACAATTTTCATAATTTTTGTCATTTTTAACAATGTCTTACGATGTAAAGAGGGACTAGATGCGTATTTAAAAGTTCAGTTATAATTCCGAATAAATAATTCCAAAAAAATAATTCCCCTATTGTTGGAAGAACCCACAAGATCTATTAGCTAAGACAATCCAATTTGCTTCACTCAGCAGCTTTCCAACAACATACCCAAGAAATTGAAATTCACAACGTGTTAAATAATATGTGCTTCCACTGGGCATTGCCGACATACAAGCATAGTATGGTAACACCACCATCCGATTCCCAATTTACCAATATTCAATCAAAGACAGCTCAACAAAATAATCAAAGGAAATCAAAACATCAAATCAAATATGGTGGTCGAAAATTGACAAGAGATTTGTTTAAATGCCTTTATATTATACCTCTATGAGAAGTCAAACCACATAAATGTCCAGCTTTAACAGCTAATATAGATCTAAAACCACCCATTCAATTATATCTGAAGTAATATGGGTGACACAGGGCAAATCTGTCACCCTTAGAATACTGAAGCAGCCAGGCCTTGTACAGGCCGCATACACATACATGGGCACCAGCGGCAATGACTCTCCACTGAACTACAACCTAGGTACAGCAAAATATAAATTCCAAAATGAATGCAAACTCGATGCTGTGAAATATGCCTCAATGCTGCCTCTCAATCTATCAATGCAACATTTGCGTCCTGTCGACACCAAAAGAATATATGATCATTGCTAAACAGCAAAAGAAAAAAAAAAAGAGTACTGCATCCACAACTAAATATTGGTAGGTGAATGCCAGTGATGGATTTAACTATAGTAAAGTACTTAAAGCGGGATAAGTACAAGAGAAAATAAAAACACTAGTTAGTGGACCCAACTGGTTCTCAAACGTGGGCCCTACAGCACTTTAGGCCTTCGGAGATCCAAAACCACAAAGAACAATCTGTTACACTGGAGTTGATTTCGAAGTTTTTGTCTCTTCAAAATTGATTTCCTTTATCCAAAAAATAGAGAAGGCCAGAAGAATATATAGACGCTTCACATAGAAACAAGATGGTAAATAGTGATGATTCCACTTCAATTATTAGTTCGTTGATTCCAAGTTAATTTTCCAGACACTTCGAAGTATTTGACAATTTGATGCAGAACAGACCACAGAAAAGGCCCTCTAGGCTAGTAACTAATCAACTGCTTAGTTGTCAGGGGGATAAAAACATGAACAGAAATACTAAATGAAACAAACAATTTTAAGTAGTCTGACAGTTGACCTTGTAAAGCAAGAGGAGCATGACAAGAGAAGCACTCAACAACACAGTTGAAATATTCTTACCTCAAGTCAAAACTGTTTCAAAATTAAAAACCAGTGACTTTTCCCACTGCGACAGTTTTTCCTGCAAGAAAGAGGAAACCGTGTAACTTCAACACATATTTATCATCAGGTACACAAACTTAAGACAAAAGATATCATTTCTTACCTTCAGTGCGGAGAGTGAACCTACCAAGTTGGGGAAAATCAGAGAACTTCTCAATGCATATCGAATTATTAACCTGTAAAGAACATTTCCATCAAATCAAACTAAGCAAACCTATCCAAAAACTAAACTACCATCAGCATTGAATTCTTCTCTGTTTGAAACTTAATAATCATTGTACACAAGCAGCACGAAGTAAAATCTTCATCAAGCACCTGGGAGGGGGTGGTTCTGGAAAATAATTTCTTTATAGCAAAATGAAACAAAATATAAAACAAAAATAGCTTCAAAGTTCAAAAGGCAACAAACACCTGAATACGGCACATAACTACAGCACCATTCTTCACAAAGAGAATTTTCTTTTTCATAGGCTTTTTTGTCTTTGGATCAATTTGCTGTAGGAGCTCAACAATCTCACATTCTTCAACTACAGAGTGGATGTGCAGAACAGCCTTGTACCCAGCAGTAAAAATAGCCTATAGAATTTATGTAACAGAGGTTAATCTCCTTGGAAAAATCATAGAAGTTAGATATACAAGAATTGCCTGGCATATGCATACTGCCAACACACAGATAATAAAACCAACATCCAAATCAGAAAGGACATGTACATTATCCAGCAACTCAAGGATCTGCAGCTGAGCAACAAACTCAGTAACAGCTGGTATCGGATTGGCTGCATAAAAGAAAGAAAAAAACACATAAAAACGCTGAACAGAAAATATGTAACCAATGACCATATTTAGAGAAAACAACAGAGAAGGACTGGACCCCATTTTTAATCAAGTAGAAGCCCAGTTGCGGTAGAAAAGGTTTCTTCCATCACCATTCTTAAATATAATGGTGTTTCTTCTAAATCGTCTGTGACTCAAGCAAAGTAAAAGAAAATAATGAAGGGAAAATAGGTAAAAGGAAATTGTTTGTGGTCATATTTTCTAGAATTTTCCAATACTGCACCACAGCAATACACAGAACAAAACTAGGTAGAGGGAAAAAATGAAGGAAAAAAAACTTACCAACACTAGACAGAACAAACCCAGATAATATGTCTTCGTCTTCAACACCAGATATTCTAATCCGTAAATTTTCACCAGGTCCAGCGCGTTTGACTTTATCTTCATCAATGAATATAGCAATAACTTTTACTTGATCCTGCAAATAATTGTACAGAGTCAATCCGTTTCAATTTCAGCAATGCAGAAAAAGCAGAAGATAGAAAGAAAAGAAAATCAAACACAGCTTGAAGACATGTTAGACCAGGAAAAAGGACCAACCAACCTTATTTGGCATAACCAACAAGGAATCCCCCTCACGAACACTACCAGATTCCACTTTGCCCATAACAACAGTTCCCATGTCTTTAAATTTGTCAATTATAGGCATCCTATACAAATCAGAAGTTCAGCCATAGCAAAGAAATTGATCATCCAAAAATTAAAAATTAAAACTACATATTTTCAGCATAACCCTTTAGCAATCAACAGAGCCTAATGTTAACATCTATAGCAGGAACATAGAGGCAATAAATGCTATCATTTTAACATTCTAAAGTCAGGATCTAAAGCTTCCTAAAAAAATTGCTTATTGAAGTAATAAAAGCCTACAAGCTCAAAAGCAGCAAAGGGATAACCACTTCCAAAACTCAAGAGACTCAAAAGGCCATGATGGTGAGATTTACCATATTTAAATTGAAGAAGTGAACCATTTGTATTACATGGCTTCTTAAAGTCCAAATTCTAAGAAGGTTGGACATTGACACGACAAATTTAAAGTCCATACAAAATTTATAAAAGTCATATCATGTCTAATACAAGTGTTGAACACAAACACAACTTTTTTGAAGTGTCCATGCATCATAGTCTAAAGTCAATCAGTATTATTTGAAAGAAATGTTAACCAAACAATACTAATCATAACTCTTGACCATACTTGATGTCAGCCTTGAAACCATTGTACGAATAAAAGTAAATAAAGTACCCAAAGAAATTCAAAACAATAAGAGCTCAATAATCACAAGAACAATACACAAATAGTGAACTTCGAATTACCCGCTGCTTGCCAGTAATACAACAAAGGCATGTGTTACCTATGTTGTTCTTTGGCATATTAGGCTGGAGAAAAATGCTCATAAAGGTTCTTCCATATCCTTAGTTCAGTTACGCTATAGGATTGTCTTTATGGCTTCCTTTCAGTACTGAAGCCACTGTTTTCCTTTTTTTTTTAAGGGAATTTCTATAACATAAATAAAAAAGGCATTGTATAACCTAGTTGTATAGAAGCGCTTGTTTGATTTTTCTTAATAATTCTTTGTTGTTAAGGAGGATATATTGTCCTCACCTTTTTCTTAGTACTCTATACTTGCGGAAAGTCTCAGCAATTGAAAAAAAAAAAAGGTAAGTAATAAAGGCAGTTTTACATGCATTGATGCTCACATGCATGTATTTATTCGAAAATGACCAGAAACCATTCAGAAATCATTGACTAAATTACCTCGTTACCACAGATTAAAGGATGAGACTGCAAGGAAAAACAGAAATCTTAGGGAGGGAACAGGGTCAGGGAAACGTTACCTGAAAGGGCCTTTGGGATCTCGAACAGGAATTTCAACAGCATCAAGTGCTTCAAACAGGCAGGGACCACCCCACCATGGACAAATGCTTTTATCCACTCTTTCTTTTAAGTTTGCACCGGTCAGCCCAGATGTTGGCAAGAAGAGGACATCTGGTAAATGAAAAAACTATTAGTAACATAGCATCACATCCCCAACCCATCAAATGTCAAAACCTATGTATGACATATGAAATATTTTTTATAAAATTAATTTCCAAAATAGGGCTTTCATATAGCCATTTTTATAAGCTTTTCAAAAGTGCCTACATTACAGAGAGAGATAGCATAACAGCACAAATAAAAAATCAACACTTCTATGCGCAAGCTTAAGGACCTCAATCCTTAGTTCCTTACACCAGACAAGCTGCTACTTTATACATTTTATGTTCAATATCATGATCAACTTCCCAGTAAACTTAAAACCAATAATCAAAGAAAATGTCCCTAGCTCGAACCTTTCAGCCACGTTTCTTCACTAAGGACATATCCTTAGCTTCAGTAGTATTCATTATGACATGAACTGCTCTAAGTGAGTGCCACTGTATAAGAAAAACTTAAATGTAAACTGTAACAATCAGTCACTGGCACAATGCCATCAGATTCATAGTAAAGGCAATTGTCAGCGTGAAAGCAAGAGGATCCACCCATTGTAAATAATACAGTTAGAGCAACCAAGATCAGAAAATGGTTAAAATAAAGCCTAATTAAGGCAAAATAAACTTTCGGCATATTCTCAAACAGATAAAAGGCCAATACCTTTCTTTACATTGTAGCCTGATGACTTCAGAAATGGTATCATCTTTGACTCTATTTCATCATACCTAGAAACACACAAGCAGTATTAAATCTCTTGAAACTTGAGGTAAAAAAAATGAGAGCATAGAACAGGGGTGCGGTGAGGGCGAAAGAGAGGGAGAGAGCACCTTTCTTTTGACCATTTCACTGTAGGCTCATCCATTTTATTAACAACTACAAGAAGCTTAGTCACACCCAATGTTTTTGCAAGCTGGACATGTTCACGAGTTTGACCACCTCTCTCATATCCAGTTTCAAATTCTCCCTTCCGAGCAGAAATTACCTGATTGGTGGGGCATAGAGAGAGAGAAAGATCATCAGATACTCATTAAGCAAGCCTTACTGAAGATCGAGAGGAAGTTTGAAACATCCCAATCAACTAACCAAAACTCCAATATCAGCTTGAGCCGCCCCACTAATCATGTTGGGGACATAGCTTTTGTGACCCTGCATAATCATAGTATTCATCTTTAACAATTCCTTAAAAAACCATAAAAAGATTTTTGTTAAAAAAAACAAAGGAGAAGACAATAATTGAGGAGAGAGAAGAGAAGCAATACAGAATCAAAGCAGCATATAAGATGGGGCCAAGACATTCGTCCATTCAAAAGAATTCCAAATTCCAAGTCATGCTTGGGTCAGGAAACTAACATAAACTTGTCTCCTACTCACCCAAAAAAAAAAAACTGTCTCCTATTGTCTAACCAAAACTTCAACACCTAGCACATAATTTCAGTCTCATAGGCCAAGAGATAGGCACCCTAGAACCACATTCCTTTTGACACTGCCTGGCAATGACTCCATCCATATAAGATTCTCTAGAAAGTATTAACGGACATTAACAGTCATTAGAATTTTATCATCCAGTTCAGTCCCGTCAGATAAATGTTTGCTCTCATAGAATATTTGTTATCTTGCCTTCTTGTTTTAACAAACTCTATCTGCGTGACTGCAAGATATGCACTTTATCTGTCACCCTCAAGCTCAGGCTTCATATTTCTTGTCAACTTTAGGCTTCAGCTTTACAATAACAAGCCCAATCCACATGACTGGAAAAGATGCACATCTTATGGCATACTCATCCTTAAGCCTCAACTTACTAGCGGAGACTGCATGCACATTAGAGGTGTCAAAAGTCATAACAAGTCCAACCCACTAAAAGGTGGATTAGGTTCATACTTTTGCAATCCATTTAGAAGCAGGTATTTTGGCCCTTCCCACCTTAATCCATAGGTTGAAGTAGAGTAGGGCAGTTTAGCGGCCCTAATTTAAAAAATAAAAATTTTAAAAAATCAGGGGCAGACTGTCTAAACTACCGATTAGTTAATTATCTCATTTCCTTTATGATTATTTAAGATAATTTAAAGACTTGTATATTTTTTAATTTTCATAATTCACTAATATTTTAGGTGGGCTACATATATGCCAATCTGCCTCGCCCCACCTTAAATCTGACCAGTGCAGGGTGTAGCAGGTAGGCCCATTTGACACCTCTACCTCTACTATAAAAATTTTCCTTTCCCATTCTTAACACTTGTCTCATGAAGTCAGACCCTCACAATGCAATACAGAATACAAAATGAACTTTCTCTGATTCTCTCCCTGTTATGAAATCAGGAGTCTTTTTATAAAGAAGAAAGAAAAACTTGTATAAGCAAATAGATAAATAAAGCAACAGAGGATAATATATAATTCTAAGATGGGGGAAAAACCAAACAAAAGGATAAAGCATAACAACTAAGAAAAGGGAACCAAACTATCTGGCATATATATCCGTCAAAGAAACTAAACTAAAAAAGAATTCCTACTGTAGAAATATGCAAATCCATAGCATGGACAACAAATTGAAAGAGAAACATGAAATACAGATACTCACAGGTGCATCCAAAATTGTAAATCTTGTTTTTTCTGTCTCAAAATGTGCTCTTCCAACTTCAACCGTTTTTCCCTGCAATTGGAATAGCTTAGTAGTCCTCATTAAGTGATTTCATATACAATTAAACCTCCATAAATTAATACTTGATAAATAAATAACCTCCCTAAAATAATATTTTTTCCAGTCCCAACTTGAGCCAATTTACAAAATTAGTAATTATGACAAATTAATAAAATAATAATTTGTAGGAAGACCCTTATATAAATCTATAGTCTTGTCAATATCATAAATTAATAATTCTCTTAAATTACGAACATAACTAGGACAATTTAGTAAAAAGGAATCTATTTTTTTTTATGAAATTTAAATCTAGGTGGATTTCATCTCTAACTTTTCTCATTGCATTCAAAAGCTCATGTGTCGTGTTCTCGAACTACAACAAAAAAAATTTGAAGAGTTGTTGCCGCTACGATCGCTTGAAAGTGTTTGATATTATAGCTTAACTAACTTTCAAATGATATTTTTCATCCAGCCACTGCAGTAAATCTTTTTGAGTGCATGTGGGGTGATCGCTCTTATACTCACATAATGCTTTACATATTTGATCGGTCATGGTTGATTTCCGGACACCTTTAAGATGAGAAGCCATTGTTGGGTATGATTTTAAGACTTTTTTTGTGTTGTTTATATAGTAATTCCCTTCATCATCATATGTTTGAATGTGTATTTAGTTCTAGTACAATGAACCATAGATGTAAGTGACTTGTATTGAACTTTATTTAATTAGTCAATACAATGAATATTGTTTAATTACTAAAAAACAATGAATACCATTTACTTATTTTCATAAATATATATGTACAATGAATTTTTTTAAAATTAATTCACCAAATATGATACATATACATTGTAAATTAGTGATATACACAATGATTTTTTATGTAATTATATTTATATTGGTTGAATCGAGAAAGGACTCTTTAAATTAATAAATTATTAATTTATTGATTGATTAATACATCTCTAAATTAATAAACGTTCATGGTCCCAACATTATTAATTTATAGAGGTTTTACTGTAACTAAAAAGCAAAAAGGGAGAACTATAACATGGGATAAATCATTTAATTTTTGTCCGACAATGATTTGTACCTTTACCCTCTCCTCTTCATTTGTGTCCATTATATAAGCCATATACCTAGCAAATAAATTTCCAACAATTAATCAGATACAGATCAATATCCTGTATAATCAGCAAGCTAAAAAATCATCTTCTTCTTAACAAGCAACATAACAAGTAACAACTCAACTTCCAATATCCCATAGTTTGAGCACCCAACCCTTTCTAGCTGAACATACAAAACAAATACAGCATAAAAGACCAAAATTTATATTGACAGTAAATTAAAGGTGTCACTGGCCAAATTCTTAAACCAAGAAAAGAGCAGGCCAAAAAAAAAAACATGTACGCTTAGAAGTGAAGTCAATTTTCACAGAAGGACCTCTAAAGTAACACAGAATTCTTGAGTATTAAAGCAACAAAAGAAAAAAGTTCAAGAGATAAGCATGTCAATATAGACATGAAATTTGACCTAAAGCAATGCACAATGACCCTTGTAGATATGTTATATTTTCTGCAAAGGTCAAATTTCAAAAGAGAAGACCAAATTATTAGTTGAACAGTATAAGCCTCAAAAGCATTTCACAACTGAGATATACAGATTACAAAACAAAACAAATTGTTCAAATATTTCCTAGATTTATGTGGTTTAATTTAGTTATATATATGATAAAGCTTTTCCAGACAAAACAAGTAAAGCGATGAGCCATAAGACCCTGTGCAGCAATGAGTAATATCATCCACATCAAACAATAAATAAAATTTAAACTATGCAAGTTATATATAAAAGAACATTATGACAAGCTGAGATCCTCTATCAGCCAACTTCAAAACTTTCTGAAGGTAATATCTTGAATTTGATCGGCTATATGCACAAACATAGCAGTTATTGGCAAAACAAAAATGCTACCACTTTCTTAACCAATCAAATTTAACCACAGATGGCTGTGAAATAGCCCAAAACCCATAAGTGAAAAACTCTAGGTTGGTGAACATGCCTATGTGAAATGACACTCACTCCTTGTTCTAAGATCACTTCCATAATGAGAAAAACAAATGATGCAGCAGCATTAGAGCACATAAAACCTTCTCAATCAAGAACCACAAAGTCAACTCACCAACTTTCTCTACTTTTGTCCTTAGCTTCTTTCTCATATTTTTGGATTGTACGTTCATCAACCTGACCACTAAGGAAAAGTATCTGGCCTCCAGTAGTAGACTTACCAGCATCTGGAACAAGAAGTCCAAGAATAAATTACTGTCAAACCAACATTAATTACTGAATATGGATAACTGCAACACAAAAGACAGATAAACAGAAGAGAAAAAATTCCATAGAACATTACAGCCAAAACAAGATTTTGTGCTTGTTCACACTAACACCCTTCAAAAAAGTAAGGAGGAATACAGATATAACCACGGCTGAGGATATGGCAAGGACTAAAAAAAGTTATGAGAACCGCAGAGCACAGAGACAATATTACAAATAGAGAGAAATCAGGGTGCAAGTTTGAGGCATTTAACTCCTACAATACATGATAGGCACAGATGACAATACAGATGGACAACCAGTAACTACTGATAACCAATTTAGCTATAAAGGAACCCTGTAAACTTAACAACTTACCAACATGACCAATAAACACAACATTCAAGTGTCTTTTCTTATTTAACTCCTCCTGATCCTCTTCATCTTCCACAGGAGGAAGTTCCTTATCTTTCACTACAATTAAAAGTCATCACTATAAGAGAATGGCAAGGCATAATTTTATAGACGATAAGCTGTCTAATTTTGAAACAACAATCCAAATTGCAAAATATGTGAAAATTGACGTACTTAAAAGTAAACCTCCTCATTACCTTTTGGCTCGGCCTGGACAGGCTGTGCCTGAACCTTCTGCTTTGGATCTGAAACAACAAAGGTGAAACATTTTATATGATGCTCTTCATTATTAGTTTAAACTATGCATACAAAAGTAAGGTAAGAAAAGAGACTGCAAGCACCCAGGTACACACTCAACAAAGAAGGCAGAGCTAATGCAATTTTCAGCTCTCCTTGTTCAAGGAAGCTAGAAGTAAATTATTGCTGAAAGATGCAAATTTACTTCAACAACTTTTTGAATGGTGAGGATGGAAGCAGTTGAGAAATATACTACATCAGCAAACTTTTCAACAAAATCCAAAAAGATAAGCAATTACTCCAGTGCTGATCGAGCAAACATAGACTATATTACTTGAGATGTTGGATGTTAGACAGACACTGTATACCAGCTATTAGGGTAATTATTTATTCAAAACTTGATGAGATGATACTAAAAAAATATAAACAGTAAAAATATATACTATAATCTAAGTGGTGGCCCAAAGAAAACAGAGGAAACAAAAAATGGATAAATGTTTTTCCAATTCTCCAGTTTTTTTTTCCTGAAACCCTGCAATAACAGTTGGTGAACCATTCCTTGAATCTATGACATTAAGTAATCTCTAAGGTCTAGAGTAGCCGGAAACCCAACCAACAAAAGCAGCCACAGGGAAAGCTGATCATTATATATAAATTTCTATGTCGAAACAAGGTTTCAATTCTTTTAGAATAAATGAAGGTTTATAACTGATAGGGCTATGTGAGAAAACAAAAGGTGCTCTAAGTGAGTAAAACTCTGTATGAAGCATTCATGCATCTCAAAAAATGGTACTTCTATGAAAAGCTTGGGAACGCAAGTAGAAAAAGAACAAAAGAGACAGAAATACTGAAAAGTGTCTTTAAGTACACATCATTCTAATTTTCAACATAAATGAAAATTTTATTCTGAAAAAACCAAAACTAAAAGGATAAAATAAGGAACGAAAATCACAGAATGAACCACTTTCTTACTACCAACCTTCGTCCATATTAATGGAATTCTCAACTTCTGGCTTTGCATCCTCTGGATTAACAACCCCATTATTGTCTTCTGCTAAATATCATACAGATGTTGGACTCAGAGATTCGAAAATGGAAAAGAAAACCACTCATGTGTAGCAAAAAGAATAAAAAAGAAAATTCAATATGCCTTTTGATTACCTGCTGAATCAAGCTGTAAAGAACGGATGTCCTCCTCGATATCTACCATTCAAAAGAAATTGGCATGAACGTTTCTATCAACTCTCCAAATTCCTCAAAAACTCAAAACATTGTATTTTTTTTTTCTTTGGAACGGATGAAAGGAAAAAAAAAAACGAATTAGACTAAGCCACAAAACTCCAGCCAGAGAGATTGTCTAAGGTAGTCAGTTTAATAGAGTCGTGGAGGAATTGAGCAGCTCTGTTGCATGGTTAATTTTGTTCTTGTTTTTCTTTTTGGTTCTTGATTTCATGTTTCTACTTTTTCTTATGAGGATATTTCATTTCCTCTCATGTAATTTTCTTCCTTCTTAATATATATTCTTCTATTAATGACCAAAAAGAAAATACAACTCAGGTGAACGTCATGAAAATTTGCTTAATATGCATAAATAGTTTCCAGCAGAAGAAGCTTATAAAATTGAACCTCAAAGTCATGTGATACACAATATCAGTTATAATTTGGTTTTTTTTTTTTTCAAGCTGTGGGAATCCAGCAGACAACTTTACGTGGCGGAGTATGAGAGTTAGATTGATAAGTCCGAACTCAATATACTCACTATACAAGTATTCACAGACTCAATAAAGCCTGATCACTAGAACACAGACAGAAATGATCCCAAAAAAAACCAGGCGAGAAATCAATCTACCGGTAAAAAGAAACGAACACAAACGATAAGGGGAAAAAGAATAAATGGCTAAGAAAAACAACAAAAGTTTATTTATCTGAATTACTGCTAACGCACAGATCAGAAACCATATATCAACAAACCCTGAACATTCAGATCTAAATCAGATTAACTTCAATCAATGACTGGATTGATTGAGGAAATATATACGCATACTTTAGACAAAAAATTGCGTGTTCAAATTCGATATTCCGAAAAATAGATAAAATGAGGTTGACATACCCATGGTGAATGAACACAGAAAAATTGCAAAGGAACAAGGGCTTCGGCGAGCACGCAACTGGAGAGGAAGAGAAAGCAGAGCAAGACTGGAGAGGCGTCTGGGGTTTTGTTCTGGAAGCTGCTGTTCCCTGCTGCTCCTTTTCGGCTTTTCCACCTAGTTCGACCACAGGATCCGGTTTATCAATTAAGCCGACCGGTTCCCCTCGAGGGTAAGAAGTGTTGCATTATAGGAGGGTTTTCTTACCGTAAATCGCATATTTTTTATATTTCCATATATACAAAGTGCTTAGAGGACCGGGAACAATAAATTTTTTTAATTTTAAAAATTATGTTTTCTGATAAATATGGTGGATAAAAATAATAAATTTAAAAAATATATATTATTAGTATTTAAAATTTTTGAAATTTTTTAAATAAATTTTTAAAAAAAATTATTCTTATATTTGATTATATTTAAATTTTTTAATAATTTTTGTATATTTTTAAAAAATATTTTTTATTTATTTTTTTAATTTATTGTCTGTTTAAAATATTATATATTAATTTATGAAAAAATTTTATATTTTTATTTTGTTTAAATGTTAGTTTTTTTATAATTACGCGAAAGGTTGGAGAGAAAAAAAAAAGAGAGTGTGAGAGTGAAAAAAAATTATTATTATTATATAATTAATGACATATTTATTTTTTTAATATTATAAATAAGTTTATCAAAATTGGAAAAATTAAGATTTTTAAAGAGAATTTTTTTTGTGAAAAAATTGTTTAAAAATCATTCTTAGAAATTTTAATTTCTTTAAAATGTATTTTTAAAAATTTATACTAAATATAATAATTTTATTTTTTAAAATTTAAATTTTCAAGAAATTAAAAAAAATGTTTATAGCAAACGCCCCTTTAGGAACTCCTTGTATGTGTGTAAGGAATAATAAAATTATAATTCAAATATACGGTGGTTTGATATTTCTTAACTTTTTTTATTTAAAAAAAATTGCATGAAAACTACCTTAAGTCCTTAACCCATATGATTTTGTTTTTACAAATATTGAAAGAAAAATTTGTTAAAATTAAATTTCAAACAAGTTGTTATAAGAGGATGGTTATATATGTCAGTCTTATAAAAACAAATTTTCCCTTCTGAATAATGGCCAAAAAAAATTTTCCTTTTGCATTATACTTAGTAATAAAAAGATAAATTTTCAATAGAAAAAAAAAGGCTAAATATAAATCATACTTCGATAAAATTGTCCCCCTGAGTAAATGCTGTTTTTTATCTCTATTTAGAAAATACAATTTTTATAAATAAAAAATTACATATTA
Organism: Gleditsia sinensis; assembly: GCA_037074535.1. Classification (NCBI taxonomy): domain Eukaryota; kingdom Viridiplantae; phylum Streptophyta; class Magnoliopsida; order Fabales; family Fabaceae; genus Gleditsia; species Gleditsia sinensis. The sequence continues at coordinate 32,076,476 of CM073474.1, read as the reverse complement.
AATATATATTAAAATTTGTTTAGGTGATATAAAGGTCAAAATGACATAATTATAAATGTTAGTAGAGTTTTTTTATTGAATTTTAAATTTCCATTATTCTGAAAAAACACGAGATAATATAAATTATATAATAGTCAGTGTTATAATAAACATCATATAAAATACCCTTTATCCATCCATTTAAGATAACAAAGGCTTATCATCAGCCAAAAACAAAAAAAAACAAAAAACAAAAAAGGCTCTGTAGTTTCCTTCTTCCGCGAAATCCTAACTCGGTTGTCGGGAAGGGAAGGGCAGTCATCATCTCCCTCGCCGCTATTGTTTAGTTTGTTTTGTATTTATTTTTTCCTTGTAGTTATACTCTTTCCATGGCATACGAGTTTTTTCTTCTTTTATCTGTGAAAGCTTTTTTTCTTTTCCTCTTCGTTATCCTCTTTCCAACAGTTACTGTATTCTATGCAATCTACTTCTCTAAACTTGTTTTTTATTTTATTTCTTATCAAAAAAATTTAAATTTTAGTCGTATCTCAGTCTTGAAGAATTTTTTAAAATCTATTGCAAAATATTAAAAGTTAAGATTTAAAGATCGTGTTAAAAAAATATAGTTAAGGTCTAAAAAATATTGATGCTAGAATAGTTAAAAGACTTTTAAGTCTATGACAATTGTGTAAAGTCAAGTATGAATTTTAATACATATTTTTGTATTGTTATGGAAAATATAGTACTGGCAAAAGATGCATTTTATTCTTTATCAATTCAATCATTTTATGACACTGTATATGTGAAATTTTGTAAGGTCAAATTTGTGTTTTAAAAAACTTTATAAATATTATGAATTTATCTATTATTGTGGATATATATTTAATTCCTCAACTTGTAAAATAATAAATATTATAAAATTTATTTATTATTATGAATGTCCTTTTATTTTTTCAACTTTTAAAACTATTAAATTTCATCAATTTTTTTTTTACTTTCGAGTTATCTACATTTATGATTGTATGCATATAAATAAAAAATTTTATAAAAAAATTAAATAAGAAGTGTGTTTTCTTCTCTACGTATTACTCATCTCTAAATGTTTTTACATTCTATTTTCTCTTTAAGTAAAATGTTACTTACAACACGTTATCAGCATGAATTTATTTTTGGCTATTCATTTTCAAATCAAAATGAAGAGATTGTGTTGGTAAGAATTTTATAATTTACTTGAAATTTTTTTACTAATTTTGTTTTATTTAATTTTAAAATTATGTCAAATCTTACAAAATTTGAATTTGTGGCTTTTGATATTTCGGGTAAGAACTATTTATCTTGGATACTATATGCTAAAATTTACCTTGATGCAATGGGTCTTGGAGACACCATTAAAGAAAGAAATGATGAATCAATACAAAATCGGGTCAAAGCAATGATCTTTCCTCGTCACCACTTTTATGAAGGACTAAAATCTAGATACCTTACTGTGAAAGATCCACTTATTCTTTGAAAAAATTTAAAACAAATGTATGGTCACCAAAAAACTGTTATTCTTCCAAAAGCTCGTTATGACTAGATGCATTTACAATTGTAGGATTTTAAAACAGTTATTAAGTATAACTCAACAATATTTCGTATTAGTTCTCAATTAAAATTATAGAGAGAAGAAATTTCTGATAAGAATATGTTAGAGAAAACTTTCTCTACCTTTCATATCTCGAATATGCTTCTGCAACATCAATATTAAAAAAAAGGACGAGGTTCTACTCTATTTCCCAAAGTGAATGCATCGAATGTGCTTATGTTATACTCACAATTGATTTCACGCTTTCTTATGGTTTAACAAAATAATGAGCTATCAATGAAAAATTATTAAACTCGTCCAATTGGTTATACTCTATTCCTTAAAGTGAATGTGATTATAATTAATAATGAACGAAGACGTGGTTGTGGTCGTGGCTGAGGGAGAAATAATGACTATTTTCATAAATATGTTCCTTACCACCAAAAGATAAATAAGAAAAAAAGAAGACACAAGTGAAAAAATGAAGCATACCAAAAGTTCAAGTTATCGTTACAGTATAAATAGGCATGGTCACATACTTGTCACACGGCTAAATATCTTGTTGATCTTTATCAAATATCAATAAAATAAAAAGAGAAAGTCGTCGAGACAAATTTTGTTAGTCTGTATAATGACTTTGTCAATGATCCTACAAATACTACACACTTAGATATATCAAATTTCTTTGCTAACCCGCAAAAAAATATTTGTATATTTTGTTATGAGGAATATATAAAATAAGTTTACTTGTTTTATTTTGAAATTACTTGTAAGTTTACTTATTTTATTTTGAATTACTTATATGATTACAAATTTAATTAATGTAAGATTTTAATCTTTATATAAAATTTTTAAGTATGATTTCTATTTATATGTAATTTTTTTTAATTACTTTGTAATATTTCTTACATTTCTTTATTTATTTAATTGAAAAAAATATAGATGAAGATATATGTCTTATAGACAACGCAACAATTCACACTATCCTTAAAGATAGAAAATATTTTTTTCTAATAAAAATAGGTGAAATTTATGTTACTACAATTTTCTAGTAGTGCAAAGCTAATTGAAAGTTCTGAAATAGTTATATTCATACTGCCAAAAGGAACAAAATTGATAATAAACAATGTTTTATTCTCTTCTAAATTTCAAAAAAATTTGTTGAGTTTCAAATATATTCGTTGTAACGGATATCACATAGAGACTGTATGTGAGAAAAATAATAAATACATTCATATTATAAGCATTGTTTTAGATAAGAAAAATGTATTAAAAAAATTACATGTTTTCTCTTTTGGATTGTACTAAGAGAAACATGTTATAATAAACCAAAAGTTTATTGATTCAAAAACTTTCACTATTTTGCATAATTGATTGAGACATCCTAAATCAATAATGATGTGAAAAATTATTGAAAATTCACATAGGCATCTATTGAAAAACCTGAATATTTTTCAACATAAGAAATTCTCATGTGCTGCTTGTTCTTAAGGCAAATTGATTATTAAGCCATCATTAGTTAAAGTTGGAGCTGAATCTCCAATATTTCTAGAACGTATACATGGTGATATATGTGGACTTATTTATCTTACATGTGGCTATTTAGATATTTTATGACATTAATAGATGCATCTAGTCGATGGTCTTATATATGCTTACTATCAACCCGCCACTTAGCATTTGTAAAATTATTTGCTCAAATAATTCGATCAATAGCACAATTTTCATATTATACAATTAAATTCACTTGTTTTGATAATGTTGGTGAATTTTCTTTATGAACTTTCAATGACTATTGTATATCGATTGGAATAAATGTTAAACTTCATGTTACTCATGTTCATATACAAAATGAATTAGCTGAATAAATTATTAAGTAAATTCAATTAAATAGTTAGATCATTGCTTATGTGAATAAAGCTCCCTGTCTTTGTTTGGAAATATGCAATTTTACATGCATCGGCACTAATACGCATCAGACCAACAAGTTATCATAAATAGTTTCATTTACAATTGACTTATGGTCATGAGTTAAATATTTCTCATATCAGAATTTTTTGGTGTACGATATATGTTCCAATAGCCCCATAACAAATGCACTAAGGCGGATCCTCAAAGGAAATTAGAAATATATGTTAGATATGATTCTCCTTCTATTATAAGATATTTTGAGTCAATAATAGGAGATGTATTTATGGCACGTTTTGTCAATTGTCATTTTGATAAACTAATATTTCTAACATTAGGAAGAGAAAATGAAAAACAGTTAGTAAAAGAAATTACATGGAATACTTTATCATATCTTGATCCTCGCATAAGACAATGTGAAATTAAAATTTAAAAGATAATTCATTTATAAAGTATAACAAATCAACTGTCACAAGTATTTACTAACTTAAAGAGAGTAATTAAGTCATATATACCAACTATAAATACTCATGTACAGATCGATATTCTCGAGGGACAATCCGTTAGTAAAATTGCTAGCAAGTATAAAGCACGTCAAAAGTGTGGTAAACTAATTAGTTTAAAAAACAAATATTCCCATAAAATGAAATAAACAATTATTCAATATCAACCTATTAAAAAAATAGGTACTCTTGAAGAGATTAGAGACATAACAAATAAAGTACTTTTAAAAGAAGTTAAAGTACCTGAAATTGATGAAAATAAAAAAATTTTAATAAATTATTTATCTACGAGTAAACAATTAAATCGAAAATAAACGGTTGTCGACAACACTCGTGTGTATATAGTAGCGCTTAATATTTTAAATGATAATAATGATTATGAATTTATATCTGTCGATGAGTGTCGACATAAATTTGATTGGCCAAAAAACTGTGAGATATTTAAATCTATAGTTCAAACACCTGAAGGTATAATATCCGTTGGGTACAAATGGATATTTATACGTAAAAAAAATGAGAAAAATGAAATTGTGAGGTATAAAGTACAACTTATTGCACAAGATTTTTCACAAAGACCTGAAATTAATTATAATTTCACATATTCTCATGTAGTATATGCAATTATATTTTGTTATCTCATTAGTTTGACAGTACATGAAAAACATGATATGCATCTTATGGATGTTGTCACAGTTTATTTATATGGCTCACTTAATAGGGATATATATATGAAAATTTCAAAAGGATTTAAGATGCCTGAAACATATAATTCAAAATCTCAAAAACTTTATTCAATTAAATTACAAATATTTTTATATGGATTAAAACAGTCTAGACAAATGTGGTATAATCATCTCAGTGAATATTTGTTAAATGATGGTTATAAGAATGACCATATATATCCATGTGTTTTTATAAAGAAATTAAATTCATGATTTGTTATTATTATGGTGTATGTTGATAATTTAAATATTATTAGAACTCTCAAAAAGATTATAAAGGCAGTAAAGTGTTTGAAAAAAAAGTTTGAAATGTAAGATCTTGAAAAAATAAAATTTTATCTTAACTTACAATTTGATCATTTAAGAAATATTTTTTTTTTTCATTAATCAACTTATACAGAAAAAAGTCTTGAAATTTTTTTACGTGAACAAAGTACATCTATTAAGTATACCAATGGTCATTCACAGACTTAATGTAAAACAAGATGTTTTTCGACCTTGAGATGATAACGAAAAAGTTTTTAATCCTGAAGTACCATATCTTAGTGTAATTGGTGCACTGATGTATCTTGCTAATAATACAAGGTTTGATATAGTTTTTACTGTCAGCTTGTTAGTTAGATTTAGCTTATGTCAAACGCGAAGACATTGAAATGAAATTAAACATGTATTTCAATATCTCAAATGTATTATTGATATGGGATTGCTATATGCAAATAGATTTAGACTACAACTCATTGGTTATGCAGATGTTAAATATTTATCTTATCCACACAAGGTTTGATTTCAAATAAACTATTTATTTACATGTGGTGATACAGCTATATCATGACATTCTATAAAACAAACACTTACTGCTACTTTTTCAAATCATGCAGAGATTATAGCACTTCATGAAACGAATCATGAATATATTTGGTTGAGTTCCATGACTCAATAAATTCGAGAGACATGTGAACTAATTTTTAGAAAGGTGACTCCAACTATACTATATGAAGATAATATTGCATGTATAGTTTAGTTGAAAGAAAGATATATCAAAAGAGATAAAATAAAACATATTTTATCAAAATTCTTTTTTACTCATGAACTTCAAAAGAACGGTGATATTGATGTACAAAAAATTCGTTCAAATGATAATTTAACATATTTATTTATCAAAGCCTTGCTTACTTCAACATTTAAAAGATTAGTATATAAAATTGGGATGCGTCGAGTCAGAGATTTTCAATGATATTATGAACAAAAGGAATATATAATGAATGATGTACTCTTTTTCCTTCATTAGAGTTTTTTTCTAATAAGATTTTAATAAAGTATATTCCTTGTAAAATGGATATCCAAAGAAGAGTGTTATGAATTCATCTATTATTGTGAATGCTCATTTAGTTTCTCAATTCTCAAAATAATGAATATTATAAATCTATTAATTATTATGAGTGTCCTTTTATTTTTTCAACTTTTAAAATTATTGAATTTCATTCTTTCTTATGAACTTTTGAGTTATCTATATTTATAATTGTATTCCTATAAATAGAAATTTTTATGAAGCAACTAAGTAAAAAGTATGTTTTCTTTTCTATGTGTTATACATCTCTAAGTATCTTTATATTATATTTTTTTTTAGTAAAATTTTACTTACAACAATAAAATATTTTTTTACTCTGTTAAGACTTTTTCTTCTAACGAAATAAAACTATTTATCTTCAATTTAAAAATAAGTTATTAAAGGCTTACAAAGTGTTTTGTTTTTTTGTTTTTTCTCTTTGATGAGTAAGAGAGTAATTATAGGAGAAGCTAAAAAAATGGGAAGATAGAAAATTTTAATTAAAATATATTGAATTTACATTAATTTAAACAGTATAAAACTAAAGTAAGATGAATTAATGGCGTGTTGGAAATTTAAAAGAATTAGTTTAATAATTAAAAAAGTATTTATTATTATTACAAAGCAATGTAGCATAATATCGGAGTTCCAAGTAACAATTAAGGAAATTTGAAGCATATAATATAGTTTAATGCACACTCTATTAGGTGTATCTTTTAGAGAGAAAGGAATAGAACTGTGACATGCGATATTAAAATCAACCAATCAAATTCTTTGCTAGTAAGGATGTCCCTCTTGCACTTTAGCTACTTCAACAAGAGATAAAGGTTCCCTTCTAACCACCAATCTTTTAAGAGAATTTTGAAATTAACATTTTTTAAAAAATTATTTTTTAAAATATATTAAGTCAATCTAAATAGTGTACTCTTAAAATTATTTATGAAATAAAATAATCTAGTTTCATCCGAAAATACCTACACGATATAATTTAAAAAAAAATTAATGGCCTGTTAAAGTTTTGTATTGGAGTAGCTGTTGGACATTTTTCTGTCTTCTATCATTTATCATGGTAACAATTTTATGGTCAAACTCAAAAGTGCTTTTTTTTTTGGACAGGAAACTCAAAGTGCTCACTTCTATGGTTGGTTGACGATTTGTGGGCTCTCATACTTCTTGTCTTTGGGCTGAGCCACATATTTGGGCCTTTAGCCCCATTTATAAAAAAAAGGAGCGCGTCAATCGTAATCTCAATGACAAAAAAAATAAAAAAAAAGAAAGAAAGAAAAAGGTACATGAAAGTCTTTGACGTTTGCCACGAGTCACGGGGATCCTCTTCCTTCTTTTTTCTTCTTTTTCGTTTCTCCTCCTTTTTTTTTTTCACAACAATTATTTTCTTTCTCTTTTAATATCTCACAAATTATGCGATTTTTGTATGATATTTTTTTAAACTTCTTTAAAATATTTACATTATTTAATATATTAATATTAGTGTGAGCTAAACTTAGATTATATTTTTTGAATTTAGATGAATCAACTTCAATGAAGCTAAAAGTGCTCTTTTGAATTAAAATAAAAATAGGTAGAGGTCGTTTGATAAATAATAATATTTTTTTTAAAATTATATTTTTTTAAAAATATATAAAATATGTTTATTTGAATTTTAAAATTATTAAAAATATTTAAATAATATTTTTTGTAAATTTTTATTTTTTTATTTAGTTATATTTAATTTTTGTAAAAATTTTTGTATATTTTTTAAAAATATTTTTTATTTTTATAAGAGAAAAAAAGAAAAAAAATGAGAGAGAAAGTAAAATAGTAAAAAAAAGATTAGAGAGAATAATATTTTTATAATTATTATTATAATTATATTATTTATAAAATATATAATTATTTTTTAATATTATAAAAAAAATTTATATTTATGAGAAATTAAGATTTTTACTTCTCTTTGTAAAATTTTTTTTGTAAAAAATTTATTAAAAAATATTTATAAAAATTTTAAATTTTTAAAAATAAATTTTTTAATATGTATATTAAATATGAAATTTTTTTAAAAAATATATGTACCAAACGTGGAGGAACAAGGAGCTTTGAATTTGGGTGCACAGTCACATCAACGTATCCTTAGACCTTAGACCAAACTTCCAATTTCCAATTCATTGGTATAAAAATTAAGGGATGTCGGCATAGCCCTTCCTACTCCATTCCATAGTTAGTTGGACCCAAAAAAAAAAAAAAACAGTTGTTAGTTTTTGACCTTTAAGAAAAAAAACGTTGCTAGAACGTGAGTTTCAAATTTGGAGGCTAGCTAAGTTAGGTTGCAAAATTCTAAACCCATATTTATTTTGATTTGTATGTTTCAAAATTTTAACCTGTACAGCTTTACCCAGTCCATAAAGTAATTATCATAATGTATATAATCACGCGTATATATAAATCAGGTTTAAATAAATTTTTAATATCTTTAATTTATTTAATAAAATAATTTAACTAATAAAAAACATATTATTTTTTTAAAAAAATATGCATTCATGTCTTAGAACAACACAACATAATCTCTTTTGCTTATATATTTTTTTTAAATAAAAATATATTTAATTTATTAATAATAGATAATTTTTATTTATCAATAATATCTAAATTATAATACGTAATAAAACTAATATTTATTAAAATTATTATTTTTATATATTATAGTTTAAATATTATTAATAAATAAAAAAATATATAATATCGATGAATTAAATATTAACTATTTCAAAATAATAAAAGATTAAATCAACTCTGCTTTAAAATAATAACTTCTCTCTCTTAAGCAGGTCTAAGACGCTTCGTTTATATACGAATTGAATTGAATAGTATTTTCAAATTGACTCATTCAGATTGGGGCCCACCTTTAACTTTTGCTCTTTATTATGCGGTCCTTCTTGAGCGTTGGCCTATTCCGACAAAGACAAATTTTAATATATAAACATAAAAATCTGACAACAAATTTTAAACAAAATATCCTCAAAAACCCAACCTTATAGATCCAAATCCAACAAATTGGATCATGATTTTTTTAAAATTTGTCCCTCGGTAACTAATCGACTGTTTGTCAGAAAAATTAGCATCTTATATACTTTATAAGTGAAGGTTAATAAAATTTATTTTAAGATCTAATGGCATGAAAAATTATGTAATAGTTTTAGGAGATCTCACGGGATGGGCCCCATGACAACTCAGAGCAAGAGTGCGTGTCTCTAACGGTTCAATTAACTGTACCACCGCGTCTGTCCCCCAAAAAAAAAAAAACCTGTACCACCACGTGTAGACTACGTATTTTTCTCCCTGTCATGAGCCACGTGGTGCCGAAAAGGGACAAAAGAAATTTGAAAATTACAGAACCCATTGGTAATTCGATCGTCTTCGTACGTTCGAGATCTAACTCTAGATTTCCATTTTTTTGCTTCCGCTGTGTACCAAAGCCTTTCACTGTACCTTTTTTTTTTTCTCTGGACAAGTGACTTTTACTGTACCTGACAGCTCAGTTTTAGCAACATGGGTTGGTGGGCTCCAATCCTCTTAGGTCTTTCCCCGCACGATCATCAATTCAATGACGTGGCGGAAATCTAGGACTATACATACCGAATTTGAGACGCTAATAGGTATAGGGAAGTCGAACCCGAAGGTAAAAAAGCTCAGTGTACAGTACTGGTAAGAAAAGTGTTAACGTGGTGTGGGTCCCAAAGGCCTGCGTTGGGAGGTCACATCAATAACCTTTTTTGTCAAAGCACAGAAAATATTTATTCATCTGAGCATTTTCACTTCTCATATAACTGACACGTGTCAATTTTGATTCTTTTGGCAGACTCCACCTTTTGGTTTGAACATATAGTAGTCCTTTTACTAATTAAAAAACTTACGCTAAAAAAATAAGTAAAATTTATAATACAAATGAACGATTAAATATGGTTGATTTTATTTGATTACAGTCAAATAAATTAATAATTACATTAAAAGTAAGAAATAACTCAAATTAGCAAGATTAATTTTCGTATAAATAATCTAGCACTTGATTGACTAGGTACCGTATCATTAAAATTTAACATAGTGCAGTGATGACAGTCAAAGACATCGATATATACGCTTCATAAATCGAGAACAAAGAAGGAGGGAGGGCACGTGATCGTAAACAGCAGAGGGAATCTTTAAGAAGCCGGTTCCCGAGACATTTCGTGATAAAGGAGCCAAGAAAAGCAAAAGAAAACAGCCAGCTAGCTAGCTGCCCACTCCAGCCGACCCACACCCACACACCACGCTACCGTCATCATAATTGTCACTGCCTCACTAATTATTAATTCAGGAAAAAGCCCGTTAGTTGGCTCCCTGTGGGCAGGGAAGGTTAAGCTGTGGTGGTGAAAATTTTATGGGTTCCTTTCCAAGTCTCTATATATAAGTAATTGAAGAAGATTAGGTTTTCATGATGGCCATGGGTTCTTGACTTTTGTTGGCAGGGTTGGGTGTGGGATGGGATGAGTTTGCGAGATTTTCCAGTTGAAGTATGGTTAGGGCTTTCGCATCTTATATAATCTCTCTGAGATTCTTGATCTCTTTCGTCACTCGTTTTTCCGTGGTCTCGATGTTTTCTTTTTCTTATATTATTCGATGGGTCTGAGATCTGGTTTTTGTGCTGCAGTTGTTGTTCTTTTCATGTCTGTCTGAACCCCTAACGATATAAAGAATCAAATTCAAGAACCACTCTGCGTTCTAGAGTACGATCATTTAGATTCAGTATGTGAGTTTTGCAATATCCGATTATAGTGTTTGTTGGCCTTTTCTCTTTGTATTTTTTCCTTCTGGGACTCTTGAGGAGATTGGAAGAGAGATTAGGGTTTTCGGTAGGGAAGTCCATGAAGTTATTGGAGTTGTGTGAGTAGATGAAAGACCATAGTGAAAAGGGGTTATGGAGTGGAGCTCCTTGAAGTCCAATAGAGGTTCTTGCTGGGTTGATTGAGCTGCTGAGTTATGGATCCCAAAGTTCTACCCACCATGCACTGTAGGGGTAGTCCTTCGGCTTGCATATCTCGGGAGCTGTATTACCTGAAGTTAGATCCTTGTTTGGATTGAAGGGAGCTCTACACCTCTGTCTCTATCCTCCTAATATCTTACTAAATAATGTGTGGATAATTTTTCTTGAATATTTCATAGCGCTTATTTTAGTTATGTATAACTGTAACTGCTGATCTTCAATTGTCGTTCCGAAGTGTAGTTATGTATAACTGTAACTGCTGATCTTTAATTGTCGTTCCGAAGGTATTGTTAGTTTTCTTATTTTATTCCAGACTGGATCTGTGCTTGCTTAGAGGTTTGTGAACTAAAAAATGAACCTATCTTTATAATCTTGCCTATTGCCAGTCTTAGTTGCTGGTTCTGAGCACGCGCACTTGCACTTGCACATCGGTGTGCATCAGTTTGTAGATCCTGGCCATGTCGAGATAACTTTTTAAGCACATCCTAATGTTCAGTTGACTTGTTTAGCTTCCGAGCATGGCAATCAATGTGTTTTGATTGTGCAGAACCAAGGTAAGCACAAGGGCACTATAGTGCGTTTAGTAGCACGGTACAGAACCTGAGTGTAACTCATTAAAACGAGGTTAAGTGATTGGTGAATGAAATGTTTTTAAGTTACATGGATGACTTCAAAAATTCTTTGAAGCTTCTAACTTCGCTACAGAGCAACTGCTTTTTAAGCTCATCCTCAGCATCTGAAACGCCATCCTTGATGCTGCATGTGACTGCGAGCTAGAGTCGTCATTACGTGTGCCGTTTAATGTAAATACTTTGTAGTGTTCAAATCATGGTTTGAAAATGGTTCTGCGTTTGAGCGGACAAGTTACAATGGAATTCCACAGGAATTCTTTTATCTAAGATCGTTGTTAATTTTATTACAATCATGTTTTGCTTCCTAGAAGTAGATTTGGGATTGTGTATGCAAAATGTTTTTCTGCTTATTTTATTTCGTGCATTCCTTGAATTTCTTCGATTCTTTTTTATCTGTCTTTCACTCATCATATTTCTTTTAGGAAAATCAACTACGCTGATAAAAGGTCTAATGTAAAATATTGTAAGGTTTTTTTTTTTAATTATACGTTTGGTAGTTTCCCCAAAATAGTGTCGTTCGTGTTAATTTACAAAATAAAATTAATCATAACTATGACAGGTGTCACTAGCTATCAAATATTATTCGTTGAATCAATTTACATATTATTGTAAGATACAATCGAATAATTGCCAACAACCTAATTAAAAGAGAAGAACAAAGACTTAATATGAAATGGTATAAGTAAATTTCGACTTCAATTAAAATTTTTTCAAGATCTTAGAAGATCATAAATAATTTATTGATATATAATTATTTTCAAGATCCTATACATCTATTTAAACCATGGTTTGATTTTTTTGGAAGTAAAAGTCATCATTAAAAGATATGAAACTTATATACAATTTCAGCCTGACATGATTGCCATAAGGTTCCGCACTGATACAAGACAACTGTTAACATTTTTTTTCTTTCAGATTATGCTTTTTGACTTACATATATTTAATTTAATTTAATTTGACAAATAATTTATAAATCAATTTAAATTTTATAAATTATACGTTAATTTAAATAATATATAAAATTTTAATTAATTTAAATAAATTGCTTTATTAAATATTTGTTATTAAATTAAATAAATTTATAAACTAAAATTTAACTTATTAAATTTGTAACACTTTTTTAAAAAAAAAAAAAATTGAAAAGATGCAGACGTGAATAGTAATGATACCCTTCTTCAACCTTATTTATGATATTGAATAAATAAATGGGTTTCTGATTTTGTCGAGAGAGATTTTGAGCTTTGAAATTAAAGAGATAACTCATATAAAGCTAGAAAAAAAAAACAACATTTCAATTTAATGTCGGTTACTATGTAATTGTCACTTATTACGTGGATAAACTAGATGGGAATACACACTTTTTAAGGTATTATATGTTCGGTAACGATTGTCGCGTACATAATAAAATTAAGACATAAAAATATCTCGTTGATTCAAACTCAAGTGTGATAAACACCTGCCTCCCATCTGATATTGTAAAAAAAAAAGGGAGATAAATCGGAGATACATTCGAAATTTGAGGGAAAAGCTAATTCTATCTACTAATTGATTGATAGATTTTTATTCATTCTCTTCACCGTAATCCCAAAGGCCGCCCAAGCGAGTACGCAGTTATCCAACTCTCATGTAACATGTATTGTAAATGCCAATCCATTAAAAAAAAAAAAAAGATTTATGTGACTATGAATTGGATTGCATTGAGGGCGTACCTTTAAAAAAAAAGTCAAAAGTTTCTGTTTTTTATTTTCCCCTTTCTTTTGGCCAATGGCAAAGCCAGATACAAAGAGAAAAGTGGCTCTCTGCTCACATATATGCTTTTTTGTCTAGCTGCTACATACTACTTTGCTACGTGTAAATTAGTATTCAGAAAGATACAAATGAAGATTCGCCAAAAAAAAAAAAACAAGGTTGGTTTGAAACGAGCAAGGATATTGAATTAAATAATACGAAATTGCCAGATCTATACAGCCCTACTGAACATGAACCAGTTTCTCAGTTTCATAGGGCATGTTGAAATTTTTATATGCTTTTGTTTTGATTCTCAGTTTGAGATTTCCAGTTGATCCCAACAATATTCCCTTTTAGTTAAGCTTTAATAAGAAATTATTATATATATTTATTCAGTTGTCAAACCAACATTTATTTTTTTCTTTCCTTTTTATTAAAACAAAACCCAAATTAGGACATAAAGAATATTATAGTAACACACTCGACTTCTACCATGACGCGGTATTAATACCACTTCTTGTTGTCCCATGCATTAAACTAACCAAACTCAATTTTCACATAATCCACACTAAAGACCACATTAAAGAAGTGTTTGGTAAGAGATATTTTTTTAAATTTTTGAGAAATTAAATTAAAAAACATTAAATTTTCATATTTAATTTTTAAATTTTAAAGCAAAATTTTTTAAAAATATAAAATTTTAAAAATAATTTTTTAATAAAATTTCCACAAATTTTTTTATATAAAAAAAATAAAAATAAGAATATTTTTTAAATATAAAAAAATAATAATATTTTTATTTTATAACTTTTTTTTTATTTCTCTTTTTTTTTCTTTTTCATAATTTTTTATTTATTTTTTCTGTCATCTCTACACTCACTTATTCTCTCTTATCTTTAACATAAATAAAAATATTTTTAAAAAATTACTATAATTTTTAAAATTTTTTTATTATAACCAAACATAATAATAAATTTTTTTTAAATAAATATTTTAAATCAACAAAATATATTTTATACATTCTCAATAATTATTATTCTAAAAAAATATATTTTTCAAAAAATATAATTCTTAAGAATGAAAAATCTCACAGCATACCAAATATCTGCTAAAGGGTTAATCTTGATTGACCTTAAATGTGGTCATAGTAAAAAATGGTAACATTCCACTTTAATTACCTATAGCATGTTAGATTTAGCCATTATAATTGTTACACAAATAACTGGATGCAGTTGAAAAAGCGACTAGTCAGTTAGCACAAAAGTAAAGCACTCAAATTCAACTTGTAGAACGCATAAATTGACCGTATGAGTGAAACAAAAAAAGCTGTGGTGCCCTAAAATTATTATTTGAAATGTAAAGCTGTAAGATAAAAGAATAATAAGGGGGAGGGGAACAAATGGAAAAAATACTAATAACTGAATCTTTATGTATTGCATCAGAATTGACATTATAATTAGATCCGAAATCTGGAAATATTTTTCTTTTCGCCCTTTTACCTTCACATTTTATCATGATATCATTAAACAAAAGCATTGAGAAGTTCTGTAGCAATTAAACTCATTTTGTGCTAAACAAAAGATCCATTGCGGCGGTTGGCAGATTGGAAACTGGTATGGCATGTGGGGAAACATACAAATCTCATAGATCTGTATGCAATAATGGACCATTTTCTGTGATAGCTTCCAAGTTCCAGCCTCTGAAATAAAAAAAACAACTAATCAACTGCAGTTCTAGTTCAAACAAGATGAGAGAGAAAACAAATTCAAAACGGCAAAGTCACCTTTCTGCTGCTTCTCTTCTCAGTTCTTTTATATGATTTTCAAGTGAAGCACATGCAGCTTGGATGTCTATATTTTTCTGACAAAGCTCCCTCCATTGCATGGACAAAGCATTAAGCTCATATGCAGTATTTTGCTGATAATAATAAGAAGCTTGTTAACTCAAAGTCTCAAACGTTTGCAGATTTCTAAGAAATAACACAGAAGAGAGGACACAAAAGTGAATCACCTGATGATATTTTCTTTCACGGTTTACTTTATCAATCTTTTCGTTTTGTTCCTGAGCTAATTTCTGCATTCTGAAAAAATATAAAGCAATTTTAATCTAAACCATTGAAAACATGAACACAGAAGGTAAAGCATAGGTTATCAAGCTCAAGCAACATGATACTGACATAATTACAAAGGTCAGGGAGATTAGCTTATATTTAAGCAGATTGAATGATGAGACCAAATCTAAACAAGTCTCAGATCTAGATTCTAGACTAATCTGATAAGTAGTAATAATGACTCTTGTGAGTCAAGTTATACAGGGCCACTCACAAGGAAATAATAGTTCCTATTTATCAAATTTAAAGAAAATAATGACAATAATGATGATGATAATATGGCCCTTAAAAGAGTAATTTTGGGCTATGGAGAGCTGTGGGTTACGCCTATGGATGCTAAGGAGCTACTGTTAATGTGAGGTCAATAAGTGGGAATGACTTATATTAGGGCTATGATAGCTGTCCCTGGGTTCTTTGCTTCTAGCTGTGGTCTCTGGTTGGAGTATAGGCAAATGTTTAACGAGTTTAAACACTCTTTTCTACGGATCAACATCACTTTTTTGGATTCCTTATTTCATAACTATCCTTTGATGGGAAGAGGAGAAACATGGTACTGTAGTAACTATTGAGCTATCTGAAGTGATAGCAAGAGAACTAAGACAGACCAGAATTTTTTTTTTAAAAAAAGACACACCAGAATATCCAATACTAAAGAACATGAGGGAATAGTCCTACTGCATCTGAGGCTTGGTCTGCCTCAAGTATCATTTTTTATAATTTGTTTATGCAAAAATGTTTATATTGGAACAAGATAAAAAATTTTAGTGCCAGTCATATGAACACAAGGCAGGTTTGTCTGTCAACAGATTCTACATTTTCTAACTATGTATGTAGTCAATAAAAGATATACTACATACTGGCTAGAGTTAAAAATCCATATGCAAGATACCAGATTGATGCCACACAGGTAACAGCTGCAGAAGTCAATTGCTTATTTTAAACAAAATAGTAAACGTGAATCGTACTAGTGACAAAAGCAAACCTTGACAAGAATGCTTCTAATCGTTGGTTGTGCAGCTTCCACGCATCAGGACCATATTTTAACAATAAATCCAAATTTTCCATCCTGCAGATCAGCCAGTTAAACCATTGTAAGTACTAGGATTAAAATTTTTAATTGTGTGGACTCTCAAAGAGATATATCAGCAGATAGCTATCTATTGGTCTAAATTACAGGTGTTTAGAGAATTCAATCTGCATGAAAGACTCTAACTTGAGATAACACAGGACATCCATTAGAAAGGGCTCCAATACACTACTTAATAGATTCGATAGAAAGAAGGATGGCCTACTTCAAATTTTTAGGCACTTAGGCTTGCAAATAGGATAAATTTTGAAATTGTACTGCTGTTCCGGCCCATAATCCAGTGGCAGACAGCCTGACACTACTTTAAATTCTGTGCCTGCGGGTGTTTTATCCCCATATGATTAAGAAACAAAAAGACATAGCTTCCTATCAATTCCAAAAATTACTCTTTTTGCTACAACGGCATTCTTTTCCCTTGTAAGAGAATCTCAAAACTTCAGAATAATCATGAAATTATATAAGTGATTTGGCATTGCTTGAACATGTACCTGATCATTTGATACTGCAGTAACCGTTGAGCTCTTTGAAGTGATTGCTTCCAAGCAGTTTCATCATTCCTCTTATTCATTGGTGGCATTTCTAATTCATATCGTGATCGGTCAAGAGGAATGGGAGGCCTTCCAGCTCTTACACGCTCATACTCTCTAGCAATCATTGGGTAGTCCTGATATTCAGAATGAACACTTAGACTTGGCCCACCAGGACATTCTTCACCAATGTCCTTATATGAATGCTTTTTATATTCAAAAAATTTGAATTCTTATTATATTCTCAACTATAGTAAGATGCAAATTGGAACTTTTTTTTTTCTTTTTGTAAGATCAAAACATAAAACAAAATAAAGAAGCAGGTAAGTACTATTTCCTGTTCTGCAAGCTTTCTGAAATAATAAAACAGAAAAAGAAAAAAACTGAAATTAAAGGCGACTGCCAGAAACGGGCAGCAAGTATCAAGATAAACAGAAGGTAACATCAACGACTAAAAAAACCCTTAATGCCTCCTTAAGTCACTGTCAAGACATAGAATGTAATCCGAGAACGATAAGAGGTTCCGAAAAAGTATAAATTAGTTTTAGGCGTGGAGCAAAAGAAAACCCTTTCTAAACATAATTGTCCTCTTCTCGGAACCCAAACACTGACAAAAGACATGGTTACCTCAAAATTGAACTTGAAAAGTGGGGGTAAATCTTTGAGAAAATCTGAGGGCCTTTTAGAGCTGCGGCGCATCTCTTCCTCAACTAAACGGTCAACCTCAGCCTTGACTCTTGGGTCGGCGTAATCGCCGTCAATGTATGGTAATGCATCGATGATTTCAGCGTCGGAAGCGGTTGACCTAGCGGAAGAAGGCGGAGCTTCCAGCATGAGGATTTCGCCGTTGTTACCATCCGTCATCATTGCGGTGCCAAAGCCTCGCTGGGCAATACTGTGCGTGAGTTCTAGTAGGGAGCGAACCAGGGAATAGAGACCGGAGGCCGGTGTCCGAAAGGGATTATCCCCTTAGGCTTCTCTTAATGGGCCAGCCATCAAGCCCAGACGAAACTCCTTCTTCTGAAGTGTCTTCTCTACTTGTCCAAAAAAAGAAGTGTCTTCTCTAATGTTACTGGACAATTCAGATTCTATTATTTGTTTTCAAAAAAATATCCGTATCAAAATCCCCAGAGAGAGAGAGAGAGAGAGAGAGAGAGAGAGAGAATAGTGAATTTTGTTTTTTGACCAAATTTTACTGCAATTCATAGCGCAGTATATATTTAGATGTAATCCCATTTCTTTTCTTGCATGTTTTCGTACAAAACTTTTGTCTTCTCAAGTAAAACAAGATACAAGACATGTTCATTGCCATTGGAGGATCCCGATAATAATAAAATAAGTGATGTTCTCTGTGTTTAATTGAAAAAAAAAACGCAATTCGAATAGAACCTTTTCTGCCAATTGTAGCATTTTTCTTTGATTCATATTTTTTTTTCCACACCTCAAGTTGAGAACCCACGTAAATGAAAGTGCTTCCACGAATCAAATTGATGAAATCAACGTGCTAAAGGTCAACTTTATTGGATTGGGTCGGTGAAGATTCACCTAAAAGCATAGTAAGTTAGTTCATCAAGCACTTCTTTAATATCATAATTTCATACTTTGACCATGTTCCATCAATGTTCAACTGGCTAAAAGTAAAATACTACTTATTGAAATTGAAACGGAAAGCTACGTTTAAGTAAATTTTGTCTCGCATGTTCCACTTTGAAGAAAACTGGAATTCATGGAACAACTCTCACATAGTGAATTATGATGTAGAATCCACTAGGCCAAATACTGGCTTTGTTTTACAGAGAATTAGACTTCTGAATGGCCAATCCAGCAAGAAATCCAGGAATAAATAAATAGATGAGATCATGACTATTCCTGTCTATACAGTACTGGCCACTGACAACAAGGGGAAACCACAGTCCTAAAAGACAGTTCCTCTAAAGGCCAAGTTAAAGCCAAAGAAGAAGTATTTTACAACATTAACAATACCCAAACAAAATATGTCATACTGAAAAGACCAAGCAAAGAACTAAGCTCCTGTCTCTTTTCTTAATTTTGTTGGGAACTCTTTTGAACCTCTTCAAACTTTTTTACATGATGCCTCGTGCTTTCCATGCTATAAATTTAATCTTTTTCTTTTTTTGGGTTTTCATTTGAAACATAAATCATACTAGGCTATGAGCTTGGCATATTTGCATAGAGGAGAGTGAAAAATAGTTCAACTTCTGGTATATTTTTTATGATTTGAATGAACTGATTTTTGCCGGGCTCTTCAAGGAGCAAAGGACACATCTGTGCAACTTGAGGCAACACTTTCGCCAGCGGCATTCCTGAAGTTACACTTCCTCCTCTAAACTTAGCCCGCATGAGCTCCACCAGTGTATCCACCACTGCTTTCAGAGATATCTCTAAAATGCTCCCAAATTCAGCACTGCAAAAATAAAGGAGAAAGTTTATTACAAAGAATTTTCTTCTCCCCTCCCCCCACAGTGTTATGTGCGAATGAGTTTTACGTTTATAGCTCTCCTCTGCCAATACACATAATATAGTATTTGAAAAATAGTACTTAAAACAAATTTTACTAAAGTAAATCAATAAATCAAACTGGAACTTGAAATATTTTGTATCATTGTTATTGTTGAACGAGAAGAGTAAAGGCAGAGAAAGGCTTCCATTAGGTATATACTAGATGCCCAGCATTTACAAAGCCAAAACAGATTTTAGCACAAAAAAGAGAAAGCCAAAACAGAATGAGAATATTGAGTTGACAAATGAAGATTACAGCTTACAAATAAAAAAAATTGGTGTTAGAACCCCTGAAACATGGGAACCTAAAAGCATTGGCTAAAAGTCAATACAAATCTTCCATCAGTTTACCAAAGCAGTGGCTGAGATTTACAAAACTCAATAATGAAATATCATAAACAATTTTCTGACTGTAATGTGTTTCTCAAATAAATAATGCCATCTATAAAGGATTTCTATACATAATTTCTTCAGAGAAGGACACGTTTTCTTATAATAAGGCCTAGTCTCACAACATTAAATATGTGGAATTTTATAAATGTCGAGTATCAAATTCAAATTCAAGTGTGATTGGTTGATGTAATGTGGATCCTACATGACATGACATTCTGTCAGAAATCTCTGTAAATCGTTTCTCTATACTTAGTTTACAATTTTCTTTCTCATATAGGTTTTCAGCAGTGATCAAGAGCATGGGCATCACATGCCTGCCTCACATTACAAGCACAGAACTTCTGAACAAGGTTGCCCCTGGTGGATTAAATTTCCATGGCAAGTTGTTACTAATCAATGCATGCAAAACATTACATAGATACCTTGTTAACTATTGGCCAAAAAACAAAAAATTACCTTGTTAACACTGCTCGTGCCTCTGCCATAAGTTGATACAATTCAATCACGTCAGAAGGAACTGGATCATCACTGCTCGAGGCTGTTGTATGTGGTTTAACAACCTCAGGCATCATATACTTTACCCAGGAATGGGCACTTCCAATGCTCATAAATGTGTCCAGTATCTTCATGATAGTTTCACGGAGGGCTGTACTGTTGAAGAAATCTCTCAACTGCTTTCTGCACATAGAAATTATCTAGCCTGTTTGAAAAGAATCTTGATAGCGAATTTATTAGACATCTCTTGATTCTCTACATGAAGTTAATGCTTCTAAGTTCTAATCCAAAATAATATCAAATCATGGTTTATTACTTTTCGCTCTATGATTTACCGCTTGCACACACAAGGCTAAGTGAGGCTCAATTTTCAGTGACTGACTAGATTGTAGGTTTACGGCTAACTTTTTAAGGGGGCTGCTCAAAGGTTGCATAGATTTGCTAACCTTGTTGAAAGTGGAGATCTCCACTATGCTAACAAACTATTCATTTAGGTGCTAAGCAAGAATGTAGATAGTGATGCTGAACTTCATGGGTTTTTGAATTCAGAAACTTAGTCAACAGAAGTCTGAAAGCTTTGGATGCAACAATCAGACTTAACCACTATTGACAATTCATATTTCAGGCATGCATAAATTCCTGCAGCAACAACTGTACACAATTAAGATTGTTCTACTATGTCTTATGAAAAAGTTAAAATTCCTATATATCCCGGACAAGATTTTTAATGAGTTTGTGTGATTCAATTCTCAAATTCTCAACCTTAAAGATAATAAACGAAACCCACCCTTTGAGAACTTCTTTTGTTGCCACCTCCATATCAGAAATCAAGGCGGGCATACCATATTGAGAGAGAAAATCCACACTTCCAAGAAATTTCTGCTGGTCTTCCTTATCAACCACATCTCCACTCTCCTGCATATACAACAACAGAGGAGGAAAAAAGTAGACTTTTAGGTTGCATATGGCAAGTGTGAATTTGGTGGAAAATATTTTCATTTCAATTGATTTAGTTTGGTCAAATGAAGTTGAAATTGAAAAAGTATTGGTCTGTTGATGCTGAATAAATCCATAAGCGGACTATCCTTCTTAAATTAGGCATTGAAAATAGCTATAGGAACGCAATGATTTCAAATACATTCCTTAAAGAATTTGATTAGGCAGATTTGAACTTCTGTTTTACCTTGTGATTGGATTTATGCCATTATTAAATTGTGAAGATAGCAAAAGCTAAATTTTGAACTAAACAACTTAGTTCTAAATCCCTTCCTTCTAATCAAGTTCATCATCCGAATTGGCCACTATCGTTAGTAATAATTGGTTTCAATAGTCATATGTGAAAATACTTTTCTAGCCCAGACACTTAACTGCAATTAATTTCCCAAGTCTAAGGTTTTGCAACTGGATGGTCTGTGTACCACCTATTATTAGTACAAAATTAATCATCAGACCTGAGTGGGCCTACAAAAGATATCATTAAGCATGTTAACTCACCTTATCCTGACAACAAACAACACAACAACAAGAATCACATGCTAACTGACATCCTTCATAATTAACATTCCAATCCAGAATCACATGCTAAGTTCATCAACACAGCAAATGCTAACTGATCTGATTATGAGGCATATATAAGTTATAACAGTCAAGAAACTTTGTTGAGGGAATAGGGTCCACCTAAGGCATAAAGTCTCAGATTTTTTTTTCTAGCCTAGTCCCTTAATTGCAATCAATTTTTCAAGTCTGAGGTTTTGCAACTGGACAATCTGTGTTCCTTTATTAGTACCCAATTAATCATGAGACTTGAGTAGGCCCTCAAAAGATATCATTAAGCACATTAACGCACCTTATCCTTGCATCCTTCATAATTAACGCTACCATCAAGAATCACATACAAAGTTTATCAACAAGGCAAATGCTTACTAGTTTCATTATGAGGCATATATCAAGAAAGTTTATTTGGAGGGTAGGGTCAAACGAAGGCATAGAGTCTAAAGAAAGTATGTTGAGAGGGTAGGGTCCTCCAACTAAAGTATGTTGAGCATTTCCCATGAATCTTAACAAGGCCATCATCAAGATGTTTTCAAACGAACAAGTGGAAACATATACAGTCAATAAGTTAACACTAAACTATATACATTAAGTATGACAGTAATTTTACATGTTTGTGCAAAAATGGTAACTCATCAAAACTAAAGGTTGAGGTGGACTATTAAGAAAAAGGGAATCTACTCATTTTGTAATAGTATGTTCTTAACAAATAGTCATTATATGGCAGATTCCAATTCTCTTAAGTCACTATTTCATAACTTCTCAGCGTTACAACACACCACATGAATCCCTCAGGCCTCAAGGTATTGAATGAAAATAATTAGCAGTACTTTGTGGCCACATCATTGCAGATAACAAATATAATAATGTATAGGACCTCAGTAGGCAGTAAGTAATCTTGGTGGACCAATACAGCATGGGACACTCATACCTACAAAATTCCAGGTGTCAACCCACTAGAGTTACCAAAAAAGTACAAATCTTCCTCATAAACATGGCTGCAACTGAAACCTTCAGCCTAGCATGCATATAAATCCATTTGATTACGGGGAAAGTAGGCTAGCAAGAACTTCTTATGAGATAGGAAAATCTCCCAGGAAACAGTGTATGTGAAAAAGGAGAGCCAAAAAGTGACTAACCTACTAAGATTTAATAGTATATATGTTCTAACTAGTAAAATAACTAGTCTACAGCTTTACATGGCAAATCTCCTGGGACAGAGAGAAGACCGAGGACCATATGTATTAGGAGTTGCCGCCTCAAAGATGGACAGTAAATAAAGTTAACATACTTGATATCTGTAGCCATCCTTTCACTTCAGCAGTAAACAATAGGTTTTAGCTTAGATTGATGTAACTGAGGCAAGTACAATGACTCACCCAAAGTAAGATCCAAAAGGACTAAGAGATGTGAGATAACTAATTAACAGAATCAGTATTCTTCATTTTAAGATGATTAAAGGCTATCTTGTACTTCAAATACCCCTCTTCTACCAAGATTTTATACTTTGCCTTTTACATAAATATATCCCCATGTCTCCATATGCACTAATAATATGGGACTAGAACATGAAAAACCTAACTTGCTGATGGTCAATGCCGCACCCTGCCGCACCCACATCAACTAACTAATACTAGAGATTATATGTAGCATCATGGATCCTCAAGTGGAAAATAATAGTGAGTAAATCCTTGATTTATTAAAATATGTTTTTTTAGTAATTGCTAGGTTGACCAAAAACTAGTTAGTGTTCTGGGTGATACAGGAAGAGCCAGTGGGTAGGAAGGAACTTTTATCCATAGTTTGATTAAGTGGCATGTCATTGCCACTAGACTGATTAGGACTATATGAAAGTTGGCCCTGTAAACAACACATATTTATGATGTATATTCTAAATTTTGAATGACTATCATCTGCAACTCATGCAAGCCTGCTTGAACACACGATATTCTAAAATAAACTTATAGCAATGTACTGTAAACTAAAAATAACACATGAGTGTCATTTTGCTCACATGCATTTTCTCCATTTCACATTTATTTTAAAATATGATGAAAGAGTAAGAGGTTTGTAATCTGAATTGATGTGCACAAAACCAAAACCACAGATAGACTAAGTGACACTTTTCCAACTACAAACAGGCAGAATCACTAACTTTAAGTGGCAGATGGGTTATGTGTAATTTGCCCTACAACATATGTCAAAAAATACAAGAAAAGTCCCAGTTAAAAAATGTTCAAAATGTTCTCAATAAACTACCTGCTTTCTTAAAAATTTTCAAGTGTTCAGTATATAATATTTAATTTTAAAAAAAACTGCATATTCTAGTAATTCCAAAATTAGCATTTTGAGGAGCTTGCCACGAGGTGCCAGGCAGTAGGCAGTTGAGAATAGACATTATATTCACCTTCTGACATCCTAAGATATTCAATTTACTGATTTTCCTTTCAAGGATCTGGCATAGAAAAATGTTGACATACTGTTAAAGATGTAGCAGAAGATGAAGAGACCAATTCATAGTAATCTTGCAGATAAGATTAACAAAAATTTGTTCGTAAGTTACATTATGCAGATCAGTGCAAATCTTTTAACCCCCAAATATATGAACAATATCTATTTAGTAAATTTTGGCCTTGAACATGATGGTTTAATCATTCAACCAGTGAGAGGAAACTATCCCTCTGTGTCAGCAGTCAGCACATAAACGGTCAAAAGACATAGGCATTGAATTCTGAGATTTTGATATGAACTTTCCATTACACTTAATTGTGATAAATCCAATTTATTTTATATAATTTATTATTATAACTTTAAATCTAAATGTCGCTTTACAAATTTCTTCTATCATAGGTGTCAAGGATCATTTCATTCCAAAAGCTTAAGCTATTAAGTGAAATTCCATGATTGATTTTATTAATATCTCGAACATGCCTTCTCATGCAAGAGCCCTTTTGACTTTAAGTGTGAATAAAGTACAGATTTATAATATCTTATGTTGAAATTTCATTTAATTAGAAGATTGGAGACAACAAGAATTAAACTCTTAACCATTTTATCCCCCATTTTATCCCAAAAGCATAAGCTGTTAGGTAAAGGCCTGTGATTGATTTTGTTACTATCTCTAACAACGGGCAATTGTTTGGGATGAAAACCATAAAAAGAATAAGGAAAGACAGTGGCTCTTACCATTGAATTAGAGCTTCCAAGGCTTCGTGCAGTATCAATATATAGATGTCTTCCCAGTATATTGACTTGAACTTTTATATATAAGCTAAGCATTGTTGTTGCCCATACTGACAATGCCATTCTTGTAAAACCTAGACAAAATGGCATATAAGCATATATGTTTTTACTTTTCTTAAAGCAACCAGACAATCTCACATAATCACAAAGCTACAAGTATGATAAATGTCTAAGCCAAGATCAGATTCATACTTAATATTTTGAGTCTATCCCATAATTCTAGTTTCTCTGAATGAGCTAACGTGTTTGGCTGACCCTTTCCTTGTATTAGCCTCTCAAGGAGCTGAGAAAGATCCAGCTCTTCTGCTACCCGGCAACTTAAATTGTGCATAGCATGAGGCAATGTTATTGTTTCAGAAATTCTCTGAATATTCTCAAAGTGAGCTCGCATCCTATCAATGTCAACATTAAAGAAAGCATGTCATTAGGATTTTTTTTTTGGGGGAGGGGGGGTGCGTTTATAAAATGAAGCTAGAATCTCGCTTAACTGAGCCTTAATGAGCTCCTCATTTTCGCTCTGAAGTGCGAGTTCTCTCTCCAGTGCATCAAGCCTACGCCTGTGAGCATCATATAGGTTATACAGAAGGTAGCCGCCTCCTAAAACACCAACAGTAAGGAAAATCTTCCTCCTATGCCGTCTCCAAAAATCCCTGATTTACAGTAAGAGATAAACAAGGATCCATCACCAAAATGCAGAAATGCCTAAACAACAACGAAGAAGATGCAACCAGTTAAACAAGAAACAGATTCTTTCTATTTTGACAATAAATGAATAGAAATCACCCTCTATATTAATTGACACGAGTTTACATTTTTATTTCTCGTCAAATTTCATATTCTACATTTAAAAAAATTATAAAAATATGAGAAAGAGAGACGAGACAATGATTTAACAGACCCCCAACTGAAGCAAGGCATTAAAGTTTGAGAATTTACCCAACAGAAAGCATTTTGTTGCTATGAATACCAAAAATCCATCACCATGCCTTCTGTCTGTGCACCCACCAGGATTCCGCAGGAAGAAAAAATGGAAAATTATAGTAGAGAGACCAGTCGAATGAAGAGGCGGTCGCGGGAGGGAAGCTATCAATAAATAAGCTTAGGAAAACCAGCCCTTGGATAATTAATGCACAAGTGGGCGTTCGCGATAGGCAAAGATACAGAGATGGAAAAGCTTATCTTGGGAGTTGAGAGCTTAGAGAAGACATGGGCAAGCGAGCTAGACCTTGAGCTTTCGAAACGAATCACAGGGGTCTCTCCGTTCGGAGTTGTAACCAACCAAAAGATACTGTGAAAGTTATAATGAAAGGGCAAATGGAAAAGATCCCCGACCAAAAAAAAAAACACACGCTTGGCAGCAGATTCTGTCTTTTTTTTTTTATAAAAAAAAAAAAAAATTCTCTCTCTCTCTCTCAGTAGCAAATTCTATGTTTAAAAATTAAAACTAGTAGTAAATTTAAAAAACAAATGAGGTTTAGACGCAACCATCCTTTTTGCTATAATCCACGTGGGAAATCTGTGATATATTTTTTTATTTGAATTTTTTAAATAAATTAATTAACCAACAAATTATATTACTACAGCCCAAATAACTTGATATAATTATATATAAGGTCATTTCTCAATCAGTATATTATTATTGGTGTTTTCTTTTCAATGAATACTTGTATGCATATTCGAGTTATACTAAATTATTTGTAATTTGCACAAACATCTGGGCGCGGGAGGTAATGCATTTTATTTCTTTCAATTACAACTTAGTTACAATTTTTATACTTCAACTTTAAAATGCATCAATCTTTCATAAAAAAGTACAAAATGATAGGTAATCTTTAACATTAACACTTCTACATAGATTTTACTCTCTCTTTTTTATTTTCATTTAAAATTTAGCACTAATAATACTTAATCTTCTTCTATTTTTTAAGAAAATTAGTCTAATTTTATATGGGCATTTTGAACTTAAATTTTGACAAGTTAAAAGAGGAAGCATAAGAGCAAAATTCATATATATGAGATTTGTGTTTCTCCCGTTCAATTAAATTGTTAAAGAATATATGAATTTAATATTTTTATTTTTTGTATAAAAGTAGAGAAATATTTTATTATATTTTAAAGTTAATGTATTAAAATTATAATTATGTTAAAATTAAAATGTATTTCCCTTTAATATTGACGAATAGAAATATAAAAAATACCAATTATACGAAGGGAACAACATTTGCCAATTATTATTATTATCGGAGAAAAAAAATTGACAAAGAGTTATAATATTTGTTTTTTTTTTTTTGGACATTATGAGTTATAATATTTGTTGGATAAGTTAGTGCCATTAATATTAACAGTTGGGCCAGATGGAGCCCAAGTGAATCCCATCAATTGGGCGGGCTCCGAATTCAGCTCGAAACATATGATTGCCCGATTTTTCCATTTTTAACCCTTACCATAATGATCCGGTTCCTGAATCGAAACCTGAAACCAGCGACCCGGAGTAGCCAGTTATCTCAAAAACCCTAATTTGTTTCAACACTATATATTGTTTCTTACAAGCCTTCCCTCCATTCTGCTGAAGCCTCACACAGGCACAAACCCTAAATCAACGCCAAGAGAGAGTGCGAGAACAGCAAAGAAATGGCTGAGGGACTTGTTCTGCGCGGCACCATGCGTGCTCACACTGACACGGTCACCGCCATTGCCGCTCCCATTGATAATTCCGACATGATCGTCTCCTCTTCCCGTGATAAATCAATCATTTTGTGGCAGCTTACCAAGGAGGAGAAGACTTACGGTGTTCCCCGCCGCAGGCTAACCGGGCACTCCCACTTCGTTGAGGACGTCGTCCTCTCATCTGATGGCCAGTTTGCTCTCTCTGGCTCCTGGGACGGCGAGCTCAGGCTCTGGGACTTGGCCACTGGTGTCTCTGCCCGCAGATTTGTGGGCCACACCAAGGATGTGCTCTCCGTCGCTTTCTCGATTGACAACCGCCAGATCGTCTCAGCCTCCCGTGACAAAACGATCAAGCTCTGGAACACTTTGGGTGAGTGCAAGTACACAATTCAGGATAGTGATGCCCACTCCGATTGGGTCAGTTGCGTTCGGTTCAGCCCAAGTACGCTCCAACCCACAATTGTTTCTGCCTCGTGGGACCGAACCGTGAAAGTTTGGAACTTGACGAACTGTAAGCTACGGAACACCCTCGCTGGCCACACTGGGTATGTGAATACGGTGGCAGTTTCTCCTGATGGGTCGCTGTGCGCTAGTGGTGGCAAAGATGGAGTGATTTTGCTTTGGGATTTGGCCGAAGGGAAGAGGCTGTACTCACTCGATGCTGGTGCGATCATTCACTCTCTGTGTTTCAGCCCTAACAGGTACTGGCTCTGTGCGGCTACAGAGCAGAGTATTAAGATCTGGGATTTGGAGAGCAAGAGCATTGTTGAAGATTTGAAGGTTGACCTCAAAACTGAAGCTGAAAAGGCTGATGGCACCACCGGCGGCCAAAATACCAAGAAAAAGGTGAATTTTCTAAATTTTTGTTTGGATATTGCTACTTTACTGAATAATTTGTTATGTTTGTGGGAATTATTAATCTTTGAAAGGTTTATGAGCAAGTTGGCGATTGGCAATTAACTATTTGGTTTTCATTGTTCTGCGACGAACTATTTCAATACCATTTGAAAAGTATTCTCGCCATTTTTGTTTTGGATATTTACTTAAATTGATGTGTTTCTTATTGAATAAACAACTAAAGTAATGTGTTATGGTCATGCTCTCTGCTCCAGGTTTAGTACTGAATTGACATTCAGCATTCTGTGTGTTAGTTTCTAATTTGGTTAATTCAATTTTATGCCTGGTAGAAGTTATACACTTGAGTGATATTATGTTGTCGTTGCCAATTAGTGTCCCCTTCCCGCAGGTTTAAGTGTGTTTGGCATTGGCAAATCTAATGAGTTAGTTTATAGTTTATTTGACTAATTTATAAATTTATTTGATTAATTTATAAGTTTATTTGATTAATTTATAAATTTGTTCAACTAAATTAAGTTTGTTTGTAAAACGAGTTTAATTTAAACTAACTAAATATTTATAAATTATATGTTATAAGTTTTAATTTATAAATTTTCAGTTAGTTTATAAGTTTTAAATTAATTTATAAGATTTTAGTTAATTTTCAGTGAACTTATAAACTTTCAGTTAATAAGCTAGTTTATAAATTATTTTTGTCAAACAGAGCCTTAATCTAGATTGGCTATCTTATCCCTTGTTCTCAGTTGATTAATATCCATCTCAATGACATCTTTGTGTGTATACATATTTTTTTTTTCTAGTTTTCTTTCCACCTGTGCGATTCCTATAGAAACTGGAGTTGTTATCTAAATAGGATATTGGCTTTGTAGAGTTGGCAAGGTTTTCTATTGTATTCTGTAATCAGCAGTAATTCTTTTTGTGAAGAGTATAATTTGAATGTTTAAGTGATTTATGGAGGATATATATGCCAATTTTGATTAAAACTAAGTTGCTCATATTCCATGAAATGGTCACTGAACTGTTCTTGTTGAAGGATTGGAGTTCCAATTTCACTTATAGGTAATTTGCAGCAAACACTTTCATGAGGTTCTTGACAGTGGCAACCTACTCTTGGTCACGTTGATGATTGTCTCCCATCTTTCCTGGTTATTGTTTCATATTCTGCATTAGAATTCTCAGGGTCTTTCCACTGTAGGATATGGAGATATTACAAAATTTATCCTCAAGCTTTCAAAGTTGACTCATCATAGTATTTGATTGGTTCTTTTTTGTTTTTTTTTTGGCACCCCTAAATGATGTACGGCTTTCAATTAATGTATTGACATTGTTTTGTTGCCACTGTCCCGCAGGTTATCTACTGTACTAGTTTGAACTGGAGCGCAGATGGAAGCACGCTGTTCAGTGGCTACACTGACGGTGTGATTAGAGTTTGGGGGATTGGACGCTATTAGTAAAGCTTGTCAGTAATTCGGAGACGCGAATCTGTTTGAAATTTTGAGATGAAACGAGTTACTATTTAATGTAGAACTGTCTAGTTTTTTTTAGGTTGTTGATGATTGAATCCTTGTGGGTTCAATTTTTATGTTGAAGATAATGGCTCTGAGGCGTCCTTTTATTTTATTAAATGATCACTTTGGTTATTATTTATTACATGGTTATTTCAACATTTTATCTTATGTTGATCTTTTATTTACAAGTTTCTTCTTTTGGAATATGGCTCCCCTGGTTTGGTTCAATGAAGCCGATGTATCAGTACAATTTGTTTATCGAATATGCTGATGTAATGATAATTTTAAGTTCTACTGTGGAGCTTTCATGCAAATGATTCAAGTGATAAATTATAGTGGTCTTCTTAAGGATTTCAATGTTGTCATCTTCATGGTTCATTGTCTTAGGTTGAAGTTATTGGAAGCAGTTGATCAGTTCAGTCCCCTTTTAAGTGTAATTCTTACCATCGACGATTTTTCATTTGTTCTAGTACCCCTTGTCCGTGTTAGACGATACGATAGTATTAAAGGTCGGTCGGTAGCTTAAAATAATAATGTACAAGGGTTAGCCATAGTATCTGTAATTTCTTTATAAAAAGAACGTTTAACTACTAAATTCACATTAAATGTTTTATCTGAAAATGAAATAAATTAATATTTTTGTGGAAAACCGATTTAGATTTGAAAATAGGATGATTTTACTTGTAGCCTGTTTCGACAATTGGGAATAAATACATCAAGGGCACTCTTGCAAGTCAGTTTTACCTTAAATTTAGTAATGTGCCAAATCTTAAAAGATCCTAATGACAAAAGTCTTTATGTTATAACATTTACTTCAGCATTTTATTATAGCTGTTAATAATACATTAGCTTGTAAAACAAACACGGTCTTTCTTAAAAATAAAAATAAAACCCCTAATATTTAAGGTCAGTGTAGTTGATGTCACCATACATCAGCTTATAGACCCCTAGTTCAGAAAGCTTGCCAGGCCGAAAACTGTCTATACAGGCCTTGGCTCAGCGAAACTGTAAAGCAAATCTTATAGTAACCACCGCAATAGCCAAATTAAAGAGAATCATGATCCGGCGGGCTTCCATTTTCCCGCTATCTTTATCTTGTAGTCACTTCACACATTGCTTTTATTACCTGAGGTAGTATTTGACCAACATATCACCATTTACATGTCATCTTTATTCAAGCCCGGCGAAAAAAATAAACATAGCAGCCAGCAACATATAGTTCAATAATCTCCTCAATCAGCTACTTCACAAGGGACGGATACCACATTTGGCTGCTCTCCGCAATCTCCTTCCCTTAATTGGCAGGAAGGAAGCAAGGGTGATATCAATAGCCTCATCTTCATCCACGCTGACGTTTTTGGGTTCTGTCACAGCTTCCAAAACAATAGTCTGCTCTTCAGCTGCCTCTGACATTGCTTTCTCATTGTTATCAGCTTTGATGGTTGGCATTTTCTTCAAATAGCAAGGCTCGTAGCAGGCTGACAAATTTCCAGGTGTATCGTCATTACATCCTCTATCTGACACCGTGCCTTGCATAATGGACCCGTTTTGGTTTTGGTCGTGACATTTGTGCCCTTCTTCAGGAAGCAGTACAGACCCCTTTTTCAAACTGGAAAAGCAAGCATGAGTTCCTTTCGCAGCTCGACTGTATTTCTCTGATTTATTTACCAGAAAGCATGCAAGAGTCATATCACCATCATCATGATCAGTTAACATATTTACATCCTCTGAGTTTCTCACTTCTCCATGAGTAGCCATGATCAGATCTATTCCCTTAGGTTCACTGGCATTGACCCTCCTGGTTTGTATAATTCCAGCACTAGCAGGGTGTGGATTGCCAGGGAACAAATGAGGAGTTCCACCACTGCATGTCTGAGACAAACCATTTTGCATAACAGATTGGATTTGATTTTCAACCTGGTGAATGCTTGAACGTGATTCAGATTTACCAGTAGTACAGGGAATCGAGGCCTGAGCCACATTTTTGGTAGATTCAAACTGTCTCTTTGATCTACTGTGTAAAAAGCAAGCAAGAGTCATGTTGTCTCCATCTTGATGTTCTAAAATCCGCACAGAAGAACATGGGCTTCCAGGTTTTGACATATTATTCTTAACCAGCTGATCCTCTGCTGTTTCAGCACTTCCGATCATTCTGTTCTGTTTCCCGAACTTCTTACTTTCCTTCTTTGAAATAGTTATTCTGTCAAAGCTGCTGCCTACAGCTCCACCATCAGTTAAATCTGCTGATGACATTGACTTTCCAGTGCGGTGTTCCAAAGAGTCTTTAGCAGAGAATTTCCTGCCACACTGCTGCTTAGAAAATTTTCTTCTGTCAGTTGAACAATTCCCATTGTTATTTTCAATATAAACACCATTTATTGTCCCTGATTGTGGACTTCCACAAGGTGACATACAAGTCCGGTTATCTACATGTAATTCAGTACAACCCTTCCCTAATGGGTTTAAATCAATAAGATTATTCCTTGTATCTTGTCCACCTAAATCCCCTTGGCCATTGGCTCCCATCAAAACTGAGTCTGAAGGAAATCTGGAACAATCATACACTGCTTCAACAGAATTGTCCTTCAAATGTGGTTCAGTGATATTTGGC
Source organism: Gleditsia sinensis (assembly GCA_037074535.1). Classification (NCBI taxonomy): domain Eukaryota; kingdom Viridiplantae; phylum Streptophyta; class Magnoliopsida; order Fabales; family Fabaceae; genus Gleditsia; species Gleditsia sinensis. The sequence goes on along the minus strand of CM073474.1, from coordinate 32,043,529 downwards.
ACGTGGACATCACGTCCACTCCAAGGATCAACCTCATCACTGACTACTATATCCTGTACTACCTCTGGACAATTTTGAACTTTTTTTGCACGTTTTTTGGGTCTCATTTTCTTGAGACAATTTTGAGCCTTTTCTGCACTTTTTTTGGGTCTCATTTTCTTGAGAATATTGCTGCATCAGTTAATGAAATAAGAAGTCAGAGGTATGCCTAAAGCAGTATCCACTTCAAACATTGTGGGGCATGGTAACAAAATGTTAACTTTCTTAGCCACATAAAATACTATAACAATAATTCTAACAAAGATGTTATCATGCCAGTAACTTGCTATAAGTAAAGCAAAAAAAAAAAAAAAAAAAAGGAAGAGACAGACATTGTTTGAGAAACATACCTTGACTTGCTCTTCCGTTTCCTAGGGAGGTTCACAACATCAGCATCACGTGGTGGATCCAACATTGCTAAGGGAAGAAAATCATTTATAGAAAGGCAAGGACGTTCGGACTCTCGATCAACAAAGTTACTGATGAGGGCTGCTTTTTGCATCTTTCTTGCTGCTTGAAGCAAAGGAACCTGGTCAGGACACAGAACCCTCCATCTCCTGGTCAATGAAGAAAATACAGGTCAATAAAGCAAGAAAATTCTAAATTTTTTGGTCCAGAAGGTTAAACCTGAAGTCATACTTCCGACATTGACTATCAGTACGTGGAGGCACATCTTCAGCAACCTTTGACCAGCAGTATCCATATTTAACAATTGCTGCTTTCAACCTTGAATCCTCTTCCTCAGTCCATCCACCCCATTTCAAACAAGGATCCAAACTATTGACGTATCTGCCATAAGAATGCTCAACAACCTTAACAATAATCTCAAGTAATCAAAACATATATATCATTTTTTTTTTCAAAAAAAAAATCATTACCTGTCTCTACACTGAGCTTGGGTCCGGCCAGGAACAAATTTAGCTATTTGATTCCATTTCCGTCCAAATAGCTGAACAGCTACTGTTAAGCGCTCATCTTCCTCAGGAGTAAAGCCCCCTTTTCTCTCAGGACAGAGTGCTTTTTTCCATCTGAACATGAATTAGAACAAACTACAATAATTGACTAACTGCTGCAGACAATAAATGAGTTTCTAATTCTTTCCTCTGTACTTGCAATCCATGTTGATACATTAATACAAACACAAACTTCATCTGCATCATTACTTACATAAAATACAAAATCTATAGTTGAGAACATAAAACCCATAATATGAGAAAAAGAAGCAGCATTTCTCTGAAATAAAATACAAAACTAGATGGAGGCAGAAAGAGGGAAAACAAAGACTTCAGAAAATAAACGGCAAAAACTGACAAGAAGCAGAGGAAATATTAATCAAAATGCCAAGTAACTAAGTGTAGCATGTCTAAGTTTTTAATGTGAGTGACTAAGTTTTGTTATAAGGGTATCATTTTACATTCAAGGATATGCTTATTTTCAACATGTAGCAACCTTGAAAAACAAATCAAGCAAGTTAAGAAACAGTATTTTAATTGATAATAATGGAACAAAGTTAAGAAACAGTATTCTTGAGTCCCTGTCAATCTGTCATCCAAGGAAAGGAACAACGGAACAAAGTTACAATTGACAATAATTGACAGGTTTACGATGCAATATGGCCAAAAAAAGTAGTAAATTAATGCTCAACTACAAAGGTTGACCTCCAGGAGGACACAAACCACATTTCAAAACCAACTTAGCTGCTTGAAAATGGAAAAACATTTATGGCATCAGAATTTCAGCAGCTCATAATGCTTTGTTTGCTTTTCTTTCAATAAATTAAACAATCGAGCACCTTCTAAGTTCCATAACAGTCCAGATTTATGGTAATCAGCTTTGAATAGCATTTAATGGAAAAGAAATATACATGTGGCAAATCCTAAGTAAGTAAACAAATCAGTTCTGCTGTTAAAAGTTAAAACTGGCACCAAGACAAAATCAGGTATTGACTGTTAATTTATGTCTTTAGGAGCTTATGGTATCCTCCAGGAGAAAAAAGTGTGGTGCATTCCTCCATTGACCATACAGCATTTGTAAATGAAATACATATAATAAGTGAAAAAAATGCATTTTTCATTAAGGGTGACAGGCTCCCATGGAAACATGTATGCATATGGAAATTACAAAAATAATACACAATATAGCTGGACCAACCTATTAGAGCATTGGGTTCCTGTCCGTCGTTCTAAAACGGAAGCTACAGACTGCCAATCACTCTCACCAAAAATTGCTACAGCAGAACAAAGTTGAGCATCTTCGTCCTCAGTCCATTCACTATTTAGCATGGAAGGATTTAAACTCCTTTGGTACCGTGCCAAGCATTGAAATGGAGTCCTATTTGTTTTTAACAATACAGCAATGTCAAACCAGTTCCTATTGCCCATCTCTTGTACAGTATGCAAGAGAAACTTATCCTCTTCATATGTCCATGGGCTATGATTGATCAAGGGATCTTCACAATTCAACCACCTACAGATATCAACCATGAAAATTTTGTGAAAAGCAAGTAAAGGAATCCATACATATATAATAGGCATTATTCTACAGTCTTATGCAAGAAATGAGGGTCACAGACATCTGCGATGACAATCATCACAGACATATTAAGCACCATAATGTTAAAAAAAACCATGTCATTTGCAGTCCCACCTGCATAATCTATGTTGATCTTGCTCTTATTGAAATCCAAAAATGGTAAATTGTCTATGATGGTGTCGTCATAGATGTCTGCAACACTTGAGGGGAAAGATATTCTTCACAGAAAGGAAATCAACGTGGAACAATAGTCAAAGAACTGTGTGGAAAGGACCAAGTCCAAGAATATAAACGAACAGACTAATGAAACAAATAATTGCACAAACATGTCTACCATGCATATGGCACAAATCATCGGATGTTTTAAAAATGATGGGACAGCACAATAATATTTCATGTCTCAATAAGTCTTTCATAGTTTAAAGAAATTACTAGGAATCTAGAAGTTAAATAGTGATAACAGAAAATGCAACTACAATCGACTCAAAAACCCCTCGCCAAATATTAGTCTGGAAAAATTTGGATTGACCAAGGATTTCCTTCTCTTTAAAGAATATTTTAAGTCCAAAACGCACTCAAATTACTATGACTAACAAACTAACTGCAGCAATTCACTTCAGATGTTTGACAATCCTTGAGAATATCATAATCTCTCACTGACATTTCTGAACTACGAGTCAGTCAAAAGATTCATTAATACATTAAGAAAGGAATTAAATTGTACCATATCACACAATATAGATGACAGTGATACTTCTTCATCTTATGATATAGCAACACCATAAAATGATGGAACAGTGGTGTTCTTCAGCATCAAAGGTAAGGTAGAGTATTGATGTGTATAACTAAATACAACAGAATTTCAGATTGCATCAAAGGAAAAACATAGATCCCTGCAAATCCTATTAATTTTGGCTTCTGTATTTTTCTTCACACCATGGACCAAGACTGATGGGCATTTTGGTTTCTAAGGTTAATAAAGTAAAATTTAAAGAGTAATTGGAAGAATATTCAAATATTAATGTTAAATGATGAATTCTAATTCCAATACACTTCAGCGGATCGATCTAGTGTAACTTTATCAGAAAAATATAAAGTTATAAACCACAATCATAAAATGTTGCACCACTCAATTTATTTGGAACCAATAAAAATTTTTTTAGCATTAGTAGTCAAGTACTCAACACATTTGAGATGATTTCAAAAGTATTTTCCATACAAATGAAATTTCCAATATATGTCCGATACATATTTATCAATAAAATACACCAATGTGATGTTTATTTCCTGCATCAAGATTCCCTAACCATTTAGATCTTTCGAAGTTCCCTTGACTGAGGCATAGTTATCTACTGACAATATGAATGCCACGGGGACAGATAAAACCAATTTATTAAGTTGGACAAGAGAAGCAACTAGTATATTATTATTACTGTAGGCCACTTCACTTCCACCTACTCTATTGTCATTCTGATCTAATTTTGTTGATTGTGTTAGCAGTAACACTGATATAACATTTCATCACCCAGCTTGAATTAATCAGTTAAGGGTAGAAAATAAACGAGCTACAAATTTTAAGTTGTAAAGTATTCCTTCCTGAGCAGGACCTGTCTTAAAAAGAATGCCAAAGTGATTTCAGATTTACCTGACCCCAAGTCAATACATATTTATCAATTTTTTCAACCAAATGACTAAATTATACATGTTTAGTATTTACAGAATTACTACTGCCTTATTAGCTACCTATTAATTAAAGGAAAAAAAGATAGAAGATACTATACTACTTAATTTTACTCTTATCTCTTCTATCCTAAACATAAAATTTATTTTCATATTTTCTTTCAACAGCTTCTAATTCAGTGTTAACATCTGTAATCTCACCCAGGGCCCAACATATAACACTTACATTGTCAAAAAGGTTTAATCCACATTGTGGAAAGGTTTAATACACATTGTCCCAATAACAAACTGTGTCAACGTAGTTCTCCAAGGACACAGAAGAGTATGCAGAATAGCAAAATCACATCACGATTTTTTGTTTCTGGCATATGCTCAAACTCTTCCCCTTACCAAACAAAAAATATCCAACACAGCTAAATAATTAATAAAAAAAACAGAACTATGTTTTCATCAATACAAGGACATCACATGAAACTAAAGCGTTTAAATTGCTGAACACAAAATTGAAGTTTATCAATTGATAAACACATTACCTTGCTTCACATTCTGCACCAGTACGGCCAACAACATACATAGAAGCCAACCGATCCCAATTAACTTTAGGCAGAAACTTTCTAATATTCTCTGGCATAATTTCAAGATCTTTAATAGATGCAACTACGTTATCAAATTCATTTGCATCTCCAAACGACCACTCTGAACTGCCAAGGATGAAAATTAACAAAATAATGTAACACAACTGGGGAAAGAGAGAAAAAGATCAAATGATACAGTTTCTAACATATTCATCCATGCCTCTACAGGATTTGTAGGTTCCTTGTTCATTTTCTTTTATAATTGTAAATGCATCAATAAACAAGAGTAAATGATACCTAGGAAATTAATTCTGTTGATCCTTATATAATTTGTATCCTTAAATGATAGTGGAAGAAGGCTTAGTTGTTGTTGTATCCTTATATAATTTGTAGTAAATTTTAAGCACCTAATGGATATGAGGAATCCTCCATAAAAACATATGATATGACACTTGACAATGGACACAGTGCAACTCACCTGTCTATAATTATCAAGAACAACTTGGTTGTATTATTTATAGTGACACTTTTTTCATCTAGGAAGAGAAGAATAGTAAATAAAGTATACAATGGTTTCTAAGTTAGATTTCTTCAGAGTTTATGACTTGAACTTCTAGGATATCATAACTCTTAAGACTTCCCTCTAAAATATATGACAAAAAAGAACCAACATTACCTGACTCGATTGACTGAAATTTGAAGCACCATTTCTTGAAATTGTTGTTTTATTCCCTTGGCAAGATTCTCCCTCTCCACACTCGACCATTTTTTCCGATCCAATGAGAGAGGAAATCTTTCCAAAACCATCCTATAACTATTAACATGAGCATTCTCAGCTGGGCCATAACACATTGCAGATATTTTTTTATCATTAACCTTTGAGCTATTTGAAGCAGGGAACTTTTTTGTTGATATCAACTGGACACGGGGATCCTTTTTCTGGGACAAAGCTTGCCCTGTTCTTCTTATGCATGAAGCCTGGAAGTCTTTAAGAAGTTTAACTCTTTCCCTGAGCCGTTTGTTTTCCTCAATTTTTGCTTCCATCTGAACCAACTTACTTCTGAGAAACCGCTGGAACGATCTATTCTTCTTGATGGCATCAATAAAAACCTGAGCAGACACTGGAAAATTTGATCTTTTGTCTGATAACTCGGTTGACTTGCAAGCATCTGGATTACAACTCTCATTGACATCACAAGGCTGCCTCTCAACATTACCAGTCAACAAATTGGTCGTCTTAATAGCATCCTTAAAAACAGGAGACAATTCATAAGGATCTGATCCATTAGATGTCACACTGTTAGCAATTTCCCCCATACAGACTAGACTTGAGGCATGAGCTCCCTCAGCCAATTTTTCCATACTATCTCCTGTTATTGTCAGGATGCCACATTATTGCAAGGGATTGAAAAACCAACAAAGATAATTGACCAGGAAAAGACTAGTTGTCGAGGAAAGATAGATGGATGTAAATAGAAATAAGCATAATCTAAAATAAATAAATAAAGACAAAACAATTACACACTATCGCCTAGCCATACAAGTTAAAGGAAGACTAAAAACCCTAAAAATATAAATTACAAAAGTGACGGTCCATCAGTGAAGAAAATATGAGGGGACAGACATGGCAATAACGAGGAATATCAGACTGCTCCGTTTTCAAGAAAAATGACTTCAAGAAAACATTTGTTGTCATTTAACACTGTTTAATGCAACTATCAGTTGGATATAAACAATATATTCTCTGATAAAATATCACCTATTCCGGGAAAAAAGGAGAAAAGTTTGACATTTTTTCCCTTGACAGAAGCCACTTGATATTGGTATTTAGTATGATAGACTAGTCACGAACGCACACAATAACCAGAGAGCAAAATTAAACAATGCTCAACTCCAATTACCCCATAAATTCTGAAAAAGCAAATACCGAAGCAGGGATTCCTAAACCAAAGTAAGTGATAATGGGGACTGAGAATCCAAAACAAACTTCAAAAGGAACCAGCCAACTAAGATATATAATCCAAGTCGCATTTTTTTTAAGAAGAAAAAGAAACAACGGATGCTTAGCAACCTACCCTTACCGTAGGCGGAAAAGCGTTTCAGAATGGCACGAAGGGTTTCGAAATCATCTTCCTCGTCATCGGAGACACAGGGCGGCGGAAACGAAATCAAAGGCTTGAGAGATAAAGGCTGGTAGAGTTCCTGTACTCTTCTGAGATACAGAAGATCATTCTGCTCATCGTCCGAGTCGGTCATGGGGACGAGAGCATCGCCGTCGCCCAAGAGCGGGTCATGCACGTCCCGAGACAACGCATGCTCATTGTCGGGTGCGACAGGGGAAGGGCTTTTAATGTCGTCGGGGCTGGTGCCAGCGATCCTGCAGGCTCGTACAAGGGCGTCCATGTCCTCCTTGAAACCGTCATCGTCATCGCTGATGGAGAGCTCCTCTTCTTCGCATTCGTCGGCACGAGGAGTCATTGTGCCGTGCAAGGGAGAAGCTGGGAAGCTAAAACTAGGGTTTTCAGCAGCGTAGAGGTGGTGACGTTTTCACTTTTCAGCGTTATGGCTCTGAAAATTGAGTCGAGCTCGTGAGCGCTTCGTCTGCAGATGATTCATGAATGCCAATGGAATGGAGCGGAAGAGAGGGAAGTGGAAGTTGGTTTGGGTTGGGATTGGGCCTTGTGTTTGTGAAAAGCGGAGACCTAAAATAAACCGACTTTCAACTCTTAATATATTAATCTGTCCGAATATATATATATATATATATATATATATATATATATATATATATATATATATATATATAGTTGTTTTAATAGCAATTAAGAGCATGAATTTAAAATATTTATTTATTCTTATTTATATTATTAATTATAATTTTTTTAATTTAATAATTATTATAATATATTTTTGATATATGAATATATTATAAATAAAATCTAAAATAATATAAATATCTCTCTTTTTTATTTTTTCTTAAGAATATTTTTTACTAAATTATTTTTTACTTTCTTAATTTATTTTGATTCTTTAACTAAATAATTTTTTTTTAAATTTCTTAATTTAAAAAAATTATAATTTATATCTTAAATCATAATTCAAATGAAAAAAAAATACTTTTAAATCTTAAATTCTTAAATTTAAAAATTTAAATTCATAAAATACTAAATTTTAAATCATAAATTTAAAAGTCTAAAATTATAAAATTTTAAATTTTAAATTTAAAAATTATAAATTTAAAAATCTAAAATTTTAAAACTTTATATTTTAAATTTTATAATTTAAATTATAAAATTTCAAACTTTAAAAATTAAAATTTTAAATTTTAAATACTAAAATTCTAAAACTCTTAATATCAAATTTTAAAATCTCAAATTCAAAAATTAAAATTTTAAATCTCAAATTTTAAAACTTTAAATTTTAACACTAAATATTTTAAATTTCAAAATTATAAATTTTAAAACATCAAATCTCAAAATTCACATAATATTTTTTACTAAATTATTTTTTACTTTCTTAATTTATTTTGATTCTTTAACTAAATAATTTTTTTTTAAATTTCTTAATTTAAAAAAATTATAATTTATATCTTAAATCATAATTCAAATGAAAAAAATACTTTTAAATCTTAAATTCTTAAATTTAAAAATTTAAATTCATAAAATACTAAATTTTAAATCATAAATTTAAAAGTCTAAAATTATAAAATTTTAAATTTTAAATTTAAAAATTATAAATTTAAAAATCTAAAATTTTAAAACTTTATATTTTAAATTTTATAATTTAAATTATAAAATTTCAAACTTTAAAAATTAAAATTTTAAATTTTAAATACTAAAATTCTAAAACTCTTAATATCAAATTTTAAAATCTCAAATTCAAAAATTAAAATTTTAAATCTCAAATTTTAAAACTTTAAATTTTAACACTAAATATTTTAAATTTTAAATTTTAAATTTTTAAATTTTAAGTGTCAAATCTTAAATTCTAAATTTTAAATCATAATTCTAAATTTTAAATATTAAATTTAAATATTTAAATTTTAAATTTTTGAAATTTAAAATTTAAGCTCTGTTTGATAACAAAAATTAGAGGTCTATTTGATTTGTCTGTTTTCAATTTTTATTATCATTAAAAAATAAAAATAGACATAAAAACGCGTTTGTTTATTGTTTTTTATTTTTATTTTAAAAAAATATTTTTTAAATTTTCTATTTTGTAGTGCATTGCAACGATAGAATTTTCACAATTATTTTAAATTATATACACAATGTTTTACTATTTATATAATTATAAAATAATAAAATAAAAATACAATAATATAATTAAAAAATAATAAAAATACAAATACAAATCAAACATATTTTTAAAAATATAAAAAAAAAAAATGATCGCAAATTAAACGCACTTAGAATGAAAAATCATTGGTTGATAGAATGTAAAACTCCACAAAATCTATATTGCTTTATGCAAGAGAATGACTTTCAAATGTGATGAAAACGGTGGAAGGGGATGGAATGCAATTTGAAAAGACGAAAACGCCCTTCTCCTTTAATTTCTTTGTTTCATCTCTCGGCCTCCTACTCATCGCTACGATTTCTACATCGTTTCTCGTCTTGTTCGCAGCAAATTATTCTACTATGTATTTTTCTATGTGCACAGGTTAGCGTGTCTTGATCTTCCAAACTTGTTAGTTTTTTGTTTTTTCTTGCATTTCGTCTCTGTATCACTTGGGTTTCCTGATCTTCCAAATGTCTTCCTTTGCATTTTGGTCTTCAATTTTTCTACATTATTTTAATTGTAGCATATGCATATCCTACCGAACATTGATAACATTGCTTAGTTAGTGAACAAAAATGGGATACTCTGCAAGAATTAAATAAGATCTTGAAAAACTAGAATTGCAAGCAAAGCCAAAGACGAAACCCACCACCCTTGTTTTTCTTTTTTGTCTGCATGGTGTCCCACTCCCACTAGCATCCACAACTGCAAGAGAGATGGTAACTATCAGAGTGTTTGAATGTAATGATCCATTGGTAAAGTATGGGACTTGAGTCTTACATCGAATGTATGGACACTTGGTGAGAGTTTTATAACCCCTTAGGCACCCTCCCTTCAATGGCTAGTTTTTGAGGGTGAGTTCTACCTAAGGAGATATGACAATGGTATCAGAGCAGGTTTTGATCATTGATTACGGCGTTGCAGAATGGTCATACCTATAGTGTCAACCGTCCGTGAGCGTCTGACTCTAAACGGGGGAGTTATGTAATGACCCATTGGTAAGGTATGGGATTTGAATCTCACATCGAGTGTATGGACATTTGGTGGAGGCTTTATAACCCCTTAGGCACCCTCTCTTCAATGGCTAATTTTTGAAGGTGAGTTCTACCTAAAGAGTTATCACACTAAACAAACTCAACGAACACCTTCCTGAAACCCATCTTCTCAAACACTCCACATAACCCCTTCTTGTCTTATTCATCACTCTCAAACGTCAACTGCAACATCAACATGCAGCCACTCTTTCTTCAGGCCACAAATTGTGTCATCCTCTCACCAACACTCTCATGAATGCCACGCCCCCCCAATTCCCTGTTGTTTTAATGTTTCTTCTAGGTGTTGGAGTGGGCTCAAGCTCGGATGCACAGACCTTTCTCTTTTCAGAAGAGGAAGAAACTTACTGGTCAATAAAAAAGAGAGAAACTTGAAGAGAGGTATTTAAATTCCTATATATACTTCACTTATGCAAAAATATATGGTTTAAAATTAAAAGAAATCACTTTCTAATTCTTAAAATAAGAATTTCTGTTGTACGCTAATTTTTTATTTTTGTTATTATAGTTTTTTATATTAAATTTATTATTTAAATTTATTTATATGTTAAGAAAAATTAATTGTAAAAAGACAATAATAAAATAGTTAGAGATGGACGTTTTGTTTTAGACAATAATAGTAAGATTGAAATTTTGTTGGTGCTATATTTGTATTTTGTTTATTTTTTATAAATAAAATAAAATAAATAATATTTAAATTATTTTTTAATATTATGTATATTTTTAATAAAATTTTTATATTACTAATTAATTATTTTTTTATTTATATCATTTTAAATAAATTTTAAATCAAAATAATTTTATTTTAATAATTTTATTCTTTAAATGTATTTTTGTCTTTTGTCAGCTTTCCATTTTATTTTTGCATTATTTAAGATATATTAAACGTAAGAAAGTAATAGAGATTTTATTTCATTTTATGCTGTACCAAATATAATTTTAATAAAAATATTCTATTTTTAATTCTCATTTCCATTGTTTCTTTTGCTAACAACCAAACGAGATCTTAGAGTTTAGGATTTAGTTTTTTAGGGATTGAAGTTTAGGGTTATTGGGGCTTAAAGGCTTAGGGTTTTCAAGTATTTGAGTTTAGAATTTTGAGTTTAAAATTTTAGTTTTTAGGGTTTAAGATTTGGAGTTTTAGAATTTTGACCTTTGGAGTTTAGAGTTAGAGTTTAAAATTTGAGATTTGAGAGTTTGAAATTTGAAATTTGGAATTTGAAATTTTGAGATTAAGAATTTAGAATTTGAAATTTGTGGTTTGAAATTTTGGGGTTTAAGGTTTTAAATTTAGGTTTCTAGTTTTAAGATTTTATATTTTAGTGTTTGAAATTTATAGTTTTAAAGTCTTTATATTTAGAGTTTAAAGATAGAATTTAAAGTCTGGAGGTTTGGGTTTTAAAGTTTAAAATTGAAAATTTTATAATTTAAAAATTGAAATTTGAGATTTTGGATTTTAAGGGTTTGGAGATTAAATTTTATGGTGTGGAGTTTGAAGTTTTAAAATTTGTGGTTTTGAGATTTGAAGTATTAGATGTTGGAATTTGGAACTTTAGAGTTTGTAGTTTGAGATTTAAAATTTAAAAGTTTAAAAATTTTTTTATTTTAAAATTTAGTGTGTATGGAGTTTGAAGTTGATGTTAAAGGTTTTTGAGTTATGGTATTTGGACTTTTCACATTTGAGATTTGGAGTTTAAATTTTGGAGTTTGATGTTTTATAGTTTAGATTTTAAAATTTATAGTTTAAGATTTTAGGGTGTTGGATTTGAGGTTTAGATTTTAAAATTTAGTATTTTAAGATTTTATATTTTTGAGTTTATGGTTTAATATTTCAAATTATATGATTTTAGGTTTTTGAGTTTAGGAATTAAGGTTTAAATTTTTTTTATGTTTAAATTATGGTTTAAGATTTAAATGATAATTTTTTAAAATTAAGAAATTAAAAAAAATTTAGTTAATGAATTAAAATAAAATCAAAAAATTAATTAGGGGAGTAAATAGTAATTTGGCCAAAATTATTAATAATGAAAAATAAAAAAATGGGTATTTATATCATTTTTTGTACTATTTATAATATATTCATAGATTATGAAAGATATTGCAATGCTTATTAAATTAATGAGGTATTGTAATTGATAGTATAGATAAAGATGAATAAATGCTATTTTTTTAAAAAATGTTTACACATATTTTTATTTTAAAATACAATCTATACTTCTATAAAAAAATAAAATAAAATTCATATATATTAGTATAGATACATGAATCAAATTAATCTTGGTCTAATAAAATTTGTAAATTTTCTAAATTAAAGTAATAGTTTTATGAAATTAAATCAAATTGATCTTATAATTTGCATGGTTCTCTATAATATATGATTTTGAAACAAAAATCTCAAAATTTTGATTCCTTAGGACGCTTTTTCTTTGAACTTATACAGGAAGAAAATTTTGATTTAAAAATATAAATTAGGAAAACTTGTCTTATTTAAGTGTAAGTCTAATTTAAATTAAATGAAAATTCATATGTATTTATTTTTAAAAAAAATCCTTTCGACTAAAAAAAAAGATAAAATGAACAGAGTATTTCATTTTATTTATGCAAGAAAAATTATACTAAACGATGTTATTAATTGTCTATTAAGAATGGTAACTAATGGCAAAGAATTTTTTTTTTTCATGTTTGCCACTGACATTACTTTATTTCGCTAAATTAATGATATATTAAAGCTGAAAAAATAAGATTGAAAGAAAGACCTCATATTTATGTCGAGTTCTAGATCGAGTATGACTTTTGCGGCCAAAAGGACTGATAAAAAACGTTGCGTGGAGTATTAGAAGAGTTCGGTGATATCTTACATGCACACTTACTGCATTCATAAAATGGAAGAAGGGATAAATATATATGAAGTCGTTTGATTATGAAACATCCTTCATTTTCAATTATAAATTTTTCAGTAGTGCAAGTAAACAAACTCAAATGATCATCATCAGAGTCAAGAGGGTTCCATTAATTCTTGGTCATTGTTAATAGCATTGTTGAATCAGACTCTGGCTTCTTTTATTGCAACAACTAACCAAATGAGGTGGAAGTTCAAGTGATCCATTTACGTATGGCTAAGTCTAATCCACTATTCAAAGTATTGCATGCCATTTGGGGTGATATAACCAAGTTTACAATCTCTACAATTAAATACTATTTTTAATTATAGATATCTATACCAACTAGCAAACTCTTGATTCATAATATATTTGAAAACTGTAGTATGAATTAGTGGTAACGGCATAGTTAATCCCGTAGGCACATGCAAGAGTTCAGCTAGCAAGCGGCATAGGGGGAATGGCATCATACCAGAGATGAGTCTGGGGAATGGTCCCAACTGATTAATTATATTACAGCATTCAATGAACCAAAGAAAGATAGGTTTGCATTAATTTGTCATCCATGATATTCCACTCCTTATCTTGATAATATCATCAGCTATTTCCACAGCTCGTTAAACAGTACTTAAACTTCTATAAAAGCACTTGAAACTGCAGCTCCATATAGTGTCAGACCAGAAATTTAGCTCACAATAGGCACCAAAACCTACCGTGGCGTTTTCTCTTTTCTCTTCACCATTCATTCATCCCCAACTCCACCACGTTGTAGCCAAAATGACCCTCTTTGACACCTTGCTTTTCTATGTTAGTGCCATATAATTTTCTTCATATATGCGTGTTTGAATTTTTGCGTGGAAATTTATGCTGACTATGTGATTTTGAATATGCTTATGTAAAATGGTGATCCATTTTGTGGACCAGCTTGGGTTGTGGCATAGGCTGTCGGTATTGTTGGGGTTAGCATACTTGGGAATAAGGAGGCACTTGCACCAGCGTTATAGTCTCGTGCCCGTTGGAGGGGTCAATGGCCACAAGTATGATACACAAGAGTATGCATATCGGACGGCCGACGGCACATGCACCGACCCCAGCGATAATTTGATCGGTAGCCAGGGGACTTTCTTTGGCCGGAACATGCCACCGGCGACGTTGGATTATGGGGTAAGATTGTGTTTTTTTTGACAAGTTTGTGCCTTTGTTATTGAGTGGAAGTTTTAGGGATTAAATACCAACGTGCAGAAAGCTTGCGTATCATGTTGCCGCTTGCCATAGTTCGTTGTGATTGATATGTTGCAGGTAAACTATGATTTTAGATATTTTATTATGTTCATATAAACAAAAAACAAAAGTAAGAAAGGACTTCATGCATACGAAAAAAGGAGGTGAAATGGAGAAAAAAATTTGATTATCAAAAGGACCAAGCAAGTGTGAGCGCAGTAAAAATCTAGCGAGTTGAATCAAACAAGAAGTTGGGCATGGGCTACCTTTAGAGACAAACGTTCGTGAACAAGGCACAGAGCATAATAAATAAATGAAAAAAGTTTCAGTTTTTAAGTTTAATTGAATGCTGCTCCTACTTGACTGTAAATGCTTCTATAAACCAATTGCATGATGTGTCTTACATATTTTAATATCTCAATGATTTCGGAATTGAGATCTGAAAAAGAATAGCGGCTCCAGAATCTGCGTGTTATATGGTTAATTACTGAAATTTGTGAAAGCAGTTCAGAGCCCATTATTAGAATAAAACTCAACACACAATTTATAACCCAGCATCTTGTTACTGCCAATTTGAAGGCTTCTAATTGCACTACAATATACCTAAAGTGTTGGTTTTTGGAAATTAGTTCCACATCGGTTGGAAGTGGGAAGTGGGAAGGGTCCTTAGGCTATATATAGAGGTCCTCCCCCTTAGTATACTACACACCAAATTTGATAGCCTTCTAGTATTTCTAAAGGCTTAGTTTGTTTTCTCTCCTTTGTATTTTCTCTGAGAAATATATTTGTAGTGGTGTCCGGGGACGTAGGCACAATTGGCCGAACCTCGTTAAATCCTGGTATTCTCTTTATTTGCTTTTCTGCTCTTTATTTATCATTGTTAGCCATTGTTAGATTTGCTATTGGTGGAAAAATAGCTCAATTTCCACAACAATTGGTATCAGAGCTTTTGGTTGCGATTTCTCTTGAAAATTTTAGTATGCTCTGTGGTTGCGGTTTTAACTGATCTTCCACATCAGAAAAAATTTCTTGAGATTTTTTTTGTAAAGTTGGTGTTAAAATTGCTAGTAAAATATTGTCTAATTAAGTGCATGTCTAGGAAAGTTCTGTCTAAGGAAACTGGTTTTTAAGTGGGACCGTGTGACCCCTCCAGTTTTTCCTGGGAATTTTCCTGGTGCATTTTTTTCAGGCTAAATTGTTACTAGTAATTTTTTCACTTTTGAGCAAAAATGGCTGATGATAAAGAGCAGACTCAGAAAGCCACAGTTTCCACTACATCAACTTCAGCAGCTTCTTCGTCGTCAATTTTGACGAGATTTGCTGCGCCAAATGCAAGATTTGCGGTGGAGATATTTGACGGTACGGGTCATTTCGGAATGTGGCAAGGTGAAGTTCTAGATGCGCTTTTCCAGCAAGGTCTAGACATTGCTATTGAAGAGGAGAAACCAGATGAAATTGAAGAAAAAGAATGGAAGACCATCAATCGGTTGGCGTGTGGTACTATTCGATCATGCCTTTCCAGAGAGCAGAAATATTCCTTCTCAAAGGAAACTTCTGCAAGTAAGCTGTGGAAGGCATTGGAGGAGAAATTCCTGAAGAAGAGCAGTCACAATAAGCTCTTTATGAAGAAGAAATTGTTCCGGTTTAGTTATCAACCGGGTGCCACCATGAACGATCATATTACTGCTTTTAACAAGGCAGTAGCTGATTTGAGGAACCTTGATGAAACCTTCAAAGATGAAGATCTGGCATTGATGTTGCTGTTTTCACTTCCTGAAGAGTATGAATTTATAGAAGCTATGTTACTTCATGGGAAAGAGAAAGTTTCCCTCGGTGAAGTATGTAGTACTCTATATAGTCATGAATTGAGGAAAAAAGACAGGGAGGAAAGCAAGCATGCAGAGGTGGTTGCAGAAGCACTGGTAGCTAGAGGCAGACCACAAAGCCAGAAGAAAGGAAGAAGAGGAAAATCTCAGTCGAGAGGCAGACCGAGTAAAGATGAATGTGCCTTTTGTAGAGAGAAGGGGCACTGGAAGAAAGATTGCCCGAAATTGAAAAATAAGGGCAAAGTTGACAAAGGCAAAGCTATTGCAGAAGCATGTGCTGCTGAGTACAGTGATGAAGATTCAGATCTTTCACTGGTTGCTACAACCTCCACAAGGCGATCTGACAAGTGGTTGTTTGACTCAGCATGCAACCAACATATTTGTTATATCCGGGAATGGTTCTTTGAGTTCAAAGAAATAGACGGTGGAGTTGTCTACATGGGCAACGACACATTTTGTGAAACAACTGGAATCGGTTCAGTCTACTTAAAGAATCATGATGGATCAACTAGAGTTTTGACAGAGGTCAGGTATGTACCTGACATGAAGAAAAATCTCATCTCTTTGGGAGTCCTAGAATCCAAAGGATTGACGGTGACAATGCGAGATGGAGTTTTGAAGATAGTTTCTGGAGCTCTGGTGATGTTGAAAGGCACCCGGAAGAATAATTTGTATTACTATGATGGTAATACAATTGTTGGAACAGCTGCAGTTACAACTCTTGATGATGAAGGGTCAGATGCAACTAAGTTGTGGCACATGCGATTAGGGCATGCAGGTGAAAAATCCTTGCAAATTCTAGCGAAACAAGGATTATTGAAAGATGTGAAAACCTGTAAGCTGGACTTCTGCGAGCATTGCGTGATGGGAAAGCAGAAGAGGGTGAAATTTGGCACTGCAATCCATGATACTAAAGGTATTCTGGATTATGTTCACTCTGATGTGTGGGGTCCTTCCAAGACAGCTTCTTTGGGAGGAAAACATTATTATGTTACATTTGTTGATGACTTCTCTCGAAGAGTGTGGGTGTACACTATGAAGTCAAAGGATGAAGTGTTAGATTGTTTCCTTAAGTGGAAAAAGATGATTGAAACTCAGACTGGCAAAAAGATCAAACGGCTTAGAACAGACAATGGAGGTGAATATCGAAGTGATCCGTTTGATAAAATTTGTCAAGATGAAGGTATTGTGAGACATTTCACAGTTAGATATACACCACAACAGAATGGGGTGGCTGAACGCATGAACCGGACATTGCTGGAGAAAGTTCGGTGTATGCTGTCCAATGCTGGGTTGGGCAGACAATTTTGGGCTGAGGCTGTGAGATATGCAAGCCATCTGGTTAACCGTTTACCATCAACTGCAATTGGTGGTAAAACTCCTTTGGAGATTTGGTCTGGAAAATCTGTTACTGATTATGATTCTTTACATGTATTTGGTTCCGCTGCATATTATCATGTGAAGGAATCGAAGTTGGATCCGAGAGCCAAGAAGGCGCTCTTTATGGGGATCACTACTGGTGTTAAAGGATATCGCCTCTGGTGTCTTGAGACCAAGAAGATAATCGTTAGCAGAGATGTCACCTTTGATGAATCTGCCATGTTGAAGAAGGTTGATATTCAACAGATCAATAGTACTCCGCAGCAGGTGGAGTTTGAAAGGAGAATAGACCCAGTTATGTACAAAGAAGGAGAAACTCCTTTGGCAGAAGAGGAGTCAAATGAAGAAGAGGTTCAAACCCAAGAATCTCACCAGCAAGAAGAACCAATTGCATTAAGGAAGCCACAACGGGTAAGACACAAACCTGCTCGATTTAGTGATATGGTGGCTCATGCATCTATAATAGTGAATGATGAAATTCCTACCACTTATCAAGAAGCAATTCAAAGTTTCGAAGATGGAGAGTGGAGGAATGCTATGAATGAAGAGATGCAGTCTCTTCATAAGAATCAGACATGGAAGCTAGCAAGTCTGCCGAAGGGAAAGAAGGCTATTAGATGCAAGTGGATATATGCAAAGAAAGAAGGATTTCCTAACAAGAATAGCATTCGTTACAAGGCGAGATTGGTAGCTAAAGGCTATGCTCAGATGGAGGGAATTGACTACAATGAAGTCTTTTCTCCAGTGGTAAAACATTCCTCCATCAGAATCTTACTGGCCTTGGTAGCTCAACTGGATTTGGAACTAGTTCAACTGGATGTAAAAACTGCATTTTTACATGGAGACTTGGAGGAGGAAATCTATATGACTCAGCCGGAAGGGTTCAAGGTTGCTGGAAAAGAAAATATGGTATGCAAACTTGAAAAATCTTTGTACGGATTGAAGCAATCTCCAAGACAATGGTACAAAAGATTTGACAAGTTTATGTTGGGGCAGAAGTACACAAGGAGCAAATACGATCACTGTGTGTATTTGCGCAAGCTACAAGATGGATCTTTTATCTATCTTCTTCTTTATGTTGATGATATGTTGATAGCTTCAAGGAATTCTGGAGAAATTGACAAGTTGAAAGCTCAACTGAAGCAAGAATTTGAAATGAAAGATTTAGGGGAAGCTAAGAAGATTCTCGGCATGGAGATAAATAGAGACAGACGATTGGGGCAACTTCGTCTAACTCAGAAACAATATCTGAGAAAGGTGCTGCAACGTTTTGGCATGGATGACAAGTCAAAACCTGTGAGTACTCCGCTTGCTCCTCATATGAAACTTAGTACTGATTTATCTCCGAAGAATGATGCTGAACGAGAATATATGGCGAAAGTTCCTTATGCAAATGCTGTTGGTAGCTTGATGTATGCAATGGTGTGTACGAGACCTGACATTTCACAAACAGTTGGGGTTGTGAGCAGGTATATGCATGATCCTGGAAAAGGACATTGGCAAGCAGTAAAATGGATTTTACGGTACATTCGGAACACCGTGGATGTTGGGTTGTTATTTGAGCAGGATAAAAAGATTGGTCAATATGTAGTTGGATATTGTGATTCCGACTATGCTGGTGATTTGGACAAACGAAGATCAACTACCGGTTATGTGTTTACACTTGCAAAGGCACCGGTTAGTTGGAAGTCAACTTTGCAGTCAACAGTTGCTTTGTCTACAACAGAGGCAGAGTATATGGCTGTTACAGAGGCTGTTAAGGAGGCTATTTGGCTTCAAGGATTGCTGAAGGACTTGGGAGTTGGTCAGAAGCACGTCAAAGTGCATTGTGACAGTCAGAGTGCTATTTGTTTAGCAAAGAACCAAGTCTATCATGCACGCACGAAGCATATAGATGTTCGATATCATTTCGTAAGGGAGATTCTGGAAGAAGGTGAAATACTACTTCAGAAGATTCAGACAGCTGAAAATCCTGCTGATATGATGACCAAGATAGTGACATCGATCAAGTTTCAACACTGTATGAACTTGATCAATATTGTGAAGATTGCAGATAGATAGCACCGTAGGTGCATTTGAAGACACTACTAGAGATAGTGAGAGAAAATTTTGTAACTTTTGGGACTATATTCCCAAGGTGGAGATTTGTTGGTTTTTGGGAATTAGTCCCACATCGGTTGGAAGTGGGAAGTGGGAAGGGTCTTTAGGCTATATATAGAGGTCTTCCCCCTTAGTATACTATACACCAAATTTGATAGCCTTCTAGTATTTCTAAAGGCTTAGTTTATTTTCTCTCCTTTGTATTTTCTCTGAGAAATATATTTGTAGTGGTGTCCGGGGACGTAGGCACAATTGGCCGAACCTCGTTAAATCCTGGTATTCTCTTTATTTGCTTTTCTGCTCTTTATTTATCATTGTTAGCCATTGTTAGATTTGCTATTGGTGGAAAAATAGCTCAATTTCCACAACATAAAGTAATAGAACACATTGCTCTGTTCCAATTAATTTACCATCCTTCTGCAGCTTTTCTTTTTGTCCTTCTTTACGTAGCAAATTTTATTATATAAACACGATAATAATTGACCATATTTGTCAGCAGTTGCTAGATCCCCAACCTACGATAGTAGCCTCAAAACTCCTAGCAAGGAATTAGAAGTTCAAAGACGCAGGGAAGCAATTCAACATGATAGCCTGCTAATGGATACAGTTCATGATTCATGACTGGATTGATCATTTAGAGGGCACTGAACAAGTGAATAACTCTTGTCTGGATCATAAGCGATGTAAAACCATTGTTTATCTTCTAAACTTGCCAATCAAATTTTAAACCATAGTGAGCTTTTGTATGAAATGAAACCACTGGCCATCAAATTTCCAAACTTTCAGCTGCATCATAGTATTTCTCCCACTATCCTTTTTATACATAAATTATATTGATCTTAACAAAGTGTATGTTTCTAATATAATTCTTTGATCAGGTGGAAATTAGAGCTCCTGATGGATTTTCAGAATCAGGTGGGTGTCCATTAAAGTCATTCAAGTTCTTCAAGACCAAGAAACTTAAAACGGGCTCTTCATGTACGAAAACTGGTTTCCTACATACAAGGACTCCTTGGTGGTAAGTAGGGTTTAGCAAGGTACTGATATTTTGTTTCAATTCAGTGAAGTACAAGCTCATTAAATTTTGGCAGAAGAACCCACATGATCCAGTGCATGGAAGGGCTTAGTGCAGCAAAGAGGATTCTTAGATGAACCTTAGTTGAATACATTGCTCTAGACTCCAATTAAGTACATTCATCAACAGCTTCTTTTCCCCCTAATCTTGCACCCTCAATAAAGTAATTGAGGGAAATGAATTCTTCAGATTTGTGAGGACTTCGAGTTTTTATGTGGAATAGGGATGGGAGTGTCATTTATGGGAATAACGAAAAGGGCATGAGAAGAGCGAGGACATTCAAAGATGGAAAACTGAAGATTTCAGAAGATGGGCTTCTTGAGCATGATGAGAAAGGTATTACTATCTCAGGTGATGTTCGAAATTATTGGGCTGGCTTTTCCCTTCTACAAGCCTTATTTGTCAAAGAGCACAACGCTGTATGTGATATGCTAAAAGTAAGTACATTTATTTCCATCTTCTGCACTTGTTGTCCCCCCAGTTACTGGTTTTGCACTAATTGTATTTCAAAGACATTTGGAATTTTGCTAATTTAAAAGCCTAAATATCATATACGTGTTGTTAAAGCATGTCTCCAATAATAGTACACTATACTGTTTTGCGCTTATATAGGTAAACTATTCTGATTTTAATGATGAGCAACTCTATCGGCATGCAAGATTGGTGACTTCAGCAGTTCTTGCCAAAATTCATACAATTGATTGGACTGTAGAACTCCTGAAGACTGACACTCTACTAGCAGGGACGAGGATCAATTGGTAAGGCAATAAAGAATTTTATGTAGCACCGCAAAAAGGATAGAACTCGAAAGATAAAATGGGTTAGTTTAAAATTATAACAGCACTCTTTGCAGCCGTAGTGATATTTATTTATTTTTCCTATTCCCACCTTTTGGACTTCATGTTTGGCAGGTATGGATTTCTCGGGAAGAAATTCAAAGATTTATTCGGACACATTTGTGGACCAATATTTAGTGGATTGGTTGGTCTTAGGAAGCCAAGAGACCATGGAGTTCCTTACTCACTTACAGAAGAGTTTGTGAGCGTTTACGGAATGCATTCCTACCTGATGAAATTGCCATTAGAGATATCAAGCCTACAGCATCAGAATACAAGTGCCCTTCCATACTTGAAAAGTATATTCTTTCATCCCTAATCTCTGACCCTATTATTTCTGTTGGGACTTGAGAGCGAGTGAAACCAATTGACAAGCTTTCTGATCACCGGAAAGTTCAATGTTTTTGTTCCGTCTGGGAGATACTCGGTTTTTGTCATCAGAAACAATAACTAAGTTCAATTGCATATATATTTTCAGGGTGCCAATTTCGGAAATATTGGGAAAAGAAGGGGAAAGGAAGCTCTCAAAAATAGGAATGGAGCAAATGCTGGTATCAATGGGCCATCAGTCATGCGGAACAGTTGATTTATGGAATTATCCAACATGGATAAGGAACGTCATTGCCCATGATATTAATGGAGAAGATAGACCTGATCCAGTTGACATGGCTGCCGTGGAAGGTAGTTCACTGCTTCACTGCGCACTTCTTTTTGGTATAATACCTTAAAAGCAATTTTTTTTTTTTTTTTGGGTCTAATATTTCCAACTTGATCTAAAATGATGAATGTTTCGTTAGTTTACAGAGATAGAGAGAGGGGAGTTGCGCGCTATAACGAATTCAGAGTAAACTCTCTAATGAACCCTATTAAAAAGTGGGAAGATTTAACAGATGATAAAGAGGTAATTGAAGCTCTACGCGAGGTATATGGGGACGACGTCTGGAAGCTGGACTTGATAGTGGGTCTACGTGCAGAGAAGAAGATCAAAGGGTTTGCTATAAGTGAGGCTGCTTTCTTTATTTTCCTACTTATGGCATCAAGGTACGATAGAGTACTATAAACCAAACCCAGAACATAATTTGACAATTGGCTAGAATCACTAATTTATGATGCTTTTCATGGACAATGATGATGATATATAGGAGGCTGGAAGCTGACCGTTTCTTCACAACAAATTTCAACTCAAAAACATACACAGAGAAAGGGCTTGAATGGGTGAACAGTAAAGAAACTTTGAAGGACGTAATAGACAGGCATTTCCCCGAAATGACAAAGAAATGGATGAGGTGCGCAAGTGCATTCTCTGTTTGGGATTCAGTGCCAGATCGTTCAAACTACATACCTCTATATTTTAGACGAGCCACCTAATTATGTTTGATTTTTAAATTCAATTATGGAACAAGCCACAACTTTGCTGTTATAAATTGGCCCTTCTAAATAAATTTTGTGTGCAGAAATATGTCTGTTCCGAACCATTGTTTCCATATGTGTACTGTTACTTTCTTATTGGCATCTTAGTCCTCTGATCACTGCAGAATAAGTAATAAGTCATAAATCTAAACTTATGCATCATTAGAAAATCGGTCTAGTTCCCCTCGTTTGGGGAGGACGCTGTTAGAAGATGTAAGAGGGGCCTGTTCCCTCGTTTTGTTTGGACTTAGCCTTTTTGACTTGCTTTGTACCAAAAAAAAAAAGAAAGATTGGTCTAATTAGACCATAAAGATCATATTATTCAAAGACTTTTATTGATCAAGTTACGTGATTACAACCCAAAAGCACATACAATATGATTCTCTTAAACCTCTAGGAGCCTAGAATTTAGATGGTTGGAGCAGCTGCTCACTGCTTCTTCCTGGTAAGTAGCTGCTTGAACCAATATGCAGACATCTTGGGGTATCTCTTGAGGGTCTTGAAATCAACATAGACAATCCCAAATCTTGAAGTGTAGCCTAATCTCCATTCAAAATTATCAAGCAACGACCATGCGAAGTAGCCGACCACATTTGCTCTATCATCAACTGCCTTCTTTAGTTGAGTCAAATAGCCTTTGTAGTAGTTGATCCTTGTGGTGTCATGCAACCCCTTGGAAAGTGTTACGTTACCTGGGTCATCCATGCCTGCAAACGATAAACTGACCGCGTGAATTACAAATGCAGCCAACTTCTATAGTTCCTTCCAATTTAAGTGAATCAATAACAAAACTCATCTCACATAGCAAAAAAGAAATTATAAAAGAAACTAGAAACCACCATCTGGTGTTACCATTCTCAGATAAGATGACAGTGGGGTTTCCATAACGCTCCTTGATGTAAATTAATGCCTTGTACATGCCCCAAGGTACATTGTAGAGCCAATACGAATTTGCCTGCAAATATTCCAATTATAACAAAGTTAATGCATGATTCGTGCATTTATAAAGCAAATCTGTCGGGATCAAACTTACTCTTGGACCAACAGGCACTCCATTCTTTGCATCTGCAATGTCCATGAGAAAATCAATATCAGCCGTGAAACAAGCCAGAAAATATTGAAAAAAACTTTCACTGTAAAGGAAGGGTTATCTTACAAGCAAATCCAGCATGCCAGTCCTGTTGGTAGCCCAGAACTTTTGGTTTTTGTTGATGGTTATCGTACATGTAGTAAGTTGTATAATGGTTGATACCGACAAAATCAAACGAGCCCTTCACCATCATAACTTCCTCCTTTGTGAACTTGGGGAGCCTTTTCCCTACAATATCTTGCATGGTTCTTGGATACTCGCCATATACAATAGGATGGATGAACCTGCATGAATATAAGCATTGTTACTGTTATTGTTAAAGTTGGGAGAGAGTCTACAAATGCTAGCTTTATCTTCTCTCTGCCTCTCTGGGTCCTGAAATGCTTATTTTTTCTGACTTTGTCTTTAAGTGGGAAAACACATTCAGAACTATGTATGTCCTTGCAAATACATTGGTGAAGCTCCATAATACATATGTTTAAGGTTTTTACCATCCGACATGAAAGTCTCTGGCTCTCTGAGCCGCATAGTTATCGGCCTTTGATCTCGTAAGAGGTTCATACCAAACAAAATCCAAAAGAATTCCGATCCTTCCCTTTTGTTTTTCCTAAAATGAGCAAATTCATCACTACGTCAGAATTTTCCAGCAGTCCTTAAGTTTGCCTATTCATTGTAATATGGAGTTCTTGATATGTTAAAATTACTTGGTACTTCTCTCGGTATCTCTGAACTGCAGCCGCATGTGATAATATCAAATTGTGTGCGACAATGTAAGGTTCAGTGGCAGAATTTCCAGCCGAACAATTTCCATAAGCTTTTGAGCATCTTCCAGGAGCAAAGAATCCATTATCATAACCAAGAGCAGCCACTACTCTAGGTTCATTAAATGTCATCCAATTCTTCACTCTGTCTCCAAAAGTCTTGAAACAGAAGTCTGCATAATCTGCAAAATCTTTCCTGTAAAAATTTTGAAACTTTCATCAGGTACCAGTTGAACATAATTACAGTAATAGACTGTGCAATAAGTGGAAGCACATTTCTGTATACCCTCTATATTTACCAAACTTATTTCGGCTAGAAAATATGCATGTAAATTCCATATATTTTTTTCTTTATCTTTTATGGTACTTACACTACATTGTGGCTCAGTAATCCTTTGTATCTCAACTCAAGAGCTAAAGGAAGGTCATAATGGTACAAATTTGCATAAGGAGTAATGCCTGCAAAGGTTTCAGATGATTAAAGGGAATCGTATGTGAAAAGTTAACGTTAAATTTCAAATACGAAGTTACCTCGTTTGAGTAAGTAATCGATCAACCTATTGTAGTAGGCAACACCTTTCCAATTCACTTTGCCAGTTCCATCTGCATTAGCAGAGTTTGTTCAATTGTTCAAATAGTAATATAGTTTGACGTATTTTATGTTTCCATGGTCTAATACATAAAATACAGTGATCAATCACCTGGGAAAATTCTGGACCATGAGATGGAGAACCGGTATGCATCGAAATTCAGCTTTGCCATGATGTCCACATCTTCCTGTCATGCATGCTGGAGTTATATATTTTAATCTAAACATGATTAAAACTTGTATGAATTTAATAGTAATATAAAGCTTGTATGAAATGGTGTTTCTCACATTGGTTTCACACATTCTTTTACATGTGACAAGAAGTATAAAGCTTGTATGAATTTAATAGTAATAAAAAAAAATTCACAATTTATTTTATGTTAAAATTTCATAATTAGCTTAATTTTAAATTTTAAATTTAAAAACACTTACTTTGTAGTGGTGATACTGATCCACCGAAACATCTCCCGTCCCATTATTTGCGACAATCCCTGTTTCCAAACAACAAATATATATTCCAAAAAACAACTTAACCATTTTGATGTTAAAACTATACATGGAATCAAACAAATATAAATAATAATCAAAATGCATGCAATTCTTTTAATTCATTGACATTTAGGATACACATTAGAGTAATCCATTACACTCCGCGTGATCTGTTTCCAATAGACTTTTAATATCAAAACCTCAAAAGTTAAAGTACCCAGATTTCATTCTAAATTGGATATCGTGACGTCCAAAATGGACACATTACGGGGATTAACTGAAAAGTTACTTTTTTTTTTTTTTAATTTATCTATTTAAGTCGAATTTAGTATTATAATATCTTAAATGTATTATTATGGAAATTATAATTTTAAATAAATTATATTTACTTAACAATTTAAAAGAAATTTAAAGTAACTCAGACTTTTTTTTTACTACGGCCAAAAGCATCTTTAAATAAAAAAAATTTCTGAGAGGATTTTAAATATGTATTATTTTATATAACTATAATACTTTTAAAAATTTGTTTAAAAATTAAACTCAAATTGTTAAATAGCAAATTAGGTAGTTTTTTTTTAGTATAGATGACATGTTAAATATAGATATAATTATTAAATTATATTTACTTAACAATTTTAAAAAATTTAAAGTAATCTCATAAATTGTTTATTTTTTTACTACGGCCAAAAAATCCTTAAATTAAATCTTTTTGTGGGACGATTTTAAATATGCATTCTTCCGTATAAATATAATATCTTTAAAATTTTATTTTTAAGATATTATTTAAAAAATAAACTCAAATTGTTCGAGTGACTATAGATGACATTTTAAATATAGATCTTATAACAGTGAATGTGGTTCTCTTAGATTGAAAATCTTGTAGGCGTGTGTGGCAAGAATTGACATTACCGGGTTTTTTGACGAAAACATCCCAAATGCTGGGTCCTCGGCCATCTTTATTGGCCATGCCCTCCACTTGATAGGCCGACGTCGCCGTTCCGAAGACGAAGCCCTCTGGGAAGCCGTCTCTGCTCAGTCCTCCGGTGTCAAAGGTGATGGTCTCCGGAATCGCAGCCTCATCGGGGTCCGTCGCACCCGCCACCCACTGTATAACCAAAACGGCAAGCAACAAGGAGAAGTAGCGCCGGCATGGAGGAGAAGGAGACAGAGTCGCCATCTTCAACTTCACAAGAGAAAGAGATAAATGGAGGAATTGGAGTGAGTGAGTGAGAGAGAGCCGTGCCTACTTTGATTTATATGCCGCTTTCATTATCACGATGATGTGTACCCGTTGAGATCGAACACAAACAAGCACTTGATATGGATTATTATTCCACCAACATATTTAAATTTATTATTAATTAATAACAATGATTACCCAATTTGAATATTACAATATGGTCCTATACATTGGACAAAATTGCATTTTTACTTTTATTTAAGTTGGCATCGGATCATAATCAGGGGATGATTAAGGGATTAAAGTATTTTTAAACAAAAAGAGAGATTACGAAGTAATATCAAATTTTTAAATTCTTTTGACAGGTCCAAAGGCAGACATGTTTGACCCGTTTGACATTTTACCCGATCGAGAAGTTTTATCATAATAAAAATGAATTTAATTCATATATGTTGTTAATAAGGAATAAATATTAAAATAATTAAATTTCTTACTAATCCATTAATTTGTCTCTTTTATTTTTTTGGCCAAGTCTTTATTTAAATAGAAAATAAATAATGCTATATATATATATATTACTTACAATTTTGAGAACTTTTATCCAAAATAATAAGGCAATTCAAGTAAGAAAATCGAACAAGTCATAAATCAAATCATTAAGAACTGCTGAGAATCAAAAGTGGCTAAGTTTGTGTAAGAATCAGTAACTAAAGTTAAGATTAATGGTGCATTTGGATAATGATTGAAGATTTGATTTGGGCCTTCAAAGTTTAGATGGGATGCTGTTGAGGGGACTTAACTTTATGACTTGGTAGGTAGTAATTGGAGGGTGTCGGTGAGCCAAGTCCCACTCGGCGTCCACAATTTTGTAGACATGCAATTCTCTGTATCACCATTATCCTCACTCACTTTTTTGTTTTATTGGGATCATTAAGTGAAAGATGTATTATTAAGCTCCTAAGCACACAAATAAGTACTTTTTATCGTTAATATTCAAGTTTTTATTAAAATTAAAAATTAAAGACGAAGAATGGAAGACATATTATAAGTTTTGAAATTTAAATAGACAACTCATAAAAATTTTTAATTCAACTTAATAAGTAACTTTAATAATAAAACAAACATATATTAAGATAAGTATTATAATTATGAATAAAATATTCAAATATTTTTTAAAAAATTATCATATTATTGATCCTGGAAGTATTTTTTTTTTTTGGTGTTGCAGTTAGTTATTAGTGGTTATTAAGATTGTATTAATATAACAAAATAATTGTATGGATTTTTGTATAAAAATTAAAATAGAAAAAAGATGACTATTAAGCCCCGTCCTTGATTTGAGAAAGTATATGTCCGAACAAAATTGAATATCATCAAAAGTAAAGTTTGAAGGAAGGGGAGGTTGAAAGCAAAGCAAGGGTTGTTAGAATATTTTGTAAATTTACATATGTTAATTAATTATATATAAATTATCATTTAATAAAAAAAACAATTTATTAAATTAATAATTTTTTAAAATATAAAAAATATTTAAATATAAATTATTTTATGTATAAAAATTCAATGTAACATTCATATCACGGATAATGATATTCAGATAAACTTTTTGTTTTATATATCTCAATAATTTAATATAATATTTTAAATAATAATATATAAATTATATAATTATTTTAATTTTTTGTTAACAAGGGTTAGATTGGTCCCCCTCTCCCTCTCTCGGTAGAGGAGAGGACCATCGTTTTGTAAACGGTGTTGCGTTGTGTGTTATGTGACCCAGATTCGTTTGGATGCCCTTGCAAAAAATAATGGAGTGAGTGATTCCCAGAGTCCACTTCCCAACGTGGTTGTTGGAAATTTACGCAAAATATCTCCTCCCCACCCCCACCAAATCACCAATGTCTTGTTTCTTCCGAGCCACGTGAATTTGGACGCTACTCACCTGGTATTAAGAATGGTTATGAGTTTGGAGAAACTATTATAATATTTAGATTTAGAATTTTCAAAAAAATTTATTTTTATGTTTTAAACTTTATACGTAAATATGTAGTAAATTCAATATCTATTTTAATCTATTTACTCAAAAAAAAGTCAAAACAATAATTTTTCTCATTTTCATGAAATCTTCCAAATTTTAAAAAAAATCTTTAAAAAATAAATATGATTGTAAAAAACAAATTTACATAATTTTAAATTATACTATTTTATATAAATTCACGATCGCGAAGAATTCAAGGTTGAAGACAAATCACAAAATGGCCGAACGAAGCTGAGGTTGAAACTTTATATAAGTAAAATTTACGAGTAGCCACTGCGAACGTGCATTTTGCCAGTCCTTGCTTGGTAACATTTTACAAAGGGCATGACATTATTAATGGTTCCCGCTCATACATGAGCCCCTTTAGTCACGGGATCGGGAATTACTGTGGTGCCGGTCCCATAACAGCACCACTGTCAGAATGTACCAACAGCACTGCCTCCTGTGTCATTATTCTAATGTTATCCAACTTTGGCCTTTTGTTTCAATAGGAATGAATGAATGCACCTTCCTATTTTTTTTTTTTTTAGCCGCGTTACACTTGACATATATCTATTCACAAATTAAGAATATGTTTGTTTTTTATTTTTAAAATAAAAAAATTTATTTGATAATTATTTATTTTATTATTTCGAAAATAAATTATTTTTAAAATAAAAATTATTTTTATTTTTTGTTTTATTTTTAGAATATAAAAAAATTAAAAATAATATATTTTTAAAATAATTTATCAAATGAATTTTTTTTATTTTTGTTTTACAAAATAATTTTTAAAAATAAAAAAAATAAAAACAGAAAATGTTTCAATTTTTTTAATCTAACTCTATAACTGGATATTAGTACTAACTTGTGTGCATATCCAACGGTTGAAAACGAGGTTTTATAGCATATTATGCAATTTAAATGTAACGAGTTATTATTATTATTATTATTGTTTTGGTGCAAAACATTGAGTTGAACACTTTCCCAGACTCCACCCCCTTGCCACCTAAGCTAGTCCGAGGTGGCCCACGAGTTATCTTTCAAAGCACGTAACAAGTGGACAGAGTATTGAGGATAGATCCTTGTCGAGTCGAAGAAGCTCTCGTCTGCAAAACTCTATTTTCTTCTTTTTAGATTCAAAATTAATTATATTTAAATATATTTTATTTTATTTTCTATTATATTAATCAATAATAATTAAAATATGTGTTACCTTATAATTTAGTTGTCTATCTTTTAAAAATATAAACTGTTTTATAATTTTTATCTTATTATTGCTTTACAAAAACTTCTATAAATTCAAAATTAATGCTTATTTAATAAATATTATGATGTTCAAAAAATAATAATAATAAGTGAACAAAGAAAAAGTGTGCAGATCTCAAAATATGTTATCTTTAGGATCATAATCAAATTCATTAAATCAACAAACAAACAGCATAGCACAATTACCAATCCAGCAAACAAACACACAATCAAACTGCCCTCAAAATGGGATGAATCGATTCTGAGTATTTCTAAAGATAAAGATCATACAGAAGCCAGAGGGAACTGGGTTGGGAAGAAAACGTTCCCTGTGTTCCTAGTCTTTCAGCGCTTTTTAACACCCAATAATTTACATGATCCAAAGTATTCCATGGTAATGTACTCAGCATTAGTTTCTTCACTTCAAACTCTGGCGCAGCTGTCAAGAATCTTGGTATGATAATTTAGCTCCAGCCACGATATTACAGTGATGTGCCCTGGCACCATCATTGTCTATAGAAATTCAAACCTAGATATAGAAACTCAAAGAAACACCTACATCCAAATGCAGCAACAAGAAAATGGCCCCAACTTCAAACTGCAAAGTCGAGTAAATACCAAGCTTATGCTTGCAGTATGGCCTTCAGCAATGTAACATGACCAAACAACCAGAAAAAAGCTAAAGTGACATTCCTGTGAGTTGTCTTATTGTAAGCCTGATAAAGGAATAAAATCCAAGTCCGAGACATTTTCCACCTTTACATCTTAAAACAGACCTTGATATATATTTTTATGGTGGGGTTAACCTCCAAACACGGATGAAAGCATCCTCACCTGAGCTCACCAAACTATAGTCGTCAGTGAAAGCCAACCCATAAACCCCACCTAAGTGAGCACCCTTTATGGTAATTCTACTAGATGCTGGCTGGTCAATTTCATATACAATGACACATGTGTCGAGTGATCCAGTAGCAATCCTACAGCTATCAGGGGACCACGCAAGGCAGTTTATTCGAGCAGTGTGGTACAACATGTTTTTAAGCTTCACCTGCAAAAAAATATGCCAAAAAGGTTAAGCAAATAACCAAGCATGTATCTCTTTTTCTCGCAATCACACGGACATTTAGAAGCTCAATATACTTATATAAAAGAGAAGGCATTAAACATAACATTTTGGCTATAGTATACATCAATACTACCTCTCTGGAGGCTCGGTCCCACACTATCGCTTCTCGATTTACATCCCCTGATGCAAACATAGAGACATCCGGAGAGTAACGTATGACACTAATAGCACCTCGATGTTTCTCAAGGACTGCTTCTTCTGTAAGTGTATCACCAGAAATACAATATATATGCAATTTACCATCCTGTCCACCAATAATAGCTTCACTTCGATCAGGAGAGACAGCAGATGCTGTCACGACAAACCCAAGATTAATGGTTGACACAATTTTTGTACCACGTAGCATGACAACTCCTGAATCAACTGAAACCAGAGCAAGTTCAGGAGATAGAAGTGCAACACTCAAGTCCTTTGGTTGACTTCCTATATCAATGGCTTCAGCATCTCCACAATGATCTCCATGAAAAGAAGCTCGCCATATCTGGGTAGCCAGGAGAGAGTTATGAAGAGATAAGAGAAAAAATAAAAAGTTGCAAAATGCTCCAATGAACTTCATTCAACCCACATCATGAATGCAATACTGAAGATGCCTTAGAAATTTGGCCCATCCATAATTTACACCCAAAAATTAGTTTAATGAAGATCTTTATCACATTTATTAGTAGATTACTCAAGTCAAATTGCTTCTCAGATTCATTGAATGGCTTCAAGCCAATGCATACAAGAATACCACAATGTACAATATAATCCAGAAAACAATTTCACACAAAAAAAGTTTTAAAAAAAATAACATGGATACTGATCAGTGCCCTAAATTGTTTTTTTTCTAGGTGATGTCAAGGTTGAGATTACTAAGAATGCCAAACTATAATATCTCCACATTAATACAATAATTGTTAAAGTTTCCAATTAGTGATCTCAAAGACTTTGGCCCTGTTTGGATAATTAACATTCTCATAGTAGCTTAAGAAAATAAGCAAAACACACACCTTATTATCGAATCCAGATGTAATAATCTCTTCTTCTACAGCTGCTAAGTATTTGATTTGAGAGTTCTCCTTTCTTTGTAATTTACCACTATATCCAATCCCTTGTATCCACTTGAATATTAGACCATCATAACTGCTGGACAAGATGACTGTAGGGTGGCTTCGAAGAGCAGTTAAGGAGGATACATTTTTCATATGACCAGATAAGGTTGTTGGGGCTTTATCAAGATCACTTGCTAAAAATATAGATATTACTCCACCAAGAGAAACAGTGACAAGATGATCATTCAGCCATAGACACCCAACTAGCATATCTTCAACTCCACCTGAGCCAGGGCAAGTCAATGTTTTTTTCACCTTTCCAATACTGTCCTCAGATATGTCCCATACTTTTGCTGACTTGTCCGCAGATACAGTAAGAACCTAAACATAACATTAAACTCAAGATCATATTGTCACTACTCAACAAGCATTACTTGGAAGGGGAGGAAAAAGATTTACATAAAGAATACTTGTACAAAAGCACTGAGGAAAAGCATTAAGAATTATTAAACATATACCAGTTCATTTATAATTCTAAAAGTTCAACCATCATCAGAATTTTATTAATTAAATTAAACAAAGTATAGCCATGCCTAAGGTCTAATTTTCCAGCAAAAAGTATTCTAAAATCTAAACTTGTATGACAACATCAAGAATTAAAATTCCAAATATCAATTAACTTCAAATATAGGCCTCAAATTAAATATTTATCTTTTGTAACTTGATAGAATATTTTTTCCAAGACAAGGTAAGAAAACTCCACTGAAATTGGCATCTGCTTCATATTGGAAAAGTCAAAGACTATGCTTTAACTGAATGCATAATAAATTGTCTGAAATTTTTTACCAGAAAAAAGAATGTGTGAAATACGTTGTTGGTTCATGAGTGCTACTTTATTATATGTTTCTTAATTTATCATGAAAAAAAAAAAGAATGCAATTATTCTAGAATGTGATATGAAAGTATGAGTGAAGAATTTAGTAACATGTTAATGTTTAAAGGACAATAAATTAACTAAAGAACAGCATGTATAAAAAATAACCAAAAAAAAAAAGGCAAAGAAAGAAAAAGAAAATGGACGAAAAGAGGGAAGCAGTGGATTTGAAAAGCAAGGTTCCTCCTCTAATTTATTCCTATCCATAGAATATCATCCCCAGTAACCCTTTCAAAATCTGAATTTAAGTAAATCTGTTTGATTGTGTTTTGTATTCTATACTATATTATGTCAAACCCAGACTTTTCTGTAATATTACTGATGTGCTCAGTATGCCAGGGGATACGAGTCTTTTCCAGAATCCATATATAGAAATGTGCTCACTTGTTTGCCATCAGGACTCCAGCTAACAGCATAGATACTGCCAGTATGGGCACCTTCAGAAGACAGCTCACCAATCTTCTCTCCACTCTTTCCATCATATATAATACCCTTTTTGTCAGAGCTAACACTTAAAAATTTACCTCCATCTGGAGAATATCTTACACAATTAACAAAATTTGAATGATCCCTGCACATTAAAAACTGAATCACTGTGAGTGCCGTTATTTGACAATTTTAATGCATTTGGTGAAAGACACCAAACTACCAAAGAAAAGATGAATTTGATGAAAAAAAGGGAACAGAGACACTCAAAGTTAAAAATGTTCACAAATATTTCAAAATCACTTTCTGATTTGAAGATCTAACTATTTGAACATTTTTTAATTTTATTAAAAAAAGGATTAAAAATTACGCCCATACACAACGATGGTCTTGGGTTCTCCATAAAAAGTATTTTATGTAGAAAACTATATTGTATCCCTTGACCAACAAGTTCCTTTTTCTTTTACTTTAAGAACTCGAACTGGCAATTACCAATAAAAGTCAGAGAAAAGTGTATGACTAGAAGGGTTGAAATAAAGTCTTTTCATCTCACAGAAAATGAGGCAAAATTTTATGGCTTATTAATATGTTTTGTTGGAAGAATGCTCCCATTTCAAGGTAAAAGTCCTTTTTTTTTCCCACAAAAAATTATAGCAACAAACCCAGTAGGTAAGGTATGCCAGGTTGGTCAGTTGATGGAGAAAAATATAATGAGTACAGAGCAGATACTACACATTTAAACATAGTCCAAAGAGAGGATGTGAGGACCTCAAATCAGAATAATGTACAGCAACACCATTAAGTTTATCATAGTATACCTGCGAGATAGCTTAAATCTGAATGGTGGCCCTTCATAAAAGTTCAAAAGAAAATCCTCTCCACATGTGACAATGCGATAAGGTCTTGTTGGCTTATAAGCACAACTTAAAACTCGCCTTGAATGGCCATCAAATTCACCAACATTTGTGCCTGAATCCCACCTATTCATTGTAGAGTTGATTAAAGTGTAATATGGAAGCAGATACAACAAAAAGCATTTTTTAACTCGCCTTAACCCAACTGCTAGGGCTGTAAGCAGTAAGAATAGAATGAAAACTATGAATGCGTAAATGACAGGTGATTTCATATATTATGCTAAGCAGCCCTAATGACAATGATGCTTAAATATGAAAACTGAAATATTTGCAGAGTTTCTCACACACTCAGAGAAAGAATAGGCCAAAAATGCTTACAGATATGGGAATATACATATGAGAGCGTTAAAAGTAGAACCACTAATAAATCATGTCAAGGTTGACAGGTTGAGAAACAATTTCATGTCATTTTAAAATGAAAAGAACCAGTAGTTTAATTTCTGCACTTGCTTCTGAGTATTAGGTGTACTCTTTATGGTTTAAATCTGATTTGTCTCAGGTGCTTATCTGTCCGGTGCAACCTTTATTGTCTCTCTTTCTATAGAATAAATTACATAAATTAATTTGAAAAGTTCACATATAAGTGATCCTTATAGTCTCCATAGCTGCAAGACATATAACCGAATAGACAAATGCAACAGTCAACTGTGTACAGGGCAACTAATGACCTATTTGTTGTCTGAGAATTCCCAGAACATTCTTTAGTTCGTATATGCTTCAAAAGCATTCTAATGAAGGTAGTAACTTTGGTTTTAAGGAGAATGCTAATATTACAAGGTCTGTAGAAACATTTCATGTTTGTTGCCACTTGCCATCTAATATTTCTACAAGCCTCGGTATACTTATGCTATTCCACCGTGAATACTGAATGAAGCAAATGGTAAACAATCTTTAGTGTTTAAACTTTGGAGCATTTTCCAAAATGTCGTACCATCACAAGGAAAATTAATTGACTACCATTTCGGTTGAATACAGGAGATCGCAACAAACCACATGAATCAGTTTCTCAGAAACCCAGTGCAATAATATCTAATCCCAATAGCTTCCCACTAAGAAATACACATCAGATTCTCACTGCCAGTATTTTTCTAGCATTAGAAAAACAGAGGAAAACAGAATATACTCACATAAAAGCGCGTACTAAGGACTTCCCTTTGCCTTCACCACAAGCCACGATTCTCAGACCGTCCGGGGACCATTGCAGATCATCGATCCGACCCGACAACACCTTGAACTCCTTCTTCAGAACGAAGTCATTGCGGGTCCCCCAAATCCTCACCGTGCCAGATACATCAGCTGATGCGATCCACTCACCATTGGGGGAATACCGAGCCACAGTGGCCGGGTACGCGTGCTCCCCGTACACCGATACCTGAAGGGGTTTGTCGAGGTTCATGAGGATGACCGATCTGCCATTGGTATAAACAATGGAATTGGATTTGGAGTCGCCGGAAATTAGAATCCCACGGCCTCGCTCCGTAGATGGCATGCAGGCATAGGTCTCAACAAGTTGAGGCATCTTCTGGAAGGATCCGATGACTTGAAGTTCTTGCTTTAACTAGTAAAGTGGGATTTTAGAGAAGGGGAAAGTAGACTTTTTGAGAGCTGGAAATGCGAGGGCGAAGAGTGAGGAATTTCAAAGGATTTGGGCTTTTATATGGGGCTCGACCGATGCCTTGACTCTGGACAGCGTGATGGCTTAGACAGAAAGTGGAGGAGGATCCAAAATTAACATCTTCTCCTAGATAATCTGACGAAGTTGATAGATAACAAAATTTCTAAGACTTCATCATTTATTGTTATTATTATTTTAAAATGAAATTTTATTAAAAAAAAAAGGAATATTTACTTACAAATCAATATTAATTGTACAATTTTTTTTCATAATTTATATAATTAGTTATTTATAAACTCAATTATCTTTATTTAAATATTTATTAAACAAAATTTAATTAGATGCATTGATACACATAACATTGCTTTACTTTAACACTGTTCTTAAATGTGCCTTTTGACGATTTTAGAAAAAGTAACTAAGAATTCTTAAAAGTGTGATTCAAAGTATGTCATTATTCCAATTTCAGCGAATCTCAAACCATCCCAAAGTTTAGGGTTGTTCGGTAAAAGTAAAATTTTTTGCTTTTGAAAAATATAATTTATAAAAATAATAATTATTAAAAATATATAAAATATATTTAATTAGTACCTCAAATGAACAAATGGTTCGTGAAAATTATAGTTAAAAAAAAAATCGAATGGGATTGGGCGATTTAATAGAAAATTTGATAAACTGGCAAAGTCACCAATCCGATTACATTCCTTAATCAGGTGAGTCGAAAAATTGGACAAACTTGATGAAGAATCAGTTTAAACCGAGCAATTCTATGAGAAAATCAATCATGACTTAAATGTTGAACCGGATCAAGGCTCGAGCCACTTTGAAATTCTTCAAAAAAATACCTTCCTCCAGACTCAAACACAAGTTCTAACATTGGAAAGACAAACATTAACCATCGCACCAAAAAATAAAAAACTTAAAGCCAATCGGTGTACCAAAAATAAAATAAAATGTACATGAAAAGCAAAAGCTAGAAGAGCTTATTCCTGGATGGACTAGTGCGTAACACCTAAGCTTTGAGCACCACCTCTTGCGTCAGATTTTCTCATTCAATTTTTTATTTTTATTTTTTACCCATTTGAAGTAGTTTAAATTAAATTTAAAGCCAGAATCAGAGTGTGAGTTTAACTAGCCAATTTCTTACTCCCCCGGCCACTTGCTCTACCCAAAGTTAAATTAATGTTAGTTCACTCTGCTTGATATTACAAGATTACGAATTAAATCAACTCCACTTTATCAATCCTCAATGGCTATTTTCCGAAGCCGAATGTGCTACGTCTAAAGATGTATATAAGCATGCAAATTTTCAATTAATGTTTCATTAATTATGTTGTTGTTTAAATTTGAGTTTAGAATGTGTTTGAGAAATTTAATAAATTAATTTATAATTTATTTGATGAATTTATAAATTTATTTTATCAAATTAAAAATATTTAGTAAATTAATTTATTTGAATAATTTAAATTAATTAAAACTTTATAAATTATACTCTACTTTAAATAATACATAATTTATAAATTTTTAATTATTTTTTAAATTTTAAATTAACTTATAAATTATTTTTGTCAAATAAAATTTTAATCTTAGAAGTTTTTTTAATATTTATATATAATAAAAAAATTAATCAAATTGTAAATAATTCTTTTTCAACTTTGACGGATCAAAAAATAACCTCTTGTATATATGCAGAGTAAAATTAAATAACATAAATTCATAAAAAAAAAAAAAATTGAAAGAGATTTTATATAAGAGTTTACTTGTTTGAATGAAATTGTATCAAATTATAATTTTTTAAATAAATAGAATGAATTATTCGTGAGGGAATATTTTAACCTTACTCATCAACATGCAAAGTGGAGGAATGAATAGAACCATACGTATGAAAAGTAAAGAAAAGCCTGATTATAGTCGGCGGAAAGAAAGGAAATTGTCCAAACTCCACACGTGTAAGGCAACTAGTATTCAAAGAATTTATGGGGTTGATGTCCATATCTAGCCCAACAAGGTTAAGTGCACACCTCTTCAACGCCCCGTTTTTGTCGTTCTCGGCTACAGCACCATCAATCAACAACCATTCCAACTCCAATTCCCCTACATTCAACCTCCTAAATAAACTGCATTTCATCATGTTGTAAGATCCGGGTCTCTTATATTAGGGTGTGTGCCCTCATGAACTTTGGGGCCTCTATATCTCACTTTTACGGTTTGGGTTGAATGAGGAAGCCAAGGTGCGAGAAGAAAGAAACCAAGAAAGGGTCGTGGTCCGAGCAAGAGGACCAGAAACTCATAGACTACATACAAAAACATGGTGAAGGCTGCTGGGCTTCCCTTCCTCAGGCTGCAGGTTCTGCTTTGATTTTTCTACATTTTTGGCTTTAATACCAATACCGTCAATCAAAATATAAGCAAGTTCTTATGTATATTGGAATTGGACGATCAGGGTTGCGTCGCTGTGGGAAAAGCTGCCGTTTAAGATGGTTAAACTATCTAAGGCCTGACCTTAAACGTGGAGGCTTTGGACAAGATGAAGAGGACTTAATCATCAGGCTTCATGCTCTTCTTGGCAACCGGTCTCTCTATTATTACTTCTTATATCATCATCCCTCCCTACCATAAATATATAAACAACTTGATTGTTTCACTTCCTTTTGCTCTTAATGTTGATGGGGTATGATGATTTATTTCAGGTGGTCACTTATAGCTGGAAGACTACCAGGAAGGACAGATAATGAGGTCAAGAATTACTGGAATTCCCATATAAGAAAAAAGCTAATAGATCCCAATCATGTTGGTGGGTTTAAAGGCTCTGCAGTTGGAACTGGAAAATCGTTTGCCTCTAAGGATGATGATGAGACTAATTGTAAGCACCAAGAGCAGCGAAACTGCAACATCAACGGTTTGCCTGACTTGAATCTTGATCTTGCACTCAGTACATACTCTAGTGAGACAGAAGCTTGCAAGAATTCCTATCTCCTACCTAACGTTCCCAATGAAAATGAAGGCTAGCTCTTGACTATGATCTCATACTGCAGAATATTAGGATATAGTAGTTAGAGGAGGCCAAGCTTATTTTCATCTCAAAGTGATGCTAGCTGTAATGGGGTAAGTGCTTTTTTTTTTTTTCCCTTGGTAATACAGTCACCGTACTTTTGGGCTTTGTCCTAATTTGATCACTTTTCGAAAGATTTTACATTCTCACACATCACTTGGTACTTTTAAAATTTTGATGTCAAAATGCTTCCTGAAAAATCAAACCCATGTTGTGTACGTGCTATCTATATATATTTGCTGTGTAGGTTAGGCTGGATATATAGTCATCTCCAAGTAAATGTCTCATCTAATATTAATTACTCATGGCACAGTGGAGCCGACACCTTTATTTTAGGAAAGCCAAAGACACATCAACGGTTGCCATGAATTAAACATTTGAGGTACTCGCTAGTTCGACTATGAAACGCAACACAAAAGGTTGTCCCTATTCTGATTTTTATTTGGGTTGATTTTTTTCTTTTTCCTTTTTGGGGCTGTACAGCAGGGTTCCAATATAGTACGTATACCCAACACGCCCGAAACCCTTTTGACAACAGTTAGTTTTCAGTTTTAGGAATTCTAAGCGCATGCACGAACGATCGATTATGATGCAGGACTGCAAGCGATTTAGACGCTTACGTATCTGTTTTTGTCTTTGTATCAGTAGCCATAGTTTTCCTCTAGGTAAAGTTCAGACGATTTTCTCTGGAGTTCTAAAACTTTTGCAAATCTTATTAGATCTTTAAGTGTTTAAGGGTCATTAAATTTGTCGTGTGCTCTTCTAAAAGAAGGCTAGTGATTATTCATTTTAACTTCCTTAGGAAAAAAACCAAGTTTGAAAAAGAAAACAGAGACAAAGTCAAATGTCATTGAGCCATTAATTGGCGTATCCATGCACGCACCGAAAAGATATCGAAAGAATTTTCAGACCTTAATTCCCCATCCTTATCTCAGGCTTACTTGTACGTGTGAGAAAATATTTAGTAAAAAGCTGAAACTGGGGATAGTGGAAGGTGGACTGCTTTGAAACTTTGGGATACTGATTATCATCGTACACTAAATTTGTCGCAGGAAAAAAAAAAAGGTTAAAAATTATGAGATGCGCCCTGTTTTATTTTATTTTCTCACGTTTTTCTTCTAAGTATCAAAGATTGAAAATCAATTTCGCTTCTACTTTTTCTCCTTCCCTTTCAAACCTAATATGTTATAGATGGAAAATGAAGTGGAGTTTCATGGAATATTCAAGACCGCCGTAGAGAAGAGTGCTATATCCAGGATGAGCTTCCAAATCTAACGGTCAACTAAGAAGATGTGATTTTTGAGCTTCCATCGTTGACAAAAGACTTTTCCCACCCTTATTTACTAGACGAGACCACAACCAATTACATAGCCTTAATAACTAATTAAAGCCAAGTCTACTCGAGATTCTCAATATGTCACCATCCTTTTGACCTAAAAAAGAGAGTTGGCGTGGTTGGGAATGAAACTTGGGAAAAACCCCTATACAGCTGGTATGTTTTCTCCCTAATAATCTAACCTACGCAAACGCAAGGCTCTTAACCTTGTGGTCGTGAGTTTGAGCCCCACGGTGGGCGATGTTAGCTTGGTTTTATATCTTTCTCATATTTTACATACCAATTTTGGATTTTTTTTTGGGCTTCCTTGGGCCTTGCCATTCAGACTTGTTCAACGATAATTAGGTCAGTAAAACAAGAAGAAAAATAAAAATCATCGATCGTGATATTTTTTAAATGAACATATAAGTGATTTTATTTCGTGAAGGTAAAAATAAAAGAAGAACTCTTTAACACATAAGAAAATTCTAAAGTATCCAATTAATTTTACAAAACTTCACTGAAAATGTCAAAAAGTGACTGATTAATAAAAAAATTAAAATGTATTTTTTTGTGGAGACCCCAAAATTTTATGTGACAATATGGAAAGGCTTGTTAATTTTTAATACTTTATTGCAATTGTTTACGGTATAATTATTATAAGATTGAAGTTTTTAACTCCTTTTGCGTCAAACGATGTCTTCTCTAACGAATTTGACGTGCTTTTTTAGATTTAATTTTTTTAATTTTCGTCATTACAGGTAGCAAAAGAAACGAAAAAACTAAGAAAGAAAAAAAAAGAAAAGGAAAGAAGGACTATCTGTGTAATCACACTCTCGCTGACATCCAATTTTTGAAACCTGGACCTCATCCGTCATAAATTCAACTGTACCTTTAAAGGGGACATGAATGTATCCCATCATTAATATTTTGTCTATCCTTTCCTTGTCGCCGCAGCAACAAACCCTAGCCTTAGCATCTTTAGGAGGGGCGCTGCCATGCTACATGGCAGTTTCCTTTTTTTTTTTTTTTTTTTTATGTTAAAAAAATTTTGTAAAATTTTTTTTCTTCTTCCTTTAAATAAAATCTTTTATCTTTTCATAAAATTTTTGTTCAGAACTTCAAAGTAATATATCTATTTTTATCAAAATATATAATATTAAATTTATATCTATCATTTTAATTTTAAATTTAAATAAAAAAAATTAAATTTATAATACAATAATTACAATTTAATAAAAAAAAATTTATAAAAAATTAAATATGTATTGTCTTTTTAAATATTTTTTTAATTTGTATTAATTATATTTTTAAAATTTAAAATATAATATTTAATAAATTAAAATTTAAAATATATATTATTTTTTAAATTATAGTATTATTTTTTTATTTTATATTCATAAAAATTATAAAATTTATCTATGTTGACTTTAATATCTATCATATTATTTATTTTGTGTGATTGTTATTTTTTCATTTGTCTTAAAATAAAATAAAAAAAGAATGTATCCCATCCAAGTTAACAGCTGGAGCATTCATTCTAATTTTGGGGAAAATAAACGATACAGCAAATTCAGTTGAATAAGAAAAAGAGGAAATGGGGGTTAGTCATTTTAGTGGGTACAGCATAAAAGAAGAAAGAAGGGGGAGGGAGTTGGATGTCTTTTTCGGAAGTTAATATACAAAACCCCCCCCCCCCCCCCGGGGGATGATAAAAGCAGGGATCCGATCAAAATAAGTAAAGCGAGATTCTCGCTTCTCGCGTGGAGGCAGGCGATGGATGTATTTCCCCGATCTTTTGTGTGTGGTGATATATAGGATAAGGGGACTATGCTCTCTCTCTCTCATAGCTAGCTGGGTGATCTTTGTTTCATTGTCTGTTCGGCCGTAAATTCCTACTCCTCCTTCCTTCTCCTTTCAATATTCGTGCTTTCTTTTCTCCCATCTTCGTGTTTCCTTCCAATTAAGGTGGTGGGAATTTAGGGTCGAACAGCCAATGAAACTCAGGTCGCAACTCTCTCAACACCAACTTCCTCGCTCTGCCGCAAAACTGCCATATATCCATTATAAGGTACATACTTTACTTTTTCTTCTGGATGATTTCTTAGAAAGTATTTATAATTAATTATTAACGCACTCTCTCTATTATTTTTCCTCAAAATGCCACCCTTCTAATCTAAAACCACCGCACCCTTTCATCTTATGTGGTTTTAATTGAATGCTTCTATTCTATCATATACTCGCCGTTGTTTTAGATTATGCAAATATTGGATATATTTTTTTTTTAAAAATGGCTTTATTACCAAACATTAATCCACCACTTTCCGCTTAATTTGCAGCGTTTAATTTATAAGTAGATCTATGTGTTCCTTTTCGTTTTGATTCTCACGTGCCGCGCGAACGTTATCCACCCCTTGTTTTTATGCTTTGTGAAACTTATCCTTATCCGAAATATCATATTTACTGTTATTTTATTTTTAAATAAAAAAAAACTATTGAACTTCAAGCACATGTGAATAAAAAGAAATATATATATAGTATATTATAAAGAATAAAATGTAAATTGATAATCACGTAATCGTTAATGAGAAATTTTAAAAAATATTATTTTCACATATTTATAAATAATTGTCAAATTACTCTTATATATGCTATGAATTTTTAAATTATTAATATTATTATCAACAATAATTTATTACGTGTTTTATTCTTAAAAATTTTTCACTTTAAAGTTTTTCCTTTTTTTTTCCCAAATTGCTAACGTGGGATCTGAAGGAACACTCTGTTCTTGGTCCCAATATTATTTCCATTTTTGGTAAATGGTGATTGGCATAGCTACAGATAGCGCTAATTAAAGGACGGAATGGCATCTTGCACTTTAAAGTTCTTCCCTTTTTTTAATTTTTTTGCCAAATTGCTAACATGGGTTCTGAAGCGATACTCTCGGTTCTTGGTCCCCATTTTCTGTCCACTCATTTTTGGTAAATGGTTGTCGGCAAAGCTGCGGATAGCGCAAATTATGGGACCGGATGCCAATAATATGAAGATATATATAACCTTTATTTTTTATTCTTTTCATTTTTAATACTCTGACAATTCTAGTTTTCTTTCGGGTCAGATTGTTTTTTTCATAATCATTCTGCCTCGCTCTGAGCGTGTACTTTTTTATTTTTTTTAAAAATTGATTTTAACGCTAATTTTTATTTTAAAATAAATAAATGACATTCATTGTATCTTAAAAAAAAATCAACTTATTTATTTTTGAGAATATTAATATATGTTTTAGAATTTACTCTGTTGAAAAACAAATTATGTTTACTTAAATTTTTAAGATTAGGTGCCCATTAAAAGTCATTTCGAACAAAAACTATTGAGATTAAATATTTACAAAATAATTAAGGAATTATAGTCAAACTCTCTCTTAAGACTTATAAATGACTATATTAACAAAAAATTAAATTAATTAATTAATAATTACAAATAAAACTGTAAGGTCTACTTTATTTATTGAAAATAATTTGATGGTGAAAAATAGATTTTTTTTTTGCTCCCTCCTCTTCCCTGTGCTTTCTTGCTCCACCAATCTGAAAAATAGATTTTGCCATTATTTACCCAAGTCCTTAATAGCTCCACAATACTATCCTTGCAATCCCCTCTGCTTCACCGAAAGCCAACATCTAGCAACCGGGGACGAATTGGTGTGATCTTTCTCTCTTTATGGCTACTACAAAGAGGAAGAGGAATCCCTGATCTAAAGGATAGGAAATGGACTACTCACTAAGTATAAACCAAAAGATGCTTTAAGCAAAAGAAAGATATCTGAAATCGATATAGAGAGAAGAAGAATGTA
Source organism: Gleditsia sinensis (assembly GCA_037074535.1). NCBI lineage: Eukaryota > Viridiplantae > Streptophyta > Magnoliopsida > Fabales > Fabaceae > Gleditsia > Gleditsia sinensis. The sequence goes on along the minus strand of CM073474.1, from coordinate 31,999,006 downwards.
GTATTTGCATGGAGATGAACAACAAGGTTGTATTTGCCCAAATGCAATCACTCGATGTGCATGAAATGCTGCCGAGACTGGCGTCGCAATTTTGCACTTTCTTTTGGGGTAGTTTAAGTTAACTCATATTACCTTTGGGTCTACGGTGGAGCAATTTGGGAATTTGAATTGGGGTAACTTTGATTTACAAATATTGGGGATAGAGGAGAGTGAAAAATCTCATGCTGGTGTATATATTTCAGTTGTGCTAGATCTGCACATATTTTACCAATTCAATATAATTTAAAATATGTTTAAGAGTATTTTAAGGGTAATAATTTAACCTTATTTCAAAATTGATTAAAATTTTAAAAAAAATGGCTTCTTAAAAGAAAAAGTCATTTTCCAGGAGCTGAAATGGGCATCAAAAAGGAGTACGAGAATGCACAGGCCCATCAATCAAGTTAAGCCCGCTCTCGGAGGGAAGAAGCTCAATTATAAAGCTGACTATTGTAAATACTCTACAGATAAGCATTCTCATATATATGCAGACTTTCAATTGGGGCCAATGGCCCAATAATGAGACAAAAAAGTAAAGCAGGCCCCTGCTCTTTATAGTACGTTATGCCAAAATTTATATTGTTCACAATATTTAGGAGTTTGGACATGTTTGTTTATTGCATTTCACCCCCTCTTTAACAAAAGAATCTATTAGAGCAAATAAAATTTGTCTTTCAGGATACAACGCCAAAAAACATTACTATATTGGCTACTGTGAGGACTGAATTGAAAAGATTTAATAAGGCAGGGGAGAATTATTGATATCGATAACTAGGTACATAGAAATTGAAATGTAAGGTAATAGAGAGATTGACTGGTAAGAGTAGTAATGTCTGATAGAGTAAGAGTGTAAACTCAATTAGCAGCGTGTCTGCGAGCGACGAAGTAGAGAGCGGCGACAGGAGGGCCAAGATCCAATTCCCTGGCGTAGAGGCGAGTGGTGAAATGATTTCGAGTTGACGGCTCCTCCGGCACTACACGTAACAGTGGCCCATTCTGTTCAAACAGCACCATTACGTAACGATGGATTCCCGTACTTGCACCTGGATCTGGCCCCTGGTACTCCACTATTTCTCTTCCTGCATTAATAAATATAATTCATCTGAGATCCATCGTCAACGACAAACATCAACATTCTGCTCGGTTAGTTACCTCTGTTCCAGTTGCTCTCCCCAGGTATGTCAACCACGACCCTGCAGGAAACAAGATTTATATCGTTAATTAGTTTCACAAAGATCAAAAAACAAAAAAAGAAATCAAGAATCACTAACCAATGTAAATATTCTTTCAGTGTAGGTCTACTGGCGCGGGGTGCGTCTGGTTCCACCATCAACTGCATGCGCATGCGTAATTATATATGGATATATAGTCCACAAAAACAGAAGGGAAAAAAAAAAGTAATTGGAAGAAAGAGATCAAGAGAGGTTACAAGGGTGTACAAACGATACGCCAATCCGGTGATGGTTACCATTGGGGGGAAAATAGCCATAGAGGGCCTCACGTCGCTGCCATTAATGAGACGCATTTCTCCAAACTGCACAGACATGGCTACGGTGGGATCAAACGGGTCAACAACGTCCTCGATCATTCGGCTCACGTGGGGATGCATCGCTATTCACTATTGACTAGCAACAGCAAGAGAAAGCAAGACTTGGTGTCACTGTGAGCGGGGTTTCAAATTCCATGTGGGTCAGGGGAGCTACCACCTCTTATGGTTTATATACCAGCGTAGCGGGAAAGAGGCATTCTTGGATACTCACCCCTCTACTGACCTGTCCAATCAATCGCTGCCACATATAACCGAATGGAAAGAGAGTAGCAAGGTGCACATTACAATGGTGGGCTATGCACCAAATGATCACACCCTCTTTTGTAACTCCCTAAAGGCGGTTGAGTCTGTTAAAAAGTATGGTTTAACCGGATTCTAGTTAGTTATGACAATGAAGGAAGGATTATTTACTTTACTGGATTAAGCAAGCAACGACCACGTGACGTCACGTGTCTCCATAATAAAAACCTCAATGCTATATTATCATTGATATTTTTAGGTTGAAAGATGAATGAGTTAATTCTAATTAAGATTTACATTAACTTAATTATATATATATATATACACCAAAATATAACTTGGTTATATGTATTTTATAAAGAAAACTGACTAAAAAATCTCTCATTTTCATCAACGCTTTGTGATAAATGCATTAATGCACTGGGGGATTAATCATTGACATTAATTTATTGGGTGATTGGTTAACAGCCCAAAATAACAGGCATATACAGTTCTCTACGCTGGTGTTGGATGTGAATGAGAGAGACATGACTCGAACAAACTAAGAAAAGAGTGAATAAGATTTTACTCGTGCATAAACAAACTAGAGAAGAAGAACGTTCAAAAGAATCTACCAAGTTTATTACAAGAATAACTTTGAGACGCTAATTCTCGAGGGAATAAGATTTTATTTACATACCACTTCTTTCTTCTTCTATCTCTCTTTTTATATTTCTGTTAGTCATCGCAGATCAGAAATTCCATATGAGCATATGATTGTGGGTTAAGCTTCGGGTTTTATTTTAAATAAAATGCCATCTCTTTAAATTCAGATTCTTTTATTTTAAATCAATTTTTAATAATTCAAACTATATTTAATTTAAAAATAATAAATCTAGAAGCCACGAACGCACAGAATATTAACTCATACAAACCTTTTTTATCTACCTATTTCAAATATATTGGGATGACCTTACGATGACATTCAGAGCTTTTCCTATCAGCTTCATTTTAGATTTTTTATTGTCATGTCATATTTTCTCCACTTTTTTTTTTTGTTGGGTCCTATTTTGAATTTTCTTCAAGTTGAACTAGTGATGCGTCCTCGTCCTCTTTGGAATAATTCAGCTTCAGCTGGTAACAACTTATCCAGCCTCACCATTTATAGTGTAAGACAACAGAAGACATCAATTTTCTGGTGAAGTTGACGTTCCATGAATAATAGCCCGTGAAGCTCACAACTGTCTCAGTATAACGCCACCCAACAAGTTACACTGCACCCAATTTTTGTCCCTCCAAAACAAAGCACCTGTCCTTATTAGCACATGCTAACGCTGGCCCCACCAAAATAAAATCTTCCATATATTCTAAATAATATAGCTAAGAAAAAAAATTACAATTCCAAGTCGCCCGAGAAATCAAAAGCACATCAAGCACCAAAACAGAGATTTAAATCTGCACAAAGTCATGGTTGACATTAATTTTGTTTGCTCTAATCTGAGTTAGGTGGATAGTACAGTAAGATGCATATGTAGCAGCAAACAAAGTAGTGACAAGCAAAGAAAGATGGGTGCTTGAAGGCTGATTGATGAAGAGTGATCAGAGAATTCAGAGGAATCAACAGCTAAAGGCATTCCATCACTGTTTAGAGCGCAGGATTTTGGGTCAGAGCCATCTGTACTCAGCATCAAAGCACGTAGAACCCCAGAGACAGTATGGATATAAGCTGATCGGTTCTTGGCCAGAAGCCATGTTAAGCCCATGAGCTGACAATCTTTGTTGTGAATCTTGGTGGTCCTGTCTTGTGATTTGCTTGAATTCGAAGTCTTCTTGTTAAGCTGCGTAGAAGTAACTTCTCAATTAGAATATCAAACAGAAGTGACACATGATTGGGGAGGATAAAGACGTTTGGTACATCAAAGTTTGTTAAATTGCATCTTGGTTGGTGTAACATCCACTCATAGAAAAATGGTCAAGGCTGCACATCATGGATAAGTACGTTTTAAAGAATGCATAGGACAGGTGAATTTCAGCCAACTAAATAGCGTTATTACAAGGATGGAGGCGTTCATAATCAAGGATTTAACAGTGACATTATGCATGATTAGTCTGTATTCTAGTGAAGCAAGAATCCATAAGAATATTTTTCAAACACCAAAATATTTGAAACGCACTAAATAAAATCCAAAATAGGCAACGAGACAGAATGTTTAAATTAAAATTTACAAATCAAAAACAGGAATAACAGATCCAAAAGAATCCACAGATGTAGTCGTGTCATCTAATGCTCGTAACTCTGCTTACTTGGAAAAGCAAATCTAACTAATGTCAGGCAATAAGATGAATATTTCAGAAGAATCAGATAAATAATCAGATTTCTGTTGCATCCATTTGCAAGGTGCCATGTGCAGACAGAAATTTTGGATTAAAAGAACACTACAAGCCATCATTTATAGCTGGGGAGGCTAAGAAGAACACCAAAATAAGCTCATTTGTTTATTCTGTCTTTTGCATTTAACAACTAAGCTCATTTGTCATAATAAAAACTTAATCTTATTTTACCAGAATATGCTTGAAAATTATTACTCAATCAAGGTTAAAAGGAAAGGGGGGGGGGGGGAAGAGAATTAGCTAATAGGACTGCCAACTCAAATGTCTCATTATCAAGACTCTAACGGACCAACATAGCAACTATTTCGTTTCTTTGGTAAGTAACCAGCATGTGGTTAATCAGTTATAGATATGATTATGATTTCTTAAAACCTTAACATTATGGTATTTGAGTCATTTGATAGCACAATTTCTTTTTTTTACTTATTCTGCAGTGATTTGCTATAAACAGTACCATTATCGGTACTGTTCAAGTTCGTGAACCACACAAGCTCTGAAGGCGCGTAAAGGATTGTGCCAAATTGTAGAAAGTAACCAGCATCCGAAGTGAACGAAGGCAAAAGATAACTTTCCCAATTACAAAGCATGAAGAAGATGAAGATGAAATCTTGATCACCTTCTTCAATTTTCAACAAGATCCATCAAATTTTAAGTCACAAGTACTAGGCAATGCTAAAGCAGAGAACAGGAAATCAAAATATAGAGATAAAAGAAAATCCCGTTGAGGAGAGCTCACCTGATAGAGGCTGTTTAAGCACTTAGAGCACCCACCCAGACCTGGAAATTTATCGACATTGGCGCTGCTGCTCAAGCAATTTCTCTCTAACATTTTCACACTTTCATCCTCAACAACTTTCCCATTTTGGGTAACGGAAAATGCCTCGGGGCAGCTCAAGGGGTGTAGCCTTATGCCACAATAGCAGTACACCACATCACAAGTTTCATTCGGCTGAATTAGATCAATTCCTTTCACTTTCAAAGCCTTCCCTAAGTCACTCACACAAGTCTCTGAATCATCTGGTAGCAATGGCATGTCATACGATGTGGGATGACCCTGTGATCCTTGGCCCATTCCGCCTGCCCTGCCAAGCGCGGTGGCAGAGTAGGCGGAGTACAGCCACGCCGCCAACACGGGGCAGCACCGGCTACGGTGGAGCTCCCCATCTGCATCATCTTTTGCGGCGCCACATGCACCTTTTACCCCCTGAAATAACTCGTCAGAGAGGTTCAGAGGGCACCCAGCGACATCAGATTGTTCTGGAAATGCAGGGATTGTTGCTGGGGGAGCTGGGTTTGTGAAAATTGGCTGAACGGCTGCTGCATCCGGGTCAGGTAAACACAGAAAGCAGGGTAAGAGAATGCAGAAGAAGAGAAGGGTAGTGAAGAGTGGTGAGGAAGGAGGCAATGGCATAATGTTGAAGAAATGAGATGGAGAAGTGGGGTTGTTTCTGCAACCAAAAAGGAGAATATGGGTAGTATCAAGTATGGGCGTGTTAGGGTGTTGGGTTGGAAGAAGAGGAAAGGCAAAGAAAATAAAGGGGAAAAGTTGGTGGGGTTATGCAAAGTTTGGCAGTATGCTACCACGGATAGATCTATGCCTAGGATGCTACCAGCAACCTCTATAAAATTTGTTAGAGGGGCTTAGCAAAATAGATCATAATCGAAAATAAATTTTTTTATTAAAGAGATTTTTTAATATATTTTATAAATTGAAAATTTTTTAAATATATTTTTTTATAAAAAATTAATAGATTAACTAATTATAATTAAACATATAATTATATCAAAAAATATATTTAATTAAAAATTATTTTAATTATTAATAATTAATTTTTTCTATAACTTTTATGAACTAAATTTATTTAATAATTTTTCAAGATAAAAGAGAAATAATAATTTACAATCTCAATCTTTGCTTGCAATTAGTTCTTCTCAATTTTTAAATCATTGTAATAATATATCCGTAAGTTTTATTTTGATTGTAATTTTTGTCTGACCTTTTAAATTTTTTGTTAACCATAAGCCGCTAAAAGTTTTTGGGAAAAAAAAAAAAAGATTTGGTCTTCGGATATCTGCTACTCCCTCCGGCGAGCCCCATCTGAACCACGGCGAACCCAACCATCGCGAGTACCCTCTGATTCAGCAAATTCAGCCCGTAACAACGTGTGAATCGGTTGTGATGGCAAAGGATGGGAAGCCATTGTACTGGGGCAGGTCTTGGCCGGTCTCGGAGGAACGAGTAAAGTGGAAGAATGTGTAAAGGTTTGAGGTGTTCCTATGAATTGTTCAGGGTGAGGTGAGACGTAACGATGACGAACATGAAAGTGGACGCTTATAAATTAAGTCTCTGGTAAGCACCTGCTGGATCTCGCCTCGGTAAGGGACATGATGGGGACCAATGTGATAACCACAACCTGCAGAAGGCATGGACTCTGGGGTTATGAAGTTCGAAGAAGCAGAAGAGTTTGCAGGTGGTGATATCTAGCAGTACAGGGTGCAGAATTTGTCAATACATGAGCAACTCCGCTGTTTATTGAATCGAGAAATTTAAGTAGGAAAAGGAAAACGTTTTTGTTTAGTACTTTATCCAATTCACAGCGTCCTCAAAAGTTTTTCTTTTCTTCTCCTTGGAATGCAACACCTACTCATTGTATTGGGATGTCTGGAGGGTGGGGGAAAATTCTTAAATTTTAATAATTTATTGTTCTAACGTTCACAATTAATCCTTTCTCCTTCACCATTTCTGGAGAGGGATGAAACTGAATAAAGACTTTGTCCGCCATACATTATATTATATTTAATTTTAAATAAAGATGCTTCTTGACAGAGACAGGACAATGAATTTCTAAAACACGTTGAAAAATGAAAACTCTCTGCTTTTAGGATTAGGATGGTAAAGAACGGAATTTACACTGGATTGTTTTACCTTTCCATAGGTTATTCAGCTAATAGCACATATAGTATCAATATCAATCGCTAAAACTGAGGAAAACTTGATATTCTGAATTCGATCTCCACCTTCATTTTACTTTTTTGAAAAAAATGGCGAGTCAATTAAAGTAAAAGAAATTTGCAAAAAGGGGTATCAATTCCTCACAGAAAAGCCAAATCAAAAGGCTTTCTAGAAAATCATCTCTTTTATTTTTATTTTTCTTGTTTCCCTCTATGCCTTGGAACCAAGATGTGACTTTGGAAGCACATCACATGGCCTCACTGTCTGTTTTATATTGGACTCTTTCTATTTCTATACAGTTTTAAAAGCTGGCAATTTTATTATTAAAATAGTGAAAGGCCGTGGGATGCCTCAAAAAACAAAAAAATGCTGAGTTTTATATATGCAGTTCGGAGTTTAAATTAAATCAATCTAACGAAAAACTTGGTCTTGGGGTTCATTATTTGAAACATCATTTTTGCTTTTCCAAAAACTGTACTTACCCATATGCCTCATTAATCTAGTTAATGAGTAATAATTTCACTAATTGTTTGAAAATGTAAAAGGATTGTTAATTTGCCCCAGCAACGATGTTCGGCAATGTCATAGGACTTCGAAAAATCTCCCTTGGAAATCCTCATCATTAAATTTAGCACAATACGGAATTCTTCGGGTTGTGTTTGAGCCTTATGATCATGAACAAGACGCAGAAATCTTGAGAATTTCCAATATTTTAAGGTCCAGATTTTATGGCCTGGCTTACGAGGCAGCTTAATAATCACTTCCCCTAATTTTAAAAGTTAAAGTTAGTACCGTATTTGTCTGGCCTTCAATATTTTATGTCTTTAATTTGATGCATAATAGTGTCCCGACAATGCGTAAAATTAATATAAGCTCTTGGACTTTGAGGGGTTAGATGGAATTATGTTGACTGATATACGAAGGCTCAAACCCAGAAATTGAAGCCTCAAGCATTATTTCTGTATACCAGAATTTGCCTTTGGACTTCTATTAATTAACCAAAAAGTGACAAAACAAAAGGGCAGCTGATGAAATTAGGTCGTCATCTATGATGGTCTTTTCTTTGAACATTTTCTTTTCCTTTTATTTCTGCTCTTCCTATAAAATTCTCATAATCTCTTGCTCAGATCTTGTTCTGCAATTTTTTTTTTTTTTTTTGCGTTTTAAGTTTATGACTTTCCAACATTATTATAGGCCAAATCAAAATGTTGTAAAACTGTTATGAAAATTTGAGGAAAAAGAAAGGAGAATCTTTGAACACCATAAAAGTTATTCCTTTACTGGATTCTACTTCTTAATTATGCAAAGGGGTGTAGGCTAGAATCTGTACGATGCGAGGTCCTGCAAATTCCTGTATTCTAAGGATCCATAAGCAAAATCTACTATTATAGTAGGTTTTCTTTTTTTTAAAAAATCATATCTCTCTGACGGGATTTGAGCACCGAGCTGTTGGAGGACTTGCACGCTTTCCAGAAAGCTGCTGAGGAAACTTACGGTGGCAAAGCTAAAGGCTTCACTCAACTCTCTCTCATTATGAAACGTTTATTTCGTCCTCCACCGACTGGGTTTTGTCATGTGAACCCCTTTACTGCATGTTCAGCCTAAAAAAAAAGACCTTTACTGCATGTGGGATCAACATGATTCAATTGAAATTTTTTAATAACACTCCTTTGCACTGTAAGAAGTTAATGAAACACTTACTAAAATGTATGTTTCAAGTTGTGAGGTTCATTTACACATTCATTTTGATGAACTTCAATTAAATCTTTATTCCCTATTCCTTTCAAAGTCTTGTAACAAATAATGGAATATATCGCGTTTCCTTCTTCCGGGGTGCTTAGCTAAGTTAAAAAGTTATGTATGACAAAAGCAAGGGATTGAAACAAGAGTGTCTTTGTGTGTGTGTTTTTGTTTTAATTATAAATGTTTTGAGGTTTGAAAGTAGAAAGTGAAAAAAGAAACAAAGATAAGTATCCAAGCCTTGACGTTAAGTTCACATCAATCTTAGATACTGATATTAATACTTTCTGAAACAGTTTTGTCCACAGCTTTATCTTTTTTGTTTAATTCTGTGAATGATGGCTCCTTATTAGAGAATGGGTCCACCAAGATGATAAGTAACATCAGGCATGATAAAAGCATTGGTGCAAGGAAAAAGTTTTCTTGAATCTAATTTGTACAATAGATGAAAGATACCAATTTCAGACTAATGTGACATTGGAATGTTGGGCTGAAACCTCAAAATCAAAGGAAATATTCATGGGGAGACAATTTACATTGCTTCACTAGAAAAAAGATATTTTCACTACTTGGGGAAATTTTATTAATGATTAGCTTTTGTTAGCTTTAGAAACAGGCTGCTGAAACCGCCTGATTAGTGGGAATTTTAGGTAAATTTGCTATTTTTGTGACCTCAGTTTAGGAAAACTGATGGAAGGATAAGAGATATACAGTTAACAAAGAGCACTTTTCAGCGAACCAGAAACTTCATAGCATTGAGTTCTTGAATGCTACCCTTCCTATTCAGCAATAATAATTATAATATCTGTGAATTGGTGCCAACTAATAGGATCATGTTCACTAAAGTCTACTAACTAATAGAGTTTAAAGGGGCAGAATTCAGTGAACAAACCAAAGGCATATAACAAACACCCAGAAAAGAAAGCATGAAAAGAGTATCCTTTTTCATTAGGGTATTATTACCCTTGATTTTCAAATTAGAAATAATGGTGCTTTTAGCGTCTTTTTAATTATTCTAGTTGCACTACTTTAACACCCCTTTTTTTCGTTTTCAAATTTTTATATTGATATCTTCTCCCCTGCAATGCCATCACAATTAATCTTTTTTTAAAATAAATGGGAAGAAACATTCTACTAGTTTCATTCTTATCTACATTTCCATCTTAGAATTAGCAGAACGTGACACCTTATGGAGAAATCATGAGCACATCTTCTTTAGAAAGATTGACATCTTAAAAATTGTGAGATTAATTGTGAAACCCAGTAATCATTTATCAATGAAAGGAAAACCTGCATTATCAATGTGATTCAATTATTTTTTTCACCTTTTCAGTGATTCTTGGAAAAGTGCACCTCCTTAAACAGTAGTTTCTTGATCCTCCTGAAATATATGTTGTTTAGACTTTTCGACATCCAGATTTCTGAGAAAACCGATTGTTTCAGCATTTAGTTTAGTTTGCAAGTTACCCTTAGAGGTAAGAACTCAACTATCACCAGGTTTTCTCCTATTAAATCAAGCATTTAGGATGAATGGATCCTTGAAATGGTACAACAATAGGAAAGAAGCAACATGTTTTAAATATGGTTATCTGCACAGATTGGGGAATCTAGTATTGTATTAAGTTGTTAAATTTGTCATCGGGTGCATCATAACTGTTCTTGAAATAAATTTGATAGAAAGACTAATACTTCTTAGATTTAACATTTAAGCCCTCATGAGACTTTATTGATCCTTTGAGGGATCCTTGCACATTCTGACTTTCGCGAACTAAGGGAGATCATTGCAAGCATAAAAAACCTTTGTGGTTATGAAAAAGGAACTTACTTTTCATATTTTAAAGAAGCCAAAAATAGAGGTACATGGATGTGATTGTGTAGCCTGCTCATTCCTATTTATGTTATTTCCAGATGAGGCCTTGCAGAATGTTATTTCACCAAGAAGATACTGCAGGCATTCTGCTCAAGTGGTGGACCATTGGAGATGGTCCTTATAGATATTTTAGTTCCATAATCTTGGCCAACAATGAAGTTGTGACCATCAACATGAATTTAATGGTTCTCCACATTAAGGAAACCAATATGCTGCAGCACAATGCCATTATAAGGCTGCTCTAAAAGTCGTCATTTTTTCTGTTAATGGGTACACCTGTATAATTGAAAGCTTTTCAGGGATATCTAACGAATTTTCTTCGGTATTGAGTTCATTGCAATAAGATTTATAATATTAAATGATATGGAAATCATTTGTTATTCATTGCTCTAGCCAGCCATCGGGTTAATATTTCATAGGGACAGGCACCAACGAGAGAAGCAGGAGAGGACTACGTTTCAAGGGGAACTGCCAACTCCTGAGAGAAAATGGGCCTCGGGAATCATAGAGACCCATCACAACGTCACCTCAAACGGCATCTACCCTGGAGGACCCCCAATCCAAAGAAGAATGAATACCTGGAGGATCTCGTAAATAAGCCTTAAAAATAAGTTTGGTGGGGTGCGCCAGGCCCGTGCAGCAGTGCAACGCATGAGCGACGCGTGACGATCCCAGCAGCAAGCTACTGTATTGGACCCTCCCCCTTAAAAAATTAATTTAATATCATGTGAGCCGATGGCCCACGTATCAGATATTAAACTGATAAGAACAGATACTACACTTGATCTTAGCCAAAAGGCCGAGAAAGGTATGATTTGGGAAGGGCCTTCTTTTGGGTTTTATATCTACAGTATGCTCTGCTGCTTCATCAACTTTCCGAGGTGGGACTCCTTAGCAGTTGCAAGCAGGCATTTTTTCATGTGAAAGAACTACAATCGGCAGTTTACGCATCAGACTTAAACAATTGGAATCAACAAGTTCTGGGCATGTGATATCAGTTTCACGGTGTAGTTAGAGGCGGGCACTGTGGGCTAAGGCTGCGAGGCATCTTACTATCTTGCTTCAACATAAAAAATAAAAGCAGAGGGCTGGCATTCTGCTTGAGCTCATGTGCCTAGATTCTGATTAATAGTGATCAGTGACCACTTTAGCCTTAAGAGATCGCTAAAGTGTTACTCTAAGGGCATGTGGGTTGGTATACAAGATAGAATGCAACGTTGGTTCGATTTCTTTTGACATATTCATGTGATTTTTTTTAATCTATCTAAATAAATTCATTTTATTTATCTTCGCCTGTCATTTTTGTCACATCTACAATATTTGTCATTTATAGAAGATTAGCAAATCCCACATCACTGAGAAAGGTTAATCTCTCTTTTTTTTTTTTGAATTAGTATCTGTAATAAGGACGAGCTTTAGTAATTCTATAAATCCAAATTTTTTTTACAATTATTCTTGTTAGTTTTAGAACCTTGGTATATAGAGAAGAAGTTAGAAGGAGAACACGTAGGTTTCTTGGAGAGTGAAGTCTACTTATTCTTCATTAATACTTGCTGATATATACTAATGCAAAAAACATCATTCCATGATTTAAAAAAGGGTTATACCTATTACAACTTACCCTTAACCGCTCTTAGAAAATATCTTTCCATAAAACAACCACATTCACTCCTTTTTAGTACCCATAACAGTAACATATACCATTACAAAAAATATTATCTAACATAGGAGTATCTAGAAAAATTAGACTTCAACAAATCTATGCTAATTTTTATGATAAAATGTCAGGCAGCCCCCTGTATCTCCTGCTGTTCTTGATTGTTTCTGTCACCTTTCTCTCCCAACAAAAACAATGGATAGAGAAGACCAAAACGCATCTCTAAGATCTCGATTGATCCAAGTTGCAGAAGAAGGTGGATTCAAAGTTGATATAAACCGAAACAAGAGAAGTGTAGTAGAAAGAACCGAACTTTTTGAAGAAGCGAGGAAGCAGTTATGGCTAGCAGGGCCATTGGTATCTGTGAGTCTACTAAATTATTGCCTACAAGTTATATTTGTCATGTTTGTGGGGCATCTAGGCGCATTGCCTCTCTCTGGTGCTTCAATGGCTACTTCTTTTGCCTCAGTGACTGGTTTTAGCTTATTGGTAAGTTGAGTTTTCCTTGGCTTTGCTTTTGTTAATATCCATCCCTAGCTAAAACTTGATAGGCCTTTTAAATGTCTCTGTTTAAAGACATCTAACACAGACAACTGGCAGAGTAATTATATAAAAGGAAAGAAAAAAGGTATAAACTTCGTAAGTTCATGTTATACTCATGGATTGCCGAGAACCCTATTTGGAAAGCTGCAACTTCTTACCCATGGATAGTAATAACGATGAAATTATGGGATTGTGCATATTTAAAACTAGATTATGCTAAAAGAAAACCTTCATTTCTGTGTAGAAGAACTTGTTGCCATTTTGTCAAACAACTTCCAAACACTAATGTCTCCGCATGACAGCATCTGTATCTGAGATATTTTTGTTTTTTTGTTTGGTTCAAATAGGTAGGAGTGGCAAGTGCATTGGATACCTTATGTGGCTAGTCATATGGGGCAAAGCAGTACCGCATGTTAGGCATACACATGCAGAGATCCATGCTTGTTCTTATGATTATTAGCATACCTCTTGCAATTATCTGGACAAACACAAGATCTATTCTTATTGCCTTTGGCCAAGATCCTGAAATATCTGCAGAAGCCGGGCAGTATGCTCGTTTAATGGTTCCAAGCCTTTTTGCCTTTGGTCTTCTTCAGTGCCTGAATAGATTCTTACAAACCCAAAATATTGTATTCCCAGTGATGTTCAGCTCCGGGTTTACATTTTTACTGCATATTCTTGTTTGTTGGTTTATGGTATTCAAATCTGGATTGGGGAACAGAGGAGCTGCCGTAGCAAATGCTATATCTTACTGGGTTAATGTTTTGATATTAGCACTCTATGTCAAGTTTTCTCCTTCATGTTCAGAAACTTGGACGGGCTTTTCAAAAGAAGCACTGCAAAACATATCCTCTTTTGTGAGACTTGCCACTCCTTCAGCTGTTATGGTTTGGTAATTCCATTCTTCAAATACTTCATCACTACCAATTATAAAAGGTCAAAACTCACATTTCCATTCTGTTTGAAATCCTAGTGATGTTTTCAATTTTTATTTCCCATCATGTTGAGCAGCTTGGAAATGTGGTCATTTGAAATGATGGTTCTTTTATCCGGTCTTCTTCCAAATCCAAAGTTGGAAACATCAGTGCTCTCTATCTGGTTAGTTTTATCTCGCTTGTTTACTCAAAATGAGATATTTTCACCGCTTTTACATTAGTTTTGAGCTCCTACACATACTAGACATTATTCTTGTTTTCACCAATTCAACCTGTCTTATCAGCCTGAATACTACTTCAGTTGTTTGGTTGATCCCCCTTGGACTCAGTGGATCTGTAAGGTGAGAAGTGCTACTGAATTCCTTCCTCTTCCCATTCTTGTTGTTTATATTTATCCCTTGCTTTAGTTTAGAGACAGTTGCAGTAATGCCCTCCATGCTTTTTGTCAGCACTCGTGTCTCAAATGAACTAGGTGCTGGTCATCCGCAAGCTGCCCGTTTAGCAGTGTGTGTTGTCTCAGTAATGGTCATTATTGAGGGCATCTTAGTTGGAACAGTGCTGATACTAATACGCAATAGTTGGGGCTACGCTTATAGTAATGAAGTAGAAGTGATCAGATATGTAGCAATCATGTTGCCAATTATTGCCACATCCCACCTTTTTGAAGGGCTACAGTGTGTTCTCTCAGGTTGGTTTTTCTACTTCATTATTGCCTACTTAGGGGCTATATAGTTAGAGGTAATCTTCACTTGGCTAACTCTAATGCAGGCACGGCTAGAGGATGTGATTGGCAGAAAATTGGCGCTTTAGTCAATTTGGGTTCATACTATATAGTTGGGATTCCATCAGCTATCTTATTCGCGTTTGTCTTGCACATTGGTGGGAAGGTAATAGAAGTCCATTCTTTTGTATTATAGTCCTCTACTATTTGTCATTCACAAAAGATGCAATGATCTCTCATTTATTCTTTGTGTAGGATCTCTGGCTGAGGATCATATGTGCACTTGTTGTTCAAGCAGCATCGCTTCTGATAATTACAATACGTACTGATTGGGAGCCAGAGGTGAAATTTTACCTTTTTTCTGTCTTTTGAGTGCCGTGGTTTATTTTTCTGAAAATATCTTTCTTTTCCAGGCAAAGAAGGCTGCAGACAGAGTCTACAGTTCCATAACATCAGAGAGCATTGTCTCATGAAGCCTCGAAGTCCTTATAGTTACAAGCTCAGAGTAAGTACAACTTAGATGAAAGCCAAACAACCTTTGTAGACGTGACATAAGAAGTCTAGGAGCAACAAAAGAGGAGAAAAAAAAAAAGAAGTTTCTTAGGAAGCAGGCAGTAGCTTCATTAGAATGATTAAAGGCTTAACTTTTCATATGATTCCAGATGTTATAGTGATTTTGCTAACTATTGCAATAAGAGGAGCCAAAAGCAACATTTTATTTTGGAACATAAGCGTAGCTACATTCATATTTTAACTTCTGACAGAGTCACTCAGCCATGTTCTATCTGATTTGCTGTTCTAACATCGCCAATTCTATAGCACAGCTGATCTCAAGTTGTTCAGCTTCTGCCCTCCCTCTTTAGCTTCGACTTATATCCTAAACAGAACAAATCACCAGATGAAGATTCCTGTAAAATACTATTTTACATATTATAGTTTTGCAAGAATGAAATAGTCAAATTGACAGTGACACCACAGTTAATTAGGGAGAAAGACTTGATCTCGCAGCTAATGTAAGTAAAACGATGACACTATCTTATTCAAAACTTAGATTTCCTTTTCACCTGCTTCATTATCATTTTTAAAAGAAAAACATTTACTGGAGTGACAAAATAACAATGGAAGATAACTGTAAGTTACTTAACATGATGAATTTATATTCACCAATTTTATAAGATATTTCGTCGTTAATGTAAGTTTTCAATTTTTTGCCAAAGGACATTTAACATTTTAATTGAAGAAAGTTGTTAATGAAATTATCCTTTCATCTATGATTGAATATATATATATATATATATATATATATATATATATATATATATATATATATATATATATATATATATATAGAGAGAGAGAGAGAGAGAGAGAGAGAGAGAGGTAGGTTTGGCATTTTTTACATCTATTTAACAATATAAAATTTCTAAGCATCCAAAAAATTAGTTTAAAATAGAATGTTATTTTGATAAAGATCAAATTGATCGTATTTTATTATAACAAATTGATGGTACCAGGTTATAGTCATCACTGATCATGAAAGAATGAAAAACTGTAATGCAACCGCAGCCCATGCATGGAAAAGAGCGGCGGGTAGAACGTAAATAAATCTTGACTTGAAAGTCGATGGTTGCGAGCCTGTAAGTTGGACTCATAAACAGGTACCATCATTTTATTAAACAAACAATGACATCAAAAAAATGTATTTTTAAATTATTATTCTTGTGAGTACATATATTTTAAGGTTGTGTTTTATATATGAACAATTTTAAGTTTTTATATATTTAAAAAATTATATATAAAAATTTTGAAAACGAGATATGTAAATAAATTGATTTATTTATATTATTTTAGTTATATATAACACAAATTTTAAAAAATTTATATTTATTACATTTTAAAAATAAAATTGTATATGTTTAGAAAATTAAAATACTCTTAGAAAACATCATCTAAAGAAAAAGAAGAAAGGACAAAGTAAAAGATAAGGAAACTGAAATAAGGAATGCAACTTGCAACAATAACAGTAATACTGCCCCCAGGAATTTATCGAAATATAAGTCAGATAACCTGACATTATGACCAGGGTTATATATATATATCACAGAGTGCCACATTTTCGACTTTTTTTCTTTCTGAGTACAATCTCAATTGTTGTCGTCTCATTAATAATCAAATTTCTATTTGCTCTGCATTCAAAATTCCATGTAAGATTTTCTCTTCTGGTTGGTTCTTGCGCTCTCTATCTAAGCTGACTAAATTCTAAATGGCATCATACATAAGCCTTGTCATGATTTGAAACAGGGGTAATGCAACTATGCAAGGAAGTCACTGGTAGAGCATTGAAAAAAAAGTGACAAAACCAAACATGTTGTATACACCTCTCTACTCACACAGCTAAGACATGTTGTATAGAACGCATTTCTTGTACCTATTACTCTTGGCATAGCCAGCAAGAAGTATTCAATGGATCAGCTAAGTGCCTTTCTCAAAGACATTATGTTTTGCCTTTTCCTTACCACCACAACTATGGGTCCCACGCTGTGTTTACTGAAGGAGGAATCTGTCTTAATCTTAACACAACCTTCTGGTGAGGGAGTGCGAATTCTTCCTATCTTCTTGGGCCAAGAAAAGTTACGTTTTCTATTTAAGCGTGGATTTACAGTTCTTTTCTGAAAACAACTTCATTCCTCAATTTCCAGATTGCCCAGCAAATGTTACTTGCCTGAGGAGACAATTTCCTCACTAGCCAACCATTAGAAGTTGGACTCAAACCAAGCTCAGTGCACGAACGCAGGAGAGCATGTCTCAAGATAAAAGCTCGACCATACTCATCACAGTAGTATATAAGTATAAGGACACATGACCGATTATATATTAAACCCAGTAAATATTTTTTGACTTCATTTGGTGGGGTACGCCAGGCCCGTGCAGCAGTGCAACGCATGGGCGACACGTGAGGATCCCAGCAGCAAGCTACTGTATTGGACCCTCCCCCTTAAGAAATTAATTTAATATCATGTGAGCCGATGGCCCACGTATCAGATATTAAACTGATAAGAACAGATACTACACTTGATCTTAGCCAAAAGGCCGAGAAAGGTATGATTTGGTACGGGGCTCTCCTTGGCTTTTATAAATGTCGTGTGCTTAGCTGCTTTATCAACTGACCGATGTGGGAGTCCTTAGTTGCTGCAAGCAGTCACCCACACTACCTGTTAAACAATTACAAGCGCCAGTTTCGAGTGGCAACTGAAAATATCAACGGTAACAGGAGACTAAAGTAGACTGGTTTATTTCTCTGGTTATTTACTTTTAACTTCTGTTTTCAGCTAAAATTTGGACATTGAATTGTTTCATGAGTAAGAATCAAGCAAACAATTTATAATATTTCAATAAATAAGAGTACAGCAAAAGTTAAATACATATGCATCAAATTAATATTGTGGGTGTTAACCAATCCGCGATCCCCCATATCCGTTCATGTCATCTGATTCAGTAAGTAGTTACTTGTTGAAAACATGTTGTGTAACTCACTATAGACTTGAGAAACAAAGAAATTGTGTACCCACTAATCCACGAGAAACCAGCTACAAGAAGAATTTATTCAATGTCAACTATGCTACAACCACGGATAGTTGGTGAAGAACACTATGAAACTGCATAAAGAGTTAAACAAACTTTACAATGTTACAAGACATTATAGCTATCCTTGGATTGGATGAATTATCCGAAGAGGATTACTTAACCATAGAGGTGCTTTCATCCATATATGGGGTGCTTTCAGCGACGTTACCTCTCTCTATTACGCTGAAGTTGCGATTTGCAATTAGCTGGAGTGGGATAAGCGTGTCAGCTAGCTAAACCCATCTCTACCTATTATGTTGGGCTGGTTCTGATTGTTAAGGGCTACTTTTAATGTTTTTCTTGTCTCTAGACGATCTTGGAATTAGGATGTTACTAGCATTTGTTGTACCAGAATTGCAGCTTTACTGCACTTGATTTTTTATCTGTCCAAAACTACAATTCAAAAAATAAAATAATTACATTGATTTTTTATCTGTCCACAAATAATACCACTCAACGTTTTTGCCCTTTATAAACTATATAACCAACGCTAATTGCTCTACTTGAATGGTACCTACAAAGGAAGCCAAGAGGAAGCGCATTGAAATTGAAATATATCATACTACTCTTTCTGTGTTCAACAAAACAATTGTTTTGTCTTGTTTAACTTGCTCTGGAGGTTGCTTTCAGGCCTTGGACCAACGCGGGAGAGCGTATGTGAACTTGGATTGGTAGGGTGCACCAAGCCCGTGCGACAGTGCTATGCATAGGCGACGCTTGAGAATCCCAACAGCAAGCTACTGTAGAGGACCCTCACCCCCAAAAATTAATTTAATATCATGTGAGCCAATGGCTTCTTATCGGTTATTAAAGTGATAAGAACAGATACTACACTTGATCTACCTCAGATTTAGAGGACAATTATCATTTAACACAGCTGATGAGTATATAGAATCATCCTGTGGCCATATTAAAAATCTGCATTTGGTTTCCCGTTATTTCTCTTTTTGTAGCTTAGGCAATCAGGCTAGACAAATAACCATGCTAGCTTAGTAGAGCGAGTTCAGCCTTTCCTCCTGGGAGTTTGAAATCTCTCAAGAATGAAAAACGTTCAGCAGAGAAGACGGTGAACAACTCAGAGATTAAACGTATTCTTGTTATTCAAATATGTACAAGAAGATACATATATATAGAAACTACTTCCTGAAGATAATCTAAAGCACGTGACTAACATCTGACTAACTCCTATAACTTACTATCAACAATAATACAACAGAATAACAGACTGAGGCTGGCTACGATACACTGTTGCATGCACACGTAACTTAATGCAACCTAATCTGATGTGGCAAGATAGTCCATAATACTTTCCCTTAATCGTATCTGTCAACTTCTCCTAATACCTTCCCTCAACTTGAAGTTCCCCTGCTGAGACTTTCTTTTGCTCAGTTTCTTTCTCACACTTTACTATATCATCATCAATAACCAGTTTAACACCTAATTGATGTCTGAGCAAACAAAAGCGAGGATGAGTCAGTGGCTTGGTGAGAAGATCAGCAGGCTGCTTATCAGTAGAAATATGTTGAACAATAATTTCCTTCCTTTGCACCTTTTCACGTACGAAAAACAAGTCTAACTCTATATGCTTTGTTCTAGCATGGAGTATTGGGTTGGCAGTCATGAGGACAGTGCTGAGGTTGTCACAGAACACTGTAGGAACAGTAGGCAGATCCACATGTAATTCTTTCAACAAAGAATTAAACCACATTATATCAGCGACAGTGTTAGCAAGGCTTCGATACTCAGCCTCTGTGCTTGACCGAGACACAACTCCCTGTTTCTTCGAAGACCAGCTAATAAGATTCTTGCCCAAGAAGACACATGAGCCATATACAGAACACCTATCAAGTGGGTCTGCTGCCCAATCAGCATCACAATAACCAGTAAGTACCAAATGATGAGTTTTCTGTAAATGCAGACCAAAAGAGAATGACCCACGAAGATATCTAAATATACGCTTAACCAATGACCAGTGAGACTGCAGTGGATTATGCATGAACTGACATACTCGATTAACACTAAATGAGAGTTCAGGCCGAGTAATTGTAGCATATTGGAGAGCTCCTACTATAGACCGATATAACTGAGGCTCAGCGAATGGCTCACTGTCACCAGTATCTAATTTTGCTGAAACTGCCATTGGAGTTGGTAGAGGTTTAGCAGTTGTCATTTTTGCTTTCTCAAGTAAATCTTTAATGTACTTATCCTGAGACAAATGTAAAGAACCATCACGCAGCCTTTTTATTTCAACACCCAGGAAATAATGCACAGGACCAAGGTCCTTAAGTGCAAACTCTTTATTAAGATTAGAAATCAGCTGCGTAATATAGGAATGAGAACTCCCTGTGATCAAAATATCATCAACGTAAACCAGAATATAAGTTGTGGAAGCAGATGTTACCCTAGTAAACAAAGATGAGTCGCATTTGCTAGATAAGAATCCAAGCTTGTGGAGAGTGGAGGCCAATTTATCAAACCATGCTCTCGGAGCCTGCTTAAGACCATAAAGTGCTTTCTTTAATCGACATACTAGAGATTTATTAGGACATTCAAAGCCAGGAGGCTGCTGCATATAAACTTCTTCTTGTAATACCCCATTAAGGAACGCATTATTAACATCTAGTTGATGAACTTGCCAATTCTGAGTTAAAGCAAGAGTGAGTATTAACCGGATTGTAGGAGGCTTAATTACAGGGCTAAAGGTCTCAGAATAATCATACCCCTCTTGCTGATGAAACCCTTTTGCTACTAGACGGGCTTTGTATTTTTGCAAGGAGCCATCCGCATTCTTCTTCACTCTAAACACCCATTTGCAGCCAATATATTTTCGATTGGGTGGTAATTCCACCAACTCCCAGGTATCATTTCTCAAAAGAGCAGAATACTCATCCACCATAGCAGAATTCCATTCAGGTATAGAAAGTGCTTCAGATATAGTCTTAGGTTCCTCGTGGACTAGCAGCACCTTGGGTTTAAAAATGCCAGACTTGCTTCTGGTTCTCATAGGATGGGTTGGTACTAATGAAGATGAGGGTAAGTTTGGTGAGGTGGATGGGTTCAGGTTTGGTGAATTCAGGTTGGTAGAAGTTGGATGTGTATCAGTAAATGAACTTTGAGTGGTAGCAGAAGGTGATGAACGACTTATAGTAACAGTGGGTACAATTGTTGATGAGTTACTCACTTTTGGAGGAGTAGCTGTCACCAAATCAGAGGGGTGAGGTGTAGGAGGAAATTTTTCTGTTGAAGAAAAATCTTTAAAAGGAAATCTGGTCTCATTAAAAATGACATCTCTGCAAATATATATCCTGCCTTTTGAATCCATACATCTGAAACCTTTGTGAACAAGGCTATAGCCAAGAAATATGCATTCCTCTGATCGAAATGAGAACTTATGCTGCAGATAGGGTCTTAGCAAAGGAAAACAAGCACATCCAAAAATCTTCAAGTTAGAATAATTAGGTGGTTTTGAATATAACATTTCATAAGGAGTTTTACCATGTAAGACTTGAGATGGTAGTCTGTTAATGAGGTAGATAGCAGTGTGGAAAGCCTCATTCCAGAACCTTAACGGAAGTGAGGCATCAGCAAGAAGAGTCAATCCTGTCTCTGTAATATGTCTATGCTTACGCTCAACTGCTCCATTTTGCTCATGCACATGTGGGCAACTAAACCGATGAATAATTCCCAATTGGGCTAAAATAGGAGTAAGTGGCCGAAATTCACCTCCACCATCAGATTGTAGGCACTTAGGTTTGAAACCAAACTGCAATTCTGCCATAGATTTGAAATTAAGAAAAGCATCAGTAGCATCTGATTTATTTCTGAGCATTGCTATCCAAGTGTATTTAGTATAGGCATCCACAAAGGCAATATAATACAGATGACCACCACATGATTTAACTGGTGCGGGTCCCCACAAGTCAGTATACACAAGTTGCAGAGGTTCAGAGTAAATGGTTTCAGATGAATAAAAGGGAGTTTTATGAATTTTTCCCATACAACAAGCTGAGCAGAACGAAGACTCTTTATTATGAATATCAATATTACATGATTTGAGTATTGATGTAACAACTTGGTTAGAAGGATGACCAAGTCTCTTGTGCCAGATATAAGAAGATGAAATCAACTCATTACTAAATGGTGTGGTAACATTCTTGGCTTTATTACAAGTGGGTACGTATTCCTTATTATAAATGTCCTGCTTCTGAACCTTCATCAGCATGTTGTCTGAGGAACCCCTGAGGTGAGACAGATTGAAATCTTCAAAAACATAGAGTCCTCAATCAATTCTCCCTTCCAAAAGGATCTCCCTTGTATCCTGAGACTTAACATAGCAAGCATGCGGATGAAACTCAAAAAACACATTATTATCTTTAACAAATCGGCTTACACTTAGCAGGTTTTTCGTTACTGAAGGAACATGCAATAAATTCTTAAGATGAAGGGAATCAGTGTTTGAAGCTTGTACTTTAGAATAACCTACGTGTTTAATGAACACACCTGCTCCATTGGCTACTTGGATTTGTTCTGGTCCATGATAGTCATTCTTGTGCATCAAATTGTTTGAATCTGGAGTTACATGGTTTGTAGCTCCAGAGTCAGGATACCAGTTATCATCGTGGATGACTTCTGGTGTTGCCAACATAGGTGCTGCTAGCATAGCAGCAGGTTGATTCTGATACCGAAAGGAGTTGGAGGAAGTATTGGAGTTCATATTGCTGTTATCAAATCCCTGAAAGGAATGGTCAAATCGATAAAAACATTTCCAAACAAAATGACCAAGTTTGTTACACAGTTGACAAATTACTGGAGATCTGCCAGAATTAAATCTTCCTCTACCACCTCTGCCTCTGCCTTGAAAACCTCTGCCACGAAATCCTTGATTACCAGGAAAATATTGACCACCTCGAAAGTTAGAGAAAGATCCAGATCCAGAACCTCCAGACCCAGAACCTCTACCACTTTGCATATTTTTATTTTGTACAATATTAACAGAAACAGTTTCAACTGGCTTAAGATGCTTTTCAATTCTAGATTCTTGAGCAAGGAGTAGCAACTCTATGTCACTTACAGTATACGGATCTAGCCTTGTAGAAATTGACGTAATAAATCCATCATATTCTGTGGACAATCCTTCAAAGATCGCCTCTAAGTGATCATTAGTGGAGAGAGAGAAACCTACAGCTGCAAGTGAATCTATAGTACTTTTCACTTTCAGCAAATAATCGTTCATTGACATACCTTCTTTCTTCGTAGATTTCAGCTGTAGTTTTAACTGTTGCACCTTAGCACGAGTTTGTGAAGCAAAGAATACTTGTAGACAATCCCAAACCTGATAGGTGTAGTTGTAGCCTACTACTCTCGTCAGCATGTTTTCTGTCATGGATGACAGAATCCAGCATAGGAGTAGTTGATCTTGTTTCTTCCATTCAGTAAATTCATCACTGATTCTGCCAGTTTCTTCATCATCGCGATTTTTGTACATTTTAGGTACTGCATCTGCTCCAGAAATAAAATCGACTAGGCCATGACCATATATGGCGGCAAGCACTTGTTGTTTCCATAGCAGAAAATTGCTCTCATTGAGCTTTACTGAAATCTTGTGTGAAAATGCAACTGGACTATGCTTTAGATTCATGGCTATTGTATTGTGTTGATCTTGATCCATTTGATGAACCTTGAGGCTCTGATACCAAGTTTGAAATCTCTCAAGAATGAAAAACGTTCAGCAGAGAAGACGATGAACAACTCAGAGATTAAACGTATTCTTGTTATTCAAATATGTACAAGAAGATACATATATATAGAAACTACTTCCTGAAGATAATCTAAAGCACGTGACTAACATCTGACTAACTCCTGTAACTTACTATCAACAATAATACAACAGAATAACAGACTAAGGCTGGCTACGATACACTGTTGCATGCACACGTAACTTAATGCAACCTAATCTGATGTGGCAAGATAGTCCATAATACTGGGCTAAGAAAAATTCCCAAGACTATCAAAGTTACATTTTTCTGTTGCTCTTTCTTCGAAAACCGCTTCACTCCTTATCTTCCAGATTTTGCTTGCCAGGCTCTGTCCACGGAGGAGAAGCATATGTTCTATTGACACGGCCTATTACAATTAGAGGAAAAAATGGGCTTCGTAAAGCAGATAGACCCATCAAACAGTCACCACAACAGGTCCCGATCTGTCCCTTAAAAAACCAAGAAGAGCCAATAACAAAGCTATAGACTTGGTTTGGTGAAGTGCGCCAGGCTCTTGCTGAAGTGCAACGCATGGGCGACGCTTGAGGATCCCAGCTGCAAGCTGATGTGATGGACCCTCCCCCATTAAAAAATTAATTTAATATCATGTGAGCCGATGGCTCACGTATCAGATATTAAACTGATAAGAACAGATACTACACTTGATCTTAGCCAAAAGGCCGAGAAAGGTATCCCCTAGTCGGGGCCTCTTTTTGGTTTTTATAACCACTACATGCTTAGCTGCTTCATCAACCATTCGAGGTGGACTCCTTAGCAGCTGCAAGCAGGCATCTGCACTTACTGTTAAACAACCACAAATGCCAGTTTTGAGTGGCAACTGTTAGAAAAATAGAGTGGATTGAAGATGAAGTTGTGTCAAAAAACGTGTGTAATCACATTGTCATTAAGGTGATATTTGCCCCCACTACGTTTGTTATAGGGTATATGGCAAATCACTCTTAGGAGTAATTTCAAACACCCAGAGATTGACAGACAGAAACTTTTAGAATCTCTCCTGTAGAACAACTTAAAATTTCAGAGAAGATAATTGATGAGAAAAATTGATGTTTTTAATTATTAATTTTCAATCTCCAAACTCTTATTTATAATAAAAATCTGATCAGACATAACTCTTCAATAAATTTATGACTTTTCTTGAAAAATTGTGATTTCTATAAAAGTTGTGACTTTTCTAAAAAGTTGTATCTTTTCTGAAAAATTATATCTGAATAATTTTAATTTTCAAACTACTTTTCTCCAATAATCCCCCACTTAATTTGAAAATTGACTATCTTCTCTAACACATAAGACTTATGCATAGAGATAGGTGCCTTTCGACTTAAACCTGCTCTTAGTGTAAATACCTCAAAGTATTAACAAATTGATGGTTGCATAAAGCATTGAACCACAATTTTTAAGTTAATACCGGAAATATCACACACATAGTCTTATATAACTTCAAAGAAGTTCCCACAAAATATATTTAAACACTCATACGGCCATGTGCTTTACCCTAGGCTTTTCATGAACATGTCCAAGAATCAACTCCAAATTCTTGCTAAGAGCGGCACCACTCCTTATGTTCACATAGGTGGATTTTCCTTAAGTCTTAATTTCATAGATTTTCCTGAATCCATTAAGAATTTTACTCACCCTAATTCTTTAATATATAAGCACTAAACCTAGAATGATTAAATTTTCTATAGTGCCACAGCCACTTATCAGTAACTTGTTTTTACCCATTGAACCTTTAAATTAGATTTGGTCCAGCCAAAGGTTGGGTTCCCATTACTGGTGACTCTATTTACAGGGTTTTAATCCCATTCCATTTAAATCTCCTCACTATATCCTTAGTGAGTTCTTCTTAGTATTTTACTAAGAATTATCAATTATTTATATACCAAATCAACATGTTTAGACATTTGTTATACGTTTCACTATTTGCTATAGCTTTCTCACAATTTCCTTTGTGATATCGCTCACAACTTCATTTGTGAGTCCTCTTTATCCTTACAATTTTTTTTTGTGAGTCATCTTATCCTCACAATTTCTTTTGAGTTCTCTTATAAACATATCTATCAAATTATTTACTTGGTTTTAAATATTGAATAATTATGATTATAAAATCATATATCAATAATTATTTTTCAAACTTAATATGACTGCATTTGTTTATGGTCAACAATATACTAGACATATATAGTTTTATAATCATAGTATAAAGAAATGATTAGCTTTGGTTGTTGCCACAACACTTCACCTTATGAATTCTTCAATCATTTTTCCTCTTTGTCCACTATTTTATAATAATCCAACTCATATTCCATAATGGAATGAGTTACTTTATTTTCACTAGTTATTCAACTAGCATAAATTTTATTATTCCAGTACTTTATGAAAGAATTTAAATTCCAATCCTAGATTCATATTTCTTTCAATATATTTTAGGATTAACCAATTTCTTTCAATAACCAGCACTTGACTATTTCACATATTCAATAACTTGTAAAGTATAAAAGATAATTTACTCTAGTACAATTTTAATCATGTACACACTACAAGGTTTCCTATGGTACCAATACAACTAATCAAACAATTGATGAACCATAGTTTAATTCCTTGTGTAAAATTTCTTGAGGGAACTTTATCTCTTTTAAAACCAAGTGTTTAAACTTGACAACTTATTGATAGATTCAAGGATAAACCCCACTACTTTGTTCTTTAATTTCATATTTAAGATCATATCTACTTCATAAAATCTTCACACTAATCAAATTTGTTAACAAACTATTCATCTCATATATAAATATAGAAACATCACCCTATTCATTATCATTCTTATGTTTATCTAATGAGACAAATAAATCAATAACTTTTTCATCTAGCTAGTTAACTATTCAAAATAGTTTTCACTAGATTTCATCATGTTTGAAACAAATTTGCAATCTTAAAATTCACAAACAATATAAAATATATTTTTAACAAGAAGAAATTTAATAACAATTTTTTTTACTAATATATCGTGGCTTCATGTAATTCACAATATACATTTATTATGAATTTCTTATCATTTCACATATGTGCATTGACATAAACCTCAAAAGATTTATGAGTATCTTTATAAATTATAATATTACATGTGTAAACCATTATATTATATATTCTGAAATATTATAAAATCATACTATGTGCATGTTTACTATCTTACTCATCTTCACAAATAAATTCATTTGAAAAATAAATTTAATTGCAAAATCATGCATTACTTTCCTGTCCATTATGTCATGGTTCTTTTATCGCATTAACCCATCTCCATGGATAACATTCCCAAATCCATTAAGGTGCCATTAACACCAGGGCATAATGTTCCTTATCAATTTGGCCAATTGCATCAAGTTTAATTTTTTTTTAACTACTAAACCAGCGCACACCCAAGTGGCATGACGGTTTTCTTGATTTTAAATCAATTTCTAACTACAAAACGCGCCCTATGACATGGAAAACTGCCATTCATGTATTTAACATCATCAAAATCGTTTTTAATCTATATTGTCAAACAGTTTTCTTATTCAAAAATTTTAAACACCCCTGAAGCTATCAATTTCATGGCTAGGACCATGACCCACCATGCAAAGCATTCAAACAGAAATGTTGTAACCCATTCAAGAGGTGCAAACCCCTTGTTTTTTTTAAAAAAATCGCACCAGAAATGTTGCTACTGTTCCTTACACCAAAAAAGTTGCGACTCTTCTTTTCCAGGTAGCGCCTCCATGCCCTATGGAAGAAAACTTCCATTCAAGCATACAAAACCACCAATTAACAACTTATGGTAACAAACCCAAAAACTTAGATCTAATGATCAATAGCACGATTTCCGTAACCAAACAAGAGTATGGAAATTTTATTCACATAAAATCAAACAACCAGATAATTGCCCAATAATCAACCGAAAAGGCATGATGAACTTCCTAGAAAGCAACTGCCTCCATTCCAGAAACCACCCACAACCAATGCAAAACAATCATGAGCCCATCGATCTTTTTGGGTTTTCCTTCTCTGTTTTCATTTCCTTATATTTCTATGGTTCAAATGATCACGATTTCTGCCTAGTTATTTATCTACTAAAGCAGGTCCCATACAAAAGCCATACAAGAAAAAGGTCTAAACCACATTAGAAGACAAAAACCCATACAATAAAAAGACGTAATTCATGATCAAACAGAAAATCGCCCATTTGAAAGTCTACATGCATTTATCTACTTGTAAAGCAAATTTGAGGACCAAAGATCAGTATAAACACCAAACAATTTGCATTACCTCCAAACTCACAAGTCAAGCCAATTAAAATATGCATTATAATTTAATTTCTTGCCAGCAACATACTGTATGGCAAAAATATATATATTATACAATCTGATTATGATATAGACTATTCAAGGCATATCTATGAACTGATTCTCATGTCTCTTACTACAATCACAGCAAGCATATAAATATGCTTTTAAAAATAAAATGATTAAGTAGGAGCGTACCTTGATTGTTAAACATTGATGCTTAACAATAAAATCATAAATACTTTGATCCAATTAATCAATCCTTGAGAGGTTTCCACTCATAGTGCCCACTTTACATTTACTTACTTGAGTGGAGATTTTTGGGTAGTCTTCATCTTCAACAAGAAATATCACCTTAAGATTGTTAGAAAAATAGAGTGGATTGAAGATGAAATTGTGCTTAGAAACGTGTGTAATCACACTGTCATTAAGGTAATATTTGTCCCCACTACGTTTGCTGCAGGGTATATGGCAAATCACCCTTAGAAATAATCTCAAGCACCCAGAGATTGACAGACAGCAACTTTTGGAATCTCTCCTATAGAACAACTTAAAGTTTCAGAGAAGATAATTGAGGAGAAGAATTAATGTTTTTCATTATTAATTTTCAATCTCCAAACTCTTATTTATAATAAAAATTTGATCAGACATAACATTTTAATAAAATTATGACCTTTTTTTAAAAAATTGTGACTTCTATGAAAAGTTGTGACTTTTTTAAAAAGTTGTATCTTTTTTAAAAAGTTATATCTAAATAATTTTAATTTTTAAACTACTTTTTTCCAATAGCAACAAGGACTAAATTACAATGATTTCTTCCTTTTATTGGGTGTCTTGAACTTCGATTTTTGAAATCAGTTCGTTGAATTATTTCATGTGCAAGTGTCATGCAGACAATTTATAGTATTTTAGAAAACAGAAGTACGGGAAAAGTAAACAACTTATCCATCAGACATTAGACGGATTTTGATTGTTAACTCTTTCGGCAATCCACTAGATCAATACATGCTATTAGACTGGCTAAGTAGTTACAGAAGAGAAAGCAGAAGAAATGTTTTCTTCAAGAGATAAAGGTTTGATTGAGATGGATAGAGGCGATATTTTTCCCTGAAAGCTAATGGAAGACAAGTGTTAGTACTTAGTAGGAGGGTGAATAGGCCGTTGTCCCTTCATCCATATATGGTATGCTTTCAGCCAAGTTACCTCGCTCTACCATGTTAAATTTTCAATTAGCCAGTAGCTAGAGAATGGTAAGGGGTTGAGCCTATTCCAAAATTTATTTTTGGGTCACCACCCTACTATATTGGGCTGATTATGACTGTTGTGGGGTACTCATGGTTGCTTATACCGGGAAATTGAGTCGTCAAAATTACAGAAATTGAAGAGCTCTAAATAAGTTTTGATGCTATAAGCATTTGATCAATCCATAAGATAGCAGCTTTACTGCTCTTATGAGGGAACACCCCTATCAAACCATTAATAACACAAACCAATTTTTTGTTGTCCATAGAAAACTAAAGAGAGTACTCTACCAAATACTTTACGTATCTCCAAAGTCTTGGATTTTTTTTTTCCTTGAATTCTCTGAAAGCCTGCTTTCTTTACTTGACGGATGCCTATTGAAAGAAAGCCAAGAGGAAGAGCGTTGAAATATCATACTGCACCAAAATGCTGTCTTGTTCTTCTTGCTGTGAGGAAGGTTGCTGTCTCATAGGCTCAGATCAATGCAAGAAAGGCATTCTGAACTAGGTTTAGTAAGGTGCGGGATGCTATCAGTATCAAGCATACCTCAGAAGTGAATACCATGTTAAAAAATCTATATCCTGGGTTATCCTTGTCGTCGGTTTAGTTTTTACAGCCAACCAATACAAGCCATTCTCAGTGAGCCAGTCACACCGAGTAATCGTAAGGGCAAGTGTGATGATATTTTTTTTTTTTTTCACGGACCCCTCTAGGTCCCCCGCGCGGCCATTAGGCAATGACTACGTTGTTTATTTGTTGATAACAATAATCTTAGCTTGGAATTGATGGTCGAATCAGAGGTGTATGCAAGGAATGGGATAAGTGAAGGCCATATAATACAAATTTCTCCTTATATTAGCAACTCAATTAACCTTAAAAGGAAAGATAAAACGTTGAACTGAGGAATATCACCATGATTATTACAAAGAAGATAGGTAGGGAAAGCGTATAAAGAGATTATCTAACTAATCAGCTGCAGATGGGGCATAGCACTAATCTATTTTCATTACAACCACTGCACCTCGTCACAACTGTTCTCCTCTGTTTCTGGCCCACCTCTTCCTCTACCACCATCACCATCTTAGAGCTCCCATTGCACTGAAAACATGGCAAAGAAGATAGGTAGGGAAAGCGTATAAAGAGATTATCTAACTAATCAGCTGCAGATGGGGCATAGCACTAATCTATTTTCATTACAACCACTGCACCTCGTCACAACTGTTCTCCTCTGTTTCTGGCCCACCTCTTCCTCTACCACCATCACCATCTTAGAGCTCCCATTGCACTGAAAACATGGCAAAGAAGATAGGTAGGGAAAGCGTATAAAGAGATTATCTAACTAATCAGCTGCAGATGGGGCATAGCACTAATCCATTTTCATTACAACCACTGCACCTCATCACAACTGTTCTCCTCTGTTTCTGGCCCACCTCTTCCTCTACCACCATCACCATCTTAGAGCTCCCATTGCACTGAAAACATGGCAAGAACCTCATATCCCCACAACCCTCACAAACAGCCCCAACTTTTTTTCTGGGCAATCCTTCAAGCAGCTCCCCCAATAATCCCTCTTCCGCTACCCTCAAAAGCTCTTCAGCCCCCCCAATGTAACACCCCTTCACAAACACTCTTGGAGGTACCATTGCCTCTCTCTCCTTCCCCTTCAGCAATTCCCTCAGCTCCTCTTTAAACCCACGATCCATTGACACATCTCGCTCGCAGATTACCACCCCAAAGCCTTCTATTGCAGCCCTCACCGCATTGCACGTCTCGAAAGTCCTCCGAACTCCTCTCAATGTCGTCGTATAGATCACAACTCTGTTTTCCCCATTTGGTGGGCATATTCTCTCGAATCGATCTAGAGATAGCTTGATCGAAGCGGGTTTCTTGAAATCCTCTCTCAATGGCTTGAAAACTCTGGACCCATTCGGGATATTGTACCGATTTGGATTTGAGTTCTCTTTATCAGCGCTTGGATCTTTAACGGTGAAGGATTTAGGTGGAGGCAGAGGAGAAAAGCGGAAACTGTCTGTGTCAAGCCCTGCCATGAGCTCCCATGAGTTAATGACCTCTGGTTCGGCACGGAGGGGCTTGGGTTCGGATAGTGGGGTGGGGAAGATAGAACCACGGGTGAAGCGAGAAGGTGGGGTGGGAGGGGTGGTGGGGGTGGTGGAGTGAGGTGCGTCAAGGGTGAGGAGGCCATAGGTGGTGGAGGTGAGGGAGACGATGTGGTGGCCGAGTGCAGAGCCACCCAATTGAGCAAACTCGTCGTCTTGATTGAGTAAATTAGAAGAAACACAGCCCATGGATCTAAAGCTTGAAACTTTCGTTGGTTTTTCAGGAGAGGAATTTGAATTTTGGAGAAGGAAGAGAGAGCGGAGTGCGAAGTGGCGTTAAGACAGGGAGCGTGAAGACAATGGTGGGAACAGAGACGAAGACTTCTAGAAATGCAACTCCATTACTTTAATCAATTTAGTATTAAATTTGGGACACTTCTCTGCACTTTGCCTGACTTTTGCATCTTTTGATTCTTGTCGCATTCAATTTTTCAAACGCCTGGTGGCCCACAGAATTGAAGCGCTAAAGGATCGATTCAAATTAATTGAAGCATATGGTTATTTAGTTAGATCTTGATAACACGTGGCTTACGAGTTATTTTAAAAAATCAATTTTAAAATTTAAAAAAAAATAATGATGTGATAAATAATATATTTATAATGTTTTTTAATTTTTTTAAAAAAATTAATACTTATTACTCAAACAAAAGATTGATTATTTTATATTTTGTGTCGTTGATGTTATTATGTTGGTTTGTGTTGAAACTTTAATCTTAAAGATAATTCATTAAATTAATTGATTTACTATTAAAAATTTAGACAACAAAACTAATGAACCACCTCCACTGATACGGTATAATTAATGCCGGTAAAAAAAATAATAAAAAACTAACTTCAATCAACGGGATAAAATATGTTTAATAATTTATAAATTTATTTAATTAAATTAGAGATATTTAATAAATAAATTTATTTGAATAATTTATAATTTTTTATTATATATTATTTTGAATATATTTAATAAATTAAATAAGTTAATTTATAATTTATTTGACTAATTTATAAATTTGATTGACTAAATAAAAAATATTTAGTAAATAAATTTATTTGAGTAACTTATAATTTTTTATTATACGCTACTTTAAATAACGTATAGATTTTAACTGATAATTTTTATAATTTTTTTTTATTTTTATTATTTTATTTAATTTTTAACACTATTCTATTCATAATATGACATTATTTTTACTATACTCGAGTAACATTTAAATTATATATCTCATGATGAACTTTTAGATATTGTCGATTGTAACATCCCGTAATTTTTTAGATATTTTCCTTAGAAATTCTTCACCTTACATATATGCATAGAAATGTTCTAATATTAATGGAATAGGTAAAGAAAGAAAACCTAAGAGGAAATATTAAAAATAAACATGTTAAATAAAGGTGAAATTCTTAGGTAAGGAAAGATAAATTTTTGTGAAGTAAGTAAAGGTCTTAAAATTTCAAGAAGATCGGATTATGGTAATTTTTCTTAATTTAAGAGTAAAAGTTACTAAGTTTAGTATCTCCACCCGTAATTGGGCTTTAACCTATAGACACTTTATATAGAGTTTTTCTACTTCACATGAATTTTTAGCAGGCCAATAGGATAGCTCAAGGAAGAAATAAAACATAGACTTGGACTAAGATATAGAAATTGGACCGGTAACCCAAAAATCATGAAAATGTGACCAAGCCCATTATGAAAGGTAGAATTTTAACCAAAGTAAGGAAAATGGGCAAGAATGAGCCCAAATCCAAGAAGAAAAATAAAAATAAAAATAAAATTAAAGTGATGAAATATTGGTGTAATCAAGATTAAGTGACATGGCATTAAGACAAAAATTTAGCAAGTGGTGTGATTTTACATTCATCATTTTGGTAAGTGGCATAATAATACAAGGCTTTAAGACAAAAACATCTATATCCTAAATTCATAACTCTAGCAAGTTGGTAATAATACATAGCATTATGACAAAACATCATTATCCTACACAAATAATTTTAGTTAAGTAAGGAAAATTCAAGGGCTAGAAATTTGCCACTTAAAAAGGCAAATCTATCATACTTGATTAAGACAAAAGAAAAATGAAATGAATCCCTAAATCAAAGGGATCTTGCCCCATATCTTAAGAACATATCATCATAATTTTCAAAATACAAATCTCCTTTTTCTATGCATATCTTGACTAAAGAAGAGGAAGACAAGAACATAAGTTGTTTGTTTTCCAAAAATTCAACAAAGTGTATCCTAATTGTGATAAGGTAGACCCATGATCATGAAAGGTGAATTATTTGGTGGTCTATATAAGAAAACCCACCCTTACAACATTAGAATTTCATCCAAGTGAGGGAGAGTAAAAATAAAAGCAAGGTAGTGTGAGGAAAGAAGAGGAAGAAAGGAAGAAAGAGGAAGGAGAAGTCTAGGGGACTAAGTGCTCCAGGTAAGTTTAACAATATTTCTTTTTGAAAAAAACCTTTGAAACTCATAATATTTATATGAGATTTTGATCTTAGAACTTTGATGATTGGTCATGGATGTTGCTATATCATGTTACATATTGATCTTGCATGTGATGTATGTTTGAATACTTAGGTTGGTGTAGATAGTTCTGCATGGGTATGGCTATGGTTGACAGAATTTTAAGTTTCGGTATTTAAATTTCTAGGAACAATCTATAAGGAATTAAAATAAATGGTTAACATAAGAATTAAAAATATATGTGTCACGGATTTTTAGCCACTGGAATCATTCCATTTGGAGTCTATATGAGGTAGCTATGGTCTGATTAGTAGTCAAAGGTCAGAAAATGAATCATCAGGGAAGAATATGTTAGGATAGTTTCGGTAATTTAATTTCTGGAAATTATTGGTAGGGAATTAAAATAAATGGTTAACATAAGAATTAAAGATATGTGTGTCATGGATTTTTAGCCACTGGAATCATTCAATTTGGAGTCCACATGTGGTAGATATGGTCCGATTAGTAAGCCAAGGTCAGAAAATGGTTCATCAGGGAAAATTATGTTAGGACAGCTTTTGTATTTTAATTTCTGAGAATTATCTGTATAGAATTAAAATAAATGGTTAACATTAAAGTTATATATCTATGTCTCATGGAAATATACCCACTGGAATTATGCAATTTGGAGTTCATATGAGGTAGATATGATCCGATTAGTAAGCAGATGTCAGAAAATGTTTATTCAGAGAAGAGTATGTTATTAATGCTTTAGTTTTTGAATTTCTGAGAATATTCTGTAGGGAATTAAAATAGCGCACCAACATAACAATTATAGATATATGGCTCATGGATTTTTACCAACTGGAATAACTCAATTTGGAGTTCCAATTTGGGAGATATGGTCCAATTAGTCAGTAAATGTCAGAACCTATCCGAGAGGAACTATCCTGTACTTTGAGGGAGTAATATCACATTCGTTTCTTAATTTTTCGCTATAATGTTCAACATAATAGTTTTAAATAATTGTTTTATCTTGAAATGGACACCAAGAGCACCTACATCAGAGTTAAATTGAGGGAGTTATGCTCTGATTAGTAAAAGAAGGTTAGATAGGATGAAAACCTGCATCAAGAAAATAAAGAAAATAAAATTAGTATTTAAAAAAGAAGATGAATCTTAATAAATGACTAGTATAGCCATAGCCATTGCCATTGTATGAACTTCTTACCATCTTAAGTGTGAAATTTTGACATGGAAATATTTTATAAAGTGATATTTGAAATGGTTATGTTCATGGCATGATTACTAATGATTTATGGTAATAGTTATATTTTGATGAACATACTTGTTATTGAAAGCATATTTTTGGCTAACATTGTGAAAAGAAAAGAAATGAGCACGGTCACATGACAATCCGTGTGGTGCACCAGTAGGGGACACCCTACCAACGGTTATGATCATGATAATGAGAAAAGAAAGAGAAAGTGAGCCATGTCGGACGGAGCGAGAAAAGCCCGTACCGGAGAGTAGAGGATACTCACCCTGACCGGGGTAGTTTGAAATGAGAATAAGTTGATGGCCATCATATGATATTTTGAAAATAGTTAATCATATCATACATATCATTACAGTATGATTCTTATGTACATAGATATAATGCATTCATGTGACCAAAGATATTTTCTGTAGTTTATACAGTTGAACATGACGTGATGAGTTTTACTGATGATAATTTATTGTTGAACTTACTGGGATTTAATTCTCACTATATTTTCATATCATGTTCAGAAAATTATTTATACAGCTTTTGTTTCTAAGGCTCTGGCTTTTAGTGCACATTGGATCGAGTTACTTTATGTTGGGCAGATTTCAGAATCGAATAAGATGTTTGTGGTCGAATTGGCTCAGATCCCGGTGAAGGTGCAACCACCCGCACCTGTATCTCCGGAATTGGTCAACCAAAATAAACAAGATGTAAATATCTATGTGTTTGATATATTATACGTCTGTTTTGATTAATGACATGTATGTGAACTCAATATTGTATAATAATAAAGAAAAAAAAAAGAGGTTGTTACATCGATAGTGACACAAAAAATAAAAATTTAGAGGCATCTACTGAAATAAAAAAGATTCGCAATAATATTACTAATTTATTGTGAGACTTTAGATGATATATTTATTTTGTATTTTTTAGAATTATATAATAAAATATAATTACTAATAAAAAATGATAAATTTTATATAAGTATATCTTTTTATGTCATTTTATATTTACCAGTTAATTCAATAGTTAATTTTACCAATCACTTCTAATTCAATAAATTAGTTTAACAACTTTCAACTTTCAGTTAACAGTTTTCAATTAAAAATTAATTTTTCAGCTTTCAGTTAACTTTTAAGTTTTCAGCTAATTTATCAGCTATTTTTGCCAAACATAGCATTTAAATAGCATATAGTTTTTAACTAATAACTTTTATAATTTTATTCTTTTTTATCCTTATTATTTTATTCAAATTCTAAAACTATCCTATTTACAATATGATATTATTTTTAGGTTATGTTTGGTATAATTGATAAGTTAACTGAAAGTTTAAAAGTTAGCTGAAAAGTTAATTTTTAATTGAAAGCTGTTAGCTGAAAACTGTTAGCTGAAAGTTGTTAAATTAATTTATTGAATTATAAGTGTTTGATAAAATTAACTATTGAATTAATTGATAAATGTAAAATGACATAAAAGGATATACTTATATAAAATTTACTATTTTTTGTTAGTAATTATATTTTATTATATAATCTCAAAAAATACAAAATAAACATATCATTTAGAGTCCACAATAAATTAGCAATATTATTATGAATCTCTTTTATCTCAGTAGATACTTCTAAATTTTTATTCCTTGTGTCAGTATTAATAATATCTAAAAATTCATCATGAGGTATATAATTTGGATGTTGCTCGAATATAGTAAAAATAATGTCATATTGTGAATAGGATAATGTTGGAATTTGAATAAAATAATAAAGATAAAAAAGAATAAAATTATAAAAACTATCAGTTAAAAGTTATATGATACTTAAAGTAGTGTATGATAAAAAGTTATAAACTACTCAAATAAGTTTGTTTATCAAACACTTTTAATTTGATCAAACAAACTTATAAATTAATCAAATAAGTTATAAATTAACTTATTAGACTTGTCAAACATATTCTTACTATATTCGAGTAATATCCAAATTATATACCCTATGATGAATTTTTAAATATTATTGATAGTGATATAAAAAATAAAAATTTAGATATATCTACTGAGATGAAAGAGATTCACAATAATATTATTAATTTATTGTGAGACTCTAAATGATATGTTTATTTTGTATTTTTTAGGTTTATATAATAAAATATAATTACTAAAAAAATAATACATTTTATATAAATATATTTTTTATGTCATTTTATATTTATCAGTTAATTCAATAGTTACTTTTATCAAACACTTTTAATTCATTAAATTAGTTTAATAGTTTTTAACTAACAGCTTTCAATTAAAAATTAATTTTTTTAACTTTTAGCTATTTTTGTCAAACATAACCATAAATAAACCTATTAACTCAAATGATAAAAATTATTAATCAATTGGGTTGATTGTTTAGTTTAAAATTTTCCATTGATACTCTTTCAATTAGAGTTTCTTGGTCTATCTTAAATAAGGTTAGAGATTGGTTAAAAGGAGTTTTCTTATAATATTTTGACTTTTAAATTAATATATATAGGATCAAAAGAGTGAAAGGTTAAAAATTCTTATACGAAGGTCCGAAAGTTTTATTCATAGGTTTGATCATTTTCAACTGAAATATGTGAGGCATTTGGTTGATTTCACACTGGACATACATTTGTACAGAGAATCGTACTATTATATCGTACAAACATTACATGATTATTAAAATAATTATTCTATTATCTGAATCACGGCTATTTACAGTCAAATTTACAGTAAATTAGTCAACATGATGAAGCCCACCGAGAGTAAGAGCTACGGTTGGTCTATCCTAATTGATAGTGTTCGGTTTGTAGGGACCGAGTCAATCAAAGTCCAATTAAGTGCGGCCAAGATATCTATTATCAATTATTAGTGCTACCAACTTTACACCAAATAAAAGAAATTAAAAATTATATGCAAATCATATATATTAAACAATAATTTTCGAAACCAACAAAATGACCCCAAATAAGACCTATTGTAATCGAAAATCATAAATTAGTTTTTATCTAGGAATAAATTACAAAGATATTTTTGTATAAATTCTTTTAGATTTATTATTATTATTATATATACTGATTGTAAAATTAAATTTTTTATTAATATTATATTAAATATTGTTATGTGATAAAATTAATTAATTATATTAATATTTTAATATTATTTTATCACATTAATATTTAATTTTAACTACACATATAATGATAATATATTTTTTTTGTCCAAATTATTTTAGAATCCTTGATTCGCATCGAATGTGGTAATAATATTAGGATGGGTAGATTAACATTTAAGACGGAATGAACCGATGAGGCATAGCAGCATGAAGAGTGCATGGACGTGTTCAAAAGGGTGCATGAACGGTGAACAAAACAACTTAATTTGAAGTCGAAAGCAATGCGATTGCGCGGGAACTATGGTTTGAGACAGTCGCAGATCCGCTCTCTGTATAGCAAGACGCAACCAGCCAGACGAAGCAGATATCCAAACCCATCTCCACCAAAACCTCAAACAGCAAACAAGTCGTCACCCGTCAAGGACCCTGACATTTTCGAATGGAACAAGGCTATTTCCTCTCACATGCGCAATGGCCATTGTCAATCCGCTCTCCATGTCTTCAACTTCATGCCTCGTCGGAGCTCTGTCTCTTACAATGCTATGATATCTGGGTACTTACGGAATGGAAAATTCGATCTTGCGATGGATCTGTTTGAGAAAATGCCCGAAAGGGACTTGTTTTCCTGGAATGTAATGCTTACCGGCTATGTAAGGAATAGGAGACTTGGAGACGCCCGCAACTTATTTGACTTAATGCCTGAAAAGGATGTTGTTTCATGGAATGCTATGTTGTCTGGGTATGCCCAGAATGGATACGTAAACGAGGCAAGGAAGATTTTCGATATGATGCCTGATAAGAATTCAATCTCATGGAATGGATTGTTAGCAGCTTATGTTCAGAATGGAAGAATTGAGGATGCTTGCCAGTTGTTTAAGTCAAAATCAGACTGGGAGTTGATTTCTTGGAATTGTTTGATGGGTGGGTATGTAAAGAGGAATATGTTAGGTGATGCTAGGCAGCTCTTTGACCAAATGCCTGTTAGAGATGAAATTTCCTGGAATACTATGATTACAGGTTATGCCCAAAATGGACATTTGACAGAAGCAAAGAGATTGTTTGAGGAGTCTCCAATTCGGGATGTATTCACATGGACAGCAATGGTGTCTGGATATGTGCAGAATGGAATGTTAGATGAAGCCAGAAGAATTTTTGATGAAATGCCTGAAAAAAATGAGATTTCATACAATGCAATGATTGCAGGATATGTGCAATGCCAGAAAATAGATACGGCGAGGGAATTGTTTGAGGCAATGCCTTGTCGGAATATAAGTTCATGGAATACCATGATTACTGGATATGCTCAGAATGGCAATATCGATCAGGCTAAGAATTTATTTGATAGAATGCCTCAACGTGATTGTGTATCTTGGGCAGCTATTATAGCTGGTTATGCTCAGACTGGTCACTATGAAGATGCTTTGCACTTGTTTTTAGAGATGAAACGAGATGGGGAAACTATGAATAGGGCAACCTTTAGTTGTGCTTTGAGCACTTGTGCTGATCTTGCTGCCTTGGAGTTAGGGAAGCAAGTTCATGGGCAGGCCATGAAGGCTGGATTTGAGACTGGGTGTTTTGTGGGGAATGCACTTCTTGGAATGTACTGTAAATGTGGCAGCATCGATGAAGCTTACGATGTGTTTAGAGGAATAGAAGATAAAGATGTTATCTCTTGGAACACAATGTTAGCTGGTTATGCTAGGCATGGGTTTGGCAGACAAGCTTTAGTGATATTCGAGTTGATGAAGACCAGGGGTGTTAAACCTGATGACATTACTATGGTATATAAAAATTATACATTTCATATGCAATTAAATATTATTCAATGGTTATCTTTAGCATGAATTTTACTCCCTTGCCCAGCTGGAAGTTTGAACTACTGTCATCATCAGTATATCATAATCAATTTATTTATTTATTTTGATATGCTTGGCTTACAACTTGATCTTCTTATTATAAGGTTATTGATTAATATGTCAATTCATCTCCTAGGTAAATGCCTGGGATGCTAGGATAGTGCATTTTTTATGATGAGCACATGAAGCCTTTAAGCCAGGCGAACATAATTTCCATGAAGGGAATAAAGCTT
Organism: Gleditsia sinensis; assembly: GCA_037074535.1. Classification (NCBI taxonomy): domain Eukaryota; kingdom Viridiplantae; phylum Streptophyta; class Magnoliopsida; order Fabales; family Fabaceae; genus Gleditsia; species Gleditsia sinensis. The sequence goes on along the minus strand of CM073474.1, from coordinate 31,958,401 downwards.
ATCCTTTTCATGCTATTTTATTTTCCTCCTCTGTTTGTTATCTTTTTTTTATTTTATAGTAATCTTTGCAGCAAAATTTTCCTTCCATAGATGTAACTGAGCTAATAATTCCTTGTGTTTCCTCTTCATCTCGTTATCAAATCTGGTTACAATCATCAAGGTTTGGCAAAATACAAATTCAGCCCATGCTGTCTTAATTTTTCATCTGTTCACTACAGTTGCAGTATTCTATCATATTAGTTCCAAAAACTTGAACTAAAGATTAGAATATATAGTGTTTTGCTTTAAATGGAGTAGATAAAAATGAATTGGGAAGGAGGCATTAGCTTCGTGTTATAAAAAGTTTGTGGCATTTTTTTTTTCATTTGCTAGCATCCAGCTTATTCTTCTTTTAATCATGTTTCAGGTTGGCGTTCTGTCTGCTTGTAGCCATACTGGCTTGATAGACAGGGGAACAGAATTTTTTTATTCAATGGAAAAGGATTATGGTATAACAGCAAATTCAAAACATTATACATGCATGATTGATCTTCTTGGTAGAGCTGGCCGCCTGGAAGAAGCACAGAATTTGATGAAAAACATGCCTTTCGAGCCAGATGCTGCATCATGGGGAGCTCTACTAGGTGCAAGCAGGACTTATGGCAATACCGAACTGGGTGAAAAGGCTGCTGAGATGGTTTTCAAGATGGAGCCTCACAACTCGGGAATGTATGTCCTTCTTTCAAATTTATACGCAGCTTCAGGTAGATGGGGTGATGTTGGTAAGATGAGACTGAAAATGAGGGATGTTGGTGTGAAGAAAGTACCAGGTTATAGTTGGGTTGAGGTACAAAACAAAATTCATACATTCTCAGTTGGGGATTGTTTCCACCCAGAAAAGGATAGGATATATGCCTTCTTGGAAGATTTAGATCTGAAAATGAAGCGTGAGGGGTATGTTTCTAAAACGAAATTGGTTTTGCATGATGTGGAAGAGGAAGAGAAGGAGCACATGCTCAAGTATCACAGCGAGAAATTAGCTGTAGCATTTGGAATTTTGGCTATACCAGCTGGCAGACCAATACGTGTCATGAAAAACTTGCGTGTCTGTGAAGACTGTCACATTGCCATAAAATACATATCCAAGATTGTGGGAAGGGTGATAATCTTAAGGGATTCTCACCGCTTTCACCACTTCAGTGAGGGAACTTGTTCTTGTGGAGATTACTGGTAAGAGTGATAGATATGTTGAAAGAAAAGATTCTATGCCTGAGTTTGAAAAGGCGTTGAAAGCAAGAAGTTGATTTTATTGCTTTCCTTGTTCATTTTGCAATTAGTATTCATGTGAAGGAATTAAACCAACTAGAGGGTTATCAGAAAAACCAGAGTGACTTGGATTATTTCCGAACGACAAAGATAGTATTGTCTGAATGCTAATTCTTGAAGTTGAAGACTTCTTTCTAATGAGTGGTGGAAGTTGGAATCTGGGGATCTTTTTAAATCACATCCCAGAATGCAAATTACGGAGAACTAGAGAAGTGGGGGAGAATGCGTGGCACGCAAAGAATAAAGATAAGAGTATCCTAAATTATCAAGAGAATTGCTCTCCGTTGGTTTCATATCATCATCACTCTTACGAAAAATCAAGTTTATAGTCTCCTACTTTCGGACATTGGAGACTTCAAAAAGTAATTTCCTTGAGTTCATTTTGTTGGAACTGGAAACTCCGGAATAGCACAAGTCTTGGGAAATACTTTCTGCCAAATCCCGTCTCCTGCTTCTGCCCCACGACAGACCTAAGCCGATAGGATAACCATACATTTTTTTGTTCAATAACCCTTGCGAGCTCTTCACACCGGATGATGAAGATTACCGCTTTATTGTGAGTCACCTTGTATTGAGAATGATTCAGAGCAACATTATCAAATCATCAATATAGCTTAGTTGCTTCCCAACGATTGTTTATCTTGATTTGAGATGGCTCTAATATTTCAATGCTTGCAATTACTATCGGAAATTTTAATTTTACATTATCTCAATCTTGCTATTCTACTATTCTGCCGTCTCTTGATATCCTTTGTAGCTACTTTTATGGAGAGTAAAGGTTGTGAAAGAATATATCAACCCAAAATTTTAAGTTGTCAAAGCAAAAACTCATGATTAGTTTTATTAAATATCTTTAACTTGTCCTTCACATGATTTAGGAGGTTTGAAGTATGATAAAGTAAAAATTCACTAATATCATGTATTTTAATACTATATCAAAAATCAATTTCACTTATAAAAATTTAATCTATAGAAGAAAGAATTGTATTGGTTATATTAATCTTTAACAAAGTCCCATCCAAAATTATTTTTCTTGTTTGAGACATCTAAGAATATGTGCAAGAAAGTTGGAACAAACCTAAGTTAGAAATAACACGCACACACCTAAACACTAGCTTTATCCAAATTATTATTATTATTATTATTATTATTATTATTATTATTATTTACATACTATTATGAAATAAGAAAATTATGTGCACAAATGCGCAAGTATTTGCTTAATCCAAAAGGTAAATACGGTTTAATTTTTGGCCAGCAAGATCTTGTATAATTCAAAACAATAAATTACGTATCTTCATATTATTATATAATAAGAAAAAGATCTGCATGCGCTCACGCAAGTATTAATTTTTTCCAAAATATAGATTCGTCAGAGTTAAAACAATAGATTACGCATCTATTTATTAGTATATCATAAGAAAACTGACATTTTTCATCTTGTTAATTATTATTTTCTCATTTTTCTCTGAGAAATAGTTCCGAAGCTGACCAAAAGAATCCAGGTTTTGTACGAGTCAAAGGGTTCGTTGCATGACTCAGGTCAGCAGGCATATGGAGCGTACTCTGTTTTTTCTTTTTCGTACTTTCGCTAACATACACAAATTAGGAATGTGGCTGGCCAAACTAGCAGAACTTAGAATTTAAATTATAGATTTTTTAACTTTACAAGTTGATTCGAAATTTTTGCCAAAGCTTCCTTCTTGTATATGTTGAATTGATGAAAATCCATGACGATTTATCGATGTTCGTGATAATTGTTTTTTAAAATAATTTTTTATTTTTAGTTATTTTTAAAATTAAAAATTTATTTGAAAACTTTTTTTTTAAATAAATAAAATAAAATCAAACAACCCTTATAATTTCAAGATTCAGACTTCCTCAATTGGTGAACTAACCATCAAACAATTCAATTCTAATAGCAATTAAATTGAATTAATCCAAATTAACGCAACAATTGAACTGGTGAACCAATAATTAAAAGCAACTGAATTAAATTGGATCTATTTTACTTTTACAAAATGAATTTTATATCATTATTTTTTATAAATTTGATAATAAATTTATATTTACATATTATTTATCAAAATAAATATATTATATTCATTAATACTATTTTTTAATACATCATATTTAATTTTTAAAAAATATTAATTATTAGTTATATAAATAATGGATTCAACTCATTTAATTAGCAAAGCAAATGATTGATTGAGGATTCGGTATTTTAATCCTCTTACCGTCGTAATATTCGATTTGATTACGCTAACAACACAGCCTGAAAATAACTCAAAAGGCGTTTATGAGTTCACACTGAATTTTGAAGCCTCATTCTCCGTTCTTGAATTCAGATCTCCCTTTAATAAAACCCCAGATATCTTCTTTAAAAATCGTGCATATATGCACTGACAGAATTAATAATGTGCGAATCCAATTTTGAGATCTCGTGCAAAAGTGGAGTTTGAAAATGAAAAAAAAAAAAAAAAAAAGCACCCAAATCCATAAAATGAATGAAAATCAACTTTAATTAACAACCATATCCATGAAGCCTACTATGCTTTTGTACCCTCATATCTGTCTATATAAGCCGGACAACACTAACTCGCGATGGATCCATCCTCCATTCGTAGAATAATGTTCATCGCTTCGCCAATGGACGGAGTTCGCTTGGTGCAGTTCGGTCGCTTGTTTTTTTATTTTATCGGCATTGCTAAGAAAGCAAATGACCGATCTGCACCAAGCGCCCTTGCTCCATTGGCGACAAAAGATCTCTTACAAAACCAGGTAGCTTTTGTTTCTACCGAGGGATTAACCCGAAAACTGCACCATATTTAATTCATGATTTGAATTTATGTGCCTTATTTTATATTTTATTCAGTTATCTAATTATGACATTTTATTTACATTCAAAAAAATTTAAAATATTAATTAACAAAGAATTTCTTAGTAATCTTTAATTTGTAGGACTCAATCAAAATACGAGTTGGATCCGCAAGATGCGTTTCAATTGGTTAAGTGCATCCAACACCCAAGTTTTGACTTCTTGTGTAGATGCTTCTTTGTTAAAGGTGCGGTCTTGAAAGGATCAACTTCACAAACAGTTAAACTTTCCACACTGACACCCATTTGGTAATGTTCTCATAATAGGAATATGACCAGTCTCTCTATAAGCACAGCTTGTGCAAATAAATACTTCTTTGTTTACAAAAAGATAAGTAAATCAAATGAATTATGAAAAAACATATAAATATACCAAATGTTAGTCTCACTATAAAGTATACCTCTCGTTTCTTTCTGATTAATTTATTCTATCTATCTTTCAAGACTAAATCTAACAAACATAAAGTCAGAAACTGGTATAACTAGGACCACCCGTCCCTGCTGTTTCATAGTAATTATAGTATACATTGCCTTTCTGCAGAAACATAAATAATTAATTACAAGACTCTTAAAATAGTAATACAAAAAGGTAAATCATGACAATAGAGTCCTAAAGCTAGGTTCTAGCAGAAATAACAGGGAAGATTTTTCTGCGGTTCTCAAACCAGTATGCACAAAATTCTTGTTCTATGTGTGAAGGGGCAGCATATGATTTTAAGGCTTCGTAGTCTTTACAAAAGATCAAAATAATAAATAGGGGGGCTTGCACTAAGTATGGAGGGCAGCCGCCTTCTCTATCAGCACATCTACTGCCTCCTCATCATTGACCTCAGCAATAGGCTCCTCCTATGGCAAATTTAATACAGGCAACATTAACAGCCAGAAATATGTATTCCATTGTTTATTGTTTATAAACATCATTTGAAGGCAGAAAATCAGATAGATCATAACGTTTACTGTTTATAGTTTGCCTAAAATATACATCAAATATGACAGATAGACAGACCAAGATATGTATGAAGGACATGGAAAATCTTAAAATAACACTCTGAACTCGCCCACTGGAACAGACAGTCCAAAACCAATTATTGGATCTCCTAATGATTTCAAAACCTCCAGGGTGATACCTGTCGAGTTTCTCTAAAACGGGGACAGGAAACATGGCCAAAGAGCCATGAATTTGAAAAGAAAGAGTTCATTACCTCTGGATCTTTAGTTGGTTTTACACCAATACACTTTGAACCACTAATGCTGGCACTCTTCAACAGGCTGCGTGCACTGGGGTTGGGCTTGAAGGTTCCATTTTCTGCATCTGAGTTTCCAGCATCTGTTGGGGGACTCTGAAGAGTTGTTCCAACAGCAGCAGCAGTTCGCCTTTCAAAATCATTGTTCTGACTATCTTCATCCTTGGGAACAATAACTCGTTCCCTGCAAAAGTGAAATTGTAATAGTCAATGCATATGACTCCAAAAGGTTATGACAGAAGAGGTTCACAGGCTTGTCTGCTAACCTCATTTATGAAGAGACATGATTAAAATTCAAAACCCACGTGGGTAATCAATATATTTTAAAAAAAATCTCAATAAGAACAAGACAAAAGGGCTGCCCTTCATCCTGCAAATCCCGTATTTAAACAGCTTCACATAGTTTGGATTTAGAAAATACCACTAATCTAAATCTAGAAACTGCCTAGAGCCCCAGATGTCTAACCAAAGCTTACCTAGGTAAGGAGGCATGCTGTCTCTGCAATGGAGTGCTTCGTTCACCTTTGCCATAATGTTCCTCAAGATGTGCAAACTGTCTCTTGAACCGATCAACCCCACTACATAGCAAGATACCAATGAATTACTGACTAATAACCCAAGCACATAACACTATAATTAAAAGAACCCATGCTCCATATCGTAGTGTTCAGATGGGATGCAAAATAAAAATAATTAACCATCAGTAGTTTCTCAAAAGTCAAAACCTTAACAAGTACAGGGATGAGCATCAACATAAACTGAAATTTAGAAGGATCTAAATTTTAACAGAAGAGCCAAAAAAAACATGCATGCCAGTTCTCTGCAAATGGTGGCTTTAAGTCAGTATTGAAAATTTGCAAAGAACAAAAATAAACTGAATTTTGGTGAAACAACCATAAATGCAAAAAAGGTATTCATTCTCCTTATAATTGCTATGAACTTAGGTTTTGTAAAAAGCATATCGTAAAAGTTTGCTGAGATTCTCAATTGTCAATTCATTTTTATTTCATTTATTAAAGACCATGCCTAATGGCAGGACAGAAATCCAGTCCAGCCATATCTGCTTTGATATATGCACCAAACAATCAATCAAATGTCAAGCATATAAGCACATCCAATCTTCTTGATTCCCACATGCTTCTGCATGTATAAGTTTGCACGTTCCATTTTGTGCACAAGGAATGGACTGCAACAGAAAGATGAACTTAGAGTTGACAAATAACTATACTATTACCAATTGAAACTGGAACAGTTCGTTTGATTTGATTCTATTGGAGAATCATGATACCTAAGATGGAGCATATGCAAACCAGTTTAGTAGCTAAATCAAGACACTTAGCATCAATGAATCATTATATTGCATTGCAACCTTTGCAGTGCTTCTACATGACGTATTCTGATGAAACCTTAAGTCTATATGGAAAATGCAGCCATGTCAGTTGCACCAGAGAATTTTCAAATGTAAAGACCTCTTCAGGCGCAGAGGTTCAGAACAACCTAACTAGGCCACATATATATGGTGTTTCCAGATTAATGAGATGAAATCCCTGAATCATAAAGAAAGCCAAGACTAAAAATAAATAAATAAGACATACAGCCATGCAGTGAAGAAATAATTTTCAGAAAATTCTTAAATCCAATCATTAAATACTCTTATGGTCAAAGTCATAAATTAAAACTTCAAAGTACTGCAACAATCACAGGTAGATAAAACATGACCGCACAACAAAGCAGACAAAATTATTTCGGTTGTGTATGAGAGAACAGGTTATAAAGTTAAAGCAAGGCCTTAATTTGCATTATATGTCTTAAGGAATAACATATTTAACAAATCATTGTATGATGGTACTCAGAAATCTTAAAATCGATTAAGTTCAACAAAGACATATTCTTAGATTCTCAGCATTTATATTACTGCTCTACCTTGGATACATAAAGCTGGTCTGATCTCCACCACGCAGACATTCCTGGAGCATCTGAGGATGATATTCTAGAATCTGTATACTTCAAACATATATCTGATTATTACCAAATCACAAAGAAGAGACTATTGAAGCAAGAGTCATCCAACTGTATGGACATACCTCTCGATAAATCAACTCTCTAACATCATCTTTGGTCAATTTTCTTCTCTCAAACTCAAACTCAAGTTTTGAAATGGGTTGAGTGGATGGTTCACGATCCACATTTGCCAAACCATGGAAGTAAGGATCAGCCAATGCCTGCAATCACAAGCATAAGGACAAAAAAAAATTAAGGAATACAAGAAATTACTGAACATTTATCTTAAAGATGTTTCATTCATTGAAATTTCTGCTTTGCTAATTATATAGGTAACTGAAGATAACCTCTTCAGCTGTTGGACGATCTTTAGGATCAAATGCAAGCAGGCGCTCCAGCAAACGAAGAGCCAATGGATCTACATTAGGGAACTTTTGGGAGAATGGAACTGGTTGCTTTTTCCGCATGCTACTAAGGTACCTTCTAGCCTTCTCATTTCGAATCTGTGAAATTAAGAATTATTTACAAAAGGAGAAGGAATAGGAAGTAAAATTAGGCCTAAAAGTGATTCATTAGTAGTTTAGAACTGTACTGTAAGAAGCTAAATCTTAAACATGAAATTTAGAAGTTTAAAATCAATATCATTACAGCGTATCAGTAGCTTGCCTACTAATATTAAAAAACTGCAAACTATATTTGGATAACTAACCCTTGAAATGGATTCAGTAGGAGGAGTACCAAGCAAATCAGTCATGATATCCAATTGGTGCACCACATTTTTACCAGGAAACAATGGCTTCCCAGAAAGCATTTCTGCAAATATGCATCCAATGCTCCAAATATCAATTGCGGGGGTATACTGCAAAAGACAAGGATTTTAAATTACACACTTTTCAATACTTGTTTAAGTGTATACAGTTTCTTATATCATACACAAACCAAGTACAAATAATTTGATGAGGTAAAACTCTAGTGCCTTTCAAGAAGTAACAAAAACAGAAAATGAGATACGTGTATATCCATAGAATATATTCAGTAAGAGGTTGTAGAATAAATCACTAAACCTTTAGATGTATGTAAAACTATCAATTCATTAATCATTATATATATATCACACAGTTGAGCATCACTGGTGTGATAACTTTATATACAGCATTAATATTGGGCACATAATTGTCAGTAGCATGCCTTAACCTTTTTCAGCAATACATAGATGATACAAGCTAAAGGGGAAAGTGAGGTGTCAAAGATAAAAAGCTTACTTTTGAGAAAAAGGAACCGCACAGTTCAGGTGCACGATACCACCGAGTTGCAACATAATCCTTTGCCAGAGTATGTAAATTAAATCAGCATAGGGATTATAATAATAATTTCAGGAACAAAGATGATAGAATTGATTGCAATTTCCCACTGAAAATCCTAAAAGGCAGAACAAAACTAATAAATAGCACAATAGACTACTTACAGTCCAGAATATAGCCGAAGGAGTGTCAGTAAAAGAAACTCGAGCAAGGCCAAAATCACATATCTTCAGTTTGCAATCAGCGTTAGCAAGAATATTTTTGGGCTTTAAATCGCGATGAAACACATTTGCTGCAAGGAATATATTATATTATTTTTATTTTTATTATCTGCAAAAGACAATGATCTAGTTAAGAGGATACCTGAATGTATATATTTCAGGCTCCGAAGAAGTTGGTACAAGAAAAATTGGTAGTGCTCAGGAGTAAGATCATCATTTGCCTTAATTACTTGATGGAGGTCAGATTCCATCAACTCAAATACAACATAGATATCCCTGAACTCTCGCCGTGAAGGAGGAAGCATTATATGCTTAATTTCTACTATATCAGGATGTCGGAGCAACCGAAGGAGTTTAATTTCTCTTAGGATCCGTGTGGCATCTGAGACATGCTCAAAAACATCATTAATTTTCTTAATTGCAACTTTTTCTCCGGTATGAGTATCAATGGCAGAACCAACAACACCATAACTCCCTTTTCCAACAACTTCTTGAACCTGATATTGACTTGCCTCTCCATACTCGGTGAAGAATTCTGTTTCTACCATGCCCTGTTGATGAACAAAAACCATTACGCACAAATTGACAAACAACATATTGTTGAAGTATAAGGATAGTAAAGAGAATTCAATATTATAATAATTTGATAGTTTCTTTGACTTACTGCAATTCCTATGTATCAGATGTAAAACACTGAAGTAAAAAGTAGCAGAACGGACTAAAATACATGTGAGATAGCCCGTTAGTACAAGATCTGGCAAATTCACATGTACCAAAACCATGAAGGCTTACACATCTTCACACGATATGTCATTAATGATAAATAGATGAGAGAAAGCAGGAACACTACTAACTAACACGCCACTACTGCTTTAAGAGAAGTGCACATTAATCAAAATTATGCTAAAGCAATGCCTTTTGCCCATTTCTTTGGGTTGCTCGAAACATAGTAACAGGATTTAATCTCTCTAGTAAATTCATTTGTTCAGTCAAATGTGAAGCTAACTTGGTGTCTTGTCCGGTCGTTGATCGTGTTGCCGAAAATGCTACCATTCCCAGCAAAAGCACCAATAAATGTAATTACAATATGGGCAAACAAATAACTGTTCAGTTAATTTCAGTTGATTTATCCTTCTTATTTTCTCGGACAAGACGTCTACTATATATTTAACGGAATAATTCGTAAAATATGATTAAAAATGCACAGTAAATCCAATACAAAAAATGCCCGATACCAATATCAGCCAATCAATTCAATAAACGATAAAACAACAAAAAGAACTAAATAAACACGAAAACGATGAGAAATATAAAATTTGAGCACTACCCAATAAGTTAAATTACAAAATAAACAAGATGGAAGAATCGTATCGCAGACTACAACCCAACCAACCCAGATCTCCCGATCGATGTTAAGACAAATACGAGAAGCGGATGAAGAAAAAGGAATGGATACTACGAAAAGAAAACCTTTTTCTGAGGATCCATAAAAGCAGCTTTGAAGGGGGTTCGGGCAGGTACTTTGATAGGATTCAAGCCAGAGATATCAAAATCTTCCTCGATCTTGAGCCTCTCTTCAGCTCCCTCACCTTCCTCTCTTTCCCGATTGGGAATAGAGGCCAATTGTGCGCGCAAATCTCTCACGAACGAGAGGCTATTGTTGTTGTTAGCACTACGTTCGCCATTGTTATAGCTATTATGGCGAATATGCTCGTCATCAGAAGACTTAATAGCAGCAGAAGAGCGACGTTGAAACAAGCGACGAATCCCGTCCACCAGTGTTCCTCCTCCACCCATATACACTGCCCCTCTTTCTTCGGCTTTGACTAAGTGCCAGTCGAATCCAGCATTGCCCGCGCTCTCTCTCTCTCTACTTCTCCCACTCTATTTGTCTATCTTCTTGATCTCTTTCTTTCTCTCTCTCTCTGTTAAAATTAGATCCTCTTTTTTCTAATGTTTAATTTTCGTCACTATCCCGATGAGTGCGGAAGAAAACGGAGCCAGAAACACAGAGAGAATGATAGGGAGAGAGATTATTGCGCGGTAGGCTTTATAAGCCACGGGCTTTACTTTGCTTCGCTTATGAGGCTCTCCTAGCGTGTGTTTGGGGGCAAGCTTGAAACTTGCTCTTATGCGTCGTGTGTGATTGATTATTTTGTTAATAATATAATGGCTGACAGGTACAGTATGTTCAAATAAAACACGCCGTCATGTTGGCCCAATGTATCTTTTTGCTGTCCATGACAGACACGGATCCCTTGCTGTGCCTTGGTCACAGCCCCAAAACACAGCCATTGCAAAAAAAGCAAAACGCCGCCAAAATGGCTGCGTTTTGGGGACACGGCAGGGATATTTGTCCGTCCATGACCATGTGATGCAATAATTGAACTCCTTCAAGTGTTTTAGTTTTTATTCCTGCCGTAATTTCTTGTCAAGTGTTTTTATTTTTCTCAAACTTAAGACGTTTTTATTAAAATCATTTAGGTGTTAATAATGAATTTTCTTAGCACAGTCTTGATGTTATAATTTTGAATCCCTTAGTTCAGAATTATGAGAGATTAACATATTTCAAGCTATGGTATGATTGTTCCTCACATGAAATTGATAATCACCGGTTAATCAAAAATTAATTTAGTTTATAAAAAAAAATACATATTATGAAAAATATTTAGAGTATATTTAATAAATTTAATAAATTAATTTATAATATATTTGATTAATTTATAAATTTATTTGATTAAATTAAAAGTATTTGATAAATAAATTTATTTAAATAATTTAAATTAATTAAAAATTTATAAATTATATATTATTTTAAATAATATATAATTTATAAATTTTTAATTAATTTATAAATTAATTGTGCCAATCGCAATCTTAAAAGAGAAGGTGATATTAATAGAACTAATTGTACGCGCCAACAGAACTGCAAGTGATGTAATAAGCTTTGGCGTGTGACTCCCGCCAACGTTTATTTCGGGAGACAGGTTTGAACATTGAACACTTCCGGAACCTCCTTCGCCATTTTCTAGGTGGGGTCCTCCAATAGTTGTCCACTTGTCCTTCATACCCGAGGTCGATCAACTACGCCAAGTTGGCTTAGGTCTAGCCATTTCTTTAAAAAAAATCACCTTATTGATCAACTTTAATTTTGACTCTTTCAAACAATAACGCCAAAGCTAATTCTTAATATAATAATTTCTCCCAATGATGTCTCTCACTAGTCACCGGGCAATAGTTTGAGTAAATGGCTTTTCTCCTTCCAAAGAAAGAAGAATGTAACTAAAACCATTTTCTATTGAATAGTAAAGCTGCATAGCTATCTTCTGAGGAAATTACAAACCTACAAATATGAAAACACGGAACATACTTTCACACAGACTCTGATTTCAAACACTTTGACCGCCGAAACATAATCACTACTCGAGCTAGTTCGGTAGAGGTTGTTGTAGTTTGCGGTGCCTACTCCCCTCTCTGATTTGGCCTCCTCCTCCTCCGTAATCTCTCTCTTTCGTGTCCCTTCCTCAACATCCCCTCCCTCTCTGCTTTGCTTCTTTCGGCTTCATTGCTGCCTCCCTCTGTCTCGGCTTCGGGTTTGCAGGCTTGAGTTTTGGAGGCCTTACAAGCAGGTTTGTTTGTGTCTGCAACTGGGTCATGAATGTGGATATTTCAATAACATATCATGACAGCAGGTCTTGATAATGGTATTTAACGTAGGCTAATATGAAGTCTCTTGCAATCTCAATCGTGGCGAATGTTCATACTTCACAATCATATATATATCATCGTTTAAGAATCAACAAAAAAGTTTAATCGGAGCTTCACAAACGAAAAGTTCCGCAGAATGTCGTTTATCACATCACATTAACTAGTTATTTGTAAAAGCACATTTGGTTCATTATTGTTTTTATTCGAGTATATATAATTAAGTTAGGTAATTATTTTTAGCTATATTTTTTAAGAATTGTCGAGTGGGGATACTGAATATTGATGTAGACAGTGAACAAAAAATGGTATGGTCCAATAAGAATGTAGCACGAGTTTGGAGGAATAAAGAGCGTGTCACTTGGATTGAAGGAGATGATAATGTTAGAGAAGAGAGTATGGAGCTGTTCAACTGGACAGTGCGAGCACAATTATGGGAAAGAAGTTGATGGATAGGTCCCCCCCCCCCCCCCTTTTTCAAACTTTGAAATAGAAATAATAGTCGATCATCGGTATTCTTTGTATAGAACTCCTGCTACATAACTACCCGTTAATTAAATTGCAATAGATATATGTCAGAATGCCGTTATTCTGAGGACCAAACTAAACTCCTCCTTCGTCCCATAATTTTAGTCCTTTATTATTTTTTTCTACGTGCATTATGCTGCTTTCAAATTAGTCTAAGATATCCTGATGTTACCATTTTTAGCGTAAATTACATTTGAAACTAAGGTGCATTTAATTTATAACTTTTTTATTTTTTATTTTTCACATTTTTTAAAATATGTTTAATTCGTATATTTGTTTTATTTTTATTATTATTTTATAATTATAATTAATAAAAACAATTAATTATATAACAAGTAAAGTACTATTGATATATTTGGTAATTAGTTTAAAATATTTACAAAAATGTCATTGCTATAATATTGAAAAAATCTTTTTGAAGTTTACAAATTTGTTAAAAATTTAGAAAATATTTTTTAAAACTATAATCAAAAAGCTATAAATAAACGCATTTTCAAGTATATTTTTTTCATTAAAAATGAAAAAAAAAAATCAAACGCAGCCTATCCTTCCGCAAACTCTTATGCATGATCAAGCAAGGGAGAATGAATGAAAATAATATAATTTTTCTTATTTAAAAGTTAGTCCAGAATGTGAAGAGAATAAAGAGGAACACAAGAGATAACGAATGAACAAATATTCTCAAACTGAATTGCTAAAATTAATTTATGGAGAGTACATCAAAATTTCATTCTTACAGCTAGCTTTACATTACATTTTATTTTATGTATTAATTATTCCTTTTTTCGTAATTTATAATAATATAATTGAGATTTCAGCTCAAATTCTCTATCTTCAAGACTTCTCCAATACCACTAAATTAATTAATTCATAATTAAATGCTTAAATAGTTAATAAATATGGCATTCAGTTTGAAACATAATTTTCATGTTTGGTTTAATGCCATATTTATTAATTATTCAAACAACATGGAATGTATTTCATTTACGTTCAATTATTTACATTCTCATTTCATGCGTCCCTTTTTTTTTTTACTTTTTTAAATTTTCATAGACTTAGATTTTTTCACACGAAAAAAAAGAGAGGAAAAAAACTATATATGGTTTGAGTATACTGTATATAAATTAATCACAAGAAGCATGAATATGAAGGGCAATACATGGCCGGCTATAAGAGTGTCATTAAGTTCAGTGGAATCAAAAATTATGTTTGGTAAAAATAATTAATAAATTAATAAAAATTTTAAAATTTAATTGAAAATTGAAAAGTTAATTTTTAATTGAAAGTTATTAATTAAAAATTATTAAACTAATTTATTAAATTAAAAGTGTTTGATAAAATTAATTATTGAATTAGTTGAAAAATATAAAATGACATCAAAAGATATACTTATATAAAATTTATATTTTTTATTAGTAATTATATTTTATTATATAATTTCAAAAAATACAAAATAAATATATCATCTATAGTTTTATAATAAATTAATAATATTATTGTGAATCTCTTTCATATTAGTAAATATCTTTAAATTTTTTTTTGTGTCACTATCAATAATATCTGAAAATTCATCATGAGATATGTAATTTGAATATTATTCGAGTATAATAAAAATAATATTATTTTGTAAATATGATAGTATTAAAATTTAAATAAAATAAAAATAAATAAAATAATAAAAATTATTAATTAAAAATTATACGTTATTTAAAATAACGTATAATAAAAAATTATAAATTATTTAAATGAGTTATTTGAATTTGATTTATAAAATTAAACAATATTAAAAATAAATTCAGACTTATTAATTTATTTAATTGGTTCAAGATTATACAAATATTTTTAATATGTTAAATAAGTTTATTTAATCTTAATAAATGATTTAAATAAATTATAAAATTATATATATATATATATATATTTTAATATTATATATTTAATGTAAAAAATTTATAAAATATAAATATTTATAAAATATATTATATTATTTTTAAATAAACAATTTAAGAGTTAAAACCGACTGAATATCAAAATTTTAAATTTATTTTGTTTGATTAAATAAATTTAGTATTATACTTAAATTTCTTCATTTAATAAATAAATGAAGTCCAAACTCATCACACGCTGTATAAATCCAGGCATCTTAAATGTACGGTTACCAATTACGTATTGTCCAGAGGCTGCCGCAGAAGAATTTTAAATTGCAACCCCCACTTCGGCGTGTCACGCTGTTTCAAAAGCCAAAAGCAGATTGTGTGGTCGCTTTCAAAGTTTCAACAGGCCAAAGGCCGAAATTATGGCGGGGGACTATCCCGCCACTTCCAGAATCTCCTATGCCCCCATTATCATGTTCCATAAAGAAAATTTAAATATCAATTTAGTGGTAATAGAGTTTTTTTTTCTTTTATAATTTTAATCCGAGTTCAATAAATAAATAAAAATACTCTCTATTATTTTTGTAGTCAAGTGAAGAAAATTATATCAATTATTAACTAAAATTATTTATAGTATATTATATTTTAATAATTTTAAATGTTTGAATTACAGTATCTAAAATTTGTATGTTTAATATAATAATTAAATTTTATTAATATATAATACATTTATAAAGCTTATAAGCAAAATTGAATGAAAAATTTGGATGACATAAAAACAAATTAATTTTATACCATTTTTTTAAAAATTTTTGATTTTATAAAATGATTATATATTAATACACAAATATCATGCCAAATTATTAAAGAAATCATCGGCACCGATTCTAAGAAAAAATAAAATAAAATTTTGAATTGAAAGTTGAAACAAACATGACAGCTCATTCCTTGGGCGGGACCGTCATTGGGACTAGGGAGCAGTAGCAGAGGAGCAGTTACTTCAGTTTAAAGTGAGTTCAGTTTGTGTTCTTCATGCGCTCCTTGTTTTCAAAAAGAGCGCGAGATGTTTCGGTTTCCTTCAAATTTTTAAATTTTCAGGGATTTGCAGAGTTGCGCCTCTTTTAAATTTTAAACACGAGTCAAAGTATTTTCATTTCCATTCTGTTTCTATTTTTATTTTCAAGTCAAGGGTCCACCTTAATTAATTGCACTTTATTAATTACATATGACTGAAAATTATATGTAAAAATAAAAGCCAGAACAAAAAGTCAGTAGAAAAATTCCAAGATAGTGTAAATTATATTAATGATTATTTCCATAGAAAATGGGATATTACTAAGAAAACTGTGTCTTAACAGGAACAAATAATTATCCCTTAATGATACAAAGTTGGGTGAAGGGCCACAGAGGTTTATTAGAGCATTATGGCTCACAGTTTTTTAATTCCATTATCTTATTGTCATTTAATGTTCATTATGTCTTCCTAACACTCATAAAAATAGCCCTGGATTCAAATTTAGTCAAGATAAGATCTAATGTTATATATTGAACAATCACGATTTAGTCTTCTCAATTTATTCATGTAGATGTAGATAAATTATGTCTATTATTTGCAACCAAACTCTATTAATTAGAATATTCTAGAGTTTGAAATGCGTGTATTAAAGTCTCAATTCCATCATTCTTTTGTATTAAAAAAAACTTGATTTTATTTGTTATCAAATTATATAATAAAAATATAACATGTAAATATTTATTAAAAAAAAACATATAGATTTTTTTATACGTGTTACATTTTTATCATGACATTTTATAACAAAAACTTAGATTTTTAATAAAAAATATATATAATGAAAATAAAAATATTATATGTAAATATTTATTAAAAAAACATATAGATTTTTTTATACGTGTTACATTTTTATTATGACATTTTATAACAAAAATTTAGATTTTTTATAAAAAAATATATATAATGAAAATATTTAGATGGTTTAAAATTTATTTTTTCGATGCATTCACTTAATAAAACACTTAAAGTAAAAAATTGTGGTATTCATTACATAATGGGAATGATATGAATTATTAAATAAATATAAGAATCTTTTGAGTTGCATATTTTAAGTAATCAAAATATTCCCGAAAAAAAGGTCAACTTTTGAAAAAGAAAAAAAGAAAAAGAGAACCAACTAAAATTGTAAAGAAACCGGGGGGCCTATCTGCAAACTGAAAAAAGCGAAATCTAGAAAGAAATTTATCAAATTAGCTAATTTGTTGGATCCATATTTTTTATATCATACAAAAATATAAAAAGGATGAGAAGCGACAGATGAAGTCCACGTCAGGTATCTAAACAAAGGAATACGGGGAGGAATTATGAACGGTCAGATTAGCCCCAATCCCACCATCATCTCCCTTAAGACAATAACCCCGTTCCACCACCGCTTTATTTTCGATACCCCTTTTTCTAAAACCACCTAACCTCTCCTCTCTCTCTCTCACTTCACTCTCTCAGTAATAACTCTTTCTCTCTCTACCATAAATCTATTTTCAATTTTCTGAATCTACCCCTCCATGGACCCGACCTCGATCCCTCCTCCGGCCACCATCCCCGCTCCTATGTCTCTCTTCCCGGCCGAAGCTAACATTAACAATCATGTAGCTCCCGCCACGAACACCAATCCAAGTGCTGCCGCTGCTGCCGCTCCTCCTTCTCCTGCTCCAGCTCCAGCTACAGCATCCAATCACCCTCCCTATTCTGAGGTAAGATAGAGTAAGAGAAGAAAAATAACTTCTATCTCTCTCTCTCTCTCTCTCTCTAGAAGATTCATTTAAATCTTGTGTTTTTTGGCCCTTTTTGTGGTTGTCTCAGATGATATGTGCAGCAATCGAGGCTCTGAAGGAGAAAAATGGGTCCAGCAAGAGAGCTATCGCGAAGTACATAGAGCAAGCCTACAAGGACCTTCCACCGACTCACTCTGCTTTGTTGACTTACCACCTGCAGCGCTTGAAGAACAATGGTCTCCTTGTTATGGTCAAGAAATCTTACAAGCTCCCTAGATCTGATGATTCCTCCTCTACTGCCCAAAGGGGACGTGGAAGACCCCCAAAGCTCAAGCCGCAGACGCAGACGCAGCCCCAACCCCAGCCCCACTCCGAGCTTCAGCCCAACCCACAGCCCAACGTCACGCAAAATCTGCAAATTGCTGAGCCTGTGTGGGTTGCGCTTGGGCTTGCTGATGAGCCCGCAGAGGTGAAGAAAAGGGGCCCGGGTCGTCCACGGAAGAGTGTGGTAGCAGAAGGACTGGGCCTACCTGGGCCGGCAGTGCGGAGAGGGCGTCCACCTGGGTCAGGCAGATCTAGGTTGCCGAAGAGGCCCGGGCGGCCTCCCAAGCCTAAGTCTGTGTCGGCAATCTCTAATGGGCTGAAGAGGCGACCGGGTCGCCCGCCTAAAATCCAATCTAAACCAACGTTGATTCCTTTCGCAGCTCCCGCTCCCAGCACATCTGCCTTGCCTACTGTACCCACGGCACAGGCAACTGTACCAGATACTGCCCTACCAATTGTTTCTCCGAGACCTAGAGGACGGCCGAAGAAGAATGCTGCTGCAGTGGCAGCTTATGGATCCCCACTGCAAACTGTAGTTGTTGGTGGCCGTGGCCGTGGACGAGGACGTGGGCGTGGCGTCCTGCCGGGGATGAGGCCCAGGAATCCCACCGGAAGACCCGTTGGCCGACCTAAGAAGGTGATGCCTTTCGCTTTACTTGTACAAGAATCTTCTTGTGTGCGTTCGCTTTTTTCTTGTAATCCTTTCTGATTTCCCCCCATTGATAAACTTAGGATTTGTAAAGTTTTATTTTTTAGATGGGTTACTATCCGTACGAATTTGTTTACTTAATGATAATTAGTCTTTATTCACATTGACTTTGCTAGAATGTTTTTTTTTTTTTGCGGGGTCTGATTTAAGGAGGTAGAAATGGAGAATATAGGGTTTAGTTTCTGGCTTTATAATTAACATCCATAGGGAGAAAGGAATTGGGTGTGTAAATCTTGTGAATATTTTTTCCACTGGAGCGAGTGTGTTTAATCTGACGTTAGAAAGTTGGCTATTCAGATGTAAAAGTTGTAGTTATTCTTTATATGATCTGGTGTCAAAACTAAGGTTGGAATAGGTCTGGTGGAAGCTAAATCAAATGTTTTTTTCCCTTTAGTTATGCAAAAAGTTTAGGGTAGGTTTGATTTCCATGTTTCTTGTTTTTTTTTTCAATTGAAAAAGAAAGTATGAATGAAAATGTAGAGTTTAGGAGCATTTTCTAAAAGTAGTGTGAAAACAGAAGATGTCTAAAAATCATTTTTAATATTTTCAAAAAATAATAGGTGACCTTTTTGTAATTCTAAAAATGTTTATCATAATTATTAGATAAAGTCAATATAATCTCATAATGATAAAAAATAAAACTCAGAAATCAAATAACATTTATAGCTATTTTTGCTATTTTGACTTAAAAATAATATGAATAAATTTTTAACTTTACAAAATAAACGTATTTTTAGATAATAAAAATAGAAAATGAACACTGAAAATATTTTTCACGGACCAAACACACTCTTAAATTTAGTTAGTTGTTTGCTGTGGGATTATTCAATAGAATTAGGAAATGTGGAATAATTTTATATAGCCAGTAAAAAATGTTATGTTGATTTGTAAAACAATATTCACCTGCTTACTATGTGTATTCAATTGTGTTCTATTTACTATTTCCTTTTCTGTTTGAATATTGCTCATGACATTATCACCGGACCATGTCTATGTGAATGAAAACTTACTATGTGTATTCAATAGTGATGCCTCTTGAAAAGCTGTGAATTTAATTTTTAAATAACCAGAGGACTTTTTAGAAGGTCTAATATGACTTGTAGGCTAGAACATGATTGAATTATACATTGTGGAAAGCTAAAAGGGATATTTATAAATAATAGATAATATTTGTTAGTTCTTAATGGATGTGATTGTTTGATAATTTTTGTTTCAATATATTTAATTAAGTTTCTATTTTGCTATTGTGTTAAAATAATTTGAATTACTTCATTGTTGTTGGATGTCCTACTACTTCCGCTATCTCAATATAAATAAATTGTTCTCATTTGCATATTCATTTGTATTATTTGTTTGGTTATAGGGAACACCTTCTGATACTACCTTGCAAAAGATCGCTAACGAAGATCTCAGGAGGAAACTTGAATACTTTGTAAGTTGATATAGTTGTTCGTTTGAGTGCTCAATTATTTACAATTTCGAAGATGCGATCTTTCATGCATCCATTTTGTCTTTTACAGCAATCGAAAGTAAAGGAATCTCTTGGTGTGCTGAAGCCTCATTTTAATCATGAAAGCCCAGTCACTGCAATTGCTGCAATCCAAGAGTTAGAAATACTGGCAACTATGGACCTTAGTGCGCCATTAAATGATGATACACAGCAACTGCAGCAATTGCCCGAGCCACAGGCGCAATCTCAGCCTCAGTCACAGCCTCAGTCTCAGCAACTACCACAGCTGCAGATGTTTCAACAGCCAATGTCACAGGCGCCTATGTATCAGCAGCAATTGCCACAGCCACATATGTATCAGCAGCAATTGCCACAGCCTCAGATGTATCAACAGCAATTGCCGCAAGTACCATTGCAGTCACAGCCGCAGCCACAGCAATTTTTTCAGCCACATGCTTGAGCCGGAGCTAGGAAGAGTTGCGTAGGTCTGAATAATGAACAACTTGTACAATTGTTGTTTAAAAGGCACAGGAGGTAAAAGATCTGTAAAGCGAGTAGGAAGTAG
This sequence comes from Gleditsia sinensis, assembly GCA_037074535.1. Lineage (NCBI taxonomy): Eukaryota > Viridiplantae > Streptophyta > Magnoliopsida > Fabales > Fabaceae > Gleditsia > Gleditsia sinensis. The sequence continues at coordinate 31,937,510 of CM073474.1, read as the reverse complement.
CAGAACTGATTTTTTATTGAGAGTGAAATGACTGTGTCCATTTAAGTTTAATGTTTGTGTACCTTTTTAGAGTGACCTCTAGAGTACTGATGATTCTGTTGTTATTTAAGTAATCTTTGTTTGACTTTGGAAGCTTACTTTAGTCGCATTAATGCTTGTTAAATCTTTTTTAATTTGAAATATATTCTCTTAACACCCCTCTCCCTTTCGTCACTGTATATGTATATGGCTCGTATAGCTTTCCTATCATGCATTTCTCGTTTTAAAATATGGTAGTTGCTTTGGATGAGACTATTAGCGTAGAAGTGAAATGTTGAGACTAGTAAACAAAGAAAAATTCACAACCTGCAGAATGAAATGCTTTTGAATTCAGGGATTGGTTTAGGAGAGATTATCACTGGAAGAGAAGTTGATAGATGTTGATTTAGATATAGAAAATTGATGCTTTATTGAAAGTGTCAGATAGTTCATTACACCAGTGGCCGTATTTTCTTTCTAACGTTAGGTTCCAATTTGTTGCTTCTTAAGGAATTTTTTATATGAGCATTTTGTGCAAACTCCTTTGGTTTGTGTGAAGTGTGAACTATATTATTTAGGTTTGCCAAATTTTCACTGGAAAAAAAAAAGCACGAGTTTTATTGTGGTTTGTTGTCAAGGTAAACCTAACTTGAGTGGGAAGTGGATTGGGCAATTATCTCCCTCTTAAGTCTTAAATTGTTAATATTTCGAAATGTAATTTCTTGTGTTTTTCATCGGTGCTGGTTTTCCGTCTTCCCCAACATGAGTGTTTCCTCCGATGTGTTGACGTTTATTTATTTATTTTTTGTTAAACAAAAAAGGGCTCGATCATGTATTTAATGGCTCTTAGAGGTACCAGACAATAGAGGTTGGATTAGCTAAAATTTTGCAGATAAATTCTAGCAGGAAACAGAATGTGCTCTAGCCTCTTATCTTTGTTGTGTGCTTGTGCTTAGTTTTTGTTCATCTACATCTGGCTGTCTCATTCCCCCAGCATAAGCTTTGAAACTGCAGGGGAAGAACTGGATCAAACTATTGCAAAATTATGTCAGTGATTTTGTAAATCACTTATTCCTTTATATACGTATAATCCAAAGGAGAGGTTCCCATCCGTTTATCTGAAGGTCATAGCGTTTCTGACTTTCTATATCTGTACGTCATTGTACTTGAAACTTTCGAGAATCATTTTTTGTGTATCCTCGTTGAAGCATTGGCTCAACGAAGCGTGATTGTCTAAAGCATTTGGGCTCTTTTCACAAGTGCCGTTATCACTTTTTTAAGAACTGAAAGTGTCTTCGTTCGTGGTACGACGACAAGCAACATGGATTCAAAACTGTCATTCTTCCAAGTTTAACAAAAAAAATTAAGCTTTCAATGATTAGAGACAAGGTGGCCGTGAGGTTCCAAGGACCGTAAGAATAAAAGAAAATTTTAAATCGATTTATAAAAAAAATACATAAAATGCTATTTTTTAAATATTTATTTTTATTATGTTTTTATGATTGATTTAATATATTTATTTTTTAGGAATTGAATCAAAATTCAGGCGTTTGATAGAAGGGAACCCAACGGCTAAAGTTTAGTACAAACACAATTTGACCCCTATACTTTAAAAAAAAAAAAAGGGAAATTTCCAAGATACCATAATTACCTTAGAAACTCTAACGAAAAGGAAGGTTGCAACCCAAGTTATTTGGAAATGTTGTAGTTTCAAGTTGTTTGGAAGATGATGGATACGGGTTGAAAAGGGCTTGATTTCTACTTTTAATTGTACTGGCTTTCGTTTTTTGTATGAAGTAATCGTACTGACCAAAAACTAAGCTATCTTTTTTTTGGACATGCAGTTTATTTTTCACCCTTCCCCTATTTTTTTTCCCGCAATGTATTGGGCATTTATCCGTTTCCATTTGTGAACCCAATAAGCCAATAACTACTAATACTGCTTTTAAAAATCAGAATTGCATTTTTAAATATTACTTGTTAAAATAAATCTTCAAATACTTGCTATTTTTTTTTTAAGCCTCAAGAATACATTCAAAACAAAACAACAGTAGCAGAAAAACAAACAGTGAAGCCACTACAGTCAAAACACCAGCAACAGAATGAACCAAACCCAAAAAAACTTTTACCCAATTCCTTCTCCAGCAAATCTCAAATCACCGGCAAGAATAGATTGCAGGGGGGGATGAGGTGTTGGGGCACATCTCCCTAAGGGGCTGCTTTGTTAAGCCAATCTGCTGCTAAATTTTGTTATTTAAACGCATTTTCATTAAGTGGGATCAACTTAATCTTGTTTCCACGATTTCAAAATTGTGGATGTATTAGATTAGAAGTGGAAATTTGAAGGATTATACATTCGCGAAAATACTATCACGAAAGTGTTTTTCTTTTGACGATTTAAGTGTAATATGGTAGGAGTGATTATATATGAATTTAATTTAATTATAATAATTTTACTTTGAATTTTATAATTGACGCCGGCAATTTCTGTGTCGGTTAATTTATTTTATTCCGTAATTTGGCGCAAAAAATGAGATGGTCCAGGCAGAGTATGAGCATCGAGCAGAAAGTTTTCTCGCTCCACGCGTTACACCATTCGAGTAATTTAAATTACTGCCATGTTTTTTTCGAAGAGCATTTAATAGGTTAGGACAAGCTGAGCCGCCCGTTGCACAGTCTTCGCCCCACGCCACTAACTCAGCACCGCCACGTCTTTTGCGTCTTCCAACTCATTTATTATTCTAATTCTTCCATTTTTATATTTATTTCACACTTTTTATTTTCATTCCATAGTTCTTACCCAACACTTTTTTTTTTTCCTTATCTTATTTGATCTTTTGTTGCAAAGTGTCATTTTTATTAATATGTAGCGAGAAAAAAATATGACTTATTCAGATTTAAGTTTTAGACATAAATTTAATCAATATTGATTTAATTATTAATAAATAAATTTTTTATTTATTAACCATATTTAAATTAAATTACATAATAAAAATAATTTTAAAAATATTATTTTTTATTATATATTACAATATAAATATTACAATATAAATATTATTTATTGATAATAAACTAAATTATTTTTTATAAATATTTTAACAAATATATATAAGAATTTTGGCGTATAGAAAGAGTAATAACATTTGTAAACGAATATAAGTATAAAATTTTGATAAAACCATTTCTGTTGGGTCTAAAATGTTGAAGTTCTGTTTGGATGAGAACAAATTTTCTTTCATTAAATTTTATTGTTAATTTCTTTCAAATTTTCATTTTATGTATTTGTAAAGTTATTATAGTCGAGGACGGAGGAGAACAAATAATAGCAACAACTTTGAAGCAATTGGTTGCTTCATGTTCATGGAATTGTCCTGCTTCCAAGGTTGACATGACTTGGGGAAATAAATTAAAAATTCTCCGGCTTGGTTCTCCAGATAAACAATGCGTACAGGTTTTGATTCTTGAACGAACTACTTGAAAGCAATATATTTAATTCATCCTACAAATTTTCATAGCATAACTATAATAAATTCAAATGGTTAATTAAACTTTCAGCTACTATTTTTTGGTCTAAATTAAACTTTGTTCGATGTACCATTCATTGTTCACCCCACTATTACGCAAATTTTCAAATTAAAACTTCCAAATCGACCGGCGTAGGATAATTGACCCGTTTAAACGAGTGAAAAACGATAAATTACAATCAGTACTTGTGGGATAAGGTTGATGTCACGCTTCCCATAGTCAATAAATTTTATAAAATAAAACACAAGCGATTTTATTGGATCCTGGCTTTCTTGGGGTGTATTTTGCTATTGCATTGAAAGCTACTTACTGTGGATCAAAGCTAGCTTCCCTAAGCATAGATACCAAAAGGGATCATCATTGCAGAAAAAGAGTAAGATAACTTGGTAAATAAGCAAAATGCTGTGAGGCAGCGAGAAAGGGCATTAATTATAGATGTTTCACAAATAACACTTAAAGCATATTCTCCTACAAAGGGAACTATTTTTAATGGCAATAACGGGTCAAACCAACCTTCTTCGGTTTCTTCGAGCAAAAGGAGGAGAAAAATATATCATATTGTGAGCCCTCCTCCCCCTTCTTTTATAATAAAAAAATAAAAAATAAAATGAAAAGACAAAAAATTTGAATCTAATACCTCCTACAAACTGTCCAAAGAGACTGATGTATGTATTATTGGCTTAGCTTCTTTCTTCTTAATTTGTACGGGTTCCACAATTTGCTAAATGACCAACAAAAAACAATGGAAAAGCTTAATTCTAAATGATAACTAATAGTAAACCAAGGTGATTATTGTTGTTATGCAAGAAAGGAATGATGGCAGCAACAGTATTACTCCCGGGTTATCTCTAGCACTGTTTATTTGACCCTGAACTGGTTGAAAAAAGAGCGACAATGCATCAGAGAAGAGAAAACAAATGAGCGCAAAAGAATGCATGCAGAATGGCCTCACAATTAGCGCATGAAGTAAAGAAGAAAAATAAATGACGACGATTCACGTCCAACTTCATTCATAAAATTTGAAAACCAAAAGAAAAACAGAGAACATAATTTCAAAAAATATTTTTCACTTTAAATTAGTTGCTCGAGTGAATATTTTTTAAAATTTATAGAAGTTTAAAACAAAATAAAAAAATGAATCTTTTTTAATAAATAAAAAAATTTTGAAATCTAAAGTTTAATAAATAGTAATTTTTTTTAAAATTTAAAATTTTAATTTTAACAACTTTACTCTTAGGCCGGGTCTGTATAGATTTATTATAATATTAAATTCAATAAACATAAATAGAATAATATTTTAAGGTTGACTTAAAACTTTAGAAATATATCATAGAATTTAAATACTCAAGAGAGCTACTTTCTACTTTTTAGGGTTTCTGTACATGAACACTTAATGTTGAATTTGCACCTTAAGTTCTACCATATTAGCCACGTTAATCCTAGTTGGATTGAAAAGAACAAGTGGTATTTTAGATTAGGTGTTCTATCAAAAGGAAACTGAATTAAAATATTTGGATATCAAGTTCTGATAAAAACTAAAAAGTGACAAGTAACAACATTGAAAAATAGAAAGCAGATTGATATAATTTATTATTCTTTTTCTCACCAATTTAATTTGGTTTACATTGTCTTTTCGTCATCACCTCATCAGCTATCACAAAAAGAAAGTTTTACTTGGCATTGAATTATATACTCGTTCTAGGATTCAGCATATAAGATGCAGAATTTCTTAAATATAAACATATATAACAATAGATAAGTTAACCTGAATTTGAAGGCTTGTGAATCCAGTTTCTCCTTTATCTTCTTTTTCTTTGTTATTTTAATATTGGAATGGAACAAAGAAAGAAAAAGAAAAAGAATTGTACAATTATGTAGCGTAGACGATTATGTTTGCATATATGTATACGCACCGTGCATATTTATATATATAGCTGGGGACTGCTGAAAGAGTAGGCTTCCTAGCTAAAGTTGGCATGTTGATGTTGCAAGATTTGACTTTGCAAGAATTTTAAAATGTTTGATTGGATTTCAAGATAAGGCAAATAATATATAGGAAGAAAACTACAAATAAAAATATTTTTATTGGCAGATATCTTTTGTCTATTTCATTACCTTGATATGGGCCTCACACTTGAATTTTATAAATTATATATAAGAAAAATGGTTTAAGAGGATGTGATCCCTGTTAATTAGGGCAGCATATAATAAAGACAAAAGGGGGGGAAAAAGGCACAACCATAACATTTGTAAGGGTATATATTATCCTGATCAACTACTTTTCAATCTAACCCCTTATTTGGATAAAAAGAAGGCACCAACCTAACCTAAAATTGATTTTAACATCGAAGAACTTGTGGAGATGATCATTCCAGAATCAAAAGCAACATTTTTAGTGAACTGGAGCAAGTTTTAAACCTTTGAAAAGCTGCGTGTTGTTGGGTCACTTTCGTTTTCATAAAATATTTAATAAAAATAATAATTGGAAGAAGAAGTCAGTTGTGCCTCACGAGCAAGGAACTTCCAGATGCACACATGCCCCGCCCAATAGAATCCATGGTCAACAATAAAGCAGCAATAAATATCGAAATATAAGCATACATCTACCTCTTGGACTTTTTCTTCCCTCTCCTAGTCAAAATATTTCTCTCTCTCTCTCTCTCTGTGTTAGAAGAAAAACAAAAGGATAAGCAAGTGCACTTTTTGTTGCCCTTTGCTGCTGGTTTCTTTTGAATCTTCACATCTCTCTCTCTCTCTCTCTCTCTCAAGGTATACAGTGTCCAATGAAAAATTATTCGAGTCAAATGTGAATAATAAGGCTTACTTCTTTCTAAAATTAGTAGTAATTAGTCTATCAATTCCTATTATATCTCAATGGTGAATACACTATGACTACATATTGACTATTCTTTAATCAATGGGGGGGGGGGGGTTTGGTTCAAGTTCTAATGTTTTTTTTTTAATGTTTTATCCTATCTTATAATAACAGCCATGATTGAATACTTAATCTCTTTACTTTCTAAGATTACTTAAAACTATATATTAGGTTACACTGAAATGAATACATCAAAAGATTTGCAGAACTTACCATTTGCAAATTGAATTGAATAAACTAGTGAAGCACACGAGTTCATTACATAATCCAATAAAAGTCTCAAAAGGTGTTTTTCATTATAATATAATTTTTTTTGGGTCTAGGAGTAATAAGAACACCTTTAAATTTGTTCAAAAGTTTTAATATACAATTTCTCTGAAAAAATAAAGATTTTTATTTACGGCTATAAACAGAATAGCAGTATGCTTTAGGTGCAAGAATAAGGGCATATTATTCTTTTCTGTTTTTGGTGAATGTGGAAAACTGGAAATGCATTAAAAAAAAAATATATCAGTTCAGATTACAAGAGCGAAAGCTGAAGAAAATTTATAACTTCTTTAGACCCTCAATTTCTTTGTTTTTAACGACAACCCAAATTAATGAATGGTCAGTAATCCTGCCTCTAGCTCTAACAATATAAAAAGGGCCATTTCTAGCGTTGCAATTTAGAAGTTTTATTGATTATTAAATTAAAATAAGATACAAACAGAAAAAGAAACCACTAAGCCAGTAGTGTTATTTTTTTATTTTTTTTAAAAGACATTAATGGCTCCCGTCATCCACGAGTATTGGAGTACAGCATCAAAAGCTGGCTATAGAGCGTGAAATAGAGTCGATGAATTTGGTTGGAAATTGGAACCTGAAGCATGAAAGTGAGTTTTTGCCACTTCCACTTAAATCCCATTTGTCCTCAATTGGAAAAGCGGCATTTACCACAAAGGAGAGAGATCGGGTTTGCTAGAAATAGCGAAGTTGGGAGCTGAAAGGAATGATTTTTGTCCGACTTGTTCATTCAATATTCCATTTCTGAGTAGCTCCCCACAAATTTCTAACTCCTGGCACCGTAGTTCTTCGTTTTGGGACTCCAAAACAGGGAGAAAAGTGAGGGTGGAGGAGAAGAAAGAGAAATTGGCTGTTGTGTTTCCCACCAAGTTCACCTTTTTCTGGGACCGTGAAATCCTTCTGCCTCTCTAACCCAAGTGGGTCATTCCTTGTGGCCCTACTCTCCCACTTGTTGCTCTCTGCTGCCTTACGCTCTGTTTACCTCCTCTCCTATTTTTCTTTAATGATCTGTTCAAACTCCTTATGTCTCTTCAATTTTTGTGCTCTGCTTCCCAGTAGCGAAAGAAAGATCTTTTATTTTCTCAATCTGGGTGTGGAGTAGTCTTTGTTTTTTTTATTGTTGTTTCATAAAGGTGATGTATACTTTAGAACTTCTAAACTTGGTATAGTTTCGGATTCTTGTTTGGATCTTGCAGTATCATCTCCGAAGTGGGATTTAGTTGTCCTGGGAAAAGGAGACTGTTCCCTTTCAATTCAAGTATCTAAATCACCTTGATTCGTTTACGTTTAGAGTGTGCTGTTTGAAAGTTGAAACGATTCATGATGTTCTTTGGATTTGAAAGTTCTGTTGGTGGGTTTAAGAGCCGGTATCCAAAAGTGGCTTTTTGAAGAATTTTCTAGCTACCCTCTTCTGGGACAGCGATTTGGATTTCATGCTTGGTCCAAGACAATGGAGAAGTTTCTACTTCTTTAGCATTCAGTACTATAGCTCAGTAAAGAGATATGAAGAACATTCTTAAGAAGCTTCATATCATGTCCCATCAATCAGAAGATGCAGGAGGGTCTACTTCATCAAGGGGCAACAAGTCCAATGGTGGTTCATCCCCTAAGAAGCTTTCGCACTCTCGGTCCCCTCAAATTCCAGAGCATAAACCCTCTTCAGGGCTTTCGAGTTGGTTGTATTCAGTTTCCAACAGGAAAGGTTCTGGCCCTTCATCTTCGAACTTGACAGGAGGAGAAAGAGTGGAACCATCTGATTCGGGGAGCATTGGTGGTTTGGATATTGTTCCTGTTTCGGCGAGGCGTGATTCAGATTCTAGCACTTCGAAAGATCCTGAAGTAGAGGAAGAGTATCAGATACAACTGGCTTTAGAGCTGAGTGCTAAGGAGGATCCCGAGGCTGTGCAGATTGAAGCTGTTAAGCAGATCAGTTTGGGCTCTTGTGACCCCGATAATACACCAGCTGAAGTTGTGGCTTACCGATACTGGGTAAGTTACCTTATTCTCTTTAAGCTCATTGACTTTATGTTGAAGTCACATTGCCGTTGTTATGGTGGCGCCTCCAGAAGAATAAAGATGTAGGATGAAGTAAGTTTGATTGTTGTGTCATTCATGAAGACATATGGTGCTTCCCGAAAATTGAAAAGAATACCAGGTGAGTATATGGTGCTTCATTGGGATTACAAATACGCTGAAATATGGAGTTATGGTCAAGGCCAGGGCATGAATTTTAGCCCTGAGAAGAGGGGGATAAATAAAGAAGGAGAAACAAAGGGACCCTGGAATGTGATTTTATCACATTTGCCCTTGCTTATGTGGATTTTGTGCTTTAACCTTATTTCCCACGATAGATGACACCAATACAAAATCATGCCTTGTTAACTATATCAATAGGTTGGGATGGAAATGCCAATATCACTCAGCATTATTTGCATCTGTAAGTGTATAGATTTTTAGACTGTTGTTAAACCATATATTGAGAAAGAACGCTGGAGTCCCAGCCCAGATACATCGTGTATCTGCAGACTTGGTTATCTTGTTCATATGGCTCTCCAGATATTCTCTTTGTTAGCTTCTAATTTAATGTTTAGTGATATATTATGATATGATTAGCTTGGTATACTTTAATGGTGTGGTTTAATCATAGTCTAAGCTGTTAGGGTAATTACTTTACATGATATTGTAGCATTGTTGCTTCAGAGATCTTTGGGTTATAGAGTTGTAGCCATGATATCCCTCTGTTTATAAATGATTCTGGTTCTAGTTAGTTCTGCCTCTGTTTTTCTTTATGTCTTCAAATGCAGTTTTTGGTTCTACTGCACATGACGAGAATTAGGGCATACTGAGAGTGCTATATATTGTTTGGATTAAAAAATTCATTAATTAAATGGTTCTTATACAACATGGACTTGCTTCTATTGGAAACTTGGTTACTTGAATCTATACTTCGTCGTACATTTATTCCTATCTAACTTATCTCATATCGTAGATTTATCCGTACTTCACAGAATTACAATGCTCTTGGCTATGATGACAAGATCTTGGATGGATTCTATGATCTTTACGGGATCTTGATTGAGTCAAGCTCTGCAAGAATGCCTTCCCTTGTTGATCTGCAAGGAACATCAACCTCAGATAGTGTCACATGGGAAGCAGTCTTGGTCAATAGGGCTGCTGATTCTAATTTGTTGAAACTTGAGCAAAACGCTCTAGAGCTGGCAGTCAAGTCAAGACCAGATTTTGAAGTAGTAAATAGAAATTTGGTGCAGAAGCTTGCCATATTAGTGGCTGACTATATGGGTGGACCAGTTGCGGATCCTCAAAGCATGACAAGAGCATGGCAGAGTCTCAGTTACAGTCTGAAAGCAACCCTGGGCAGCATGGTTTTGCCACTTGGTTCTTTGACCATTGGATTGGCTCGGCATCGTGCATTGTTATTTAAGGTACTTGTTCCACCATTTTCTGTCGCGGTCTAAATTTATTTAAGAAACATTCCATTTCATTAGGTGATGAAAGCCTCAAGTAACTTGAAAAATTCTTGTTAAATGATATCAAGAGAATGAGCCAATCATCACTGCTATATGCTATGGGGTTTTCATTATATTCTTGAGAAAAACTTGCACATTTTACTATGAACTGAAGATAATCTGTTTTCTAAGTAGTTCTGTTTAACTTTTCAAAAGTCCTGGTATATGTAATTAAAATGCTACATATTAAATGTAGATTTTAGCTGATTGTTTGGGCCTCCCATGTCGGTTGGTGAAAGGGCAGCAATATACAGGTTCAAGTTCGGATGATGTGGCAATGAACTTTATCAAGATTGATGATGGAAGGTAACTGCTATTAAAGTTGTATTATTGTGATGTAGGCAAGTAGGCAGAATTGTTATAATATAGTTCTCTTTGCATTACCCTTAAAACATGAGACTTTATGCATATATGAATTGCTCTACTTGTTTTCTGTAATCAATACTCAATTGAGTACTCATGACATGATGTTAAACAATGCTTCTTTTGCCTCAGATTGTTCTGTAATAGGAGCTAAATTTTTTACCAGCATCGTTCTGTTTTGATTTGCTTTTCCAGCTGTAACATTATTCTTTTTTTGAAAAATAATTCCTTAAAGAGTATTAATAGCTGAATATTACCTCATTCTTTTTGTAATTTTCTAAAGTTTGTATCCATAAGATATGGTTGATATGAATTTCAGGGAGTACATTGTTGACCTAATGGCAGATCCTGGAACGCTTATTCCAGCTGATGCAACTGGATCGCATATTGAGTATGATGAATCATTATTTTTGGCCAGTCCTTCATCAAGAGACCTTGATTCATCTCATGTAGCGTCGTCCAGCAGTGGTATTGGAAGTTCATCTGAAGAAACTTCAGACTTTGGGGCATTGGATAAATCAAACAGGTCAAAGCATTTTGCATATGCATGGAAGGAATCTGATGTAAGCAGTCCCACTACAGGCAAGGAAGAATCGAAGGGACCCTTGTATGATTTCAAAAGTCCCCCCAATGTTCAGAAGATCATAGTGCGGGAAACTCCTGGTAGACCTAATTATCCATATATGCATGCAAGATCTCCTTCTTGGACTGAAGGGATCGGTTCCCCTATGGTACGTAGAATGAAAGTCAAAGATGTTTCACAGTATATGATTGATGCTGCTAAGGATAATCCTCACTTGGCGCAAAAGCTTCATGATGTCTTACTTGAAAGTGGTGTTGTTGCTCCTCCAAACTTATTTTCTGAAATTTATCATGAGCAATTAGGTGCCCCATTGCCGACTGAAGAAAAAGATGAACATAAACAAGGATGTGTACAGCAAGAAACTGAGGTTGATGGTAATCTTGGTCCTGCTCGATTTTTGCCTCCTTTGCCTCACTACAGAGTTCATCCCAAAGCAAGTACTAGCAGTCAGCCGGAGCATTCTAAGCCTGTAGAAGGTTTAGGGATCAACCTTCCTGTTGATTCAAGGGAAGCAGCTGGACAGCACATACCATCACAAGCCGAAGTAACTCCTATAAAATATGGGAAAAGTGTCCCTGTTGCTGCAGCTGCAGCTGCAGCTGCTGCTGTTGTTGCATCTTCCATGGTAGTTGCTGTGGCAAAGTCAAGCGCTGACTCAAATATTGAGCTTCCTGTAGCAGCAGCTGCTACTGCAACTGCTGCAGCTGTAGTAGCAACCACTGCAGCTGTCAGTAAACAATATGAGCAGGGTAGTCGAAGTGATGGAGATACGGATGGTGCTTATGAGCCAAAGGGTAGTGGCGACAGAGAGCGTGGTGCTTTAGGTGCAAACTCAGAAGGCGAGAGAACATCTGATAGATCAGTTAGTAATGATAGCACAAAATCTGATTCTGCGCTAGATGATGTTGCTGAGTATGAGATTCCATGGGAGGAAATCACGCTGGGTGAGCGTATCGGACTTGGTATTAATTTTAATTGTTATTTCAGACTCGTTTACATTCTTCTGTTAGATGTTGTAATGGTGTATACAATACCTGCTTCCATCTGGTTTTGCATATGAATGAAGATTTAATTTCACTTGTGTGGCATATGTCGGACCTGCAGGATCATATGGAGAGGTGTACCGTGGTGAATGGCGAGGAACTGTGAGTTTCTTACGCTCATGACCCTGACTAATTTTATTATTTGTATAAGAAAACTGTTAAGACTTCACTGCTGCAGTTGCATCTGTGTATATGCATGCACAAGAAGATATAATGTGAACTTCTTATTAACTGAATGTAAACCTAGTATTCTTGGAATTTATATTTATTTAAACCTGAACATATAATCTTCAATGTCATACTGCTAACTCGACTGTCACTCAATTATTTTCAGACATGTCAGTATTTTCTGTCTTTATGATTAAGCACATTGCCACTCTTTGTTTTGTAGGAAGTTGCTGTAAAGAGGTTTCTAGATCAAGATATCTCTGGTGAATCACTTGAAGAATTCAAAAGTGAGGTACAAAGCCACCTCTACTTCCTTACAGCTTTTCTCCTTTTGTAATTTATACGTTGATTTTGTAGTTTCACTTGTCCTTTTAGTTACCTTCAATGATGTCATTTGTGTGCTCCATAATTTCATATCTGATGGCAGCAGTGATTTTTTATTTAGATTCTTAACCTCATTTTTTGTAGTCTAATTTAAAATTTTATTGCTGTTAGTATATTTATACTAATATGGTGTTTAGCTCTAATTTCAGAAAGAAATAGTATATGGGACATTTTAGTTACCTATGTTAGCTACTGTTCTTTATACATTTGATTGTTAATTTGAACGTTGTTATATATTTTATATCAAACAGTCTATGTTTATAGCTATATTTTTAATACTGGGTGTTGTAGATAAGCATCTTCCAGTTCCCCCACTACTGTTTGTTATGTTTGACCTTTTACATTTTGTGTGTTGGGACGCAACACAATGCATCTAAGCAGTCATTTATGGTGTTTAGTAAAGTAAGTTAATCTACACTTTTACTATGAGTGTCTGGTCTTTTCCCCCATTCATTTATCTTAGTTATCATGTTTTATGCATTGTCTTCTATTTAATGGTTCTGCACTGAGGTTCTACTTTGAGCACAACATGCAAAAATTCAGAATGAATTTGAGATGGCTTTAGTTCTATCAATTTTTTTTTCATGATTCGCCAATTCAGAGTCTTCCTTGAATGTGGTTCTGGTTTTAGTTCGGCAAAACACACCTAGCTTTGTTTGCCTTGTTGTTCCATCATCATATTTCCATATGCATATGGTTCCCTGTTGAAGTCTAGGTACTAATTCTCACTATAATTGTCAATTCTATTTATTCATATTTATGTATTTAGATGATGGAAGTCTTATGTTACAAATTGAAATAGGTCCAAATAATGAAAAGATTGAGGCATCCAAATGTTGTTCTCTTCATGGGAGCTGTAACTCGACCTCCAAATCTTTCAATTGTTACAGAATTTCTTCCCAGGTATTTTGAAATTCTTCGTTTTCCAAGGTTAAAAAGAGACTGTTAAGTGCAAGGTTGCAATTTTTGGAAAGTTTGCATTTCCTACAGTGTAATTTATGGAATAGTTCTTACTCCTCTCTTAGAAAAAGGAATAATGCTATGTCATCCAAAGAATTGTGCTGAATTAATTACTAAATGACGTGGCATATGCCATGAATAGCCCAGGTGATAATTGGAAAGTAATAATTGTGAATCCTGTATGCATTGGTAAAATTTCTTAGTAAAGTTGCAATTCTTTACGCAAAAATATATATAATGGTTTATTTTTTTAATGATACCCAATTCATTGTATATAAAAATTTTATCATATGTATTTGCAATCCTGTTGGCAAAAATATCCTTGTGGCTTGACACACTTGAAAGTAACTGTTGCCATGTATTTGCAAATGTACCATATGTATATAAAGATTTTACTATATTTTGTGTGCCATAGTTTATTGAATTGAACACTTTCTACAGCTTCCTGAGGGTATGTTTTTGTATGATTAATGTCTTTTTTAGGGCATTATTGACCATCCAAATACTGAGATGCAGATAATCTCTTGCAGAGGCAGTTTGTATAGATTAATTCACCGTTCTAACAATCAATTAGATGAGCGAAGGCGATTGAGGATGGCTCTTGATGCTGTAGGATTCTGTTGTCTTAGTGCAGCTTCTTTCAGCAAATGTTTACTTAACCAGTGAGTCTTACTAGACATAACCTGTCTTTTCTGAATATTCAGGCTCGAGGAATGAACTATCTGCACAACTGCAATCCGTTGATAGTCCATCGTGATCTGAAGTCCCCAAATCTTCTTGTTGACAAAAATTGGGTTGTAAAGGTGCCAGTCTAAGCTCATACTTAAGATGCCTTGATTACTTGGTGAATTCTGAGTTGATGTGGTATGATATTATTCCTTCTGTCTGTTAAATAGGTATGTGATTTTGGGTTATCACGAATGAAGAATAGTACATTCCTTTCTTCCAGATCAACCGCAGGGACTGTAAGCTATCGTAAACCTTTCCTTAGGCCAACTGCTTTCGTCTTTGATTTTATGATTTGCTTTTACCTTCATCGTCTTGTTTGGTTGATCTCTTTCTTTCATGTTGTTGCATGTTTTGTCTAATTTGGTTATATAATATGGCTTTAACATGTATTATTTACTACTTGATGTTGATTTTATATTGTTTGAACTATAAATAGGTTTTGAAATATAGTAAATTAGTAGTTAATAGATAAATGGGTCATAAAAGGTTAATTTTATGTCTTAAATTTGACTGGAATAAATGTGTTATATGGGTAGTGTCTGAGTTAAGTGTATATGATATAATTATAAAATGAGTAGAGTTAGTGTCAAGCTATTCGCCATAATACCCCTTCCTTGACTTAGCTTGAAATCAGCGCACGGACATGAATTGCCACTCTTTTATATATATATATATAGACAGACACACCCGTACACACACCATCTCAGACACTTGCTATATCCTCTTACAATAATTTCAGAAGGCATGGAATTTTCTGCCTTGTAAATTAGTATGACAGCCTTCTGTGCTGATAATTGCCTATCATCAGGCCAAGAATTATTCTATTATTGTGGTGTTATGATATCAATGTCAAAAATTGCAGACCAAGGAAGCATTTAATATTTTTTGATTGGCTTTGGTTTGGTTTGGTTTTTTTTTTTTTGGGGGGGGGGGGATGTTCTGAGTGCAAGAGCCAAGAGGGTAAAAAAAGACGGACATCCATGATACAAAACAGGAAGCACCAAAAAGTCAGACACAACAAGAGATATTATAAAGGCCAACAGCCACGAAATCTCCAAGAAGCACAATGTTTTAGATGAGAGGCAAAGAATACATGTGATATAGGACAGTGGAAGACTCGGGATTTAATATATTAGGATTATGGTTTTCTTGATTGAATTAGTGGTAGAAAGTTGGTGGGTTGAATTTTTATTCTTGTGGTACGTTAGATATATTTTAGTAAAAATTCATCTGTTTTGGACATTGCTTAAAATGTTCTTTTCCTTGCATTATCATTTTGTTTGATGAAAGAGTGCATACAACTCGCTGCAGCTGGATGTCTTAGTTACTTGGTGTTGTATAATATGTGTTTCAGGCTGAGTGGATGGCTCCCGAAGTGTTAAGAAATGAACCTTCAGATGAAAAGTAATATTTTTTTCTTCTCTGTATAAATTAGTAAATATTTTATATATTGAGGATAGGAGAATGCCATTGCAACCCTTCCCTTCTTTCCTCTCTTCCTTTATTCCTTTACTTAACATTTTCATATAATGTATGGCAAAGACATTTTTCTTGCCATTATAAATTTTAGCTGAACTATATTTTAGATTGGTGAGATAAACTGGTTCACATTGGCGTATTCTAAATATTGGTAGTGTATTTTAACAAATTTACATTAAATGTATATATCATACCTGGCATGAGAGTTTTCTTATTTTTCTCGAAGGACATGTCAATAGGGACAAGGTTAAATATAAAAGTGCAATTGCTGAGTGGGGGCCTCTACACTGTTTGAGGTTTGGAAATTAGTCAGATATTGAACAATAGAAAGAGTGGCGGGAGGGAGAGGGATTGGCTACCATAAATTGATCATAGACTGTACCATGTAACAGATCTAGGACGCTAAGCTTGGGCGAAGGAAATAAAGATTCTAAGGAAAAAGAGTATGCAAAAAAGAACTTAAGCAGATCTTAAGTGATATATTGTTATAAATTGGAAGCCTTTTGCTTCTCTCATTAGTAATTCTCTTCTCGTTAGTTTTAGTTTTAATGTTATCATGCTGAGAGTATGCAGGTGTGACGTTTATAGCTTCGGGGTGATATTATGGGAGCTGTCTACGCTGCAGCAACCCTGGGGGGGAATGAATCCAATGCAAGTTGTTGGTGCAGTGGGTTTCCAACATCGCCGTCTTGACATTTCAGATGATATGGATCCTGCCATTGCAGATATTATCAGGAAATGCTGGCAGACGTGAGTCTACTTTCTTATAATTATTTCCTGATTATTCACATCACTTGCAAACATGTATTTTTATTAGTATATGCCCGTGTAAGAATTACTTTTTGCATTGTAGAGATCCAAAGCTGAGACCCACATTTGCTGAAATCATGGCTGCTCTGAAGCCGTTGCAGAAGCCAATAACTGGATCTCAAGTGCCTAGACCTGGTGCACCAGGGGCTCAGTCAAAACGAGTTGCAGAAGATCCTGCAGGATAGGACACAATTGTACAGCTAACTGAATATTTGTTCATTCTATTGCCAAAGAGTATTAGGGATGAGCATGAACAAAGTGATTCATTCAACACCATTACCTAACTTACATTCTCATTCTAGGTCGTGATTCGTTTGTGTGTTTCTCTTCTTTTTGTTTTGTTTTCCAGTTTCTCTTCTGTAATCCAGCCATTGTCAAGGTTAATCATTATTTGTACAATTTTTTTTTTGAAATTGTAATCAATGTCTAAATTTTCGTGTCCATAAATTGTTAACAAATTTTGCAGCTGTGAGCTGAACAGAAGAAACGATTGACAATGAAAACCATTTGCTGCTAACATTTCTCACTCTCTTTGCCAACCCACATACTGCATTTTGGTCAAATGAACTGCTGCAATTCTTAAGCATGTCAGCACCTCTTGCCATAGTAAATACTAAATAACGCTTCATTTATAATGTAAAATCTCGAAATCAATTCTTCCAGAAATTTAATTTAAGATTTACTCCAAAAATATATTTTAAAAAGTTAATTATGAGGTTAACTGTTGTGTAATATCATAACTCAAGTATTATTATCTTCTCCAAGTCATTTTTATCATGCCAAACGTGCTGCCATGGAAGTGATTTTTTTTTCTTCTTTTTTTTGTTACACGTTGAGATAGTTGGAATGTATTACCTTTACTTAAATTTGTGCTTCTTCTTTTTTCATATAATTTAGGATTATTCTCTAAATTTTTTTTTCACATATTATAATTCTATTGAAGAATCTAATAATAAGCCCGTAAAAACTGTAGCAAAGTTTTGTTTTTTTACACGGCGAATCAGTATTTGTAATTTATATATGTAGCAGCTGAGGTTTTTGAGCCATTAATATCAACGAGAACGGGTGCAACGAAAAGCTAAGATAGAACCACCAATTGATGCCCTTACAAATACAGATAAGGTGGGGACAAACCATTAATAACTGCAAGCCTGAGATATTTCTATTTGCCCTCTGTATCAAAACCAACCTTTTTTATTTATTTTTATCTTGAACATGGCTACCTTCTTCGGTTCTCCACCCTTTTTCTCCCTCCCCCTTACAAGAACTCATCACATTTCTTCATCATCGCAGACACCGCCGCCAACACCTCCCCCAACGCCGCCTCCACAACCTCAGACCTCCAAATCGTCTCCACAGATAAGCACAAATTTGTCTGAAGAGTCATCAGCACAAGTCTCCGTGAAAGCTCAGCAACAGAAGCCTATCAAACCTGTTGCTTCTAGTTCTACTACTAAGGTTGATTCTACAGATTGGATAGCCACCTCCTTAACCAGACGTTTTGGCCTCGGAGCTGGTCTTGCGTGGGTTGCTT
This sequence comes from Gleditsia sinensis, assembly GCA_037074535.1. Lineage (NCBI taxonomy): Eukaryota > Viridiplantae > Streptophyta > Magnoliopsida > Fabales > Fabaceae > Gleditsia > Gleditsia sinensis. The sequence continues at coordinate 31,919,230 of CM073474.1, read as the reverse complement.
TTCTTGCAGCTGGTGTCATCTCAGAACAAATCAAGACTCGCCTTGAGGTTTCTCAAGAAGAGGCTAATACAAGGTCTGTATTTTAGAATTTTTTTCACCACTTTCTCGGAATATTTGTAAATTACTAAGATTATGTTTTCTTGAACTTTCTTTGACTGAATATGTAATTTTTATAGAAAAATCACAAATCTTTAAAATTCGCCAAAACCATATACCAAAGGTTACTCAAAGTTGCACTTAATAAGACTGGCCCTTACAGGACCATTGAGAAGGAGGAGGAGGTGGTGCTGCCCAATGGCATAAGGTGCATTATCTTAAACACTCTTTCACTATACCTTAGAAATATATAGTCAAGTATTACCCATTTTCTTAAGCCCACAGTGTCTTAAACTACAGGTACTATGAGCTGAAAGTGGGTGGTGGAGTTTCCCCAAGGCCAGGGGACTTGGTTGTGATCGATCTTGAAGGAAAAGTTGAAGGCAGTGGAGAAGTGTTTGTGGACACATTTGGGGTGGAGAAGAAGCCACTGGCTCTAGTGATGGGGTCAAGGCCATATAGCAAGGGAGTGTGCGAAGGGATAGAAATTGTACTAAGATCTATGAAGGCAGGTGGTAAAAGAAGGGTTATTGTGCCCCCCTCATTGGGATTTGGAGAGAATGGTGCTGATTTAGGCTCTGGTGTGCAAATTCCTCCACTTGCAACCCTTGAATACGTTGTAGCGGTTGAAAAAGTCTCCATAGCACCGGCTTGATGGTTATGTTCAATTCAAGTTTTGAGCATTGTCCAAAATTTTACTTGTCTCAATTGTGCAGGGTGCTCTGCTTTTGTCATATAAAATGATAATTTCTTTGTTTTGGTTGGGCGGGAGAAAATTCAAAAGTATATGCTTAAACTTGTAATAATCTTTCTTGCTTAATTTTGGAGACCGTGATGGGGCTATTGTCCACCAAATTTTCGTATCAAATGCCTACAACAGTCCTCAGCTTGAATATTGGTTCCTCTAAATACTTGAGTCAGCCAATTTTTTTTTTCTTTGTAAAAGAGGCCTCAAAAGAGTAGAGAATGGTAAAAATTAAGATTGATATCATGTGAACCTTGACTGATATTATTCAATTTTAATCATGTCATTACATAACTTATTTAAAATATTTTTGAGGAAATGAATCTTTGATAAAATAAATATAAAAAAACCCTAAAGTGATATGGCATCTAACAGGTAATCTGTTTATGTGATGGGATAAAACTACCATTTCACTTTCTTCTTTATAATCATCTACGTTTTGACTTGTGAAAAAAAAAGGGTGACAATTCATTATTATTTAGAGAATAGAAAAGTTTTCAAATATTTAAGTAATTACTCCTTCAACACAGTTTTTTTTTTAAAACAAAGATAATATATTAAAAGAAATTAAAGATTCCTATTTTAAAATGCCCCTATATTAGTATGGATCATTCCAAGTTGAAAATTTTATCTATCCACGTTCCCATTGCCTTTCAAAGCACTTTGAAAAGCTTAAACGGCAGCGCTTAAGCCTAGTTCCGTGCGAAGCAGTTATTAGAATTAGACGAGGATTATGTTTGCCGGGAAAGCCTTGAAAGTTGCCACTCGAATTGGTTACCCTCGGTGTTGCAATCTAAACCACAAACGTTTGGTCCTCTTGTATGAATATGAATAAACCTAGTCAGTTGGAAAAAGCTTTCCCTCCTTAGAAAGCAAGTAAGCTAGGCTGAAAACGCAGAGAGAAGCAACCCCATGGGTACTGTTATTGACTCCCATTTTCTAGCCCTCACTGCTATTGTCACCGTAACTCTCTATCTATCGCTATTTTTTTTTTTTGGGTAATTTTTCGTGAAAGTTGAATTCTTTTGGTTTAATCGTGTGCTTTTGTTCCCCAGATCGGATACCAGTTTCTGTTTTTCGTCATCACTGCACTCCTCAAATTCGACACAGTCACTGATTTTGCTGGTATTGTTGTAATCGTTTCTGGACCTGTTGTTCTACTTGTCATTCTTATGCTTCATGATAGTTCAATGTGATCGCTTGGTCGCTGAGAATTGGTAGAAAAAATATAAGAAATTAATAACTCCAGCTGTGTGTCTCTCTTTGAGCTTAATTGTTTAAGGGGTGTCTACTTTCTTTTGTTGGGGAAAGGCAAAAGAGGGGGGGAGGGGGCGGGTGGTTAGTTCAGTAAATGGACAAATGGTAGGATAAGGCATAATTAACAAAACGAACTCTGCCACCGACTACATTTTTACCTGATCATTTAAATGATTATTTCCCTTCTTTCACTTGGAAGGAAGCACGAACTTCTTAATACTTGCTATATTGACCCTGGTTCTGAAAGGAACATGGCATTTTCGACAGGTAATATTGCATTCTCTTTTGATGTGTTTCCGTTAAATCACCAAAATAACCTTTCCCACCTCCCCGATGTATCACTCTATCTTTCAGGTAATCCTGTCTTTGCTTGTTATATTATGGGGTCTTCGCCTGGGGCTTTTCCTCTTATTGAGGTATGATAGATATATCACTTTCAGTATAAAATTGAATAATCTCTTGTATCATGTTCTTGTTCTTGAAATTAGAAAATGAAGGCGTTTAATAAATTGGTAGCTGTAGGGTTTATTGGTTATAACATTTAAGTACACTCTGACAATATATATATATGGAATGCATGTGAGTGTATGACATGGCAGAAGCTCTTATGCCTTGCAATCTTTCATCTTCCCTTCTAATAAAATTTCTTCTTTTATCCAAACAAAATTTTCTAAGACAAATTTGAGTATTGGGAAAAGGAAAAGAATAAAGATTATGATTACAGTATTTTGTTGAATTAATGATGTTTATCTGTTGGACTTGCTGCTGAATGGTATACTTTTGATATTGTATATTGCATTGTTGAGTATCTTGCGTAGCAAATTAGGGTCCTTGGGGCAATTGGTGATCCATCATGGTATCACAGCTAGGCATCATAGCATGTTTAAGTAATTAAGTTGTGTTAAACATGTGAATTCTATCTGATTCCGTTTGCTCATATTATATCAGCCTGATCAAGCATACATTGGAGTGTGCTCTTTGTGTATGTCTTATTGTATCCATTTTCCAATACTCTTATTAGGATTTTGCTTTGGGGAGAGGATCGACGCTTTGACAACATGCGTGGTAATTTGGGAAAATTGGCAGTATTTTGGATATTTCAGGTTTCTTGGCTTTTTTTTCTTCCTTTTTCAATGTTGGATTTCATATATTGGTCCTTGTTTTTGGGAGGTTATAGTTTGATGTACTGTGGGAATTGCTTTTAATTATTGCAGGCTGTCTGGGTGTGGACTGTGAGTTTACCTGTTACAGTGGTTAATGCAAGTGATAGAAATCCTTTTCTACAGGCTGAGGATGTAGTTGGGTGGATTATGTGGTCTGTGGGTTTTATAGTTGAAGGTGCAGCAGATCAGCAGAAGTTGAGTTTTAAACGATCTCCAGAAAATAGAGGGAAATGGTGCAATGTTGGACTCTGGAAATATTCCCGTCATCCTAACTATTTTGGTGAGGTTAGTGCTGTCATTATTTTCAAAAGCCACTATTTTCAGAGTTGGTGCTGCAGCTGCTGGATGCTTTTTTTTTTTTTTGGTTCTACGGTTCTGTTAGTCTGTATAATAATACCTTTTAGCATTATATTCTGCTTAGTGTGATTGATATTGATTTACAGCAGATTATTCATTATTTCTATTCTTCTTGCACATGAGCAAGCAAAGATTCATTTCAAACATTGATTTGATCTCTTTAATTTAAGTAGGTTGGTTTATATGATTTGGAATCAAGTGCAGCTTTGGCTTTATTTTAAGAACTCTACTCAAACATTGGCATATAGTTGGAGAGGAAATTCGTAATTTTCAGGGGTTAATTTTCCACTGTCACCTCTGTTGTTGGATAAAGTGATCATTTTGACCTTTTTATGGTGCTCAGTTAATGGTTTTTTTTAGAATGGCATTAAAAATGCAGAGAGACTAGCAATCTTTTCTTAGCCGAAGTTTCTATCCTGTTTGCCCTGGTTTTTGTGCTTTTTTGGTTTCTTATAGGATATTTTATCTTCTTTTGTACATATTTATTTTTCTTTTCTAATAATATTTCTTCTTTATCAATAGCTTCTGAAAAATTTCATGAATGCTTGACTCAGATTTTGCTTTGGTGGGGAATTTTTGTGGCTTCTGCACCTGTATTGGAGGGTGCTGAATGGCTGGTAGTCCTTGGACCAATCTTTCTCACATTGTTGCTTCTTTTCGTCAGTGGCATTCCACTGCTTGAGGTTTGCTTCTTACCTCTGATGTAGTCAAAGTTGTGCTGCCATATTGTGACTTGGCTGATGGTGAATTGCATCAATGGAAGCAGGATTCAGCAGATAAGAAGTTTGGAAATGTGGATGGATATAGGATATACAAACGAAGAACCAGGTTAGGTTTACCTTCAACATGTTATTTTTTGCATTTCAGTGTTTGTTTAAGGAGAAGCAACTAAGCCAAAACATTGTTTCAGCCCTTTAATTCCGTTGCTTCCCTCAGTCTATGGAAACTTGCCCTTATGGTTCAAAACAACTTTTCTCTTGGAACTTCCACTCTACAGTCGTAATCTTCCACGAGAAGAACCAAACTGGTGAGAGGACACTTTAATTTTACTTGCAATACTTATTTTGGAGAAAAATTTTGTACCATTGCACTGAGGGTTTAATGAGTTAGGGATATTTTTAATTGATCTCAATGTAGCTAATATTTCATGTTGTGCTCCTGAATTTGATCAAGGATTAAAACTTATCTGAAGTGCTGATGGCTAGACTTCTCTTTAGATGTTAAGGGGGCATGGTATTCCAGTCTTTCTACTTTTGGATCCTGTTTTTAATATAAAAAAATATTGGAATATCTTAGACCCTAGATTATACAGGACAGATAGATTAACTCAATGCCCAAGATGCAAATGTGTCAGGCTGGCAGATAACCTAGAATGATGTTGAGAGCCTTGGAATCAATCACATTAAAGCTTTAGCTATTCTGAGTAGCTTCTGCTCCAAATTAATACTCTGCCATCATCTAATGGACTTCTTGTTTGGGTTGAGAGAGTGCATTTGGCGTGGCACATGCATCAGTTGCCTAGGTCTCGTGGTTTACTTTCTATGGATACAACAGTAAATTTGGGTCTAATGCTCCGTTGTCCCTTTAGCTTTGAAGTTCTCCTTGCCTTTATGATATTATGATGTGCACAGAAGATGGTGGAAATCGCCAGCCTGATCAAGTTCATCAGTGATTTTTGTTGTAGTAGAAAACTTTGATTTTGGTTATGTTTATTTTCTGGCTAAGAGAAAGTCATTATATAGAGTTAGTTATGGAAATTGAAGATTCGCTGTGTGGAATTGTTTAGTTTGGTCATATTGCATTGTCTATGAATGATTTAATTGGAAATGCCTTAAGTTTCTTTGTAGCATCCTTTAACTGTTGGGGTCGGTAAATGGTTTTTAATAAAATTATTTACTGTCTGTGCAAGGTGTAGAACAAGCAAGGGGCAAGGCAGTGATGCTCTGAAAATGGGGTAGGGCAAGGTTCTTTGGATTTGTTCTCTTAACACTAGTTGGTAATGGTACTGTACTGTGCTTTACTCTGAAGTTGCGGCTGTCACGAATCCTGATGGCTTGCCATGAGTAGGAGTGCTCTTAGGGGTTAGGATACCTTGTAATGTTGTTGCATACTCTTAATTTCATTATTCTCTGACACCCATAATGCGTGCAATACCTTTTTTTTTTTGATAAAACAGAACAGCAACTACCCTGAAACTATCATTTTAAACATATAGCGTCAGTTATTATAAATAAATACTTCAAAAATTAAATACAATAGGTTATATTATAAAATTAAAAATAAAATTAACCAAAATATTTTATTAAGTTATATAAAATTCTCCTATTAAAAAGTCTGGCCAATAAATTATATTTTATATCAATAATTTGCAAATGTTTAATCTTTTTTTTTACTGGTTTCCTTTTGCAATCCCATACTATTTAATAGATACACGGGAGTTCATGATTGAGATTAATATAAAAAAAAATATAGATCATAATATTGACAAACTTAAGATTTCTATCAACACTTGATATGTGAATACCATCAAATAAACTTTGCTTATTATCCAATGTTCAAATATCTGTATTGTTAACATTTATGCATTTTATTGGTATTGATGTAGATGGTCAAAATTGCAGACTTCAACGCTTAACTATTCATTTTTTGGTACAAATGCCAAAGCAGTGCTCCTCTCTAATGGAATTCCTCGATCCGGGGTGAAGTTTCACATTGCGTAAAAAATGCAGTCCTGCATTTCCTTTGATCTTTGTATCCATTTCTGGTCATGGAGTGGTGCAATATTCCAACATGTCCTGTGTGTTCAATGTACTGTGCGGACTCTAATTACATCCATTGTAATGAAGACCTCTTAAAAGCTGAGGTAAATGAATGATGCAAATAACAAGACATCACTACACAATCATACTCCTGCTGTGTCATTAATGTTTTCCAAGGAGACCACAGCGCCAGATCTACCCTCATTTGATACCCCAGAATGTGACATAAAAATATAAATCACCCACAAATGAAGGCAAACAATGTAAACTAGAGACCACAATTTTGCCACCGAGTTCCTTTTTAAAAGAAGAGCACCAGCCACAAAAATAGAATCTAATTGTTGAAGCAATGATCCCAACTGTTTCTTGCCTGAATGAATTCTGTCTTTGAACATAGGCTTCAACTTTGAATTCGAAAGCTGCCAAAACCCTGATTCCAAGTCCATTGAGGAGGCAGCATTAGCAATATCAGATGCACCCATTGCTGGCATGTTCTCATCCAGCAACCTTGATACCGCCTGCAGAGTTGATTAAGAAAATTGAAAATCAAAGCATATTCAAATTTTCAAGAATTATCAGCATGATCTTAGTTGACATCATACCTCGATTCTAAATATAAGACTTGCCTTCTCAGAGGAAAGTGACTCAACCTGTTGATGACATGTAGAATAAATTGATGTTCTTCATCAGCCAATCAAATCTCAATCTACTTACTAAATAAAATCTCTAAATGCAGTGCGGTTTCCAGCTAAAATGTAAAGTTCTTAAACAGTTCTCAAGGTATCACAAGTGATCCATGACAAAGGCATACTTTGAAAACCAAGGGTACGGTGAAGTTGCAAAGATGCATAACCAGTAAATACAAAATATGCAAAATAGTATAGATGACATCTCTTAGGAAAATAATTAAATGTATAGCCCTTAGACCCAAGCCAAAAAGAAAAGAACATATTACAATCTAAAAGTTAACTTCCAAAAAACACCATAAAGAAAACCCTGAGACTCGTGAACTGCTTAGGCCATATTTATAAATGGCAATATAACCCATTTTGAGGAGGTTCCCTTGGCAATTCATTTTCATGTTCCGTACATTAAGTTAGATCATGTTCATGTCAAGTACTTGGACACTATAAATCTGATTGTTGTGTCTGGGTTATCCATGTACCAAGAAGTCCATGACCCATATAAGGACATGGTCTACGCCAAAACTGCAGATATAAAGTGTCACCGTCAGAGTTACATAGTTAACCCTCTTTTGCTCACTCCCATTTCATATTATTCTATCTTCATAAAGGAATTAAGTTATTATTAATTTTTTAACTTTTTTATCAAGAAAAAAAAAACATTATATCTATCTGTTTTTAATGATCTCTGCAAGAACAATAAATCTGTGTAAACAATCAGTTCCATCCTTGCGTATATGCAAAAATAATACCATAATTGCCCACTGGATGTATGAAAGACACACCTTGGCTTGTCTCAGAATTAAATGGTCGGTCATCTGATGAAGCCTTCGCTTGAGCTCAACTTCAACTTCTGTTGGCTCCTCTATCTCCTTCCTTGTCATTTCAATGTTAGCTTCCAGCTTCCTTGCCTATGGTGTACAAGTATATTAAATAATTTCACAGCTAAAAGAAGCCAAATTCACTAGACAAGACTCAATGCTAAATAAGTAGTAAATGGACATTAATTTGTATAATGAGACACGATTGGGCGAACCTTACAAAGCAAGGAAATGGATGTGGGAAAATAGGAAAGTTACAGGATTTAGCATGCTGTATAACCAAGAAACAGAAATATATAATCATGGATCCTTCTAGTACTTCCTTATCTTTCTACAATCTTACTAGGTAGTCGTAACAATAACACTATTCATTTAAAATAGAGAGAAATAGAGATTCCAATTTCATAGATGTGAAAATCTAGACAAACTATTAAAAACCATTAACTGTATTGCAACTAGAACATCTTAGCTCTTCAAGGGAAAACAAAATGCATATATTGATTAGCACAAGTTTAAAATTTTACTGTTTACCTTTTCTTGCAATTGTGCAAATTTATCATTAATGAAAGAGTACTCTGCCTCAAGAATTTTTCGCTCAAATTCAACTCCTTTTGAAGCTAACTACAACATCAAAATATAAAAAAGATGTCAGGAATAGCCTACTTAAAAACAGTGAACAAAAAGATGCCACAGAAACTCCCCATTAAACATCCCCCAACAAAAAAAAACAAAACAAAACATAAAGTTCCAGCAAATAAAGAGTGTAAATTACCTTATTTTTTGAAGATCCGGTTTGATGAGGATTCCTAATACTCCTTCTGAGCTCTACAAAAGGTTAAAGGACCAACCCATCAATGCGCCATTTCATGTCAAGATAATATTGGCTATGGTAAATCACTAATGCATTATGCATAAATACAAACTAATTTAATTATCACCATAGACCAATCTATCATTGGCTGGGATCAGCAGGAAGAAAGACATTACTACAACTAACTTAATTATCATCGCTTCAACTGTGAATAGTGTCTTTGGTTACATATCATCTGCCTATTCTACCCAAAACATTAAGTAGCATTACATCATCAAAATGACCAATCCACCACCCAATATACCCAAAGTAATCATTCCTTGGTAAATGCTGTTAAACAAGCTAGAACAAACCCTCATCCAGCCATTGCTACATATTCAGTTTATTCATAGTTATAATCATACTTCACCTATATGTTGGGATTTTAGTATTTAGAATTGTAATTCTAAATGGTGCTAAGATAATCATGAATTAAAGGACGTCATCCCCAATGGATGTGGAAGGCTTATTTGTTGACAAGGTATAATGGTAGTGACCAAAATTGGTCACTGAAAGTCCATTGAGATTGGTAGTTCAGTTAAACCCTATCTACCAGTTCTTAACCTAAGCCCACCCTTCTTGTGCTATTACCAGCACATTATCATAAGCTTCAAAAATTTGTAAAAACCAAAGGAAGTCTCTTTCCTTCTTTTGGGTCACTGAAGTATAAATTTTTTGCTTACATCATAATTGCACCAGCACAGTTCAATTGATTCTCATAAATGTCAATACAGCCTTTGATCAACCCATACCAAAGATCATCTAAGGTTGCTGCATTGTTCCATGGTAATCACTAAAAATCATACCTAAATAACATTAGAATTATTAATCGATCATCAAATTTTGCATCACGGCTCAAGCAAAAGAACACCAACAAGGAAATCCTGTTCCTACCACTTCATACATCTTTTTGCCCATTATATGAGTGTGAAAGAACCATGTGACCTAACAGCTTAAGCTATTAATAAAGGACCCAAAAATGGGTTTGAAAGAATAAAGAGCTCTTGACATGTCTGTCATATAAAAGTCCACAGGCTTAAAATATGGACCAACTAAAGCCTTGCAACTTCTTAGTACTAAAATTTAATAATAAGACAAAAGGCAACAAGGATTGAACTCTAAAGCACTACATACAGCAAGCTCCCATGTTATGTCAAAGAACACCTGACCTACAAAGCTTAGCTAGTCAATAAGGATCCAAGAATGGTTTTTATAACTCAAACAGTAACTACTTTCATTTTTTTCATAAGCAATAATGCATTAAAGAAAAAGTATTAAACCCAAGTAAACATAATAAATAGAAAGTTACAACACCGAGGCTTAAAAAAAATCACCTAACATACATCTAAGGAATCCCAAAAAACTAAAAATAATAAGGGAAGAAAAAAACTACACCAATAAAAAATATCTTAAATAGTACTAGATGCTTCTCTTTATTGATAATTCAAGGCTTTAGAAACAATACTGGTTAGTTTCCAACCTATCCATAATACATGGTGTATCATACTTTCTTTATGGCCAAAAGTTGGGAGAGGAAAAGCATAGTGTATATTGTGCAAATTGGTGTATATAATAAAAAAAATGTATGTTTTGCACATCCAATATGCAATATGGAGCAAGAATTCAGCGCTGAATAATTTAGATGCCATACGAGTTCAATCAAATACAACTCTTTCAACTGTAATCTGCATAATTGGCTTTTTACGAATCTATTTCATTTTACATTTACATCAATATGATCACATAAATGAAGAAAACTCGTTCCCTATAGGTCTATACTAATCTTGTATTTACATGAAAAGATTGCTATATAAGTCTTCAAGGAGTTAACAAGCTATGAAGCTAAATTGAGAGAGGTACAAAATATAGTAGCTCATGAGTCCGTGAGAGCAGCATACCATACTACAATAGGAAGTGAGTTAAAAAAAATGAATTCCTGGTAAGAAATAATGACCAGATAATGATGCACTCTCTACAATTCAGGAGACAGTACCTTCATGAACCAACTCTTTTGACACAATCTGCTGTCGGAGTTCTGCTACTCGTTTAACCTGGTCCAAAAGCATACCATTAGCTAATACGTTAATATTTTTTACCCTTCACTTGCAGTTTGAAGATTACCCAAGGATCAAGAAAGCATAAGAATTAGACTAAGGAAATCTATTTGGTAAATTCGATTTGGGAATATAGTACTTGTTCCTCCCTGGGTAGGGTTTTTTTTTTAAATATCAGGCTATTAAAATAGGTACTTTGCATCACTGTTTCAAAGATAAAAAACTGGATCGGCCATTGGACTGGTGAGAGGGATCGTCTACACAAGAATCTCAACATACCTCTACCTCAAGGTTCCACTGCACGGCTGCAAAGGATCTTGCAAGATCAGCATTTGCTGTCTGAAACCATACCGGACATTTATCAACAAAATTAATCTAGATATTTGCAAAGCCTAAACTTGATATATGCAAGATAAATTATTTACTGATACATTATTTACAGAAACATGTAATAAGATAAACACTATATAATATTATTATTTGGTATAAACAAATGGCTTAAATGGGTTGAAATACCTCCAGTTTAGCTAAACGTGTAAGAACTTCCATTCTAGTATTATTATGTTTTTGCTTTTCTACCTCAACAGCTTCCATTGTTTCCATCATAGTAGTCTGCAGCTGTGAAGCCTGAAGGAATGAAACTATAAAACTGAATAAATAATTTACAGAAAGAAAAAGAAAAAGGCGCCAACCAGAACAGTCAACCAGTCAATCGACAAGTTATAAAGCACATTAGGTTCATTAGAAGAAATTTTTACACTAAAAAATATTTTATTTCTCCCAGAAAATCACCAAGAACAGAAAGCAGAAAAATACTCCAAATATTTGCCCAAAATTACTCATATCCTACAATCAGACATTAGATTGGGCATAAAACAGCAGAATGCAAAAGAAAAGAAAACAGTTTTCTGTACTGTAATAACTTTACCTCTTGTGCTTGTTGTTTAGCTCTCTCCTCAAGTATTTTCTCTAGACTTTGCTTCTCGCCCTCTAATTTGGCAACCATATCCTCCCGTTCTTTGATAGCCTCTATTGCTTTAGCCGCTGCTTTCTCAGCTAGAATCCTCTCCCTCTGTTTTTTCCTTTCCTCCCTCTCGCGCTCACTTTCAGAATCAGACGTCGAACTGAAATCTGTATCTGAATCAGAACTCCCATCACTTGCTGCGGAAGAAAATCTTTTCAAGTCATCAGATATTGAATTTCTAGAGACTGCATTAAGCCCATCCCTCCCCTTAATTGTACTTCTCAGCTGATCACGAGCAACCTCAACAGCCATCTTTGCATCTTGCACCTTATCAATCCCTGATACTGGTAGGGTTCGTATAGCCTGATTTTTATTGACTGACTGCAAAGGCTCGGGTGGAGTAAGTTTGCTATAATCAAAATGGTGACTATTTTCTTCATTTTCCTTACAATTTACTTCTACTTCAGGCTTTGCAGCAATGTCCTTACTGTATAATTCTTGTCCTCTTGCCTGCTTACCATCAGTTTCTGATTCTACATTTGAGTGCCTCTCAACGGAACCTGAGGAGGCAGACTCCTCCCCGTCACTAGCCTTGCTCTTTCCACTCAACTTGAGTTCTTTGACAGTGTCTAACTTCGGCGAAGACTTTAAAGCATTGTTTGCACTCTTCTGATTCCTCTTTACCTCCGAAACCAATAACCTTGAGGACGAATTCCTCTGCCTTCTATTATTTTTGTTTAACCCACGAGCTGCAGTCATCCCATCACTGTGATTACTCCCAGAAGCCGAAGGCTGATTAGGTGTACTAAGGAGTTGAGTCCAATCACTATCGGTAAGCGTAGGGCTAGATTTGGGAGAGGGTTTTGGTGCAATTGCCGTGTCTTTGTGCCCATCATTAACCAGGCTAAAATTGGGATCACTACGCGGTTTCCCATGATAGTTACTGTTCTCGAGGGTTTTCTTCTTCAATTGATCCTTCAAAGATACAGAACTACCTGGTTTTGCCGGAGAATCAATGCTTGGTTCCTCGGATCGAAGCCTCTCATTCTTGCGCAGCGACTCAGCCGCTTGGTGATCGATCTGAACCGTTCGTTACACAATCATATAGAGGAAAATGCCATTAACACAATATAAAAAACTGTATACTTAGGCTACTAAGGATAACCAATAAACAGCAGATTAAAATTAACTAATAAAAGAACAAGTCCCCCATTGTTCTGGATCAAGAAAAGCCCAGAATTAATCCTTCATACCAAATTTCAAAAGAAAAAAATCTCGGGAAACAAACAGAAAAAGAAAATGAGAAACATTATCGGAGAAAGGGAGGAAAAAAGAAGAGAATTGCCTGCTGGAGAATATTCTCAGCGGCTTTGAGTTTGGAGGAGATCCAATTCGCCATTGTCTCCGATTATCAGCTGAAATGAGAAAGAATCAATGATAGAAGGAATTGTCAGACTCCCAATCGGCGCATTTTGAGCGCAACGCGGCGTTTAAGCAGATTAAACGTTTGCAGTTGATGAATTGAGGAGTAGACGGATAGTGAAGGCTTGGGTGAGTGAAAGCGGGTCGCGGTCGTGGAACATGTTTTGTGAGTCTTCTATTCTCGAACTCGATGTTGAGTGAAGAACCACACAACTTCAACTGGGACCCAACCGACTCAGTTGGTATAGGTGAGTTACCCACACAGGGAGAGAGAGACTCCCTGCCACACGGGCCGACAACGACCGGCCATCTAACGGGCTTGTTTGTGGGTACACCAGATTAGGTATGAGATGGAAAGCCCATTCTATGCAGCTTTAGATTGGGCTCTCATCCAAAACAATTAGAACTGTTTTTTTCTTTTTCTCTGGTTAACCGATTTTGACCAAAAACCAATTTGTAAAATTCCAGTTATATATCATCTCCCTCTTTTTATACTTAAAAAATTGAAGAAGAAAAAATAAAGCAGTTTTTTATTGTTCAATTTAAAACTAAAAATTAACTTAATAAAAATTGACCCAAGAAATTAAGAAATATATAAAAGTAAAGATCAATCACTGAGATGAGACATATATAGAGGGCTTTTATCGGCACTCGTGTATGTCATTAATTATCAAGTACTCAAATATAAATAACCCCACGAAGTCAGAGGACGAGTTGAAACAAGGAACTGGTGAAGAGGAAAAGTCCCGCTAGAGATTTCCCAAAGACGAGGAAAATAACAAGAAAAGCTCCAGCTTTATGTTCGTCAACTTCTTCATCGTTCTTGATCCTACGCACTGCCCCTCCTTGGGCTTCACCAATATTGAACAAGGACTAACCCTGTTCTCTTTCTCCTTCAGATGGCATTTCCTTGAAGGCCTCCTTTTGCTTTACAAGAGCAATGGCATCACCTTCCTTATCTTGTGACAATGCAAAAGGGTTGTCTTTCTGACTCATATATGTTTTCAAAAACATACTAATCAGAACTGTAAAGTTGGAAGCTAGTCTCAAGTCTCTTTAAGGATTACTATTTTATAGAGTGAAGAGGAAGAGACAGGGGAATAACATAAAGATTATGGTGTTCAAATCAAGTCAACGATTTTTCCATATACAAAATTTGGCTTTAATATAAGTAGTCGTCCGTCATCCGACTTATAATTTATAGTTACTGCAACCCTCTAATTAAATTTAACAACTATGAAAGTTACGTTCTACCAACTTGTGAATTAGTCTAGGTTCAGTTTTTTTCCAGCAATACTTTAATTAGAGAACCATAGATTAGTTCTATTCTTCCTGCCCTTTTACCTTAAAACGTGACCATTTACAACTACAAGAGGCCCCATGTAATTAAAGGATGGTGAAGCGCAAAGGCCAAGTTTGATTTTTGATTCGATGTTCGTCTATTATAGTTCGTGTTCTGCTCATTATGAAAGGACCTTTTCTACTCTGTTGGGCATAATTCCGACATTTACGGGTTGATATGCGAAAAGCCTATGACAATAATTCTCTCACATAAAAGTTTATTAATTATATTTGATATGTGAGCAAAGTATAGATCTGATTATTTATACACACTTTGATATCATATAAAATGAAATTTTTAACTCAACATTTTTATTTATTAAGCGGAGGCACATAAAATTTTATTTTTTATTAAAATCTCTCAAGTTGAACAGTCTGTTTCGCCGTCACTATCACAAACTATATATAATGAAGAATTGAAAGACGTTTTATAAAACTAGTCTTCCTTTTCTTGGTCATAAAAAGTTGATACCTCCCAAATGACATGAAATTGTGTGGAAGAGATTATTTTCGGATGAATATTTATAAAAATCGTACTTCTATTAACATAAAATATAGCATTATACAAGAAAATTTAAAAAAAAAAACAAGGAAAAGGAAGTATATTAATGGATAAAAATTAAAAACCATCGTGTATTAGAAACTATCGCCCAAAAAAAAAGTGTGAAGAGTGTGGTAGAAAAGAAGAAGAAGAAGAAGAATCAATCAATACGTCAATTACTTAAAGATGGTTGCAAAATGCAGGAAATTCCGCATGCAAGCTCTCATCTTGAACAGCAATTATTGGATTGTTTAGTTGCAGTGACTTCATCAACAAGATTGATCTCCTTCCCACTAGGAAGATTTGTGATTGTGTCGTTCATTTTGGCTTCCAAGCTTCTCTGGGTTGTGATATCATAAATCTTGGTGATCATTTGTAAGAATGCTTCCTCAACATTTAGGTTCTGCAAAGCAGATGTTTCCATGAAACACAACCCATGTGTTTCTGCAAAGCCTCTTCCTTCTTCTTCCTCAACTTCTCTTGATTGACCCAAATCAGATTTGTTTCCTACCAGAATGACCACCATGTCTTCGTTTCCAAACTCTGTCAGCTCCCTTAACCATTTCCCGACACTCTCATAAGATGCTCGTCTGGTTATGTCATACACTAGCAATGCTCCCATAGCTCCTCTGTAGTATGAGCTCGTGATAGCTCTAAACCTGCCACACAAGTAATGGACATGTTCGTGAGTTAAATGTAAAATCCAAAATGAAGCAACGCGCATCAGTGAAGGAGAAATTGAACTAGGCTCCTCCTCTAAATACTTTCTTGAAAAATAAAACCCCAAATGAAGCAATATCCATTCATTGAAAAAGAAAAAAGAAAAGCTTTTGGGTAGGTACTTTGACCAATATAATTGAACGAACCCAAGACAAATACAGAATGTTACTCCCTTGTATCATAGTGACATGAATGTAGGTGTGGGCTCTGCATTTTGCAGTACGCAGAACGAAATACCCATTCAAAATTTTGCTCTGTAAACGAAGAACTTGGGCGTTTGAGAGCGTCACGAGCTTAATTGGCTATTGATTAGACAGAAGAATCTGCTCGATTGTGGGGTTGGCGACCAACTTTTCCCTGCTCCACATGCATTCTTCCAACCAAAGTCATTTATTACCTATTTGCTTTCCTGATATTCCTCACAATCATTTGATAAATTCTTTGAGTAGTTTCGTTCTACTAAATAAGTAGACCAAATCTTACGAACAAGTACATATAAATATGTTAAAAGTAAGTACTGCCATTAAAAATAGGCTAAACAGAAGCTAAAGTTTGATGCCTTTTTTCCTAACTCCTCAATAAAGTCTCTACTCCACATGCCTCCTAATATAAACAACTTCTAATCACCTTTTCTTTAATTTCTTTTTAAATTGATTGAATAAGAAATGATAACTATTAGGAACTAAAAAAAAACGAGAGAAAATAATAATTGTAAAGTGCATCCCACAAGAAAGTTAAAATCATTCAGTGAGATGGGAAAAAAGCGAGTTCAATGAGTATCCTGTACCCCGATTTGAAGGATTAAAATGATTATTATTTGCATCCAAAATGACCCCTTTTAAGTTTCTCAAACGAAAGGAGGAAATTTCGGAGAAGTTCCTACAAGTTTTGATATTTTCATGTACACGTTTCTGTAGCAAAACCGCAACTACAAACCCTCGCGCGAGTGCCTTCAGGGACCCATCTAATTGGATTTTGGTTTACTTTCATTTTCCCACGTAACTAGCAATCAATTGGGAACCTTGACTTTTTGTTTACTTTTTTTTTTTTGTTAACTTTATCAAATCAAAGAGATCATCACGGTCACGGATGAGCAATACTGTTCAAATGCTACAATATTATTCATATTTTACCTCTCTATCTATCTCTTTCTTTTTGGATCACTAAACAAAAGCAAACGGCGCGCGCACTTAGCTAGCTATTACCTAACAAGATGTTTTGGTAGAAGAAGATAAGGCAAGAAAACTCAAACACAATACAAACTCCAATTATGATAAAGTCAAAATATTGTTAGCGTCTTCATTAAGAAAACCCAGTTCATGGAAACAAACAGAAAGAAAGTAAAAACCTAAACAATTGAAACTGAGTTCTGTTCTGCATCTGAGCTTAATGCAAGAAAGCGTAAAAAAGAGAGATGGGGGGCGGGGGTACCTTTCTTGGCCGGCAGTGTCCCATATCTGAGCTTTGATGAGTTTATCAGCAACTTTGATATTGCGGTAAGCGAATTCCACGCCTATGGTGGGCTTGGAATCCAAGCGGAATTCATCCTTTGCAAACCTTGAGAGAAGATTTGATTTCCCAACTCCAGAGTCACCTATCAGAACGGCTTTGAACAGGTAATCACAGTCTTCGTCGAATGCATCGGCCATCAATATCAACCTTTTCTTCCTATCTCTCTTTTTACCTCTAACTAATTTCCAATACCCAAACGCAGGAAATTAAAACAAACAAGGTTAGTGAAGAAGAAGCCCAAAATACAAAAACTTCACTACCAAGATTCTGTTCGGTTTGAATATGAGAAAGAGAGAGAGTGGTGCTGAATTGGTTGCAAAGTGATGATCGCATTTATACAAATAGAAAGCAATGGGCATTATTACCAAATTTTTAGGTATTTGTTTTTTTGGAGGGTATTAAGTATTTACATGTGAAACCATCGATAAAGACATCATCGCCGGTCCTTCCCGCTGTCCATATATACCCTCGCCTATTAAATAAGGCCCAATAACATTGTTCCACCTGTCCCTCCCCATTTTTTGATGAGTTTTTCCATTTAGCAAGTGTCCATTTCATGCTTGTGAGCCCGTTTCTAACTGGGATTTCATAGCAGTGCTCATTGCCTGACAGATTCATAATCACTGGGATTATATTTTTAAAAAAATAGATAGTACAAAAAAGTTTATTGATAAACATGTAATCAAATAAATAAGTTTAAATTATGTAATAAATTTTAAAAAATATTTGTGCGAAGAACAATATTAATATTTTAAATAAAATGAAAATATTTGTGTTAAACTGAATATATGTGTGTAGATTGGTTAAAAATTGTAGAATGGTAACCATTTTAAGTTACGACCTCTATAGGGAAAGTTATAGTTGAACAGTCTCAATTTTTATTTTAAAGTTATTTGATGATTTCAAAGTTGGTGATTTATGAAGAAAGAGATTTGACAAGTAGTAGACCCACGCTTCTAAACCAGTTCACAATAAAAAATAAATAAAAATTATATATTTGGTGATATGCCTAAGCAACTTGAATACTTAATTTATCTTTTTCAAACAAAGAAATATTCAAAGGCTTTTACCCTCAAATTACGAAGCACTAAAAAATAGTTCTTTAGAAATATCCGATTGAATTAGTTTTATGGTATAGAGACCTGGAATACTAGAGATAACAGGAACTATATATGCGTTCATTCAAAATCTCCATTTTTTTCAGTTTAATTAAATATTTTCTTCTAACTTAATTTTTTTTTTTTTAATTGAGTTCTTATTGTATTCAATCTGGTTTCTAACATTAAAAATTATTATAACTTTGTCTATTTCTATTAAGCGTGTATGCGACGAACAACATCCCACCTGATATTATAAATTAAAAATAATTTAAAGCTTAAATAATTATAAATTATAAGTACTCAATTGAAACCCTTGGAATCAAATATATTGAATATTTTGTTACTTTTATTATATTCTATTATTTTTGGCCACAAGTTGCTTGTCCATAGTCCAAACCATGGAATTTTTTAATGAAGCGTCATCTTATCCGACTACACTAGAGCTAGATTCTTCCGTCCTGGATCCTCCCTCCCCTTCCTCCAAGAGACACAAAAAATTGAGTCCAATCCAATCAATGTTCTTGTAATAACATAAGTGGTAATGTAGCTTAAACTAGCTTGAGTGGGGCCCAAAACCACATAATTTAATTTCTGATCAAAGGAGGGTTACAAGAAGTTGGGCTATACGTGCTGGGCCTGGCCCCGTCTAGCGGCTCACTTAGGCAGGCCAGCAATTCCCTGATGATTATTGGGATTTTGGATGACACGCCGACTACCGAGAGAATGGTCGGAGTGAGTGAAGATTGAGATGGAAACTCATCCTCAATGTGAGGGTGAGGCTAATTGGTGGACCATACACCACAACAACTACAGCATTGCAATCAATTACACACGTATTCGCATTACTTCTGCTTCTTCAGCATCCATTTTGAGGCTCTGGACTCTCTGCACCTATTCACAACTGAAAGGCAAAATGAACTTTTGCTAACAAAACCTACCTACACTTCTCTCAAAACCATGCTTTAATCAGAATCACTAATCCATTTTCGAAGTTTTCTTTTTCATGTAAATAATAAAAAATTCTTTTTTACTTTTGTTTTACAAATTCCGTCTTTCACAAGTACCTACATCACAAATAAAAATTCATCTTTACTGTTAATACCCAGATTCACATTCAAAAGGATCCAAAATTTAACAAGTTCGCCCTAGGAAACTATACAATAAATAGTCATTTAATTTGGAAGTCTTGTATAATATAGATAAAAAATAACCAGAAGTCAAGAGAGAGAGAAAAAAGAAAAATTATAACTAAAAAGTCTTATAGAACAGAAGAATATTAGCCCATCTAAAACCGCCATTAGGCAAAAGCTGGCTTTGGTTTCTGGCTAAAAGCTAATGATTTGACGTTCGATTCTACTTTACCAACTGAATTCAGCGTATATACAAGTCCTAGGACTCAACTATAATCGCGGTCCAAAAAGGCTATTTTTTTTTTTAAATATCGTCTAAAAAGCGAATCTTTGCGTTAGGCTAATTGAAATTTGAGATTGCCGCAAGAATTTATACGGACTTATGGCAACGCTTAACTCTGGGCATATCCATCGGATCTACTTCTCAAAACCATAGTTGACCGCTTCCACGTCTGCAACTATGCTTTGGGGTGAATTCCTTCCCCATAATCTCTTTCTCAGGTTCCCCACCTTTCAAAAAATAATAACAACAGAAAAAAAATTCTCCTATGAATCTTTTCCTTTTCACTAACCTTAAGGACAAGAATTGTACTTCAGAAATCCGTCAAAAATTCATGGAATGTTAGAAAAGGATCACGATTAAGTGAATTCACAACTTAAATTGCAGTAACGAAGCGACAATAATGGCAAACTGAAATTCACCTACGAATTTTTCCAATTGTCCTCTTCTTTTCGTCTAATCTAAAGTTTGGGTTCAGCAATTGAACACAAAATTATTCTTATCTTATTATCACATAAAGAGAACTAAAACATAAAGGGGTAACAGAAATCCTACAATATAACGGCAAGCAAACCGAGATGCAGAATTTAGACCAAAAAAGAGTTAGAAATTGTACTGGGTAGTGGGTACAACGATACGTAAATTGCAAATCCCTAGGCCTCTACGGATTAGCGGAGGCACTCATCTGATTGCTGCTCATCATCTTCTTGAACTCCTCGAAGTTGACGTTGCCGTCGCCGTCGGCATCGACAGTTTTGATCATTTTGTGACATTCATCCTCACTGCAATTCATTCCCAATCGGTTCAACACCATGTGGAGCTCGGCGGCGGAGATGAGGCCATTCTTGTCATTATCGTAGAGGTCAAAAGCGTCGCGGAGTTCGGAGGAGTTCATGTCCCCCGTGTTGCGGATGAATTCGGAGAACTCCATTAAATTGATGAAACCATCTCGGTCGATGTCGAGGTCTTCCATCACGCGTTTGAGCTCCGCTTGGGGAACGTTTGTTCCAAGGGTTTTGAGAACGTTGTCCAACTCGCCGACGGAAATCTTGCCGTCGCCGTTGACGTCGAAGCGGTTGAAGACTTTCTTGAGTTCCTCCATGTCTCCGAAGTACCCGGAAGAGTCCGAGTTGGCGGATGCGGTCGGGTTTGTCGCCATTATAATTTCTGCTCTTGGTTCGATGATTTCCGATAGATATATAGAAAGTGGTTGTGTGTTTAGGGAAAAGATGGCAGAGGAGCGCGTTGAGTTTTATACTTCGGTCATTGTTCGTGTTGGGGTGGGCCCGGCCCGACCCAGGGAAGAGCGTGTGGTTTATTTCAATTAGCGAATTCCATGGAAAATAAATAGCGGATTCCGAAAATTCCACGCTAAATATAAGTTTCATTTTCTCTCTGCAAATTTATTTTTTGTAAATCATATTAAAAAACTCAAGTGAATCCAAATCCAAATCCAAAATCCATGTATATTCAGATTTGGATATTTAAAAATTTCTTATGATAAGAAAATAATCAGAGTGGAAAAGGAAGGTAGGAAGGAAAGTAAGCGTTATTTGTTTTTTAAGCAATATTTTATTAAAGTCAAAACTTAAAAGAAGCAAGCAATTGTCGGAAATTTTACAATTGGATAATTATTGGATCTTTTAAATTTATTTTATTAGCTTTTAATTTATAAACGCAATCTTAAAGTTATTGTATTATTGTTCAAATCCAAATAAAGGATCAAACTGGAATAATTAGAACATAAAGCTCCAATTCAAAAAGGCAAAACAAAATTAAAGAACTCTAAATGGATTCTATCAATCAAAAAGTAAAAAGTAAAAAAGATTCTAAAGATTCAATCAAATAAAGGCATCAGAATAGTTTTAAAGAAGCAACTTTCGTCCTATTTTTTTCCCTCCAAATTCATGCCAATTGAACAACTAGTTCTTTGACTGAACATTAAGACAAAGAACATATTTTAGTTATCCTTTGTAATACTGCCTCGTAGCTATGAGGAAAAAATTAGGACGAAAGCTTGAATATTGTGCTTTTTTACTTTTGTTTAAAAGTCTGAAAGCTTGGAGCGAGTGTATGTTTTATGTTCATTCTCTTTTCTTCCCCTTTTTTATTTTATTTTATTACCTCATTGCAGCCTTTTGTTGGCAAGATTGAAAAAACCTTTATTAATTGTTTAAAAATGAAACCAATTTTGAATTTTATTTTAAGAATGAATTATATATTTCGAAATGGTCCTAAAAAAAACGAAACAACGGAATAAATAAGAGGTTAGGTGATGGGCTGATGGGCCTAACGCGACGAGGCCGCGGAGGTGGATAGCAACAACGATCGCGATGTGTGTCGACGCGGGATCAAAACGCGGATTGCACGCGTACCGTACGAGGCTGACAAATAAAGGTTGTGGATATCTTGTCCCCAAAAAAAAAAAGAGAATATTTGCGGAAAAGTAAATTCGTCGCTTTTAAGAGGCTAACTTTCCTTTTACATAAATTATTTAATCATTTAAATCTAATAAAAATAAAATCATATTCTATAATTCAATTTAGTTTCGTTTAACATTTTTTTAGTATTATAATTAAGAATTGGAATGTAAGATTTTTAAAGATAGTCTTAAAAAATTTTAAAAAATTATATATGAAATTAAAATTATGAAAATAAATTTTGAAAGTATATAATTTTTGTATAAATAAAAATAAGATAAAATAAATAAAATATAATTTAAGTCAGATGTGCATAAATATAAATTTTGAGATAAAATTTGAATATCTTCTTATAAAATAAGTCATAAATTTTAAATATTTTAAATTTATAATACAAAATGATAAAAAAATAAATGAGAATGTAAATCATAAATTTAAATAAAACAAAAAAAAATAAAAAAAAGGTTCCGTATGTTATTTATAACATAAAAATATCATTCAAAATTAAAAAATTATATTCTAAAATTATAAGTATGATATTAAATATTAAAAATTTAAAATATAATATAATAATAAATTTAATATTATAAATATAAAAATATTACGTTAGTGAATATACATTAAATTAAATATGATTAAAAATGATTATATTAAAAAATAATAAAATATCTTATAAGATGATTTGATCATTTATAATATATATATATATATATATATATATATATATATATATATATATTGATAATAAAAATAAATTAAATAAATAGTTAAAAATAATAACAAATCAAAAAAATAAATAAATAAAATTATTTAAAAAATTAAAAATTAATAATTTTTATATTAATTTTATTTATAATAAATTATTTTGATACTATTTAATTTATATAATTAATTTCACTTAAACAAATAAATAAATGAAAGACTTCATTGTCGGTTGGTTTGTCGTCCCTAGTGGCAGAGAGTACTGAAAAGGGGCTAATAGGAGACAAACGGAGATCGGTGGCAGTGTCCCATAATTTACTGTGTGTCAACTTCTAATGCGCTCGATTAAATGTCTGTCGTCTATCCAATAACAAATATGTTTGACAAAAAAAATAAGATAATTTATAGTATATTTAATTAATTTATAAATTTATTTAAATAATTTAAATTAGTTAAAAATTATAAATTATATATTAATTAAAATAATGTATAATTTATAAATTTTTAATTAGTTTATAAAATTTTAATTAATTTATAAATTAATTTTACTAAATATAATCTAATTATATATTGATTTTGACCCTTTGAGTTTGTACAGTAATTTTTTAAATTAATTTATAAACGATATTAAACTAATGATATGTGTGTGTGAGAGAGAGAAAATATAATATAATTTTTAATAAAATTTATTTATAATGTATATCCATCGTTAATTTGATGTAACCATTTTTTACAAATCAAATTGACATAAAAATTTCAAATATTTTCTATTACCAACCAATTGACACAAAGCAGTGGTGCATTGCACAATATAGGGCCCGTTTGGATAAATAGCTTATTTAAGGACTTATTAAAGAAGGACTTATGTGAAAAGCTCTTATGTTATAAGTTCCTTTTCAATTAAGTTATTTAGCGTTTGGATACGTAATTGATAAAAGTGCTTTTAAAATTTATAAGCTCTTTTTAAACTGTTTGGATAAATAATATATAAGTGCTTATAATTATGAAAATTACTGAAATAGACATTAATAAGCACTTATTAAAAGTTGTGTTTGGATAAATAAGCATTTTTGTTTATTAAATAAGCACTTATTCCTATAATAAATAACATGTTTATTTAAATCCATGAAACCTTGAAAAAAGAAGCACAAATTTCTTTTATTACAAAAAAATCAAAAGCTATAAAACATAAGAGGAAGAGGCACCAGAAATATCTAGCAGAAATCAATGGTTAAGAAATATGAGATTTTAATTTTTACTTTTTTTATATGAAATTTTTTTAGTGAGAATTCTATTTTAAAATTTAAAAAATAAATATGAGAATTTAATTTTTTTTAAATTCAATTTTTTAAGAAATTAAAAAAATTCTTCCTATCAAACATTCTATAGTAACAATATACAGTTGTTGAGTTTAATTTAAATTTTATTTTATATTGAAGAACGTAATGCTAGTATTCAACAGAGATATATTTGGGGCTTGCTTCTTTCCGCTATAGCAACATGTTATCATATTTAAAATCTGTGTTTGATAAAATGATATCTAACATGTTTACCATCATTCCCAGAAACAGTAAATGATATTGTTTTGAACGATATCTCTTGTTAAGTTTTATCTTTATTAACTTTTTATAAAATATTAATTGTATTCTTTTCATTACAAACTTTTAATTTATTATATTAAACATAAAAGTCTTAAATACTATAATCTTTTTATACTTTGCTGTCTCATAGTATCCAAAATACCAAAAAAAACAGTGCTAGGAGTCTGTGTTTTGCTTTCATGTTCATGTGAACTTTAGACTTTATTGCATAATCTCATCATATCTTTTTTTGCTTTACCTGAAAACTAAACCAAAGCTTTAAAACATTGTTCTCTTATGAATGCTATGATTATTACCACTGAGCACTGACTAAAAGCATGTTATTTTATTTCCAGCTGTTAAGGGAAAGGGATTCATTGCCAAAGACATAGGGTTTCTAAACACCGCAGGTGCATCAAAACACCAAGCCGTGGCACTCCGATCAGGCTCAAACCAATCTGTGTTCTTTAGGTGCTCTTTTGATGGCTACCAAGACACTCTATATGCTCATTCCAACCGACAGTTCTACTCAGAATGTGACATCACAGGAACCATAGACTTCATTTTTGGAAATGCAGCTGTAGTCTTCCAAAACTGCAACATCAAACCTAGGCAGCCCCTACCAAACCAGTTCAACACCATCACAGCTCAGGGCAAGAAGGACCCAAACCAGAACACTGGGATTATAATCTAGAAATCTGCAATCTCAGCACTGGATAGTCTAACAGCTCGAACATACCTTGGTAGGCCATGGAAAGAGTACTCCACCACCGTCATTTCACAAATTTTCCATCACCGAAATATAAATTCAAGGTCAAAGACAATTAACAGAGTCCAAAAGCACCTCAGTAGAGCTGAACAAAATTCAAGCAAAGATTAAGAACGAAAATGAGAATAAGTAACACAACCGACAAAAGCTCAAACATGGAAAACACAAGAAAATCAAAAGGCCCGTACTGATCATGATCTGGAGCTACACAGTTGGCGATGCCATCCAACGATTTAGATTGCTCAGGCACATCTTTCATCAGCGGCGGTGCCATCTTCGGCACTTCGTCGGCTACACCCACCGTTTCCATCATTCCCTCTAAACCATCTGTGAAGAACGAACTGGGAAGAACCGAATGGTTCTCTGAACTTTGGGATAGGAGAGATGACCGGGCGGCCACTCGGAGCAAGAACCGAATGGTTCTCTGATGAGCTGGGAAGAACGAACTGGAGCAACTGCAGGCATCGGAGGGCTGGAGAAAACTCCAGTGGCCGTGTCCGATCGAAGACTGAGAATGCCAGAAAGGCCATGAACGGCAACATCTTGTCCATAAAACAGACAGGGGAACAATGGCGTTGCAGAAGAGGTCGTAGCCACGGACCTGTAGGGTGTCAAGCATGGAATCGAATTCTCTGGCCGAGAAGGAGTTTACGGCGTTAGCGAAGAAGCTGGAAGAAGCAGGTGATGGAAGACATCAGAGCACATCTTCTGTTGCTGGTGATGGAAGACGTGAGAGAAGGGATACAAATGTACCAGTAAATTATAAAACAGCTTCCCGGTCCATCAATTTCAGCTTTCGCAGAAAGCTTTTGGAAGAAGCTTGAAAAAATGACTTAAGAAAATAAACTCAAAACAGCTTTTCTGATATTCAAAAGGAGCTTAATTAAACTAAAACAAACACCAAATTTTGTTTTAAGAAGCACTTATATACTTGAAAAAGCTACAATAAGCCGCAAGTCTTCTTATCCAAACGGGGCCATATTGATGCTGTCTTTTCGCTTCTTTCAACTACAGTCGATTCTCATTTTAACTCTTGAGGGTAACTTGGGAAATTCAACAGGATAATAACAATATAATCATGTACCGGTGATTGTGATGTAGATTGTGTTTTACAATAATTGCTCTAAATGTGAAACACGTTTTTGTTCTGAGAACTGGGAGAAAAAAATAATTTAGAAATAAGAAATAAAATGAGAGAACTAAAAATAGGGGGATGCGTAATTTGAGTTTCAATTCAGGTTAGGGAGGATCTATGAAGTTACTTGTTATGCTTCTTTGTTCATTTCATTTTACCAAAATACCTCACCGGCAAACAAAAAACTGCTATAGTTTACATATATACTCTTTACAGAAGAAAGCATCACTGCAATAATTTCACAGTAGCTGTAGAGGCTAATTTGGGGATGGGGGTGGGATCGTTATTTTGCATAGTTGAACGCAAATTTCAACCAAAGAAAGAAGAAAAGTTAGGGAAACAGCAGTTTATAAGTCTGGTATGTGAGCAATAAATAGTCATCCTGAAACGGTGGTCTAAATCTAATTTCTTCGAGGAAGTCACGTGCAGTATGGAAGATGTAGAAGCACTGAGAGGGACATGGAGATAGAAGGTAGAGAATGCTTCAAAGCCGAATCAGCCACTAGACCAGATATCTATAGCCTGTCATCACCAAAACTTGTGGGCTAGTTTTCCATTTAAGCCGTAACACTTCGGGTGGAAGCATCTAACATCTCGTAACTAGGCCCCAGATGTCACACTGCAACAACAGTGGAAAGTAGATGACTAACAGAATTTGGACTCCGAATCAACATAGATATTTAAGCAGGTAAGTTGGAGAGGAAGCTACTACTAGCCAATACAGTAGCTGAATTCAAGCATAAAGGAAGCTCTTGGGCAAAAGTTTTATCTTATGGTCTTCAAGATATAACAGATTAGAAAGAAATCTCTATATTATCCTTGGGGAGATGTTGTTAGAGTACCAAAGAATCACCTAGGAGACTGCCAATCGAATTCACAATCTGAGCTCTGCTTGTTACCTTTTGCACACAACCCTGTCCGTCATGGCATGCAAGTCACATTAAACGAATTCTAAGTTCCAGAATCTCTTTCAACTCTGTTCCGAAGGACACGTTATATCATATATGCAGATTCGCTTTTGGCGGGGTTTCATGACCCATATTCATGGTTATATCCAGAGGTTAACCTCTGGAATGCTCCTCTGTTCAAGAGCCTTATCCAGGATATAAATCCTCTGAAGAACAGTATCACATTTTTACTTCGTTGTTTATTACTAGTATCTCATTTACATTTACTTCTATCTTGAAAATACTTCCTCGTCCATTTCTTCGGTTGCATCTTCATGATAAGCATGCTTCTTCACTTTGCCATGTAACTTGTTAAGAATCCTCCATGTTACGCAATCAGGGGCCAAGCCATTCCTTTTCATCTCTCCCACAATTTGGTAAGCTTCTTTCTTCAAACCTAGATTGCACGCACTGTCAATCAGTATGTTATAGCTAAATATATTTGGAGAGACTCCAGAATCTACTAGTTCATACAAAAAATGACAAGCCTCATTAAATTTTCCTGCACGGCAGAGCCCCTTCAGAATTGCTGAATAAACAAAATTATCATGAATCCTTGAAGGCCAGATAACATCGTGCCAAAAGTTCTTTGCCTCTTCTATTTGGTTAGATTCACATAGGCCATCTACTATTATTGCATAAGTGGTATAGTTCGCAGAAATGCCATCACTTGACATAGTATCAAAAATCCTCAATGCGTCATTCGCTCTGCGAAGTTTGAATAGGGCTCGAAGAACAGCATTATATGTCACAACAGTAGGCCTTAAACCTCTTTCAGGCATTACTCTATGCAACAGATCAAAAGCTTCATCAATTTTTCCAATATTCAATAAACCAGATATCATTGTAGTGAAGGTAACAGTATCAGGGGCAGAAAATTTACCCATCGACATGTCATGAAATACCTTCAAAGCTTCATCAATCCTCCCCATCTTGCAAAATCCATTGATAACTGTGTTGAGAGTAATCACATCTGCCTCACACTGGCTCTCAAGCATGTATACAAGTACATTTAAAAGTTCGGTTGGATTATTCACAAGACAAATAGCACGTAAATATATGTTGTAAATTCTGGTTTTGTCAACACCTGTATTCAACATATGTTTAAGAACTACCCTTGCCTTGTTCACATCCAACTCTTGGCAAAGAGCTTTCACTAATACCGTGTAAGTGTGCTCAGATAGCAAGAACCCAAATTCAGTTCCTTCCTGTAACAACTGATAAGCCCTCATAGAATCACCTTCCTTGCTAAGGCCATGTATGATGTAATTGTATGATGCGTCGCTTGGAACAAAACCTCTCCTCCTCATTATATAAACAATCCTAGAGGCACCATGATATCTCCCAAGTTTACAAAGGGAATCTATCATCTGGCCATATGCAACTTCCTGGCAAACACTATTACCTTGTGGCAAATCTTCTGCAATCCTAAACACATCATTAAAGAAACCTTCTCTACACAAAGAGTCGATGAGATTCGCAAAGGCAGCAGTCTTCAGTGCCTGGTCTTTTTCATCATTCATTTTCTCCCATAACTTGCACATCATTTCCCTGGAACCTTCAAGATCTCGCTTCTGAAGAATGCCACGAATCATGACGCTGTACGTCAGAGAATTAGGCATCACACCATCCTCACTCATTTCATCAAGCACCTTCTGTGCATCTCTCAGTTGGCCAATCCTACAATACCCCTTAACAAGAGTTGTGTACGAAACAGTATTTGGAGAGTGCCCTCTACCCTTCATATCAAAAAACAATCTGTGAGCTTCACTGGGTCGGGAAATAGAGCAAAACTGGTCCATCAAACGGTTATAATTAATCAAAGAGGGGACAAACTCAGGCTTGGCACCAATTAAACGTTGAATGACGAGCAATGTGCTATGTGGGTTTCGAGAATCGAGTAGCCTAGCGATAAGCACATTGCAAGTTCGCTCATCAGGGACACAATCAGAAGCAATAAACAGTGAGAGCCGGTGATGGGCTTCGGAGAAACGATTGGAATCGCAAAGTGCGTGAATGATGCTACTGAGATTAAGGGAGTCGAAGCGATAGCCACGAAGGGTAAGGCGGTGGAGAAGGAGAAGTGCCTCGTCGACCTTACCGTCTTTGGCGCAGAGTCTGTGAATCTTCTTTGTCCAGTAAGTCCAATTGGATATGCTCTCTTCTGGGTCTTCATCTCTAGCATGATGCATCCACGGCTCGACAAATGAAGAGGTGCTTGCAAATCGAAATGCAACTTTGGTTTTCTGGGTAATCAGGTAGAGGCGAGCATAACTGAATTTTGCATGAGCTTCTATCATTGAGTTTTCGGCTCTGCTTTGCAACTTTCACGTCATTTCAAGGAAACTAGGATTCTAAGAATATAGGTGAGTGACCCAACTCTCGGTCTTGTTTTTGGTATTTGAAAGTCCAATCTCATTGCCAAAATGTTGATTTCCTATTTTCTTGCTTAACCTGACTATCATCCTACCCTTTGTAAATTAAAATAATTTTCAAAACAATCAAACTGGAAAGCAAATATTTGAACCCAAAGTTGAATAATCGATTTTCTATTAAGATAAAAAATGAGTAAAATCCAAGGCTGCGTTTGTTGTATAAAAATATTTTTTGTTTTTAATTTTAAAAAATAATTTTGATTTTTTTTTAAAAAAAAATTCATTTGATTTGTATTTATATTGTTATTATTTTTTATTATATAATTATATATTTACTTTATTTTTATTTTTATTATTTTATAATTATATAAATAATAAAAAATGCATATATAGTTTAAAATAATTGACAAAATATTACCATTTGTTATAATGTTAAAAAATTTAAAAACGTTTTTTTTTTATATTTTTAAAAATTTTAAAAATTTTAAAATTATTTTTTGAAAATAAAAGTAAAAAAAATAATTAAAATGTTATCATAAATATTTTGTATTTTTAATAAAAATTAAAATTAAAAACACCTAACTAAACCCTAAAGATGTGTTTGTTTCGTTTTTATAAATAAGCCCACACACTAAATTAAGGTCAAACGCTGGCCTCCGAAGAAGTTCCCGGTTGATTTTGACAAACTCATCTTGACAAAAATGCATTCGTCCCCCCCCCCCCCCCCCCCCTCCCCCCTCTCTTTCTCTCAAACTCTTAACATTCCAATGCACAGTATAATAATTTATTATTTATGAATTATTATTTTGATTCTTTAAATATTGAATGCAATATGTAATGTAAATATTGCGTGTTTCACGACGAATTACCGTAAGAAATAGAAACTGCTTTCTTAATTTTTAGTAAAAACTTCCTTTATTTTTGTAACGAATTACACTTCATCTCTATGAAATATGGCATCTTTTAATACCTAATTTTTAAAATTTAATATTTTACCTTCTCAATCTTTCAAAACCACTATTTCATCCTCTAACTTTCTTACTTTATCTGAATAATTCAAAAATAAAATATTAAAAGTATATTTATTTTTATGAATAATATGTTTATTTACTGTCTTTTATTTTTATTTTTAAAAATACTCGGTTTTTAAAATTATATTACAGTAGTATTTTTGTAATTATTTTAAATTATATATATAATATTTTAGTGTTTATATAATTATAAAATTATAAATATAAATCAAATATATTTTTAAAAATAAAAAAATAAAATAAAAAATATATTTACAAACCAAATGCACCATAAATTTTAAATATCATATATTAAAATTAAAATTACACTATTTTTTACAAGATACAACACAATTTTGCTATTTGATCAAAAAAATTAAATATTTCACTTTTTTATATTTATGATATTGAACAAATTTATTTAACTTGTTTTAAGAAATTTAGAACTATACTCAATAATTTAAAAAATTTATTATATATATATATATATATATATATATATATATATATATATATATATATATATTGTCTAATAGAGATAAGTAGAAGTTAAAAAAAAGTTACAAATTTTTGTTAAAAGAATTTTCATTAACACATTAACTATCAAAAGAGAACTTTTTTTTGGTTAGTGATTTTTAAGAAAATAAAAAAAATTACCTCTAAAAATAATAGGACAAAATAATGTTTTAAAATAAAAAAAATGATTTCAAAGTAATATCTATAATATAATTTTAAAAACGAATTATTATTTTTAAAATAAAAAGAAAACTTAATGTAATTTAATCAAAACCAAATATTAGAAAAAGAAAAGTGATTTATCCTCTTTCGAATGAAAACATTCGTAAAGCAAAAGAACAAGGGCGAGATAAACGGAAAAAAAATGGAAGGTCAATGAGAATGACCCACAAGAGAACCAAAACATCAAGCTGGGTTCCTCAGCAGTCCCCTCATACAGTTCCAGACCCGGTGATGCAGACAGAAAGAGGGCGCCGCAAGCGTGCATAGCCAAAGAGCAGCTGGCAAATTATAGCCCCTTTACATGGGCGAAGAAACAACCTCAAATGAGTGTTTTTGCCTCTTCGTAGGCTGTTTTAGCCATCAGAGGTTTTTATTAAAGTTTTCGGGATGATCAAATTTTGATGGAGCCAATGCAACTTCTTATGGAAAATTGTGCATTACATGGTACCCAGAAATGATAGTGGTGCTTTTGAAACTCTGAAAAATATCTCAAAATTGTATGTTTTGGCACGGCAATAAAAATCTGTACCAAGATTGAATCCAATGTCCAAACAGATAAGCATTACCCCTTGCGAGAATGACGTAGAAAAATTTAACTCATTTACAGTGCAAAGATAATAATTTTAAGGAGCAAAGCCAATTTATTACCCAAAATTGGATTAGGCATATTCTCTTCTAAGTGACAACCCACTAAGCATTTAAAAAATGTACCCATCAATTACCCCGATGTGGGTGGGCTGCTGCAGTGGAATTAATGATGTTATGCCTAAACGGTTCCCCAGCTGAAAAAATGCCCTTCTATTACAGAACAAAGGCAAAAAGCGGAACAAGATGGCAAATTAAAACTGGCTTAGCGTGCTACACCTCCATGCAAAGAACTGATTAACCAAAGCACAACCACCATATAATTATAATTACTATTAAGAGTACACTATATGAGATCTACTATCCATTAACATTAAAGAGAGGCATTGCAAGTAAAGAAATAAGATAAAGTGGCATTATAATAAATATAATGCCTAGCCGACTAGAGATAAGAGAACAAGAGGTTGATGATGAATGGTTCAACGGTGACGAGGGCAGAAAGTGACCATATAACTAGCTTTAGTGCATGTTGCAATGCTGGTAGGGTCGTCGTAAGCATAAGAGTAAGCCTTTGGGCAAGCCGTCTTAAAGATCCTTGAATAAGCAGTGGGCTTGCAGGCCTGTGGACTTCCAAAGCTTCCAGTGCAGCAATACCTTGGCGAGTTGAAAGCAGAGCAAGCACTCCTACAGGCCACCACTCTCTTGTCATGAGACTTCACTTGCAGCCCCACCGGGCACATCAAGTTCAGGTCGCTCACGCACCCAGCGTAGCTGCATTTCCCAGATCCCTTAAAAGGTGAAATGGAAATGGGCAGATTGTACCCATCCACCAGGCTCACATCGTAGAAATCTTGGTCGTTGCCCAGAGTAAACTCAGCGAGAGTGGCAGGAGGGGTTCCGCCGATGCCATTGCAGAAGAGAGAGCCGCCGCAGTCGCCGGTGGCGCAGCGGCCACGTCCGGAGGCGTCGAAGGTGCAGCCGTGACGACCCCAGAAGCGGCCGGACCAAAGAGCAGGGAGTCGGAGTGAGTAGGCCTTGTTTGGTGGGAGCTTGAAGCCTCCACGGGCCAAAAGGGGCTTCCCTGCGCTGGGTTGGATGCCTGGCCACACTGGATGGGAGCATTTGTTGTACAATATTATTGCTGCTGCAGACACCTCGAGCACTGCCCAAATCAAAGAACAAACACTCAGATTAAGTCACATTGTACTCTGAACTCTGATTTCAAGCTTTGAAACTTCTGAACTTAAAGCTAACAACAAAACATTGTGGGTACGGAAAAAATGTGTGCTTGTGCTGTGCTTGCTTTTAAGCGTGAGAGAGAGAGAGAGAGGGAGAGTACCTTGAATGTGGGAAATGAGGAGGCTGGTGAGCAGGAGTGTGAGGACGGATCTGAGTGTTATAGCCATGGATGGAAGTAGAAGACACTGAAAAAAAGAAACGTTGAGGAGAGCAAGGAAAAATGGGCTTCTTCTATATGTTGTCTGGCCCCTCTTTTGCCGTGTAGTAAGTATAACAAGGGCTTTATAGAGAGAAGGGGAGTGGGGTTAACAAATCGTCACAGGGAACAATTGGTGGGGTTCATTTTATTCTATTTCTACCCCTAGTCCAAACGGTAAATGAAGTGGGTTGAAATGTGGGGCCATCGTAATTGAAGGATCTAGATATTTGAACATTAGAAATGAGTTTCTTTCTGGCTGTCAAAGCCTCTTTTTTCAAACTCACATGGAGAAATGAGAGTGGAGAATTTGGGGGGTTGCGATTTGCAAAAAGATGGAGAATTGAGGACAGAAGTGAGAAGATGGGGGTGGTGGTGGGGACAAAAGTGCTCATGTACCAAGGGAGAGCGTGTCAGAGGGTGTCCGCACGTCGCAACAGGAAAGAAAAGCTACATCTCACATGTTGGGAGAATCACTCTGTTCTGTTGCCACAGTGGTTCTGAGTCCGCAGCCTGCAATTACTCTCCCCCACCATCATATCCTAAAACAGTGTTTATGTTACATTTATTACTAATATTTTGGGCATAAAAAATTAATATCTCAATAAATATGTTCTAAAATACTATAATACAAAAAATTCATTTTCACAAACGATAATTTGCTTCCTAACTCCCGCTTCTTATCGCCTAAAGCCTAAAACATGTAAAATCACATCATGCGTAAAAGATGGGAAGTTTGCCCTAGAGCGTGAGAAATACGTCATTCTGTCTTTTCCTGAGAAATTGATTTAAGTTAAGAAATTAGATTGTATTACTATAAGTATTTTCAATAAAAGTTTTAAATTTTTACTCTGAGATACATAATATTTTCATTTTAACATTAAAATAGTACAAATTTTTTTAATTATTTAAAACATTGTTATTTATAAAAATAATAGTGTTTAAATAAAAATAATAATTTTTTATTTTATTTTGTTTTATTATTTTTAATTAATATTATTAAAAATAAATTTATATTATTTTAAAAATTTTATTTATGTATTTATTGTTTTAAAATTTATATTAAAAATTTTATTTTATTTAAAATTTTATATTAAAATATTATTATTAAAAAAATATTTAAATTTTTTTTATATATTTATTGTTTTAAATTAAAATATAAATTAATTATATTTTAAATTTAAATATAAATAAATATAAATAAAATATAAAGATGTAAAGTAATTTATAAAATTTATTTAATGAATATTTGAAAATTATATTATTATAATGTAAAATTATTTAAATAATATAAAATTATTTAAAATAAAAAATTAATGAAAAAATTTATTTAAATAATTTTAAATCACCGTCGGTGATGTTATAAATAAATTCTCAAATCGCTATTCCGTAGTATTCAGACCACGCTCCGTTGCATACGCGTCTATCACACAGTGGGGACTAAGTCGGCGGAGATCGGGTGATGGAGGGGTAGGATGAGTTGGGCGTTTTGTGAGGGGCGTAGTATTCCAAATGAGGCTAGAAATGCACGTGAAGGGAAATTATTGTATTGTCATTGTGATAGACGAGAAGATTTGTGTTGGAATGGTTGTCGTTTAGGGACGGCGATGTGCGTCAAAGTGTTATAGAAGATTTGAATGATGATTATCATTAACCCATTGATTAGTTAATTAATAGAATATGCGTATTACGTCAAGGGACACAAATATAAACCAAAGAAAAGAAAGGCACAAAAGCTACTCCAGTCTCCATCGATGATTCATTTTTGAAACAAATTTGAGATACTTGAAGATTTTGAAAAATAAAATTTAATTTAATTTTTAATTGTTTATTATTTAAATTTTAATTATTATATAATTTAATTTAAAAATTTATTAAATATCAAATAATTTAATTATTTTATTATATTTACACTAATATTTATT
Organism: Gleditsia sinensis; assembly: GCA_037074535.1. NCBI lineage: Eukaryota > Viridiplantae > Streptophyta > Magnoliopsida > Fabales > Fabaceae > Gleditsia > Gleditsia sinensis. The sequence goes on along the minus strand of CM073474.1, from coordinate 31,883,814 downwards.
GATTTATATACTATAATAAAAATAACTTTTAGCGATAGAATTTTAGCAATAGTTAAAAAAAATTATCTTTAAAATATAAAATAACGACGGTTTTTAAAATTGTAATTATTTAGCGACGATTATTAAAAAATTTATCGTTAAATAAATTTAACGACAGTTATTAAAAAAAATCTTCGCTACATAATTTTTTGAAAATCGTCGTTAAGTATTATTAATCTTTGTTATTTTTTAAAATCGTCAACTTTTAGCGACGATTTTTTTAAAACAGTCGTTATTTAGCCACCGTTTTTTGAAAATCGTCGTCAAAAATTATTATTTCTGCTCGCATTTTAAATTTGTTAGTTTTTAGCAACGGTTTTTAAAAATCGTCCCTAAAAATATTAATTCTGACGCGTTTTTAAAGACGATTTTTAAAAAATTATCGTTAAAAATTGTTATTTGAATATTAATTTTGATGCGTTTTTAACGACAATTTTTAAAAAAATCGTTGCTAAAAAATACTATTTAAATGTTAATTCTGGTGCGTTTTTAATGATAATTTTTAAAAAATCGTCGTTAAATACTCTAATTTTTTTATAAATTTTACACATCTTTCCAACATTTTTCACTCTCATCTTCCCTCTATTATTTTTCATTTAGAGAAAGTTTCTCCTTTCGATTGGGCTATTGGATTTGGTGTAAATAATGCTTCTCTCTTTATTTTATTTTTATTTTTTTGATGAAGAAACAACAATGATGCAAGTCTTTGTGAAAAATACTTCTCTCTCGTCTTCTCTCTATTTAAATATCAGTTTTAATTATAAAATTCAATTAAATTTTTATCGTTGAATTTTTCTTTTATGGATATTATTATTATTGAAAATACAATTATAAAAATCTTAAAAAATATTAAAATAAACTGACAATCTATAAGGGAAAGGCAGAAGGTGTAGCCTAATCTCTATCCATGATTAAAACATTGACTATTTGATTTTGTTCTAAAAAAAAGTGTTTAACAACGATTTTTAAACTGTTATTAAAGCAACAAAAGCGTCACTAAATAATTGCAGCTAAAACAACGCCACAAAAAAAAAATTAACGACGGTTCCAAAACCGTCGTTAAATATGGTTTAATGACGGATTACCTACAGTTTTCAAAATCGTCGTTAAATCATCGATTTTACAATGATTTTTGTAACTATCGTTAAAGGTTTTAGCGACGGTTAAAACTGTCGTTAAAGGTTTTAACGATAGTTAAAATCGTCGTTAAAACCACTAAAAAATCATCGTTAAATTCTGTTTTTCTTGTAGTGATATTAATGAATTATATCATATAAATATGAACAAAATTTTTTATTTTTAAATTTATCAAATGTTAAATATATTTTTTATCAATACTTTAATTATTTGTTTATGTGACCCATGAAGTATTTGTGTGACACGTTAAATATTAATTAATTATACTATTTTAAAATTGATTCGTATATAAACTTTTAAAATAAAATTTTTTTGTCAACTTCATACAATATTGTTTGTTTTAAATTGTTGAACTAATTATTGTATTTATTTCACAAACAATGGAAACTGTTGAAGCATTCAAATAAATGCGATATCAAAGTAAATGTATTTATAATTTAATGCAAAATATCTCAATTTAATTAATTATTTAACAGCAGAGTGACAATATATTTCATAAGTTAAAGTACATTTTTTCTATCCTTAATATATATATATATATATATAAAATCTACAAGGAAAGAAACATCTTATTATAATATTGACTCATATATAAACTTTTAAAATAAAATTGTTTCCTCAACTTCATACAATATTGTTTGTTTTAAATTGTTGAACTAACTATTGTATTTATTTATCATACAATAAAAACTGTTAAAGCATTCAAATAATTGCGAGATCATTTTAAATGTATTTAAAATTCAATGCAAAATATCTCAATTTAATTAATTATTTAACAGCAGAGTGATAATATATTTCATAAATTAAAGTACATTTTTTCTATCCTTAAAGAGAAAAAAAGGATATATATCAGGAAAAAAAAATCTACAGGGAAATAAACATCTTATTATAATATACAATAATATTCAAATACAGTCATAATAGCTAACTAATACATATCAACTTTAAAATACCTAAATCATAGCAAAAATAAAAAAAATTAGCATAACATTGAATAAAAAGAGACTGAGAATATTAAAATCAAGACCTCTTCTTACTACATAAAATGTATAAAGTGTCAGATTGACTATCATCATAGTTGTTAATATCATTAATTTTAAGATAACTTTTTTTTAGTCATAAAAGACTTATTATAATAATGGCAAACATTAAAATCAAGACCTCTCTTTGCTACATATAATGTGTAAAGTATAAGGTTAATTTCCATTATTGTTGTTAATATATTTAATTTTAAAATATATTTTTTTAGTCATACAAGATTTACTATAATAATGACAAAAAATTTCAATGCCAAAAATATTGTTAAACTTTTATCATGCAATATCTTAAATTATATTTTACTATTAATTTATTTTTCATGGTCTACGTGGTTAAAACTCAATAAATAATTAATTATCGTTCTATTTTTAATGAGCAAATGAGAGAAGAAAAAGAAAATATTTTTAATATTCCTCATTTTTTTAGCCTAAGAATAGAGTATTAAATATAAAAAAGAACAAAGATTCACAGAGTTCTTGAAATAAAGTTTTAACCATGGTATTTTGACAATGTTATATGTGATAGAAAAATATTTTATAGTACTGAAATGTTTTATGGCGTTGTAAATTGAAGTTAGAAAATAAATTTTTTAAGAGAAGTGTGATTTTTCAACGGAGAAGGAGGAAAATAAGTGAAAAATGAAATATTTTAAAGTTTTTTAAATTGAGTCAATATTAATGTAGTATGATTAGTTAGTATTTAATATACAACATAAATAATTAACATGATATATTAGCAAGTAGTTAATATAGAGATAATTAAAAAAATTAAGTTGTCTGATATTTGATAAAATTTAGAGATTAAATTGTATAATAACTTAAATTTAATGATTAAATTGTAGAAATTTAATAAATTCAAAAACTATATTGTATGTTTATATTTTTTTTTAAAAGTTGAGTCAATACTGATATGGTATAATTAATTGACATTTAACATGTCGTGTAAGTACTTAATATGCCACATCAATAAATAATTAGTGTAAAATAATGAAATACTTAAATTTTTTAACGTTCAATAAATTTAAAAACTAAATTTTGTAAAGATTTGATAAATTTAAGAATTATATTATATATTTACTCATATTTAAAATATATTCAAAATGTGTAAATTTGAATTGAGTTGATCAAATTATTTAGATAATATTTAAATTAAAAATTTTATATTTAAATTATATCAATTTAAATTAAAAAAATATTTTTAAAATTTTAAAATATTTATTTGTACAAACTATTCGAGATTTTAAATTTTAAATTATGCACAATCTTGTGACTACTTTGAGAGTAGCATTTTTTTTTGGGGGGGGGGGGGGGGTGTTGGTTTTAAAATAGGAGGAGCTCAAAACGGATGGTCAAACTTTGCGGAACAATATGATTACAATATATCTTATTGACAATGACCGCAGCCGTTTTATGAGTATTTTCCCAAAGGGAAAGAAAAAAGAGCGTTTAGGAGTTAAAAATTATAAAAATTTGTTAGTTCCATAACATGAGCGTTAGTCATTTATAACTGTAAGTGAAATAAATTTTTTACTCTGCTTTATCCAATTAACATATTTTAATTGAATAATTAATATTACTATTATTAAAATATTATAAATACCGTAAACAAAATTTCATGCAAATGGTAATAAACAACAACGTGCCTGGTCTTTCTTTCTTTCTGCTCCAAAGTTCGCTTTGGTGAAATGAAAAGAAAAATAGCATCTACAGTTGTCCAAGTTATGCCATTCCGTTTTACGAGAACTTTTTCAAACGGTTAGTTAACGTATACGAACTTTATCTGGAAGAAAGCATCATAATGTCTTGCCCGTAGGTGTTACCGGGCCAACTCAAAATGACGATTCATGTTAGGGCCAATGATTGACCACTTTGGGCCCTCAAAGGAACAGTACAGTTATTTTGGGTTTACCCTAGCTACCTCTATTAACCTTCCTGCAACAAGCTCTTTATTTTTCTTTAGAAATTCTGTAACATGTTGTCCCAATTGTAACTTTGCATGTTTTTTTTTTTTTTTCAAATTTTTTAATAGGATCATGGTCAAGAGACTGCTTATATTACGTCAATGGTTATTTCATTTCAAAAGCTTAAATTAGTGAAAGAAAGATAAATAATTTTTATTATTATCATTTTTTGTGGGATAAAATTTACTTGCCGAAAGAATGTTAGGCTTAAAGTGTGCAGTGGGTCATATAAATTGAGATGCAGCTTTTTTGAAGTTTATTTATGGGAAAGGATGATGAAGAGCGTGGGGGAAATAATTTAGGCACTGACAGAATCTTGAATGGGGTGTTTGAAAGCAGATGTGCAGCTGCATGCACTGCAATCTGCAAAGGGTATATGGTGAGGCAGAAGTCAATAACTCAACTGCGTTTTACTGATGAATTGGTTGATCTATCATCTATGTATTGCAAGTCAAATTGTCTTGGTTGTACGTACTAGTTATTACTTTTAACTTTTTCGAATACTTGATCTATAATCATGCCCGCGTTAAAATCTGTCTGTTATTTAATTAGCAAAAACAGTGCATTAAACTAAATGTTAATCACCTAATACCAAAAGCTTACTTCTTTTTTTCTTGTTTTTGGAGATTTAACCCTAAATAAATTGTATAAATAGCATTAAATTGGTATTTGTTTGTGTAGGTGTAGAGCAGATGGTGTGGGGACGGAGGAGTACGAAATAGTTATGTGAGGAACAGAGAAAAACCAGTAAAAAAGAGTGACTCATATTTACATCCACATTCTGCCCAGAAGGCTAAAACCACCCCGTGATCTTTTTTTTTTTTTTAATTTTAAAAAAGAAGAAGATATTTCTATTCACTGCATGTGTCCCTGTGTTACCCTCTGTCTGTGAATACCAACAAAACTTACCTCACCTTTCAGACACAATTAAAGAAAAGCATCGATCGTAGGCCAAATAGCAATGCAGACATGGGGTTTAGTGGAGAGGCACTTCAATATACTTGTCAAAGTATAAATGCGTAAGAAAGAACCTTTGCAGCATTGCGTCAACGTTCAAATCATTTAATTAACGTAATTTTGGAGCATGTGGGTGTGGTCTCAGTTTGTGGTTGAAAAGCCGAAGAGCGCTTAATCACTACAAGTACTTAATTTGAACAAAAACACAACTAGCATTCCCCAAATTATGAAGCCTCTGATGGATATACACGGGCATGGTCCCCTCACCCGGTGGCTGAACCGGGAATATTTTGGCAATCTTTTTCCCCTGGTGATCCATGCTTGATGCCTCTTGAGTGATGAGTCATAGTCGTAGCTCTTAGGGTTTTTGAAAAATGGATCATTATCTATTTTAAGTAATTCATCAACCCCTTTCTTCAACATCAATTTTCCCTTGGTTATCTGTTAGAAAGCTAAACTTAATTACAAGATTGTACCTGAAATGAAAACTCTTGTCGACAAATCAATCTTTTAGGGAACATGACCTTACATCTCAAATCAGACCACCTTAATGTATTCAACTACATGTACTGTATATATGGTTATATCACCCTTTTATGCTCAAGAGTTCTAAGCCTTCGTTTCTCGTTGATGACAAATTGATTATCCTGTAAATATTTCACCCATTTTAATAAAATATCATTAATTAATTCAAAAATCCTTGTATAGTTAACATATTTTTATCTTTTAGACAAGATTTAACCTTTATCTTCTTTTTTTTTTCTTTTCCCTCAAATCCCACTCTGGGTAAGTATTATATTTGGATTCTTCACAAAGAAAAACACATCAATATTTGTAATTAACTAGTCCTTAAATATATGTGTAGCGACTTTTTGTTTTGAAAAAAATATTTTTTATCACGCAAACTTCTTTTTATTTTTTCTTTCAATTAAATTCACGAGCTTTCCGTTAAATGCACCTGGTTCTATTGTTCCCTTTTTTGGTATTGACGTAATTTCTTCAATATTTTCATAAAACGGCAGAGAAAAATTTACTCCACCAGATATAATTCAATGTAAAGTACTACATTTCGCAGCATTTTTTTTTTTTAATTTCAAGTATGCAACAAAAGAACAAAAGCATTCTCCAACCCAAATTCATAGTTACTTCAACGTCCATGTCTGTCACATCTTATTCCCATTTCGGATTCTTTGTCTCAAACCAAAACCCTCACATCAGATTCCTTTTAACTCTCTTCATTTTAGCCTTCTCTCTCTCTCTCTCTCCCCCACTTCAGAAACCCACATGCCACACACACATCAAGTTACTTAAACAAGGCCCTATTACACTAACCTCTGCGGTATTCTCTTGACTTTAAAACACTTGTTTTAATTCAATCAACATAGTCCAAATGCATTTTAAGGTAAATGCCTTCATTCAAACTCAGTGTCCCATTACACCACCAGTTTCTTGAAACATCTAACATCACTAACAATAATAATAATACATATATAGTGCCATTCTCAAACAAAATTACAACGTCAAAACACAATCTCATCATTTTACAGACATAGCAATTATGTTCAGTTCTTCAATGGAAGGAACTCAAAAAATTGGCTTGGGGTCAAGTTGGCATTCATTGCTGGTATTGATATCTCTGTCTCTTTCTGGTTAATGTTCTCACTCCCAAGTGGGAAAAGTTGAAGGGTTTGGGATTCCACACGGTTTTCGTCTTCTTCACTACTGCTGATCATACTGTTTATCTGGATAACACCATTTTCTCTGTGAGGTGAAAGGAAAAAGCTGAGATGACCATGGGTCTTAATGAGCGTTGGGTCCATTAATCCTCTGCCTGTTACTGTGGCTGTAGTGGTAGCAATATTGCTAGTTGTAGAGCAAGTAGGAGGAGGACATGATGATGACTGCATCATGTGCCACGTGGCATTCTTTTCGATAAAGTTCCTTCTTTGATGTTGTTCCAATTCTCCTAATTCATCGAATTGAACCCATCCATCTGTTCTACTCTCTGCAACTGCTGCTTTTGCTGCTGCTGCTGCTCTTTGTATTGAAACAGATTCCTGAGAAGTTAATTCAAAGACATGCAAACCCGAGGAAACCTCAGCATGTATGTTTAAAACCAAAGGAGAGAAGAGGCATTGGGTGGCACAAATTTCAATTAGGGGCACTTCAATTTCCTATTCAAATAAAAGTACATGGTTTAGGTCTGTGAGAAGTCAAATTAAAGTAGGGTGAGGAATGTCATTTCATGACCAAGGGGTGCTCAATTCCATAGAATATTATGGGGGGCTGCCCCCAAAAACACTGACCTAAATGGCATGAATAAGCACAGGCCCCAAAACCCTAGCTAAGTTTCATAACAGCAGCCCCGACAGAAAGGAAAGAATGCAGCTTTTAGACCCTTTTCATTTCCCAACAAACAAAGCTTTTGTTGGGTCCTTTCCCTAGCTACCCACTGCATATCTTTCTATAATGTTCCAACATCAACTTGATCTCTCTTGTAATCATATGCAAATAATCACTGCTTAATGTTGTCTTACAAACTTTTAGCGATTAAAGGGAATTTCAAGTTGAAAAAAGGGAAAGGTAAGTCTGTCTATGAACAAGGACAAAGACAAGAGAAGGATAAAGAATGGACCTCTGTAAGAGTACTGCAGTTTGTAGAGGGTGCCCAGTTCTTGGTCTGTTCAACTTCAAACACTGTCCTAATTGCGCCTGTAGACAAAAAGAAAAACAAAAAGAATACAACTTTACATCCTCAAGCAACAATTGGAATGAAAAGAAAAAGAATCAAACACAACACAGATCTCTAACAAACAAAATGCGATGGAAAAAGCCAAATGCTACAAAATAAAGTATCAGAAACCTCTTTTTTTTTTTTTCCTCTCTCTTCTTCTTTTTGTGTCTTTTGAATCATCGATAGACGATCATAGACTAATTATAGTATGTGGGTTTTACCTAAGTCTTTCTTTTCTAGATTATCAAGATGATCACGGGGGTGAAGACCCTCAGCAGCAGCTGATTCCACTTGACGGCGGCGTTTCTGCCTTTCTCTGGCTTTGTGATTCTGAAACCAATAGAAAACATTCTTGCCTTCAATTTTACCAAATCTTCGAAGCTGTGCAGTGATATGCTGAATTTGCTCCGCAGAGGGTGTCCTTGTCCCTCGTCGATACAGTTCTTCCAGAGCTCTTAGCTGCTCTGGGGTAGGATTCCACCTTGTGCTCACCACAACTGGTGGACTAGTATTGAACTCTCTTTTACTCTGCTCTGTCACTGATGCTAAAACAATGAAGTTTTGTTTTTTACATAATCCAATGTCAGTGGAGATGCCCAGAGAGAAAGACAGAGAATATAATTAGAGGAAAGAGCAAGAGAGCAAGAGAAAAGGGGTAAAACAGCTTACCCAGATTGTGATATTGTGAAAAGAAATCGGTGGCATGAGCACGGTTCAAGGAAGGAGTTGTTGTAGTTGAAGTATTGATAGGAGGAGAAGTCACTGGCCTTGGAATGAGAGGCCTAAGTTTCCTTCCATTGAATGCATGATCAGCCATGTTGAACTCACCGCCATCATTATAATCCATCATCCACATTTTGGTAGCTATAAACTAATCAAAAGCTAGGGTTTTTGTCAATCTTTGCGCAGTGATGGGATTTTATGGAAGGGTTTATAAATAGCGGATAAATGAAACTGCTGCTATATCAGCTTATACATATATAGGAGTTGCAGTACCAATGAAAGGGAACTATAGACCAAAGGGGAATATATATAAAGTGGGAGTGCTTTAATAGAATTCTGTGTTTCTGTCTTTCTCCCCCCCTTGTCACTTGGCCGGGTAATGAGAGCAGGAGAGAATGGTGTTGAAGTTGAAAAAAATGGGAGCATGCAAGGTTGTGATGTGAAGGTGGCCCTAGAAATGGTAATCCCTAGTTGGTTCGATGAAAAAGTAGAGACAGTTTATATATAGTAGAGATTGATGCTAATAGAGAAAATCCCATTGTTGAAAATGAGTTGGTTGAGCTGAAATTGTGAAGTATTTGTGTCTCAGACATTCAGAGATGGGGATTGATCACTTGAGCATACGGGGAGAGAGAGAGAGATGGAATGGTGTTGGTTTAATACGGGACAAAGTGAGGAGGACATGAGGTTGACTAGGCTATTTAGAGAGAGAAAGAGAGAGGCAAAAAAGAAAAGCAAAGAGCGGAGGTAAGAAGCGTGGAATTCTGGGAGATTTTTGGGAGTAGCAAATGAAAAACGACGTGACGATCATGAGGGTTATCATGAGCCTCATCACCCCTTTTCCCTTTTTCCCTCTCTCTCTCATTTATTGTTCTCCCCACGTCTCGTGCCTTTCACACTAATTCTCAATCCGAACTGCCCCTCTCTCCCCTCTCTGCTGCTCCTTACCCTTTTCTTTGTCTATTATACTGTCCATGCACACATTCTCCCTTCTCTCTCTCTCTCTCTCAGCTGATCTTCTGTACGGACATTTCTTTCTCAAACCCTCATTTTTCACCTTCAAGTTCAAAATTAAAAGTGGATCAATTATCAATCGTTCATGGTTATGAGATTAGTCTTGTTAAATCTGAGCACCCAGATATGGTTAGAATGTATGTAGCAAAAATCACGATACCCAATTGGTATCTTGATATCTTTCCCTCGTTCAGATCCTATTTAATTATTAGATTAAATTCTTAGGTTGTTGTCCTGTAGTGTGGGGGAGTCCTTGGTTTGGATCTCTCCCTGTCTCTGTCTCTGTCTCTGTCTCACTGAGTTTGCCTCTTAGATATAACCCTTTGGTCATTGTGATGGAATGACTCAATTCTCGAGCTCGTGATAGAATTTGAAACCCATAATTGTTTAATTATTTCTAGCTTTTTTGGGTTGGGTGGAGCTAGGGCCTACTTCTGCAAATTCTGAGTTCTGAACCGACCCTACTATTTGTATGTCTGATTAATTTATTTATCGTTTGCATGCAAAAATATATAGTGGGATGGGAGAGTGGCATGCAAACTAACTACAGGGGAATGCATCTCATTTCTCAGTATATACTGTGTAAATGTGCAATTGCCTACTACTACTGCAGTGCCAATAAAAGCCCTAATCAATTGTCATTTCTTGGGGGCACCCAAAAGCAAAACCAAGTAAAATATATTGGGAGGGTGGCATTGTATAAAATGCCAACCCTGAGCTCTCTGATCCGTTAAGCTTCAGCTGCAGCTAATCAATGGCGTACGTTTGCCTCAGGGCAATGCTTTCTTTTCTCCAAACCCCTCTTGCCATTCAGTGTTTCTAATTATATAATAAATAAAAGGTGACGCAGCACGACGGGCGGTTGGCAAACACGTGATATATAGTTCAGTCGGTGTATTGTTCTAACTACGTTAATTTATAAACTTTGCTAGAACTTTTTTCATAAATATTAATGACTTGTTTTTAATCAAATTAAGAAAATTAATCAATTAAATTACAAGCAAATTCACTCCGAGATGACTTAGTTCAATACTAAAAAGAATAGTAACTAGTAGTAAAAGGCGGTGATAACTAGACCCGACCGTAAATATTTGTTTGCTCCAAAAAAAGATATGAGTTTTAATATTCAAATTCAATTTAAATTTGAACTTTTTTTTACACCAAAATTTAATTTGAATCAAGTTCAGACTTTGTTCCTAAACTAGCTTAAGCTTTATATGTATATATATAATCTTATAATTTTTGTGATGTTTTAATATTTTAAACGTATATTATTTTATAAAAATGTTTGTTTTTTTTTTAAATTTCAATTATCCTTTTTTAATTTTTAATTTAAACTAATAAATAATATTATTTTAGACTTCAAATTCGAACTGGGACAAAGCTTCCAACTTGTATATGTTGTGTTGGTGTTAAAATTATAGCATGGGAGTACGGTTGCATTGAAAACCACACAATGTGATATAATATTGAGGCGTTGAAATAATTTTTATGAAAATTTATTTAAATATATTTTAAAAATTATGGACACTTGCCAAAATGAAAAAAAAAACCATTTATTGTTGAGTTCTACATTAACAAGTGTTTTGACGTAGATCACATGTTTTATCAAATTTGAGTTAGAACTGGCCATTTCAGAATTTATATATAGAGAGCTAAGCCAGGTTCAAAATTCAAATAAAATATATATTTTTATTCATAATAAAATTGAAATTTTTAAAAAAATGATATATACTAAAATATATTAAATATTATATGGAAATTTACTTTTTTTACATTAAAAATTAAATTAAATTAATATCTATGCATACTTTTTTTTTTCTGGACAACAATCTATGCATAATTTAAAAAAAAATTAATTGTTTGTTCCAATTGGGTCGGCCTACAACCTACTTTTTTTTTTCTTCAAAGTTGGATTGAGGCCCTAAGAAAATACAGGTTCAGGCTCACTAGGCTTACTAAAGTCTAAAATGCTGCGGCACCCTTTTTAGTTTTCCCTGCCTCGCCCTTTACTGGTTTCTTGGCCTATTAATTTTGCTTGAAAAATGGAATATTAAGAGCTGCTTCGTCGTGGCAGTTAGACCATGAACATTTTCAACTGTCATCGATGTGCAGAATATATGGATTCCATAAATGTCTCAGAAAGTTTGTTCCTCCTCCTTCTAACCTTGGCTTTCTGCCTTTTCTTTATCGAAACCGTTTCGTCAAAGGCATGCATTCCCTTCATCAATACGCACAAAAGAGACCCATTGCTCCTTTTCACAGGAAGAATTCGAAGCACATGAAGGCAGTTAAGAAGCAGTTTACTTATCCGAAGGAGTATACAAGGGATATTGTTGGCAAAATATACAGAATGCTAAAGTATTCGACTTGGGATTCTGCTCAACGAGAGCTCGAGAAGCTCCCCATAAGATGGGATTCTTACACAGTCAACCAAGTCCTGAAAACCCACCCACCGATGGAGAAAGCCTGGTTGTTTTTCAATTGGGCTTCTTGGCTGAGAGGGTTTAAGCACGATCATTATACTTACACAACAATGTTGGATATTTTTGGAGAAGCTGGGAGAATTTCGTCCATGAAATATGTTTTTCAGCAGATGCAAGAGAAGGGGATAAAGATTGATTCTGTTACTTACACTTCACTTATGCATTGGCTCTCGAATTCAGGGAATTTCGATGACGCAATAAAGGCGTGGGAAGAAATGAAGTCTAAGGGGTGCAGCCCAACTGCTGTTTCATATACTGCATATATGAAGATTCTATTCAATAGTGACAGAGTGAAGGAGGCTACTGATGTCTACAAGGAGATGCTTCAGTCTGAATGTACTCCAAATTGTTACACTTACACAATCTTAATGGAGTATCTTATTGGGTCTGGTTAGTGTGCCTAATGCCTTCTAGCTGTTTGTTATATGGTCTACGCAGGCGGGCATTCGGTATTTGTCCTTGCTAATTTTAAAATTTTTACTTAGTTTGGTAGTAGCTATTTTCTTCATAGAGTCAGGTGTATCTTTCTTGGAGCTTAGGTTTTAAGGTTTGCTATAATTTTTTATTGTCTACTTTACCCTTTGTTTTCCACTATTTCATCCCTGAACGAACTTAAACTATATCTGTACTTATCAAGATTTTTTCCTTAAGATTTCGACTGAACGAGTAGTTTGCTTGCAGAAAGCCGAGTCTTGAGTCTAAAAAACTTTAAAATAACGTATTACTTTGCCTGCATCATTTATAAGGTTTACACTAGAAATTCAACTGATGATTGCTTCTGTATAATGCACTTTTAATGTCAAGTTAATGGGAGACTTATTGCAATAGCTTATTGGCTATTCAGTTTTGTTCGTTCTCTTGTTAACTGTGACGGTTAATGTGAGGATAATTATTCTTGTTTTGTTGTGTTTCAGGAAAATGCAAAGAAGCCCTTGAGATTTTTGAAAGGATGCAAGAGGCTGGGGTGCAACCTGATAAAGCTGCATGTAACATATTGGTTGAGAGGTGTTCTAAAGTTGGCGAGACTGTGGTCATGACCCAAATCCTTTGGTATATGAAGGAAAACCGTCTTGTTCTTCGTTACCCTGTGTTTATGGAAGCATTGGAAGCTTTAAAAATGGCTGGTGAGAGTGTTGCTCTTCTCAGGCAAGTTAATCCTCACTTTGGTAATGACTACAACATCAGGAAGAAGGCTAATGACTGCACAACAATAGCTACAGATTTTCCATTTGATATAGATGAAGGGCTTCTATTTGTTTTCTTGAGAAAGAGAAATCTGGTTGCTATTGACCATTTACTTGCAGGGTTAATGGATAAGAAAATACCTTTGAATCATGAGGTTATATCAACCATCATTGAGGTAAATTATAGTCAGTGCAGACCTGACGGTGCTTTATTGGCTTTTGAGTACAGTTTGAAAATGGGCGTAAGTATTGAAAGAACAAAATATCTTACCTTGATGGGCTTGTTGATGAGATCAAATTTGTTTTCAAAGATGGTGGAAATTGTGGAGGAAATGACTAGAGCTGGACATTCTCTTGGAATCTATTTAGCTTCTCTTTTAGTCTATAGGCTTGGTTGTGCTAGGCAGCCTACATATGCCGCAAAGATATTCAGCTTGTTACCTGATGACCATAAGTGTACTGCCACCTACACTGCTTTAATTAGCGCTTACTTATCTTCTGGGAGAGTTAATAAGGCACTTAGGATTTATAAAATCATGCGTAGAGAAGGAGTTTCTCCTGCCCTAGGCACTTATAATGTGTTACTAGCTGGTATGGAAAGAAATGGTGGATCTTCTGAAGCAGAACTCTTTAGGATGGAAAGGAAGAGCCTACGTGCTAATTGCAAATCTCAGGGAAGTGTTTGCATAAAGGAAAAGATATGTAACCTTTTGTTTGCTGTGGATGTATTTTAATGCACTAAGCGTTCTCGTCGTTGATGCCAAGCTGCAGGGCAGTTGCTCACCCTCTCAAGGAAAATGATTACTTTGATCCAAGATTCAGTTCATTTATAGATGTCATTGAGGTGTAAATGTCATCTGTATGTATCTGCAACATTTAGCTGCGAATGCCAGGAAAATGGAATGAAATAGATAAACTTGAGCCTTATGTTCTTGAAAAAAACCATGTGCTGCATAAAACAATAACCTTGTGGAGTATGCTTATTTGAAGATGCTCATAGCTTTGATGTCCTTATCAAAGACTACAGGCAATGTAAACATAATGTGGGATGACAGCCGTACACATCCTGAGGAGTCCCCTGAATATATAGCATAGGTGAAAATTTTGTGTGTAATTTTTTTCTGTTTCATCAATGAAATAATCGTCTTCAGTGATATGGAAGCAATGGTCTTATTTATTGGCAAATCTTCCAATAGTACCGATGCCTTTGAAGTAATTATTCTCATTTTTCTAGAAAAAAAAATGAGAATTATAAGGCAGAGAAGCTTCTTAATGAAATGATAGCCAGAGGTATAGTAAAACGATAAACAAGAAGATACTATAGTTCCAATTTAAGTCACACTTCTGTTAATGTCGAAATTGTATGAATGGTTAGGAGATACTTTCTTACGGGGTAAAGAAGATGTACTACACTGTGGCCTCATTATTGCTTAAGAATTTGTTTTTACATCATACTGTTGCCATTGGCTTAATTTGATTATCACCCTTCTTCCTTGGGTACTCTCAATCTGCTTATAATTTTTTTATTCAAGAATATTTCTTAGGATTTTCTCAGTCGTTGCTTCTGGGTTAGTGATTTCTGGATGGTAGCTTATAATTGGAGTTCTCAATTGTCATCTATGATGAAATTTCGTTCATCAGACCATACACTAGGCAGAAACTGACTTGATAGTTCAATGTTATTTTGCCTTTAAACTCCTTTTACCCTTGATATTTAGGTTGTTAAACCAACGCTGTTTCTTTAATTTGAAGATTACTGAGGATGACCACAGTTTATATGTTAATTCCTAACCCATTCTACGTATATGAATCTTAATTCTTTTTCCTGTGTTCTTGGCTATACATCCTTTAATTTGATCTGTTTAATTTTTATTCTTAATGGACTATCAATCTTCTTTCCTTCTAGTTGGACACTTGTTACTTGAGATTCTAAGTTCATCTGAATCATATGGGTTCCCTCTTCCCAATCCAAAGAGAGTGAGGGTAGAAAAAGAAAAGAAAAGAAAAGAGAATATTTCAATGGAAGCCTCTATTACATGTTGGACCTCAATGGCGATGTGATGTTTTAAAACACGCGAGCTGTACTATCACATAATGGGTCATTCACGCCCTTACCTCACAGATAAGATTCGTCGTGGCCAAGTTGCTTCCTACGTACTCGTCAATATGCTTATTTGATTGATCTCATTTCATCTGCACCTTCTTGTGTTTGTCTCTGACAGGTCAATTAACTAGAAGCTTGTGTGTATACATATAGAATGGCCTCTTAAAACAACTTTTGGCTGCCTTATGGTTGTCCTTGTATTGTAACGCAAAATAATGGTTACCAACTCTGAAGCTTGGGATCATATCGCTTCTAGATATTTTGGGCAAGCAAGTAGCTAGCCTCGTTTTAGATACGCCACTTACTAGAATGCTAAGGCAAAGAAAGCTTCCAAGGAGATAATGTGAATCTCAAGATATGAAGAATATATGTTCCTCTTTTTTTCGCTTTGATTCTTTAATTAATAATTAATGTCCAATGGAGATAATATCCTAATTATTGTAACATTTTGTATTCAGGTTCTTGTCATTTCATGCACGTTTAAACCTTAACAAGTATGGACTTTTTAGTACAATTCTATATTTGGGATGGTAATAGATTTACTCCTCCTTTTTTACAAACCCTTCTTTCTCAGTTGGAGGTAAGCTTAATTTGATGTCAAGTCCTCTGCATCCATTGTAAAGCTAGCAACTACCACTGCATAATTTCAATAATATATATATATATATATATATATATATATATATATATATATATCTGTGATTCACAATTTTCTCTTCCCACCATCTTACTATTATTTGTAATATTTATCCAACTATAATTTCAAGGTTTTTTAAATGTGCACATACTACTAATGTATGTTCTTTCATTAGTATGTATATAAAATACATATTGATTATAAAATAAAACACTGTTAATCCAATGAGAGAGAGAGAGAGAGAAAGCGCGCGCGGAGGCACAATTGCCTTGTCTGAAGAACGGCCGACCCAGCACAGGCTGGTGGGAGACAATTAAAAGGCTACCCACAACTCTCTCTCTCGCACTCAGATTTTTAAGTGAAATTAATTTTCTAGATTATATATATTTAACCCATTTTTAGTGTTTTAAAATAAGAATCTTTCAGCCATATATATATAGCATCTAACTGGTATGTATATATAGGCAAGTTGCATGCTTTTATTTTGCACGTACTTTCTCTGTGCATACATTATTTATTTACATTTTTCCTCGACTGGGTATGAGTTTATATAATAATCTAATCATGTATTATATATTTAGCGTTATTTAGAATTTGATCCGATACTAATTTGAAAAGATTTGGGTAAGTTATGATTGAAAATAATTAATCTAATTTATAATTCAATAGCACTATAGAAGCGATCATAATTGCTCTCCTTGATATTGTCAAAAAGATAGGTAGGTTGGGTACTGTGTTTGCGTGATGTGGTTGCGTGGATAGTTCTAATTATATTTTTTTATGATAACTAATAATTAGTAAGTTAAAAAAATATTATTTCTAAGATATATTAACGCATGAGTTATAAATTTTATATATTAAATTATTTTTGAACCGTAAGCGGTTAGCAAATAATTAAAATGGTATAATTTTAATGACATACATAATGACGTAACTAAACTTTGTTTGTTTGTTTGTTTGTGATGGTGAGCATTGACACAGACTCAGATTCTAATTTATTCCTTAAAAGTAAGATTTGAATGGGTATTAAGGGGTGGGTAGACAGAATGCATAATTAACAACCCCAAGTAAGAATTATTTAGAAAAAGATAATCAGATCGTGCGCCTGTTATCCTGCATGGGGAGTTCAGTGGTTAATGCTATTAGCCAGGCTAGGCTGCTCCAAAACACTCTGTCGTTTTCCCATCCGGCTATCATATATTTTGGTCAATAAAGTCACTATCCTTCATTGTTTGTCGTTCACGTTTCTTACCCAGTCATAATTCCCCGTCCTTTCAAAATTTCCAGCTCATTTAAGAGAACAGCATGTCTCTCTTCTCATCATTTTTTTTGTTGAAAAATAATATCTTAATTAAAATTTTAAAATATCAAGTCAACGTTATGAGTGCGTTTTTGAAATTATATAAAGAAAAAAAAATTAATTTCTAATTATATATTTTAAATAATTAAATATTATAACAAAATTCTAAGCACAATGTTCACATATATTGGAAAAAGATGGCAAAAATGATATGTAAATTAACACCCACATTGTTGCGTTAGTATTCTATATAATAAATATAGTTTGCCTCTTAATGATAGGACTAGAATGTTTCACTTTTGTATATATAGTGACACCACTGATCCCTTAAGTTTTATTAGTTTTTGGACGTTGGTTTCGGTCACACATGCACGGTAAGTGAGCAGAATTTTTTATTTCAACGTTGGTTGTCTTCGAAGGAATGGTTAATTAGTCTATATATATACTCTATAGATTCTATAAACCTAACCATTTGAAAATTTTCATGCTTTCCATATATCTATCTTTAATTAAACTTGATAAGCATTTAGAATTCTACACTCTTGGCCCCCCACGAGCTTCCATGTCTCTCGTATGCTCCTTCTAGTTGTAGGCTCTATGCCATTCATTTCAACCTTCTCCTCAATGCATGCTTTGTACTATGCAGGCAATTCCAGCTTACATCCACCAATCAACTCACCTCCACCATCTCTCTATATATAACGTTATAAATTAAGTACATATATTCATCTTAAACATATATATTAATAATTGTTTAAGAAAGAAAAACATGCGTATTAATTAGTGTCTGTATTAATATCTATCTATGTTTCTTAATTAAAATAATATTAAAAACAAAAAAAAACACACTTTATCATTTTCTATTAAGATATTGGTGTCTTGATTTGTATATTTTTTCCGTTTAGTTACCTTAACTGTCATCGTATATATTATGTTATGTAATTTTAAGATGCAATGAGAAGCTTTTGAATAATTTTTTCCCTTTGAAATTACTAAAAGAACATAAACATGAAGAAAGGGGTAAGAGAAAATGACGAGAAGCTTTGAATTTGTGAATACTGTCCCCCAATATTGAAAGCGATCAACATGGAATCAAATCCCTCTTTGGTAATTGGGTCCCTCTTTGCACTATATTCTTGTATTTCAAGAAGCTTAAAATAATTATTTTTCACATGTAAAATGAATCTTACAAATTCAAGTCACCTCTTGTCTTCATTATATAGTCAAATGCCACATTTGAGGTAAAACGACAAATCATAAAGTGATAAAGGAAAATAAGCACCTATTTGCAGACTCAAAGCAACTTTGGGCAAATACCCA
The DNA here is from genome assembly GCA_037074535.1 of Gleditsia sinensis. Taxonomy (NCBI): domain Eukaryota; kingdom Viridiplantae; phylum Streptophyta; class Magnoliopsida; order Fabales; family Fabaceae; genus Gleditsia; species Gleditsia sinensis. Next base: position 31,865,181 of record CM073474.1, on the reverse strand, counting down.
ATATTCTTCATCTTTATCGACGAGGATTAACAAAATGTGAAAGTTTAAAGCTATCTAATTAATGAAGGCAAAAGCAATAGATAAATGGGTAAAATGATCAGAATAGATGGCGAATTTTCGACCAATTTCCTTTCCTACTTCATTTGATGCGTGATATATATGGAATCCGAGGACATTGTAGTTTAAAGTCGAACGAGATCATAACCATTTTATAAATTAGCTACAAACATGATTTTACATTTTCACTGAGCAACGACAACTCATTCAAAAAAGGGAAAAAGATGAACCAAAAAAAATAAAAGTTTCACTAGGGGCCTCTCCTATTCAATTCTCGTGATGCTTTTTCTGTTCCAACGGACTTTTCTTTTCTGAGGCTCTACTGCTACAAGAAGCCTCAACCGAGCTTGCATGGATGCAAAATGAAGTCTTCTATATTCATAGCCCCAACAAGATGTAGTACACCAGCGTTATGGGCAACGCAATCAACATCCCAAAAATAACACTGCATTGATCAATCCAGTCTCCGTTGGTTAGCTTTCAAAGAACAAATTCTTGTTGGAAACTAAAGCCAGAAGAATTATACTCACGCTGTGCTGAGAATATCAGGGTGCACATTGTATTCCTTGGCAAAGACAAAGGGGACAATCCCTTGGGGAAGAGCTGCCTGTGTTTTTTTGGGCAATCAGATTCCAAACAGGATAAGCAATTGAACATTTCAACGGTTTCAATAATTTCTTGCACAATCACAGGCACAATAGAGATAGGTTCTGATATATTAAATGAAGTTAGCTCGGTTATTTTTGGCTACAGTATTGTTTCTTCTTTTATTTTGTGTGTTTCGGATTTGGATCTTCATAGCGAAGCTTATGTTATTTTATTTCCATAGAATTTCTACGCAGATGGGAAATTTGAACCAAAAAGTCTTTTGACTAATTAGAGCAAATATAAAAGCTTATCTTGGCAGAGCCACGAATAGTTTAATGAATTGGAATATTTGGAGCTTCTGTAATTAATATTGTATTGGTTGTGTTAGAAGGGAGCAGAAGAGAGAGAAAGAGCAATACCTGAACAATGGCAACGTGTAAGAGAACGCCCCTGAGGCCAACAACAATGGAAGCAGCTGCCATGACAGCTGGACCTGTGAGGAATCTCACGGCCATAGCAAAAGCTGCTATGGAATTTCCACATGCAATGATCCTCGGTTGCAAAGCCATGAACAGACCTGTCATGCACATCAAAAGCATCATCAACAATGCAAAGCAAAGCAAACATGCCCATCACTACCATCCTTACTCCCTGTCAGTCAGCGATAAAACTTTGTGAAAGACCTTTCATCATCACTACCACCAGCCCAACCCCAACACAAACTTGGCAAAAAGTGAGCAAAAAGAGTGAAAAGATTGATAAAGGAACCAGAAACATTATCATAACACTACTGTGTTCGCTGCATACTTTGCTTTTTTGCTGGTCATAGCACACTTGCCTCCCTGCTTGTTTGCTTTCTCAAACAAAACATTTTATTATAATAATAACCAAAGTTAACGTGTATTCAAAAAAGATTTTCTGTTCTATTTCTCTTTTCCTTTTTTAAAGCACAGAAGGGTCAGAGCAGTTGATTTTTTTTTTCTTTTTCTTTTTCTCAGTAAAAGGATTTCGTGAGGCAAGGAGGATGTTTATACTGACCAAGACTGAACATGGCCATGCCAAGCCCCGCATCTGACAGTATGGAAATAGACTTCGCTATAATGGCAGGCATTTCGAGATTCCACCTGATAGGAACAACCCACCAATCAAAATAATCAAAATCGAAAATCCGGAAATAAGAATGAAGTTTGTACAGACGGAATGTGCAAGATATGCATAGATTTTCCCGGAAAATAGGCTCGACAAAGGAAAATACGTACTTGAATGAAACAAGGGACCAAGTAAGGCCGATTAGGCTAGAGTACGTATTGGGGTTTCTGATAAGTTTTCTCCACACCATAATCAATATAAGCCTTGTCATCACACTTGCTGAAGGCATTGTTTTTGGCTTGCCGTCTCCAACTTTCTCAGTTTCATGGTGATTCATTTCTCTGTCTATTCCTCTGTTTCCAAAGCTGAAATCTTCCTTGTCTAGGTAGTCCTCTTGAGTGTCTCTATGACCCTCCACTGATTATCAAACACCACAAGCAAGCAACTCGTATAAGAAAAACAATAAACAAAAATAGAACGATATAAAATGTAAAAAAAGAAAAAAGAAAAAGAAAAATAAAGAACCAACCTTTCCCTGGAGAAACTGTCAATTTTACTTCCTTCTGATCATGAGCTCCATATTCATGGCCACCAAACACATCAGATACCGGAGAAGCACTTGAACTCCAAACAAACATATGAAGGTCCTTCCCATCCTCTGGTTTCTGCTGTGCTTGACCATTAGGCCTCTTGGCATTAGCATTGGCTGCAACATTTTTTGACCCAGTAGGCGAGAACATACCTGGGTTTGGTGCAGGGTAATGCCCTGCTCCACCAGGTCCAGAAGCATGGTAATGGTACCTCGGCTTACCACCCACTGAACCATCTTCATCGAAATTGGATGGCCTTGGCGTTGGTCCTCTTGATGCTGAGAGCCCATAAACATCATTGGCACCAAAGTTGGAATTGCGCCCGCCTGCCATCATGGAGTAAAAATCTGTGTGGTTGAAACTAGACCCTCTTGGAGTGGGGTTCCGAGAGGACTGTAAAGAGTATATCTCTGCATTGGTGAGATTTGAAGGGCGAGGAGTTGTGGAGGAAAGCCCCTGAGACCTTCTTGAGAAGATATCTGATCTTGAAGCATTGGATTTTCTAACAGTGACATGAAGCTTACCATCTTTGATTTCAGCTTCGGTTTCTAATGGTTGCCTGCCATCCAATGACATTACATCAGAGTCCACATGGATAGAGACAATGGAGCCTGCAGTTTCTGGGAATTGCTCAGAGATAAGCATTCTGGCTCCTCTATACTCAAACAAGAAGAGCATCAAAGTGTACCAAATGATGCATTGAAGGACCACAATTTGGACCATCAGACTCCCTGAGAATTCACCGTACATCCCTTTAAGCAAAGGGATGCCCATAACCAAAGTGTTTGGTAGGGTAGAAAGAGAGAACAGAGTTATTGTCCATTCCAAGCAACCCCTTTTGCTCACGTTGGTCCATATAGCAAGAACAACCAAAATGATTATCTTTTGAAGGGTATCCGCAGCGATGAACCGTAAGTTCATTTTGTAAGGATTGTTGGAGGCGATGAAGTGGAAAGAAAGGAGCGGAACCGCAAACAGAGCCACAAACCGGTTGATGCCAGAGCATTGGTCAGGGGAGAAGATCTTCCACCATTTCACGGAGCCATAGGCTAATATCATAGCCACGTAAAGTGGCACCATTGCGGTCATTACATGGTAGAAGTCTGATAATGAGATCATTTTTGCTCGGTTCTTGAATAACCCAGATCAGCAAATGTCTCGTGAATTCTAAGAAACAAGAGGAAGAAGAAAAAGAAGGTTGGAGTGGTGGTTGTGGTGGAGGTGATGATGATAAGAAGAGCTGGGAATATGGGAGAGCATGTGTTTTGGTTTCTGGGGTAGTGGGTAATAAGCAGAGTACATGAAATATTATTTCAGCTTTGAGAGTTGCGAGCAAGCTTGCACCTGCAGTCCCCAAAGCACAAGGCAGCAGAGAAGGGATTTTGCCTTTTTATTTAGGTTTTGTTTTTTTCCTTTTTGTTTTGAAGTGTGTTTGGATTTGGAGAAGGATGTGGGGGTGGTGATATTTGATAACTTGGAAACTTGGTGTGTGGCTCTATCTTCAATGGGACTTATTAATTTGATACATGGAAGCGTGGAAAAAGCATTTTGGTTGGAGGTGGGAATGTCTCCGAGTACTTGTTTTGAGGCTTTGTAAATTAAGAAGGCTCTTACCTATTGCCTTTTTCTCTTTGGATGCGTTGTTTCCTCTTGTCATGTGAGTTGTATTATTAACTATTATCTCTTATCATCATCTTTTTCTATTAAATTAACTTATTTTTATCTACAAAAATAAAATACAAGAACAAAATATTAGAGCAAATGAAAATCCAACTCAAACGATCCATTTTGGGAGGGGAGACTCCACGCGCTACTGGGAAAGGACAACCGGATAAACCGAAGAGTTGTAAAATCCATCACGTGGCCGTAAATTGTCGTTTCCCAACTAAAATCTAATGACTGATTGCGTTGCATGCCAATTCCAAGAGCCCGGGGTTCATTTTGTTAGGTAGGATTTCAGGCCACTCCATTCTACGATACGCCTCTCAAATCCAAACCAACTTCATTCATGTTCGACCGACTCTAACCCACCGTGCTTCCAACAAATGAAGAGGGAAAATAAATCCATTTACTATATAGAGAATTTATAAGGCCCTTCTTTTTAACCAAGAATTGTCTTACCCTTTTCTACTTTCCTCTATACACTTTTTACTATTTGTTCCTCGTTCATAAAAATTGTTATTTTCTCTCTTACTTTGTTATATGCGTCGGTACATCATATTTGGTATAGTATATGATTTTAAAAAAGGGTTAATTTTATTAAAAGAATACAAACGAGTTTGATGTTTCTAAAATACTTTGAATACTTCTTCTTGTCAAATTCATTTAAAAAATAACTTATCAGATATGAGTTATTTTTACAGCTCTTACAGACATGGAAATTTTCTCTTTTATCTTCCATTTTCTATGTTCGAGAATGACAAAAAAAAATAAAAAAAAATTAATGTATATACGAGTCTGTGATCGGTTACTCGCAAATTTATGTTTCAGGAATCAATGCTTATTAATTATTCTTAAAAATAAAGGTTTAGTGTTTGGTGAAGAACTTTTGGCCTGTCACTCTACCAAAAGTTTCCCTTCCTTTCTCAATTGGGCCGTGAACTCAAGAAATTGAAAAATATAAATATAAAAAGCAAAAGGGTTCAGAGCCTGACTGATTCACATCAGTGTTTACTTGAATCTCTATAAAGCTGTAAACTGTGAAGTCTGAATACTAAATTATTTATTCAATAAATAAATCAATTTAAGAACAACTCAATTTATTTATATCTTTGAATTTTGAATTCAAAATTGTCAAGTGTGAAATAAATACGACGTTGTCCTCCGGTTATGTCCAATGTTACTAAAAGCAGCTGGCTAATTGAGATGCTTTTAATAAGTGAAGGTTTTGAAGAAATGAGGCATTTGTTAAATGATAATGTCTGTGAGGGTACGAAAAAAGAATATAAAGAGAGAATATTGGTCTGAACTCTGAAACAGCACATATGCTTGCTTGGTTCCCATCATTATGTTTCTCCCAACCAGCGTGACCTTTCCTGAAACATTCATCATCGTAAAACCTTACACTACTATCATATCACCTCCAATATTTTACAGAATAGTGTTTCTCAAATTAACACCAGAAAAAGGGATTTAAAATATAATTATATAATTTTATCAGACATGCATAATGTTTAATTGTTCTCTGACAATTATAAATTACTTATTAAAGTGACATCTCATTCAATGAATCATGTGTTTGTTTGCAAATTAATATAATATATAGTTATTTTAATTATTGTCTTTGTTTTGGTGAAATTTTAATTTTTTTTACGTTATATATACAATATATTTGGCCAAAAATAAGTGGCGGTAGCTAACTGTGGCAATAATTATTAATTATGATAGCGAAAAAGACAGCAGTGAAGATAATTGTAATTAAAAGGAGAATATTATTATTTACCAGTAGCTATATATATATAGTACAAACAAATAATCTAAACGGAATACAATGAAGGGGAAATTAAAGAAATAATTTTTCCAATTCATGGGTGAGAAATGCATGGGGGTGATATTTATATATTTAAAGTCTGTGGTAGATGTGATAAGAAGCATGCGTGGAAGTTAATGATGGTGGGCATAGAGAATCAAAGTAAAAGGGAGGAGGGAACACTGATTGGCGTGTCACTCATACCATCACCAACTCTCACAAATTCAAAACTACAAACCATCAAATCCTTTTTTTTTTTTTTGGTTTTCTAAGACTGTAAAAGGTTTGTTTTCTCCTATGTTTTTCAAGTGAGAATAATTATATATAATTATTCGTAGTAAATAAGTTTATACAACTGAAATTTACACAAAAATGACTTTTAATTGTTTCTTGCTAATGTTTAATATGGTTCTTTAATCTAAACTTGTTTGTCTTATTTACGTCGTCTCTCACAGCTAGTCGCCTATTATTCCTGAATGAATACGCAATCTCTTGGATTCACAATCCAATGTTCTTTTACTCCCCAAATTGCGTGCACTTTCATAATTTTATTTGGTTAACAATGGGCGGCTAACACCACCACCATTAATATAATGAGGGGATTTGATAATGCGATGTTTTCAACCTGAAATGCTGCACCAGTCAAGACATTCCAATGTATCTGACCAAATAGTGTGGGTTGGATGAAGGTATATTCTATGTAGGAAATGCATCACTAATCAAAGGGGAGCTAAAAGGGTAAGCAACTTTATTTGAGTGATGATATTGTTACGATCATGTGTTTGAAAAAAAAAATGCAATAAATTTATGTTTTTTCAGTCATAAATTGTGTACATTGACATCGAATTTTGAAAGATTTTGTTTGCATTCACCGTTAAATCATTTTCTCTTAAAACAATTTTATTAAGATCACTTTTTAGTAAACTAAAATTAGTTAATTCACAGTAGAAGTTTGATTTATCCATACTAATACATATGGCTTTGAAAATTTCGGTATATTGGTACGAGGGAGTGGGTAGAATTTGATTCTTTGTATGGGCGGGTGGGTAATTATTTAATAATTAATGTTAAAGCTGACTTCAATTAAAAGAAATTTTCAGTTCCATCCTTGTTAAAAGCAATGAAACCCCTTTTCTTCATTGGTATGCACTCACCTCATGTTCATCGCATATTATTACTGGTGTTCATATACAAATAATTCTTCAGATGTTGAAAGCTAGAAAACATATTAAAAAAAAAAACCAGAAAATTGAAGGGTGCGAGGTAGAAGATATAAAAAGAACAAAGTTACAAAACTTTTAGATTGGGTTACCCAGAAACTATTGCTTTTTCACCATACGCATTATTACTTGACGAATACTACTTTTATTTTGTAGCTTATCATATAGTTGACTAACAAAAATATAGAACATCATATCTTGGATTGCTACCCATCACAATTTCCTCTTTTCCTCACAGGCTGTTTTGAAGAACTTACGAGTAATTCTACAGAAGAAAGAGGAAAAAGCTATGATCACGTAAATGACCTAACTAGTTATTGGAGTGAAGTTCTACAGAAGAAAGAAGAATATTGTACGCCAAAAGAGGAAAAAGCTATGATCACATAAATGACATAACTAGTTATTTATCCGAGGATTAGAGCACATGAGACCAAATCAATAGCAGGTAAGGGCATCTCACGCCAGTGCTACCTCCTACAAACCGTTTATTGGAGTGAAGTTCTATAATCAACAGAACAAGTCTACAAAGTAATATGGAAGTTTACTTCATCACCCATCAACATGCTATTTGCAGGCTCATTACAAAAATACATTGAGAACCTTGCTGAGTTCCCTTTGCAGAAATGAAATTTGAGGGTCTCAGCAACAGGTGAAGGGAGAAAAAACAAAAACAGACCAGAAGATCTTCTGATGAAGACCATGACAAACCAGAGATTCTTAGCCCTAGTAATGTGGGCACAAACTCAAGTAAGATAAGCAGATATGAATGAATAAAACGTTAGTTTGTTCTACATGTCTATAACCACAGTTCACAAAAACATCGACTAGACTGCTCAGACCTTAGAACCTGGAAGCTCAATCCATTGCAATTGGATTTCCAGTTCACCACATTCCACGTTTCGCAATCTGAGGACAATGTCTTGGACAATCTTGCCGTTACTGAAAATTATGCAGCTTTCCTCTGCCAGGCAGTTTTGTCTGCTTGGTTGTATTCTTGTGATGATAGTGCCACTTGGGAGGCCTTGTAAGTCCATCTTCAAGGCTTCTATATATGGTGAGATATCAATTTCAGCATATCCCATTTTGTCATCTGGGCTCCAAGTGTCATGGTCATACACGGTCTGCAGTCACAAAGGATCATCAATCAATCTGGATTTCAATGTAAATAAACATTGATATTTTGAAGTCTCAAAGAAAAAACAAAACCAAAATAAGCAAAAACAGAAAAAAACTTGAAGTGGATGGAAAAAAGCAAAGAACATTATCATTTATCACGATTAGAGCACTGTATTTGACCTTGCATGTGTCCTTTGTACTTTGAAGCAGCCACAAGTTAAGAGAGAAATGAAAAACTTCACTTTTTCAGGTCAAGTATCCAAATCATTCAAGTGAACAATGCAAATCCCATGTACTACAATGATTTGGAAACCACTTGGGTCGCATTGTCTAATAAAAAGATTAGAAGTATAGCATCCAAATTGTAAATGAATGGTTTAAGTCTGGGATCTGGCACTAAATGCAATAAAGAAAAAGAGAAAAAAAAAAAGTTGCACTCGCAATGTCTTATCCTTACTCTACTGGGACAATAGTTGGGTAGGGCTGCCTACATTTCTAGTCTCCACACACATTTAAAATAGGACAACTACATATTTGTGGGATATGAAAAATCCGGGACGTATGATGAGAAAACTTTTAATGCACCAAAAGTCAGAACAGAGCAATCTATGAAATGCTACTTCTTGTTGTCTATTACAGATACTCCAAAACTGTTCAGGTGTATCTGTGTGTGCGTGTAGAGAGAGAACTAATTTCTGACTTTTAGTTTTTTTTTTCCCGGCTGAAAGATGACTATTTCTTCGTAGTTCCAGGCATAGAGGCAGAGACGAAAAAAATATGAGCCATTCTTAGTATTTTCAATTTGTCCCTGGAAACAAAAAGCCACATTTCACAGATAAAACCGGCAGACTTTACCATTACTGGGTCGTTTATACTAGAGAGAGACTATAATCTATACCCTTACCATTGTGATCGGAATTTCCGGGTCTAAGACAGAAAGCGTAAGGTCTTCATTCCACTCAGGATTAATATCCTTATAAATTACGCGAGTCTTGAGTTTCTGTAAAAAGATGCATGGTTGTACACAATCAGAAAAAAAAAACTACATAAAATATGCATTTTCTCCAACGTAAACATCAATCGAAGCATGGAATTAGACGTAAAAATGAGAAGAATTTCTCATTAAGTGGCAAGATACAATCCCACGCGGCACATATTTTCTCATTATATATATGTGTGTGTGTGTGTGTGTGTATATATATGTATGAAGGACAGAAACAAAAGTATCTGTAATTTGGTTATATCTGTCTCGAATTCAAGTCGAAGTTACTGTTATATATTGCAAGTTGGATTTTAAATTTCATTTCATATATAACTTTGAAGTTAATCTTACGTACAAAATTGGAAGCCGAGAATAAATATAAAAAAAGAAAAGAGAAGAAGAAGAAGAAACCTGCTTGCCCATCTTGACGACGACGTATGGATCGCTGCTACGAACATCACGAACTGCGAGGTTGACGCCACGCTTGATGCGAACCCTTAGAAGGCCAAGCATTTTATCCATGTCCAAATTGAGCGTGGGTGAATCCGCCATTATTTTAATCTCCCTCCCACTCCCGTTTATATTTATCTATTTATTATTATTATTATTATTATTATTAAATGGAATTCTTTCTTCCTCTGAAACGAAAGAACAAATGATCATCAGTTCATCACAATTCACGATCAGTATTAAATCCCCAGAAAAGTAGGAAACGTCGTAATAATACCTTTGGGCGTTGGAGTGAGGGAGACAGACGGAGACGGTGTTGGATGCGAGGAGTTGGGAGGGTTCTTCTTGAAGAAGGTCACCGGGAGTTTCGGTTCACAGATGGATCAGACTTTACCATCTCGCCCTTGACTTCTACTTTTGAGCCTCGACTGCAACGTGCCCCCCCGTAACGTAACGCCAATAATCTCTGTTACAATGCTCCTTTTTTTTCCCCCCTCGTTTTTTCATCCTTGAATTTGTATTATTTTATCTTAAAGTAAAATTACATTTATATATATATATTTATTAAATGGTGAAATTTTCTTAATTTTTCCCCTCTAGTTTTAATTTGCAGTAAGTTCATTGATATAATAATAAGGCATTAAAACAGTGAGAAATAATTATTTAATTAAAATATTAGTGACGCATAATTTGCATCTATATGCTTTTATTTATTTATTTGAGATATAACATCTTAAATTAATGAGGTCCTTAATTAGTTGGAGTTATGACAGAAATACCTAACAATTAATATTAAAAAAACGTAAAAGCATTCATTACTTAAAAATATCAGTGATTTATATATGAATGTATCAAATAAGAAAACTTGAAGAATAGATAGATTATAAGTCTGGGATTAATTTCAACCATCTAAATTAAATAATGGATCAAAACATAATGTTCTCGGAAGAAGCTCGTTGCTGGGGACACCTCGGAACGGAAGAAGCTTGTCCTCTAAAGTATTGAAGCAGCGCGTTTACTAATATTACTCCTCTTTGGTTTCACAATAACATGCATTAACTTTATTATTGTATTACATATTAAAATTTTTAATTTATATTGAATACAAACATAAACTCATTAAATATTTTAAGAAATTAATTTATACCAATTATATATAAAATGTTTAAATGATTTTTTTAAAAGACTTGATTGATTTATTATTTTATGTTGAATTAAATTTTTTAAAAATTCTTAATTATATTTATATTCATTTCTCCATTGTTGTAGTTGGTAAATCAATGTTCTTATTTTTTTTTTTTAAAAAAAAATTAACCTATAATTTTGTGAAAGTTATTCAGCTACTACAAAAGGAAAAAAAAAAATTCTTATTACAATATTTAGAAATTGAAAAACCTATTAAAAAATTCTTTTTTAAAAAAAAAGTAATATATATAAACTCCATTGGGCTTCGCGGTGTCTCTTTGATATCCAACTTGGACCGAGTCTGCTTTCATTCATTCGTTAGTCTGAACCCAGAGTTAAGCAACATTAAAACTATAAATTGTGAAACATAAAACTCCAAGGGAAAACAGATTTTATTTTAGATTATTGAAAATATTAATTTAAAAATACAAATATTTTTGCATTTATTATCAAAATTTAAAATATTACTTTTAAGAAACTTCAATTTCTTAAAATGATTTTATAAAATAGAATCCCACAAATATTCCCCTGTCGAAAAATACGAATTAAAGATTTATGTAAAAATAAAAATATTTTTATAAGAAAAAATGACAATTATATCATCCTGTATTTATCTTAAATAGTTATCTTTGTTTTTCTTTTTTATCTCAAATAGAGCACTTTTGATACTTTAAAAAGGCAATTATAGTTACTTTTCATTTTGTTTTATTCTTTGTTAAAAAAAAAACCAAACAAATTTAAAAATAATATATAAAAGGTAATTCTGAAAAATGAACAAAAATTTCTAAAAACTTAAATATAACTAAATATAAAAACAAATAATTTTCAAAGAATGTTATTTAAAATTTATCAATAATCTTCAAAACCATCAAAATACATTTTGTATATTCTCATCAATTATTATTTTCATCAATTATATATATTTTTTAAATAATTCCTAATAACATAAAATTTTACCGTTCACCGAATGACTCCTAAATGAAGTGCTTACAATGGGCAAATCTGAAGTGATCAGAAAAAAATTATTATAAGAAAATTGCACAAGTCTATATGGAGCTATAGTCATAAGCACTAAGCCTCACTTGATCTAATATATTACAATCCGAATGTATGAACCTAAGCGGCAAAATTGGCCCTGATAACAGTACTGAGGATCAACAATAAATACTTTCCATGTCTCAATTGTCTAGCAACAAAGGACAAAAAATCGTTTTTTTTTTTTTTCTGCAGAAACCACATTTCAGATTACTCCTGTATGACTCTAAGTAGAAAACGCACTTCAATTACCTCAACAGTCCAAAGAGGTAACCGGCATCACCATTGATGGGCGTTTGGTGGACAAGAACCAATGTACTCAGCCCTCAGATCTTGTGTTCACAATCATATACCTACTGGAATAGCGTCCTTAATTTTTCGGCAGATGAAGCTGCCCTTTTGTTTGTTGGCTCAAGTACAAGGACATACTTAAAATCTGCAGATTAAAATTGTTAATCAGCCGAAATTCTGAAGTTTTCAGATGAAAATTAGAATAAAACAAAGATTAGCTGTTTTAATTGATTGTTCTTTAATGTTTATATTTGATCAATTTGACAGTGTAGCCCAAAATTTCTACAGACAAATAATTTAAATTATAGAGTTGGGACAGTCCTAGAGCTTTACAGCAAACTATAAACTAAGAATTCATAGTAGTCAAATTTTATTTTATTGAAATAAATGGATAAGATAACCTGATAAGTATGCATAGAGATGTCAAAAGAATGAAAGCGCTTACCATCAATTGCCTCCTTATAGTAGCCTAGCATCTCTCTTGCTGTACCTCTTCGGAAATAGGCCTTCACATTCTGAGTAAAAAGAGAGCAGAAAGGGAGACTACTGTAAAATGCCACAAAGCAATCACAATCCAGGCTACATACAGTAAGCAGAAATCCAAGCAAGTTCTCTGTAATAACGGCACATGGCCAGCCTGACACTTTTAGAAAAGCAGAACATTCGATTTAAGACATTTAAGAACAATATACAGAAAAAAGAATTTACAGTGTTTTTGTAATCTCTAAAATAGAATAATTCATTCTTTATCCTGATTTAAATAAGACAAAGAGACTTGAGAATCATGAAATAATCCTCCAGGAAGTTGACATGGACTGGCATTCTAGAAACAATATCTTTTCTCCTTTTGTTCACATGAATTTCCATGGGTGAAAAATCTTTTGCTTGTAGATTTCTTCCTCTTTTTCTCCTTATTTTCCTTTTGGAGCAAAATAGAGAAACTTTATGAATCTAGGAAGTGAGCTTTAGCACCCCCAATTGAGAACTGAAAATGGATTGATATTGCATATAACAATTTATCAGTAGAACCTCCTCTGTAGTAATAGTAAAACAGTTTAGATTTTCATTACCAAACCTTCATCGAAATATGGAACCCATATTTGAAATGAAGGCTAGATTTACTTATGTTATCGAGTGTCTTAATATATTATGACAAAAGCATTAGTTACTAACTACAGCAGTACAGTACCATAAAACTTTGAAGTAAGTTCGTTGAATACAGAAGTCACCTTTTTGTCAAGGTTAATTGCTTTTGTACAATCTGCCTCAGCTTGATTGAAACTGCACGAGCAGAGGAAAACATCAAGATGTTTGCAAGACAGCCTTGAGGAGTAAACTAGCAAGAATGAAACACTACCTCCCAAGTTCAAGATATGCTGCTGCCCTGTTACTGTAGTATGTTGCATTATTCCCACTGAGTTTGATAGCTTCCGTATAAAATCCAATAGCTTTCTGCCAGTGCTTATCTTTGAATGCTTGGTTTCCCTGAATCATTATGTAACCAACCAAAATTAAAAAAAAAAGAAAGAAAGGATTTAGGAGAAGTAAGAAGAAAGAAAGAACTACTGGTCAAAATATAAGATGCAGCTTCTTAAGAAACTAGAGCACTGCTTATGGAAACCATATTTGAGGTTCAATGACCATATAAAGAAACTGCGCATAAGGCCATATGCAAGTTGGAAATATATGCTCATCTCAGTACTTCTCATGGACTTAAGACTGACAGAAGAATAATGCTAAATTACCAAGATTGTCGAAACAGTTCTCTCAACTTCCTATTGTCCGGGGAGAAATTTCAACCCCACCTGAGACCTTGATTTAATTAACTGTGTTCTCTGGGGAGAAATACCATCTTCGACCAAAGCAGTAAACTCATAAAACTTGATTATCAGTCTGTGAACAGTGTAATTTCCATACCTTAAAGAGATTGATTAGGAATTGGAAGGATATTTGTTTTTGGATAAAAAGAATTGCAATGATATTTCAAAATGCAAATAGGCAAAAGGGAGTATATTTTATCTTACAAAAATTTTGCAGTGGACAAAATTATAATTGATGGGAATTCTAGACCTAGGATATCCAAAGGCATTGTATTGATCAATCAGATCAAAAGGATACATATATTTGACAAAATCACAGCACCAAGATTTCCAAATTAAAATAATGTGCCACCCTGGGACACTGGTTATAAATGGCAAAAAATGATTAAAAACAAGGGCCTTTCTAGGCTGTTACATCTAATGGAATAGATAGTTAAATCCATATAAAATGGAAAAAAAGTGGACTGGTGAAGGAAAAGCGAAGGCAGCTGTGAAGTCTAAAATTATCTGAAGTTCTGAACTCTGCCAAGAAATAAATGAGATATAGGGAGATCAAAGTTATCTTTCACATATTGATGGACCAGTGACAACAATACCTTCTCCTTGGCAATTTCAGCAGATTGTTCCTGACTGACAACATTCTTTGATGATTTAGTTTGGGCAGCAATATCAGCCTGCTCCTGGAGAGTTGTATACATGGTCTGTAGTGTGTCCAGTAAAAAGCGATCACCACCATGCCGAGCTATCAACGACACTGAAATAGGACATTTGTCATGAAATCCTAATGGAATTGTGACCTGTAAGTGAAAGGACAAGTCAAAAGAATATGGATCAAAGATACATAACAGTATTATCCATAATGAAACATCTTAAATGCTATACTGGTTATGGAGTAGTTTTTCTGTAAAAATTAAATAAAAGTTAGATATTTATATCAGAAGACAGCACAATAAAATCTTCGTGCAAGTCTCACATGAGAGGGAGACAAAATTACCTGACAGCAACCTGATATGCTAGCAATACTTAGCAAACTAAATGCCCGGCTTTGGTAGTTCTCTGATAGGATCTCCTTCCCACCCAATTTTGGAGGAGGATCAGCTACAGTAGGTATCACTAAAATTCCTTCATCCTTAAAAGCAACAAAAAATAATAAAACTTAGCACAATACAAGAATTAAACAACATTAATTAGATATATAAAGAGTAAGGCCCAAAAATTTCATTGACATGAACAAACATGAAAACGAGAGAACCAAGGAAGATATGACAACTAAGAGCTAACATCATAGCAACAAGCCCCTAATGAGAAAGGGTAAAAAAAAAATATCAGCAGATCTGCAAACATTAGTTACGGTGCAGAGTGAGTGTCTAAAACATGTACCAAACCTTGCATTGTCTCCCCCTCTGCTATTTTATTTTAAAAAGGGATTCAGAAGCCCTTTTGAGCTCATGTTTAGTTTGTGAATTTCATTTTTGGAGAACTCTGTTCCCTGTTGTTGCTTTGTTATTTCTTCTCATCAATGAATTCATTTTCTATCCAAAAAGATAATCCAATTTAAAAGATCTTCCCACTCCAACAGTATAAAATTAACAGTTTTGCTCTACACAGAATTAACCAACGCTAAATCTGATTGCAATGCAATAAATTGACAATGTTCACTAAGTTGTCTATATCATTACCTTCAGAAGAGAATTGACAGCAGCACGTATCTCGTTTTTGACAGATGTGCAGTTTTCGATCTCTACATCTGATACCTCAAGCTTTTCATGCAATTGAGCTGAGATAGCAGGATGAAGAGTAGGCTTTACTATGTTCATCCACTCCTCATGCATAACTCGGAATTCATGTCTGAACAAATATATTCATAAAATAAACACTATATTATCCAAGATATCCACTGACAATCATATTACAGAAATCTAAATAAACATCCACCCACAAGGAAGAACAAGAAAAATTGAAATGAGAAAAAGATATGACATAATTAGATGTGATAAGGACAGTTGTGAAACAGTTGTACCAAAGATAGCTCTATATAAGACCAAGTGAACAGAGAAGATTCAAATGAAAGATTGAATTACTTTCCAATTAAAATTTACCTAGCCATTAACAAATAGTTGGGAAGTTTATGTATACGTGAACATAAAATATGTGGGAAAGGCACCAAACAGGAAAAAAAGTATGCCATTCTTGCCTGTCCAGTGTTTAACATAAAGTGACAGTTTATGATAACACTTCCATACTGTAAAGAAAGTGACTAACCTTTGAAGAAACTGCATAACATTGGCAAGTAATTTCAATGAAGAAGCTTTCAGTTCACCATTTGCTTTTTGGTTAGGGGTCTCTTTCAAGCTAGGAACTTTAGAACTTATATAGTCCTCAAGATTCATATGCTTCAATACTTGCCCTGAGGACGATTTAAGAATAACAGTGTGTAATTTTATGTGCAAAGGAGAAGTTACTTTAAAAGTAACTCAAAATAAATGCAACTAAGGACATTTAATGGTGACAATATTAAATCTTATTGCAAAGAAGCAAACAGCAAAAGAACATACTTCCAAAAAGCTTCTCAGTGGATTTAATCACCACCTGAGAACTCTTGTCAAGAGGAATATTTACATGTTGAAAACAATCATCTGCTATTATTATTTGCCGAGGATTGCGTTGATTTACAAATGATGCTTGCAGAAGTATATGGCCAACACGACGCAAAATAATAGGATCCTTTGCAAACCAACCTGTACAAGGAATTTCAAAATTATTTAACAGTGCTGTAGATGGCATAATGATTGCATTCATAATCATAAATCATGGCAATGCCAGAAACTAACAAAATAAAAGAAAAAATAAATAAGTGCCCTGCACAAATACCATATGTTGAGAGCAATTCATGAAGCCCACAAAGCATGAGCCATGAGGTTATTTTTTCCATCAACATAATCAGTATATTGAAGAAAAGTTCTCAGGGGATAATGAACCCTCCACCAATAGAGTACATAACGTAGAGAAATTATCATTTTCAGTCCCCAGACTTGCAGAGGCGATAGGTCCAAACTGAGGCAACAAATCAGAGTTCCAACCTCCAAGCTTTTAATAAGTTGCAACTGCTGCTCACTTGCCATATATAAAAAGAGTAACTAGACAAACAGAGCCTTTTCTGATCAGGTAACTTCTCTACATTCCTCCAGGATGCATTGCAGAGGAATGGAGCAGAATATGCACCATGAAGGCATCCAAAATTAAGTCACAGGATTGACTATTTTATTGAATGCATTCAACAAAGTACATTGCAAGTTTCCACATTAGTCGGTACAGAATCTACAGAAATAAGAGCCACTCTTGCTAGCTTTTCACTTGACCAATCACACATACAGACCAGTATCTTTCTTTTTTTCGAATAAAAGTTTTATCAAAATGAATGATGGAATACAAAGGAGGATGATAACATATTCACCTTAAACAAAACAGAAAAGGAAAAACATCAATTCAGAGTAGCTCTTTAATTTCTCTGCACATCTACCAAGGGGATTCCCTGAAAAAAAACCATGCACAGAACACAACAAAGAGGCCATAAAAACTATCCTGTCTATAGTAGGTTCAAGGTACATTTGTCCTGACAACTAACACAGCAGGTATTGAACCTATGACAGATGCAGGAACCTATGAATGAAAAATTAATACACAATAATAATTTGAGGTTACTGTTCAGTGTTCTTATTACTGCAGTGCATGTGCTGTAGCAGGCTAGCAGCAATATTCTAGTTTTCTTTGTTCTATGCCTTTCAGCATAAGTTTTCTTCAATAATCAAGAGTAGACTTATTTAAAGGATTAGATTAAGAGTTTTAAGGATGTGGCAGCGATTCAAAATCTATTTTCTAAGAAGTTATCTTTTACAGGTCTCAAAATAATCCCCTTTTGGCTGTGTTAAGTTCTCCATTGACACCCTTTATTGCCTAAATATCTCTTGATACACATGGATTATATTTATAGCATTTTACCTTACACCATAAACCCCTTTGCCAGCCTCAATCTTAAACTCTAGGCCCAAACTTCATTGATCTGCAATTCAAATTCCCACCACAATTTATGCTTGCAGGATGAGTGGCACTATAAGACCTTAATGCAGTTAATTAAACAGGAAAAAAATAATAGATTTCGATTAAATTGACCAGACCAGGTCATTTAGAAATCCTTACACCACCAACTGGCCATAATACGCGCACACACTATTATATTCATGGCCACAATTAATAGAGAGAAATTGTACTCCTGCATTGAATAACGTTTATAATACTCACTTCACCAACAAGAAAGAACTACATTTCGTATTTAAATTTGATATAAAATCATTTCATATAAACTTGTCAGAAGGAAAAAGGCCAATCAAATGTAAATATAATATTCATACAAATATGAACATAAAAAAATATCAATAAAGAACTATTCTAATCTAAAGGAACATCTTTTTTCTCCACTACTCGATCTTTGACCATAGAAATTTACTAAACATTTTTTTTAAAAAAAAGGATTAGTCATAAATGCACAAGATTATGCGTCAAACATGAAACCAGAAGAATTTTTTCACTGAAAACAAAAAATTTATCAGATAGAGTGGAAATAATTGAATCATCCATACCAACAGTGTCCAGGCTTGTTGAAACAGGTATAATTCCCGTGTGAGAAACAGCCCCATATGAAGGTCGAAATCCTAGAATGCCACAAAATCCAGCAGGTACTCTTACCCCTCCAACAGTATCAATACCTGTCATATACCACAGATACAATAGTATCAGAAACACGTCCAGATATTAGCATATGCAAACATAAGCCTTGGTGACGTAAGCAAGAATATCTTGTTAACATTGTCCATCCTTACTGAATGGGTTCAATAACTCTGCTGCATAAGATTTTATAAAACACATTTACCCTCAGTCAAATAAAGTCCTAACACCTCGAACATACTAACATAACTCAAGACCCATCAGCAATCCATGTAATTTGCTAAAAAGGCATATTTATGAAGCAAGAAATATCTGAAAATATTACCAAAAAAATATGAACCCAAACAACCTTGGGTCCTCCCAAATTATTACTAGTTTGCTATCCTTTTCCACAATGAAGAAGATAAATATAATAAAGATATTCAAAACCACTCCAGCTCCATAAAAGACCAAGCTCCATAATATATTCTCTAACACATACCCAATGTGGGAATCATCACATGCCCATTTGACAATTAACATAATATATTTCTTAACAAGTGTCTCATCTTGATTTGGAAAAAAAAATTGAGAAAGGGGGCATCCACTATTAGAAGGTGACTAGATAACATTCTTGGTGTTAATGAGTTCATCTCCTAAGAAGAGATACTCCCATCCAACCAACTAGCAATTTATCACAAGTAAAATTCAGCATGCCCACAACTTCAGACAGGTAGCTTTCCTTTGCTATCTTCCTACATGAAGTTAATTTTATCAGATGACCAATGCCATGATTCATTGCATTGCCCATGAGCAGAAATTAGCCAAATTGTAGCTGGTTGGCAACAATACTATTACTTCGCATGGACTGATTTATGTGTCAATTCAACAAATGCCAATATCCAGATATTTGAAGAAAGTATATTAGTCCAGAAACTAAGTTAGTCAGTTTCCACAAAATTCAACCACTGAGAGACTTTCTTCAATGTCATCCATAAGTGACAATAAACTTCCCATGTGTCATTAGAAAACCAATCAAGGAGTAAGATAAGCAATTAAAAAGATATCAAGCAGCTCACCCAGTGAAAAATCAACAAAATTAGCAGCAACAGCTACAGCAGAACCACTAGAGGAGCCACCTGGTACTCGAGCAGGTACAGCAGGATTGGTTGGTGTTCCATAATGCTTATTCTCGCCACTGATACTGAAATAAGGAACACCCAAAATAACCACAAATTTCTCAAATCCCAGAAAGACTTAGAAGAGCGAATAATGGGAAGAAAAACAAAGTCACACTGTTCACCAAACCACAAGCCAAGATCTTTCATTCAGATGTCATTTGTTGAAAAGTATGAGGGAAAGGCCCCCTGTTAGGTAGTTATCTGTCTTCCTATCTCATCAAATTACATCTACAGTAGGTAGTGTTTACTTGTACACTAGTAAAAATTGTAATTAAATTATTGAATATGATACCAACCCATATGCTAGTTCATCCACAACAGTTCTCCCAATGCAGGTTGCACCTCCTTCAATTAGAGAAGAAACTGCAAGAGATGTCCCAGGGGCAGATTCGTGCGTCGTTGCCCAGTCCGGATGGCCAAAAGTGGTAACATGTCCATCTATGTCAAATCTGGTAACCATTATGAGAAGATTTTTTAAAATTAGAGGCCGGTAGCTTCAATAACATTTGTAAATATGCAAATACAGGTATATATTTCTTCAATGGATTTTTTCTTTTGGAAGTTTGGGAAAGGAAAATTTTTGTGGTTAGAAGACCCAAATAAGAACATCATGAACAAGGTGGAATGAGATCTTGGTGAGCCACAAGCATGAAAAGTCAAGTAGGCTTCAAGTACAAACATTAAAACACTAGGTGAAGGGTTGTTCACCAATACAAAAGGTCAAGGGAAGGAGAGAGATATTCCATGTCGAGTGTGCTTAAAATTGTCTTAATACAGAGACCCTAGAAGTGTGTGGCCGGATAAAAACCCAGAATCCTTAAGTAAACAAAGTACTTCAAATGAGTCTTGAATTACAGCAAGATATCACGGTTCATAAATTAAGCACTAACTGAGAAAACCCTTGACCGGAATGAACTTCAAATTTTGTTTTTTGATACTCAAAAAAAGTTATTGTCCCCGTCGCTGAAACTATCAAAACACCAACTTACGTTTCCTATTCTGTTATTTCCTTTACAAGTTTTCCCGGGAAACAAACATAAATAATCGCAGTGTCTTACACATCGGAAACGGCGAAAGTAAGGCCAGTGAGTGGATGAGGAGCTATAGGGGGAGCAGGCTGCGGCGGAGGAAGTAGTTGAAGCTTCTCGACGAAAGCGCCAAAGTCTTCTTTGATGGCCTTCTTGAGCTTCCTCGTCATTAGCAGGATTCCAGCCAAACCCAGTCCCAACAGGACCCATAAATTTGCGGATTGAGACGCCATGTATTCGACGATATTCCGGGGGAACAAACGGAGAAGAGTTTATAATATAATGTTACAGTGAAGAGAATACTGAAACCTAGAGAGGGAGACTAGCTCAGAACTACTGAGAAGAATACAGGATAGGACGGCTGTCCCAAGCCTTGTTATGAACTCATATGCGGGTAAAATTTCAAGAAGTCCTCTAAGTTTCTAGTATTATCGCCAAGAGCCACCACTTTCAACTTCTTTTTTCTATAACTATCGATCTAATATATTTTCGAAATTATTAAGTTGTTGAAAATTGAAACCAAATTATGCAGGATAAGAAGATAAGATCATTTTTTATACATGTAACTACTATTTAGGATAATTACGAATTTTTAATTATATAATTAAATTAATAGAGTTTAGAAAAATATTATTTCATCTCAATATTTTTATTATAATTTTTTGCTTCATTTATTAAATAAAATAATTACTCGTAAATTCTTGCATATTTTTTTAACAAATTAAAAATAATTAAGCTTATAAAAAATCTATTATTTTTTTCATTTATCCAAAAATACAATCTAATATTAAGAAATATTAAATAATTTCCTATGATTAAATATGTTATAATTAAGCCATTTTGTCTACTACTTTCTACCAAGTACCAACCTACCGTGGCTTTCATTATAATTATTTCCTTCTAAGCAAACTCTTACTCCCCCATAGCTACGCCTCTTTTTCCTTATATCATGCTCCAAACAAGGTCAGCATGAATTCTTTGGAGATGAAGCTATGAGAAAATAATTTAAAGAGTTGAGCAAAGACAGCCCCTGTCTAAAATGCAACAGGCAACAGCCTAGTGCCGGAAACTGCTGTATCTTTGAACAACACAGCCACAACAGATATTATCTCACTCCTTGATACTGCTCAAAGATAGCTTTACAATAATCAACTAAAACAGATATAAATTAAGTTTCTTAATCAATTGGTCAGCAAAAATTCGCATATCTTTATGTTATAACATTTAAGATTTAAGAGTCTCTTATTAAGAAAAATGGATGACTCTGAAATATGACCTGTTATGTAAGTAAAAACAGGAGACAACTGCCAAATTTTTTTTTCAATATTAAGATAGTTCTCTCTTTGATTTCAGTATTACAGCATCAATGATAGGCTTTTTTCGTAAGCAAAAAGGCATTAGAACTAAATTCTAAGGCTTAGTAGTGATATAAAGTACAACATAAAAAAATGACTTTATATTGTTTTGTAACTGCAAAAATGAGAAACACAAGTTAAAAATAACTATCGTAAGTTCTTTTTCTACATCTGAGGCAGATTACAGGCAATGGTCCTCTAACTAGTATATTATACGTCATAAGATAGCAAAACACAGATCTGACTGCCTCTTTATATCTGTCTTCATTTTTTTTTTTTGGTGGGGTGATGGATAAAAAAAACCTCTTAAACATGTACCTAGAAGTGAACTATATATCTTAAAGCTTTGCCCTTACTCCTGATCATGAAGTAATTACTCTTTAAAATTTGACAAATAACTTTTACCTAGCCAAAAGCAGCCATTTCTGAATTCTGAGATGGAAAAATGGTGGAATTACAAATGGGAGGAATCAAAAGTCTAGCTATTGGAAGTCAAGACCTTGATATCTCCTTGAAGGAAAGAAGTCCTCGTATTTATCTTTCTATAGTCAAGAGTAGTATAGGCTTTATCAATGAGATTATGTTATATAAAGACGGTTAGTTTTGGTTGCTATAAACATTTCAACAGCTGTGTGAGTTTCCCAGATGGAGGAGATTCTTGCGAATAGGGAAGGAGGAAGAGAAATTTTCTATTAGCAGTCACTAATGAGTTAAAAAGGGAGACTTCTCTCTTGACAGAGTACATCTGCAATGCGAGAAAAATCACTATTTTTGTGCCTGAAGGACTGAAAGGAGCTGGCCGGCATTCTTTTAAGTCAGCCATTGTGATGCTGCTGTTTTGCCCTCCCCAAAAGGCTGTGCCTAAAATTCCTTCACCTGAAAAACCTGTGATGCTCTTTGATAGGGTGTGGACAGTAGAATTTGAGGTTGGCAGATGTCGTGCATTAAAATGGTGGCAATGGTTGGTTCTCCAGCAACAATGTTCACCAGAGACGGACGCAAGATGATGAAAGGGTATAGGGGTGGCCCCTTTTCATGTACATCAATAGAAGTAATAAAGACTGTCAAGAAAGAACATGCACCAAATACAATGATGTAATGCTGTGAAGTGAACTAATACTACAACTACTGTGTTTGGGTTATTCTTTTCCCCTCAAAACTAGTATTTGAAGCAACGGTATTACCACCCACCTATATCTCGATGAATGATAAATAAGGGAACAAATGCTCAGGAAACATAGCCCATGTATAGAAGACATGAAAAGTGGCTAACCAGAAAATAAAAATTTAAAGTGAAAAGCATAAGGAAAGGCATGAAAACAAGGTACAACACAATTAAATAGAAATTCTTAGGGAACAAAGAAATTTTTTTGAAGACATGGCCTAAACAAGCCCCTTTTCACTTAAAAAAAAAAACAGGTAGAAATTTTCCACATCATCCTGCCGTGTTAGATGTCTGTTAAATAGCAGCGAGCCAAATAAATTTCATTAATTGGACATTGAACCAATTATACAAATCAGGTGAGTCAAAGTCAACAATTGAATTCTGAGGTCTGAACCATAAAATTAATAGCATCAAGCAGAAAGGGAGCAGCAATTTAACATATACTGTTCTTACATAATTAATGTCCCATTGGGATGTACGCTTGTTAGCCCATCACATGTCTGTGGATCTACGTGTGCGATAATAACATAAGTAGAAGATATACTTCCTTAAATCCTATAACATACGGGGAGAAGTGATAGAAATAATAAACAAGGGAAGAAAGAAACCTTCTCTTCCAATCACAAAGAGGACCTCCAATGTGATCAGGTCCAACCGTGGAGCCTCAGGCTCCCTTCAAAACACAAAGCAGAATACATACAAGACACATGCTTATTTGATAGTTTGAGAAAGAAAATTAACTATACCGCCACCATTTTGGCTTTTCATCGTACTCCAAAGTTGAATCTTCCTTTTCCTTTAACACAATCTTCTGGCCCAACTGTCAATTATATCTGCAAAAACAAATGCAGAAAAACTATAGTGGAGCTCTTTCAGTCCATGAGAAAAGCACTTCACTGCCATCAATATTGCCATTGTTAATTAGGTTGACCTCCACAACTCTGGAAGGAATATCATAGTAATCCAAGAATGCAGATAAAGTAACAGCAACAAGTTAATTGCAAAGAGAGCTCAACGGGGAATTATAGTAAAATAGCACAATAACCAACATTGGCCAACCACACCTTCCTCTTCGTACATGAGACAAATTGATGAGGAAAATGACCTCTCTTATAAGTGATACTTAATTACTGTAGTAACATTTTTTTTTACATATTATGACATCGTTTGATTCACATAAAAAAAATTTATTTATTGTTATAATCTTCTTTTTTTTATAAGTTAACGCATTCAAATTTTTTAAATAATAATAAAAATAGAGAAAATAAGAGAACATTAACTTACTCATTTTATTAGACTTTTATGGTTCAAAAAGAGAAACATGCATGTAAGATGAACGTTTGTCAAATTACGAAATATTGGGTTCCCTTTTTCCATTTCACTTGAAACCAAACATATGCAGTGACGAAGAAATACAATTACAATAATGTTGAATTTATCCGTTGCAATTCACATCAAATTATAAGTTTACATTCTCGGTCTTTTAGGGGCCGGCTCATGGGTGAATAATAAAATTAGGATTTTAGGCTTCTCAAAAAAAAAAAAATTATGGTCTATTTTAATATTTTTTTAAAAAAAATTAAAAGTCAATTGTAAAAATAAATAAATTAACAGTTATATAAAAGATTTTTCGTTTTTTTTATTCACCACTTATTTTATGTATTTTTATCTTACTTAAAAAATATGAAAAATAAATTTTAAATAAAAATATAATAATTTTATTATTTACTCTAACAAATTTTATTTTAAAATTTACTTTGGGCTTCTGAATGTTAGCCGGCCCTGCAGTTTTTGATCCATTGAATCACCACTTTCCAACAGAATAAACACCATGCTAATACAAAATTAATACAGAAGAACAAAAAAATACCTTTGACTTTGTCGCAGAAAGGGCAATCCTCGTACCGGTAAAGAAGCGCCATATTTGTTAATGGGGTTAGTTCAGCTGCTAGTTATGAAATATCTGACCTTAAAATGAGTGTCCTCTGACTGTCTGTCGTCCTGAACTTTTTCCAACAAAAAAACAATATCCTTTGGAACAACCTCCGATGGCAGGGCCTCCTTTGCATATACTTCCGGAAAAAAAATTATAAAAAAAAATTTAAAAAATATATATTATACACATTTAATTTGTCAAATAAAACTAATTTACAAAAAAAAAAAGACCAAATAAAAAAATATTGCTAGAGTTATGGATGTGATTCAGAAAATAATAATTTTTAAGTTAACTACTTCTTTTAAAAATAATACTCTCGTCTTATTTTCTTATTATGACAATTTTTTTTTTTTTGGAAGCGAACTTGTTGACTGAACGATTATATTCAATATAAGAGTCAACAATTTAATATTAGATGGGAAATAGGAATTTTAATTGCAATTTTTTGTTCTTACAAAATATTTTTCGATCAATTTTTTATTATAAATGTTTATTAGATGGAAAATAGGAATCACTTTTTTATATAAGCTGATGGTGGCATCTCAAGTTTTGATTTATCATTAATGAGCATTATTATGAGAAAAAAAATTGAATATTTAATTATTTAAAAATATACTTATTACACCATTTGTAAGTACTATAAGTAATTATAATAATATTATCATTGAAATGTTTCTCTTCGTTCAAGTAGAGAAAACATGCCATTTTGTTGTCGATTTTTTATTTTTTATTTTTTATTTTAAATTTTGTTGTTGATTAAACAATAAATATACTTTCTCAATGACTGTACATTGATTAAATTTTTTAGCATAAAACTTAAGTAAAATATTTAAGGTATTTATTTTCAAATTTTATGAATATTTATGACAATTTAGTATGTTATGATTAATTATTTTAAACAAATTCCTATACATATTATATTTTCATTGTGAAATCTTAGCTAAAAAATCTTATTTAAGTTCGTTCTTTATAGTTGACATTTAGTTTGATACAATATTAAAATTCAAATACTAATTCATCTTATCTGTAAAAATTCTTGGTAATTGATTCTCCCATAGTTGTTTCATCAGTTGAATAATTTTATAATATAAAATATGCAAACAAGAACATGAATATTATTATAAAAAATTGTTATTTTTTAAGATTAATAAATATCAACTAAATTCTACAATAAAAAATAATATATGAATATTTTTTTATAATTTATCATTACGTAATTAAATCTTTAAATTTTTTTAAATATCATTTTTTTATTAGAAAATCTCATGATATATTTTTTCCTCTGTCAGATATTTTTTTTTCTTTTTGGTCTCATTTTCGTTTTGTGGGATGGCGCTGTCACCCTAAAATTCACTACTCCAACCAAAACCCCATCGTTTAGATTCTGATAAACCCCAGCTAGCTCTTGAAGAAGCCACCACTGACGGTGGCCGCCAAATAACGGCTGCGAGGCTTGACAAACACGAGAACCAAAAATGTCAGCTTCCAAATTCACCCTGTATGGAATCGGAACCGCACTCTTCCGTACCCAACGAACGCTCTCGGCAAATCCTCCCATTCTCTTCTCTACACATTCTCCCCTCAAACCAATACGATTCCACAGGTGCAGCTCCTTTGCTGCGGTTGATAAAGTCACCGCCGACAACACTGAAAGCCTATCATTGGTCGACCAACACCAACATCATCCGTGGCCCGAATGGGTGTCCTTTGTTGACCGCTTGAAGACCAAAGGTTATCTTACCGAATCCTCTGCTTCTTCTTTAACCGAGGGTGGAGATGGATTCGATGCATTTACTGGTGGTGTTGGCGTCACCACCACTACTGACAGTGTCTACAGGAATATGAATCTCGTAAAGGATGCCTGTCTCAACTTCGCGCGTGACCGCTATGATATTTTCAAGTAGGTTTGTTCGACTATTGTTATAATTTATTTCACGTTTGAATTTTCTGTTTGGATTCTTTGGAATGTGCAACGGGAGTAATGACTGCTAGAGTGAAGCAATTTGGACCCGGGAAAGATTACATCTTGACTCTGTTTAACTAATTAGAATACTATGTTTATACTTCCAAAGTTGGATGTCAGCTTGGTTATAAAGGAATTGTGGGGAAAGTAGCAATGATATTAATATATACTATTAACTTTGTGTGCCGAAGATGATTATTTAAGAAGACATGATTAATTTCAGATAGCCGAATACATTGGGAGTAGTGTGATTTATGCCTGTGAAATCTCATGAACAACATAAGCGTTAACATATGCTTGTTAAGTCATATTGACTTTTGTTGCCTCTTACGCAGATCACTATCTGTGAAAAATATTCAAGCAGTTGTGGAAGTCGGATGTCCTAATCTTCTCCGAAAAGCTGTTAATTCAGCTAAAAGGTTAAGAGCCCACGTGCGATTAGATGAAGGGGATGTATGTTAGTTCCTTTATTTGAGAAATATTTATATATCATTATTGTACAAATAATAGCTCTAAATTTAGAAAGTGAATGTTCATATAAATTTATGAGAATTCATTTTTTCTTTTCGAGTTTGTGAAGCCATTCCATAGCCCTATATTTACTCAAGCTTTCTCCTATCCAGGTTTGTAGTACTTGCAACCTACGAGGCTCCTGTGATAGAGCTTATGTGATTCTAAAGGAGTCTGAATCAGCTGCTCGAACTGTGGATATAGTGCGTATAATTTTGTTCTATGCGTTGGATCCACTTATTATTTCTGGACGAGAAAAACCTCCAGGCAGAGAGGTTATTGAATCATCTGCAAGAAAACTTCTGTCTGAGATGATTGAATTGGCTGAATCATCCCCTGTTCCTGCACTTTCAAAGCCCACCACACAATCTGCCCTACCAAAGGACCAACATCTAAATCTCATGAATGATGAAACGTCTCGAGATGTTGATGTGAAGAAAAATGACTGGATATGTCCAAAGTAAGTCATATTAGCTCATGCAGATATATTCTTAGTCTGTGTATACGTTGAGGAATATGAAAATAGAAGGTCACCTTCCCCTAGATTAGTTACTCAGGATATTCGGTTTCTAGTTTCATCCTCACTGTATTTTCTAGACTGAATTTTCCCTCACCATCTCATAGGAACTGGACATATGATGTAAGGAAAAAATATGTGGTCTGGAGAGCTTTATCTGTTTGTTAATGTGATAGAGTTGATTGGAGCATTATATTAGAATTTTTTAACACAGGGAAGTTTATCTGAAAGCTTCAGAGAGATCTGTTTCATCCATTTGAGCATCTTGATTTTTATCCAACCTTTGCTATGGGATGTTTTCCTATGTCCAGGCATCCAGTTATCCTATAATAAGCTGAATTTTGGAAGCAGAAATTCTTGTGTAGGGTATTGTGAGTGTAACTAGGTTCTTGTGCCTTTGGCTGTGTGGAAATATATTTTATCCCATTTGTTAAAAATACTTTTGCTTCATCCTTATCATGAATATTGAATTATTTCGTTTTGCATGATCATTCGTACATTAGTGGAGATGTCGCAAGTCCTTTGTCATTTAAAGTTGTGATGACTATTGAATAGTTCACACCTTCTGAAAGTTGGTTCACCTTTTTAACTTTTTTCAGATGCAGTTTTATAAACTTTGCTAGAAATAAGCAATGCCTAAAATGTGACAAAGATAAGCCTGAGAGTACTGGTCTGCATGATGTTGAAATGAAGAAAGGAGACTGGATCTGCTCTGAGTAAGTCCTCCAGTTGCTGATTAGCTTTCTCCTAAATCACTGTCAGTCTTCTATGAATATTTGTCTTGTTTAAAACATGTGATGCTGTCAATAATAGAATGTTATAAAACACTCTCCTCTGTGATTTCTTTTTGTCTTGTAAACTTTCCATACGCATGTCAAATTGACTAAGTATCTTAAAGACAATTAGTTCTGATAGAGGAATATATTCTTCTTTTTCGTTTCTGCACAGTTGAAGAGCTTGTTGATCTGTGCTGTGATATTTCTTATTTTTTGAGGAATACTATTATTGAAAATCAGTTTTTTGAATATCACTCACAAAGAAGCTATTTAGTGTTTGGCCATATCATCGAGGAACAAAATTTTAGTAATGTTATGTGCATTTAGTCAATCTTTCAATTTGTCTTTTTACTTTTTGTCGAATTACCAAACAGATATTGACAAAAGTGTTTTTATAGACAATTTCTTTTTAGATACAGAAAAGTTTTTTTCCCTCTATTTTTACTATAATAGTGGTAGGAGTAGGGGTGGTGGCAACAAAGGTGCGGGTGGTACGTGAGGGGAAATGGTGACACAGTGGTGGCAGTGGTGGAAGTTGCTTCTTCTAGTATAAAGGAGGACAAGTATATATAACTTTCTTAAAATGTTGTGTTAGACTTAGACCTTGAAGCTAACTGCCGTTCTTTTAGAATTTCAATGAAAGTTTAAGGACTACCATTTCATATCTTGTCTTCTCACAGATGACACACAAATCTTTGCTTTTGCAATCCCCCTCCTGCTGGACACCCGTGAACAATACAAGTATATATGTAGCTGGATTTCTATAAATTGGTATTATTATTATACTTATTGGCATTGGTTATTCAATGTTACTTTGCAGAAGTTGCTCTTTACTGATAATGCAAAGGTTTAAAGTTAATTATTTAGCATTTTTTATGAATAACTAATTTTGTGATTGCATATCTCTGGAATTTTTTCATTGCATTTGATTTGTTGACATTCATTGGTTAGTTTTGTTCAAACACTATTTTGTCCTTAATATTAACTATATGCCTGTAGCTTATATTATTGTTACTCAATGACTTTAGGTGCATAGACCAATAAAAACTATTGTATCTGACAAAAACTGGATTTCCTTTGTCCGTTGCTTGGGCATGCCATGGTCAATACTCTCTTCATTCTCTAAATATGTCCTTGTAGTTTTAGTAGCTTCAGTTGTTTTAATGATGATAAACTTGTCCTGTCACCAATATTTTCCCCTTTTTCTGTTCCTGCTGTCATACAACATTAGTGTTCAACTATTCCTATTTGATCTTGTCTGATGAACGTTGCTCTTTGGTTTTGCTACAGATGCAGTTTTATTAATTTTTCTCGAAATATACGCTGTCTAAAATGCAAAGCAGAGGGACCTAAGAGGGTCAATACAGATGAAGTTGAAAAGAAAAAAGGAGATTGGAATTGCCCAAGGTGAGTATTCTATTTTTACTGACAAGAAAAATCTCATTGACAAAATTATAATTTACTAACTATGACTACTTCGTTATCCTATCTTTGAATCTCTTCCTCCTATTAAAATAACTTATTTAATAAATCAATATAATTTTTATTGTGTGTTTTTGAAGAATGTTTAAGAGAATGTTTTACTTTATACCTTTTAGCTTACTATTTTGATTTATGTCCCTATTTTATACACTGGAGTTCTGTCCCAAAGCTGCATTTGGCACTAATATTTGGAGACAGTATCTTTGTTACTTTTAATAATGGAATTCCCTTAACTCTGTCCCCTTAGTAGTTTATCTTTAATACTTTATGTGATCTTTACTTGTGATCAATGACCTGGAGCAACTCTATCATTCCTTGATTCTTAATTTCTTACTGTCGTTTGTGGGCATCATTATTACTCTATATATTATGGAGCTATAATCAACACTGTGAACATGATGCTATCACAATCAGTTATTGCTTCTCTACATTTTAATCTGTTTGTTGATAAAAATGTTAGTGACAGTTCCTATTCACAAACATCTTTCAACATCAGCCAAAAAAAGCTACAGCTTCAGTATGAGCAAGGGCATAATTTATATTATGATAATGATGAATGTCCAAGCATGACACTAGAATGAATTTGTAGATATTAACACTTATTAGTTCTGTTCTCATTGATATTCCTGTGTATTTAGGTGCGGGTTTATGAACTTTGCTAGCAATAAGAAGTGTTTGCGTTGTCCAGAGCAAAGGCCCAAGAGACACCCTGGAGAGTGGAATTGTCCCAAGTGAGTCTACGGCCTACCTGTGTCTTTCTCTCCCCCCCAACCCCTCCTACCATCACAAAACTCAAAAGGAGTAGTAATAAAATTTCTTTCTTCATAATTTGCATAATGTAGATGTGATTTCTTAAATTTTGGAAGAAACAAGGCATGCCTGAAATGCAATTCCAAACGCCCTGAGGAACAACCAAGTGGGGAGGATGAGGAGCATGCATGGATAAGACCAAATTGAGAGGTCAAAATTTAGGTACAGTTTTTAATGTGTTTGTCGTCAGGTTTTATAATAAAAACATAGCATGCGGATATTTTTTATAATTCAGTATTATATGGTTTACTATTTTAAATACATTTCTCCACGGGTCATGATCTTATTAAAAAACTTAATGACAAACATTTAAATAATTTTACCAAGTTTTTTCCAAATGAAAAACCATCTAGCGTTAGCATGATAATGTTGTCAAAGATTTTGGTATGTATTATAAATTTCAAACATTTATTCCATGTTCGTATCTTCTTTCTCTTTATTTTTATTTTTTTAAGGTTGTGTCAAAATAATACTAACTGTATACTTTAGTCAGCAGCTGTCTGGCAAGTCCTTTTGCAAATTGAGGAACTATTATACTAACTGCTTCACCCTTTATGTATAGATCCCCAATCCCAATCCCGCGAACCTGTGTTCAAGCTTTATTTTGCTTTAGCTCAAAAAGAAAAGAAACAAGAAGATGAAAGAACTGATATCTTTGAATTTTTATGTTGTTGGATGACATTGTTCGTATCCTTGGTATTTAGAGCACAAAAGGGTTACATAGCTTGGGAAGATTTGGTTTCATGTGATACAATGCCGATACATTTTGATTATTTTTATATGGTCAACAGTTTCTTACATGAACTTAATCATGTAATCATACTTGGTATTGTCATTTTCTTATGTCTGGTTTGAAAACTTTTGTTCTCGATTCTTTTGTTGAAACATCATTTTAGACTAGCTTGTTCAGCAACCGATCTTCACTCTTTGATTTTTGCTCGAGATCAACATTCTTCTTTTGACAAATAATATCAATTTCAGAATTTGATAAATAAGTGACGGAAGATGATAATGTGAACAATTATATAACTATATATTTCATTAGAATTGAGAAGTAAAACACTGAGCCGCAAATAAGTGTGCGTGAAAAAGTGAAAAACTCGGAATTGCTAAATCAAACTAGCATTACTCACCACAACAGCAGAGCTCCGAGATAAAAAAAATTTAGTATCAAGAATTGACTTTCGCCTTCTATTGCATAAGATAACTTTCAACCGTTCAATCCATTTCCCCCCTTTTGGTTGAAATCAAAGCTCTCATTTGCCTGTTGCTGCAGCTTAGGAAGTTTCTATGTAAATGCCCTCGTCAAAGAATTTTTTAGGGGCTATTTGGTTCATTGGTGGAGAAATTTTTTTTTTATTTGATTTAGTTTGGAGAGGAGAGAGAAAAAATAATAAATTTTGTTAATTTAGTTTGCAAGAAAAAATAATAATTATTATATCTTTTATTTTTATTTTCACTAAAAATAAGATTATTTTATATATTTAAAATATAAATAATTTAAAATAAATAATAATAATTACAATTTTTATATAGTAAAATTTATTTAATTTATGCTTAAAAATATTAATTAATAAAATTATATTAAAATATTTTATTTAATTTAAAAATTATAATAAATTTTTATTTATTTATTTATTTAATTGATTATAAAATTATAATATAAAAATGACAGATATAATTATTAAAATTAATATAAATATAAAAAAAATAATGAAACATGTTAAATAATATTAAAGAATGAACTATTTAATTAAAAAAATAAAAATTTAAAGTCTATTAATACAAAATAAATAATTCTGATTTTTTAACTCTTTTTTAGTACATTCGATTAAAAATGAAAAATTATGTAAAAAAATAAATAAAAAAATTAAATTGTTAAAACATGTTTGAATTTTCATTTTTTATTTATCAGTGTCAAAATAGCAACAATAGGTACATAGAGGATGTGGATCCTCTACTATGGTTTAGATCACAACAGGGAGTGCGGTGGTGCGGTGGTTCAAAACATAGTCTTTAGATTGTGTTTTAATTTTTTTTAAATTTTAATTTTT
Organism: Gleditsia sinensis; assembly: GCA_037074535.1. NCBI lineage: Eukaryota > Viridiplantae > Streptophyta > Magnoliopsida > Fabales > Fabaceae > Gleditsia > Gleditsia sinensis. The sequence continues at coordinate 31,831,811 of CM073474.1, read as the reverse complement.
TTCAAAATATTATTTAAAATATTATTTTTCTTTAAAAAAGCAAAATAGAAATAAAATATAAAAATAAAATAATTTTTTGTTGAGTTTATTTTCTCATTTTTTATATATTTTTAAATTTATTTTCAAAATTTAGTTTTAAATAATTTGAATTTTTTTATTTTTAAATTTTAATTTATTTAACAAAATTATTTTTCTTTAAAAAAGAAAAATTAAAATAAAGGATAAAATTTTTAAATTTATTTTTATATTTAATTTTTTAAATAATTTGTTGAAAAATTAAAATTTAAAAATATATTTAAAATAAAAAATACAAATTATTTAAAACTAAATTTTGAAAATAAATTTAAAAATATATAAAAAATGATAAAATAAACTTAAAAATATAAAAAATTGTTGAAATTTTATTTCCATTTATTGAAAATTTTTAAAAATATATTTTTAATTTCAACAAATTTTTATATTTTAAGTTTATTTTCTCATTTTTATATATTTTAAAATTTATTTTCAAAATTTAGTTTTAAATAATTTGGATTTTTTATTTTTAATATATTTTTAATTTTTAAATTTTCAACAAATTATTTAAAAAAATTAAATAGAAAAATAAATTTAAAATTTTATCCTTTATTTTCATTTTTCCTTTTTAAAGAAAAATAATTTTTTCAAATAAATTAAAATTTAAAAATAAAAAAATTCAAATTATTTAAAACTAAATTTTGAAAATAAATTTAAAAATATATAAAAAAATGAGAAAATAAACTCAACAAAAAATTATTTTCAAAAAATTATTTTATTTTTATATTTTATTTCCATTTTACTTTTTTAAAGGAAAATAAATTTTTAAATAATATTTTGAAAAAAATTAAAATTAAAAAATAAATTTAAAAAAAAACGTAGCCCAAAGGCTACGTTTTGAACCACCGCACCCCCTGCTGTGATTTGAACCACAACAAAAGATCCACATTCGTATTTAGAAAGGCCAAAATTTATCTAAGAATATTTTCGTTATAATTTTTTTTTCTCCTCTAAATCCTTTCACTTTTATAGAAAAAGAGATTTTAGAGCTTCATTTTCTCTCTCCTCCCTTTCAAAATCTTAAATCAAATAAAGTAATTAAAAAAAAAATTCTCCACTCCTCCCCTCCATTTCCTCCCAACCAAATAGTCTTTCAATGGACATTTGGTGAAGTAAAATAACTGTATTTGGTGTAAGTATTAAAAATTTTATTCTTAAAAATTAGAATTTTTAAGAATGGTTTTTCAAATTTTTTTAGGACAAATTGCATTTTGCCACCTTGATATATCAATACAATTGCAACTTCCTCCTTTTTTTTAATTGCTGCAATGCAATGTGCCCTCTTTTGTTTGTTTCTATTGCAATTTTTCTCATACCGTCTATTTTTAACGGTAAATCTAACTTACAAAATTGTGAATGACCAAACTACCCTTAAAAAACCTATTATTATTTTCTTTTCATACCAGAACCCATTTCCTTAGTCTTCTTCCCCACCACCCCCGTAAAAAAAAAAAACAGAGCTCGTCTTCGAACGTGGTTGGTCTTCCGATGGCCATTGCAATTGCACCACCCCCGATAAAAAAAGGAGCCCTTCGTCTTTGATGAGCGAGCACCCGCAACACAGTAGATTGTGGTGGGGTTTGGATACAGAGGACGTTTAGAAGAAGTATGTGTGCCTTTTACACTGGATTGGCAACACAAAATGTTGACAAGAAAAGAAAGGAAGAAAATATAATAAAACAGAGTGATAGGTTGGTCAAGAAACTCCAGCATTGTTGACTATAATGTCAAGGGTGCCAAATTTACCTATTGTGAAGTCTACTGTAGAGAGAACATCATCCTCTACTGTAACATCACAAAGGAACAAACAAACATTTGTGTCTCCACCGAGGGACTCACAAACCTGTATTCCAAGGTTGTCTTACATGTCAACTATACAAACTTTGGCACCATGGGCATGGAAGAGGCAGATAATGCTTTCTACAATACCAGTAGCTCCACCTATAACCAATGCCACTTTATCTAATAACTTGAGGAAGAGATATCATGATGAACTTAAGGCTATTTAGTATAAGGAGGGAATCATACAGAAGACCACAAATAATAGAACACCAGAACACCTAAAAGCACACCAAAAGAGTATATGAAAAAATAGTACAAATTCAGAACAGTGAAATAATAAATACAAAAAGCAGTTACATATTTCTGAAAACAAAACCAACATACAGTATTAACAAAAAATAATATTTCTAGGATAAATTTTTCTTTGGAGGATAGTGCTTCCTTGCAAAATTTATGCCATCTAGAAACTCTAGACTAAGATACAATGCTTTATTAGGACAAGTTAAGCCTTTTTCTTATTTCATTTCAATCATATGAACCTCCGATACATAGAAGTTTCAAATACAGAGGGTACGCAACTCAGAAAGATTGCAGCATAAAAAAAATGGCAAAGAGAGATTATTTTAGTGACATACTCTTTTCAATGGATCCTATGCACCCTTAGGTAATGGCCATGGGAATAGGTTTGAAGACGGGCTCTATTTTTTTTTACAAGAGTGGTGGAGAAAAAGAAGACTGAAAAAATAGGTTGGTATTAAAATAAAATAATAATAAGTTTTTTTTAAGGATAGTTTGGTTATTCATAATTTTATAAGTTAGATTTAACATTAAAAATAGACGTAAAGGGCAAAGTGTAATAAAAACAAATAAAAGGAGGTACATTGCAATAATTAAAAGAAAAAAAGGAAGCTTGCAATTGTACTAATACATTAAGGTGATAAAATATAATTTGCCCATTTTTTTAAAAATGATTCCTATAAAAAGAGGTAAAAATCTTAATTTTAAGTTTAATTTTTTTTTATAATATTAAAAAATAAATATATCTTTTATTAATAATATAATTTTAATAATAATAAAAACAAAATTTTACTCTCTTTTCTCACTTATACTCTCATCTCTCTCTTTTATCTATCTCTTTACTTTCATTTTTTCTCATAAAAATGAGTATTTTTCAAAAATATATAAAAAATTTAAAAAATTAAATATAACTAAATATAAAAATAAAAAATTTCTAAAAAATATGATTTAAAATTATTTAAAAAATAATAAAATACATTTTATATATTTTTTTAAATTATTATTTCTATCAATTATATTTTTTAAAAAATAAAATTTTTAAAATAAAATTTTTTACTGTTCAATTATGGTCATTAACGGTTATTTGGATGGCCCAAAAGAAAAACTCGAATGCATCTTTGGCTCACATTTCTCGTAAAATAAATTGGAGGAAGTGTAAAATCAAACAATAAGTGACGTACATCTACAGGTAAAGTTACATTTCCATCAGTACAAGTCTCCCTATTTTGCCAACAAAAAGTCTCCCTATGGTACAGTTTGCCCTAAACCAATGAAACCGTTTCCAAATAGAAGTAAAACCTGACACCCTGTACATTATATTGCATATGAAATCTCCGTTTACTTGTATTATAAGTTGCACCTGCAAAAATTGCCTTCTACCTCTTGAAGGCTAATAGTGCCATAAATTAATTGGGCGCAGGCACACCACCCTCATTTGGGTGATGTGGCTGAGCCATCTCTCCAGCTACAACAGCAGCATTTCTTCGTTGTCTCTCGCGGAGATATAGCACCGTTAAGAGACAAGCAAAGAGAGTGAGGATTGTTGCATTCCCCTCCTCCAAAAGTACATCCTCCACCCATGCTTCCAATTTTGGGTAAACTTCGGGCAATGAATCAATCATATGTACCTAATATAAACAATAAGCACACTGCAATAAGGATCTAGAGGATGAATAATCGGAAATGTGACAGACATACATGCATACAAAACATCACGTGGACCTAAAGAATGGCTAAGATTGCAAAATACAGTGTAATGGACTCACTTTGAAACAGAAGAAGTACATAACACAATAACAAGAGGCTACTAAAATGAAAGCAGTTTAAAGACAGGATTTTAGCAATTTCAAATTTCATTCTCTTTCCTCCCTGTACAAATTTCCAATAAATTAAGCACTCATACTCTAAGTGCCATGATTGCGTTGGTAAACTTGGATAAAATAATGCAACATCATGTATCCAATCAAATTAAGGTGAAATATGTGAGAATTCAGAACACTCCTTCCTCCCCAAATAAGCATGTCATTGTCCACTGCAGCGGAGAATGTAGTGACATGCTAATATGAGGACCAGTCTACAACTAATAATTATATAGAGAATGCAAGCTGCTAAGTAAGAAAGAGAAGAATGTACAAATGTTGAAGGATAAGAAATCCTCAAACCACCCCAAAAAAAAAAAAAAAAAAACTCAAAACAGTACAAAGTAACAAAAGCCTTATATAACTGATCTGCGTAGAAGTTGTCCAATCTCTGCGCATATAAGAAAGTGTTAAAAAAATACCATGTGTCAAGCACCAAAAAGAAGCCATATAAACAATTCTATCCTTGAGAAATTAAAGAAGGATAGATTATCAATGAATTCATACACAAATCAGATAGCTGAGATATCAAGAAAAGAATCTATAAATAAAAAACAGCATAATTCCACTTATTAACCAAGAAAAACTTACCAAGAATGTGTCAGCATAGTTCTTACGAACCCACAAACTTGCAAGGGCAAGTGTGACAGGCAACTTTGCTGCAGGATCATGCTCTAGAGCTTCATCATAGTATCGCTTGGCCAGATGAAGATCAAAGGGAAGTCCTTGGCCATGCTCATGCATGTATCCAAGATTGAACATAGCTTGTGCATTAGATTGAGATTTGGCATGCATGTAAGCCTCAGCAGCTCGTTCATAATCCCGGGCAGTACCCTGAGCGAACGAAAAAGAGATGCACTGGAAATATTAAAGAGAAGCTGCAGAGAGATGAGCAGCACAGCTTAAATTAGTTGGTTAAAGAATGCAGATGCCCATTTTATCCCACAAACACATACCCGGCCATAGTAATAAGCATCTCCAATTAGTAGAGCAGCATGTTCATTACCCTGCTCAGAAGCCTGCCACCATAGAGAATGTGCACGCTGATGTCTCTCTGCATCTGTGCAAAATCCAGATTCACCCATGCACATGCTACTTTCCCCATATTTGTCAAGAATCCAAGCAGCATTACTTTGTGCCACCTCATAGCCCATCTCAGCCATTCTTGAATACAACATAAATGCCTTACCAACATCACCTTTTAAGTATGATTCTAGTGCCCATCTGGACAAAGAACTCCAGGGACCCCGCTCTGCAACTAGTTTGTACAGTGCAGTGGCCTAACACCAAGAAAAGTTCAAATTATTAGCTGGTGCATTTATTACGTGAGGTCATTTATGATAGTCACTAATGAATGAAAACGCAAAAACAAGATAATACTAACAGGTTCATATTCAAGTATCTAAAACCCTCATAATTATCTTACCACTATTCTAACGCATTATGTATACCATCTCATAAGGTATCACCTGAAATAAGTGTATTGGAGGCTTTGTTTTACAATAAACCACTTACAGGGTTTGTGTGCTAGAGAAGGCAACTTAAAAAAAAAAAAAAAAAAGCTCCCTGTTGCTTATTAGTTCTGTCACAACAACATGCGTGACTTAACATTATACTTGCAAGAACTAACCAAAAAGAAATCAACCATTTAAATATTACAACCATTAATGAATATTAAAAGCAGTTTAAAAAAGGAAAAAGAAAACGACTGATTTAGTTGGGACTCCCCAGGCACTCTAACCCCAGTGAATGGAATCCCTTCTAGTTCGTAGCTGTTATTGTTCCTTATTCAGGAATCAGGATAACTAGAACTCTTACTAATATCTGTATTTTTAATGCTACAGTTCTCTACTAGTTACTAGTATAGACTACAGATAAGGATATAACAAGGCTTACCCAACTAATGTAATCTCATTTGCATTCTCTAACAAAGCAAGACCAACCCCAATAGCAAACTATAGGCTGTAATTTGATAAAAATCAATTCAATTGGTACGTAGGTGAATGTGTGCATCTTAAGCAATATTTTTTTATTATAAAAGAAGAAAATGTATTAGAAAGAGAAAACAGTACAAAAAGGTGGAGGATAAAAAATCCTCAACAACAACAATTAAACCTTTTCCCATTAGGTGAGGTCGGCTACATGGATCAAACGGCGCCATAGTGGCCTATCATAAAAAATCCTCAAGACAGAAAAAAACATATTAAAAAACCTCAAAGCAGAACAAAGAAACAAATGCCCAATAAGACTAATTACTGAAGAAGGGCAGTCCAATCTCTTTGCATATCAAAAATACTGAAATAATGACACCCTCCAAAAAACCATGTGCAAAGCACTAAAGAGAAGCCATATACACAATTCTATCACATAAAAAAGGTAAAGATGTGGGCATTCCTCTCCAACCACACAAACCAGAGTCCCATCGACAGCACAAGGCCACAAATTTTTCTTTTCCTTCTTCTTACCAAACCCTTCAAAATGAATCATCTAAAGCAACATCAATAGAATATATTTGAATTCTATCACATTCAGTAATTATAAAATTAATCTTGCATCTAGACCAATTGAATTCTTTTCTTTCAAGCTTCCAAACACATCATTAAGGGAGAATCCAGTAACAATGAAGCAATAATCAGGTTGGTTAAATGTTTTTAAACCCAGATCAAACTGGTTAGCAGGACGAAACAGGCCAGGATATTCGTCATCCTTTCCTGGCTATCCATATTAGTATGTATTGAAAGCCACACGATTCTAGTAGCAAAGCAAGTCCTAAAACATTGTAACTAACTTGAAATCTTGTCCATGACAAGTAGGCCGCGACAGTATATTTGGGGAATTTTAGTTCAGTTTTCCAATTATTTAGTCATCACAAGCATTATCTAATGTGATTACACCCACATTAGGGAATGCACCTGAGAGTATGTCTCTCATTTTCTGATATAGATTATATTAAATTAACATGAGAAACATTTTTCAAAATTCCAAGAACAATTTAACCAGCTTTCAAATTTCAATCACTTATTTGCATTGATGAACAATCTTGATTTCAAGGAAATAACAAGGTAAACTGTGTGCTTGCAGAAAAGATCAAGATCCAAAACCAAACTGTAACAGTAACAATTCCAACGATGAAGAAACAGTAAAAAGAAGTAAAGACAGTACCAGGAAGGAAAACTAAACAGAATTTGCCTAAAGTACAAGAAGATAAATAAAGAATTTACCATGGGAATATTCTTCTTGAGCCCGACACCAGTATGAAACATCTTTGCTAGCTGGTAGAATGCCTTTGGTTGACCATTGTTAGCAGCCACCATAAAGAACCTACATGCCAATTTCACATCTCTTTTTACCCCGATCCCTTTGAGATACATGACACCCAGGTTATAGTGTCCGCCAACCTCGTCATTATCAGCAGCCTTTTCAAAATACTCTTTTGCCTATGATTGCAAAAGCCACACAATATTGCCAAATTAACCATAAATACATAAAGATGAACCTAATGTTACGCTCACTACACATTGATACAAGAACATGTCTAATGGCAGGAGTCATTCTATATTTCTCACCTTCCCTAAACATTTTGAGTCAAAAACACTATCTGAACGCCTGCCTTATTCAACCTAAATTTCTATTGGTAGTTCAAGAAATAATTTACATCAAGTTCAAAATTTGTGATTCGTGAATTTCTCACATTTGAACAAGACCAAACATACATAAATTAAGGATCCTTCTATGGTTTGCAAGTTTGCAACTAAATAGAAGCATTGACGGAGAAATCTCATTGTATAGATTGTGCTGACAGCTTACAAGCATGCAGGTAAGAGAAAGAGAGAGAGAAAGAAGTCTTTCTCAGTGAGGGAAAAATCAACTAACAATAGGGAAATGGGCCACCAAGAGTTCAAATCAGGCGAGTTAAGCACACCAGATGAAATAAACATATAATCTACAATTCAAGTGTACAGAGAGAGCAAATATAACCTTACTTTCGTGTAGTTCTTCTTCTCCACTCCATATCCTTTTACGTACAAATAACCCATCCCATTATAAGCAGAATATAGTTGCTGCTCCGATGCAAGTGTAAGGCATTCTAGAGCTTTAGTGTAGTTTCGTTCAACACCTGCTCCCCTAGCATATATCTCTCCAAGAAGTTCCATTGACCTTGGCTCCCCCTTATCCACAGCCTTCAAGAACCATGACAATGCTTTGGCATGATCACGCCTTAATCCTCGCAGTCCGAAATAGTAAAATAGCCCAACTTTGTACATAGCTCCAGCATTTCCTTTCTGTGCTTGATATTCCAGTATCTGAAAGTCCTCATCCTCCTCGCCTCTAGATTTTCTAAGAGCTTCTTTATTCTCCTCAGCTCCAGTATGGAGTCTAACTGGTTCAATGACTGGGGAATCTTTTGAAATTAAAAAACTATTCACAGCTACTTCTGCTAATTCAGCATAAAGCTTAACTGCTTTTTCATTCATCTGAGATCAAACAAAGTACAAGACAGATGTAAGAATTTCTAGTGTAGACCTAAAACCTACTAATGATTTGGAAAGATCATTCCACAACTCCAGGACTAGAAACATAAGTTATAACCTTTTTTTTTTTTGGACTTCACTGAATTAATAACCAAACGAGAAATCCTTTCTAAACTAAACCACCATATTAGAACCATCTTTTTCAGTTTCCTTTCTGCGAAAGTCAACCAACAAATGGCCAGGACGCGTCAGAAGGAAAGAATAATATTCAGCAATGAGACCACAGGTTACCTAATCATAAAAATTCACATTTAAAAAAAAAAAAAATAAACAAACACACTGCAAGAGTTGGTAAGTTCCTCACATCTTGGCGCCTATAAATATAAGCCAAAGCCATCTTGGACTGCATATTACCACCCTCCGCAGCAAAGTGATGATACAAAAATGCCCTTGCTTTGCTCCTCTCTCTCATAAGGCCTATCCCATACAAAAATCCTAGCACTGACTTAGCCGGTAGGTGCCCTAATTTATCAGCCGCCTCGATCTCCCCGGCCCCCTCCTCCATTAACATCACGTCACCTGAGCTACCCGCCAACATTATCTTTCTAACACCGGAGTAGTAAAGCCCCTCGGACTCAGTGCCTGATTCGGCAGCTGTGGCGGATGAGTCCGACTCAAATATGGGGCGCCATGATCCCGGGTCGAGCTGCTCTTCGGACTTGTGGGAGTCCGAGTCTCCAAATTCGTCCCACTCCGCCGCAGTGTCTGGATCGGCGGGATCGTCGACCGAGGTGGGACCCTCCTTGAGGTCATCCTGAGAGAGGATGAGGACGAAGGGCCGAGCGGAGAGAGAAAGAGGATAGAGAGAGAAAATAAGGAGACAGAGAAAGGATTTGACGGTAGGAAATCGTCGACGCATTGTTTGTTGGAAGGAGAACAATGAAGAATACAGATTTTACTTCGCCAAAGCGCGGATGTCGTGGGAAGTTCTGAGAAGGTGAAGGCTAGCCATGTCTTCGATGGTCATGCGGCCAATGAGAATTCGCCAGATCAGCATTTAACACCCAATTATGACGAATGGTAGATAGTCTGTTTATTTAGTCAGCATTTTTTTTTCTTAAAATTTTTTATCAACTTATAATCGAATTACAAATAATAATATGTTTTTGATTTTATTTTATTTTTCAAATTTTATAAATTTCACTGAACGCTTTTTTTAAATTATGATAATTTGATATAAAAATTTAAATAATACAAATTTTATACAAATATGAACAAATTCTATCTGTTTCTAAATGCATCTGCATTTAGGCTTTACTGGAATTGTTTTAATTAAATTTAAATATAAGTCCATTGTCATCCGGTCATGTGGCTGGACATGTGAGAGTTCCTGGTGAATCACGAAAAATATAAGTTAAATTATACTATATTTAGTTAGTTAATGTTAAAGCCTAAATTTGATTAATAACACTTGGATATTTTTAAAATTAAAGGTAGTACGTGAATTGCTGGGATGAACGTAAGCATTCTTGTTGGTTAAGGATGAGTAAAAGAAAAAACACATTTGCAGAGATCATACACAAGATTAAATAATAGAAGTAAAAATTTGAGTACAATTAGTAGATGTTTGTTGAAGTTCTTCAGTAGAATACAATTACGGCGTGTAGAAATTCAATTTTCAATCTATCCCTCAACTACTGACAAACCACTGAGGCCACTGGTATGTTACAATATCGTAGATTTCAGCCCCCCCCCCTCTCTCTCTCTCTCTCTTAACAAGCCAATATTTGCAGAGCATGAAATGCAGAAGCAAAACAAAATAGAAATGCAGAATGTCAAAAGTCATCCATTGGGCAATTTTCCAGCATTCACTTTCACATCCTCCCTGAAAAAGGAATTAAAAAACATGATATTTTATCAAAGAAGAAACTAATTGATCGTGATGCAATTATATTCCAAATCAGATGAAACATGTTAGCAAAATCATATAATTGACGACCATCAATAATCCTTACTTATAAATAGGCAGAAATCAAGCCCTTCCAGCTGAACCAAAAAGATGCATCTTCTCTGCAACCACGGCTTTCATGGCTTCCTTTGCAGATGCCATAGCATGGACTAGATCTTTCTTGGGAATGCTGAGGGAGTCCATGTATGCCTTCCTTACTTCAGTGTTCACATTGAACTTTCTCACGCCAAGCTCTATGCATTCCTGTCAGAATTCAAGAAGGTCGGGTGATACTTGAGCTCAGTGCACAAGCAGAACAATACGTGTATAATATTTTTGTGGACAAAAAGTTCAATATAAAAATATAAAAGTTCGTATTATTTGAGGTATTGCAACTGCACCTTGACAAGTTCTTTGGACAAGCCAGAGGCGCCATGAAGTACCAGAAAAACTCCTTTCTTCAAGCTCAAAGCATGCAGTTCCTTAACATAGTAGAATGTCAGAATTACAGATTTGAAAAGTAAAAATCAAGAAACTAGATTCAACTGCCCCGTTGAATAAACCATATCAAAGGATCGACTAGAGAGTATTTTTTTTATAACATTCTAGGCCACCACTATTGCTCCCATACATGCCAATAGGTAGGAAATGCAAACTTTAGCTCTTTTTAATCTTTAATTTATTCATTCAAATACTAAACTTATGCTATTGGAACAAGGCAAAATTTATAGCGCGAAAGTTCAGCTGTGTGAAGTATACATATGAAAAAAAATACCATCACCTTAAGCAAATCAAATCTAAGATTGGGACCACTTGCAGGGTACTTTCCATGTACATTTCCAATACATACTGCCAAAGCGTCTATGCCCGTCTCATCAATGAATCTTTGTGCCTAAAATTAAGGAGACCAGCTGTAATAAATTTGGCAATATCAAGTATAGAAGAAATATGAATTTCTTAGCATAAAGTATTTCGCAACCTCATCAACATCTGTTAACCTGGCTTCATATTCTTCAACAGTCAAATCATCTTCTGTACCTGACAATCTTCCTAGCTCAGCTTCTACCAACATATCTTTTGAGTGAGCCAAGGACGATATAAATTTTGTATATAGAACATTTTCATTGAAGGCAAGATGTGAACCATCAACCATTACAGAATCGAATCCCTGGCCATTATTGCATTCACAAATGTAGTTTCACTTTCGAGAAGAAATTGCTATAACTAAAATCAATTCAAGCTAAAACATCTGTTGAGATTGAATTTGATTCTAAAAGTACGAATCAGATGTAAATAAAAGGATAATTACCAGCTCAAGAGCTTCCACAAGATCTTGCCTTGAAGTTCCATGATCAAAATGAACAGTAACGGGAACCTAATGCATATTTATATATATACTTAGTGAAATGCAAGGCTACACAAATATATAATTTTTTGAAACTATATATGGCCTTCAACCCTCTTTCACCCACGTGTTCAAATTTATTAAGATGAATATTTGACAATAAATCATGTTAGCATTAAAGATATTTCAGTGGCGTTTGATTGTATTTGATAGAAGAGAACTCAAGTTAAAAAAAGCCAAAAACATTCGGTTCATATACAGTTAAAATACTTCGTGTAATGATTCCCCCCCCCCCCCCCTTTTAATATACATATATTTATCTCAATGACCAACAGATATAGTTTAGCCCAATTCATTTTCATTTGTTTTATTATATAATACCAGTTTCCTTTACTTCAACCTCAGCATTGGAAATAATAGTATGTTCAAATGCAAAAAAGAACTTTGCTTTTCTTTTATTTAGGTGGTGTTTGGTACAAGAGGATTTTAGTTTCCCAAGCACTTGATTTATTTTTTAAATAAGTGAGTATAGTAAGTATGAATTTTTTTTAAAATTTATGTGTTATATATGATCTAAATAATATAAAGAAATTGATTTTTTTTTTATTCATCTCACATTCAGATGTTTTATATATAGGTTTTCAGATACATGGAAAATTATAATACCCATGTACCAATTCTATTTATTTCATATAATAATGTGATGCCACTTACACTAGCTTGCTCAGCGGCAGTAATGCAACAAGAAACCAAGGGAATTCCTCCTTCCTTTAAGGCACCAGGATGGATCTGAAAATTATAAATAATTCAAAGCTAGCTTAGAAGGGACCAAGTATTTGTGATGCATACTGAGCAACTAAAAGAATTTCAAGAATAGTCTAAAAGAAGACATATTTCAAGTGATGCAGATACAGAGAGAACAAAGACAAGTGCATATGTGACAACCATTAAAGAATTGGTTGAGGCTTGGTTACTTCACACATGTTTTCATGGGGAAAAGTGATAACTCTACATGATATATGAAAATCTGAAAAAAGGACTTCAGTTTTTTCTTCCTCTGTTGTTATTTTTTCAACAGCAAAGAAGAGAACAAACAGCTACTTGGTTCACGAAACTGAAAACTGGCACTTGCATGCAAAGGAGTGGAACCATTTCACCAGTGATAAACATGAGATCAATAATTGTGTCAACTGTAATCCATCACGTACCAAAAATGATAAAGAAACATAGATTACATCCATGTCTTGTGTTTCTCTGGTTATATTAGGCTATTACTTAGCAAATGTATATATATATATATATATATATATATATATATATATATATATTGGAAGCAAGTTAAATTCTTCTCATTGCTACTATAAACAGGTTTTGGGACAACATTACCCCCGTAGGGGTGGTGGACGGGAAATTCCTGTAAAAATATATTATCAGCAGAAAAAAAATTTCTTGGAAGCATGAGGAAGCACAACCTATTTTTCCTTAACCTTGAAAAAAGGGTTCAAGTAAAAGACTTTTCCCTACTATACAATACTTTCGGAAGCATATTTTCTTACTTTATTACTGAAAGAGGCTGTACGCAGAATATTAATTGTCCAGCAGAACTGATAATGCTTACATCAAAGAAGAGTTAAGTTGATGGAAAGCATGTAAAGAAACAAATTTTAATTGAATATCTCCTGATCTTCTAATGATAGAAGTGACAGCAGTGTTGGCTCAAATGAAGGGCATATTAATGGCAATTGTAAAGAATATTAAATGAGTTATTGTTGGAAATTGATTTAAAGGCCACTTTGCAACAACAAAAAGAAAATAAGTTATTGCCTTAGTATCCTTATAACTAGATCTTTCCCTATCTTGGTTTAGAGTCTTGTAGTAACTCCTGCTCAGAAAGCAGCAGAGTCAACATAAATGATAATGCAACAGAGATTGTCCCTCTTGATCTTGATCTCAATACCTACACTCTTGGTTCTGTTTCCATAGTCATAGACATCCAATCCACATTGAACTGGCTTTGGATAGCAACTAACTTTGATACTCTGGCGTTTCTCATTTTAGGGTTTAAACTCTTGGTCTAATCTTTTATTTTCCTTCCCCCTTATCTTCCCTTTTTTTGTACTATTAGGTTATATATCTCTACTGTTCATAATAAAAAAGGAGACACACTTATCAATATGTTAAACTGAGTGCTTCTGACCTGTAATATGGCAGGACTTTGTTCTTCCTCTGCAGCAGAGACAACAGCCTCAACTCCTTCCAGATTGTAAACGTTAAATGCTCCAACAGCATATCCACCCTTTTCTGCATTCTTTATCCCCAGAAAAAGAAATTTCTCAATATAAAAAAGGGAAGGAAATTTAGTTGCAAAACCTTGAATTAGATGGTCTTTACACTAAGAAGTTCTTTTGTTGATGAAAATCGGATTGGACGAGTCCACGACTTCACAACTTCTGCCAATGCTCTGCTGTCACCAACATTACCTACAAGAAACATATTCCCTTTGATAATTAAAGAAGAAATCTGTTGAAGGGAGGAAAATAAAATATTTTGCAGCAGCGGACACTCAGATTTATTTTGGAAACAGTAAGCAAGAAAAAGAAAGCAAAATCAATACTTGCTAGAATTTTACCAGGGAAAACAATGTATGGAACTCCTGGATGTCTACTTTCTGGTCCTAATTGCCACAAGGGAATACCAGCAAGTGCTTGTCCAACTATCTTGGCACATCTCGCACCAAGGGCTTTTGTAGCAAGGTCTGAAGAGGTGATTCCGCCCTAGAAAATGTACCATTGGTCAGTGTTTAAACGAAGACTTGGTACTAGATTATGGGGCCCCAGACAAACTTTCTGATAAAATGCCAAACAATGCATATAATTATATTATCGTAACTTGCAAGGAGACAAAAGGGAGGAGACTTAGTATTGAACAAATTTTAAATGTTCGCTCTGAACTCAATAAACAAATTGAAAGACAGCAATATTTTCAGAGGCATAAAGTCTTGTATTCTTTTCTTTTTATGCCACCTCACATCTACTCGTGCTTGAATCCCAATAGACTTGCACAAATACCTCAATCCCCAACAAAACAATTCTCAAGGCAATCAGCCATCTGATGGTGCATAGCTAACAAAAACAAGATCCTTAAGCTAACAGTGCAGGGATGAACAGCCCAAAAAGGTTCAACTATGCTGGTCAATGCTTAGAGTATTTCCCATACAAAGTAGTGCCAACTTTTCAAATAGATGAAAGAACAATAGGACAAAGGAAATATCATGTTTTCCAAATCATGATGCAGGTGCACTAAGTCATTTGAACATAAAGTACCTTTGCAAGAATATAGCGAGGTTTGGTAGTTATCTGTTTAACTATTTCCACCAAAGCAGAACTCACTTTAAAGTTGATGTCCAAACTCTCAGAGGCAGCTGCACATTTGAAAATAAATTGAGAAGCTAAGATAGGATAACAGAAAACTAAATCTCCCCCATTTAAATATGTATCCTGTTCTTTGAAAGAAGAGGAGCACAACTAAGCTCTCTTAGATATTAGTTTGAATGTTATGGCAAGTATTAACTAAGCAAGAGATGGAAAGAAGAAAGAACTAGAAAAATGGAGAAAAACTAACTTTTCCCAGTGATGAGATTCCGGCTGGTCATTATAAGAGTGTCTTTACAAGTCTTAAGGTATACATCTGCTAATTCAGCTGTTCTACTGATTTCCTCTTCCCTCTCTTCAATAGTCCTCATGGCAAGTTTTTCAACTGATACCTATTACAAAGAAGCGCTTCAGCAAATATAAAAAAATAAAAAAATTGCATTAGGCATCAAAATTTATGCCTTTGCTAAATATTTTTTGTTTCTCCTTTTCTCCATGAGAAGATCCCCAATTAACAATTAATAACACACATAAATTTAGGATCTAGATTACCTCAATGCTTCTTAAGAACTGGCCACACTGTACTTTTAGCTCTTCGACCTGAGAATTACAAGCATGGGTGAAAATGAGGAAATAAACATGCTAGGAAGATTTAATTCAATCATTTATCCTAAATTTGCTTTGCTGACCTGCTTTGTTGTTTTTGGCACATAGGAACCCACAACTATCAGACCGCCATTCCTCTCTCTGGTTATCCCCAGATCCTTAGGCAATTTCGGAGCTGTAGGGATTATTCCAATGTGGGCAGAAACAAAACTAGCAGCAGTGCGACACAAGAAACGTTTTCCCATCAATTCTGCCTGTTAACATGACAAACCCTTACAAAGAGAACATTTGTATTGCTAGAAAAACATGCCAAAAGGCACAATAGAAAGGAAAGAAGTTTTGCCTTGATCATTCCAAGTGCAAAAACAGCCATGTCTCTTTCACTAGCTGCATTAACTATACATGTAGACCCCTGCTTCATATGGATAAATTCATAGTAAGTGTAGTGAATACCTAAAAATTCATTATAAATAACCTGGAGGAAGCCAAGTCACCAATTCTAGTCTCATACTTAGTAAACATAGAAACTACAGTACATTTATAATAAGGTATCTGTACTTTTGTATACCTTCTGCAAATTGCATAGACACTCACAAACTGCATCCGCTCCCCCTTTCCTCAAAAGATGAATAGAGATAGATACAACAGTACGTGCTGGTATTCTTCCAACTGTTTTTTCCTCTATCCACTATATTTGCATAACTTCAGCAATAATATAAAATAGAAATAACCATGAGTCAAGTAAACAAAATTACAAATAATTTACCTCACGAAGGTTTGAAGATTTGTAGCCAAAGGCAGCATCTTTGGCAAACTCTGTGTCCCCTGCAGGAACAAGCCTGTAGAGACAAAAGAACTAAGCAATGTTATAACTTAAAATCATGATTTCTTAAAACTAGGCAATGAATGGAAAGACATACGTATCAGAATCTGCAACATAATGTATGTCTTCGATAGTATAGCGCCCTCCTTGAAGGAAAAAGGGACAAATTATCCATGCATCCATTTCACCCAAAACAGAAACAACAGCATCTGCTTCCTATATTCAACAGCAAAATGTAACAAGTCACTCCGCAAATTGAAGCATATATCTTAATAGCATTTATTATAATATACTTCTTGAGGTAAAAAAAATCCTTACCTCTGGAAAATGACCACGCAAAGTTGAATCACCCCTCAAAACTACTGTGTAATCAGAGTTGTGAACTGATTTTGCTGCAGTATCTAGATTTTGGCAAATATCTTTAATCAAGGCACTAGCCTGTCAAAGATCAAATGTACACTGAAGAACTTGATAGAAGTTGATATTAATCAGCATTATAAATATCCAATAATTGAAAATAATTAAGAAATCAGGTTCTCCATTTCTCCCTTCAGGTTACTTTTGAGGGATCTTTTGGTAAGCCACTAATCTATATTTTGAAGTGCTGGACATATTAAAGATAAAAATGTTACTCATCTCCAGTTTTGTGTGTCACTTATGAAGAAATTAGCTCTTCGCACTTCAATAACATGCCTCACCACATACAGGACAAAAGTTAGGGATTGCCCAGCATAGGGGTTGAGATGGAGGGAATAAAAGGGGGGTAAATTCCCCCCAGCCTAAAATCTAGGGATGGTGACAAGGGCCATACTCTAGGCCCTGCAAGACCAGCTATATTAAAATTACTAAAATACCTTCATTAATTCGACTACTTTATAGTGTGTATGTATGTGTATTGTGTGTTTGTATATATTATTTATATTAATTGTACATTTTAATTTAGACTAATAATTAATAAACTTTAATAAATGTTGAATTTTAAGATTGAATTTGAATTTAAGATTATATTGTTTTGATTTTTAAAATTTTTACTTAAATTCTAGAATACTTTACAAATTTGGGGATCCCCATGGGTCCCCATATCCGTGGAGCAACAGCAACGAGGGAAATTTATCACCCACTGTGAGGAATGGGGATGCGAAGCAGGGAACGTCTCCCCACCCCTGTCATGCCCCACTGTCATCCCTGATAACAATAGAACTAAATATTGATCTATGCTAAATCACTTTATTGGGAACCTTTAGACTTAGCCTAATTTTACCTTACAAAAAAATAAAAATAATGAGGAATCCTTTTTCATTTTAATAGATAAAAGCTTCATGGATTTATTGGTATATGTGGGTGAAACTTTTACCTTCTCAGAACTTAGAGATCTGGAGTTTGTCAAAATGAAAAAGCATCTGGGACTTTTTCTAAACTGCTCAATCAGTGACTCGATACTCCTGCAAAGGAACATGCCCAATTGGGTAATTTAAGATTTGCCTTCAGGTAAATGGTCTTCCTCTCAGTTTCAATCTCACGAAGAAAACAATAATGAAAGATGAGATGACTATATATAGTAAAAGTATCATTGAATTTAAGAAGGAATTAGAAATGACAAACAGACAATGAAATACACTTACCATTCTGTTAATACCTCAATATCATGAACAGTTTGTGTTCCTGTTGGATCATCATCCAGAACAACCAAAATATTTGAGTTGCTCTCATTTAGTCTTCGTATATCGAGAAGAGGATCTTGTGGCCACTCCAAAGGAAGAGATTGCAAAATGACTTCTTTTTTAAGCACTGGAAGTTTTCCTTCAACTTTAACACCCGTTAGTGTCTCATAAACCTGTCAAAAAGTTCAGAAAGCCCTTCTAAAGTCCAGTCACCAAGTTCACTGAATTACTCTAGTCTAAATTAAGTAAACTTGGTTCACATGCATATAAAATTGGAATTTCAGGATTATAATATTTATAACTGGAAAAAAAAATATAAACTCATTATTGCTGACATGGACCAGGGAGGAAATGAAGAAAAAGAAAAGAGGAGAAAGTAAAAGGAAGAGAGAACTAAGGCTTAGCAAACACGTTCAGAAGGAAGCAGGTCTCCAAGCAATTGTAAATATAATTTTTTTCCTTTTATGAAATATCTGATGTACAGTATAGAATCCAAAAATATGTTTTCTAGAGACCACCAAACATGCAGCATAAGGCAAACACATATTAGAATAACACAAAAACATATGTAAAATTGAATTTTTAATGACAGCCAAACAAAGTTTTTTATAAACAAAAGTTGGTTTGTGCCAACCAAATGCACCACTAAACATGCTCTAAGCTAATAAAGAACACAAATAACAATATTTATTCCTAAACTACTGGAAATACAAATACAAGTACCCAATAAACAAATTAAACGCTATGAACCTACTTTACACGTCAACCTAAAAATAAATATGATATTCCTTAAAATGGTCCCTATTAATATCAAATTCACTTACCTTTACAAACTAATTAAATATTCACTTACAATTCAAGATTCCAAGTTCTGTTAAATTTTAATTAACATAATGTCAGGATCACAATTGACAAGTTATTATCCAGAACTATATGAGGTACAAGACCATGGCAAATCACCAGTAGCCATCATAGCAGAAATAGACACTGCAGTAGCCTATATGTAATTTCCTAGCAGTGTTTAGAGCATAGTATACACGATTGGGACAATTTTTCACTTATTACAGTATCAAATTGAGATCCAGTTAAAAAAAAAGACTAGGATATAACATGGGTAATCGAGTGCAAGTTTTATCATCATAATAGAGTAATTGATAAACAGAATGTTACTATGAAAATCCATTATAGGCCTGTTGAAGATAACACCTCAGACTTTGTAATATTTATCATGATAATTGCATCCTTAAATCATGTTGTGAGTTGAAAACAAATTAAAAAACAAACAATAGAGACTCTTGTTGACTGACATGACTTGCTCTTACCTTAACCACACCAGCGTCATCTTGCCGACCCCAGCCACCAGCAGAACCTGCAGAACAACTTTCAAGTTTATGCAAGCAATAAATAATTTTTCTTATAGTAAAAGCAATTTTATTAGGAAGAAGAAGAAAATGTGTAGAATAATATAAAGATAAGGAAGTTTATTTTATTATTTATAATATTATGTTGTAACTATTTTATTCTGATTTGGTTGTTATCCCTAGCAATTTGAATTCAAATTAGACGTAACTTATCTTTTAGTTTTAGGTAGTTAGAACAGAGATCCTATCTTTCAGGTTATTAAAATAGTAACTTTAACTAAGTTTGTAAGGTCCTCTGTGTGTGTGTGTGTGTGTGTGTGTGTGTGTGTATATATATATATATATATATGTATATATCCTTATACACAATTGAATAATCAATGAGAATTGCACAATTTCTCTCACAAAACTTCATGGTATCATATCCAAACATCTAAACTGTTCATTGGTACTGTTCAGACATATTGTTCACGTATTCTATTATGCACACTATTTAAGCGTACTGTTTTTGTGGCACTATTCATGTGGTAACCATGGTTGCCACAAACCACAATGCATCCTTAGAGGTAACCTTCAATTCAATAACAGTTTTTTCAATGAATAATCATGGAAGAACTGAAACACCGTCACTGCTCATCATTGGCCACAAACTCACAAGACATAACTATCTCAAGTGGTCCCAATTTGTGTTAGTTGAAAACTCCATGCAGCAGTCCAACAATTTGGGAACATGCATGATAGCCCAAAAAAGTAATTTTTTTAATGCACTCACAGTTAACAAAAATCACTCGAATCTATGGATTGTTGACTCAAAAATATCTGACCACATGACTAGAGAGAGAGAACTTTATTTTATGTATACAACCCTTGCACTGAGAACTACGTGGTTCATATTGCAGATGGATCTTTGTCTAAATTTGCTGGAATAAGCTCAATCAGGGTGACAAATCGTATATACCTTAACTTTGTTCTACATGTTCCTAATTTGAGTTGCAGCTTACTTTCTATCAGTAAATTAACACATGATCTTCAATGTCATGCTAAATTTTTCTCAACCTTTTGTGAATTTTAGGAGTTAAATTCAGAAAATATGATTAGCAGTGCTGAGATGAAAGTTGGATTTTATCTACTCAAAGGTGATATTTCTCTGAGACAAACTCAAATTTCAGTTGTGAGAGTAAGCCTATCTTAAATTCCAATACTAATGAAATAACATTATGGCATTACTGTCTTGGCCATCCCAATTTTATATACCTTAAAAAGATGTTCTCATCTTTATTTATCAATAAAGGTTCCAAATCTCTTTAATGTGGAATTTATGAATTAGCAAAATATACCTGCAATAACTATCCTAGAATCTCATACACACCATCCCATCTATTTGCCTTAATCCACAATAATGTATGGGACCCTCACAAGTAAAAAAATATAACAAGAGCAAGATGGTTAGTTTCCTTTATTGATAATTATACTAGGCTGACATGGGTATTCTTAATGAAAGAAAAATCTAAAATTATACAAATCTTTCAAATTTTAGCCACATAATCCAAACTCAATTCAACACTAAGATCCATATCCCAAAAGCCAATAAAGCCAAAGTATATTTTAATACTAAGGGCAAATTTCTTTCAAATCAAGGAATAATTCACTTAAACTCATGTGTTGAAACCCCACAACACAATGGTGTGGCCAAGAAAAAGAATAGACACTTATTAGAAATAGTAAGATTACTCGTGTGCTTTATCCATATGCCAAAACATTTTTGGAGGGAAGCTATCTTAGTAGCCACGTACCTTATCAATAGAATGCCATCTAAGACACTAAAATACCAAACCCCTCACCAATCCCTTCTCCAAACTTGTCCACATACAAAAGCCATTTCATCTCTGGACCCTAAAATACTTGAATGCATACCCTTTGTTCACATAAACCAGCAACACTGCAGCAAATTAGACTCTAAATCAATTAAATGCATATTTGTAGGATATTTTCCACATCAAAAGGGTTATAAATGCTACTCTCTTGTCACTAAAAAGACCTACACCTCTATGGATGTGATATTCTTTGAAAATCAAACTTATTATACCAAAATTAATATGCAGGGAGAAAATATAAATATATATCAGCCTTGGAAAACCTTGGGACTTTGGAAACAAAACCTACTAACATCACAACTACACAATCTCCTACCCAACAACCTGAAATAATACAGCACATTGAACTAGAACGTGAGGAACCTCATCCCACTACACCTATTGCAACTCCTTTAACCGAAGTGAATCTAAATCTACCTCACACTGTAAAAGATGAGCTACATGTCTACGCTAGAAGAA
Organism: Gleditsia sinensis; assembly: GCA_037074535.1. Lineage (NCBI taxonomy): Eukaryota > Viridiplantae > Streptophyta > Magnoliopsida > Fabales > Fabaceae > Gleditsia > Gleditsia sinensis. Next base: position 31,809,881 of record CM073474.1, on the reverse strand, counting down.
TAAGATCCAAGAGGACAATAAAGCAACCAGTTTCTCTCACACGACCAAAAGTCACAACCGAGTCCAACTCCAACTCGAAGTCACTCAGGTAAGAAAATTACTTATTTATTACTGTTAGTAGATGATTTAAATATTCATATTGCTTTAAGAAAGGGTGTTAGATCTTGTACAAAATACCCCATCAACAAATTTATTTCATATGATGGCTTGCAGAACTTGACAAAATACAGGTCCCTAATTCCATTTAGGAGGCTCTTAAGGATCCAAAATGGAAAAAAGCTGTAAGTGAAGAAATTAGGGTCTTGGAAAAGAATGGCACATGAAAAATTTCTTACCTTCCTCCAAAAAAGAAACCATTGGGATGTAAGTGAATTTTCACAGTTAAACACAAGTTTGATAGGAGTGTTGATATATTGAAAGCAAGATTAGTTGCTAGAAGCTTTACTCAATCTTATAAGATAGACTATAAAAAAACATTTGCACCAATAAGCATACTTAACATTGTTCAAGTCCTTTTTTGCACTTGCAGTAAACCTAAATTGGTCCTTACATCAACTAGACATTAAGAATGCATTCTTAAATGGAAACTTAGAGAAGGAAGTTTATATGAAGATATATACAGGCTTGAAACTTTCTCTAATCACAATAAGGTATGTAAACTCAGAAAATCCTTGTATGGTCTTAAACAATCACCTCATGCTCAATTTGGCATATTTGCATAGTCAGTTGCCAAACAAGTATACACTCAATGTTAGACAAACCACACCTTATTTATGAAATTCTCTTCAGAAAAGAAGATAGCGATCCTAATAGTATATGTTGATAATATCATCTTAAACGGTGACGATGAAGAAGGATTAGTGAAGATGAAGAAGCATTTAGCCAAGGAATTTGAAATTAAAGACCTTGGGTACCTAAAATATTTTCTAGGTATGGAGGTAGCTCATTCTAAAAAGGGAATATTTGTTTCCCAACACATATATGTCTTAGACTGACTAAAGGAAACAGGTATACTTGGATGTAAACCTACTTATACTTCAATGCACTCAACAAAAAAGTTAAGAGTATAGACAAGATAATACACCAGTGGATAGGGGGAGATACCAAAGACTTGTAGGACATCTCATATATCTCTCTCATACACGACCTAATATTGGATTCTCTGCTAGAGTTATGAGTCAATTTATAAATAATTCAACAGAAGAACACATGGAAGCAGTAAATAGAATTTTAAGATACTTGAAGATGAACCTGGAAAGTGGATACCTTATAAGAAGAATGACATTAAAGACATTGAAGTTTTTTTTGATGTAGATTGGGCTATAGATGTAACTGACAGAAGATCTATTTTAAGGTACTGTTTCTATGTATAAAAAATTCTTGTAACATAGAGAAGCAAGAAACAATCTGTGGTATCTAGAAGTAGTGCAGAGACATAATTTAAATCTCTAGCTCTCAGTATTTGTGAAGGAATGTGGATACAAAAATTGTTGATTAAATTGAGAATCAATACTGAGAAACCTATTAAAATGTCCTGTCACAATCAAGCTACCATTAGTATTGCAAAGAACCCAGTTCATTATAATAGAACAAAACACATTGAGATAAATAGACATTTCATTGCAGAAAAGATTGATAGGTCAATAATTTAGTTAGTTTATACTCCTACAAAGTCACAGATTGCTAATATACTCACTGTAGCTCTTCTTAGAACCAATTTTGAAGATCTAACTAACAAGCTGTGCATATACAACATCTATAGCCCATCTTGAGGGAGAATGTACAATAATATAAAGATACGGGAGTTTATTTTATTATTTATAATATTTTGTTATAACTATTTTATTCTGATTTGGTCGTTATCCCTAGAAATTTGAATTCAAATTACATGTAGCTTATCTTTTAGGTAGTTAGGATAGAGATCTTATCTTCAGGTTATTAGGATAGTAACTTTAACCAAGTTTGTTAGGTCCTTTGTATACATATATATCTCCTTGTACACTAATGAATAATCAATGAGAATTACACAATTTCTCTCACAAAACTTCAAAAGGAAATAAAAGGAAGGAGGATAAGCCATCCTTCTACAAAGACAACTGAAATGAAAAGGAAAAAAGAAAGCCAACTTCTTTCTGTTTTATGAAAGGCTCTTTTTTCTTTTCTGCCTAGATAAGCCATCCTTCTACAAAGACAACTGAAATGAAAAGGAAAAAAGAAAGCCAACTTCTTTTTGTTTTATGAAAGGCTCTTTTTTCTTTTCTGCCTCCTTTTCCCTAAAAACTAGTTAGTTAACTCCTACCATTAACATATCATTAGTAATATTGTAACGCATGGTTTGGCATACTGAGATGCATATCATGTCATACACAGAAAATTTAAACACCTCCGTCAGTCATTCAATTGTTTGAGATGACATGTTCCTTTGAAGATAGAGCACATAAATAAATCTTACATCTGCTCGATTAACCATTACTTTATATGGACAAGCTACTTCAACTTGCCCATCTTGTCTCTAACAAAGTGGTCCTGATGCATAGGCTATTTACGGAAACTAATAATTCATGACCCTTTTTTCTCATCTCTCCCTTTCTCTTTTAGTTTATATGATCTAAAATAAGGATATCCTATCACCCAAAAAAAAAAAATTATTGCAATTTCATTTTTTCCTATTAATAAAAGGCTGTAGTAGGGATGACAAGAATAAAAGGAAAGAGAAACATATGACCATATACATCAAAAAGATTAAAAGTAGCACCTGACAGATACAGTTGGTGAGCAACAGTTGATAAGTGAAGTGGAACTTTCAGAGAAGATGATTCACGTGTGACAATGCCCTATAGATAACAAAAGATATTACTGCTGTAGAATTATGATGACTGTAAACTGCTACCCACTGTTCCAGCTAAATATAGTGCAAAGATAGATTCATCCTAACCAGGTCCTTCACAAAGATATCAAGTGCTGAATAAGGTGTGTAATCATTGTCTAGCATGTGTGGGACACGATTTTCAAACATCCTGCAAGACAAAACATCATTCGAGCTTAGCAATAACCTTTTATATTTAAATCTAACATGAATAATAACAAACTAAGGAATGCTTGAAGCCATATTTCACATAATATATGTATAGCTAGAAACTAATATATAGTACAGAAAAGGACATAAGGCTGATGTAAAACAAAATAATAAATAATATTTTGTACCATAAAAAATAGATAAATAATACTGTTCAACACAAAAACATTAATTCAAAACTGTAACAAAATTACCAAGAGAATCTCAGCATGGCAAAATATATGACAAATATTTTTGAAGAACTATAAATGGCATTTCTTGTCGAGGGGCTCATATAAAAAGAAAAGATAATTAGTGATTAGCAATCTAACAATGTGGTCATACAAAAAGTCATTAAAAAAGAAACTGCAAGCACCTTTTTTTTGGGTCAGAGGAAGGGGGGAGGGGAGAGAGATATAGCTTTATGGAAGACACATACCAGGATGTTCCCCCACTATTTGTAATAAAATCAAACAACTTTCTTGTATTCAGACCCAATCGTGCTCCAAATGCCATTGACTCAGCAGCTGATGCAATATGAACTCCAGCAAGCAATTGGTTAACCATCTTTATACCACTGAGAACAAAGCATACGAGAATAATTTAATTTATATGCATTAAATCCTCTGGCACCTCCAAACAGAACTTACTTACCTTACCTGTTTCATGCATATAGAAAGATGCATTAACCCAACGTAGATAATAACAAATATTAAGCCAGAAAGAATAACTAATAAAAATCAAAAGTACCTTCCAGAACCACAACCGCCTTTGATAACATAAAGCTTCTCACTTAGTGCTGCTTATAAAAAACGCCACAGAATTAATAATAAAGTTACTTATAAAATTACAGCAACTTAAATTGAAATTATCACTACTCATTTTTATGCCAAGTCCTTATTACCTGATAAGACTAAACCAGCACTCTTAAGAGCTTCATCTGTGCCTGAAGCCATTATCTGAGACATATAGATGACTTCAGTGATTCAGTCAACAAAACCTGAAGATCAATTTTTGTAAAAGCCAAGGATGTATTTCACACCGTAAGTGTTCCCATTGAGGCCCTCTTAACACCACCAGAAACAGGGGCGTCCACCAACTTCAAATTCTTACCTTCATCTGCAATATTTTCATATCAACAGTTTCACAGTCAGATCATGAACTAAAGGAATAAAATTATTCCGTGGAAGAATAATAGAGGAACAATAAAGCTGAGGAAAATATTATTCCATATGAAAATTACAAAAATAACCATGATTAGGTTCAAATAGCAGGGAGAAGTCCTGAGATTACATTTGGTAATAACTATAAAATGTTGAATTGTTAGTCATCCTCGAATAAGATCACAAATTAATAAATTATATCCAGTACATGTTGTTAGAGACAATACTCTTCCCCTTATGATCAACAGTATCCATAATCATAAAGCGAAAGACGATGCTGCACATTCAAACTGATATTTATTTTCTGATAAAAGAGGAAATTGTATTAGACTACAAAGAGAGAAACAGTACAAGAAGGTGGAGGATAAGATATCCTCAAAACCAGGAAAAGAAACAATACAGAGAGAAAGAAAAGAAGCCCTATAAAAACTTAGTGGAGAAGAGCTGTCAAATCTCTTTGCACATCCAAAATAGTAAAACCCTTAAATAAACCATGCTCTAAACACCAAAGAGAAGCCATATACACAACTTTATCCCATAACAGACTCAATGGCAAAGAAATTCAAACTGATATTATCAACTGTGTTCTTAAGAATCAAATAGATTCTATAAAAATAGAAGGGGAAAATGTATTTTGCCACCCTGATCTATGGGTACAATTGCAGTTTCCTCCCTTTTCTTTTAATTTGGACAATGTCCCCCCCATTCTTTATTTTTGTGGCAATCTCCCCCCCCCTCCATCTATTTTTATTCTTAAATATAATATTTAGATACTTGAAATGTCTTAATTATCCCTCAAATTTTTTTAAAAAATTATTTTTCGTATTTTAAAAAATACTTTATTTTAACAAAATATTTTTGAAGAGTAATTAAGACATTTCAAATATTTAAATATTATAATTAAGACATTTTAATAATCTAAAGTATGTTGAGAAATGAATTTTTGTTAAAATAAAGTATTTTTTAAAATACAAAAAATAATTTTTTTAAAAAAATTGAAGGATAATTAAGACATTTCAAGTATTTAAATATTATATTTAAAAATAAAAATAGATGGAGGGGGGAAATTGCCACAAAAATAAAGAATGGGAGGGACATTGCTCAAATTAAAAAAAAGGAGGAGAAACTGCAATTGCACCCATAGATCAGGGTGACAAAATACATTTTACCCAAAATAGAAATAGTGTTGACATGTAGGAGAACCAATTACCTTCAGGGATTAAGGTGCTGCATTAAATCCTTAATCATGAACATAAAGTCATGTAATGATATAGTGACCAGACAGAAGTGTGGTAAGACCTGTTTTGATAATGAGGATTGAGGAGTGCCCAATGTGCAGTAAGACACACTTACAAATAAGGATATGATCCAGCTATTACTAATATTACAAGTTTTATATTAGAGCAGGAAGAAAAGAGTATAAAGAATAAAGACAAGGTACCCTCCTAAACCGAACAAAATGGAAAGAAATCACTTATAAAACTAAAAGGATGCCTTAGAGCAGAGAAAGAGGACCACTGAAAATTGATAGAATAGGTGATGTCAAATTGACAAGCAATTTACCTTGCATTTGCATAGATAAAAAATTCTTTAAAAAAAGAAAAGAAAAGAAAAGAGGACAACATACTATGTAATCGGCGTTCTAGTTGGCTCATATATCCAGGAGAAACAGTAGAAGAAAGAATGATACATGCTTCTGATGGAAGCACTGCAGATTACAGAAAGAAGGATTAATACATTTCAAAAGATAAATATGGAAACTGAGATCCTTATGTACACCTGAAACTGCGCCATTTTCTCCATATAAAGCATTCTCTGCTTGAGCCTCATTTGTGACCATGATTATGAGTACATCAACATCTGGAAAAATTATATGTTAAATAGTTTCTTCATGAATAGGACGTCATATGTGCTTGAGAGTTTGTGTTCATGAGAATTTAGCAATTTCATTTATATAACAAATATATAACATTACAAGACTAGATGGAATAAATGAGTGCATTCCAAAAAGCAGATACTACTCTTGTCTTCTACTCACACAGATACATAGCTACTAGGAAAGACCATTCGGTGCTCAGAGCTTATATAGAAAATGCTAAGCTCTGATACCTAAACTGGTAGAAATTTAATATCCCAATATTCTTTCTGTTTTTTTATTCTTTGTAGTGCAGGAAGCTCATATCAACTGCATTAAAAAATAATTGAAAATATCAATCTAAATGATCTGTACACAGAACAAGAAGGACATGTAAACGCCCTAGAACATAACTATACAAGACACTCCTGTACTCCAAAAGAACATTCCTTAAGCCTGAGAATTTCTGATATCACATGAAATATTGAAACATCCTGGAATCAGCTTTCAAATAAACTATCAGCAGTTTAAAAATAAAAACACCAATCAAGACAATAGAAAAGAGAATGCAGACTGCCAGAATGCTCTAACTGCTGAGTAATGACAAAGGAAATGATTGATTGATTCCTAGCCAAAAGAGCAATGGTGGTGCCCAGAAATAACAATTTAGGATCTCATACTTCTATTTACCTTTACTCACTTCTGCTGGAGAATTTCCAGTTAAGCCTCCAGCATTTGTAAATCGAGTTAGAGTTGGTTTATATACCTGGAAACAAAAATATTATTTAACTTTCTGCAACTAAACGCAACCAGTACATTGATCTTTACTTAAACATCCATATTTTAGACCACACACAAATATGCAAGCTTTATGCATGTATGTATTTACTTTTTTATGCAAAAACAAAGTACCAACCTGCCTAAGTATGAATTTAACAGGACAAATACAATAGAAGACAGAAGTAAAGAAAAATAAAGTATGAGAAGATACATAAACACATAAGCATAAACATCCTTTTAAATAACATAATGTGAGGACCAGCTTTAGTCGAGAAGCAGTGCCTGCACATCTTGGCCCAAAAGAATTGTCCAAATATATAATTCACTGCACATAGAACATCTATTGTAATTGGCTTACTTTCTTGTGTCCTCTATCTTCTTAATTTTAAGAGTGATTACCTTCAGACTATCAACATCATGACCTTCGAATATTGAAAGATGATCCGTATCATGTTGCCACTTCACTTGTTTCCATCAATAATTATAAAAATATGATGGAGCCGTGTTATTTTCACTCAGATCCTTATGAACATATACTAATGAAATCCACCCCAAATCTAACTCAAGGCAAAAGTTTCTGAGTGCATCTTAAAGATTCTAGTTCTATCTGACTTTTGATTTTCCAGTTTCCATGCTAGTTGATAATAATGCTATCAATCATGTGTACAATGTTTTGCTTTACTGGGGAGGATAGTCACTATTATTATCCGACTTCCAAGTAAAGATGCATTTGTTTAATGCAATTTAGGTTAAGCATTCAAAGTGAGGAATTACATCGTAACCAATAACTTGGAAGTTTGAACTCAACAAATGAGTTGCCATGCCAAATCCCATTGCTCCGAGTCCAATAAAACCAACTCGTCTCCCATTCTTTGAACTAGCAATAAATTGAGTTGCTAGATGTTCAGGGCTATATGCATCTGCATTTGCAGCATCTGTAATATTCACCCCATAAACTTTCTCCCAAATCTGTCAAGAAAATTATGAGAGATGAAAGGGCAATAAGAAAAAAAACACTGCATGTTTATAATATGAAAATAAATAGAATACAACAAAAACTTCTCCTGATTCATTAAAATCACTCAAACAGGTCTCCATGAAACTAACCTTAATTAGTGCTACACCTTCATCATCCTCACAAACATGAGATACCCCTGAAAAAAGAATTTTGCTAAAGTGTATGAGCAGATAACAGGTAGCTTTCAAAAACTAGACAGTTACAAAGTGAATAACTGTTGCTTAATTTATTAAAAAAATTTACCAAGAATAAGTTGTTGATGAGTAGTAGCCAAAAGTGGAAGTGGAAAAGTTAGTAACTTGGCCATATCCAAAACGATTTCCTTGAATGCATTGAATTCAACAGCCATCAAGAAATGTTTGAAAAAAACAACTGGAACAACAATAATAATAAACAGTGCCCACGACCAGATAGAATGTCATACTTAAAATATAGAGCCACAATAATACAATATTGGCGCCCTTTTACACCCAAAAGAAAAGTGTAACTTAATAGATAATAGAACTGTTAATACTGAATTTTATACATACATACATACTTGCATGTGTGTGCGTGTGTGTTTCGATCAAAAAGACATTAAATTCCATACTAATAAATCAATGGACAGTTTCTTTTAAACTTTCCTCCCTAAAGGCTACTTGGTAAAGATTGGAAGTCCACAAATGAAGTTTTCACAACAAAATTACATGAGATTATTGAGATATTTTTGTCGTTAAAAATATTATAGCTAACAACAATAACATATTTTTATTTTAACATCACCATTGGACTGTCCACTTAGTGGGAAAATGTTAGGTTTGTTGTTGTGGTATCACCATTAGACTGGCCAGAACATAGGGCAAATATATGAATATTATTCTTGCTTCTCATGTCTATAGATCTTACCAGTTTCTTAACCAAAGTGTTCAGAATGTTATGCTTGACCTCGCCCTTCAACAATTGGGGAACAATATTCTTGAATACCCTACAGGATAAATGAAATTATTCCCTTGTCCCCAAATTGAGATAGAGATATATATATATATATATATATATATATAGAGAGAGAGAGAGAGAGAGAGAGAGCTTAATTCAATGAGCAAAAATGTACATGAACTGTAAATATCACATCTGGATCTTAACATTAGAAGGTGCAAAAGCAAGAATTTCAGGGTTCACAGGTCACAAGAGATTAACACCAACCGTAAGTTTGACCTTTAAAAAAATTAAAATAAAAAATAAAAAGATCAATCAGATAGAAATAAGGAATACAAAGAAAAAGGAAGACAACAAGTCCTTAACTTATATATTATCCAGATGTAACTTAATGAGCGTATAGCAATTGAATTTTTTTCATGTTCCTAATAACCTTATTAAGCTTTTATAACCTGTGAAGCCAAATGCACATAGTATTCTGTGTAAAACTTAGTCTCTTAGTCTCACATACTATTGATCATGTTATACATACTCCAACCTTGTAGGGTTTAAACTTCTCTGGAGGCAAAAATAGATTTCCACCATATAGATGTTGATAAAAGAAAAGAATATTTGTTTCTTTTTTTATGAAAAACAAGGTTCACTAAGAGGATGTTGAAAAGAGGCTGGCTAACACTTCTTATAGAAAATAAAGAGATATGAGTACACTACAAAACGTATGTATGCAAGGGTTTTAAGTGTAGAGTTGGCTGATTTATATTAAACAAACACACACCATGAACTTCCAGCAGCATTGGAAATAATATCATAGATTATCCATGGATGAATTCCTGCTTTGGTACCAAGACAGAGAGCCTCCACAGAAGCATTTAGATGAATGCCCTCAAGCAGCTCAGCAACTGTTTTAACTTTACTGCAATGAAAAGGACAGGAAATTTTTTTTACTTTAACACAATGCAACAGCCTGTAATGGTAAATTTTTTTTGTTCTGATAGGTTATTTAAAGTAACTTTGCATTATTTCCTAAATTAATTATCTGGCATGTAGTTTACCACTTCTTGGAATAAACTTGCAAGGCTATGTCAAATAGAATGGAGCATTTAAGGATTTCAAACAAATGGTAAATTTAAGTTTGACCACAGCAAGAAGAAAGCAAACCTGCCCCCACCAACTTCACCCTCAAAAGTGAAAAGCTTTTCACACATTGCTGTCAGCAGAAAGCAATAATCAAATAAAAAATAATCATCAGAACTACGCATCCTTTATATGTGTGTGTGTGTGTGTAAGTTCTTGTACAAAGAAAAATATCCAAAAAGTTTACCAGAAAGAATAGGCTGTGCTCTTGCAATGGCATATGACCTTCCGGATGAGGAAATCTGTGTAGTCCAAACATAAATAGTCAATGCAATGTATACTAGCTCATCAGAAATAAGCAAGAAGGTATAATTGTATGATATTAAGGAGTCAACTTACAATGACTTTTCCATTTAAAGCCTCAGACCTCCCATGAGAGACATACAAATCAACAATATAAGCTATCCCAAGAATTCCTACAGGACAAATAAACTAGATTTTGGGTAGTAACACTCAAACTCTATCGATAAATTCCTAAAGAGGCAAAAATATTGCAAGATAATTATTCCATAATGTAAAACAGGCAAAGAGTGCATAATGGACATAATTGAAAAATGAGAGTAAAGCTCCATGACAAAAATTCCCCCAAGAGTAAATATGAGCCTCATGCAACATTTACAGGGAATCAAGCCTCCTATAAAGCCAAAAACAGGTATCAGTTACCTGCCAGATCCTTCTCTAGATTACGAACAAATGATGGGGATATGGTTGAATGGAGAATAACAACCGTATCCTTGTTTAGACCTGCAAATCCAGAAAATGAATATTCTGTACATGAACGAAGATGCTGTGAAATATATACGGTATAAGTCAAAAAGCTCCATAGAGACCTTTCAGAGTACCCTCATTCCCAAAAATTAGATCATTAGCTTGATCCACATGAGATATTAGGACAACTACAGCTGCAACATCTGCAAGTAAAGAAGAGAAATATTTGAATTAGGGAGTATCATAAGATAACAGTGGAATTTATTTAAATTGTGCAGTCCATGAATCAGATAAAACTACTAAAACAGTTACAAGAATAACTTTTTTTGTGGAAAATAACAGTATTGAATTATTGATAATTAATCTAGACAGCACTATCAAGATAATAACTGACAGAAAAAGCAAGTTAAACGATGAAATGCTCAAGTCCAACTATTCAAAATATGGTGAAGCACACTTTTTAATACAAAACATTCACCTGAACAAATTTATTAGTTAACCATTTAGAGAGTTGACATCAGTTACAACCCCACAGAGTTCAGAGGTTTACCTTCTTTAATGCATGACAAAAAATCTAGGATGAGATACTGAGCCTGTGTACTTGAGGGCCAAATTGTTTATAAGGCTCTTGACTAAAAAGTTGTGAAACCTTAACAGGGGTAGTTGATTTTAACTAGTAAGGGGAAAAAAGGAATCTTGTCTCAACGTTTACTTGAAATTCCTTATCCAATCCTGCCTATAGATTTCAGCTTTCGGTGTTACTTATGACCATGCATAAAGCATATTCATTTTTAACATAGGAAAAATAATAGCTTAAGATTGATGACAGTAAGTATAGTGCTCATCAAAGAATGTCTATATTAAACCCATCCAGCCACAAAGATACCTAGGTAAGATCATTGACACCAAAATGATGGCCCACGAAGTATGCCGAGGGAGTCAAACAAAACTCAGCACCCATAATTCAAGTGTGTTGCATATGATTTCATTGAGATCAAGTGATGATGTCATCATATTGTCTATCATCAATGAGGCAAAAATGAAAGCATAGAAAATGAAAACCTTAAGATAGTGGTTTACTTTATCCAAAAAAGGTTGTACTTTAAGAACATATACAGAATTGAGTTGATAAGGACAGTTGCCAATACCAATAGCAAGCAGGTATATCATACAAATTCAAAGGAAAGGTTCACAATATTAATATCTCTTATCTATAATATACAAAATAATTTGTAGCTCACAAAATGATATGAAAAATGGAAGGTTACTGCCACCAGACAAAGGAAAGGTTATCAGACTATGTAAATTCATTATTATTGTTTATGAAATAGACAACCATAAAGCTCAAATGCCATTTTACCTCTCGCTGCTTCTGTAGGGCTGGAACATCTAATTCCTCCAAGCTTGAAAAGTCCATTTATTCTGGGCTCACTTATCTAGAAAGCAAAATAATTTAGTTAAGCACATTATTAGTAAACACAACGTTGCTATTGAACATTAGTTTTTAAGAATAGAAGGAATAAATACAAATAGGAGAATTATAAAGTATTCATGATCATATTGTAATGAATTTAGCAGATCATTATCTCAATCCTGAAAATTAATCCTTTTGTAGTTAGACAAACAAGTACATCTGTGTTGTCACATTCTAACATTTTTCTCATCATTAAGATACAAATATTTAATTTGTTGTGGGTCAAGAGATATAATTTAACCTCCTATTGATCATGTGTATTAAGACCATGAACACAAATTTTAGTAAAAAAAAAAAAAACATACATGAACAAGAAGGGACTTGCACAAGAAATGTTGTCTGCAATTATGTATGATTAAGTACAAGTGGCTAATAATGCGCTCTACAGCATATATGTTAGATATTAGAATTATCGTGTAGTTATTTTCACACGCATCATCTGAGCCTTGTTTACGAGCGTGTATACTTAAATGGAACACAACTTATATCTTAACCCAATGTCGTGTTATCCAAAGATTATTACTACCAAGACCGGCCCCGTTAAGGCCTCAAATAAGAGTTCTAGGATTGATATCAAGCAACGGAAAATAAATTAATTAAAAAAAAAACTAGGATTGATTTTCAATGCGGAAGAAAAATATTAGTGCTGCCAAACCCATAACCTTGGACTATATATTTGATGTATGCAATGCAACTTTGCGAATGCCGATATTTTTTTTTAATTTCCATTTAAGGGTATAATGTTTAATAAATATTAAAATGATATAATTGTACTATAAGTAATTACAGTAGTCTGTGAACTATTGAGTTAAATTTCTAAATTTTTAAGCCGAAAGTTTTTAAGCCATATATAGTAGTCAGCGTAGATCAGTGGCTAAAATTGCGTAATTTTATCTCAGACTTTTTTTTTTTTTCGTAAAAGGATATATAATAAGCAATTGCTAGTATAAGTGCATGTCCTCGAATTTTTTGAGAAGTTAAACATAGAACACAATGTCCCTTCTGTGAGATGAAGATCGGACTTGTATACAAAATAAATAATTGGATTATAATTCATAGATATATAAGAATTATTTTTTTCAAATTTTTTTTATTTATATTTACACGTCATTTATCTTTTTAAAATTTAAGACCCGTTTGATTGATAAAAATGAGAGAAAGAAATCAGAATCCATCAAATATTATAAAAAGAGTATTATCTTTTAAAAATAATAAAAAATAAAAAATAAATAAAATGTGATTAAAAAAGATTAAAGTGTATTTCTAAAATACTCTTTTTATTTATATTTTATTTATTATTAATAAATAAAATAAAATAAATAATATTTAAATTATTTTTAAATATTTTTAATAAAAATTTTATATTAATAATTATTTATTTTATTTTTTATTTATAATATTTTTAAATCAAAATAATTTTATTTAATAATTTTACTTTTTAAAAAAATTATTTTTTTATTATTTAAATCATACTGAAAGTATAAAAATAATAAAAATTTGATTTTTTTATATCATATTAAATATAATTTTAATAACAATATTTTATTTTAATTTTAATTTTTATTCTCATTCATTCATTTGAAAATTCCTTCCTACTGTTTAGAAGAGTGAATTTCCGATTGGCTACCGAAAAAGCACCTTTGAAATGATTATCCTTTAAATAAGACCACGGCTTTTTTTCTTTTTTCCTTTGGTTGAACAAAATCTCAGCATTTTAGGTAACTAACTAGAAATAAACCATTTTAACAAAATAATAAAAATAAGATGGGACCTATATGATCCCGTGTCAGCGCTGAGACGTTCCAAGAATCCGAAACACTCAGCATTCTTTACACGTGCCTATTTTTTTCTTCGTAAAAAGAAAACAAAAAATCTTCAGTAAAAACAGAGGAAGACCTTGAAAGTACGATGAAATTCAAGGCCTGCAATTCTTTCTGCTTTGTACTTTTCAGTAAATATAAAGGAGAAAGTTCTGATCGGGTAAGGAAATCCTTAGAAAGAGGAAGAAGAGAGGAAGAACCTCGAAAGCTTGAACATTATAGCCATGGCGGACCAGCGACGATGCCATCTCCAAGCTAAATTCATCCAAGCCAACGAATCCGACGAGTTTCTTAGACGCCATTGCAGGAACCTAGAAGCTCCGATTTGCCTGGCCTTTGGTATTCAAATCTGAAAAGTGCCGGAAGATAATTTCAGGACTGAACGAGGCCACCCGTTAAATATATAGGCAAAAATGGAAAGTTAGAAATTAAATAAAAGGAAACGAAAAGGAAAGGGTGGGTACTGGGATGGGGTTAACGAATGAAAGAGCGGGGCAACAAATAAATGTTGTCGATGGGTTGCCATGTGAGTCAGTTTCACGTTGTCGATAATGTCCAAATCATGCTGACTCATTCATTTCCTGCGTCCACGTTTCAATTACGCAAATCTTTCTAGGAGCAACTCCAATGCGATTCTTAATCCCCGGGTTGCTTACGGCGGAATCAAGATGTTGAAAATTTTAAGCATCGTTGTTTTTTGTTTTTTTTGTTTTTGTTTTGGACTTGGGCCGAAGCCCAAAGTATCGTTTAAGCGATGGTAATTAAATAAAAATTTATTTTTTATTATATATTTTTAATTATTATTATTAAAAATATTATTTAAAATAAATTTATATTATTTTTTAAAAATTTTATTTATGTATTTATTATTTTAAAATTTATATTAAAAAATTTTGTTTTATTTAAAAATTTATATTAAAATATTATTATTAAAAATATTATTTAAATTTTTTTTATGTATTTATTATTTTAAAATTAAAATAAAAATAAATATAAAAATATAAAATAATTTATATGATTTATTTAATAAATTTTATAGAATTATATTATAAAAATAAATAATTATTTAAAATAAAATAATAATAATACGATAATATAAAATTTACTTAAATAATTTTAATGAATTGTACTGTTAAAATGGCTTAATCATTTTTTTCATCATTCAAGAACAATAAATTTTAAAAAAAAATTCATCTTTTATTTGTACTTTTTTTTCTAATAAGATATTCTCAAAACCCAAAAAAAAAAAAAATCCAAACTAATGCTATTTGATTTAACGCTTTATTACCTTTCAAGTAATTTCTTATTAACTAAAATGTTTAGATACATGTTTTGACGTAACTATCCTAATTTTTATAATATTACACGACCGCGGAAGATTTTTTTTTTTAACTAAAAGATTCCTGTTAGTTGTACTTTTTTTTCTTTATAATAATTTTGTAATAAAAAATAATAATTGTAGAGAAAAGTAAATACATGCACAAACCAGATCACAAACTATCTAACTTATATAATGGAAACAAAAATAGGAATGAATATAGACTTAACTCCACCTGTTCATTTTTCGATAAAGAATTAATTTAGGTCGTGTTTGAATTATGGCCTTTGAAATTTTTTTATTTAGATAATCGTAATATTTATAAAATTTTCTATTAACTTATTTGTTGATTTTTTAATTTAAACCTTACAAAAATTAATAAATTCAAATCTTACAACAATTTTATCTTTCACAAAATATGTTCTCTATATATATATATATATATATATATATATATATATATATATATATATATAATTACTACAAAGTGAATTATACACATACACATGGAAAGTCTTTAAATTTTATGATTAAAGACATAAATAATTATTTGATGTCGGAACCTGTAAACACGTAACAAATTCAAGAATCAAGCACTGCACATCCAAGAAATCGAACATTGAGGGATACATAATTTAGTTCTCACCACCTGCAACTTAAAACTAACTATCATCTGAATCAAAATAAATAAACGAAGTTAATTACCTACAAAGCAAATTATACCACCAACCAATTATTTTAATTATAATTTGTTGATAATATTTTATCAATGTAGTTATTCTTCACTACTAACAAAATAATTAATGGTGGCTGCCAATCACTACTAACAATAAATTGCCAATAACTATAGTGGACCATGGTGTTGGTATTAGTATTAGTCTGTGAGTCGCCACTTATAAAGGGAAGTGCAACCTACATTCCCCTCATTGATTTGCATTGATTTCTCTTTCATTTTTCAAATATGGGTCAAGCTTTGCAGTATAATGGAGTTCTACCTTATGAAAGCATAATATAGGGAATAAATGAGATTCATGTGCGTAAAAGAATATAATAAAGAGGATCAGCGACTTAAAATATTTAAGAGAAAACAAATTGAATGCTTAATTAAGAAGAGATAAAAATTTCAAAAAATATATATCTCGAAAGAAAAAGAATAAATAGGTAAATATAGTTACACAAATAACAACACCTCCACTTAAAACCCTATAACTATTATGTTTTAAAAATAAATGCAAAGCGGTTAAATTTTAAAATTTAAACTTCAATTTTTATTTAACTTATGTAGTTTAATTAATTAACTACGTGAGTTAATTAATTAAATTATTTAAATATTTTTTTATATTTAATATATATATGATAAAAAATTAACTGATTATAAAATAAATTACAAATTAAAATTTTTATTTGACGAATTTAAAAATAATTTAACATATTACAGATTATTTACATTTTTATCGAGATTCAATTTATTCACAATTTAATGCTAATTCAAAACTAGTCAATTAATTAATTATATAGTTTGACTTATTATTAATTAATGTTAATTCATAAAATTAATTAAATTATTTTAACACCTTATTCCTTTGCAATATTTAAAATCTAGGTAACTTCAGCGAGAAAAGTACACAGGGAAGAAAAACTTAAATGTCCTACATCTATGAAATTTACAGAAATTGCACCTCTTGCACCGTACCCTTTATTTGCCATCTGGATGTTAAAAAAAATATTACATTTGGGTTTTCAAAAAATATCACTAATGTTATCTTAATAGAATATGTGTTATTTAGTTTTAATTTCTTTTATGTAAATTTAATTTAATTTTTTTGGTGAATCCCTAAATTCAAAAAATTAAATACTCAATTATACATTATATATTTGGAAAAATCCATTTGGTTCTTAAAAAGTGTCCAATTTTGCTGCTTTACGCTAATAGTGGCATTATTTAATAATATTATTGAATGGCCGATTAAAAAAAAAAATAAGAAAAGACGGTTGGTTGAGCCAAATGATTATTGAGAAGTGGAAATATATACGCATTGTTTTTAGAAATTAATCATATTATCGTGATTATAATATTTTTAGAAATTACAACGTATGGATTGCTTTTATTTGCTAAAAGCCTGGATTGGTTTCTTATTACCTTGTTCTAGATTTTCATATATGTATCTTTTTATCAAAACTTGTGTTATAAATTTGGAGCAGGAAAAGTGACTAATGGAGAAAAGGAAGGGAGTTTTTTTTTTTTTTTTTTGCTCGCTAGTGTTTGGGGTTAATTTATAAATTTAGTAAAATATAAATATAAAAAATAATATATATATATATATATATATATATATATATATATATATATATATATATATATATATATATATATATATATATATATATATATTATTAATATAATTTTGACTCCTTTAAATTTTTTTCTATTTGAAATATTCCTTTGATTTCTTTTGGTTTGATAATTTATAGATACTTTTAACATACAACCACGAAAAAAAAATTTGTAAATATTAATTTTATTTTATATATATAATAATATAATATAATACTCTTAAATATAAGACAATAGTCTCTTTTTAAAATAAAAAAAAAAGTAGATAATAGTATTTCAAAGATCATATATTGTAAATTTGTAATATGAGATTATTACACTGCACCAATGGCCCGTGATAAAGATTACGGTTAGCAATTTTCATTCACTTCGCTTGTCTATAGAGTAAAGTTAGGTAAAACATGATGAGTTTTGTTTAAATTCAGTTTTGACGAGGCACATAGTCCTTACTTTGAACCTACCATCTGTTATTTACATATATATTAAAAAAAAATTGTCATAATCTTATACTATATATTTTTTAAAATTAAAACACATAATTAGATTTACAATTTTACTAAACTTCACCATAATCTTCATTACATACATCTTCGTAAATAGTTGAAAAGTATGATTATTTCGCACTTTGATTTAAAAAGTGTGAAACACTTACATCTATCATCACTTTATTGTAATATATTTAAAATTTATCATTATACACGAAATTTAAAATATAATTCAAATAGAAAAATAATTTAATAAATATATATCACTCAAAATATAAGTTATTACTTAATTAACTTAAGATAGGATGTTATTAATTAAAAAATTTATTTAATTAAGAAATAATTGAAAGGGGCATATGCAAATCTATCTTATCTTATAACTTATTATGCTCAACTAACTTTAGATAAAAATTTAATAGAATTAATAATAATACTATACTTATAAATTTATTAGAATTAATAATAGAATTTCACTCACAATAAAAAAAAATTCGTTTAAAGTGCATAATATATTGAAATTTATAAAACGGAACGAATATAAATACATTAGAATAAAAAATTATTAACATGGGATAAAAAGGTATCAGTAAAGAAAATGTTTGAAAATTCTTAATTTGTGGTTCAATATTTGATGAATATTTATTATGTTTGCATAGCAACCATGTTGTTATGAACATTTTTTAAAATTATTTGATGGATATCTTGAACTATTTTAGAAAAATCTATAAGTTTTTTTATTGTTAAATTTTATTAATTAAGTTTTATGAATATTTATTGATAAATAAAATATTTATTACCATTTTTATTTTTATTATGTTTATATATATAAGTTTGCAAATAATGTTTAAAAAACATCACTTGGTGTACTACTGGTTTGATTCTCTGCATGAAGTGGTAGGGGACAGTAAAAAACCTGCGGATTCAGGGAGGGAGGAGACACGATGAAAAGACCCACTGAGAAATGAGGCAGGGATGGGATAAAAAACTTCAAAACAAAACTGAAACGAAGCATGAAAAAACTAATAACGACATACCTCAACAAGCCCAATGCGTGGGAGTAGGAAAAGCAGAAGTCATGGAGAACTAATTTAATTTCTTCTTCTAGCTCGGTCTATCGTTCCTAACGGGCATAGGATAAACAGGACTCGCTAGATTCCTATAATTCGCAATATGTATTTTCATTTTTATATATTTAATAAATAAATTAAAACTAGTTTATATTTTATTTTGTTATTAATTTATCACCACATCCATATTTTTAAATCTATTTGTAATATTCTTTTAAAACAATTACATATTATATATTATTTAATTATATACATATGATATATGTTAACACTATATATAATTTATTCATAGATTAATAGTAAAATAAATAATAAATTTAATAAAATAATTATTTTAATTTATTTATTAAAATTAAAAAAATTAAATTTATATTATAAATTATAAAAAAAAAATACGTATTCTTAAAATTAGAAGACGAAAAGTGTAATTAAGTGAAGTATATTCTTAAATTAAAAGTTCAATATATATGTAAATTGGACAGAGAGTCACTGCTACTGGTGCACGGCGGTCAAAGAAGAGAACACAGTGAGTGCAGTGCACCGATGCGTTCAGTCGCTAGAAGGGTAGACGATGCAGCTTATTCCACTTGGGCCGATTGTCTTCTTCCTTCACCGTGTTAGGGTTTGGGGAGTGGCAGTTTGCCTTCATTTCTTCACACTCACAGTTCACACGCCTAAATGATGCGATTCTTCCATTGACACTCCATTGTTTCGACCGATATTTAAATCCATACGGCGACGAAATAGAACTTCGCTACTCCTCCATAGTTTCGTTTGGGTAACTCGCAAATTATCGACCGTGTCGTGCGGTAAGGTACGACATTTTTTTCATTTTATGTATTAATTGTAATGTGTTTGTTGTTTAAATCACGATTGTGCGTATTTGGGTAAAACCACCTATTTTTCCTTTTGAACTTTGTTCATGATATAGTGTTAAATTTTGATTATAGGTCCGTGTAAGTAATGGCTTAGCGTCTCCAGGAATCCAATAAAAGGTTTTTTTTTTTTTTTGAAAATAGAAGGTTATATTAGTTGCACAGAAAAATTAAAGAATAGAGGAGAAAGGAAAAGAAAATTTTGGTCTAGAAGAGACGTTGAGTGGAATTAGTGACTTCTGACATCTGAAGTTTGTTGGCACTTTTGATTCCATTTCTTTTTTAAAATGTTACTGAACTATTTTGACATGCAATAAGAATGTCAAAGAAAAGTTATGAGGGAAATGCATAGACTGCCATATTATAAAAATAAAGGACTTCCAGAAACAATGAGTTGGTTTTTTATATTTTATTGAAATAATTGTGAAATAAGCTGTTTTATAACTCCAATATCCAACGTATTAGTGATTAAACATGTTTGATGCCTTTAAAATGTGAACTCAGGGTTGTAAAATTGCTAACTCGAAATTCTAAATATTTATTCTTCCCATCATATAGGAGGAATCTATATTATTATCACTAAAAAGCCTGATTAATCAATTACCAAAAAAAAAAATGGCAGATTTATCATCTCTGTTGCTGGTTCAGTTATCTTTTTCCTTCCCTTGCACTGTTACTGCATGTTTTCAGGGATACATTTTCTCTCTGTGTTGTCAATTATGCATTTTTTTAATAGCGATCTAATTCTGATTTAGTTGTTGATTGATCATCTTGTTGGTGATATAAAATATAATAAAAAAATATGTTTCTATATTTCTTAGACTTGAATAAATTTATCTTTTTAAATTGAAAACCCCTTTCAAGCATTTTCTATGTTTGTTTTTTGACATGAATATTTTGACTGCTTTTTTGTTATTGTTTTTTGGAAGAGAGGGTGAGTGATGTTGGTAGGGTTGCTCTCAAAAAATAATTCCTATTTGAGAGGCTTTGCTATGTAAATGTTTTCTCTCTGAGGGGCAGGGTCCTTGGTTGTTAAAATAGCGCTAAAAACTTCTAGATGTGGAAAATGCTAGGAGGACACTACCATAAAGCACATTTGGGTAAAAGCAGGTTGATTTGTGCTTTGAAGTGTGAAAACCTCCCTTTTCACCCACACTTTTATGCTTTTATTCTATTTAATTTTTTTTGGGATCATTTTGTGTGTGGTTGCATGTGTTTTTCCTTGGGTCCTGTGTTTGAGATCATAAAAGCTAGATCAGATTGATGTTAAACACTATTTAATTGTGAAAACAAAAGAGCAAAATGATGATGAAGGGGAAGACAGTGCTGATCATGTTGCTTCTAACAAACTAGTGAGGTTCATACACTTAATTAGGAAGTAATGATAATAAACTAAAAGAAGAACAATGCGAGTGATAATGAGAATTTATTTTAGCCTTATTTATGCATGATTTTTGGTTGATCTAGTGTGCCTGTCATGTTAGAATTTTCAAATTTCAATATTTTGAATTGCACCTTGTAGGCTTGTTGCTATTTTATCTCCATGTTAGTGAAAACTTGTTTTCTTCGGTTTTTAAGCTGTTTTAAGTTTCCTGAATTGGTTGTCTTTAACTGTAGTGCTTAAATTACAATCAGGACATTTTTCGTATACTTTTTGTGCGTGTTTTCTGAAGGATATTTTATGTTGAATGTAAAATCTTATACTTACTGCACTTTGATTTCATTCTTTGCTGGGCCTCTCAGGAAATTTAAGTTAAATCTCTTTTTTTTAGTTAGTCTTTCTTGTTGCTTATTTAGTTCTTATGGAAATAGAGATCTCAGATTTTTCTTAGTATAAAATATGAATACATTGATATTAAATAATAAGAATGCAAGTTTTTCCCACGATCTCCTAGATTGGGATATCCTTTTATAGCTTTGCCAGGATGCTAAAGAACATGCTAAGCAATCTCCTTTTTAGTTTTTAATTTCACTCACATACACACAAGGAGGGAGGGGGACTCGCTGGTGGATAAATGCAGTAAATATTATCTATATGAACTGTTGTTTAATGTGGGATAAAAGGGACAAGATTATGTTGTTTTTTCTATATGAGTCAGAACTTTTCAAGCACGGCCAAACATGACAGTAGGAAATTTTTGTTATAACAGATTATAGGTTAGAACAATCATTTAATTTACGTAAATAAACATGTGGTTGACTTGCATTTAGATTCTCATTATAGCAGAGTTGTTTTGAGGATAAACAACCTTTGTCTTTTATACAATTATGCAATTGATCTATATGAATGTTCTTTCATATTTTTTTTTTCTTAGTAGAGCAACTGTGGTTTTCATATTTCTGTGCACTGATTTGCGTGCTGATAGCTGTCTTAGTTGATTGATGGAGAGTTCTGATGAGGAAAAAGATGCAGTCGCTGGGAATCATGTTATACCCATGGAACTAAGTCGATTAGCATCTAATGGTGCAAAATTCGTAGATGAAGTACTTAATGGTCATAATGAACATTGTCTGGAAAATTTTCGCATGGATAAGCATATTTTTTACAAGTTGTGTGATATTTTGCAAGCCAAGGGCTTATTACGTCACACAAATCGAATCAAAATTGAGGAGCAACTCGCCATATTTATGTTCATAATTGGTCACAATCTGAGGACTCGGGCTGTTCAAGAGTTATTCCGTTATTCTGGAGAAACTATCAGTCGTCACTTCAACAATGTTTTGAATGCAATAATGTCGATTTCACTGGATTTCTTTCAGCCTCCAGGCTCTGGTGTTCCTTCAGAAATTTTTGAAGATCCTAGGTTCTATCCATATTTTAAGGTAGATTTCTATAACTGAATTGACATTGCTTGGTGATGATTCTATCAAACTTTTTGAATTTTTTTTAATAGGACTGTGTGGGAGCAGTTGATGGTGTACACATACCAGTGATGGTTGGTGTAGATGAGCAAGGACCTTTCCGGAATAAGAATGGTTTACTTTCACAGAATGTTCTGGCAGCATGCTCGTTTGACCTCAAGTTCCATTATGTTTTGGCTGGCTGGGAAGGATCTGCTTCTGATTTACAGGTTTTTAATTCAGCAATCACCAGGCGGAATAGGATACAGGTTCCTGAAGGTAAATTGTCTTTAAAACACAGTCATGGTTTATGCAGTGACGCTGATCAAATGACATATTGGAATTCTAAGTGGAAGTGGTTTTATTTATATGATTTCTATATGCATAGTATTTTTTACTTCACAGATTAGATTAAAAAAACAAAGCTCATTATGATACAGGTAAGTACTACCTTGTAGACAACAAGTATGCAAACTTGCCAGGTTTTATTGCTCCATATTCTAGTACTCCCTACCACTCCAAAGAATTTCCCAGCGGTTACCACCCACAGGATGAAAGAGAACTGTTCAATTTACGGCATTCATTATTACGAAATGCCACTGATCGTACTTTTGGGGTTTTAAAGGCACGATTTCCGATATTGATGGCTGCTCCTCCATACCCATTACAAACGCAAGTGAAGTTGGTAGTGGCAGCATGTGCATTACACAATTACATCCGCATGGAGAAACCAGATGATTGGCTTTTCAAAATGTATGAAGAGGACATGTCATTTCAAATGGAAGAATCACTCCCCCCATTAGAGGTGGAACAGCCTAAGTCAAATGTTGAGACGCGGTCATTGGATGTTACCTTTGATGCTGAACAACGTGACCTTGCCGCACAGATTAGGGACTCTATTGCAACTGAAATGTGGAATGATTTTATCCATGTTATGTCTCCTATGTAGATTTTATTACTTAGGGTCATATGCTTAGGCTAGCTTTGAAGTTTTCTTAGGGTCGACAGGATATAAAGGGATTTTGATTTCGACTTTCATAGTGTACATTGGGATTATTTTGTTCATACGATAGAAATATCATTAAATCAAAAATTTCCTTATATAGCTTTACCTGTCATCCGAAAAAAAAAAGGGTTATGCCAATCAATGTAAGAGGCAAAAGAATGAGTTTTCCCATTCTTGCTCAAGGAAGATAACTTGAAGGATGAAAATCTGTGCCTTATTGTTTATTGCTCACAGGAAGAGTCAGGCAATTCACGGAATAAATCAAATGATTCAGGGACTACGTGAGTGCTTAGTTTCCAAAGGCTGCAAGATTGCACTGTAACTTCTGAAGTGATGGACTAAAGAAAGAAAATTTGACAGTTTATAAAAATTACTATGCCAAATAAATTATAAATATACCGAGTTCTCACAAAAAAAAAAAAGTCTTGCATTTTCTTACATATTCAAAACAGTAAACAGGTCTTAAAGCTTCTTGGAAGGAGTCTTTTTTGGCAGGTGGGAGAGCATCATTTGAGTTATTAGGGTGAAGTATCCCAGTATCTCTAAAACTGATGTACTGCACGTCTGAAGCTAACGTTAATGGGACCATTATACGGTATATATTGATATAGAACACTTGAGGAAGGAACATCAGTTTCAAAAGTAGAAGGTACATGGGCATCTTAATTCCAATGGCGTGTCAAAAACAGGGGACAACTGACTTCGCTTGCAAGTTAAATCATGTTTATCCACTAGGTCATGCTGTTGTGGACTTTTGGTCCTTAGGCTTCATTCCTCAACCTTTTCACAACATATTCTTCAATCTTCCCTCTGTGTGTGTGTGTGTGTTTTTTTTTTAATATTTTGAATGAATTTTTGGTTGTAATCCGTGAACATCTAAACAGTCTCAAAGAAAGATTTTTTTTTCAAAAAGAAAATAAACTCCAGTCGTTTAATTGACGGAAACTGTTTTTTTTTTTTTTTTCTTTTAGAAAAAGAGTAGACTTTTCATTCGATATGAATGAGTGCTCTGCGCTTGAAACTTTTCACATGAATTCACGTCACCCCAGTGAACTGTAAAGTTAAACATAACCTCATAACCCACAGGCCCCACAAATATAGCTAAAAGTAAGAGGAACCAAGTGAGTGCAGTGCTATTTTCTTTTATTTTAAATATAAATTGCAGCTTTTAGGTTATAATCATGCAGATTTTGAACTTATTAACTATTGATTAGATTGAAATTATTATTTTATTTTTTTAAAAAAATATTTTGATGTATACCACGACTTTTGTTTAAGTAAAAAAAAAATCTTCACCTAATTTTTTTTCATTCGAAGAAACTAATTTAATAATAAATTTGTGATAAGGTCATTATCAAGAGCTCACACTAAAAATAAAAATCTTATCATCAAATTAATAATACACTACTCAATTTACAAATATAGATGTTAACTTATTAAATACTAATATATAAATATGATTATTTGACAGTAGAATTTTTGTTTTCTTATTATATAAGAGGTTCGTGATAAGAGGAAGCAAAAATAAATAAATAAAGAGTAAGATCAAATCTAAACACATTAAATTAATTCTAATTCTAATTCCAAATATAAAAATCGGTGATATGTAATCTTTATTGTATTAAAAAAAAATTACATTTTCTTTGTTGAAAAAATCATTGATGGAGTAATTGCTCTCATCATCCCATTTGGTTGGGCCGTACGCGCAACAAGTTTATGTTCAATTTTCAGTTATCACACTACATCTACATCATGGGATAGCTCAAATGTAGCTATCTTTGGCTTAAATTAAAGATTTGAAGCCATCATTTTGTCATTTTTGCTTAAATTCTCACACGCTTAGCTTTCTTACAAGCATCTTGAACTTGTTCCTCCCTACACATAATCAAAAGCATATTTTAAACTCTTTCAATTACTTTATTTGGTAATTTAACAGATCCAATTAAATCAAATTCTTTTTGTTTTTGTTTTTTTTTTTTAAAAAACAAACAAATTAAAGGTGAACGAGGTTGCATCCCAAAGCATCAACAAACTCTATGGCCAAGACCATCAACAAACTCGCTTGAATGAGCATCATTTTCCTTCCTATCACACGACTATCAATACTGCATTCAACTATTCTGACCCAAAAAATGTAGAAAAGAAAAATCTGTTCTGAAAAGAAGAAAAAGCAACACAATCCAGTAACTGAGGCATCCTGTTTATGCAATTTTTTTTACTTATTCCCTCTTCTTTAACCAAATTTAACGCAGAAGAATCTAAAAAGTTGGGTGGAAGGGGGAGGGGGAAATTACTGAGGAATGAGGAAAGAATCACTAATAAATTGGGTTCGTAATGACCCTTGTTATGTTTTTTTTTTTTTTTAAACTAGGAAAATCACGTAAGAGGGTTGATATATAAATGTGATATTGTATTTTTTTTTTAAACAAAAATTTAGGTGAGTTGAATCTTAATAATTCACTAAAGTCAGGTTATACCTCTCGACTCAATGGACGTTTACAAAAATATTTATAGATCGTCTATCAATAAAGTCTTTACATCAATAACAAAATTTAATTTGTGTTTTTATAAAATATAAATTGTAATCTTATTAACTGAACCAGCCTTGATTGATATTGTATTTATTATTAAATACAAACATATTTAATGTTGTTATTTTTATATTATTTTTTTAAATTTTAAAAAATTTAATAATAAACTCAACGAATTTTAATATTTATTATTTATAAATGTTCTTATGAACTTTTATATAAATATTGAAAAAAATATATAATTTTAAAAATTGTAATAGAGAGTATGTCTAATTACATTTTTGGTTATCGTTCCTTTTACCTAATTCACTTTCCTTTTTTTTTTTTTAAATGGCTTTGGGTTTTTTTTTTCGACATCATTTTACCCAGCTGGGTAGCATGATGACTGATTTCAAACACAATCCTCTTTTATCCCTCCATCTCTTCGTCTCTCCAGTCTTAGTCACAAACTATAACAAAGTGCATAAATCACGAAACTCATTTTAACCATTGGTTTTCAAAACTCCATACCCAAGAGATTTGCTCTCTTACTACTACACTGCAGATACACACAAAAATGCTAGATCCGGCTAGTGAATTGGTGCCGCCACCATCTTCCCCCACCATCTCTTCTGTTTCCTCCTCTGATCTTGACACTGAGGTATCGTATCTCAATCACCTTCATCAACCCCCCTTCCTCCTTTCTCAATTTCTATATTTTTTTTTTCTGGGCTCTTTTTTTTTTTTTTCCTTCGTGAATTGATTTGATCTTCTTTTGGGTGTTGTTGATAGTCCACGGGATCATTCTTCCATGATAGAAGCACTACGTTGGGTACTTTGATGGGGGTGAGCTTCCCAGCCATTACTTTCCGAGCCCCGTCTCAGCACCGAGACCCACATTCCACCACCGCCGCCGCCACCGCCTCCACCCTTGTCGGATCGAGTAGGGGTACCAAGCCCAAGAAGAAGAAAAAGGTGACCATGGTGGCGGTGGACGCGGCGGCTGTCGTGGCAGAGCGTCGAAGGAGGTGGTGGAGCTTGTGCAGGGACGGCGACGCTAGGCCGGCTTCGCTGGGTGAGTTCCTTGAGGTGGAACGGAAGTTCGGTGACGGTGCTTTTTACGGTACTGCGGCGGAGCTGGAAGGAATGGTAATGGGTCAGCAGAGGAACAATGGCCGAATGTTATTTGCGAACGGTAGAGTTCTTCCGCCGGCCGAAGTCGACGACGGAGCATCGACGGCGGGGAGCCTTTGCAATAGATTTCCCGTTTCACTTACCGGGATCTGTAGCGGCGGTGCATGATAGGATAGAGTTCTGAATTTTGAATTAATAAATAAAAAAATAAAAGAAAAATGGGTCGCTTCTTTTTCTGGGGGCTGTTTGGTTGTTGACTAATTAGTGGTTTAAGATTTTTTTTTTTTTTTTTTTATCCATCCAATCCCTGTGGTTCTCAAGCAAAAAGCATGGTTTGGCTTTTTGAGCTTTCACTTTCTCCTTTTCCTTTTTGATATACAGTGGTCCATATTATAATCGTATTCTGCTATTTACAAATTGGTTAACGCCATTAATCGTGCTTCACTTTAGGCACAAATCAATTAGTTAAGATAAATGATTTAAAAACTGCTTTTGGTTGTTGAATCAAATCCAAGTCCAGTTAAGTCTGAAATTAAAATCTTGTCGTCTTTACCCTTGGACAAATGTGTGTCCCTACTTTAGTTTAAAGTAGGGATAAATTTAACAAACAGAAAAAAGGGATTGAAAAATTGGTAGGACTAGGAACATTATCTTTTCTTTCTCATCGAAATATGAAAATTTCAAAATTTAGTAAAGGACAAAAAAGTTGTTTTCAAAACGTAATATTTTTCATCTTATTTGATTTCTTTCTTAGTTATGTAGGTTTAAATTTTCAACTTCATGCTCTACTTTTCCTTATCTCATCTTTATTTTGAATACTCAGATAAGGTATGGGGCTTTTTCCTTCATTCCTCCTCCTCCTCCTCCTTTTTAAGTTTTTTTTCTCTTTACTTTTCTCTTCATCAAATTTGGGAAAATTTTGAATTGTCAAAACTTTCTATACCTATAGCATTAAAATTCATTTTCTATTATAAATTCTGCTCCTCTTCTGGTCTTATCTTCTATGATGCCAAACGGGGGGGAAAAAAGTTGCAACTTTGCAATGTAAGTTATAATTGATTATTTCAAAGCAATAGAAGAAATCAAATGATTAACGACATTGTTATTTTATTTGTATGCCGCATTTATGTCCTACTAACACCTTAAATTAGTATGCAATTTATCTTAAAAATCCAGTGCTACATCAGTTTATGACTCCAAAAATGACAAAAATTTTGAAATATCTCCACAGAAACTCTAAATACTCTCCCCCCTTCCAATTCTTAAAATAATGGGAAAATTAGCACACACAAAATTAAAAAAAAAAATTCAAGTTGCATCATAATTAAATAAAAATCCTTCTCCAATCTGGCCATACTATATGCTGTAGCCATTGAGCACAATCCCAAAATTATTCAGTTACTTGCTGGTTTCCTCTCCATCTCTTACAATAACCCAATTATTCTGCAAAAAACCTGAACTTCAGGTTGCTCTGTTTCTGATCTTGTGAAAGCATTGCCCAGAGTCATTGAATCTGTTTCAATAAGCGGATAATGATAGTATAGTTGCAGCGCATATTGCAGTCCTACTCTTTAATGCTCAAAACACTGATATTGCAGTAGCCATTAGTTGTATCTCCATTTAATAACAACCTTGCTAGAAGATGCGTGGTTAATCTTTGTAGGAGTCCTCCCTTCTAATACATTCTCTCTGTTAATACTTGGTAGCAATTTTGCTGTAAAAAAATTGTGGAGATGCAAGAAGATAATACAGTGGGGTTTCCCAGAAATCAGAAGATGAAACTTTGCTGCTTTCCTGAAGGAAAACTTAATTAATCAACAATCTGTGGAGGCTGTAGAAGAGCAGGATTTGCATATATGGTATAAATCTAGCGTAGCCATTAGTTGTATCTCCATTTAATATCAACTTTGCTAGAAGATGCCTGATTAATCTTTCAAGGAGTCCTCCCTTCTAATACATTCTCTCAGTTCATACTCGGTAGATGCAAAAAGCAAATGCTACAATTATTACCATCCAGTGGGGTTTCCCAGAAATCAGAAGATGGAACTTTGCTGCTTTCCTGAGGGAAAACTCTTAATTAATCCACAATCTGTGGAGGGCGTAGAATAGCAGGATTTGCAGTAAAAGTATTTTATGGTACAAATCTAACGTAATCTTACAAAAAAAATCCAAAAATATCTACCAAATACAAGTAAAAGAAAAAATAAGAAAAACATAAAGTTTATGTTCATTAAGGCCTTCATGAATCATGAAGTTTCATCAATTGTCTCCAGTGCCGGTCTCCAAGATCTCTGCTTTGAGTACCTTTCAACCGGCTCTGGCTCACAAACCAACTGATTATTATGACCTTCCAATCTCTTTGCCTCCGAAGGAAACATACAAACCGGAAAAATCTTAGCCAAATTTTTAAGGCTTCCATGCTTCAATGCCCTGGAAGCCTTATAATTAAGAGAGCTTATTTCTTCATGGGTTAGCACAGAGTACAGAAGCTCCATTGGTAGAAGAAAGTAAAACTTGCGCCGTTCAAGCTCTTCATCAGCTAAGAGCCCTTGAATCCTGTGTCCTACTTTGAGAAAGCTAGAGTCACAAACAAACTGTCCTGGATATTCTAGCATTAGCTCTGCAACTTTCACCGGCCTTGCGTAGGCCTCTAATCTTCCATCTAAGAATAGGATCTTAGTTGCCCCATTGGCCATCAAGGAAGGGGTGCAAGAAGCAGCATTACCCATTTCTGAGACACACACAAACGGGTTTGAAAAATGGGTATATGGGATTGGAAGTTGGAAAGGAGGAGGTTGATGAAGCTTCTTGGAATGTGACTATTTATTCAGGCAAGCAACCTGTCAGTTGAGAAAGAAAGAAATGTTTCTCGTCCTTTTCTGGTATTGGTCCATCGTTGGGTAATCTTCTGTCGGCATATCTTTTTGGTATACTTCTAATTTATTAACGTTGAAGTTTGTTATTCTCCAAGTGACATATTTTTACACCAAAATTTCCATTCTGGCACCAGCATTGTCTTGTACAGCTATGTAACAGGACTCTAGAGAGGACAAAGGGAGTGTCAGGGTAGCTTCGGTAGCATATAATTTATGCATTTTTTTTTGGGTAAAAAATATAGTAATAAAAATAAATTATTTCAATACTATTAATCAAGGTAAGAATCACAAACATAGGCTTAACTCTAAGCATTATCTTTTTAAAATAAACTACTTAACTAACTTTTGAGCACTTATAATTTCTCTTTAAGAGAATTAACTGCCAAATGAAATTAATGGTTGAATAAGGAATTCAAATATTGTACATAAAAAAATGAAAAGTGTTAATCAAAATATTTTCAATGCAGCACCTTTATCACTTTAGGGATCAGTTTCTATTTCCCAACTTGGAAAAAGCCACAAATGAAAAAAAAAATGCAAAAATTAGGCCAAGCTGTCAAAATTTGGCCTATTTTGACTTGAATTGCTTGCAGAACCAGTGCACATGATTTTAAAATTTGGTTAATTTTGTTTCCCTAGTATCTTCTAGTTAATAATAATAAGATATGAGAGTAGTTTATTGTTACTTTATTAGGGTGCACATGGAGAGGGATGGAGAAAAGGGTACCAAATATAAGTAATCTCACTTAAGGACACCACCAAACTCATGATTAGATATGGCAACAAGCAATTTCTGTGATTTGCAAGGGATTCACCTAATAAGCTAATACCTTCCAACATACGCTCATGAGCTTTGTTCTTGGAAGATATGAAAGGGCCATCTTCATTTGATGGCAAATGTCAAATCTTTGCTTGGTGTCTAGTCGCTATCCACTGCTAGCTTGCAATATATTCCCCATGAACTCATTTTATATTAAGTGCATGAACAAGTTTTCTAGCTGCAGCTCTAGGGTTTCCCAGTTGGCATGTACTCTCCTAATATTTGCCACATTATTGATGGAGGAAGTGGCTTTTTGACAAACAGCTTCTGCTTAGTTTGTCAGATTTTTTTAGGTAATAATTTTAGAAAAATCAATCTCTTTGGCGTTTTGTAAGATATATTTTATTTTATTTTTTAAAAAAGAGAGGGATAGAGAGATAAAACTACATTTATAAAATTGCCTTAAAGTTGATTTTTGCTGGAAGTTCATTGTTGGTGCCTTGTATCCTATCCAAGAGTTAGAACTTAAAATAACTTATCGGCGTTTTAATTGTTTTACACACACAAAAAAACGAAAAGATTCCATTCTAGGAGATTTTTTTTAATATAAACTTAATTTACAAAAAATATATGAATTAAATTAATTATAAAGAGATGTACAAGTGAGAGATAAATTTTACTAAAAAATGCTTTATATGGTTACATGTCTTTTTTAAAAAAAATTTTATTATTAACTTAGTCCTAATCTATTTAAGGATTTTCATAATTCCAGTAGGTGGTTTTTGGATATTGATATTCATTGGATGGTAGAAGGTTAAAAGTCCTAAGGTACAGAAAACAGATTGAAACCGGTTGGTGGAACAGAGAGAGAGAGAGAAAATAACATATGCTTGGTTGCTTAATTAACAAAGGAAGAATCTTAATTCTAAAGTAGGACAACTTATTAATGATTAACGAGGGTTTCGTTTTGGAATGATTGGTTGTTACAGATGTCGAAGGGGATTGGATTGATTTGGTGGGTTTAGTATGTTCATGTCGTGATAGAAAGAATAACGAATGATAAGCTAGCAGAGGTATAATTGTTGCTGAGATGGTTGACATAAACATCAACCAGAAACACAGTTTCACATACTGATAAATTTGTTGCTGCTTGCTTGCCTAACTCCTTTTTCTACAAGACATTTGTCCATGATTCCTATAAAACATGTATAATTAGATGCAAACCCACCAGCTTGCCGGAATCGATTACAACATGACCTTGGAAAATCATTTTGAGGACGTGCCAGTGGTGCTGTTATCGCTATATGTCGCAAATTTTAAGCATGCTGATGGATATTTTAGGCAAAAATAATTCAGGCAATGAAACATGTCCCACAAATTAATATTTCAAATAGAACTAAGTGTTTGATTGGCTTGATTGTATTTTATGATACCTTAAATATTCTCTTTTCAATGTAAAATTTTTATTCTACATTATTGTTCCATCATATGCTAGAAATTTTTCAATTTTTTCATTGGCACCTAATGAGTTTTTAACTATTAATAAATAAAACAACAAAAAGTCTAAAAAATTAAAATTACTTCTGGTCGTCTGGGAGAAAAGTGGGACCCAACTGAGCTTGGTCTGACACGTTGCCTAGAGAGGAAGCGGGATTAACGGAACCTCATCTACAATGCGTTAATGGTCTCCACTCATTGCCGCAGCTTCATCTACTCGCTCCACCAGGTAATACTTCTGCTAATGCTTGTCCGTATGATTTCCCAGATTTCAGTTCATGCTTAATTACGTAATCATGGGATTCTTTTTTTTCATTTTGTATTTGTCCAATTTGCGAGAAATTCTTCAGGGATGGCCTCTATTTCACATGGCAATGCAAGTTGCCGCATTTTGTTAGAAAAAGGTGCGATTCCCTATGTGGGTATTTCTGCTTTGCCCTTCTTGCAACCGGGAGGAACAGCTTGTAGAGGTTTCAGAAGAGGTCAGTTACCGAACTATTTCTGGTCTAATATTTGTAGGGTTTATACAGTTGGAAAAATTGTTGGGATACAATTTTATTGATAAATTGATTTTGTAACGGAGTTAGAATTGGATACAGCAAGCTGCATCAGCATCAGTAAATAACATATTATGTTTGGTGTAACTCTTCCCCATGATGATGGTGAAACTCTTGTCCTGTTTGGTTCTTATAAAATATCGGCCTTTACATTTAGATTATTTGACAATAGTAATTGCTTTTCTGAAAATTCTTGCAGAGGACTAAAAAAAAACTGCATTTTACTGGCTGGCAGTTGCGAAAGACATTAAATAAATTGTTATTTAATATATCTTTAAAAATGCTTCTTGAGTATAATCTAATTTTGATTAATATCTGTATAAACTGTATTTCTTCTAGTTTTGATTAATTCCTCACAAGATGGCCTGAATATACGTTTGAAGCCATTGACTGTCACCTACAGAGGTAACATTTTGTATAATCTGTACCATCAGTAAAAATGGTACAGCAGTAACATTTTGGAATTTGGAACCTTTGTCCCGTTCGCTGTCACCTTTGTACCACTAACTTGATTGCTTAATTTTGAAATAATCCACAAGCAATCATGCTTAATTTGGTTGTTAGTTGGCCTGAACTACTGCAGCATTTTGTCAATTGAGTTGAAAATTGACAATCTGTTTACCGTTAATATCTATTCTACATTCTCTGATTATGAATATGAGCAACACGATTTCTTCATTGATTATGGTTCATTATATTGTAGCCCTTTCTTCCATATCTCTGATTGTGCCCCTTTTTCCGCTGGATTTTTCAGGAACAATAATTTCTCAATGCTTATATGGAAAGAAGAGTTTTGCTTTACAAGAAAAGAGATTTGGTAGAAAATTTTCAAAGAATGAGGGCTTCTCTGCCCCCAGAAGTGGTAGTTCTTCAAACTCTAGTGGCAGTGAGGATGTCCCATCTAATCAGTCAAAGGCATGTATCCAAAGCTACTTATGCAATGGTTTTGTCATACTGTTCTTCTGCGGCATTTGAATGAACATAGCCACTAGCTTATGATGTCAATTTTTTCAGTTGTATGAACGTGAGCCTAACTATTCTCTTTGGAGGCTTCTTCTTGGCTCTACTTATATATATAACAGAATTTGATCTAATAGATGGTCTTCCTTATTTGTTTGATGTGTTATGCTGGGGTGGTCCGTCGCAATTGCCACCGGTAACGTGGTAATGGTATTGACTATTGAGTTCTTTGATTGTTGAAAGAGGATCTATAGTCGGAGAATGGAATGATCACTAACTGTCCTCAATTGGTTTATAGAAGAAAGTTGTTATTTTAATCCTATGATACTTCAACTGAAATTATCTGGTCACTTTATCAGCCTTGCCATTATATAATTAGTATATTATGGAAAGAGGCCAACTGTACTTACATCTTTTATTACAGAAGACACCATTTGGGTATACGAGAAAGGATGTTCTATTAATTGGACTTGGAGTTACTGTCCTCGGTATTGGCTTAAAAAGTGGATTAGAGGTACCATGCTTTCTGCTCTAATGCAACCTTTTCAGTATATTTCTCATCTTGGTTTCTTTCGTTTTTTTCTTCGACCCCATATCATTTTCTGATATATGAATGAGACAGTAATAGATGGCCATAGACAAATAAATCAGATACCCTATGAAAAAAAATATAGTTGCAGACGTCCCTTATTTTATTGTTTCTATCCATGATGTCATGGATACCATATAGGTACTCTTGCGTTGAGATTAATCTTGAAAATATTCTTGGGATATTTTTTACAGTATGCAGGAGTCGATCCACTACAAGCAGGGAATGTGGTTCAGTTGGTACTGGTCTTGGGCCTCACAATTGGATGGATCTCAACGTATATCTTTAGAGTTTCAAACAAGGAGATGACATATGCTCAACAATTACGAGACTATGAAAGCAAAGTGATGGAGGTAAAATAATATGATGAAGGTTTTTTTTTTCCTTTCGTTATAGCATAGTAAAATAAATTTCTGATTTGCCACAAGAACCGCCAGTGCATATCTGGTATTCATTTGTCTAATTTGCTACCTTCTAAATTCTCATGTTTCCTTGTACATTGTTTAAAGGCATTATATTGCACAATCTAGTTCTATGATGTGCTAGTTAAATTTTTTTTTAAAAAAAGAAAAGAATTATAACGAAATTCATTGTCCTTAAATTGTTGCAATAGAAAAGATGTATTATGTGTATTCTTATAATAAGTTTTTTATGGTGCTGCTAAATAAACTGGCTATAACCAACCTGCCGTGTAATTAAATTACTCACAGTGATATGAGGTGGCTAAATAAAAGGCAAATAAGCTGTAAATCAGAAATTTTTTTCCATCCATATAACTGAAGATTGAATCTCATGGATTCATGTTTGCATGCTCATATTTTTTTCTTAATATGGCATGCCATAGAATAATGTTGCCCCTTCTGGATCTGCAGAAACGGTTAGAGGGCCTAACAGAAGCAGAGCTAGAAGCACTGCTTGAACAAGTTGAGGAAGAGAAGAGACGCTTAGCTAGTGGTGAGCAGGTGAATTGAAGTAGCTAATTTGTATATATAAACTGAAGTTTTACAAAGCAAATGGAGCAGAAATTTTAAGCTATATAGATTATAGACAACCTAGTTCAGAGAGATTCGGATATGCCTGCTTCAACTGCTCACAGGCACAGAAAAGGATCAACTTCAAAATTCATTTTGATAGTGCTCATGAAAATTTCCAAATGTAAGAAATTCTGTAAGTTAGGATGATAATGCTTTAGAAATAATACTTGTTAGAAGTCAGAACTCAGAAGAAGTCTTTTGAAGTGAGCAGATATTGTAAGCTCTTTGTGACATTTGCAATGGAATTGATTTATAATTAATTATCATACCCAGTCACATGGTTAACCAGGGAAAGGCAAGTGGGAACAATCATAGAATTGAAATTATTGTTTGCCGAAGTAAAGTTAATATTTGATGTTTCTTTAATGATTGCATTTGAGAAAATGACTGCTAGCCATTCACTAATTGATACGACAGTTGCATGGGCTAAAATTGTTGCTAATATGATAGAATAATTCACTTTCAGCGTATATTCATTCATATGTCCCTTTTCGGCTCATGCTTCCTATCCTTTTCCTATTCATATAAGGTCCGAAGATCTGAGCCAACAAAAAAGCATCCCAATCTATCTAGCGAGAGTTATCATAAATGAACAGAAAGAGAATCTGAATAATGAATATGATTGAAATTAAGTTCCCACTAAGTGGTTGATGCAACATGTCCTCACAAGCCAGAAAAAGTTGGAAGTTGGATCTACTCATTTGCAATTTAAAAGAAAGAGAAAGAGAACAATATAGGAAGGTGCAATTTTTTTTGGTTGGAAACAATTTCAATTGCTATTAGCCAAAAGTGTTATTTGGGAAACAAGGTTTAAGCAAAAAAAGCAGGACAGGGTGGCGGTTATTGGTTGTGGTCGCATCCTTGCAGCAGCAATGGCACATGAATTGGTCGCCGCCCAAAGTAATAGAGCCGGTATGAATAATGTGCCTGTACTGTTCAATCTGACATTACTATTTATAAAATACTTGAAACATTACTATATATATATTAACGATGGTATCATGGTAGGAAGTTGTTAAACTATATCTCATCAAGTCCTGTTATAAAATTCAAGGGGTTTGTAAGGAGAAAATAGAATTAAAACAAAAAAAAAAGTTAAGTAGGCTTTCAATATTTATGATGTTTAAAGCAAAAAACAAGAGTAGATGGTGGCTATTATTAACCCATAAAAGAAAAGGAGTGTTTATTTAGAGGGTATATCTCTCTCTCTTGCATTGATAGAGATCATAAATTTTATTTATCAAATTCAATGAAGTTCACGAGAAGTTAATAACAGCCATAATTTTAAATAGTAAAATTATGAAGTTAGACAATCCAATACTTAACTAACACTTGGCAGTTAAAAAGATGGTTGATTGGAAGTGGTGAAATGTTATTAAGAAATAAGAAAATGAACATCTTAGTTGCGTGGTGGCGGGAAGAAAGGGCATGGGTCCCAACTTGGAATGCATGCTGGCCACGTGTCCTTTCTTCATATGCTTCCGTCACACTCCCCCTTCTCTCTCTCTCTCTCTCTCACACCCAAACCCAATCATTTCAAGACATTTAAACTCCTAATTGTATGTTTCCTCATTAATCATATTCTCTCTCGTCTCTTCTCGCCCTCAGAGTCAGCCGTACCCATGGCCGTTTCTCCTTCGCCCGTCCCTCCCAAACCCCCTTTCTCTCTCTCTCCATTCTCACTGTGAAATTCTATATCCGTCAGAATTCTCTCTGTGAATCTCTTCGTATATTCTTCTGCATCTCTCTCTTGTCAATGTTTCCGTTTGCATAAGCTTTCCATGGAGTTGGCGGGTCCCGCCTTCTCTCTTAAAACCCTGATTCGACCTTGAAGCCAAAAGGGATCGCCTTTGTCTATATCAAAATGGCGATTGTGACCGGAGATCGGTACCTGGAGAAGTTGGTGAAGTTCGTGGACGAACAAGCTGGTCCTCTGATTGAAGGAGCTCTGGTATTGAAGCTCAACCCTGCCGGTCTTCACTACGTCCAATCCAGGCTGGAGGCCTTGCACGAGCTTGAGAGCCTTCTTGCTGGAGCACCCGTTGACTATTTGCGAGCTTATGTCTCTGACCTCGGTGATCACCGCGCCCTTGAGCAGCTCCGTAGGATTCTGCGCCTTCTCACGTCGCTGAAGGTCGTTTCTGTCTTGCCACCGCCTGCCAGGGATCCCACACCCTTGTCTTTCTTGCCTTTTGGACGGTTGAAGGTTTTGGAGCTCAGGGGATGTGACTTGTCCACTTCGGCCGCTAGAGGGTTGCTCGAGTTGAGGCATACTTTGGAGAGGATCATTTGTCATAATTCAACGGTTAGTTTTGCTAATTCCTCTTTTAGTAAATTTTTTAAGTTGTTGAGTGCTATAAGAAACCGTTTGATTGCTAAGAGGTTTAGTTAAAATTTTGTTCAGAATACTCAGGGTATTAGGCTTCATGTTGAAACCAAAACAAAAGTTGTGATTTCTCGTATTGGAGAGATTCTAGCGGAGATATAGTGTATACTCAGTTTGAAAAATATCCGTTCCGACCCATTTTTTGTTTTTGTTTTTAAGGATTATACATCATGTCTACCTAAGAATTTTCTCTTGTATAGGCGATTAGGGAAAGTTTCCTTTCTTTCTCTATCTGAGGGACAGTGTTAATCAATGAACTTATTCATGTGTTTCCTCTGAAAATTTTGGGGAGCATAAACTATTGTCCTGATTATTTTCTCAAACAAATAAGTAATGCTTCTGCAATAGTAAGTTCAAACTTCTATTATTTTTTGTAATTTTTTTCCCATAGTGAATTGAATGTAGGAGTTTTGTATATTTTAGGATGCTCTGCGGCATGTATTTGCAAGCAGGATAGCTGAAATAAAGAATTCTCCACAATGGAATCGGTTGACGTTTGTCTCTTGTGCATGTAATGATTTGGTTCTCATGGACGAGTCTTTGCAGCTTCTTCCTGCAGTTGAAACACTTGACCTTAGTAGGAACAAGTTTGCTAAGGTAGATAATCTTCATAAGTGTACAAAATTGAAGCACTTGGACCTTGGTTTCAATCACCTGAGAACAATTGTGCCATTCAATGAGGTATTTGGTGAAAATATTTATTATCTGGACGATTGCATTGAGAGTTCTATGCATGGTAGCTGTGGAAGACAGTCTGGTGCTTGTTGCATTACATGTTCATATCTTGTCTACTTATAGTTGTGAAAGGGAATGGTCTAATCTTTCAGTATAATGAAAAACCTATGGGTCTTTTATTTTTTATTTTCCATTTTGGTTTTTGTTTAGGTCAGCCTGAATATGTCCTAGCATGAGCAAGATCTATGTGAAAACTTAAATTCTGGTGAACTCAGACTCTAGACAATGCTCAGACAGCATTGATGGAATATTTGTTGATTATATTCATGCAGATTTAGTATTGATGGAATATTTGTTGATATTTGGTATTGAAAGTTGAATGACTATTTCTTCAGCACTATTGTTCTTGTAACTGGTTACACAACCTCATTGAGAACTTGTCAGGTTATAAATGTGTTGATTGTGCTAGGGAGTTACTCAGAATATTTTAGAATGTAGAGAATAGTTTGTGGGACAAATTTGTTAATCTTTCCTTTTAATGTGTATCCTTGATTTAGGAATTAGTTCTGGACCCATATACCAGTTTTGTTGGA
Source organism: Gleditsia sinensis (assembly GCA_037074535.1). Lineage (NCBI taxonomy): Eukaryota > Viridiplantae > Streptophyta > Magnoliopsida > Fabales > Fabaceae > Gleditsia > Gleditsia sinensis. The sequence goes on along the minus strand of CM073474.1, from coordinate 31,770,461 downwards.
CCATGCAGGTTTCCTGTCATATTGTTAAACTAGTTTTGCGGAACAATGCTCTAACTACTTTGCGTGGGATTGAGAATTTGAAGTCACTTGAAGGACTTGATGTTTCCTACAATATTATTTTCAATTTTTCAGAGCTACAGTTCCTTGCAGGCCTTCCCTTTCTTCAAAGCCTGTGGTTGGAAGGAAACCCTTTGTGCTGTGCTCGATGGTATAGAGCACAAGTATTCAGCTTCTTCACCTACCCTGAAAAAGTAAGTTATGATGTGTGTTTTTACTCTGTGTGTGTGTAGTAAGTAAGCACACATCTGAGAGTGTGTTTGTCTGTGTGTCTTCTTGTTTGTCTATTTGTGAGTGTTCTGTATATTTATTTTAGATTTCAATTTATCTCATGGTTTCTTTTTTAGATATCATTAATTTCTGATGTTTGAAGCATTTCTGTACTTAAGTATATTCCCCTACTAATTTTATTCTTGCTAAATTTACATTTGCTCTTCTTCTTTGTTCTGATTAGTTGAAGTTAGATGATAAGGAAATTAGCACCAGGGATTTTTGGAAGAGACAAATAATAATTGCCAGCAAGCATAAGAGACCATCCAGCTTTGGGGTTTATTTACCAGCAAAAGATGAGGCTGTAGAGGAAGGGATCTTAAATAGAAGGGTAGGTAAATAGTGTACTTGTATAAATGAAACTTGTTAAATTAAATTTTAGTTGCATGTTAGTTTTGTCGTTTAATGCTCTCATTTCTGGAAAGGGATTGAAAGGCGAATTTCATGGGATTTGTACCTGTCATATACTTTGAAAAAGAAACACCATAAATTTTGACCTATATGGACATTTCATGTTACCTTTTCTTTATTTTTTATTTTTTAAAGCAGAGAAAGGTTTCTCGTCTTGCCTCTATTGAGAATGAAGAAGAGATCACCAGCATATGTTCTGACCTTGAGTCCGTGTCATGTGGGAACGATATTCAAAATATAGAGGATTGTGATTTATCTGACAATGAAGCTGAAATAGTTGATTTGACAAATAGGGTTGAGCATATGAAGAAAGAGCGTTCTACTCTTTGGTTGCGAGAATTTAAAGAATGGATGGATATTGCTTCTGGTAAATTTGTGGAAAGCAGCGAAGAAGGCAGAACTACATTGCATCCTCACAAAAAAAATTATGTAAAAAACGGGCCAAGCCAGGGGCAATCGGTTGAATTCACAAGATATGCCTCAGATTCTGTTCTAGCCTCTGGAGATGAAAGTAGTTTGAATATTTTAGAGTCTGATAGTTCTTTTGTAGATAAATCTTATTCATTCAAAGGGATTAGTAATGTGTTCTCACAATCTATAAGTTCCCATTCTGCTACCATACAAGAAGAGCGTAGAATGGCCGAAAATGTTGACACATCACCATTGACCACAATTGATGATATATCTGGATCTCACTCATCATCTGTGTACCCCTCATCTCCTCCTCATTTTCAAGAAGACCTTCTTCAACGTCGGCAAAACTTGGTGGAGGAAATTTTGCAGCTATCTGCAGATTCCTTTTCGGTGGCATCTTCTGATAGTAACACAAGCTGTAGTGATGTTGACTACTGCGGATATGAGCCATCAGTGCCTGAAGTTGATAATTTCCTTAATAAAGATTATGTAAATGGGGTTGTTGATGGGCATATATCTCTAAATCTACCGAAGGACAAATTTAACAATCAAACTCATGTAAGAGAGAAGAGCATTTATTCAACTGATTTATCTGCTGACCAAACTTCTAAACAATGTTCCAATGATTTTGCTGCTAGTGCTGACAACAGTGAGATTACTTATTCTGTTAACCAAGATGCTGATCAGTTAGAGAATAGAAAAAGCAAAAAGAAAGCCAAGAAAAGATTTATTTCAGTCTTAGAAGAGAGTTCAGACAGCAATGCACGTAATCATGAAAGTGAAATTAAACAAGAGCAAAGTAAGCAAATTTCTCATTCAAGTGATTTTGAAATTGTGGGTGAGAGTCAAATGTCTGCAAATTGCCTGAGAAAACTGGAGGTTGATGATGCATCTGACTTGTCAGTGGCTGATTACTGTACCCAAGAGAACATTGATTTAATTGTTAGCTATTTCAATACAAATATTGCCAATTCAGAAGCTCATGAAATCTGTAGTCATTGCATGCGCTGTAATTGTGTCCTTCAGAGGGAGTCCACCTACAAGGAAAGGTAACTAATTTCTTAAGAAGTCAAGTGAGTGTGATGGAAAGAGTTATATAGATTATATCTTTTATCTAAAGCTGTCAAGATGGTGCCTGTTTGCTCTGGGTAATACATGATTATATCTTTTATTATTTTAGAGAATATAAATGAGTGTTGTGCCCAAAATGATATATTTATTTTTTGCATTATTTTTTATTTATATTTCCAGAATATTTTTTGCCCCTTCCCTAGTATCCCCCCTATGAAAGATAGGATAGTTTCCAAAATGAAATTTTTCTGAGAAATGATTTTGTCCAGTAAACTTTCTGGTCCATGCTTGTTGCACAGATTGTTTATACTTCGTAAAACTTTTTAGCACTATTTCCTGCCATAGCATATTTAATGTTCCTTTTGTTCTCGTGCAGAGAAGTTGCAGTGTTTCTTAGCAGCCATAAGAAGCTCTACTTGCTACTAATCAACGCTGCTGCTGATGAGTCAGGTTAGGCTATGGGCCTTTCTTTTTCAGCTTGAGGAACTTCGTTATTTTTTTAATGCGTTCATCTGAGTTCTTATCATCATTCTAATTTCTTTAGAAACCTTTAAAACTTTTATGGATTCTTATGGAAGAGATTTACGTGAGGCAGTGGAGAGTTGATTGGGGTTAAACATAAAGGCCTGAGTTTCACTTCCATCTATGCTGACAATTCACAAAAATAGAACAATCAATGTTTAATCCATATATCACATGCTTGAACAGTTAAATGCCATATTTTTAATCCTTCCCTATGACTTCAGGAAAACTGATCTTGAAAGGTATCATCGTTGATTGTTGCTTTTCTAGCTGTTAAAAGCTTTTTTTAATGATGCCATCCAGGAAGTCTTTTGAGTTTATTAAGTTGCCACAAGGCAGAAGAAGTTTGTGAGGTGCTTGTTGGAATGGGACTTCAGGTTGTAAGGTTGGTGACTTCGTGTACTTACAGGAACTAAAGAAGTGGTAACTTTCTAAATGTATTTTTCTGGTTTGCCAGGGTGAATTTTGAAAGTGGTGAAATATACCTTTTTATAACAAGGAGCATAGAGAAATCAAGAGAGTTACTGTGGACCTTGCAAGTTTCTGATTCATGTGGAGCAAATGATAGATGTTCAGTAAGAAGGTGATATACTTAAGGCTTTATGCTCTTAAATGCAAAATCTGGGTGACTATGTTTGCCTATGCTTTTATCCAAATAAATAAATAAGAACGATGTCTATATTCAAATGTGTATTGAACAAATTTGGCTTTCATGTTAATAGCTGTGCTGTAGTTTCTTTTGTTTTGAAATTTTTTTTCCTGCTATGATAGACTGGGGTTTTGGAAATATAAATGGCAGTTTGGAGCAGGTTCAGGTTGAGTTGTTTGAGAACCAAATATGTGGTGGTTCAAATGTGAGCATTTATCAGTATGCAATGGTGCTCATCTGTCGTAACAACAGCAGTGGTATGCTTCTCATTTCTTGTATTTTCATGTTATAGTTTGTTTCTTTATATGGGTATTGATACTGAGCATGTTGATCATTGATCTTATCTTGTTTATTTTAATCCCAAACCCTTTACGAGATTAACTTATTTAAAACTCTAAAAAGTGATGCTAAGAGAATTTATTAAAACTAATTATGAAACACCATTTTTCAAAGAGATTACCTTGTTAGAGGCTAGGTGCAATGCTTCACTCTTGTTATTAACACGCATAACTTTGAGTGTTAATATGCTTGTGTGAATCCACTTTAGGGTCAGTGCGCATGTATGGTGAACTGAGGTTTTCTGCAAGTTTTATTAAGTACTTCCTCTTGAAGGTATCGGAGACTATTTTGGGTTTTAGTGGTACTAGGATTGAAAATATATATTTGTACATATGTCTTCATCTTCATCTTCAATTAGAAAAATACAGTGCCTTATAGCATTTTTGTTAGTAGTTATTAGTTTACCAACATAAAGGTGACCTCATCTTAAACTTACAGAGGAATCATGGCTTTCGAGATCACTGTTTGTGATTGGAGGGCATGTGATTTTATGCATTGAAGATATTGCGCAGCTCTGCTCATTGTCATCAGATGTGTCTCCATCTCCTTTTTTCAGAATTGATTCATGTTGCTCCATTACTGACATTTGTGAAGCGGTAAGCTGTTCCTTACCAGTATTGGCTACTTTTGTAAGTGCATTGATTTGCTGTTAGAGCAGGGGCAAGTGTCACCATCCTACTTTTTGCTTTCCCTTGTTCTGTAGACAAGCTGAAAAATGGGTTGCGTGGCACATGGTAAGTTTAATTTTAACCATTCTTGAGGTATACAAAGTTGCACCGATAAAAAACTTATGGTAAGTTAAAGTGGCATTTGTAGACTTTAGATGTGAAGATGGGTGTTAAATTCGCTATGATCTCTAGTGGGTTTTGAATTCTTGATGTCACCCCTATCCCCATCATAAGGAATACCTGATGATATCTTGGGGCATATTCTTGGAGGAGAAAACAAGTATGAATGAAGTGATAAACACCCTTTTTTTAAGAAAAAAATTCTTACTTCTGTCACCTCTACTTAGTATGATGTGTGGAACATTGGCTGTCGTTTCGTATTTTTCTGAGAATTCATTCTTTCCATGGCTTAATGTTTAATGTCAACTCCCTCCAGGTCATTGAGGTTGGAGACCGCTTCTGTGTGACTTTAATTCTGGAACGTCTAATGACAGAATTCCACGCCTCTACCCAACCTAACCTTAAAGTTGTAAATAATGGAAACACAGTTAAAGGACCTATTAAATTGAAGCTTCAGTGGTTCTCCAGAGATAATCTGTTGAAGTTTGTGTCATTGCTGAAGGCAATCCATGGAGAAACGATGGTCTCCGCTTTGGTCGTAAGATGTATCTCATAAAGCGTTTTTGCTCTTTGTTGCATCATATTCATTTCATTCTTTTGATTTCAGTTTTCATATTCTTCTCTTAAATTTTTTTAGTAGTTTGGTTGCTTGCCTGGTGTGTTGAGTTGATCACAGCTTCCTTTCCTTTTATTCTTTAATTACTATCCGCGCAGTTGGCATTCTTTTTCAATGTACAGAGTCGTACAGTACTACTACAAATGACTCACCCATTTTTCTTGCTCACTCCTTCCCCTGGTGGAAAAATTTACGGAGATAAAAAAATCGCAATGTACAGTTTTAACTTTTGCTGTTACGTCAGTTAGTATTTCCCCGAAAATTATTAGGAAATATTGATTCGGAGGTATGAAATTTCATAAAACCTGCATTATTATCGAAAACTAAAAGAGTTTTAGATGAGTTAAATAAAACAGACCTCTCCTATTTTCTAGTTTGTGAAATTGTCAGACTATCTTGGAATCTTAGTAAATCTTTTTATATGAATGACTTGAACTTGTATAAAATTATGGAGAGATAATGCTCGTCATGCCCTGATGATCACACGATGAAAATAGACAAGGATTGATCTACAGCGCAAGTTTTGCTGGACATGTCTTCAAAGTTGAAACCCGAGAAAGAGGAATATCACATGATAAGGGATTTTTTTTCCCCAGGCCGCGATTGGGCAGCAGCAATTTGTTTGTTAGTCAGGGTTGGTCAAGTTTTATTATCTTGGTTTCGCCTTGTTTCTATATTGTAAGCATCGTGTTTTTCCTTGCTTCCGTGATCCGTTATCTTTGGTTCAGTATGTTTATTTTCCTGATTATTCTTCTAGAGGGAAAAAGTTTGTTTTTTTTTTCTTTATGGGGTACAAAAATAGATATATCGTCAAGTTGGCATGAACCGATAAAATTAAACACCAAGAAATCTCATGGTAAATTTGAAATTTACTACTACTAATAAACTTCTAGAACCCGTGTCTTAGATCTTGCAAAATCTTCACTTTCGCGTTTTGATAACGTAATCATAACGTTCTTGGGTGAAAATTAATCTCGAAGGAGAATGTATATTAATTTCGTGATAATTATACGAAATTCAACGAGTCCGATCAAACTGTTGCTATTCAGTTCAGTAACAGCTGCATTAAATTTCTTAGCTCAATACAAAACCGTAAGAAAGAAACGCAAGAACTCTTCACCAGACACATTATCAAATACCGGTTATAAAATCAACCCTTATTCTTTTAGGCTTACAGCACAGGGAAGTGAATGAATTCTGCAGTGGGGTGGCATGTGTATGAAATGAAACATTGCAATCTCATGCTACCCTGGAATCAATAGCTCAGCTTAAATTTAGCCTTCATTATTAACAAATTGAACTTGGTCCCGGTGAGATTGGGGCTTAATCAGCTACTAACTTAGCTTCTACCTAATCCTAATTTTATCCTCTCACAACCGGTAACAATAATTTATTTTCAAAAAGAAAATTTGCTTTCTCGCCAGAAGGCGATTAGCCATCATATGGAAAAGTAAAACATGATTTTTCAAAAATATAATCTCACACTATTATTCTATCAGTGTTTTAGGGTGGGAGCCACATTTTAAGCTGAGCAGATGTTGCTTGGATAGAAGATCTTGCTTGGAAGTAATACCTGTTCACTTGAGTTCTGACGAGAAGTGTGAAGACATTCACTCAACGGGGAAATGCTAAGACGCCGCAAAAAGGAAAAATTTCTAAGTAGAAATCAACTATATAGCAGTAATGACTTTGCTATCTCCGCTTATTTTTCTGCCTTAGTCTCTTAAAAGCCATAAATGTAACTGCTGCAGACAGAGAATACCTGCTCCAAAGACAAGCATACTTTCATTATTTCTGGATTCAGATCAAATTCAACAGCTGATAATATTAACTTACAATCTACACAACCTTGCCAAAGCATAAAATCCCTAGTGAATTCAGTTAGATACTGCTGGTGATACCTGATTTTGACTATAACTCAGTTGATTTCAATTATATACTATCATTTTGATTATCAACAAATTACTATTATACGGCCTATGATCTTGTCTGCCAAAAATATAAAAGCCAGTACCGATGAAGTGGATGGTATGATCTACGCCCTAAAGCAACCATCAGTTTAAACAAAAATGGTTAACTTTATTAACATCAGAGCAATAGACATTAATTAGGCACAGTCGAGGCATCAATATGCAACAAGAGAAAGAAATCTTGCATACCATGTCAACGTATAATTTAGGTGGTCTTGAGGCATGACCGAACTTTGAATCAAGGTATTGACATCCTTTGGGACAGGATAAGGATTACTTGGATTGACATTTTCGTTAATATCTTCAATATAGATGGTGTTCTCTGGAAGTCCACAAGCACGGGCGATGCCTGGAACATCAATGTAGAACCATTGGGAAGACCCAGGATCATTTGCTGGAACAAATATACTTGGTTTCTCACTTCCGCGAACTACTCCAACTACCTCTACAGGTGTGACAGAAGGAACATGATCCTGTATGTTGCATCAAATTAAGTTTCAATCTACAATTTTCTGCATCTAACTAGACATAGGGTGTGGGAATTTGAGACTTGAGTCATCTTATGTGACATGACTATCATATAAGGAAAGAGAAAGACATAATCACATAAAGCAAGCCATTTATAGTTAGCGATGACTTAACCTTGATGAGATCTGTTTTTTTAGACCAAAACCTCCACCAAGATTTTGTTCCACCAGCCTGCAAAGAGGAGGGAAGCGCATCTGAAGACTGTTCACCATCTTGAGAAGCTTCAACAAGCTTATCTTTCCAACTTCGGGGAACCCATCCTCTATTGACTATGACTGGAAATTTCACACTGGAAGAAAAATAAGCACTATATGAATAGAGGAAACCCAAAAAGACTATACAACCAATTCAATTAACCAGAGAAGCATGCAGCATGCCAAAAAAAATATTTATTGTTTTTTATTGAGATAAAATCACTTATAATATAGACATGTTGTCATAGAAATGATAAGGCCTAAAGCCTCACCAACTGTTGAGAATGAATCCATTACAATTCAAGCCTGAAAAAAAATTTCATACAGTGAATTCCTTGAGTTACTTTAGCATGCTAATCAATGTTGTCATGATGCTGATCAGCATATAACTCTCCTATCAGGCAATAATATGTAAAACGACCAAACCTTTAAATTTGGCAGATTATAAGTCCATAGACACACATGCAATGGAATTGGTTCCATATTGGATTAAAAAGTACAGTCATATTGTAAGTAGAAACAATTTCAATATTAATTAATCTTGTAATTTAAGCGAAAATGAATTTTCATTTCTTGATCATATGGTGCTGTAATAGAAGATAATCCAATTTATTATTCTTTTAGGAAAAAGAATTATTTGCATCATTGAGAGAAATCAGTACAGAAAACAGGATAAAGATATAGTAAACACAATTCATATGGTGCCATCAAAGTATAATTTCTGATGACTTGAATTCTTACTTTCATGGACAACACAGATGCTTTACCTGTCTGGATGGTCGGGAACTGGTATAAGGGGTGTGATAACGTAGTAGCCATTTTCAGTCACTCCTGAAATGCTTCTTGAACGTGGACCCACGTAGATTGACTTTTCCTCATCAAAAACTCCTTTACATACCACCTTCCTAAATTCTAGAGAATCCAATTCTTCACTTGATGGAGATGCACTATTGAATTTTAAAGGCTCCATCTGCAATCTCTTCTCTCGGTATTCCAACATTTTTATCTATTGACATTCAATTATGGAAGGCAGTTTCAATGTACTAATCTGCATACCCAATACTAAGACATGGAACGTAGAATCCCATAACTCCATAAAAGTAAACTTCAACTCAATAAGTTTCAACATATATTACAATAAAGTGCAAGGTAAACATCTGTTATCTAAGTTATCCATTCTCCAATATGTGGTACCTATTTGTAAAGTATGATGTTTGAATGTGATACTTCACTTACAACATCCTTAAATGGATTCCTTACATCTGACATCACATCGAAAAATGCATAATCCATAACATGAGCCTCCTTTAACCAGGATAAACATGTAGGGGTGGCACAGACACATCAAAATGAACCATTTTTTTTTCAGCATAAAATAATCTTTTGGAAAGTACCTGAATGACGAGATAACAATTTATAGGACTTGAACTATAGGAAAAATAATATAATAGTAAAAATTCAGAAAATGAAGAGCAGAATCCCCCGAGAAAAATTATACATCTTAATGCATCAAACGTGAAATTATCTAGACAACTTATCTAAAAAATGTTGACTCATAACATCGGAAAGACTATTAATAATCATTGATACAAATATTCAGATACAGTAGTTAGAAGGAAGTTTTTGAATTGCTACAACTGTTAATGAGCATGGCACCGCAAATTAAATTTATCAAGTTTGTTGCTTTGTTTGAGTTGTTTAGCCGATCCTTATCCTAGAACAATGCTCAAGTCACAAGCTTATGGGCATGCATTACAAAATTTTTGCTGATTCACTTTCTGACTCTTTGTTGAAAAAGTACAACTAGAATAGTTATAAATTTAATGCCAAGGACAGACATGAGATCCCACAATTTACTTATGTGAGAATGACAAGGATTGGTTGAGTAAAATCTAAGTAAAGGTTGAAGATTTGGATGACAAAGAAGAAAATAGAAGTTAACAAGAGTCATCACCTTCTCCTGTCTTCTGAAAATCTGCCAAGTTCCAAGACCAAATGTGATTGCTCCAGGTAGGAATAGTAACCATTTTGACCATCTAGAGTCTTTTCCTTTCGCTAATAGAAGCATAAAAACGCATAACAATTTTAAATTTTTACACACTCAGCAAGCATACGGCTTCAGCATTGCAAAATACAATTTTGACCCACATATATAAATAAATAAAGAAAAACGCGAACGAGCTCACACACGTACCTGGTATTTCAGTAGTAGAAGAAGAAGGCGTTGGATGAAAATCAGATGCAGAGGAAGCGGCAGGGGCAGAGCTGAAAGAAGAGGAGGATGACGAAATCGGAAGTGCGGCTGGTGGAACCCACTTAACTGCGAGAAAATGAGAAAAGATTCCGCCGCCTCCGCGTCGGAGCTTAGCTAGCGATTTGGCAGTGGAGGCTGATACCATCTTGACTCTGACATCTGAGATAGCTTTCCTGCTGCTTTGATGCCAAAGAGGGCTTATGGTTCCGCCTCGAAGGGTTTACGGAAAAAAAACAAAATTGTGGTGCGTTTTTTTATTTTGTTTTTTGGACAGTGGTGCGTTAAGCAGCAAAGTAACTACAGTGGTGCTTTTACAGTAGTTTTTTTTTTTTTTTTAATATATTGTGGTCTAATACTTATAGTTTGGATTACGAGCCTAATCTATTAAGATGGGACTCGCTCAGGTCGGTACATGCCCAACAAGGGCTAAAATGAGGTGGCTAGGGTTTTATATTGTGACTTGTCCCAACAAAAAAAAAAAGGCCTTTATATTGTGCATCTGAGATCATTGGAAGTATCTTCTAAAATCCAACCAATAGTTTTGGCTTGGGCAATTGGCATTAGAATAGGAGGAAGACGGAGAGGATGAAGCTACAAAGCAGCAAATCCAGTTATTTAGTTCCTTTTTCTTTTCTTAGTTTATATGAATTCAAATTTATTTTTTCGTTAATATTTTGAAATCAAAGTTTTTTTTTTGGCTCATTTAACTTTGCTTCCTGATCAGTCAATCATAAGAGTATGGTCTCGAGATGATAATTGCGGAGAAGGGAAGGAAGAACTGAATAAGGCAATAAGATAGCGTTACTGATGCGCTTAGCTTCATTTGCCATTTCTCTTCTCCATACGGTTCTTGCATTCAGATGCTCTTACATTTCCTCTTTTTCTTTTTCCTTTGATGTTGACTATATTAATGTTGCATTTTCTTCGTAAGATTGAATTTACATGAACATAACATCACTTGAGTTGAATTTCAAAATATATGATTAATTAATTCAAATTTTGGGGTCGAAGTGTCTTCTAGCTTATAGAACATCAAAGAGTGGCAACTATCTATAGATATTGCTACCTAAGAAACTGGTAGAAACATGTTTTTCATATTATTTCCTTATATTAGGTAGTTCATAATCATATATGAAATCAGAGGAAACCAAGTCCCATGAAGAAGATTCAGTTGTATACAGTATCCAACCCGCTCTTGAACAGATTCTATAAGCCTATTCATGCAGAAATAAGTAGAGAAATCATCAACGCAGCGAAGGAAGCTACACCAAAATGAATGATTCCATTAGGAGTGATCAGTTTTGTTGAACCACTGGAATCAGTAGTATTGGCTGTAGGGACTGTGATAACAGTACCTGAAAGAATGGAGATGTTTAGAAAGTGTTCTCCTTTGTGGGATAAATCCTGTCATAATACATAATGAGCATAAGAAAACTGTCTTACTGTTTTTGTCTGTTGCTGCACTGGTTGGCGGGCTTGCTTCTGCAGTGGAAAGAAACACGATGAATGCTAGATAAAACCAAGCATCAACTTTCCAGAATATTGGCTGTGAGGGCTCCCCATGCTACATGTAGAGTTTTATTTACATTCTCACTTAATAAATTTCTTTTATACGGTAGAAAGATGATTATTCAATTTAGGAAAGGTTTGATATACTATTTGTCTTTTTGACCTTAAAGATGTTTATAATAACTTTAACTGTCATACTAAATATAAGAATTTCAATAACATGATATTATATCTTGGTAATTTATTTTGTGATATCTAAGACATGATGAAATCTAAGATTACAATATATGGTGGCAAATTGTTGTTATTAGGACGGTTTTATTAAGTAATTATGAAAATGTTAAATAAAAATTACGAAAACTAGAACTGGGGAAAACAAAATCAATGTAAAGTGCAGGAGGAATTACCTTTTTGGCATTTGGAGACATCAGCATCCATAGCACACGCCTTGGGAAGCTTCAAGGCATCATCCTTGGTAATGTTTAAGGACCGGAGGAGCTGAGGGTCATTAAGGAATTGGCAGAGACACTGGATATCATTGGCCATCGTCTCCTTCAAAGGCAAACAGCAAGTGCTGGGAGGAGGGTTGGAAGGATTCTTCAGGAACTGCTGGCAGGGAAGCAGTTTCTGCATGCATTTCATGGAGTCACGAAGGGAAGTCATTGATCCTTGTGTTAGGCTCTGAAGAACGTTGGTTAGATCGGGTTCGGAGGAACCCGCATATACAAATGAAGAGAAAACCAGGACCAATGCGAGCAGGGACCTGGAAGCCATGATTGTCGATGGCGGAAAAAGAGGGGAGAGTTTTGTTTTCAACTTTTCCTCTATTTCCCTACTTGCTCATTCTCAAACTCGGCTATTTGAATGAGGAAACTTCCTATTTTTAAAGGGTCCTTTCCAAGACCAAGTTGGAGACAACCAGGCCCGTTTTTCGTCACCCTTCACCCCCTTCTTTTTTTCTTTCCACCCCCCCCCCCCACCCCCAATCCCCAGTTTCGAGTGCCATAATTTGGCAATCAGTTTTATGAAATATTCCTATAGTAGATTTGAAATAATTATTAATCTAATTCAATTCAAGTTCGTGAAAATTTAAAAATGCGATTGCGTTGTAATTACAGTTATTGAGAAAAAAATGCCACAATATGAAAAAAAAAAAAATATACTGCTACCATGAATTATAATTACAGAGGTATTATTATTGCATAATCTATCGCAATCATTGTAATTACAGTTGTAAATCGCTAAACTAAACGTTGATCCTGCCTTTAAAAAGAAGGTTATTTGTCTTAAAAAGGTATGGGAAGATTACTAATCAGGTTTTAAAATGTTCGAATAGCAGAAAAAAGAAAAGAGGAAGGTATTAATAGTATACATAATTCAGTACAATCAAGTCCAGTTAGCTAGGCTGCAAAAATCTATCTTTGACCTCTAGGATTATGACGAGAAAAATATTGGAATTTTTTAAACAGCCTGAAGACAAAATGTGAAATTGATAGGAATTATATTTAAGGTCTCAGATTATGTATATAATAACCCAGGAAAGGAGATCATGCACATCGTCTTTTTATATAAGCAGGCTAATATGAGATGTGCCGCTTCTCTAACTTTCTCAGTCCAATGAACTGACTACCCTTGGTTTGGAAAAATATAAAAACCAAAGAAAATGATATGTACCAGAAATTCCATCACCATCTTCCATTCGAATGTAATGTTTAACTTTAGCTTAAAATGGCATATCCAAGAACATCTTTCACACAGACTAAAATTTTGATATGGTTTGCAAAAGCTCTACTTGGTTGCAAACTTATCCATCACAGTGTAATTTGGTAGAAAGGAGATGCCATTACCTTTTGTTCCCTCCTTGAGAAGGGTATGTTTGTATCATAATTGACAAACAAACAGCCTTTTGATCTGGACATCATCGTCATATTAGTTTCAAAATGGCTCATTCCACCAAAAGTAATTTTTATATAAAAGCGGACTGTACCATTTATTTGGAATTCGATTTCTCTAGAATATGCCCTTAAGATTGCCCACAAAAAAATAAATTAAAACTCGTTGAAAACTAATAAATTTGAAGTTCAACTCCCCAATTCGACTGCAATAAAACACAAATCTACCTACAAGTCAGTGCAAAATCATATTTTTCCATCTCCTTTGATTAGATTATTAACATATGTATTATACACTGCATCTGAATTGAGTATAAATGTTCCGTTCAATGAATTTCATAAATAATCTTGATTCAATATATTTGTATCAGACGAAAGAACTCTTTGAAGTTAGAACTAAAACTGCACCAAGTCATTCCACCACGGCCCATGGATAGAAGTTACTTGTGATTACCACTTCAACCTTGCACCATAAAATTGATACAAAAAATCAATGATGGGAACAATGATAAGTTAAGAAGTATGAATATAATGAAATACGTAAGAAATAAAAATCATGATACGATAAAATAAATTATATTTACATATAATTTAAAATATTATATTTGATATATTATCAAATACATAATAAACATGATATATTTTTATTGTTTATAAGTATTTCATAAACAAAAAAATAAATATTTAAAAATCAAAAATGAAACTTTGGTAAATCTTGAAATTCAATTAATACAAATAGTTTTAGTTCTACTAAGTATAATGCACTAAGAAAATTAAAATATAGATAGATCAAATCATCTATAAAATAATAAGTAAATATTTAAGATATATATTTCAATCAAACTCACACTCCTAATGTAATTATATGTCTTTTTTATATATAATTTAAACTATTTATTTTTTGTAAACGGGATGTAGCCAAGACATGCCAGCTCTCGTTGTTACATTTCAAGGTTTAGAAAAATTACATTTAATGGAAGTAGGATTTGTCCCTCGCGCAGAATGAAACAAAAGAACTGTCCCTCCTTCGGCACCACCAACGCAAATTAATGACATGACCCAAGGGAAACAGAAATAGACTCCATCTTGTCTGCCGGCTGATTATGTATTCTCTTTCTTTTGTCTTCCCCAATATTCACAAATCTCCACGTCTATGATTGCTTTCATTTTAACCGTCACCTTTTGTCCTCTCTTGTCCTTATTCCACAAGTTGCCTCTTCTTTTGTACTTTTCACAGCTCAACTTATAGCTCTTAAATACCCCACAGTTGCAGCAGCTGGGGAAGCCGGAAAGAGAGGCCAAAAGTGGTTGCTGAAAATAACTGCAATGGCAATGCTAGACAAGACAGGCACAAGCAAAAACTTGGAGAGTTTATTGGACATGGACAAAACAGGAACCACAAAAAATGAGCAACAACTGAGACCCCAGAAGTCCATTGCTAGTTATGGCCTAGAATTCAATAATATATCTTACCAAGTCATTAAGAAGCAGAAAAAGGACGGAGTGTGGATAAAAAAAGAAGCATATCTTCTTCATGACATCTCTGGCCAGGCAATCAGAGGTGAAATTCTGGCAATCATTGGGCCTAGTGGGGCAGGCAAATCGACCTTTCTTGATGCCTTGGCTGGCCGAATTGCTCAAGGGAGTCTGGAAGGATCAGTTAGAATTGATGGAAAGCCTGTAAAAAAAAATGAACTCCATCTGTTTGATGTTTTATGCTGGATTCAAATTAATTAGTTTTCTCTCTTCTTTTTCTTTCTTTAATCAAATAATGCTCCATGGATGCTCCAATTATGCAGGTAACTACAAGTTACATGAAGATGGTGTCATCATATGTGATGCAAGATGACCAGCTTTTCCCAATGTTGACAGTTTTAGAGACACTTATGTTTGCAGCTGAGGTTAGGCTTCCTCCTTCCATTTCCAGGGAGGAAAAGAAGAAGAGAGTTTATGAGCTCCTTGATCAACTGGGCTTGCAGGTTAGACCTCTGTCTCTCCCACTCACCTCCACACATACACACACTATGGTAGAGATTAGCGAAGTTAATGAGCTCATGAATCTTCAGAGTGCAACACATACATATATTGGTGATGAGGGGAGGAGAGGAGTGTCAGGAGGGGAACGACGAAGGGTGTCTATTGGCATAGACATCATTCATAAACCATCACTTCTGTTTCTTGACGAACCAACCTCAGGACTTGACTCTACAAGTGCTTGTAGTGTGGTGGAAAAGGTTAAAACCATAGCTCGAGGTGGTAGCATCGTCCTTATGACCATACATCAGCCTTCATTCAGAATTCAAATGCTCCTGGACCGGATCACCATCCTTGCAAGGTGCGTGTCTCAAAGCTTATGATCACCATCTAAGACTAACAAAGATTACAGAGACCAAAAAATAAAACACAGAATATATTTATACTTAACCAAAACTATTATGTTCGATAAATAAATAAAAACTACTCTGGAACTTTCAGCTTACTGTTAAGCTTTTTACGTTGAGTGGATCAAAAGTTGTAGATTTCAATAGGTTGCTTCCCTCATTCTTGTGATAAAATTAAGTAGGTTTATGTTTTGTCTACATTTGTGAAGTCCAAAAGACTTTCGTGCAAAGGTGGTGGTAGGTACATAAATAAAAGTCAATCACTTTGAGTTATAGAACTCATAATTTATCTATGCAGGACTAAAATTGAAGAATTGCTAATTAGACTTGCTAATGTAATCAAATGGTGTTACAGGGGAAGACTGATATACATGGGAAGGCCAGATGAACTTTCTGCTTACCTTTCTGGATTTGGAAGACCAGTACCGGATGGAGAAAACAGTATTGAGTATCTCCTAGATGTTATTAAAGAATATGATGAATCAACACTTGGGCTTGACCCCCTTGCTCTATACCAACGTGATGGCCAGAAGCCCGACCAAGCAGCCATGACACCCGTTCCAAAAACTCCAAGAACGCCTTATAGAAAGAACAGTACCCCTGCATCTAAAGACATGATTAGCCTAAGCAGCCAAGGGTTTACTGCTGGAACACCAAAATCTGACTCTGCGCAATTTGATTATGATGATGACGACGACGACGAGAATTTCGATAACTCGCTAGAAAGGAGAAGTGCTCAAACACCAAGGAATATGACTAGTGGTGTCTACTACCCACGTTTGGCTTCTCAGTTCTACAAAGATTTCTCACCCAAGGATTTCTCCGTCTGGCTTTACCATGGTGTCGTAGGAAACCCCCGTCGCCCACCATCGTGGACACCTGCAAAAACACCTATTTCAGCATCAAGAAGTGCCGTTTCCAGCCAATATTCTGCATCTTATGAGGACCCTTATCGCCCCAAAGCCTCTGCAGTGGCTAGCCAATCTATGGACTCCTATGCACCTTCTTATGAAGAGTTTGAGATTGAAGAAGTGCTTGATGAGCCAAAACTAGGATCCAAGTTTGCAAACCCATGGCTGCGTGAGATTGCAGTACTGTCATGGAGAACCGCTCTCAATGTGATTCGCACCCCAGAACTCTTCCTATCTCGTGAGGTTGTGTTAACTGTTATGGCACTTATCCTTTCGACCATTTTCAAACATCTGGGTCATTATACTTTCAAAGACATAAATAGGCTTCTCAACTTCTACATCTTTGCAGTGTGCCTTGTTTTCTTCTCTTCCAATGATGCTGTTCCAACTTTTATTTTGGAAAGATTCATCTTCATCAGAGAGACATCCCATAATTCTTATCGTGCTTCTTCTTATGTCATTTCTTCCCTCATTGTTTATCTCCCATTTTTTGCTGTTCAAGGCTTCACTTTTGCTGCTATAACCAAAGTAATGCTCCATTTACAAAGCAGTCTCTTTCATTTTTGGATGGTCCTTTTTGCCTCGCTTATTACTACCAATGGCTATGTGATGCTAGTTAGTGCACTTGTTCCAAATTACATCACAGGGTATGCGGTAGTCATAGCCACAACGGCTCTCTTCTTTTTGACTTGTGGTTTCTTCCTCAAGCGAACTCAGATACCCCTTTACTGGAAGTGGCTGCACTATATTTCTGCAATCAAATATCCATTTGAGGCATTGCTGATAAATGAATTCAAGAATGATCAATGCTACAAAGGGAACCCAGCAGACTTATCCCCTGGCCCATTGGGACAGGTGATGTCGAGGTTCCACCATACAGTGTTGAACATCACAAGTGATTGCCTAATAGGAGAAGATGTTTTGTACACAATGGATATTGAAAGAGAGAACATATGGTATGACATCTTCATCCTGTTGGCTTGGGGTGTTCTTTACAGGTTTTTCTTCTTTTTGGTTTTGAGATTTTACTCCAAGAATGAGAGAAAATGATAAATGTACTATTTTTTTTCTTCTACTTAGTCTGTATGTTGGTTAAAAATTGGGACCCTAACAATTACGTTCATATGAGAAGTCATACTATATGTTAAAGAAGCTTAGGAATTTTCAGCATTTCTGTCCTACCTGATTCATCAGTTAGGCATCTATAGAAGAGAACAAAAACTGGAGAGTTCCTTGTATGCCAGCTTACCACAACTTCAGCTTTTAGTTCATTTTTCGTACAGGAATCTAAAAGCATCAAAAGATACTAATAACTTCTGCTAACTATGTAAAGATGACTGGAATCCCAATCTCCAGGGCACGCAGAGTAAAGTGTCAAGTAACTCACTGCCTTGTCAATGACTCCTCGTATTCAATACGTACATGCAAGAACGCAGCTTAAGAAGAACATTGCCCAACTTCCAAATGAGTAAAGAAAAAAGATAAGGTCCAGACAAACAATTCATCGGTTAAATTTCTTTCCCCATTTCAGTCGTCATAAACCTCACAAAAATAGCTGGGAAAGTATTAATATATTCTGATTGAACATGAACATTTTGTACAAGCAAACAGACATGCAAGCAGACATAGAACACAGCAAATCACAATACAGTGAAACTCTTCACATCTCTTTGACTACCTATGACTTTATAGACATATAAACAGAGAGAAAAGCAAGGAAAAATAATTTTATCGAAATTCTTATTAGGTATTAACTTAAACAGAGTTGGCGTGTTGCACAATCTTCCTTTCAAGGGAACTTTTGTCTGCACCCACCACACTGTCAACTTCTTTGCCATTCTTAATAAAGAAAAAGGTAGGAACACTGCTAATATTCCAGCGTGCAGCTACATCCCTTGCCTCATCTATGTCAACTTTTAAGAACACAACTTTTGGGTACTTCTCAGCCAAGCTTGTATAATGAGGTGCAATGAAACGACAGGGGCCACACCATGTTGCAGTAAAATACAGGATAGCCAGGCGAGATGTCTTTGAAGCAGCACTCAGCTTCGTTTCCAATTCATGAACAGAATGAATACCGATGACTTGCCCTGTTAAATGCCATAAACATCATAAGTTATCCCATATCAATCATCATCCATAATTTCAAAGTAATGGCAAGAAAGAATACATTAATCTTAAAAATCATGTCATAACCTCACAGGTCAAAGGTAACTATACAAGTAATTAATATAATTAATTAAGCTGTTGTCTGAATTTAAAAGACCACCCTAAGCCTTATATTCAATATTTTTCAGATTAATGACTCTTTCAGGAGAAACACTAGTTTTTCTTTTCACATCAACGATGTCTTATACATGCCAATACCAACCCACTCTTAAAGAGAGACTATCTCTAGTTTTTCTCTTCAAAATCAATGATTTCTTATGCATGCCTATACCCACCCACTTCCCCACAGACAAATGGAACCTGACAGGGAGGGGGTAAAGACTATGGTTTCCCCTAAACGAAGATTGTTTGGTTTTGAAAGCGTTCGAACATGATCTAAGCTACTGCTCCAACAAATGTGCTCAAAAATTACTTTTCTACTCCTAACTTTCTTATCCAAGTAATATCAGCAATGGTCACTAGTGCCTTCTCCTTCATCCTCATTGCAACACAATTACATCATAGTTCTTTTAAATTTTGAGGAATAAAAAGAAAACCTTATAATCAGCATGCATGACTAGTGATTCTCAACAAAACACACACCAAAGTAAAGTCTCTCTATCTTGTTATGATCACAGGAGAACAAACCAAGAAGCCTATATTTCCCCAGTTCTTTCATTTTTCAAGCATACCTAATATTGCAATTAATGATGACTGAAATGAAGCAATGAGGTAGTTGGGAATTACAGAGCAATATATGAGAGAGAGAGAGATACAGGAAATGGTTCTGACAGAGGTATGAAATATAGTTCCCATTTTCAGTGCTAACCAAAAGATGAGCAAGTCCACAAAAATTTATTTTGGGAATTGCACTAACTAATAACATCAGCTAAAATGAGATAAAAAGACTTACCATCTTTCAGAGCAGACAGTGCTTCTTGAACCTGCAAAATGAAGTCCCAAATGAATTTTCAGCTCTAACTAGATCACTTCAAAACATTGTTATTGAAATGCATATGGAAGGACCCAACAACTTCTATCCGTTTTTACTGCATATGAGCAGTAACCCATACTTTACCCTTATTTCGTTCCTTCACCATGCCAAGGGAGGGAGGGAAAAGGAGGTCCCTAACTATTTGAATTGGACAACTACAATACAAGGCTCACAAGCCAACTCATTTTAGAATGGCAATGGTTCAATGTGAATTTTCAAGTTCAACCAACTCATTTTCAAGATATCAAGTGGATGCAATCTTTAGAAAGTCTTTCATTTGTCTATCCTTATAGACAATACCATCTATATTATCTATGGAGTTCGAACCTCGACTTTATTTATGATTCATTTTTCTATCTCATTGGCCCTTATTTCAGCATACAATAAATACCTAGCATATTTTATTTCTTACCTAACTCTTTTCTTTTCATGGGCAAATTCTATTCTGTATATTTTCACATCTAGGATCTACACATACAACATATCAGAAATCCAACTAGCTCTGAACTAGACCTGTGTTGAGTACCCAACTAAAAATGACCTCCTGTGATGCCATGTCATAAAAGCAAGGAACCAACTAGGAACCAAATAAGAAAAGCATTCAACTATTATGCAAAGTAATATTGATGAATTGATCCCTAATATGTCACCCAACACAGTTCAACTATCAACAAGATTATTCAATGATTGAAACTCTAAACTACACTACACTTACTTGGGCTTCCGCTTCTTGTTGCTTCTTGAGTTCAGCTCTCTTCTGCTCCCTTTGCTTGTGCAAGCGTTCATATTTTCTCCTATGCTCCTCAATTTTGTGGGCATTAGGCTCAACCTGTCCATGTTACAATATATAATTACAAAAAGGATTTCTTTTGCAAGCTCCCACCCCCCCCCCCCCACAGACAGGCACAAAAGTAGGTGGGTTACCTTTTTAAGTGCCATTCCAATCTCTTCATCATAATCTAACTTTGAAGCTACATGAAGATCACTTGCTGCTTTCTCCCAGAGTCCCAACATAGCCCTTGCCATTCCTCGTATTTTGTATCCCTTAGCTGAGTCAGGATTTATCTGGAACAAATAATATAACTTTGAGTTTACACAAACATGACATGCAGGAAAGGTTAGAAAGCCAGACTCATTAAAAGTTCACTGGTAAATGAGGCAACACTTTCATGCTTTCTATGGAACAAGTTATGACATAGTTAAGAGCCAATAATTCAACCTGTAAGGCAGTATCAGAATCACGAATTGCAGCATTTGGTTTCTTCAATTTGATAAAGACACTAGCTGAAAGCAAGAAATTGAAGTTTTCAAAGAATGATGCAGAAGGAAAACATAATAAAAAGTATTTACTGAAATTTATTTGGTTCTGAAAGATAAATTAATAGAGTACCTCTAGTAGCATAGAGTATTGCTGAATGGGGATTCAAGATAATGGCTTCTGTTAGTTGATCCACTGCTTCATCCAGCTTATCTGAAAAGCATAGACAATCCAATTGACAGACGAAAGTGATATCCAAGAAACAAAGTATAAGAGATGTTAGGAAATGCCACTAACAAGAAATTTAAACCATGCCTTCTGAAATAGCCTCCATGGCCTTAGATTTTGTTACTTGTGCAGCGTCCTGCTGATCTTCTGTTACCTCAGCAGAAGAATCTCCCATCTGCATTAAATTATAACTTATTTTCAGAAGTGGCCTTCTTGCCATGACAAGTGACAACCAACCACCTTCAACATACTCCCAGAAGAAAAAATTGGATAGAAAGGTATAAGAAAAGATTATAAGATATAACGCTGGACATCCACGAATTAATTGCCAATCCCATTACCTTTTGAGGAGGATCATTATCAGGTTCCACAACATCAGTATTATCAAACTCAATATCAGATTCTACAATGTCATCTTCATCTTCTCCAGATAAATCAGCTCTTTTAACATCACAATGCTCTGACATGTTATCATCAACTTTATCCTGCATATGAGTTTACTGTGAGCAGAAACGACATGACTGGAAATGCCTGAATTTATTTTACAGAAGAAACTTTCACTATAGGGTCTTTAAAGAAAGTGCGAGGCATCAGAAATGCAAAAGATTCTGCCAAAAAATAAATTTGGGATATGTCATCGGAACTGAGGAACCGAACCATTTCTATATATGCATCTCATAAATTATCAAAATTTCAAACGAACATGGACAATGAAGTAAAAGAAACACTTGTATAAGCTGATTTAAGAAATTGGGGGCTCACCGTTTTCGGTTCTGGTGGTAGCCGAGCACCTAGGCTACAAACAGAAGTGATCCAAATGTCTCAGAGAGAAAATTAACGAGTCATTGTGAGAATTGAAAAGCAGTTATATGCAGATGCTTGTAGTAGTACCTGATAAGATAAGACTTGAAGAACGCAAGAGATGGAATGTGAACAATTGAAGGATTTGACTTGCACCCGTCTATAAATTGCTTTAGCTCTGCTACTGTGGCATCGTCCATGGATTGATGCTCTCTATCTCTCTCTCTCTCTCTCCCACCTCCACCGGCCACCACTTTACACACTGAAAGCAACCGAATCCCGTAGAATTTAGGGTTTGTATTCAGTATAGGTAAGCAGTGTGGGCTCTGATCGACCTTGCTGACCTTTAGGCTTCCACGAAGCTATAAGCCACTGCCAAATGTAATAGGTACAGTACCCTCAACCAGTTGTGGGTTTAGGTTGGAGTTTTGCAGAGTTTTTATTTTTGAGATGTAGACGTGGGCCCAGTTCGAAAGTTTAATTTCAATTTAAACTTAAATAATTAAAAATAAGTTTAAATACTCTGTAATCCTTATAATTTAGATTAATTTTGAATTATATTTTTTTAATTTATTATTTTTATAGTTTAAAAAAATTTTAATTGAATCCCTACCGTCACCTTCCATTATAATCCGATTAGTTTGGTGTTAATGTGACTAATATATTAATTACATGATATTATAAAAAGTTAACGTGAATTAAAATATATGTTAAAATTTAAAATTTATTAAATTTTTATAATTTTATTGTATCTAAACCTACAAATTAGTCAAATTTAAGTTCAAAATACAAAAGTAACTTCTTGATATATTTTTTTCAACTAATTTCTTTTAATCTTGACAAAATTCACAAATTTATGTTGAATTTGTGAGTAGAGTAATATCACAATTTTAATTTTTTACCTCTTTTACCTTTTATGTAAGATTTTAATGCCATATAAGTATTCTATTTGTCACATCAACATTAAACTAACGAAATTTGACAATAGAGACTCAATTAAAAAAAAATTAAAACTATAAAGATGGCAAATTAAAAAAAAATCATAGAGACCAAATTTAAAATTAGTTAAAACTATAGACATTTACGGTATATTTAAACCTTAAACATGATAAAATTAATGATATTTTTATATTAATATAGTTTTCTTAATATATATATGTTATAAAAAGTAAAAACTATTAATACTTATTATAATCATGATTAGTAATCAATAACTCAAAAACATCAGTCATTTATCATTCTCCATCCTAATAATTGTTATTTATATATTATGTAATGAAGCGGATTAATGCTCTACGATTAATATATAACTCTAAGGCTAGCTAAACACGATATTAACGCTAGTTATCAATTAAAAAGTACATATATTAAAATTATTCAATTTATGATCAAATAAAATTAACGCCTGTTATAATTATGATTAGTAATTAGTAATTTTCATATTTATTATTTTTAAAACTAACAACTATGATTTATATTGTCATGTAATAAATAATATAAAGTGATATATTATATCATAATGACCGCTACATAATTATCATGTTAAAATCTTGTCCTGTTCATGTCCCAACCCATAATACCTATCCATGCATCAAACTAGGATGAATCGACAGGAACCATTATTGTTACTCCTTGGACGTGTTCCAAAATGATGGATAAAGAGCATTTTTCTCTAGGGAAACTAGAATCCATTGCCAACATATATTCCAAACCGGAAACTAGAACCAGTAATGTCGAATATATGATGAGGAATCAAATGCCCTTTTATTCTCCCCTCCTCCATTTTGTGGAACAAAGCCAAATATTCCACTTGGATATCAAATCACTTCCGTGTATACTTTACAAAAGTAACTATGAAAAGCATAAGAGATAGGGCTGCCACAAAGAATATGTTCTATTCTGCATAGGAGGTCTTAATCAACTGAGCATAAGTAAAGATCAGAAATTTCCAAAACCACGAATTTCATATAAGCTCGGCCTACATAACTTCACCAAACACATTATTCAAGGAGTTTCACTGCATAAAATGTTTTATAATTTTTTATTTTCGACTCTGATTAAATATCCTAGACATATTCTACCTCAACCCCTGTTCCAGATAGATTCGATTATCTAAAGGTGCTAGTATCACAGGCATGTTTAATCCAACCATTACAACCCCCATCAAGTGTTACAGATGGTCATGATACACTTTCCATTCATTCTCATAAGATCAAGACAAAGACAACAAATTTTGTCCTCACGGATGTGTAAATGCGATCAACCGGTAGGCACACAATACTGTTAAAAAATGCAGGGAGTTCAAGGTTCAGTTGAACAACTGTTCTCTGAAAGGATGCTGTATCCACTGTTTTATGGATTCAATGGATGCAAGCATAACAATATTTTACAATCCAAGTTCAGATGATCATGTCTAAATGGCGATGTAATCCGCCATTGGATAGCTGGAAAGATGTTAATCAAGCTCTGTCATGCAAATTTAAAGACTTGAACTCTAATATCTATATTTGATGAATCTGAACATGATTCATCATTGTTCTAAAAATATAATTATACAGCATTATGAAGCGTCAAAGATCACGCTTGATGATTTGCAAGATCTTTATACATCGCAGTGAAGTATAATGCTTAAAAAAAAATATTATAAAAGCTCTGACAAGGAAGAACGGATTTAAAACCAAAAAGTAGGACAAAAATGCCTATCTATTGAAACCAAAAGAATTGATCTTAGAATTGCAAAATTATATAATATATATAATCTTTGATATGTGCTCTTCGTGAGGGCTAGTTGGTGGCTGATAGAGGACAGGAACCAGTGGAATTGATGGAGAAACTAACACCATCTGAACCAGGTGTGCCGCATTCAGGTGATTTCTTGCTCATATAGTATGGCGATGTGCTCGTCACCCTGAGTTATTGCAAAACCGTATTTTATCCTCATAAGCTCCCATTCCAATAGAACTGAAGAACATCTAACTAACTAAAATCAGTTATTTATATTCACCTCCTTTTTAGTTTTTAAAACTTACAGTCACGCTTCTTCCAGTTTTAATTTACATGGTCCTCTCTCATTTATTCAAACATGATTGTTTACAGACCTTGTACTCTGCACTTTTCTCCTAAATAACTTCTAATGGCCTAGATCAATGCAACATAAATCACCAAAGCAATCAAGTTAATGCTTATGAGAACCTAAAGTTATGGAAGTTAGTGTCATAGCTTTTAAACTAAAAGATTGCGTATAGGTTTTACAAACTTGATGAGGGAGGTTCTAGTATGAATTGAAAATATTGGTATAAGTGTAAATTTAAAAAACTCAAGAGGAGATGAACCTGATTTACTCAATTAAAAAAGCTACCATTGCAATAGAATCAGTGAGACTTTAAAACACATGCTTCCTCATATAAAACAATTTCTTTTTAACAAGAGAAAATTGCTTTCGCAGCAACTAAGCTGACCAAACAACTTCAATGGACACATGTATTCAAAGGAAAATAAAAAGTCCATAAATTTTCTGCATATTGTATTGCAACCAAAGCAATAACAGATAGAGAAAAAAAGAAAGCAGTTACCTTTCCTTGCGCTTCTCTAAAAACCGAGCCAAAGATGCTTTACGTGCCTGAGGCAAGCCTACTGGAAATACACAAATTTTGTTATCTATCAGAATGTCTTACTTAAGTCAGTATCAAAAACTTAAGCATATAGTGTGCATATAACACAGAAAAGTAAAAGTTATACCAGGTGGAACCATTTTTGTAGCTGCAGATTTTACAGAGCCAACTACAGTACGAGACTCCAAATGGCTACTGGGTGAAGCAGAAGATCCTACTGGTCTCATTATTGCAAGTTCATTGTTGCTAGAAGATCCACCCCCAGGTTGCGAACTGGCATGGAAGTTCATGGGAAGTGGGCTTGGTAAGGGCGAAGGATAGGATTGGCTTATAATAAAGCCATTGTCTTTGGAAGGCCTAGTGTTTGGTGCCTGCACTTGAGCTATCGAAACTGTCTTTTTTTGATTTGGAGTGCACCCATTTCCAGCCAGTAACATGATATCCTGGGCCTGAATGGAAAATTAACGTTAGAAAATTAAAAAGGGATCAATCCGAAATCCTAACAAAATAGTGAAGAGTTCAGAAATATATATATATATATATATATATATATATATATATATATATATATATATATATATATATACCTTCTCAGGAGTTATGCCGTCATAAACGCACACTGAACCGGCATAGAAAATGGTCAGCTGATCAGATGTGCCAGAGGATTTGGAGGAATTCCTACAAAGAAAAACAAATTTTAGCTATTTCGCTCCACGTCGCCTCATAATGTGAGGCTTTAATATATCAGCAAAAAATTTATGCCAGTCTGAAATGGCAAATAACACTCTCCAAAAAATATAAAATTATAATACCTTAAGTCGGTGGTGCCAACAATGGAAACTTGAGATGGAAGAACAGATACCGGGGCAGGTATTAGGACTCCTCCATGAAGGTGTGGTTTCATGGCAGAAGTGACCATGTTCTGGCCAGTAGTAGCAATATTAGATTGGTGAACAGGACTTATTTGATTTAATTGGTTCGAAACTGAATATGTTCTTGCTTCTAGAGAGCTGGCTGAATGTGCATCAAAATGTTGCACAGGATATACAGTAAGTCCACGTTTGTTTCCTCCTTGTTTGCCCATGCTCAAATTTTTCTACAACATTTCAAGGCAAGAATGTGGGGAAGATCAGTTAGAGAACCATTTCACAAAAAGCATATATTATAACGATTTTTCTTGTGTAGGCTCGGTCCATCGCTTTATTCATGGACTCCAATTATAACTGAATTAGAGTCAACAATAAAAAAAAATACAACTTTAATATGGTAGAGTCCCAAAAATCATATGTGATAAATACTAACAAGTGAAATAAACTATGTCTACACAAGAATGCCTGATATTATAAACCTTGCTTGCTATGTGAGCAGAGATAATATACCTCGATCACACCCAAGAATGGTTTCTGGTTAGAGTCGAAAGCATTCACCGTTGATATGGTCATATTCATATACCCAGATGATGCTATTGGATCAACGCTGGTCTTTCTTGTCCTATCCTCCTGAGTGGCCTTGAAGGACAGCAGATGAGGAAGAGCAGAGACCTTGTTTGAGAATGACCACTGCATTCCTGAACCCCACACAGTTGCTGCAATTGCAGGGGAAAAATGGTTGAGAACACCAGATCATAATAAAGCATGTAACAGGGAATCTATCTGTGAATAATAATGATAACAAATGCCATAGATATACCTCAAAGATTAAGTAGTTAAGCAATTTGGTGTGATTCAAGTTCCCAAACACGAGTAGAGATTCCTTCTAAATAAATGAGAGTATAACAAGGGACCAACTAATAACCTGAATGACTAAGAACAACTACAGCAGCGAAATATTGCACATATGAATCCCCAAAAAAGGAACTATTGGGTAGGAGATCTGGAAGCAATTTCATCGTACGAAGCCAAAGTCTTTATAATATTTCACATATTATATTTTATCACATGTGACTTAGTCATGTACTTTATTGTAAATGTCGGCAGTGCCAGGCGAGGAAGGGTTCAAAAACTACAAATCTATGAACCAGAATAAGAAAAAGTTTTAATGAAGATGGCATTATTTAATCATACTCCACCAAGTAAGACGTATAATTGTACTAAATGCTGTCATTCTTTATTAGTTTCCAATATTTTATACTGTCACCATTTGTTTATTTTAATAAAATGTTTCCTACGCTCAGTGGTCACCAGGCCAGGCACTGCTATCGAAGATAGTACTTTATTTCAGAGGGCCACTAAACGCGGCACATTAAATAAAGATAACATCGCTCATGCCCAGGTTAAGCTTAAATAAAATATATATAAATAGTTGCATTGGGTTGTCCTAATCATTTAAAAATAACCCCCCCACTTCAAAATTTCAATGGAAGCAAGAAAAAGAAGCAGCACATTTTACTATAAAAAGATAGAATAATAGCAGCAGACAACTAAGACCCCGTTTCTACTTTGTCGATGTAATATTTTTTTAATAAAACTGGCGTATACATGTTTTGTCAAAAAGGCAACTTTTCTTCTTCTTTTTTAACTAAATTAGAATAAGAGTTTACAAGCAGAAGCAGACTTTTCTATGACCGTCTCAACAACAGATACACACACTGACACGAAGAAGAAGTAAAAAATTTATTGCAAGCGGCCATTCTCAGCCATATATCAAAGAGTAATGTCAACGAAGGAAAAATCTATGCAATGATTGGCTTCTTATGTAACATCGAACCATGAAAACCACACCGGATGGACCCTGCTGCAGTGCTTGGTCTCCTTATACGTCACTTTATAGAACCTTCATCGATTTATCGTAGTAAAAAACGGCAATTATGAACCTTAAAATTCTTGTTCTTCTCAACTAAAGGAGAGAAACAAAGCAAATAAAAAAAAAGGATAATAATGAAAACAGAAGCCCACTAAAAAAATAGGAGTTCGTCATTAAGCCACATATGGGTACAGTTGCATTCTTCATCTCCTTTGGTTCTTGTTTATTTTCTGGGAAAATACGACCAGTTCATCCTATAGTAAAAATTCTAGAAAGGGTGTGAAAAAACCCAAAAATCTGACTTGAAGAGATCCTCTTACCGACATTCATGTTTAGCTTCATTTAATGAAATAGGAATGTCCAATCAAAAAACTTAATAAAACAGGGGAAAGGGAAAACAAAAACAGAATCACACAACTCAAAACTCTCAAGTCTCGATTTTTCTCCTCTTTAAAGACTATATTTGAACAGAAATATATTAAATACTGCAATCCGAGAAGAAACAAAACAACTAAAACTTTAAGCAAGTCCAAAACTTTCAATTTCCTTAACTCCATAAAAAAAAAAAAATCCACGTAAGAGGCAGAAAATATTCTTTGGACAACAAAAAAGAAATCATAGAAATGCTACCTGGGTCCTTTACTTTATCGGCAGCATCCTCTTTCTTAGTCCCCGCACCATTTTTGGAACTCAAACCCAAAAAATCTCGCTCCATACGGGAAAAAAAAATCAGAAATCCCCGAAATATATTTATACCTCTCTACTCGCAAAAAGAATAAGACTTCCTTGAACCGTCCGTTGGAAAACAAAAAGAACCACACTGTTCACAGCGTATGCTTGGTTCTGCAGTGCAGCGGGGGAAGAGAGAGAAGAAAAAGAAAGTGAGCGAAAGATATCTATGTAAAATTTGAAAAGAGAGAGACTCGTGAAGTTGTTATTGTACGGAGTTCAAAGAAGAAATCTGGACCATTGGATTAAAAAGATTCGATTTTACGCGAAGGTCATCACTGGCCAGTTTTGAAACGAGCCTTGCCGGTCAGTGACCACGTGCGCCACCGATCTCGATTCACGGGGATGATGGGCTTTTTAGGTAAATAGCTGCATTTCAACCCTCAAATTGACACGTGGAACGGCTGCTCGATGCCTTTTCATTTTTAAATATAAAATCAATTAACTCGTACATTTTATTCGTCTGCTTGCAATTCGTTTTTTTTCCATTAATTATATTTGTAAAATATTTCCATATATATATATATAATAATGTTTTGATTAATTTTGACACTACTTCATAATTTAGGTTACTAATTAGGTTCAATAACAAATTGACGTATCAAACTTTTCTAATTAATTAATTAATTAATTGTCCGGCAAGATTTAAAATTTGTACTTTCTTTCTATTGCAATATAAAATTGAATTATATTAATTAGGGAAGTTTTTGTTGGAGAAATTGTCCATACCTACCTTTTTAGCGAATATAATATCTAAGCCTTGGCATGCTTCAATCATTTGTGAGTTGTAATAAAGAGAGGACAAAAAACGGCTACTTATCTCTAAATTTTGTCACAAAATATTTCGCTAATAATAACTTAGTGGGGGTAATATAATTAATCATAAATGAACGATAATTTAAAGAAGGAATTAAATAACTGCCGATGAGCCGAGATCATAATGATAAAAAATTTGGAATCGCTGGTTGAAGAATATAATGCGGAAAAAGAGGAGCACAAAGCACCGTAAAATAGCATGAGGGGAATCGTTTGAATGCCATGGAAAAGAGAACGGGAATAAAAAAATCAAAAGGAAAGAGCTCGTGGTTGAGTGGGTGAACAAGTAGGAGAGATAAAAGAAACGGCACATGGATAAGATAGGGAAGAAAAAGACAGGAGAAATAAATAAAGGCGGAGGAAGCATGTGCGGGAGACGGGACAATCCGAGCATGTGATTGGCGAGTCTATTTGCCACGCGACGTCCCTGCCTGGTCCCCGCGTGCCGACAAACCTCTCTGACCCCGCCGCTTCTAACCTTTTTTTTTATAAAAAAAATAAAAATAAAAATTACGGGTATTATTAATTGAATTCTGTCTCAAATTTTAAATATTTGTTTTAAGAATTTAATAATGGTCAAAATATTCAACAAAAATAATATAGCAATATTTTTTTTAATAAAATAAAGAGTCCATTTAATTACTTCTTATAGATATTATATAAAGAGCGGGGTTGATAAATGGACGTGTCGAAGGTCAGAAAGCAAAAAAGGTTTAGATTTTAGAAAGCAGTCCATATCATCATTACTTTATAAAAAACTGTTGAGGGCCATAATTTTAATCGCCAAATTCTGATCCTATTCAATTTATGTGGATCACATCTAAAGGCGACGAGAGTTATTGATTATTCATATTATTTGTCCCACATTTGTCATTGACTTGGTTTCGGCCAATCGTGATTTCACCCTCTTATCCGCTCCACCTACAGTAACAGTGTAAAAACTAAACGGCGAAAATAAAGTAAAATAAAATGTTTTTATTAAGGGATTTTTATACGGAGACAAAAATATTGAATTTTTTTAACTATTTCTGTAAAATATTTCAACTTGTTTCTTCTTATGTATTTTTTAAAAAAATGTATATTAGATACTATTTTTAAATATAAATGCTGCTCAATTAAACTCTATTTATTTTCTGTTTTAAGCATTTAATATATGTTACCATAATATTATCGGTTCTCTTCTTTCGTCCACTTCTCATTTTGTGGCTTCCTTCCATTGGTTAATTTTCCGAACCTCAAAACATACAAAAGAGAGTTTTTCTTACTTAGGCAAATTAATGTTTTATTAAAAATTTTATGGTATTTTTTAAAAGTTTCTTAAATTCCAAAATTTATATTTCAAAATAACCATGTTTTTTATAAATTTTAAATAGTAAAAAAAATATTCTCATTTTAATTAAATTATAAAATATAACATGAGCATTTTTTTCTACAAACAATACATCATTTTAATATTGTTGCAAATTTGAAAATATGAGTTTAAAATTTTTAAAATTATAAAATTAAAGAAATTTTAAAATTCTTATTCAAAAAAGGAGAAAAAATTCAAAAAAATAAAGGAAAAATCTCGCCTAAAAAACAAAATAATAATAATAAAGAGATGGGGGACAGTGGTGCTTTTTTTTTTTTTTGGGCAGGCGGGGAGAGCTGAGGACTTGTCCAAGCACCTGTCTTTTTTTTTTTTTTGACATAAACACCTACCTTTTCGAAACTCTGAAGGCCATTTATTAAGGGTAAGCCCAGCCCGTAACTCAATGAAGATCGCAACTCAATAGGCATGAGACAAGCC
Organism: Gleditsia sinensis; assembly: GCA_037074535.1. Taxonomy (NCBI): domain Eukaryota; kingdom Viridiplantae; phylum Streptophyta; class Magnoliopsida; order Fabales; family Fabaceae; genus Gleditsia; species Gleditsia sinensis. The sequence goes on along the minus strand of CM073474.1, from coordinate 31,738,569 downwards.
CAATAGTAGAATCGGTGATGCTAATGCTTTTGCTATGGGAGAGGCCCAATAATAATGGTTTTTTGGTAGAAACATATTAAATTTATTTACCACTTTAATATTTATATAATTATTTTTTATTAAAAAATATTAAATGGTAATTAAATCAACTTTTTATAAGATCGTATAAATTTGTAATTTAGGCAAATTTCTATTACACGGCCATTTATTTTTATTTCCCTCACATCCCCGGAACATTCTAGTAGTACCATAACATTGTATAGCAAACGAACGGGAGTGCTATAAATGAATGCGATCTCTAAAGAGAAATTTATTAAAAGTAGTCTCCGGCTACAATGCTTTTGTATGAATAATAATAAAGTGACAATACCCATATCACATGGAGACTTTAGAAATAAAAATTATATCTTTAAAACAAGGTTCGACGAATTTATCTTATTTATTTATTTATTTTTGGCATCAGATTCAACGAATTTATCATTTAGAAGAGTTGTTCAAAATATAAATTAGTTAACATAAGCCTATATTGATCCGACTTTGCCCACACATATCACACGCTCGGCAACTTTTTGCTGCTTTATTTCTTAATAACCATAAATTCTAAAATAATTTTTTATGCTATAATTATTTTGTCTTTTAATTTTCAAATTCCATAATTTTAAATATTTTTGAACGCTAATTCTGTTAATATCACAAACTATATCGAATAAAATTCTTAGATCATGTGTTGATTGATTGAAATAAAAAATAGATGGAAAATAAAATTTAAAATTTTATAATTTAGTCGAAAGAAAGAAATATTTTATAAAAAAATTTATTTTATTAAATAATGGAAAATTATTCTTTCAAATCTTTTTTGAAATTTAAGATTTTATTGTTGTTTTTAATTTAAATTTTAAATTTTAAATTATTAAATTTTATATTTTAATATTTTAATTCTGTATGAATTTTTAAATTAATTAATGATGATAAAAAATTATTATATCTTACTATAAAAATATATGAATTGATGAATTTCAATAAAAAAATTCTTTATTTTTTTTTAAATTAATTTAATTTATATTAAAATAAATTTTTTTATAATTTAAAATTTAAAAATAATTTAATAGATCTTTTTATTAATTTAATTTATTTTTATATTAAATAATAAAATATTATATTATTTAAATTTTTTTTATTACGTATTAAATGAGATAATATATTTTTTTGTTATTTTTATTAAAATTCATTCAAGTCAATCAAATGAACACTAAGACTTATAAATTAGCATTCAAAGCTTTTTTTTTTAATTAAAATAATATAAAAATTTTGCTATAAAAAAACAATAAAAATAATTAAAAGCTACATTAATTCCAAGCAAAAACTTAACCCGAGCAAAATCAAATGATGCTCTTAACTGTAATAATTTTAATAAAAATCATGTGATATACGGTAATTAACCTATTAATCAAACGAATATCTTTTTACTTAATTATATTAGCAACCCCTTTACAAAGCCTTCAATAAAATTTTAGATTTGTAAAGAATCATTTAGAGGTTTGAAAGAATAAAGAGGCTACAAAAATATTTTATGAAGATTACTATAATTTTCAGTTGTAATTTATTATTTTACTTGGACTCAAAATCTTCCTCCGCCTGCGAATTCAAAGGCTTCGCCCTCTCTTTACTTTCCCAATGAAGTCGTATATTTTTATCTGCCCAGTCCACAAACCCAACCTTTGAAGAAGACAACGGCCCTTTACTTTCTAGAACGATTTCCTTGTTCACACACTCCACAGAAACTTCACTTTCATCTTCAATGTCATCCTCTGCAGCCCAGCACCTATGCTAGGGCTGCACCAATTCAGCTACCTTCTCTAGCTCTCTCCTCCATCACAGGGCCTCGATATGGTCTTCAAGGGCAGGTTTTTTAACTTCAAGAAATCCGACTCTTCCAGCTCCGATGGATCACCCCATAGCCAGCGATCGATTGGGTCCAACTCCCCCAGCAGATCCGAGAAGAAGAAGGCGAAATCAGCTGACAAAGAACCCCGGATCGCTAACAGCAGTAATACTGGCACTGGCAGCGCGTTCGGTGCCGCCGCGGCATGCCGCCAAACGCAAGTGAAGGACGGAACAAAGAAGAAGGAAAGTCAAACTCGAGCAGAGTCCCGTTGGACATCATCGAACCCTGGCTCCGCCGGGGAATCGAGTTCCACTTCGTTCCCGGGCTCTGGGTTGAAGTCAAAGAAGGTTGCGGCAGCGGCGGCTGATGGGAAGGAATCGCCGTCATCGTCGGTTTCGCCAATTTTGGCATCGTCCCTTGGATTGAATAGGATAAAGACGAGATCAGGACCCCTGCCACAGGAGAGCTTCTTCAGTTTTAGGAGTGATAAGGGGTCGACACTTGGTGCAAGTAATCTCTCCAGACCTGGTGGTGATGGGAGTTCAGGGTCAGGAGGATTGAGAAAGAAGAAGGACCCGGTGCATCACAGTAGAGTGGCGTTTCAAGGGAGTTCTGGAAGCGGAACTTGGGTTGATAACGGGAGCAATTCGGATAGTATGTCGATTGGGAGTGCTCCGTCCAGGGACCAGAGTCCGAATATATTGCCACGGTCGCGGCTACAGAACGGAGAATCCTCCTCCGAAACAGGTTTGCATTCTCACGAGAGTTACGTGACAATTATTCTCCAGTTTTGCTCATTTTGAATTTTGAGTGCCTCATCTGGACCCAAATTTATGTTCTAAGAGTTTGACAATGTTACTAAATTTTGCATCTTCCTTGTGACTTGTGTTAAGATATGTTGTGCGAGCATGTACCTACCTTCCTGACAACTTTTTTAAACATTGTTACGAGCAGAAGTTGCAGAGAAACTATAGTTTTCTGACATCGTTACATATATTTTCACAATGAAAAAGGCAAATAAGATAACCAGCTCTCTAAGTTAAGTTTTTGGTTTGGAACTTGGAACACATTAGATTAGTATGGTGAGCTCGACCTAATTTAGCTTTTTACCATTTGATGCATCTTCATATTATCTCCTTAATAATTTATTGATTAAAATAATAAATAAAAATTAAAACAAGAATATCGAGATACATCTAGTGGTGAAAAAGCTCAAATTCTTGAGAGATCAAAGTTCTCTGTAGAATTAAAAGTGTGTGTTTGGCACTTTCCTACGAAAGTAGGGAATAGGATGACATATGAGATATCCAAATTTATTTTGGGCAGTTTCGGATTGAGATTTTAGATTCCTGATATCTGAAATCTATATAATACATATAATAATTGAAATAAAATATAAATAATTATGTATAAAACGTGTTGTATTATATATCATAGACTCTGAGTATTAATTTTCTTGTTAGATTGGTGCTTTTTTAAACATTACTTAAGAGTAACTAAAAACTACATTAAGTTAAAATTTTAAGACCATCCTCTAAATTGCACTTTGAAATATGAATTTGGGTATAGTATTTTGGAAATCCTCCACCTAAGACACAATACTTGCTATCCAATACCCATTGCCCCAATCTTTATATGAGTTTATAAAAAAAAAAAATTCTTTATGTTTTTCAGATATTTTGGGTGCAAATATGAACAGTGTATAACATTTTTTTCAAATTTGAGTAGGATTCAGATGGTGGATATTTTTTTTTTGGGTTAAGTCATGGATAGTTAAAAAATGACTGGGCACCCGCCCATTGCCATTCCTAATAGCAAAAGTAAATACTTTACCAGACTCGACATTCTAACAAAGTGGATTATTTTGATCAAATAAATTTCCAGAAGTACTCCTCCACAATTTAAACATCTTATATGACTCTACAAACATGAAGCATGCATGTAACACTTTTCAAGTGAGAGTTTCTGTTGTCCCACTGTTGTTTTCCTCTACGTTTGAAAATGATCTTAAGATTGCCAAAGTTATTATCTTCACGTTAGTGTGGTTTAAAGTTGTCCCATGAGAGCCTGCAGTTGTCTTTGCATTTTATACAAAAAAAATATATTACTGTTTACTTCCAGATTTTTTGACATAAGAAGTGGGAATCTTTCTTGTCCTGATTTCCTTCTGCTCTAAGCATTTGATTTGCTGTATATAGGGCCAGATTACCTTTGAGTTAAAGCGTATATTATAATGTTTTGGTATTCATGGTGGTCGATGTTGTCTGTTCAGATTTACCCGCTAGCAATTGGCAAAGTGGTGCTAATTGTTTCTATGTACCTTTGTACTGAAGTAGCTGTCAATCTATATTGTTTTGTCTCTGTAATTGTTGCTTTTTGTTTATCGTATCTCCTTAAATAGGGAGACAGGAATTGACACAGGCTCAGTCTGAAGGCTTAAGAAGTGAAGATGTTTGCACTCCAGAGGTACTGTGGCTTTATATGCTATCTCTCTGAATTACTTTTGATCCATTTAAATTTTTCCTGAATCAGTTGCTCTACTATATTTATTATTTTATCATAGCTGAAAATGGATTTTTTTTCTTTCCAGGCATCATATGATTATGAAAACCAAAAAGAGTCCGAATCTCCTCGTTTTCAAGCTTTATTACGTGTCACAAGTGCACCCAGAAAGAGGTTTCCTGCTGACATTAAGAGTTTTTCTCATGAGCTTAATTCCAAAGGTGTCTGGCCTTTTCCATTTTCAAAGCCTCGGGGATTAAATAACTTGGAGGTACCTTAGAGTCCATTTCATGCAATATTCTAGAGGTGACGCATTGTGTCCTCGGAAGCATGTGTTTGTAATCACTTCGCTGTTGTATGCAGGAGATCTTGGTTGTTATTAGGGCAAAGTTTGATAAAGCAAAAGAAGAAGTAAACTCAGATCTGGCTATTTTTGCAGCAGACCTGGTTGGAATTCTTGAAAAAAATGCAGATACACATCCTGAGTGGCAAGTGACGATTGAGGACTTGCTAATTTTGGCTAGGAGCTGTGCTATGACTTCAGCTGGGGAGTTTTGGCTTCAGTGTGAAGGCATAGTTCAGGAGTTAGATGATAGACGTCAAGAACATCCTCCAGGGGTGCTCAAGCAGCTACACACTCGAATGCTTTTCATTCTCACGAGGTGTACCAGATTGTTGCAATTCCACAAGGAAAGTGGTTTGGCTGAGGATGAACATGTTTTTAATCTCCGTCAATCCAGGGTCTTGCACTCTGCTGAAAAACGGATTCCTCCTGGTTTGGGAAGGGATGACAAAAGTTCTAGTGCTACAAAGGCCTCAAACTCAAAGTCTTCAGCCAAAAAATCATATAGTCAGGAGCAGCATAGCTTGAATTGGAAGAAAGATGTTATGCAGTCAGAAAATATTTCGTCGCATACTGATGATACTTCAAAACAAGAGTCTTTTTCAGGCATGGATCAAATGGCTTCTTGGAAGAAATTCTTATCACCACCAGGTAAAATCCCAAAAGAAGCTGCTCAGTTGAAGGACCAGAATTTTGGGAGAGAAAAACCTTCGAAGTTATCAATAAATAAGAGATCAAATTCTGATGCAGATCTGTCTGCTGCTAAGCCATCTGAACTTCTTCATATCAAAGATTCCCAGGAACATACTTCCAAGCACCAACACAAAGTTTCTTGGGGCTACTGGGGTGATCACCAGAATATTGGTGAGGAGAATTCAATAATTTGTCGTATATGTGAGGAGGAAGTTCCTACTTCACATGTCGAAGACCATTCAAGGATTTGTGCAGTTGCTGATAGATGTGATCAGAAGGGTCTGAGTGTCAATGAGCGTCTTGTCAGAATTGCTGAAACTCTAGAAAAAATGATGGAATCATTTACGCAAAAGGATATCCAACAATTAGTGGGAAGTCCTGATGTTGGGAAGGTATCAAATTCAAGTATGACTGAAGAATCTGATGTTGTCTCTCCAAAACTTAGTGATTGGTCCAGAAGAGGCTCAGAGGATATGCTAGACTGTTTCCCTGAAGCTGATAATTCTGCTTTTATGGATGACCTAAAGGGATTACCCCTGATATCATGTAAAACTCGTTTTGGTCCAAAGTCTGACCAAGGTATGACAACTTCGTCTGCGGGGAGCATGACTCCTAGATCTCCTTTAATGACACCAAGGACGAGTCAGATTGATTTACTTTTGGCAGGGAAGGGTGCTTATTCTGAACATGATGATCTTCCACAGGTATGTCCTTTTCTCACCTTTTTTTAAAATAGTTTTATTCATGTCTTCTTCTCTTATGTCACAGCTGGGGTTGTTCATTTAAGTCAGATTTCCTGTTTTGTCTCTAATGACCTTCCCCATGTGTTCATGATTGGTAATCATGACCTAGTAATCATATTAATTTCTAAATTATACTTTGTTACTTTTCATAAAAAACTTTTTATATAAGAATAGTGTAAAAGATATCAAATTATTTACACATACTATGTACTCTAAGCAAATCTGGCAGCCCTTTAATTTCAAGTTGCAGCAAGGCAAGTTCTTCATTTTTTTTCAGAAAATCGTTGGCAGAAATATGCCATCTTTGGCCTTCTTCTGTGGTAACATTTCTTTCTTGTTTCACAGAATAGTTACTGTAGTAGTACTTCTTTCATCATAGGTTTTTTGTGAAGGATATATATGACTGTTAACAGTGAGAGTTTGCGAAACAAAGTTTCTTTAGTTTTTCCCTTTTATTGTTTACCAACTTGACCTACATCCTATGCCTAACCATTTTTGGTTACCTTAAGTCCATTTTAATGTATCCAAGTATTGCTGGGAAATAATCAGCTTGTAATATGCTGAGATGCTTGTCTAGGCGCTCTGTTGGGTGTCAACTGCTGCATCCTGCTTGGGTCTACTGGGTGCCATTATCAAAGTTCTAGAGGCTCTTGCCTCTCCTATAATATTGATGAAATGGTAGTTTTAGGTATTTATCCTTCACTAAAGCAATTTGTACTGGATGGCTAATTGTTTGTGAGGGTCACAAAATGAGAAGAACCGGACAAGAGATGAATTGTTGCTTCTATTCATAATTAGTAGCTTTAGTTAGGGTCAAGCTTAGAAGTAGACAGTGACGCTGGGGAGCCTCTTGACAATTGGCTGAGCAAATTATCCCACCCTGTTATTCCTTTGTGTCTTTTTCTCTGTTTTCCTTGGGGCACCTCTCATATGGCAAAGTTTGTTTTGTTGAGTCTTTTGAATGCATATTCTTTGATATACATTTGCCTTTTGCTTGTCTTTCTTTTATTCACATCTTCACCTCCCCTTGGATAAATAATAGAGTTCATCACTCTCTCTTGCTTCTTTTTCTCTCTGGCTCTCTTTTTACAAATACTGTTTCTTTTTTCATTCCCTCTGTGTACTACACAATATTCTTAGCTCATAGAAAACTGACAATAACAAAACGGAAGTGACTTTTAAAATAACGTGACAAGGGTGATTATAAAAGATCCTTTTTTGCTTTTATTTATTCTATTTTATTATTGTAGTGCACTTTTTATATTAATTTTTTATATGTCTGGCTTTCTGTTGATGAGAATGAAGTGAACAGAGAATAATCCAAGGGATGAAGCAAAAGCATTTAAAAATGACCTTAGGAAAAATGAGACATGAGTGGATGTGAGTGGGGGATTAAGCTGGTTCAGTGGTCATGTAAGGCAATTGATTTCTGTTATACAAAAGGGACATTTTTGCTGGACATTGAAAAAAAAAATGGTTGCCAAATGATGTCTCTGTTGATTTTTATGAGAGAAAATTGGCACATTACACTGTAAACTCGTGTTTTTTACTGAATTTTTGGTTGATAAGTTCGCATATTATTACTATCTTGTATGTTGGAATGAGCTTCAAAGATCTTTGCGATCGTCTTCTTGTGCTTTCTCATACTCAACTATGAGTTCCTGTATAAGTCTATTTTGCTGGTGTCAAGCTACTGTTTTTTGGAAATTGTAGATGAATGAACTTGCCGATATAGCACGATGTGTAGCAAATGCACCTCTGGATGATGATCTCTCAATGTCATATCTATTGTCTTGTCTTGATGACTTGAGGGTTGTTGTAGACCGAAGAAAATTCGATGCACTTATTGTTGAGACCTTTGGAACACGCATTGAGAAGTTGATACGGTTAGTACTATTTTTTGACACTGGAGATAATATGTTAAAAGATAATGTCTTAACTGTATTTCCTAATAGAATAATCACAATTTTATTAATGAATACCATATGCAGTAATTATATAACTGCTGTTTCTTTATCTGTCCAACTGCTATCTTTGACATCCCTAGTCAGAATCTTCTTAAAATTTTACCTAAAATGTATTTTTGCAATATTCTAAACTTCTGACTTTTCAAATTGTTTTCTGCAAACTTTTGGTGATTTTTCTGAATAAGTTGTTATTTGGTAGGGAGAAGTATTTGCAGCTTACTGAGATGGTGGAAGATGAAAAGATAGATATAACAAGCACTGTAATTGATGAAGATGCTCCCTTGGAAGATGACGTGGTTCGTAGCTTGAGAACAAGCCCTATCCATTCGTCGAAGGACCGTACCACTATTGATGACTTTGAGATTATGAAACCTATCAGTCGTGGGGCATTTGGACGGGTTTTCTTGGCTAAAAAGAGAACTACTGGGGATCTTTTTGCAATAAAGGTAATCATATTATATGCTGCTGCTTTTATTTCTTATGAAGTTTTAATTTACCTCTCAGTAGGTTTTACTGTATTCATCCAGTTTATGATTCTCTTCTATTTTTTTCTCTCTTTTTTTGGTTTGTGTTGCTAGTCGTCGTACAGTCATATCATTCAAAATTCTGTTTGCACCCTTTGTCCCTTATGTTTCTATTTGTGTAAGCTCACCTATGTGACATTTAGATAAGTTGTTTCATATTTTTACTATATTTTTTCTCAAAGCACAATTAGTTGCCAACAGAACTTGTACATAAAGAATATTAGGTAACCTAAGGCTGAACTTTGTCTCTGTATGGATTCTGAACTAAGGTTTCCCTGTGTAAATATTATTGTTTATATGATCTTCAGACTTTAGTTCTATCTTTTGTTGAAGGTAATTGATTTATCTCATATAATAATAAGTTGTTAGTCTTTGGAGCTGACAAGTGTGAAACAGAGTCACTACAAAATGCTACTTTATGATCAGCATTTTGCAGTGTATATCTCACAGAAGAAAATCAAGGTATTATATATTGTTACCCTTGCCATTGCAGGTATGTTTATACATGAAATTTAACTCTACATGAATTCTTCTTGATTGATTTTTGGCCAATATAAATTCTTCTTGACTACTTCCTGGCGTTATTCACTGTTTTTGTCCTATTTACATGTTTCCTTGGTTCCATGCTTCAAAGGTAATTTGACGTGACGGATTTTGTGACAGTTTTGTTGGGCCTTATTTCTTACTGCATTGTATATTGAAGCTGTTTTATGCTGTACTGTTTATGTCTTTACCATATTGTGCTCTTTTGTACAGGTTCTCAAGAAGGCAGATATGATCCGAAAGAATGCTGTGGAAAGTATATTGGCAGAACGTGATATCTTAATTACAGTGCGCAATCCTTTTGTGGTGAGCAGGTCTAACTTGCTAGTTATTCTATGTTGCTTAGAGAATTGAAAATTTTGTGCTAACATTAGTATGAACTGTATCAGGTTCGTTTCTTCTATTCTTTTACATGTAGCGAGAACCTGTATCTTGTCATGGAATATCTTAATGGAGGTGACCTGTATTCATTATTAAGGAATTTAGGGTGTCTAAATGAGGAAGTTGCTCGTGTATATATTGCTGAAGTGGTAATCATTGGCTCTCTACCTTTGTCTCTCTGGTAATAACAGAAAGGACCTAATAATACATCCTCTATAATTTAATATTTTATCCATTGTTAGGTGCTTGCATTAGAATATTTGCATTCACTGCGGGTGGTTCATCGAGACTTGAAGCCAGACAATTTGTTGATTGCACATGATGGTCACATTAAGGTAAACACAGATGATTATTTTGTTTGTTTTTTGTATATTTGTAATTGATTTTAGCTGTCTTATATTTGAAGCTTGAATAGCTTGTAATTGTAATTTGTTGGTTGGATTAGCTTTATGCTAACTTGTATTAGATTCATTTAACAGTGCTATTGATAGTTCTGGTACAACCTTATCCATATATCTGTTTTACATCCTAAAGCCAAACTCTGTATATATTTCTTTCTTGAGGTATTTAATGGTAGAAAAAGCTTTCTCTTAGCATTGCTGTGGCTTTGTGAGTTTCTAGGGAAGAAGGTGATCTATGAACTTTTTCACTTGACTTTTACAGATAGAAGTATGAAAGTTTAAAGAGAGAATAAAGTGTATCCATCTGTTATGTTACCGTTGCATGGCATGCTTTTGAATTTCAACATTCGTGTAGCCTTGGATCTCTCTTGAATGAATTTCATATGTTGGACAAGGCAACCAACGCGGAATAGAGGTGAATTGGTTGTTTCAATGAAGCATGGAAGTTTTTCCCAAAACTCAAAAACAAAAGTTTTTGATACTACAAAAGACGAATTCATACTTTAAAACATTTAAGTAAACATGTAAAACTTGATGCACATTCAAGAAAGATAACACTCGGATAAAACTATATTTTCAGCAACGCCGGAGACTAATACAAAACCATATCAGAAATGCGTATGCAGTAATAAACCAGAAACTTATATAGAATAGATTATGTGGCCAAACAACAGAAATAATAATTTATATCAAAGAAGACTATCTAACAAGTCAAGGCAAAGCTATTTAAGAAAAAACACAATACAAAAACAACATATCATAAAATATGTTGCAGCAATTTAAAGAGTAGAGGAGAGAAATATTTATCCTAGTTTAGCTCAACCACTGAGTGTTAAATCGAGTCCCAAGTCGCAACTTGAAATTTTTTACTATATCCACAAGTTTACAATGGACATTTGTGAGTCACTACAACATCTACAATTCCATTGAGTTGGTACTGGCTTCTCTCTCCTTATGGTCACTTACAATCAATTTTCCTACTCCAAAACTTTGGTAGAGGTAGAAGGTTGAGAAACAAAATAAACTTTCTCACAACAGTGAATATACAATTGAAGTACAACTTAAGAAGGATATATAATCAAATAAGTTCAAGAATCATTCTTAGATGCTTGGAAATTGTATTCTCTTGCTTAGCATCTTAATGAACTCTTGCATTTATAGCGTTTTGGACAATATAGTTGTTAGGGGTCATTTGGAGATGGTTAGACACGAAAGTAGCCATTGGAACAGTTTTATTTTGCTGTCGGCGATTGCAACAATCAATAAGTACACCATGATAGTCGATTGGTATGTGTCTAATGGCTTTTATTTGAATTTTCAGAATGTGACACGATTGACTCAGTTCTAGTGGCTACAAGTCGAGCAATTAGTCAATTGGAGCTATTGTTCCATCGACAATTGTACTAAACTTTAAATGATCACGACTTCTTCATTTTAAATTTGTTTTGGGCATATGACTTATCAATACAAACCTTGTTGAGTCTAGTTTGCAATGAAACAAATTTTAGTCCAAAATGCTTTCTAGTCTGTAATATATGAACAAAACAGTGACTAAAGGTCAAAAACAGAGTTTAGTTAAAAACTATATTTTACTATTTTGCTATGCCTATTTACTACTTCTTTTTAACTCCATTTTGAGTGAATGACATATAATTAAAAAGCTATTGGAGCTTAATTTTCAATACAATAACTCTCGGTCCAAAATTCTTTATAGTCCATGAGATATGGATAGAAGAGTGATTAAAGGTCAAAAACAAAATTTAGTAAAAATTTATATCTTATTATCTTTTTATTCATATGATTTTTAAAACATGTTTTAAGATAGATTTTTTAGATAAAAAATTTCTAAGTCCTTTCACACATGATTCCAAGTCTACGATGCTAAGGAAGTATTTACCATGATATGTTGAGGTTCTTGAACTTCATGTGCTTTGTTGATGCAACCAAGTTTGTATATCTTCAATCATTTTCCTTCTATTCTTGGAACATCCTTCTTTGATTTAAGCATGGCATTGATATTCCGTCTTCTCTATTGCAATTCTAACTCATCTTGTCTTAGACCAACGTACAAAAATATTTAATCTTGCAACCAAGTAGTTAGTTCAAATAACAACATGCATGATTAAATGATGTTCTATAATGTAAACAATTTTCTCATGCATATGAAATGCTAAGAAGCATATATCTAATATATAAGACATGTAGCATTTTACAGAACCTATTGGATATATAAGCAAGTATATTTCATTGTTAGTAAATAAAGCATGATTAATTATAACATATTACACGTTAATGATTATAATCATGGATAGAACATACTAATCAAATAAATATATATATTTGCAATACATTTGTCTTAACATTGGTCATAATCAAAACTTATGACATAGAATTATAGGGCTTACATTATACATGCAGGTATTGCAGTTGTCAACTCGTTTATTTTTTGTTTACTCATGCAGTTGACAGACTTTGGGCTTTCTAAAGTTGGTCTAATCAACAGCACTGATGATTTTGCTGGTCCGGCAGTAAGTGGGACATCCCTACTTAGTGAGGATGAACCCCAGTTATCTGCATCTGAGCATCAAAGGGAAAGGAGGGAGAAGCGTTCTGCTGTGGGTACACCTGATTATTTAGCGCCAGAGATACTCTTGGGAACTGGACATGGTTCGTATGGACTTTTTTTTCCTCCTAAGATGGTTTGTTTTCCTTTTTCTTTTTTGTCTCTTAAATTATTGATTAGACTTTCATTATTAGGAATTATTATTTTCCAGATGTTAAAATTAAGTTTCTAATGAGGCTGAAAACAGTCTGGACTTGGGAATGAAGTTCGCCGCTGCAGGGAAATTAATTAGTGAACATTAAATTATAGTTATCATAATCATTGCTGAATTAGTGATTTTTATAAATTATATGATATAATGATGAAATGTATGTTTTTTGTATATGTTATTATAAACATCACACGTGAACATAGTATTTGTACAAATTTTCAGGGTATACTGCAGATTGGTGGTCTGTTGGTGTCATCTTATTTGAATTGCTTGTTGGCATTCCACCCTTCAATGCAGGGCATCCTCAGGTATATACCCTGCTTCTTTTTGTGTCATGTATTTGTAAATGGGATTTCAATTTCAATTGTTTTTGTCTTGCCTTAATTTTGGCTTCCATCACTCTGTGGTAGGCAATAGCGTACTGTGGTTGTGGTCTCCAGTCTTCTCAGGCAGTACAACCATTTAGGGATTTTTTTTTTATAAAAAAAAAAAAAATCTTTCAACAATTTTTGGTACTGGCATTGCTTCAACTTAGATTGATACTCTATTATTTGGTTATGGTGTCATAGTATTGCCTTAATTTTTTAATAATCATTCTCCAATGAAGAAGCTGCAATAGTACAATTGGAATGCATAAGGCTTTCCAGTTTGTCGTTCTATATCTGGTTGAGTCAGCTTGTTTTCTGTCTCTGTAATTGTGTTTAATCTCTAAATTATTTTTTGTTATTGGTTAATCTTTGGTACATTTTAGTGCTAAAAGATCCCATAAGCAATAACTGTGGTCTCCTGATGTTTGTTGTTCTCCATGCTTGATGCTTCAATTACCAAACTATATTACTGTTTACTGCAGCGATTTTGGTTGAGTTCTTACTGACAGATTTGGTTGTTTCTTGTGTTCGTAGACTATATTTGATAATATTCTTAATCGGAATATACCATGGCCCAGGGTGCCAGAGGAAATGAGTCCTGAAGCACAAGATCTAATTGATAGGTAACATAATATGTTCCAGATTTGAGAATTTTGATCTCTTGTATGTATCGTTTTTTCATATCTTTGAGTGATTTCTGCTACTTGGTCATGCAAAGATGACCTTTGCTAACATTGCATCCTTTAATTTAATGAAATCTTATCACTGTCTCTTGTACTTACCGATGATATACTTTAATCATGATAGCCTTGATGTGCTAAAAAGAAAAAAGGTGAAATATTATTTTCTTTGGCCCTCAGGAACTGAAAGTTCTTTTTTTTTTTTTCTGCAGCAACATCTTTTTCCTTTTGAAACTTAACCTTGGGAAAATATTCTTTCCTTTGGCCCTCCGGAACTGACCAAAGCAAAATTTCCACCCCTTTAGTTGTGAAACTCGGAAGAACAAATCTTAGAACTTTGAGTATATGTTTCTTAAATATGCTGCGATAAAATTGTTTTATCTTTTTTCCCAAAATCCAAATGTAACTTATTTAATATCTACCAACCCAAGTTTCTTTTTAACTTTGCTCCTTTTGTAAGTACTCCGTGGTAATATCTGTCTTGTCATATTGTTATCTCGCTTTGTCTGTGTCACTCTTTCATGAGTGCTATTTCTGTTGCATGAATTTGGACAACCAATATCATTGCGATCTTACTAATGTTATTTAAAATATTTTATATATGTACCCTCTTTCTCTCCGAGACCTGTCATTAACTTCAAACTCAAACATATCTTTCTGATAGCCAGAGGAGTCCAGTTGCCCATGCCTGATTCTTTATATTCATAGTCAAATGCAACTGCTGCATACTTGCTTTATGATACATATATTTGAATTCTTCTCCTGTTTACCTTGCATTATTTTAGTGTTTAAGGTACTTCGTTGCAATTTAGATATTTAAGTGGTAAAAGCAATATTTACTTCTCTATACCACAATGTACCTCATCTTCTCGTTCTTCTGTTCTTTTTCCACTCCTCGCATCCAATGTGTAGCCTGGACCTCTACCTTTCTTAATCAAAGAATGAATTGACTTCCAAGTTTTGGAACTGCTTTCACTGCTTTTACTTCTTTATACCACAAACTACCATACATCTGCTCCAAATATTCTGTTTGCACAGTTTAAAAGTAGTGTATATAGTTTTTTTATTTTTTGAATATTCTCAAAATCATAATTTACTACTGTGTTCTCGTGCTTAGTTAAGTAGTTGCAGAATTAAGATACCTGGGTGTTGTTTTGTTTTTAGTGACTGAGATGTTTAATTTTTAGATTATTGACTGAAGATCCTAATCAGAGACTTGGATCGAGAGGGGCATCAGAGGTGATCTAAATTCTTTAGATAATCATATAGGGACTTGTCTTCCAGGTTTATGATCGTTTTTCTTGTCATTCCTTTAAATGTCAAAAGTAATAGGAACTTAATGATCCAGGTGAAGAAGCATGTTTTCTTCAAGGATATAAACTGGAACACACTTGCCAGGCAGAAGGTATGAACGCCTTTCATGGAGTCAAATGTTAATGGTATAGCCCATTCTTTGATGTAGATGTCCTGGGCAAAACACTAAGGCATTTGTTGTTTTTGCAGGCGGCATTTGTTCCTGCTTCTGAGAGTGCTCTGGATACAAGTTATTTCACAAGCCGTTATTCTTGGAATACTTCTGATGGCCTTGTATATCCAGCGAGTGATATTGAGGATTCTAGTGATGCTGATAGCTTAAGTGGCAGTAGTAGTTGCTTGAGTAATGGCCAAGATGAAGTGGTAATTGCATTTATTGACATTCTTAAATGTAAAATGTAACTGTTGAGTTAATTTTAAGTATGGTGGGCTGACTTGCTCTTGGGATTGTTTATAAGCAGGGAGATGAATACCAGGGTCTTGCTGAGTTTGATTCTAGCTCGTCCGTCAATTACTCCTTTAGTAATTTCTCTTTTAAGGTAATTCTCTCACAAATTATATTCTGTTTTCTTTATGATTTAACCAAATAAATAGCATTAGCTGTGATATGAGCGATGCATACTTTAGTATCCTTTTGAATTTACTTTTGTTAAATTCTGCCGCAGCATAAGCTTTTTCCCCCTGCCTGTCTAGCGTATGTGTTTTTGGTGATTATGATAGATTGTTATAAGTTTCTCCTGGGCTAAAGCTATACTATTTCAATTTATGCATTATCAATTTATCATTTACTTTTCTTTCTTATGTTTCATATGTTTCCCTTTGGTTTTCAGAATCTCTCCCAGCTTGCGTCAATCAACTATGATCTTCTCACTAAGGGATGGAAAGACGATCCATCTACAAATTCTAGTGCATAACTATCTCATTGTCTGTGTCAACTTCCAGAATTTGGTTTTTGACATGATCTGAGCAATTTTTGGGGGACATAAGCACCGTTGTTTTTTTTTTTGTATATCTTGTACATGTATGATTCTGCAAAGCTTTTGTCATTTCATCCTGTCTACTTTATTTATTCTGCTGATCTAATATATATTTCTGGATTCGCAGAGTTTTTGAGTCTCAAACTGGTTCAGGATGCGCCCTTTATTTGTCAGGTAAAAGGTCAACACTGGGGTCTCAATCTTTCGGTTTATGTTGTGTATGAATTGAGGATTGTAAATTACTTTAGAATGCATACCACGGTGTTGGTTGCTTATATTGCCCTGTGGTGTACTGTTCCTGTTTTTCTTGATACCATAGCAATAAAAAACATTTCCCTGTTTGTTCAGGTCACTAATTTTCTTAGCACTCAAAATCTTGAGATGTAGTGAATTTTCTTCCCCCCTTTGAACGTTTTCAAGACTCCTTGTCCATGCTTAATTTACAGTGATTGACGTACTTACCGGGTTTAATATTTGTCAATTTTTCAATCCTTTAGATGGTGTTTGGTAGAAGGAAATTTTAATTTCTCAAGCATCTTGTAAATTTATATACGTTAAATATATAGTGAAATTAATTATTTATTGTCTTACACTCACTTTCTTTAAAAAAATAGATGCTATGATGGAAAAAATAAATCTTGCTTAAGTCAAAGTGGACGAGCTTTTAATTTTTACATCTATATTTTTTTGGCCATTTGACATCTGTGGATTGAAATGAGTTTAATGTGATAATATTGGTTATTTAAATTTCAGAAGATCTCAGCATTCAGATAGTTTTATATTTGATAGTGTCAACCTTAAGGCTTAAGGTGTAGATTCAAGTGGTCTTTCTATAGAGAATTATATCCTTTTAAAGTATTATATTTCTTTGATAGACACATGTTAGTATTGAATTTATAGTGAGCAACCATTGACAGGTAGCATATTTTACATAAAGTGACCCCTAATCCCTCTCTAAATTCCCTGCTTTTGACCACAAAGGTGTATATGTACGAGTCAACTTACCCCCTGATTCTTGTCTCTATTTGAAGTATTTAATTTAATTTAATGTGGCCATGCCTTTGTACATTTATGCTTCATCCGAACATCTGATTTGTTGGATTTTACTCTAGGGTAAGTGAAATATATGCTACAATTTGCAATCTATTGGTTGTGGATTTTTTTTTTTTTTATGAATCTAAAATTTCTTGCAAACTATCTAAATTCTTTAAAATCAACATTGGATTGGTTATAATATAAATTAATATAAATAAGGGAACCTGTCACCAAATAAAAAAGGAACAAAATAAAGTTACTCATTTTAATTTGCTTTGAACTACTACCCTACTCTAAAAAGTCATTAAAAAAATTTATTTTTGTCTCTATAAAATAGAGGTCTAGGACAAATTAACTATTTCAAGTTTTTAAAATAAATGTTACTTAATCCTTGTTTTCATATAACGAATGTAATTATGTCAGGATAATGGCAAGTCGGACAAAATTCATTCTCTGCTTCCACGAGATTTTTCGTCATTAAAATATCTAATTTATCATGGTTTAAGCAATAAATAATTTTAAATTTAACTATTAAGAAGTCTTTATATTGTTGGAAGTTCAGAATAAAAAAATACTTATAAAAATAAATAATTTTATATTTAAAAAGTATAAAAATAATTGTGACAAAAAAAATGTTATCGTAATTTTAGCCAAATATGCGTCAGAAGTCTCCTTTGTATTTGTGTGATCCACAAATTTGTCTGGGCCCTAACCAATGGGTCACCAATTTTTGAAAGAAGATGCAGAATAGGGCACCAGCCGAGACACACACACAACTTATGGTAATGGTGTTTGTCACGCATCACTTTCTTGTTCATTTGCTTCCAACCTTACTTGAATTCAGACCTTGAAATTTAGACAAAAAAATAACAGAAGTTTAGAATGCCAACAAAATATGCACATGAAACAGAAGTAGGACCACTATATCATAACGCTTACTTTAAGCTTTAAACTGCCCCTACACTGGGTATGCATGCGTATTCCATTTTGGTCCACCAAAAAAGTTACTATTATAATCACTTTCAAATATCCATCCAATCCAATCCAATGCCCTAAGATATTTTATTTCAAGTGCTTCATATTTGAAATTAAAAATCTTACAAGGCATTTGCTTGACCTATGCTTGGGCACCCAATACCAAAATTGGTTTACGGGGACATTAAAAATCTTATCTGCAGTTTTTTTTAAAGATATTGACACTACATATTTTGGAGAGTGATTGAGACATTAAATTTTGCTAATTTTACTTACTTGCCATATCAATTATTTTTTTCCTCTAAATTTAACATCATTTTTTTCAAAAAAAACAAAATTAATAGATACAAATTCCATATGGTTGACCTTTGAACTTGTACGCTCTTGTGACCTTTTTTTTTTAATGAATGATGTATTAATACACCTTTACCGAGGTGGGGTTCATGCCTACAACACCTTTTTGGCAACAAATAAAGAGGTGAAGGTGATAGATGCCACCGACGAGACACCACAACTACCCAATGACAGCAACCTCTAACATCCAGTTTCAACAGACAGTTTCAACTTTCAACAAAGTAAAAGCCAATGTTAAAGCAAAAGTAATAATTACATCAACCAGAATCCACCCACAATGACTAATGGAACAGACATCCACCCCCCCCCCCCCAAAGGTATCCTTGAGAAGCAAAAGGGGGAAATAGTACAATGGAGATTGGAAGAGAAAAGGAAGAAGAAAATTCAAAGTTTGGGTGCCAAGAAAATTTGAGTCCCAAGCTAGAAGATACAGCATAAGCACAGGAAAATATGGACTTCTCAGTGAAACCGAAGATGATCCGTTTACGGTCCATCAAGTAGACCAAGCTCATCGAGAAGATACATCATCTATATTGTTGATCAGATCAGGCTGTTGGGTTTGGTCTTGATCCTCTTTCAAGCTAGAACGACGTAACTCTTCTATGCGCTTTGTCACTTCGGACATTGAAGGGCGCTTATCAGGATACTGGGCTGCACAATCTACAGCAAGTTGCAATAACTGAACCATCTCCTCCTCAACATTCTGATACCTAAGGAGCTCAAGATCAAATACTTCAGATGTCCACTCTTCTCTAACAACAGACTGCACCCATCTTGGGAGGTCCACTCCTTCCTCATTCAAGAGAGCATGGGTAGGAGCCTTTCCAGTCAGAAGTTCCAAGAGCAACACACCAAAGCTGTAAACATCTGCCTTTTGAGAAACTCTGCGAGGATCGGTTACCTCAGGTGCACGGTAGCCAGCAACCCGGTTGGGAGTGGAGGAGGGACCAACAAGATGAGCCAGACCAAAATCAGATACTCTGGCATCATAAGATTTGGTGAGGAGGATGTTAGATGACTTTATGCTTCCATGAGAAACATTAGGCCCCTGTGAATGTAGGTACTCGATGCCACGGGCAGCTCCAAGCGCAATGCCTGATCTGATTTCCCAATTTAGTGGCGTCCTACCCGCTCCTTTGTTTCCTGTTTCAGGTTTTTTCACATAGTTACAATAAGGCCAATGAGATTTGAAGTTAACAAAATAAAAGGAACCAATTCCAAGAAAAAATGAATACAAGAACCGAACCTCTGTGAATTATCGTGACCATATAAGCCAATGCTACCATCTTTCGTTTTTGAGCCTAATAGAAGGTGGACTAATGCAGATTGACAAATGGCCATATTTAAGATTATATGAAACCTGAAGGAGACGATGTATAATGGCATGCAATTGTACTAACTAACAAACCCATATGGGTAGAGGAGGAAGCAATTGAAGGGAACTGCAAAAGGGATACATTAACAAATATCCATTCCTAAAGGAGGCCACACCCTCAGCCTCCCTCAACATTTAGTCACTAATAACAATTATGCATTCCCTAAAAATGATCCGCACAAAAACCCTAAAGAATGCAAATTGAAGAATTCATTTTCAAAGAATTGAGGTTTTGATAAAATTAAGTAAAATTCTTAAATCATAACAACTTATCTTAAAAAGACGGAACCAGAAACAGGTAAAATGGACGCACGAGATATACAAATGCTCACCGTGCAAAAGTGCAGATAAACTTCCCACTGGCATGTAATCATAGACAAGTAGCTTTTCATCTCTGCTAAAATAGTAAGCCCTGAGAGGGACCAAATTCTCATGATCCATTGCTCCCACCGCTTCAATCTTTTCCTTGAATTCCTTCTCCGAAACTGTCACATCCCTCAACCTTTTCACAGCCACCGCCGGACCAACTTCCAAAACCGCCTTATAGGCTGTTCCAAACGTCCCTTTACCCAAAACCTCTGCCGAAGCTCTAAGCAAATCCTCGAGATCAAACACCTTGGGTGAATTACCAAAAAACACCAACTTCTTCGCTCCAGCACTGTTAGCTTCTGCTTTGCCGTTCCCTGTCATCGCTGCTGCAGCCGCTGCAGCCACCGAGAACCCATTACTGTGACCATCATTCTCCACATCGGAAACGGGTTTCTCGCCCGAAATTTCGGTATCAGGTTGCTTCACAGTTGCAGTGTCGACAGAACTTGTATTCTTACTACTCTTCTTTCGGCACAGAAGGATCAGAACGAACAGAATCAACAGAAGACACACAGCAGATCCAACAACGATTCCAGCAATGGCCCCACCAGACAATTTCTTCTTTTTCTTGTTCCCCTCATTATTTTCAATCTCACCCGCCGGAGGAGTTCCAGTTCCATCTCCTGGGCAAAGCTTAAGGGGCTTCCCACATAGTGAATTGCCTAAAAATGAATCTTCAGAAAATGTCTGTAACTTTGTTGGCACTGACCCGTTTAGCAAATTGTTTGACACATTGAACTGCTCAAGCTTTAGCGTGTCCATACTAGGGATAGAACCTGAAAGCTGATTGTTTTCGAGAAACAGAGTCTTCAGCCTTATCAATTTGTTAAACCCCAGTGGAATTTCACCGGAAAAATTGTTCGATGCCAAATTAAGGCGAACCAAGTCGGGCAGCCTGACCAAAAATTCTGGGATCTCTCCAGAGAGTAAATTTCGCTGCAAGTAAAGGTTGCGAAGGTCGACGCAAGAAGCGAGATCCGAAGGAAGCCTACCGGTCAAGGCGTTGAAACGCAGACTGACAGTGCGGAGGTGAGTGAGGTTGCCGAAAACGCCAGTGGGTAATTGACCTGAAAGCGCAACACCGGGGAGATGAAGCTCGACGACGTGGTCATGCTCGCATTGGACACCAGCCCAGTTACAGGGACTCTGCCGGGTGACATTCCAGAGAAGGGTTCGACCTCCCACCGCCGAACGTAGAACCAAGAGAGCGGCTCGCTCAGAATCCAGATCTGGTTTTACTAAAGGAAGCAAAACGAGGAAGAGGGTAATCAACACAGTGAATTTCTGAGGCAGCATTGCTCCTTAGAACAGAGTTCAGCGTGTTTCGGAGAATGATGGGGGTGGTGGTGGTTTATGGTTCAATTTGACGGCATTGTTTGGCTCTTGGGTTCATAGGAGGAGTGAGAGAGTAAGCAATAGTTGGGCAAACTGCATTTTTCTATTCTCTCTCTCGCAACTACATAAGAAAGAGAGAGAGAGAGAGAGGAAGTTGAAGGTCCAGGCTGTGAGCTCACACACTTCCAGAAAGAAACCCTAGCTGTATACTGTAAAGTTCGTAGTCAACCGGTCTTTTTTTTTTTCTTGTTGTTTGTCTTTTCCTTTCTAATACTAATCCTTTCTTCTTTTACTGGATAATCCTCTTGTCTTTTTAATTCTGGTTGGTTGTACCTATACATGAAAAACAGTGTTTTCTTTGTTTACAATCGGAGGGTGTTTCTGTTAATTAATACCAACGGCAACCAGTAAGAATACAATAATTTACGCAACGTTTTTATTCGATGTTGTAACGAAAGGACAACCACCGGTTGATTTATAATAAACAATGATTTCGTACCTACGAGCAATAGCCATATTGCCTCGTATGCTGTGTGTTAGGGATATTAATTATAGGATTCTCAAAGTTAGGTCTATTTCGATTTTATTTTTTTGAGCATAATAAAGGTTATGTTAATAATAAGAAAACCCAATTGATTCCGTACGGTGGGGATTTGCAAGAGTTTATATGAACATCCAGCCACATATTGAATTATTCAAAATTCACAATGATTTCAGTATCTTTCAGGCTGTGATTTCACATTGCCATAATAGCAATGTGGAATGTGTTGTTGTTGTTTGTTCAGCTCATTACATGTGTATTACTTGGGATATATATTAGACAAATTAAAACATGTTTGATATTCTATAAATTTTTTATTTAACTTTAATGCTCAAAATTATGATTTTATTCCAATTCACAATTTTAAAAACAATAAAATAATAGTGACATAACTTTTTGTTGATAAATTTTTTGTATGGAATTCAAAAAATATAGTGTCCAAAGTTTTTTTTTTAAAAAAGTATGAGTCATAAAATGAAATTTGTAAATTTAAATGGATAATTACTCATTTTTTTGTTTTTAATTAATATATTATTTTTATTAATTGAAATTAAATTAAATAGTAATTGAGTTGTCGGTGTGTTGCTAAGTTTTTTTTAATTGTCTTGGCCCCCCCTTTATCTTGCTTTGACAGATGAAAAGCAATAAATAATTAAATATGTAAGTTGGAAATTGCTAATTAATTCCAACAACTGCCTCATTCTCCTATTTTACAATTTCTTAAGGTTCATCGACAAATAATAATAAGAAAGGGTTGAAGCGTGACCAATTAGTTCAGTTTATTCATTAGGAAACTTGAATGATCGTCGGGGATTTCCTACATTAGTTGTATGCCACTCTGCTATTATATCAAGCAATTAAGAGGTGGAGTAGGGTTTTGGGAGAGACTGATTGAAAGTTTTTCAAGCTTAGGCCCATAAGTGACCTTTTACCGTAACCACATCTTGTTTCTTTATTTATACCTTAAATAATTGAGGTTTGGTCACATCAGAGCCAAGCATTAATTATTTGTGAAAAGAAAAAATTAGATACTAATAAATAAATAGAAAAGTAGATGTGAAATACTTCTCCAACCAATAAAATAAAAAAATTCTTAATGAAATTACAGACAAATTAATTTGAAGGGATTTTTACTAATTATGTTTAGAATTAAAGGAGCCTTCTATATCAAATATGATATGACGTATATCCTTATAAAAAGTATTTGATTAGAAGTGCCTTTGGGAGCATTTCATAATCTAAATTTCCATTTTTTGTGAATGTGACCATCTCGTGACTGGGAGATCGGCTCCACTTCACAACCTTATTTTACATAAATGGGTAATATTTGGAAATGTACCATTAACAAAGAAATATTTAATATGCATTAAAAAGTGTTGTTTGCCTCTTCAAATATTATTATAAATGCTGTAATTTTTTTTTAAAAAAATTACATTCGAAATATTATTTATTAAAAATATAATTACAATTATTGTGAATTGTATTTTAATGAATTATATCGTAGACTTTCAAAGGGGTTTATACATCTTTATACCTACTTTTTTTTTTATTTTTTTTCTTCAGAGCATTAAGTGCCCACATGCAATGATGCAACCATCAGCCTTGCTTCTTTGCTATTGTCGGCTCTCTTTACACCCAACCTCCACACACTCACAATTAGAGTGAGAAATTAAAAGTGATGTATGTAATCACCCTTCGTAAAAAAAAAAAAAAAAATTTGAATGAAATTAATTATAAATAATATAAAATTTATATTTAATATGTTTAAAAATGTCTTCATAATTAATTTGAGAATAAAATCTATCTAAAAATATCCACTCATTCATATTAGAGCTGCTCAAGGTCTCCCCACGTGAGGGCCATCGTAAACCATGTTTACCTACTCTCCAACCGCTTAATCTCCCTGGCTAAGCTAGCTCAGTTTCAAACTCCTCAAACAGTAATTCTAAAGCCATCAAATTTTCCGTTTCTTGGGGCCGTTATACGGAAGTTTCTTCCGTCAAAAAAGAATACCCATAAATTAGATAAGGTTGTTTATCTTAATTTTTTTAACCAGACATTGCCTCCTTAACTACTCCAAAGATTTTGCAGGGAACTTCATTTGATAATCGACGTTAATGTTAGGCAAGATCTCGATATAGATTGTAAAATCAATGAAACCGACACTTACAACACTGCGATTGCACCCTCTTATGGGAAGAATGGTTTACAAGAAAAGAAAGTGTTGGGAAACTATAAAGTCTGCGTGATTAATTAAATATATATTGAAAAAGCATAAAACAAAGTCATCTGTCGTTTACCTGATACGGAAATAAGCTGCATTTGCAAGTCATGTTTGGCTTGAAATGCACTTTGCCCAAATTTTTATTTTTTCCATTACCAAGAAAATAATCTCGATTAAGCAAGCTTAAAACTATTTTCATCAGTCTCCACCACAAGTTATATATAGGCTTGATTAGAAATGAGTGTTCATAATCAGTAGTTCTTGGGGGAAAAAAGAAGAAGAAGAGAGAGGCATTTTTGAGTAGTCATAGTCTACAATATGAAATATTATATTAATTTGCATATTATAATGAAGGTTTTCAAAGACTAGTTGTTAATTCTTTAATATAAAAAAATGACAAAAAATTAGAGCCAACAGATAGGCCATGTGTATGAGGGTACTAAACTTGATGATTATGCCCACCCTTTTGTCTCCAATCCATGACTAGGGGGGAGCGACCATATGTCCTTCACGCTTTATGATTTTTTTTTTCTTTTTTTTTTTCAAGATCTTGTTCATGCAAAAGATCGAGTAATCATTTTTTATCGTTAAACTTTGTTTTGGAAATTTTTTCTTGATCGTAACTTTTATTGTCGAAGTAATGGATATTAAACTATATATATCATCTTTAAATTTATTATGAGAAAGTGTAGACGATGAATTCAACCCATCGTTGAAATCTCAAAAACTAAATGTAAAACGTTAAATCAAATGAGTTTTAACTTAAATGTTATGTGCCAAAAAAATAAATTTGAGGGTATCAACATCTTTATAAGATGAATTAAGTATACACAGTGTTCTTAAGACAACAATTTTCGTAGTCTGGAATTATATATATATTTAGTCTTTCAAAAGAATGTAAATATTTTGGGTTCTAGATTATTTTTATGATCTCTTCACTGTTGACTGATAATTGGAATTGGAGCTACCATAATTTAAATTAGCAGGGGGCCACATCGTAATCTTCACCAAATCCTCATTCCATATAATAACTTGTAGGATAACCAGCATGCCAGCTTATATACCTTTTGAGATGTTTCTTACTTAGAAAAAGAAAAGGTAGAAATAAAATACCAAAATTCCCCCACCACCCCCCACTTGTGCTAAAAAGAAAAATTGGTAATTGATGAAGGTTCTTAATGATTGCAAGACATGACAAAGTCGCAGCTTTTGAAGGCAATGAGTGGGGTTCAAGCACTTTATATCCCATTTTCTTCCCTTTTGTTACCAAGGAACAACAGGAGGTGAAAATGAAAAATAGTGTCAAAAAAGAAAGGGAAAAAAATTTAGATTTAAATACTTTTAAAGTCATTAAAGATGCTAATGTCATTGGCTCAAACAATTCTGATGTAGCTCTGTTTTGGGATGGCACCTCAGCTGCAGTGCAAAACTATACTATAATTGGGACAGATTAAGCCATGCCTTCGTATTATGTCAAGTTCTGTTTCATAATGAAAAGGTTATGATCAAAGTTGGTGTTTCCTTCACATTAGAGCCACTCATTCCACTTCGTAAACACTAAACAGCTTGATTTATAATATCTAGCTGGCCCTTTTTCATAGTTCATTAACAATAATACGATTGTCTTCCTATAAGAAATTGAAACGAATAAACAGTGGCTGCTCAAAAGAAGGGCAAGTTATGTATGTCCAGATTCAGATGCAGCTTTCATTTTAAGGAAACTAACCATACTATTACGTAATAAGAACATATAGACAAAAGTCAATAGATGCCTGCCGACGTATATGTGCCAGATTGTAAAGAAGCTTGAGTTAGGTTGGGGATAATTGAAGAATCTTAAGTGCTTTATCTAAAGTATATTTGATTTATACAGCTTCTCAACTAGGGTCATATGACATCTTATTGAAATGTTTAAATCAATTAAAGACACTTTTTTTGTATCTCATAAGAAATTTCTATCTCACGCTTCCGGCAACTGGTAAGGTCATCTGTTTCTACCAGCATGATCGCGGCACCGAAAAAACCAACCCTTAGATGAACTGCTAGTTTAGGTTACTTACACTATTATCATAAAGGAAAAATATATTAATCAAGCAGCGGCATCAAAAGGGGCAAAGACAGCACCTCGACCAACATACTCACCTAAGGAGACACCCTTGAATATGGCATATTGAAGACGGAATTCAACCTAATAATGGATGAGAGATTGCATCTTCATGACAAGCAATTTATACCAAAAACTAGTTAGCAGCAACTAGCACATAACTGGGGCCAGCCAGGATTTTATTATTATTTTTGCCACTTTAGTGGGATGACAGGATTAAATCTTATTTGGGTTGTCTTCAATTACTAATGCACAGTTGCAAAATCCCAGAAATCCAATCAGCAATACAGGCACCTCGTAGGAAAGTGACACCCACTGCTGGAACTTACACAGCAAAAACAAACAAGTGTAAAAGAAAAGAAAACTAGACAGAAAAAGATGCATAATGCAGAATAGAAGGTGGGCGGTCAAAAGAGATGATAACTACAAACCGCTCCAGGTTGTCGAAAGATTCTCCAACCTTGGGGGACAAAATGACATGCAACAAAAGTGTGCAAACAACTTTTGATGCTATGCCAGAGATGATGAAATGCTATTTGGGAAAATAGAACAGTATTACACAGAGGAACACTAAAAGGATTTCGGCTATTGAATTTGTTTGGTTTTGGGATAAAGAAAAATTCATAGGAGTGAAAGCTAGAAGAAAGCCCAAGGACAAGATATGCTTCTGAGCTAATTACTAAAAGGATTTCCCTTTATTTTCCTTTCAGGTTATCAAGTCAGAACTTTGAGACCGCGAAAGTATATTTAACCTCTGAAAATGAGAAAATTTTAACCAGTCGATTACCTGTACATTGTTATGTTTTCTTCAGATACTGCCTTCTCTATTCGTTTCTTAAACTGTCTTCAAAAAACCCATGGCCCAACTCCAATTAGTTTGGAAAGAATTAAAAAAAAACCCCAAATAATGCTTGAACTCTCAGAAAAGTGCAAATCATAATCCGAATTAAGCACAGTTTGCCTCAAATTATCATTCGTCAGCGCAGAAGAGCTGAGTTTTTTCTAACTGCATCCAGTGCAATATGTGACATTTTCATTTGTACTTCCAATGGCATTCTGTGTAATACTTTTTCTTTATCAGTTGAGGTAAAATCTCTACTATTAGGCTAAAAATTATGACAAATCTCAATTTTTATACATTAACATGAGGCAGGAAAGATCATTCAAAAGTGTCTTCCTCTATCACTTGATGGTTCTTCCAGCTATAACAAAAGCGGTAGGACCTTTACTGAGAGTTTTGACCTCTGTTTCAAATAATTACCAAACTGTTTTTTTCTCATGGAATTGAGAGAAGTATGATGATACCTGTCCACGCAGGGTATTAGATTTAGAACTCAGTTCTTCAATTATTTCATTGGAAAAGCCAATTTGACCTCAATGGTCTCAAATCATGTTGCTATGTTACTGGGCATCTGGTTAGGTTTCTCCTCCTAAGGAGAAACATCTTAAGTGGCCAGTTACTAATAATTCATCACATACCAACCATGGCTCATGATTTTATCGGCCTGCTAAAATACTCACCTAGATATCAAATGAAAGGGAAGGAGGGGAATAATGAGAGAACAAAAATATGAATGGGGCAATAACACCATAGGTTTATGAACAGGAAAGACATTGGATACAATATTTTCTATAAGAGAATACTATAAATAAAATCTAATGAAGCTGTAATATGTGTGCGACACTCCTATCACATACGCGAGACTTTAAATTACACTTAAAACAATTTATAATATATATTTTGTAGTGTAGTAATAGTATTGGTATCGTATTGTTACCGTCAGAACTTGTTAGGCACCATTTCAGCCACAAAATCAAGGTTAGGGACTGCAAATTAGGGGCAACAAGAAAGTCATCCAACCATACATTTTGTCAAATATTAGTTAGTAGAAGTTGTGTTATATCAGACCGCTGCGTATTGCTTTGTTCAACTAGGTTCTCTAATTGAGGACTTACTACAATTGGCTCTGTCACGGGACAATTTGGGACATCATCTATACCTGCAAATACTGGCCCACTCTGTTCTGAGTTGCTAACATCAGTTTTTTGTATGTCCTTATGTATTAGCCGTTCATTAAAAATCACATCTCTACTACGGATCAACTTTTTATTTTTGCCATCCCAAATGCGGTATCCAAACTCATCTTCACCATAGCTGATGAAAATGTATTTCTTGGATTTAGGATCAAACTTATTTCTGCCTTGATCACTAATATGCACATATGATGTGCAACCGAAAACTCTTAGATGTGAGAATTTTTTTTTTTTTTCCGCTCTATACCTCTTCTGGTATTCTATGCTCCAATAGAATTAATGGACCTCGGTTGATCATGTGTTGATTGCTTCTGTCCAGAACTGCTTCAATAGACCTAATTGTACATGAATGTTTTTGGCTCTTTCTATCAATGTTCGGTTCAAACGCTCAGCTACACCATTGTGTTGAGGCGTACCCGACACGGTTCTCTCCATTATGATCACGTGCTCATAACAGAACTTTTTGAACCTGGTATCTTCATATTCACCACCATTGTCAATTCTGAATTTTTTGATCTTTAGACCTGTCTCATTTTTTACTATGGCTTTCCATTTCCTAAAAGCCTCAAACACTTCAGACTTGTGTTTTAGAAAATAAACTCATATCTTTCGAGAGTGATCATCGATGAAAGTCACGAAATAGTGTTTTCCACCAATTGATGAAGTGGCTGTTGGTTTCCAAACATCAGAGTGAACAAGTTCTAACTTCTCCTTCTTTGGGGTTCTGCTACTTGTCTGAAAGCTGACTCTTTTCTGCTTTTCAAGTATGCAATCTTCGCACATATCTATTTCTACTGACCGTAGTCTTGTAAGTTTTCCCTTCGAGTGTATAATCTTCATCCCTTTCTCACTCATATGGCCAAGTCTTTAGTGCCACATATTGGAATTTTCATTTTCTACTGCTATTGCAATTGAACAGCATGCTCCTGCTGTCATGTAAAGAGTATCACTTTTTTTGCCTCGGACAACTGTCATTGCACCTTTTGAGATCTTCTAATCATCACTATGAAAAGTTGTAGTGTAGTCTTCACTAGCTAACTGCCCTACTGAGATTTAGTTCTTTTTGAGGTCGGGAATATGTCTGACATCTTTCAGCTTCCAAATAGACCCGTTCAACTTAATCTTTACTACACATTTTCCAATAATATCACAAGGTTGATCATCATTAAGATATACCTTTCCAAAGTTTTCAGAGACATACCTCTCGAAGATTTTCTTTTTTGAAATAGCGTGGAATGATGCTCCAGAATCCAACACCCATAACTCCTCCTTGCTCTCTAAAGATCATATCAACGCATCATCTTTTCCTAAGGTAGAAGCGACATTTGTCTTTGTCTTCGCTTCCTAGTTCTTCGGTGCACTCTTGCACTGCTTTTTGTAGTGCTCAGTCTTCCCGCAATTCCAACACTCGACGATATTCGAGTTATGAGAATTATTGGGATTCTTGTACTTGGGCCTCCTGTCTTTGGATCTACCTCGATAGTTCGATCTACTATGTCCATTCTCTCTGGTTGAATTTCTTCCTCTTGACTTTGTATGCAATACTGAAGAGATTGATGATTCACCTATCTCTCTCCGTCGAATCTCTTCACTGAGAATCGTATCACTAACATCATCAAATTTTAACTTATTGCTTTCCAACAAGCTACTCACAACAGTGACAGTAGCATTTCAACTTTCTGGTAGAGAAAACAAAAGTATCAATGCTTGTACTTCTTCATCAAATTCAATCCCAACTGAACTCAATTGGGTTGTCACTGTATTGAGTTTATTGAGATGTTGAGCTACCGATGCGCCTTCCGTCATCCGCAAATTGAATAACCGCCTCATCAAGTGAACTTTGTTTGAGGCAGAAGACTTCTCATACATACTGGAGAAAGCTGCCATAAAATCCATCGTGGTCTTTTCTTTTGCTATGTTGAAAGCAACATTGCGGAATAGCGTCAATCTTATAACTTCGAGTGCTTGTCTGTCTAGAAGGATCTAGTCTTTTTCCTTCATAGACTGACTTCTTTCCTAAGAGAAGTTGATACAGATTTTTCTGATACAGATAATCCTCGATCTGCATCTTTCAAAAGCCGAAGTCTGCACCATCAAACTTTTCAATTTTCACCTTCCCTTCATCTGCAACCATCGCTCCCACTCGAATCTGACTTCTTCCGGATTGTTTCTACCTGTGTATTAAAACACCTTCATCGACAAACCGGTATCACTGACAATATTTCACTATTCATGTGAATAGTAACCTTACAAATTTGACAGAATTCACCACAACTAGGCTCTGATACTAGTTGTTGAAAAATAACACAGATTAATAAAAATAAGAAATAACAGTGAAAACACACACGCAAAATTTGATAACAGAGTTCAACCAATTGTACTTACGTTTTCGGATCTGCTGCAAATTGTTTTACTGAAAGAAGAAAATATACACAGTGTTTACAACACTCACAACTCAATGACACCAAAAAAATTACTCACAATTTTTTTATTAAAGCTTTCCTCTCAAAATCTCTATTTTCTCTCAAACACTCTCTCCGCTTCTTAGTTCTCAAAATCCACTCTCACAAGAGTCTCAAAATATTCTTACAAAGAACTTCACCAAATGGATGAAGAGAGGAGGAAGGGATGATTTGAAATATTTCAACTGATGCTCTATTTATACTAATTTTACTACACTAAAAATCAACTTCCACTAACCAATATTTGACAAAATACATGGCTGAAAAAATCAACCTCCACCAACCAATATTTGACAAAATACATGGCTGGATGACTTTCTTGTTGCAACTAATTTACAGTGCCTAACCTTGACTTTGTGGCTGAAACTGGTAAGGGAGAGTTAGAGTACAAGCTACGTAGATGCAGACTTTGACAGTGAAGTCAATCACCAAAGAAGCACCACCAACTATATATTCACTGTTGAAAGTGCAGCTATTAGTTGATGTCGCAATTACAAAAAATTGTCACTCTATCTACTACAAAGGCTGAGTATGTAACGGTGACTGAAGCCAGTAAAGAGATGATGTGGCTTCAAAATTTGTTAACTGAATTGGGATTCAAACATGAGAGAAAAGAGAGAAATGTTCTGTATAGTGATAGTCATAATGCGATATACTTGACAAATAATTTAACATTTCATTCCAGAACCAAACATATTAAATTTTGTTATCACTTCATCATATCTTTGTTAGAGGATGAGGTGTTACTACTGGAGAAGATCCAAAGAAATAAAAATCCAACTAATATGTTGATAAAAACGGTGATTATCAACAAACTGAAGTTGTGTTCAATTTTAGTTGACTTGCAAGAATAACAAGACTACAAAAAATTGCTGTTTAGATCAATGTGTGAAGACAAATTGAAATTAATCTTCAAGTGGGAGATTGTCAGAACTTGTTAGGCACCGTTTCAGTCACAAAATCAAGGTTAGACACTGTAATTTAGGTGCAACAAAAAAGTCATCTAATCATACATTTTGTCAAATATTGATTGATGGAAGTTGATTTTTTCAACCATGTATTTTGTCAAATATTGATCGATGGAAGTTAATTTTTGGTGCAGTAAAATTAGTATAAATAGAACATCAGTTGAAGCATTCCAAATTATCCCTTTCTCTTCTCTTCATCCATTTGGTGAAATTTTTTGTAAGAATATTTTGAGAGCCTTGTAAGAATGAATTTGAAAAATTAAAAAGCGGAGTATTTGAGAGAAAACAAAAGTTTTGAAAGAAAAATTTAAGTGAAAAAATTGTGAGTAATTTTATTGAGTATTATTGGATCGTAAGTGTTATAAATACTGTGTATATTTTTTTTTTATAAAATGATCTACAGCAGATTCAGCCAATTCAGAGACAAGACGTAAACACAATTAACTAAATTTGGTTAACAAATTTTGCGTGTGTTTTCACTATTATTTCTTATTCCTATTATTTATAGGAAAAACTGTGTTAATTTCCAACAGTTACGCCATGTATTCATGTCAGCAGTGCTTTAGATTCTAACAAAACATATTATCTACAAATCAAATAGCTTTATAAACCATGTAGGACAAAATAAAATTTTCCACAGACCGAGATTAGTAAGTAAAGCCAAGACGAATTAATATTCAATACCTAAACTTTCGGGTTTTCTTCGATTTCCAAGGATGGAACACTGACCTCAACCTTAATTATACCACACTGCCTGTTTAAATAAAAACCAGTTGAAACTATTGCTGCTGCTCTGGACTAATCACACATCCAAGATCTATCTCGAGATTGTCCCTAGCAGCCAAACAGCCAATAATGGTATCATTGCCCCATCAATCTGAATCCTTCTTCAACTTCTCCACATGATAGTTCGGCTGCTCAACCCGAACCACAAGGCCAGTAACCGAGTACAAAAGCCAGTAAAATATCAGAGCCGCAGCGATCAAAAGGGCATTGCGCTGACTCTTCATTATGGACTTCTGATAACGAAGGCGCTCAGATGGAGTGCAAGAGTCGAGGGATTCACAAGAGGGCCTTGTCTCGTACTTCCAATAAATGTCCATCAGCAAGAAGAGACAGAACGGAACAATCGAAGCCAAGGGTCTAAGGAGGTTTCTGGTGACAGAGATAAGACCCTTGCGAAGGGGGCCGAGACCAGGGAGGGTGAGGAGAAGAAGCACTATGGCTTCAGCACCAGCAGCGTAGCTTAGCATTACCCACTCTAGAGCCATTTAGAGGAAATGGGTGTGCTTGAATAGGAGAAAAGAAGCAAGCTTGGAGATGAAGATCTTCAGCGTAAGTTGGGAAGGGAATTGGGATAACAGATTTGCAGCGATGTTTTCAAGGGTTCCAAAGAGCGCTATTTAAATGCCGTGTTGAAGATGACTTCGTCGTGTGGGGCTTTGGGACTCTACCCAGACTGGGAAAGGGACCCTTGCATCCATTCTAAGTAACCTAGCAGCTAAGCTAGTGATGATACAATGGATGCCGGACAGACAAGTTCAAACTTTTCTTTTTTTCCATGCCGACATCCTTACTTGAGGATAGGATTAATTTATTGCGAGTACGGAAGTTGTCTCAAATTTTTTTTTTTCCATCTCATAAAATATATATATATATATATATATATATATATAGAAATTTCATACATAGAAATTAGGAACTCACTGTTTTTTAGTTTATAAATAAAAATTAGGAACTGACCATTGAATAAATTTCTTCACGAGAAGTTAATACCATTATAATAAAATACACGTAAATAGAAATATAAAACATAAAGGAATTATCCTCACAACTTTAGCTTGAGTCTCAAATTTAAAGATAGGTCTTTGCCTTTAAAGAAAGTTCTATGTTTGATCCCTTACAACATAAAATCAAAATATTAATGATGTAGCAATAACAAACATAGGCATTACTATTTGAAAATTACAAGCTGAAAATTAGAAGATGTATTTTAGTTTCTCTTGTAAATTTAGGAAATAAACATTCAAATAATTTGATCGAAATTGTATAATAACAATAAGTATAATAAAAGTCAACTTCAATACGTGCTTGAGCAATCAGTGTATTCTTAATTATGAAATTTAGAATATTTATGAAAACCGACAATTCAACCAAGATCAAGAATTGCATGATGACAACTTAATTTCTTCACTTTCTGTCGCAAATTTACCAAGATTAAGTATTCGTACAACATAACTTCAATAGCCAGGAATTTGTATCAGAATCAGCTGCTAAATATTCTGAGGTCTACAGTTTAAGCTTCTGCAACTTGGCGCGGGAAAATAGAATGCAGACAGCTCAAATATACAATCACATCCTATATCGTCTGCTAGAGGTATGGACTATAGAGGAAGAAGAAAATTCTGAACTTTAACTCGCTCATTTTAGCTCAGTGTCTTTCCTTAACGTTTTTCACTTGGGGTTCTATTAATGGAGGACGGGGTTCTTTTCTGAAATAAAGAGTAATTAAACTTTGCTATATAGGCAAAAATACAAGTTATAATGAGAGCAACCAAAAAGGTATTTGGGACTGATGGGTTTGGCTTGCCAAATCTCCACAATGAAGTTAATGAATCCATGCTAATTGATGCAAACCTTTCTTCAGACTGTCCTCCCCTGTGAGTCAAGAAAGAGGTTGTCAATAATCACTTCGCTTGAGCTTTTAAGTAAACGTCCATGAATAATTATAATATCTAACATATAACTCACACAAAAGCCTTGTGAGGTTGAAATATGGACAAAGCACAAACCCACGTACCATGTATGAAACTTAATTTAAATAAAGAGAATGAGAAATAGCAAAAATTGAACTCTTTACCACTTAGCCTTGGAAATTTCAATACCATATCACAAGACCACTTAAACTTAAAAACTTAAATTATTAAATAAAAGCTCATTAATAATTTTATTATAATCATTAACGGCATTAGAAAGTCTTATCTACAGATATCTGTACCAAAAATTTCTACTGTGACAATAATTGATTCAATCGCCTCGAGTGCTTCAATCATCTTCATATCATCCAGGTCTAATTCTAAATGCATGATACAGCCTTCTTACTTGTTTGAGACATGAAAGAAAATGTTGTAGAACTAAAAATGCTTGTTTACCTAGTTCGATTCAAAACCTTTGTGTCAATTGATTCTTTGATGGAGTACCATATTACAAAGTATTTATTATTAATAATGTCAGAACTTTTAGTAATGAAATTTTCTTCTTTCTTTAGTCAAACGTTGTTTATATTTGATCTTAAACTTGGTGAATGTAGCATAGCACTACTGAGATATACCTTAAGAAGGTCTTGATAGATCTCCATAGAGAGTCATGTTTGATTCCCATGCTTGGACGACCTTTAGGATTCCTCTTTCTGAATTCACTAAATTTTCCTTTAGGTATCCCTGAAAAACCCAGTTGCAAAAAATCATTAATAGTTCCTTCCAATCATTCATGTACGTTCAGAAAAACTTCTACCTATTATATTTAATCCAACAGTATCAAAGAAAATGAACTATTACCAACGTCATTAGAAGAAAGAGAATCCTCTTTGGCAGCTGCTCTTAGTGAAGCCAATTCCTCCACAAGTACACGTTCAGCATCACTACAAGCAGGATTTTAAGAAGAATGAAAAGAAATCACAAGCATTAGAAACCGTAAAAAAGTAGCAAAGCATTTGGTATCTCAGGAAAGTATTATATGATTTTAAACTGAGGCCATTTGTTCTCAAGACTCTAAAACAGTTTGTATTTTGTAATGTTAAAAAACTCAAACTCAACGGTTACATTCAGGAAATAAAATTTTTCCTCCATAACAACGTCTTTCAAGGTGAAAGATAATTGCAAACTCAAATTCTATTTGCAACTGCTGAAAGTATGGGAAAAAATCACGTGTTTCCAAATAGCAACATTAAATGCAGCCTATAATTAGGGGAATAAGACCTCTGGCTTTCAATTGGTAAGTAAATATAAGATTTACTAAAAGTTGCTGCTCCTTGGGACCACAACCAAAGTACACAAGCACCCAAAAGATTTGTAAGTTTCCAGTACTTGTGAAACCCCTGATAACCAGAAAATCAATATGATGTACTCTTCCTTCTTTTTATATTAGTTAAGAAGAAAACAGAATTAGCAACTCTACACATGCTGTATTTTTTAACAGAATAATCCATAAGGGCCATTTAGCTTCTTTTGCAGATGACTTTGAAGATTTTAGCTGTAGGAAATAAGTGAAAGATAGTCAGAAGTGTACAGACCTTATATTTTTTGCAATTATAACATTCACAATGAAGTAATGATCCCCTCGAACAGATGGTTTATTCATGTCAGGAACTCCCAAATGTGACAACTTTACTGAATCCCCAGGTTGAATCCCAGAAGGAATTTGGAGATCCCTTAAACCTTCAATAGTTTCTACCTGAAACCACCCAAGTTATATTAAAAAAACAAAAAATAAAAACTTCTGACCATTGCATAATGTTTCAAGCACTAAAATATGCTCAAAGAAATGTACATAGTGTTTAAACTTATATATATGCTTCCATTAATAACACATTATATATTGTAAGAATACCTCTACAAAACAGTCAGTAATACTAATGGAAATCACCATAACCACCAAGGGAAGCATGATCATCTGTGTAAACAACCACATGGATGATATAGATTGTTCTTACCTTAGTTGAGATTACACAATTGCTAGCAAGCTTGAACATTTGCTTAAATATCCACATGGGAGATACAGATTGTTCATAGCAAAGATTATAAGCAGAATATTCATTTGATAGCAAGTGAGATACACCCATTTTAAAGTGCAGAATTAATCCCATCAGCTGGGTTCAGTTCAACAAAAGCAATTAAGGCATCTCCACAATTGCACCAGGGACAAATTTTACCTTTTTAACGGACCCCAGTATTGCCTCTGTGAAGTCAATATCAAGCTTTGAGTACAAATGAATACCATCTCTCCAAACTCCATGCTTTTCATCTACATGGATGACTATATAAAGATTACCAGCGATACCCCTGAAAAGAATGCACCAAATTTTTAAATATCACTTAAATGAGTTGATAGGTTCTGATTGCAAATGATAGGCTCATAGTTTGGTGTAAATGGGAGCCAGTTTTAGTTTTGGAAAATTTTATTTAGGTCTAATAATAAGCGATAATTTTATTTTCATCAAACTGGATAAATTGAAACAATTTGTCGTTATCTATCATCACTAGATAATCAAGGTTATAATGGCACAAGTTGTTAGTTTTAGTAATGAAACTGATAGTGACAAAAAAAAGGACCAACAAAAGGTGGTTTCCTAGTGTTAGTAGACAATTTTGGAGTCCAATGATGAATCAGTTGGTGCATTCCCTGACAGCAATGTAATTGACGTGGTAATTTGACCGAATCCAGGAAGACAACTTTATATTTTGTAAATTAAAATGTTCAAACACCTGGTAACTCCACTTCAGTAACGAGTCCAGAAATGAATCAATCACAATGGTTTTCTGCAGACTTAACTATTGACGGTGATATTAGTAATGTCTCTCTTCTAACTTGGATATCTTAATTTTTTACAAATATCCTTTCATTATCTTGCTCTATCTCCCCCATATTTCAATAGTCACAAATGAGTCCCTAATCTCTAACTTAGATGTCCTAAATCAGAGAAACATAGACATGTGAAATAAAAAACAAAATTAAAAGAATATGCATTCAAGTATTATATTATAAAAGAGAATTGTATATTGAATTAGGGCTGCACATATAAGATGCACTGTGAAGGGGCTTTGTTTTTGCTCACTATATTACAACTAATTTCCTTCTCTTTTCTGCCAAGTAAAAATCTCCTCAGAGATCACAAAATACAATCTAGTCAAGACTAGGCAAAAGTTTGTATGCAAGCTGTAAGATCATTTATCACTATCATTTTTCTTGCCTATTCCTCAAATCCTTCAGTTTTTGGAGATGCTAGCATAACTTCAAGAAGAAACTAATTAATCAAACAACTAGTAACATACGAGGGGGACACGGGGGGTGGATGTTCATTGGTATGCTAACAGCTACCTATTCTTATCAACATTCCCTTCTCCTCGAATTTGCACCGTGGCTCCATCATTAACACCAGGAGGAATGACCACTTCCATTGTTTGTTTAGACTGCACTTGACCACTGCCACCACACCTTCGACAGTGATCAGTGATTATCTTGCCAAGACCACTGCACTTAGAGCAGGTTGAAACCTAAGAATCAGATGATATCATCAGTCTTGTATTGCCAATAATATAAAAATTATAAAATATAATATCTACTTTTAATACAACTTAACCATAAATTTGCATACAAAATTTGACAGTTGAAGCTGTTTTTATGTGGAAACAGATCAATTTAACATATTTAAACACTACACTACAGATATAATTCGCCAACTATTGAGAGATGTTTAAACAGTACTGATAGATAGACAGAATAAATAGCAAGCACTGATAATCTACATCAAGATCAAGTTGATAGAAAAATTCAATACAAATCAAAAGGCCGTTATAGGCGAGTAAATTTCCATGTTTTCTTTAAACACATCCAGATAAGAGTTGAGAGATGCAAATAGTGATGAAAGAATATACTTTTTACATGATTTTGAAAAAAAAAATACTTTGGAGGCAGGAAGAGGCAAAGAAGCTAGAATAGACATCTACCATGGAAAGTGCTATCATGCATTTCTACATGTTTCATGAAATGCAATTAAAAAAAATGTAACCTAGCTTTACTACTGAAACACAGATAGCAAAATTAATGGAATTAGCAACAATGCAGTGATCAGTCATTGTCACGTTATTATATCTAGATTACCTGAGACATTATTCCAAAGGGTGTTTTTTGACTTTTCATCTCTCCTCCTCTGCCACCACAATTTGTGCATGGTTTAATGCAATTCCTTGATTTAGCTCCTGTACCATCACAATCACTACACGTCTGGAAACCAGAAACTTCAATTTCTCTCCGTCCTCCAAAAATTGATTCTTCAAAGCTCAAATGAAGGTCATACCTGAATGGTAGAATAATATACAATTAACACCATATATCATGATGAAATTTGTCAGCATCTTAACAACAGATATCTAACATAGCATATATAATATCTTCCAAATGTCACGGGAAACTCTTGCTGTCCTCTTGTTTCTCAGTCATTGTTGTAGCTTATTGGGCAACTTGTTAATATGGTGCATTCATGTAATAGGAAGATCAAATTGGGTGTAATTCGTGACATCTAGACAGACAACAGACAGAGATTGGAGGGCCACGTCTTTAAAAACCTTTATAAAAAAGGCAGTATCAAAGTGGATGCCTCTAAGTACTGAACTCATTCTCAAAGAAATTTGTCACAGTAAGTATATGACTAAGGTTCTGTCAACTTCTTTTCTATGTAACAAGAGCCAAAACCAATTTGAGAAGATAGTTACCGAATATCAAGACCACGTTTTCTATTGTTTCTCAAATTGAAGTTGATGCCTCCTAGTTCATCACCACCTCCAAATAGACTGTCTGAACCGCCGAAGAATGTATCAAATAAGTCAAAAGGATCAACCTGAGCAATTTGTAGAACATCGGCAGTAAATTAAAATAAGTAATACCATACATCAAGCCAAACTCCTCCAAGGTTTTGGGGGTGGGGGAGAGGGGGGGAAGCCACCTATGTTCATAACATAATACTGTATAATCATATCAAAGAGTCTTGAGTTCCTTATGAACATTGCAGAAAGCAGAAGATTTGCTTATAAACATACCCCTGAAGCACCAGCTGACGCTCCATTTTCTCCTTGTAGACCTGCCTCACCAAAGCGATCATATAAAGATCTTTTCTCATCATCTGATAGAACCTATATACGTGCTTTGTTACCACAAGAATAAAAAGGGAGAGATGCAAATATAGTGAATAAGCAGTTACCACACATGACGAAGTTATACAATTAACTATTAATCACACTAATTTAATAACGAGCATTGTCTAGCAGATGGATAGAAGATTACAATGCCAACGTTCAGATCATGAGCATAAGAATAGTGATGAAAGAACGATAAAAATATGATGCACTTTAAACAAGAATGTAAACGGGAAAAAAAACACTTTAAATGAATCTAAAATTGAGTCCTACCCAACACATGCTACTGACAAAAGTAAATGTGGCACTTAAGGGAAGAAGAATTACCTCATATGCTGCACTTATCTCCTTGAATTTCTCTTCTGCCCCCGGGCTCTTGTTCATATCTGGATGGTACTAGTCCGAACAAATAAAATTACAAACTTTCAGTGGTATGTTACAAGAACTAACAGATAGA
The DNA here is from genome assembly GCA_037074535.1 of Gleditsia sinensis. Lineage (NCBI taxonomy): Eukaryota > Viridiplantae > Streptophyta > Magnoliopsida > Fabales > Fabaceae > Gleditsia > Gleditsia sinensis. The sequence continues at coordinate 31,698,331 of CM073474.1, read as the reverse complement.
CTGACGGAGATGGAATCGGATGAACAACAAGAGTAAACTATTAGAAATTTAGACCCAAGTACAAAGCAACCAACCTGACGGGCTAGTTTTCTGTAAGCGCTCTTAATCTCTTGCAAAGAAGCATTTCTACTAACTTTCAAAGTTGAATAGTAATTAGTTCCGAAGGCTCTGACTACTGCACAGCGCGAGGGTTTCCTACGGGAGAAAACAGAACTTGGGTCCTGGAAATAACCAAATTTGGGTAAAAACTCAGAATCAATGGCACGCAATCCGAAGCACCTAACAGTCAGAGGCGCGCAGGAGAAAACTAACGCATTGGATCGAACCAAATAGTTGGGAATATGATTGAAATTAGATACGGGATTAAGGTTGGCATAGCAAGAGGGACTGTGGACTGTATGCATCGAAGGAGGGTTCAGCTCAGAAGTACAGGAGAAGGGATTTAGTAGTGAAGGAATGATAGAAATAAGAGGGGTTTAACAGTAAACGAAAGGTTCAAGCGGAAAAATGTAACTTCAGTCTTTGGCGGGGTTTTAAGCCTCAAAAATATTCCGGGCTCGTGCCCCAAAATACATATTATTGGGCCCAAACTCCATTATAATGCTATTTTTGTGAGTCTGGATTTTAATTTTGTTTTTATTTCAATTAATGAGGCCTTTACTTTCTAATGATGTTAGGGGAGCTTCTTTCCCCAGCTCAAGTGGTCTCAAGAACCATCAGACCTTGATTGTTATTGATGCTGGATTTTAATTTTTAACTCAACTTGAAGCTTCAACTAGAATTAAGGATTTGATGCTTACCAAAAAAAAATTAATATTAAATTTAAAAAATTAAATGGTTTAAATTGCCTGAAACAATAATTTTTTAATACAAAAACTAATTCATATTAATATAAATAAAATAAAACACTCATATATTAGAACTAAATTATATATGTTGAAAAAATTTCTCGTTATAGAAATGTAATTATGTAAGTTGCATCAGATTAATTTATTCCCCATGAAGCATTTGGATTTGATAATTTAGAATTGAAGTATATTTGACAATCATATTTTTTTATAGTAAGAAAATGGAGTCAAAGCTCACAATAAAACAAAAACAAAATTAGAGAAGCATTTTTTGAGATACACACTCTCTTATATCATTAGCAAGCATTTAAAAATTTAAATATTGAGGAGTATTATCTCCAAAGATCATATTCAATAGTTGTAGCCCAGTCAATTTTGTAAATTTGCCTATGATATTATTAATTTATTTAAAAGTGTGTTAAACAACTACCTCTCAACTCATACAAAACAAATATTTAATATTTCTAAATAATTTATTTATAATACAATCACTTATTTCTTTCTTTTTTTGCAATGTTTGAATGAGACTTTGAGAGCCACTTTCTGATATAACTCTTCTGCAACCCATCTCGGGTAGAGTGCTTTAAATTCCTATTTAGATAAAATGTCAAGTCATGCACATGAATGGATATTGGCTGAGATGTTTAAGGAGTTTACTTCTCTTTTTTTAAAAAAAAAAAAAATCCTAGTGTTTGATTAATGATTATCAACAAAGAAAAAAAAATCATATCCGTGTTCCACAAATTATGGGGCAGCAGAGAAATTTGTTCATTAGTTGAAATCAACTTCCAGACGAGAAGATATTACTTAACAAGCACCCAAGATTTTGTCAATCTACATATTTTATTTAGTTTTTTAAAAGAAATTAGACGAAGAATAACTTTTTTTAAAATAAAAATATCATCGTCCACTACAATTTCCTATATTTTTAAGTTTGTACGTGTTGTGTTTCTGGTATATTGTCAAGGGAAGCTGTCTTCTTAGCGAGGCTTGGTTTAACGGGTCAATGTCTGTGCACTCGTAGATTACCCAGAAACCTCCAAGAAAAGCTCAAGCAATATACAAAACAAAAAAACCATCATGGATTACGCTTTCAGATCATACCCATAAATAGGCCGACTCATTTCATAACCACAAGCATCTCTCTCTCTGTGTTAGCAAATCAGTCCCACAATGGCTTGCAGGTTCCGTTGCAGTATCTGCTGCTGTTTCTGCACAATCTTCATCCTCTTTTTCATGTTTATTCTTTCCATGGCCATCTTCTGGATTATCTTCGGCCCCTCCAGTGTCAAGTTCTACGTAACAGAGGCCTCCCTCACACAGTTCAGTCTCTCAAGCAACAATACCCTCTCTTTCAATTTCAAAGTCAATATCACTGCGAGAAACCCCAACAAAGACGTAATGGTCTATTATAGAAGCATAACAGCTATTGCTTGGTACAAGAAAAGACCATTTGCATGGGTGAGCTTGGCCCCCTTTGTTCAAGGCCACAAGAACACAAGTTTTCTGCAACCTGCAGTCTTTGAAGGCTACCGAGTCATTGCTCTTAAATCTCGTCATATTGCTGAGTATAACGAAGAGACTCGAACTGGGATTTACAGTAACATAGTTGTGGATTTGGATATTAGAGCCAGAGCAAAGTATGGCCGGATCAAGAGTGCTCGTTTCGAGCCACCAGTTGTGCAGTGTCGCATGAGAGTTCCTTTGGTTTCAAATGGTAAATCTACTGTTCCTTTCAATGTCACCAAATGCCATACTGGTTATTTCTTCGCAGACCGAGATTCTACTGGTTGATACAAAGACCATATAAAGCCCCAAAGAGTTTTATTTTTCACTTTAATTTTACCAAAAATATGTATTGACAATTTGAACTCATATAGAGAATGCATCACTTTCTGTAACATTCTTTTTTTATTCCATGATTATGTATAAAGATCTTGATGTCATCTATTTGGAGTACGAGACTTGCTCAGAGTCATCATCCGAGCAAGAAACATACATGATAGCATGTTTACTATATATATTGTACCAAGTATACAGCTTGAACACTTTTTTTTTTTTCTGGGCCCTGGGAATAAGGGCAGAGATCAAATTCTTGACATCAAACTCGATTTGATCTTAAAGATTGAAGTTAGTATTACGTGAACTATCAGCTAATTGGAAAGTTTGAACCCGGATTATGTGAACATTAACGAGAATTGATATTGTGTAATACAAGAAAACGAAACATATTGCAGACAAATCTAAAAAATAAGATAAATCAGTGCCACTGAGTCTTTGTAAAGTTAAGTCAACCAAGTTAGAAATTGGTTGCTGATGTATATCAAATCTTGATCTTACGTGGTTACCCCTTATTTTTTGAACTTCTTTGCACGTTTGAGTTCATCCATAAGTAAATGCGCCACTGATTTGTATCCCATCTTATGAGCTATATTTCAACCAATCAAAGGAAAGAGCATCAAAAGTAACAAAAAAAAAAACAATATAAAGACATTAGAAATCAAATAGGAATAAAATATATGCCAGCAATAAGCATAAAAGGACTAACCTTTGAATATTGCTATTCCAGTTGGAGCCATATTTCGTTTCTTCAGGCATAGCGAGCTGTTAATTCATGTCCAGAAAAAAAAAAAAAAAGACACCGTCTTTAATCAGATAAAAATTTCTCATTCATCAATTCTGGACCCAACAGTATACAAATTTAAAAAAAAAAACGAAGAGTTGATAAAATTTAAAAGGTCTACCTGTTACATATCCAGTAAGGATTAATTCCTTTTGCTTCTATGCAGTGAGGGCACATCCATGCTTTGTTCTCTCTCACCTCCTCCATTTCTGACATAGAATTATATGGAATAGTTTTCAGATGAAACGATAGACAATATGGAATCATTTTAGAAGAGTCCTATTCTCTTGAAGCAGAACAGAATCGGAAAACTATGATATCACAATCTGAGTTAAATTTGTTGAAATTTTTCTGAAGACACTATGTTTTGGGTATGAAATAGTTTAATTCTGCCGTCTGGGGGGGGGGGGGGATCTATTCTTTGTATTAATTCAACCTCTACAGCTGTCGCTACTTGAGTAGAAAGAGCAATATGAATTCACTTAAATTTTGCTAATCAAATAAATCTGACACAATATATAAATATATTAACTGAAAGACACCAAATGCTGTTATTCTCAGGCATACTTGTCTCCCTCATCTAGATGTCTCATATTTAGCTAAGCTATTCGCTACTTACCTTCACCATACCGAACCTTGAGGCATGCTCTGCAGAAAACACCGGTACTAGAGTGACAGACAGAACAATCAGTCTTCCCTGCTTAAAACATGTTGGGAAAATGTTAAAAATAGTGAACCTAACATAGAATACAAAAGAAGATAAAATTCTAAATCTAACCTAGGCATGGTTCATCCACATCAAAATTGCCACATCTTTTGCAGTCTTCTTCACCGCATAATTTCTTTTGCCTGCATTTGTGTATTGCATTGCAATGATCTCATGTCCGATTAAGCTAGTACAGCTTAATAATTAAGGAAAAGCGGAAGGAACTACATGCTGTATGTGATTGATCCACTAATACAACGAGAACATTATGCCAAACTTTGGAATAAGGGAACACAAAGTATCATCACTTCAGAAAGATAACTCTATAAAGTTTGACTACATTATCTCCAATAACCCTAAACAAACCTGAAATTTTAATTTTTAGGCCTCATAAATACTAAAAATGTCATGCTCTGGTTCTTAGTGTGATAAGAGTTAAGAGAATAAAACCTGCAAAAATGGCAACATATCCCAAGAACTGGGTTATAAACACTTCCTCTACCCTTGCTATTGCAGCGCACAGCCAAAGCCTCTGCAGAGAGTTGAAGTTCTGTACCCTTTAGTTTAATGAAAGGTGCATTGGCAGGCCTCTTCTCTTCTGGTCCTCTTGACAAACTCTCTTCTTCCCCTTCAGATGAACTTACCTTCTCTGTTGCAATCAGTCGAAAGACATCACACGAAAAGTCATCGTTAGTAGTATAAATACGTTCCCTTTCTTTTTCCTACTTTTTCTCCGCTACCAAACAGACCAAAAGAATCGAAGATTAGCTCAAGACCTTCTTTTGGGGACAAAGGGTCGGTTTTACTCCCTCTCAAACGGTCAGACCGCCGCAAAGGAAGGTTTTTAGTGACTACGTTGAGGTTAATCCCGTTGATTCTCTCGGAGCGGCGCGAGGGCGTCAATCCATAGACCTTTTTCTTCCAGGATCTCTTAGGTTTTGCAGACGCTGCGCTTTCCCGAAGTTCAGATATTGTTTTATGAAGACCCAGAGAGGCCAACCGAGCCTGCATTCACTACATTTCCAATTTAAAAAAAAAAAAAAATACTTTCAATGGAAAACCCAGAAAGGGGAAAATCGCGTGCGCGAGAGAGAGGGAGTAGAAACCTGGTTCTCCAACATGCGTGCATTTCTGAGAGTTTCATAGTCACCTTTTGATTTACGCTTTTCCATTGTTGCTCTTGCACTTCCTTTTGTTTTCTCAGATTATACTGTCATGTCTCGTCGACGGCAAATTCAAATTTTGAAGAGCCATTCCATAACCCTTCGCACCCCCCAAAAATTTGCAACGTGTAGCACTTTTTTATAATTAAAAATTACATACCAAATAATGTATAACTATTTTTTTTTATCAATTCTATATTACATAAAATTATATATTAAATTAAAATAACTGTGAGAATAATCTTCTAAATTTATTTTTTTAACAATATTAGATAAATTAATCATATTTTTTTGGTCCTATCTTACTTAACCATAATTAAGTTCTTAAAAATCGGATTTCTTGTAGTACGGTGCACTCAATGCAATCTGAGGGGGGGAAAAAGGCCTATTATTCCTGTCTCTTTCTAAAGCCCGTGATTGGTAAAACAAAAGGCCCATGCGATATAAACCCCACTCCAGAATGTTAAACTGAGTTTAGTTGTCCGTCCTTGTCCAAAGAAATAGAATGCTAACTGCCCCCAAAAAACAAAAACAAAATGACTTTAGTTGTCCCTTCCAGGACATTGGATAAAAACTTTGTTCAAAAAATTACAAATATGAACTTATCTATAAGTAATTTTTTTAGAAAATTGGTATTTTTTTTTGTTTAAAAGAAACCCATCCATTCCCTAAAATAAAACCAAAATGATGTTCAATTTTTATACTCAAGGTATATTAGATGTGTTTACAATTTTCCCTGCTTTCCATTTTTCCTTTTTTCTGTGTATGTGTATGTTTGAGTAATTACCAAATGTGAGTTCCTATATTCATTTTGTCCTTCAAATTTTGAGTTACAAAAGCATCTTCGCTATTTCTTGTGTTCTAAGCTATATGTTAGTAAGACATGTGCTCAAATAATAAAAAGTTTAAATTTAAGAAAATTATAAAAGGCTCCTAATATTGTGGATTACTGTTTCGAAATTTAAGAGTTTATGGGAATAAGCCCTTTTTTTTAAGAGTTAACTTGAAATTTTGAATGCTCTTCTAGTGATACCCCTTGTCTCTTATCCAAACATCTCAAAGAACTGGAAATTTAACCAGATACGAACTTCTAATAATTGTGGGATCATTTCCAATTATATAGGCATTCTCAAAGGAAATGTGCTGCAATTAATTCTGCAAAGAAGCAATCTGCTGCTGTTAATTTAATGGCCTCATGCCTTGACCTCTCAATCAAGAAATATTGAAATTAATATTACTGAAACAAGAGGCAATTATTTTCTCTTAATTCTCATGAAAAATGGACTGGTTCTTGCATGATTTATCTGTCGTCAAATGCTTCTTCAATATGATTAAGTTGTTCTGTTACTTCAATTATAAAAGCTTTAAAGGAGGCCGACCTCAGAGACACTGTTGGCATAGCTAGGAAGGAGTTTGAAAAGAGTCCATGATCAGGTAAAGGCCCTTTCTTTCCAACAGAGTAAATCCACCGTCATTCCCATCCAAAGCTTTTCCTTGCCTTTCTTTGAACCGGAGGGTTCTCTCTCTTTTTTCCGCACTAATCACACAAACTGTTAAATCACTTCTTTGTCCTTTTTCCCGCTCGATATGTGATAGTCCTACAATGATTAATGTTTTCTACACCGTTGAGAGGTACTTGAATGGTATATAAATTTAAATTAATGGAATAAAATTTTAAATTTTATTTAATATTTATTTAGTATATAAATTAAAATTGATGAAATAAAAATAAAAATTTTATTTTATTAATTAATTATATTTAATTTACAAAAAGATATTCTTATAAAAAATTTTATATATAAAAATAATTTACCTTTAAAAAATGAAAAATATTAAAATATTTTATTTATTGTTAATAAATAATATTTAAATTATTTATTAATATTATAAATAAAATTTTAGTTGAAATTGTTATATTATTAATTAATTATTTATTTTTAAAAATTATTTTTTAAATTAAAATAAAATTATTTTAAATATATTTTTATTTTTTAATATTAAAATTTTATTTTATTTTAATATTAAATATAAAAATTTAATAAAATTTTTATTATTTTTAATATAATAATAAACATAATTTTAATAATAATATTTTATTTTATTCAATTATATTTCTAATTTCTACTCTCGATCCTTCGTTTGCAAAACGAGACCTGATAGAACGCTGACAACAACGTCAATGGCTTAAACCACTTGTCTATCCTATCATTTAAATTATAGCAGACACACATCCCTATCAACTTTTTCGGTTGCCCAATCAGAATCAAGCAATAATGTAACCTTATCATCATTGTACCAGCCAGGGACTCTTATTTTCTCTCAATGCCTTCCTAAAAATATCTTCCCTATTATACTTTGGTCTTTGGTGCAGAACATTCGTAACTTAAATAACAACCTCGAAGGTATATTCTGAGGCCTTCATCTGTTATGTGCCCCGAATTTATGAACAATGAACTGTTACCTATCTAACCACATTTGAGTTCCATAAAGTTCGAGAAAAAAACCAGAATTTCTCATTATTCTTAGCAGGAGAACTATTACGGCTATTATTTGTTTTCTTATTCTTAAAAAAGATGTTAAGTATGTCTATAAGCCAGTCACCATTAGAACATCCGAAAGGAACCCAGAAATATTCTTGCCCTCACTTTTAATTCAAGTATGAACCACGGAATTGTTCAGGACAGATAACACACATGATGTTAGCCAAAAGGGTGAAGAAGAATGGAATTATGGATACTAAACATAATCGTACATAAAAAATCATATTGAAAGAATCAAATGAATGAAAGAATGAGTTGATTTTGTACATCTACATCCGACTTCTATCGCTAAATCTCTCAACTACACACTGCTAAGTGCTTCTGTCACTTGGAAATTCCATAAACAAGAGAATGTCAATAATGTACAACAACTTTCATATTTAACTCTGTTTTTGCTGCAGTTGAGTTTGTCTACTAATCAATACATCTAAAGCTTCCTTCATCCAAGAATGCGGACATGTTTCTTTTGCTTCAGCCACAGACATCTGCATGATGCAAATCGATGAAACTTTAGGACACCCACAAAATGAAGATTACCAAATACATAAAGATAATTTGCAAAAATTGACTGGTAAATTGTATACACACTTACCCATCTTCGTTTTCGGATGCTCTTCTCTGGCCAATCCTCTAACTGCTTCTTCACAAGCAAAGGAAACATGTATCCCTCATGTACAGTTCCTTGGCGTTTGCTTTTATAATTCCATTTACCTAATGTACTCTGCAAAAACATCCAACACATAGAATATAAGAAACCAAGACTCGAAGTTGCCAAGAATCTAAATCTGAATAGTTTTTTTGCAGATACTAACTTCGACTTTGCCAACAACCCCTGCTTCCTCTAGAGTCTCCCTTAAAGCAGCTTGTTCCATGGACTCGTCAATCTCCCAACCTCCCTGAAGTAAGACAATACAGGTATGTCAGGAATGAAAGCTAAAAATAAACCGATTCGAAGCGAATAAACCAATTCGAAGTGGAGAAACAATAATACCTTTGGGAATTGCATTCCATGACCGTTCTGAGAACTAATCACAAGAACCTCTAATTCCTCGTTAAGGGTTCCATCAACATTTATTTCCCTATATCTGTACGGAATGCATCTGCTCATTTTCAAAATTACGGGGAAGAAGTCAGATTAACAATCAAATTTAAGCACAAAAAGACAGCTTCAAAACCCGTAAAGAATTGTAAAAGAGAAAGGCACCAATTTTTTTGAAATTTGAGAACAACCGATTTTAGAAAAACTTCTAAATTTCAGACTGCGTCTAAGAAAACCAGGAACAAGAAATAGATGGTACAAAGAGAGAAGAACACACCCCACGACTTGTCGACACCCTTTCTCGTATCGCTGCAAATGCCTGCCTGTGCGGGAAACCAAGCTCATCATGTTTTCCAGCTGCTTGGGAAAAATATTCCCAGAAACTTCTTTGGAGAAAAGGAACGGAAATAAAAACTTAACCGCCAAATTCCTAGAAAGGGCGAGACCCATGAAGCCGTTTTTTGGAAATCACACACAGAAAGAACGAAAGATTATACGGCGCCCCTAAAAATTCAACCTGCTATTGCTGGATGCGCTCGAGAACTATGGGAGAGAAGAGATTTAACTCTGGCCATGAATGGCACAAGCGAAAGCCGGAATATATATCTGCCTATTTCTGGGTGTCTCCGTGTGCATACCAAGTGGGCGTTGAAAGCCAACGCAACGACCAGAGCGTTAAGTCACGCGCAGAAATTATAACCATTTTAAATTCCCTCCAGCGCTTTCCTGTATTTTTCTCCCTCCACCGGTGGAATTTGAAAAATGGGAGGAATTTTCAATTTTTAAAGTGCGGTCAAAAGTTCAATAAATAAATTATAATTACCTTCGTTTTATAACAGTATAAGTCATAAAAAAAATGAATCAATTTAATACTTTTAAACTATTAGAGATTAGTATAACAAAATAAGCGTGAATTAATTTTTTTTAAAAAAATTAATATAAATTAAGATTAAAGGACATGATATGTTAGTGTTTAATGATTAGTGAATAGTGGGGGTGGGGAGAGAGAGGGGGGGGGGGAAGTAATAAAAATTAATTCACGCCTATTTTAGTGTTTAATATAAAGGAAAGAGCGTGTGGTGGAAGGTGGGAAGGATAAAAAGGCAGAGTGGAGGACGCGGATTGGGAGTCGTTATCAAAAGCAAGTAGGAGCAGGAAGTGAAGGAAAAGTCGAGGGTCCGGCGCAATTCTAGGTTGAACTTGAAACACGGTTATAGGTGTGTGGAGGTGGTGGACTCGTGGCAGGCTTTATCCTCTTTCTTTGCCATTGACTCCTTTTCACTCTGTCTTTTGTTTTTTTTTTTTTCCCGCTAAAATCCAAACCTACATTAGTTGAGCATTATTTTAATAAATTTTTATGTCTTCTATTAAAAATATATATTAAAATTAATATGCTACTTTTATTTAAGGTTGATGGTATATTTTAATTCTTTTTTAAAAAAAAAAGGTTATATCCTTAGGGAATATACGACTGCGGATGCCCTCGGCCCGATTCAGTTTGGTAGGTGAAACTCATGTATAGAGAGCAAAATAATTGAGCTACTACTACTGGTCATCAAATATATTTTGCCAAATGTATACAAATATTTTTTTTGGAGCTTTCATTATATATATCTTTTCAAAAATTAATTAAATTAAGACCAAAAAAGTTCATCTGCCTCAACTAAGAGATAAAAATCCAATACTTAACAAAAAAATTAATAAATTCTGTTAGATGGTGTTTGATAGTCGATAAAAGATAAAATAAAAAAAATATTGTTATTAAAAATTATATTATGATATGAAAATGAATGAAATAAAAATTAATAAAAGGATAAAAATGTGATTAAAAAATTAAATTATTTAAATATTATTATTTTAATTTAAAAAATAATTTGTGTTTAATGAAATTGAATTTTATATATATATATATATATATATATATATATATATATATATATATATATATTGCAGAATTTAACTCAGAAAAGGTGGAAAAAGAATGGATATATAATTCAAAAGGTACAAAAATAGGAAAAGTATGAATATAATACGTGGACGGAAAAAGATAGTAAAGGTTATACGGCACAGATATATTAAAAACATTTCGTGTCTTGTTTAATGAAATTGAATTATATATATATATTGCAGAATTTAACTGAGAATGTCTTTTTCCTTTTTTTTCTTCTAATTTTACATGTTCTGACAAATCTGTCCAAGAATTATCTTTTGAGAGTACCGCCCTAAGTTAAGTCATTTTATTTTCCCGAAGTAAAAAACTATGATCCCCTTGTTCCATCATATAAAAAGCAGCTATTTTTCTTGTGTTTTTGGATGTTGACATTATGTTTTCCAATTCCCTCCGCTTTATCCACTTACCGTGGTGTCCAATCAATGGCATTTCTTCTCGAATAATCCAACCAAACACACGCTTCCAGATCCGCAACGCCAATTTCCCCTAATACTAATAGGGTCCACCAAAGAGCACCCACATTCTCGAGCATCTGGTTTTGCACTAAAGATGCTTTGCCGATTAGATGTCACTTTTAGTAAACAATGTCTGCAGATAGACGCTTGGCATGTGATGGTAGGATCAATTAGGAAGCTTTCGCAAGAGATATAAAGTAGACTGATTTGGATTCAACTGAGTGGGGATTCAGATTTTTAACAGATAGCAAATACCTACTGACTTAGCTGCATGATTGGTTCTATTTCTGTCATCATCTGAAATAATAAGATTAAGATTGACATTAAGTGATTGTCATTTTGAGCTAAAAGATGATCCCAGCCGGGGGAGATTTTCTTAGGCAGGCTTAACTTATTAAAAATAAATATATTAAAATAATTATAAATATTTTAAAAGTAAAACTTATCAAAAATCATGCTTTTTTTATTTGAACAAAGACTAAATATTGTACTTGACGTGTTTATATATCTATTAATAATGATTTAGTGTCTATCAGTTTTTAATAGAATAAGTTTTAAAATTTTTGTTAATAGTTTGAGTTCATATGTGGGTATATATATAAAGGGATCATAGCAACAATGGAACGTTGTGACAAAAGGATAAACTTTACGAGGAGATGGGATTTGTTGTCGGACTCTTTCCTTTAGTTGTTTTGTCTCCCATACCTGTTTGCTGTGTAGTTGAGGGGCAACATGGCTCCAATCAATGGCACTACCACTGGGGACCCCAATAAGATTCTCATTTTATGGTCTTCAGATTCGTTTTCTTAGGAATGGTATGATGCCCTTTAAAGAATTCAACTTAGTAGAATTTTACTCCCTCAACAATAATTCGTTGTAACTTTTAAAGTTTTCATGCAAAGAGATATTCTCAAATCAGCTTTAACAAATCATGGGATTAAATAAAGGTTCAGAACTCTAAACAATAATTATTTAAAGAAGGATTCAATGGGTATTGACATAAAATAATTCCCCAAGGTTGAGGAAGAAATGCATATTCAAAAGCTGAAGTATCTGAATCTGAAAACTTACGCTTCCATCACATGCAAGTGGATAATTCACTATTTTGGTTAACGAACAACTTGGAACTTCCTCGTTGCTTGGCCGCTTGGCCGACAAGATCGCCTTGATTTGGTGTTTAAATCTTTGATATTTGTTTAATACCATTAGATTATACTTACTGAATTACAAATCGATGCATTTAAAATGATATTTAAGGTATCACTGTGTTTTTAAAATAATATTAGAAATAGAAAGTTCGGTGGTTAAATTTTGTGCCTGAGGCCTGAGGCCTGAGGCGGTAAAATATTTATCGGTTCCAGCTCTTGAAAGTTTCAAATTCCCATTCTAAGTTTAGGATTCAATGAATATTTGACAACATTTTCGCGGTGAAGCTTGGTGTGCTCGATATGGGCTGACTGGTGCTCCATTTTCCTATAGAATTTTCTCTGTTTACTTTTCAAAATCTGATCCAACAGGCCAGCCAGCCCTGGAAAGGACGTGAACATTCTGTAAAGGGTAATTTGACCCCGAACAAGTTTTTATCTTCTCTATTGAGTATTTCACTGTTAGAATTTGGTCCCTCCACAGTCCTGAATTTAAAGCATCTACGCTGTACGGATGAACCAAATTGAACATCTAAAAAAATACAATGACTGAGTTGAGAAAAATTAGAAGTGAATATATTGAATCGAGACATATTGTATCTTTCCAGTTCCAGGAACTAAAATTAATTTTCTATCGAAAATACTTAATAGCCAGTTAGCCACTATGAAGTAACTAGCATCAAATACCTGTGAAGCAAATGTAGACCTGAAAAGAGACATGTAATTTTCCTATGCGCAAGTAGTCTCAATTTTCCTCCCCTGATTTATTAACTTCATCATTGATGTTGGTCTGTGAAATAGTATGCATTTCAAGAAGCTTTTGTTGTTCATCCTCACTTTCCTGAGCAGTTACTTCTTTGGCAGCCTTAGGTTTGCTTGTTGATTGCTGATACATAACCCCACCTAACATACAGATTAACAGTCCCACTGTACCCACCCATGTTGAATGCTTGTCCCATATAACTAAATTAATCACAACTGTCAACAACTTGTTCACAATACCAAGAACAGTAAATCCAGTTGCAGAAATTGCTCTCCGGCAAGAAAATCCAAAGAAAGAGATAGATAGACCGAACAAACAAGACAATCCCACTGGTAAAACCACCTGAAATGAGTGCCAATCAGACTCATCAGAGATCTCATGCCTTATTCTCTTCAATTCACCCATAATTAGGAGCTCCACTGGAAAAAGTAGAAGAGCCTCCAAATTGTTGTACAGCACAAGACCCCATGTGTTCAAACCAATGGTCATGACTACATGCTTTATGTAAACAAAATCTATGGTCATGCTAATCAAGTATGCGAGAGCCCAGCTGTAAGCCATAAATGTGAACTGGTAATCTGTCACCACATAAAGCACACTTCCTGCAAAGATGGTAGCCAATGAGACCCAGGTCTTCACTGACGGCCAAGGCTGGTCCAAGAAGAGTGTCTCCCCTATTGCAACAAAAATGGGAACAGCAGATCGGAATACAATGAAGGTGTCAACATTAGCATGGAGGAGTAGCTCGCTGTTGGTGAAGAGAGAAAGGTAAAAGATGATAGCTGCAGGTAGAAACCGCCACATTGTCAATAGGTCAAGAGGGTCATGTTCAATGAACCTGAACCATCCGCAAAGGAAGACTCCAGCTGCACTTGTGAAGTACTGCAAAGCAGTTAGTGCCCCAGGATAAGGAAATTTCATGATAGCCCATTTGTTGATTATTGAGAGCAAAGATGCAGACAAGCAATACCCAGCAGCTACACCATAGACTGAAATTTGTTGGAGAAATACACTATACCATTTTCCCTGATTACCATCACTAGAGGGAGCTGGGGCATTCAGACCTTTCTGAAACTCGAGATTAGTAGGATTTTCCGCGTCATCATTATTAGACATCTGAATACAACCAAATCTACGTCAGCAAAATCTTTATCATCAGTTAATATGAGTGTTGGCTCAATCAGAAATAAATTTACATTTCAGACCAGGAACATGACACTACATGGACCAGATCCCTCATTGAAACCCTCCCAAAATACTATATAAGAGTCAGAGGCTAATTCCAGCCAACCTAGGAATTGAAGATTTCATATGTTTTTAAGTTTTACTTATCCAAAAGAGTATACTCTTTTCCAAGCTACAAAATAAGCAGTCAACTAAGGTCACTAGACCCACTACTCGCCAATACATATTTTCTAATTATCTCATATAGGACCCTTTTTTTTCCATAAAAGAATGAAGAAGAAAGAGATGATTGTAAAACGAAAGAGTCAAGCAAGGCGTTGTATTCCAGTGTCAACAAGAATTAAGCATGAATATTCATGCCGTGTAATAAAATTATATTGGTCAAATGACAGCAGTGAATTTTAATTTTAGGTGAGCACAAGAATTTTTGTGAAGACTCCAGGACTTTGCTTATGGATTGCTCCAAGTTAATTACTTATGTCTTGCTAATACTGACTTTTGCCGCTAATAGCAAAGGCGAGATGGCATGAAGCATGGATTACAGAGAGAAAAACGTACATTTAAATGCAAATTCTATTAGCCATCGACATTGAGAGCATTGCCCTATTTCCCCCATTTTGCTGAGTAATATAGTAAGCACATCATTCTAGCATAAATAGGAGTTTCTACAAGTGCGCAGGCAACAGAGGGTGCGTGTGGGAGCAAATTCAGGAGGGTAATCACTTAGCCATGCGCTGCCAATTCGAGATTAATAAAAGGGTGAGATTCCAGAAACAGACCCAGATACGAAACGCATAAAGTTAGCATAGTCAGCAATGCAAATTCTACAGAGACATCGACCATCCCAGAGATTGGAAGCAGAAGTAAAGAGAGACGCGGCCACGAAGAGAAATGGGAGAGAGTGGAAGAGAGTACCTAAGACGAACCCAGCAGCGGCGGTGTAGATCTGAGATCAGAGTGAGTGGAGCAGTATCCGCGGCATAATCGGAGTGGCGCGCGGGAGAAGTAAACGAGGAGACGATAAGAGGCCAATAGAAAACCAAGGTTTGCCTCGGAAATTACACGCTTTTCATTTGTATTCTTTCCTTCCTCGTATTCAAGTTTTTGGTTCAGTTGGATGTAAACTAAAATGTCTTGATTTACAAAAATACAAAAATTACTAAATATTAATCTTGGCTTAATTTTGATTTGATGCAAATTTTTTCAAAATATCATAATGGATTCAATTTTTTTTTTTTTTTTTTGCAATATCTTCATTGTAAAAAATTATTTAAGAACACTGACTTAAAAGATTTAAAATGATATATACTGACTGTTATATTTTTTTTTAAAATAAATTATATATTAAGAAGAAAATATTTTTAATTTAAATTTAACTAATCAAAAAAATGTGGGGAAATAACTTTCTTAAAGAAAAGAAAAAAAATTTCTCGAAGGAAAGGAGAAATTTTTTTTTTTTTAAAAAAGAGAAATAACGAAAGGATGAAAGAGAAGGAAAAATAAAAGGGGTGTAATAAGTAACAGCACAAGCCCACCACACCCCCTAAAAACAAAACTTACAACGAGTCCAATACGCGAGCAGCTAAATAAGCTACTTGGGCTTCAGCTCAATGTCAAGAAAGACAAGAACGAGATTCATGTGTGTTTTAATTGTGGGCCTTTCACTACTAACTGCAAGAAGTTGTCTTTTTTTTTTGGAGTTGGGCGAGAAGTTGTCATAAACCCGTAAAGAAATGCTATATTGGACCGGGCTTATAGATTCATACCAAATAAAGACATCCATTATAAAAGATTGTATGTTAATTAATAAAGTTTCTTCATTTTTTTTGACATTGCAAATATGACTCTATTATAATTAGAGTGGAGGGAGGGGTGGGATTAGATTGAATTGAATAAAGCAGGGCCAGGGAGTGACTGGGGAGATATAAATTTATAACATGATTCCTGGTGAATAATGTAGGGGATGAAGTTTGACGGAAGAGTGATGGAGTGAATTATAAGTTGGAGAAAGGAAACTTGATACATTAATCTACAGAAAGACGAAAAGGTGGAAAGTTAGTTAAAGAAAAGTTTGGGGGACGAGAGGAATGAAGATGGTGTGGATGAGCTTTGATTTGATTTGATTGCTGGGGGTTAAAGGTTGGTTTGAGGCTGACCTAACTCACTTTCAAACTTCAAACACAAATAAATATCTTAACGCTGCCTATTATTATTCACGCCGTCCCTCCATTATTCAAACAAATCCATGCTTGACCAATACAGGAAACAATTCAAGCTTGGATTTTTTTTATTTTTTATTTTAAATGGAAGCAATACGGTCCATTTGTCAATTGAACTTTACATCGTATCTCTCGCGTCACACTCGGGATATAAATCTTGACTTCCAATATACGGTTTATTAAATCAAACCCAACTCCTCATCTAAAGGCAATGACAAAATATTATTAATAAAAACACATCATTTTTTACTCTACGTATATACAATAATTAATATATATACAATTTGAAGCTTCAACGTTACATTTACATAAATATAATGATTGATAAGCATGATTAAGTAGCATAATCATAATAAAATTCGACAGAGCTGGAGTGTGAGTGTGCGTGTATCAATACATGTAAAGAAACCTAGCAACTAATAAATAATTAAGTTCGGTTTGATTGAGCTCACGTGACAAACGGCTCTTCCATGAAAATTCGAAAGACTGGCTGTATATATTAATTGTAATTCAACTCTAAAAGCCGAGTGTTCAAACGGTGCTGCTTTGCTTCATTTAATTTACTCAATTTTATTTTAAAATACCGTAATTTTAAAAATAAAAATATTTTAAAAATTTATAAAAATAAAAAAATTTAATTATTTTTAAATAATTTCAAATAATATTTTTTTAAAATTTTTAACATAATATTAATTATATAAATATATAAAATTATATTAAAATTAATTTAAATTAATATTTATAGTTAAATAATAAATAAATATACTATTATAATCAATATTTTAACTCAAATTTTAGTATCATTCAACAATAATTTTTCTCTTATATTAATTTTTTTATTTTTTTAACATTTTTTGTGATTTTTATTTTTAAAATTTTTTTCTCTTTGACAATTATAATTCTGTTTTTATTATTTTTATAGTTCTCTTTTTAAAATAAAAATAATAAAATAAAATATTATTAAAAAAATAATAAAAATATTATGATTTATAAAAAAAAAAATTTAATATTAGATGTGATGTAATATTATTTTTATTTACTTTTAAATTATTAATTTTTTTATTTTTTAAATTGATTTGATATTTTTTTATTAAAATAATTTAAAATAAAAATATTTTTATTGAAATAATTTAAAATAAGAATATTTTTTTTAAAATAACTCAAAATAATAATATTTTATCAAAATATTTTATAATATAATAATTTTAATTAAAATAATATTTTTTTTAATAAATATTTTATTTTATTTTAATAATTTTATTTTATATTAGTGATTTTAAAAATAAAATTGTTTTGGTCTTCTCAATATAAAAAAAAAAATTTCGTTGCCTCCATTAAACTGTGTCGACCCAGTGTATATTGTAGACGGCGGCATGTATATAATGTACACGTGAATTCCCTTCCTAAGAATTTCTCTTCAACCATGCGGACTCAGGGATCCACGTGTTATAGATGGGAACGACGAAAGCTGCAGGGAGGAAGGGCTGCTCAGGATAATCACGTAATTTCTGGAAAGTTGTGTTCGACTGCTACACGTGGCTTCGGTTGACGCCATCTACGACCACCACCTGTTGCTCCACGCTAACTGACTTAACGACCCCAACATCGGCATCCCGTGACGTTTCTTCATGTCATTTTTCGCATCACCTGTCGGCCTTCTCTTAAATTACCCTATTACCCTTCGATTATGCCACCACAATTCCACGAAGAAACTTCTGGCAAATTTGTCAATTCATGTAGATTTCAATACGTATTTTTTTACGGTTACTTTTTTTTTTTCCTTTAAAAAATAGTTAGAGATTATGACGAACCGTAAAATTCTTAATGACATATATTCCACAGCCAACGGTCGGTATGGAGGGTGATATCATTAAGACTCTTTATTTGATATGGGCCGCAAACTACAAAGTCAATAGACGGAGAGAGTCTTCGAGTTTAGGAGTTTTGGCATTCCACATCGGCGAACCTCCGATTCTCGTCCTCTGTGGCTAAATAACTTACTGGTATTTGATTACGTCTTGACCTTAATTATTGTGGATATATTCGATTAAATTATCTCACCTTTTACACCCACAAAACATACATAATAGTAAACTATAGCATCCCATTTTCGATTTGTAGCTTTATTAGAATCATCCCCCTGCCAATCACCTCTCCTCCAATTTGGCAACTTGGTAACGGCTATCGTCATATCCATATCCTCGTTGCGATATATAAATTATATTCCGGAATAAATCAGAAAATTAAGGAAACAAAATAACGGATCAAATTATTTTTAGGTAAATTTGGTTTAAAAAATTAATGTATCAGATTAATCATAAATATATGTACATGTTATTATGTTAAAAAGAAATTTTATTAAAAAAAAAAATATGTTTATGCTTAATATATTAGTCTAAAGTGTGATCTACAGCATGATTAACCGAATCGAGACCGTCAACGCAACGGCTGTAAAAACCTTGTTTATTAAGGGACGGCACACAGGTTATGGAAATCAATATGTCAACGACGCGGTCCAATTCCGTCCATCTCAAACCGATTCCAAAAGATAGAGCTTTCCCACCAAACTTCTCCTTTCCCTTCTCCCTTACGTTTCAATCTTGAATTCCCCTCCCTGTATTTTTCGCCTCTTCTCTTTGTATATATATACTACTCACTCTCGCCCCCTTCTAGATTATCAAGCGTAGAAACAGAATTGGAGGAGGGTTGGGCTTTCGAGTTTGAACTCTATCCTAAGATATAAATCGAGGGTTTTTCAGTCTGAATATGGAGAACATGAAGGTCGGCGCGAAAGAAGATGGCTTTGAGCAAAAGGGTGTTCCAATTCACAGCCAAGTTAGAAAGATCAAGCAAGAGTCGGAGAAAATCCTTGACTGGTCGTCGGAGAAGCCAGAGATTAGACCGGTTCTCCGCGAGATAACCCGGCACCTTTCCCGGTCGCCGTTGGGGATTTCCGGCCGACCCATTTCGGTTGGTGACTAATAAGCTCCAGATATGGTTGGAGTTTTAACCTAGTTTTGATATGAAGAGAGAGGACATGTTTGCCTCTCCTCCTCTGTTTTGTTCTGTTCTTTTGGTTTCACTTTTCAGAGAACAGTTAGCTATGTTCTCTTATTTTGTAAATAGTATAATGAATATATGATTTTGTAGTTTTAAAATTTTGATTTTTCTTCTGTTTCTTGCCTTCAAAATTGATTGGCTGGTCCTTTGTGGCTTCTCAATCAAATTTGAACATTCAGTACACGACAGATTATGAGGGGGATGATGAAATTGTAGCCTTCCATGGCCGATCTCTGTGGGTAAAATCGTTTCGTTGCAGGTGATTGAAACCATACTTCATGAACAGCAACAATTAAGAACGACGCTTGCGTTTTCAAATTGATCCATACTCTTCTGGGTTTTTTCCAGGTGTTGCCCCTCCAGGAGGTGGATTTTTTTTAGTGGAATATTCGCACCTTGAGAAAGGTTGCACAGAGTCTGAAATTAAATTTAAGATACTGATTTTGCCTTCATCAATACCAAAAAACATAAGCAGTAATAATAATAGCATCCTAAGGGACTCGCTGTTTCTGTTTGTCTGTTTATGCTTGTTTAATCACGGCAACCATGATAAACATTTAGAGAGACAGAGACAGACTCAGAAAATGACAGAGCAACGTTGTTTGAAATATGACAGAATTTGAAACTTTTCCATAATTAAATTCATTAGCAGATGGAATATTTCACATTATGACTCAGAAAAATCTTTACACTCAAAAGGTTTCTGTGGTTTCTCTCTAATATCAAATTCCAGATACGCTATGAAAATTCAGTTCTTTATATATGTCACCGTGTTGGCTTATAAATTTTGAAAAGTTATGAAGTTCATACTTCAGCTTTAAGCCAAATCCAGGTGGCTTCAACCACCGTAATTGAACTTTGGAGACACACTATTCTTAAGAACTCTTATTACTTACCAGAAATACTGCTCTTTTTTCTACGTGAAATCATTGTCTTTTACGAAGATTAAAATGCAGGAAAGTTCGCAGTCATTTTCAACAGAGGAATTCACGTTTAGTGCATTACGAAGAAAAGGAAATTGGGGAGACAGTACATGGTGCTGTAAGCATATGCCTAATACTATCTAAAATCAACATAGCAATAAACAAGAGACGTGAGTTGTCGATGAATAAAACTTTGCTAAAGTGGGATGAGACAAATGATGGAGCTCTTCTGATCATTCTTACTTTCTAAGTTAATAATCCAAACACCTACCTTCTAGTCCATGATATTTCAGATCAACTAATTTGGTTTTACATTTTAATAGGTGTTTCTACAGATATTTCACAAAAAATAATGATTCTAAATGTGGGGTAAATTCACAACTCATAAACAGCTGCCCTTTAGTTTTGGGAATACCTTTCAAAGCAATTTAAAGGGTTACATTTGGAGACGTGGAATGTGCATTTCATTTTTTTCTTCTGTCGAATATAACTATTTATCAATAGGCACTAATGAGAGAAGCTTTGATATTGCATATTTTTAATAACGAGCCACACTTTCTATTTACACACTGCTCAATTTTGTATAAAAAAAAAAATACTATAGCTCAGTTTTTCATTAAATTATGTTAGAATAAATTTGTGTGTAATTTGATTGATTCAATAATTTAATTTAATGAAAAGCGAGCCATGCAGGGATTAAAGATCCCAAAGCTGTGCATAATAAAATGATTGTTCCTTTTTCAACAAAAGATGATGGCGTGTTTGCCATGTAATGTAACCTCTAAGTGAAAAAAAGAAATTGTAGCTGCAGCTACTGGTAGGTATATAAATGGTGGTTCGTTCCCTCAATGATGGCTACGAATATACCTCATTTTAAGAGAAAATGATTGTGCTCCTTAACGCGTTGTGCTAATCATGATCTCTTGACACATAAATAACCTGAAATTTAGCTTCTTTATCATCTCATTAACTTTTCACCTTTTGTTCTCTCCGCAGTGCAAAAGACTCTTTACCAATCCATCACCTTCCTCCTTTTCCTCAACATTAAATTATGAGCACTTCCTTGTTGATTGGTTGCTTTTTCAATTCTGATTTCTGAGGTTTAAGAGTTTTTTCTCCCTCGGCGAATGGGCGCGACTGCAACCGTGTGAATCAGAGAGATGGGGACCCAAAATTTCAGAAATCTCTCTAGTGCAAGATTGAAAGACTGACAAGGTACGGTATCTGGTTATGGCCACTATATATATTTAGTGACGGCAGATACGTGATCTGATGCCACCGACGCCCAACTTATTTGCTGCAACATTTTGTGGACAGAGACAAGACGGTATCTTGGAACCCACAACTCCCACATGCACACAAAGTTAAGTTATTTGAAAGCGCCTTATCAGTTATCGCCCCTAATACTATATATTGTCATATGGGGAACGCACCTCTCTCAATAAACACTGCCCTAATTGCCCCACAAGTATCGATCACACCCTTCAATAACTTTTGAATGGAACCCAATTCGCCTCTGATTCTGCTAATTATCTTTTTTCAGATTTGTCCTTGTCAGACTGAGGCTTCAAATTGATGCTTTAGCCAATGGCTCAAGACCTGCACGACAATGTTACGACTGTCCCTCTTTTTTTTCTTTTTTTTTTTTGTTTCATAATGGGGCGTGGGACAGTAAAAAAAGGACCGAAGATGAGTTCGAACAAGACATATGGGGAAGGGAAATGAGCAATGAACCATTATTTTTATTATAAATCCTTGTATTATTATATCCCAATACAGGCACCACGAAGAAAATGTTTACTCAAGAAGACAGCTTGGGCAAAAGCTAATGAAACAACAACAGCTTGCAGTTATTGAATAGACTACAAGGGGTGAACACACAATATATTGTGGATTTGTGGTCTCAATCTAGATAACAAACAATGGTCGTCTCTTCATGGTTTCCAGAGGATGGTGGTCTCTGCGATCATGGAGGTGACCACATAGGGATCCATATTCGAAGCAGGCCTTCTGTCTTCAAAGTAACCTTTGCCTTCTTTCTCTGTGTCTCTCCCAACTCTAACCGAGGCTCCACGGTTTGCCACTCCCTATGAAGCAAACATAATATGTGAATTAGATTTTATTTGAGTATGGAAAATAATTACTTTTTGTGAGTTTCGATTATATCCCTAGCTCTTTCAATTTTCCACATACCCAAGAGAAGGTGTTAATGTCTGCTGTTTCATGTTTGCCAGTGAGACGCCTCTCATTGCCTTCTCCATAAGCAGCAATGTGCTCTTTGTGCTTCAATCCAAGCTTATGAACGGCCTTCTTGATGATCTCATATCCTCCCTCATTTCTCATGGACTTGGTGCTGAAAAATCACAATTGCAATTTTCAGAGATTAAAAAAATTCAATGAAAATAACAGAGAACGCAATATACATATATATAAGTTATTATACCTGTAGTTTGCGTGAGCACCAGCTCCATTCCAATCTCCCTGATTACAGCAATGTACCCAGTGAAGTTAGAATTCAAAGTAAAATTATAAGATGATCAGCCATGCTTTATCCTTGAACTAAGACAAAAGTTCTTAATGAATTTTTAACCTGAATAGGCTTGGGATCAAATGAAACCACTACTCCAGCTATCTCTGTAATCCTCTGTAATAAAGGAAAATATCTTCAATATTTATATTTTCATAAACTTCAACTATAAACCAAAAAGAAAACTGGATTTGAATTACCTCAAGGATGTAGCGAGCAACCCAAAGCTCATCTCCAGCAGAGATGCCAACAGCAGGTCCAACTTGGAATTCCCACTATAAAATGGGAACCAGATGCAGAAACATAGTTATCAACGGAAGCTAATTAACAAGATGGTAATATAAGACAAAATCGATCTGACGTTGTTTACCTGGCCAGGCATCACTTCTCCATTAATGCCACTAATGTTAATGCCAGCATAAAGGCAGGCTTTGTAATGTGCGTCTACTATGTCACGGCCATAAGCTTTATCAGCCCCAGCCCCACAGTAGTATGGACCCTGTTCAGACAAAAAGAAGAAAATATGGAGCATTGGCCAACTGGTAAAACACCGAATCACCCATTATTCACTTTAATGTGAGAAGAAAAATATTGGTGTAACTTGACTTTATATAAAGCTTTTATAAGAGCCGGCCATGTTTGACATTTGCAAAGCCAATATTTCAGCTAAAGAATATTTCAGATTGTATTTCACCTAGATTTTGATTTGAAACAGGAGGGTCAATGTACTCAACTTTTGACAGTTTCATATCAGTTAAATTTAGAAACATTTTCAACAGAGAAAATGCCAAACACAAAATTTGAGACTGAATTTAATTCTGATATTAAGGCAGTTTACTGTGGTCCAGTAAGACGGCAAAAGAAAATTCCAAACTAAAGTTTCTGTTAGTCCATTACTGTAAACAACAATACACATGCTTACTAAGAGGTGGATTCAGTGCTAGTAATAAAATCTCCCCTCCATATTACCAAGGATAGAACCGTTTGAAACTTTTGGGAATTGAGATAAATACGTAGCAGGAAAAAAAAAATTAAAAATACTAACGGAATTGGAAAAAATTGTGTACCTGGGGTCCAGGAAACCCACCAACTGGCCACCCAAGGGGCCAATTTATATCTTTCTGCAACAGGGTATACTCTTGCTCTATACCATACCTATTTGCATAAGAATTTTAGTAAATTCGAGCTATGTTATGCAAAAGGTAATACCCAAAATGGAACTTAAAAAAAAAAAAATTAGAGCCCACAAGGGAAGAAACAAAAAATGAATTATCAAAATTTAAAATTAGAATACATACCATGGTTCCTCTGCAGCAACTTCAGGGTGGCTGAAAATTTTGGCAGCATTGTGCCTCTTGTTCGTTGGAATGGGCTCTCCCGCTGGGGTGTAAGTATCGCAAATCACCTAAAAGATTTTTACCAGAAGTAAATAGTTGACCCACAATAGTGGATAATGACTCAGGAAAAATTTATTCCTTTATTATAAAGCTAATTATTTGAAGTTAAAAGACTTACAAGAATGTTGTTGCCTCTCCTAAATGGGTCCCTGAAAACTGCTTGTGGGCTTTTTGACAATTTATCAAACAGAAAGGAAACCACAGACATCAGTTTCTTGTGAAAGTGAGAAAACCAGAATCATAAAACAGCAAAAAGCATAGAATCATACTATAGGATGACTTCACTGTCTTCCCCAGGAGCTTGCCCTGTGCTTGAACCATCATAGTTCCATTTGGGAAGTTTTGCAGGGTCCGTGACTGGTCCAGATATAGTCTGTTTGTTTAGAATAAAAGGATAGTTGAAGTCAAGTTCACAAAGTGGCCTTTAAGAGGTTCACAAGATATCAATCATCGATAAGAGAAAAAGTTAATTACCCTGGCTTTGCTTCTGAGGTCCATACCAGATCCACCGATCCTGTTTATAGATACATAAAGCATTAGTTTTTATTTTATTTTTCAGTAAATAAATCAACCCAAGAACAGGGTTGTGGAATTCAGCAATAGTCTTTTCACTTTTTATGGGGCCGATGCACCAAAAGAACCTATTGAACTGATAGGAGGAAGATGAATCCTTAAGTCAAAGGAAGAAAAGTTCCAAGAGAACCTTCACCATTTGGATATACCCAGAATCAGAAAGAAGAAAACGTCCACAAAGAAATAGCATTTCATAATTAAATTTTTGGTCAAAGTTTTCATATTCATGACAACCATCACAGTCTCCTGTTTTTAGAACTTTCGTGAAGGACTATGCAAGATAGATAAGTTATCAAAGTAGAGAAAACTGGGAGAAATAGAGATCTATAAATCGAAAGCTCACCATATATACTCTGCGATAACTTTATCGGTGGTTTCAGAGAGGTTGAGGTTGATAAGATCTGAAAGCAAAGACATTTCTACCTGCAGAGGAAGGATACACACAGGAACTAATGGCGCCCAACAGAGGGAGATGTGGTCTTGACAGGCTAAAGAAGACTCTGCCTAGTATAATCTTTATATAGAAGAGTCAGAGGTTGGAATACTTCACACACAGACGTAAGATTTTAAGATGAGGTAACTTGGAAAATGAAATTTCAAACAAAATTTTCATCTTTTGACTATTTTTCAGTATTAAAAAAGAAAATTAATCATTTAATTTTTACAATAACAATTAATAGTAAAACAAGTGTTCAATTATGAATGGTAGGTAGTGAATGCAACTTGGTGGTTCATGGAAAGAGAAGAAAAAGCATTTATGATGATAATAAATAATGCTTTACGGAAAGCTAATAAAAAAGCTAGAAATATTCTGAAGTTGACTAACACACTTTTAAAAAAAACTAAAAAAGGATTATGTTGGATCATAAAGCATATCTTTTTTTTCTTTTTTCTTTTGGTAGCTTTTTAGTCCTCCTGATTTTTTTTATTTAATTTTTGTGTATTTGATTTAACTCAAAAAAGAAAAGAAAGAATATATGATTCTTTTGGTTTTTCTCGTTTTCGTACGGTGTACGCTCCTATCTTTAGGTTCCATCCGGTGGCTCGTTGGCAAACCTGCTGTGCGGTACAGGAGGTAATAGCTTGCAGATGATGAATTGCATAATGCATACAACTTCCTTTTAATTTTGTGCTTTTCTATTTTTCATTTCTTTAAAATATAGTTAAAATTTTTAATACTTATTTTGCCTTTATATAAAATAATTGTGTAGTTTATATATAGATATGGAATTTTAATCTGTGATAGCTGAATTTTATGATAAAAGCGCAATTTAACAGATAAAATAAAAATATATAATAATATATTGCAACCTCAAATTAAATATGTAACTAAAATTACAAAAACACTAAAAAAAATGTTACAAGGTTATATAGAAGAAAGAATAAAAAATAAAAAAAAAGATGTCTTAAGGATTAATAAATTTTCAACAATGAAAGTTGTTATTTTGTTCTCTAGAATAACATATGAAATGGACTAAAATGCAATTTTATAATCTTATTTGATACCAAAAGACATCAACAGCAAAATAACAAAGTCAAAACAATTATGGAATTTTTTTACATATCAGTAGTACTATGCTATAATTATTGTTTTGAATGTGCCTAAAGTAGTAAGATAAAGCCGATGTTAGCGTAAAGATTTTGTATTTAATATTTTCTGAAAAGGAAAAAAAAGAAGAAAGAGAACTACAATAAAATATGATAACCTTTTTTTTTCCCCCTTTTTCTTTCTCGTGACTTGCAAAGAAATCGTACTTAAATGTTCTACCGTATCACCCAAACCATATTCATTGAGTATTCTAATTCAAACGAACAATATCAACTTTAGAATTTGGAAAGAAAGAGTTTTTTGTAGGTGACAGACATGGAAATTAGGCATTTAATTTGGTGGATTAGGCTTTTGTAATATGGATTTTGTGGGTTTGTTTAGCAAGATATGAAAATGGGTGTCTCGACCTAATTTTGCAAGTGACACTAAAAATAGTCTCACGGTGGTCCAAAAACACTTCAAGTCATTACCGAATTGCACAATAGTTCAGTGGGAATTTGGGTGTGCCTATAATCACTTGCTTAAAACCTCAAGCCTTTCGACTACTTCAATACATTTATATTATTCGTGATTATATTAATAACTTTATCTAAATTTAATAAGTTTTTATGATCAGTTTATTTTCTATTTTTTTCACAATCACTATAAAAATGAAATTTTAAATATACTAAATTGACGTCGAATAGTGTATTTTTAAAATTATTTTAAAAAATTATATCTTTAATAAAATTGAAAAATATGCTTGGCAGTAAAACTCAAGACAACTAAGTTTAACATATCAAATAATTATGACAAAGAAGAAATTAGGACCGAGAAAGGGGAAGAGTAATTGGAATTAGAGGGCGACCCTAACAATGAATACTTGAATAGTGACACTTACGCTTTATATGGCACGCACACCTACCTACCTTGGATGCGCCTACTCAAGATTATTTATATGGTCGACATTGTACAGTGCCTTTGTCTGGTTTGCAAACGCCAAATTATATATAACTTATATGGATTTTCCTGTAGACAGTGATAACTTCATTTGCATATACATCTTTTCTTCTACAATTCTAAGCCTGCAATGATTTCTATTGGGACCACCAATGCAATTTGTTCCAATAAAACAAGTAAATTTTAAAACAACAATATTAATTATATGGAAATTTAATAATACCTGCTTAAAGTTGTCTGTATTTTTCCATAGCGCTTAATATTTTAATTATTGAGGAAACAAGGGCTCTATTAACAAATAAAAAAAAATGGACAACTTGAAGGCGTAAAACCCTAAACATCGGGTTTCTCGCTATCACGTGCGAGGCGGCTCCGTGTCTGTCGTCACGTTATGACTTTAACGTTCAACCTCTCCACAATAATATTGTGTGTTTGTTAGTTTTTTATTTATTAAAAAAATCAATTTTATAACACGATTTACTAAAAAAAAAAAAGTTATTTTGAAAGTAATCAAGGAGATGATTGAAGCAAGAAAAAAGGGGATAAAATATATAAAAATTAAATAACTAATTGAAAATGAGTTTTGTGGAAATAATAAGGTAATTAAAAAAAATAGCTAATCAGGAAAGTCACTATTTAGATAATTGAAATCATTCTTTTCATTTTTAAGCAACAACTTTACTTATTAATTAAGGATTTATATATCTAAGTTAAATAATTGAGGAAAAAAGTGGGTTATGTAAAACTTAATTTTTTGTCGCACAATTTTAGAAGTGATTAATTTAATCTATTCATTTTAACTCACATTAATTTGATCCTTAACATTTTACAGATCATTACAATCAATCCAATAAAAAATTTAATGATCACAACATCAAAATTCATTAATATGTAAACAAATTCTTAAAAGAAAGACTTGATTGTAATATTTTACAAAATGTTAAAAGATTAAATTAGTGCTTGTTAAAATAAATAAAAAATTAATGCATTATTAAGCAGTTCAAAACTTAAAGTAAATTTTATCTGTTATGCTCCCAATATGAAGTGAGATAGTCCTTCATCCTGAATAGATATTCTTAATAATCACAAATAAAAGAAAATGAAGACTAAATTAACTCATTTAAAAAAAATTTGTAATTAAACCTCTATATGGTTGGCCGTGATATCCCCCAAGAGATCTGATCATGAAATGGCTCCATCTAACTTGCAATTTGAAGGGAATAAAATAAGATATTGATATTTGATATGATGAGACAGTAGGCGTCTTTGGTATTGAGAAATTAATGCAGATTACCAATTTTATACAAAAGACAATCATAAAACTATGCCTTGTCAAACAAACACATTAATCCATACCTATCACCACCGTCAAATTTCCAAAGAGAACTACACAAAATAGAAAATATGGATCCCAAATCTAAACCACATCAAAAATACCCCAACTTTGTTCCCATGAAATCAGAACTGAAGAAGTGTACTTACATAATAATGGTATAAAATATAAACTCTGGAAATGGAGATCATTTATACCCTAAACTGTTCTTGAAGAATAGCCAAGAGAATGTATTCTGAAATTCAACGAAAGAAAGTGGTTCTCTAAATCATACATTTATAGTTTTCAATTATGCTAACTACCATGTGTACCTCAATTCACCATTCACTGTGCTAGAATTTCCACAGGAGATAAGACCATATTAGCCAACATAAAAAAATCCCAATGTGTAGTAACTTGTCAAAATTACATATCTTAATATTTAAAATATGGCTCATGGGTTGCCATTGCAAGCATTATAACATCTGCATCCTTCATCCCAGTATCAACAGTTGGTTGGTTTTATAAGATCACTCATGAAGTAAATACAAACAGGGAAAAATAGTAGATCTGATGATTTGGATACTCAACAATTGTGATACACTTTATATTCTATCTGATTGAACTGTGATTCTCTCACTCTCCTTAAAAAAACACATTGCAATGCCACTGTAATCAAGTTCAGAAATTTGCGAAACAGTTGTTTTTCACGAAAAAGCAGATATATTTTAGATCTTTGCAGGTAGTGATAGGTGGAATGTATTAATCATATTCATTCAGTCTATTCTTGCTATCAAACAATCAGTAAGAGTAGGTTATTCAAAGTTCTAACTAGATGCTTAGTTGCGAAGCTGATCAATAGGATATGGAAAATTAGTGTGCAATCATCTATGAGTGAAGCAGGATTTACAGTTTTTCCACCAATGCTTATTAAATATTGTTCTATGAATTTTTCCACCTATTTTTTTGCTCCATTTATACTTTCATCAATAGAAGAATAAATGCATTAGCTGCTACACTTATATTCTCACCAAAAAGTCAACTATTAGATGAGTTTTTGTTTTCATATTTACCACAGCCTGATATACTCCACGTACTGCAGATAAATTTCCTTGATAGTCTCCAAGAAGGGGATTAATTTAGGTATTTGAAGTATCAATGTAGCATCTAGGTTTCCAACTTCATAACCACGATCACGCGTGTCACCTGTAGGTAATCACAACACCCAGATAATGACCTTAGAAAATAATTCTTAAGACCCATACTATAAATTGGCCATAGTAATATGATTTATTTTTATGAAAATGGTAAAAGAGGAAGCAACAGAGTAAAATGTACTTTTTTTCTTTAAAAGACCTGTTGGAGTCAATAGAAAAACATGAAAAACTGATTTTGAGCATGAATAATTTATTTTAACATTAGAGTAACAATAGTGAACAACATTTTCTAAAACAACAACACGCCTTGCAATCTGCCATATTTTTTTCTTAATAAAAAGAAGAGACTATATTAAGAAGGAAAAAAAAAACACAAATAAGGAGGATACTGTATCCTCCTAAGGGAAAAATCCAAAAACCTAAAATGATAACAAAAGAAATAAATTAGGAACTTAAACATGCAGCAAAGGATGCCTAATCCCCCAGCCATATTACTTTTAAACAACTTAACCAATGAACATTACTTTTAAAAGTCATACATTTAAGTGACAATAGAAATGACAACCCTGAGGAGTTACCTGAAAGCCTAATTCTATGTTGTGTCTGTTAATTGAAACGGTGAAGTTCTGATAGCACAACTTGCTATACATATATTATCCATGCTTAGCAATTAGCATATTAGCACAAAGAGAGCATTTAATGATAACAAGTTTAGCTGCAGAGCCTCATGAAGAAGATTTCATTAAGCGAAAATGAATAGAGTGCAGGAATATCGGGAGTCCTCATAGAACAGAAAAGAACACAACAAAGAAAGTACATGGAAAAAAGAGCATTAGCTCAAAAGAGAAATCCAATCCCTTTGCCTATCAAACAAGGAAACTCCCGTAAAAATACCATGTACCGAATCCCATAAAGAAGCCAAGGAAAAAAGCCTACTCCATAAAAGATGAGCAGGAAGTAAATTCTGCCTAAATGTTCAGGCATTTTTCTCCAACCAAATGCACTACACTGCTGCAGAAAAAACACCAAAAACAACAAGCTGAGAACTTGCTAATAATATAACATTTTCAAGCGAGAAGTTTACATCATACAGATACAATCCTCTGGGGTTCCACAAAATCCACCTTTTGGCAAAGCATATATCTTATTCCAATACTGATTGTCCTCATCGGACAAGATCTTTTCCATAACATTCAATTAGTTGCGCATTCATATGTGACACTTATCAACTTGTGTGGTAGCAGGAAAGGTGAGGTCCAAAGTAGAACTAAATTATTTTAAATAATAATTTTTTACATTGATGGCATCCATCAATGTATAAGATTTAGCAATTACACGTCTCTTGCATATGTTCAAATTTTTTTTTTTTCAGAGAGGCTTAGTGGTCTAATACATAGCAATACAAGCCACCGAGGGCATAAAACATAGAGACAAAGGGATTAAATGAGAGACTACCCAGATTCAGCTTTCAAGCACATCAACTTATCCAAACAGAATTTATGCCCTCAATGAGAACGTCCTAGAAATATTGGTTGGATGAGGATCATCCTTTACGTTGGCCACATGATACATCCTAATGTAACATGCTGCAAAATTAAACTTTCTTGAAACTTAAAAGAAAATATATCCATATGTAAAATAGATGCATAATCCCATTGAAATCCAAGGGAAATATCCAATTTCTAAAGGTCATATAGGTCTACCTATTCTGAATGATTTTAAATAATTTTTGATCTATTAGAATAAATGTGCAACCATGTCAGTTTTCACTACGGTGTCCTACGTATAAGGAGGTGCTGAAACTTGTAAAGCATCAAATATGAAGACACAACATGTAATAAACAGAGAGATTAGATTTAAACAAACTTCTAAAGAAATTCTTGAAACACATTATCTCCTTTGTTAGCCGATAAATAATTGATAAGCAATTCTGTCGTGGCAGCATCTACTGAAAAACCTTTGTCTTTCATTATTTGAAGGTATTTGTTTGACCTTGAAGTATCATTTTTTAGCAACATTCCTTGGACAAAGACATTATAAGTGCAACTATTAGGGGAACATCCATTCTCTTCCATATGCATTACTAAGTCCTCAGTTTCATCCAGCAGTCCTTCTTTACAGAGACCTTTAATCATTATGTTATATGTACGACAAGTACGTTGCAACCCTTTAGCAGGCAAACAAGAAAAAAGACTCCAGGCAGCATTCAGTTTTCCAGAATTGCACATTCCGTCAAGCAAAATATTGTAAATCACAATATCAAGATTCAAATTCATCTTCTCCATTGCCCCAAACAATGACATTGCCTCAGAATGAAGTCTGCACTTGAATAGTCCATCCAATATAATGGCACAAGTCTGGAGACTGGGATCTTGGCCATATGTATGCATATTTAAAAACAGTTCTTTTGCAGCTAGCGGTCTACCCACTTGGCAAAACCCACCTATAAGAGTGGTCCAGGTGATAACATCTGGAATGAATCCTTTATTAACCATTTCATCCAAGAGATACATAGCCTTGCTGATGTTTTTGATCTTACACCATCCATGGATCAATGAGTTATAAGTTACAGTGTTTGGTAAACAGCCCCGGTCAACCATCAATTTAAATACTTTCACAGCCTCATTCATTTGCTTTTGAATGCTATATCCACCAATCAAAGCATTATAGGTAACAACACTAGGCTCCTTCCCCATTTGAACCATGATACCAATTATGCTTTTAGCCCTTAGAATCATTCCCTCTTTGCAAAAAGCATCTATTAAAATATTATAAGTTTGCACATCTGGCATGACTCCATTTTCCATCATTTCATTCAATAGAGTACCAGCCTCTTTCCATCTACCAAAATTACAAAGACCTTGAATTAAGCAAGAGTAGGTGACAAGATTAGGTTGAATACCTTTGCTAGTCATTTCGGAGCACAAATTTAAAGCCTCTGATACCAATCTATCCTTGCACAAACTATCCATTATTGTGCTGTAAACTACAACATTAAGTTTCCAATTTCTTTCTTCCATCTTCCTTAGACATCCAATAGCAGCAGAAGTGTCACCAGTCTTGCACAGTCCATTTATTATTGCTCCATAGGTGTGAATGTCTGATTGATACCCCATCTTTTCCATATGGTCAACCAATCTTATAGCTTGAACAACATTGCCTTCTACACATAGTCCATTAATGAGAGTGGTAAGAGTCACCACACTGGGCTCCAAACCAACTTTAAACATAGTCCCCAGAACTGAGAACCCAAAAGCTGTTTGCTTCAGGCGGCAAAGACAGTTGATGACAATATCAAGAGTATAGACATCAGCTTTCATACCTAAGGAATACATGTGTTTAATTAAAGAAATTGCTGTTGTATAATGCTTCATCCTCACAATCACCCCGAACAATAATGTAAAATCCACCACACATGGCAAAGGCTCCATCCTAACCATTTCATGAAAGAAATATAAGGCATCGTCAACCTTTCTAAGTTGACCAGATCTGCACTGATTTCTCATAGAATTCAAGAATTGGGTTCTATATTGTCTCTCATCGATTTTGCCAGCACTAACTGTGGTACAACAAGTTGCAAAAGAAGAATAATAAGAGATGCCAACACAAGAAAAGTGAAATGAATGACGCCATAGGAAAGGAGAGGTTCGGGAATTAGCAACAGTACTGATGTCTTGAAGAACAGGAATCCAAAAGATATAAGCTGTTTTTTGCAGCATTGTCTCTCTGCCCTACAATACGAGGTTCACTTCTTATGCTTCCAACCATCACTTCCTCATCTAGGGTTAGAATTAGAAACAATAGACATAACATGTCAGGTAGTCACTGTCAGGTTACTATGCTTTGCTTCATGAGAGTGGGTCTGGTTTTGTTCGTGTTCTGGCTGTTTCATTTCCTTTGTTTACTTTTCTGTAGGGGAAAAAGGAACACAGTAAGCAAGATAATAGAAACAATGTTTCTATCCATAAACAAGATGATAGACAATATTATAGAAACAGTGGTTCCAGCCAAAAACAAAATAATAGTATCCATATAATGCATTATCGACTCAAAAATATAATGTACAGTTAGCAATTATGATACCTCGAATTATTTATAAAATAATTATAATTTATAATGTGAGGGTCATACTGATTCTAAAGATTTGACAATGACGAATTAGTAATGCATAAATTATTGATAATCAGGAATCTTCTATCTGATAAGCTATTCTTATTTGCTTCATCAAAGTTTTCATACTGTTATAAAGTCTTCTTTTTTTGCTCTAAAATATGCATCTCCCAGGAAAGATTGAATCCTTTCTGATTCCTTGTCATCGTGGAACCATTTCACAATACCTTCGTCTCTACAACCGGAAGTAGAACCCCTTTGTTAATGATGAAGCTTACTTCTGTCTCAGCCATTCTAATTCCAAAGACTGTGAAAGAGTTTGTAACAACTACCCTGGTTATAGTATGTTACAGTGAAGCTAGACTCTTGTACAAGTTTGCTATGGAAGCTGACTTCATTATCAAATATTTGATTAAAAAAATTCCCGTGAAAATGATACCTTTCACCTTTCTTTACTCACTCTGCTTGGATTAAAAATAAAAGTAATGAATAGATACACTAGAAGAGATATAATTAAAAATAAATGCATTAGAGAGAGATAGTTGGAGCAATATCTACTGCCTATAAAGGTAAAGAGACTATAAAGAAAATAATAAATGAAAACAATTAATAATAATTTTATTAATTTTGTTTATAATATGTCAGCGTCGTTTGACACTAGCCGACTATATGTAGCGAAAAATGATTAGTCGTTGTTGCTGTATCAGCGGGCAAATTCACCTTCTGCCAGTTACGGTAGGCAGAGTGTCCCAAAGCAGAATATAATAAGAGACCCATAATCAAAATAAGGCTTACGTTTAAAGGAAGTTGCAACGCATAAGATAGAAAGAGTTTAAGGGGGAATTTGGTTTGCTGTATCTAATAATCCCACCATAAGTCATAGTCCCATGAACGATCTACGTGGGAATAGAATTCCCCAGAAAGATTTTTTTTTTTTTTTGGGGTTTATTTTGCTATAGGAATGTTTATAAGTATCCCTGGAAATCAAAATTCCTAATAAGTAACAATTTTTAAAAACACCCTTATGCATAACTTACAGAAAAAGACTAGATCCCCCCCCCTCCCCAGACTCTAACTATGTTTTCCTCACCTTTCTATTTGGACATGATCCAATTCAATGATTGTAGGCACTTCAAAAATAGTACGAGAATAGCAGAAACCGTAATGATTGCCAATAGAACCCGAAAAAATCTAGCCAAGCGTACAGGTCGACGAGCAAGTTCAAATATGAACCAAACTTAATTGAAGCAGAAAATATTCCCAGAATGACGTCGGAAACCAGAGTCCCAAAATTTATACAAATCAAAAGCTCAAATACAGCACACAGGGAACACCAAGATAGAGAGAAAGAAGATACAGAGAGAAAAGCAAAGGCTCGTAGGGTCAGAAAAAGATGGATTTCCTCTGTAATATCGAGGGAGACAAGAACGAAGAATAGTGTCGTACCTTATGTCGGTGCCAATGAAGTCGGGGTCTTAACGCCGGAGTATTTCCTGCTTTGCCCCAGAACTTCAGAGAAGAAAGACGGGCGTGGGTAAGATGGTCATTAAATTATTTTGAGTAACAGAACGATTAAGTCCCTTAAAATTATTATTATTATTTTCCCATAACTAAATTCGATTTAATAGAGGAAGGTTGACATAGCCCCAATATCACTTATAATTATAAATTTAAATTGAAAAAAATCTTAATTTTATTATAGATTATTTATTCTCTTAATTAAAAAGTGAAAAAAAATATCAACGAAGCCATAAAATGGGTAAAACTTTCATTCTATAATACGAACATTTTTTTTTATAGTAAAGATATTCTAAGTTCATTTATTGGTCAACTAAGTCTTTTTTCCTAAAGCACACCTTCTACTTCAAATTAATACATTTAAAAAAAAATTACATAGTAATTACAATGTTCAACACAATTAATTACTTTAAACAAAATGGTACTACCTTGGTCAAGATTGTAGGAATATTGTTATTGATTTAACACCCAATAGAAATATTATATAGGGGAATAATCAGGTAATTTTTTTAATTAGATCACTAACATTATTTAATAAATAATACTATTTTGATGTTAACTTTTTTTTAATAGTACAAATAAATACTATTCAAATCAATTCACATGTATTTTAATTAATTAATTTGTTGTTTATTGAGTTACAGGAACTTCTTTTCAGATGTTGAAATTGATTATAGTATTTATGAATCATATCTTTATAAATGTCACATTTTTTTAATGGATGATTAACTGGAAAAATTGTTAAAAATACAAATAAAATTTTATTTAAAATGATTATATATCATTACTACTTAGCAAGTAATTTTTTTTAAATACGACTTTTTTTATATTTTTTGAAGTTGGCTTCATGCTGCACCCTTAGCAAGTTAGTTCAGTACCTGAGAAAGATATGTAATCTTTATTTCTTTGTTGTTTTTTTTAAAGTGAAATAGATGGATATATAAAGTTTATTTGATTGTTTTTTTTTTTCTATTTTTAAAAATTATATTTAAATATTATTTTGTAAAATAAAAAAAATATGTTTAATAAATTGTTTTAAAAATATTTTATTTTTATTTTTTTGGCATTACGAGAATAAAAATAAAAAATAAAAAATAAAAAATTATTATTTTTATTTTAAAAATAATTTGTTTTTAAAATAAAAATAAAACCAATTTTATAAATCTTTTTTATAATAAAATTAACTAAAAATAAAAAATTAATTTTAAAAAAATCACCAAACAAAGTCGTTTATCCTTTATTCATCTCCCATGCAAATTTAGGTAAATAGATGTAAAACCCCTAAAGCCATCACATTTGGGCCGAACTTAGTTTGCTCTGAGAATTAGTGTTTTTGTTTTTGGACATGAGATGTTCAGTATTCACTACCCACCATTTCGAAACTTCGAAAGCCCAATTCATCAATCATCACTGAAGCGAAGAGAATTCCCATAACTGGCACAAAACCTTTGAAGAAAACAAAATTTAAATGCCAAAAAAAAAGGAAGTAAAATGCAAATTACATGCTTTAAATTTAATATTTTACTAAATAATAAATTTTCCATATTAATTTTTAAATTTATTTATCTAAGATTTATAATATATCTTAGATATTTTATTTTATAAAATGTTATAAATTTATAACATTTTTTATACTACACATCCAGGGAGTCCTGCACCACTACCTTGCAATGCATAGCCATAGATCATCTTCGTATCTCCTCCACCACTAAATTAATTTCTTAAATTTCAACTAAAAATGAAAATAACTATAAAAAGTATATTATGAGAACATATTTAAATTAAATATTATATAAAAATCCATGTCATAGCAAGTGTTTTAAAATCCTTTAATATTAAATGATTTTATAATCTTATTTTTTTAAAAAAATATTGTCAAAATTTAATTCATGAAAAATAATTAAAAAAAAATCAAAACTAAAAGAATTAAAGGTATTTTAGGCTGGAAATCTACAAGGGCGGTTGAGTGAGCACCACGCACATTGACGGTCCGAAAAGCGACTATCATGAGGAGAGCGGGACCATCCACACTTTGCTTTTGCCCCAAGCAGTTTTCGTCCCTATATAAACCTTTCCCCTCGGTAGTCCTTTATTCTCAATTCCCGGGTCGGTTTCGCACCCGATTTACCTTTATCCCAGCGAAGTTGAAACTTTCTCATCCAAGCAACTCCAGATAAACCCGCGATCTCAGAGAACAATAAGGTATTTCATTATTTCGCTTTTGTGAACAATCATTTTGATCGTATATATATTTTTTCTCTTTTTTGAATTACAAATCAGGAATTCTCACTTATAAGTAAGTTTCATTTGGAACTAATAGGTATTTGGTTGCCGAGAATATGCTGGACATGTTAGGTTCTGAAATTTTAATTGAGAGGGAAAAGAGAAAATTCCTGAGAGCTGTTATTCGTAGAAATATGCATGACTTAGGTTGTGGTACGATTATTAATTTGTTTTGAAAGTAACCAGACTATTTCAATTAGCAAGCTTTATTTTCTGTATTTTTCCTACTATTCGTGGCGAGTCTGGTTATGTCGGTTCTGAATTGATCAATGCCTTTCCAATCTACAATTCTTAATTTTATTTTGATTTACAGTTGGAAAAGAATCGAGTGTAGCTTCTATCTTGTGGTTTGGTCCGTGATTCAATACAGATAATCTCAGTTCAGTGCTGGCGGAGACGAGCTTTGTGTGTGAAAGATCACATACAATGAGCTTGCATGTCCGACAAGAACGGAGGGATAGGTCCAGGGTTCCTGTCCAAGGTCCTCGTCAGGAATGGGTTCCTAGAGCATCCGCCTCCGCCGCTGCCGCCACCACCACATCCACCAACAACAACAACCCGCCATGTAATGTGCAGTCAGATCAAAATGGTGATGCCGGTTGCTCAAATAAAAGTGTTGCTCCCCCAGCAAGCCAGCATAGAAGTAATCATGGTTCAAGGGGTTACACAAGTCGTCCTTTGAATCAGAGAAGGGAAAGGGAAAAGGAAAGGAGTGAGAATCAGGTGGGGAAAGGAGCGAGGGACTCCAATTTGCCTCAACTGTTGCAAGAGATTCAGGAGAAGCTCATTAAAAGTTCTGTGGAATGCATGATATGCTATGACATGGTCCGTAGATCTGCACCTATCTGGTCTTGTACCAGCTGCTACTCTATCTTCCACCTGAACTGTATAAAGAAGTGGGCTCGTGCACCCACTTCTGTTGATCTGTCTGCTGAAAAGAATCAAGGATTTAATTGGCGGTGTCCTGGTTGTCAGTCTGTACAGCTAACATCGTCAAGGGAGATTAAGTATGTATGCTTTTGTGGAAAGAGGCCAGACCCACCGTCTGATTTGTATTTGACACCGCATTCTTGTGGAGAACCATGTGGGAAGCCTCTCGAGAGGGAGGTGTTGGTTACTGGAGGGAGACAGAGTAAGGAGGATCTTTGCCCTCACGTTTGTGTATTGCAATGCCATCCAGGTCCATGCCCTCCTTGTAAAGCATTTGCACCGCCACGTTTGTGTCCTTGTGGGAAGAAAACAATTACCACACGTTGCTCTGAACAGCCCTCTGTTCTTACCTGCGGTCAGCGATGTGATAAGCTTCTTGAGTGTGGGCGTCATCGGTGTGAACGCATTTGTCATGTGGGTCCTTGTGATCCTTGTCAGGTTCTAATCAATGCCTCTTGCTTCTGCAATAATAAGTTGGAGGTTATTCAATGCGGGGACATGACTGTGAAGGGTGAAATCAAAGCAAAAGGTGGTGTTTTTTCATGTGGTTCTAATTGTGGAAAGAAACTTAGTTGTGGTAATCATATTTGTAGTGAGATTTGTCATCCAGGCAATTGTGGGGAGTGTGACTTTTTACCAAGCCGGATTAAGACATGCTGTTGCGGGAAAACAAGATTGGAGGAGGAACGACAGAGTTGTCTGGATCCAATACCAACCTGTGCACAATTATGTGACAAGCCCCTTCCTTGTGGGATGCATCATTGTAGAGATGTATGTCATGCTGGGGATTGTCCACCTTGTTTGTTTGAAGTCTCCCAAAAGTGTAGGTGCGGCTCAACTTCTCGGACTGTGGAGTGCTATAAGACAACGAGGGAGAATGAGAAATTTACTTGTGAAAAGCCTTGTGGGCAAAAAAAGAACTGTGGAAGGCATCGATGCAGTGAACGGTGCTGTCCACTCTCTAATCCAAATAATCATCTACGTGGGGAATGGGATCCTCACTTTTGTTCCATGCCTTGCGGAAAGAAGCTAAGGTGTGGCCAACATGCATGCGAATCCCTGTGTCATAGTGGTCATTGCCCACCTTGTCTTGAAACTATCTTCACTGATTTGACATGTGCTTGTGGTAGGACTTCAATCCCTCCTCCATTGCCTTGTGGTACGCCTCTTCCCTCATGTCAGCTTCCTTGTTCAGTTCCTCAGCCTTGTGGCCATTCAGCCTCCCACAGCTGCCATTTTGGAGATTGTCCACCTTGTTCGGTGCCTGTAGCAAAAGAATGTATTGGTGGGCATGTGGTTCTTAGGAATATACCTTGTGGGTCAAAGGATATTAGATGTAATAAGCTTTGTGGGAAGACCAGACGGTGTGGTTTACATGCCTGTGGCAGAATATGTCACCCTCCACCTTGTGATAATCTGTCTGGTTGTGACCAAGGTTTCCGAGCATCTTGTGGTCAAACATGTGGTGCTCCAAGGAGAGACTGCAGGCATACATGTATAGCTGCATGTCACCCTTCGTCTCCATGCCCCGATATAAGATGTGAATACCCTGTTACAATTACTTGCTCATGTGGCCGTATAACAGCAAATGTTCCTTGTGGTGCTGGTGGTGGTAGTGGTAATTATAATGCTGATTCCATACACGAAGCTTCCATAATTCAAAAGTTGCCTGTGGCACTTCAACCAGTGGAATCAAATGGCAAGTTGATTCCCCTTGGACAAAGAAAGCTTATATGTGATGATGAATGTGCTAAGTTGGAGCGTAAAAGGTTTCTTGCTGATGCTTTTGATGTTAATACTCCAAATTTGGACTCTCTTCATTTTGGTGAGAACTCTGTTGCTTCTGAATTGCTTTCAGACATGTTCCGGCGAGATCCTAAGTGGGTTTTATCTGTGGAGGAGAGATGCAAATTTTTAGTTCTTGGCAAAAGTAGAGGAGCTACACATGGTTTAAAAGTCCATGTTTTCTGTCCTATGCTGAAGGATAAGAGAGATGCAGTGAGGGTTATTGCTGAGAGATGGAAGCTTGCAGTGAATGCTGCTGGTTGGGAGCCAAAGCGTTTTGTCATAGTTCATGTTACCCCGAAGTCAAAGGCGCCTGCACGTGTTCTTGGGGTTAAGGGTACCCCAACTGTAAATGTGCCCCTTCCTCCAACATTTGATTCTTTGGTAGATATGGACCCTCGGCTTGTTGTCTCCTTTCCAGACTTACCAAGGGATGCTGATATAAGTGCATTGGTATTGAGGTTTGGCGGTGAATGCGAACTTGTTTGGTTGAATGACAAAAATGCATTGGCTGTCTTTAATGATCCTGGCCGAGCTGCAACTGCAATGAGAAGGTTGGATCATGGAACAGTTTATCATGGAGCTGTTGTGGTTGTCCCGAATGTTGGGGCATCAGCGGCATCTTCAGCTATCAATGCCTGGGGAGGAGC
This sequence comes from Gleditsia sinensis, assembly GCA_037074535.1. Lineage (NCBI taxonomy): Eukaryota > Viridiplantae > Streptophyta > Magnoliopsida > Fabales > Fabaceae > Gleditsia > Gleditsia sinensis. The sequence goes on along the minus strand of CM073474.1, from coordinate 31,656,981 downwards.
TGGGATGGTGAACGAAGGGGGAGCACTAGCAGCATTGAAGGGTAATTCATGGAAAAAGGCTGTGGTTCAACAGCCTGGTTGGAAAGAGGATTCTTGGGGTGATGAAGAATGGGCTATTGGTTCTGCTGACATCCAGCCTTCTGTTTGGACGAAAGAAGCACCAAAAGCCCCAATTGCTGCTTCATTAAATCGGTGGAGTGTTCTAGACCAAGAATCACGTTCAAGTTCATCTGTTGCGACCATCAGAACCGAAGTTTCTGGGAAACATTCAGCAAGTTCATCGGCCGTACCTAAGTTAGGATCTGATGCAGGTGGCCCAATTCCAGAAGGACAGCATGGAGGGAACGTTAATGCATCAGAAGTTTCCGAAGTAGTTGATGATTGGGAGAAAGCTTATGAATGACTTAGGGAGGACAAGAGAACGAGCACTTTTTTTAGAAATAAATTTCATTTTGTTGAAAGGGAGACACGTCTTATGGCCACCGTGCCACGTTTATTAATTTTGGCATGTTGAGGCCATTTTTCCATTTTCGGCCATTATTATTTGTACGGTCATAATATTTTACTTCTCGAAGTGATAGTATCATCTATAACCCGGCCCGGATGGGTAATGGGTATTTGGTGGGACTGGAAGAAACAAAAGTTTTTTCCGTCCCCTGCTTCCGCAAGTATTCAGTTGTTTATCTTGGGAATTGCGATGGTTTAATATTAATGATAGACGTTCTTAACGTTAAACATATCTTACAAGCGAGTAATCATACATTCATACTTCTATTTCATTGGCATGCTACTCAATCATGAATACAATTTAATCTATAAATTTATCGCTTGGTCAGTAAAATGTCTGATATTTATGCCTATCAAACAGTTGAAGTATTTCTATTTAACGTAGAGGTTCTTTAGATCAGTTTGACATTATTGCAAGTTCAATTTCTTCTTCCACAACCCGCTTTCGCATATGAATTGGGGGATGCTGCTTTTACTGACTTCCTGTATTCGATATGTTACTTGTGTTTCGTTACCAATCATTCATTGTCTATATTTCTGTCGCATAGCACCCACATGGTTTGAACTTATACGAAACGGAAATAGAAAAAGCCATGTGATTTGATTTGTTATCATTTAATTACTAGTTATGATAATTAGACCGAAAATAATAAAGAAGCTTCCATAAGATGCTCTGATAGTAGCCAACGCATAGTTCTAAATCACACAACATGTGCACTTGTTCATACTACTCCCCAATCCCTGACGGAAATCCATGTGATTTTAAATGTTGTTATCAATTTGCCATTTCCATTTATGTTAACCTTTTATTTCGCAGTTTTATTTTTATATAATGCATAAAATAATGTTTGCTCTCTCTATCTCTGTCTCCGCGCACGAGCTATTCTAGGTGTCATTGTCACTCCGGCATTCCCTCCATACTGCCCGAGATGAAATAATAAAATATAGCAGAAAGGATTGAATCCCATTTGTTTGCTTATATCAGCCAAATCACGGGATCAATAAGAAGCCGACTACGGAACTGCTACGTGAATATCACTATGTGAGATCTTTTTCTGTTTTCCTCTGTGGCTTGTGGGTATTGGGTCTGGAGAGTTCTCTATCTTAGTGTACTCCGTCTTTGCCTTTGAAGCATTGCCTCAATCGCCTGTCATTCATATTGCTGTCCTCTTGTTGTTGTCATAACTTCTTTTCTACTCATACCCAAGTGTATGTTTTGCTTAATCATCTTGTCCTCCTGATCATGGATCCTCAACTACATCCTGATGCAATCTTTGATGAGGTTAATGTAAATATATTGCTTCTTTCTGTGTGATTTACAATTTATTGCCTTCTTCGATAGCAACCCATTGTTTGCTCAGGGCATGTAAACTTTTACAATCATTTGTCAACCTTCCTTGTGTTAGTTTTGTTTCCAAATTAGTTGAAATTTGTTCCCGTGATGTCTGCCAGAAAATAAGCAAATAATATACAAGAAGATGACTTATCCTTCATTATCAACTGTTATATTTAAATCTTTGACCCTCTGGCTATTGCGTTTGCATTCTCAAAAAGTGTGAGGATTTTAGAGATTCTGTAAATGCGGGTGGTTTGGGTTTTGTAGGACGAGGTTCATTTGAGTTAGTAAAAACTCCATGTTTCGAGCCTTTGTCTGAGTGACGCTAGTCAACTGTATCATATTAAAATTCCATGGTTGACGAAAAAAACTTCATATTTTCTTTGAGATGACCCCTATCATTAGCAGTGATTCTTGGATAATCATTTGAAGTCATTTTCTAGTCCTAAGCTCTTAATTTTTTTAATAGCTAATGATTTATGAGGAAGCAATCGGAGATGTAATCCTTATGAAGAATGAAAGTTCCTGTCCTAGTTTTGCATGTTCAACACTGACAGCACTTAGCAGCATAATTTTGTTTTGCAGAATTTATTCAGACTGTTTGCATTGAACATATTCAATTTTACTCTTATAGATTATTTAGTGTCTTGCTGACAAACTTTTGTCTGCAAATAATTATTAATGAATACATGATTAAGACCTTAGTTTATCAATGTTGCTGTAAATTTATTTGATTGATTTTCTGCTAAAGATGCTAAAAGGATCTAGCAATTGTGATAAATTTTTTCTCCTTGTCATCATATTTTCTTCAGAAGAAAACATGGAAGCAAACCATCCTCCTATCCTTTCAAATTGTTGGAGTAGTTTATGGTCAACTGAGCACTGCACCCTTATATGTTTTTGGGACAATTCAAGCAACAGATGCTGTACCAGAGGAGGTTGTCTATGAACTCTTCTCCTTCATATTCTGGTCTCTGACAGTCATTTCTTTGATGAAGTATGCCTTTATAGTGCTGAAAGCTGATAATGATGGAGAAGGTAATTATTTGCAGTAACCAGATAAATTTTTGACAGAAGTGAGCCTTCAAGATTTAACTCATCATGGAAACTTTTTTAGGGGGTACTTTTGCTTTGTACTCACTCTTGTGTAGACATGCAAAAGTTGGTCTGCTCCCAAGTGATAGAAGCACTGACGAGGTTATGCAATATGAGGAGGGGAGTTCCTCTAATGTTAAGGTGGATTCAAGGGCTCGGAGGGCCATAGAAAAACACAAAAGCTGTCACTATTTACTGTTGTTCTTGGCTCTCTTTGGATCCTGTATGACTATTGGTGAAGCGGTGCTCACTCCAGCACTTTCTGGTACAGAAGTCTGGTTTATGCTTTAATTTTGGTAGAAGTAATTACTTGATTCAGATTTGATACCTTTTTTTCCTTGTGTGGTCAGAATTTATTCAGCTTCAATAACTGCTTTATTTATTTTTGGCTGCTTAACAGTTTTATCAGCTTCAAGTGGTGTTCAAAGATCCTTGTCAGATATGTCACTCATATGTAAGAGCTAGCACTGAGACTAGAAATAAAAACTACTTTTTTGAAGGCCATATCATTCGATTACTGCTATGTAGTTTCGTTAACCTTGTTGTCTATAACCAGTTTCCTCCTCGCCACATTCTCAGGAGTCAGTGTCAAAGGCTCTAAAAAGATGTAAGTTCTTTGCCATGTCTTCAGATATCTCGATTTGAATAGTGTGCATTATCTGCTATGTCTTTTATATGATGATGCTGTACCTAAACATAGCATTTGACACTACTTCATGTTTGCCATTGAGCTTAATGAGATCCCTTCTTTGTGCCATTAGTCTTTTCCACTTATTTCTTACCAAATAGGACATCATGACGAAGATATGGACTCTGAGAGAACGTTAACCGCTGAGGAGGAAAAAAAATTAACACAGTAACTGCATATATATCTGATTAATCATATTTTTAGAACACGTTAACCATCAGAATGTATTTAGCACATATTGGCTTAATCAACATTCTTTATTCTATTAAGCACATTTTGGTGCATTATTACTAGCTACATGTGCAGCTCTGCTTGATTAACGATCTATAAAGTAAAGAACAAAAAAGGGATAATTTTCTACCTCTAGTATTTGTCATACCTGATGTCTTGTTCACTTTCTTCTTGATTTGTTCCAGATGTACCTGTTCCCTCTGCATGTATTATATTGGTTGGTCTTTTCATGCTGCAGCACTGCGGGACACGCAAAATTGGGTTCATGTTTGCTCCAATAATTTTTGTTTGGCTATTATTTGTTGGTGGAGTGGGAATTTATAATATTTTCCACTGGAATGTGGAAATAATTTATAAAATATCCCCAGTATACATGTTCAAATTCGTCAGAAATATTGACATCACCAGATGGAGGTTGTTGGGGAGCATCATTTTATGTGTAGCAGGTTGGTGTTTTTTCCACAGAGTTACGCAAACATCACTAAGTGGTTAAAATATAAAAATTATAGTGATTTGACTTTCTGTCTAGTTACAATCATTTTGATCAATATCGTAAGATTCTCTACTTATTTGCAGGATCAGAAGCGATGTTTGCTGATCTTGGTCATTTCTCCAAGAAATCAATCAAGGTTATATTATATAATATTGTTCTGCAATCCTCATACCAAGTGTAATTGAAAGTAATACTAACTTGAGCATGCTGTCTCTGTTGTAGATTACATTTGTCTTCTTGATCTATCCACTTCTTGTTTTATGCTATGCGGGTCAGGCTGCATATATCTCCAAAAACTTACAAGCTGAAAACTTTAATCATCTTAGAGAATCTATGCCTGGTAAGTTGCTTAAGTGCTTTTATTTTCAAGACGTATTTTTTTTTCCTGCAATTTCATATCGCTAAAGGAGTGCTTGGTGATTTCAGGTCGCTTCGAGCATGTGTTCATAGTGTTATCACTATTTGCTTCAGCTGTTGGAAGCCAAGCAACAATAACAGCAAGTTTCTCCATCATTAACCAGTGCCTGGCACTAAATTGCTTTCCCAGAGTAAAAGTTATTCACACATCTAGAACGATACATGGACAGATTTACATCCCAGATGTCAACTGGCTATTGATGATTCTCAGTCTCACTGTCACTATTGGTTTCCAAGATATAGTGAAAATTGGTAATGCAACAGGTATGCAGCTTTTATTGACATCTTGTGCTTCTTTTGGGAAATGTGATTCGTGCTTTTTCTTCACTTTGCTAAACTCTCCTTTTTAATGGGAAACTAATGTTTCCCCTCAATTAATCCCGTCAGTATTCACTCTTTTTATTTGATAATTAAATTTCAGTTATTTAGTTCTGATAAAAAAGGGAACTCTTACAATATTAAAAGTAGGTAAATGATACTGCCAGAACAAGTTGATTATATGAGTAAATAGCTAAATTAATTCTTGCGACTAGAGCTGAGTATGACTCAGTTAGAACGTCCATGACAGTGTCTTGATTCATGTTTCCCTATCTCGATAGGTTTGGCTATAATTTGTGGAATGCTTGTAACAACTAGTCTGATGTCACTAATCATTGCTTTATACTGGGAGAAGAATCTGCTTGTATCCGCATGCTTTCTTGTTGGTTTTGGCTTTCTTGAGGCTGCATATCTTTCAGCAAGTCTGCTAGAATTTCACAAGGGAGCTTGGTATTTAGTTGTCCTTCTAGTGGTGTCCATGACAATAATGCTGGCATGGCATTATGGAACTATGAAGAAGTATGAGTTTGATTTGCAAAACAAGGTGTCAGCTGAATGGCTAATAGATGTTAGTCCAAACCTTGGGATCTCCAGGGTACCGGGAATTGGCTTCATTTACACTGACATAGTTGCAGGAGTTCCAGCTTTCTTTTCACATTTCATCACTAATCTTCCTGCATTTCATCAAGTGTTGATCATTGTGTCCTTCAAGTCTCTACCGGTGCCTTATGTCCCAGAAAGTGAAAGGTATCTCATAGGCCGGATTGGCCCGAAAGATTATAAAATCTACCGTTGCATTGTCAGATACGGATACTGTGATCATATCAGGGACACAGATAATTTTGAGGAGCAGATAATTTGTTCGATTGGGGAATTCATTTCCATTGAACAGAGTGACATCGAATCCATGGATTCTGCACATGGAAGAATGATTATTGTTGGAAATTCATCACCAGATGGAAACGCTTTAGTTCCTCTGGAGGAAGAGATTGAATCATGCACGGGGCCAAGCCCAGTGAACAATGAAGCTCAGATAAGTCCAGTAGGTGATTCTCTTGAAAGAGGCAGTCCTACACCTGTGAAGAGGAAAAAGGTAAGATTTATGTTGCCTACAAATAGTCCTAAAATGCAGGCATCTGTGAGGAAGGAGCTGCTGGAGCTAATTGATGCTAGGGAGAGTGGCAGTGCCTATTTCCTGGGCCAGTCACATATAGTGGTTCGTGATGGCTCAAACTTTCTCAAGAGATTCCTAATCATGACCTACCGTTTGAGTGAAAAGAACTGTCGTGAGCCTCCGGTGGCGCTGAAGATCCCTCATGCTGCTCTTGTAGAAGTTGGTATGGTCTGTACTATATAAGCTGAAGAACTGAATAATGGAGTTTCAGTAATACGGAAGGGGGACCTGAAGTTTCATAGCACTGAAAAGAATGAAGAAAGGAGAGGAAAAGAGGTAACAAAACAAATATATATTATCTGTGAAAAAGAAAAATATGTCTTTGGTGAAAACAAGAAAGAACATTAGAATCTTATAGCCCCCTTTATATGAGTTAAGAGTTGAGAGACATTTCAATCATGAAAGGTGAAGTGTATAAGTCACCTTTTGCTTGTTTACCTACTGAGAAATATACAATTCCAATCTTTCATTTAATTTTCTTGGTCACTTCAGAGTGATAAATTCAACAACTCTTCATTTTCTTCTACACAGGTTTCCTGCATTAATGCTAAACATTAAGCTGAATCGACCTCTTTTGTAAATTGTATTTTTAATTTACTTGTAGACTGCCATAAATATTTTGACAAATAATAACTGTTTCTTAAGTTTTAGCCGTTTAATTCATTCATGATTTAAAAATAGATTACATGGTAAAATATAAATAATAATGTTACATACTTTTCAGAACGAGAGGAATACTGGAAATGAGTTGGTAAATTGCTTGCTATGAGTAAAGAGTATGCAGTGTCCAATAAATTCTGCTTGGTGTCACTGTCACTCATAGACACTCGTATTTATTTCTTCAACCAGGAACCAAGCAATTTTTTTATTATTATGGACTGAAAATTAATTGTCAACTTTGCTTTTTGATTCCATGGCTACAAGAACTAACGGGGAGAGGTGGCAATACCTATTCAGAACCCTACAGTGCCTACACTAACTAAAAAAATGACCACAACAAATAATGAGCTTTTCTGAAACTGACTAGACATAACTAAAGGCCTTTGCACAACACCAACAAAAGAAGCTGATTACATGATTGTGACGTCTCATTCAAACTAAATAATTGGAAATTTACTTAAAATAGTGTGATCCACGAGAGCCAATAATTAAATATTTTCTAGCCACACAGCTACAACCCTGTTGTCATCAGGGATTACTAGCCTCCTCCCCTACCTTCCTTTCAAGTTATAAAAATCCATTCTCAGTTTAACAGTTTCCGTACTTAATTCAGTTTTTTTTTTCTAGAGAATTTTTTTTGTAAACCTCTAGTCCTAGCATATATAGTCTACCTTCCATTGGATTGTAAAGATAAAATAGTTAGAGATATGTATTAGTTGACCTTAAAATTATCTAATCGCAATATAAAAAAATGCCATTTCAAGCTTCTTCTTTTTTAAAATTCTCAGTATAAACTTTGAGAGGAATTTAGGATTTGACACTAAATAAATGTAACCGAGGATCATCCTCTATTTTCGTTTATCGAAAAGGAAAATTATTCATATGCATAGCATAGCATAAACAGATTGATGATAAAAGCAAGATATCCACGTAAGCATTAACGTTGACAGAAACATAAGACAGATAGTTACAGTGTGACACAAGAACACAACACAACACATAATGTGGTAGCAGCAGTTGAAGGAAGGTGGTCAGGGTCGTCGTGGCATAGCAACATTGTCCGGGGAGGGAGGCGAACGTCGGGCCTGAAGCGCCCCATTGGATCAAAACACAGTAAAGGTTTCCCCAAATGTCATTTCACCGCACTAGATGGTAGGAACTCTAATTTTGGTTATGTAAATGAAGAAGAGATATTTTTCTTCAGACACAGTAACATGCATATAGTGATAGTGTTGTATTTGTCCATTTATGCAAGACAGAAAAGCGTCAGAAACAGTATGTAACAGAGATATTTTACCAATGAATGACTGAGTACTCCATGAGTCTTCACACAAATAATGGATGTGTTCTGACTTCTGAGGAGGCCCTCAAATTTAATAATTATATATACGACACTAATTGACAACTGAAGAACCTAAAGCCATGAGTCCAAAAAGAAATGGAATTTGATATTTTAATTGCATCGTTTATTTCCACGAACGATAGGAGCTAAACGCCCATCTTGACAGTGCTGATATAATCGCATTAAAATCTTGATGTTTCTGGGGCATCTTCGACAACTTTTATTCCATCCAATGAAACAAGTTAAGGTAGGTTTCTAATCCAGTAATAATTAACTAACGGGATCTTAGTTAATTAAGGTTTAATAATTTTATTTATTTTTGTAAGAAGAAGAGTTATATGGTTTGAACGCAGACAAGTTGGTATAGACTTTCAGCTCAGCATAATCCCATTACAGTTCTGTTCCTTCTTTGTAGTAAAATCAAACAGTCAATAATTGTTGGCGCTAATGCACTGAAACAAGAAAAGCTAGCTCATCCATCATATATGGCCCATGACAATGATCTTTCAATGGCAACCATTTCAATGTCAGAGAAATTTTATATAAATTTTTTGGTTTAGATGATCACATTTTTCTGACAATAAATATCAAGAAATCCTATTACATATGAAGATTTAATTTCTCATTTCTCTCTCTCTGTATCAATATTTTTTTATAAAAAAATGTAGTTTTTACTTTGAAAAATATTTTAACCATTTTTTTACTCTCTTTTTTTTCATTATACTGTTTAATTTCGACTTATTTATAGACGTGACGTCAATTTTATCACGAAAAATAATCAGGAGAACTATATTTTACATTAATTTGGTCAATCAAATCAGATAATAAACCAAAAATTCTCATTTTATTACCTCAATTTCACCAAACAAAAAGACCAAAGGAGTTGAGAAAAGAAAAAGCAAGCAAAGTGAACAGTTTTAGTTTTGGCGTTTTTGCCTGTGGGAAAGATGGAGATAGATAGAGGGAGAGAGAGAATGAAAGGCTAAGAAGTAAAAAAGTGGAAAAGAAAAAGACAGAGGGAACTTGGTAGGTACACATAAGGACTGGTGTTGGAAACGAAGGCTCCCCCATTTCTCGAGAAACTCTTTGAATTGTTGCTTTCGTGAGTGAAAAAAGACAGCGAAAGAGAGGAAGCAAAAAGTCTAAAGCCTCATTTCATCTTATGTTCTGACCCGATTCCCCATTTCATCTTAACACGTATGCATGCAAAGGTCATTCAATTCTCTGGCATCCTTCCAAAAATAGGAGCATCCCACTAATTACCTCATCTTCCAAACCTCAGGTACAGCACCATTTATCTCACTATATATATCTGGTATACCAAAGCTTAATTCATTTGCTCCAAAATAGATATGGAATCTGAGAGGATTATTAGTAGTGAGGATGAACAAGAAGAAGAAAAGGATGAGATCCTCAAGAGAAGAATCTCCACCCATCCTTTGTATGAACTGCTGGTTGAAGCCCACTTGAAGTGTTTGAAGGTCTCTCTCTCTCTCTATCTCTTTGTTTATAAATGTAGAATTCAAGTTAATTAACCACAAGTCTGGTATATAAATGTAACTCCCAGAAAATAATATATACAAAACTGATTTAAATTGATATTATTCTCAATGTTTATGTCTCATCTCATGATGAAGCTTCGTCGTCTTGTAGAATCCTTTCTAATTGCTGCCCCTTCGATCTAAAAGAGTCCTCCTCCTTTTAAACTTTTTTTTTTGGATCGTAATTTAAAGATCTTCAAGAAAGGGAGCAGCACTCATACTGAAAGCGGCAGCTCAAAATTTGGGATTGATGTTATAATTTATCAAACTGAACGTCTCATTTGTTTCTCATTGCAAGTTATTATAAAAATGGGTTAGTAGGAAAATGAACTTGAGCATGAATTACTTACTAGTTTATCTTTTGTACAGGTAGGTGAAATTTCGAGCTTGGACAGAGAACAGAAGATGGATCAGAAGCAAGCAATGAACAAACATAACTGGGAAATGTTTAGTCAGTCAGAGCTTGATCTGTTCATGGTAATTATAATTCCCATCTCTCTCTGTATTTCACTCTCTCATGATCCTCTTACGAGGATCTCAGTACTGGGTCAAGTATTAATTGTTTCGGTGAGTCAAAAAACTTAAACATGATTTTGGTTAATTTTCTCCGTTGATGGATAACTCTCGTGGCTTAGAAAAAGCATATGCATGAAAGGGACTACTCTAAAAAATGTGCATAGTTTTTTGTTCCAATTCCATGACTCTGACATCTTCCCCTCTCCTTCTCCGTGTCTGTGTGTATGACTGTGACTATCACTTAAAGGTGCAAGGGATTACTAACCTTATAAATGCTATAATTAAGTTGTCTCCTCATTGATCAACATTTCCTGTTTTTCTATATCAAAACATGACAAAAGTTTACTTTTTTTTTCCAATTTTTAAGAAGTGATAGGAATTGAGTTTTATGTCTAGATGATCTAAGCATTTGGCGTTTCATATCCTAAGTATTGATCATTAATTAACAATGTCCATCCTTATTGCTAATTTATATTCTTCTGCCAAAATACCCTTTGACCTATGTTTTATTATATGCACTCCCCCCTAGGCCATGTATTGCTCATCCTAGAATAGTTGAAATGTTAATTGCGAACGAGTTTATAACTCACACAACGCCAACTTCAGTTTTTTCACATACTCGTAAACTGGGGGTGTTTTGATTGAACCAATTGTGCTGCAGGAAGCATATTGCTTGGCACTGGGGAAGCTGAAAGAAGCAATGGAGGAACCACAACAAAAGTCCATGGCTTTCATCAGCAACATGCATTCACAACTCAAGGAGCTCACTAAGACGACCTTGCCTGCACCTCCACAACCTGTGCAAGCCACATCTTCTAGTGACTGCAATTTTAAAACAGATTCTACAGTTTAAGGGTTCACTTTCTGAGTGTGGCAATGTAATCTCTCCTAGTTAGGCTGTTAAAAGCGTCATAATATGAATTATATTACCCAACTATAAGGTTTAGTCATTAGTGAAATTTATGATCTCACTTTCTCTAACTTAAAATCATACCAAGATGTCCTTTGAAGTTTGCGAAGCTTACATTATATACCCTTACATATATACATCGATGGTACAAGTAAAATTACAAGGAAAAGAAATTGTTGTAAAAGATTAAAATTAAAGGAATCTCAGCTGTAGCTTTTGAAAAGCTTGGCCCTACGGTATAGTTGCTTCCCCAAAAGTTTGAGATTAATTTCATCTAGCTATCGAGACCATCTTTCACTGGATTCTAGGATGTGAAAACAGAAAAGTACTAAATAAGAAACAAAAGCAAGATTTGAAGACAACAAAATCTGAAAAGGTGAACAAGACGATCAACTGGTACATATTCTCTTCACTCCTTTTCTTTTTCTTTGAACTTATTTCCATGCTCCTTCCCTCGGCATATTTTTGGTCCGTGCACATGCTCAATAACTAGATACAGTAGAATGCTAAGAAGCCCACTTTTTGGTAATTATATTTTATTATTTGCTGATAGAAGTACACAAATATTCACACATAGTACTCAGAATGATAAGCTCAATTATGAATAATACAAGAGACTTTCCTCCCTTGCCCCCATTTATTTCTAATCGTAGAAGAAAAGGACGCTTAAATTGGCTGTATAGTTCAGTTAGAAACCATGCTTTCACTCTCCTTAACAAAACCATCTCCTGTCCAGTCTTTGTCTGACCGCAAACCTTTCTTTATAGCTTTCCTCTGTCGAATTGCTTCCTGCTGCCTTTGTACCAAGTCAGTGTGAGTAGTAAAATACTGAAGAGAGACCCTGTCATTTTGACCCAAAACAGAAAAAGGAAATAAATAAATCTAATATTCCTGGAATTCATCTTGTGTGTTTGTAAGCTATTGGAAACCACAGCTCAGATGAAGTTCATACCCTCTGAAATCTTCTACTGACGTGAAATTATGCTTTTTCATGAAGTCTTTAAGCTCAGTGCATAGCTTCTTCACAAGGCCGTAGCCATGCATCATAACCCCAGTACACACCTACACAGTTTAAAAACTATGATCTTCTTCATAATCAACGTAAAAAAAAAACTTCATGAGAATTTAAAACATCTGAAGCTTATGGAGAGATGCTCTCACTAACTTCAGTAATTCTGTACTCTGAAACAATGCACTTATAAATTATGGTTATTGAAAAGTATGAAAATTCAAATCACAAAGCGATACATTCAAGGATAAGGAAGAAATAGACCATTATGAAGTTCCAAAATACTCAAAGCTTTCATGGATCTCTCAATTAGTTGAGAATATTTGGCAGAAAACCTAAAGTTGAGACTACACTTTAAAGCTAAATTCTTTTGTGCCTACAAAGCATCACTTTATTCTAATGTCTTGGCTGAACTGACACTGTTCTTTGGGGTGATATCATGCATCAAAATTCCCCATTTAACAAGGAGAAACTTGGTAGACCAAAGTACATAATGCCCTACAGTAAAGTATCAATGAGGTCTGACCTGAGAAGTCATTTGCCTGTCATACCTGAACAGTATTTGCCCCAAGAAGAATAAACTCAGCAGCATCACCACCTGTCTCAACACCACCTATGGCAGAAAGTGAGTAGTCATCACCATCAAACTCTGACTTCATCATTTTTGCAATACTCATCACCTTCCCAAGTGCAATGGGATGGACTGCCTTTGCAGAATAACCACCAGGAGTCGAATATCTAACAAATTTTAGAAACATTAGATATTTAGGACGATTGAGAAAGCAAGGAAAACCATTAAGTTTTCTGTCATTGAAATTACAAACCCCTCTACACAAGGCTCAGGGTGTAATGTCTCGAGGTTGATTCCCATGACGCTCATGATTGTATTTATAGCAGATACTCCTTCACATCCTGAACTCAGAGCAACCCTTGCTGGCTATAAGCAGAAGCAACACCAAAATTACTAACATGGCCCAGAGCAATGATGATATACATCAATGACCGACAGAGTAAGTACAGTATAAGTAACAAAGCCAACCTGTGTAATATCAGTGATGTTAGGAGTCATCTTGGCCCAAACAGGAATTTTAGCTTTGGCATTTATCCATCCACAAACCTCTTCCAGAAGTGCACAATCTTGACCAACTGCTGCACCCATTTTGCGTTCTGGCATGCCATGAGGGCAGGAGAAATTTATTTCAATTGCGTCCTAATAGAATCTCAAAGAAGTCAGATATCAAACCCAAGTTAGAAAAATATTTAAGTTTACAGACTCAGCCAACAAACACATCTTACAACTCCAGTTTGCTCAACCCGATCAATAAGCTCCTCCCAGGCAGGTTTGTTGTACTCCTCCATAATTGAAGCAATGAGAATTCTGTCTGGGTACTCTTCTTTTAATTGCTTGAATTCTTTCAACATAGTTTCAAGAGGCCGGTCACTGATAAGTTCTATGTTCTCCCACCCAATAATTTCTCCTTTAGCAGAGCCATTTGCACCTGCCCTTAGTCGGGCATATCGAGGAGTTACATTTATAACTTTTGCCGCATCAAGTGACACCTAGAACAAGAATAGTATCAAATTCCATGGTCATCTTTTAACTGGGATACTAACACATCAGTTGTATCTAAATTGATTACGATAAAACTACTTCTACCAGCAAATACGATCAGTTAAAACAGCACCATCACCTAATTGGGAGCTTATCAAAATTCTTGACAGCAAATCATTGAGAATTTCCTTATGTTACTTTCCACTTAACTATCATTAGTTAAAATAAAACTTCCACCTTTTCTCGTTGAGGCCTGTGGCATGTCTTGATTTTTAAAATAGGTCCCATCACCCCAAACTTTTTGTAATTAAAAAGAAAACTTCTACTTTTTTTGTCAAGTAATACTTCAAGTTGAGAGGAAAAAAAAGTTCTGATCATTTTAGTTTCATATTAGTTCAATGGTTAACATAAAAAAGGAAAGAATAAGAAGGGAAATTGAGGAAAAGGAGATGAAAAACCAATGATACAATCTTACGGGAAAGCTGTTAACATCTATAGAATCAGAAAACATTCACATAATAAGGCTGTTTTATGTTATATTCACATATACAATTTCTTTTGCACCATTTACATTCTGGAGATAAATAAATTGCAATTATTTATCGGTTTAAACAGCTCATTCACCCAAAATTCCCAAATCATAATCTAACCAAAATCAATATATAATACTGGGTAGAAAATCTTCCTATGAATTTTTTCATTTTTGGAAGCCAAACACCAAATTAGACATGGATCCATAGGACTAACTGAGTATATAGTTTTACAAGACAGCTTTATGGTCTGCTCAGGTCTTAATCAAACGGAATATTCAAAAAGGCAAAATATCTTAAAGATTCAACCAGTGTTATAGCTCCTGATTGAATTAGTTTAGAAACCACATGACTCCTGTATTTACATCAATAGCAACCTACGCATGGAGAGCCTTAAAAAATAGACATTTGTCCCACAGTCCCATTCCCACTTAAACAACTAACATAAACTATAAACCCGGATTGACTAACATATAAATTGTGTGGTCACTGCCAACATTCAAGTCATGCCATAAGTTATTCATTGTAGCACCATATCCATAACCATTGCTTATGTCTCTGTCACTACATTGCCTATGCCTTCCATGAAATTTTGTTTTTTGCAACTCCACATGTACCTCCATAGGAAAGAACATAATTTCATCCCACTCATCTCAATTTCCCCTTTAAAAATGAAAAGCAACCAAAAGTTTTAGTGACACCTAAAAAAGAATCTGGAGTTCTTTCTGAAGCAGGCTAAAATCTGTATTTTTCACACAGAATCCACGAAGTCCAAGGTTCAAGTAGGCAAATCTGATGATCAGGCAGTTAAAATCAACTATCAAAAGCATATAGTGGACCGTGAAGATCATAGACCTATCATTCGCTACTAGGCCAAAAGCAGAGTGTATCAATACAGAAAGGAACAAACCAAAAGCCAAAAGATAATGACAAACTCCGACTCAACATCATGAGTTTATATGAGCCTATCCTAGTCAAATTTGAACCATGGAAAAGAGAGGGAGGCAGGGAGGAGGGAAAAAGCTTCAAACAATTTATTGTCCATATTCTAATCAAGCAAAGCACGATGATTGCCATCCAAGTTTAACAGAACAGACCACAACAGTGCAAAGCGTCATTTTTGGGTTATAAATAGACAGATGATCATAAAAGATGACAAAATTTACAAAAGACTATTGTTTGCCAGACACCAGATCTTTATTTTTTTTTCACCGAGAAACGAAATACGTAGAAAACCTAATGGTTAATGCAGAGTACGTGGTATGAATGGAAAGCTTACAGTTTTAGCAATCACGGCTCCCCAGCCTTCGTCGAAGGCCCTTTTCATGACGGTGTAATTGGTCCCCGGTGGACCCGACCCAATTACAAAGGGGTTGGGCATGCGCAACCCATTAACAACGACACTAAGATCGGGTTCTGCCTGAGTCTCCGAAGCAAAAACCTTAAACCCAACTCTGCTAGGACGAATCAAACTCGTCCGACGACGAGTCAAGCCAAACCCAGAAGCAGAAGTCCCAGTTTTGATCTGGGTCAAGCCGAGAGACGCCATGATGGATCCAAAAAAATTTCAGTTTCTCTAAAGCTTAGATGATGAAGAAGAAGGAGAATAAAACTGAATCCGAGTTATAATATTCTTTTACGACTTTGGGGAACAGGAAACGTGGAATTATGGGGAATCTTTTGCGTCCGTAGCATTTGTTTGATTGTATCAGATATTATATAGAATAGTCTAAACAATTACACTAAAGTTGCATTTGCATGTGACACAGTCCTGGACTTATTTCTATTTATAAAAAATGGTGTCATTGGAAATTGAGTAAGAACAAGCAAATGGATTTGATGTGGATGAAAACAAAGTCGTTTTCTACTGCACTGAAGAATGAAGATAAATCCTCGAAAGAGAAGCACTACTCCCCACGTATGGAAACTCTTGCTATAGAATTTCCTCCTAATTTTAGAAAATTTTCCAAGAAAAACTTTAGCTTACAAGGAAAAAAAATAATATCCACCGCTCGTTCCCTTCCGACGATCCCACGAATACATCGTAATTTTCATCTTACATCTAAGATATCATTCAAGATACAAAGTATTTTATACACTAATTGTATTTTATATAGTTGATGACATTCAGTGTTTCACTATTCAGGCGTCATGTCACCGAAAACGGAAATGGATAATTGCATTGGATAGCCATAGATCACAAAATGGATAAGGCCTCTATGGCCACACAACGGGGTCTCATCCCTTTGTTTGAGACCCTCTCTAATAAAATCTTTTAATTTTATTCATTTTTCGTAATTATACTTTAATTTCTTATACTAATCGTGAATTAATGGGAGAAATATCATTGTGGGAGTTTCAAAAATATTCAGATTACATATCCAAAAGTTTTAATATTAAATTATACTTCAAGCTCCTAGTATAAGAGCCTAATCGATATTTAATTTTTATGAAAGTTTTATTGGAAATATATCTACTTACTCTGTATATGAACTTTTGTTTGGACGTTCAAACTGTATATCATTAATTCTTGCCAATCCATCAAAAAAAAAAAAATACTGGCCAAAAAAATGTGCATATAACTAATGAACAATTACCAGATTGAGCCCGAACACTTGCCCAACGTGTCGATTACGGACTAGCCCAGAAAGTCCAGAACCTATAGTGGAACAAGCGAATGTGGATTGGTGTCTCCTCGGCCTTGTCTCATCTATTTCACCCAAAAAAAAAAAATGAAGAAAGAAAGTGAATGTGAAAAAGAAGAATACCCAAATAAGATTGTTTGATTTGATTTTATAGCAGCCTAAATTAGAGAGAGCACTAGGCATAAGTTGGGATCGAATTCAAGAATTTTAAAAAAATTATTTATTGTTGTAGTGGATAATTACGAAGAATTTGGTTCGCTCTGGGTAATAGTGTTTGTGATTATGGCTCCTACAGATTCATGGAGACATAGACATGTCCAACAATTAATAATAACAAATAAATTTGATGAGGTGCGGGGAAGATGGCGACAATAAGGGGGAGCGTCCAAGTTCATGCATTACAGGCGGCTTGATAAGGACGGGTTTTGCTTTCTTCTGAGTTGAGTAAATATTATAAGAAATCCAATCATCCATCACGTCACGTACCTGGATGCCCAATGTCTCCATTGTCGAAGCCATCGCGAAACATCCACCTTCACCTCCCTCTTTCTGTTTATTTTCTCCCTTTTTAATCCTTAACACGTGGGGCATGTGCCACCATTATACTTTGCTTTTCCGTTGGATTTTATCAACTACCCGTTACCTACGTAAACCAAACCTATACTCTTATCCTACCTAATACCTATGCTAGTCACTTACTTTTTCTTAAGAGAGTGTTTGGTAATTGGTACACAGATTTTTTTTATTTATTAAAAATTTCAATTTAAAAAATTAAAATTTTTATATTTAATATAAATTTTTCAAAATTTAGTTTGAAAAATTAAAATTTTTAAAAATCATTTTTTAATAAATTTTTTACAAAAATATTCTAAAAAAAAAAGTAAAAATTTTAATTTTTTATAAAAATAAAAATTCTCTTATAATATTAAAAAATATAATTATATTTTTTAATAATAATATAATTATTATTATAATAATAAAAAATTATTTTTTTTTTACTCTCACTTTTTCTCGTTTGTCTATTTTTTTTTTCGTTCTCTCACTTTTTTTTTATTTTCTCTTTTCACTCTTTTTTTTTATAAAAATAAAAAATATTTTTAAAATATATATAAAAAATTTTAAAAAATTAAATATAATCGAATAATAAATTTTTTTTAATAATCTTAAAAATCAACTAAACATATTTTATATATTTTTAAAAATTATAATTTTTATTAATTATATTTTTTTTTAAAATATAATTCTTGAAAATAAAAAATTCTGCTGTCTCAACAAACTTGCCACGCCCCTTGGTGCTGCCTTCATTCCTTATTTAGAATCTTCTTTTTTCTTTCCTCTTTATTACTGTTATTCTTATAAAAATAATTTTTTAATTACGATAACAATATCTTTAAATTTTATTCTTAAATCATTCGTTTTAGCTTTTACTTACTATAATTGAAGTCTCATAAATATTGTTACATATTTCGTGAGTGAGTCTATCAGTACGTGAGTTTATCGACAAATTCAAATTTCGTCAAATTTGATATAGAAGTGTCAGACATATGTGTAAAAGATAATGGATTGTAATTAATACTTCAATTAATAATATTAAAATATTTATTTTTATTGTCATTCTTTATTTGAAATTCCTTCCCGCAGAAGAAAAAAAATACTAAAATATAGAGGGAATCTTTATAATAGAATGGATAGATTCTTTTGATAAGCTTTGCAATTTTTGCCTTTTAGCCGCCATAGAACAGAATTTACAAAGAGAGTGACGCTAGTTATAGAGAATCCGGACGGTAGATAGTATATACAGCAACTCACAATGCTAGCATGCTAATGTCCTACCCGACCCAAAATTGAATACCGGGGTCCGTCCACCTAAAAAAGTTCCGGGCCTTTACTCTTATCTCAGAAACGGGTGGGTCAAAAGCTGAGCCGCACTCCATCTCTCGCTTGACTCCTTCTTCAAGCAACACTCTATGAAGTTTCGAAACTCCTTCGAACATTTCTCTGGCAAGCTCGGCGGGTCTCCGAAACAAATCGCACACATCAAGGTCGCCCAGTCGGGTCTCTGACCCGCTGGCAGAAACGGGAAGTGGCCCACATACAGTTCAAACAAGGTCAGACCCAAACTCCATATGTCTCCTGCATACCCGTTGTAATTCCCCCCATACCTATCCGGGTCGAACCGTTCCGGGCTCATGTACGCGCATGTTCCGACGTATGAATTGCACGCGTCTAATGTCCGGCACATGATCTTACTGACTCCAAAATCACTGATTTTCACTTCCATATTCCGATTCACCAAAAGGTTCGAGGGTTTGATATCACGGTGGATAATCTTATGGGCGTGGAGGTAACTGAGCCCGTTCAGAACCTGACGCGCCACCGCCGCGAGTTGGGCTTCCGAGAAAGGACCATTCTTCTTCAGCAACGTGTCTAGCGTACCCAAATCCATATACTCCATCACAATCGCTACGTCGCCGGACGGCTTCTCAAAAAACCCGTGACACTGTACGACGTGAGGCGAGTCCGTTCGGCGGAGGATATCCATTTCCCTTAGGACTTGCCGGCGGATCATTGGATCAGAGTCGCTGTGGATGACCTTGAGAGCGTAGATGGCAGAGGTGCGCTTGTGGCGGACTTTGTAAACGGTGCCTCCGTTGCCATGGCCGAGAACTTGAAGCTTTTCGATGTCGTTAGGAGCGATGGCGGCAACGGACGAGGAGTTTTTGGAGGTGGGGGGGCATGTGGAAGTGGGAGGGAGGGGGAGAGGGAAACGAGGGCGGCGCTCGGAGGGCGGCGGGAGAGGGAGGCGGAGATTGATGGGGCGGCGGTCGCGGACAAGTGCCATTGGGTGGTGGAGTAGAAGGGAGGAATTGGGGAGGAAAGGGAGGGAAGAAGGGTATATATGAGCGGGAGAAGAGTGGAGCTTGAGGGGTGACGGCTACTGAGGAAGGAGGAAGGATGTGAGGAAGGAGTGGGGTCCACTTCCAGAAAAGTTTGAGTGAGAAGAGGGTGAGGTGTGCAAGTTTAAGTGGGAATTGTTTATTTGTTATTTTATCCCCATGTGATTAAATACTGAGAGCCCGACACCTTTTCTTTCTCTTTTGGAATATTCAAATAAAAAGTTTTCGTTTTTTTATTAATTATTAGAGAACAAGGGCTTTTTATTAAATTGGCGATTGAATCTTCAAATTAAGAAAGAAGGCAAGCCTTGAAATTAGGAGCATATATTGCGGTTAGATTTTTGTTCAAAAAATATAATAGAATTGGGAAAAATGACCAAAGTAAGTAGGCGTTGGCGATAATTGTATTTTTATTTTATTTTTCAAGAACAAAAAGGGTCTGGAATTGGAGCAACTTATTAAAACAAAATTATGATAAACTTTGAACCAATTAATAAAGTTAGTTGTTAGTTTTGGCCGGGGTTGCTTCAATTAAATTATTGTGTCTTGTAGATCTCGTGGCATTGGTTCTATTAATTTTATACTTAAAAAAAATAAAAACAACAGCAAATAAAACACCGGGTTGGAAGAAACAGCAAAATTATCTCACGTTAGCCCCTTTTTACTTTATTTAAAATAATAAGTTTGGTTTAAATAGAAGATGAATATCTGGTACAACCAGATCCATAAAAAAAAAAACAAATGAGCCGGTGAGCATTATTATTGTTATTAATTAATTAAATTATAGATGTCCATCTTCTTGATAAAATATTAATTGTGGGGGGGGGGGGGGGTTGTGATTCTGTGTATGATGGTAGTTGAATGATAAGGCAAATGGCAAAGTGAGAAGCATGCTGGGGACGAGATTCCAACTGCCAATAAGAAAATAACGGATGCATATCACTTTCTTGGCAGCTCTGGCTAGGGGACTGAACCGGAAACAAAAACAATGTTGAAGAAAATAAGTAAGTTTTGATTAACGTTAATTGGTTGAAAAAAATTTTGTATCTTTATATTAGGAGTTGAAATCTTCAAACTAATAAAATTATTTGGCCGTGAATCTTGTCTAAATAAATAATAAATTTTAAATAGAGATATTATGTTTGAAAATTAGTTATTCATAATCCTTACGAATAATAATTAAAAAACCCAGCCGCCAGCGTGCGGGTTATGGTCCCAAAATTCAAGTTGCGATGGTCACAAATAATAATGATTTTGGATGAGAAGGGTGTCTGTCGTAGGTGCGGGACTAGGGGAGGTCATTCTATACCCCCTATATTAATTGTCTGTCCGAGGACAGTGCAGCAGCATCAGCATGACACACATGCTTCCTTATTTACTCCTCTCCACGTTTTGTATATTTTCTCTCCTTTCTCTAGGATCGTTATTCACCATTATTAATTTAAAATATAATTAAATATTATATCAAAATATAAATTAATAAAAGATAAATATAATAACGTGTTTCCAGAACCGAACAACCTCTCTCAGCCAAGGTGCAATTTGCAGGAGCACGACACACGTATATCTCAACATAAATTATTTAGAAGTTGTGTTTTTTTAGTGAAAATAAAAAATAGATTTAAAAATAAGTGTTATTAAATATTTTAATTTTTAATTTTTTTTAATATTATATAATGACAACAATTTTTTAATTATTTTTAATTTTATATAATGTCTATTAATACTATTTTAATATTTATATAATTAAAAAAAACAAAAATTATCTTTAAAAATATGAAAAATAAAAATAAAAAATATTTTTAATATATATATATTTTTATAAATCAAATGCACACAATAAAATTATAATATTTGATATAAGAAATTATATTAAGATATTGAAATATTGTAGTGTTATTTTTTTTTGTATATTTGTTTCATCAATCCAACAATATTATTACATGCAAGCCTACGCCTATATAATTTCATATATTAATTAAGTATTATAAGAATGTCAAGAATTTGATTTTTATCATTTTATTCTTAAATTATTGATATATATTATATATTACAATTATTTTATATAAAAAAATAAAGCATTTATATATAGCCTCCTACTTAGTTACCCTACCTGGCTTGAGATGAATTAATGGCTACATGCCTCAAATCACAATTGAATATCAATTTGAAGTTCATGGAAATATCTTCCGTCGCCAATCAGATTGCAACTTGAGAATGTACATAAACAAATAAGAGAGAGAGAGAGAGAGAGAGAGAGCAAATTTCATATCATGTGAGTAACGTTTTAGGGGTATTGTGATTTGCACGCTGTTGGATCGGATCGGAGTAGTTACGGTTTCCCAAATCCGCACCCATTGAAGCATGAGTGGGTGGGGGCCCAAATTGAGATGGGTTGATTAAAAAATTATGTTAGTTGGGGGTTTAAAAATAGTTTAATAATTTAATGCAGACTAAATTAATTAAGCACATACCGCCGCCTCTACATCAAATCTTACAACTACACGTGGAATGTGGATTACAGAGGTTTTCTAAATCTTCTTGCCGCGGGTTATCCCCGAGGATCTTCTTTTATCATAAAAGTAAAAAAGAGATCAATCCTTTCTACCTTTCCACATCCACAGGCATATTTATTGTTGAATAACTATCATGATTCTTCAGCTTTGGAATTTGCCGATTCTGGAGAATCCTGCCAAATTATAAAACAATGCGTGGGTCACGTTGGGTTTTGATTGGGCCAAGCCTGCTAATTTCCTGGGCTTACCAGCTTATTCAAGCAAATTAATCAATGCTTTTTATTAGTGGTGAAATCCCATCTCTTATGCTTTTTTTAAGAATATTTTCTCATGAAAACCGTTAAAAATTCTCCAATGATGCATGGAAACTTAAAAATATAATTTCAAAAGTAAATTCGTATTTCAGATTGGTTTAGCGCATTAAGCTTCCATTGTCAAAAAAATATACCGAGGAAATACAAAGGAAGGAATAGATAAAGTTGAGATATTTTATGTAATAATATAGCATGCAAAGTTAGTCTCATGGTTCTCTTTGTCACCACTAAGCACAGTGAATATCTCCTTTTTTTAATAATTAAGAACATCAAGTTATTAAATTATTTTTACTTAAAAATTAGAATTTTTAATATTTTTTTTTATGTAAACTCAGTTTATATAATATTTGGTCACATCCTGTAACTTTATTTTCGAGTTCAACAGAATATTCTTTTATTTATACAAATATATATGAAAGAAATAATCGTGCATCATATGTTGATTAAAAAGGAATTTATTTTTCTTTTACATACGCGTACACCATATTAAACTTAACAGTGGATTAAACTTTAATATATTTCTTAAAATTAAAAACCTTTCATTAGATTAAACAGTGCCTTACTGAGAGATGTTTCTTATTTTTCTCTCAAACAGTGCCTTTGGTTCTTGATTAAAAAAATAAAATTATATACCTTATTTTTCTCTCAAATAAGATTTTTATAAAATTTTGAATTTTTTCAACGATAGTGATAACATTGATTAAAAAAATAATTAACAGTAGTTGAAAATTTGTATCATGAAATTTTATAAATCTTAAGATAGGAATAAATTTAATTCGCAGCAAAGCAAATTATATTTTTGTTCTGTGATCATTCCTGCGAATTATTAAAAAAGACATCTATATTATTAGTTTATACAAATCGTTTCACAATTACAGGCCCAAAATTAAGAGTCCATAAAAGCCCAACCCATTAAGATACCCCAGAGCCCTAAAAAAAACGCTAATAAATTTAACAGAAAAAACACCCAAATATATCTTCCCCACCCCATCGGGTTTCGCTTGGGAAATGGATGCACTATTGTGCGTAAGTATGACTGACCATGCTAAGCTCAGGACGTCATTGTTTTGGATGCAAATTTTTTTTGGCCGAATTTGCATAATTTTACAAAAAAATAATATTACTATGTAGTAGCATTACAAATAAATTTAAAATTTTTATTGAGCATTAAATTTTATATTTAAATTTATCCAAAATATTTTAGTGTAAATTTTCGAAAACTTTGATATATTCTTTTTTTCTTTTTGATGTTGTTATATTGAAAAAAAAAATGAAAAAATTGCGTTCGAAATATTATCTAAATTTGATAATAAAAAAAACCTATAACCAAAATGGTACCATTTTAGACCCAGCACACTCTGCTATACTTTTTGCACCACAGAATATCCAGATTTTGTATTCAATTCTTCCAATATATGTAATCAAATAATCTACAAAGAAAACGCCTTCAATATTATTCATACATCTATTTTTAACAATATTTATAGTTAAAAGTGACTTAAAAGAACAAGAGTCGGTACAAAAAATTCGAATCAAAAGATGATTTAATAATGACTCTTTCATTAATTCAAAATTATTTTTGGTAAGTTCTTCAAATTAAAATGTTGAGCACTGTCACGTCATAATATTGTGCTTGCATTCTAATATGTAAAATTACCAGTTATAAGCTAAAAGACACAAATTGTATGATCATTTCTTAACCTCAAATGCTGTGTCAAAAGTTTTTCTTTTCATTGTGAAGGGGCTTGAGTTAGGGAAGAAATAATTGGTATTGGAGAAGGTAAAGAAAAATTTGAGGGAGAGTTTTTTTATTTTATTTGTTTTTCTTTTACAGTTAGTATTTAAGACATTCAGGGAGAGTTGTGTAATAAAAATATTAATGAAAGAACAAAAAATATATTAATTTTATTTTTAAGGAAAGTTCATATATATTTTTATAATAAAAAAAATATGCATTAATTAGGAGAGAGAATAATATTTGATTTTTATTTTAAAAAGAAATTTGTATATATTTTAATAATAAAATAGGACATTATAAAATAAAAATATTAATTAAGAGAAATAAATATTTTATGCTATAAAGACTAGGAATAAATTTTGATTGAAATGTCCTTGTTAGTTGGAGCCGTAGTAGTTAAACGGCATGAGGATAATAATGATTGAAAGTTGAAGAGTAGTAGAACACTATTCAATGGTGCAATTTTTTCTCTAAATGGTTTCATGTTTTGATTATAGGATAGGCAGTCTTCCTTTGATCCTAAACTGAAAGAAACATGAGACGCAAATTGGTTGACACGCCATTGAGGTCAAGAATATGAATTAAGTGGAAATGGACAAATAATTTCAAGAGAATTAAAGGGAACTCGGTTGATGAAAACATGAATAATGCTTCACAAGAAGTTAATGGCATTGATTTTGCACTTAGTGTTAAGAATGAGAAATAGGAATTCTTTAAGCTGTTCGCCGTTTTATAATTTTTCAAGGGATAACTATTATTTCACCCAGATGGCAAGTAATCTAGGAGACCAAACTTTGACATGCATCCCCTAAGTTGTTGAAGACAAAACAGCTGTTGCATTTAGTGAGCCTGGAAGTCTGAACTCAACACTCTTTAGTGTGTGCTTTGAGCATCAAATTTTGTATCAAATTTATGCCAGAAGTTCTTTTTGTATTCATTCAGTTTTTATTTTTACTTGAATATAGGCAGAACCATCATGGCCCTGATAATTCCTGAGTGGTATTTGCAAACAAGATTAATGAACAGTTGTTAAAATTATATATGCTACTTTTGCATTTCATATTAAAAACTACCACCGTCTTATACAAATACTTTCAGTTATACAAAAAGGGCAGCATAGAGGCTTAGCCTTCTTGTAGGAAGTGTTTTATTCAACATTTGGTTTTACAGGCAATCAGAATCCATGAAGAGTTTGTCATCCCAGGAGAAGTGATTATGGAGCAAGGAAATGTAGTAGATCAACTTTACCTTGTATGTTATGGTGAGCTGGTAGGAATTCTGGTAGCTCATTTCATTTGGTATAACAATAGCTCTGCTTGGACAATAATGAATGGGAAAGATACTTGGCATGAGTTCTAAGAAGCCTTTAACCCAAGTTGACTTCTTTGTAACTTATCATATCGATATTGGAAACAACCGCCTCAGCTACTTTCTACTGTTTGGACAACTGACAATGTATGGTTAGTGAGAAACATGAATACTACCCTTCATATGCAGCCCAACTGCGCCTGACTCAACACGGAATGACATAGAAGATGAAAAACATATCAGAATATTTTGTCTTGAAAAGGAGATTATAAAAATGAGCCCAGAACTATTGAGCACAGTTGATCCTCGGTCACATTAAACAACCAACTAATGCCTCTTGTCTTGGATATTTTGATAAGAGAGACCTGTGTAATCAGCTAAGCATTGAAATATATAATCAGAATCAGGAAGGGGTATGTTTAGTTTTATTGTATCACAGATGTATATGTGAAAGAGAATTTTAGTTGTTTAATTATTTTTCTTTTAAATGTCATGCTTTTATATTTGAAAAATCTGCATAAAAGTGCCCCTCTAGGTGCTAGTTTATGTTTTGTATCTCAGTTTCAAATTTGGCTTCACACTTTCATCTTGTCCACAGGATGAGCTAAGAAGGGAAGATGACGAGAGAGAAGAGCTAATTAAGCTATTTCAAACCTATAGTTCCTTTGGCGCGGTTTCTTTTCTTTGCAATATGCCTCAACCTTATATGGTACGAGCTCGCGAATTTTGCAAGGTTTTGCGACTTGATAAGCAATCCTTTACAGAAATACTGAAGATATACATTTCAGATGGTCGAGTTATCTTGAACAATCTTCTTGAGGTGTGTTTTCAAATTTCTGAACCTTCCCATTAAAACCATGATGGCTTGTGATAAAGGATACTTTGCATTCGATTTTAGATGCCACTGATAATGGTGACATAATTATAAAATGGTTAAAACTGAATGTTAGCTTGTCTTGAGCAATTTTGAGTCAAGATAGACAATTAGGCCATTTTGAAATAATTAATATCACACTGATGCTTACGTTTGGTGCTATGGTATTTTAAGTTTTGACACATGATATTTTTTAGGTAATTAGAAAAAGATATGCTAGTCTGCTTACTGAAAGAAATTTTATGATCTATTTTCTCGTGCTGGAAACTTTGACTGGATAAGCCCTTTCTTCCTATTTGTACTAGACTGACAGGGAAAAGACACTAGTATTCAGCAAAAGCTTTTGGAATGAGGCTTCACCCTGACTACTGGGAACCATGAAACGGAGCTTGCTATGAGGAATAATTGTGCTGCCTATGAGGAGGACTTCTATCTTCTGAAACGTCTGATTGGATCCAGAGCAGATCCCAACAAAATTGATTATGGTGGAAGATCACCCTTGGTATGAACTTTATACATCCAACCTATTCTTCCATGAATTGCTCACCTTTTCTTCATTATACATATAAGCAATTTTATTTTTATCAGAATAAAAAGGAAAAATATAATCTGTCTTCTACTCCCATTCCTTCTACATTAACTTGTTCTATGGTATGAGTGGGTGGAACTTACTCTTTGGAAAGACAACCTTAGGAATTTACAGATGAAATGAACTGATGACCAGAAGAGTTATGTCAAATATATAGTAGTCTAAGCTTTATAGGTCAATCGGAAGCCTCCATTTTCTCTCTTAAATTGAAAGAAATGAACAAGAAGATAAGAGGCATAGTGGTAGAGGAATTATTTGATCTAAGTTAAAATCTGTTAACAAGAAGATAACTGTTCTAACTTGTTTTTATATTTGTTATCACTGCATTAACAAAAAATGGTTGTATCTCTTTTCTTCAATCCCTTTTTCCGTTACCAGAGACTCCTACATATATCCCGTAGTTACAATCATATCCCATGTTTTAAGGGATCAAGAAATTAGTGCTAAACATCTATTCCAGAATTAATGCTAAACATCTGTCCTGAAAGTAATGCTAAATATTTGTCCCAATTAATGCTAAACATTTGTCCCTATACAATTGTCAATAGTTAAACTAATTATAAAAGAATAAAGTAAGGAAATAATGTCCTTTGACGACCCCCCTCAAATTGATGCGGGTTGATCAACAAGCATCAATTTGCTACTAAGGAAGCAATAACGTTGACGAGTAAGAGCCTTGGTAAAGATATCAGCAATTTGTAATTCAGTGGAAATGTGTGGAAGAGTGATAATACGAGCTTCAAAAGCTTCACGAATAGAATGATAGTCGACTTCGATATGCTTTGTGCGCTCATGATAAACAGGATTGGCCGTGATCTGAATAGCACTTGTATTATCAGCATGTAAAGGTGAAGGATCATTCAAAGAGACGTTTAATTCACTCAGCAAACCCCGAAGCCAAATAATTTCAGAATAAGCAAGAGACATTGCTCGGTACTCGGATTCAGTAGAGGACTTTGAAACTCGGTCTTGCTTCTTACTTTTCCAGGAGATCAAAACAGTACCTAAGAACACACACCAACCAGTGATGGAGCGTCGAGTATCAGCACAACCAGCCCAATCAGCATCACTATAAGCAACAAGGCAAAGAGAAGTGCCTGTGGGAAAGAATAAGCCTCGGGTAGAAGTGCCATGAACATAACGGATGATCCGACGAACGGCAGCCAAATGAAGATGACGAAGAGTCTGAAGAAACTGACTGACTTGCTGTACAGCAAAAGAAATATCAGGTCGAGTGATGGTGAGGTAAACAAGGCTACCTACCAACTTTCGATATAAGCTAGGATCATCCAATAAGTCACCCTCCTCTTTGCGAAGCTTGACATTTAATTCCATGGGAGTATCTATAGAGGTAGCTTCCTGCAGTCCAGCTGTAGCCACCAAATCACGAGCATATTTATGTTGATTGAGGGATATACCAGAAGCACTACGATGCACCTCAAGACCCAGGAAATACGTGAGACACCCAAGATCTTTCATATGAAAGGAGTTTGAGAGATGCGTCTTGAGCTGAGCAAGTAGAGCAAAATCAGAACCAGTGATTACAATATCATCAACATAGACCAAAAGGACAACCAGACCCTGGTCTGATTTCCGAAGAAATAAGGAAGTGTCATACTTGCTCTGCGTAAAAGAAAATTGTAATAAAGTGGTTCGAAATTTTTCAAATCAAGCCCGTGGGGCTTGTTTAAGACCATAAAGAGATCGACGAAGTTTACACACATTGGAGGTCGGAGAGGAAAACAAGCCCGGAGGTGGCTTCATATAAATACACTCTTTAAGATCCCCGTGAAGGAAAGCATTCTTGACATCCATCTGATGTAGGGGCCAATCATTAGATGCAGCAAGAGCGAGGATTAGACGAACAGTGGTCATCTTAGCCACAGGAGCAAAGGCCTCTTCATAATGAACACCATATTCCTGATTGTTCCCAAGGACAACAAGTCGAGCTTTATATCGATCCAAACTGCCATCCGAGCGAACCTTGACTGAGTAGACCCATTTGCAACCCAGAGGAACTATAGTGGAAGGGCAAGGCGCAATATCCCAAGTGTGATTAGCCTCTAAAGCAGCAATTTCGTCCTGCATAGCTCGTCGCCAACAGTCATGCTTAACAGCATGTGAGTAGCATGTGGGAATATCAAAAGTAGACAATGTAGTAGTAAGAGCTGAAATAGACGGGTCAGGAGAGAACCCATACCTATCAAGGGGTACAGACGCCCGAGAAGAGCGACGTACCCAGGGCGCTGGAAATGCTACAACTGTCTGATTCTGATGCATGTGAGGATCAGATATCGGGAGAGCCACCGGAAGAGACTGTGGGTGGGATCTTCGTGTATACACCATACCGGGTTTAAAACGAGACCTAACTTGATGGGGATCAGGGAAGTGTTGCTCAAAGAAGGGAAGGACCACAGTGGAAGAAGAAGAGGAGGGCCCGGAGGATATAGGAAAAAAATGTTGATTTTCAAAGAAAATAACATTTCGAGAAATACGTGTACGATGGGAAGTAGGATCATAACAAACAAAGCCCTTATGACACACACTATATCCTAAAAACACACAGCGAACAGATTGAGCAGATAATTTATGTCTCTCAGGAGAAGGTAAATGAACAAAACATACACAACCAAATATACGAAGATTATCATAATTAGGTTCCTTAGCAAACAAACGAAAATAGGGAGATGCCATGTCTAAAACTTGGGACGGTAAACGATTAATCAAATAAGTAGCAGTCTGGAGAGCCTCAACCCAAAACATAGATGGAACGGAGGATTCTAACAAAAGAGTACGTACCACATCAAGAAGATGACGATTCTTGCGTTCCGCTACTCCATTTTGTTGTGGAGTAGAAGGACATGAACATTGATGTAAAATTCCTTTAGAAGCCAAGAGTTCCTGAAACTTAGTAGACAAATATTCACCACCAGAATCAGTGCGTAAAATCTTAATAGTCGTTGAAAACTGATTATTAACATACGCTAAAAATTCGGTGAAAGTACGAAAGAACTCAGATTTAGAACGAAGAGAATAAACCCAAGTGAATCTGCTATGATCATCAATAAAAGTCACATAGTATTTAAAGTTTGCATGAGAACTAACTGGGGAAGGTCCCCAAACATCACTATGTATGAGATCAAAACAACGAGAAGCTCTATTAGCATGCAAAGGAAAAGGAAGAATTTAGCTTTTACCAAGTTTACAAGAATTACACTCAAAAGAGAAAGAAGAATGTTCTTTATGATCAAGAAGGCCAGATTTCAATACATGAGATAAAATTTGAGTATTAGGATGACCTAAACGACGATGCCACACCATACTCAAAGTAGGAACATTATTACAAGCAAAAGACATAATAGACGAAACTGGAACAGGTAAAAATAGTGGAAACAAGCGCCCCACTTTAGGTCCCTTCGCGATTGACTTCCCCGTTACCTGGTCCTGCACAACACAACCATCACCAGAAAAATTAACAGCATAATTGTTATCAACTAATTGACCAACAGAAATAAGATTCGTGGAAAGCTGAGGAGCAAGAAACACATCAGTAAAGGTAGAAGAGACATTGCCGATAGCAGTGATGGGCAAAGAATTGCCATTAGTAGTCTGAATAGTAGATTGACCAGCGTAGGGCCGAACATGCGACAAATTTTCAGGAGTATGGGTCATGTGATTAGAAGCCCCTGAGTCTACATACCAAAGTGTAGCAGAATTTTTACCTTGAAACCCCATTGTAGATAATGCAGAAATTAACATTTGTTGCACCATTTCAGGAGTGCAATAAGTGGCTGCGGGAGCACTTGAGGAAGAACCATATGCTGCAGAAGGCATTGCGGGCGGAGTAGTAACCGATGTCTGAAAGGCTTGGGCCTGACGATTCTGGGGTCGGATACGACACTCTTTGATAATATGACCTTTTTTTCTTACAATAAGAACAATATTTTTTCGGACAATTGGCTACAATATGCCCATATGTTTTGCAACAAAAACATTGTAGATTTTTATAAGCCACAGATGGTCCACGGGCTTGGGCAGCATAAGCCATATGGGGCGTCTCGGAACTACAATGAGATTGTTCGAGAATAACTTGAGTACTAAGGCGTTGTTCTTCGCGAAGTAATTCACTAAAACAAATATCAAGAGAAGGAACAGGAGATCTATTCAGCAAAGATGAGCAAATCGATTCATATTCAGGACGAAGTTTCATAAGAAACTAATCACGCTGACTAGTATGGTGAAGATTCTGAATAGTCGAAAGAGCAACAACAGGAATATTTGCTGTAACCAAATCAGTATATTCATTCCAGAGAGTCAAAAATGCCGAGTAGTAGTTTTGAATGGAAAGACTACCATGTTGAAACATAGCAATCGCATGTTCCAACTGAAAACGGCGAGCATCGTTAGTTTGATGATAAACTTGTTTTAAATAATTCCACATAGATTGAGCAGAACGATAAGCTCGCAAATTGGTGATAATATGTGGCTCTACCGAACCGAGAAGCCAAGACATAATTCTAGCATCAAGCATAGTCCAAGAAGGAGAAGACACAACATCCTTAGATTTATCATCGTCGGATGTCGGTGCAATATTCGTGCCATCAATATGGCCCCAAAGATCTTTACCTTTGAGAAAAAATTCAAATTGAAAAGTCCAAGTAGAATAATTTTTTCCATTAAATTTAACACATACTGGTGCAGAATCCATTGAAGAATAAATTATCCAAGATAATGACAGAAAACCAAGAATCCAGTAAAAGGAACCTGAGAATGATAATGCCGAAATAAGACTAAAATCGGTGGCCCAAGAGACTCGACCAGCCAGAAACGCAAGCAACTCAGCCAGAAAGACCCGAAAGACACCAGCCCAGGAGATACGACCAGCCAAATCTGCCCAGACAGACCCGAAACGCAAGCAACGCAGCAAGAAACTGAGCTCTGGGACGCGACCCAAACCAGAAAGTGCTCAGAGGTTGCCGAGAAGATGTGACCCAATCCCAGAAGCAAGAGACGCAACGCTTGGACGCGACCCAAGCCAGAAATTGCGTAGAAGCTGCCGAGAAGACGTGACCCAATCCAGAAGCTGCCGAGAAGAGCCGACCCAATCCAGAAATGGCTCAGAAGCTGCCGAGAAGGAGAATGCCTCAGACCACCGCAAGAAAATGGAAAACCAAAATATGCCTTCGCAGAAAATGGAGACCCAGAAGACACCGAAAAAAAAAAAGAAAATGTCACTCAGTAGGGTCGTTGAAGATGTAGAGGCAGAGACCCAAGGTAAACCGAAGAGACCAAAAAAAATTAAACGAGGCCAAGATAACCTGGCTCTGATACCATAACAAAAAATGGTTGTATCTCTTTTCTTCAATCCCTTTTCCCGTTACCAGAGACTCCTACATATATCCCGTAGTTACAATCATATCCCATGTTTTAAGGGATCAAGAAATTAGTGCTAAACATCTGTCCCAGAATTAATGCTAAACATCTGTCCTGAAAGTAATGCTAAACATCTGTCCCAATTAATGCTAAACATCTGTCCCTATACAATTGTCAATAGTTAAATTAATTATAAAAGAATAAAGTAAGGAAATAATGTCCTTTGACATGCATATCTCTGCTTCTAAAGGATATGTCGATATTGCTTGCTTTCTTATTGAACAAGGAGTGAATATCAATTTCTCAGGTTAGATGTTGAACTTTAAACTCATGTTTCTGTCTGTTTTAGTAATCACAAATAATTTTTTTTTAATTGAAGATGCTATTGTGAAGCAAAACATAATTTACATTTTAATCAACAAATTGTGCTAGATAAGTTAGGGAATACTCCCTTGCTTGAAACCATAAAGAATGGGCACGAAGAAGTAGCTTCTTTAATTGTAAATGCTGGGGCTACTCTTACCATTGATGATGCTGGGAATTTTCTCTGCATTAATGTTGCTAAGAATGAGTCGGAACTTTTAAGAAAGATTTTGGCCCATGTTATTAATCCAAATTCCAGAAATTATGATCAACGAACGCCTCTTCACGTAGCTGCTTCTGAGGGTTTGTTTACAGTGGCTAAATTGCTTTTAGAAGCAGGAGCAAGTGTCTTATTAAAGAACGGGTATGATCTGAATTTTGAGTTATTATCTCATTAGACACTATGCCCTTTTCACCTCCTATAGTTTCATTTGCACGATTAGGACATTGTTAACTTGGAAACTCTTGCAATAGCACTTTTCTGTTATTTGTATTAGTGAATTGTAAGACGGAATCCTTAATTAATTCCGGCTTGCAGATGGGGAGATACACCACTTGATTAAGCCCGTACAGGTGGAAATAGGAATATGATCAAAATGCTTGAAGTTGCAAAAATTTCTCAGCTGGCGGAGTTATCTAATAGTATTCAAGAAACTCACGGTATGATTGGTGTTATGTTTCTCAAGCATATGGTACCATTATATATTAGATGATCTTTAGGAGGTGTTTCGTCCAACAGCTTTTTTTATTTGGGAATACAAGTATCTTGGATGTAGGTGATTTCAAGAATTTATGTTTGGTATGACAATAAAAAAATTTTGAAGTATGCACCCCATGATTTAGAATGTGTAAATCCTAAATTCTCAGGCATCAGAATCATGCATTCTTAAGCTAAATATGATAGTAGCATGGCAAACACAAGCATCTAGGATATTGGGATACCAAATGTCTCTTTAATGTTATTATGATGATGGAATTCCATTGCTATATTGATACTAAATCAACATGTTGCCTACAGGAATTATTACTTCCTTTATATTCTTTTTTTGGTGAGCATCCTTAACAAAACATATATTTGCACTGTGTTTGCAGAAACACTTCTCTTGATCAGCAAAGGAAACTCCAAGAAAGAAATGCACAATATTTCCTTTCCCCCCATGGGAACACAAGAAGGATAGAAGAAGAGTGGGGGCTGTCAATGGATTCCGCAAAGCAGTGAAGAGCAAATAAAGGTGGCAAATAAACATTTGAAATCTAGTGGTTCCTGTCTTTTATCAGAACATTGTGGTAAAATCCTTGATGCAGACCTGATTAGCAATGATGAGAAGCTATTTCTAGTAAGTGAAGCACAGTATGAGTTGCAAAAAGTGAAAGAATGTTCTGGTCATCCAAGTAAGCAGGCGCTGCACTAACAACAAATGCTGGAATTGTAGTTATATGTATCTAGTTCCAATCTGTTTTTCCCTCTCAGTTTCACTATTTCTGAATTGATTGAAAACAGAATTGGAATGGAGCAGCGGTCAAACAGAAAGGAAAGAGGGGAGAATGAGTTTTCTTAAGTTATCAATATTTAGTGAATTTGCCCCAAGTTTAGATGTTTGGAATCTATGAAATAGTATGGCAGGCTCCTTAGTGGATCACCAGCTATGAAAATGGTGTACCTTATGAGCAACAAGAGAACTTAAATTACCCTTGAAAGAAAATCATGATTACGTGAACTCTTGCCCCTCCCCCTTTTTAGTTCTGATACATGTCAATGGATCCTGATGGTAGTTTCACTGGTTTAAATTTCCCTAAAAGGACAAGCAGTAGGGCTGTAAGCATTGAGCGGTATAAACATTGACGTTATTGTGGGGAAAGAATGTAGAGGAAGGGGAATGGAGGGAAACATCCTTTCCCCTCTTTCTCCATTCTAATAAACAGACCCAATGAATTAGAGCCTGAAAACAAAAAAAGGGGGAACCAGACATCTTTTCCTGCTCAAAAGAAGAAGAAGAAAATGGAGAAGCTGAGATATGATAGTCTGGAGCTTCGTCCTTTTATTAGGCCTGTCCTATGTCCCTATTATGCTATTCTCCCCATTCTCTCCAGATTACAACTTTTAGAGGGGGAAATGGAAGTGATTGGAGAGAACTACAAGATATGGAAACAAAGCTTGTTCTGTCCGTATGGTGGTTAATTACTGATGTAGTGTCCCTAATTGCCGTAGTAAAACATGTTTCGCTACATGGATGAACTCAACAGAGAATTATGCTCCTTAAATCCTGCACGTGTTTTTGTTTCTACCAACCTAACTGCGGGCCCCCCTAATCATATCTATATTCTAGGGGAGCTGGGACGTCAAAATCCAAAGTTACCCCCCAATAAAGAAAAAGAAAAAAAGAAAAAGAGAATGAGACGGCCAATGAGAAAAGGTTAAACTTTAATGATTTAAGTAATGGGGTTAATTTGTATTACTGGAGGAATTAATAGTTTGTGCGAGGCATTTGA
The DNA here is from genome assembly GCA_037074535.1 of Gleditsia sinensis. Lineage (NCBI taxonomy): Eukaryota > Viridiplantae > Streptophyta > Magnoliopsida > Fabales > Fabaceae > Gleditsia > Gleditsia sinensis. Next base: position 31,621,555 of record CM073474.1, on the reverse strand, counting down.
GGATAATAACCTTGTCCGCAAGCAATATGTAACTCAATGTAGGGAAGTCTTGAAGACAAAGAGAGCCCCCAACTGCCCACATGGTGAGTTCTAAAGTCAATACAACAATGACAGACAGCTTCTCCCGATTTCTCATTAATACCAAGTGGATATCCCACTCCCACAATTTCCACAGTTTATGTGTTTGGAAGATGAGAAAACTCATAACCTCCAAGAAAATGTTGATGAACTCAGGTGGGAGAATGAGGGTGTGGGGAATTTCGCCTGGCTCGAGATGAATCAATTGATAGTTGAAACTATTGAGTCAGAAAATAGTTTCTCGGACCAGGCTTCATTCCCCTCACTCCCTCCTCTCTCGCTCTTTCTTCATTTCACTCGTGCAGGGATAATGAGAAATCTCTCTCTCTCTCTCTCTCTCGATGGTCCTCTTTGGAAATATATCTAATCTTGAATCTCAGGTCATTTTACAAGAATTTGGCCATTTAAATAAATTTGGAGCTGCTTGGTGAGTGGTTTTCTTTATTATAGTTTCCTCCCTAAATCTCTCTCTTCTTGGAAATGCAACCTACTTAAATTGCGTGCTTTGCAGATTACAGCCAAGGTGGAAATCCTTAAATATGATGTTGCAGGGAGTTAGTGCTCTTCAACATTTTGGTCTGTCAAAACCTTAATTATACTACTAACAAGAAACAAAGGGTTGTCCTCTTTCATTAGCTTATAAAATTGGAGCAAGTGAACTCAAACCGAGTGCCTACTCCTTGTGAATGAAATGTAATTTGTCATAAAAAGTCCTTCAACGCAAGAATGAGATCAACATAATGCCTCATCACAATCACCACTTCTCCTGTATCTTCTCGCATGAATCCATTTGCCCTTCACCCCCTATTATTTTTCATCACAGGCATGCCACTTGACCTCCATTTCCAGTTTTTTCTTTTTTAACATTAAATGCTAAAATAAGACAAGCTTGTCAGGGGTTGTTCCTTGTTAGCCATATTTTCTGGCTTTTTTCTTTCTTTACGTACATTGAAATAAGCCTCTCCCTTTATGTTTCCCATATAATAAAAATCTCAAATTCAATTCTCACCTACTTATTATTATTATTATTATCAAATTTTATTTACCGTCAAATAAATTGAAACAAATTTGAAAACAAAATTAGCTAAAACATTTTTATATTAATAGGCACTTTAATTAATTTTCATACGACGATTTGATATAAAAAGTTTATTATAGGACACGTGTCCGTTTGATATGCGTCACACCAAACTGTAAAGCATCTAGAATGCCCACGGAACGAAGAAGTGGCAAGCAATAAGTAAAGAATCCAGAAACTAAATATAGAAACTCAGAATAAGAGAGAGTGAGTCATAAACACTTTGCAGAGGAATTAAGAAGGTGTAATTGTGTCTGTGATTGCAAATGGCGCTGCAGTGGATGATACTCGCGTACGTGGTGGCAGCGGAGGCCGCCGTCGCTGTTCTGCTAACGCTCCCCTCACCCAAGCTCTTGAGGAACCGTCTGGTCTCTCTTGTTTCCCTCATTCTACAACCTGCGCTCTTTATCGTCCCCTTTGCTGGCTTCCAGCTCCTCGGTATTCTCTCTGATTTGCTCCCACTATTCTTATTCCTATTCTAATGGGTTTATTCTTTCGTTCGAACGGGACTTGAGGATGGGGTTTTATTTTTTCCTTCTAGGATAGGGGGTGGTTGCAATTGTCTTATTTTTGGGTTTCTGGATGACCGGTGAGGAAATTGAATCTATTTTCTATTGTGGGATTTCCGCCATTTGGGCTCGGTATCTGGTGGATAAGAAGATTGATTTCCCCCCTACTCTGTCTCTGTGCGTGTTTGTTCTGCCCTAGTATCTCACTTTCTGTTGAGATCCGTATGGTAATTGTATGGGATCTACTGTTGATTTTCCTGAATATGGATTTGTGATTGTTTTCAGATATATACTGGAAGAATGAACATCGGTTGACGTGTACTTCTGAGGTCTGTACTGCTACGGAGAGAGATCGATACGAGAAATCTGTAAGTACCCTTAATTACATCATTTTTAGAGTAGCCCTGTTCCGAAATTAAGAAAATCTTAATTGATAACGGTGATTTGGATGCATTGTTTACATTATATTTGTATGCAAGTTGCTAATTTTAGTAGGAGAGCAAATATTGATACTGAAGTAACTGAAGTTCCCTTGCCTGTGTTAGTGACGTTATAATTTATAGGAAGTTGGAAGTTGTATGAACTATGAAGTACTTGAGTGGCTGTTGGCTGTTTAACATTGCTTTAAAGAGGTTTAAAGATATTTAATCTTTCAAAAATAAGAACAGAAACCCCAAAACCAGAGCTATGCCTATTTGGAACCATTTATTTAGATTTTAGGTTTAATTTCCCATTAGTTTTTTCAAAGGCTAATTCTATGTTTACCTTTTTACAATCATACCTATTATTATCATTTCTCATGGCGTCATTCGTGGCCTCCCTGTAACAGTCTTTCATACTTCTATTTTAAGTCCTTTTGGATTAGAGCACTTGCATCTCTGTAGTGTATGTTTAGGATCACTTAAACTTAATAGTTTAAGCTGCTAATTGAAAGTTATGAATAGTTTCACTATAATTTCTATCATGCTTCCCTTACACGAGAATCCTTTGTTTGAGCTTGCAGTATAGATAAAGTACAGTTCAACCATTTCTTGTGCTTGAAACTTAATTTTTAATTAAGAGAATTGGAGGTAGCAAGCACCAAACACTACACCACTTGGTTATAGATGATCTAATACCATGTCAAAACTTGTGAATAGTTTTATTATAATCTCTAACATTGTACCAAATTATACAATTTTCTCTTATCTTCAATTAAAATTTTTTAAGAGTTCCGAAGGTCTCTTTTTTCTTATATCTCTTAGTTCGTGATTTTCAGTTTGCAACATCCTTATTTTGCTGCTCTCATGGTTTGTTTTGTTTCTTAATTATCCAGTATTGTTCAACAAGTAAAAAAAAAAAAATGTATGATGAACCTATAAAACTTTAGATATTTTAGCTTTTGGAAGATGCTTTGATGACACAAAACTACAGCCACACTTTTTTGATACCATTTTCTTTGCTTGAACACTTTGGGGTACATCCTTATAAATTGACTTGCTGTTTTTAGTTTAAATTGGCTACTAATACCCAGTAGTTAGTTTTTTTGGGAAAAAAAAATTTATATGCTTCAATTTTGATTTGGTCTCTTTTATTTCAGTATTTCAGTCTCATATTGAGTGTGTTATAGTTTTAAGCTTACTTGACCTTGAAAACATATGCATTTTACACCATATTTTGGACTCCCAATTTGCTCAATTTAGCCCCATCATCTAGTAGTATGTCTTGCCAAAAGCATGTAGTAGCTCTAAAAAATAAGCTAGATTGAGGTTCTAAAAGTGAATCTTTGATAAAAGTTTATCATGTTTGGGTATCAGGTTGTAGCTCTCCTGGTTTTCACTCAAGATTTTGTTCCTTCATAGGATCTCTTTAAAAAATTGGTATACTTGAAGAGGGATTTGCTTCCTATAACTCACAAATATTGGCTGTAATTTGTACATCAGGTGTTTAATATAAATTGACAGTAAACTTATCATTTCATAAAGCTTTATTTAGACTTGTCAAACCAAATAATATGCTAACCTTTTTTTCTGTTTAAGTGGTTGTCTGACGATTATTTTTGTTCTTCCTTCACTCTCCAAAGGTACGGCCATGCATGAATGCACCTTCCCCTACCCCTTTTTTATCTTACTCGAGAGAAGAGGGAAGGAGGAAAAATATGGGGAGGAAGAACACAGAATAAATTCTAGCCTTAGTTGACTATTATTACAAAGGAAAAACATTTATAATTGGCAACTACAAAACATATTTGATTCTGCAAACAACTTATAAAGATTTTTTGCGTATATGTAAAATTGTGATGGAGATGTTATAAATGAAACATGTGAGCTGAGATTTTTCTGAAGTATGGTACATTGTTGACTCATCGACCATTAATTGGTGTATCTAGATCTACAAAGCTCAGAGAAACGTGATACTGTGTGCTGCAGCGTGTCTTCTCTACTGGTAAGTAACAATTTTACAGTGGAAGCTCGTAGTCCTTTGGAATGGACTGGACTTGGTCATCTGTTTGGTTTCTAATGCCTAACTGAATGTATATGGATGTGGTGGCAGGTCTATCTACCGGATTTGCAAGTATCAGAAGGATATCCAAAATCTGGAGGAAGTGGAGAAGAGATACAAGGCTGAGTAGCATTCTCATTGAACTCATAGTTATATAGTTAGTTGAGAACCTTGAGGGTACTGCGCTAGTTGAATCTTGTATGGATATGCAAACGTGATTTACCAAATTATCCTGTTGACACTCATATGTGGTTGAGCTCCATAATTTTAACATTCCAATTATTCTGTGCTTGTTGGATGTATTCTTATATAGTTTGATGTCCTTTAACAACCAATGTTTTAAAGAATTCTATTTGGCTAAGTATTCTCTCTCTCTACATCTATTTTATCATTTACCTTCCATTTTTTTAAGACAAGAAACAAACTATAGAACAGCATACATTGATGACATATAAAGCTTGTTTGGTGTTTTTACTTTTATTCTTTAAATATTAAATACATAGTAAAGGAAATTACTTTTGTGACGGGAGACTTTATTTTTAACTGTGGATGAGTAGCATGCATTTAGAACTTTTGAGTAATGTTAATTACATAAACTTTTTCTTACAAATGCTATGGAAATCAATATTAGTTTATAAGTCAGTCAAGATATAGTCAGTGTTAGTTCAATTGGTTCGGTTGAGCTGTGATCTCGTTGGTAGTTCGGTATGCACCGAAGACAAAAGTTCTGTAGAAGAAGCAACTTTACCGCAAACTAGTTCTATTGTCAAACGCGTCGGTGGATTATTTTTACGCGTGCGCGCGGACCATTGTCTTATAGCCGCAAATTGGACGAGGGATCTTTATTTCTTTCCCAGCGACGCACTGTTTTCCGAGTCACAACACGTTTAGGATTGCGACATAAGTTATCATTTTCTTATGTAGGTTTACGAATTAAAGCCATCCAAGTTCACACGAAAACTACGCGTTTAAGGCATAAGTTTCATTAGTAGAGTCGTAAAGCGAATATATTTTTATTTTGGTAGAGCTTGTTAATGGAATTCCGACTCCACTCAGTCACCAGTGTGAATATAAACAACATTTTTCCATTCCCACATATTCTTTCTGCTACACTAATTGCAATTTCACATTATTCACATTCTCAATTATCTTAAAACTGCTCCGGAGGCAAATGGTAATGTGAAAACACTATCGACTACGAGTCGTGGGAATTATATCCTCGTCTACTTTTACGTCTCTAACAAACTTACTGTTTAAAAATGTGCGTCATGCGCCCAGAATTTGAGAAGGAAAATAGAAGTAATTGTACACCTAACATCAATACTTAAAACGATTAAAAGGGTGTCACTAAACTCGCATGTCATTAGCACTTTGCATAAGGGTTAAATCTTTTCTCTTTCCAATAATATCGATCGTGTAAGACTCGATTCTTCCCCCTTGAATGGGGAAAAGAAAAACCTTTGTGTACATGTATAAATGATACCACGCAATTATGGTAGTATTCTTGAGTCAAGTTTACGGTAGAGAATGAAAGCAAATGTCAGGGAATTTGAAGCAGAGTTTCCAGATGTAAGCTTTGAAAATTGAAAAAAATGGTTTGATAAAGAATGTACGAGAACTTAGATGAAAAAGTGGGTACTCAGTTTCAAGTCACGGCGTGTGCATTGAATTGAAAACATGCAGCGAAAATGACGTATCGTTGTTTTCAAGTTTCATCTCATGAAGTTTTCAGATAGTTCGGAAGACATAATTGACTTTGATGCAGTCCCGACAGTGCCTTTCCTAACCATGTTTCTGATTCAAATCAATCAGTGCTCCCTCATTTCAACAACTACACGAGAGTTTCACGATGGAAAACCATTCTCTCCTATTTCACTTTTTTTTTAATTGATTAATGTTTACTAATACAATTGTTGCATCTAGAAGCCTGCATGTGCATAGAGCTTCATCAAAATTCAACCTTTTTTTTCTAAGCCCAATTATAAGCTATGTATAGTTTTATTTTGTTGTAAATACAAGAGTTATGTAGTTAGCATTATTGATGAAAAAATCACCAATTCAAATTTTTATAAAATAGAAACAGCATATACTTGTTCATGGAAGTACAAAAAAGCAATTCTCTTGATTATTTTCTTATCATCAATTACCGACTTGCAATTTCTTTTCTGAAGTGCAAGTTGCGTTTAAGAGGATCCCAATCCTGGTTGTTCTATCACAATATGAACTGCAATTAATAAACTATAATGGAAGATTAAAAAAAAAAAAAGTTGTCACGTTGCACGAAACTGATAATACTTTCTTTTAGTATCATCATAATGGTGATTTACAAAAAGAATACAATCTTATATCTACCCTGTCAGGTTATAGGTTTTTCTGAGTTCTATAACAAAGCTTGCAGTGTTTGGCAGCAAAATTTTACCACTTACAAAAAGGATTACAACTTCAAAGGCAGAAAATGAATGACAATCTTAAAATGATCTCTTGAGATTTTTGAAATCTGAGTCTATGCATTCCAAGCCAGTCCTGTAAGGATTCAACAGTTTGAGAAGCTCAGTTGCTTTCACCTTTGTATCGTCGTCACAACCAACCTGTAATACTAGCAAGAGCTTCTGAAAGGCACCCACTTGTAGGGCCTCTACAAGAACTCTTCCTTCATCCTTCTCTCCATACTTGCAAAGCTTCCATATACCGGAAACAGAGTAATCTGTGGCCAATGCTGAAATTCGCAATATTTTCTTCACCAATACGGGAATTGTTAGAGCATTACCGTAAGCTTTTTCTCTACCTTCTTCACAACCGCAGAGTGAGTCAAAAATACCCAGAGCCTTCTCAGAAAGGCTTCTTTCTGAGTCGATGAGAATCTCCAGCAATGAAGAAACCAACCCCAGTTTGATGAATGCCAATTGCATCTTCTTACTTGAAGAACATGACGATGAGACCAAGTAAAAAACTACAGCTAATGAAGCTTTTGTAATGGTTGGACTGATTCTTTTGTTAATGAAATCCACCAATAGTTCGTTGACTCCTTCAATATCTGCCAGTGCCTCCGAATGCCGCTGATCACCAAAAGAAAGAAGCTCCCCGAGAGCAACAATAGACTTCTCTTTCCCTGCAAGATCCTGGTGCTTCAGAAACCAAACCATGCAACGTAACGAAGCCACAGACCCCAAAGATTTCTCGGCTTCCATTTGAAGTGGAAACATCCCATTGAGGGCAGATAAAATCTCTTCTAACACACTCAAGTTGTTCTCAACAGAATCATTTGCAAATGCATCAAAAGCAGAGGCCAATGCACCGCTAGCTCCATTCTCCACTATACACTTTCTGTTTCTCTCACTCTCTGCACCCCACCTCTCGATTTTCTGAACCAATTCAAGGCACCCATACTGATCCAAACGTCTAGCAGAGGCCTTCACAAGCAGAAGAATCTCTGCAACTTCAATTGGCGTAATGGGTATTCTTGGAGTTGGAATCCTTTCAACCCCATATTGTCGATTTTCCACACACCAATCTTGAATCATTATCCTAAGCGTATGATTGGGAATCAGATCAAAGTTCCTGAGAATCTGATTGGTGACAGGGCATGTAAAATTCCCGTCTTGTAGCCACCTTTCGATGCTTTCTCGATCATATGTAATTCCGGTAGACAATGTGACAGGATCTTTCATCAAATCAAGCGAAACTGGGCACCTGAAATTGTTGGGAATCACCAGCTCCGTGATGGGTTTGCCAGCGGGGCGGCGGCTGTTCTTCCTTCTTCTCCATCCTAATACCATTTGCAAAGATTGAAAGAGAAGCTATCTGAGATAACTAAGAGCACAAGGAAGATGGTGGGTTTTGTGTGATTTTTCTGATAAAGTTTGAAACTTGGTGGAGAATATAGATGGGTGTTGAAGGGAGTTTGTTTATATATATATATATATATGGCTGAGTCTATATACATGAGCTGCTAGAAGAACAGGGTCTCTGCTTTCATACAAAAGTGTTCAAAGTTTAGACCCAAAAAGAATTCAGGAGAAGCGTTCAAATTGAAGAGTAGGACAGAGAGAGAGAGAGAGAGGGGTTTATTTAGTAAGAGTGAGGATTTGAAAATTGACCATTGAAGGTTTTGAAGAACTTCCAAGATATAACCGTCAAAGGGAGGAACGGGTAAAACAAAGGACTCTATCCCTATCAAAATGGGTAAGCAACCTGAAATGGTGAATGAGGTTTGGGGTATTCAATAGTTGGCTTGGGTTTAGGGGGGTTAGACCCGCTCACGCGTTTTCCACTGCGTAATAGGACCAACACGGCACAGCAAATACCTTCTCTTTTCTTTTTTGTTAATTATTTTCTCTGCGTCTCGTCAAATTTTATTTTTTTGCTTTTCATTTCGTTCAAAGTATTTATTTGATTTTTTTTTTCATAATTTCTATTACAGATATATCTGTTACTAAATTTAAATTTATTTATTATTTAAACTATAAATTAAAAAATAAAACATTTTAAAAAAATTGTCATGGAGTATTATGTTCGTAGTATTTGAAAATAATTAACTCTTTTTTATTCTTTATTTGATCTTAAAATATATAAAAATATGGGTTAAAATGGTAATTTTAATTTTATAGTTACAAAGATTCAAAAAAAATCCTTAAAATTAATATATTTTGTTATGCAATAGTTTTTTTTTTTTTTTTTTTATGTAGAAAGGGAGAGTTGGTGGATGGATACCTTCAATAATGGGTCACTATTTAATATTTATTTATTTGAAGATCTGTTGTTTAGTTTATTTAGGATTAGATTTGAATGTGATATCTTAATAATTGTGCGTCATCTGCTGCGAAGAACTTTCAAAATTCCAGATGCTCATAGAAGTAGAATGTTTGGACGAGCAGGAAGATTAAGGCCATGGCGATTTTTAATTTTAATTTTTTATTAAAATTAATAAAATATTTATGAAAATATATTTAATTAATGTTTTTTATTTTTATTTTTATAAAATACTTTTTGAAATTTTAAAAATGTCAAAAATATGTTTTTAAAATAACCAGTATTTTATCATTATTTTAAACTCATTACAATATAAATAAATTTATATAATTAAAAAATAGTGAAAATAAAAATATAATTATATAACTAAAAAATAATAAAAATAAAAATAAACATAAATATAAATTAAACGTATTTTTAAAATTATAAAAAATTAAAAATATTTTTAAAAATTAAAAATTAAAAATATTTTAAAATTCATACTTCCAATTTCTATTTTATTTTTTAAATTAAAAAAATGGCGGATGTGTATATTTTCTACTTCTTTATTTCCTGTGTTCTCAAACTTTATTTATTTAGTAGAAATTATACTATTTTAAGTTATGTGCTTGTATGTTTATTTTCTTAAAGGTAATTTTATGCAGACGATAGCATTATTCTATCACTTTAAGGTATAAACTAAAAAAAAGTCTTCAAAATATCTATTTTTTAAAACATAAAATAGAAATTATTGTAATTAAAAAATTATAACTCGTATGTCACATGCAGAAGGAAACAAGAAGAAGAAGAAAATAAAATTTGTGGCGGTGGACAAAGATAACTCGGAGGATACCTCATAACTAAAGGTCCAGTGTCCTATAATTAGGACTGATCTCGTAATACAAATTTTGTTATGCCATTAAAAATATATAAAATAATGAGAATCGGTGCTATTCTAATATTTTGTTATCAGTTGTTAACGTGATGATTCAATAAACTACGAATTCACAACTCCTCGATGAATCTTGCTTTGACCCATACCCAGTCATAAAATAAGAAACAGAGAAGAGGGAGAATGTCATGCAGGTTGGTCTTGGTCTTACCAACCTCTTTCTTGACATCTTCAAACCCTGCAAACCATATGTTTATTCATTACCTCCATTTTTTTTCTTTTTTTGGGGGAGACAAAAGCTTTGACTTCCTTGTTCGCCCAACAATATGGTAGGATTACACCATTTTGTTGACATAATAAAGTTCTTGCAGCTCCCTTTACGATTACAGATCCTATTATTATTATTTTATAGATGAGAAAGATGACTTTTTTTTTTCGGACCCATTCGTCGAGCTGATTGCAGATTTCATCTTTACATTAGGGCTTCGGAGTCAGCATGGGCAGCCTCGCGAACCCTTTACATCTCACCCGCGCCTACTGTCATGTGCTAAAAATGGATGTGATCAATCATTTTGTTAAATGGAGACGTAAAGATCAAACTGCTTGTCATTTCAATTTCATCATAAACACTGATAGCATTTTAAAGAACCAATTATACCAGATGATTTAGTTGGCACATAGTAGATGGGGATCAAAGCACCACTCGAAAGATATACACTGAAAAAATTACTGTTTTTTTCTTCATTTTAAGCTGCACAATATTTATCAATATATGCTGTACAGACAACAAATCAACCCTAAACCAAAAACCTCCCCGGCAAATTAGCTTATTTATGATGGAAAAAAATAATTCTGAACCCGATCAGGAACATCCTAAAAGTGCAAAACAAAACACAATACTGGGCATTGCCAGCCAAACTGACCTATGAAATCTTCCTAGCGGTGAGCTTCTCCTCTTCCCAATAGCTAACTAGGTTGCAAACTCATTCTTGTCTAGGGAACGGAGAAGAACTCATTTCTGTACTGTAAAATGATTCTTCCGCATTGATTTCATATATGCCATCATCCTTCTCTTCATACCATTTGATGACCTCCCTTATGTATTTGAATGCTTCATCAACTGAGTTACGCTCCCAGGCACGAGTTTGCCAAACAAACAACTTCTGGCCAGTTATGGAATAATAAAGATCCTTGAATCTCATTGCCACATAGTAATATGCTTGGTGTGCAAGGGCATGATTATTGTGATGGGGTCTCACAGGACAAAAGTCCTGGAACCACTCACATGTTGACATAGGAGCTTTGTTTATCTTGTTTTCAAAGACATCATACTTATTTAGCAGAAGCACAAAAGGTGTGTCTCTAAAACAAGGATGCCTCACCAGACTCTCAAAAAGATCTCTGCTTGCTAGCATTTTGTTACTAAGCATCCCGGAACTATGAGTCCACATTTGGTCGTAGTCACTCAAGGCAACGCAGAAGATCACTACCCTCACATCTTCAAACATATTCAGCCATTTGCAACCATCATGCAGTCCCTTTGAATTTATTCGAATCAGTTGATACCTGAGCCAAAGAAAAATGACCGGACATTATAAAAGGATTTTCCAGAAGCTTCAACATAATAAAGGGAAAGGATTTTACGCTTTGCATTGAGATGGTAGAAAATAATTTTACTTGGTCAAGGCAGGAGGGCAATTTAAGTTTTCGCTGTATGTCTCGGACATGGGGCTTCTATCATCAAAAGAGAATTCCATGAAGGCAAGACCATTGCTCTGAGTGACGCCTTCAGCATATAGTATATCTTTTTCAGAAGGTTCATATTCATTGCTTGATATTTCTATTGCCTGCACAGGATCAACCATCACATATGATTAGCCATCAAGATAGTATAACATATAATGCCTACATTTGAGCATGCTCTTTTCAACAACTATACACTGCATTTCATGGAATGACAAAAATTACTATAGTCAGGAGATTCCAGAAAACACCAGAAGAAAGACAGATAAAATTGAAAAAAATTAAGTAAACTCCAATCCAATTGATTCTAGTAATATAATCATCAGAATAAAAAAAGGAGCTGAACATTCATTTTATTATACTTGCTGAAATTTCAAATGACCAGAGAAGAGTTATTCAACATAAGATCATGATTTCAACATTTATAGAACATTAGGACACTCTTTTAAGAGATGAAAGAGTTCTCAACCTTTGATCCATAGAAAAATTGACGTACACCACAACAATGATGAAAAGTAGATATCCAGTGATAGGTTTATTAGGATGGCAATATACAACAACAACAACTAAGCCTTTTCCCACTAGGTGGGGTCGGCTACATAGGTCAAACGGCGCCATAGTGGCCTATCATGGATGAGAAATTAGGATGGCAATATCATGAAAATAATTGTCAAAGGGTGTCCAGTAAAAACAAAAAACAAAAAAACTAATTAGTTCGATATTATTGTATGCCCGCATTATACTGACAAAAAAACAACCATGTCCATTGTAAGCAATTTCAATTTTATGAAACAGCAAGACTACAATAGAGGTGATGCGTCACATGAAACCATATTGAACACCTGCACTCATAGAAAACAACTGCTTTTCCTGTTGGCCCTGTATCCATATTTAATATTAGAACCAGGTTAAGGTACCACCTTGACTCAAGATATGCCAAAGAACTTCTTAAACATGAGTTGGATGTACCTTAAATAATTACCATGTGCATCTATTGGAGATTTTTTTGGCTCATTTAAACTTGCATGAAGATACAAAATTATTTGTTGTCATTCATATCAATATTTGATAACTTTACTTCAGCTAGAAAACACTTCATCTCAATTACTCTTGAAGAAATTTTTAACCATTAATATGATTGTCATTTTTATTTTACAATTTTCTTGTCATAGTTTGGTGTTTCATAGATATATTTTTCTCTTAACTGTTCATAGATATTTTTTATTTTTTACCTCTATCTATATATTTATGCCTTAAATAAACTTTTGTTTGTGCTCGTATTGTTAATGTTTCAATTTAATCTCTTTGGTTCAAATCAAAGCAATGTTACCCTTCCGTTCTTTAAAAAGCTGCAATTAAATCCTTCTGTCACAATTCGATCATTGTATTAATAGAAAATGTTAACTTGGACGTAAAACTACCAATGTGGCACCAATGTAGCCTTTTTTACATGGACTATTTAGATGACACCTAAGCAATTGAAATCATATGTTTTCAGTATGGAAAAATGTAGTGGAGGAATGTTATCATGTAAATAAAACATAATGTCAGATGCTTAGGTGTCATTCAAATAGTCCATGTGAAAAAAACATAGGTCACTTTGGTGGTTTAGCATTCACCTCAGTATTTTCAGTTAACACAATGAATGAATGAAATTATGATAGAAAGATTTAATAGCAACATTTTAAAAAATGAAAGGTGACACTTCTTTGTTTTGAACTAAAAGGACTAAATTGAAACATTTACAAAACCAGAGGGACCAAAAGTGTATTAAGCCCCATATTTATTTATATTCCTAATAGTTAATATATCTATCTATGATGCAAGTGAGCCATAGCTCAACTGGGTTTCTGTATTTTAAAATAATTTAAACCCTAAATTTCTTATGGAAAAGAAAAGAAGCCACTAGAAAATTATTCCTAGGCAACTAAATTTTTACATTACAGATTAAAGGTACTCGGCATTGACTCTTATAATTTTTTCCTATAAAAGTTTCTTTCTATTGCCAGAGAAGTTTCATTCTACCTCTGGCATCTATTTAATGATTAAAATTTTCATTTTTTAAACAATAAACAATACAACGATGCTCCATTTGTTCTCATTTGTATTGTTTGAACTTCCTGATATTAAATGTTATCAACTTAAAAAAATACAAATATGAAACAATATTTCAGGAAAACTCTGAACCCAGCTGCATCTCATTAACTCCGGCAAGGAAAACAGAAAAAAATATATTTGGTACTTCAGATAATCAAATAGAAGAAATAAATGAGAGAACAACAAATATTGAATACTTCACAACAAGATTAGCTAGAAAAATATACTGAAGGCATACCCGATCCAAGAAATATTTAGCAACATCTGGAAGATTATGCAATTCATCTCTTCTCTTGTATGTTTCCTGAACAGCAGGGTCTCTCCAGATCTCATCTACCATAGGTGCATATTCACGAGTAGCAGCAGGGAAGAAAGCCTCCAAGTCTCCCATAGCCATAATATCCAGCAACCAGTCAGAAAAATGCTTGAATCTCTGATTGATTGAGTAAATGCACAGCTTATTTTCATCAGCTGCTTTTTCTGCTTAAATTAATTGCACAAGAAGGTTCGCTCAAATAAGCCTATCTCTTTTCATAAACATTAAGAAAAGACCATTTGACTTATCCACAAAATGCATAAGGAATGAAGAATGAAGTATAAGAGGTGTTGAGAATTGTTAACTGGAAACATTGCAGCTTAAAAAGCTAAATGACCATGAGACTAGCTACACATTATAAGTTTATAACATGGTTGTTTTTCCTTGTTGCAAATAATTGACAAGAAATAGAAAAGAACTCTTACCAAGAAAACAAATAACCATATTTAAATAGTATTATATGCTAAAACATAAACCAAAAACAAAAAAGAAAGAAAGGTTATTATCCAAAATAATCCATGGCCCTATTTTGAAGAAAACAATATTGGCACAAATGATTTCAATAGCAATTTAATTATTTTCTATAATTTGGAAATAGCCTTAGTTGCTTTAGCATTAATGACTTTGATTTATTTCTTTTATATTCTTATTGGCTGAGTTCAACTTAATATACAAATAATTAGCATCATGTAAAAGCTTGCTTGTGCCATGATAAACCCTTTTGATTATGGAGAAACCTCCGACAGGCATAAAAGCGAGATGGCTTCTGAGACCAATAATGGAATTTTGATGCAATCCAGAATAGTTCCCTGACTAACAACATCAAGGATGTAGCAAAACTTCCAGATAGTTTAAAAAAAAAATTCTTTTAATTTTTATTTTTTAATCTAAGAGTTGTTTTCTACAACAGTAGTAAACCCAGAAGTGTTTGGCATCTACATTATTGTTAATTTTCATCGTCATACCACCTTTGATATTAAACAAGAAAGTTCTGCAGTTATATTCTCAGAAATATCAGATGTGTAACCACAAGCACTATGAAATTTGCATAGCATTAAGCATTCCTTTATAACATCTTGTGTTTGTGCTGATCCTATCAGGACAACTATTAAGGGTTTCAATTGAAATATCTACCATAATCAGAACCTCAAGAAACATGCAAACTTGGTATAACCATGTTTAAGAACAGGTTTTGCTTTCTCTCCCACAGTTTCTGTTACATAAAAAACTAAACAATATGATTTGCGAGTTCACCAAAAATAAAAATAACCAATATAATTAAGGTCAAGTTATGCATGAGTCCAGAAGACTCAAGAAAAATAGCATACGTCACAAAATAGGAGTCACACACAACTTACTAATAGAGCAAAATAACCAATGTAGAGAGGGAAGAGAGGAAAGAGAGACAAAATTAGACCTGGCCCAGAACCTTCAACATCTAAAGAAGTAGATTCTTTTTCTGCTAATGCCTCGTCTTCAAATTGTTCTCGTCCTTCAAGAAGAATGCTGAGATACTTGTACATATTGCTTTGAATCATAAGCTTGATGTTTTGCAACTCTTCTGTAGAGAATTTGTTGCCATATACAAACTTAGCCTGTTCCATGAATTAGGAAAGAGAATATTTTCATAATAAAATCATAGAAATTGTGCATCAAGACACGTGTAAATATATGGTACTATGACATAGACATAAAGTAAGTAGATAAAAAGCCTTGAAAGAACTTATTGCAAGACGTGGAACGAAAACACGTGATAACCCATGCATGACAATGCGTGCAACTTTTGGCTGCTTATCTACATATACGTCTAATTTGTAATTGGTACGTATTAACGTAATCATCGATATATGTCTATGTTTATGTAAGTTATGAATGTAAACGCACACAAATCTATGCATTGATCCATCAGAACATGCATGCATGCATACATATCATTCATATGTAAGCAAATACATTGTTCAAGATGTATATATTTACACATATGTATTCAAGATGCAATTTAGTTGATAATAAAGATATTGAATCCATTAAATATGATTCCTCACTAAAAACTACTACTAGCTCTAAGTACAAAGCACATTAAATAATTCCTCACTAAGGCCGGATCCAGAGGAAAAGAAAAGTAGGAGACAATCCCAGACCAGCCACATTAAATTTAACACATAAAGACACTCTCACACATGCATGCATGCAAGATGAGAAGAATAAGAGGGAGAAAGGAATTGATATAGACATGCCTGTTTAAAGAGTGTGGCTGTTCCAGATCCTTCCATGCCAAACAACAGAAGTTTCTGAACTCTTCCATGCTCCAAATACTCAGGTACAGACCTTGTTGAATAGTTAGTTGGATTTTCGTTCACCCCATGAGAATTATTTGGTGGTACAGGCAATGAAAATAATGAACAAAGGAAACGAGTAGATGCCTGCCTACCATAAAACAAACCACTATAGTATAAAAAATCAAATCAAGACCATTACCTAAGCTTTCAAGATTAAACTAAACAACAGGTAATCAATATGATCAGATAAGAGAGAACCTTTCCCCATATGTTCCCCTTTATATTATTTTGACCTTCTTCCTCATAAGAACCATCATCATAAACCCAGAAATGAGTATCTCGTGGACACTGTACATTTGCTATCTGTAATGATAGACAAAGAAGTTACAACTTACGAATCAATAGATAATGATAAAAAGCAACAATTTAACCACCAAAACAAAAAACAAAAGAACCAATTAGAGTTCGATGTGTAAATACTAGAAGATAAGTCTCAGAACTTGAATGGTCTCTAATCTTAACAATATCATTTAAAAAAAAAAAGCAAGTCAAACTTCATGTTTATTAAGTTCATCTATATACATTTAAATGAGGGGAATAAATTGTTGAATAAAAGTTCTTATTGTGTTTCTTTCTAGACAATCTTTCTATGATCTTGCAGTGCAAGCAAACACTGTCATTTTTATAAAATAAAAAGAAGTAAAGAAAAGGAAACAGGCATTAAACAAAAAGAGTAGCGAAAATTGTAAAATACCTAATATGTCAAAGACCAAAGATTAGAGACCTTAAATACATATTCTAGAGAAATTTTAACAATCCAAATTTTGATAAACCATCAAGGAATCCATTAATCTAAGGGACCTGGAACCTGTATCTGTGAGAGAAACTAAATTAGCAACAAGTGGAAGGCCACCCATGCACTTTACATTGTATAGAACCTAAATTAAGCTTTAAATGGGTACATATAACTCAAGTGCACTGGCAATAAGGTAACTTTAAGTGCTTAAAATATGTACCTCTAAATCGTGAAAGAAAACTGTTAAAAAAAAATCATATGCTTGTTCAGGATTTGATACACATGATCATTTTGATTGAAGATATATTCCCCTGCAAATGCAGTATCTTACTTAATGCCTTCTCGTCAAATATTGATAATATGTAGTTTTTATTTGAATTTATAAAGCAACAAATCTTAACTTCTTAGATAGCATGGGTTTTCATTTATTTGCATGTAACCTAAGATTATTGATCGTCAATGAATTTTGGAAATTTGGCACTGAATAAACAGACTCTAGGGTTCCTGTATGAAAATGATAATGAGAGGGCACAATATGTGGCATTTTACACAAAACCTTAGTTGAAGCCCAAGCATAAATAACATGTACACTAAAAAGTTAGGAAAGTTGGTATAAGGCCTTCTAGTGCATTCATGTGTTTTACTGTTTGGTTTGCAACTGCGTCGAAGCCAAATGCATGGACAAACATGATTACCTTTAACATTCGAAGCTCAACTTTTGTTATTTCACGGCCATTCATGTAAACTCCTGTATTTCCGTTGCTTGCATCCATCTGAAGCTTGCCTCCAATATTTAGTTTTGAACTTATTATCTTATCAGGCCTCTCTCCCTCCTGAAATCCATTACTTGAAAGTAAGTACAAGAAAACATAAACAATCAAAAACAACTTCTGGAAAAACCTTTCATCTTCAAACCAAAATTTCCATTTTCACCTTTCCCCAAAGTCCGGAATCCTTATCATACCAATACCTCCCAGGTTTTAACTTTTGAGGAGGCATCGAACAACCCAAAATCTCCGCCAATTCGTCTTGTCGTAATTGCCTTCCATTAACAATAAGCTGCTCAGGTCGAAGCTGATTCGCGGGGCACTCCTTTTCAGCCTTCATTATCTGCTTAATCTCCAATGGACTACACACTCTCGACAACATCCTAGAGCACTTACCCAAACTCGACCTTTTGGACTCGTCTATGGGCTGCCCAATGCAGCTCACGCACTTACGCCCCTCTGGCATCGATCCCATTGCCTTAAGCACACAATTACTACAATACCTTTTATCACACACCAAACACGCTTCTTTTTCCTTCAATCTATTCCCTTTCCCACATCTGCTGCAAATCCATCTCTTCTTCGGGCTGACCTGAGAATTGCGCACCACAACAGGCGACCCCACTGGCTCAGTAGCCACGGAACTCGGCGACGGAGACCCATCATCCTCTTCGTTATCCGAATCCATCGGCGTATTAAATGTCACAGTCGTAGGGCGCTTCACTTCAACCACACCACCTTGGGGAACTGAATTCGGCGCACGGGGCGAGGAATGAGAACTAAGCGCGTCCTCGGTAATTCCGTCTCCGGAGTCCGATTGCTCACCCTCCCCGTTCCGCAAATCCAATTGAGTTCTCGAAACCGAAGATGACCTTTGACTCTCCACCGGACTACGCGGTTCTCTACTAAACGTACCGTTACCGAGGCGACCGAAGCGGGTGAACCTGGGATTTATCGGCATAACCACCGGAATCGGAGTGTGCTCGGAAACCGAAGCCACTGAATGAGCGCGAGACGGAGCAGACGCAATATCCAATGGATCAACTCTGGGAACCTCATAGCTAACGGGAGGACCTACGTATTCAACTGCAATTGAGTAATCGAGGTGCTCTTCGTCGGGCAAAGGAGCACCAACTGGCAGCATCCTTCGCAAGACCTCCTCCCAAGCTTTGTCTTCTTCTGCTGCGGCTGCGTCTGAAGCCATTAGGCTCTGCAGAAAAAGAAGAAGAAGGATGTCGCAGGCGTTTGGCTGGTCAGAAAGCTCAGGAAAATGAGATGGAAAAAATCAAAAGGAGAGAGCACGAGAGAGAATCAATGGAAAGGTTTCATCAGAGAAAGAGTCTGTGTGTGTGTGAGTTGTCAGCTGCAGTTGAGAGTTGGCAGAAAGTAAACGGAGTGACTAACGGCAAACATCTAATAGGCCGGGAGATTCCGTTACATTTGACGTCATCATGACTCGTACCCAATTTAAAGATTATTTAAGGACTTTCTGTATTCTATCACCAATGCACATAAATTTGCCGCAACTATTAATTAGTATTCCTTAATTGAGGTCTTAATGAAAATTTTAACCAAATTAGCCACTTCCAATTTTTTTTACATGATTTTGCTTTTTTATTTATAAATAATATGTAGTTATCTTAAATTTCATCGTCCAAGTTACTAAAGAAGTTGCAATAAATATACCAAAATTTACTTTTAATTTTAAAGATAGTTAAATGATGACACTAAAAAAAAAAGTGATGTTGGATTAGCTCTTATCTAATTGTATTAAAGTTCATTAATGAACATCTTGTATTTAATATGAATTCTGATTACCATCTATGAATTTTTGTTGGTAAGTATGTTAGATGGGTTTGTATATATTTTTAGTCTTTAGTGGCTAATACTAAATACAAAGAAATTAAAGTAAGAGTTGTTAATCAAATGCTATCATGCAGAGATATGGCGTCCTTTTTGTAATAATTTAATCTAAAACTATTTCCCACCTCTTTTAACTCTTATGTAAACAGTTAAGGGTGCATTTTTAGCCTCATTTGTTTGTGCTTTTTTTTGTTTATTTAAAAAAAAAAGTGAATATAAAATTTATGATTGTTTTTGAAAATATTTTCAATTTTTATTATTTAAAAATATATATTTTGTAAAATTAAAATTTTATTCATCTTTATTTTTAAATCAAATGGGTATAAAATATAAATAGTTATAAAAAAAAATTAATATACTTTTTAGATCAATTTAATAATTATGAATTTTTTTTAATTTTTTAATATTTATAAAATATTCTCTTTAAAATTTACAAAAATGTCAGTTTTTATTTTTTGAAAAAAAAATGTTTGATTTTTTCACTCATTTAAAAAAATATTTAATTCGAGATTGACTCTTATTTTGCAATTAACAATATAATTTTCTTATTAAAAATTGGACGGGACAAAAAACTGACATCACCCGCCAGCCACGTTGAGACGTTAATGAAATGGTAAACCTTACCATTCCATTATCATTAATGTCTCCAAAGTCGAACATGCGTCATCTCTCAACGCCTACAAACAAACCCGCACCCACAAATACAACTAGTCAACTTTACAACATCCCAACGTGCAACATTACTTTTACTTCTTCTTCTTTCTTTTTCTTTTTTTTTCCCTTCCACAAAGTGTGTAATTTTTTAAAAAGTTTTATCATCAAATTTTGTCATTATTATATATATTTTACTAATATCTCAAGTAATACTAGATTTAGGTCAATAAAATGCTATAAAATATTTATTAAAATCTTTTGTACGTCACAAAAGTACTTTTTTTTTTTGAATTTGAGTCACTTTTCGATAATTTTATCGTAACGGAGTTTATGATTGATTTAACAATTAAAATTTAATGAAATAACCACAATATTTGTAAGAATAAGAGTTTATCACTATTTTGTTTCTTCTTGCATTTGATTTTTCTTTCGGTCACGATACTAACTGTCACAACTGTTTTTTTTTTTTTGACATTAACTAATTTTTATAATGGAAATTCAAACAGACCAATTTTTTTTATTTTCCAATATCTAAAAATGAATACTTTTTGACCTCGTCAAATTGTCCAGAATGCAAGTCATTGTCTTCTTTAACCTCGTGTTGGTTGCTGAGTAAGAGTTCGTAGCCTAGTTTTACATTAAAAATATTATTAATTTATATGTTTAATAATACAATAATAAAAAAAACAAGAAAAAAAACACCCACAATTCTAAATGGCTTTCCTTTCAATGTTAGCAATAGGATAGTTGTTCTTACGACGAATAACTCTCGGGTGGCGGTGGCGCATCTATTTTTTTATTGCTTTCGGACAGGCGGTGGAAAAATCCAACACAGTAAGCTGCTGGGAATCAAAGTTCTTGGTCCTACGGCACCGTCCACCAATCTCTTCACCCAATAATAATCTCGCCTCCAAAACTAAGAATATCAGATAACGGCATGGACAGGTCAGAAAAAACTTAACTAGATTTAATATATATATATATATATATATATATATATATATATAGAATGTCATGTTTAGTTTGATATGGGTTACAACATTAAATCTATAATTAAGTTGTTATTTTTATGGACATATTTATTATAAAATAAAAATGAATGAAAGTTATTAAAATGTTTAGAGATGAAAAGTTAATAATTTTCTGTTTAATATCATTTTTTTATATCTATCCAATTATTAAAAAAGTGTTTCCAGTTTTCCAAAAATTAAAAAATTAAAAATCACAAGAGTTACTTGACACGGTCTTCATTCCATATGCCCATAAATATATATTTTTTATAAGTAAAAAATTACTATAAAAATTACATCAAATACTAAAATTAATAATAAAAAAATATAAGCAAATAAATAAATAAAAGCAACTTAGTTATGCAACTTCTATAAATACACATATATCTATTCTCGAGGGGAAGTCCATGATCAGATGAATTGATATAATAAATTAATATTTAATTTATTATTAATAGATAATTTTTTATTTATTAATAATATTTAAATTATAACATGTAATAAAAATAATTTTAAAAAATATTATTTTTATTACTTGTTATAATATAAATATTGTCGACAAACAAAAAATTATTTATCAATAATAAATTAAATAATTTTTTTTAACACAATATCTAGAGTTTTTCTAAAAACTCAAAATCTATGAATAAATTAGGATTATAGAAGCAATAATGGAAATTAACATCGCGGATGAACAGAAGAGTTAAAAAATAACTTGAATTTTTTAGACTGAGTGTTATATAGTGATGTTCAACATAATCTCAAAATGCTACGAATGAAGGTTGTGTTATATAGTAAAATTATAATGGAAAACATGTAAACAAAATTAATTTCCCTTCTCATAATATGTTTTATTAAAAATCAAATTGAGATTTTTATTAAAAAAAATCAAACTGAGATGAAAGGCATTTTTGAGAGCTCAATTATTATTTATTAATTCACATTAAAAGTACATAATTTTTATAATATTATAATTATATTCATGATAATAACTATCAATGAATAAAAAATCACATTATATTAATTATAAATTTTAATATTGAAGTATTTTTTATTTTTATAGTTATTTTAATATATTTTAAAAATGGTTTTTTAATTATACATTTAAAGTATCTTTGAATAATTTATTTAAAATAATAAATTTTTTAAATATTAATTTTAAGATTTGAATTCAAATAACTAAAATAAAAAATACATATTCTTAGTTATTAAGCCAACTCTTAGCCAAATAATTAAATATTTTTTAGAATTAACTACCTCTATATTTTAAGTCATTCGAGTCATAAGAGTGAGATGATTAGGACTCCTATTTTGTTTTATTTTCCCTGACAATTAATATCTTACCATTTGTCAGAGCTCGGATGCTCTGTCAAGGTACATCCTTCAGACAAACAATTTTATTTTAATTTTCAATTATTTTAACTGAATTTGGTCTGAAAAATTACGTCAGAAATGCAAGGTTAGTTTCGTTTAATATAATCAATTTGTTACGAAGAAAGGAGCCGGACAGAACTAAATTAGAGGGGTGTGGGTCAAAATAAGAGGTTGGTTTGTTTTTTGTTTTTAAAAGTTATTTTATAATTTTAAAATAAAAAAGTTTATTTATTAATTATTTTTTATTATTATTTCAAAAATAAATTTTAAAAATAAGTCATTTTTTTTAAAAAGAGAAAATTATTTTTGTTTTTTATTTTTAAAATATAAAAAAAAAATATTTTTAAAATAATTTATTAAACAAATTTTTTTTATTTTTGTTCTGTAAAATAATTAAAAATAATAATAAGTACAATTTTTTTTTTTTAAAAAAAAATATTAATTAACAAATGAAAGTATGTAATTTTTTTTAAGGTAATAAAATGAAATATATGCGAAATGATTTGGACCTTTTATTAAGGCGGCGTTGTTCGGGGCCGATGGTAATTTGACACGTTTGTCCTTTCATGGCTCCAATCCTAGTTCTGGAGAGAGAAGCCGCTGCAAAATCACGAATTATAAAATGTTTCCACGCGCCACCTCAAGTCGTCCTAGTTTCGCCCTAGCACCCCGAGTTTTTTTGTCTATAAAATCCAATCTACAACTTGGCATTTTCGATTTTCTCTCGCTAGCCACCAGATTTCTGTCTTCAATCTCTACTACTTCCTCATAGGTATGTTTATTTCTTTTTAATTTGTTTTCTATTTTGGTGGATTCGTTCGTTTTCTCTGTTGATTTAAAAGTTAACGGCTTCGCAGAGCTGCAAATGGAGGCGGCGGCAGCAGCCATTGTCGTCCGATCATCTGCAGTTTCATGTAAACCGTCCTTTTGCCTCGGAAGATCTAGCATATTGGCGTTCAACGGACCCGTTTTCGGGCGGTTTCGCTCCAATCTTCAGTTTTCTAGTAAGGTATGGAAATCGCTTTTTCCTTTTTTCGGTTTTGATTCTGAATTTAAGGTTTTTTTTTTTTTGGGGTGGGGGGAGGGGTAGTTGTGTATATATGAATATTTGGTGGGATTATTGGTGCTGGTTATCTTACTTCATAACTATATCAAATTTGATAGGCTGCTGCCTACTGTTGAAATCATTGTTTTTTATTAGGATATTTGCGAAAACTTGTTCATTGGCTCTGCTGTTATTAATGGTGTATTGGGAGCATACTTTTTTAATATCTTTTCTCATAATTTATTGTTCAACACATTTTTTTACTACTGAAAGAAGAACAAAAAAAAAAAAAAAAACCATCTTTAGTATATAATATGAAACCTGCCCCAAATATATGTGTAGATGTTCTTGCTTGGCTGGGAGGATTGACTATCTACTTTATTGCCTTATCGATTGGTTGAAGTTATTTGTCCAAACATAGACGTGAAGCACAATCTGAATTGTTGCATTCATGTGTTATCTCTTATGTATGATCGTATGAGTGTGTCCTTCTACAGCATATCTCCTATGGATTTTGCATGCATGAGAGATTGGTTTTGTTCTTTCCGATTATTCTTGAGTCCTTGATGTTTGGCAGCTATACACTTCCGTGTCTAACTCCAAGCAAGGTCATGGGGGACTGGCTGTTGGAAGTAGAAGAGGTTTGGTAGTTAGAGCTGCATCATCATCTCAAGAGTCATCTGAATCAAGTACCAAGTTTGCTCCACTTCAGCTGGAGTCTCCAATTGGGTTATTTCTTTCTCAGATCCTGATAAGTCACCCGCATCTTGTGCCTGCTGCAGTGGAGCAGCAGCTTGAACAGCTCCAAATTGATCGTGATGCAGATAAACAAAAGGAAGAGCCTTCTCCCTCAAGCACTGACTTAGTTTTGTACAGGTTAGTTCCATGTTTGATGATATCCGATATTTTGTACTTATCACCATGTCTTTGCTTCATTGTGAAATTAACTTCTTGCTTGTTGGTGAAATAAAAAAATAAAAAAGAGCATACTGAAACTCCTTCACGTGGTATGTGGATGCCTTCTCATATAATGGATCCTCATTCAAATGAAACTGAAATCATAGTTGGGCGTGTTTATCTCTGCCTATGATTCATGCTAATGAGTTTGATGGGAATAAAATTTTCTGTTTGTGGCTCTCCTTTGGGGCATTAACGTCTTATTAAATAGGTATATGAATTTCATTTTTATTTTATTCATACGTAAGTTTTATGAAATAAAATGTCTTGTCTACTCTATGCTGGAGCTTTCCTTGAATTTGTCTTATGATTAGTTTGAAATTTGTCTTGCATTTCAACTGTGACTAAATGGTTTATGAGCAACTTTTGTGTTTGAAATGGAGAGACTTTTTTTGGGATCCCTATGATAAAATCAACACATTCAATCCTGCCTCTTCTAAAAGGTTAAATTACTTGCTAAGCAATCATCCTGAATTGTATTCAATGACTTATTTGAAATTAATCTCAAACCAGAAAAAAAATATAATAATAAAGAAAGAACCCATTATTTTGAATGGTGACTCTAAAGTTAAAAAGTGGGGCAAGGGTTGGAGGTCTCTGTTTTTTGCTGTTGTCTATCAAATCTTTTTCGTAGTTTCAAAGAAGTGGAACTTTGAGTTGGAGGTCTTGCTCAACTCTCTGTTTCTTGCTGTCTTCTATCAAATCTTTTTGTAGTTTTAAAGAAGTGGAATCCTGAACAATGACCATTATTGGCTCCTTGACATTTCCAGACGAATTGCGGAGGTTAAGGCCAATGAAAGGAGAAAAACTCTAGAAGAGATCTTGTATGCATTGGTGGTGCAGAAGTTCATGGATGCCAATATTTCTTTAATACCCTCCATTACCCCTGATCCTTCTGGTCAAGTTGATTCATGGCCAAGCCAAGATGGGAAACTTGAGCAGCTTCACTCACCTGAAGCCTATGAGATGATCCAAAACCACTTGGCTCTCATTCTGGGGAATGGATTAGGTGATTCATCCTCTCTAGCTCAGATCAGCAAACTTAGGGTAGGACAGGTCTATGCAGCATCTGTCATGTATGGATACTTTCTTAAGCGGATTGACCAACGGTTCCAGCTGGAGAAGACTATGAAAATCCTTCCTAATGCAGTAGAAAAAGATAATATCATTCAGCAAACTGCCATAGGTGATACAAGACCCAGTGGTGGAGAGGACCCTTCTCAAGCTGTGTCCCATCCTGAAGTTCCTCCTGGTGGTGGCATCAATCCTGGGGAATTTGACTATGGCATAAAGAGATCCAGGTTGCGTACCTATGTGATGTCCTTTGATGGTGAGACACTTCAAAGATATGCAACAATAAGATCCAAAGAGGCTGTCAGCATGATTGAGAAGCACACAGAGGCACTGTTTGGAAGACCCGAAGTTGTTATAACGCCTGAGGGGGCAATTAATTCTTCAAAAGATGAAAACATCAAAATTAGCTTTGGTGGTTTGAAGAGACTTGTTTTAGAGGCTGTCACTTTCGGTTCTTTTCTTTGGGATGTTGAGAGCTATGTGGACTCAAGGTACCATTTCGTTCTTAACTGAGTTCTGCTCACTCCCATGCTTCGCAAGGAAAAAGTTATGAGTTGGTGCTGATCAAATCAATTGTACAACTAAGTGTAATTTTGGCGTTAAGCTCCGAAAGTTGGTCTCTTATTGAACTGTATATAGCGAATGTTTTTTCTTTTCATTTTATTAATAAATGAAAGGTTGTCTTCATATTTGATATTTGCTTAGTTATCTATCCTTTTCGTTGTCCACATTGAAATTCTTACAAGGCGTAACATATGATTGTCCTCTCATATATGTGATTTGGTGTTTTCCACCCTTTTCTATATGCATTAGATTCTTTAATTTAGTTACTTAAGTATTGCACGAGCTTGTACTTTCTTTGTTCTCTGTTCTTCTGTGACAAAGTTAGGATCTCATGTTTAATAGTCCATCTATTCATGGAATGGATAAAACCAAAGGCATCATGATCATTGTCACTCTTGCTAAGAAGCAAAATAATAAAATAGGCCAACGATTAGCAACTCAAAACAGTTATTAATGAATGGAAAGAATCAATTTTAACACACAACATGAACTTCTAGTTACCCAAAGCTAGCTTAGAGATGCAAAGAATAGATAGAAGTTAGCAGGCATAGATCAACCTTGAGATATGATCAGTACCAAAAAAAACTATGCTATGTATTCAACAACCAAATTAAGGTGGTGGAAATATAACCTACTACAATTTAGCCTTTAAAAGGTAAGAACATATACCATGCATTGATCAGGTTTAAGATTGCAAAAGAACATTATCTGTTATCATGCATGAGTTCAGCAACCTAAAGATTTGGTAGATTTACAGTCCAAAATAGATCTTGACAAGACAGCGTTTGAGAAACATTGAGAACAAGCCTTATAAGACACAAATTATGAGAATATAAGAAACGCTTCACAAATAAGATATGACTACTTGATGACTTCAATTAGAACAAAGACATTAATGAAGTCTAAATATGCCATCATTAACTACGAATTTAAAACAGCATGACATTTGTTCCAAAGCTCTCTAAAGAGCAACACTTTTTTTTTTTTAAAGTACATAACAAGGAGTCAGAGACTCAGAACCCAACTCAAACCCAATCACCCGCCCCCACTAACCACTTGAGCTAGCTTCGGGTGGCCTAGAGCGACACTATCCTTACCATCTTTTCCAAAGCATTCTATAGAATTTATTAGCATAATCAATTCAAATCCAACTAACAAAAGTTATCTAGTTTGATCAGCTAGCAATGGATCTTACTGTTGGTTGATTGGCCAGGAATCTGTGTTACAACGCAATAGCACTGTGTTTTGAACCGGATTATAATCTAAATTTGAGAAAAATCTACGACCACTGCTCTTCCCAACAGGAGTAGCGCTTCTAAGTTCTAGTAGTAAACAGAAAGTCATGAACAATTCAAGAACAAAAAGGAAATAAGCGAAGGATATGTAGAATGCGAAAGAAAAATAAAAAGTAGCAAAAATGACATAACGTTGTGGGGTAAGAGGATATAAATAAAATGAACTTGAAAGGAACTGCCTAGCAACTGCGTACTGAATATGTGCTGTTTGTTAAACATTAAGAATAAAGAGGCACAAAGTTACTAGTTTAGATTCCAATCTACCAGCATCTAGCACAATATAATAATTATTTTATGAAGTCCTTTTAAAATACTGTATCGTATTCTTGATATATTATTAAAAAAATGAAATTCTATTTTGGTCTTTTCAATAATTGATAATTATCACTCAACTCCAGCATGATTTACTCATTCTTAATTTAATTCTTCTTATAATTTGTTTCCCCCTCAACTCAGTTCAGAATCAAATTTAGAAGGAGCAATCTATGAAGTTTCAAAGTTGAACTCTATTCATTGAAAAAACATCAAGCAGTAGTTCAATATTCAACAATCAATATCTTAGATTTAGGAACGAAATTTTAAAAAAATTCCACCAATCAGGAAAGGCATGAAATTTGAGATTCTTGATTTTTGGGTGTGAGTGGTGCTCGTAGTGTTCGAGATGCTCGAGATAGAAATTTGAGATAGTATACTTGCATTATCGTTCATTTTGTGTGCATCAAGTAAAACGAGAAGCGAAAATGCACTATTTTCAATTATGTATCAAATGGATATATTGAATTTGTAGAACTTTTTTGAAGCATTCAATATGTCTAGGAATCTAAACACCCCAATATAAAACTTAGGTCCTTTCATGTGATGTTCATTGCAGTTTGCAGCCGCTGATTCAATATGTTACATCCTTTGATTCTCCTATCTAGCACTTTACCAGCATAAGAGCTCTTCCTTCTTCTTTCATTCCTTGCCCTCCAAAGCTCTTCAAACGACGAACTCAACATGGGTCAAGCTTATTTAGTAGAATCACATATTGACTCTTCTATATGACAGTGTGCACTCCCTTGGATAAATTCAGAACATGCAAAACTTTGCCAAAAATATCATAATAAACAATCTTGGCAATGGATGGTTGGAGCTCCACAGACATAAAACCCTGCCCATCATAGTAGAACTTGACCCCATCTTGGCTATTCTTATCCATTTCTCCTTTCCATGCCTTTGAACCACCACCACTCGTTAAGAACTGGATTTGGCTGCATCAACACTCAATCTCATCAAATATTCAAATTATAATTTATAGGCAATTCGATCAACCTACAAGCTACGTAGGGATGGCAACAAGGAGAGGCTTTCCTTGCTATTCGTCTTTGCTACTTCTTCCCTTCTTGCCCCCGTCTTCATTTTTTATAGTGGAGCATAAATTTCTCCTATTCTCATTTTTTGCGGAGATATAAGATTCCCATGTTTGTAAACTTTAAACATTAAGTAAAATTTTGAAAAATCAAAATTATATAATTTTAAATTCAAATACATTCCTAAAAATAAGCATATATTACAATTTAATTAGTATAAATTACAAATGTACAATTACTAATTTATAGATATATGTACTAAATAATTAAATAAATTAACAGTATTACAATAATTTTAATATAGCATGGTTTTTGCAGAGCTATAAGTATGGCCCCGTCCTTATATTCTAGACATAAGCAGAAGAAATCTACACTCGTCCCTATCTCCAAAGGAAGAAATTTTCTCATCCCCACCTCTATACAGGGCAATCCTTATTGAGATATCCACAAATAAAAAAATAAAAATATTATCCCTAAAGACAACGCATACCTGCTGGTGCTACTCAAGTGTTCTAGACAATGGTCATGCCCATTTATGTACATATCTACATTGTTTGCCTGTAATTTTACCATGAACTTTCATCAGTAAAAGGTTCGCCCTATCTTTCACTAGGCTTGAATAAGATTGTCCTTTAAAGTTTGGCTAACATTTGAGATTACCTCAAGGATTGGCAGGAGCTGTGTCATAAGCTCTTTGGTGTCACCATGGTGTCCTATGCTTTTTATAGTATGGTGTCCAACGACAATCTTCCAGTTAGCAGTTGAATACTTTAATGCCATTTCCAGATCCTATTTCAGAGTCACAGATAAAAAAGGACAAAGAAAACTTGTATTAGCTTGTATTAGCTTCTTAGATATAATAATATTATGGTGATGGTAGCTGTGATATCAAATCAACCTTGAGGAGCTTTGATAAGTACTTCTTTCTAGGAAGCACACCTCTCCAATCATATTTGTGGTCCTTTGGCTTAAAAAAATACTTGTCTACAAATGGAGTTGTGTCAACGAAGAAGAACTCCGCAACCTCTGCAAATTCTTAACATTAATGGGAAACAAATATAAATAAATTGATGCAAGCTTATATTGATATGTTAGCTTACCAGTGTCTACAATAAATGATCTCTTGCAAATCCATCTATGATCAATCTTCTGAAGGATTGGATTCAACTGAGCTTCAACATCTCCCCTGTAGTCATGGTTACCCAATACTAGAACCAAAATAGTTAAGATGGGTAAATATTAAGTGGAGATTAGATATAAGATTAAATGGCTTCGGCATCTATTGTTGGTGTTAAAACTCACCATTATACCATTGCTTTTGGAGGCTCTTGGCAGTGTAGATTTTGGAGAAGGAACTTTCAAAGGCAGGGTCGTCTATACCGGTCAAACCATCATCATAGAAGTTATCTCCAGTGGAGATCACAAAGTCAATGTTTAACTTTTCAGCAACTCTTCCCATCTGATATGAACAAAGAGATCAATAAACAAATGGCACCAGCTTCTGGTTTAGCAGAGGAAATTATAAGCCAAAAAGTACTTCTTGCTGAAACCCATAGCTCTAACGATCAAAGCATAAACAGAAAATAGTGGAAACTAGAAGTTTTTCAAAATTCCATTTGTTAAAAACTTCATGAGATTGAGCTAGCATGTTAGAAAGACCTGAGTTGCAACTGCAGATTGATTGTATGTTCCTTTTCTTCCCCAGTCTCCAATAACCACTAAGCTAAGCGAGCCATCATCTTTCACAGGGTGCTCTATACGTTCGAGCAGAGCTGATACAGAGAGCAAACACAGACAAAAGCAAGACAACCATAGGGGGCTTGAACTGAAACCAACCATGGTTAGGATATGGAATTATGGATAATTCTAAGTTCCACCTGCGTACTAGGACAGTTTATATAAGAAAACGGAGAAGTCTGGGGGGTTTTTTTTTTTTTGGTTTCCCACAAATTTCCTCTACTAGAGGTAATTCGTTGGGCACGAAATCGTGGGCGCCTCTCCCACGAGAAGAAAGATGACGAGAGCTGTAGCTATAATTATCTAGTTGAAAAAGATAGAATGGCATGGCATGCATATTTGCGCCATCAAATGCTAATGGACAACCCGAAGAAAAGAACTACGAAATTTTAAATTACTTGCGCCAAAACAAAGTGTGATAACGGGTTCATAGCAGGTAATACAGAATATTGCTGGGTCCCATATGGCCATTTATTGTGCAGCTTCGCAGCAACTTCCTAGCTCGTCATAACCTTGTTTTCATGTGCACCTTGGCTTCATTTGAAAGCTGCTGAAGCAATGGAGAAGCAGTTAACCAAGAGTTTGTATAGACGTATAGGTAACTGGTTTCCCAAACTGCACTGTAGGTATTTGGTATGAAGTAGGTCTATTTTTACCAGTAATCAACATGTAATGGACTCTAAATCTCGGACTTGTCACTGAAATCCTAACGTAAAATGTCTTTATGACGTCCCGTGGTGTTCCTTTTGCCCTGAGCTCTTCTCTAACGACGATCAACAATTTCGTTCATGCTTTAGACCATTTCATCTTTCTGCCTCTCCTATTCTGTAGGCATATTCTTTCTATGTAATGCCATGTGAAAAGTGATCTGATATGCCAGTATTTTAACTGACATCTGGGTTATGGAAAACTAATGTTCTCACGATATTAGATATCTACATTTGCTCCGAATAAGATCTTAAGAAAATTTATAATTTAATTAATGACGGTTTTATGTGCTACCAGATATGAACGTCACAAATTCCTGAAAATCTCGAATAATATGAACATTTTGGTTTCACATATTTTATAATATATACTAGTGCTTCTTTAAAAGAGCAGTTCAAGATACAAATATGGAAATCTATTATTTGCTTCGTTGTACATTCGGAGTATCTGGAGCGAAATTGCCAGAGCTCTTCTAGTTGGTGGACCAAAGGTTTTCTGACAATAATAAGAAGATCCAATATACTTTACATGCTTTAGGCCTTGACCATATCAAACCCCATAATCTTTGTAAATGTAGGCAGGGCCATGATGAAGGTAAGTACATTCATTAAGAAATTTCAGCTCATACAATTCGGAGTCAGGAATTGAATTGTGATTCATCACTGAGCTTAATCGAAGAATGAGAGGCGCCCCTTCAAAATTTCATTTCTCGTACGGAGGCAATAATATACTGGTACATGGTCGAGCATGACAAAGCAAGATTAAGAATCCCTTGACCTTGTCCATCTCTAAATCTAACAACTAGCTCTAAACTTTACAAGGACGTATGTAGCAGCGGCTTCGACGAAGTCAATCTATGCAATACCTTGCCAGAAACATCATAGAACTCAATGTTTGCATCTGTCTGTGTCAATTGCACTGACATGAAACCTTGTCCATCATAGAAGAATTTTAGCCCTTCTTTGCTCGTATCTTTAACGTCTCCCCTCCATGCCTTTGACCCTGCTCCGCTAGTCAGGAACTCTAAGGGGCTGCAAAAAAGTTGGCCTTTATAGAGAATACAATTTTTTTCTTCCTAGATTTCAATAATGGCATTTTATTCAAATTTACCTCTGTGTGTCACTTATGTGTTCAAGACAGTGATCATGCCCATTCATGTAAAAATCAACATTATTTGCCTGAAATTTGACAGTAAAAATCAGCAGAGTTTGACAGAAGAGCTGAGAAAAGTGGGACTATGTTTTGTCATTCATGCTTGGGGAGTGGGACCATATTATTAATTTCTTTTATTTTAACTATTGGATGAAAAACTAAATGAGAGTGGTTTTATGTGCCTCCTCAACTTTTTCTTACCTGAAGAACTGGGAGAAGTTGCTTAATAAGTTCTTTTGTGTCACCATGATGCCCAATACTTCTAATTGCATGGTGGCCCACCACAATCTTCCACTTTGCTGTTGATTCCCTCAGTGCCAAATCTACATCCTGGAACATCATAGCCCAATATGACAATCTGATATGAGTATATTATCCTCACTTGTGTAAAATAGAAGAACTAACAAAAAAAAGAAGAGTAAACAATCTTTGGGTTCCTGAAAGATGCATATTTCATCACTTGACTCTAAAATTTTTTTAAAACCCATGAATATAATCTTATCAGGAGTGTTGTCAACCATAAATTTTGTGCAAGTTAGTAAAAATTTCAGCACTCGAGTATTGTTCAAATGGTTAGTTTTGTACCTCGAGTAAGTTGGTAATATAAGATTTTTGTGGGATAATGCCTCGCCAATCGTACTTGTGTCCGTCTGATTCACTGAAGTACTCTTCAACAAAAGGAGTGGTGTCCACAAAGAAAATCTCAACCAGCTCTGTAATAGAAGAAAAAGGATATCAGATTGCTACATGAGATAGAACAGTAACATAGAAAATTTTGCACTGGAGCTAGTACATACCTGCATCTACAGTAAAAGTCCTTAAGCAAAGCCATCTGCTATCAATTTCCCTAAGGACAGGGCTCAGTTGGGCCTCTGCATCACCCCTATAGTCATGGTTGCCCAGCACTGCATGCCAAATCACGAACATGTTAAAATAGGTAAAGATCATATGATGAAAAATATATAGCTTTAATCTCATCATGGATGCGTTTAGGAACTTGCCGCTGTACCACTGCTTTTGCAGGCTTTTTGCTGTGTAAATTTCAGTGAATGATTCCTGAAACGTAGTGTCATGGTGGTTAGTCAGTCCATTGTCATAGAAATTGTCTCCAGTAGAAACTACGAAGTCGATGTCAAGCTTCTCTCCAATCTCTCCCATCTGCAATTAAGCAGCATCCATAATCATGCTCAGCCAAAGCATTTTCACTTTGAAAATGATAAGAACACTTGCTATGTATGATGTGAAGAGCAACAAGAAAATGAAATTGATCTACATAAAGGATCGTAAAGATTTGCAGTACGTAAATGCAGATGCAATGAAGTTTCTACGCAAAGTATATCAGTAACAACCAGCTTCATATAACTGCATGAACACTAGGCAACGCAGAAATATTGACCAAAAGGAAAACTCAGAAATGAAAGAGGGAACCAAACCTGGAAAGCAACTTCAGACTGGTTGTAAGCCCCTCTTCTTCCCCAGTCACCAAGCACCAAGAAGCTAAGAGATCCATCACTTTTAGAAGGGATTGGAAATCTCTGAAGCTCTGCAGATGCATAAAGCACCCACAAGCCAAAGCTAAAGGTAAAGAGAATGCAAATAGGCAGAGGTTTGCCATTGAGACCTGCCATGGCTATTGTGGATGTTGAATCAGAAACCAAACTCACTCCAGAATCCTTATAACATCCTTACCAAGCACGTATATATATATTCGTTGATTACTAACAAAGCTATGACGTCAGAGTCCACTGGAGAATCAATAGGCAGAGAGTTAGACAGCAGTGGCCAGTCGACAGGATAGGCATAACAATAATAAGAGACTCGATGAAGCAGTTCTCTTGAAGACAATCAGAATAAGTTTAAGGTTACTTAAAAACCAATATAAGAATGGAGGTTGTCCTGGGACTGTAACTTTGAATGGTAGGTAGGCAAGTAGAAATCCTAGAAATGTTCAGAAGTTACCACTTCTTTTGGCAGCCACGATGGTACGGTATGTATAGTTATGACACCACATAAATTGACAATCTTTATGTAAATTGTCCCCTTAACTAAGTCAAAAAAAAAAAAAGCAACCTCAAAACCCTTAAATGAGGATGGCATGAATTTGTAATAACTCAAAAATGATACATTGTATGTTCGTAATATAATATAGATTGACTGGATTTGTCAGGAAAAGTACCGCTAGGTTAGGGGGGTTGCAAATCGGTGGTGTTGAGCTTGCCAAAAGTGAACGTTCCCCGATGAATGACAGGTCAATGACGTTGAATCGGCAAAGGAGATGTGGAGAGAGAGGCATATGCGAATATGCCATTGATCTCTGGTGGCAGTTCTTCTGGAATAAAGCCATAATGCCCCAGAATATTCGGAGCTGCTCTTTGGGAATGGTATATTATTTAGAATATTCTAATTTTCCGGTTGCGTCTAATTATTTCACTGGTTTCATCCTTTTCATACTTTATTATTATTATTATTTATTGTGTTACTTGTCCCTCTGCAACAGACGTGCATTATTGGTTTATTAGGTGAAAACCCACCAGATGTGCATTACGTTTCTTTACGTTTCTTTCCATTTTTTCTGGGGTAGAACATCATTGAGTTGCATTATTGAAAAGGATTTTGGCCGGTTTGGTTTTAGAGAATTTGACAGAAATTTGTTATTTTAAACTAAATAAATAAAA
This sequence comes from Gleditsia sinensis, assembly GCA_037074535.1. Taxonomy (NCBI): domain Eukaryota; kingdom Viridiplantae; phylum Streptophyta; class Magnoliopsida; order Fabales; family Fabaceae; genus Gleditsia; species Gleditsia sinensis. Next base: position 31,586,334 of record CM073474.1, on the reverse strand, counting down.
AAATAGGGTCGCTATCAAGACGGGGTTTATGAATTATTTGAGTTGGATTTGATAACACGATAAGGTTTGGTAGATGCTTTCGGACATTAATGCTAGTAACCAGAAGACCAATAATTGATCTTGTTGCTCCCAGAAAAGGTACGGCTCATCGGTTCTTTCCCAAAGTCGATCTTCCTCGGAAGCAAATTTTGCCGGAGCCACGCCCTTGAATGCGGTGCCACAGCTTGTAATCTTTGATTGTGCAGAGAACGTGGTGTTTTCGCATAAGATAATCAAAGGTCATCCAATTTTGTCAATTGTAGAATACAGAAATTCATCGGGACGCATCTATTACTTGTTGTGCAAGAAAACGATGAGTTCCATTTTTTTTACGGCAAGTATTTAATAAATAAATACGGTCAATTGACAAATTACATCTCTAACCATTGAGTCAATGATTTTGATTGACGAATCATTGATCTGATACTACGATATGATGCACAAAAGAAAAAAAAAACTGAAGACAAATGTGTCACCAAGCATATCACGCCATTTGTACATCTAGTTATAATTAAATTAATTGAAGCTAATTACATGCTAACTATACTAACTAAAACTAATCAAGTCTCTAATAAACAAACATAAAAGGAAATTATTAGAACCGAATCAATCAATTATCCTCATTCGTCTGTTTGATTTTTAAAGGATAAGATATCGTGAACTTCTTGTAGGTGGTTCTAAATTTTATTTGTGAATAAAAATTTCTTAAATTAAGCTTGTGTTGTGGTTTTGTATAATGGTAAGAGAATTTTTTAGCATACGTTAAAGTTGGGCTCTAATCTAAGCCCACAACAGTCATTGTGTAATCGGGATTGGGCTTGACAAACCATATAAAACCTAATTCCATAATTCAGAAATAGCGACGAGCACACCGAACCAAATTGCAAACCGTCAAACATTCTCGTCTCTCTTCTGTCGTATCATAATAATGTCCAAGAATGAGGACGAAGATGCTTCGGAGCTCAAATTCGGAGACGGTATTAATCAGACCTTGTAGTTCCCGTCAATTCCTATGCATTAATTAGCCGCTCCAACTGTTTGTTGGAGTGTCTTATTGATACATATTTTATTGAAAACACGATCCTTTTGTTTTTGTTTGATGTGTGTGTCTATATATATATATATAACCCAACTTGCACCGAGGGGATACCAAATTTTCGGTTGTCCTCCATTTTTCGGGACTGCCACCATTCTGATTAAATTGTTGTATGTGGGTTCCACATCATGGGGATTCAGATTCTCAGATATTCACAATCATGGTGGGGCCTCAAATCGTTTTGCTTAAATTTTATTGTTGATTGAATTCTTCAAGTTTTTTCTCTATTACTTTCTAAGCTAGAAAGGGGATCAAGTTGTGGACTTGAATTCTCTTCCGGTTAATCTTCTATTTTATCAGTCTTTTCTTTTTTTTCCCTACTAAAGACACTGTTCTTCTGCAACTGCGGTTGAATAGTGAATTTAATTTTTTAAGTGTCTGTGTAATCCGTCGAATCTTTAAAATTCACAGACACCGTAATTAATTAAAACTATTTTAGAAAGAAAAATCAAAACTATGCAACTGCGGTTGAAGATATCGGTGCTTCCTCTGGTTTTTCCATTACGTCCTTGCACTACTTACTTCTAAACTAATGGAGAAGAGGACTGGTTAAATCGCTGGATTTGGATGAGACCTATGCCGGTTAAGGAGTTTATCCATTATACCAATATATTGTTTCTGTTATAAGCCCCTCTAACTTCTCCTTCGAAAGTAGTTCTGAATCTGAATTTCGTCATGCACAAAATAGTGGCAGTCAGAGCAAATTAAACGATCACCCATGAGACTGAACCATAGTGAAGATAAACTTTCCTACAGCTAATAGGAAAGTTATATTTGTAGACATAATCAGACCTACGACGGCCATGGTAGATTATACCCAGAAAATTGTTGCTTCTTCCACTGGATTTAATAGTCTAGGTTTCAGATAATTGACACTCAATCGTCTATTCTTACAAGCACTCAAACCTGTTGGTTACATACAGGTCGTGTATGTACGTACTTTATTAGAGACTAAGAATGCAATGACTTCTAATTGCTCAGCTTAATATTTGTCTTTTTGAGCTCATTACAAATGGCCCCTCTTATAGTTTGTTGCTTTTACTCACTGATTAGTAGGCATGAATGATATTATGATTGCTGCTCATGTTCCTCATCCAGTGATGTTAATCTTAAATTGTATTGGTCTCAAATGAAGTTATTAATATCATATATTTGTCTGTTACATAAACGAAAGAGAAAGAGCTAGACTTAAGCTCAAACTTCCCCCCCCCCCCCCAAAGAAACTGTTAGCTGAAACTTATAGAAAAGTTACAAAGTCTACTCTGGCCTATAAAAGGTTTGAAGGAAGAGATCTCCAATTGTAAGTTCTGAAATTTCGCTGCATCCATTAACACCACAACCCTGCAAAGACATCACATACTAGAGGATCTTACACTCCTTCCTGCTACCACAGCTTCAAAAATGAATGGATAATTTTGTTGTTTGTACCAGCAGTTAGATAATATTACTAGAAGTGAATAAATTTTGGGAGGTGGCATTGCTCTATTTGGTTGCTTTCTGTCCTTGCTTGTTGTCAAAACTAAGAATTTTATTTTGATGTATCAACTCACCTAGATGCTGCACCTTCCAGATTTTGAGAAGGCCAAATGTTTAATGAACAGTGAAGTTGCCATTCTTCTAGAGCACAAATTTGAGCAGTTTAAGCAAATGTCCGAGGATTCGAATAATCATGCTCCCCAGTGAGTAACAGACACTGTAAACTTGTGTATCTCTCATATGTTTTTACTTTCTAACGTATCAAAGGAAATTCTGCTCCCCAGACATTGTCACCTTGCGTATCTCACATATGTTTATACCTTATTCCTTGCATACTAATACTATCAAACCCAGGTCAAGGCTACCGTAAGTTAATTTTGTGTCACAACCCAATATGATATGAACAGTCTTACTCTGGCTGTGTTCTTTGCATCTTTCAGTTATGAATTTATTATAATGATATCTTGATTTTTGGCTTTTTCAGAGTGTTTGAGAAGTCTTTACAGTATGTCAAGCGCTTCAGCCGCTTCAGTAATCAAGGTGCTGTGAAGCAAGTTCGAGAGTATCCCTCATTGTCTATTATATAGCATATAATCGGTTTGAGTTTATATTATATGTTTGAACCTTAACTAATATACAGAGTTTTGAGTAGATATCAACTGGCTGAGTATGAGGTACTGATCAATCCATAGTAATATGTTTAGTGTAGTAGAAATTTTGAACAACTATATTACTCTTTTCTTGTGCAGCTTGCTGTGCTTGGAAACCTATGCCCTGAAACCGTGGAGGAAGCTATGTCCGTTATTCCAACTCTTAAGGTTAGTCCCTTTAAACTTTTTTAAAGATTCTGATGTAACACATACTTGAGGCTAAAGGCAGCTATAAATCTTAACTATCTAGCACTTCAATGCTGGAAATTTTGAGTTTGAATGGTTTTGCCATCTGCCAAGGCATCTGATCTAACGTGGACCAACCTGAACAGTCACCTTCTTAAGGCCAGGAACTCCAGCGTATAAGTTATTGCAGCATATGGAATATTTTTAAGTTATAAGCAAGATGCCAATAATTCCCAAGAAAAGGTGTCTTCCTTATTTTGTTCAGACTTGAAAAATATCTCAACCTTTTTCCGATTTTAGAAACTTCCCTTGCTTTGGAAGTATCAAGCAATTGTCCAAATTAGCAAGTTTCTAGCTTCAATAATTGATGCCTTAAAATATATCAATATATTGGAGCCTCATTGGCTCATTCTAACAATTATCCCATTGTCACATCCCAACTTTCCTCAAATTTCTAGTTGTTAAATGATGGTTACTGTCCTTCGTATTTGCTTTTATAGTCACTGTCCTGCCAGGGACTTGAAACTCCCGTTTTTGTTAAAGATTTCTAAGTAATAGACAGAACAGTTTTACATCCGTATAATCTAAAATGTAAGTTCAAAGCAACCAATGTTGATAAATATCGAGTATTGAGGGGGAAAGGAATATACAGTGGCAGAAAGAGAGGAAAAAGGAGGGAAAGAAAGTCCACTGGGTTGATTGCATAATGTGAGAATGAGTGATGTAATGCTATGTATGAAATGTGTGAGTAATGGAAGGTGAGAAATAAGCAAGTAGGGTGTACAGTTTTGGTTACTTGAGTGAGGACTGTGGAGACGTGTGATTGGTGGAGGTGGATCTATGATGAGGTACCGACCATGTGCGGTCTAGTTGCATGTATTGTCTAGAGAATTTATGTGTAAAATAGCCAATTTTATAATGTTTTATGCAAAATTGTGACCACTATTAAACCATTACCCTCTTTGAGACCCTTAAATAATAATACACACCAAATAACGAGGTATTTTAATGTAGTTATAATTTACATATACTTTTTTAATTAATGTTTGACACATGATTACGGGACCTTCGATATATAAACATTATGATTTTTTATTGTTAACTCTCCCTCATTTGTGACTGGAGTTTATGAATAATATAGTAGGGTGAATTTTTTAAAAAAAACTCAAAATAAACAGGATGTACACAATGAGATGGCAACTAAAACAATTATTTTCTTTCCTTTCCCCTTTTTTTCCCTCTTTGCAGGCTAAAGGTCGCCTTGATGCGGATGCAATTGAGAAATTGCTGAATGACCTTTTAATGATCAAGAAGTTTGAGTGACATATTTCTTTCCTTTACTCCTTCTTGTATCATATATTCCCTTACAGATTTGATAATAAACATGTCAAGGGGCTTTGCTCCTCCTTTTTTAATTTATTAAGATGCCTTATCATATCAGGAATATGGCCACCGCCAGCAGTGGCTATGCGTAACCCTTTTTGGTTTTAGCTGATCCATTCTTGTTGCTTACTGTAACCTTTTTCAGAATCATATACCAAAATGACATTTGGAATCTTTTCATAAATAAATATATGAAACATTTTTAAAATGATATTTTGGTAGTTGGGAGTGATTAGTTGGAGGCTGACTTCTAACAAAAGGAAGAAGGGGAATACATTTAGAGATTGTGTTGGGGACAAGAAAACATGTTGCCAAATCCAAAGAGTTTCTCGTTGATGAATGTAATTCTTTGTGCACTAAATCCACCCATAGACAAATGAGACAGTTTTTAAGTTCATTCTGATAGTCATTTTGCAAAACTTAATAGCATACGTTTATATGGAGCAGTTCTTTTTTCTTTTTTTTTTGGGGGGGGGGGCGTTGGAGAGAGGACAAAGAGCAGTTCCTTTCATTTTCATAACATATTGATATGAGCCAATTTTGGGCTTACCAATGGGGCTTAATTACTGGGTATGGACTGCAGAACACACACTGAACCTTCAATTAGGCCTGGGCATCACTGTTTGCCTCCACTTATTTAGAATGGTAAAGAATTGTTCTTGACAATAATATGGGCCAACACATGATAAACCCTTTAGTTTACTCTAATATCTTCTTAGTTTCAAATTATCTAAAAAATTTCCTTTCAACTATGTAATTTTATTGTATCACGTGAGATTTGTCCTGGTTTGGCTCAGATTCTTACGCTATTTTTTTGAATTGTAAAGGAAAGAAATAATGCCTACAGCACGTGTCTTGAATAATTCAACCAAAATTGTTAAAGTTGTGCAAATCTCTGTCGTGATTTTTTTAAACTAGATTCATACAGGTGTAAGTTACGCTTAAACCTAAATGTCGTCAACTTTTTAATTTTATTTTATATAAAAATTTATTGAATTTATAATTAAACTCTTTAAAAAATTTTAAAAGTCAAAGGTAGTGTGATTTTCTCTAATATTTAACATGTATTCATGAAATTTTATTTGCCTCTCCCATATTAAGCTATGCATTTCTATATGTTTGTATAGCTTTAAACAAAAAATTAACTGTTTTAAACAATAATATTTTCTAAAATAATTTTGACTAAGTTATATATTAATTATATACAATTATGACCATCTTTTTAAAATAAATAAAAAATGTTAAATTGAGGCGTGACAGAAGTATAGAACAAAGCATTATTCACAATTAATGATGATTATATAATTATGAGAAGCAAAATTGATGGAGAAATGAAAGTGAGGTTTGTTCAATAATTGCCCGAAAACAGTCTGAAAAGGGAAGGCTAAATTACAGGCTTGCACCATTGACCATTTCACCTAAACGATGGAGACAAGTGTTGCCTCGTAAAGGCCTACAATATAGAGGAATGTAGGGTTGCACCCACTGACACTATAGATTTATGACTAACGGCACAGTTTTTTGTTTTAATTTAATATTTGATCCCCTAATTTTTCATATCGGTATTCCCACTATCTACGTTTTGCTATCTATATTTGCAGAGTCAGGAGAGTAATAAATGGTTGTGTTTTGGTCAAAGGGAGAGATTGGGTACCTAAAAGTCAGTCACCCTTGAAAAATTAGAATCAGATCTAGCGGTTGCTCCATCCGTTTTTCTTTTTTCCAAAGTAATTTAATTTTCTTTGTAAAAATAAAAATTAAGATGTGATTTTCAAGATAAAAAATATATCTAAATCACGTGTATATTTAATTTAAACAAAAAAAATTAAATATTAAAAAATTAAATCTGAAAATTACAACATTTTAAGTCCTCTATAAAAGCATAAAAAAGGTAGAAAGCAAGTTTTAATTAATTTTTATTATGGCAATCATAAAACTTCTTTACCATTATATCAAATAAGAATGAATAAATATTATAAATTTGTATCAAACATTAATTCCGTTGAATATTACTAATATTATTACAAAAAATAGTATCTCATGACATTACTATCTACAAGATACTAAATTATTTTAAAAGTTATAAAAAATAGTAGTACCAAGATTTTTAGAACACTCAACAAACATAATGGCTAAAATATTTTAGAAAAAAACTCATGAAAAAAAAATACAAAAATGAAAACTAGAGAACGGGGAGGGGGAGGGGGAGGGGACTGGTATTCATTCGAAACTCTAGTGCTAGAGAGAGGTGCTAGAAGGAAGAAAGCTCAAAGCCTTTTGGGCGGTCTTCTATTGATTTATTTTAAGGTTGAAATTTGATAAACTGACGGTAGATAATTTTTTATCTATTAATAATGTTTAAATCATGACACGTAAAAATAATAATTTTAAAAATTATTATTTTTGTCACATGTCACGATTTAAATACTGTTGGTAGATAAAAAATTATTCACCACTGGTAGATCAAATATTTTTTATTTATTTTAATCTTTAAGTCATTTAACAACAATAAATTGATAAAAAAAAGTTAAAAGTTGATAAATTAGATAGATTTCAATAGTTTTTTGTTCTAGAACTAATATCGTTTAAATTTTTTTCAATAAATATCTGTTGATACAAAATAATATTATTTCAGGTCATTTTTAGTACTAATAATTAATTTATATATTTTTTTATGATTAAAATTATTATTATTATTATGATTACTATTGAGTACTAAATATTATATCAATAAAAATATCAATTTTAATAAATTATAATTATTAATAATGTTTTAAATATATTAATGCATATTTTTTATTTTTATCTTAATGTTCTCTACATTTAATTTTATATTTTTTCATTATAACGATAGTTTCCCCAATAAAGTGTAAATGATACCCTCTACTCAAATGCACATTCAAATACAAAGCAACGTCTCTCTGTCTGAATTGAATTCCAAAAACAGTCTATAAAATTAGTTTGATTTATTAATTTTTTAAAATTCAATTTATCCAAAAACTATATATTAAAAGCCCAATATAGTTTGATTTAAATAGAATATAATTTAAAAGAATTTATCACATTTTTCCAAGCGATGTGAAATCTGAGTGACAACCTGTTTTGCTTCTCTCTTTCTCTCTTCTTCTCCAATTGACAATTCCGACCGATCCATCATCTATGTGGGCGGTGGTCCTTCTTACTTCTTAGCCTCGATCGAGCTGCGAAGCTGTACGAACGGATTAAAGAAAAGGTCAAAAAGAGTATTCAAGAGAAAAATGAGAAATTTTTTATAAAAAAAAAAAAAAAAATCCAAAATATGAACGATGCACAAGCAAAGGGAAAAAAAATTATAGAAAAGCTGAAAGTGGCCTACTAGACCTACTTTTTTAGCGTCAAAAGGAAGTTGGAAATGAGCAAAGGGTTGCTTTTTTGCTTTACCTTTCCCATCCTTCAATCATGAAGCAATTGATTGCAAAATCATTTCTCACTACACTTGGAATTCTGATGTATCTGTGTGCCCATATTGCTTTGGAATTTGCACCATCTTCCTCCCTCTTGACCCTTCCCCATATCTACTCCCTCTATTACCACTGTATCACACATGGGCGAACAAATTTACATTTCATTGGATGCCTTCACTGCCATGTTTGACTATAAAAAATAATACCCAATTCATTACATTCTCCGGCAATAAAAATAACTCTAATATTAATTTAATTGACAAAATTGAATTAAGTCTATTAAAATATCTTAAATTCAATTATTGACTTTTAATTGTGTTCAAAACAAAAAAGCTAATGATAGCGAGAGTCAATTGTTATTTATACAATTTAAATTTAGTTTGGAGATTGTGTAATATTACTATGAGTTAATTACGTTAAGAGCTTATATAGGTAAAGTTTTCTGCAACCATGCATGATCGAACCACATTTTATTTCTTAATTCAATTATATATATGTATGCTTTAATAGCACTATATATGAGCTTCTTTTATTTTTTTGATACAATGATAGTTTAAAGGATGGAATCTAGGGGCTCTTAAAGAGTACCCAAAATTCTAACCTTTTGAAAAGGGATCACAAATCTAATAAAAATAAGTTAAATTGAATAATAAATACCAAAATCATGATAATTAATCTATCATGCGCGCTCTCACCATCTGATAGAGATCTTTTAATTATATTCGTACGTAACTACATGTTAAGACAATTACTTTTTCTCATAACTTGTTTAATGTGTTACCCAGGATGGATTATGATCATTTTTCTGCACAATTTTTTTTATCAAATAGAAAGAAAAAAAGAAGAAAAATATTCGTATTTGTCTGATTTGTAGCTAGTCTCTATCATTTATTGTTTTTCATATGTTCACTGTCGATTTGTATAGACTTAGTTTCATGTCTGATGTTACGTTTACTTTCTTCATCAAATCCTGAAAGTGGATCTTAATTTACTGCTTCTCGGCAAAAGCATAATCCCAACCATTGTATTTTCAGTATTCTGTAGCAACTTTTATGATACCTACAGCCAAATTGATTTAATTTTTTTTTCCTTTTTGTGAACCAAAAGAAAAGAAAAAGGCTTTTGGCTTATTAACTTCAAAAAGTAGAGATGCTATACGTACCAAGAGAGAAAAGAATGGGAAAAGAAGACATTTAATGGCAATCAAAATTATTTGGAATCTCAGGAGTACTGATAGATGAAAGTGCCATTCACTTCCAATTTTGTTTTTATTTTATTTAGCTACATTTACGTGATCTTTTAGGATGAAGAACCATGAGAATATATAGCCCATTTTTATTGAATCCAGGGAGTCCTATAATATAATATTTGTCTCTTGATTAAAGAGATACAAAAACTATATATATATATATATATATATATATATATATATATATATATATATATATATATATATATATATATATATATATATATATATATATATATATATATATATATATATATATATATAGGGCCTCGCAACTCGGAGGGGTGGGTTAGAAACAGCAGCATCAATCATATATCTTGTCCTGACCCCAATGGTGTTGAAAAGAAGGACGTAATTAATTAGCATAGAAATGGTGAATATGCATTAAATAGGCCAAGAAAACAAAGCCATACCCTAACCTAACAATTAAAAAAATGGCTAATTAATATGGCCAATATATATATATATATATATATATGAGCTCGTTAATTAATTTTTCTGTGCATCATATATGAAAATTAATGGCATAATTAATTTCTGTCTTGATTTGTGTCACCGAGAGGCCTTATGATTTTGAAAATCCATGAACATTTGTAATCATAAGTGGGGAAGGTCATGTGAGGATGACAAAACAAAACGCAAAAATGCTAGACAAAGCTGTTGATATCAGATTAGAAAGGAATATTTCGGAGAATGAAAAGGAATTAAAGAAACTTACAAAGGTATTTGAAATTAGGGTTTAAGATGACCAATAAATGAAAGCGAACAAACAACCCTTTAGGCTCTCAATCTCTATCTTCTCTCTCTCTGTCCCGGTGTCTCTCTGTCTCTTCACACATTCAGTCAATGGGTCCACTGATAAAATCAATATTTCTTACTTCTAGACTATTGCACCCACCGGTTCATTTATTACCAACAAAATGATAAAATCACCCAAAATCCTATACGACTTTCATGATTTATGGACACGCGTAAACAATTTGGGAAGTTTAATAACTTGCAATAGATAATAAGAATTACACGGGGTTAATTAAATTAATGAAAAAGTCTCAAACTAGCTAACCTTTTCACAGAGATAAAAGGACTTTGACAAATCAAAATTAAACTTCTCGACGAAATCAAGAACCCTACACTAATTAACATGTGATTTTATAGAAGGTGAAGGCTGCTTAGTTTATATATTGATACATTCTACGCAACATAAATAATGAAAAAATATATATTTTTTTAAATTAAAACACCTTGAAGAATCATTCAATATTATAGCCAAAAAACAACTGATCACATCCAAGCACCCACTGCTCAATTTATTACACTGGTTTAACCCCGCCATTTGCCTTATTTTAGTGATTATTAATTTGAAGCAGTAATTTGTAACAGCAACTTAATTAGTACGTAGCCGCATGCAGTTTTTCTTTTGTTTTTTTTTTTAAGTAAAAAAAATTTGATATACTTTTGATATACGGAAGATTTCAATTCATTATTTTTCATTTAAGAAAAGAAAAATTAAACCAGTATATGATAAATTTTTGGTGGCGATATAATTAAGACAATTTTCATACTTTAACGACAACAATGGTTGCCACGTAAGGCAACGTTTCTTGTCGTGTATAATAATAAATCATACTATTTAGTGGTGGCCTAAATTTGATACCTCAAGTCCTACATTGGATATGAAGAAAAGACTGCTAATTTTATATAACTACTTAGTATATATTGGAGATAACTATAGATATTTGGAGCTATAGGAGCCTCGTGATATTTTTGATTTTACATTTTTTTTACAGAACAAATTAATAATTTAAGGAGTAATTAAAAAAAACAAAAAAACAAAGCCACGAATCGAATCCATGTATATTTAGTTCACCTCAATCTTTAAAAATAAGATTATGAAAGTAAACGTAAGTAATTAGCAAAAAATCTTATATTAAAATACGTGCTGCTTAATTCATGCACCACATGTAATTTATGAACTCATTGGTTGGAACAATGTCAATCTAAATATAAGAGATTGTGGGATGCCCTAAGCTACCCCTAAATATGCTAAATATGCAGATATATATTAAATAAGGATAAATATTGCTAAGATAACTAATAAGATCAACAGATAAAGCCCAGCATGTAGATTGACATATTTTAAGTAAGTTGGACCAGAAGCATATATGGCACTAAATTAAACGTCTATCTCAATCTTAAGCTTCCACGCAATAAATTTATTTAAAAGCAAATAAGTATTCTAGGAGGATAAGTAATGGACAAAAAACAGAAACCCAAATCTTTTTTATATTTCTCTTTCTCCCATCACAAATAAGATATATATTATTCAAAGACGTAAGGAATTATTCTTCATATACTTACTTTTCTTTTATCATTAGTACTAATTCTATATAGCTAAATGATCTTAATCTCATGAAAAACATGTTCCCTTGTGGGTCATCAACGGGGGGTCCCTTTCAAAATTCACATATTTATGCTGGTTAATAAATTGCAAGAAAGCGAGTGAACTATGTAATTTTAATATTTAATATAAAATAAACTTTTAATTATATTTAAATATTATATTTTGTCAGATTATATCATAATGTCTTAATCAGTATTCGTGCCACAGGACGATGAAGAGGGCGTAGAGCTGTTTACTGAACAAGCTAGAATAAAAGAACAGTACGTCCCTTAGTGTGTGAGTGTGTAATTTAGAATTTACCACGTCATTTGGGGAGAAAGAAATTTGTAAACCTACAAAATGTCCAAACTTTGCAGTGTTGCGTGTATTGACTATGTAGAAAAGGAGAGTTAAGATAGAAAAAGAAAGAAAAGCTTTGTTGGAGTGTCACTTTCCTATATATACTCTTCAAGTTATCTAGGAAGCACATATCTCTCGCTCTCTCTCTCCTTACCATTCCTTTCCGTTTTTCTTTTGTTTATATTTCGCAACACCACACTTATCTCTCTCTCTCGCTGGATGTCTGTTTTTTGCAGAAGAGAAAAAGGTCTTCTTTTATTCCATTTAGTTCTCTTTTGCAGAATACATATTTTCATGCTCGCTTGCACCTCTATAATCACTAGCATATTCTATATCTACTTAATTGTTGTATGTTTCTTGTTTTTGGGTTATTTTACTATATCAAGTCTAAGAATGAACACCCACTTTAGCTTTGTCTCTGTCTGTTGTTTTGGTTCTGAATTGTTTTGTTGTTCTCAGGTTGAGTGGGTTTTTCACTTTCTTTTGGGATTACAAAATTCCAGTACTGCTACTACTGCAGCTTGAAATCTGGGAATAATTAAAATGCCCCAGAATAGGATTTTCAATGACCCATCATCGAATCCGATTCCTGATCTTGCCCTGCACATTAGCCTTCCAAACAGTGCTCCTTCTTCAATTTGCACCGGCGCCCATGAAGAAGGGGATTCTTCCTTTGATATATGGCGAACAGATGTTGATGGCCTCAAATCCCACAGTGAGAGCTCTATCAGAGGCAGCCCACAAGCAGACACAGAGCTCTCTCTGGCCAATCCCACAAGTGCCTCTGAGGTCGAGAGCCCCTGGAGGAGAAACTTCGTTAGAGGCAGAGAAGAAGTTGCAGCTAGGCAAACAAATCATGGGGTTTCAGAGGGATTAAGACCCATCAAAGGAATCCCACTTTACAATAACTGTTCGTTTTCCTTTTCTCCTTTGGACAACAATTTCATAGGGAGGGACTCCAAGATTTCTCTATACCCAGTTTCATATCCTTCTTGTTCTGCTATTAATTCGGGTTCTTATAGGCCTTATGATAGTATTGGGGGTGTAGAACCAATCTCAAGGTTTAATGGGATAACCATGGAGAGTCTAAGACCGGGGCAGCAGTTTCAGTACTTGAATCAGCAGCAGCAGCAGCAGCAGTTTGGGATTGGAGCTTCTGATTTCTCAAACGGATTTATGAGGTCGAGAATATTGCCAAGACTGCAGAATAAGAGGAACATGAGGGCTCCAAGAATGCGTTGGACTAGTTCTCTTCATGCTCGATTTGTCCATGCTGTTGAGCTCCTTGGGGGCCATGAAAGTGAGTCTCTCGCTCTCTCACTCGCTCTCTCGTTTCTGTAATCTTGGGAGTGTGTTTAAGCTCTACTTTGTTTTATTGTTGGATGATGGTAGGGGCTACACCAAAGTCAGTTTTGGAGCTCATGGATGTCAAAGATCTAACTCTAGCTCATGTCAAGAGCCATTTGCAGGTGTGGTTCAGAGGCCCTTTTTCTCCCTTTCCTTATTCACATGTCAACAAAATTACAATAACCCTTTATCTCTCTCTGGCTGTGACGTGTGTGGACTTTGTCCAAAGTCTATCTAAGCGGCGCAAGAACCGAGAAATGCAGTGAGTGAATGAATGAATGAACAGTTGAGTCTGTTGTCTGCAATAGGACAACTTCTACTTTTTAAGAGAGAGATAAAGAGAGAAAGAGGGAAAGAGAAAAAGTAGCCATCATTTCTCAATAATAGAAGCAATTACTCACCTTACCAAACATCAACCTCGTGGTTATTAAAGAAACCCAGAAAAATCCCGAAAGAGAAGCATCTGATTTGATTAATCTCTTCTTTTTAATTTCCTTCATATTCTTAATATTTTCTTCCGTTTTCTATTCTTTATTTATATTTGGCTTACGGCTTACCTGTATTATATTATATTCATCTTAATTATTTGTCTGTTTTTGGCTTCTGCAGATGTATCGAACTGTTAAGAACACTGATAAACCTGCAGCTTCCTCAGGTAAATCTTATTGTTTTATATAACCTTGGGTACATGTACTACATATTTTTAATTTTAATTAATCTGCTCTCTTGGCCAAATGCACTTCGCTAATTAATTCCATGATTTCCGCTACAAAAATATTTTATTTCTTTTTTGCAAGATTCCCCCTTCTTCCCTTTATGACTCATACCCTATTTATGCATAAAATAATGCTTTTTTTCGTACATGCATGCATAGCTGCATTACCCACATAAAGTTAGCAAGTACATGTAAAAACTAAAACTTTATTTGTTCTATTATGCAAATATGCCCCCACTACACAGCATTTGTCTTCATTTATATCTACTCTTTGATTTTGAAAGTCTTATTTACGACGCCTATGCAAATTAATATCAGATGGAGATGGAGACGGAGATGGAGAGGGAGACGAAGATTTCATGACTCTAACGCCACCACTAGTTAATCAAAATGAGAACTGTTTATTACCCATTAAGAGAGGACCTACAAATGCATCTCTAGAGCTTCCGGATATGGGCTACTCTACCAGCAACAGCTTGTGGGGTAATTCTTCCAGGTAATCTCTCTGTCCCTGTCTCTGGTGTGTTTGGTTGTCAGTGTTGGTTTATTTATTATTTTTGCATGGATGTGTGTGGTTGGTTCCACCATGCATAATTGAGTTAAATTAAGTCGGGAAATTATTAAAAATCCAAATCCGCGACTCCTTTTTGTGAAACTGAGAAGTTCTTCTTTCTGACGGCTTTTTCTTTTCATTTTCTCTCCTACCTGTAGTGGCCTTCCATCATCCAGCTACTTCTGCTTCTCTTCTATATTAGCTTTCGGTTCAACTATAAATAAGTAGTCCACTTTTGAACTTTGCTCTCATTATTAACATACTGCTTTCAGTATTGATTTTCTCTTCTTTCTTCGACCATTTAGATTTGCACTTCCTTCATCCAATTTGAGGGTTTTCTCTTCCATCTTTAGTGTAAAGTCATAGTTTTTGGTATTTACTTATAAAAGATTAGGACTTTTGAATACTTCTTTCTAATTCAAATTTAAGACAACTCGTGGATAGGTATAGCAAACTACTATTATTATTATTAATTAAGCACAACAAGAACAATTAATTCTGCCCAAAAATGAAAGAGGAAAAAAAAAAGAAAATACTGAGCTCCGTAATATTATATATGTGGATGACCAACAATGCTCACTAATTAAGAAAGATAATCATTTTGGCTATATGAATTTGTAAAGATGAGACAAGCTGTCCCATACTTTGGTTTGAAACTCAAAATCGTGCAAATCAACCCAGTGAATATTATGTTATGAGTGACTTTAATCACATATTGAAATAGAGATCATCTGTGCAATTCTTCATAATATAAATCATTAATTAATTAAAAGCGTCCACAATATATATATATATATATATATATGATCACTTTTTAATTCCCACTAATAATCCTGGTCAAGAATTGAGCCTTGGCTCTTCAGCTTTGACAAAGATGGAAAATTTTCTTGGTCCTTAAATTTGTACTGTGGAAAAGTCTAATTAGGGCAGAAGGCTGATAGTAACCTCCAATGAGTGGTGTCTCTATATATGGTACATAAATAATTTAGGGAGACATGAGTGACCTACCAGAGTTTGACTCGCTCTCAACAAGGAGCGGTCCACACCCATCATGTAAACTAAACTATAAGAGATGGATATAGAAGGATAGTCCCAGCTTGCATCCTTTTTCGTGTAATTTTACTTAGTAATTAATTAAACATTATCAAAAAATAAAAGTTATACTCATTATTCTTTTCTGGGTATCATAACACAGACATTAACATTAAGAGGGTAGTCATTAGGACTGAAGTTATAAGGAGAGCACATCTCAAAACAATAGTCTATTGATCGGAAGAGTCTCAAGGCTTAAATACTATATCTTAAGTGTATTAAGAGGAAGAAAAGAGGATTTCACTCATTCCCCTCCCTCAGATTTCCATCTTCGCTGCCCATCCCCAATATGATTTAAAGTGCAACCTTCTAATTATTTCTATCCAAAACTCTACTTAGCACTGTGTTAAACTTCTATTAGTTAATAATACTTCTTTTATGTATATAATTTGTTATTAAAACTGATTAAATGATACTTTGGATAAGGATATATTTTCCTCCTCATCGCACTATATACTCCATTTTGTGTAAAATTAATATCTTTCCTTGGATTCAAAATGAACAAAGCAAGCAATGTTTTTAAATAGTGATCCAACATAAGTGAATATGGAAAAGTAGGGAGTGGGGGGTAGCTAGCATCAAGGCTGGTAGTTTGGTTAAGCTTTAGAAAAGAAAAAAAAGAGATTTTTTTCATTAAAAAAAATGCACTTTCAAGAAAAGTTACAAATTTATAATACTCTCATAAAGCTCAACAAAAGCTATTTACAGCTTTTCTAAAAGCAGAAATTTCTAAAATTTTCAAAACAAAAAAAAGGAAAACCAAAAGCACTTTTATTCGTTACCTAAAAATAAAAAAATAAAAAAACTCAGATGATCCCTTCAGCAGCAAAAAAGAATAATAAGATAACAGAAAATTTGGATCTTTGTTAAATTGCGAGTAAAAATTGGACCTTCATCTTTACTACATTAGACTTTATTTTTTTTAAGAGAAAAAAAAAATTAAAGTCTTCCTGTAAATTTTAAGGATGACATAAAATTGATCAAACATTTACAACCTTAACTAAGGTGGTAACGGAAGGTAGGTACAATCCCAAAAATGAACAAAGGCAAAGCAGTTCAGGTTCCACTGTTTACACTTATTTCTTTTGTCTCCTGAAAAAAAATTCAATTTTTTTATTATTTACCATCCTTAATTAAATAGTTTCCAGCCAACGTCTGATTCTATCACTTTAGTTGCTGATAAACTGCTTTCATTTCTTATAACGGTTAGTCAGAAACATGATCGGACCCTTGGTTTCCAGCCAAATCGATCCACAGTGAGTTTGTTTTACTTAGCATTTCATTTCCGTTCTCTGTGGACTTCTATAATTTTTTGCCAGCTTTGCTACTAAAATTGCGAGCTTTAAATATATTTATTTTGTAAATTTTTATATAGAATTGTCCCAATGAAAAATAAGTACAAATATATGTCAAAAGTGTGTGGTTCTCACGTGCCCATTGGACTGCTTCTTTTCATAGCAAGGAAAACAAAGAAAATGGTCAATTTCGTTGGGGATCTGGTGAAAATTTGATTCAATAAGTGTGCTCCTATATATATAAAAAAATTCTCTTAATTATTTCATTATTTGTTAGGATATATTTGTGACATTTTATATGAAGAGTTATTTGTCAAAAAGTTGATTTATTTGCAATTTTTCCAATTATAGAACCTTACTTTTAAAACAAAATACCCCTAATTGATATAGAAATTGCTTGTTTAAGAAATTGCACTTATACATTAATTGGCCATATCATTTAATGAAAAAAGTTGCAATATATAAAATGCCAAATACACACCATTGAAGTTATATTATGGTTTGGTAGCCGATAGAGACATGATTATTTTCTTCCCCTTTTGTGACATGAATTTTTTATTCTCAATTTACAATTCTTAATTACTTGAATACTCCTCAACTTCTAATGCAAGATCACCTATCAGGAAAACCTCTGGGGACGCTTATAGGAACCTCTATTATTTGATGATGAGTAAGAATGAGTAATGATAATATTTCATTATTAGCAATTCAGCATTTGTGCACTTGATGGAGGAGGGGATTTTATATTATAGTATATATATCACACTCTCTCTCTTTTAGTTAAGGTTAGCAGCATGCTTAAGGGAAGCTTCAGATATATACTTCCTGGGTATTATCTGTCCTTTTTATTAATCGGAAACTGTGTACATATGCTTCACTTAGAAATGTTTATGGGTGGGCACAAATCTAACATCATTCTTAAAGGATAATCAATCAAGAAGTGCCAATACACTATAGTGTAGTGATTCAGTAAGAAAATTGTGTGGTTCTTTGGCCTAGAAATTGGTACTTTGGCCTAGAAACTGTTCTGCAGCAAACTTTGGATAAAACTAATACACAGTTCTTTATGTATTTGCTATATAACATATATGAGTCTTTTTTAAGGAGTCAATACGGATTAATTTTTATTGAAGAATTTGATATCAAACGCCTAAAGAAGTACGTCAAAGTTTGTCCTGCTGAAATTTTTATCTTACATAGAACCTTTTTCTTTCAGTGTTTGATCTTGATCATATATTAATATATGACGATTCACCCTCTGCATTTACATTATTACATGTTTTGTTCCTTCCAACGACTGGCAGTAGAGGAGCATGGACACAAGCTAGTTCCAGAGATCTGGATGGGCTTAGATCAGCAGATATCCTATCATCTCAGCACACAGTTGGGAAACAGTCTCAGGTTGTCACCTAATCCTCACTACTATTGGTGTGTGTGTGTGTGTATACACACTAAAAAGGAAACTCGCTTTGTCAAAAAATGGCATCCTCATTAACAATGATGGAAGCCATGTTCATATTAATGCCTACCCTTGCAAATTTCATCTTGCACTGATCTAAATTAGATTTCTCACTGGAAGGTTACAACGGTCAGAGTTGTATAAAAATGGTTACTTTGTGCAGGAAAGCAATTTTTTACAGTCAAGAAGCTTCGAGGGTTCAAATCCGGACTCTGAGAATCCAAGCTTGGAGTTCACCTTAGGGAGATCAACTTGGCAAGGCAACGAACATGCCTGATGAGTGATGATTAAAGTTACTGGTACGTCATGATTCTTGGATAGCTTTAATGGCAAAAAAGAAGTAGAGATATAAATGCACAGATATAAATATAAATAGGAACTGCTTTTGTTAAGACGAAATGTCACTTTCTGTAAGTTTAAAGCATCTCTGTATATTCTTTTTTGAGCCAAAGCTTGATCACTTGGTTTTAAGGTGATGTTAGTCATTACAAAAATATTACGGTTATAAAGTAAAAGCTGAAGTAGAAAAAGGAGGAATCAGATTTAATGGTGTATTTTAAGGCTTTTTTACTTTACTGTCGCTCTCCTTTTTCCTAGGTTCCTACAGATTCTGTCCATATACATCTTTTTTGCGGCTCATGTTGAGTGATCAGTGTGTGAAAGCTTGATAGCTAGCTAGCTGTGATGTATCATTAGCACTTTTTCCTCTTTGATTTGAGTCTTGACTTGTGCGCAAGAGAGAGCTAAAAAGCAGTGATGGGTGTGAACGTTTGGAGAATAACGAATATATTTATCTTTCTTTCACAAGCAAACCACATCTTTTCGGCATCAATCATACATGCCAAAATAGAAAAGCTATATTTATGCTTAAAAATATTCAGATAAATAAGCTCTAATTGGGTGATTTCCACGTTGCCTCATATCTCTATTAGAAAGCTAATGCTGCGATTGTGGGTTGCATTATATGCCCCACTACTCATGGGCAACTTTTAGTTGATATGATGAATATATAATCCACCGAGTAGATCGATGCTCGATGGAAAATTGTTTGTGACAGCTGTATGTAACCTTAAGTGAAGCATATTCAGAGGCTGCAACCAACCATATATACTTCTCCACCTAAACAGCAAATTATGTTCCACAGAATATGCTTAATCACAAATATATGCACCATCAACTTCAAGCTTTTCTTGAGTATAAAATCTGGCAAAATAATGAAATTGTCTTGCTTCCAGCACAATACAACTTATGGGTAGATCTCATCCTAAGTTAGGTTTTAAGTTTTATTTACTATGAAAATTTGTTGAGTTTTGAGTTCCATCTTTTAAAAGCTAATAAAGGTTAGATTTTCACTCTACCTACGAGCATATGTGCATACTGCTATTAGATTCTCATTCTCTACAGTAATTGACCAGTTCCATCTTTTAAAATTTGTTGATTAGGCATCGATCCAACTTATCTTAACAGTAATTGACCAGTTCTTCAGTCTGGTTTTGACTTTCATTTCTATGAATTACGTACACTTTGTTCTTTCTTTTATGGAGTTCAAAGCAAGAAGAAACAAAATTACAATCATGAGCATAGGGGAAATGTGGTGGTGTTTATAGTTGAGGATGCACAATAAACTAGAACATAGAAATGCTGCCTACACCAATCAATGACATTAATTGTGAGAAATATAAATGATTGTCCATATGATTTAAACTATATGGAAACAGATAAACTACGTACATGTAGAACTGCGGAACAGACTGAGTTGACCGCATTCATAATTTCACATTAACTGATCTGCAACTGGGGGGACAGAATGAACCATTCATGATCCCATAACAGGAGACATTTCATTACTTTAATTGCTCCAAATGATAATTATATGATGTCGCTCCTTCAGTCACAAGTATTGTTTTTTATTGATTGCTTAACGGTTTTGTTATACAGGAATTTTTTTTTTGTTGGAAAGAAATTTTTTTTGGTGCAGCAAAAATATATATGTTATAATTGTTTCGTTCAGTTAGTAATATAATTATATAAATACTTATCTCTGCAAGAAAAAAATATTTATTCAAAAATTGTCAAATGAAACACGTGCACTTTTCCACGACAGATCAAATATTATCTTCTATACATAAACATTTCTAATATATTTTCTAGAAAAGTATTTGTACCAAGAATATTTTCTAAAATCATTTTTTTCCCACAGAACCTATAAAGCCATAGTCTTTGGTGACCGTCATATTTGATAGCTTTAGAATACAATATTCTGTTTAGTAAATACTTCTTATGGGTTAAGTGCTGGCTTTTTTTAAAAAAAAAAAAAATCTAATCTGTTATATACTCATTGATTATGATGTTGATCAAGGGTTACATAAGAGGGGTGTTGAAGCAAGATTTTTCTAAATACTCTTAGTTAATATTTTTAATATATTTTGTTTATTTTGATTACATCAACTGTATACCTGTAGTTGATAATGTTAGGTAAAATTTTATGCTCATCTTTATTTTGAAGAGTTAAGGAATGGTAACATTTATTTGTTGTCAATGTTTTGGGTAGCTGTATTAGATATTATGTATCAAAATTTTATGTTATGTGAATTAGTATGGAAAACTTTTCTCTGAACATTATCCTCTTATGTTCTTCTTTTTCTATACGTATGAAACACTAACAAAGGATAAATAAAGTGAAAATTGTGAGATTAAGAGCATATCAATGAAAATTCTTAACTCTCATTATGAGTTACTTATCTCTATCACCTCTATATTGGCATAAAAAAGTTTGACTATTTTAAGCACTGTTGTTTCTATAAATAATGATGTTTAAATAAAAATAAATTTTTTTTACTATATAATTTTATTATGTTTAATTTATATTATTAAAAATAAATTTATATTATTTTAAATTTTTTATTTATATATTTATTGTTTTAAAATTTATATTAAAATTTTATATTAAAATATGATTATTAAAAATAATATTAAATTTTTTTTATGTATTTATTGTTTTTAAATTAAAATATAAATTAGTTATTTTTAAATTAAAATATAAATAAATATATAAAAATATAAAGTAATTTGTGAAATTTATTTAATAAATTTTTGAGAGTTGTATTATTGAAGTGCAGAGTTAATTAAAATAGTGTAAAGTTATTTAAAATAAAAAATTGATGATATGACAATGTACAGTTCACTTAAATAATTTTTAAAAATATTATAATTGATGATGTCTTAAAGAGGAGTTTAAGTTCAGTGAGAGAAAGAGAAAAAATGGATCTCTTGCTGTGAAAAGCTTCTTTTTTTTGGGTCAAATTTAGATAATGTTTTGAATGCAATTTTTTTTTTGCTGAATTTAAATAGTTTTGTAGAAAGATAATATTATTGTATAGTAGTTTGAAAAGGTAACAAATCTTTCTTAAAAATTAGCACCAAAATGTCTTAAATAAATTTGAACATAAGACTTAATGCTAAATAAAATTATTTATTAAAAAAGTTATCTTTATGTTTGTAATGCAATATCTTAAAATTTATTGTATAATAATATTATCCTTCTGCGAAACTGTCTAAATTTAACAGCAAAAAAAAAAAAAATCTGAGTCCAGAAGACGACAAAACTTATCCAAATTTGACCCACAAAAAAAGTTCAAAACTATTTAAATTTAGTTTAAAAAAAAAAGACTGCACCCAAAAAATATAGCTGCGCCCACAGCAGAGGATTCATTTTCAATCCAGAAAGAGGAGGGAGGGGAAAGTGCTTCCCCCTTGAAGTGCACGCACTCACACACCATTAGAACTAGTCAATAGTCATTGAAAGTGGCTGGATTGTGATAACACGTCATAACAAGTATATTTTATATGACAATCATAAGCGATGATCACTCTAGAATTTAGATAACCATCAAAAAATCAAGTACCAGATTAATTGGGACAAAAGCTGCCACTCAAACCCTTTGAAAGCTCATTACAAAGTATAAATTTAATGCGAAGGAGGATTTATGAATTGTGATGGGTAGAGAATAAAGGATAAGAAAACTCCAAATGGCACTCTCGTGTCTTGTTTCAGTGCATGTATCTCTTGAGTCTGACTTCATGCACATGGACTGTTTCACACTAACCACTGCCTCACGTAAGCTCAGCTCCTATCATTCCTCAAATACCTTCTTAATAACGACGCTGCAACGTTTTAGTTTACTACCACTACCCGCTTATCCATTTTGTCCTTTTTCTTTTATAGACTTGAACCCAATCACCGTAAGATCCTCTTTACTTATAATATTCATTATCTGACTTCATCTACTGAATGTTTGCAGTATTTTTGTCTCTGCACAAGTTTCCTTTCCTTACTCCAGATTTTACATCTGCTGCTATAATCAAACAAGTCTCCAGTTTGTAAAATGGGCTATTGTTGACACGGGGTTATTTGGGACCCAACTTTTGTCGGTAAAATAGTACTTTTCAAGGGGTTTTTGAGAGTTTCTTAGGTAGTTATAAGCAGACTTGTTTTAAATTAAATCAGTCGTAAATAATAATAAAATAGTATAAACATGTTTGAGGTTTGCATGACTATTTTTAATTATCTTAGTCTATCTATCTTTTATAAATTGAATTTTCCTAAAAATTTCCATACTTTCTCTAAATTGTAACTGCAGGGATGCTAATGTAGTTATACAAGGCGTCACTTCAAATAAAGCTATTTGCAAGTGCAAGTGCAATGTAAGTTAAAGCATGATTCTTACAAAAGAAACATGTAAGGAATCTAAAAAACAGTAAATATGAAGTTGTCTTGTTGAATCGATCAGTGAAGTCCTATATTATTTTATGGAATACATTTCAAAAGTTTTTAGCAGAATGATAATGGGGGGGACCCGTAAAAGATATTTCTTTTGGTTCTCTATCTCTCTCTCTCTCTCTCTCTAGATACTTCCGTATAAGTTCATAAGCAGAAGAGTGATAGGCATATACAGAGAGAAGCCGTGGAAAAGGGAGAGAGATGGGGAGTGGAGAAGTGGTGGTGAAGAAAGCTGTGTGTGGTTGCTGTGGGATGTGGGAAGAGTGCACAGCAGGATATATAGGGTGGGTGAAAGAGCGCTTTGGTGGGGTTTGGGTATGCGGCCTTTGCGAAGAAGCCATCAAGGATGAGCAAGCACGCCTTGGCGTCACCACAGAAGTTGCTTTGAGAATCCACTCTACTTTCCGACACACTAAAGCCATTGCTCCCCCACATTCTGATCCCATTCCTCACTCTCTCCTGCAACTCATCAGAAAGATCATGTCTTCTTCCTCCTCCTCCTCATCTTCATCTTCCAATGCTACATTGCCACCTAATTGACTGCCCAACATCACCACTGTCTTATATCGTCATTTGACAATGTGTAATATGTCATTTTTAATATTATTCTAGAAGGATTGGCAAGTTCTAACTTCATGTCCTATTTAGCCCACTAGAGGCAGTACAAAGCAGTTGTGCTATTTATTGAAAAAATACGACGCAACGCAGGGGACTTTAATCAGCAAGGCAATGTATGTTTTGCTTTTTTTCCCCACCTGCCTTGTGGAGTCCAATATAACACGAGGATGCTTAACTCTCATCCTTTGCAAAACCAATTCGATCTCAGGGTATCGAGCTAACCTGCTGCTTAAAAACAATTGAAAATGGAACGCTGAGAATAATCAACTATGATACCTTGATAACAAAACCAGCAGAAATTTTTTAATAATTTTTGCTTTTCCTACATATGTTTCTATGATTTTTTTTTTTATGGTTCACTTTGTCAAAACTTTAAGTCTTCTATAAAAAGGTTGCATAGTAAAAAATATAAAAGTCTGTCCAATTTGATTTTTTAAAGTCTAATCAAATCGAACCAATTCAAAAAAATTCAATAAAAAATAAATTTTATTAACTCGATTCAAGTCTATAAAATCGAATCAATAAAACGATTCAATTTAGTTTTATTTTTTAATCTTTTGGATCTTTGTTTTTGTCCATTTCAATGTTTTTGGGTCAATTTTTTCAATTTTTTGGATTAATTTCGTTTTTTTAACCCATTTTTATTTTTATTTTGAACTATTTTAATTTTTTTTGGACTCATTTTCATTTTTTTGACCCAATAAAATATTAAAATATAATAAAAATAAATTTAATATATTTAAAAATGAGATAATTCGATTCGGTTGCAATTTCATCTCTGCCGACAACCCAATTGAATCATTTAGTTTTTTTTAAAAAAAAAGTAAACTAAACCGTTTAAAATTAATTTTTTTTTAATTTTTAAATAATTTAATTTGATTCTCTAGATCAAGTTAAGTTAATTTTGTACACCTCTAAACAGTTCAATAAAATGGTGGGACAAATTAAAATAGTTTGAATCCCATTAACTAAGTGAATAATAGCAAGAGCGGTTCTTCCCATTCTCTTTTTTAATTTTTTATTTTTTATTGGTTTCTTTTTTAGAAAAACTTATTTCTCTAATAAGAAGAGATTTTTTTTTTACTTCTAACAAAAAAAAGTTTTCTTTTTTTCTACAAGAGGTGGTAAGTGGTAAATTTTAAAGATTTTGCATATCTTTATTTAAATCTACAAATTTAAAATTAAATTTACAATCATGTCTTCAAATTTAAATAAAAAAAATTAAATTTATAATTATGAATTTACTTGAAAAAAAAACAGATCTCAGAAAGAGTCGAAAGATGTAGCTTTTAAGACACAGTAACTAGTGTCTCACCAAGTTAAACACAGCAAATTTTTAGCTCTATAAGCCATTGTTTTCTGTAATGCCAGAAACATTTGGATCCAATTGAAACTAATTAAACAAATGCCTCTCCATGGGGTCTGGAATTCCATCCTCGGGAAAGCAATGTTCCACAAGGCATAAACTCATTACACAATAATCTTTCGTGTCTTTGCATTATGCTGAAAAATGCACACAAGTCTCAAACTGAAACTGGTTTTAGGTACATATTACTTACAAAGCACTAAATACTACCTACCCTATATACAATGTTACTAAAAACAACTCGTGACTGCTCAATTTAACATTGTAGAGTGAATTTATTCCACAAAATTCAGTGACCGTCTTGGCTACTACTGATTGGGACCCAAAAGTGAGAGAAGGAAAGCCCTGTAGTGACCGGATGTTTCCGAATGAACTGCATCGTTCAATGTCTTCCTGTATTTCTTCAAATATTCAGCTTTTATATACTGCATATCCATTTCAGTCCTTGTTACAATCACCCTTATAAGTTTAGTGTCATTAGTCCCCAAACCTTTCATCGCCTTATGTAACACCTGCAATGTGGAAAAAACAAAAGTATTTATCCATGTCTTGTCGAGAAGGAGTTTTGAAAGGTTCCCTCATGCTTACAAAACCAAATCCTTCAAAATCAGTGTGACATATTACTGGCTTTTTCACCATTGGCAGATCAGATGACAAGATGTAGGGAATAGAGCACACCACTACTAGATGTAGTGTTGTCCCCAAATCTATTATATTAAAGCTATTAAAAAGAATAATGCAAACAAAAAGAGTTTAATATTGCCTTAAATTACCCATTTTCTCACATATTAAAGGGACAAGATTGCTCTAATTGAAACTAGAGAGACTAAATTGCTTTAAGAATCAAATTAAAGGGACAACATTTATAGGAACTAAACTGGTCTACTAACAAATTAGATGGACCAAAAGTACAGTTAAGCCAAGACAAATCCGAGGAAACAACTTTTCTTAAGGGAAAAAACTTGAATAAGCAGATTGTTCCCTGCCTTGAAAACACACGTATATCATTAGTTTAAAGATATAATTTATAATCAAATACTTCTTCTCCAAGGACCCCCCTCCGTCTCCCCATAAATTTCTTCAAGTCTAACATAAGCATTTATTATGCTTTAAACCAGTTATCTCACCCTTCATCATTGTTATTACATAAAGATTTGTCACTGAACACACAGATGGTTGCCTCCATTGTATTTGAATCATGAATGATGCTACAAGAAGCTATTACCTAACTTTGAAGTGCAGGAGAATTACCTTTGCAAAATACTTTGGCGGATTCTGTGCACATCGAATTATTGTCAAAAGTGCATAAGCGAAATTCCCTGATGTTTCTTTCTTTACTGCCTGATATAGGCGCGATAATTAGGTAAGCACCAGAAGAAGATTTTCAAGAAGATTATATTTAAAGGGAAACAATCTGGTAAAAGATACCTTCTTCAGTGAGTGTCCATACATGTCATGGTAATAAGAATTTATGGCAGTCAACTGTGCCGCACTCCTTTCACTGAATATGAGGATAAAAGTCTTCTCATCAGTTCCTAATTTCTTCTCCCCTGCTTTGTACAGAACCTTTGCATCCTTCTCAGCCATCTCTCTATAAACCTCAGGGCCTTCATGACGCAGTGTGCTTATATATGCAAGCAATATCTTAATAAAAATGTTTACACAAAATGAGTCAGCAAGAGCAGATCCATTGTTCTAATATCTTGGAAGGAAATCATAGACACTATCATTCAAGTGAATAAAAACCAGGTTAAGTTGGTTGCATTATGAGTAACACCTTTTCAGGCATTTCATGCACTATAAATAGCTGGAGAATTAGGATGTGAGGAAAATTGTGAATTTTTCATCCAACAGAAAGAATCTTCATTGATCAAACTTCACCTTTTTATGATCCCCAGAGGTGTTTCTTTCAATATCATGCTCAAGAAAAACTCCAAACTTAGAATGGTAGATCTGTTTTAAATATTGTAGCTGGGATGGAGTCCGTGAACATATAACTTCAGTAGCGGCTTCAAGGTTTCTTTCCGCAACTAGTGTCTGCCTAATGACTATTGCATCGCGTCCTGCAGGGTCATTAATCCAAAGCAGAACTGCATTCTGAGAGACGAAAAAAACCAGACAGGCATTATACCAATTGATTACATAATATGAAATTAAAGATGTTTTCTCTTTGGTAAATGAATAGTTTGATCAATGCATATCCACTACAGGACTCACAAATCACACTGAAATTCAAAGTAATACTAATAATATTATATTAATACCTCTAACTTGCCACTAAGCTCAGAAGATAAGCGTTTCAGAAGGTCCTCAGAATACATTGTTCTGTATTCATGTTGAATGTAAGCACGCTGTGTAGCATCTCGATGAGCAAGTATATTGATAACAGCACTAGTATCACACCCGAACCCTGTGAATGCAAAGAATTTGGAAAATAGATAGATAAATAAATAAAAGGATTACGGGGAAGAACAGAGCACAAATTAATAAGGTAGAGCAAGTCCACAGGAAAGGACTCTTCAAGAGCAGTTCCTGCATAAGAAGACTCCATGACACAAGTTCCATGTAAAAACCGCAATACATAATTTTGAAGAGGACAACCAGATTGAATATACTCTGAAAAACAAATTGATATATAAATAATTATCTTGCGGCTGTCAACATCAAATAAAGAAAATTTCATGTATGTTTTCTGTCCTTCCATGAGTTCCCACTCCAGATTCCAGAGTTAGGGCTTGGTTAGCGAGCACCTTACTGTGACCCAAAGCATGTAAAATATAAACGGGGTTAAGAATACATTAACATACCCATGATTTAGAAGAATTTCCTCAAGAAATTGATATTGCTTATGAGACATATACCATTATCAGCTTGATGCAATGAGAAGTCCATTCTATGATATTGGGATGAATGCAGTAAGATTCATCTTACGGAGTGAAAATTGACAGTACAATAATTGATATGAAGGTGCCTAATTTGATTTCCTTTTTGAAATAATCCTCAGTTTTGCAAGACCGGGTCTGTCCCAGATTAACAGCGCAATTTGATGGCAGGAAGATAATAAAACCATTTGAGTATGATCATTTCGAGCATATGCCCTTGACCTTGAGTATTCTTGTCCCACATCCTACTTAAAGGACAATTCAAACAAACTAGCCACCGTTCCTAATGTAGAATTACTATTAAATTGCATTATCACCAACAAATTTGAAGACAAAAGCATGCAAAAAAAGAAAGAGCGAGAGGGTACCCTTGAAAGCACGGTAAAGCTGGATAGCATCGTCTTTGGGGGAAGGAGGAACTGGGGGTACAATCAGCGTAGACATCTTTCTCTTCCAAACACGATTCCCTCTCTCTCTCTCTCTCTCTCTCTCTCTCTCGTATCTCTTCTCAAATAAGATAGAATAAATCCAACGGCTACTTCCCCGGAAACGGTAAAAAAGCTCACCCACGCCATTTCATAAAAAATCTAGGGCGTTGAATAAAATAATGTATAATTTTGTATAAAATTAATGGAGATATTTATCATAATATTTATATTAAAATTATTAAATTAAATTCTTATATTTATAATTTAATCAACGAAAACCAATAATTAAAATGAATTAAGTACTAGTGCATTCTAATACTATATTATCTCTAATTTATTTGATATTTTTATTTTTAGCATGATCATACAAATCATAAAATATGAATCCCATAATTTTTTGATAAAATCAAAACGACACGTTCCAACTCTTATCTGTTTGGTGTTTATATTGGAGTAATACTCAAATGGCGTAACAATGATTAATTAAAGTTCTCTCTTGGCCTTAGAAAAATAATGAAAAGAGAGCGTCACTCTACAACAGGTAATTGAAGACCTTCGCTACAAATACGAAAGCCTGGTTTTTTTTTTTTTTTTTAAATGCTAGAAACATTTGGATCCAGTTGAAACCAAACAAATGCCTTCCCATGGAGGCTGGAATTCCATTCTCGTGAAAGCAAGGTTCCGTAAGGCATAAACTCATTACACAATAGTCTTTCATCTCTGTGCATTATGCTGACAAATACACACAAGTTTCAAACTGAAACTGGGTTTATGTACATAGTACTTACAAGGAACTAAATACTACCAACCCTAGATACAGTGTTACTAAAAACAACTCGTGACTGCTTAATTTAACATAGTAGAGTGAATTTATTCCACACAAATCAGTGACCGTCTTGGCTACTACTGATTGGGACCCAAAAGTGAGAGAAGGAAAGCCCTGTAGTGACCGGATGTTTCCGAGTGAACTGCATCGTTCAATGTCTTCCTGTATTTCTTCACATATTCACCTTTTATATACTGCATATCAATTTCAGTCCTTGTTACAATCACCCTTATAAGTGCACTGTCATTAGTCCCCAAACCTTTCATCGCCTTATGTAACATCTGCAATGTGGAAAAAGTAAAAGTATTTATTTATCCATGTCTTGGCAATTAGGAGTTTAGAAAGGTTCCCTCATGCTTACAAAACCAACTCCTTCAAAATCAGTGTGGCATATCACTGGCTTTTTCAACATTGGCAAATCAGATGACAAGATGCAGGGAGTGGAGCACACCACTGCAAGATGTAGTGTTGTCTCTAAATTTATTATATTAAAGCTATTAAAAAGAATAATTAAGGGAAGATAGCTAATTTCTATCAAGGCAAAAGAAAAGAGTTTAAAATTTCCTTAAAGTACCCTTTTTCTCGCATATTAAAGAGACAAGATTGCTCTAGTTGAAACTAGAGAGACTAAATTGCTTTAAGAATCAAATTAAAGGGACAACATTGTTTTAACCGAAAATATAGGGAATAAACTGGTCTACTAAAAAATTAGATGGACCAAAAGTACTATTAAGCCAAGACAAATCCGGGGGAAAAAGTTGAATAAACACATTGTTCCCTACCTTGAAAACACAAGTATAACATTAGTTTAGAGATATAATCTATAATCAAATACTTCTCCAAGGACCCCCTCCCTCTCCCTCACCCTTCATCATTGTTCTTACAAAAAGAGTTGTCAATGAACACAGATTGTTGCCTCCATCGTGTTTGAATCATGAATGATGCTACAAGAAGCTATTACCTAACTTTGAAGTGCAGGGGAATTACCTTTGCAAAATACTTTGGCGGATTCTGTGCACATTGAATTATTGTCAAAAGTGCATGAGCGAAATTCCCTGATACTTCTTTCTTTACTGCCTGATATAGGTGTGATAATTAGGTAAGCACCAGAAGAAGATTTTCAAGAAGATTATATTTAAAGGGAAACAATCTGGTAAAAGATACCTTCTTCAGTGAGTGTCCATACATGTCATGGTAATAAGAATTTATGGCAGTCAACTGTGCCGCACTCCTTTCACTGAATATGAGGATAAAAGTCTTCTCATCAGTTCCTAATTTCTTCTCCCCTGCTTTGTACAGAACCTTTGCATCCTTCTCAACCATCTCTCTATAAACCTCAGGGCCTTCATGACGCAGTGTGCTTACATATGCAAGCAATATCTTAATAAAAATGTTTACACAAAATGAGTCAGCAAGAGCAGATCCATTGTTCTAATATCTTGAAAGGAAATCATAGACACTATCATTCAAGTGAATAAAAACCAGGTTAAGTTGGTTGCATTATGAGTAACACCTTTTCAGGCATTTCATGCACTATAAATAGGTGGAGAATTAGGATGTGAGGAAAATTGTGAATTTTTCATCCAACAAAAAGAATCCTCATTGATCAAACTTCACCTTTTTATGATCCCCAGAGGTGTTTCTTTCAATATCATGCTCAAGAAAAACTCCAAACTTAGAATGGTAGATCTGTTTTAAATATTGTAGCTGGGATGGAGTCCGTGAACATATAACTTCAGTAGCAGCTTCAAGGTTTCTTTCCACAACTAGTGTCTGCCTAATGACTATTGCATCACGTCCTGCGGGGTCATTCATCCAAAGCAGAACTGCATTCTGAGGGAAAAAAAGAAAAACAGACAGGCATTATACCAATTGATTACAAAAAATGAAATTAAAGATGTTTTCTCTTTGGTAAATGAATAGTTTGATCAATGCATATCCACTATATGACTCACAAATCACACCGAAATTCCAAGTAATAGTAATTATATTTTATTAATACCTCTAACTTGCCACTAAGCTCAGAAGATAAGCGTTTCAGAAGGTCCTCAGAATACATTGTTCTGTATTCATGTTGAATGTAAGCACGCTGTGTAGCATCTCGATGAGCAAGTATATTGATAACGGCACTAGTATCACACCCGAACCCTGTGTATGCAAAGAATTTAAAAAATAGATAGATAAATAAATAAAAGGATTATGGGGATGAACAGGGCACAAATTAATAACGTAGAGCAAGTCTCCATGACACAAGTTCCACGTAAAAACCGCAATACATAATTTTGAAGAGGAAAACCAGATTGAATACACTCTCAAAAACAAATTGATATTTAAAAAATTATCTTGTAGCTGTCAACATCAAATATACACAAAATTTCATAAATGTTTTCTGGCCTGCCATGAGTTCCAACCCCAGATCCCAGAGTTAGGGTTTGTTAACCAAGCGCCTTACTGTCATCCAAAGCATGTCAAATATAAACGGGGTTAAGAATACATTAACATACCCATGATTTAGAAGATTTTCCACAAGAAATTGATATGGCTTATGAGACATATACATTATCAGCTTTATGCTTTGAGAAATCCATCCTATTATATTGGGATGAATACAGTAGGATTCATCTTACGGTGTGAAAATTGACAGTACAATAATTGATACAAAGGTGCATAATTTGACTTCCTTTTCGATAAAATCCTCAGTTTTGCAAGACCAAGTCTCTCCCAGGTTAACCCACGTAATTTCGTGGCAGGAAGATATTGAAACCATTTGAATAAGATCATTTAGAGCATATGCCCTTGACCTTTTCTTGTCGAACATCCAACTTAAAGGACAGTTCAAACAAACTAGCCCTCGTTCCTAATGCAGAGATACTATTATGTTGCATTGTCACCAACAAATTTGAAGACAAAGGCAGACAAAAAAAAAAAAGAGCAAGAGGGTACCCTTGAAAGCACGGTAAAGCTGCATAGCATCATCTTTGGGGGAAGCAGGAACTGGGGGTACGATCAGCGTAGACATCTTTCTCCTCCAAACACAATTCCCTCTCTCTCTTGTATCTCTTCTCAAATAAGCTGGAAGACAGAGATGTTATGTCCTCAATGTATAAAAAACTTGAGCAGTTGCAACTCCGAAGAGAGAGAGGGGGGGCCGAAAGGGAAATTAAAAATAAACTAAGTCAATTAAGTGCAACGGTTACTTCTACGTGCCGTTTCTTCGCCAAACGGGAAAAAGCTCACCTACTCCATTTCATAAAAAATCTAAGCCGTTGAGTAAATAATGTATAATTTTGTATGAAATTAATGGAAATATTTATCATAATATTAAAATTATTAAATTAAATTTTTATATTGATAATTTAATCAACCAGAGCATTTTAATACAAAATTGTCTCAAATTTATTTGAAATTTTTTAAATTATAAAATACGAGATACCATAAATTTTTTACAAAATCAAAATGACACGTTCCAACTCATTTTTCTTTTTTGGTACAACTGTACAAGGTTGGGAATCGAACACGACTCATTCCCCTAAATCCCTCCACCCTTTGCCACCTGAGCTTGCCTCAGGTGCCAACACTTCCAACTCTTACCTGTTTGATGTTAACAGGATATATAAAAAAAACTCCCAATTCAGGTCTACGCGTTTTGTACGACGCGTGGATGGTTGGGCTAGTCAGGTACGCGGATTCCTCGGGCCCCACCAGTACGTCACATTATAAATTTGTTTAGTCTTGGGTCTAAGACCATCTCCAATGGGGGTTGCTTAACCCCCCATTGGGTTCCTTATCTCTGACACATGTCCTAAGTGGCAAGGGGAGAGAAATTTTTTTTAAGCACCGTTGCTTCTATAAGCAACGGTGCTTAGAATAAAAAACTATATATTGATTGTGGGTCCCATTTAAGCTCTCCAAATGAAGTATCACGGCTGGAGATGCTCTAAGAACCCATTCGGCTGTAGGTATTTACTTTTTTTTTAAAAAAATTCCTTTCATTATCATGAATTTTTTTTATTAAAATTTCTTTTCCCTTTTTTTAAAAAAATATTAAGAATTTAAGAATTTTACATTTTTATCTAAATCTATAATATTAAATTTATATCTATATATATGAACTCAAATTTAAATAGAAATAAATCATATCTACAATATTATTCTTATAATGAGTAGAAGAATAAAAAATATTAATATTTTACATATTTTTGTTTAAATCTATAGCATTGAATTCACATATACATATTTGAACTCAAATTTAAGTATAAAAAAAATTAAATTTACAACATTATTCTTATAAATAGTAGAAATTTTTAAAAAAAATTAACTTTTAAATAATATTGATAAGTTTGTTGCCTCTCCATTGATATATATATATATATTTTTTTTTTTTAGTATGTTATAATGGCTATATTTTTTAATATTAAAATATAATATTTAGTATATTAAAATTTGAGAGATGTATTGTCTCTGTATTTTTAAGTTATAGTATTAGTTTGTTTATATCTTTTGTTTTTAAAAGCTGTAAAATTTATTTATCCTACATTCATCTTCTATTTGTTAATATTAGTATCTGTCTTAATATATGAATAGTGGTATTTCACTTGTCTAAAAGAAAAAAAAAAGAAGGGATGCTTGATGAGTGATAAAAGACCAGAAGATAAAAGTTTTCCTCCTAACATGGTGAGGTGAGTTTTCCTCTCATATGGGATAAGTCATTTTTCTCCTTTCTTGGAGGAGGCTCTACTTAGGTTTATCACAGGATTCTTCTTTTCTTAAACAAACTTGATCTTGTTAGCCTACATCAAGAAGAAGCAAGATAGTCAGTTAGGGGTGTACAAAAATCGAACCGGACCGAACCAAACCGATTAAAATCGGTTTAATTCAATTTTTTTTTTGAAAAATCGACCGGTTCGATTCGGTTTTCGGTTGAGACTCGGTCCCAACCGAACTAAACCGAATCGAACTGATTTACTTTAAATATATTAATTTTATATAATTAAATTTAATTTTTATTATATTTTAAAAATATTTTACATATTTTTTTTAGACTTAGCCATCTCTATTTATGCCCAAACAAAAATTTAAAATTGATACAAAAATTTAAAAAAATAGGCCCAAAAAAATTTAAATAGATTAAAAAATAAAAAAAATTGGCCAAAAAAAAAATCGAAAAACTGAAACAAACCGAACTGTTATTTAGTGGTTCGGTTTGGTTCGATTTAATGGAACCAAACCGAACCGATTAGGTCCATTTTTTGCAAAATTTTTTGGTTCAGTTCGGTTTGGTTGAGCCTCAAAACCGAACCAAACCGCACCTATGTACACCCTTATAGTTAGTGGTAATTTTTTTTTATAAGTAAGAAAAGGGGAACATTGCGAGGAGAAGGAAGTATGGAGGAAGAAACTCTTAGCCTAGTGGTGGATGAGAGACAATCTCTCAACATAGCAAGGACAAGCTTGGTGGGAAGGATTATTGTTGAAAGACCCCTAAACAAGAAGACGGTGAAATCAACAATATGTAGAGAATGGGAGAATTTAAAAGACTTAAGCAAGTTACTAAATTTTACTTTAAGATATCGTTCTAGTAACTCTCAAAATGACAAGTTGAAAGATAAAGTTTATCTCATAAGTGGAAAGAGTTATACTATGTCCATTGTTCTGTCTTCTAAATCATTTTGTACAAAATTGTGGTAAAAAATTACTGAGTTTTGGTAGGGAAGCAATGGAAGAGACAACGATATTCATTGGATAAATTGAGAGAAATTAACTAGAAAGATGAAGATGGCTTGGGCTTCAAGAACTTTAGGGGCTTGAACATTGCCCTTTAAGCCAAACAAGCATGGAGGATTATGGAAGAATCAAATTCCTTATGCAAAAAAAAATTTAAATAAAAATAATTTCTTAACTCAAACTTCCAAAAAGCCAAAAAGGATAAGTGCAGCTCTTAGGGATGGTTTAGCATATAGGAAGGCAAAGAATTTCTATTCAAGCATCGTTCTTAGAAAATTGGAAATAGGGAGCATATAAGTATGTGGGAAGATAAATGGTTAAGGAGTGAAGAAATTGTTAAAAACAATTCAAATAGCAACTTGGAGAAGGTAGGCAACCTTATAGATAACTCTTTTAAATCGTGGAAAATTGAGTGTCTAAGAGAGATTCTTTTAGAATCACATCTCAAGGAAGTTCTAGTCATTATCATACCTTACAATTTTTCCCTAGACAAGTTCATTTGGCCACTGACAAAGGAAGAGAAGTACAAAGTTAAAAGTGGTTATGAAGTTACTAAGACGGAGAGTTTAACCCCAGACAAACATGTTACATCTTCATTTACAATTATAAATCCAAAGTTATGGAGGCTTATTTGGGGCTGGCCAATCCCCCCAAAAAACCAAGAACTTTATTTGGAAATCTCTACATAATGCAATCCTTAGTAAGGATGATTTATTTAGAAGGAGAATATACCTTAATCCCATGTGCCCAATTTGTAATAAGGCACCCAAGACATTAGAGCACTTGTTTGTGGAATTCTCCTATACTAGGCCAACCTGGTTCAAGGTAGGAATCCAAAGTCAAATCAACTTGAAGGAAGGCTATAACCTTTATGAAAGGATATGGGCACAAATGGCCAAGCACAGGAGGTTGATGTGGAGAAAATTATGACAAAGTGCTTTAGCATGATGTGGTTAATATGGAATGAGAGAAATTTTTACATGTTTGATCAAACAAAAATTGACCCAACCATAGTTATACAAAAATCCACATTTCTTCTAAATAATCTAGTCTATGTACAAGAGCAAAAATAATACAATAATACTATTAGAGGGGAGAGAGGAGTGGAAAGGACCATAAATTAGCTGTCTTAGTAAGGGATAAAAAAATAGTTCTTATTTACTGGCACCATCAATCATTGCTTAGCCTTTTCGACACTTAAGACAAAAAATAGGGCGATGGTGGAAGCTCTAACTTTAATCAGCAACCTGCAATTGAATCGGGTAACTATTGAATCCGATTGCAAGATGTTGGTAGAGATGTTTAATGGAGTTAGCCATATTTGGAGTATATACCAAACGAAACATTTGTATGAAGAGTATATTGCTGAAGGAAAAGAAATGAAAATTACTTGGATCACGTATAAAGAAATGAAGTAGCTCACATTGTGGCCAACTTGCTTTTGAAAAGGAAATGATTAAGAAACTTGGTTTCGTAATATTCACTGAGCCTTCGGAAGATTCTAAGAAGAAAAGCTAAGGAAGGTCTTGTTTCTTCATAGGGTAGGATGAGGATAATGTGGTGAGAATGCCTTTTCACTAGTTTTTACAGAGTGTGGTGCTATGTTCTTGTATCTTTCGAGTTTTTATTAGGAGCCAGACTCATGTGTAAAGTTTCTTTCTCTCCTAGAGCTTAGACTTTGCCTTTGTATTGTGTAGGCCTTGGCCTTTTGTCAAGAAAAAAAAAATAGCGTTGCATAAGTTCTACTTAGGGAAATTGTTGTCGATGATAGCTTTCTCCCCCTTTTTTTTAACCTCTTTATTCAGCTTTATGTGTTATCTTCTTTCATTAAAAAAAATTTCTTTCTTCCTTTGGAAATATTTTTTCCTTTCTTGAGATTAAGTTTTCTCTTCTTATTAAAGAATATCCAGTGTTAATTAACTTTAGAAAACCTACTTATTTTTCTTTAGATCTACAATAACTCAAATTTAGAAGAAATTTCAAAATTAAGAATCGTAATTTTTTAAAAAAATTGGAAGATATATTATTGCCTTCATTTGAAAGACTCTATATCATTTCTTTTGGATATAAAGTTAGTTGTATTTAAATAAAATTTATTGTATTTTTTATTATGTTGGTTCGTAACTGATAGAAGGTGTGTGTCATGACCCTAATTTTAGGGTAAGTGAAATCCATATACCATACATATATATTTTTCATAAATGTACATAATTCCATTCTTTATTATATAAACCAATACATATAAGTTCTCATACACATATACAATATATAGTTTACGTCTATAAACACCAGAGTAACAGTAGAAGCAAGGATCCTGCCTGTGACGTTCAGAGCAACTCTAGAGTACAAATATTTTACAAATATAAACATTGAGAGCCTAGAAACAATGTAGGCTCACCACTGGAGTACAACATCTAGTCGATCACGTGGCTGTTGGACTAAACTCTATGTCTTTATCTGAAAAATAGATCAACATCGTGTAGTGAGTTTTACAACTCAGTGAGCAGATAATACCTCCTATGACCTCTTAGGTCAACATATGGATGTACTCATATAATAAAATTTATGTTATCAAAAATTACATTTCAGAAGTACATCCACATGGGACCCGCATTTTCAAATATTTTCTGTTCAAAAATCATAATCAGGTCTTTCAAACTGTATGCGGTACTGTATAAATAATGCTCATATCAAGTTCAAAATCATATTCAATACTATAAAATCATTAATCAAATTATGCTATGCATCAAAACATTTCTCATAAAATATTCGGAGGATCCCATATCAGAAACTACCATACCAGAGTTTGATCCCTTCTGTACTTTGGTGGTATAGGATTTGCCTAAACTTAGTATCCCGCTGAAGTTTGCCCTACTACCATTCAAGAGGACACGTGAAGGGACTCTGTATGGGTCTTTCCCAAGCACACAGTAAGGGAAGGCAAATAACATCTCATATAACTGGCATCTTGCTCATATATATATAGGAGGCATTCCGCTCTCCTTCACATATAATCTCCCGTGTGTTGGTCCTCACATGAGGTTAGCACCACCTCCCCTGCTAGCTGAGGCAATCAAGGTGCGCACTAAGGCTAATATCACCTACTGTTAGCAGACATTGTTTCCAATAAGATTTTTTCACAGAAAATACCATATGCACATATGCCATATAATTCAGTATAAATTCTCAATATAATACAGACTTTCAGTCTCAAAATACTCATATGTCAAAACTTCCCATTCAGGGAAAACATGTATACATGCCCATATCCAAGGCAAACATATCACTGTGAAATCAATGTCATATGTATAACATATTTTCTTTGCCATGTAATGCGAAATACATGTAAAAATCACATGTTCAATGTATTTCAAAATTCATCTGTTATAAATTACCCATTCAGGGTTTATCACATATATATGCCCTTTCTCTAGGCAATCATATATCTTTATAAATCAATGTCACGTGTATAAATATTCACTTTATCATGTAATGAGAAATACATGTGAAATCATATACACCATGAGTTTATAAATCTATTTTCAAAACTATACTCTTCTTGAACTGTATTTCAAAATGTAAGCATATTAAATCGTTTTAATGCATTTCAGAAATATATCACAGTGTGTATATCTCATAAATATAATCATATACATATTCAAGTATCAAGAAGAGTATAGGCAAGTCATAGGAAGAATCATCTACTCACAAGTAAGGGCTCCAGATTGGACAGTCCTAAAATCCTTGTTTCTGGTCTGAATTCGGTAAAACAAACTCCAAAATCGAGTCCAGAAGGTCCAAAAACTTAAAAAATGACTTTGAGAGTTCAGTCACTATTCACGCCGAAAAATACTATTCACCGCCATTATTTATCGTCGAAAAACACTATTCACCATCACAAATTTTTTTACCGAATCAAAAAAACGAATTCATATCCTAATATTTGTCTAGTTTCTGAATCCATCTATGGAGTCAGATTTTTAATTAGAAGTCTCTACGTAAGGTTTTTCAGAATTTATCTTTTATCAAGATTTTCTACTTTAGATCTACGGCGATTCAACGGTTGATTTGAAAAACTGATCGGTCAAAACTGAAATACTCTTCGTCCTAAATCCAGTAGCACCTTCAGTTTTAAGATTAGAAACCCATAAACGCTCCAGATCGAAAGAAGAAAATTGAAGGTACTATTCACTCCTATGCACTATTCACTCCTCCTCTTCGTTTCCAATTTTTTTGCAGATGATAACCTACGGTTTCCCCTATTTATTTTGTCATTTGTTTTTTTTAAATATAATAATAATTATTAAATAATTAATAATATGATTTTCTTTTATAAAAATTCATATAAATTCCGTTTTTTACCATAAAATATCTCAAAAATTTCTAAAAATTTTCATTCTCATAAATCTTTAGTTAAACTCTTAAATCATAATTTTTCTTGATAAAAATCGATATAAAATACATTTTGAAATGAATATCTTTATTCATATTAAAAGAAAAAATATTTCAAAAAATACAATAAAAATTCTTTAGAAGTCGGTATAATTATTTTAAGCAACACAATACTTCTTTTACTTAAAAGTCCACTTACTTTTAACAAATCATAATATTTCTACATAAATAAAAATATATTTCCTTATAGCATGCCAAAATATAAATTCTCATATTTCGTTTGTAATTCTTTACTCCATGTAATAAATATACATATTTTCACCGGTTCTTATCTCTATTGTCAAAATTCTCTCTTTTATTCTAAATTTCCTTTAATTGAAATTTTCGTTAAATTTTACGGTTATTACAGTGTGTTATCTTATGATCTGAATTTTGTCTATTTTTTAGAAATGTAGACTATTTTGTAATTTTTATCTTATTTTTTGTCTTGCTAAAAATTTAGTAGATTCAGACTTATGCATGTTTTATGAATATTATGATTTTTGATATGTTTAAAAAAAATTTCTTTATTTGAAAAACAAGTATTGTTACTTATTTCAAATATTTTATTCTATTTGAATTGATGTTTATTGGTTGTATTAAGAAGTGGCTGCTAACTTTTGAATTTAAAACAATTATAACACAAATCATTCAAATATTGTTTCCAAAGAGGAAGTTAAGATTTAGAAATCTCCAAGACACACGCATTAAATATTTTGGTGAATGCTATATGATTTTGTCAATTCAACTAATTCTTTCTAATATTTCTTTTATATATATATATATATAATATTAAATAATTATAATATATAATTTAATTTTTTGTTTGATGAATTTTTTTTACCAATATATTGTGTATAATTAGATTAATAAACACGTAGTCTAGTATAAAAAACCTAATCTGTGCGTACAAGATTAAAGTCATAACAAGAATACAAGCTCCATTTTTTTTTCGGGACAAGCAAAAAATTATTATTAAAAAAATACATCAAGTATCAAGACTAACAAATAAAATAAAAACAGATAAAATAAATATAATTAATTTAGTTTTATAACTTTTAAAAATATACAAAAATAATTATTACAATAAGATAAA
The DNA here is from genome assembly GCA_037074535.1 of Gleditsia sinensis. NCBI lineage: Eukaryota > Viridiplantae > Streptophyta > Magnoliopsida > Fabales > Fabaceae > Gleditsia > Gleditsia sinensis. Next base: position 31,545,460 of record CM073474.1, on the reverse strand, counting down.
GACAATATATATTATAAACATTATTATATCAAATATTACACTTTAAAATATGAGATGTACAACCATTATAACAAAAAAAAAAAACTAAGACACATATTTAGAGAGATATCACATCTTTCTACTCATAGTTTAGTTTTATTTATTTAATTATTTATTTATATGAATACAGAGGTGTGATTTTGATATTCTTTTACGTAGATATAAATTAGAGTTATAGATTTAAATATAAAAGATGCAAAAATTTTAAATTTTAAATCTTCTTCTAACAAAGATGAAAGTTTTCTCTAAAGAAAACAAAAAATACTCTTGGGTCCTGTTTGGTTAAAGGATTTAAGGGCATGAAATGAAAATAAAATAAAATAGAGATTCCATTTCTTAATTTGGTTGCTAAAAATAAATAAAAAATGGGTCTTACAGAATGTTCATTACTTCTTACAAAGTAATTTAGATTATCCTTCAGGTGAAAAATAAATAGTGTGAGAAAAAAAAAATAAAAAGATTAAAATATCCTTCATTATTTTATTTATTTATAAAAATTTTTATAATTAAAAAAAATATTTAAATTTAAAATTTTAATATTGTTTAATAAAATTTAATTCAAATTTTTATGTTAATAATAAATTATTTTATTTTTTATTTATAATATTTAAAATAATTTTTTAAGTTAAAATAATATTATTATAAAAATTTTATTTTTTAATAATATTTTTATTTTTTTGACAGTCTACATTCCATTCAATTTCATTATCTTACTAAATATAATTTTAATAACAATATTTTATTTTATTTTATTTAAATTTATTTATTTTATTATATTTTTAATTTTTATTTTGATCTTTTCCGTTATCATTAATTAAATGAAACCTTAAAAAAAATATTTTAAAAAAAATTAAATTTTTTTTTTTTAAAAAAAAAAAAAGAAATGAAGGACGGGATGGAAGGCAATCCCTCTCCAGAAACTCTCTTGCTCTGCTGCATCGCAGAGGAAGCTGCTGAAACACCGTAACCAAAATATATATATATACAAAACTAACAAAGAACAATGGGCCGCATACCTCATTTAAAAAAAAGAAAAGAACTCTCATTAAGAAATGGGTAGTTGGTACTCTAACAAACCTAGATCTTCGAGCATTGTTGTAGACCGCAAAGCGTCTGTCTGAAGTGTAACAACACACTGGACCGTTGGCCTGCAAGAAAAACTAAGTGGACCTTTGTTGATTATTGAGGTTAACGCATTCATACCAAGTCCAAAAAAAAAAACGCATTCATACCAAGTCCAAAAAAAAATTATTTCTTTTAAATAAACGACACTATAAATTAGACACGTCACACTCACACGAGACATATAATTTTTTAATTATTAATTAAAATGAATTATCGTGTATGAGAACTGGACATACGGAGGGATCTGGTCCGACATTTTCAAGGCATCAAAATCAAATTATCTATTCGCCGCATATTACACGTGTCTGGCAGTTATCGCATTATCCTGGGTTGTTTCGGCACCCGAATCCCACGTGTCATTTTCATGACCTCTCTTACTTAAAGGTTTTATCGAGGCCAAAAAAAAGAATAAAAAAAAAGGTGATGGACCCTTCTGGAAGCTCGCCGTGCCATCTTATACGTTCCTGGTTGTTCATGGATTGGACAGTCCAATTTGCCTTCCTCCAACAGATTGTGACCGAGAGAGAGAGAGAAAAATTCATACTTTATTACTTTTCCCTCACCCTGGATGTTCTCAACAGTAAACAAGCTTTCCAACCCGAACGTACCTTGTTTTATTTAAATCCAGCTAAGCTTAAGTAATTCCAATTCAGTAAAGGCATCATCGTCCAGTTTTAGGATCTCCTATATTTGGCAGGAGCTTCTCCAACTATATTTGGGTTAGAATTTTCAGGGGCAGATAGAGACTTTTTTAATTCTCTGTCGGTTTATGATTTAATAAGGCTCAGCAGCAACGGTTTTAATTGTAAAGGAACCTCTCAGTTTCGATTTTTTCTTCCTAGTTATATCTTCACAATTTGACGTTATATATTGAAGCTAATCGACGAAGAAGAAGAAGAAGAAGAAGAAGAAGCAATTTTTTATCGAGAAAGGTTTAAAGGTTTGATGCAATGGCGACCGAGACTCTCGTTTTGAAGGGAAACGAAGGATCATCGTCGCTTATTTTGACGTCTGGGGCAACTGGGTTCATAAACGCCTTGTTTTCTCTCCGATTGTTGAAGAGCCTTTTAATTATGATAAACGCGGCCGTTTTGCTTCTGCTTTTGCCATTTCGTGGACGGAGGCGGGTCTCGGCGGTTGAGAAAACCAGCAAGGACGATAGGCAACACGAATGTCACCGGAAAGGGGCGGTGGTGCGAGTCCCGGCTGCTATTGTGCCGTGGAAGAGTAGCATAAGCGTTAGTAGTAGTATTAGTAGCACGACGGCGATGACGAAGGCCGTGGATCAGGCTGTGGCGACAAGGAGAGCGCTGGCCATACGGAGACTGATGGCGGATGGCGACCAAAGTACGGTGAGAGAGTATTCGCTACTCGGTACGAGGAGGGGTGATACCGTTTTCACGCAGTCTTGGACGCCGGTTTCGGTTAAGATCAGGTAGGCATGCATTCCCCAATATACTATCAGTATAATAAAGAACTACTCCTTTTTCGTTTGGTTTCTGGAATTCAGCTCAACATGAGCTCTGGAGACCAGCTAAGTTGGCTAAATTGGTAAGATTCAGTTGATTCCACTAAGGGTCTTAATTTGATTCTCACTGATTCTCCCTTAATGGTAGTCATCCACCAATTAAAGTATACTTTGCTTTAGAGCTGAACAGCTATCTACCTTCTAAATTTTTAGTTTACCAAAAAAATATGGTAGAGGTCTAGAGAATCACCTTATATAATCTCTCTCAATTTTGTTCGCATTAATGTTTTTGAGATTTGGTTTTTGTGAGTTTCCTTATTAATTCCCACTTGGTTAATTCTCAAATTTGAATGTATAATGACAGAATTGGGTGTGGTTGGCTGTATTTCTATTACGTTGAACATATGACATTATATACCTTGTCATCACCTGTCGCCTACCGTAAAATGCTGCTACAATCGCTAGATTTTCCAGTGTAGCAGGGACGCACACCAAAATTTGCAGTGCCCAATTACGATGCGGCATCTTCTTGGCCTTTTCTGAAACTACATTCATTCTTTGTGGTCCCTGCCTTTTCCTGTTGCACTTATTAGTTATTATTAATGTTGTGGAATGTGGATTATGGTATTCTATGAGGGCAGGAAAATAATCAGATAAAACTAGTCCAATTTATGTTATTTCTTAACATCAGAGGTGTCTTAATTTTCCTGTTGCCTATGCTATATGTTGTAGATCTTAATTAAAAAAGCTTGGTCAATGATTGCTCTAAAGTAAGTGAACTCGGTAGAACTGATTTTTCTAATTCCTTATGCTGATAGGGATCTAGTCCGACAGTTTTTATTGGGTTTAATATTTTTTCTTAGAAAGCTTCAGGTTCAGTTATTGAAAAGAAAAGTTAATGATGAATATGTTGAAAAAGTTAAGATTGAATAATTTATGGTTCTCGAGATTTCATGGAGCTACTAGCAATACAGGATGTGATTTTTAATGTACTCTAGATTTCCACTTTAATGGTTTCTAAGTCACTGCATTTTGTTGACTCTTGAGGCTATTCTTTTTGTGGTTTGTGATACATGATGTGTTTAAATGTTTCATATTGATTTCTCGTCTTACCTTTGTAGATTTTTATTGTCCTTTCTCTGGAACAAATTATTCAAAGATAGCGCCCATTGTTTATTTTTACCTCTCGGACTTGATGATACTTCTTTTCTTAAGGACCTTCGAATTTGATCCTTCCAATTACACTGCTCAGTTCTCAACCATTTATTCCCTTTACACACACACTCTCTCTCACAGTCACACATTCGTTTTTATAGAATTTGGGCTCATATATATTACTTACTTTGTACAGGGGACTTGTTCTTCTTTTGCATGGACTTAATGAACACAGGTTTGCAATTTGTGCTTAATTTCAGTTGGTTAGCCATTCAGTTCTTATATTCCTTGATGCTTTTCTGAAGCCATTCCCATTATTCTCTGACAGTGGCAGGTATAATGATTTTGCAAAGCAGCTGACTGCTAATGGCTTCAAGGTTTATGGGATGGATTGGGTTGGTAAGTTAGAACTTAGAACCAATTGCAATCCTTAAGAGTTCTCTTTTTGAGCAGTCCTGAATTTTGAGCTATACACTTAGACAGCAGCAGCTGCTCCATTTACTTCTCGTTCCCTGCCCCTTACTTACTATGGTCAATTATTTATTCTTAAATTTGGTTTTACAAAAAGAGAACGGACATAAGGAAACATGATAGTGCACTATCAGTTCTTTCTATGTGAATTTTAGCATATTCCAATTTATGGCCATCATAGTCGTATTAACCTTACCTCATATTTCATATGAGCTATTATTGCTTAGAATTCATAGTGAGTTATCTAAATACAATCAGAAACAAATGATAGAAAATATTGGACTTTTGAAAGAACCTTTCTTAATGTGTATTGATGAGGTCAGAATTTTATCTTCTTGCTTGGCGCTATTATTGTTCTTCAAGAGGGAATGGCCTGCCTTTAAATCTGTGCTGCAAACTTTAATGCTTTATATTTCATTCTTGTAGATTATGTTTTATTCTTTTTTCTCCTCTACTTTTCAGTACTTGTTTAAATCTGATTTATATCGATTTTGTTTCCTTCAGGTCATGGTGGAACTGATGGGCTGCATGCATATGTTCATTCTCTTGATGATGCTGTTTCTGACATGGTATGTTATGAATTTTATAAGGATTTTGTAGAAGGTTGTATAGATAAAAAGTGCTATGGTTTATGTCATAACGTGGCCTAGTGGGGTGAGCAGTTTTAGAGGAATGTAGTGGGTAGGAAGAAGAAACGTTTTAAAACTTCATTGCTGGTTTGAATAATTTTTTTCTAATAAAGTGTAATTTCTTTCTGATATTGTACAGAAAATGTTTCTTGATAAGGTTCTTACGGAAAATCCCGGGATTCCTTGTTTTTGCTTTGGACACTCAACAGGTGCAGCCATTATTCTTAAGGTATGGCTAGTATAAAGTAAAAGGCTTGCGATAATTTAGTTAGGGGCGAAGAAGGTCAAAAACCCAATGACTCAAATTAATTCAATGTTTCACTGCTATCTATATTATAGGCAATGCTTGATCCAAAGGTTGAAGCTTGCGTGGCTGGTGCAGTATTTACTTCACCTGCAGTTGGAGTTCAGACTTCTCATCCAGTATTGTTGGTGAGTAATACTCTGTTGGTTGCATCCAGTTTATCCAATTATCTAGTCTCTATACAATGTATAGTTCACTTTATATCAGAATGTATAAAATATGGCATATGCATCAATGAGTCGAATCATTTGTCATCTCCATATCTTCTTCATCACAGGTACTTGCCCCTATAGTTTCATTTTTGGTGCCAACATATCAATGTAACTATGCATATAAGGAGGGGTTGCCAGTTTGTCGAGACCCAGACGCACTAATTGCTAAATATTCTGACCCGCTAGTATGTACCGGACCTCTTAGAGTACGAACTGGCCATGAGATTCTCCGAATCACAACCTGCTTGCAGCAAAATCTTAAAAAATTGAGAGTGCCATTTTTGGTTCTCCATGGAACTGCTGATACAGTGACTGATCCTAATGCTTCTCAAAAACTGTATGAAGGGGCCTCCTCATCTGACAAAAATATCAAATTATATGAAGAGTTGTTACATGACCTCCTTTTTGAACCGGAACGAGATGCTATCATCCAGGACATAATTCAGTGGATGAATAGTAGAATATGAGGTTAGGTATTGTGTTCTTGGAATTGTTCAACCAGAAGAAAAATATAGAAAAACCTCTCATTTTAGTGTTCATTTCCATGGATTGCTGCAAGGGGCTTCCATGTGAAGTAGAGGAAAGAAAATTGTAGCAAAATAAAATGGAGGCATATTGTTCATGTTGAACTACTGACAACCATGTAAACTACTTCATTTATTCCAAAAGTAGACAGGCAAAGCTTAGAGGATTATTCTCAATTTTTTGCCGTCCTGTTTTAATGATGTGAAGGTGATCAATATCCTCACTATTGGTTTACTTTTGGCAGATATTTAAGGTTGAAGATGCATAAAGGAGCAATATCACTGAACTCTCTTATATCGTTTAGTATTGAATTCTTCATATTCAACTCTTTCCTCTCCAATTCACCCCCTTCATTATCATTGAGACAAAACTAAATCAGAAATGATATTCTTCTTAGGAAGAGACCTGTCTGATGTACAACAGGGTCGAACAAATATGCCATGTATCTTGTATGCATGCAGTGATAAGTTGTTCGTTCCTTTATCAAGCAAAAGTTTGTCTTGTTTTTCTTTTCCTTTTACGTATTATTTGTTAATTTTCCATTTTTATAAACCAGACAAAAAAATGTGGATAGATATTATCAAACCATAAATATAAAAGTCCAATTATCTATATAGGATTGACCGAAAATGAAAATGCTAACTATAGCTGAATTGATAAAGTTTTTTCTTGGTAGTTGTAAAGATCTCGGTTTGCATTTTTCTTTAACCAGTAGAGGAGAATTCAGATAAGGAAAATAGTTCTCTCCTCTGATAACAAATAAATAAACGAATAAAATGCTCAAGTGCAGAGTCACCAAGTACACACGCTAAAGGGGAACACAGGAAAGGGATGAACGTGGTGGTATAAATAATTTTTTGCTTTTGTTTCACTTTGTTGTTAGTTTCCAAAAGTGCATCAAACTCAACTCACCTAATTAAAAAGTGGACTTTTCTTATTATAATTTGGTAGGACATCAATAACTCACACTTTCCCAATCCAGACGGCACTAACAAAGCGCACAATTATGTACATTACACTATAATTAGGCCTTTTGCTTGTGTGACCAATCCTTTACTTATCTAACACTTTAAAACTAGCATTACGTGAAAACCAACAAAACGATTTCCTAGATTATATAAAAATAATGTTGGTGTAGTGGAATTGTGCTCAAACAACTTGTCTATTGCAAAAGCCAAGATTTTTTAAAAGGAACCAACTCTAGATGAGAATGACTTGTGCAATACACATGATGCAATAAAGGCACCTATAATAGTTTCTGAACCTAGCTTTGCCTATGGTGTTTTCCATGTATCATTCATCTGTCTTATAGTGCATTCACTTCATTCCTACACTACACAGTGCGATCTGTTTCTGCAGGTTCATAGGTTCATGATTTATTTAAATGAGAACGAGTCTTGGTGTGTGTGGAGTGGAGTAGTTGATTAAGCAACTGTCCAGGTAGTAACCAATCTCTGTTCTCTTTCTCCTTCTTCGTGCTTCCTTAACCAAAAAGAGACACTGGACATTATGGAGTGCATTAAAAATTGACTGATTTTAGCACTGCAGAATGCTGATATTATTTTACAAATTTAATTTCTCAATTACTGTTTTTTTCCGTCCATCCATTCATATTCCCAAGCCAATGTACCTGACAAATAAGACTAGTTTTTATTCTTGGACTGTTCCCACAATTAAGGGTAGCACCTGTCCCAAAGAAAAATTTAAAGTTCAAGCAAAATATTAATGATAAGAGAGATGGGGTAGTTAGAATAATTAATTACAAAATATCTTAATTGTGGTCCTGATTTATCTTAAATTACAAAAAAAGGATACCCACTATTCAGCATATGAAGCATAATGCCTGGCTGGTCTAAATTGGAATAGAGACCCCACTTTTTATTACTTTTGCATCTTTCTTCCAAAACCTATACTTGATAAAGGTGTCACCTACCATCTTATTTCTTATTGAAATGAATAACTCGCAATAGTTTAACAGCATATATGCACAATGCATTAATGAGGAAGCTTGAAATCTGCTCCCTCTTAATTGAAACTAAGCAACAGTTATAAGATGAGGAAGCTTTTCCTCTGAATTTGGAATTGACACGAGATATCTCCCTATCCATGCAATTCTTATAGAGAGTAACATATTCAATTGTGACTTTGATTTGTTATGGTAGTCTCTCTAACCATCATTTTTTGAACGCTCCAACTTGTAGATAGGCCTCTTGATGAACAATGTTCAATTATTTATGCTACAGTTCGCTATATAGTGTTGGACCTTTACAAAACACTTTAAAGATGATTGATTGGTTTCTTTCAAAGCTGAGAATTGGTCACTAACTAAAGCACAAGTCCTCCTTGCGAGGTATAGTGTTTAATGCACTAGATTCAACAATGTAAGCCACCCTTAAGGTTTCTGTGACTGGGAATATTGGTATTCTTTTTAACTATTCTCGTGTAACATGGGTCTTATGTAAGCATGTCTTCCATCTTCATCCATTCTCTGTCACCTTAATGATACACCAAAGTGGGTGAGAAAAATCACCAAGTAACTGAGAGAAGTTCTTAGTTGACCTGGATTTGAGAAAATAAAACTCGTCTGAAGCAGTATGCTTTGCTTTTTATATATTCCCCGTATGGGTGGCTTCGCAGCTCAAATTCTTCAACCCTTGAGTTACAGAGCTCAGCCACTAAACATCCCAAGTGCAAGGCTAAAAATGTTATATCAGACATATACTGTGTCTATTCATAGCTAGATTGTCTGCCTAATAGCTAAGAATCTCTTATCCCTTAAGTTATGCTTAGTATCCTAATCCTTTAGGCCGGTTACTGTCCTGTTATTTCATGTCTATCAGATCACAGGGTCAGCATAAAATCGACATTTGTGATGTAACACTGAATCTTGGGGAGTGTAGTGATAAATTTGTAGAAGAGAATCGACCCTACATCAAACTTGTCAATCGCATTTTAATAGTTGCATCCATTTGGAACAAATCAGCTTGAAAATTGCATCTCATCTATAACAATAATCCTAATCTTGTAAGATAACTAAGATCTCTTCTTTTGAGAACCAAAAAGCTGTTTATTTGCATGAGGATCATCACCATCTCCAAGGAAGGTAAAAAAGTGTTTTTCTTGGAATGAAGTGGACTTTGGTTTAGCGCAAAAGGCTAGTATGCTTTTTATTCATTAATCTGGACAGTTAAATCAGAACTATGGAGATTGGCCCATGGAAAAGACTAAAAGATAAATCATTTGGACGTTCTTGCAAAGTCAGGGTTAGCTGAGTATAAATACTATAATCTAAAGATCGGCCACACTGGCTTCCTGCTTGGTTGCCACACAGCAAAGCGATTAGACATGGTTGATGACAATATGACATTACCATTATTGACCAACTGGATTTATAGGACTTAGGGAAGCTCCAATCCTAGATTCCCTTATTGCACTTAAAATCGAAAAGGTAATATTTTAGCTGTCATATTGATAAGCACAAGTTCATTGCTTGATTGCGATTTTAGGGTAGGTCAGTAGCAGCTGCCTCGGTTATGATGGCCTCATTGATCATTTCTAGTGCAGATTCTTAGAAAAAGAAATCATCCTTAGTTTTAATATATCCTGAAGCTTCAACCAAGGGAACATTAGTGCCCAGAGGAGCAAAGTTAAGTTCCATATATTTTAGACTTTTGAAAGTAAAATTTTAAATACACTATATTCTTGAAATAATTCGAAAAAAGAAATTTAATTTTGGATAAAATCTAGAAATACTATTAGTTATAACAGATATTAAGAGAACTTTTACGGACATCTACCGAGTTCTGCAGGTATCAATTGAACTCTCTTATAATTGAAAGTGTTGCAGGGGCCTCCGTTTTTTTTCAGGAGTGGTTCAACAACTTACGGCTAACCGATGAACGAAATCTCTCGTTCATCAATTTTTCCATTAAAAAAAGGAAAATTGAAAATCATTGTCACATTCCGTGACCAATGTCACAGCTATAAATAAATTGGAAAGTGGTGACGACAAAGTCGTTTTGCTATGTCATAATAAAAAATAAAAATAAAAATTAAGAGAAGCTTATGGTACCTATACAACAGCTAGCACGAGCAACAGAACCTAAGTGGACGTCCATATCAAAAATCAGCAAGGGCATTCCAGTCTCAAGAGTCAAGACTTTATTACCCTTTGTCTTTGCATGAACCGAAGAAAATGGTCCGTCCATAGTTCTATTCTGCCATGGATTTGTTAATATAAATATCATATATGGGGCTCTTCATTTGACACTTGTATCCTATGAGCATTCTATGAGGCCAAGACTACGCAATTTTCTATTGGAAGCAATAATTCACTCCTCACGCGGAAGCAGACACACTTTCCAAATCACAAAAATCAAATATCATTGTTAATATTTTTTTATTATAAATATTTCTTCTTCTTTTCTTTTTATTTTATTTGGTGGAATTCAAATTAAAATAGCTAAGATGATTTCAGTGTCACTAGCATCTCAAATTACAGTCTGACTCTAAAAATTTATTGTGGAATTACCTTAAAAAATTAATATAGCACATAATTGTATTTCGTATCTTTGCTTTCATGTTAAACTAATCGAAGGTTAAGTGTGTTCTTTTTTTACTCGGGACCCATGTTCCTTGAAATGCAAATAAGCCATTTGGGGCCGTAGCTTTCATTCATTCATTCAATCTATGATCATTTTCAGCGCAATCATAGCTTTAGCTATCCTTTTAGCCTATGCCGGCTGCCATTCCAACCCAAATTGTATTGTTAAAATAAAAAAGTTTAGGGATAGGATGTTTATGCTTGCACATGGGGCAGATAGAAAGGAGTGCAATAAAGATAATCAATGAGTTAATATAAACGCCAAATTAAATTATGGGTCAATCTATGAGTAAGAAAGTGTGCAAAATCACCAAATTCCAGTTTCTTTGGTCCCCTAATTTTGCTATTATCAAAAACTCCGGCATTTTGCACATGGTTTTAGGCTAGTAATTATGGTACGAACCCACTTTCTTTGACAACTTGGCCATGTTAATAAGTAAAAAGACTTCACACAAAAGTGAAACTCATTTTCCTATACATTGAGGAACGTTTCATAAACAAGCTCAATAACTATGAATTCTCATACATCTAACTTTAAATAGAGGTAGCGCGAAGCCATTGGTTCTATGCTTGCAAACAAGATGGGTGGAATTTGAATTTGTTAACGAATTCGGTTTAGTGGGGGTACATGTCAACACAGGAAAACTATTGGTTTGGCTTCTTGTAGGTTTATCGCCTAGTGTGCCTGATTGTAAATATAAGGGACCTTTCATGGAGCTTTAGGGAAGAGTAAGGCAAACTTGACAGTGACATAAATTTATAAGAAAGTTTTTCCAAGTGGATCATTTTAGTTATATTACTTTTCAAATAAAGGAAAAAATAAAAATAAAAATTAGATCAAACATGTGAAATTAAGTATCAACAAATGGAACACATACTTGGGAGAGAAACCCCAGATTTTTTCTGTTGTCCCTTATTTATTGTCTTTCCCTTAACCAATTATTAATCAATTCAATTTAGGACGGTGCTGAGCTGCATGCCTATAAGTTCCCTCCCCCTCCCCAGCCCCTTTCTCTTCATATCTGATGCAGTCCCTGTTTCTGGTCTGGCTCTGGCATGTCACTTCCATACTTTGGCAGATTTGTTGTAGAAAACCATTGGCGATCAAGTAAAGAGTGGAAGAAGTAAGTATCTCGTCTGTCTCTTTCACTCTCTGTAGTGGTTCTTTCTATCTGATTGATGAATGATGAGTATATATTTTGTAAAAAGGTCATGGAGGGCTTCAAGCGGAAGAAGAGTAAGATTCTAAGAAAGATATTAAGCACTGATAACTTTGATGGAGAAAATCAGCATTCATCAGAGGCAAAGCTGGAATCTCCAAGAATGAGCCAAGCGTCTGCAAACTCAAACAGGCGCTTCAGTTACCAAGAGGACACAAAGAAGTATGAAATCAGAGCAACATTAACCCTGTTCTGACTTTATTTAATGTAAGTAAAACCTGAAAGCAACTCTGATTTCGGTATTTTTGTTTTCAAGGATCTTTGTCGGTTCATGGAATGTTGGAGGCATTGCACCACCGGAGAATCTGGACATGGAAGATTGGCTTGACACACAAAATAATTCTGTAGATATATATGTTCTGGGGTAATTTTCTTCTATTACTCAATTTGCTTAAGAGAATCCAGTATATAGACGCTAAATAATTGAATACGTTCCAGAGTTTCACTATATTCATTGGCTAATATCTGTTTTTTTCTTTTTATCAGGTTCCAAGAAATTGTTCCGCTAAATGCAGCAAATGTGTTGGGTCCTAAGAACAGAAAAGCTTCCATGAAATGGAATTCTCTTATTGGGGCAGCCCTTAACAAGAGAATCCCGATAAAGCTGGTTCAAGACAATAAAATAGCAGAACCTCAGAAGATATATCCTCTAAAGGAACATATTTGCGCTGAGGATGAACATGGCCAAGATTTCCTATGCATCACAAGCAGGCAAATGGTCGGAATGTTCATGACTGTTTGGGTTCGAAGTGACCTCTATCAACATATCGGGCACCTGAATGTCTCTTCTGTTGGCTGTGGAATCATGGGCTGCTTGGGAAACAAGGTGCGTTTCTACACATTATAGAGAGATAGAAAGATAGATAACTCTTCAGATACAAGTTTTAAAACTTGAAAATGATTTCTTAGATAATTGTTTTTCATCTTGAAACACAGGGTTCAATATCAATTAGATTTTGCTTGCATGAAACAAGCTTCTGCTTTGTGTGTAGCCATCTAGCTTCTGGAGGGACAGAAGTAGACCGAAGACACAGAAACGCTAATGCAACTGATATTTTGTACCACACAAGCTTCCCTGCTGGTCCACTGCATGATTTGCCCCAAAAAATTATTGACCACGAGTAAGTATATGTGGGTTCAGTGTAGTGGGAAACTATCATTTTCTCCTCAGCATCAAATCTCATCTTACTTCAGATGAAAAGATTTAGAAAGACGAAAAGTAAAACTGTGAAAAAGGAGAAGGTACCTAACTAGGAGCTGTGAGTTGATAACAACTGAGACGTTCTATAAATAATTCTAAGTGGATATGTGACTGTCTCCACTTTCTCAAACTTGAGTTGAAGATCACTTTTAATTAATCGTGGGTCTGTTGTCCATTCCTTAGCATCAAAGTGCTGGACAAAAATCTTCGAAACCAGCTGAAACTTTTCTTCTTAAATAACAATTCTTTAGGTAAAGCTAACCTTTTATATGATTGTGAGTTGTAGTATAATCACTTTAAGTATTATACAAGTTCCATATATTTAAAGATCATTGTCTAAAGTGTGTACCTGTTCCCATGCAGTCGAGTGATCTGGCTTGGAGACTTGAATTACAGGATCCACATGCCAGACTCAGCAACACAATCTTTAGTCAAGCGAAGAGAGTGGAACATCCTGTTGAAAAATGACCAGGTAAAGCATATAATCTTACTTCTTGCACTGCAATATTGTGGATTACCTTAATACTCTTGAGTTCAAGATTTTAAACTCCATGCAAATTATATAGCTCAAGGAGGAGCTCACGGAGGGCCATATATTCAAAGGTTGGCATGAAGGAGCTATAGAGTTTCCACCTACTTACAAATACCATCCAAATTCAGAAGATTATATTGGGTGTAATCAACAGTATACGAGCAAAAAGAGGCGTGCACCAGCATGGTAAGCATACATCAAATGCTCTCATATGAGCCATTAAAGCGAACAGGTGATAGGCTGACTAAAATGAGGTACTGCAGGTGTGATCGAATTATGTGGTTTGGGAAGGGAATGAAGCAAACCCAGTACGACAGAAGCGAGTCAAGACTTTCTGATCATAGACCTGTACGAGCACTGTTCACAGCAGATATCAAGGTGATGGAAAATAATAGATGATCGAAAGGCTTTTCAAAGGCAGTTCGTCCAAGAGATTTGAGTTTCTTTCCATTATACCATTGTCAAACAAGGTTTTAGGGTTCTAGGAAGGCGCTCACCAGATGGTGGCTCAATTCTTTGCGAGACGTTGATTAATTTGAAAATCAGAATAAGCACGTTTATGAATTTGTGCTTCTTGTATTAGATGACATATAGGATCCAAAAACAACAACCAACTCCATTTTTGGAGGCCGGGGCCAAAAAGTTATTTTGCAATCAAAAGATTTTGTAGGGGTAATTCTGCATTCTCCTCACAATGGAAACCTACAAATGACATTGGAGTTTCACACTAGTACAAGTGAATTATGAAATTTCTCAGTATCATATAATCTGGAATTTCAGATCTCATGTTTGTTAATTGTTATGATATAATAAAATTAAAATATTTGTGAGAAATTCCATATTATTATTCTATATTTCTACCGGAGATGAAGATCAAGATGTTGAGCTCTTATAACTGGAGATCACCGTGTCACAACATGGTAGCCCAGCTATTTTCTGCTTGGGACTGCCTTCCCTTCCAACTTCTTCCATGAAATGCCAATCAGCTTACACTATATAAAAAGGGGGTCAGTGCAGTAACTTTCAGTCAGAATATATCCTCAAAGAGCAAAGTTCAAGTCCTTAAACAAGGTATCTGAGACAAACATTTGAGTGAAATATGTATTCAAACATCCATATGTTCATCAGTACTGATATTGATACCCAAGTGTATCTTATTCTTCTAGTGACCCTTCACCCAAATTTTCACCCTTAACCACCTGAGGCTCAAGCGTGTATGATTGTCTTATGAGTAATATGCACTAACATAGGTATCAAGTCCACGTAAAACATAGTCATTAGCAATGAAGAAACTAAGAAACAGGATTATCAAGCCATGGTCGCATATTGTGACCACTTTACTCTTTTTTTCTCAGTATAAGCTGTAGTGCGGCATTTAGGTAGAATACTCTTTTTCATTGCTAAATAAGTCAACATTTTCTAACATATCTTTTAAATAAGATTAAGAGACCAAAATTAATGAATAAAAATCAATAAGAAGACTTGAAGATCGTTTGAGAACTCTTCAACACTTTAATATTTTGTGGTTCTTGAATAATTAATAAATGAGAAGATGAAGAGTTTATATAAACTACTTTCTCTTAAATAAATAATTAGGATCTATTTGATTAAATAATTTATAATATTTTTTAAAAAACTTTTAATTTATTAATATTTATAAGAATTCTTTATACTTTTTTAAAAAATGTTAAGATCTAAAATGTACACTATTTTTATTATATTTTAGAGTGTTTTATTATATATAAAAAATTAATAGAACAAGAATTATTTAAAATATTTTAGAATATTTTAAAACTTCTTTTAAGTTTTGCGTGAATGATTTCTTAAATGGCTTTCTTCTTGGCGAGTATATGCAAAATCGACCATGATCTCATCAAAACCTCACAAATATGAAATGGGTTAAAGATCGAGATCGTAACCTACTGCTGCACGCTACTTGGACGGCTTCCATGGAAAGGACAGAGTCTGGTAAGATTTAAAGGGTGGCAAAATGGCGGTTTATACAAGGTGAACAACCAATATTTTATCCACATTCACTACAGTTGGGGAAAATCCTCTGGGGCCTGTATTTTTCATATCTGATGAGATCAATTACTAAAGGGATGTTGATAGAAATTTGTAAAATATTGGTGGAGGTAGCAATGGATCTAACTCTCAACTATTAGCATTGAAGAAGGATAGGGCCACAGACCCTTATCTAATGTGAAGGAGTGAAGGGCCATTTTTTTTTTTAAGGTAGAAGATGCACATTTAATGAGTGTAATATCTTTAAAAAAAAAAAACAATGTACTCAGTTAAAACACATTTTGTCACTTTTTTCGGAATAAAATTAGTTTTAATTATTAAGAGTAAACCTGCTATAAAAATGTATATTGTTTAAGTGATTTGAAACAATCCAAATTTCTGTTCAAACAATCTAATTGGCAATTAAAATTTTTGATAAAGTTTAATATAATTATGATTATTACATGTCCTCGTGGCACTTTTACTATAAAGCACCTTATCATTTATTTGAAAATCAATTTTATAGCATATTTTTTTCGAATTCACATATATTTCTTCATTCTTTAAATATAAAATTTAATTGTGTTTAAAGTTCAACTTATAATATATAAAATTTTCTAATTAATTTAATTTCATTGAAATGATGTATGCTCATTATAATTTTGTAAAAAAAAAAAAATTAAGGGTGCGGGGTTTATTATCTCGCCTAGCAAAATATTATTAATATAAGTCATTATTTAATATACAAAATATAAAAAAAAAGTACTAATATTAAAATTCTTATTTTTACAAATTATTATATAATTTTTAATTTAATAAATTCTATATTCTTTACCCTGTATACTAAATTAAATGTAAATATCGTATTAGTGCCGGCAGTGGCAGGATTAGCAATTAATGGTGAAAAAGGAGGGCATTTAGGGTTAAGGGAGAGCGTTTTTCTCGCTGGGAGCCTCGGACAAGGAAAGCCAAATATCAACTCCCTCGCTTTCTTGTATATAAGGGGTCACACCACCGAACCAACAACTCTCGTTCCTTCTCCCTCCCTCACTCACTCTCTCTTCCTCTCGCTCCTCTGGTTATCACTGTTTCATGCACAGCATTTTTAGGGTTTCCATTATTCGCTTCTCGATTCGACAAGTGCTGCTTCGAGAGACTCATCGCCATGGCTTTTCCTGCGAAGAAGTTCATTAACGACCCCAATGGTTTGCATTTCCTTCTTGCGATTTCTCGGGATTGTTCTCATTGTTGATTGCCCTTGCGAATACTCGTTGTTCTTGGCATGTTGATGAAATTTATCTGCAATTTTTTTATTTTCTTCGGACGAAACTGGAATTCTGAAAATTGGATGATTTCGGTTGTTTTATTCACTTGAATTTGATGATCAAGCGGGTTCATGTTTATCTCTAGTTTAACTCTCTCGTTTCTCTGCATTGCGTTGGACATTTATGGATTCTTTATTTTGACCTTTTTACGTAGTTGAACCATTAATGTTTTCGCATCCCTCGTTGACTGAATCATACTGAGCCCAAAATGAGGTTCTCGGTACTTATCTTCGTTTGGGTTGTTGGGAATATTATAGGATTGATTTTTTGTGAGGTTTTCTGTTATTTAGCTTTTTCAACTTAATGATGGCAAATCAATATGGCTGAAGCCCCTCTGGATTGGGTAATTAGCCTTTTTCCCTCTTAATTTCCTCTGTGTCTCATTTGTTGTCTCAGTAATCACTCTGTTCATCATGGCTGAGTTGGCTGGCAATTTTCTTCTTTTGGATTTTCTTTTAATTTGTTGGCTTTACTCTTTTTTTCTTCATTGTTTGTGTCTTTTGTTGCACTGGATGGTGTAATAGAGACTTTTGTTGTCTAGGTTGTGTTTGGTTCTTGAGACTGATTGGGGACTTAACAGACAGCAATTAAATTAAACTTTATCGTTGATTTTGTATGCAAGAAGATATTTGAGTGACCGAAAGCTGACTTGACTATATGATTGGTTGTTGAAACTCAGCAGTCTGAAAACCTTCTTTGTGTAGTCAGTTTTCAGTCACATGACGAGGTCTTAATTTTTCATTAAACAATCATCTAGGTGGTTAGAAGTTTAATCTAGGACTGACATGAGTTTTATCAAGGATTGCTCTACCACAACTATCACTATTGTTGGTGCTAATGATGATTTAGGTCTAGGAATCTAACTCTAGGGTCAATCTGGTAGCTGTGAATGACTTGGATTCTGATTTCATTGCTAACAGGCTTGAAAATGGTTTAAACTCTGGCAGTATTTTTGCTAATGCAAATAAGTTTGATCTAGAAAACTATATTAGATTATTCTTGATACTTGCCTTCTATCTAGAAAGATTTGCAGAAGTTAACTGGAAAGAACACCTTGTCTATTTAAAGGTTAATTCTGTCTCTATGAACATTCAGTTAGTGTTTGCTTCTTCATCCTTTTCCGAAGGGGCGGGAGGGGGGAGGGAATCACTGAGAGTTTTGATGGAGGAGATGAGATCAATTTTTAGTTTTCACTTTTCAGGAGTTGTGACAAGGAGGATACAAAGGATAAATCAATACTTTTCCCCTCATCTAAACAAAAGAAAAGTATAACCTCCGCCGAACTTTCAGTATTGCAACTACATGGAACAGCTATTTAGGGTGAAATAAACTGCATAATTTATGTGTTATTATTATTGTGTTTTAGAAGTTTCAAAAATGATAATTATTTATTGTACTGTTCAGCTTTGTGGAAGATTTAAATGATTGTTTTGAATTTATATTATTTTTCCTGGTGATTGTCCACAAAATATGGAGAAGTTTTTGGTCATTCATTTAAAAGGATTTTGGAAAGAAAAGTTGGGCTACTTATTGAGGATATTCACACTTGTGATTTTGTTAAAGCAGAATGCCATAATTGTTTAAAGACATATTAAGCCATCACATTTACTGTGGGAGAGAATGGTATTTTTAACATTTCTGTAGCGTTTCACTAGTGTTCTTGAGAGTTCCTTTGACTGACAAGATATTGAAAGGCTTTAGTATTTTAATGATCCTATTTTCTATTTCTGGTTAGTATTTTGTGTTATCTTAGGATGATATATCTTATCCTTGGTTTTACACCTTTTTCCTTATATTTACTAGTAATAAAATTTTTCATTTTTATCTTCTAAAAGAAAGGACTGAATTACTGCTAAGGTAAGTCTAGAAGTTTTTTTTCTCCCCTCCTAAGTGTCAGGACTGTGTTCTTTTTGTAGTGCGGTTATAATGTAATAGAAAAAAGAAGAATATTAGGAGAACAATTATTTTAGTCTATTGGAAGTTTTGTCACCAAAAAGAAAGGACTGAAGGAAAGATTTAATGACTGCTAAGACAAGATGTCTGTCTACTTGTATTTTTCCCCCTCTCCTAGGTGTGATGACTATGTTCTTTTTGCAGTTCGTTTATAAAGTAATAGATGAAGAAATAACATTAGAGGAGCAACTTAGTAATTTGCAAGTTAAATAATTTCAATGTCTTTTGTATTTGATTGCAGATGTTGTCACAGAATTCATTGAAGGTCTTGTGGAGACATATCCTGGGCTACAGTATTTAGACGGCTTTCCACAGGTGATCACACATGCATGGCCTTGTATATATTCATCTTTACATATACCTTACTTTTGGGGTACCCATTTGTGTCTTTTGTATGAAAATTCCTGAAGGTATTGCATTTTTCTCTTTGCTGAAATGTAGGTGAAGGTAGTATTACGAGCTGATGTTTCATGTACAACATATGACAAGGTTGCGATCATATCAGGTTTGGGACCATTTGTTGAATAATTTTTGTATTTTATAGGCCTCCTGACCTTTTCTTCTTAACCCTGGCCATTGCGATGGGGGCTTCTCAGTGTTTGAAGAGGTCCCACTGTCGTCTAACATAACATAATCTCTTGTTCTGAGCTTTAGTACTGAATCACTAGTTTCTCAATATTTGTTTTAATATTTTTACAAGTACTTTTGACACATGCCAGATTTAGCATTGTCCAGAAGATACTAATAAAGTAGTGCAGATCTATAATGCTGATTTGACAGCCTTAGATATGGAGATAACTGTGGTCTGATCTGTAGTGTCTGATAACAGTGATTTCTGCAGTCAAACGAATTTTTTGCCCATCTAGTATACTCTTCTTCAACCATATCCAGGATGAAATATTTCCTTGTTACATTTTTTGACTGTTTGTGTACCTGGGCACAATCAAGAAGCATAGAGGGGCATGTTGAAACATGGCTAAACTGAAATGTTTTAGGGAGTTTTGCAACTGAACTTTTTCATAATTACTTAGGTTTTGCTATAAGAGTTTTCACATGATTTTTTATTTCATGATACAGGTGGAGGAAGTGGTCATGAGCCTGCTAATGCTGGATATGTGGGAGAAGGGATGCTAACGGCAGCCATCTGTGGGGATGTTTTTACCTCTCCGCCAGTTGATTCAATTCTTGCTGTATGCATCCTTCTTATATTTGGAAGTGACATATTTATTAAATTTTTAGTTCTAGATATTCTGGTATTCTCATTGATAACTTGATACATCTGGACACATCCAAATATAGGGCATTCGAGCTGTAACTGGTCCTATGGGATGTCTTCTGATTGTCACGGTAATATTTCCCCCTTAAGTAATACTTTAGCATATTGCCTTGTTAAGTAAGAACTTTTAACACAGTCTTTTGTTTATAAGTACTCATGTTTGACTTCCTAGATATTGAAATTTATTCTTCTGAAATTAAGACAATAAAAGGTACAAAGAAGCAAAAGGTTGAGTTATTTTATCCCAAAATGATTGAAACCCTGAAAAATCAGCTTTGATAGCATTTTATACGAAAATTGTGGTTTTTGCACAAGAATGGTCAAACCATGAGTAGTCATTAGGATCTGCTTTTGTTTCTGGATTCATAGTGTCGAATTTGGGTGTTGATAGAACTATACTGGTGATCGTTTGCACTTTGGCTTGGCTGCTGAACAAGCTAAATCAGAAGGTTATAAAGTGGAGGTATGTTAAACTGCTAGCTGTTTTTACCTGTAGCCTAAAGAACACATAATGGTATGTATAAAAAGTATTTTTCACTCTGCAGACTATTATTGTTGGGGATGATTGTGCTCTGCCCCCACCTCGAGGGATTGTTGGAAGAAGAGGTTTAGCAGGGACTATTCTGGTTCATAAGGTTCACTTCCTTTTTTCCTTGTGCTCTTTCTCATTCTCTTTGCTTTTCTTGCATACTATTTTGATGCTAAAAGTATGAAGGACTTATGGTGTATGCATTTGAGTGTGCTTTTTTCATGTTATTTTGGTTTTGTGTGGGGCAGGTTGCTGGTGCTGCTGCTGCTGCTGGCCTTTCTCTTTCTGATGTTGCTGCAGAAGCAAAACGTGCATCTGAAATGGTTGGGACAATGGGTGTTGCATTATCTGTTTGCACTCTGCCTGGTCAGGTTACATCAGATCGTTTGGGCCCTGGAAAGATGGAACTAGGTCTTGGAATTGTAAGTAACTTTTAGTGAGGCATCTTCTTTGAAACCAAAAAAAAAAAAATTAGTCTTTTAATTTTGCAGTAGTGCTAATCTCTCACCTCTACTCTTTATATCTGTGAAATAAGTTCTTGGATCTACATGTTATGATGATGATGATTATTGTTATCATTATTTCTTTGTGGGTATATATGGGGGTTTTCTCTAACTTTTTTATGGAGGGACTGGAGTGATTTTTTTTAGCGAATGTTTTTTTCTTTTAACGCTTTTGTTTTGTTTGTTTTTGGGGTGTTATAGGAGGATTTCTTATTGTTATTTGTCCCTCTCTAGTTTCTCTTAATAAATTTTCTTATCAAACAATAAACATATACACAATATTATTTTCTTTCTATCACCCTAGTATTGAAGTTTGTCTTTGGTGCTTTCAATTATTTGTTTGAATTCCATATTCAGCTTATTAGAAATGCTACTCTTTTACAGCATGGTGAACCTGGTGCAGCTGTGGCTGACCTGCAGCCTGTAGATGTGGTGGTTTCTCATGTTCTTAAGCAAATACTGTCCCCGGTATGCTACAATATTGTAGGGAGAGTTTTTAGTTCACTTAATGAATTGGAGTAAACTGGTTAAGCAGGAAAAGATTTTTGCTATAATGTTTTGTGCTGCCAAATTGAAGATAAACTAAGTACTTGTGTATATGTGATGAATGACATTTGGGGTTTAGCCCATGGCCTTTTCAAGGATGTTTCTATATCTGATATTCAGAGAGACCAAAGAGTGTTTGTGTTTTGAGTTTTCTTTCTTTTTAATTTTTTTTGGTATTAGATTTAGAGGATGTCGCATGCTTTCTTGTGATTCTTTTCTCTCCTTAGTAACTTTCTTCTTTTGCTATCCAAAAAAATATTTTGTTCAGAAGTAAGATGGCTTGGAAGCTTTCATTCTTGGTTGTTGTGGTTTACATGGTTTAAGCGTTAAAAATCCGTTGTTTTGTTTACAATACATGAAAAAAAAAATATGCAGAGGTTCTTTGTTGGAAGAATTTTTTGGAAAGCTGTTCTTTTGGGTGTGAGTTGATCGCCAATATTCTGATCTGGATTCATTGCTACAAGATGCTTTGAACTTTGGAACTATTTTAGAGTATTCTTTACTTATTGGCCGTATAGACAAAATGACCGGTCAAAAAATGAAAAAACATCAAAATAATAGAACCTTAAACCCTACAAAATATCAAACTAGGACACATGATGAAGGAATTGCTGCCCCTTAAAAGTGGCAATTGCGTCATGAGACTATTTTGGTGCATAGGAAGACAAGAAAAGAAAAAACACAAATTTGCATAAGTTGACTTGAACATTGTATTTGCTCATGACAAGATTTTGGTCTTAATTGCTTTGATGTGAGTGGGCTCTTAATTGCTCCGATGTGAGTGGTTTTGGATTAATATATTTGTTCCTGCGTGTCTGCTCAAATTGCAATGATACAATGAATAATTTTATATGATCATTTTTTGTGTTTTAGTCATACTCTTTTGGCAATGTTTGCAGGAAACGAACTATGTTCCTATAACACGAGGTAGTAGAGTGGTCCTCATGGTCAATGGGTAGGTTCATGAATATTATATTGGCTTGAGAACCAAAATACTTTTGTGTTTTTTTATAGTTATAACATTTCCTTATATGATAATTGGGACTTGAAATATTTTTATACATCATAAGCACCATTTTATAAACAAGTTCATTATAATATATACTACATGTTTGAGTGTGATGAGCTTCGTAGGTTTTCTCATTACAGAATAGTGAAAAGAAAATATAACATCATTGATTTGACTTATGTTACCAGTGAGAATAGGAGTCTACTCAGTATTTTTTTTTTCTTTTTTGCAAAATATAATATTGTTTGTGAAGAAGCTTAGAGGGGTAGATTTAGAGAATAATGCTAGATTGTTAGTGTTTTTTCTTCTGTACTGCCGTCCCTTCTTTCCAAGAGGTTGATGTTGAAAAAAAAAAAGTGGAACAATTCATGTCAAATTTTATGTATGATTATTCTGTCATAGAACTTTAATAAGGGTATTTACTTGTGAAAGCTGAACAAAGCAATACATGTTTTTGGGTAATGGACTCAAAATTCTTCACAATTGATTGTTTATCAAATCTTTTAGGAGTTAATCCACTCTTCCGCATGTATTTCCCCCATGCTTTGGTTTAAAATAATAAGTCAATATACAGTAATGTTCCATCAACTATAGATTTTATCTAGATAATTAAAAAAAACAAATAGATGTCTTTTCATCCTACCCTTTAGGATCTGAATTGTGATTGCATTATAGTACTTAGACTTGCTAAGTTTCCCTTCTGGCCTAATTCTTGAATATCACTATTTGGCTGTCCATTGAACTTGTTTAACAAGAAATGATGATGAGGGGCATCAATTCCTTCCTTCCTTTTTTTTTCTTAAACTTTATTAAAGAACCACCAAGGGGGCAATTAGATACAAGGAATTTATATAGTTTTAATTATGTTGTTTGCTGATAAATAGATTTAATACTATGTGCATCTGGAATTAGAGGGATTTGAGAACTCTTTTGAGCTGTAAACTCCATTTTCCAAATATTACTTCAGAAAATGCTATCAATCATTCACGACTAGGAGTGTCTCTGTTCTAAAATGTTGGTTATCAGGAGAGATTTATTTTCCCACTTCCTGGTTCTTTTAAATGCAGGTTAGGTGGCACACCTATAATGGAGCTAATGATTGCAACTGGAAAAGCGGTTCCTAATTTGCAGCTGGAGCATGGATTGGCTGTTGATAGAGTATATACAGGGTCATTTATGACTTCTCTTGATATGGCAGGTTTGTTGACACAATTAATGACATTTTGCATTTATTTGTGATTCATTGAAGTTTTTTTTTTACCATTTCTGTCAGGCTTCTCCATTTCTATCATGAAGGCTGATCCAGCAATTCTTCAACGTCTGGATGCTGCAACTAAAGCTCCTTATTGGCCTGTTTCTGCTGATGGTTGGTTGGATTCATTTTTATCTTGTTTCTATGACTTCTGTGATACTAGTTCTTTTCTATCGTCAAATTCATTAAGTTGAAGATTTACAATATCTTATTATGCTTTCTATAAAAAAAATCTTATTATGCCAAATCACTCTAGTATCAACATGTTTTTTAAGCATCAAATTTGCTTAAATGGAACTTCTGAAGTTGCTCTTTGTTGACAGGTAATCACCCACCTGCTAAGATTCCTGTTCCAGTTCCTCCATCTCGGTCAGCAAAGAGTGATGAGGTATGTGCTTGGGAATTATGTAACATTTCACTTGTATGGATTGGAATTTTGGTGAAGATAACCACTTTCTATGACATGTAACATTTCTAGTCTAAAACTAGTTTGATGAGTTTGACTCACTATAGGATCTTCATTTTCAAAATATGTCATGATTATATTATATGGTTGTATACATAGCTCTAGTTAGAAATATAGAAGTAGGTTATTGATAAATGTTAAGAGGATTATAAAAAAAAAGTAGTATTTTTAATGATGAGTCTAGGATTTTATCTAAAAAAATATGAGCCTGTTTGGATAATCATGCAAGTTCTTGAAAAAATTGAATAGGCGTCCTTCAGCTGGATTTTCAAGTAGTGTTTCTTTATTTCTGTTTAACATATCTTGCATTTGATTCTGTTTTATTCTAGTTTGGACCTCTGTTGGCCAACTGTCGTTTGATGCTTTGACATCTCAACTGATTTAATTATTATCTTTTAAAACAGAATTACAGAAAAATGCATGGTTAAACCATAGGAACTTTGTAGCTCATAATTATTGTGGAAAAAAGAAGAAAATATGACGCATATATTGTATCCTGCTTCATTGATTATTTCTATGAAGTGTCATTTATAGTTACCTTTAGGTTCCATTTTTTACACAGAAGATAGCATCCTGAGAAAATTTTAGTGTGTGTGCGTGTGCGTGTGCATCTATAGCTAATAGCTTCGTGCCACGGGTGTTGACACTATGCCACTTGTGTAGCCTTGCAAGTTCCATGTAGCTCTGCAATAGTTGCGCTATAGGTGCCATAGGTGAATAGGCCAACAATCCTAATTTAAATGATTTTCAAAGGCTGGAGATCAGATCCCTGCATCCTTCCTTGGACCATTAAGTGCACTCTGACTATTCACAACACTTTTCAGCCAGCGGCAACCACTATAATCATGTAAACCTTCTCTGTTCTTCCTCTTTTGTTTGGTTCTTTTTCTTCCTCTTTCCTCTTTTTTGGTGAAGTTTGCCTCACCTTCACTCTCTAGTTTCTACCCACTTCAAATACTTCTTCTTTTTCTGATTTTGAATCTCCTTTGGTGGCCTTTATCTGCACTCTCTCCTTCCTATCCATCATTCTACTCCCAATCAGTCTGCACTTTTTGATGGTAGATAGAGTACGTGTCTAAATTCTAATAGAACCAGAGTTGGTTGTTTCAAATGACTAGACTATCATATGTCCAACAATGCTTTGCAGCATGATCATCAAATTGCCACTGCAATGGATAAACTAGATATATTTATAACACCACTAAAAAACCTCCCGGAAAAATCCTTGATAAAAATATGATACTTTTATGTTATAATTTTGTACTCACTTCATGTAGTATATAATCATATCTTATAGGTAATAGTACAGATTACAGTTTCTAATATCTTAGAATAAAACTTAGACTTAAGAAATTGTTAAACATTAATGTATTTTATGATTTAAGTACTTGATGTTGTGATTTAAGGATGATTATTATGTTGTTGTGAGTTTTTTTTTTGTTTAATGTGAGTTTGGTCTTTTATATAATTAGTCATTATAAATTATAAGTTTTTTTTTTAAAATTGTGTGCTACATTTTCATGTAGCTGAACAATGGTGTGTGCTATAGCTTTTTGGAGCCCTTGACACTACAAGTGCGCTATGTGCTATTAATAATATGAGTAGTTGAGTACTACCATTCATAGCTTTTCCCCTGCCACAAGCATTCACTGTACCTGTTGCTAAAAGCCACTCGCCAGTATCTGGCCACTGGTTGCTGGCTTCTACCCTTGAGGATAAGAAATTCTCTAGGATACCCCTTTGAAGCAGACATGTGAACAGCACCATAGCGGAGCTAAAAACTTAATGCTATCTGTCAGTAGCTACTCTGATCATGAGCATGAAACTCTATTAACAATACTGGCATTGCTCTCTAACCAAACACACCATAAAACCGCATAGGCTACACACCAATACAGGGTTGAGCCTCCTTGTTTCTCCCAAAACCTCAAAATCTTGTCTGGAGAAACGGCTCCAGATTAAGAGAGCAGATCCAGTTAATAACATTGTCATCCTTTCTCTTGTTCATAGGGTGGGGGAGAACTCTATATCTTGTTAGAAACTTATGATGCGAAAATTATCAATGTGACATAAGATATAGGTTCAATTTGCACTTATGACAGTTTATGTGAATGACTAGATCAAAATTGTCAAGATTCAGGTATCAAATTTTCCTCTATTCAGTTGTAGTGAGTTTTAATCTACATATATCTGGTTATCTTCTTTAACATATAAGTAGGCGACTTTGTGGTGTTCGGCTCAGGGGTTGTTTAAGGAGTGTCTCATTTCTTTTGGATATGCAGAGAGATTGGCAACTTTGCTGCATTTTTAAGTCTCTTTTTCTCTTTCATTTTTCATTTCTTGTTCTGATTTATGTTTTTAGGAAGATATTCAATCCTCATATGTATCATTCTTCTTTTGTAATTTCTTTTATCTAAAAAAAGCATATAAGCAGGTGACTCTTAATTTGTGTATCTGGTTATCTCCCTTAACATGTAAATGAAACCCCTTGTAGTTCATTCATTTGATAGAAACAAAATATAAGTTTATGTAAGTATTGTAAAAATTTGGGAAAATGACAATTTAGAAATTCCCAACAAAGAAATTACTTATTAGGAAATGTTTACTAGTGGATATTGTCGCCTTATATCAAATTAATACCTTATCTCAATACTAATCTGTAACAACAGTAATAAGGGTCGATTTTACAGGGACTGGTATTACTTTTGGTAAAATAGAAAGGGGTTTGAATACTGTAAATAAATTAGTAAAGTAAAAAGAAAATTATCGCAAATAACAGAATAAGAGAAAGTGATTAATGATGAAAGAGTTGGTTTTAGTTGATATCTACCATCAAGGAATCGCATTGATTGTTGATAATATAATCAATTTTAAATTCAGTATTTACCATTGGAATATTATCTCTGTTCCTTCTTAGATTTGGTTAATTGGTGACGATCGCCTTAACTAACTCTAATTAATAAACAATCTTTAGCATATCAGTAAAGTTTAATTTATCTACTGCATGAAAAATTAAAGAAACTGATAGAGTTAAAATAATATAGACACATCGACTGTATTTAATCTAATTAATTATTCACCATATGTTTAATAGTTCATAATCATATAATTATTAATCCTATTTGTCTCTTAAATCAAAGGGATCAAACTTTGTTGATTTATGATTCAATAGTAGATTGAAACAAACAATATACTAGTAGGCCTCCTAGCAATAGTATGAGTAATTATGGAGAAAAAGAGCAAATAAATAATTAATACTCAATTAAAATTGAACTAATAAATTCAAATCTAAATCTCACAATACATAAAAGATCTTGGAGGTTTTAATCTCTTTCAACCAATAAAAAGGAAATTAGCCGTGCAGGGTCATAGGACAATCTAAAAGAAGAGAAGAGAATGTTTGAAAATTTGATGTTTGCTTTCTCTCCTTATTTATAGATTTGAGAGTTTTAAATGAAATAATATTTATTCTAGGTCAGTTCTTGACCCATAGGGTTGCAATTAGAGCCAAAATAACCTAAAAATTACGAAAATTTCCCTCTAGTACGCAGCACTTAGATTTCCTAGGATGAAGTGCCATGGCACTCTAGATGTGCATCAAAGCAGGGAGTGTCGTGGCGCCCCAATTTTTTCAGATTTTGTTGAAGTTCTTAACATGAAAGTTGTAGTTCTTTGTTTATCTTTTCACAGCCGTTGGAATAACCTCAAACAGAGTTCATATGAGAGTGATATGCTTCAATTAGTGACAAAGGGTTGTAATTCAGCATTTTTTATGATTTTTCTCCTCTTTTCTTCTTCTTTATTCCTAAAACACATAACACAATTAAATTAATTCATATTTATACTTTACTTAGATTAAACAAAAAGTAACTTAAAACATGCTAAAATCATGCTTAATTATGGATACATAATTTGCCAAATGAGGGGTTAACAATGTTCAATAGTGGTTCATGGTATTGACTTAAATAACTTCTATTTTTGTGTAATTTTCCTAATTTTCCTGAATTGGAAATTGGATTGTTAGAATATTTTATATTGTACTTCTCCCCAAATTTTTCCTTCATGTCACTTTCTAATTTGCACTTCCTTTCTTCTCTCTATCTCTTATTTGTGTATGTTTATGGAATGAGCTGATGCCTTTTGGCAACTTATTTGTTTGTAAGCAAGATATATAAACAATGTTATGATACCTAGAAAAGGGAGAATTGTTGATAAAATTTTCTTCCTAGAAATAGCCTATTTTGTTGTCGGCTGAAATTGTTATATTTTGTTTTGTAAACTGTTAATATAACTCATGAAATCTGACGTATTATGTGTTAATATAACTCGTGAAATCTGCTTTTCTTTGCTCTATATAAGCCACAAGGTCGGCCACTACAACTAAATGAACAAGGCCAACTTCTTGAGGCAGCCATTGAAGCTGCTGCAAATGCAATTATAAATCTTAAGGATAGTCTAAATGAATGGGATAGCAAAGTTGGTGATGGTGACTGTGGGTCAACTGTGAGTCTTATCCCCGAGTTTATCAATATATCTATCTTATACTTGCTGATGTATTGTGTGCATGACTTTTTGTATCTGGTTTATCTTCTTATCTAGATGTATAGAGGTGCAAAAGCAATTCTTGAGGACATCAAAAAGTGAGTTTTATGTGTTCTTTCTTGCTTAGATATATTTTGGTGATCTTTACTAGTTTTGATTGTGTACTTGTGGAATGGTTGTGGACAATCAGCACATAGTTCATTGAATGGAATAGTTATCAAACTTCTTGGACTTTCTGACTATTGTAAATTCCTTTTTAGAAAAGCACCTGAGTGAAGTTTCATGACTTGATTAGTTATAAAAGTCTGAATCATGATTACATCTCAATTTTCAGTCAGTAAGTTGTAATGCTTTTTAGAAGGAAGATGCTTCCAGTGTAAACAATTTAGATCGTTGCAAGTTGAATAATTTTGAAGTTTTTCATAAACATAAAATTGTAAGAGCAGAGGGGCCAAAAGAAAGAAATGGTAAATCAATTAATGCTACGGTTGGGATTCTGTTTGGAATGTTGAGACATAATTTTCCAACCCATTATGCCCAAACTCACCTTGGTCACTTCTGGGTTTGGAGATTAGGGAGTTATGTTTTGGCATATCATATGGAATCCAAACATTCACTAAATATTTATGAAATAAGTGAAAAGGAAACTAGTAAAACCAGAAGTTCGGATATTGGATGTAGTTTCCAGTTGCAATTTGGCTGGGAATTTTTTTTTTTAGTGGCCAAGGACCTAATATTGTGGAGTAATGTAGATTTATGAGTAGTATTCCCTATATTTTGCTGAACAAAAATTCACTGTTAGTCTGCTAATACATTTTTGTATATCATTGTTGTTTCCATTCATTGCGATGGAGGATGTTGTGATGACTAAGACCTTGCAAACTGTTGGATAAATAGTTGCTCACGTATGTGGGAAATTTTTAGTGCTTTTCAAGTGAGTTGAAAGATATTTTGACTCATTCTTTTTTGTCAAAGCATAAAAAATCCTGTTCTGTAACATTCAATGATTATATTCTGCACATTAATAAGGAAGCCTATGCATTAAATGGTGCTATCTTAAGGTTAGGGTGAGAGAATAATAAGAAAAAATACTTTAAGAAATATGTTATTAAGTGCTGAAGTATACATATCAAAGCTCATTTAGTGCAAATTTGTGTTTTCATGTGCAATTGATAGAATAACAAGCCTCTGCAAGATGTCATTATTCTAGCATAACACGATAGCAGTTAATGTTAAATTGTGATAATCAAGGATATCCAGGGTTGATCATAGAATTTGAAGTGTTAGAGATTAAAGGAGGACAAGGAATTTCACTCTTTCACCAAGCCAAAATTAATGCCATATTCAATTTTCCTTTATTCACTGCACCCCACTCCATCTCAAATGTGTATTGTTTCATCCATGGCATTTTTGCCGGTGTTAATGTGTTGTGAGCTTAAAGATAACCATGTCTTGTTATATGTGCTAATGAGTTCAAGGGTGTCCAGTTATTTTCTCAAATAATTAATTAATGGAGCATTGACATATGTTGTTCAATTCCTTAATAGCTCCAAAGCCACTGGTGGTTGCTACCAAATGATTGTCAAGTTAAATTGTAGTTGTAGCCTGACCTGAATTGGCACATTTTTGTTTACAGTTATCCACTGAATGATTCTGCTGAAACGGTTAACGAAATTGGATCGTCAATCAGTAAAGTTATGGGAGGAACCAGTGGGATTATGTATTATTCCTTTCCTATGTCTTTCTTAAATTAGAATTTTTTTTTTTTTTTTTTTTTTTACATTTTTACACTTGGTTAAAAATATACTTTTTTCCTTCTTCCAGATATACCATCTTTTGTAAGGCAGCATCTACACAGCTGAAATCAAGCTCCCACTCTGGTGTTACATCAAAACAATGTGAGAAGATTCTTCTAATCTAGCAACATTCAGACTACATTATCACATTCCATTTTCTTTTGTTTCATCTTGTCTTATAGATATAATCCCCTCGTTGATTCTTTCGATCCAGGGGCTGAAGCACTTGCAGTTTCCATTGCTGCTGTCAGTAAATATGGTGGCGCTAGTGCTGGTTATAGAACATTGTTAGATGCCCTTATTCCAGCATTGTCGGTTCTTCAAGAGGTGTCAGCAATATTAGTTTGTTGCCCTTCATTGTTATATGGCCTTGTTACGTGCACTTATGTTTGATTTTTACAGAGACTAAATGCTGGAGATGATCCTTCCACTGCATTTGTTCTCTCATCTGAAGCTGCATTAGATGGAGCTGAGTCAACTAAGCACATGCAAGCACAGGTGACAATCTCAGTGATTCTTCACTCTTCTTTTGGCAGTCTTTGTTGTATATAGAGAAGGAAATAACTTTGACTTAAGATAAATAACTATGTAATTTACATGATTCCTTTAAATTATATGGTAGGATTTGACTTTTTTTTGTTTAATGAATATTTCTGTTTGACATTGTCAATGCCTCGATGGGTTGCAAATCTTGTAGATATATGTTAAGAGATATTTAGAATTTAGAAAAGTCTAGTAGGTTAAGAAAAGATTTAGATATTAAGAAAATAGGGAAGTCTTTTAGGTTAAGGAGATAGTTTCTTGTAGAGTACCCAAAGTAAAGGGCTTAAGTGTCTTTGTGTGTTTATAATATTAGTATAAGTAGAGTCTGCAGAGTCAGTCTTGTATACACGCTGTAATTGAGTCTTTCAATAATATATTTTATTTGGTCCCTTCATTATCTTCTCAACTTTTGCTCTCCTCATTTTCTCAACATGGTATCAGATCATAGGTATCACCCACCTTGAATCCTAACCTTAGCTTCTGCACCAAAAACAAAAAACAAAAAAATAGTGACTTGAGTTCGTCATATGTTTCATGGAGTTTTACCTTTCTTTTATAGGATTTAAATATGTTAAAGCATTGTCTTTTATTAGGAAGTAGTTGATGTTGAGTTCTACTATGGTAATTATGGCAGTTTGGCTTTAGTGTGTTCACATTATTGTCAAGGAAGTTGTAGTTAAAGCTCCTACCACTACGCCCTATGGAGTCATAAGGAGTAGAGATTTAGAGTCACATATTGAAGAATTCGAACACTAGAATTGTTTGTTGTTGGGTGCCTTGGTGTGCAAACCAAGTAGTGGAGACTAACTAGAAGAAAGATGAGGGGGCTACTCAGAAGTAGGTTGAAAAATTTTGAGAGTTGTGTCATTTTGTTAGACAATGTGGCTGAGGAGAGCAGCTAGGAGAATTTTAAAGGGGCCACTCTTGGGAAGCACGTCAAAGAATTCTGGGAGTTATTTCACTATTGACGATGCCATCAAAGGAAGTGCTAGTTGTTTCTTGAATCGTGGTTGAGCATGCAACCCAATGAGCAGCAGTGCAGTGTCTAAGTCTAGATCTATTTTTGTTTTAATTGGGATTCCCTTACAGCAAGCTTTGTAAGCTTCAATTTAGGGGAGTGTTAAGGGATATTTATAATTTAGGAAAGTCTATTAGGTTAAGAAAAGAGTTACCTTATTAAGAGAATAGTGAAGTTTTGTTGGCTAAGAAGATAGCTACTTGTAGTGCACTCAAAGTAATTGAGTCGGTCTTTTATTCCCGTCAGAATTTCAATGATATATTCTGTTTGGTCCCTTCATTTTCACCCTAACTTTTGCGCTTTCCTTTTTCTCAATAATGTAGATTTAAAGGCAACCTAAACAATGAAAAGAATCAGATAACCGTCTGTATCAGGAAAAAGGGGAAAGAATTTAAACACTGCCCCTGATAGCTGGAAAGCTACAACTAGCTGTGATGATCATCTTATTAAGAAACCTCTTCATGCCCCCGATCAAAATATTACCCCTATAGTCTCTTTTTAGAGCATACAGAACTTTTGTATGAAACTTAAGTCAGCTCTTATCATGGGCAACCCATAAAACTTGAAAATTTTCATAAACAACCTCTACTCTGTTGCTGGTATAGATAATAGAGAGATCAGTGGTCTGTCGTGATTCATATAGAAGGATATCTCAATACACTATTGCATCTTCATTTCATTTTCTTGTGACTAATTTCCTCAATGAACAAGAACAATTTTGCACCTGCTTTTTAGCCTTACAGAACGAACAGCCAAAGATATTTTGCATTAATATTTGCCAACCTCCTTTTTGTCAACAAGGCTGTGATACATAATTTTGCACAAAAGTTACTGTTGGAACTTGATTTTCCTTATTTGGGTCTCTTCACAATAAATAATAAATGAACCGAAATTTTCTTGATGAAGTTTTTTTTTGTTGGGCTGGGGGTGAAATCAGGGGCAGATCCAAAAATTTTAGTCAGTGGGGGCAAAAAATAGTTTATAAATATTTTTACTAAAAAAATATTATAAATATGAATAAGTGATAAAAAATTATATAAAATACACAAGATTTATTAGTTTTAATGTGAAACCTACATCCATGGAGTGAGAAATGAGAAGTAATTCATTAAACAAAAGATAAGAGATTACAAAAGTAATTTTTGGTCTCATCAAATTCCCATTACATCCAATGTCTCTAACACAAAATACATAATCTTATGACAAAAAACCACAAGATACCTGAACATTTACAAATTACAATTGCTCTCTACGCGTTTTCATATTTTGATATGTTAAATGATTTTTTCATTTTTAATACTATCAAAAATATCTCTCTCTATATATGTAACTAAACAATCATTCAACCATTCATTTCCCATTCGATTGCACATTCTATTCTTCATAAGATTCATTGCAGAGAAACATCTTTCAATTATTGCAGTTGTCACAGGTAAAATCAAAGCTAACTTCATAAGTAAATAAATCATTGGATACACAATATGCTTTTTAGTTTTCACCAATATTTCAGAAAGATCACTAATTCCATTTAACTTTAAAAATTAATTATCAGACTGAACATCTATGACGTAGATTTCAAGTTGACTCATGCCCCATAAGCTCCACAAAAGAAAATTTAGATGGATAAAACTTAGTCAAACGAATCAACTTCTCCTTATCAAATGCAAAAAATGAATCTCTTGGATTTAAACTTACTACACAAAGAAGCAGTTCGGTGTTCACCTCTGTGAATCTATTGTTAAGCTCTTGAAGTTATCTATCAATTGCTTCATAAAATAATTCAACTTGAAAGTAATGCAAATTTGAAACTTCTTGAACTTATGCCTTGATCTTCCTTGTAAAATGAATGCATCATCCATATTTGGAATGTCAATGTCTTGCTTCTCACAAAATAATGACATTTCGTTTAATAAATTATACCAACTATCATCTCTCATGCTTTG
Organism: Gleditsia sinensis; assembly: GCA_037074535.1. NCBI lineage: Eukaryota > Viridiplantae > Streptophyta > Magnoliopsida > Fabales > Fabaceae > Gleditsia > Gleditsia sinensis. The sequence goes on along the minus strand of CM073474.1, from coordinate 31,511,271 downwards.
CAATCTTTCCTTGGACACTAACTAATGCTATAGCATTTACAATATCTTGATCACTTTTTTGTAGTGCTTGACACAACTCATTAGTAATTCTCAATATATTCCTCATCAAGTACAAGTTAAAAATAAACTCAAAAAAATGCATAGATTTCAATAAATGACATACTTCAACTCATTGCTCTAAGCTTATGCCATATTCCTCAACAAATTCAAGCACATCAATCACCGAAGAAAACAAAGAGATTAAGCTAAATAACATACCATAATGTGAGCCCCATCTAATATCTCCAGCTTGTTTCAATGTAGTTTCTTGATTCAAGCCACTACCACTAGAAATTTCTCCATTCTTTAATGCTTCATTAACTTTAAGGATTTGACTTTCTCTAAGAATCTCTCGGCTTTTACATGAAGCTCCAACAACATTAGATAAATTGTTAACTAAACTAAAAAACCAACCAATTTCAACTTGTTTTTTGGCAACTGTCACAAGTGCTAATTGAAGTTAGTGAACAAAGCAATGGACATAGAATGCAGAATTGTTTTCTTTCAAGATCAAAGTTTTAAAGCCATTCAATTCACCTTGCATATTACTTGTCCCATCATATCCTTGTCCACGCACTCTTGACAAGCTTAAACTATGCTTTGCAAACAATGACTCCAATGCTAATTTTAAAGATATAGCACTTGTACTTTAAACATGAATAAGACCAAGAAACTGCTCAATCACATTTTTTTATTTATTTACATAACGTAAAACAACATACCTTTGCTCCTTAATTGATACATCTCGAGATTCATCAATTAAAATGGCAAAGAAATTATCTCTAGATCATCAATAATTATTTTTGTGGTTTTACAAGCAGCAACTGTCACGATATCTTTTTGAATACTAGGTGCCACTAGTTTAAGATTTTCATGAGCATTTTTCAGAACTTTATCAATCTCTTCATTATGATTGGCAAGAAAATGTAGAAGTTTAAGAAAATTACTTTGATTTTTTGAATGAACCGATTCATCATGACCACGGAATGCCAACCCTTCCCTCAATAGAAATCGAATACAATCAATTGTTATGGTCAAATGAATACTATATTCCCTTTTGATCAATTCTAATTGGTTGCTAATAGCAACTTCAATATGTTGTTTTTGATTCATTAATGTTTGACATTTTCTCCAAGCTTGATTGTGAACACTCTTAGAGCCTCCAACGTGGGTTTTCAACCTATTCTTTTTTTTTTCCAATTTGAAAATCCCTCAGTCAAAGATGCATTATCATTTTTTTGTTCTCCAATGTCAGATCTCATGAGATAACAACATAAACAAAATACGACATCTTTTGATACACTATTCTAACCAGTTGCTAAATTTTAAAAACCAATTAGGGTTAAACTTTCGAAAAAGAGTCCCAATTTGTCGTTGTGAGAAATCATACTTGGTTGACAAGGTCCTTTTTGTAAGTAAGCCCTTCAGATGTCATCACAGTCAGTAGGATGATAACATGATATTTTTCTCCTCTCTTAGATTAGCAGGAAGATTTTTCAAATCAACTTCAAATAATCTCTTTTTTATGGATGATGATGACCCTAATGGTGTTGATAAATTTTCACTTTTAATAACTTCTTGATCTAGAGACTTTGATATTGATTTTCTTTTAAAATATTTCTCCATTTCTTGCACACTTAAAAAAATATAAAACTAATTAGATACTTAATAACTAATTGAAATAAAAAAAAACACAAATATTTCTTAACTCTACAAACACTAATAATATATAAACTAGTCTAGCATTACAAATTTTAATCAAGTTTTAAAACTTATATGGTTAATTTGCGTATATATATAGCAAACAATATGAAATACAAGAATTTATGTATAAATTTATTAAACTAGTCTAGCATAAGCATTACAAACTTTGCGCCTTGATTGTACCTTTATTGAAGTGACTAGTTTGAGAAGTTTCTCATGTTTTTTTATTTATTTGCCAATTGCCAGTAAGAAGTTTCTCACTGTTTAGTCAAACTATATTAAAATGAGAAGGCAACCACACTGAGCACAAATCACTCCAAGAATTGGCTTAATGTTAGATCAAAACCTAAAATACATTTACCAAAGAGAGGTTTTCAAAAATATTTTGTGTGTGAAGCAGGTTATTCCACTTCCACCACTTTGGCAGGTTTGGTTCCTAGGATTTATTGCAAATGACCAACTCCTAAGCATTGCATTTGATGCAATTCACATAGCCTTTGATCCAGTATTCTACCATGAGATTAAGGAAACTTCTTGTTTGTTTGGGCCAAAGAGAGGGATTGAGGAGTTCAAAAATTCAAACCATTACAGCACAGACCAATGGATACTTCTAGAAGAGAAAGACCCAAAGCTATCATTCCAAAACAAAATTTCAGAAAAAACAAAAATTCATTTCATGTTCTAGTATAAAACACATCCTACACAATAGAAGAAAAATATTAAGATAAAAATATCTAATCCCAGAGAATAAGTTATATTAATTGTAAATAATCAAAATACAAACAAAAGATAAAGGATTATAAACTAAAGATTAAATGAATAAAATTTTCAACTCAAAAAAATAATACCTTGGTTTGGTTTAGGCTATGGAAATGGAAGATTTTACTTGAAGTTGAGGAATGGAGCCATTGAGATGGAGAGATGAGCAGTAGAAAGTGGAGTGTTAGAGTGAAGAAAGAGTGTTGAAGGGAATCGAAAGGTTGAGTATTTTAGGAGTTAAAAGGTTGAGTATTGTGGTAGGGTATAACTCATTTTTAAATTTAATTTAACCAAAAAAAAACTTACTAGGTGGGCTGGTGGGATACTCCTTTCATGGGGGTGATATCTGAATTTTTGTGGGGACAAATTTTTTTTTTTATCACATATATTAATTAAAAAAAATTCTTGTGGGGGCAATTACCCCTACATCCATTCACGTATATCCGCCCCTGGGTGAAATTATCAGGAAAATCAGGTACATTGATTTTTATAAGCTTGAATACTGTGAAGAAATAAATAGTGTGACTAGGGATATAAAGGAATAGTTTAGAGAGAGAATATATCAACAAGGACTCTACAAATATAGCAAGATGTGGGGATATTGGATAATAAGCTGAATGTTGATATTGATTTTATTTATAATAGATCACTGTAATATCGTTTGATCCATGTAGGTGCATTGGATATGGAAGGAGGAGGGACGGTGAGTATAATTGATGTTAGTCAATCTTGGGTATTTAAGAATCAATAAATTCTTAAAAGTAGATATAATTTACCTAAAATATATAGACTAGACCAATGAGAAGCAGTCACGTGCCGAAAAGTTACTTGACATGTCCACATGAGTATATATTGGTTTAGTCTACTTATTTAGGTAAGTTGTGTCTACCCAAGCTAAGGATCTTATATTGAAAATGTAACAATGCACCTGCATGCTGTACAATTTACATGCATATAGTTGGGGGTGGTGGGGGGGGGGAGAGTCTTAAGTTGTGTTACTTGACAAATGATTGACTGCTGAAAGATGATTGCATATAAAAAATTTGAAAGAACTTTTGGTTGAATCAGTACTATACTATGGTTAGGTGCTATATAAGATTATGTGTCGGGAATATCATGCACCAAAATTTATAATGATTAGTTATGCCTATGTGAACTCGATTTCTGGTTATTGTCATGAAGTGCTTGCTTGGAATGTTTATCAACTACAAATTTTTTACTTTTTTAAAAGTGGGTAAAATTACAGAGGGTTCCTCTTTTCATAAGCTCATTTTGAAAAGCATTAAATGGTTCTTAAAAAGCCAAGGTAAGAAAGTAACTGAACTGGAACATGATTAAACAAAGTCTTAAATGATACGTAAAACTGCAGCAGTTTCACATAATGGTTTCCATATTTTTATTCATTTTGGCCGTGTCAAGAATCTGACAAAGTGGCTTGTGCAGGCCGGGCGATCAACCTATATATCTGGAGAGATTCTTTCATCAGTTCCTGACCCTGGTGCTATGGCTGCAGCGTCATGGTACAGAGCTGCAGCCTTAGTTGTCAAGGAAAAATACAAGAGCTAAGCTACACATACAGCTATTCATCCTACTCCTTTTTGTGCGGATTCCGCCAAGTTTTGTTCCTGATTTTGTACTTCTGTAACTATTAGGCTCACCGCTTATGCATTTTATGCATAAAGCTGAGAGAGCTATTGCCAATTACTTTTATATACCCAAATTTTAAAGTTGATGTAAATTTGAAATATTGATGACTAAAAACAATAATATGCAATCTCAATGCGAGATTATGATTGTAATTTTGGTGGTTTGGGTATTGATTTTTAATGGTATGCATTATGTTTGCATAGAGCCATGAACCATAATTTGCTCACATGCTGTCGCTGTTAAAAATTGCCCTTGAGCTTGATTCTTACAATTCTCCACTGAGATTCTTTATAAAAGCAAGTAGTTATACGGTTCTTTTTATAAGTGCTAGAATGTTTCCCAAGTTCTTTTCCTGCTTTATAACTTAACCCAATAACAAAATTATGTCTAGTCTTTCGTCCTTGTGAGGGATATGGATTTGGTGGAAGTTGAGGGAATATTCAAGGTGACCGCATAAGGAACAATGGCATTTTCTACTGCGTTAAACATTACGCCAGTTCAGTGTGAAATGAACAAGACTTTGAAAAGTATCAATCCTGAGATGCCATTCTGTATACCTTAGAGCAGTAAAGCGTATGGGATAGTAGGGTGGTTTTATGGTAACATTTTTAAACAAATTGGACTGTTTAATTGATTTATATAGTCGATTTTATTTATTTTAATTTTTAATATTTTTATTTAAATATATGTTTAATAATTTATAAACGTCTTTTTTTAATATATTTATTTAGATATGTATTTAATGAATTATTTATTTGAATAATTAATTTTATTTTAAAATAATAATATTTAGTTATTTTATTAAAATTGACTTTAATTAAAGGGTAATATTTAAAAGTTATTTTGAAATAATAATAAAGTTTTTAATTAATTTATTTATTTAAATAAATAATTTAATATGTTAAATGTGATGTATGTTTGTATTATTATTTTTTATCATAGTTAAATCGCACTTTAAATTATAAATTATATCGAATTAAAAAATTTATAAACAGATTAAAAATAATTTATAAAATATAAATAAATAAATAAAAAGATTGACTCTGAAAGAAGTTTTTGAAAAAAAGTTATGGAAAAATTGTTTATTTATATTTGAATAAGTTTAAAATTATTACGAAATGTTATTTTTTGTAATTTTTTAAAAAATAAATAAGATTGTATGCAAGACTGGAAGGCTATTTACTACTCATGAAAGTTGAATAGACTCTTCTGGAATAGAAAAGTTGATGTCCAAAGAAAAGATTGAACGCCGTGTTTTGCTTCATTTAACAAAAAAGCGGAGGGCGGAGCCAGAATGTTTTCGGGGAACAGAGAAACAGACTGGGCAAAGTCAACGGCGAATTTCAGAATTGCAAAAATTGTATGATTCTACAATTCTGGGTGGGATTGTATCGGCGGCGATTCAGGTCATTAAACGATTTTGTATCAGTAGTCATTCAAATCATGATGAATCGTTCCATTCGTAACACAAATTCAATGTGTTCTATTTTCTCTTTTATTAATTTTTTAACGAAATTAGTTTTAAAGTTTAAAAAAAATACTTTTATAGAATGTTAGAAATAAATTTGAACCAAAAAAAAATGAAAGACTAAATGGAAATATTTACAGACTAAAATATGATTTTCTTTTTCTTTTTCTTTTTACAACTTCACATTAAATATGTATTTAAGCAAATGTTATAGAAAAGAAAATAGAAATAGCGCAATGATGAAAATCAAAGAATTCCATGACCTCTCAACGTGTCAGTCCATGGGAGTCTCTTTTCTGTGCAAATTAATCCCCCCCCCCCCTTTTCCTGAGTTATATGGATAAGGTTTTAATGTAAGATAAATTGTACGTTAATTTGGTTTATTTATAATATAAATTTGATTGATTAAATTTTAATTGAGTTAAAATAATTTTCTTATTAAATTTATTATTTATTTTCGTTAATTAATATATCATGTGTATATTATAAAACATACATAATGTTTAATTATATAAAAAAAATATTAATAACAGATTTAATAATACATACATAATGTATATATAATAAATTAATGACAGAAAAAACAGTAAATTTAATAAAATACTTATTTTTATTTATTTATTAAATTTAGAGTAATTAAATTTATATTATAAATTATAAAAAAATTAATTTAACTCATTTTTAAAAATAAAAAAATTAAAATGCAATTAATTAATATATATCATAAAGTGCATGAAATGGCAATTTATGGATAGATATAGACTAGAGATGACCAGGAATTAGAATGATTTAAGAAACAGGTGTGGATGATGATGTCACGATGATGGTAAAATAAACTGACTAGTCTGATGGAAATATGCAGGCTATATGTAGAAAAAAATTGTCTTTATCCATCCTAATTTAAAGAGAATAAATTTTAAGATTAATTAAATGATATAAAAGTCAAGTGCAACATACATCATTTTAAAAGTGTCACACTTAACATATAATTTAAATACAAGGTGTTCATTGTTATAAGATATATGGGTGGCCCAATTCACGAGACTCTTACTTGATAGAGTTTGAAGAGAGAAAGATATACACATTTTTATTCTTATAAACGGAGAGACTATTTTTAAAATTTGAACCTGTGATCTTTAGATCACAAGACAACAACTTTACCGTAGCATCAAAAATTACCCTCATTGTTATAGGATATATAAATTAAAATATTTTGTAATATTTTTTTAAAATTAAAAAATAAATTATAATTCAAGATGAATAAGATTATATATATATATTTGATGAGTCTTGTAGATCTTAAAATTTCGTGATGGCTAAAATGAGAGGACAAGAAAAATTGTAATCGTCAACGGAGTTTTGTTTTCTGAAAGGAATATACCTTGTAGCAAGGAGTGGCATAAAAGTCACCAACTTTGCGTAGCAGTGCAATTCCTTCTAGTGTCAACACAAGCCATCAGCTAGCGTGATAGATCCATCCTTTTCTTGGAAACGTGGCCATTTGAGAGGATAGTGGGTTGTGAGTTTGTGCGTGTAAAGCTCTACCCCGCCTGAAAATGACACGCCCTTCAGAAGAATCTAGTGAGATATGATTGTGTCGTCTCATATTGGCATCTTTCAAAGCATAACGCGTTTAGCTAGTGAGCTTCTAAGACCTTTTATTAATCAACCATGCACATTCCTTAAATTACAGCCTCTTTCTTGTTAGTGATGGCAGCCAAAAAATAAAAGGCCCCAATATTCTCATCAAAGAAAAGGAACAACTTTAATTAGTGATTGATAAAATGAGTGGTAAATATCACTTAACCTCTCCTTATTGAGGATACCCTCTTGTTCAAAAGCGCCATTATATGCATGCAGGTGCAAGTAGCATAAAGTGGGTACCCTGTACATGCATGTTGTAACTGTTGTTAGGTTGCAAGTTGCAGGTGCATGTGCTGTCTTACCTGTTGTCCGTAATTGAAAGGGCATCACCTGAGTACTGGCAATTCAAAGCAGAAAGCCAGCTGGGTTACTCCAAAACCGTGGTCTTGTCTCAGGGTTCCAGGCAAATGCCCCAAAGATTCATCCATCATAGATGCTTATTGCTTTTAGCAGACAGTGAGCGAAAGCAATATCATCTCAAGTTCCACATGGGAGTCATTGTAATACCGACTTCCTTTCTTGTGGATGAAGGGAGACATGAACATCTATTTGGATTCTTTATGGAATTGCGTACAAAAGAAGGCAAAATTGCATCCTCAAGGGGTCAGTGTGGTCCTACGGCGTTTGCAAAACTCTCATTACATCATGTCATTATTTGAGGATATAAAATTAAGTCCTTTAACATGAGGATTGAACGAAATACTATGATTGGGTTCTAAAGGCCATTAGATTGAGTCATTGGCTGCTTCAAGGGGCAAAGGTTGGAATAGGAGCCTATGTTTTTTACCAGAAGGCTTTTACTAGCGCACGTTTTCAATATTACTTCGATAAAGATACACCCATGATATAGATATTTTGTAAGAACAGCTTTATTTTAGGATTCGGTGTGTGCAAAACATAACTCCTTTTGTATTCATTTCTGAATAAAATTCATCATCTTTAACCTTTTAAGTTAGAAAGTAGAAGCAACCTAATTCATTTTAGGTACATGTTTGCTTCGAAGGAGGAGTTTGGAAGAGTTCTAACTTACAGAACTTGGGTATATGTGTCATCTCTTTTTCTGTTATTTTTGTCTTTGAAATGTAGGTTAGTGCTATAGAATTAATTAAGAATAAAACACAAAAACTAGAAAAATAGTTATAGTTTGAAATCCTTATCTAACCTGCACTAATCATCAATAAACAATATATGCATGATGGTAAGCCCACTACATGATTGATATCAGTTTTTTGGTGTACGTACTTTATTTTGGGAAGTTTCTGCCTTCAATGTACCCAAATCCTCACATTTATAAAATTAGTCGAATATCACAAACCAAATAAAACCCCCTTTTTGTTTTGGAATAGCTAAAAGTAAGCTGAAACTATAGATCTGCCGGCGGGCGATAAAAAAGGAAAAGATTATTATAATGTTAGAGAATCTGGCTACAATTTTTACGAATTCTCATAACTTTCATGGCATAATTTGAACACTTTATGGTTATTGCAAATATATTCGACGTTATGTGACAAAGATAAAACGATTTGTTGTTGAAGTAATTATAAATTAACACACACATCAAATATCCGAGTTATTCAATTGTGTGGATAAGCTAAGTGATCATATAAGTTAGTTGTCATCAATATGTTCACTAATTATCAACGGTTTTTATCTTTCTGTATGTGATAACTAAAATGAAACAAAACTAAAAAAGCTTTGAATCTGATGCAATGGAATAAGTTACAAGCAAGCATTAAAAGAGAAAGAAAGAAAGAAAGAAAGAAAGAAAGAAGAAAAAAGATCAAATCAGAAAAAAAAATAAAGCAATAAGATTCTGATGTTGTTTTGGGTACAATATTCTTGTAGGGTGTTACTGAGTAAGAGAGGAGGCATTGCCAGTAGATGCAGAAGAGGAGGAGGAAGAGTTCTTATGGTTATGCATCCACACCTTGAAAACTTGCCTGCTCACCCCTACTCCTCTGCAGAACCTCTCTATCTCATCATCAAGATCCTTCCTTTGCAGCTTCCATCCTAACTTCTCCGCAAAACCCAGCATCTTCTCCTTCTGATCCGCCGTGAACTTTGTCCTGAACCTCTTCTTCCCCGTCCGGTCTCCCTCCCCCAACTCCAACATGCTGCTGGGCTGCCTCCCTTCTCCGCCGCCGCCGCCGCTATAGTCCATAAGGTCTGGCGTGAGTTCTGGAGGTTCTCGGGCGCGGCTGCGATGGGGTGGGGGGTAGGTGAGTTTGCGGTGGAAGTTACGGTGGCAGCCGCAGGCAGCGCATTGGAGGGAGGCGGGGGAGGTGTCGTCGAGTGTGAACTCGCCGCAGCCATCGGTGGCGTAGCTCCCGAGGCTGGCTGCATGGTTTCTCAGACACTCTCTGTAAACAGAATTGGAGCTGATATCTCCTGCTTCCATGGCTTCTCTGTCTCTATATTTGCAGGTTTTCATATAAAAGCAAAGTATATAAGGAAAGCATGGGGGAATTGGAATGACTAGAATGGGTATAGTTGGAGAGGATATTTACAGTGTCCCCCTTCTTTGGACATGCTAGCATTGTAGACAACTACGCACTTTATATATATATAAATAAACACACACACACAAAATTGTCAAACCATGTTTAAGAATCATCTCTCATATTGCCCTAAAAAACTATTATCATCTCGTAAATAACCAACATTTACAAGCAATAGATTAATGGACATAATTCATGAACTTGAGAGATCGATAAAGAATCATTTCTGAGATTATTTTAAAGTCATTTACTCATGTGCATGCATACATTTTAAGCACAAGAATGTTATTATCCATGCACTATTATGTAACTAATGACTTAATGACTTATATTGTTTTAAAAATAATCACACAAAACTTCCAAATTATATATATATATATATATATATATGTCTCCCAATTGATCAGTATGTGATAAATTTTCAGCTTGGAAAGTGAGAGGGTCTTCGTGGAGAACTTAATTTCTGGGAACTAATGGTCCCTATAACGTAATTAAAAGCTGTAGAGAGGGGCATGCCGGTCCAACACAGTAGAGAGCTTGAGCAGGGGCCCGTGAGCAGCATGGGCTTTTATCCAATAATTCACCCTGGGATGCAGAGAGAGAAAGTCTTGGGAATTTCATAATTTTGTAAACGACAGTCCCTTTTTGTACTTTTTCACCTGTCTGGGAAAACTTACTGTATATCTCGCTTCCACCGAATTAAAACTATGCACATATTCTCATCTCTATATATTTTTGTAAACCAAATCAACTCCTCTGCACATATAATGAGACCTTGAATATATCGGTGATTGATAGTCAAATTCTAATTAAATTTAAGCAAAATTATTGGCTTTTCATTGGGAATATTGAAGTAATCAATAATTAGTGGTTTGAAATATAAGAAGAATTAATATTATTATAGGTCATGTAATTAATTCTGTATATTTTGTTAATTATTATTTAACAATCTTGAAATGAATTTAAACTCTGAGAAACTCAATTTCTTCAGAGATTAACTTCTTTATAGAATTATCTTTTTCAATCCTTATATATCTAGTTAACTATTAGTTATAATTTGAACCAATTAATTAAACCATATATAAAACATGAAAGCATTTTTGAATTGCTAATTTCTAAACAGGATGAACCTTTCACCCGCAGTTTAATATTGCATGGAATGATCAGATTCAAAACAAAGTTATACTATTAATATTCCTTATCATGTTATCAAAGTCATCAATTAATTTGTGTGTGTGTTTGTGTTTGTTTAGTTTATATATATTTTTTAATTGTTCATTATATACTTCCATAAACTAAAGTACAAAAGAATATTATTTACATAGTTCTTGTATTTTAGAGGATAAAATCAAGAGGAAGATGATGTAGATCAAGGAGGTTGACCTAGCAAATGGTTGCATGGGCTTGATTGTGGGTGATACAGAAAGTGAGCTGTAGAGGAATGGTGTGAGCATAAAGAATTGGTGAATTGTCTGGAAGTGAAATAATAGGGCGCGCAGTGGGTGGGAATTCAATTGAGAGGGAGTGCAAAGGATGAATTCACTTGATATGTCGGAAAACAATAATGTTTCTGTGTCTTTTGGGAAGCATTTTGCTTTGTTTCCTTTTCTTCACTCAGTGTGCAGTCACTGTACTATGTGACCCTTCCTACAGTCCCACAACACCTACTATGCGATATGCCACTTTACCAGCACTCCCCCCTCCCTCTGCTTCCCTTTTTTTTTTGGTTAAGGCTGCAAATAATTTGTGGTGTGCTCCATGAAATTATTATTTTATTTCCTTTTGTAACTAAACAGAAAAAATATTATATGTATGTTGAACCCTATCAAATTAAATCCACGGAATGGAAAAACCTAATAAACCTCCATCATTTTTATTTGTGGCCTTCAAAGAAAAGTAAGAGAAAAGCCTGCAGATGTTTGTTAGAAATATTGTCGTACAAATGAAGCTGTCTTCTTCATTGCCTAATTCTGATTGAACTGATCCCAAGTAGGTTACTCCTATATAATTGATACTTGTTAACTGTAGCTACTCAGCAAATTAAATGTTTTTGCTCGGGTTTATTGGGGTTTCTTTTTTCTTATTTTTGCATATTATATGAAGAACAAAAAATTTAACGAACTAATCCACAAAGAAAAATTTTAAAATTTCATAAAATTTAGTTGCTTAGTTATGTTGGAGAACACGTGGTAAATTAATATAGCCAACGGAAGTTTAGAAATGAAAAGAAAAACAGAAATTTAAAGTAGAAGCAATTGCAAACATAAAAAAAACTTAAGCTTTGAAAACAAAAATAATAAAGCAGAATCCTTCACAACCAATGCGAAACTCCATCTTATAACACAGCGACACCCAAGAACCCTCATTAAGATGATTACTTGCATGTTTATATCTTTCTCAGAAAACCCTAAGTTGGCTTTGCCGTATATAGACAACAAGGGGTATATATATATTTGAACTTTCTAGATTTTCTGCTTCTAATATAGGCAGCTAGAAAGTAGGCAAATCCAGCTAAGTCTTCTCAGCACAGGGACAGTTTTAGAGATTATATCATGGAGGCAACCTAAATGTAATTGATAGACAAGAATATTTATTTGTCTACCATTAACCTTCATCTCCCATAATGTGGTCAAACAAAGTGGACAGCTCTGAATTCAAGTTCATGAACCAGTCAAGTTTTTTGTTCTTCACTGTAATTTAAGTGGATTAGAATATTATCCAAGTGTCTGTTATACCTTAAACATGGAGATTATATATTGAATAGATTATGATCTCTTCTTAATTGTATCTCATTAATGCAGAATTTGTTTGAAAAAGGTAAGACCTGCTTTGCTGTAACTGATGTCAGAGTTGTTGTTTTGTTTTCTCTCTGCCTCCAATAATTGATACTTATTCCTCTCCCCCCCCCCCCCCCCCCGGGGGAAACAAAAAAAGGGTCATATGCTTCCTCTCAGCCATTTTTGCCCTCCAACAGTAAGAAACTTTATAATTAAAATTACTGAGTGTCACATATTAAGTCTGTCACATATTTGTTGGAAGATTATAAAACTATAACAGCCCAGTGACGATTTGATGTTACTTCAAAATCTGGGGGATGTGATATATATAAAAATAAAAATAGAAAGTGTTTGAAGTTTCACATAGTAATTTAATATTTTATGTTAGAGTATATTTTTTGCAATGTGAATATCGATGAAATATATTGATATCATGGGTTTCAATCTCATATCCAAAAGATCTTATAATCTACAAATATACCACCTTAAAAAGTTTCTTTTTGCCATTGAGATATTGATTATGACACGGTTGTCATTCAAGGTGTGTGTTATTTGTGGCGTAAAATTGTAGATGCCAAAAGGCAAATATATATATTAGTCAATCTTTCCAGATTCTTCTTTTTTTTATTAATTTGATTCAAACTGGTATTTGAACTCAAGACTATTAATCAGTTTTTAATACTGAGTCAATTGGTTAATTGATTCTATCTTCTCCCTTTGATATATTTATCTGAAAATAAAAGTACGTGCATCAAACTTGGAGACCATGTACCTGTTTTGAAGTTGTGGTTGTGCAGAGATGCATGATCTAGATACCTTTAACTTGGACATAATGCCTTCAATAAAATAGCCAGTCAAAAGTTAATCTGGATTTGGGATGTAGTGTGTCCCATCTTGCAACGACATTATTAAACAAACCATGAGTGCCATAGTTAAATTGCATATGTACATGTGCTTTGAGCCACCATGCATTCTGATTCGTTTCATGCATCTAACCCTAAATTTGACTTAATTCGAATATATTTTAAGTAGATATGCCTTCAAACTGAAAGAGAGAGATAAAAAAAAGGGTTCCGAGACAAATCTATCCCACGTTTTATTAGAACTTAAACAAGAGTGAAGTGCTGCTAAAGCAAATCCAGCATGTAATTAGATATATATACTTAGTGTCAAGTAAGGGAGAATCAATGTTTTTATAAGTACATGCACCATTGCTGGTCAGAAAACTAAGGGAGGCAAGCCCTGAACTATTTGAGTCTATGAAATACTGCATTTTTCATTAAAAAAAATTTCAAATAATAATAATTATCTTCTAAGAATTATTTAAGTTGATGAAATATTTTTTTAATCAAGACTTATGTGTAATTTTTAAAATATTTGTTATCAAATTTTATAATAAAAATATGACATGTATAATTTAATATTACATGACTGATTATTTAATAAATTTTTCCCGGTGGCATAGTTTTATTTTGAAACTTCATGAAATTTACTTAAATTTTTTTCTATATTTTTTCAGGAATCTACAACGTAATTTATTCTTATTCATCTTTAAATATTTAAATGTTAAGTAAAAGGGGAAAGAGAAGGACGGCGTCCTATTATTGTAAGACATTGACTCACATATAGGTTGGGAAGCCCATAGTTAGTCTGCGTACATGGTTACAGAATCAAACACAGTTCAGCTGGCACACTGTACGTACATAACCTCATCGTGCCAATATATCTTTGCCACTGTGATTATCTGCAGGTGGGCCAAGTTTGTATGCATAATTACTCTCGGACTTGCGTCCAAAAAAAAACCAAAAAACTAGTCTCGGACTTGAGAAAAAAAAATTAAATACAATTTTGAGGTCACCAACCTCTAACAACTAGGGGTGAACAAAAATCGAACCGAACCGAACTAAACCGAAAAAACCGAACCGAACCGACCAAAAACCGAATCAAACCGATTAAAATCGGTTTAGTTTGGTTTTTTTTTTAAAAAACCGACCGGTTCGGTTCGGTTTGGTTCGGTTGGGACGGTCCAACCGAACCAAACCGAACCGAACCAAATTATTTTTAATATATTTAATTTATATTATTAAATTTATTTTTTATTATATTTTAAAAATATTTTACATAATTTTTTTAAAATTTTTTGAAATGAGCCCAAAAAATTCGAAATAAGCTCAAAAATTAAAAAAAAATTAGGCCATAAAAAATTTAAATGGGCCAAAAATTAAAAAAATTTGGCAAAAAAAAATTATTTTTTTTTTTAAAAGAACCGAATAAACCGAACCAAACCGAACCGCCTTTTGGCGATTCGGTTCGGTTCGGTTGGTTGGACCCCAACCGAATCGAATGGGTCCAATTTTTTTTTTTTTTTTTATGGTCGGTTCGGTTTGGTTGAGGTCCAAAACCGAACCGAACCGAACATTTGAACACCCCTAGTAACAACATGTTTAGGCTTCTCCATTACATTTCAAGTTGTCATGCCATCTTAATTATCACTTTGAGGCAATCACAGTCAGCATGTAATGAAGGAGCTCTACTTCATGTATAGTAACCCGTTGAGTCTGTAACATACAATCATTAAATTGCTTGCTTTGTGAGGGATGTTTACGATGCTTGCGTCTGTTGGTGAAGAAGCAGAGCAGAAACATAGATGCCCGAGGCCATTGCAGGTTTGGTTAATGAGTCAACCAAACGGTTCAAATGAGAGTGGGTGAGCCGTGTTTCCTTAAATGTACATATTTCAGCCAATGGTGACTCCACAAGCAACAACTTTATATAGGAAAACGTTCTTGGAGAACTCTTAATTGAAGAAGGTAAACTAATTAAGAGAATCATAATGAGTCGGTACCCTAGTCTGAAAGATGTTAAATTAACACTCAAGGATGCCATCTTTACTATGAGTGCTCGTCCCATTGTTGATCCAGATTAAGACACAACCATGACATACCCTGTTACTGTACTTATCGCCGTTTCATGTTAAGCAATCATGAATATGAATTTGGTCAAAATATCCAATATTTTTTCATTCCACCATGATCATCACTGTTCACTAATGTGTAGCACCAACAGTCACCAGTAATGGCACGGAAGAATTAGTCCTAAAAGCATAAGACACAAAGGTTAATATAGATGAGCATACTTCATATTTTACCATATGGGAAGTTAAGGAAATTTGGTGTAGTTGCCCATATGTCAAGTATATGCTAGTTTTTGTGTATTACTCACCCCAAGTTCTTCTATACTGCATCTTCCATTCACCATTATATTCCTGAAATTGAAAATCCTACAAATCATAAACATCCTTCTTCAGATCCTTACATGAAAAGTTTTCTCCATTTTATATTTCCTTACACCCCCCAAACCATACTCTGCTATTAATTGGTTGAAAAGACCCCTTTTCCTCCTCTTTCAATTTTCAACCTTCAGCTATTGAACAGCTTCAATGAAATGAGTTGAGGGAAGCCATATCCAGAAAATCCTTCTATCTATATGTTCTTTCACCATTTTAGGCACTTGGTTTCCCTAATTGTTTAATATACTTTTTGGCCTTTCCTCCACCAGAACAGATGCTCTCCCTACCCTGATTCTAAAATAAAAATTGAAAAGAAAAAAAAAAGAAATAGGCAAGAGCCCAAAGAATTATGTAAGAAATGATTTTCTTGTTGCAACTATAGAAAGCAATGCTTATTTTAGCTCACCGCCCAAAAATAAAAATCCTGTTGAACCAATTTTGGACAATTGGAAGAACGTTAAAACCATTTATTCAGTATTTAATTGGTAAAATCTATCTCTAAATACACTTTCAAACAAGCCTATATTTTCCAATTCATAGTCAGGAATGCATATTTCAACTTATAAACCAGCATGCATTGATAAAAGGATACATAAGCATTATTAGCATAACTGACATTCATCACCTAGTGATTTTCGATATTATGCCCTTTAATGCCTGTTGGCATACGTAACAACAGGCAACATCTATAAAAATGCACAACAACCAGATACTGACATTCCTCATCAGTCTAATAAGTTCTGCAGTTTTCCATCTCCCTTCTCCACAGCTTGTTTAATCGTTTACTATATTCTTTCCATTTCAAGGAAATCTTACATTATTCAGAAAAATTTCTCATCCTGCAATTTCCCCCTTCTCTGGTAATTAAAGATCCAAAGCCCGGACTAGATACATCTGAGCTTAAATTTCAAACTTACAGACTCAATAATTTATTGATCCAAGTAATTCAATATAGTTTTAGTTGAAACTGACAGCTCTGTTCCATATGGCTAAGCAATCCTTGCAAAGATCATGAATTTTGAAGATCATGGCTATAATAGGATGAACTTTTCAAGTTCTATTATGGGTATGCTTATAAAAACAGATTACCATGATGAACCTACTATTTTCATGTAAGGTTTAGAACCCCCATTTCTATGAAAGTTGAACTGTATCTATCAGGACGTATTAAGATGATATAGTAAATATGCTTGGAACCAGCAGTGCTTTGAAGCAGTCTTCTTATTCATTCCTAAAAAGAAATCATCCAAAGCATTTTGGTTTTGCTTCAATTTAACCACAAATATTGCTTCAAGCATGTTGCTTCCCATCTTTTTAGACAAGACGAACCCTTTATGCAAATGGATCATCTTGAAACCCATTGCAGTTTAAGACATTGAATTTCCTAACCAACTTTCAGAGGTCATGAACTAAGAAGGCATATTATAATTAAATGATTTTACAGAAAGCATATAAGAATGGACCATAATGCTTGGCAACTACACTTGGAAATTTGTAGGAAAATTATCATAAGAAAAAAAAAACATTTAGTTGGAAGTAAGATTAGTGACCAGTAGGCTTACGGATAGATAAAATTTTCCTACTACATGTCATTCGACAATATCTCATTTGCCAGTTCCCTATACCAATCAACCACAAGATTGTATTCCCATGTACTGAATTCAAAGAAGTAAATAGAACAACATAATAAATGTTAGAAGAATAACAAGAAATGTCGCATGATTTTGAAAATTCTTCTACTACAAACCATCTTAAGTAACCTCAGTCTCAGGCCAACTACACATATATACATGACAAATGGGCTGAATGGAATCAGAGGCCAGTTGTACCATGAAGTTCATCTACCTGATAGTGACAAACTTGTTGGTGCCATGTCTTGCCCAATAAGTCCTCAAATCAATTGGATTAGAGAAGTTATAACCCTCGGCTGCAAGTTTCTCTAAGACTTTCTTAAAAGCTCCAATACTCATTTTTCTTCCAGCTATCCTTGCACCACGCCGCTTGGTACTCATAGGCAAGGGATACATTGACATGCCTGTTGTGCAGCATGCAGATTGCCAACCACCAGAGCCCCATCTATAACACTGTTGAGGTGTCCCAGTGCATGAACAAACTGGAATCGGAATACTAGAAATATCCATATCTATTCCGTTTATTACAATTTCAGTTGTTCTCTTTGCAGTCCTTGCCCGTTGAACTGAAGGAGCATTCTCGTCCTTTGGTACACGAGGCCCTCTCTTGGGTTTCTTTGCCTTAGGAGATTTGGGCACCTTGGGCCCCTGTCTTTTCTTGCTAGTGTCATTGGTCTTCTCAACGACTGGCTCTTCCATCGGTCTTTCTTCCTTAACTAGGTCAGGTGGTTGAATCATTTGCATATGATGGGCTGAAGATGTATCGGGAATAACAGCATAATTGGGGTTTGTAGGTATCATATTCAGATACTTCTCTCTCTGACTAATCCAAGCATCCCTCATGTAATCCATTGGATATGTTGCTTGTGGCATCCCAATGTCCCTATGGTGAAATGCCCCATTCGTACCAGATAAAATTGCAGCATTGCGTCCTCCAAGCAGAGGTTTTTCAGGCATGGAGGACATAAGCTGGAGCCCAAGGTGGCTCTTAAAGGACGTTGTGGGTTCATAGTAACCCCAATTACGTATGTTAAGACCATTATCCCCGTCCATTAGAGCAGCAGCAAGCGACGAAGAAAATGCAGGACAAAATTTTACTCTTAAATTAAACTGACGAATAATTCAGGGCATTGTGTTCTCACTGTTCTCCTAACAAGCCTACAGCATCGGAAAGCCAATAAATTTAATGTCAAAATAGAGCAAGGACAAAATGCAATTGCGTAAACAAAACCCACCTTTATTTAAACTCAAATACAGTCAAACCCGAAGGGGCTCAAAATAATAAGTTATGAAAATCCTCAAATGTATAAAGGCAAAACCCTATTCACCAAATTTTTCAACTTCTTGCTTTGATCTAAGATCCCTTTGACCAATACAGAACAAAGACAAACAACTCAGATCTCTGAGCAAAAAGGAACAGATTCAATAGAATTAAAACCAAAATAAAAGTGGGAAAATGATAGATTACAATGCAGAGGGAATCCGCGTTCAGATTTGAAGGAAGAAAAAAAAAGGTGTTACCTTTGAGCAGGCAGAAGCAGTACCTGTTAGGGTTCTTGGCGTCTACGGATTGAGACGAAAGAGGGGAAAGAGACCCACAAATGGCTACACGCTATCTTAAAATCTAATAAAAAAAATGTATTTATGAGATTATAATATTAAAAATATTTTATTTATCAATTTGTTTGAATTAAAATTGTGCCAATTCACAACAGGTGACTGTAAAAACGTCGATTTCCCTTTCATTGATTAACCGAACGGAAGATTAATCGAATATTGTCCAATAAAATTTTTATTTCAGAAAATTACTTATCTCTAATAAATAAATAAAAAAGAGGCATCAAACGTTGTTTCTGGCGTCATTTATTGTATTTTAGACCCTTTTATTTTTTTAAATTTATTTTCAATAATTTATTTTTATAACAATAATGATAAGTAAATTTTTAATTTTTAATAATAAAATTTATAATATCAAAGTACTCATCTCATGAAAAAATTTAAATAAAATTTGGTGTTGTAGATACATTCTTAATTGAATAAATTGTTCTTTATATAAGAATAATAATATTTTTAAATATAATGATGCAGAGAACTAACTTTGAAAAAATAGTGCAATACCAGACACCTCTAAATAATTCTTTTAATTTTGAAATATCTTATTTTTTCTCTTATTTATATTATTAAAAAATTAACACAGTTTATGTTAATACATTTTAATTATCGATAATTTTGTTTTAATATCTCATACTAAAATGTTTAAAATACCTAAAAATAAGAAAAATAAATAAATCAAAAGGGTCTTAAAATTGAGCCTTTAAAATGGATGAATGAATACAATCATATTTTGGATACGATATCCTTGTGGAAGGCCTCTGGATTGTGTATTTGAAGAGAATCTAAGGTGTAAAAGGAAAGGCAACCTCAAATGGGCAAACACCCCGACACATACTATATATGAAGGGAAATAGGATCCAATGTTTCGTTGGTTATCTTGTTTTATTATCCTCGCTAACTTATTATACTAACTGCTCTTAATTAGTTATTTACCCGAGCTTGGACCACATTTCTCTTGGCACTCCAAGTGCTTGTGAATACGGAAGCATTTAAATGAAGTAGGTCCAGTATCAATGATGCTCCCATGAATCAGAAAGCTTGCCCTCTGTTGGGCCCACTTTGAGGCCCGTAGATCTTGGTAGTAGGCTAATAGGAGTCATAATTGACTTGGATCATTACTATATTTGGGCCTTATTTGTGGTGCAGCATTCGTTTCCCTCTCCACAGATCCTCAACATTTATAGTACAAACTCTCACTCCCTCAACGCATTAATCATTTCGTGCCTGAATTTTGAAACTTTACTTCTATAATTGAATCATTTGAAAGATTTATCTCATTGCCAACCATTCAAAATGTGTTCCTTTCGGTCTGTGTTGGTTCAAAAGAATTGATTGGTGTCTTCACTTCTTCTATTACTTTCTTTCTTTTTCACCTCAAAGTCAAATAGATGAAGGCCCACTTGATTTAACAGCCTAAACTGCATTGGAAATCACTTTTCTTCTCCTCCTCTGGCTACTACCCAAATGAGATCTTTAGATGGAGGGGCAGAGTAATGAGAGTATCTTTAACCTTTATTTGGTAATAGAGGGAATTAATGGAGAGGAGCTACTCTTCTCCCTTCCCCTTTGAGTATAAAATCCTTGATACAATAATTATTTCCTTCGCAAGCCACTATAAGTGTAATCTAATGGTGACAGATGTTAATAGTTAATTGTAAGTCATTAAGTTCAAACACCCGCACTTGCAATTTGAAAAAAAAATAGTAATAAAGTAACTCTTTCTTTTTACAAATTCCTTTCCGTTCCATATTTGACTCTAAAAAAAATAGATATAAGGGATATTTTTCCCTTTCCTTGTGGAACATCTAGAATTAACAATTAGAAGGTTATTACCATCCTTAATTTGCCCTTTCCTTCCTGCCTTTTTAAGTATTTATAAATCATTTTTTTCTCCTCCTCCCAAATATACAGACACAGATTTCTGATAATTACAGAAGGGAGAGATTATAGCATTCATATGCATTGATTACCATCAGGTTTAAATGTGTAAGGTTGAATTGAATTTCAGATTTAATAGCATTTCCTAGTTTTACGGAGGCTGTCAATGTGATGCCAGGACAATATTGCAGCAACAAAGCTGTATCCATAGAGAGGTCTTTTTCCTTCTTATCTTAATTATCTTCCCTCTCTTTTTCACTTGTATTATATCTGCGGTGAGGTCCATATAAATTGCTTATTGTTCTTGTTCTTTTGTACACATCCTTATCTCATAACCCTAAAGTATTAACTGTTGTCAAAACCCAAAAAAAAAAAATCTTGCTGGAAAAATGCTACTTGTGCAACATTAATTAATTTAACAAATTGTCTATTTTTTAAAAAATAAATAAGAAACCATTGGAGAATGAGCTTTGATTGATAAGTTGAAATTAAAGCAGGTAAGGAGATGAAACACAAGATTTAATTTGTGAATTGAGTTTGTGCATCTAACACTCAATTAATCTTTTTCTTTTTTTTGTGCTGCAGATAATGCAATTCCTTTCATTAATTAATCAGCCCCTCATAAGAATGCATGTATTAGAAGAAAGTTTACATAATTAAAGACAAAAAAAATAAATTAAAAGAATAATGCTAGATTTGTGCCTTTTAATAGATTGGTAGACAGATAAATTATGGCCTCCAGAGTGCGGCACTACTATTAAAATTTTAAGATTCGAATTCGTATAATATAGTTTGAAGCCGTGTGATTAGGTAGAACTTGCCTCAAAATATTATATCTATATTAAAAACAACCCAAAAGTTACCTCAACTCTAGTAACTAAAGTTCAAATATATGTTACAAAGTCATTAGTTGTGGTTTAGTGGAAAGATGTGTAACCTCTTTGCATGCAATTAAGATTAACCGAGTTTTGGTATTATTATTTTTGGTAACAACCGAGTTTTAATATTATTGTTTCCTCTTCCACTAATCAGAAGTTTAATCTAAATCCCATAATACTCAAGCGTATACTTTTTAGGTACCTTTGTCTCTTACTTGAGTATTGAAACACATTCGAGGACAAGAATTGCATAAAATTACAATTATAAACTAAAAAGCAGCTGGAAGTAAAAAATTATCACATAATTGAGTTGTGAAATCCCAGGAATTAGTTTGACCGACTCACCCTTTTATTTGCATTAAATTGTACGAGAATTAGGGTTAGTGTGTTGACAAAGAATAGTTGTAAGATTCGGACTCAGATCGAACTTAACCAACTAGCCAGACTAATTATGGAGGTAAAGGAAGCAGCCTCGAAGCCCTCATCGGGCACTAGTTGGCGGTGCCGTGGAAGCACCACTTAGTAATAATTGTACAGCAATTTGTGCGTCAGATAAAAGTGGAAGCAATTACAACGATACTTGAGAGAAAAAGCACATGGTCCAAGAGAAAAAGGTACCAGCTGAGGAAACTAAAGAAAAACGACCCTTTAAGCTGCTCATGACTTTGGCCTTTCTACGGCTTTTTGTATTGGTTCTAGTTATGAAAGATAACTGCAACCGCACGCAGGATTTTCATTTTTTAAATTTTGATTTTTTAAAACTTTTGCCATCACAAGCGTTTCCTTTCAGACCCCAAAAGCTTTGAATGGTCTCTGCATATTTGGAAAGATGCTGCCTTCTGTTTCTACTTGTGCCTCTGCGCCCACTGCTGCCTTGGCCCTGATTCTGATGCAAGAGATAAAGAGACGTCGTGAAGGTGATCATCATGAATGGAGTTTGTTTGTGTCTGTGTGCCTTTGAGACGTTGAGAGCGACGACTGAGTCTGTGACTGTCATTAACCTCTCACAACAGTGGCACTGAAAAACATGCTGCTTTTTCATTCAAATTTATAACTCACCAGAATAGCAGCGTAAAAGGACTATATCCCATTCCCTTATCTCTCTCTCTCTCTCTCTCCTCACTCTCTCTCTGATACTCTTGTTTCCACCTATTCTACCTTTTTTCTGGAAAACTTAATAGGCCTTTTATTTTGGCCAGTACATTTCTTTAATGCTTGTGTCTTGTGATAGTCCACTCCATTTTCGGACCTACTTGCCCAACAAAGATCTCCACATAGTCCGAACACAAAATCCAAACACCCAAAAGTAAAGTTAAGAAAATTTCAGCGTTTTCTGACCCTATATTCAATGCTTTGATCGAGTGAAAAACCTGATGAAAAAATACGTGCCATCATTACACAACGGAAGAAATTATTCATAGAAGCTAGAATAAATAGGCTTTAAGCCGAAACCCTTAGAAAGATAATCTGCTCTTTGATTATACCAAATATAACAAAAAACATAGCCCGCTGGCACAAACTGAAAGTTAATAACACTTTCCCCCACTAATCCCACTTACATAATCACAGGATTTACTTGGTATACCAATTCACAAAGATATTAGGGTAATAAAAAAAAAGACCCACCAGACTTGGAAATATTGCAAACACTAAGAAAAAGATGTTTAGGAGTTAGTAGTTTTCCCATTATTGTTGTCTACTTCGCCACCTTCTGTTGCTATAGGAGACGACATGTAGCCTAATACCAAAGAGTTGTCATCAATGGGAGCCAAAGTTGTTTTTCGCGCTTGAAATTGTTGCTTGCAAGCATGGCAAGTGATTTGAAGCATAGTGGAATTGATCTGCTTAATTGCATGCTCTTTCAAAGCATAAGCTTTGTCTAGTTCCGCTTGCGCCTGCTGTCTAATCCTCTTGGCGTTGCTAAATTCTTGCTCCGCAAGTTCCATCTGCCTTTTCGCTTGCTTCCTTGCCTCTTCAGCATAGGCCTTCTCTGCCATGGCTATCCTCAAGTGCTCACGAGCTTGCTCTTGAACCTTCAATGCCACCGCTGCACCCGGTGGCTTCTCGCTGCTGTTGCTGCTCTCCTTGGGTGAATTATTTCTATTGTTCAAGCTGTTTGATTCATTTTTATCGCTGATTTCCGATGACCCAATTGATAGTTGCAACTGGGTCGAATGGGTTTCATCTCTCTTAGGTGATACATCGTTGGCGTTGGATGCGATGGCCGTTGAGAGCTGAAGATCCAGGTTGGGGTAGTGTTTATTATTGCTCTTGGATGAGGTTTCAGCAGTAGGGTTCAAGAATGTGGGCTGATCAGTTGGCTTTGGCATTACCAGAGCTGCTGGCCAGGGACCTGTGCTGAAATTGGTTTCGCTTGATGGGCTCGGGCTAGATGCGGTTCGAGACAAGCATGCTGGTTGAAGTGGTTGCGATTCTGGCCGGAGACGCCCCATATTGCACGCATCTTGGTGTTCAATGAAGCTCTCCACCCTACACGTAAAAGGAAAATGAATGGGATGAAGAAGTATCACTAAGCATTAATCCAGAGACTTCTTGTGGGTATATATGAAGATGGACATTATTTAGGGACAAGACAATAAATGGAGGATTTGACGGAGAGTCTTAAAGCGTTAAAGAAGAGAAAGAAAAAGTGCTTATAAAAGGTGTTTCCAAAAGGTGCCCACTGGTTTTCAAATGGTGAAAGGGTTCCACTCAATAAAGGACAAGTCAAGAACAAGAATCATATTAATCACAACTCGAAGCTCGTTATTAAATATAGATAATGTAGTGTTCATTGAAGAAATACAATGTATAACAATATAGACGATCACTGACGAGGTGGTGTTTTAAGGTATTGGAATGCCAAATAGTATCTATGTATGCGACCAACGAAATTGAGCTTTGGGAGCAGTGTTCCCCAACCGTCAATAAACAGTTTTTGTTTAAAATTTTGATTAAGGTTCCATCAGTCAAATAATATACTTTTTTTTTTGTTTGAAATTTCCTATCTTCCACCCACTCACTTTATATTCCATTCCAAAAAAAATGACTTTCCCTTTTTTAAAGTCAAAACCTATGTAAAACAAAATGGCTGCCAAGTTTTGCTCGATTGATAATTGTGGAATTTAAAAACGGTAAAAATCTATATTCCATCTTAGAACGGAAAGAAAAAGTACTCAAAATCCCATTACCCAGCTCCCAGAATCTGATATAGATCTATATGTTTCCATAGATATAGATATTTCATATATCAATACCCTTTTGTGAAATGATCAAGAACCACAGAAAATGGTATATGAGATAGGATAGGAGAGAAACCTGGAGAAAACGCGGCCACAATCGCAAGAATGGCCTCTGGTGCCACAGGTTTTGAGATGAGCTTTGTAATCGGACTGCACTGCATATCCTTTGGAGCATCTCTCGCAGACCCATTGCTTGTGGTTGCTGTGTTTCCTCCTGAAGTGCTTCTTTATCCCAACAAGATCACCCAGGGCATGGCAAGGGTCATGGTGCAAACAGGTGGGCTCAGGGCACACAAACACTCGTTTCCTCACCACCGGCGTCTCCCTTTTCAACAGCTTCCACGGCACCTTGTGCCGCCGCCGGTGCATCTGAAGGTTCTGGTCCCTCTGGAATCCCTGGTTGCAGATCTCACAAACATAACGATCTGATTCTAACAAGGTCTTTGGCGAGAGGGACACCACCTCAGCATCTGGATCTGTGGGCAAGCAATTTCACACCACGGCCCAAAAAGAACAAAATGAATTTAATGAATTAACATAAAAGTGTGGAATTAAATATAGAATTAAGATTGACCCACACAAAGACATAAGAAAAAGAATGGATTTTTAGCAAATAGGATAAGAATTATGCACCTGGTGTTCCTGCAGGCCTTCTCTTCCTTTTATTAGTACTGGTACCATTCTCTGCGCACGAAAACGGCTCCGAAGTGGGAACCGAGGAAGGAGAGTTATTGGCTAACATGGGTTTTCTTTTCTGAATCCTTAGTGCTGATCTTAGCAAGTGATATGTTATCTCTTCTTTGATACGATCCTAAGAAGTGAGAAGTAACCAATTCTATACTTCTGTCTCTGGCTGTCTTCGTAATAGAATTAAGTAAATGAAGAGATCATTGGGGGAAGAGGGTAAGGGGGAGAGAGAGAGAGAAGATGATACAGCTAGAGAGAGCATAGAGAGGAAGGAAAAAGATCTTTCTTTCTTTCTTTCTTTCTTTCGGTTACCTCAGCTTTCTTTTAACTTGCTTTTAAACTTTCAGCTTTTCCATCAGCTTTCTCTCTCTCTCTCTCTCTCTCTCTCTCTCTCTCTCTCTCTCTCTCTCTCTCTCTCTCTCTCTCTTGGGTTCCTCTCTTCCTTCCAACCCTCATCTTCAGCAGGTATTGTCTGTATAGCTCTCCTTAATAAACTTTCAAAAAAAGAGACAGAGAGAGCTGAGACCCAATCACAAAGCTCGAAACTTGATCCCACAAGCAGCTGAATGGGCTCCAGAAGAAAAACATCCCCACAAAGAAACAAAACCCTCTCATAATTTCATCACACAGTAAAATTTTTACTTTGCATGCATAAATACTGGCCAACCCCCAAATACACACGTAAGCTTCCTATTTTTGTCACTCTCTCTCTCTCTCTCTCTCATACACACACTACCTTTCTTCTCTTGATCCTTCTCACACGGAGGAGGCAGATATATCTTTATAGACCATTGTACCCATACTCGTGACTGTGCAGAACCTCTAATTAATTTCGCTTGAAGCAGCTTTTATAAAGTTAGATAACGAGGATGTGAAGTCACCCTCAAGGGTATTCTAGTCCACGCACGGGCCTCATAATTTCCTTTTTTTTAAAAAAAAAATTTATGTCCAAATGCTTTGCTTTTCGGTAAACTGGGTGCATCACCTTAACAGTTAAGAGTTAAAATTGGCAAGATTGTCTTTTCTAGGTGAGGTTCGTAATGTTGGCAATATTGTTCAGAGCTAAGGCCCTAGCCAAGACATATACTTATAGTAGTACGGCAATCACCGTATCATTTTACCTTAAAGTTCATTGGCAGAGGGAAGAAGATGAACAAAAAAAGAAACAAGAAAGCATGCTATCACATTAATGGTAGCAATGTAAACTACCTTTATATATGTACCTAACGAGGGCGAAAACTATTACACTTTAGCAATTATTAAATTATTTTTTGTGGTAAACTACCTTTATATATGTACCCAAAGAGAGCAAACACTATTATACTTTAACCATTATTAATTTTTTTGGTACAAAACGAAGCAAAATTTTAAAATTATAATTTTTTTTTATCAATTATTCACTATTAGAACATATATAGTGGATTAACAATTTTTTTAAATTTCTCAAAATATTCTCACAGACTATTAATTAGTATTGTATAATTAATTTCTCTCAAACTTTATTACAGCAAAAATGCCTCTCCAACAGGTACATGCTTCGAGATTCGAATTTATATTTTCATTTTTGGAGCGTAAGTTGCTTACCAATATTATACCCAACTCTAATTGGTGGCCGTGAGAATTATGAACAAAATGGCACATATATGTTTAATTTATAACTATCAATTAAATTAGCATGTGCATGTTTTGGACAAGCTTCAGATACAACAAAACAAAATAATTAAACAGGGGATCAATTCAACTAATATAATTGGAAAAATTGTTTAAGACCCTCTTAATATTTTTTTTTTAATATACAAAATGTTTAGGATGAGAGATTTATTCTATTTCAAATTCAGAGTATACTACATGTGCTAACAAATATTTACAGTGATACATATATATATCATCTATTAAGATAGACCGCTGGTATTAAAAATTGAAGTTAATCCTAACTTATAAGCAAAGTATTTTAATTTTTATCAGTTAAACTAATTTCCGTGGACTAATAACCCTCCTTATCTTTAATCATATGTAGTTTGCCAACATTTGATTTTTACAATTAATTACCCTTATATATCATTCAGTTAATGGTGTAAATAATCACCCGTTTTAATTGATAACGCAAATGAATAATTGATAATAGATTAAAATGTTGTTATTAAATTGAATAGAATATTCACTTGAGATGAGAAAATTTTGTAAATAATTAAAGGACTCGTTAATATTTTAATTTCCTATTGTTTTGATATGCATCCCGATCAAAATAAATAATATATATGGTGAAAATATATTTATCTAAATATGTACGAAATCAACATTTATTAATTAATAATTATATCACACAAAATAGAGATGGAATATATAGATCCAAAGTTATTAAATGTGCCTTCCTGTAACCTTAATATTAGATTCATAGCCAATTAGATTATTGCTAACGGGCATCATGTTAATAATTGGTTTTTCTTTTTCCTGATGTGTGAGTGTGTGTGTGTATATATATAGATTATTCAATAATCAATTTCTTTTTGAGAGTTTTTTTTTCTCTTTTTAATAATTCAATATAGTATGGTATAAGAATTTATTTAAATGATTTTGGAAGTTAACTGTTTTGAAATCAATATCTTTGTATTCCTAAATTCTTCAAACAATATTTAACCAATACGCCAAACATTAATTGTCTAACTTTTGGACTTGGTAATTATCCCAGCTATAACCATTGCCAAATTGTAGTGAATTATGAATTTGTGCGGCCGGGTTGCGGGAAGCTTCTTCGTGAAAATGTGTAATGTACTGTAAATTGCCTGTTTGAACTGGATTAGAAAGTTGGTATCTTAAAAAACTTATGGCTAATTAAAATTAAGATCTAGCTCTATCCAAACTTTATTCCAACGTTTAGGTCTTGATGACCGGTAATCTCAATTAAAAGGAAATTTGTACCTCCATTAATTCTTTTACTTTACCATTTCTACCTTGCTCTAATATATTATGAGGAAATTAACGGAACATCAGGAAAAATGTTCTTAAAATTACGTTTATATAACAGAGAAATCTGGAAATTAAGTTTATGATTGTATTTACTTATTCATACAACAATTTGATAAACTTAATCCTTCCACATCCACATTTTCTTGTGGATATATATGCTCGCATGTGTTTTTTGTGGAGAGGTTCGTCCTCTTTATCCCAAGAGCCCCACTTTCCCAAACATCTTCCGAATGAAGAATGCGAACAAGTCAAGAGAGCAAAATCATTAAAATAAATCACACCACATAAAATAAATATTAACACGTTTTAATGAAGTATGTATGAATTATATCTTCTAAAACGTGTCGGAAAGGAAAATGAAAAACCTCCACTTCCATTTATTATGAACTTGATAATATACTTTTTTTTTAATTGATGCACTTGATAATTTACTTTATCTTAATTTTCCCCATCATGAAATTTTTGGTCATATTAATTGCATACAATTTGATGAAGAACTTAATTAAACTTTCAAGATCTTGTTTACTATTATATATATCTAAAGACTCATTAGTTAATTAAATTATAAATTAAAAAATTTAAAGTAAAAGTCTAGAGATATATTTTACAAATATAAAAGATGTCATACATATATATATATATATATATATATATATATATATATATATATATATATATATATATATATATATATATATATATATATATATATATATATATATATATATATATATATGCCTGTCTATTTTTTACAACTATAAAGCAATTAATAATGCATCCAACAGTATTTGGATAATAAAGAGGACATGAGTTTGACATTTGTCGTGCTGAAAGCTTCTCCCTATTCTCCTTCCTTACATTATACATTATCCTCTGATGATTTTTTATTATTATTAAATATACTAAATGTTTGTTCTTCTTCCTTAACTTGGCCTGCTTCCTCCAGATACGTTTCAAACAGATCATGTATGATAATCTTTCGGCTTTTTTGTAATATAATTTTTGTTCTCAATAAAAAAGATAAGATGATCCATTTTTTTTTTTTTGAACTCTTGATGTTACTTATTTGGATCTAAACGTTGCATGAATTTTTTTAAAAAAAATAAATAATTTTTATTTTTATGTTATATTGTTTACTCTTGTATTTTATTTTCCTCCGCAATTTCATCGTCAGTAATTCTCTTATATGTAAAACAATGATACATATGGTCAGTATGAACGTGCTGATATGATTACACGCCACGTGGCAGTGGTCAAAGTGAGGACCGGGACGACTCGTCAGCTTTTGCGAGAATACTGAACGAACTGGGCAAGAAGGAACGGACGAGCGTAAATGGACGGTTGTGATTGAGTAGATGAGGGACATATCCTATCGGGGCAGCACAGTAACATCAGTCTGAAATGACAACAGAATATAAAGGGCAAAAAAAGGAGGGAGAGAAGTTCCGACACCAGAAATAAGGCGGGTCTGTTTGGTGGCTGCCGGGTGGGACCCAAACCGCCGGGCCCCTTCATTCACACCTTACCATAATTTTCACCACCTCTCCTCTCGCTTTACTCTCTTTAAATTGATCCTTTATATATTATTTTATATCACCTAGCTACCGCGCTAACTTATTTATTTTAGAATTATGTATTAACAAATTCACATGAGAAAGACAAACTCACGTGCCAAAAAGTAGATCATAGAAAGAAAGTTTCTAACACATAATAATAAAATAAAAATTGTTAATTTTTTTCCTAAAATAAATGTCATGTGATTTAATTAATTTTAATTATAATTAGTTGGCCAAAATTCTAAGTTGGATTCATCGTCTGACACACTTCAAATAAGCAATCCTGGTACTAATTAATTATATTCCTGTGTTTGTGTGCTGCGCATAGATTTAGGTATTTCATTATATATTTAGTTTCTTGTCTTCTTAATTAATGCAATATGATATATAATTATATATAGAGAGAGAGAGATGTTATTTGATTGGGCTAATGTAGTTAGGTGCATTTAGAAGACAAAGTAGATAAATTAATAGAGAATAAGAGAATGAAAGTATGTTTATGGATTTGAGGATGACGAACACTTGGAGGGATGATTGCAAAGGACATGGTCTTAAGTAAGTTGCATGTGTTCGAGAATCCTACTCCCATTACTCTCCCATTCATTCATTATAAAATTCTAATTAATTAATTAATTCATCAAATCAGTTTGAGACTCAGCATACACCCACTTCAGCAGCTTTGCCTTTTGAACTTCTTAATGATTATTCTATATGCACATTATGAACAAGCAGCGCAGACATATAGATCTCTCTCTCTGTCTCTCTCATCGTATTATAATTATGCTTTAATTGATGATTTAAGAAAGCAAGTGTGAGATGGGGTCAACAACTTAAAAACCTCATTAATTTATCATGCTGAGCAGCCTTATATGAAAAAAAACTATTTATCTATGTAAATTAATTAGCACTACTTGTTATGAAGGAAACTTAATTTTAAAAAGTGACCCACTTGGTTGTAGTGTGTGAAAATATCCTAATTAATTACATATTCAAGACTTGGAAAGACTTAGAAATCAAATTTAAATAGTACTAATTGTAGATGGCTTTTTGTAAAATATAATCCCTCATGATCTCCCTAAGCATTCCACGTTAGACTTATAAATGGACATCATTAATATTAATCCTATTTAATTACAAAAAAGTATAAGAAGGTACATCACTTGGTATTCATAAGATGCATGCATGTGCATGCAGGCCTTAATTTCTTCACAGTTAAGTACCAATTAAATTTATCAATATACAATGGCCGCTTCACACATCAAGAACGTTAAGGATACGCCTCCCTCTAGTCTCGAATCATACTGAACTTATAAAATAAAATAAAAATAAAGTTTGTACAACTAAGAGACAAAAGAAATCTTCATGATTTTATCTGGCCTGCATAGGAATGCTCCAAATATACCTCAATTATAGAAATTTCATATCAACTTCTGCGACACTCCTCTTCATGTTGTATGTTTCTATATATATATATAATGAATTAAATAAAGGACTTTGATATTCGAAAGATATAGCGTGGCCTTACACTGCTATCTGTTGCTGCAGCTTCTTTCATCAAGCAAACAAGCTAATAGGGTTCAATTGCTGCGGCCTTATTCTAATTATTGTTCTTCAATAATTATTATATCAGAATGATTCATAATATTCTTTACTTATGATATACGTTCAGACCATAATATTTACGGTTATATTATGAATCATTCAGTTTTTATTGTATATCCGGTTATATTAATTTCATGCATATTTGGCTATGTCAAGAGCAAACTATATCACATCATCGGATATTCATAAGCTTTTTGGCGGTGCCCGGCCTGTAAATACAACCATGCTTGTGTACGTATATGATAGTACTGTATACATACAAAATGCACATAAACTAATATAAAATAATAGATAGAGTGTGTTTAGAAATGGTGATTAAAATAATAAAAAGTAAGATGGGGTGTATGAATAAGATGAGATATGGAGAGGGTATGAATGTTGGGTGAATAATGGTATCTGTGTCTGCTTAATAATTTCACGATGGGTACGCAGAGATCACGGGGTCCCCTTATCGCACTATTCACTATTCCCCGATGCCTATTTGTCCTTTTTGAATTTGTTCGTATTTGTAGTCTCTGTACCATACCCACATAATTTATACAAACTCATCACACACTCTCTCATCTTCATCATTATCACTCAAATTTATTTTTATTTATTTATTTTTCTTCCATTCAAATTATAATTATAATGATATATTAAAAAATGCATATAATATCCACAATATGATATCAATATTGTTTGAATTCCATGTAATTAATCAATTATTTTAAACACAATTAACTGCATATGGCGATGATCCCGAATGATTTTTTATTCTCTCGATCTTTCTACTGGATGTCTATGTTCTTTCCACAAAAACAAAGAAATAATATCAAAGATTAAAGCTCAAGATAGTGTATATATAATTGGTTGATCTTTCAGTGGTGAATTTGATAAATGTGGATGTCCATAAGGAAAGGGCCGTGTCTGCAGGCCAGCTGCCCACTCACCATGTTTTCCACTATAACTTTCTTTTTTCCTCTTTGGGTTCAAAAAATAAAAAATAACAATGTAATTGTTTGATTAGTTATGAAAATAATACTTCTAATTAATTACACAGTTAATAAGATTTCAATCAGTCACAATTATGTACGGTTCACATTCAGTTTAAATTTTTAAAAAAATTTTATTCAAAAATATAATAATTTAACTCGTTAGGATTGAGGTGTGCCTATAATTAAATTTGTGTAAGCTTATAAAGCAAGAGTGATTATAGCTAGGGAGACATATAATTTAGATCACACGTGGGACTTTAGAGTGGGTTAAGGGACGCTGAGATATAGGAATCGCAGAGAGCCACTCCAACCCTCCTCACTTTTTTCCTTTCTTTCTTTCTTTTCGTTCTTCTCACCACCTTCTCTCCTCCACAAAATTCGAATACATACCCACTTGATGGCTGCAATAAAGTTTTGATCTAACCCCTCCCCCCTCCCACGTATAAATCATTACATCACGTTCTAAACTTCATTTATATTCATCATACTTAGTTACTTTAGAAAGCTACTCTTCAGAAAGTTGAAGTTACGTTTTTCATAGTTTACAAACTACAATATTATTACTATTTTTTTTCCTGTTTTTGATTCGATGAAAAAGGGAAATCAAACATTTCTAAGTCATCGCTGATTTAAAACGCAAGATGGAGTAGTTAGCGACATGGACTCACAGCTTTAAATCTTTTGTAATTGATTTGGAATTGGGATTTGATGTGCGCTTTTTGAATTAGGGTTGGATATTCTTGGAATTTTATCTTTTATTTTTTCTCCTTTTCCATTCTAGTTGAAAGAGTTACATCATATTATATCCCTATAGAATGGCCACATTAATTTATCATCGTTTGGAGTGAGTAAAATTATTATATTGAGTAAATTATACTCACCTCTCTTTAGGTATATTAAATTTACACTTACACTCCTTAATTTTAATTTATATAAAAATCATTTTTTATTGATAAAATTGTTAATGAAATGTATACTTTATTTAAAAAAAACTCATAAATAATCTAATTTAATACAATCAAAATCATTAAAAAATAGTTCAGTTCTTATAAAAACTTTAAATAAAAAATATTAACATAGCTTTTTTAAGACTTGAGAGAGTAAGTGTAGGTTTTATAAACTTTATAAGAGATTTTAGTCCTAAAGTGAAATTAGAAGAAATGTGAGGGTAATTTTAAAAAGTTTTATAAGAGATGAATGTAATTTATTCCATTATATTTTGAAATGAATTGAAGTTATGGGTAATTGAAGATTAATGCAAGAGTTACTTGTGAAGTATCAGTGTAGAATTGGATTACATAAAATGTTATATTTAGTATGTAGATATAAACTTATGTTAATTATGCAGTTAATGTCTTCTTCTTTTTGTTATAGTTTTATTTGTTTCTTGTAATAATTTGTCTTGCCAAATCAAAAAGTTATGAAACTGGAATGCCAATATGATGGTGCCCACATGTTGCCATCAAAATAACAACTGAGAGAAAAAGGAGCAGTTCGGGAACATTCATATATAATAGCCTTCATTAACGTCAAATGAAATTCTCACCAAAGGGTTTGCCTTTAAAATTAACTACCAATTAGGATTAATATCCAGTTCTTATTGAGATTTTGAGTTTTTTTTTTTGGGTATCAATATTGACAGCACTAAATTTGAACTTAAAAGTTTTGATTACCTACCCACCTAAACTTCTCGATCTCAACTAATTAAACCACACTTGAGTATTTATGTTTTTGCCGCCCTCTTGAGATTATTATCTCCGACAATTTCATTTTTAATGTTGTATGTGCCAAAGAACCCCACAACATTAGCTTTGATTTATTAAAAAGGAAAAAAGAAACAAAGGATATTTTATTTTGGCCATTAAGAAACAAAGGACATAAAGGGTTACTTTTACATAAATTTAAATATCATATCAAATTTAAAAATAAATAAAAAAAGTCCGCCGAATTGTTGATTCATCGTATTCTAATTTTGACAGTAATTTTGTTTAAACACACTAATTATTTTAAAAAGTTGAAATTTTTTTAAAATCTTATTAGAAAAAAAAATGTACAATTAATGCTATCAAATGTATTATGATATGCTACATTTAATTTTTTTTAAAATAATTTATCATTTGAAATAAATATTGTAATTATAGTATGAGTTACATATCTTTGATTATATTAATTTTAATTTTTGCATAAATAAATTTTATTTTAATTAAAATTAACTGAAACAGGCACAAATTATATCAACACAATTTAATTATTATACAGAAATTACAAAGGGAGAAGTAATAATATTAGGGATATTATCGTGGACTACTTGGGAAGTGACGTCAGACTGAGCCCCTTAACATAAAAGACAAAAGCATTAGAGAGTGCTTGCGTCCACGTAATAGCCGTCAAAGAGGCAGTTTCCGGTTCCATCGGCGTGGGGTCCGCCAGCCCTGAGGGCTATTGTCATCCAGCTGTCAGCATCACCCTGGGAGTTGCGGTCGGCTGATTCTCAAGCACACCCACTCTCCCCGTATCCTACCATTTCTTATCCTTCTCTCCACTTTTTTTTTTTAATATATTTTTTATTAATATAATTTAAATTTCGATACTCAATTCTCAACACGATTTCAATATCGTTAAATAAGTAATTCATTAATTTTTAAAAAATATATTATAGTTATGTCTATTATTTTTCTTTTGTCATTTTCGTACTTCATTTTCTTCCATTAATTTCACAGGCGAGAAGTGACATCCATGATTTGCAAGTAATGAAACAGATGAAAGTGTAGAAAGAGTAAATGTGCAAACTGCAAAGAATAGCTACTGTTTTTTTGACAAGCAACGGTCCACCAATATGTTAATTTTCAATATATATATAAATTGATTTTGGTTATACTTTCTTTTTTAAAAAAAAGAATGTTAAATCGTTCTTTTTTTTAGTTATTTTAAAATTTTGTATATATATAAGGTAATTGTTTATGAGATATATAATAAATTAAAATGATCATGTTTGATATAATTTTCAATACGCGGTAGAAATTTTAAAATAAGATATAAAACATATATAGGAAATATTATTTGCTAATAAGACATTCATATTTATGATATTAATATTTTCACACTCATGAAATGTTAATTGTCAAGGCGCACAAATGAAATTGTTTTAATTTCCATTCATATTAATTTCGTAGCTGACGAGGGCTAAAGTAGGTGGATCGAATTGGAAATATTGTCTTAGTACAGTTGTATCTTGCAATTGTATTTTTCTATAAGATCTTATCAGGCTGAATAAAAAATATTACCCTCTCGTTTTTAATTAATGTTGTTGACAACGAAATATCTGATTTGGATAGAATATACACTAATGAATTGATAGTTGCACGAGAACATATATAGCTAATCATCCAGCATAATTGATTATCTGTAGAAAACAAATAAAATAAAAATTACAGACAATTTATGGATGTGTCTATCAGTACTGATGATCTTGTTTTTGTGACTTGTAATTATAAATGGGAAATGACAATGGATGTTGTTGATGAAGAACTTGTTTTGGAGTTATTAGCAGCATATTGGGTCATTAATTAGGTAGCCAAGAGAACTGCCTTTTTATGGGAAAGACAATCCGGTCTCGTCTCATACATAATTATCACAAAGAATAATGAATATCCTGTTTAGCGTAATCTAGCTTCCCAATGCAAATCAACCACTATCTAATCAAGTGCATAATCACACTATTATGAATTGACATTTGAATGCTAAAAAATAAATTAAAGCATCTCTTTTTAAATACCTTTAATCTGAATTTCCTCAAATTACTGATAACACCTCGTCCAATCATTTTAATTTCTTCACCATCATTAATATATGTTTGCACTGTGATTTTGTGCATATCATATGCCATAATAACATCACAAAGGATTGATTTGTTTTTCTTCCATTTGGATCTGCAAAACTTTTTTACCCGGCCTCAGTATATTGCTATCATTTTCTTTTAAATAGTGTTTGGTGCATGATTACTTTAATTTTCTAAATATTGTAAAATTTATTTGAAATATATTCAGGTATAATTTATTCAAAATTAAACTTTAAGATTTATTGTATATGTGGTGAGCAGTACAAGGAATGACATGTTAAATAATTTCTTTTCACACGGGATAAATAGAGAAAGGAATCAAATTTATGGAGACACATATATAATTGAATTGAGAAAAATTTGGCCAAGTTAAACCAGGTAGGGCCAACTAAACATAGTTTGGACACTCAAAATTGTTTTTTTTAAGAGGCAAACTACAGAATGCAAGAGGCATCATGATTGCTATGTTATTGATCTGATATAATGATCATGAACACTATACTTATGATTAAAGAAGAGACTAATAATTTCCTCCACGAGAAAAATTAATGGAGACAAGAGCAAGTTTTCTTTAGATTAATTTTACCTTTCGAAATATATAAAACATTTACATATGTTCTCTTTTCTTTGGGTGATATATCAAATAGGGTTTTGACTGGTCATTATCGGTTGGCGAAAGATAGATAATAATAGCCGCAAAATGAATGGTTAGAAATAAGGGTGCGGTACATGGGGATGAAAACATTATATTCTTAAATTGTCTTTGTCTCAAAGGAGGGGGCCTCTAATAGTTTTTTCCCTATTAATTATTGTAACTCTGCTGTGTGTATTATATCGTTGTTTCTTTCTAAAATGATGTCCTGATTTGATGCCATATGTCCTCTCATGTTTCCAAGTTCAAATATAATATTCAGACCATGCTGCTGCCTATTCCTATCCCTTCTTTGTTTCATCTTTTTTGTTTGAATTACTTGGACAAATACAAGAGACTTCACTGAGATCCACTTAATGATCTTGGATATGTCAATCACCTTTGCGCAAGACAAACATATCTTGTTCATCACCATGACAAGGTTGAGAAGGGAGGTGTGAGATGTTGGGTTCATGGCCATTTAGTTATTGTCTATGTCCTAATCATGAAAATCCCTGCTTCTTATTAATATAATTACCTGATTTATATTCAGGGAAGTTTTACTAATAAGCGACATAATATAATTAAATACCACTTCAACTCAAGATAAATGATTAATTAATTTTATTAATATCTCTGACAGAAAGACTAACATTAATAAAAGTATAATTAATTGGTAAGCATAAGATGATGATCATGAAAGGAGTAGTATATATTAATTAATATTGATTTAATTAAAAGGCATGAAGTACAGATTTTAGTCTGCCATTAAATACAAACATAAAAGGCAAAGGTTTTTTTTTTCTAATCTGTGTCATATAAAGTTTGTCCTTTTCGTTTTTCCATGATATTACAATATTAATGCTGTAAATAGTTGTAGAAACACTTTAGTCCTCCCAATCAAATAGACTTGGTGATCTATAGGATGGTATCAGTTGGTAACAATAATACATAGGGCCCTACTAATTTCACTGATTTTTCTCCTACCTCAACCCACAACCCACAAAATAAAGTGCAGCTGGCCATTGCGCTGTTTCCAATAACATAGAAAGTGCAGAATAAGAAGAATACTAAATATTCGTAAAACCAAATGGAATTTTAGGTTTGAATAAAGGAAAACTGTCAAAAGCTTCCCAATCTCGATGATATTCTTCTTTTTTGTTTTCTCTTTTATTTTGTGGAGGGGTTAGGAATATTAAGGGAGATGTGATGAGCACATGATTCAACTTTCATCCTGGTAAATACACCTTAGTGCCAATTGTGAACAACAAATTGATGAATGTAAAACCAGACTTCTACGTGGGAAGATGAGCTTAGGAATGATTTTCACCCTTTAATGGAGATAGATATGCCATAAAGAAAGAGACAGATATCTAAAGCATTCCAGTGAATTCCTTGGAAATGTTAATTTGTCACTTGTTAAGAAAAGCTAGCCTACTTGAAGCTAGCTTTGCCAACTATGGCTGATTTTGGTCTACTTGGTTCCATAATGGCCTTACATTAATTTCGTATCTCTCTCTACCTTTCTCTATCTGTGTGACTAACACATTCATATACACACAGGCAAGGGTTGATTCCTTTATTCTTCCCAACGAGGAAGAAAAATAAATAAAGGTCTCTTGAGTGAGAGAGTTGAAGTACCATTATCTAGTTGGACAGGGAGCGTGGGGTGTTTTACCTTTATTTTTCTTTTCTCTATTCTTTCTCTTCCCCTTTTTGGCTGTAATGTGTACTCTTTTCTGAGAAGATGACCTTTTAGTCTCCATGTGCCTCTCCATCACCTTCAACCATGACCCTCCCCGGATCATCTCTCACATGAAAGACAAACACCCTAAAAGTATGAACTTATGCTCACCCACAATTGCACCAAAATCTCTCTCACTTTTCTGACACGTAATCTGGGACCCACCTCCTGTTGCTTTTGGATCATGACATGGCAGTAAAAGCATGGAGCTTCCATGTTTTCTTGGGTCTCAAAGCATTTTTAGAAAGTAAAACAAACAAAAAGTGATGACCAAAAAGAAGTTAGAAGTGGTAACATGTCACACACAATAGAAAGAATAAAGATAGGGAAGGTGTTATATTTACAACACAAAAGCTTCCATGAATTGACATATGCTTTGCAAGGAAGGATGCAATTATAGGTCCATGCATTTGTTAAGGGCTATGTGAAAAATTTTAGGGGTTTTTTTTTCCTTTTTGATATAGTAATTAATTAAAGTTTCATTATTATTGAAAAAAAGTTAGGCCAACAAACCCTAATCACCATTTTGGATGTCGGGACCCTCCTTAATTTTTGGGCATCTCTTTTTTATCTACATCTCTCCCAGAATTTTCTTCTGGTAAAGTGGAATAGTGATGACTCAAGAACAAACCATGTGAGTGGGGGAGACCTATCTTTAAATCCAAAAAGAGCAGTTTGCTTGTGCAAGTCCAAAAGTCAAAGCATCAAATCCAAAAGATCAAAAAAGTTCCCTCCTTTTATAAAAGAAGCCATTAATGTTCAGATTATACATTGTAGCATCGTTTTTGCGTATATATACAAAGTAAAGATCATAAGATTGAAACCTATCGATCTATTTTTGGAGATAAATATGCAGTACTACCCTTCATCATCGATCTCCCGGTTACTCAGTCTTCAACAAAGTCTTTTTCTTATTTTTAACTTTTTTAATATCATTAAAGAACTTTAACTATATATAATTAACCTCTTCAGTACTGGTTAATATTTCTTAATGTGCACACACACACACACACACACACACACACACACATATATATATATATATATATATATATATATATATATATATATATATATATATATGGCAATGGAAGAATATGGAGGAGAAAATTTTGGCGCTGAAGTTTTAAGTTTTATTTATTATTATTATAAGTATGGTGAAGGGATGGTTGTCGTCCACATCTAATTAAGCAGTTAGCAGGGCCAAAAGAAGAAAAGAAAACAACATTGAACCCACAATATGGATTGTTCACGCGCTTTGCTTTAATATTAGGTTTCTACCTGCTGAAGCTTCCCCTTTCTTGCTATATATGCAGATATTACTTTCTGTATTCAGTTAAGTATGCCCGTAGCCGTAATGTGGACTTACAAGGAAAACCGTATTTGCATGTTGCTTGAGC
This sequence comes from Gleditsia sinensis, assembly GCA_037074535.1. Lineage (NCBI taxonomy): Eukaryota > Viridiplantae > Streptophyta > Magnoliopsida > Fabales > Fabaceae > Gleditsia > Gleditsia sinensis. Next base: position 31,470,801 of record CM073474.1, on the reverse strand, counting down.
TTATTATAATATAATTTAGTGGATGACAATATGGTTAAGCATTCTTGTATTATCTGACCTTTTAAATGTTCAATTTAAGAAAACATTAATTTCTTCAGATATATTTGCAAATAGAGATTCTAGAAAAATTCTTTTTATTTGAAATTTGTCTTTTTGTTTTTTGTTTTTTTGGGGGACAAAGTATAATTAGATACAAGACTAACACAGCCAAACAAGCCAAGAGACCTAAAATGGGCCGAACAAGAAGGATCTACAAGGCCTAACCCATGCTCAACGAGGATTAGAAATGTCACGGGGAGAAAACAAAAGCACCGCACTCAGGCAAAGACTCCCAAAAGAACTCAGAAAATGTATCCTCTATATCTGGAACCCCTCCCTTTGGTCTCCTTGGACTAACTTTTGATGAGCCGCTTTGGTCTTCTATGCTCCGCAATCATTAGTATGGGCGTTGGGCCAGTTATCTTTATTATGGGGGCTTCGTTCAATAAAAGCTTATCTAAGCGTGTCTAGCTTAATGGGTTTTGGAAGGCCCAAGTGACAACTTTCAAAAGCCTTTAATCAATGCCGGAAGGTTCAGGTGGAAATCAAATTCTAGTTATGACCCGAAAAAGAATCAAATTATAGTGGGATTCATTTTTCATTTTTTGGACATATAGTTGCCGTTGTATGCAGTTTGCTAAGCATGAAGCCGGCTATTAAGTCACAAATTAAACAAAGAAGTAGTCAGTTCCGGGGTGATCTCACCAGTCAGAGCTGTTCGAATTCTAGTTAGACACTTTGGGAAAGCTATCTGACTTCACTTCTCAAAAGAAACTCTGGCAGTTGAAATGTGAGCTGTTCGAATTTTGAGGGTCAAACGGAGAAACAGAAAATGACGTTTCTGACATTAATTTGTTTGTCTTCGCTAAGAAACAAATGCCATTGTAAATCAATATCTATCTAGATCGCTGTTAACACCAGGATATTCGCAGATATTCTCTTATATAATGCGTTCAATTAATACTTCTTCCTTTGTTTATTATAACAAGCACATAAAATATCTTATAGAATGGCACATTAAACAACTCCAATAAATTAATTTATAAATTTATTTAATTAGTTTATAAATTTATTTAATTAAATTAAAAATATTTAATAAATAAATTTATTTAAATAATTTAAATTAATTAAAAATTTATAAATTATATATTATTTAAAGTAGAATATATATATATATATATATATATATATATATATATATATATAAACTTTTAATTAATTTATAAATTTTAAGTTAATTTATAAATTATTTTTGTTAAACAGAAGTTAAATATTAAAAAATTTTGACGTAACTCTTCGTTAATTAATTACTTATTTCTTTCTGTTTTAAACTCTTATAAAAATGAATAATATTATAAATAAGAAATATAATTAGATCTAAGAATCTTTTAACTCAAAATCGTTAACTTTGTGGTTTGTTTTTTAGGGAATGCTAAGTTTAAAAGTAAAATTCTAAATATATCAATTTAATGTTAGAGAAATAACATCATTAAAATCGATTAAGGAAGGAATTTAATTTCAAGTAAACTACCAAAATACTCCTCAATGTTATAGCAAAAAAAAAAGGAGTCTAAATAGTATTTCAAACCTTAATTAATCGTTGCTTATTAATTATACATAATTTGAAAATTCAATAGTGCTATTTAAAATGTGTTCGTCCCCCAATTTACACTTTGTTCAAGAACTTGGGTTCGTCTGAAAAAAGGATTTAGTTGGGAGTAAAGGATCCAAACCCTAATGGTAATATTAAAAAAGAAAAATCTAAATATTGTTTTAAACTCAAATTTTAAAGCAGTTCCTTATGAATTATATATGTAGGTTTGAAAATGAGTAATATTTAAGAGTGTGCGTGCGTGTGTCTATATATATATATATATATATATATATATATATATATATATATATATATATATATATATATATATATATATTCATCCCCCCATTTAGTCGTGAGTGGGTAGGACGGTCGAACTGAAAAACAAAAGCTATTGGAGCTAACGAGGGTGAGGGTAGGAGAGAGACAAAAACAGACAAAAAGGCTCATTTTAGAATTGTATAAGAAGGGGTTGTTTTTCTTATGAGGGAAGAACAGAAGAAGATCTATTTAATAAAAATGGCGCCAAGGCCTGCAGTGAAAGCTATACTTATGTTGAGGGTATTAGCTCTCAAAGCCTCCACAGCAACTGTGACATTACCAACAATCTGAAATTTATTGCGTATAGGTAATTAATTAAAACCTTAATATCATTCTAATTAATGAAGAACTTGTATAGGTGGATATTGGTTGCTTTTAATTCAGCATATCATGATATAATTTATTATTGACGGATTTGAGTTTCTCAGAACTTCAGGTATGTGCTTTTGGTTGCAGCCATTGCAGCTGCATGTGCGCCTATAGTTTAGTGCAGTTACCATTTGCCTTTTATCATTCTATAATGCACAAGAGACTGATGTGCAATGGATGCTTGCCAAACTTTGACTTCTACGGAGACAAGGTTCTGCCATTGATAACTCTCACCTTTTCTCTTTCTCTGTATTAAGGATTGCTAAGATTCGAGCTATCCTAAGACTTGGGCTAGGGTTTTCATGTAGTTTTCAAGGGTAAGCCAGGCCCCGGCCAGTCTTTTACTGGAACCATATTATTATGAATGAAAGTGAAAAGGTGTGAAAATTTGTAGGTAATAAATATGTTGGTAGCAAGTGGTGTTGGAGCTGGTTTCGCTGTTTCTTGTGAGCTCAACAACTACAACTACTTCACCAGCATATTGGAAAGTGCGATTGCTGCTACCTCTCTTCTCACGGTGGCTCTCCTCTGCAGGGTTGCCCTTTCAGTAATTCCCTCCATCGATCGAAATAAAATTGAAGGCATATTTGGAATTGGGGGCCGGGTTAATCTTTCCGGGGTTTTTGCTAAAGATGGGATAGAAGTAGCTGCTGATGTGGCTCAAATTTTATCTTTTGTATCCAATGTTAACAATTAAGGACAGCATTTAAGTGACACTTAAAGTCACTTGTTCGAACTCTAATTACATTAAAACGACAACTCTTGTTAATTTCTAGCTGTTGACACATCACCCAAATTCCAATAAGTAGGCATAACCTGCGCACAACAAAACCAGAAGATCATGAACATGTTTCTAGTTCTTGAAATACCACCCAACCATTTATACTACAAATTAAACAATAAAATTTCTTAAAGGTTTTGTAATATTTGAGGTTCAAAAAATGTTCATTTAACAATTTATAAATCTTAAACTTCACATGCATATAAGGTAATATATTCAAAGTAATTACATAGATTAAAAAAACTTCGCATAAAACTTGAAATTATTTTGCAATTAAAAAACATGAAATAAGAAGCCTAGCTAGAATCTGATTAAGAAATTGAAATTCTTTTGCATTTATTATTAAGGATTTTAAAGTACTAGTTTAGGTGGTGTTTAGTATTAGTATAGTATAATTTTTTTGAACACTTAAAAATTTATTTTTAAGATATTTGAGCATAATAAATATGAAAATTTTAAAGTTTATGTATAATATATTATCTAAATAATATAAAAAATTAACTTTTTTATTTATTTATCTTATACCCAAATTTTTTTATATATAAAATTTCAGGTACATAAAACTGAGAAATATACCAAATACCACTTTGAGAATTGTAAATTTCGCAAACATCAAGCACATATCCCAAGAGCCAGGCTCCACCTAAGTAGAAATAGAAATATACAGGTTAATTTGAGTTCGGGCTTATGCTTATCTCGTTTTCAATATTTTTATTTAATTTCAAGCTTAGGTCACTGTAAACAACATAGTGAGGACTGAGACAATGGTGGTGGGTAAAAGTGAATTGAAGCAAAAATTAGACGCAATACAAATAGAATTTTAAACAGAACAATTAATCTCATAAATTTTTAGCATAATTGAAAGTCTAAACTTTTGAGACGTTATCATGGTCCAAATAAGAGGGCATTGGTTCTGATCCAAAAAAAAAACAAAAACAAAAACAGCCCATTAGGTTAGTTGTTCCATAATCTTTGTGAATGAGTAGTGCCAATTAAGATGGGTATCTGTTAGTAAAAAGCAGCTGTTTGTTTGGGGGTGAGGTGAGCATGGAGCCGGCAGGCAATGTCCATTTAAATTAAGCCAAAGCAGATATCAGGTTCGATGTCTTTGCAACTACAAAATCCTATTATCCTAGGACAAAATGAACACTTTGGAGGTCTCTCCTCATGATCAGATACACAAACAACAAGGAATGTATCTGGCAGTCTGCTATTTTTTTTTATAAATAAAAACGCGGTTTCTTACACTACAAGACAAAAACCATTGGAGCGAACGAGGGAGAACAGAGACAAAACACAGAAGCAAGCCTATGTTTTTGTGAATAAATAGGGCTTCCTTTGGCACCTGAAATATATTAAGAGATCGAGTTATTATAAGAGCGAAACATCATCGAAGCCAAAAATGGTGTCCAAATCAGTTGCCAACTCAATGCTTGTGCTGAGGATCTTTGCTCTCGCGGCCTCAGTAGCCACTGTGCCCTTACTGGTCACTGACAATGTCAAGTCTAGTAATGGTATCATTACCATTGAATGGAAATTCCAAGATGTTATTGCATTCAGGTAAAAACCATCATTTCTACATTATATTAGTTTCTGCACTAATGAAGATCATCCATTTTGATTTCACGTGAAAAATAAAGAAAACGAGTGGGTAGATGACCTAAAATTACTCAATGCTTCTACTGTTCCATGTGAAAAACTGCAGGTATGTGCTTGCAGTTACAGCAACAGCAGCTGCCTATGGTCTGGTTCAGCTACCATTTGCCTTGTACTACGCTGTAAAGCAGAAGAGATTGATACGCGATGGATACTTGCCAGATTTTGACTTCTATGGGGACAAGGTCCTACCATGTCATTAATTACCTATATCTTTATCATCAATCTCACTTTTAATTAAAATAGTTGCCCTAAACTAGCTAGTATGAATGGTAGCCCCAACCATGACGAAGAGAGTATGAATTGACCCTGAAAAGATGGTGAAATTTGCAGGTGATTAGTCTCCTGCTGGGCACAGGCGTAGGTGCTGGTATTGCTGTTTCTTATGAGTTCAAGAAATTCTTCAATGATCAATTTGAGATTGTACGTACTCCAAAGAACGACCCTGTAAGGACTACAATCAATAAATATTATGACAGGGGAATTATTGCTTCTGCTGTTCTCTCTGTGGCATTCCTTTGCATGGCTGTCATTTCCGTCATTTCCTCCATTAATCGAAGCCGAAGCAAAGGCATGTTTAACTGATATTTTCTCAAATGTATTCACTGCGCTATTTGGGGCTTGTAAGTTGAAACTGCATTATTTAATTTGTTTTCAATTTTATATATTTTTACTATAATAAATGAAGTTTTAATTTCTGACAAAAAAACCAGTTAGTGGAGGAAGCCCTCTTATCCCAGACAGAACATAATCTCCAACGCTATCAATTCACGAACATAAATCATATCAAATGATATAATACAAGTTAGATTCAGGAAAACATAAAACAATACTTATTCACCACTTGTCTTCTAGCAATTTTTCCAGCGATTACATATTCACATTTTTGAGTTCATATATATTTAAACTATCGACTTTATTAAATTATTAAATTCAAATTTATTTATTATTTAAATCATAAGTTATAAATAATTAAATATCAGCATAATGCAGGCGAACATTTCATGCTTGATTTGGGATTTGGTGTCTTATGGATAATGGTTGATTTTTATCTCCATTATTAATATGCGATTATATATATACGATTACATCTCTAAAATCCCTCAAATTAGAGGATTTTAAAAATATGAAGAAGGTTGAATTTTTCAGAGCACCAGTCTCTCCTGGTCTCCTTATAAAAAACAAACTTTTAGATAAGGGAATATTAAAAAATTCTCTTTTCTAAATTTTTCCTTTATTATTATGAATTCAAACATGCCATTAATTATGAAATCCATTAATTATTTATTCAAACAAAGTGTTTTATGTTAAAAAAGACTAAATACTTACAAAATTATTCTTTGTTTTTAAGTTAATTCATCAAAAAACACAAACTCTCTCAACATATATATATCATACAAAAGAAACAAAAGAAATGTTTCTCTTATTTTTCTATCTGTTTTGGCTTTTCGAAGAAGTACAGTGCCATTTTAAAATCAGGATCGATCGCCCTTAACAGTTAACAATGGCTATTTTTCTTTTCTGGAGGGATTATTGAGTGTTGTGTTAGCATTGCCGTTGGCCCCAACATTTAGTCACGTGGATGGATGCCTTGATTGCCTTCTGAGAATGACCTAAAGACGCCGTTTTGCACGCTCTTTAAAACAAGTAGTCAAAAACTATTGGACCAAGCAAGGGAGGAGGGATTGAGGCAAAATATATATAGAAGCCTTTCGTTATTATTATCATTTGTTGTATAAAAAGGGCCTCTTTTGGTACCTGAAATATGTAAGAAGAAATTTGGAACAACTTAGACAATTAATCAAAGTAAAAACGGTGTCCAAATCTATTGCCAACTCAATGCTTGTACTGAGGATCTTTACCCTCGCGGCATCACTAGTGACTGTGGCCTTATATAGTGGCTACTGACAATCTCGAGTTTATGGATGTTATCAAGTGGAATTTCCAACATGTTACGGCATTCAGGTAGAAAACTATCGCATGTGCTATAGTACATTTCTGCAGAAGATCATCCATTTTGGTAAAAAAGTAAAAGTAAAAAAACATTGCAGGTATGTGCTAGCAGTTGCAGCTATAGCTGCTGCCTATGGTGCATTTTGCAGCCACTATTTGCCTTGTACTATGCTGTAAAGCAGAAGAGATTGATACACAATAGATTCTTGCCAAATTGGTACTCAAAATACATTCAAATATAGATATCAATGGTGTATCAGTCGACATAAAAATGGTAGTTTAAATACACCCAAATATATATCTCAAATCAGTGTATTACTCTTATACAAATTGATACCCAAAATGATCACTCAAACTCAAGAACAAAGCTCCTACATCTTGCCTCTCCTTGTCTGTCTTTTCCACCTTGAGTGATATATTTTGATATCTTTCCATTGCCTATTTATAAGCAAGCATGCCATGAAAAAATAAACAAATGCATATAGATAGGTGAGAAGAGTCAACAATAGTAGATTGAATTTGTTTCTCCTTCCTTCTTTGTATGTCTTACAAAATCAACAAAAATGACTAGTTATTTTCAACAAAAATGACTAGTTATTTTCAATAAAAGTGGCTAGTTATTTTTAACAAATGTGACTAACTATTTTCAACAAAAGTAATTAACTATTTTCAATAAAAGTGGCTAATTATTTTCAACAAATATGACTAACTATTTTCAACAAAAATGACTACATTAAATTCAAGCCACAATTTCATCAGCATCTTCCTGCCAAACCGTCCCTCTCCTCATCTCATTGATTAAACTGTTACGGTAGTAATTGCACTTGCACATTGTAAGTTTGTGAGGGTCTTATCAAGTAAATGCGCGATGCAGCATTTGCCACAAACAATTTTCCACTCATTATAAAAGGCCAATAGGACTCTCCTTTTCCATTCGTATTCGCTGCAAACTTGTGCTCTCTAGATCATCAAGAAAGCATGGAAGCAAAAAAAGTCCCGGAAGTGGTACTAAATTCAGGGCAAAAGATGCCCGTGATTGGCCTGGGAACGGCAACATCTCCTCTTCCACCACAAGACGCCCTCACCTCCATCTTTATTGACGCCATTCGCATTGGCTATAGGCATTTTGACACTGCTGCTATCTATGGAACCGAACAACCTCTCGGTCAAGCTGTGGCAAAAGCTCTTGAGCAAGGCCTCGTGAAGAGTCGTGATGAAATCTTTATCACTTCAAAGCTGTGGAACACGGATGCCCATCATGACCTTGTTCTTCCAGCTCTCAAGACCACGCTTCAGTAACTCTAATTCTCTTTCCAATTTGTTTTTTACGCCCAACCCCTTCTTTTTTCTTTACTCTCTAATTGCCTGTTTGGATTGTGTAGAAAGCTGGGGCTGGAGTATGTGGATCTGTATTTGATTCATTGGCCGGTGAGGTTGAAACAAGGAGTTGAAGCCTTCAATTTTACTGGGGAGGATGTGATTCCCTTTGACATCAAAGGAACATGGGAAGCTATGGAAGAGTGTCATAGATTGGGTTTAGCCAAGTCTATTGGTGTCAGCAACTTTGGCATCAAAAAACTCACCCAGCTTTTAGAAAATGCTGCCATCCCTCCTGCAGTCAATCAGGTATATAAAAATATGCAATAGTTGAATCATTTTTTGACAGAGTGATGAAGTACAGTGAATGGTGGTTTTAGGTGGAAATGAACCCATCCTGGCAGCAGGGAAAACTCACAGAATTCTGCAAGCAGAAAGGAATCCAAATGAGCGCATGGTCACCTCTAGGAGCATACAATTTACGTTGGGGTTCAAACGCTGTGATGGAGAATCCAATCCTTCTGGAAATTGCTGACGCTCGAAAGAAAAGTGTAGCTCAGGTGAAGGTTATCAAATTTCAAACTACATATTTTCAAAAAAGAGTTTTAGATTATAATTGATACCGTTATAGGAACTCCCACCCAATTCCAATGCCATAAAAATGGCTTCTTTTGTTAACAGCGTATTGATAATAAGAAACTGTTTGTGCAGATAGCACTGAGATGGATATACGAGCAAGGGTCAATTGCCGTTGTAAAAAGCTTTAACAAGGAGAGGATGAAACAAAACCTTGAAATATTTGATTGGGAGCTAAGCAAGGAGGAAACAGAGAAGATCAGCCTGATTCCACAACGCAGGATGGACGGGGCAGAAATGTTTGTATCTGAAAATGGGCATTACAAGACCTTGGAAGAGCTCTGGGATGGTGACTTCTGAACAAAATTTCATTCTCATGTAGCATAAAACCCACTTGTTTAGCCTTCTTTTTAACCTACCATAAAATCTATCATATTTCCCTTTCAATAGTGGTACACTGCAGAGAAAAGACAATCCCCGAGATTGGACTTGGAAAATGACCGTGAAGTTGAAATACTCAACATGTAACAGAAGTTGTAGAATTATAAATCATCCTCCGTCTAGCATTAAAAGATTTTGGAATATAGTTTTGCATACTATAATTTGATGCATCGTGTAATTTTTTTTATTTTTTCCATATCTGACGATATTGACAAATGGTTACATCCTGTTTAGCTGTACCTCATCTGAAAAATTTAAATACAACCAATTAAACTCAGATTTAGCCACTTACAATAGTCATGAAGGTTGATTGTGTAATTTTCTTCTTTTAAGACAACTAGCGAGAATGCTACGATGAAGCAAGATTATAAAGGAAAGAAAAAATAGTATTGCAGAGTTTGGTTAAAGAGATGGCAGTACAAATGTTCTCCCAAAAAGGACCCATTTTGTGGCCTAACATGTTGCTCTGGAAGCTAGATACCAACCGAACCCAGCTTCCCCTTATAGTACACAAAAGAACTACAAAATTACTGTAATTCTCTACATAATGCCTATGAAATGAAGACAATAGCTCTAGACGTCTTTCAGAGGACAAAATGCCTACTCGCACTTGATGGATCGATATATGTGACGGACAAAGAGCAAAGATGCACGGAATCCGATAGTTCCAAGCATCAACAAGAAACCATAGCATATACAGGCCATGTATCCGAAGAAAAATGAGGTCTGCATGAATCCTGACATATCAGAGCGAGCATAGTAGTAATACAAACAGTAGGCATAGATGAATAAGCCAGTTGATCCACCGCATAGAAATGATCTGTAAGAAAGCAAAGCGCATAAGTTATAACAAGTTTCCCTTGAAAACAGCATTCGGAGAACTTCAGGTTATTCATTTTGAAAGAGAATTTTCAAATTTAAACTAAATGCATGTAACAAATGAGCGCAGGCAATCACACCATTAAAAGAACATATTTCAAGAAAAACAAAACAACTAAATAGGTCGATACAAAATCTTAGTTACTTATGAAATGCATAAATAAAGCAAAAAAGCTTGCTTTCTCTTAAAGACTCATTCTATTTTCCCTGGAGGATGGTGGCAGCGAGGACCACATATTCAGAAATATGAATACAGCAATAACAAAAAGGAAGATTCAACTAGGATTATTGCACAAGAAAAGAAATTTTTGCTTGAGCCAAAAACCCAAGAATTATTCAATTAGCCATCAAATCAGGGCCTTAGGTGGTACGCATAACTGCAAATCAATAAGAAAAAAATTGTGATGAATAGCAAATTCATACCTCCACCACCACTCATGGTCTTCAGCAGCAAGCTGGAAGTATGTCAATGCCACAGTAATGAAAGCAGTAACAATCAACAGAATGATGAAGACAATGAACAGGATGCTGTAGATGGTGTAAATCCTGTGACCCCAAACACTCGCAAATATATAGTAAAGCTCAATGTATATTGCACTAAAAGGCAAAAACCCTGCCATTGCCATCTGAGGAATTGGTCCACGATACCATGGCAAAGGGGGAATCTCCCTGGGATATTTAGTTGTGCGGCAGGAAGCTTGGAATTCTGCCTTGCTATTCTTCCCAGCAATCCCACCCAATACAAGTAAAGGTGATGTTACAAGGGTCCATATGAGAACTATCACCACAATGGTTCCAAATGGAAGGGCAGCAGTAGCATTGTAAACAATTGCTACAGTATTCAGAAAGCAAAATGTGAGAAACAGAGGTCCACAGAAAAGGCACCCGGTCAATAGTAGATTTCTAACCTGTCATGACAAAAGGACAAGCATTTACTGATTAACAAATAAAATCAAAATCAAGTTTGATTGGTACAGGACCAAATTGCAAAGAAAGTGCTTAAGCGCATACCCAATTTGTTCCTTCTAGCTGACAATAGAAGGAGGTTGCAGTGTAGCCGGCAATCCCTGAAGTGAGTGCATATATAACAACAAGTGCGGTAAACAGAGCCCCTCGATTGTATGGATAAAATACACCAACAAGTGCCAGAATGAATATGAATACCGTACTGCATAGCATGCGTAAATACAATTTATTGTGACAGAATTTTATAAAGAAAATATCAAAGATTAAATTTCCAGAAATGTGCCTTTGGAGTAGAGACATTGCAAGAAGCCAAAAGAAACTTACAGAGTAAACAGTTGGGTACCAGAGCCAAGGGCAGCAGCAAATAGCGACTTGTACTTGGGAAACCTAAATACATCTCCATGGATGTATTTCCAACCAGTCTCTTCCTGATCCTCAGCAGATTCCTCATCATGGGCATATCTTTTTTAAATACAAACATGTAACATCTATTGATCAGCAAAGAGGAATAAAGATTCCCTAGCATGGTCAAAGTGAACAGGCACACCAGAAAAACAGAATGGAAGAATAGCTCTTACTTGACAAAATCATTCTTAAGGACCCGCATAAGAATGGTTGCAAGAAACCCAGTTAGAAGAAGTACTGTCACACATGAATTTATGATTGAGAACCAATGGATCTCCAAATGATGAGGCAAGGAGGAAGATTGAGAGTACTTGTCCATCCGCTTCTCAAAAGGAGTGCTGGTCTCCTTCCATTTTACAGTGTACAGAAATTCCACTTCAACTTCCCTATCCTCTGTAACGTCCACAAGGGCATTTGGATCTGTTCGTACATTGATTTCAATGACACGGTCCTTGTTAAAAAAGATGTCAAAGTGAATATGCTTGTACAGGTAGTACTTATAATCACTTGGGTCTTTTCCATCCTTATCAATTTTTCCTATGAAACCCCAAATAGGTAAGTCATCGTAATACATCTGAAAGTAATAGTCCTTGCGTACAGCAGATCGAAACTGGGCCACTTCTTCCTTCTTGAGCGTCTTTTTGCAAACTACTTCAGAATCTTTGTCCCGTTGGAATTCAAGATTATATGGGGCACTAACTAAACGATCCCCATTCAATACTTCTCCAAGAGCTTCCTTTTTCTCTTTCACGTTATCTACAATCAGGATCAAACAAATAAAATAACTGTACTCACAAAAGATGGAAAATCAATGATAAAGGATGATGACTGAAAGACTAAAACCAACCTGGTAAACAGAATGCGAGATCAAAATAGCGATAGGTTTCACTGAAAAAATAAATAAATAAAGGGAGAGCATGATTGTTATATACCAATATATCATTCATAAAGTTCAACTAATTCAAACACTAATATAACTGTTCAAAACGAGTATACCTCCTGCTAGCAAGAGATACACAAACACAAAGACCAAATAGTGACAACTATTTTAATAAAGTCCATCAAACCATTACGCGCTTATCATTGATTCACAATCCATCAAAGTGACTAAAATACATTTCATTACTTTGTATAGTAGCAATAGATCCAGTATTAAGAGACCACATACATGTTCAGATAGAAAAAGAATAATCATAGACATATCAGCAGCTGGATACGATAACCGCATTTCCCAGCTAAGCATAATAGAAGTATAAAACTGTCTGCGATCAAGTAAAGTGCAATACTTTGCATCATAAACTCGCCCCAATACTTATGGCTCTGAAACATTAGATTGAAAACTTGGGTAATTCACATTTCCCGGCAGTTTTGTAGGGAAGAAAAGAGAATCAGGTAAGTGAATTTCCCATTCACAAACTAACGTTCAAAATGAACTTAGATCCAGCTGACAATAAAAATATTTACTCAAGCCAGCAACAATCCCACAAACAGTTCATGAAAAACAAGAACAGAAATTAAATCCGAAACTTTCAGAAGGAGCAGGAGGATCGAGCAAACGTTTACCTGGGATTATGAAAAGGGCCAACCTTGTTAGCATAAAGGGGTACCGGATCTCCTTCCTTGTACCGATGATCCGATGCATCCGATCTCACATGGTTCACATCACAGAAAACAAAAACAAAAGCGATGAACAACACCGCCACCCCCTTCCCCATTGTTCCCCTTTCCCCTCAAACCAAGCAAACTCAAGTAAGCCCAAAACCGAGCAACCCGAGCAACCCCAGAAGGGTCAAAGAAAGAGAGAAAGAGAGACTCCGAGAGAGGACACGAAACCGAAACGGGTTAATTAAAGGGAGGAAGCGTTGGAGGAGGAAGAGGTGGGATTTGGAATTAGCTGGTCTAACCACGACAGAGACTCAGCGCCTCACTTGAAATGTTTGATGTTTCACCTGACAAGGCGAAGCGGTTCCTTTATGGCTCAGCCACCGACGCACCGGTGCGAACCTTGGTCTGGTTTGGTTCCTTTTTACCCCAATTTTATTTTCTTCTTTTTTTTTTATTAACTGTTACGGGGCATTTTTAATGCCGATGTCGAGGTGTAAGCACGTGATTGGTTCTGGTTGTGAGAGCGTTGGATCGGGTAGAACTGTAGTGAACTCCTTGGGATGATCATAGTCCGACTTTCAAATCCAATCCAGATCTGATCTTAGATAGGACGCCTTGATTCAGACACGTGTAAGCTGTGGCAAACTAGCATAATAGAAACAGGAAAAGCAAGTGGATGCGTCCAAAGTCACCTTTATTTTTATCCACGTTTTTTCTCCTCTAAAACACTTTCAAAAATCAGGTGTGAGTGTGGGTAGATGATAAAATTGTTTAGTAATTTTTTTTGAAAGTCAATTTTTTTTTGGTGAGCAAATTCATATTAACTTTGAAGAAGCAACACATGTGATTTTTATTAAAATTGTAATAATTGTCAATAATATGAAATAACTATAAAAAATTTCTTATATTAAATGTTAATAATATTGTTTATTTATTTTAGTTATTTATATTAGTTTTATTAATATTTATAAATTAATTAATGCAATTGACGACGATTTTAGTAATATCTTCAAGTATTTATTAAGATGTCACAGTAAAATTAAAAAAAATAGTTCTATGGAATTAATAAAAATATTTTAAGAAACAAAAAAAAATCATTCCACAATAGTTTTTCACATTAACAACATCATTTTCAGTTGACCATAAAAATAATGTACTTAGCATTGTTTTTGTTTTTGTTTTTTTGAACCTGGATGTAATTGAAGAGTGTTTTATCCATTCAATTTAATCGAATTTTTTACAAACAAGCATAAAACTAGATCAATTAGTTTGAATTTTGTAAAAAAATAAAATTAAACGGAATTATTTTAATTCTATTTGAATGGCTCGGACAATGAAAACTGAAGCCATTTCTAGACTCTTTTCTAAATTCAGAAAAATTGATAGAACTTTCGAATATGCTTAATGTAGTTTTTATATTTTTTGGACTTCATAAATGTAAATTACCCTTTTTTTTTAAAGCAAAATAAATGCAACTTACATGAGTGTGCTAACCAGCCTAGCCTACCATAATTTTTTTGGGCTTTAAAAGGCCTATCAGCTGATCCTCATTATTATACGGGGTCCCTTTTACATTTGACTTTGGGAGGCCCAAGAATAATTAAACTTCAACTTTGGACTTAGGCCTTTTCCTTTTTTTTTTTTATGGCTTGACTCGGGCCTTTCCACAATGGCCAGGCATAGCGCGGATTAGGTTGATTTTGTTTGTCCAATAAAAAAAAAAGTTGATTTTGGAATGTGTTGTATCGACAAAAAAGAAGAAGATTAAAAGCATTGTATTTATTTATTTATTTATTAATATTGGAATCAAACTTAGTGTTGGGCATAGAAAATTCATAAATAATTTTTTGCCACCTAAATCTAAAAAATTGATATAATTAAGATTAAAATTTATGTTATTTACTATAATATTTGTGTATTGCTTACAAAAAATAATGTTAGCACATAAAAAAAATATTATTAAAGCGATATGGAAATTGTAATGGTGTTTAAAATAATAAAATAAAATCATCAAAAAATTTTAAAATATGTGTTTATCATTCAAGATTTTTTTTTCTTTCATATTAATCAAATCAAAATTAGTTATGACATTAAAGTTAAAAAAAAATATTTTCTGTTGATCACTTTGATAGCTTTGTTCCTTACAATCAAGTATGAATGCGTTTAACATATAATACATATTCATATAATTGATAAAATATTAGTGCAATGTTTATATAATGCATTTAAGTATTGTAAATATTTACTAATGAGAGAGTTAAATTAGCAGTATTGTAGCCATATTCAAATTTATTAGTGTTGAATTTGAGTGTTTGTTGATGCCAATTGAGCTAAAAAATATTCTAAACAATTTTTTTATGCTAAAAATCTCTCTATCTTTCATTCTATATATGGAAGAGACTTATTTATAAGTATTAGATTTAATAAAAAAAAATCCATATATTTTAGTCATGGTTGAGTTACTTGATTATTGTTAATTTTTAATGTTATATTATTTTTACTGTTTATTTTTTATTATGATAATTTAATTTTTTATTACTATAATTTTTATGATTAACAATACCATTTTTTTAGTATTTTTGGTACATATTTAATTTAACATTTTTTTGGAGAAAATTCAAAGGAGGAAAACAATGAAGTTTTTATTTCTTAAAAGTAAAAACAAATAAATGGAAGAAAAATAAATGAACAAAAAATGATAATGATAATTTAAGTTATGTTTGATAAAATTAATTTATAAATTAATTTAAATTTAAAAATTAACTAAAAATTTATAAATTATTTAAATAAATTTATTTATAAATATTTTTAATTTAAATAAATAAATTTATAAATTAATTAATTTAATTTATCAAACAAATTCTTAATGTCTAATTATTCATCAATTCCCAAACCCCCGCTGCAAATAAAAATAAAAATAAAAATTACAAAGCCTTTCAAATGTTGATGCTAGAGATTGGGGTTAACGACTTAACGTTAAAATAATGAAACCAGGGAATATATGAGTGAGCATCTCATAAGGTTTGGTCCACCACCTCCAAAATTTAGTAGAGCAGCAGGGAAAGGAAGGGACCCTAAAGCCTTTACAATTTACGGGCAAAATAAATATACAAGCAGCAGGGACACACCGCCAGCAACCGCCCACTACCACCAGGTGTTTTTCCTCCCCCTCTGCCTCTTTATGTTTTTTTTTTTGAATTAAAATTTTCTTTTTATTCGCCATTTTGGGTTCCATTCTTTTCGTTTTTCCTTCTGCACCTCCTCCACCAAAACACCAGATAATTATTTTCCAACGTAAATGCCAGATCTTGATTTTCCTCTGATTTCTGTGGAAATTGGGTTCTCGTTTTTGTGAAGAACGAGAGTGTGGTGGAAAATAAATCCCGCTCTGCAAAGATTGAAATTTTCTTAACACTGGGGTTTAGTGGAGGGGTGTAGGAGAAGAAAATCTTTGCGACCTGGATTCCCATTCCGTGGATTTGGGGGTTACATTTTATTTAGTGGTGCCGGATCGGTGCTGAGAATAGCGATTTTCACTTTTACAGCTTGGCCGGCAGCCCGGCACGTCGTATTGGCGGATTTTGAAACCTAGGTTTTGATATTCTCAAGAAAAAAATTGTCAAGTTTGCTATCGTTGGTTGATGAAAATTTGTTCGAACAGAAACAACCATATTAACTTCTGAATGTTTTGATTTTCCGTTTAGTCGGGGTACAAGGAGACAAAATGCCGCCACTTGGTTGTGCCTGATTCGAGGTAAGCTCTTCCACTTTCTTGAGTCAAAATGACATTATGGTCTCCCAACATTTTTCAAATTTTCATTTTTTTATCCATTCAAATGCATCAGGAAATAATAGTGCGGTGGGACTGTATATAATTTATGTTCCATCCTTATTTTGAATGAGCTCATATTTTTGGGTTTCTGAAGTCTGGTTTATGTTTCTTTCTGGTTTGAGTTTAGGTTCGTAAGCTTGAAAATGGCAGACACAAACTCCGTTGAAGTGATATTGGACTTTCTGAAGAGGAATCGATTTACAAGAGCTGAGGCAGCTTTGCGCGGTGAGCTTAATGGTCGTCCTGACTTAAATGGCTTCCTTGAGAAACTTACCTTGGAAGAAAAGGCCTTACATAATATGCCAGAAAATGACAAGGGGAAGCCAGTTCTTGAAATTCAAGGGTTGGGTTCTCATAATAGTGTTGAAGTTTCAAGAGAACTGATAGTGAAGGAAATAGAGTGTGGGACTGGTAGAAATGTGACTGAAAGCAAATGGAGAAATGCACCTTCTATTGGAGAAAGGAACAAATCAACTGAAGTGGTTGGGACAAGTGACAAAAGCTTTGCTTTCTCTAAGAGTTCAGAGGATGGTGTACTTGATTTATACTCATGGAAGTTCAATCCTGGCAATGTTCCCCTGGACCCTTTCCAAAATGTTGCTGGTAGTAGTTCCAGTAACAGTTTGAAGGCCCTGGTATCTCAGCAATCAAAATATCAAACAAGTGAAGCTCTTGAAGCAGCCAACACCGTTGCAAAATCTGGAGAGGAAAATACCATTCCCACCGATAAAAAAGCCTCGTGGCTTGTAAGTAGTAGTAGAGCCTCTGAGGAGCAAAAACATGAAAGTTTGCAAGCCAAAGGACCTAGGGATTT
This sequence comes from Gleditsia sinensis, assembly GCA_037074535.1. Classification (NCBI taxonomy): domain Eukaryota; kingdom Viridiplantae; phylum Streptophyta; class Magnoliopsida; order Fabales; family Fabaceae; genus Gleditsia; species Gleditsia sinensis. Next base: position 31,453,253 of record CM073474.1, on the reverse strand, counting down.
TGATCGGCATCTTAAATATAACAATTCATCTTTAAAAGAGAACTTTGCAGATAATCCCTGGTCATCAACTGATGAGAATGTGAATTCATCTTCAGACATGTGGAGAAATTGTTCTGTTAAGACTGTATTCCCCTTTTCTAAGGTTGATGTATCTGCAAACTATGATATTGCAACTTATACAGACAAAAAAGAGGAAAAAAGAAGGGGGGAAACGAGTGATATTCGTGTGTCAATAAAAGAGCAAGTTGATGAAGTGGGGAGGGCTCTTTACCTAGGCAAGTCACTAGGCTGTTCAGAACAGAAAACCATTGGCAGCTTAAGTTTTCCTCTTGCACCTGGGAATCAGAAGGAAGAGTTACCTAGGCTTCCTCCTGTTAAACTCAAGTCAGAGGATAAGCCTTTGGTTATTAATTGGGAGGAGAAGTTTGAGCGTGATGGACCTGCTTCAAGAATTACTGGCCCCGACAGCACCTTAATCATAGGTTCATATCTGGATGTGCCTGTTGGACAAGAAATTAATCCTGCAGGTTAGCTTATATTTAAAAATTATTAATCACTATGTGCCTACTAGTGATATCTGCATTTCAATTAGCATTTTCCTTCTTGGGCTTAAATTAGCAGTTGCATTTGCTGATTGTGGTTTATTTGTTCATTTATGTCTCCACTCTTCACATTTCAAGTTTTTCTTTCTTAATAAGTTAATATTACTTTAACTCTTATGTGGTTTGAAGCCATTTATTTCATTGATGTTTTGTATGTGAATTTGATTTATTGCCTTGGTGATTTTAATATTGTATTGGATCAACTTGATTTGGATTTTTAGTCAGTGTCACTTTTTTCTTGGGAGTATTTCTCTCAATTCCTTATCTGTTCCAAATAGGAAGAGTTTTGATTAGAATTGTCAATGAAATTTGAGGTGCTCTCTGGGTCGATGTTATATATTTGGTGTGTGGTTCACAGTAGGATTAACAAATAGGATTTGTGCGGATTTGAAGACTGCATAAAGATTTATCAATAAGCTGATATCTTGCTGACAAGCTTTAGAAGTTTTGAAATTAGTAATTACTTATTTTTGCTTTGCATTGCTACTTGAACTGTTTGGAATATTCTTTTTGGTTGTTATTTTAAGCAGTGAAGCTTCAAATCATTAGTTTTGGAAGTTCAAAAAAGGTTAGTGTTACTAGAGAACAGAGATGTAAAATGTAGCTATGCTATCAAACGAGAAGGTTAAGGTCATGCTTCTGCACTATTTATGGGTAGCAGCTCTCCTTCAGGCATCTGTATGGTGCTCTGTAGCTGAGCTCTCGCAAGGTGTTATTTTATTGAATGTCCAAAGAGATTGGGGAGGGCTTTCTTGTTTACATCTGTGCTGGTAATATTTACTTTTATTTTTCACATTCATTATGTAATTGGACTTGGAGGATATTTCATCTTTGGCTTTGGTATGTTATCCTTCTTCTATCATATTTTTGGTCAAAGAAACATGTTAGATTAGAGAAAAGTTGCTGAAAATATGAAGCAACTGTACTGCTCAAGCTCACAGCCGTGGGATAGTCAGTGGCTATACATGGAGAGAGGAGGGCGACTGTTTGTACTTGAGTTAACTGTGACAAGGATGGAATTATTTGACAATGTCAAGTTCTGATAAGTATGGTATCCGTTTTTGTGAATTTACTTGGGAAAATATCATAAAAGAAAGAAATTTATTGGTAGTTTTCTAAAAAAAAAAGGCAAAATTTTCATTTTTTTAATGCATATCCACATTGAATATAAAGAAACAATGCTTTCTGCTTGAATTAATGCAGGTTTCAAAGTTTTTTATTGTCTCTACCAATGCCTTTCTTATTCTACAGATTCTCTATTGTGACACAAGAAACAAAATCAGAGACAGGTCCTTTGTTTTGTAGCCATAGATTTGCATGGCTATTAAAAGAAATGTATCTACGATAACTTTAAAAGGAAATGCTAACTCTCCCCTTCCCTGGGTAAAAAAAAATGTTGGGGGGGGGGGGTGTGCGACTTATTTTTCTTTAGGATGTACTGTCCATCAAGGATTGATCCTAAATCTGTTCTACTTTCTGGGTACATCCGTCTACAGTTCATTGGTGATTCATTAGCTAAGAACTGATCTTAGTGTATGATATATTTATTTCTGATTTTTGTATCTGATTGTGGATACTGTATAACACTTGCTCAGAAGAAAAGCTTTGACTTTTGCATATGTGCTTCAGGTATGAAGAGAGCTGCAGGGGGCAGTTGGCTATCTGTAAGCCAAGGGATTGCAGAGGATACATCTGACCTTGTGTCTGGTTTTGCTACAGTTGGTGATGGGTTGAGTGAATCTATTGACTATCCAAATGAGTATTGGGACTCTGATGAATATGATGATGATGATGATGTTGGGTACATGAGACAACCTATTGAAGATGAGACCTGGTTTTTGGCTCATGAAATCGATTACCCAAGTGATAATGAGAAGGGAACTGGGCACGGAAGCGTTCCAGATCCTCAGGACAGAGGTCCAGCCAAAGATGAGGATGATGATCAATCTTTTGCTGAGGAGGATTCTTACTTCTCCGGAGAGCAATATATTCAAGCAAAGAATGTTGGACCAGTTACAGCTTCAGATGATCCTATTGGTCTAACAGTAACCGAAGTGTATGGCAGGACTGATGATGATGATTTAATGGCTCAATATGATGGGCAATTAATGGATGAAGAAGAACTGAATCTGATGCGTGCAGAACCTGTCTGGCAGGGCTTTGTCACTCAGACAAATGAACTAATCATGTTAGGAGATGGGAAGGTTCTGAGTGAGAGTGGAAGATTGCGACTTGAGGATATTTGTGTGGATGATGATCAGCATGGTTCAGTTAGGTCAATTGGGGTGGGGATCAACAGTGATGCTGCAGATATTGGCAGTGAAGTGCGTGAAAGTTTGGTTGGTGGTAGCAGTGAAGGTGATATTGAATGTTTCCGTGAACGTGATGTTGGACTTGGTAGCTCCAGACACACTCATCATGAATTGGATAAGAAATCTTCCAATAAGTTGAGCAAATATCAGAAGAAAAATGATAAGAGTGAGTCCAATAAATATGTCATTGAGGACGATAAGGGTGCATGCTTGCAGACGAAAACTCACACTGATGGGAGCTTCTCATTTCCCCTATCACTGAAAGATGACCAGATTATTCAGGGTGGGTCTAGCAAGTCCCTGTGGTCAAACAATTGCAATGCTGATGAGACTGATGAATGCCTTAATGCATTTGTGGGATCTAATGATATGCTTTCTTCATGGAGGCAGAAGAGTAGTGATTCTTCACCCACAAAAAGTTCTAGGGATGAAAATAATGCTAATGTGGTAAGATCCACAAATTCTTCTCCAACAACAGTCTCCAATTATGGATATACTGAAAAAGAGCATGTCAAGCTAGAACAGGATGAAAAGGTTGGTGTTGCAAGGGAAGAAGATCTAGGGGCATCACTAGAGGATGAAGAGGCTGCTGCTGTTCAGGAGCAAGTAAGACAAATAAAGGCCCAGGAGGAGGAATTTGAAACCTTCAATCTAAAGATTGTGCACAGGAAAAACAGGCATGTCTCCATCTATATGCTGATCTGAGCTATAGATTACTAATCATGATTATTTACAGGTCAAGATATACATCTTCGATGAACATGCTTACCATTTTCATAGATTTACAAGTTACTTAAAGTTTGTGTTTATATATATATATTTTATTTTTTTGTACTTTTTGAGACTATTACGAACTTTATGCATCTCTACCTCCTATTCTTAACTTCACGTAGAACAATATATTGTTAATTCACTCTATCTATCTCTTCCCTTCTCTTCTGATTATTAGAATATAACATTATAAATATGTGGTAATGGTCATTTTAATGAATAATAAGAAAAAGGTAGGGTGACAGCTAATATACTATGCCCTTCCTGATTTGTAAACATCATCAATTTCTTAAAGGTGTGTCCAAAACTAAGTGCTAATAGTTATGATATATGATGAATAAAATGTGTTATATTTATCATTAGCAAAATATAATTGTGCCTTCATATACCAGTATGAAACTTTCACTATCAATATATCTGCCCATAACTGCGTATAGCAATTTTGGCCATGTCTTATAAACTAAATTGATTATTTGAATCCGGTGCTTTCTACTAGTTGGTGATTGTTGTAATTTTCTAAACTTGTTTCATTTCTTAAATAGTTTCTAATTTTTATTTCGTTTCATGAGACAGTATAGCATACATGTCTGTCTTGATTCTTGACAATTTTTCAAAAATATTTTTGGAATGGTGAACTTCTTTTCCTTCAATGGGAAATATTTTTTTCTGTTAATTTATTTTTGTCCAATGTTAGAAGACCTCAATGAGCTTGTGATAATCTCTTGCTATGTTAAAAGTAGGTAATGATTCCTTGTCATTGTTCTATAAACTCTCTTCTTTTGCCCTTGATAGTTGATCTTTTTTTTTTTCGTTCAAAGCCTTGATAGTCAATCTGAACCCATGTTTTGTTGCTCAGAACTGGCTTTGAGGAGGACAAGAGTTTCCATGTTGTTTTAAATTCTGTAATAGCTGGGCGCTATCATGTCACTGAATATCTGGGATCTGCTGCATTTAGCAAAGCTATACAGGCTCATGACTTGCATACTGGCATGGATGTTTGTGTTAAAATTATAAAGAACAACAAGGACTTCTTTGACCAAAGCCTTGATGAGATCAAGCTTCTCAAGTATGTCAATAAGCATGATCCTGCAGACAAGTATCACATTCTTCGATTGTATGATTATTTCTATTATCGAGTAAGTGATTGTTAGATGTGATATTGATCTTGTTAATTGTTGCTTTGCTTTCAATTTATTGTTTCAGTCTTGTCTACATATTACCAGTTACTCATTTTACCCCCCCTTCTTTTTAACTGATTGCTTTCTTGCATTATCTTATACTGGCCAGTTAAAGTTGAAATTATGTGTTCTTCAATGCTACAAGAGCATATCATAAAAGTAGCATGGTTTTATCGAGTGTTTACGTTGCTCAGAACTTTTATGATGCATGGGTTATCTTGCATTAAGCATTAGATATTACAAGATGATCCTGCTTCCCTTTCAATAGTAAGTATTGACTGCATGAGCAATCAATTTGTTTTGGCATTGAATTGATCGCTAGTTATACTTTGTAGAACATCACGTTTTTAACTGCCACGTGGATGACAAGTTGACCTGCAAAGTGGAAGGATAGTGAACAAAATAGATTTGAAGTTAAGCTGTGTCTGAAAGTATCCATAGGAGGATGTGAACAGCTACCTGTTTGGCATACATGAATTGGTGTTTTAGCCATATTTTTTACTGGACCTTCATCTTATTATTTATCTCCAATAAATATATTTCTGCTGAGAAAAATGGTTATGTTGAATACTATACCTATTTATTTATAGTTTCTTTTATATTTATGTGTGCTTCAACAATAGCACATTTCTCAATTTTGTGTTAATTTTAACTAAAAAGCTACTTTATGATTGTAGCTGTAGCGATATACAATATATTCTAACATATGGTATAAATTATTAACACTTTTGCAACATTTTGAAAAGAATTTAATTACATTGACCATCTAAGCCATATTAAAAGTGACCATAAGAAATATATGTTAACAAGTTGTCATCTGACTTGTACTTTTATTTATTTGCTGATGCCCAATATTATAAATAGTTGAACTCCAATTTGGTTTGCTGAGCTACTCATTCTTTCCCGTTATATTGCAGGAGCATTTATTAATTGTATGTGAACTACTTAAAGCAAACTTATATGAGTTCCATAAATTTAATAGAGAATCAGGTGGGGAAGTGTACTTCACAATGCCAAGATTGCAGGTTTGTGGTGTGCCATTTACTTCATGATGCCCTTATTTTGATCTTTTTTATTGTCATTGTACACTCATCTGATTCAATGTTTGCAGTCAATTACCATTCAATGTTTGGAAGCACTTCAATTTCTGCACAGCCTTGGACTAATACATTGTGACTTGAAGCCAGAGAATATTTTGGTAAAAAGCTATAGTAGATGTGAGGTGAAGGTCATTGATCTTGGGAGTAGTTGTTTCGAGACGGATCACCTTTGTTCGTATGTTCAGTCCAGGTCTTATCGTGCTCCAGAGGTTATTTTGGGACTTCCATATGACAAAAAGATTGATATCTGGTCACTTGGTTGCATCTTGGCAGAACTTTGTACTGGCAATGTAAGATTGATAGATGTTCAATTAATTTATGGTTTAAAGTTTATTTTACTGTTTGAAATTCTTAGTATCAAACATGTCCCTCTTCAGCCATCAAATGTCCCGTGGGAAGTACTTTATATTGGTATGTTAATCTTTCTACTGCCCTGGGTCTAAAGTTAAATGAAGTTATTGTGACTTCTTAATCATTTTTAAGCAAGGCTATCTGTGCCTCTTTGATAATGGTTTCTTATGCATAATGAACTCTGTGGATTCAAATGTCCCGTGGGAAGTACTTTATATTGGTACATTAAGCTTTCTACTGCCCTGGGTCTAAAGTTAAATTTTTCCTGAAGTTATGGTGACTTCTTAATCATTTTTAAGAAAGGCTATCTGTGCCTCTTTGTTAATTGTTTCTTATGCATAATGAACTCTCTGGATTAGCTCTGCAAAGAAGCAATGCCAAGGTGTTTGGCTTAGGGCTTCATTTTATTCCTGGATTATACTATTTTTTGGGTAATAATCTTCAAGAATGCCCAAAATCTATGTTAGACATTGAAGGATGTGATTGTGATTATTTAAGCATGGCATTGTGTTATAAAAGTTGGCTGTTGTGTTTTTGTTTCTGCATGATTTATGCGCCAACATGTTTCCTTTATTTGTTTTTTTGGAAGGCAGGGGTTGGGGTTGGGGTTGGGGTTGGTGTTTCCTTGAGGGTCAATTTCCCTTTTGACATGGGGATGCATAGACTTTCTTTGCAGATTTGAGAATTTTTTATTTTTGGGTAAAAGCAGTTATGGAGTTTATCTGTTGTATTGTCAAGCGTGCTTCCTTTCGTAATTTGTTTAATGAATTTATATATATTTTTTGTTTTCCCGCTGACACTAAATTAAACATGGTGCAGGTCCTCTTCCAAAATGACTCCCCTGCAACATTACTTGCTAGGGTGATTGGCATTATTGGTCCATTAGATCAAAGTATGCTTGCAAAAGGACGGGATACATACAAGTATTTCACCAAAAATCATATGCTTTATGAACGGAATCAGGTAACAGTTGTATCCGTTTGTTGTATGTGCAAAATAGGCTGGCCTGCAATCTAGAATCTTAATGTGTATTATGCTTATCTGGATGCTATAAGTAGCTAGTCAAGTCAGTTTTTTGGCATGTAGCCAATACTAGAAGTCTTATTTTTATTAACTTTTTTTATTCATGATGTATTGTGAAGAAATCAATGTGAGAACAGAAAAACAGAGAAGCCTCTAGCTGTCAGCCCCTCGGTAGAAACAACAAAATGTACTCATACAATCAAACTATAAGTGATGATGAGAAGGGTCATTTATTACATTTATTTAAGCATAGGGATGCTGTTTTGCTTATTCATCTGTTGACTCTTTTTTGCCAATGGATCATGCCAGCTCCCAACCACTGGAAAGCATTAGACTTGATATAATCTCAGAAGGGAATTTGAAAGTTGAAAAATTTCTGCTAACACAACACTGCACAAAGAGGTGGTTGGCAGATTTGCTGTTACACATGAAAACCAATCAACTGAAAAATATTCCCTATTGAGGTCATCATATTGTAATACCAACCAAGTACACTGCAGCTTCGTTTGTCCTGTCAAACTTCTACAGTGTGATGGTTTGAACTGGCTATTTAACTTAGAATGTGCGTTGAGTGGTGATCTCTGCAAGGTTGAAAAGGAACTTTTAAGATGATGATAAAATAAGTTTTAACTAATAGGTGCATGAATGAATTGAAAATAGGTGGTCAACATATTCATTACCCTGCTTGAATGTCAAAAGTCAAACCAATACACTGATAGAGGTACATTCTTGATAATATTATCATTGGCCGGCATGAATTGATTGGTGGCAATCCATGCAAAATAGAAGTCTCTTTGGTAGAAGCTCCTAAAGATACCTGGTGTTTTCCATAGGGATTGATAGTATATTATTTGGTATATTCTAATATTTTGTTGTTAATAAAGTTTACATTGATAAAGCAAAGTAGTTCCTCCTGACTAAATAAGTAGCCACCATTGGTCTAGGGTTATCATCAAGTTCTAAGCAGGATTGAAGATCACTTTTAGATTCAGAAACCTGATTGGGATTTCCAAATATAAGAGGCATGATAACATCAGTATTGGTTCTGTACATCTGAGCCCATGATAGAAAATGTGGAGAATATTTCACGTCTAATCCTTCCCCCCTCCTCCATTGAAGAAATGAAATGAAGAGAGTACTTGCTATAATTTTTGAAATTGACTACTTTTATTCTCATTCATTTATTTTAATAATTCAAGTTTTGAAGTAGGACTCACAAATTGACAGATGGCTGAAAAATACATTGGCTGCCCAATATTTTCGTTCTTGTGATGTCAGAATGAAATTGCTATTGTCGCCTTGCCATTTTACTTGCTGGACATAATTTGTCAGTAAAGGAACTGTTGTTCTAAAATATGCAGGAAACCAACAGGTTAGAGTACCTGATTCCAAAAAAGACATCGTTGAGGCATAGATTGCCAATGGGAGATCAAGGCTTCATTGACTTTGTTGATCATTTGCTTGAGATTAATCCAAAGAAGCGGCCTTCTGCATCTGAGGCCCTGAAGCACCCATGGTTATCATACCCTTACGAACCAATATCATCGTGAAGAATTTGGAGTATTTTTGGAGATAATGTCACCGGCCCATAAGTTGGGTTAGGTATCTCAATGAGGGAAGGAAGGTGCCACCTACACTTCCTCGCTGCTCTTTGTTATCTGTCTAAAAGTTGATATTGAAATAGCTCTGCCCTTTCACATTCCTGCACCATGCATTGAAAGGATGTAATTTTGCACGTACAATGTATTGTTAGTAGGGTTTTTGCTTTCTTTGCTTTGTTTGGTCTGTTGGAAAGGGAAGTCTTAAAATCTTGTTGTACATGATTCGAGAAAATTCTTAGGCTATTTAGTAATATTTTGTGAAATAGATGCGTATCCAAATTTCTACGGCCTGTGACACACAATGTTGCAGCACAACTCAAGATTAAAGCAAAGCTGGTGACAATGTAATCTAACAGTTTTTTTTTTTGTTTTTTTTTTTTTGGAACTTGAGATTCAATTGCCTTTCCTTTGAGTTGGCAACAACCTGACTGCAAATTGTGTAAAGAAGGAGCTTCTTGGTTTGGTTCTAGATATTGTACTAGCAAATGGGTTCAACTTTTGGCATTGACTTATAACTATTAATTACTTTGGGCAACAGGAATTTCTGAATTTGCCATTCCTCTGTTTCTCTTTCCCAGTTTTTGCATCTCCTCAGATACTGTCGTTGTTAGTCAACTTAATGTTTCATTTAAATATCTTTTTACATCCTGATTCATTTCTCTTATCTCATTGTTGTAGTTGGAAAAGCGACCAAAAGTGTGAAACCATGCACGTTCTACGGAAAAAGACCTGTTCGATGATGTTAGAGAAAAATAGACTTGCAATCCTGTAAATTTTTATCATCCATCTCAAGTGAAGTATTATCATTATTAGCATTTATTTTGCCAGCAATCAAGTATTAAAGTAGATGTGGTTACAGGGCAAAGCTAAACCTTTTGCAATGTGACTCTTAATTTTAATATAAGAGTTACCATTTTCATCTTTAGTCTAATAAACTACACCAAAAGCAATAATTTATTATGTGAAATATATCATGTAATTAAGATAGTCAGGAATTTAGTTAATCGTATTGTAGAATTACAGTAACAGACTTCTATGGAAAAATTGAAAAAAAAAAACAATAAAGAGAGGTTAGTAATTCATAATTCGGAAAGGGTGTGTTTTTAAGATCTTAAATTTAAATTATGGTAACCATTGTTTAACGCAATAAAAATATTTAGTTTGGATTCTTTTGATTGACCCAGGTAGCTTAGTAGTTGAAAAATAGGAGTTTGAGTGCTCTTTTTTTGTCTAAAAATTTCAAAGATATTTTTACTAAGTTTGTTTTCAAGTTTAAAATTTCAACTTTTAATGTTTTAGAAAGTAGCAAAAAGTAATTTTTTTGGGTGTTTTTTTTTTCAGAAAATAACATTCAAACTTCTTCTAATCCTTTACAATTTTTTTTTTTCATGAAAAAGCTAATAATTCTCAAACTAGAAAAAAATTGTTTTCTGATTTATCAAGAGGAAACTTAAATTTCTGAAGAAGAATTGTAAAATGTTGAGTAAAATACTTATTGAATCAAAGTAAAAATTATAATATCAGATGATTAAGAATGAGTTATTAATACAAAGTTTAAGTAATTTATATGAAAATTTAACACTGAAGAAAAAAAATAAAGAAATAACAATCCCTTTTAACAGATTGATAAAATTTTAAAATATAATATCAAAATAGAAATGGTAATGGCGATGAAATAATGATAAAATCTTTAATAGAGGGAAAAGAAAAGAAATAACCAAGATGGTAAGCGCCTTGGTCGTGGGCTTGGACATTACATTAGCGCCTGTGCAGTGTGCATCGAGAGTTGGAATTCAATGGAGGAGAAACTACCGGTGCCGGGAGAAGAAGTGGAAGCGGCCGCTGATGAAGCAAAAGCTTCTCTATTTCCTCTCTTCCCACTCACAGACTCCTCTCAGCAGACCAGCACTTCTGTTCCTCAATGGCTTTGCAACTCCAGTTTCACCACCGAAATTTCCCTCATAAACGACGCCGTTGCGTCCCAACTCCACCAGGAAACCACCCTATCACCCCGAGAAGAGCACGACCTAGAAGACGAAGAAGGTCGCATTGATAATCGGGATCAAGGGAAGCCCTTTTCTTCATACGAGATTCTGGAATCTTCTGAATCTGAAGGAGAAGCTGAGCGTGGAAGGGAGAAAAAGAATAGGAAGAAGAAGAAGAAGAAACGGAAGCGCGATGGGTCCTTAGAGAAAGGGGGATTGGATAATTATGGTTCGAGAAAGTCTCGTGTTCGAACTTGGGCTGATTCTGAGACCAACACTACCAAAGATTATTACGTTGATTCTCACGGGGATCGCGATAATTTGGCATTCGGGTGTATCTATAGGTACTATTTTTGTCGTACCGTTGAAATTGTGTTCCGTGTTTGCGAATATTATTTACTGGGCTTACTTTTTGTTTGTAATGAAGATTTCTCCCTTCTTGCATCTTCGATGGAAACCACGAGAGTAGGAGAGAGAAAAGTTTAGATCAATAGTTTGTCATGTGATTTGATCAACTGTTTGAATTATTTAGATTTTGTTTCTGAGGGTCTTCAGTAATGAAGTTTGCATGGTACAAAGACTGGTACTCTTACATTATAATGCACTGGCGGTTGGGAAGAGGTCCTAGGTTTAAAATCCTGAATTTTAGTGACATAAGTGAGTGGACTGTATTAGTTTCTGTTGATATGTTCTGTTCAAATATATGGAGAAAGCAGGTACAAGATATAAGTGGTTCTCTTGAACCTTTAACTTCTTTATTTATACCCAAGAGACGGATTATCTTTTTTTTTTCCTTGAAATAATTCCTGTTTTTTGGGCTATTTTATTTTTCTGTCAAGTAATGAATGATCAGATGTCTTTATAAATACCGTGCAGGATGGATATTGCTCGGTACAGACCTTACAATCCTTTGAAACTATCTGGGCTACATGGTCAAGGTTTGTATTGGTGGAATCAGAGGGACTCGCACTTGGAAAGAGATGGTGATGTTGATGCATTGGATGCTAAACTGAAATCTACTGGTCGCTACTGGTCTGCAAAGTTTATGGCTTTAGAACGCCATAAGAACTTTAAGCGTATTCATCTTGTTGCACCAAACATGTCCACTGTTATGATCCCAGATGAGTTCATACCTTTATCAGACAATGAGACATCTCATGGAGTTGTTGACAGTTGTTCTGTCACTAAAACTTCAACACTTGAAGAATCTTGGGAAGATGAAATGTTGCGTAAAACTCGGGAGTTCAACAAGCTGACAAGGGAGTGTCCCCATGATGAAAAGGTTTGGTTAGCATTTGCAGAATTTCAAGATAGGGTTGCAGGGCTGCAACGACAGAAGGGTGCTCGCTTGCAGACTCTTGAAAAGAAGATTAGCATACTGGAGAAGGCGATTGAGCTTAACCCAGATAATGAAGAGCTATTGCTATGTCTTTTGAAATCTTATCAACTGAGAGACAGCTCAGATGTGCTAATTGAGAGATGGGAAAAGATACTTCTGCAGCACTCTGGAAGTTATAAGTTGTGGAGAGAATTTTTGCTTGTTGTTCAGAGAAACTTCTCCAGATTTAAGGTTTCAGAGATTAGAAAAATGTACGCACATGCAATAGAAGCTCTATCTGCTTCATGCAGCAAGCACTTTAGGCAGGTTCTCATTTTTTTTTTTTGGCTTCTCCTGCATTGTCATTTTGCGTGTTTGATGGTGAATATTATTCTTCTATTTCGAATTTATTCATCTTTAGTCTACACATGGTTTTGTTTTCTTAAAAATGAACCATCCAATCCCTTACTTAGATGCATGATAACAGAAAGAAAGGGAGTGAAGCTGCTCCTTGAGAACCTTTTTTTTTTTTGTTGGTTTCCTCTGAAGGTGGTCGGAAAGCAAGGGAACTAAAAGGTTTTTCTTGAGATTTTGTGAACTGCCAATTTTACCTTCAGATGGCAAAAGTAAACAAAGTTAGAACTTTAAAAACATTTATTATAATAAAATATTATGGAAACACTTCCTTTCCATACCATCTGCTTTTGAACAAGCTTATCTTTATTTTATTTTTTCCAATAAGGTAAAGAACTCATGAACAAATAATAATCTTTTTCCTCTTCATTCTATTCCTTTCCTTAATGACTAATTTTTTTCCTTTTCATTTTCAACCATCCACCAATCAGATTGGAAAACATTATTTCCACTGCATGTTTCAAGTATTGTGCCTACATACATTCATATTCATTTTGTTATACATTTTGCTTTACATTCTGGAGCTGTATGAGCTGGTTGCTTTATATGTCGGAGGTTGTGAATTTGATATCTCGAGTATGTAACAAGTTCACATGCTTTTGCATGACTGTTTTTCCTACCTACTTCTGTATGTCATGTGAATTTTCTTGTTTTAGAAGCCCCTGCAATGATGTTGAAAAGGAAGAATAAGTTGTTTTGATTTTGACTTTTGTAGGTTAACCAAGCTGCTGATCCTTCTCTACTAGATCCTGAAATTGTTCAGCTAGAACTTGGTCTTGTGGATATATTTGTCAGTCTTTGCAGGTTTGAATGGCAGGCTGGTTATAGGGAATTGGCCACCGCTTTATTTCAGGCTGAAATTGAGTTTAGTTTGTTTTGTCCACCTTTACTTCTCACAGAGCAGAGTAAGCAAAGACTGTTTGAGCATTTTTGGAATAGTGATGGTGAAAGAATTGGAGAAGAAGGGGCCCTTGGTTGGTCCACTTGGTTGGAGAGAGAGGAGGAAACTAGGCAAAGAGTTATTAAAGAGGAGATCTTACTTGAAAATGAAGGAGGTGGTTGGACTGGTTGGTCAGAACCATTGTCCAAAGTTAAGGAGGGTAGTGCCGAAGTTGAAAATGAACCTAACAATAATTTGATTCCAGAGGATTTCCAAGATGAAGATGAATATAAAGACATGAAGCAGGAAGATGATACTGAAAATTTGCTAAAAATGCTTGGTATTGATGTTAATGCTGGGGATGGTAGTGAAGTTAACGAAACTGCAACTTGGATTAAATGGTCAGAAGAGGAGTCATCTAGAGATTGTGACCAGTGGATGCCTGTTCGTCGGAAATCAGGTAGACTCTCTGTCTGCACGAACAGTTGTACAGTTATATTTTTCTCTCAATTATATTTTTTTTAATGTGTGAAATATCCTCTTTAATAGTTTTGTTTTGCGTAGTTCTTTCTGACTGTGGTGTAATTTCATTCTAAACATAATTCTCATACTATTATATTGATAAACCATGAACAGATAGGACCTCTCTTAATTCTGCAACACATGAGATGGAAGAGGATGAGCAACTCTTGAGAATCATATTGTATGAAGATGTGAATGAATACCTGTTTTCCTTAAGCACAACAGAGGCTCGACTATCGTTGGTGTCCCAATTCACCAACTTCTTTGGCGGGAAGATATCTCAATTGTAAGTTTTCTGGAGTAAATACCCACTCTGTAGGAAATATCACAACTGGCTATAGGAAATATCAAATTTAGTTTTTAAAAGCCATGATTAGATTATGATCTCCTCAGTACAGCTCTTGGCTAGGTGTCCAATGCACTATTGCAGGAAGGTGAAGGTTTCATATATGTGTACAGAGACACAAAGACTATTAGGTCTTAGTCGTTTTAGGTTTTTTTTTGTCTGTGGTTCTGTAGCATCGCCTTACCAAGTTTAGAGTTTGTCCCATGTTGCATCCTGTCTTATAACTATAAATTTCATTAAAAGATAGTGTTTAGTTTTTGCAGTAACTTTCAAGATGAGCTTTCACATGAGTTGGGGCTGTGTTAGAGACACAAAAACCATTCTTTAGCCCTTGCATAGATCTAGCTTTTAGAGTAAATGATTCTTTGACAATATTCTAACCTAAGTTCTTCCAGAATTGCATTTTTCTTATGTCATGGGGAATATGTAATTTCTTATTTGGAGAGGATGTGATAACATAATATGTAATAATGTAATGTGTATCGACCTGTGTGGTGCTGTAACTAATGTGTTGAGTATCCCACTTGGGGAGTACATTCGCAAAAATGAAACTCAAAGGAATTGGTGGGGGCCTCACTTATGTGGTGAATCTTCTATTAGGAAAGGATGTGAAAATATAGTTAAAAAAATCCATCATGAAGTTTGAATCTGTGTGTTACTCTTGTTGGCTGTCCTAAATACTATGCCATAAATAATTTATCATATGTTACTTTGTAGAAATTTTTTTCATCTTTTGTTACTTCCTAGATTACTTTATCATCTTTTGTGACTTACTATTCTTATGACATTCTTTTTACCTCATCTTTCCTTGGTAGGATTTGTTCAAACAGTCAAAGTTGGATGGAGACTATCCTTAGCTTGGAGGATCTCCCTGATTCTATATTAGAAAAGTTGAGATGCATTCATGACGTTTTGACAAAAGCACATAGCAGTTCTAGTGGTTTCATTTTTGAATTTCTATCAGGCTGTTTCTCAAAGAGTGCTGATATGATGAAATTCCTTCGGAATGCTCTCTTACTTTGTTTGATCGTTTTTCCGCGTAATTACATCTTGGAAGAAGCTGCTCTTATTGCTGAGGAGCTATATATTACAAAATTGAATCCTTCTAGCTGCATGGTTACCCCATGTCGAGCTTTAGCCAAGTTTCTCTTAAAAAGTGATCGACAGGTACTCATTGACCTTTCAAAAACATTAAGAACATCAGTTTTTTTTTTTCATCCGTGAAGAAAAAAGGGATATAAAAGGGTTTTGTTAATGAGGTTTCTATGGAACTTCTGTTTTATCTTCTTACAGTTGTAGGCAGCCTTTCTTATTTTATACATGTCTCAGGGTACTTCTGACCATACACTTTTTTTTTGGGTGGTGACTGTAGGATGTACTGCTATGTGGGGTATATGCACGAAGAGAGGCTAGTTATGGTAATATCAGTCATGCAAGAAAAGTGTTTGACATGGCATTGTTATCCTTAGAAGGGCTTCCAGTGGTATGTTCTGTGTTTTCTGCTTTAAAGACTTTTTCCAAAGATAATTTTTCCTTGTCTCTTTCGTGTGAAGAAGTGGTCTTTTTGGCTTCTTTATTGTGATAAACTGTGGTTTTAATTTAGACTTGAATAGAGTGGCAAGCTTTTGAAATAAGTTTAGGAAATTAACGTTTATGATTATTGATTGTAGGTTCTTATACAATACTAAAAAAAGTTATGGAAATTTCAGATGAATGTTTTATAGATGAATAATGAATCAAGCATACATTAATCTTAATATTCTTCTTTGATATAATGGGCTATTCTTATCTCTAAAATTTATGGAACTTTTTAAAAGTTTTGCCATTCTTAGAAACATATGCTAAAACCAATCCTGAGCCTCTTTTTTAGTCCTAGCAGTTTAAACTTTTGGGATGAGTTTGATTTCATGACATGATATTGCAAGTGGTTGGGAAAATTGATCCTTGCCACTCATTCTTTTATTTTTATAAAATTTTAGAGGGCATGTTATTAATATACAATTATATGCCAAAACCATTCCAGGGTCTTCTCCTAACTACTTAAGCTTTTGGGATGAGTTGGTTTTATGCACTTTTCTTGTGTACAGAAGGAAAGTGGTCAATGTCAGTGGTTTTTAGCTGGACGAATGGATTCTTATATGAAATCATTATTTGATCTTTACATTTCTTACACATGCATGTGCGCACACACATACTGTATGAATAAATAAGGTTTGGATCCATTGACTCTGCTGTAAAACAAAATCTATTTGTATTTTGTCCTGACTTTCTAGTCCTTTTCATAACTGCTTTCATTTACTGTATGGAGTAGGAACAGCAGTCAAGTGCTTCTCTTCTATATTTCTGGTATGCTGAGGCAGAGCTTGCTAATGATTCTGATGATGATCATGAATCTTCATATCGTGCGATTCATATATTATCATGCTTAGGAAGCAATACAAAATACAGCCCATTTAAATGTCGACCATCAAGTTTGCAACTGCTTAGAGCACGTCAGGGGTTTAAAGAAAAACTTAGGACAGTTCGATCATCTTGGGTTCATGGTATAATAAGTGATCAATCTGTGGCTCTGATATGTTCAGCTGCATTGCTTGAGGAGCTTACCTCTGGATGGGAAGCAGGTGTTGAAGTTTTGGATCAGGCGTTTACGATGGTGCTTCCAGGTTATGTTTCTTCAGTAGTTCATTTTCTGTTTAGAAATGGAACACCTGCAAAACTAGTATAAGTAGACATTCTTGGTCTTATTTTTCTGATATTTCCTTTACTCAATCTGCCCTATAAAGAGTATTTTTTGTCACCAGTTGGCGGCTATAATTTTAATAACTTGACATCCTTTTTTTGGGATAAAGTAGACACTAAAAAGTTCAAGCCTTTATAGTGCACCTGCTGTTAGGTATTTGATTTTCTGACCTGTGGACGCACAGATAAAAAATTGGCATTTAAAGATTAGATTTATAACTTTGACAGCCTGAATATTTAACATTCATGATTACAGTTTAAAATGGTATATAATTAATAAAAATATTATTAACTTGGAAAAACTCAGATAGTTTTTACAATGTCCTACAACACTGATTTTTGGCATATCATGTAGAGGCAGTTTGTCATGTGACCTGCATCAATAATTCCAATGGGGCTATTAGTGATATTTTGTTGCAGCATAATTATTGTTGTTGTGTATCATATCAATATGTTATTTATTTTGTCTTTCTCAATGTTTGCAACCTGCAGAAAGGAGAAGCCATAGTTATCAGCTTGAATATTTGTTCAATTATTACATAAGGATGCTTCAAAGGCATCAGAGGCAATTGAATCTGTCAAAAGTTTGGGAGTCCATCTCTCAAGGTCTCCAGATATATCCTTTCAGTCCAGAACTTCTTAAAGGTGTAGTGGAGGTCGGCCATTTTTACACAACATCGAATAAATTGCGGTGGATGTTTGACGACTATTGTAACAAGTAAGGTCCTTTCCATCCATATATCTTCATGATTTTGTTAAAGCCTGTATCTTAAGGTTTTCTTGATTAGAGTTAAATCTTAAGAGTTCAGGAGGAAGAGTTGAAAGGTAGTTTAAACTTCTTAGTACTTGAGCCAATGAAATAGACTGAGCTAAATTGTATTTTTTTGCCTGAAGATGATTAACAAGAAGTCATGAGTTTTACCTAAAGATGAAATGAGATTGTAGATGCATCTTATAAGAGCCCAGTCTAAATTATTGTATAACTTTCATCATTGTATTAAAATTTGTGTTAGAATGTGATGTTACCTAGAAAAAAGACACCTTTATTCCATCAGATTTTGCTTTGACCAATCAAAGGAAGTGCAGTCCACTTTCCCTTTCATACCAAGAACGTTTGATGAAAATGAGAATACTTCTTATTTCGTTAATTACAATTTTGATTTTCTGCTATCAAGAATTGTTTTGATTTCATAAAATAAACGGTGGAAGAGAGGCATGAAGTGCTAGAAGTGTGTACATCCAGAAGAGAAATGTCACAACTCCCCACTCTACAGCTACGAAGTCCTGTTACTGAGGTTACTTGCTCAGCTACCTCTAACTTTTGTTTTTAACAATTGGTAGTTGATTTTAAGGATCTAAGTCATCTCTTTTCTCCCGCTCCCTTCAATTTATCTCCACTACCTGAAAGTATTTACTCTGCTCTCCAGATATATATAATTTTATTTTTTATTTCCTATCAATTGGTGTCAGGTTTTCTGTTCTGTTTTCAACTAAGACATGTATGATGATCACAAGTCTTCCCGTTGGTTTTTGTGCTACTTCGTTCTACAAAGATAAGCTTTCATTTTCTTTACTGTACATTTTCAGGAAACCATCTGTTATTCTCTGGCTTTTTGCCTTGTCATTTGAGATGTCTAGAGGTGGCTCACAGCACAGAATCCGTGGGTTGTTTGAAAGGGCATTGGGTAATGACAGACTATGCAGCTCAGTTGTACTCTGGCGTTGCTACATTGCATATGAGATGAACATTGCACATGATCCTTATGCTGCTCGACGTGTGTTCTTCCGAGCTATTCATGCCTGCCCCTGGTGAGAGCTTGTTTTCTAGATGAGTGAATGATATGATCTTGTCTTTAGATAGACTACATTTCTATTATTTATTTGTTGCAAACTAGTTTTTTTATTTGTTGCCAGAACATTAATGTTAGACAGTTTACTAAATCTTGTAGCAGTCACCTACGATGCCTATTGAAGATAAAACCAACTATCAAATTATACTAGCATATGCTGGGTGACCTTTTTTGATAGTGCATATTTAGTTATTCTCATCATAGTTAACTGTTTTGGGAATGTGCATACCAGGTCGAAAAAGCTATGGCTGGATGGCTTTCTTAAACTGAACCCTGTCCTAACTGCAAAAGAGCTATCAGATCTACAGGAAGTTATGCGGGATAAGGAACTGAATCTAAGAACAGACATTTATGAGATCCTGTTGCAAGAGTCATGACAATTGCTCTCATGTGTTGCCAGAATCTGGCTGTACTATGATCTGTACTTGATGTACTGTTCTTGATCTACGGGGAGCCCATGTATGATTTTATGGAGGTTATCAAATTGTGAAAGTCTCCACCAAAGTTGTATACAATTTTGTCGTTATAATAGGACAAGCTGACATGTATGCTCATAGCTTGTGGTAGTGTCCGGCAATGTAAAATTTGAGGGCACTGTCTTTGGGCAAGTCATTTGAATGTTATGCTGGTACCTGTAAATATTTGTTGCAATAGAAAGAGTAAGTAAAATGAGTCTTTTACGGTTGACGTATGTATGTTCGATGATGTGAAGGTGTAATTTTATTGCCTGATTGCTAGTTTGCCACATTCTTTTTAACTGTTATGATTTATGAAATTATATGAATTTCATGGCTTGGTGATGATTTTTTTTTTTTAAAAAAAAAAAACCTTAAATGATTAGTGCGTGTGAAATTATGAGAGATAATTGGGATAAGTTTTCTAATATATTTAAAAGCTAAATAAAATAATTATCCATAAAAAGATGAGCTTTTAAGAGGAAGAGGAGGTTCTATTTTTGAAAGCTAAATAAATAACTATAATTGAAATCAATCCGAAAAATATGGGAGATTTAAGAAAGGAAGAAATTAATGTCTAAAGTCATTCTCATTAAAGAAGCAGAGATATTGATTAAAAATATCTGAACATAATATATTATTTGTTTTATTTAAATATCATTTGGATATCAAACTTGCCTCTAATCTACTTTCTCAAAATACAACATAGTCAGTTAGTCACACATCTAATAATTTTAATCTTATATAAATTTAATATAAGATCAACATTTACTTAATATATTGTCATATACTATTTTAGAAATAGCTTTTGTTCAATTACATTTTTTTTTTTAAAAAAGCAAATCTCAAAAAAGGGGACACGAGGTCATGCGCAACAAAGTCAGACTCCTCAGCTGTTCTTCTAGAGTTGTAAAAGGTCCGAACTCTCGTGTAAAGACGATGAAAGGGAAATTATTGGCGGCATAAATGCATGAAAGTGTTACATTCAACTCCAAGGTTTGCCATTTTTATCCCCTTTCGTACAAAATCCTCTTTTCTTTTTTGTTTGCCGAACCCGAAGCCTTCATGCTCCACTGGTTATGCTGCACAATCGTCCCCAACACCCATTCCTTCAGAAAGTTTCTGGATTTCATAAGATTGACATTGATGACGCTGAGGCCTCATTCAATCGCATGCTCCTTATGCGTCCTCCACCATCTAGTGTTGAATTTAACTAGATTTTAGGAGACTCGTGAAGACGAAGGATTTTCCCACTGCTATTTCGCCTTTTACAAAATTGGATTTCAGTGGAATCACCCCATGTGTAGTCACGTTGAACATCATGATTAATTCTTACTGCCATTCTGGTCACGTGGCTCTCGCTTTCTCTGTAATGGGGAAGATCCTCAAGACAGGTTTTGAGCTGGATACTATAACAGTGACAGCGTTGATAAAAGGGCTCGTATTAATGGTGAGTTTAGGATAGCACAAAGATTTCGGTTTGATCAAGTTACTTATGGGACCTTGTAAAACAGGACAAACAAGACCTGCCATTCAATTGCTGCAAAAGATGGAGCCACACGGAATTAAGCCTAATCTATTCATGTATACCACAATCATTGACGGGCTATGCAAAGACAAACAAGTAACCAAGGCACGTGATTTCTGTTCAGAAATGATTACTAGCAGGGGTATTTCTCCTAATGTTATCACTTCCAGTTCTCTCACGCGTGGTTTGTGTTGTGGGTTAATGGAAGGAAGCAACAGGATTGATGAATGAAATGGCTCATAGAAACATCAACCCGAACATATGTATCTATACCATATTAGTGGATACTTGAACTAACCGATGGTTTGTCTGTTATTGAACTTCATCAAGTCATATGTATATTTAGTTTGTTTTCACCGTGTTAATGTTATGGCCACTTGTATCCGTTGTTTTCTTTTTAATTCCTTATCAAGCAGTATGTAGTCAATTTTGAAGCTTGCTGGTTCAAGAAAAATTCTTGGATTTGGAATATTGCCCCATGAGTAGCTTATATTATTCGTTGAATTCCTATGAGGGTGTGCGAGGATTTTCAAGAACTTTTTTTGAGGCAAGGCAACAAGAATTTATAGTATAAAATGTGAAATTGTCAAGTTTCTCCAATTAAATATTAGTTTCTAGAGGGAAAGAGAGAGAGAGAGAGAGAGAGAGAGAGAGAGGATGGATGAACAGAAAGATTTACATTATTAAAGAAATACTCAAATTTTAAGTGACACTCACTCCAGAACCGTATTGAGGAAATATTTGAACAGAAGCAAAACTAATCAAATTCAAACGCGTTCCTTAATTTAGAAAACAATCATTCTCAGTTGCTAAATTAATTAGTTATCAAGAGTTCCAACACAATCCTAAAAGCCAATCGAGCTCGTACGCCACCCCTGCATCTCTTTCCTCTATTGCAGGAGTTAGAAGTTTCTCATCAGCATCCAAAGCAAACAAACAGGGAATATGGTTATCAATGTCAATGAGAGCTTCCCAACCTCTGCGCCACCTGTTTGATCCTCTGAACCAGAAGCCACACCTTGGGGTAGCCCATCCTTTGGAGGGAGAGTTCCATATGGGGGCGGTCCTGCTGATGGTGTTTTGCCGAAAGGGCTTGAAGATGGACATGACATACCAGAAAGACAATTACCTGTCACACTGATAGATAAAAGGGATCACATTAGAATTACAGCAACACACTAGTGAAAATGATGAACCAAAAGGTGAAAAGCAACTAGAAGCTTATAATCAATGCGTATGGAAGCTCTGTTACATACTTGGTACTCACATTAGTTGCAAGTTTTTATTCTTAGATAAAGAGCTGGGTATAGTTCCGCTGAATCTATTATCTGCTAAATTCCTATCAAAACATAACGAGTAAGTTAAAAAGTTGAAAAAGGAATATCAATTTTATTCTAAGTTGAAGTATGTGTACTATATTTACTGCAAGGGTACTTACAATAACTTCAGATTAGGCAGCAGACCAAGAAAGCTGGGAATTGGTCCATACAAGTTGTTATTACGCAAATCACTGCAAGTTTTTAAAACAATAATATTTTAGGAGACAGAGACTACGTCATCCAGAGGATGTAATGGTGTTTCATTTTTTTAAATTTCTGCTCAACTCACATTGTCTCCAGTGCAGTCAAGGAACTAAAGTCTGGTAGTGCTCCTGATAAGCCAAAACTGCTGAGGCTGCTGTTTCAGGCCAAATACAAAAGGCAACAAAATTTGAACTTTAAGCAAAAATATGTAAAAGCTCTAAGTTTATAATTGCATGCATAGATCAGTGACAAGTTCTTAGTGGATACAGTCTACAAAAAATAAATAAATAAAGTTAATTATAAATCACATTTTTTAATGAGACTGTGTTTTATATACTTACATGTCAATTCATCGTTAATTTAGATGATCTATCTCTAGTCTACCTAAAAATTTCTCTAGTTTAACAGAGAAAGGGAGAGCATGTGGCTTACAATGCTATCACACGTGGGGAGGCATCACTGTTGCATTCGAGCCATTCCCATGAAAATGAAGATGGAAGACATGGGTCCCCACTCCATTTCTGTAGTACGTCAAAGTTCTTCTGTAGTGCTGCTAATCCTTTCACTACATTACCAAAAACAGAACCAAAGAGTTCTAGAATAATTGATAGCATTAAACATAGTAGATATTGAAGTCGAAATAACTAAAAATCATACCATCATCACTGTTGGTTCCGTCTGCTAGTGTATCACTACTAGTGTAGACTTCATAGGCATTGATGAGAGGAGGAAGTGTGGAACTTGCAGTAGCAATGATAGATATATTTGTGTTGGAATTTGCAGTTCTATTTGAGATGGACAACACTGAGACACCTCCAAATGGTGGGATGATTGGTTTTGAATAAGCATGTCCGTCTATCTGAACTTCAATGGATCTTGAATCCCTTGAACTAAGCTGAGTCACTTCAGAGAAATAGGTTGTCACATAAACAGATTCACTTGTGGCAGGAAGTTCTGTATTTAGAACCATTCCCCAGATAGTTCCTATTGTGGTGGACGCATCTCGAAGCACGGCCACGGGTGGTTTATCTTCTGCTTTACTCACATCAATGGTCTTAGCTTCATTTAAGACATCCTTGATTATCACAAAGCCACCTTCTGCTCCCCAAATCCGATCATAAGCATCATCTGGATACCTAAAGGTTTAATTCAATGAATACTTATCAAAGAAATCTCATAGTACACTAAAATTTCAACCATTAAAAAAAAAAACGAAAGTACTGAAAAAGAGGGCATACCAAAGGGTATCTAATTGTGAAATTAGAACCAGCATTAGCTCTGTAAGACAAAAACAAGGCATGGCCTGAATCAACGCGACTGTACATAGTCAAATCCAGGCTGCGAAGCTCAAGGGCTGAAATGAAGGGTATTTGGCCAGGTAGCGTTTGAGCAATACAAATGCTTGTTGTGTTTGCCTTAGTGACATAAATAGCCTCATGGTAAACACCTCTGAGACTTGAAGTGTTGACAGTAGCCCAGAAGTTGCCATCAAATTGCAGCTCAAAGGTAGGGGGAGAGTCTTTACCATCATAATTTCCGTAGAAGAAGCTTGCTCGAACAAGAACTTTCTCTCCCTTTCCAACATTAATGTTGTAGCAGTTCTTCTTCAAAGTTGTGAATACTGTGAGAGTGCTCATCACGGTTTCACTCATGTAACTAGGTACTGTGCTGCTATATTCTACAACTGCTGACTCTCCATTGTGAACGTAAGCATCATCACCGGTCCATGCAATAGAGAGGTCATCAGTGTAAGGAGCATTTGATCCGCAGTCAATGTTAACAAAGACTGCAAGAGAGGGATTTAGGATTATAAGAAGGATCCCAGCTAGTAGCCTTAACACATTTTGGGGGGCCATAGTTGGTGTTGGGTGCTTATGCATGTTTGTGCTGCTAAATATATATAGAAGCTTTTGCTCTATGACTTCCACGGAGATGTTTACTTCTGAGTTGTGACCACTGAAGACAAAGCCTTCAGTTAAGTGCATGATTAAAAGTATAAAATAAAAAAATTCTTTGCAACCAGAAAATTAGGATGTGATTTCTCTTGTTAATTGTATTAAGTTGAAGATCAGAAAAAGGAAACGGAAAAAATCAAACTAAACTTAACGAAGAAAGAAAGAAAGACGGCATGGGAATTCTGTAGTCAAATTTCTTACAGTGAGAATGTCAATGATTTTTTACAGGTTACTTTAATGTTGATGTTGAAAAGCTATTGTTCGTAAAACCATGGGGGGAAATGCCTACGCATTTGCCGAACTTTTAGGCGTTCACAACCTTTCACATTCACTAATTAATTAGTGATATAACAAGAAAACATTACATTAAATTCTACTTTCTATGTTCCATGACTTACATTTCTTTTATTAGTCATGTAATAATCAGATGACCATATATACTTATATTTCTTAGTGAATTTAAATGCAAGCAAATATTTTTGAATTTTTTTCGTATTAAAACAAAGTTGAACAGTTGACCGAGTAATACAACATATTATGTATATTATTATTAATCAGCGGCACAGGTTGTGGTAATCATGATTGAATCCAACTGCCATAACGTGCAAAGAAATGTTACATTTCATAGACCATATTATATTATATTATATTTATATGCGAAAAAACATACAAAATTTGAAGTCGGCTGTTTTTTAAGGTGAAGAAAATATATATGCAACACTCACCTACCAGGAATAGCTGACCAATTTT
This sequence comes from Gleditsia sinensis, assembly GCA_037074535.1. Classification (NCBI taxonomy): domain Eukaryota; kingdom Viridiplantae; phylum Streptophyta; class Magnoliopsida; order Fabales; family Fabaceae; genus Gleditsia; species Gleditsia sinensis. The sequence goes on along the minus strand of CM073474.1, from coordinate 31,428,050 downwards.
AGTGGTCAATTTGAAGCAAAGACATTGGGTATATATTGAGGAGGTCAACCTTAGCAAATAAGGTTTTAATAATGCAGGATGGAGAACCTGAACAGAAACAGCTGGATCAACTTCAACGCAGACAATTTTGAGAATGTTATATGGTTAAAGAATTCCTAGACTCTAACGAACTCAACTGTGGAAGAGCATTGGCAGCTTAGGTCTATGAGCTGTCCTTGCCTTCACTATTTTCTTATTCACAACATGGCTAACATATCCCACAAATTAGCGTTTTACTATGAAACCATGCCTTCTCTAGTTCCTTTCATATACCTAGTTAAGACTTGAGAACAAGCTTCATTTTGTTGGCAAACTTGATAGAGGTTCTTCAGAGCTAGCCAAGAACTTGTCTAATCCAGGTTTGGTGCCATAAAAAATAGGAGGAATTATAATTGCTTCGTTGAAGGTATGATCGAATTATAGTTGGTTCTCTTCTTGTTATAAATTTTTATTGTCAGTATATACTATAAACTTGTTAGTTTTGCTATTAAAATCATGTTAACCTGAAGCATAGTTCAATCGCAGAAACGAATGAATAAATTATTTATTCATACTTAAAGAAAATGAATGTTTTATAATTTTTTAAGGTAAACATAATTTAAGCAATTATTTTATCGGGTGATAGCCACTTAAATATTATTGCCTTCTGCTCTTCATTTTATCAAGCAAGATCTAATGGACTTAGAACCTCGCTTTAGAGTTGTACAAGTCGTGCATGAATCACAGTATGTATCGTGCGAATAGCATTGCAAAGTGAATGGTACAGTTTTGGGATTTCATGTTTTCTCGTTCAGATCATGATGGATCCAACGCAGATCTATGCAATCCGACCGGTAAAATCTTATTATCGTTTCCGTTCTGTTTGTTGTTTTAAAATAAAATAGAGGTGTAAAGTGGTATGTTAAAAAGCTTTAGCTTTAAAAAAAAAAAAAAAAAAACCTTCTGGTCCAAAGGGTATTTTTCTTATTAAAAAAAAAATCCTTTCTGCAATTCTGCTTATGTGCGTTTTTTTTATAGATTGCCTGCTGGGGTGAGTTTGTTTTATCTTATTTAAGTCCACATTTTTAATAATAACGAATTCATTGTCACGAGCCCAAACTTCATAACAAAGTGAGAGTCACAATGTGTCTTGTATTGTAAGTTTGATCATGCACCAAACTTCTTAGATGAATAGATGGTTTTGCATTTTTAAAGACGCACTCATTAATCTTACAAGAATCTCACTCTAGGAACAGATTTTAGGACTGGAGTTTGATATGACATAAGAAGGAAAATGAACCAACAACAAACTCAGTAAATATAATATCTAGTTACTAAAACTTCCAACTGAAAGCAAAAAGCGGGTCCAGACGTCTTTGCTTCATTTCCTTTCTATGTTGCAGCAAAGTTGACTAAAAGTTCCTTAGCTGTAATAAAAGCAAAGAGACAGAGAATATGGTTGTCAATCTCAATGGCAGCTTCCTACTCTCCACGCCACCTGTTGGCGTAGGAGCTTCCGTTGGGGGCTGTGGTGGATTGGAAGGGGAAGCCCCACTAGGTGGCTGTCCATCATTGGAAATAAGAGTTGCATTTGGCGGCTGCCCATCATTTGAAGAGAGAGCTTCATTTGGGAGCTGTCCGTCATTTGAAATAGGCGTTGCATTTGGAGGCTTCCCATCGTTTGAAGGGGAATATGCATTTGGATTCTATCATCGGAAGGGGGAGTAGCATTTGGAGGCTTTCTATCATCGGAAGGGGGAGTAGCATTTGGAAGCTTTCTATCAGCTGAAGGGGGAGTAGCATTTGGAGGATTTCTATCAGCTGAAGGGGGAGTTGCATTTGGAGACTGCCCAGTACTTGAAGGGGAAGCTACATTTGGGGACTCTTTAATGAAAGATGGTGCCTCAGATGTGACCGAAGGTGTGCTAGATGGTGGTGGTGACGTCTCTGGTTGGCATGACATGCCGGTGAAGCAATTACCTGTCACACTGATAGATAAAAGAGATCATGCTCTAATTCTACCTGCTAAGTTACAGTTGAAATGATGGAAGAAGAAGTGAATGGTCAAAATTGCAGGCATTAAAGATGTGTTATGCACTAGAAACTGACTGACTTACTAACCAATGCAAATTAAATTGGAAAGCACCCAAATTTACTTACATTAATTTCAAGTTTTTGTTATCAGACAAAGATCTTGGAATGGTTCCATTGAATTTATTATCCTCTAAATTCCTGTTAAAACATTCGAATAATTTAGTTAGGGGAAAAGAAATATTAAGTTCAGTTCTAAGCTAAAGAGTGCGTATGTTGGTTTCAAGGGTACTTACAATGACTTCAGATTAGGCAAAGAGTCGAGAAACCTAGGAACTGGTCCATATAAGCTGTTATATGCAAATCACTGCAAGTCATCAAGACAATTAAATGTTAGGAGATTTGTTAAAATTAATGGTTAAAAGACAAAGAACACTCATGTAACTAATGGATCAATCACTTTAGTTAGTGAAGCAATTATTTTAACAATAATTTATTCTTAATTAATAATCACTATATGTGGTTGAAATTCTACGACACATTAAAACATTAATGACCACATATTGATCATAAATTTTAACTATAACTAGCTATGAGACACATCATAGTTTTCAAGTTATCAAAGAGTTCTCTCTTCGTAATTCTCTCTTCTTCCTCTTGTTCTCGTAGTTAGGGTGTTCACAGGTTTGATTTGGTCGGTTTTTGAGACTGAATTAAATCGAACCGATCATGTATTATTTTTAAAAAATGAACATATTCAGTTTAGTTGAAATCTTTGAAACCGAACCATGAAAAATCGATTCGATTTGGTTCGGTTTATCAATTTTTTTTCCCCTCTCTCAGCTGAAAAGAGTTTACACTGCTTTCAAGTGGTTGCAGATTCTTACCAGCCAGTGAAAGAAACCACAATACTTACTAGCCCTGCCTTCAAGTGTTCGGTGAGTTCTGCAGGGGAGGTAAGGTCGCTGACGCCACTCTGGGTGTTTGCTGAGCGAGGTGACCGAGAGGCAAGCAACCCAATGACTCAGAGAAAGACATCTACACTGGTGCGTTTGTTGTTCGGTGTGAATAAGTGGAAAACTGATGCAAGCAATTGAGAAATGTATTGGGGAGAGAGAGGAGTTACAATGAAAATTTAATAAAAATAAAAAGATGTGCCCTCTTCAACTCCCTTAGCCAGCAGGTAGATAATTGACAAGAATAAAAAAAAAAAGAAATTAAAATTTGAACTTCCTTGAAAAATATGAATTTGAATGGCTCAAAAAAAGGCAGCGATGTGACTTATCACTTCTGGTGCACAGGAGAGTCATATAGCAGCAATATTTATAATTTATATTAAATTATATAATATATTAATATATTAATTAGTTGATTCGATTTATTTTCGTTTAAAATTTTTTTAAATTGAAAATAAAAAATCGAACTGAATCAATCAATTTTTTTAAATAAAAAATTGATTTAAATCGATTTTAATCGATTTTTTTCAGTTTTACTTTAGTTTGGGTTGGTTTAGTCGATTTTGATTGTTTTGGATCGGTTTTGTACACCCCTACTCATAGTGAGAGAAAAGTTTGTAGGTTAAAGAGAGGTTTAAGTAAAAATATTCTTGAATGTATTTGTGAAGTATGAGAGAGAGGCTATTAAAACCAAACTTTGACTCTTAAAGAGTGATGTTACTTGGGTTAGCCTTATAGTCAATTGAGTGAGTGAGAAAAGTCATTGTATCATAGTAAAAATTTGTTGCTGCTCTCTAGTCGTGGACGTTGACATATTGTCAAATTACGTTAAATTTATGTGTCTTACTATTGTCTAGTTATTTTTGTTGCACATTTAATTTCTTTATATCGAGAGCCATCATAACAAGATTGAAGATTAGATCATCTACTGGAGGTACTAGTTTTAAAATTAGCTCCCCTCACATGGTCTCCAGTGCAGTCAAGGAACTAAAGTCTAGTAGTATTCCTGATAAGCCAAAGCTGCTGAGGTTCTTGTTTCAGACCAAATACGAAACGGAACAAGACTAAAATTTTAGCAATAATATGTAAAGGTATAACTTTGTAGCTACAGGCATAGTTTAACAGAGAAAGGGGAAGCATGTGAGTTACAATATTGTCACACGTGGGGCAGCATCATTGTTGCATTCTAGCCATTCCCATGAAAATTGAGATGGTAGACATGGGTACCCACTCCATTTCTATAGTACGTCAAAGTTCTTCTGTAGTGCTGCTAATCCTTTCGCTACATTACCAAAAACAGAACCAAAGAATTCTAGAATAATTGATAGCATTAAATATAGTAGATATTGAAGTTGAAATAATTAAAAATCATACCATCATCACTGTTGGTTGTGTCTGCTAGTGTATCACTAATAATGTAGACTTCATAGGCATTGATGAGAGGAGGAAGTGTGGAACTTGCAACAGCAAAGATAGATATATTTGTGTGAATTTACAGTCTTATTTGTGATGTACAACACTAAGACACCTTCAAATGGTGTGATGACTGGTTTTGAATAAGGATGTTTGTCTATCTGAACTTCAATGGATCTTGAATCCCTTGAACTAAGCTGAGTCACTTCATAGAAATAGGTCATTACATAAACAGATTCACTTGTGGAAGGAAGTTCTGAATTTAGAACAATTCCCTAACTAGTTCCTATCATGGTTGATGCATCTCGAAGCACGACTACAGGGGGTTTATCTTCTGCTTTACTCACATCAATGGTCTTAGCTTCATTTAACACATCCTTGACTATCAAAAGCCACCTACTGCTCTCCAAATCCGATCATAAGTATCATATGGATACCTAAAGGTTTAATTTAATGAACATGTATCAGAGAAATCTCATAGTACACTACAAATTTCAACCATAACATGTACCCAAAAAAGTACCGAAAAAAGAGAGCATATCAAGGGGTACCTAGTTGTGAAATTAGCACCAGCATTAGCTCTATAAGACAAAAACAAGGCATGACTTGAATCAATGCGGCTGTACATAGTCAAATCCAAGCTGCGAAGCTCAAGGGCTGAAATGAAGGGTTCTGATTTACTGTGCATGATATTTTGTTTTTTTACTTAATATTTTGTATCTTTAAGCTTTCTCAGCGAGCCTTGGTTGGCTTTCCCTGTAAGCTTTATTTTTTAATCTTGTTTCCCCGCCAAAGCTTGCTTTATATATGTGCCCCTGTATATCTGTAATATAAGAAGAAATGATAAATGATATTTAGTGAGAAAAAGTGATGTATAATTGCGTGATCTTCTTCCAGCATTGTACAATAGTGGTATCAGAGTTTGATTTCTTTGAAGGGTCGAAGACAAACTGCTGATCAGGATCATGTCCTCCAGTAGCCTACCAGATCCGCCAGTCTTCATTGGAGAAAATTATGCCATATGGTCAGTAAAACTCAAGACTTGTCTACGAGGGTGTGCTATGTGGGAAGTGGTGGAAATAGAGTACGTTCCACCACTGCTTCCACCTAATCCTACCTTAGCTCATATCAAAAGACACAAGGAAGAGAGTTCTAAGCAAGGACGGGCACTGGCAATAATTCAATCTGTAGTCAGTGATCAAGTTTTCGTGAGGATTATGGCATGTGAGTCGCCAAAACAAGCTTGGGATAGATTACGAGACGAGTTTCAAGATAATAATCGAACCAGAAGAATGCATGTTATGAATCTCAAGAGAGAGTTTCAATCCTTGAAAATGAAGGACACAGAAACCATCAAGAATTTTGCTAATAAAGTTATGAACATAGTAAATTAGATTCAAATACTAGGAGAAGACCTTCCAGACAAAAAGGTCATGGAGAAAGTGTTGCTGAGCCTACCAATGAAATTCGAAGCAAAAATATCCTCGCTAGAGGACTCAAGGGATCTCTCACAGATGGTGCTCTTTGAACTGATCAATACTTTGCAAGCATCAGAATAGAGAATGAGGCTCAGAGAAGAACCGACAGCATCAGAAGGTGCTTTTATAGTGAGAAACAACAAGAAATCTCAACGAAACAATATAGGGAAGAATGAAACAGACAAAAATAATAAGAAAGAAGCAGACTCAAATAAGAAAGACAATAGGCAAGCTGAAAGAAGGTTCCCTTCGTGTCCTAATTGTAAAAAACCAAATCATGAAGAAAAAAAATGCTGGTTCAAGCCGACCATTCAATGTCGTTTTTGTAAACAACTTGGTCACATGGAAAAGGTGTGCAAGGTCAAGAGGGATCAATAGCAAGAGCAAGCTCAAGCCGGTACTGAATTGTAGCAGAAGGAAGAAGAACTTTTCGTCGCAATCTATTGCAAAACAGAAATAGAAAGTAATCAATGGTTGTTGGATAGTGGGTGTTCACATCACATGACCCACGATGACAAGAAGTTCGTGAATCTGGATAAGTCATACAGTTCTAAGGTGAAGATAGGTAATTGTGCATATCTGAAAGTCAAAGGAAGAGGTATTGACACCCCAAGAGGTAAGAGACTGATTTCTGATGTACTCTCTGTGCCTAAATTAAATTAAAATATGCTTAGTGTAAGTCAATTAGTAGAAAAACGATTTACTTTACTGTTTCAAGATAGAAAATACATCATTAAGGACCATGATGATTGTGAACTGATGATTGTTGAAACGAAGAACATGTGTTTTCCCATTAATTTAAAGAATTCATAATCGTATGCTATGATTTCTCAAACAGAAACTACCTCTCTATGGCACAAGAGGTTTGACCATTTTAATCATAAAGCATTAAAGCAAATGCATAAGCAAGAACTAGTTTTAAATATGCCAAAAATACATGCTAGTGATGCTGTATGTCAAACATGCCAGTATGGAAAATTAACTAAACTTCCATTTCTTAAGAATAAAGCATTGAGAGCCAATTGTAAACTAGAGCTGGTGCACTCAAATTTATGTGGTCCTATGAACACTACCTCGTTGGAAGAATGTAAATATTTTATGACATTTATAGATGACCTGACCAGATTTTGCTAGGTTTATTTTTTGAAGTCAAAATCTGAAGTTCATGACAATTTCTGAAGTTTAAAGCACTGGCCGAAAATCAAAGTGGTTGCAAGATTAGAAAGTTGAGAAGCGATAATGGAGGAGAATACTCTTCAGATCATTTTGAAAGAACTTGTAGAACAACAGGAATTTTGCATCAGTTTTCAGTTAGTTACAACCTCTAGCAGAATGGGGTTAGCGAAAGGAAGAATAGGACACTGGTGGAGATGTTAGCAGAAAAATCAGTTCCTAAGTGTCTATGGGCTGAAGCTATTAGCACTTCTACATATCTGTTGAATTGACTGCCTACTAAGGCTTTGGATGGAAAAACCCTTTAGAAAGCATGGGAAGGAATAAAGCTTGATGTCAGCAACCTGAAAGTTTTTGGAAGCCTGTGCTATTATCTAATTCCTGAATCTAAAAGAAGCAAACTCGATGTGAAGTCAGAAGCAGCAATTTTTGTGGGCTACTGCAAAAATGCTAAAGCATACAGAATATACAACCCAAGAACTAGAAAAGTATTGGCATGCAGGGATGTTATTGTCGATGAGTCATCTAGTTGGAATTGGGAAGGGCATATAGAAGACAGTAAAGACAACGATTATGAGCTACAATTTCATCCAAATCAAAACTTAATCGAAATAGAAGAAGGTGGTTGGGACCATGCATTAGTAAGAGGTTTTAGGCCTCTTTCCAACATCTATGAAGATTGTAATTTAACCTTACAGGAACTAGGCACTTATGAGGAAGCTTTAAATTTTGAAAGCTGGAGGACTGCCATGGAAAAAGAACTCAATATGATCGAGAAAAATGATACCTGGGTGCTAGTTGACAAGCTAGAGGGAAAAGGGTTCTCGGACTAAATTGGGTGTTCAAGTCGAAATTAAATGCAGATAGGACTCTAAACAAACTTAAAGCAAGGATAGTTGTTAAAGGTTTTGGCCAACAATTTGGTAAAGACTACACTGAGACCTATGCTCCTATTGCCAGAGACGAGACCATTAGATTGATTATTGCTGTAGCAGCACAAAAGAAATGGCAAGTCTTTCATTTGGACGTAAAATCAGCCATTCTCAATGGCTTTCTTAATGAAGAAATTCTGGTAAAGCAACTTTATGGTTTTGTAAAATAGGGACAAGAAAAGAAGGTATTCTTATTTAAGAAAGTCCTGCATAGCTTGAAGCAAGCCCCGAGGGCCTGGTATAGCAGACTAGATGAATATTTATTATCAAGTGGATTCAAGAAAAGTCCCAACGAAGCAACACTTTACACTCTGAGACAAAGATAAAACTTGGTAATATTGTCAGTATATGTAGACGATATCTTGATCATTGGGAATAACGGTGAATTGATAAATGAAGTGAAACAAGACATGAAGAGAACGTTCGAAATGAATGACTTGGGAATACTGACTTACTTTCTCAGCCTAAAAGTGTTCCAGATACCTAATGGATATTTTCTAAGTCAAGAAAGATTTGCAAAGCAACTACTATCAAAATTCTATATGTTGAATTGTAACAGCAGTGAAACTCATGTAAGCTTGACAGAGAAATTACAAAAAGACGATGGTGCTGATGCTGTAAATCTTACACTTTATAGAAGTTTGGTAGGAAGCCTCCTTTATCTTACCGCTACTAGACCCGAGATAATGTATGCTGCTGGAGTATTGTCAAGATATATGTAAAACCCGAGTGTAAAGCATTTTAAATTTGGAAAGCGTGTGCTTAGATATATGAAAGGCGCAATGTATTTTGGTATATGGTATGCTTCATGAAAGGCGCAATGTATTTTGGTATATGGTATGAAGCAGGAAAAGCTGAAAAACTAGTCGGGTATACAGATAGTGACTAGGATGAAAGTGTAAAAGATATGAAGAGCACCTCAGGCAACGTTTTCAGCCTTGGTTCTGGGGCATTCTCCTGGAATTCAAAAAAACAAACATCGTAGCTCAGTCAACAGCCGAAGCTGAGTATGTGGCAGCAGCAGCAGAAGTAAACCAAGTGATTTGAATAAGGAAAATGCTAAAAGATTTGCACGAAGAGCAAAAAGAAGCAACAATCTTGTTTTGTGATAACACATCTACCATTGCCATAGTGAAAAATCTCGTGTTTCATAGTAAAACCAAACATATCAAGATAAGGTTTCATGTGATTCGAGAAGCAGAGAAGGACAATGAAGTCACTTTATAGCATTGCAGTTCTAAGGAACAGCTAACTGACATAATGACTAAAGCACTTCTTAGATCAAGATTTTTGGAGTTACGAGAGAGGCTTGTATTTGCAGAAAACCAGTCAAGAGGGGATGTTAGTACGTGTCTGGTTTACTGTGCATGATATTTTTTTTTTTGACGTAATATTTTGTATCTTTAAGCTTCCTCAGCAAGCCTTGGTTGGCTTTCCCTGTTAGCTTTATTTTTGAATCTTGTTTGCCCGCCAAAGCTTGCTTTATATATGCTTGCTTTATATATGTGCCCCTGTATATTTGTAATATAAGAAGAAATGATGAATGATATTCAATGAGAAAAAGTGCTGTATAATTGCGTGATCTTCTTCCAACATTGTATAACAATTTGGCCAGGCAGCGTTTGAGCAACACAAATGCTTGTTGTGTTTGCCTTAGTGACATAAGCAGCCTCATGGTAAACACCTCTGAGACTTGAAGTGTTGACAGTAGCCCAGAAGTTGCCATCAAATTGCAGCTCAAAGATGGGGGGAGAGTCTTTACCATCATATATAGTTTCCGTAGAAGAAGCTTGCTCGAACAAGAACTTTCTCTCCCTTTCCAACATTAATGTTGTAGCAGTTCTTCTTCAAAGTTGTGAATACTGTGAGAGTGCTCATCACGGTTTCACTCATGTAAACTAGGTACTGTGCTGCTATATTCTACAACTGCTGACTCTCCATTGTGAACGTAAGCATCATCAGCGGTCCATGCAATAGAGAGGTCATCAGCGTAACGAGCATTTGATCCGCAGTCAATGTTAACAAAGACTGCAAGAGAGAGGGATTTAGGATTATAAGAAGGATCCCAGCTAGTAGCCTTAACACATTTTGGGGGGCCATAGTTGTTCTGGACTCTAGGCTGCTTATGCAGATTGGATGCGAGATGTGGGTGTGCTGCTATTATATGTAGGCGTTAGCTTCTCAAGGCGACGTTCACTCTACGCACTAACTACAATAAAAAAACAAGTAGGTATATATTAAAAAACATTCTTGGACAGCCACAAAAACTTGGCTGATTGTCTTCTTTCAGTTGCAAGATAAGAAAGAATAAATTAAATTCTTGTATACAAATTGAAAGTAAAAAAATAAGAAAAAATATTTGGTCCACCGATGGTGAACAATTCTTTATCTATCAGTAGTGTTCAAATTGCGACACGTGACAAGAATAATATTTTTTAAAATTATTTCTACCACGTGTCAGGATCTAAATACCGCTGGTAGATAAAAAATTATTCACTGCCAGTATACTAAATACCAATTCAAAAAATAAAGAAAGATAGCTTGCAGGCAAATTCCCATTCCACAGCTGTTTTTTGTTGAAGAACTGGATGAAGTTGACTGAAGGATATATAAATCCTTGCAGGATTTATATTTTAGATAAGATGTGGAGATGTTCTTAATTATCATTGATGGAGGCATAGATTATGCTAACCATGATTGATTAGTTTATGTAAAGTAATAAACTGCCATAACGTGCAAGAATATTAGATTGCAAAACCGTCCCATGAAATTCTTACATTTGATAAAGATATATTTTTGGTGGAAACAAATACAAAACTTTAAGTCGGATGTTTATTAAGGTGAAGCTTATATATGCTGGACTAGAATACTCAGTTTTATTATTAGCATTAGTTTGATAGCATCAACATTACCAAACCAGGACAGCTCAGTTTCAATACGGACATTTTTTTAGGATTTTAACGATTTCAAGGAATTGAAACATATATTATGCGATGCAAGATTAAGTTTCAAGGCTAATCATATTTTAAGGATGCTAAGGTTTTAATATCTTAAATCATCTGTGACCAAGAGCATTAGCATCTTTGACCTGTGAATTAAATACCAGGAATTAGCTTATGAAGCTGTTGTTGACATTATATATGGTACATTAACCGTTTCAAACTTCCAAAAAAGGAACATTTTGAATGTCTATTAGGTCTCCTGAAGCTAAACAATCTTAATTTATGATGTTCGACGTGCCTGTACCATTTCACAAATATCAAGAATTAATTCACCATAGTCGTTTTCCTGAACGTTGACATTAACGCGCTGTTTTAAGTCTATTAGTCTATATATAACCGTATTAGATGATCTTCTTCTTATATTTACGTATAGAGGCCTTTACCCATGCTAGATTTTGTTGACAGAATTAAGCATCAACCCTGTGCTCTCCGGGCCAAGTTTTAGGTATATGAAAATAGGAAGCGACGGAGTCAAAGTAACCTTGTTTTCTTAGTAAAGGAGAAGGATGGTTTTTAGTGAACATAATATCCCTCTCATTTGTTAGAGAGATGACCACTTCTCCCATATCACTTCCCATTTCTCCCTCAATCTCATCAAGCTTAATTTAAAGAATTTCAAGGCAGTGTTTCAAACTGGTTATCTTTTACTATATGCAAGCTGTATTTTAGTTTGAAGAAATAATTTCTCAAGGCGCGGCTTCAATATTTGATAGAAGAAACCGTGAAGTTGTCAACTATCTCTTGTAACACCCACCAACCCACCCACACACACACACACACACACATATACATACAATAATGAATGATCTAATATACCATTTTCACAGAATTTGACAAAGAGCATCTTCTAAGGCAACTGTCTGTTTCTAATTGAATTTACATTTGTGCCTTTCGACAAAGTCTGCTTATTCATTTGTCGTCACTTCCTACTAATAATTGCATGTGTGTATGTTACTCATAATGCAATGCCTTTTAAAGTCTGTACTTTCTTAACGTACGGAAAAATTTATGCATATTTTATACTTTGCCACTGCAGGCCTTTAAATGTTTTTGCTTAGACGCGATAATATGGAAATGGAACATCCTTATCAGCAGTAAAAGCAAAAACATTAGAGTTGTGATTCCCAGTGTCATGGGCAGCATATTGCCCTTATCATCGCCATGTAAAGGAGTCTTAGCTAGGTACAATCCTTCTAAAGAAGGTGTCGGTGACTCTCCTGAGTCATATGTAGAAGTGTTCAAGAGTGACAGATTCCTATCTTGACGACATGGCAAGCCTGAGAATTGGTTGCTTGTTATGCTGTGATCGAACAAAAAGGGAACAAAGGTGGTCAGATTAAAAATCATTGCATAAGAGGAGAAAATCATTTAACTTGCTTTATTACTAAGTTCTTGAAAATTGAGCATGGTATAGTTCCGATCCATTGAGTTTATTGTATGCCAAATTCCTGGTATAAATATATTAAATTAAAAGCTGTATGAATATGATATTTAAAGCATAGAGGAACTTTATAGTAGAAGGACACAGTAGTTTCAGATTGGGTAATGAACCCAAAAACTCTGGAATTGGTCCGTAAAAACTGTTATTGTGCAGATCACTGCATGTTGTCTAACACAGGAGGGCACAACTCATCGAGATGATCAACCAATGAGATTTTGAAAAAAAAAAATTAAATTTGGACTTAACTCGCATTGTCTCAAACTTATCCAGAAGACTAAAATCTGGTATAGATCCTGACAATCCAAGGCTGCTGAAGCCATTTAGATATCTAAAATGTCTGTGTCTGAATACATTAATTTTCGAAATATCCATTATTATCTAAAATACCCAAAAATATATATAGGATGATAGATGTAGTACGGGGTTGTTAAAAATATAAATAAAATTCTACATTGGCTAACTATTGAGAAGAATATAGATATATAAGTAAGGATACAATCTCTATTAATATGAGGTTTTTTTGAAAGAAGTTTAAAAACAAAATCATGAGAGTTTTAGTTTAAAGTAGACAATATCATACTATTATGGAGATATGTGTCATACTTGTTATATCCAATAACTAATATCAGAGCCTGATCTAACTATGTAAAAAAGATTTATTGAACAAAATGTGGTGGGCTTTTAATGTTTCGAATGATGAGAGTTGGTGTTCGCCGACAAAATTTCTCTATTTTTGAATGAGAAAAGAGAGTACCATTCGAAGAGAGAGATTGGAATTATTGTATTGACATCCAATGAAAAGAGAGATTGTCATGCTCAACAGAGGTTACATCAATGAAGCTTTAGTTTTGTTAATTTTTTCTTTTTTATGTCAAGTTTCAATTTTTATATAATATGATGTCTTTAATCCTTATAATCTATATTATAATATTCAAAATGCTGGAGAATGTTAAATAACAGCACAGCTCCTCTTACGAGGAAGGATGTGGCTTACAGTGCTGTTACATGCGGCGAGGCATCACTACTGCATTGGAGCCATTCCCATGTAAATGACGATGGAGGACGTGGATCACCATTCCACCTCTTTAGTTTGTCAAATTTCCTCTGCAGTACTTTTAATCGTTCAACTGCATAATCAAAATAGACCAACACAGTAACAGAGTTATAAGACTCGTTATGTATGGACTCCTTTACAGTGAAGAAAGCAAACCATTACTTTTCTGAGTTCTGTCTTTGAGTGGATTGATAACATAGTATATTTCATAACCATCGAGTTTGGAATCATCAGAGGGTTTGTTAGAGAACTTTGTAAGTGGAGGTGCACACTTTAAAGTTATGCTTGCGCTGGATTGGCTTCTTCTATTCACAAGTATACTCCAAGTTGGGTCCGTGATGTTGAATGTTTTTAGCAACACACCCATATGAGGGTAATCCTGTTTCATAGTAACATCAATGGTTTTTCTCATAACCTCAGCAAAAACAAAGCTCCCCTTAGCTAAAGCTCTATGAACCAAACACAAAGCATGATTTTCATCAACGTCTTTGTAAATTCTCCAACCCATACTCTTCACTTCAAGTGCTGAAATGAAAGGAAAGTGACCAGCGAGTGTTTGAGAAAGGCAAATACTGGTTGTGTTTCCCTTGGTGACGTACACTGCCTCATGACGAACTGGTTTGATATTTGAGGTTCTGACTGTGGCCCAGAAGTTGCCATCAAATTGCAGATCAAAGGTGGGTGGAGACTCTTTCACATCATAGTTTCCATAGTAGAAGATTGCTCGTGTGAGAATCTTCATTCCTTTTTCCACTGGGATGGTGTAACAGTTCTTCTTCAAGGTTGGGAATACTCTTAGAATTCTGATCACATCTTCATTTACGTAAGGTGCTGAACTGCTAACTTTGACAACATGGGACTCGCCATTGTGAACAAATGCAGAATCTGGGATCCGTATCTCATAGTCATTGGTATATAAAGCAGACGATGATCCGCAGTTAATATTAGCATCCATTATTGCAAGGCAGTGATGATGATAACAGATAGAAAGAATAAGTAATAGAGGTAATGCATGTTTGGTAATGGTTGAGACAGAGGAATATGTACATAAGATGCAGCTTTTTAGTTTTTTTTTTTTTTGTATCATGAGCTTTCATTTTGACTTTATGACACAGCCAGCGCATGGTGAAAAAACAAACGATGCAGGTGTGGCTAGATGTGTCAGACTGACTAGGTTGACTTTTGCACACTAGTTATGTTTGTTTTAAAATTCAGATGCAAGTAATTAAATGAAAATCCTTATAATAGTGAAAAAAAATTACTTACTTTTGTGTAATTGAATCTTTTTATAATTTTAGGTTATTTTAAAAGTTTTAAAATAATTCAAAATCATAATTAAATTAGTGTATTCCCTGTGTAATCATCATGCAATAACTTAATATAAATGCTTCACTGGTTCAACCCCACTATAATTATGAAATTATAGAGCTATCCTTTATTTTTTAATCCTGTAATTTTTTTAATCAAAATATTGCATGAAGAGACGAAGGAGAGAATCGTGCTCGTATGGATCACTTATACTTTATGGTTAAAAATTTAAAATTCTCGAGCTGTAGTTGCCACACCTTTGAACTTTATATCCTTCATGACCAAAGTTAATTAATGCTTTTAAAAAAATAAGGTTTTAATATTCAGAAGTATGATACATACAGTTTTAAGAAATGGAGACGCATTAGTAGGTAGCTATCGTTGACCTTATGGGACATTGACCAGTCAATCACCATTATTAATCCTAAAAAAATATTATAATGAAGGAAAATTTTAAAAACTCATGAAGTATATATTAGGAATTTGTTAAAGAAACTGATATAGATTACAAAAGAAAAGTACTCCTACGTATGATAGGATATGACTATTATTTTCAAATTCTTAATTTGAATTCTTTGGAAGACAACATGTGCAACAAACTCTCTGAATTTTATGCATCATTCAGGCGCCATGTCTACATCTTCTGGTGCTTCCATTCTGCTTAGATGCTAAACTAAACTTCCTTATCACAAAAAGAAGAAGAAAGATCGGCATTGTGATTCCCAGTGTCGCGGACAGAAAGGGAATTGAGAGTGGCCGCGTTCTACAGGAATGGCATGACAAGCCTGAGAAATGATTGTCCGTTAAGCTGCCATTGAAAACAAAATGGTCAAATTAAAAGGACAGCTTTATATAGATACAACAACAACAACAACTAAGTCTTTTTCTATTAGGTGGAACAGCTTTATATAGATCAACAGATAAAAAATTTAAACAAAAAATTGTTCTGATTATGAATCTATTTTCTGCCAAATTCCCTGTGTAAGACGATTAGAAGCTGCACGAATACAAAATTTAAAGCATACAGGAACTTAAAGTATAATTAGATTGGGTAATGAGCCAAAAAAATTCTGGAATTGGTCCATGCAAGCTGCTATTGTGCAGATCACTTCATGTTATAAAAAGAAAAAAAAAACAGAACAGAAGGTGCAACTGATCATCAAGATGCTCTACCATGATATTCTAATTGAAGTTTGGACTAACTCACGCGGTCTCAATTGCATCCATATGACTAAATTCAGGTATTGATCCTGACAAACCAAGGCTAATGAGCTTCCCTTGTAAAGGAAGAAACATGGATCAAACCAAAAGAAAAACCTTAACATCCCATTAATATTTTGAATTGTAGTCACCTCAAAAGCTTAATTTATTAAATAAATAATTAAGAATAGTTTTATTATAATCATTAACATTCTCTCTCACACTAAAGTCCTATAAGTACAACCAATCATACCTTTTGACCGTTTTGACTGTTTAGTTAATTAGAAGGCTCACATCAATAATCACTTCACCCAAAAGCATCAGCCAAAGGCCCATACGGGAATATGTAATAACTATGAAGGAATAGGTTTTCCTTTTTCTTCTTTCCTTCGAACCCAAGGGCGTGACTTACGGTGCTGTTGTTACACGTGGTGAGGCATCACTCTACATTCCAGCCATTCCCATGTAAATGAAAATGCAAGACACGGGTCCCCACTCCATCGCTTTAACTGCTCAAATTTACTCCGAAGTACTGCCAATCCTTCAACTGCATTATTAGTACACTAAACAAAAACAGTAAGAAGGTTCATATAGTAATATCAATGTATAGATTTCTCTTTTGGCCTAAATTAAAAACATAAGGATTAGAAATCAAACCATAATTTCTGTGAGATCCATTTGCTAGTGCATTGATAATATAGTAAATTTTATAAGACTTAATCTTGGATTAATCATCTGAGGCTTTGTTGGAGAACTCTGCATTGGAAGATGAAGCCTTCAGTAATGCTTCGGATTTGCTGCTGCCAGCAGGCGAGTCCATTACTTGTTGACTTCCATTTAAAATTATACTCCATGATGAGGTCATGAAGGTGAATGCATCTAGCAACACAGTACCCTGATGTGGGTAATCTTGTTTCAAACTAGCACCAACGGCACTTTTGAGAACCTCATCACATGCAAAACTCCCTTCAGCCATAGATCTATTCACCTAAACCAAAGCATGACTTCCATCAATTATTTTGTAACTTCTCGAACCCATACCCATCATAAAAAGTTCTGAAATGAAGGGAAACTGATCAGGAAGTGTGTCTGAGCAAGGCATATATTAGTTGTATTTCCCTTGGTGACATACACTGCCTCATGGTGAACTGTTTCAACACTTGGAAGTCTTGACTTTGGCCCAGAAGTTTCCATCAAATTGAAGATCAATGGTGGATGGGGAATCTTCCCCATCATAATTTCCTTAGAAAAAGCTAGCTCTTACCAGAATTTTTTTTCCTGCTTCTCCACTATTAGTGTAACAATGTTGGGAACACTCTCAGAGTTCTGCTTCCTCCTTCACTGAGATAAAAAGGTATGGTACTGCTATTTTTCACCATCCGGGACTCCCCATTAAGAACTAATCCATCATCTGGGATCCATGGCCATTGACCTTCATACAGCTAATTCTAACATAGGTTAGCGCAAAACAGTGATTACAGTTTGAAACGAGTGATTAGTAGTAGGGATAATGTATGTGTGCTCATGATAGCTGGGATAAGGAACAGAGGTTTCTTACAGAAGATGTGCTAATTGGTTTTAATCCCTTGACTTCATATTGGGAATTGTTCTATTAAATTGCTATTGCTCCAGCGCATCATGCTAATATAAATATGCATGTTCTCAACCATAGACTTTGAGCTGTTGTCTGTTCTCACTTGAGCAGGAAAAAAAATTTACATATCAAGGATAATTAACAAAAAAAAATTAAAATTTTTTTTGGTTGACTTGATAGATATATATTCATTTTTTAATAAGATTCACTATGAAATTTTTATATATCCCTTCATAATTGACTTATAGTTATACTACTTATTTTTGGTCGGTGGAATCTAGCCCTAAAAAAATTTTGAATGACGGAGGGTATTGTAGTCAAAATCAAATCTGCTATATATACATGTCTAAATTTAAGAGTTGGTAGACTTAGTACTTTAATTATGCCTATAGTATCTGCAAATTGGATTTTAATTGATTGAGTTTACACTGCTAAGTGAATTAGGCCCAAATGAACACGTACGGGCATCTTTCTGAAATGGTAGATTCTTCATGAATCTAGGACTTGATTGCCATGAACTGGTTGGTGAGTTCTTCCGTAAAGGTTTTGGCCCGAAAAAAAGAAGGGGTGTAAATTAAAAATTTATAACATTCACCTAATTTAAATGTTATTTTGGGTCACTTTTTAAAAAGCCCTTGACGAGAAGAAAAAGTTAATTGATTCTCAGCCCTAAAATTTGAAAAGGTATATATTAGTAAGGGGTTTTGTGGTATTAATTGACGTACTCAGTCCTTTCAACTTTTTCTTTAATCAAAATGAAAAGTTTGCACGACCCTTATCCCATGGGAAGCGAACAAACTCCAGGAATTACCTTCTACATGTGTCATTAAAGAAATTGACAAATCAATCTTCGTGATGCATCTCTTTTTGAATTCCAGTCTAGTAATGAATGGTATAGATAATTCATACAAAGTCTTAAGTTTGATCTTCCGTGTAGCCATACTATAGGGTGTCTGAAGAAAATCAGGACTTGAAAGCGTACTGATATAGAATTATTGAATGATCAGTAAAGCGAAATAAGCTTTCTATTCGTCTTTTGACGGGTGACCTTGCTACCTCTATTGTGTCCACACTAGCTAGCTGGCTAGCTTGTATTCTCTAGGATGTGATTTCTCAAGAACATAAGGAAAAAGTCATCAATTAATGATATCATACAAATTTCTTTCAAACAATCCCAGATCAGACTAGGAATTTTTGGTTGAAGATATTTGGATTTGATTATGATATCAAAGCTTCTTTATAGATACCAAGACCCAAACCAGAAGTAATAAGGTTATAAACAGCTTGTTTCTAGCACCTTCATATACAAACTACCATGTCCTTTTTTATGGGAGAAACCTAATTTAAATATCAGCAGTAATCTGTTAATATCGGGTTAGCAATTTAGTCCATTAATAATTCAACGTCACTAAGAAAGTCATGATTAAGGTAGCGAAGGAGAAAACATTATTGTGCAGCGCATTATAATGGTCGAATGTGAACAAGTGAGTCTAAGACAAATGGATCAAAGAGGCGTTATGAGTCCTTTCAAGGTCATGTGTTTCATTGTCGGCAGCCACACCTTACGTCACTTTGAAATTTTGTCCTAAATGAAATTATTAAAACCTCTGTGTCTCTGGGTGGTTAAAGTTGTTGCAAAACGATTAGGAATCACAATCCTAGCAGGAGTTAAATTAATATCACTGAATTACTAGAAGTATGACCCCTTAATCATTCCAAGTGAGAAAATTTTGTTATTACCAGATAAGAGCACATGTTTAAAATTAAGTAAATATATAAATAAGAATTATGATATATAAGCCAAATATTCAACATGATAAGAGACAATATTTACTAGCGGTTTTTTAAGTGTTTGTTATTAATTTTTTTTAATTAAACAATAACGTGCAGAAATTTGTTTTTAAGAAGTAAATGATGATATATGGTGCTGATTTACCCCCAAAAAAAAGTAGTCACGCGTTATCCTTTTATTAAAGAATTTAATAATAAATATCTAAAAAGTTGCATGTAATTAATTATTTTGTTCATTATGCAATCTCTGAGGAAAAATATATTTAAAGCGTCAGTATGTCAATATAGCTTATGTATTCTTAAGAAAAGACCACATGTATTTTAAGGGGAATACAAATTCAATTTTGATTTTATCTTTGCCTTTGATTAATAGCATATATAACTATAACTTTGTCTCTTATCTTACTGTATCTTTGAAGCCATATATAGCCCATAGTTTTAGAATATGCCACGGAAAATAAGGAATTAAAAAGCAAGTGAAGCGGTTTAAAAACACAGATTAGTTAATTATAAGTAAACGAGTCCCCTAATTAAATTCTAATCCATAACTAATTTATAGTGAGTGAAATAAGAATAAAGAAATTAAATTTGGTATGTATTTTCCTGCAATAAGTACCTCAGCATTCTAGGCAAGTATATTGAAAGAGCGCTAGCCTTGGAATTATTGCATATGCAAATTAATATATCTAAGCATTTCTAAATTCCCTCAGTTTGATTCTTACAATATCTTGACATATAAAGAGCCTTTATAAGCTTTTTTACATGTTACAAATGTAGATATCCTTAAATACGTTTCTTTCTGTCAACGAAAATGCAGAGTTACATGCATATGGATCTAGAGGTGAGTCTTGGTCTAGTCAGGCTTAATTCATAGAAATAGGTAAATGATACTTCTGCATGCACTGAAGTTAGGAGGTTCCAACAGACAAAAAATCAATGAATGAAACACCATCCTTGCTCTTTTGTCCCACAGCATCATCTTGATTCACTTCTTCATCATCTTTTCTGGCATTGTCTGTTACTTCGCTTCTATTAGAATCAGTATTTACTTGAAGAAAATCATAAAACTCAACTGATTGACTTCTATCTGCAACACAACAAGAATTCCATTTTTAACTCAGTATTACTAGAGAACAAAGCATATATGAATTCTATTAGTGCTTTGAGCCAAAGAAGGGTGAACATTGAATAGAGTTACATAATAAACAAATTAAATCTATATAGTGTTAACTCAATTGCAAAGACCAATTTGTTTTGAAACGAAAGATTTAGAGTCTGATTCTTGTTAGTAATTCTTTGTTAAAAGACATCTACTATTGCGGTGCACCCTAAAAAAAATTATGCGTGAACTATATGAAGTGTGAGAAATAAATATAATAGTTTTAGTAATAATATGTAATTACCATGAAGCATTGTTGAACAGGAACTTGGAGTTTGAAAGTGAAACTTGTTGGGAAAATGGAAAGGGTTATAGGTGACACAAGGGTAGCTATGCTTTTCATAATATTTCTCAACAAAAGAAGGGAGATTCGTCCTCGTCTCGATAGAGTTAGTGTGATCCTCCGGTTGTGGAGAATGATTTGTGATCTGATGGGGAGGCCGTTTTGCATAAAGTTTAGACCTTTCTCGGCGGATCCTTGCCATCATGACATGCCAGTGATTCTTGACAGCATTATCAGTGCGTCCCGGGAAAAGCCTTGCAATCACAGCCCATCTGTTCCCATGAATCCGATGAGAAGCCAGAAGCCTCTCCTCTTCCTCCTCTGTGAAAGGACTCCTATTGATTCTTGGGTCCAGTTGATTGAACCACCTCAACCTGCAGCTCTTCCCTATATTAATTCAACATATAATTGAAAGTTAGGAAGAAAAAACACTATACCTTGGAAATTCTGATTAAATTTGTGGGACTTTTTACACCAACCCTTTATAAGTTAGCTGCTCGATTTTCCGCAAACCCTTAGAGTTGTATATTCAATTAGCTAGCAAGAAAAAAAAAAATTAAAGTGTGTGCTGTGTTAGCCTTGTGTTTTTGTCTTTAATCCTCGTGAACTATTTATGGGTAATATGTTGTTAAGTTGTTTGTTTGAGTTAGATTGGATGGCTAAAAAGTTACAATATTTAAGAGAAGATAATTATAATAATTAGATTATCGATATATCTGATTATTCATTAATATTCACCTGATCTTCCTCGAAGCTTTTCAGCTATGGCGTTCCAATTATGAGGTCCATAGCGTTCCACCAACTCCCGAAGTTTCTCATCCTCAGCTGGCCTCCAATGACCCCTACTGCACATAGTATCTTCCTACCTAGAAACTAAGACAACAAAGCCAACAGCTAATGAAAGAACAGAAAACCCTAATATAAGATTAGGGTTTGATCCCTCCTCCCTCTTGCTTGATGATCTCCCTGTGCTACGAACTGAATAAACACCAAGCTATGATGAGCAAAGATCATGAGAAGGCACAGAGAGAAAGATAAGAGGAGGAGGAAGCAAGGGAAACAAAGAATGAAGACAAGGAAGAGGAAAGAGAGAGGGAGAGAGAGGGAATATATGGTGGGGAAGATGAAGAAGTGTTTTCCGTTAGAGAGTGGGAGGGTTTGGACAGACCTTGCACCTGCGATTGATGCAAACGTTTTGGCTAACAAACCCCCTTATAAGTAACATACATTTATATATATAAATAAATATATATACATATGTGATGTGGGAGGAAAGAAGAAAAGAGGTTGCTTAGTGGAGCGAGTTTGGTTCTGCTTTCAACGTCTTTAATTTCCAAGTTTCTAACCTACAACGTCTACTTATAACCCACCAAGATTACTATTTTTTTTTTCCATGTTTTATGAGATTACATTGAAACTAGATGATTTTTTCATATGTATATCTTATATGTGACATCAACGCATATAAAACGTATACCACTTGCTAGCTCTAATATTATTACATACTATGTGTGAATTTTAATAAATCCAAAAACCCTAATCCAAAAGTGCTTTTAGAAACGTCATTTGGTGGCTAATTAAGCCGCACGCGCGTTTATCATTAATTTCTTTTACACAAAATAAATTAAAGAATACCCATTTTGGCGTATATATATATTTATAAGATAATAAAAATGGAAGAGAAAATAAATAAATAAAAAGGTTGGATGTGGGGTTCGGTATTGTTGTTAGACTATATATATATATATATCTGGAAGTTGGATGCAAAGGGATGGAAGTTTTAGGTTTTGATAAGCTTTTCAGGCGTAACTAACATCATTTAGCTTAGAATCTTCACAACTGCACGTGGAGAGACTATAAACTACTACCTTTTCAGTCAAACATCAGGTCCATCTCCCCTCTTCGTCCCTCATCCTGTTAATTACGACATATTAAGATGACAAATTTGCCCCTCCCGTTATTACATCGATCCTTGGAGCAAATTCACATAAAAAATTAATTTTCTTTTTATATAGAAACGTATCTAAAACAACTTTGTACATAAAATAACTTTGTTAAAGATGTCTATATACACACACACACACACACACATTAATCAAAAGATTACTTTAATATTACCATATATCAAAGTATATACTATATGTATACCGGCTTGCAATTATATATATATAGGAAAAAACATGTCTCGGATATGTTTTAACATGGTAATCTAAAAAGTATCCACCTAGGTTTAATATAACTGGTTGAGGTTTAGTGGGTGGGTGTATAGATAGAGTAGCTTAGATTTGATTTTCAATGTGCATGGTGTTAGAGATATGTATAAAAGTGTCAAATATTACATTTTAAACATATTTTAATTATTAAATAATATAATTTAAAGGTGTTTAAATGTGCCAATATATTCTACGTGAGGTAGCAGCAGCTTTTTTCCTTAACTTGTCAAAGTTTTGATATATCCAAATACACACACTCGAACAACTCAATTCTCTCTTTGAATTGCCATAATATAATAAACTTTATATATAGACATTAGATTGTTTAATTTAGAAGAATTAATACTAATCTTCATATTTCCTTCTCCTATATATACATATTAACTTGCTATATATATTGTACAAAATAAAACATACCACATCATATAAATAGCTAATGATCTCATTTCTATTATTGAATTAGGTAATTAATATCATCAGAATGTTGTCAATTATATTAATTAATTAAAATTCTCTGTCACATTGATATCAAAACCAAATCCAGAAATTTTTTTTATATTTTATAAAATTGAGGATCATCTTAATTTCCTATTCTTAAAAAAAATATTTTTTCACAAAAGCTAATCTTGTCACCAGTAACCTAAACTGAAGAAAATAATGCCGATGTATCAAGTATTTTAATATGACCTACACGTAAACACAAGACAAGGGAGACACGGATTTGAGCTAAACCCTGTTTCTTGCAAGAAGGAGAATTATTATGTATATATACCCAAAGAAAACACAGCAATAGAAAAGCATCGATCTACCATGAAATCATGATGATATGAAGTATTTATACTTATGTTTTTATCAAGATATTATATTCTATTATATATATTCACAATACGTCGGGTTGAATCTGACTTCATATTCATTAAGCTACGAATTATGGGTGGCCTTAATTAATTGTATTTATATATTCTTTATAAAACTAATTTAAAAAATGTATATGTCCTTACAAATTGAATTAAGAAATAAACGAAAAAATTAGTTAAATAATATTGAACTAATTAGGAAAACTAAGTTTACACACTTTCAATCAGTTTAATAATAAAAACAAGTGTGCTTTTATATGGGTGTATATATTAGTTATATAAAACGTAATAATCGATATACGTACTCTCTCTCTCTTTCTATATATACATATATACAACAAAAATAAAAGTACTAATTAAGAAAATGGTATTAATTACTATTAGTTAAAAGTAGTATGATTAGTTGATAATTTTAAAATTAAAAATTGCGCTTCAGCTAATCTTATTAGAATATTATTCTATTAGTTGTTGTGTTACCTCACTCTTTTATTTTTATTTTTTACAAAAATACTCTTTATAGATCTTAAAGAAAGATAAGCAAAATACTTATCTTAAAAAAATTTATTATACCCTTCCATACATTCAAAATTTTTAAAATTTTTAACTGCAGTGATGAACATTATTTTTACATAACTACACCACTTAAAATATACAAATAATTCTTATAAAATAGTTTAACAAATGTACTAAAAAAATTTTTTGAAAAAAATTATATATTTTGATTACTCTCAGAACAAATGTATATCTTAATTTAATTTTATCAAAAATAACATTTATATTGTGAAACTATTGAAAGTAATTAACATATATTTAAAAATAATCAAACAATAACATTGTTTTTAATAGAAATAAAAAAAAATATTAAACCACTATTTCATGTCATTTGCATTTTTTTTTAAATGAAAAAATAGAAATATAATAATATAATATTTTGGTAAAAAAAACACTGAAATAAAAAAATAATTAATACAATATTTCAAATGTATTTAATTGTAATACATATTTAAAAATAAAAAAGGGTATGTAATAAAAGTAATATAAAAAAGGGAAAATATTTTTTTTTATAAATATAGTTCGTACAAAAGAGACTTTAACATTTTTTTTTTTTAAATGAGGAGTAGTGTATTTTGTTGACCACGTACGAATTCGTGTCAAAATGATTCATCTTTATTGAAAAATATCACGTAAAAGCTTCAAGGGCCATCTCATTGCAAGCCTTAAAATTAACTTGTAACTTTCAAGTCCCCACTGATTCAATATTTCTTATTACTTCTTATATGCTAAAATTGCTTACTTGTATTAAATATATTTATACACAGCAACAAAAATTTCCATGCTCTAGAACGTCCAACATAACGTCTAAGATTTTCCCATTATATATATTCCGATTCAGAAGGTAGGACGTGGCTGCAATAATTTTAAGCAAGCTTTTGCGTCACTGTATTATTATTCCATGAAATTGAACTCCAAGCATCTGAGTCAGGAAAACATGTTTGAAAACGATTTTTTAATTGTAATGAATCATAATTTACGCATATTTTATTAGCATAACTGATGTAATATACTAATTTGGCATTGCGGAAACATCGCGATTCACTAATTAGCTGGAATCCTACGATAATTCCTAAATTAGTAAGAGCCATGATTTTTTTAATATTATATTTAATTAACAACGGATACTTTTATTTATGTTTCTCTTTAATAAATTAAATCATAGTTTTGAGGACAACTGTTGTCACAAAACGTAACTTTCTGTTATATCTATTAAGTGACATTGGCGTAAATTTATGCTTGGATCATCCAATAACTTTTTATAAAACATGTCAAAGAGAAAAGAAATGAAATATTAATAAGTATATATATATATATATATATATATATATATATATATATATACACACAAATTGCTTAGATGAAACTTACGAACATGATCTGCCGATGAGAGCTTATAATTAAACAGTTAATTTCTTTACTTAAAATAATTTTACAGAAAGTAATTAATAATACTAAATTAATTTTGATTGACACCACGTCAACCAATCTATGTGACTAACAATGAAAAAGTTCTATACATGATTAAGGAGGATTTAACTTGCATATGCAGTTGCCCATAATCGGTTAGAAAGTTACATGATGTTACGCAAGAAAGAATGTGAAAATAACTTCTTTTCGTTGATTACTACAATTTAACAACTCCAATATTTTAATTACTTTCATTTACGGTTTATAAAAATTGGCGACCCTTATTAGCTTGTTAGCTGGATAAAGCATGCCGATGTCTCTCAAAAAATACTAAGTAAGTCTCTTTTCTTTAAAGCCAATGCCCACAACAAATATGTTAAGAGTAAATGTATTGGTTGTAACGCCAACAAGCATCCCTTGCAATAGGTGCATTTGCCTATTTAATGTGATCCTTTTTTTTTTTTCAGAAGATATATAATATAATAATAATTACGCAAAACGTTTTAATTAAAAGCCTTAACTGATCCAAAATGACTTACGGAGTTAGTAAACATTCTGTTATATTTAATGAGGGCTATAGTCGTTCTATTGACCGTTGGCCTACCTTTCCTATGCGCAGAAATTGCTTGTTTAAAAAGTGAGGGAAATCTTTCACCCACCATGTGTCTAAAGATAGGTAACAGTCGCTGCTAACTCAGCCGTTTTCTTTAATTGTTAACAAAATCTCTTTCTAATGTACTGTTCATCATAGCCTCTTCATTATAACGAATGAAAAGGGCTGACAACACATTTAAGACATATGTACTTTGCTTTTATGGGGCCACAAAAATATCTGGCAGTATATACATGTTTTGTTTTTGGGCAAAACCCGAAGACACGTGATCATAATATAAAATATATATCTATATATATATATACATACATACACACACACATACGTCTCAATGGAAATAATAATATTATAGTGAAGGATGCTGGAGTCTTTTTCATTTAGCTAGCCTGTATAATACGTGGTAGTGCAGCAGCATCCTTCAGAGATAGATATGAAAGTCTCAACTTTCATGTAGAGTGCTTTCTTGACTGTTCACCCGATTTACCTACTTTACTTATAGCCATTAGCAATTTTACTGTTAGCTGGAATTAGTTTGGGCAGTACCAGAACTTCAATTCTCTTGTACTTGCATGTTTGCAAAACATAATTGTAGGAATTTTTGTTGTGTCAGACTCTCCAAACCTGGAAGATAACTTGTCAATAAACGTAACAACCAAATGGATAGCAAACCCCTCCTCCAGCCTCTTCTTCCAACCAATTAACAAGCGAGAAAACAAGGTCAATGGAGACTGCTTTGCTTAAATGATGAAGCTTCAAACTGAAATATCATTGCCAGCTTATCAACCAAGTACTTCGTGTGATTTTTTCCATCCATTATATTTTAAATCCAATTCTTTGACTTATCCAGGTTAGGTTGATTGTTGGACTAAATTGCTCGTTGGAGAGAGAAGTTTTTAGGACTTCAATTCACAGGAGGTTTAAATTGGCATGACCTACAAGAAGAGAAGCCCAGAGCTTCCTTTTCTATTGAGAAAAATAATTGAAAGCATTAATGGGAAAATATTCTAATTAGTTTTCATTAATTAAAACTGTTAAGTTTTATAGAGCCTGCTATAGTCTGTTTCACAGGCAAAATCTGACTTCCCCCGTCAGATTCCCCTGCTTGGTTCATATGTTCTGATCTGATGCAGTCACCTACATTTGGAAAAAGGGTTTCTGTTTTTGGAAGTTAAATTCACCTCTCAACTGTAAAAACTGCCCAAAACCAACTTTCAAATATTCCAAGAGATTACTTTTTGATCATGACCTCCAGCCAAGAAGGCTACACCCACCTATCATTCCCCAAGTCACTAATATGCCCTCATTTCCTACTTCCTACATCTCTACCTTTTTTTTTTTTTTTTAAATTGCCTGATCCATCCAGCAATGTTATGGCCATCTCTTTCACCACCATCTTGACTTATTTAGAATTAAATACTAGTCTAGACTATTTCAGACTTGGTTGTGATTTGTGAATGAGTAGCATCAAAATTGAATCCACTACTTTGAGTGCAACGCACTTTTTAAACTTTAGGGCATTAGGTACAGGACAAAGATGTAAATGTCATTGTTGGGCAGAGTTACATTCATTATGTCTAATACTGACCTTGATGGAATACAACACCTTTAAATTCTAGTTAGACACTAGATGCCTCTTATTTTGGCCTCAAAGGTATGCGTGTGATCATCTCTTCTGCACTGAAGTCTTTGATTATTTCACTTTTGCATTTAATCAAAAAGAGAAAAATTGTAACATCTGAAGTTTATAAATGATATTATCTATCAAAAAGTGGTTTGAAGGTAATACCCCAATTGGATGAGCATCTGCAGCCATCAGCAAGATATCCTTCCATAGACATACGGCACTTCCCCATGTATATGACTTATAGTTGAAGAAAACTTTTCCATTGTACAAGTAGTAAAACCTATCAATAGCATGTAGAACATAAACTCCATTTAGACCATATCTTTCGGCTTAAGTGTTCAGTGATGCAATGATCTCATGAGTCTATGATGATTGCAACACTTTGTCATATATATATATAAGTGGACTGTGGGGAAGCTCTTTCCTTTGTAACAACCCATACAGAGGAATCATATTGAAAAAGATTCTACAATCTTCTGCATCACTCAATGACTAGATCAAGATAAAAGAGATAATCCCACTAAAATTATTCCACACTCTCCAATCATGAATTTCCAAGTTACGAATTTGAACTGAACTCTGCCACGCTGTATCCCACAAAACGAGAAATTATTAAATCTTAACGTGCAACCGAAGGAATATCGAAGATTCTACCATTTCCTGTGGGATTATCAAATCAGGTTCACAAGGCAGTCAAAATTCACTTATACTAAATACAAAAGAGAGTACAGGCAATGAATGGAAGGTTACTTTTCCTGGGACAATTTCCAAATTCCTATCATAATCAGGCCCCAGCAAAGCACAAATTCATCACATGAACCTTTCACTTAAAGCTGATAATGCAACTTAATGACCTTGCTGGGTATCAGTGGCTACATGAATTTTCTGTTGGACCCATAAAAAATACTTCACTTTTGCTTTGTGATCTTCAAATGATGAAAAAGATCCTTTTCATGTATAAAGAAAGTATGCTAATCCACCCCACAACTAATCTTTTTTTTTTTTTTTTTGGGTTATATGAATATGAGAAAACAGAAGTTTGAAAAGTACATTCAGCCAATGACAAGATATTGAGAGAACAGAAGTTTGCTACTATAGAATAATCAGAAGTCAGTAACTTTTATTTTTTGAAAATTGTAAGCAGCTCTGTCACTATGACCTGGTTCTGTTCACAAACTAGCTGAAAATTATAATGCTGACAAACCAGAAGTGCCAACCGAAAGAAATATAAAACTGATTGATGGAAAAGAAGCCAAAAAAACAAGAATTGTGAGACAGCCCACTAGGCAAACAAGGAGCAGCCTCGCAGGCAACCATAGCTAGACACTAAACTAATGCAATACAGAGAAAAACAGACGTTAAGGGAGAATGATATTGGGTGACGGTTTAATTGACTGAAACAATTCTAAGACCAATTTGACCTTTACTTTTTTATTGTTTTGTTCTGAAGAAAATTTACTTTAAAGTTTAAACACGTTCAAACATATATATATTTTATAACATTAGATAAATTGATTTCAACTGAATCATTAAGGTCTTCCAAGTAAAAATATCCATCCTCCAACTGCAATATCACTCCCACGAACCATCTTCTACCAATTTGCCCAACTAGACATTGAATAGGAGATATCAAATTATAATATTTAACTAACAGTTAGATAACAAGTTTTTAGCCATTTGATGCATCCAGTAATACCTTAGCTTCCAAAATGTGATAATTCGGAATCAGAAGCAGGCTTCAAAAAATGCTGGTTAGGAAAGAGCATCCAGAACAGCAACAGAAACCTATCCACGTATAAAGCTGCTTTTTACTTATGCTTCTTCGTGAATAGATAAGCTGCCTTTGTACCTGCAACTTTTAAATAAATAAAAAAGCGGCTCAATAACCATCACAAAAAAATTTGGATAAGTCTAGAGACATAATCGTTATGTAAAAATTATATTCAAAACAAACAAGATAGAAAAGGATTGTATATTTCTTATTCAACCTAGAATCTCAACGAATTACAACTCCTCAGGTTTTCAAAATACAAACTACAGTGTAGAATAAAACTGTATTGGGGTGCCACTGACTTCCTCAGCGTCTAGTTAAACAGTAAAGTTTCAAGTTTCAATATTTACTGTGATTTCTCTTATGAGGAATATACCCACAATCATTCAACCTAGATACTTTCTATGTTAAGCAAGAGGTTAAAAGAAATCCTAAGAATTCAGTTAAAACTAATAAGTTCGTTGTTATTTTCTTGACTTTCTCCCCTTTAAAAATCCCGAGAGTTCTAGTTCACTTGTTATATCCATTTATTAGGTTCAAGTCAAACCGAGTTCAGTTCAATAATCTTCAGAGACTGGAATTTCCACAAAATGCTTCAGCAACAAAAGAAAATCATATAGTGGAAAATTCACGGAAGAAAACCCACTTGTGGAATTGCTTTTTGATAGGGTCGAATC